>CM019717.1:44842865-47527865 GCA_009760885.1 Achatina immaculata | reverse complement strand
GAGTACATTTCTGTTGTTCACGTTTTGCTTCATTAACTTTGTCTTTCCTACGTTGATCTTTAGTCCTATGTTGTTTGCATTCTGAGTTAGCTTGTTTATTTTATTTTGCATATCTTTGTGACTGCTTGATAATAGACAAATGTCGTCCGCAAAGTCAAGGTCCTCCAGCACTGTGTCAAGGGTCCATTGTAATCCTCTGCGTTTGTCTGATGTTGCCTCCTTCTTTGCCTCCAGTCTACTGACAAGATAAATAATGTTGGTGATAGTACACATCCCTGTTTCACTCCTGTTTGTACCCTAAAGCTGCTGGAGGTATGTTCTCCACAGATAACTTTGCACTGAAAACCCTCGTATAGGGCTTTGATTACATTAACTATTTTATGGGGGAGGCCATGCCATCTTAGGATTTTCCACAGTGCATCTCTGTTGACACTGTCAAAAGCTTTCTCAAAATCTATGAATAATGCATATGTTGTGCTATGCCACTCATTTGCCTGTTCTAATATTTGTCTAAGTACAAATATGTGGTCTATGCATGATCTTCCTTTCCTAAATCCTGCCTGCTCTTTCCGAAGTTTTTCCTCAAGTGTTGGTACAATTCTGTTGATGATTATTCTGCAAAATACTTTACTGGTGAGTGACAGTAGGGTAATGCCTCTCCAGTTCCCGCAATCTCTGAGGTCACCTTTCTTTGGTAGTTTTACTATAAGCCCA
The DNA here is from genome assembly GCA_009760885.1 of Achatina immaculata. Taxonomy (NCBI): domain Eukaryota; kingdom Metazoa; phylum Mollusca; class Gastropoda; order Stylommatophora; family Achatinidae; genus Lissachatina; species Lissachatina immaculata. The sequence continues at coordinate 47,527,151 of CM019717.1, read as the reverse complement.
GTTTTCCACTCCTCTGGGGCTTTTTCTAGATCCCAAATTTGTTGTAATATCCGGCAAAGTTGTTTTGGTGTTTCTGTTTCTTCTGCTTTCAACATCTCAGCAGTCACTTCATCTTCACCTGGTGCCCTGTCTGATTTTAGCTTCTTTATCGCCTCCTTTACTTCATTTATTGTTATTGGTCCTGTATTGACGTTTAGTTCCGTTTTTGCTTCAGGTATGTCTATTGTTTGTGCTGCTTGTGTTCTGTTTAGTAGGGTGTTAAAGTGTTCCCTCCATCTTTCAATTTTTTCTCTTTCTCCACTGACCAGTTGTCCATTTTGTGTTCTTACTGCACTTTCACATCTTGTGTTGAAGTTACCTGTCATCTGCTTTGTGATTTTATGTATGGTTTTCATGTCATTTGTATATGCTGCTTTCTCTGCTTTTTCTGCTAAGTTGTCATAATATTGACGTTTATCTTGACGGCATGATTCCTTCACGTCTTTGTCTTTTTGTGCATAATTACTTAAAACTCGTTCTTTAAGCCGTTGTGATTTGGTGTTCAGTAATTTTTTCTTGATTTCTTTTCTTTGTTCTATCTTTTCCCATGTGGTCTCGCTTATCCATTCCTCTTTTCTCCTTTTCCGATATCCCAGCACCCCTTTTGCTGTTTCCTGTAGTGTTTTATTGAACTCTAATATGGACATTTCTGCTTTGTCTTGAAGGACACTGAAGCGGTTCTTAAGTATTATTGAGAATTCATTTCTTGTTTGCTGGTCTATCAGTTTTCTTGTATCAAAATGTATCTTTCTGTGTTCTCCGATTTTGGCTTTCCTTAATTTTAGTTTTATTTTTGCTACCAGAAGGTTGTGATCACTTCCTACATCTGCTCCTTTCCTTGCTCGCACATCTTGTAGTGACCGTTTCCACTTGTTGTTTATTAGTATGTGATCGATTTGGTTTTCTGTGGTTTTATCTGGTGAACTCCAAGTCACCTTATGGATGTTTTTATGTTGGAAAATTGTCCCTCCGATGGTCATCATGTTTTCTTCACAGAAACTGCACAGTCTTTCTCCATTTTCATTTATTTCTCCGATTCCTTCTCTTCCCATGATTCTTCTTCTATCTTCATTTCCTTCACCTACTTTTGCATTGAAGTCACCCAAGATGAGTAGCATATCATGCTTGGGTATTGTTTCTACTGTGGCTTGGAGGCTGTTGTAAAAATCTTCTTTTAATTCCTCTTCAGCTGCTTCTGTTGGTGCATAACAAACTATAATAGACAGTTTCGTGAATCTTGAGTTGAAGCGTGCATATAATAATCTCTCATTTATTGGGGTCCATTTCAGCAATGCTCTTGATGCTTCTTTTGTTATAATCAATGCTACTCCTCCTTCATGAAGATCTTCTTTACCTGGCCATATTATTATTATCTTGTGTGTGCTGTGTTGTTAATTTCCTTCTGCCTTGTCCTGTCCATCTTGCTTCTTGTATTCCTAGTATATCTAGTTTGTATCTGTGCATTTCCTTGATGGTTTGTGCTAGTTTTCCAGTCTGGTTTAGTGTTCTTACATTTCAGCTGCCTATTTGCATCTTGTGTTTAGGTTCCAGGAGGTCTGCAGTCGGGCTGGGGACTTTCAGTGGCTGGCTTTCATCCACAATATTCATGGGCTCAGTTTCCTGATACGCATTTCTCCTTCCACCTGCATTTGTTTTTTCCCTTGCTTCCGTTTCTGTAGCAGTCTAATAGTTTTTTTACCAGATAGGGTTGCTGGCCCTATGCTGAACCCTCCTTAGTCGCCTTTTACGATCATGGGTGGTAGGGTACAGTGGTCCTATTCTTTGCAGATCCCGGGTACCACACGGGGGGGGGGGGGGCCATACTTAGACGCGGATTAATGTTAAAATTACTGGCGTTTCTCCCATCACAACTGACCTTATTTGTGTCATAAATAAATGTGATATTTTGGTCCCAAATCTGATCTTTTGCTCTCATATAGTTTATTAAGTAAACCGCTCGTTTGTTTCCTTATACTCTCTTCCCCACTAACTTTATAATAGTGTCAAGTTGTGAACTCTTATTCTTGATGACTGAAGACATTAGTGTTCTTTACTATCATATTACTGGAGAAGATGTTCTTTAATCAACACACCACACATGAAGGTTTCACAAAACATTACCACTTCACTAAATCAGAGCAGAGCAAGTCCGATGAAATGTTCCTACATTATTTATTTAATTCTGACAAATAAGTTTAAGATGTATCGTCCACAACATCATTTGGATTGAATCACTTAATCTTTTGTTCATAATATCAAACTCTATCATATTCTACATGCAGCATTTCGGCAATGTTCTCATCTTCACAATATTCTACACTTGATACAAGAACATTTCCAATCTCAGTATTATATCACATCTGCAACACGTGGTCAACTGGTTTCTCGTCTAAAATCACTGCACTCAAAGTTTCAAAAGTGTCAGTTCTTCTTAATCACTTCAATCACTTGAAAACCATCTTCCGTGTAAAACTACTTCTGATTTTATATCGTCTCGTCCTCTTTCTTCTCTTGTCTGTCTTCTGATTTCTTCTGACGGTCTTCCTCTGCCGTCTCTCAACCGCAGTGTACTAACGAGCAAAGTCTACTTGCCTCTTCTCTGGACTTCTGTTCTTATCTCTCATCTGATGGCTTCTCGGCTGTTCTAGTCGGACCTTCTTTCTTCACTCTCGACTGTCCACGTGCACTGACTATCCTTCTTGCAGTTCTGGTCAGTAGCTATTTGCTGAACCGACGGTGTTCTGACGATCTCCCTCCTCTGTCTTCTCTCTCTTCTACTACCGTACTTCTTGGTCCCAGATTGTCTGTTCTTCCGTTTTCGGGCTCCCTCCTCTGTCTCCTCTACTTCTTCTTCCTTCTTGGTCCCTCCTGTCTCTCCGCTCACCTTTTTATCTTCTGGTGCAGCTTGATAGATTAACCATAAGTATTTTGGCTCCACCCTTCAGATGTCCACTTGTTCCCATGAGCGTTCTGATTGTCCGTCATTCAAACTGCCCCGTGACTTGTATGCCGTAAGTCAATTGTCCAATAGGCCACGTCTCTAAATATTTAATTGGTCAGCTGGCCGAGTTGGTCACTCCTTTATTTAAAAACCATGTGCAATAGTGTCCTAAAGTGTGTCAGTCTGCGTCAGTTTCGTCTATACAATTGTTATTTACTTAAGTCATTATCTTGTTCTTTCGTGTCGGAGGTTTTATTGTGGCCTGGCTTTTTCATTGTGTCTGCCTTTTCTATTCGTCTTTTCTATTTTGTTTACACGTGTCAACGACCAATCACTGCTTTGTTATCACTGGACCACCCTACTTTCTGGCGTCCTTCCTTTGTATTACCTACATCTCAGCGTCACAGAGTCTCGTCATTTTCTATTCACTGTTTCCACTGTTTACTTTTGTTCGCGTCGTGTTTTAGTGTCATGGAAGTTTTATACCTTTCTCTTCCTTTTGCTACCTACTTTTCTCTAACGCTATTCGATGTTACTATTTTGTTTACAGTATATTTTCATAATCATTTTCATTAATAATAATAGTAACAACTATAATCATTACTTACAAGGCCATGCTACAACTTCTATCACTTTGTTCCTTTACTTTCTTCCTTAATTTTCTTCCACCACTTTTTTCCTTCACTGTCTTCCTTCACTTTTTCTTTTCTTTCTTCTTTCACTTTTTCCTTTCTTTTTTCCTACACTGTCTTCCTTCACACTCTTCCATAACTTTTTTTCCTTCACTGTCTTCCTTCACACTCTTCTGTAACTTTTTGCCTTCACTGTCTTCCTTCACACTCTTCCATAACTTTTTTCCTTCACTGTCTTCCTTCACAATCTTCCGTAACTTTTTTCCTTCACTGTCTTCCTTCACACTCTTCCTTAACTTTTTTCCTCCGCTCTCCTCCTTCACTTTTTACCTTCACTTCCTTCCTTCATTTTCTTACTTCACTTTTTTCTTCACTTTTTCATTCACTCTCTCTCTCTCTCTCTCTCTCTCTCTCTCTCTCTCTCTGAACCTTAAGTGACCAGGGCGGGGGGCTTCCGCAAGGGTTTTCCACAAATGCCTGTCCTTTGCTTTTTTTTCTGCTCTTGCCCAGGTGAGCTCTCTAGTGCTCAACATCCTTAGTAAGTCTGCTGTTGATGTCCTCTGTGCTATCTCCATTGTCTACTACTCTGCTGCCAAGATATACAAATTCGTTGACCTCCTCCACTAACTTGCTGTCTACTCTGAGTACATTTCTGTTGTCCACATTTTGTTTCATTAACTTTGTCTTTCCTACGTTGATCTTTAGTCCTATGTTGTTTACATTCTGAGTTAGCTTGTTTATTTTATCTTGCATATCTTTGTGACTGCTTGATAGTAGACAAATGTCGTCTGCAAAGTCAAGGTCCTCCAGCACTGTGTCAAGGGTCCATTGTAATCCTCTGCGTTTATCTGATGTTAATTCACTGTCTGCCTTCATTTTATTCACTGTCTGCCTTCACTTTATTCCTTCATTATATTTTTCATAATAATATTAAGAGGCTTTATTTCCTGTCAGACAGGTTACATTTTCACTCAGATAGATTGTATTCTCGCCAAGACAGCATACATTTATGCTCAGACAGTTTATATTCTCTATGAGACAGCTGCGTTCTCTATTATATAGCTTACATCGTCTATGAGACATTTTGTACTGTCTATCATATAGTTTACATTCTCGCTCACACAGCTTATATTCTTTGCTCAGACAGCTTACATTCTCTCTTTGACAGAATATATTATTTGCCAGTAATCATTCTCGCTCACACAGCTTATATTCTTTGCTCAGACAGCTTACATTCTCGCTCACACAATTTATAATCTTTACTCAGACAGCTTACATTCTCTCTCTGACAGAATATATTATCTGCCAGTAATCATTCTCGCTCACACAACTTATAATCTTTGCTCAAACAGCGTACATTCTCGCTCACACAACTTATATTCTTTGTTCAGACAGCTTACATTCTCGCTCACACAACTTATAATATTTGCTCAGACAGCTTACATTCTCGCTCACACAACTTATAATCTTTGCTCAAACAGCTTACATTCTCGCTCACACAACTTATAATCTTTACTCAGACAGCTTACATTCTCGCTCACACAACTTATAATCTTTGCTCAGACAGCTTACATTCTCACTCACACAGCTTATATTCTTTGCTCAGACAGCTTACATTCTCTCTTTGACAGAATATATTATCTGCCAAGAGGCATTCTCTCTTACATAACTTATGATCTCGCCAAGATGGCTTATATTCTTGTTCAGGTAGATTTATATTCTTGTTCAGATAGATTTATATTCTTGCTCATTTTACATTCTCACTCAGAAAGCTCATATTTTTGCTCAGATAGCTGATATTCTCTTTCAGACAGCTTATATACTCTCTCAGACATCATATCTCCACTCTCCACAAACCCCAGTGAAACATACTGGTATCACTAGCAAACTCACTTCAAGCCTTCACGCTTCTTTGGAGTTGCATATTTTAAATTACCAAATCAGTCAGTCAGTCAGTCATCTGCATGTCCCTTGCGGAACTTTGCCACGCTAACAGCTCTCTTGCAGGCCTCTCGGTTGCAAGTAGGTGCCCTGCTGCTGATGCGTCCATTCGCAGATCATTAGCGATGTCTTGCAGCCATCTTCGCCTTGGTCTTCCTCTCTTTCTTTTTCCCATTACGTACCCTTCCAATACGGCCTTCTCTAAATTCTCATGATGTGTCCAAAATATTTAAGTTTTCTCTGTTTAATCCTCTTTACTAGCCAACTTTCTTCAATATTAAGTTCTTGTAGTATGGATATATTTGTTATTTTTTGTGCCCATGATATTTTGATATTATTTGCTACTCTTCTGTAGCATTTAATTCAAAGGCATTTATGTGTTTCTCATCTGTTTTGTTAAGTGTCCAGGTCTCATAGGCATATGTTGCGATAGGAAAGATGCATACCCTTAAAAATCTTATTTTTGTTGTTCTGTCTGTTCCTTTCCACAGCTTCTTTAGTTGTTTTACTTTTTGAAGAGCGATATATGTCCTCCTTTTAATTTCCTTCATTGTATCTCAATTATTATGTTAGTAATGATCCAATACAATTACCAAATTAAGAATCAATTATTTGTCTACACCAACCGTTCTATCGTTGTCTTAGCGTAGGTTTGTTGACTGTTTTTGTCTTTGCTACTGCAGATTTGACTTCCTTGTCGCCGATGCTAATACAAAGGTGATGAAAGATAAGACATTGAGTCGTGTGGTTTCAGTAACACATTTTTAAAAAACTAAATTGGACACAACGATGCTTTCATAAGGTAAAGAGAACACAGTTTTGTAGGATTATAACAAATCGTAGACAAAGCACTTTAGTGGGAAAGAAAGATCACAAGAGAATTACCTGGGATTCGAACACGGACTCTGGTAGGACAAGCAGCCGTCTAGCCACAAGAGAGCATCGTACAAACTCGGTGCGAGATTGTGTAGTTCGTTGGTACTCTGCTCTGTCGTGGCTATACGGCTGCCCGTCCTACCGGAGTCTGTGGTTCGAATCTCAGGTAATTCTCTTGTGAATTTTTTTTTTCTTTCACGTCTCACTAAAGTGCTTTGTCTACGATTTTTTCGAGGTGTAATCCTACAAAACTGTGTTCTCTTACTTTTCTGAATCATACGAAGAGGTGGCTACGGATAGCTTTCTTTAGCTTTCGAAGTGGACTCAATAAGCAAGTTCTTGGGCCAACTCCCAACACCCCAGGTCGCGTGTCCATGTTCATCCTGTCTGTCAGGGTGAAGTAACTTAATCGCCCGCTTCTAGGAGCCAGCATGGAGGGGTCTTGACCATCTCTAATACGATTGTTTTGATGCTTGCATTCTTCTCTCTACCGTAGCACTGTTGAAACTCTACTAGCACAGGTCTAGCCATATCACATTTTTTCAGACACTTCTGAGATCTTCATCTGTCACCAAAATCTTGGTCTGTGCAGATAATTTACGACGTACAGAAGTCATAAACTTTGAAGTAACATTTATTTTACAAGTACACGTTAAAATGCAATGACTTATTTATTTTTTTTTAGCAACAAACTTCTCCGATTCTTCATGCTAGGCGCGCAGCGTCTGGACTAAAGTGCACTGACAACTTCATGGGGTTTGGTTGTTTGTTTTCTTTGTGAAAATGAAATATTTTGTGGCTGGGTACTTTGCTGTGTTGCTTTTGAATCCGTCTTTATTTTTAACGGATAGAGTACAAAAAAATATATAGTTCTTGTATAAATAGCACTTTTTTCCACTGAAGGTTTACAGTGTGTAAAATACAATCTCCAAGAATGGGATTATATCAGTGGATATCAAACTTTGTTAGTCTAAGACACACTTCATAATGCAAATTCCCGTCGCAGCAATCTGTTTTTTTAATGCTGGACTCTCGTGCAGTTAACTATATATCTTTAGCGTTGGAGAGAGAGAGAGAGAGAGAGAGAGAGAAGGAGAGAGAGAGGTGTATAGTTTTCAATGTGAAATGTAAGCACGCTTGGAAGCACAGATATCTTTGGCTATTTCAGTTCGCGACTGGACTGTGACTAATAGGTAAACTACCGTGGGTTCTATATCATGTGGCTATTCATCATAAAAATGACAAAAAGTATTCTGTGGTCAACATTTTTTTCTCACCCTAAACATTTGGCGGTATACCTCTAGTCCTCTCGTAGCACACCACTGTGCTGCGGCACTGCTTGAAAGACGACATGGACTAAATTACATTAGTATAAGTGTGAATGTTTTGTGGCGGGTAGGATTTAGAGAAAGAGGATTAAACACCTTGATTAAAACAGTGAAGGGGGTAAAGACACCTGTCTGGTGAGGCAATCGGCGACCCATAACTGACCAAGACCCTGTCTCATCTCTCCGTGGTATCTCCAGTAACAGGCCTAGCCTGGCTAATGGGGCAGGGATCACCACAGTCCCCATGGTGGTGGAGTCTGCTAAAGAAGCATTGCACACCCCCCTGCTTTTTAGCTGTACTCCGGGACTGAAAAAGTAGCTGCCATAACCCGGTCCCACGTCGATACGATGCTGTACCTCAACACCTCTACAGCATCGTCTGCAAAGAGCACCGGCTCTCAATTACAGGGAATTCGTGCAAGTACAAGTGCAAGTAAAACAGTGATAATTAGGAAGCAACAGTTTCAACAAGAAGTTGATAACACGGGCTGAAACAATGGGAAAACGATGGCAGTTACACAGCAACTGACACCAACCATATAAATACACAGCTCTCTCTCTCTCTCTCTCTCTCTCTCTGTCTCTCTCTCTCTCTGTCCCTTTCTCACTCCATCTTTCATGTAAACACATAAATAATCATATATTATAGGTAACACATAAATAATCATATGTTATAGTTGTTAACACATAAATAATCATATGTTATAGTTAACACATAAATAATCATGTGTTGCAGTTAACACATAAATAATCACATGTTATAGTTAACACATAAATAATCATATGTTTTAGTTGAGATATAAATAATCACATGTTATAGTTAACACATAAATAATCATATGTTTTAGTTGAGATATAAATAATCACATGTTATATTTAACAAATAAATAATCATATGTTACAGTTAACACATAAATAATCATATGTTACAGTTAACACATAAATAACCACATTTTACAGTTAACATATAATTAAGTGCATGTTACATCATCTGAGACTCAGATTTCTGACTCCACTTTGTCTGCCACTTTTTCTGCCACTTTCGAGTTACAATTCCAAAATAATTTCCCGGTCTTCTTCTTCTTCTTCTTCATGGTTCGCCTACAAAAGGATGTTGTTTTTCTCTGTGTCGCCGTTATATGGCCCAGTACATCCGACTTCAACGCGGTACATTTTTAGTCTCGGGTTCGCCTTCTCGTTGCGACCATCAATCTATCAGACCACTCTTTTCTATCCAGTTGCGTCACTGGTAGGTATAAGAGGGTCTTGGTCGATTAATATTCGCCCAATCCAGACACGAGCAGCCAGCTGTGGGTTGTTGACCTCTCTCTCTCTCTCTCATTGGGTCTGAGAACTTCCTCTTCCCCCATTATGTCTTACCAGTCAGTTATGTTTTGATGGCTCCTTGATCTTGTAATTAACTGGTTTCTCTCTCTCTTTCTCTCTCTCTCATATATATATATATATATATATATATATATATATATATGCGTATTTCACACAGAATCATGTGCGTTAGCACGTTTAGGAGAGTATGATTCCTACATAAAGCTTCCTGTTCTGGTCATTGGATATCCGAATATAGAAAGCTCTTATAAAAAGCTGTTGAGTGCTTCCCCCTACAAATATGCATAAAAAAAAACAGGCCCTGCACTTTTAGAAATCTCGTCAAAGTAAAGCGTGTGCACTAAATGTGATAACATCTTTTGGGGCTACATACAGCACCAGAGAGAAATCACAGTTACACTGTGTGTGTGTTCGTTTGTTTGTTTGTTTGTTTGTTTTCAACGGTGAGATATACCAGGATTGGCACCACATAGAGACACACATCTGGACCCAGTTTTGCTCTTGAAGGGTCTCCATGTATCTCTGAACTTAAAAATCTTGGGGGTCTGGTGTTGAGATGAAGATCTTGGAACAAAAGCTTCAAATTGAATGGGGAGTAGGCTACTGTGGCTTTCCCCACTTTCTAGAGGGTATGTAAGGAGCAAGTTCTCTCAGTCCGCCACGGGGAAACGGCCGAGAAGCATAACATTGTGATGTCACAGAAACACGTTTTCAGGAACACTGCCTCAGGTAAAACATGACATTGTCTAACTTTGGTCCTGAATATCTTCTTCTTCTTCTCTGCTCCCTTCCCCCTACCCAAATATCTCTCTCTCTCTCTCTCTTTCTCTCTCTCTCTCTCTCTCTCTCTCTCTCTCTCTCTCTCTCTCCAACACATCTTCAGACACAAAGATTTATATTTTAAATAAAAACAAAGGTACTCGCGAGATCGCCCATGTCTCCATACAGATTGTCACAGAGAGGTACTGGCATGCGGACTTTCTGCGGGTTTTCACAAGCAACACATTCCTGCAGCCACAGTTCTCGCGCCATTTTTCCTGCGTCAGGGTGACACATGGTGAGAATTTAAATTCTAAGCTTTGCTGCACAGGTGGCTCCCCACACTGGGAGTGTCAGGCTTGTAGCTTGTTCTCCTCTTCTGAGATAGTCATGCATCACTTCTTATACACGTAGATGTCCAGGATGGCCTCTCTACTGCTTGTTTCCTAACATCTGTGCTATCTCAGACCGGAACTTCTCAGGCCTGGATCTAGTACATGACAAAGTATCTAGAGTCAATGGGAAAGAACATCTTTTCTGTCTTGTCTCTTTCATCATATACCTTTCAGTTTGAGGACACATATAAACGTCCTGATAGGATTAGATGATTTCCTTCAAATAATAGCATATTTAATGATTATGTAATTTCTGTTCTCCAGCCATTGTGTGGGAGGCATTTCCCTCTGTTTTCTACAATTCTTAGCGTGAATGTTTTCTATGGTAAACTGTCTGACAGTAATTATGTATGATGTGCCCAAACCATTTGACTTGTTGTGTCTGGGTGTACCGTAGAACTGGTGTTACTCCGACCTTTGTCTCAATGGCGGCATTTCTGGTTTAGTCTCTTCTCTGTCACATTTAGTATTTTCCTTGAACATTTCGTTTCTGTCGTGATGATTTTCCTTTCATTTTTAGCTGTTAGTTTCCATGTTTGACACTAACAACGTAGGAAATTTTGTGTTGTATAGCGCTCTTTCTGTTTCAGCTACGATGTATTTGTGTATTAATAAAGGTGAAATATTTCCCAATGGCCTGATTTGCTTTGCTGCATCTATGCTCAACTTCGATTTCCCCAGAGGACGATATTGTACTTTCTAGATATTTAAAATACTTAACTTCTTTCAAAAGTCTGACTGCATATAATTATCTTTCATGTGATTTCTTCTCAGACAACAGTCACAACTTCTGTTTTTTTTTTTTTTCCAGCCTGATTTTGATGTTGCGGTTTTTACATATCCTAACTAAGTTATTGTTGGCATTCAGGTATTTGGCCAAAAGAATAGATAGAACTATATTCATACCACTGCCAAAAAAGGGTAACCTGAAATTATGCACAAACTACAGAACTGTTGCAATGATTAGTCATGCCAGTAAAATTCTGTTAAAAATCATAATGGGTAGACTTCGTAAGAAAATAGAAGAAATCAATATGGTCCAAGCTTGTTTCAGGCAAGGAAGAGGATCAAGAGATCATATATTCAATATAAGATTAATAATAGAGAAATGCAGAGAGTTTAATGTGAATCTATATTTATCCTTTATAGACTACTCAAAGGCATTTGATTGTGTACAACACCAGAAACTTTTTGAAATAATGGAAAAAATGGGATTTCCAACACATTTGATACAATTAACATCAATGCTTTATCTAGACCAACAAGCAGCAGTAAGAATAAATGGTGAAACAACAACTTGGTTTGACATAAAACAAGGGGTCCGTCAGGGGTGCATATTGTCACCCTATTTATTTAACTTGTATACTGAAAATATAATGAGGAATGTTAAAGAAGATGTAGACAATGAATATTACGATGCCATAACAATTGGAGGTTATGAAATACCAGAGATTAGATATGCTGATGACACAGTATTACTGTCCACAATACAAAAAGGAATGGAAAAACTAATTATGTCAGTCTGTAAGAACAGCGAAGAGCAAAACCTCTATCTTAATGCGAAGAAAACTAAACTGATGACATCTGAAAAAACAAACAAAGCAGCTGATATATGTATCAATGAGGAAAAACTGAAAGAAGTGGAGAGTTTTGAATATCTTGGATCACTACTAACTAATAATGGAGATACAATGAGAGAAATTAAAAGGAAGACATCTATCGCTCTTCATAAAGTAAAACAATGAAAGAATCTGTGGAGAGGAACAGACAGAGCTACAAAAATAAGATTTTTAAGGGCATGTATCTTTCCCATTGCTACATATGCCTGTGAGACCTGGACAGTTAACAAAACAACTGAGAAACACATAAATGACTTTGAATGTAAATGCTACAGAAGAGTTCTTCAAATATCATGGACACAAAAAAGAACAATATATCCATACTACAAGAACTTACTATTGAAGAAGGCTGGCTAGTAAAGAGAATTAAAGAGAGAAAACTTAAATATTTTGGACACACTAAACGTCATGATAATCTAGAGAAAACCGTCTTGGAAGGATCCATAATGGGAAAAAAGAAAGAGAGGAAGACCAAGGCGAAGATGGCTGCAAGACATCGTTTATGATCTGCAAATGGATGCATCAACAGCAGACCATCTTGCTCACAACCGAAAGACCTACAGGAGTGCTGTTAGGGAGGCAAAGTTCCACAAGGGACATGCAAATAAATTAATGAAACTAAGTTATCCGTGTTCTGCGTGTAGCTAAAAACAACTTTTAAAAGGGACGCTGTGTGTTTGGTTTAACTCAAAATATAGCCAACTTATAATAGACACTTTATAGATTAGAGCACAAAGTAAAACTTACGTTAATTTAAAACTCAGAGAACCTCCAAAAAACCGCAACCAGATCATTCATCACTTACGAAACAAATCTCTCTCTCTCTGAACCTTAAGTGCCCAGGGCACATGGGGCTTCCGCAAGGGTTTTCCACAAATGCCTGTCCTTCGCCTTTTTTTCTGCTCTTGCCCAGGTGAGCCCTCTATTGCTCAACATCCTTTCTGTTGTTCTTCTCCATGTCTCTTTTGGTCTACCCTTACTTCTACTCCCCTGTGGTGTCCATCTTAGTGCTATTTTTGGTAGTGAGTTGTCAGTCATTCGGAGCACATGTCCCAACCATTGCCAGCGTCTTTCCTCAATAATTGTTGTCAGTGGTTTCATTTGCATTTCTGCTAATAAGATGTTATTTCTTATAGTGTTTGGCCAAAATATTTTTCTAATTCTTCGTAAACATTTAGTCTGGAAAGAATTCAACTTGTTTTCTATGGTTTTGGTGATTTTCCAGCATTCGCTTCCATAGAGTAGTACACTTAGAACATTACTCTTAAATATCCTGATTTTCATATTTATGCTTAGTTTTTTTATTTCCATATATTCTGCAGCATTGCAAAAGCCTGGTTTGCTCTAGTAAGTCTGCTGTTGATGTCCTCTGTGCTGTCTCCATTTTCTACTACTCTGCTGCCAAGGTATACAAATTTGTTGACCTCCTCCACTAACTTGTTATCTACTCTGAGTACATTTCTGTTGTTCACATTTTGCTTCATTAACTTTGTCTTTCCTACGCTGATCTTTAGTCCGATGTTGTTTGCATTCTGAGTTAGCTTGTTTATTTTATCTTGCATATCTTTGTGACTGCTTGATAATAGACAAATGTCGTCCGCAAAGTCAAGGTCCTCCAGCACTGTGTCAATGGTCCATTGTAATCCTCTGCGTTTGTCTGATGTTGCCTCCTTCTTTGCCTCCAGTCTACTGACAAGATACATAATGTTGGTGATAGTACACATCCCTGTTTCACTCCTGTTTGTACCCTAAAGCTGCTGGAGGTATGTTCTCCACAGATAACTTTGCACTGAAAACCCTCATATAGGGCTTTGATTACATTAACTATTTTATGGGGGAGGCCATGCCATCTTAGGATTTTCCACAGTGCATCTCTGTTGACACTGTCAAAGGCTTTCTCAAAATCTATGAATAATGCATATGTTGTGCTATGCCACTCATTTGCCTGTTCTAATATTTATCTAAGTACAAATATGTGGTCTATGCATGATCTTCCTTTCCTAAATCCTGCCTGCTCTTTCCGAAGTTTTTCCTCAAGTGTTGGTACAATTCTGTTGATGATTATTCTGCAAAATACTTTACTGGTGAGAGGCAGTAGGGTAATGCCTCTCCAGTTCCCGCAATCTCTGAGGTCACCCTTCTTTGGTAGTTTTACTATAAGACCAGTTTTCCACTCCTCTGGGGCTTTTTCTAAATCCCAAATTTGTTGTAATATCCGGCAAAGTTGTTTTGGTGTTTCTGTTTCTTCTGCTTTCAACATCTCCGCAGTCACTTCATCTTCACCTGGTGCCCTGTCTGATTTTAGCTTCTTTATCGCCTCCTTTACTTCATTTATTGTTATTGGTCCTGTATTGATGTTTAGTTCCGTTTTTGCTTCAGGTATGTCTATTGTTTGTGCTGCGTGTGTTCTGTTTAGTAGGGTGTTAAAGTGTTCCCTCCATCTTTCAATTTTTTCTCTTTCTCCACTGACCAGTTGTCCATTTTGTGTTCTTACTGCACTTTCACATCTTGTGTTGAAGTTACCTGTCATCTGCTTTGTGATTTTATATATGGTTTTCATGTCATTTGTATATGCTGCTTTCTCTGCTATTTCTGCTAAATTGTCATAATATTGACGTTTATCTTGACGGCATGATTCCTTCACTTCTTTGTCTTTTTATGCATAAGTACTTAAAACTCGTTCTTTAAGCCGTTGTGATTTGGTGTTCAGTAATTTTTTCTTGATTTCTTTTCTTTGCTCTATCTTTTCCCATGTGGTCTCGCTTATCCATTCCTCTTTTCTCCTTTTCCGATATCCCAGCACCTCTTTTGCTGTTTCCTGTAGTGTTTTATTGAACTCTAATATGGACATTTCTGCTTCGTCTTGTAGGACACTGAAGCGGTTCTTAAGTACTACTGAGAATTCATTTCTTGTTTGCTGGTCTATCAGTTTGCTTGTATCAAAATGTATCTTTCTGTGTTCTCTGATTTTGGCTTTCCTTAATTTTAGTTTTATTTTTGCTACCAGAAGGTTGTGATCACTTCCTACATCTGCTCCCACAAATAACCAAAGAAAATTAACAGCACATTTTTTGCAAGTCAATAACTACAGTTGGAGCTGATAGATCTGCAACAAAGGAATCTGAAGAAACCTCATTGAAAAACTTGTGTCACAAAAAAGAGGGCATCAACGTACTAAAGTGACCTCTGATAGAAGATGGGATCTCAGGTTTGTAGGCTGGAAAATTATGAATTCTCACAGACCGATGACTACGAAGATTGGCTATAGTTATACAATACGTCGTGCACTTGTTCTCAAAAACTAAGAAGGACGAGTATCGAGGCTTTGTTTGTAGAGTCCGGGCAGAACAGCTGCTGGGATCCAACTTATCTCCAAGTAAAGATACAGAACCAGGCGTGTGTTCACATATTCTCCAGGAAGCAGACAGCGATCCTCCAGCCATTAACCTTCCGCCAAGGGCCAGTTAAGCACTTTCCCTGCCACAAGCGCAAAAACGCAATTAACTACTGTAAAGCGTAATTAAGCGTCGTAAAAGCCGCCGATAACAATTGTAAAACTCTATTACTACAATCATTTCCACTTCCTAATTAAAAACAATAGGTTCTGGTCGTAGTAGCGTTATTTCTGATGATACATGTTGTAGCTGTTGCTCTCTGATACATCGCTGCCAAAACCTAGTTTCTTGTTTAAAAACAAACGTGATATGAGACTTGTAATTTGCTGTAAATGTTCAAGTGCAGTTTGTACTGTAGTTTTCATAGTCATTTGGTTGTAGACAGTTCATATATATATATATATATATATATATATATATATTCAACCACGCTATCGCCCACTTACAGACACACGCATAGGAGCATCTTTGTTTTGCTCTAGAACATCTAAATCAAGTTCAAGGAACAGACCGTTGTAATTTAGATATGTAATGCCATCCCTCTCTACATGTATGTGTGCCACTTTGGCCATTCTGGAAATGTCACGTCAGCAAACCAGATCAAAGATGTCCGATCTCTTAGAAGCGTACATGAAAGAAGAACAGAGCCCAGGTATTCGTTTCTTGGACGGTGAAGGTGAAAAAATTGCAGGTAATCACCGCAGAATGAAGGGGAAGTGTAGGGACAGGTGCGTGTCGCTTCGGCAGATATAGGAGTGGCACAGGAAAGTTTTAAAAAATGAAATGTCAGATTTGGTGGATGCATCTCGCTCTGACTGGCCACAAGTTGTGAATAGGTCAGACGCTAACACTGACGTGGAATGAATCATACTGGAACAAGGTGGGGATGGGGTGGGAGGAGTAATAATCGATGAGGCAGCCGGAGGAAGAATTGATGATTAGTTATCGCTTGGTGCACTACATCATTCACAAATGCTGCAGTACCGGGAAGTCTAACAACATGGATACTGAAACAACTCATCACCGAACTGAAAGAACGGCATGAAGATGTTTATGAAAAAATACGACGTTTTGAAGCTAAAGGAAATGGTTTATATATATAATGTTGGATACATTTCTTCTATCCAGAGACAAAGCAAGCCAGAAAAGAGTGTCGATATTCTTCCTCGCCGAAGCCAAAGAAGTTCTGTACAACTTCGTCAGTCGGAAAATTGATGCTCATGTTCTTTTGGGATCGCGAAGACCTAGTGCTGGAGCATTACATGCCAAGAGGAACCACTATCAGCAGTGAAGTACACTGTGGTCTGTTTGAGAGCCACTTGAAACCTGCATTCAGGTAAAAAGGGCGCTGTTTGCTGAGTTGTGGGGTGCTGTTACAGAATGATAACATGCAGTCTCACCCAGCACGTGCAACAGCTTACAAAAAAATTACAGTTCTGCTTTTGGAGTGTGATCCACATCCTACTAATTCACCCTACCTAGCACCATGTAGTTATCATGTATTGGACCCCACAGGATACGCTAGGTAAGAAGTTCAGCACGGATGAAGAAATTAAAGAAGTCGTACATGGTTGACTACAGAGTCAGTCAGAATATTTTTTTAGAGGAATCTGGCTAGCAGTGGAGGGTAGCAGACCATGGCTGAGCGTGCTGGAGACTATGTTGATAAGCCATAAGAAGTTTTCAATCATATTTGTACCTTTCATTGAAATAATAAAAAAAATTGCATGCATACATACATACATACATACATACATACATACATACATACATACATGTACATGGTTCTAAGGACTGCTATAGCTCTCCGCTCCAATTAAATGTCTCCAAGGTGTGCATCTCAAATAGCCTCTGATAGTCAAGTCCAGCTCCTGACCTTCTCGTGGCGGAACTGCTCAAACTGATAGGAGAAGGGGCGAAGGCGAGTATCTGGCGCCTGAAAACCAGACGTTTCGGGTAGATGAAAGTCACGTTTGGTAGCTCATTTGAGAGAGGGAAAACTCTGATTTAAAACCCACTGCTGGCGAGATTCTTCAGCTGCCGTGCGTGGAGTGGGGCTCCTCCCGGCCAGTGAAGAAAGTGCGAATGGGGTTGCCGCGCGGCGTCACCGTGGAAAAGGTGAAAAAAAAAGAACTGAATGAAGTAATCGGTGGTCTCGAGGTCGGGTCTGCTCAAGTCACGACACCTTTGCTCTGGAGGTCGGCCACGTCCTATGTGCACCCATACCGGGCGGATTGCCTGAACCGGCTTAACCCAGGGGTTAAATTAAGACACTGCTAGCGAGATTCTTCGTCTGCCGCGCATGGGGTGAAACTCCGCTCGGCCAGTGAAGAAAATTCGATTAGGGTTTCCGAGCGGCGCCGCCGTGAAAAGGTGATGGAAAGGATAAAGTGAAGATTAATCGGTATGTCCAGTAGTCTCGCGACGAGAGCTACTCATACCACGGTATCTCTGCTCGAGAGGCCGACCACGTCCGATATACACCCATACTGGTGAAATATGCCTAAACCAGCTTAACCCAGGGGTGAAACTTGATGAGTACTCATGTCATGGTACCTTCTCTCTAGAGGTCGAACACGTCCTAAAGGCGCCCATATTGGGATGAAACGCCTAAACAGGCTTAACCCAGGGGTGAAACTCACTAGTGGCGAGGATTCGTCCTCCTGGTCCCAACAAGGAAAGGTAGCGGCCACGACCACAAAACGCTGAAGTCGGAGACACTGGACCAGGCAGTTTAGATAGGCAACCATCTCTCACCTGACGGGGATACATGCGTATCCTAATCACGCTGAGGTTCTCCGGTGAGAAAGTCCAACGCTGGACTAGATGGGCAACCACCTCTCACCCGGTAGGGATATACTGATACACATACATACATACATAGACACATAGATACACACAAACATACACATACATACATGACACATACATACACACATACATACATACATACATAGACACATACATACATATATACATACGTACATACATACATACATACATACATACATACATACATACATACATACATACATGCATACGAACTTCTGCATTTCCACATCCGCGACTGTTTCTCAAGTTGGATCTTTTACTTTGATATTCCATACTTTCTAAGCAAATTATCTTTTCAATTCATCATCATCATGTGGTCTCTACCCATGGAAGGTAGGCTGCAAATGTCCGCCAACTTCCTCTGTTTTGTTTCCACGTGGGCGGCCAGGCAAGCTCAGTCTTTGTTGTCCACCAGCCTACATCGTTGTCCATCTCTTGCTATCTTTTTCCCCTCTATTTTCCCTTCTATTATGGTTTTCATTATTTCATTTACTCCCCATTTAAATGATTTTTGTTTGTTTGTTTTAAAATCACAGATTTTTAGCACAGAATACTTTCACTTTAATAATAGGTCATTGGATTGTGTGTGTGTGTATGTATGTGTGCGTGTGTGTGTGGGGGTGTGTATGTGTGCGTGTTTGCGTGTACGCTAGAGGGTGTGTGGGTGTTTATGTAGTTCGTGGTTTTCTTTTTCCGTGACAGATTATGATAATCTTGACCTGTATACAGCTCTGGGGAAGTCTTTATATATAATATATATGAAGTAACATGTGTTATCTTATGTAATATTGTACTCATATAAAGGATTTATTTGTGATCACTGTTTTCTTTATACGTTGTATTTTTTTTAACTGTGAACTGCAGTCCCTGGAGCATACACTCAAATAGTATACGTTTGCAGGACACTTCTTCTTCTTCTTCTTCGTCTTCGTCTTTTTCTTCTTCTTCTTCTTCTTCTTCTTCGTCTTCGTCTTTTTCTTCTTCTTCTTCTTCTTCCTCGTCTTCTTCTTCGTCTTCTTCGTCTTCTTCTTCTTCTTCGTTTTCTTCTTCTTCTTCTTTGTCTTCTTCTTCGTCTTCTTCTTCTTCTTCTTCATCTTCTTCTTCTTCTTCGTCTTCTTCATCTTCTTCTTCTTCTTCTTCTTCCGCTTTGGAACTTAGACCCTGATGTTCTTTGCAGCCGATGCGGTGAGGGTGCTGAGACATAACATTGTGCTGGATTGGTAACGGGTTATGTCTGTTGTTGTTTTTTTTTGCAGTCCCTGAGTAATGGAGGTGTACAATACTTCTTTAGCAGACTCCACCACCATGGGGACTGCGGTGAACCATGCCCCGTAGGCCAAGATAGGCCTGTCACTGAGGGTTCAAACGGGGAGTTGGGACTGGATCTTGGCTGCCTGTGGTTCGCTAATCCTTACACTAGCATATCGGCTAAGGGTTGCTGAATGCCACATCGAACAGCGTATTCGCTCCCCGCAAGACTCCAATCTGAGCCATGAGCAGGAGAGGAGAGTCTATGTCTGTAACATAACCTGCAGATCTGTCCACTAGAACTCTAGAACTTGGTGAAGACTGTGAACTTCGTGGCGTCAACAGGACTCCAGATATAACATCTTGGAGAAGAGAGAAAAGGGGGGGGGGGCACGCACAAGAAAAAACTTGGGGAAAAAGAAAGAGAAAGGAAGGATATTGTTGTGGAACTTTTCGAGCAACTTTTTCTCATGATGGATTCTAATAATGTTGGTCGGCCTACCTCTTAAAATGAGAACGTGGGCATATTTCAGCACCGCTAACAGTCTCAACTGCTTTGAACAAAGGACATGTTACATTTCAAAATGTGATTCATTGGTAATCATCACAAGCCTGCACCACGAATGTGGTAGATGCTAACAGCAGAAAATCTCAGATCTGAGCATCGTGTGCCAAATTTGGCTGCACCGCCAATTCATTTTACCTTAATCATACTGCACAGTGTTTCATTCAACTGGCGCACTGTGGGAGATACGAATGTGATTTTTTTTTTGCCGTTAACTTTGCCTTCATGAGAACAGCTTTCTCATGCTGTTTTAGATTGCTGAACTTTATCATATCCTTTTTTGACAAGTATCAACGATGTTTTACCTCGTTAGCGGATTTTTGAAAATTGCATTAAATTGCTTTAAAGTTTGCAGTTGTCTACTTAAGTGTTGCTGATGGTTTTTTTTTGGTTTTTTTTTTAATTACATGAAATTTTGCTGTTGTCTTTACTACATTAACTTTGCTGTTGTCTTTACTACATTAACTTTGCTGTTGTCTTTGCTACATTAACTTTGCTGTTGTCTTTACTGCATTAACTTTGCTGTTATCTTTGTTACCTTAAATGTTGCTGTTGTCTTTATTGTATTAAATTTTGCAGTTTGGTGTTAGATGTAATATGCCTAATTTTTTTTCCTAACTTCTGTTTTAAAGGCTTTAAGCAAGAACACCAGAGTTGTGGAGTCTGATCAGCTGGTGTTGGCTGATATTGCCGGGCGGGGGGGGGGGGGGGCATTGCGTAGACTAACGTTTAAGGTGAAGGTTACAGTTGACAGCTTTCTTCGCCACTTTAATAAAAGGTTGCCGGGGGGGGGGGGGGAATCATTATTTAGGAAGTTCTAAATTTGTTGACTGATAAAGACTGAGCACTCATTTCTGGCCCCGCCTGTGTTCCTGGCAGACTCAACGCGGTAGGTCTACTCGACGTGATAGAAATGTCCAATAGAGAATGTCCCAGCTCTTTACAAATCTGAAGTTAAGATACTAGCTTCTGTCAACAAACTTGCTCGGTCGCTGAAAGTACATAACACGGCTGAGAGCAAAACTGGTGAAATGGCGCGGCCATGCTGACAGCTATTGAATCTTGTGTTTGTAAAGTGGGATTACGGATCGGCCTACGCCGTGTACATGTAGAGGCCTGTGTTTTCATTTCAACAGCCCGCAGTCCTAGACTCCACCCACATGATTAGACACTTGGGTTCACCACGCCCACTGCTTAACAGCTAATAGGAGACAATTTGGCGCTTTTAATAAAAACGCGTGGAGAATTAACTTTTGATGTTTAACGTTTCATATTTGGTTCCTTGGTGATGGACTTTCTCGACCACCCAGGCAGAAGATAAACGTTCAGTAAGAGTGTTATTCAGTCATACAAAGGACAAACCATCGAAGAATGAAGTAAGTCAACCAGAGCGGACTGCATCATATCTGAGACTTACTGCGTGAACGAAAGTGTACATTTATATAAAACTTAAAGCCGAAAGGACATTGGCCTTGAATTTTCACAATTTCTGCATTGGCAAAACTCTTATATTCTTCGCTTTTTGTGTGTTTTATTAAGGAACTTGAATCAGACAATCAGTTCTGAAGCAGACAAATGCGTGAAATATATGCAATAATTCATGAAGAAATGCAAAGTGGACTCGGATAATTAAAATATAAGTGAATAGCGCTTCTTTCAGCGAGACAATTCTACGTCAACTGCCCATTTTACAATGGTATGCCTTGAGTGACGTGCAGAGAAGTTGTACTATCATTTGTTTAAGTGCAAATATGATCCATCACCTACCTCAGCATCACCCAGCGTTAGCCAGTGTCTACTCGGCCTTACAGGCGGGCCCAGCCACTGTCGCGCACGTCCGTACCAACGAGGACAGCCCGCCACACTCCTCGGGGCACTCGTCCTTCCTTATAGACGACATACTTGGGATATCAAGGCCAGCAGTTTCATCCTCTCAGCTGCCTCCATCCTCGCCGTCTCCCTCATCAATGTCATCCTCAGCGACGAGAATCTCATCAACGTCGCCACCACCACCAGCAGCCATCTCGACCACAACATACAGCAACACAAATCTCCAGGGACACATGTCCCACCAGCTTACCCGGCCCACCCCGATTCACCTGGCCAATGTAGGGGCAGGGGCCGCATTGACAGTTTCAGCTGGTGGAATTCTACCCGGGGGTGCCCTCTACAAACCAGTGGCTATGTACGACCCGGCTATAATGCAGCAGGCCTATCTGAACCCTCATTTCAGCTACCACAGCGCTCTCGTAAACCAACTGTACCCCCTCCCTTACAGTCGACCTGAGCTGGCATTTTATGACAGACATAACGCATTTGCTAAAGGTGAGTATTTGAGAGTTTTAGAACTGAAATGAGAAACTTTAATAGAAAATTATCTCATGTGAATTTAACGCTTTTTAACTGAATACAATGACAGACTTTTTCCTTGGGTAAGCCTCCAGATGGCCCTTTCATTTTTCAGGAACTACATCATTCTCATCTCAAGTTTCTTCTGGATTGTTCTGTGGCGTTCAAGCTTTACGTGCAGCTAAAACTGGGGCCCAGTGGCGAATTAGCCATTAATCTAAACAGATTCAAGCCCATGATGCTGGAAAGCCAGGGGGGCCCAATGGCAAAGGGGAGGGGAGGTGGGGGTCTCTTTAAATACAGATTATTGTTTCATTTTGACAGTCATTTATCGCTCGCAGTTTTGTCCAGAACACAGTAATGTATCTTTTGTGTTTGGTCTGTGTGATACAAAGTCATATAAGTTAAAAAAAAAACATGAATCAAAACTAGAACGGAATCAGGCCACATACCACGAGATGGACAGTATAGGTTGAAGGGAGGGGGGGAGCTGTCCCTAAATTTAGTCTTGGGGCCCTAAAGTGATGTCGTCCACAGTTTTGTTCCAGGTTTTCTCAGAAGCCCTTCTCGTCTGTCTCAGATCTGGGAGATCTCTTGCCAGGTCTGATTGTGTAGGCCTGCAAACCATGAACATGTAACATAAATACTGACTTCAGTCATTTCTTCCTTCCAAATTTACACCTAAACAGTCCAATCTGTTTTCCCGACAAATCAATTGCTATCAACTGTTGTTTTCATAACAATTACGCTATCAGCTGTTGCTTTTATAATAACTACGCTATCAACTGTTGTTTTTGTAACACCTAAGCTATCAACTGTTGTTTCTATAACAACTACTCTATCAATTGTTCTTCTCATTATAATCACTCTCTCTCTCTCTCTCTCTCGTTGTTACCTTAATCAGGCTTAATCTTATCCTTATCGAAGATCTCTTATATAAACCATTTTTGGCCTTCTAAACGTCTTTCAAAGTTTCCTCAGATAAACGAATTGAATGAAATATAACGTTTATTATTAATTATACAAGAAAATACCGGGGGAAAACTTACTCCTTCGGGTGAATTGCCAGTCTATGCATACAATTATTCTTTACAAAATTTGTAAAAAAGAATGAAGTGAAATATGTGAAATAGTATGTCATAAAACCTGCTTGGTAACTGAAGATATAATTAGCTGAACTAAGCAACAGGTCTTCATTCTTTATAAGCAGATGATAAATTGTAGACTTTGTTCAGGATTTACCCTCCAGTATTAATCCCAAGTTGTTGCAACCTTTTAATGTCCAAAATAATTATGTTTCTTTTTTCTTGTTTGAAATACATAGTGTTTCTTCTTTCCAAGTTTAAATTATAGCAAATTATTAGCATAAGGACACGGCAAAGGAGCTCTTGTCAGTGAAATTATTCTTCTTATTTTTTTTTCTTGTCAGTGAAATTTTTCCTATTATTTTTCTTCTTGTCAGTGAAATTCTTCCTATTATTTTTCTTCTTGTCAGTGAAATTCTTCCTATTATTTTTCTTCTTGTCAGTGAAATTCTTCCTATTATTTTTCTTCTTGTCAGTGAAATTCTTCCTATTATTTTTCTTCTATCTTCCTGGAATTGCGAGCTTGTGGTCTTTAAAGCCGACGCGGTGAAGATGTTGAAGTACAGCACCGTATCCGATTGGGAACGGGTTAAGGCTGCTAGTCGATCAGCCCCTGAGTGTAGATTTTAAAATGTAAAAAAAAAAAATGGATGTGCAATGCTTCTTTAGCAGACTCCACCACCATGGGGACTGTGGTGATCCCTGCCCCGTCAGTCAAACTGAGCCTGTTACTGGGGGTGCCAACGGAGAAGTGGGACAAGCTCGTGATCGGCTATGGTTGCTCAACCTTTACCCCCAGCATGTCAGCTTTGAGTAGCAGATTGCCAGATCAGCCAGCTCCTTCGCCACTGTCAGTAATACGTGCAGAATAGCAGCACAATTATAGGCATTAATGTGCAGTATATACAGGCAGTTCTATACATTACGCACAAGCAATTATCAAAATAAATCTCCTTAAGTAAATTTTTAAAAAAAGAGGTATGGGCACAAGTGCGGAACATACACTCCATAAACGAACTCAGAACTGTACAGTACATACACGCACACGCACACACACACACACACACACACACACACATATATATATATAAAGAGATGAAAAAAAACCAATTAATCGCACTGTAAAAATGTAAAATAAAACTCAGAACTATAAAAGTACATATAAATGAAAGGTCGCAACAAAAATATTTAACCATGTTGTAAAATAAACTCAGAACTATATAGTAGATCGAAATGGAAGTTCGCAATAAAAGTATTTAACCCCGCTATAAAATAAACTCAGAACTATATAGTAGATATAAATGGAAGATCGCAACAAAACTATTTATTTATTTATTTTTTTCTTTTTTATGTGTGTCTCAGACTCAGTGAGTGGTCTGTCAGGACCCTGCACTGTGCAAATTTGAAAACTCATAAGAGTGATGTTTGTTGCTGTCATCATATGACACGTGTGTGTGTATATATATATTTGTTTTTTGCGTTTTTTTCCTTGTGTATGTGTGTTTTATTTATTTCCTTCCAAATCAAAAAAAAAAAAAGAACAGTTGGTATTATTTCCCTTCCTATCTCAAAAATTGTACCTTCTTGCAGCACTTCCTTACTATTTAACCACACTGTAAAATAAACTGAGAAAAATGCTGCACATTAGCTACATGCAAGGCTGTGCAATAAACACGAGAATAGGAGTATAAATGAATGCAAATGAAACAATTTTAAATTCTAATAGAAATATACATCATATAGAAAGAAGACAACACAGGGATAAAGCTGAGGTGAAAGCGCATTAAATGGCTGTCAATTATTTGTTAAAACATATATTAGTCAACAGCAGATATAAACAGAAACATGAACAAAATAACGATTTTGCTATATATACTTGATCGTGATTCTTGTCCCTAGTAAAATGTGCAATATGATCAAAGATTTAAGAAAACGCACATATATATATGGTGTAAAAGCAGATACAAAGCGTTAAAAGTGAAACAACTTTGGTTTGACATAAAACAAGGGGTCCGTCAGCGGTGCATATTGTCGCCTTACTTATTTAACATTATTTAACTTGTATACTGAAAATATAATGAGGAATGTTAGAGAATATGTAGACAAAGAATATTACGATGCCATAACAATTGGAGGTTATGAAATACCAGACATTACATATGCTGATGACACAGTATTACTGTCCACAACACAAAAAGGAATGGAAAATATAATTATGTTAGTCCGTAAGAATAGTGAAGAGCAAAACCTCTATCTTAATGCGAAGAAAACTAAACGATGACAACTGACAAAACAAACAAAGCAGCTGAAATATGTATCAATGAGGAAAAATTGGAAGAAGTGGAGAGTTTTTAATATCTTGTATCACTGCTAACTAATAATAGAGATACAATGAGAGAAATTTTTAAAAAGACATCTATCGCTCTTCATAAAGTAAAACAACTAAAGAATATGTGAAGGAGACAGAACTAAAAAAATAAAATTTTTAAGGGCATGCATCTTTCTCACTGCAACATATGCCTGTGAGACCTGGACACTTAACAAAGCAGATGAGAAACACATACATGCCTTGGAATGTAAATACTACAGAAGAATTCTTCAAATATCATGGACACAAAAAAGGACAAATATATCCATACTACAAGAACTTAATATTGAAGAAGGCTGGCTAGTAAAGAGGATTAAAGAGAGAAAACTTAAATATTTTGGACAAATTAAACGTCACGATAATCTAGAGAAGACTGTCTTGGAAGGGTGCATAACGGGAAAAAGAAAGAGAGAAAGAACAAAACGTAGATAGCTGCAAGACATCGTTGATGATGTGCAGATGGATGCATCAGCAGCAGGCCGTCTTGCTCACAACCGAGAGGCCTACAGGAGTGCTGTTAGGGAGGCAAAGTTCCGCAAGGGACATGCAAAATGAATGAATGAATAAAAAAAATAGACATGCACATGCGCATTGCAATACCTTGTCAGTGCTGACTTTGCCCATTCTGTTACGCAGTTACTCTAGCATATCTTAACTCTTTCACTTCAGAACAACACAGCGAGTGTTGGTAGATCCTGCACACCTATGCAAATCAATACTCAGAGCAATATTTAGGCAAAGTGGCACATTCCTAAGCAACTCCACATCGTAAGATTATAGAGTAACTTACTTCCAGTTTCTTTCCACAAACATTTATTCTGCAGAACATGAACTATTAATTCAGGTGTGAAAGAGTTAAACAAAAAGTAATAAGACATTTAATAATCATCATTTCGAGCCGTGCCACACAACAATGAACAAACAGTGTCTTTAGCGATCATTGTTCTTGTAAGATATTGTAGTCTCGTTTCACCTACACTGAAAAGAAGACATTTGCTGAGTGCAAGGGCTCATGAAAAGAAAATGATGATTGCATGCTATCTTCATCGCCGTTTCTATTTTCATCACTTTTACCTCAGTTTTTTTTTTCTTTTTTTTTCACTTTATACATTTTCCTACATATATAAAAAAAAGTGGCTATCTTTCTGGTATTTTTCCTTTTACCCCTGCATCTCTGGCTTGGGTCTTCATCTTTGGTACAATTTGTCCTGGGTGAGCGCATCTTTAGTATGTGAATTACTATTGAAAATTAACATGTATGTAACTTAGCTGTTTTGTAACAAAGTTCCCTAAATCTTCAAATCCTCCAAGGATGTTCAGTAGGATTCGGCATATTTTTAAAATATTTTATTTCGAACTGTCTGAAAATAATATAAATAAATAAATAAATAAATTATATTCTTAAAAGTTATAAGTAGAAATAAATAAAAACAAATGAACTATTCTATATTTTGAAGAAAAAAGAAAGAAAAGAAAATGCTAAATTTAAAAAGCTGAAAGAAAAAAAAAAGAAACTAATACATTTTACTAAAAGACTTATCTGCTAAATTAGATCAAACAAATTTATCTTAAACAGAGTTACCCTAGACGGAAGTATTTTAGACAGAAGAATTTTGACAGTTACCTTAGACATAGATACTTAGAAATACTTTATACGGACACCTTATCAGAATTTCCGAAAAGAGGCGAAAAAATAAACTCGGAGGAAGGGATGAGGGATTGAATAGAAAATAATGCGCTCAATCAACTTCCGTGTGATTTTCTTGGTGAATGTATTAGATTGGTAAAGTGAGGTAGACTGGTTGAATCTGCAGATCTTTGAGAGCATTCCTAGTTCTGAACATTGTCCTGAGAGAACATTGCAAGTTTATTGAAAATTAAATGCACGAAAAGAAAGCATGTAAAGGAATAACCTCACTATCAAGTTCTTAGATTAATAAAATGGTTATAAGTTTTGACGTTCAATCATAAAATGAGGAGAGAAAGAAATAGGAAATGAGTTTACATTTCAGGAAAATATTACTTGCTCATAGACAAATGAGATCGGTTTTCATTAGTTGTGTAGGTGTGCAGAATGGTGAGATGCAAAGCAGTCTTGTAAGATCAGCAGCCACACTTAGTGTTCTAGATGACAAATATCCATATGACACCTGGATACGTGTGTATACAGACGGATCTGTACACAATGCCATAAAGAATGGAGGAGCGGGAGCACATATTGAATATCTAAACAACATCACTGACAAGATTTCCATACCCACTGGAAATACTGCAACAACTATGATGCAGAAGTTAGGGCAATTATTGCTACAGCTGAAAAACCGTCAGACTCCAGAATTGATACATGTCCTGTAGTAATTCTCACAGATGCAAGATCAGTACTGGAAGCTCTTCAGTGCAACAAACTACCAGACCTTAAGGATGCATTGTCAAAAAACTGGCTTGCAACACAGAGTCACTTTGCAATGGATTCCCTCCCACTGTGGGATACCAGGCAATGAGAAAGCTGACCGTCTGGCCAAAGAGGGCACTGAAATGGAGCAACCAGACATACCAATCACCTATAATAAAAGAAATAAAAGAAAAGCATGATAAAAACCTACAGGAAAGCCACAAACACCACCACATGATGACTATCACATGCTAAACAGAAAGGAACAAGTCACCATCTTCCGTCTCCGAACAGGACACAGCCGACTCCGAAGTCATATGTATACAAAGTTTAAGGTTGGTACTACTAATCTATGTACATGTGCCAAGGTGCCCCAAACTGTGGAACATATCCTCCAAAACTACACCAACTATGAGACACTGAGAAATAATTACCCGCCCAGTGAAAACACTAAAGAAGATAAGTTCTATGATTCCATACATGAATTACACAAAACAGTGAAATTTATCCAAGAGACAGGACTGCAGATATAGACAGATAATGCGAACAAAGAAGAAGAAGACATTAGTTGTGTTTGTGTATGTGTGTGTCTGTGCTGTGCTTGTCTGTGCGTGTGTGCACAGATTGATATAAAAGGTGCTACTTCTTTTGATTGATATAAAAGGTGCTACTTCTTTTGATTGATATAAAGGGTGCTATTTCTTTGATTGATATAAAGGGTGCTACTTCTTGTGATTGATATAAAGGGTGCTACTTATTGTGACTGATATAAAGAGTGCTACATCTTTTGAGTGATATAAATGGTGCTACTTCTTGTGACTGACATAAAGGATGCTACTTCTTGTGACTAATATAAAGGGTGCTACTTCTTGTGACTGATATAAAGGATGCTGCTTCTTTTTGTTGATATAAAGGGTGTTACTTTTTTTGAATAAAAAAATAAAACAAAACCCCATCAGCTGAACATATACAACAATTAAACTGGGGCAGTTAATGTGTATCTTCATCTCTCATAGTGAAGGTCGTTGGTGTGATTCCACCCGGAGACGCCCCAGTTCACCTAAGTACAGAAATAGGCACCCCAGAATTAGGCCCATTCTGGAGGTAAACAAGAAAAAGACCTACAGGCATGATGCGGCCTCAGTGGTAGTCAAGCGACAGGTCCTGTTAAAACTAGGGTCCAGTTGTCGAAGTGGCGTCCAAACCCAGATTAACCATTAATATGAAAATATTCAACTCTAGAGGGGCCTGGAAAGACACGGGGCCCCAGCAGCAATAATGTACCGACAGGGCAAGGAAAATATGGGCACTAGGACTATATCCCTTAGGTTTCTTTATATGGCATGGTAGGGGTACCCGCACAAAAGTTCTTCTTAAGCTTACAGCCAAGGTGCAGTTGTACTTCTCAGACTTCAGCAGTTACACTCATATTTCTGAATGCCTGTTATAACTCATATTTCTGAATGCCTGTTATAACTCATATTTCTGAATGCCTGTTATAAATGCCCTCTTCCCTTCAGCCAGTCTCACTGGTTCGTGGTTACCTTTACCGGGATTTATTCATGGAATTCCATAATTTTTTTCATTCAAATGTTTAAAAAGTGTTTTATGACGTGGATTTTTTTAAATAATGTGGAGCAAAACTTTCTTTCCACAGCTGTCATTTGGTTATAATGTGGTCCATAACAACAAACCACATATGATCTTTTATTAGACTGTACCATTTCTTTTTCAGACAACATAAATTCTGTCAATAAAATAAAATTTACATCTTTGTCTTGTCTTGTATCCTTCCTCTTATACCTTTCAGTGTCGGGGGGGGGGGGGGGGGGAGGAGGGGAATTTACATCCGTATTGATTAAAAGTATTCTATTAAACAAACTAGCTTTTGTTCGTCTTTTAGTGCATTATTTTGACGACTGTACCACCCAGGTTGTTAAAGTTTAAAAGTATACAGGGATGTT
Organism: Achatina immaculata; assembly: GCA_009760885.1. Taxonomy (NCBI): domain Eukaryota; kingdom Metazoa; phylum Mollusca; class Gastropoda; order Stylommatophora; family Achatinidae; genus Lissachatina; species Lissachatina immaculata. The sequence goes on along the minus strand of CM019717.1, from coordinate 47,497,076 downwards.
AGAAAAACAAATAGTTTTAAGGACTATTATAGCCAATGGCGTGCGTCTCAAATAGCCTCTGATAGTCAAGTCCAGCTCCTGGCCTTCTCGTGGCAGAACTGTTCAAACTGATAGGAGAAGGGGAGAAGGCGAATATCTGGCGCCGGAAAACCAGACGTTTCGGGTAAATGAGAGTCATGTTTGGTAGCTCATCTACCGCTGCTGGCGAGATTATTCAGATGCCGTGCGTGGAGTGGGGCTCCTCCCGACCAGTGAAGAAAAGTGCGAATGGGGTTGCCGCCCGGCACCGCTATGGAAAAGGTGAAAGAAAGGATTAAGCGAAGTAAACAATAGTCAAACCACGGTACCTCTGGTCTGGAGATCAGCCACTTCCTATGTGCACTCATATCGGGCGAAATGCCTGAACTGGCTTAATCCAGAAGTTAAGACACTGCTGGCGAGAATCTTCGGATGCCGCAGGTGGAGTGAAACTCTTCCCAGCCAATGAAGAAAATGCGAAAAAAAAATTAAGGTTGCCGTGCGGTGTCGATGTGAAAAGATGATGGAAAGGATAAAGTGAAGCTTAGTCGGTATGTCCACTGGTCTCGAGGCGAGAGCTATTCATACCATGGCACCTCTGTTCTAGAGGCCGGCCACGTCCGATATACACCCATACTAGTGAAATATGCCTAAAACAGCTTACACCAGGGATGAAACTTGATCACTACGCATGTCACAGTACCTCCGCTCTAGAGGTAGGTCACGTCCTAAACACGCCCATACTGGGATAATATGCCTAAACCGGCTCAACCGAGGAGTGAAACTTATTAGTGGCGAGGATTCGTCCTCCTGGACAAAAGCTCCATCCTGGTCACAACTAGGAAGGGTAGCGGCCACGACCACAAAATGCTGAAGTCGGAGACACTGGACGAGTGCAGTCTATATAGGTAACCACCTCTCACCCGGCGGGGATGTATACGTATCCTAATCACGCTGAGGTTTTCCGGTGAGAAAGTCCAACTCTAAGCTGGATGGGCAACCACCTCTCACCCAGCGGGGATACACTGATATCCAAAACACGTCGAGGTTTTCCAGCGAGAAAGTCCAACGCTAGATTAAACTGGTGCAACGAAAACCATGGTATCACGCATTCCCGCTTTTGAGACCCACCAAGAATACAGGCTCAAGCCCTGCGATACTCTGAACACCTTGTGGTACTTTCGTGGATCTCGTGTAGTCCTTTCGGGGACCACAGGGGGGACCGCGAGGCTTATCGAGGATCACAAGAGTAAATTCAGGAGGATCACGATGAGGTTTTGGTGGTAGAAGAAGAAGAAGAAGACAAAAAACAAAAACCCAAGACCCTGTAATTGCATGAAGGTTTCAGGAATACTCCCTAACTGGAGGAAGATTTTATGAACGCGCCGTAACTGCCCAAGCGCTTTATGAAAACCCAGTAACTGCACAATGGCTTTATGAAAACCCTGTAAACGCACCGGGACTTTATGAAAACCCTGTAACTGCACAAGGACTTTATAAATACTCTGTAACTGCTCGAGGACTTTTAACAACACAATATATGCTCGTAGAAAAGCAAATACTGATGTTGTAAATATTTACATCGCATTAGGAAGTCGATGTTCTGTTTCCGCAGAAAGGAAAGAGAACATTTCCGACGATGAAAAAAGGACTTCACCAAGTTCACTGTACTTTATGTTGTAAAAGTAATGTTGAAGTGCGCATTTTATTGTTTGTGTTTAACTGATGTTAGGCAATATATATATATATATATATATATATATATATATATATATATATATATATACATACATACATTAGTTGATTCTCTTGGGCCAAAGGCGGCGCATAGGGCGGAGGACAAGCCTCTCCATGTCTGGCGATTCCTTGCTACTTGCTTTAGATCTTCAGTGTTTCTGATGAGCATTGCTGAACACTCCTTGGTGATAACTCTTCTTAGTGTGTCTTTGGGTGGACACCACATATATACATACATACGTACATACATACATACATACATACATACTACATACATACATGCATATATATATGTACGTAGGTACATATATATGTACTTACGTACATGTATATATAAAGCATACATACATACACATCACGTATATTACACACATTAGCTACATACATATCATATACATGCATTCACATAACATTGTTGAGTCCGTATGTTGTAGGAATATAAATAATGTATATCTTATGTTCCCACTTATATACTAGCCTCCGAACATTTATACACACTGTACATATCATACTGATTTACATACAAAACACACTCATGCAAGCAGAAAATACCGTACGCACATCCTTACATACACTAAAAGGAATGAAGAATCGAAAGCTGGCAGTCGCTGTAATACCTACAATACCACGTAAGTTGGCCGTGAAATGGCAACCCTGGAATGTACTCGTGCCTAGCCTGGACAACTGGCTACCTCCTCTAGATTCAGGCTTTAAAGTGTTGGAAGTAGCTTAGCCTTAAAATCGCCCTCTCTCTCTCCTCTCTCTCTCTCTCTCTCTCTCCTCTCTCTTTCTCCACGCACACACATGTACAAAGCACTCAATCTGTACCGCGGACGTTGGTCTTCTGTATCGTCTATATCACAAGAGCTTGATGACTTAATATTCAGATATGGGTTTGTGAACCCGCCTTTAAGATTCGAAAGGTACTTGAAATAAATGGCTATCGAATGTGACCAGGGTTTCCATATTAGAAACTTATTTGTCCATTTCCCGCTGGTGTTATTAACTCGTCCAGGCTGTCGGGCAGATTTCCACTAAAATGAGTAAGACGGAGAAACCAAGATATGTTGCTTGAAGTTTGCAGTACGTTCATCCTTACAGTGCTGGCTTTGGAAGTGGCACTTGTGTTTAATTTGCAAATGAAATAAATTAATAGGAGGTGGCTTTTATTCTAAAGCGAAAATGAATTGATAAACTACACAGTTATCTAAATTGGCGAACTTTGCCGGCTAAAACCTGGTTTTAATTTTTTTTAAATTTACTTTCTCTCCTCGAACCTGGTTTTAATAAAACCTTACTTTCTCTCCCGGAACCTGGCTTTAATAAAGGTTTACTTTCTCTCCTCGACGCTTCAGGAAAATAATAGGCTTTTGTGGTACTTTGGCTGCCCAGCAGGGTTGAGATACTGGAGAAGTTGATAACGTCGAAGACTGATGGGCTGTGGAGATTGATGAGGTCTGAGTTATTAACATTTTATCTTTAGTTTCTTCTCTTCTTTTCTTGAAGTATGAGTTTAATGCGACTTTCCGTGCTATCAGATATTCTGGTCTTTTATATTATCATGATATTTCCAATAATTCTGGATTAGTCGCTGTAAACTTCATAAAGTGATTACGCTCCAAGAGGTCTGAAGTTACACAAAATTACAGTTGTCATACTTCTTGGTAGTAACATTTCGTCATGGCCTGGTTAGCTGAGGTGATAGCCGCTTGCTTTGCTAATCCGGTAGTAACGGGTTCGAATCCCAGCAGTTAAATTTTTTCTGGTACCACCACATCTTCTGTCTTCCTGGAACTGCCAGCACAATGTTTCTTAGAAGAGGACGTAGTGAAGGTAAACACAAGCGTCCTATCCAAATGAGACTTGAATTACAGTGATCAGCTTGAAGATCCAGACTGGACCCAAGAAGCAAGTTTCTTCGCAGCCTCCACCACCATGTGGAATCACTAGGAGCACGAATGGAGAGACTGGACAGAGCCTTGGACAGCCCCCCGGGGGGGGGGGAAGAGGGGGCTAGTTGGCTGTAATAAACAGATCGTCACACTAACGCAGTCACATTTGCTCTCAAGCCATTTCTAGCATTGGAAATAGTAACAAGAGAGTTAAAAATAACATAAAATAACAGCAACAATAGGCAAAAACAAGCACTTGAAATGCAGACAGCAGCCCTAGAAACTTCAAAAACGAAAAGGTTCCTTATTGTTGTTCCCGAGAATTACAAAATCTACTTTAACTTTATACACGGAACAGATTTCGCCACTGAAAAACAAACAAAAACAAACAAACAACCGAGAACACAAGGGAAAAAAAACCGTACATTTAAATAAGCCACTCGGATGGTTGTCTATAATTACTTCCCATTGTTCTTGACCAAATCACTAGATAAACGCAAGCAGTATCCGTTATGATATCGGCCCGCGAGGGGCGCGCTCTCTCGGACCTGGTACACTGTAAGGTCTCAATTGCTTTACTCTGTGTTATTTAGCACAGCTGCTGGTGGTGGTGGGGGGGGGGGGGGGGGGGGAGGGGGGATTGGGGCTTGGGGGAGGGGCCTGCACCAAAATACAGCACATAGTTAGAAACCCCGTGATAGGCATTGACAGTCAAAACATTTTTCAGTTCTTGTTGTTCAGCTGTTTTTTTTTCCTTTTGTTTGTTGGGAAGGGGGAGGGGTTTGGGGACAGAGAGAGAGAGAGAGAGGGGGGGGAGGTTGTTTTCTTTTTACCAGACCCAAAATGGTGGCAATGACCTTCCCTGCTCTACATTTATTGACACGGAAAGGCTGAATTACAATCCAAGAAGTTTGAAATCTACAAAGATTTTCGTTGTCTTCTTTTTTTTTTTTTTTAAATAGTAATCTTTCTAAGGGACGTTGGAAGTTTCTCACAAACCACAGTAATAATATTTCGGTATGCAGGGATTTCATCGTGAAACATAAACAAGAATTGTGGTGCAATGACAACATGAAATAATAATAACAGTAATAATAATACTAATAATGAGATGATGGCAAGGAAGTGACAAAATGAGATCATTTGAAAATTGTAGCCTCGGTTGTAAGTAGTAGTTCTGCAGCCATTTCTTGCACGATTGTGAATGTACAAATGCCAAATTATTATTATTATTTATTATTATTATTGTTAGTAGTACGTAGTAGTACTGAAAAAAAATAATCACCTTAAAAAAGGACCTTACGCCAGTTCTGATCTTTTTTGTTGATTTTAGTATCTTTGTTGACATTCAGTTCTATCCTTTGTTTCAGTCACTGATTTGTAGAGACCTGGAGAACTGTTTATTACTGTATGTGTGTGTGTATGTATGTGGTTTGGGTGGGTGGGACGACTGAACGTTGAGTTATTATTGATGAAGTTACTGTAGTACATTATTTATACAGTGTGTGTTTTAAAAAAAACTAGTGTATTATTTATACAGTGTGTGTTAATAATTACGTTTTGCTAGTGCTAAGTCCATAACATTTTACTTTAAAAGATGTGGCACAATCACAAGCTATCTTCTGCAGAATGGTAACTATGTAGTATATGCGACTCAAGCATTTGAAATGCAAATCATTAAACAGTTCAACCCGGATAACTCTGTAACGTATGCAGATGAATCGGTCACGCGCGGACAGAGAAGTGGCCTGGGGATTCGTGGTCTATCACAATGAACACCCCATCATCAGCGAGGCCGGAGCCCTCGCCACAACCACATCCAGCGTGAGGATGGAAATCGAAGCAACCACTCGAGCCATAAATTGGCTAGCAAACCAGCAAGCATCACAGGCCATAATCTTATCAAACTTATGGAGCATGCTCAAAAAAAAAAAAAAAAGCACTAGTTGATGCGTCGCGAGTGGCTGGTCAAACTGAAAGAATCGCAGATCTCCTCCCTAATATTGATTTATTGCACAGGACATGCTGGTATCAAAGGCAACGGAATAGCAGATCATTTAGCAAGAAGAACAACCTACAAATGGACATAGCAGACCTCATAACAGCAACCCTATCAAAATTACAGAGAGAGGAGGAGGAGGAGAAAAGAATGCAGCACTTATCATGAAAGACTATGCAAAAGAGGACGAGGGCAGCCCCAGACAACCAGAACTTGGCGGAAAAGATAGAGCTGTGTAGAGTCAACGTGCAATTGCAGCATCAGCCTATGTAGCCTACGAGCACCATTGAGGCTAAATGCCGAGCACATATAGGAGTGAACTTATGGCTGGCCCGTCTCTAGGCCAACAAGCAGAGCATCTTCTTCTTCTTCTTCGTTCACTTCTACCACCAAAACCGCACTGTGATCCTACTGAATTTACGCCTGTGGTCCTCGTTAGGTCCCGTGGTCTCAGAAGATCCACGTGAGGACCACAAGGGGTTCAGAGTATCACAGGGCTTTAGTCTGTATTCTTGGTAAGCAGAGCATGACTGTTCTTTAAGTTCAAGTTCAAGCATTTGAATGCATAAATATTCTTATGATAATTTATTATAATCCTGCGGAATGATTTATGAAACAATCATTCTACGTTTGTCGCCGTGAGTAAATCGTTTCACAATATCTTGTTTGTATTATCACGCAAATGCACGGTGTCTCTACGCAGAGAAAGTCGTTGGGAGAAATAATTTTGTTTCCTCTTCATAAATTTCCAAGCCACAAATAAATGATAATATTTCAGCTATTACTTGTATTGTGCAGGTAGCTGTAGAACCCAAGACGCAAGTTTCTTCGCAGCCTCCACCACCATGTGGAATCATGTGTAAATATGGACCTAAAAATTGGCAAACTGTGTCATTTGTTTTTTTGGCTGCTTCCAGCTGTGATACGGTACTGTCCGTTACATGATTACGATCTGTGCTTAAGTGTTTCCGAACTGTTATGTTTGAAAGAGAACAAAAATTAATTTCTGCACTGCGTTCACGCCATTGCTGTTATTATTTTATGTGTTGAATTACACTTCCCTCACAAAAGTGGTCTGCTGTTAATTTTGCCGATTATGTTTATTTATTATTAGTTAAGGTTACCATAACTGATGAAGACGAAATGCCGACAAACTGCATAATTGATGACGGCGAAATGCGAGCTAATTACATAATTGATGAGCGTCAAACACGGACAAATCAGCATTACAAATTGCGGCGAGGGGAAGGATCGCACTCGAAGTAGCAAAACAAAAGAAAACGTGCAAGTAAAAGCTGTATTTCACCACCAACAAATGACCCAGAACACATTTTTAAGGTCTTTTTAAAACATAACCATTAAACTAATACATTTTGGGCATATAAAATACAATTTTCTTGCGCCAGGTGTCAGCAAACTCATAAAACTCTTTCAGTTTTTTTTTTTCACTCTTACAGTGAAGAAAAAAAAAAGTGAAAATGTGGTATATTTTGATGACAACTATTTCTATATCGATGAAGCCACTGACAGCAATTATTGAAGAAGAAAGACGCTGGTGAAGGTTGGGACATGTGCTCCGGATGACTGAAACTCACTACCAAAAACAGCACTAAGATGGACACCACAAGGGAATGGAAGTAAAGGAAACGTGGAGAAGAACAACAGAGAGGATGTTGAGCAATAGAAGGCTCACTTGGGCAAGAACGAAAAAAAAAGGCAAAGGATAGATCTTTGTGGAAAACCTTTGCGGAAACCCCACGTGCTTTGGGCACTTAAGGTTCAGAGAAAGAGAGATATATTTCGATATCAAAAGGCAGTTGATAAATAGCATCACTTTTTACATAAATGTGAACAACGTCACCAAAGCAACCAAAGTCTGAAAGATTTTGTTGTTGTTGTTGTTGTTGTTGCTGTTTGTTGTTGTTGTTGTTGTTGGTGGTGGTGGTGGTGGTGGTGGTCAGTGGTGGTGGTGGTGTCCTAATCTTGTTACAACCGAGAGGCCCACAGTAGAGCTGTTAGGGAGGCAAAGTTCCGCAAGGGACATGCAAATGACTAAGTGACTGAGTGACTGACTGACTGAGTGACTGACTGACTGACTGGGTGACTGACTGGGTGACTGAGTGACTGACTGACTGAGTGACTGACTGACTGACTGATCTTGTAGCTTTGTTTGAACGGCGATGCTGCCCTGCCTTCATACTCTTCCGGAGTTTATGTCGTCTGCACAGCATGATACTATTTTATCTTCTGAGGAAAAAAAAAACCTTTTTAACCGTTTCAGTCATATGCTGGGTTAAAATATCTGCTGTCCCTCCTATTAAATAGTCAAACTATGTATCAGTCGCATTTTAACAACCCAAGTATGGAAAGAATATTCTAACTAAAGCAGACACAAGCTTCAAACTTAATCTGTTGGAGGCATCGGCAGATATAGTTATAAAACTTGGCACTGTTTAACTCGTTCTGTATCCGTCACAAAAGTCACAATCTATGGTCTGCCTTTGTTCTAAAAGTCACAATCTATGGTCTGTCTTTGTTCTAAAAGTCACAATCTATGGTCTGTCTTTGTTCTAAAAGTCACAATCTATGGTCTGTCTTTGTTCTAAAAGTCACAATCTATGGTCTGTCTTTGTTCTGAATTGGAAACAATAAATTGGATCATAAAGTCACGCGATGTAAAGTTTTGATCATGTACAACTGTGTGAAAGCAAAATGTAGTTTTTTTTGTGGGGGGGGGGGAAGGGGGCGGTGGTTTACCCAATGTCATTTAAAAAATATAAAACTGGCGAACTACTTTGCTAGCCTTATGTGACGTTTAACGTTACGGGAAGGATATAATATATAAGAATGTCATTAGATTTTTGGCGCACTGTCTTTGAAAGCTGCTTTGAGTCTTAGCTAAATTGCTCTTTTCTTCCACACATTTGCACCCAAAGCTCCCGAATACATATTTATTCTTCTGATCTTTTCGGCTGTTTTGTTGCATTTGATTTAACAGCGCGATAATTTTTTGTTTTTTTTTTTTGTTTGTTTTAAATGTGGCAATTTAATTTATTTTCCCTCCAGCCATGGTACAGACACGAACAGACGGTACTAAGTACGGTTGTTATGTTGGCCCTATGCATGCAGGAAACTCTCTACTGTAGAGAGCGGAACAACACAACTCTCTTCAGATCATCAGAGGAAGTACCCACCCCCCCCCCCCCAGACAAGTTTAGGCCCTATTAAACTCATGACACTCTAAGAGGTTGGGGGGGGGGGGACCCTCTAGGTCATGACTTCCAGAGGTCTTGTGAATTGTTGCTTCCATCCCGAAAATGAATTCTCTCTGTCTCTGTCTCTGTCTCTCTCTCTCTCTCTCTCTCTGAATCTTAAGTGCCCAGGGCACATGGTGCTTCCGCAAGGGTTTTCCACAAATGCCTGTCCTTCGCCTTTTTTTCTGCTCTTGCCCAGGTGAGCCCTCTATTGCTCAACATCCTTTCTGTTGTTCTTCTCCATGTCTCTTTTGGTCTACCCTTACTTCTGTTCCCCTGTGGTGTCCATCTTAGTGCTATTTTTTACCAGATAGGGTCGAAAATGAATTAGTGGATTAAAAATGAGACAATGTGCTCCATGAAACGATTGTCCAGGACGTCTATAAACACCTGACAACTATCTTTGTCTTAAAAAACGGGGGGGGGGGTAACCTCAATTATTTATGATCTAAGAACAAATAAATCTTTAACTAGGTCACAGGTAATAATTAAACGAGTTAAAAAAAAACGAAATGAATCGTTTAGCGAGCACACGTTTTTTTTTTAAAATAAAAATTCACAAAGAAATGGGAGATTCCACGAGACCAACGCATGCACTAAAAGAAAATTGCTTTAAACATGGAACAGAACGGACCAGAATGCTTCACCGTGAGCAGAAGAAATATAGGTCAACAGTTGCGTCCTGACATCCTGAAGCTGGAAAGTTACCGAGCGGTGCTCAGAAAACCGAAAGCTCGCGGTATCCAACTACGATTACATGGAGCAGGTTTTATAACTTAACAAGCCAGGCAACGTTAACCGGAAACAGTGAATTCTCCTGGTTAAAAGGAAGACAAAAACAAAATTGAAATTTACGCGGGAAAAGCGAAGCGTTGGGCGGAGTATGGTTTGGACAAAATAAGCATTTTCCTGTCCGGAACAACCCATTGTTGCGACCTCTACGATCAGTGAAGATTCTGAAGTGGTCAACAGAGATAGTTTGTGATTCGGGATATGATCATTTCGAGGATAGAGGGCATTTGAGACAAATCATGTGTTCCTGTGCTGTTATCTCTAGGACGCACGCAGTGCTCACGGGAAGCGAGCAGTCGCGTAGAGTTCTGGGTGACCTCTCGTTCAACGTGAGCTACTTCCTTATGTGAATAGACAGCAATACTAGTTAGTGTTGTTTTAAACGTTAGTGATTTCTTTCTTTCTTTCTTCCCCTTTCTTTCTTTCTTTTTTTCTTTCCTTCTTTCTTTCTTTCCTTTTCTTTCTTTCTGTCTTTGTTTGTTTCTTTTCTTTCTTACTTTCGTTCTTTCTGTTCTGTTCTTTCTTTCTTTCTTTCTTTTCTTTCTAAACTTTCGTTTTTTTTCCTTTCTTTCTTTCTTTCTTTCTCTAGAATTTGCAGAACTACGGAAATCCATTCCCAACAGCAGATGCCATGTGATGATCTCGAATCGCAGAAATCGCGTCGGATAGGGAGTGCTTCACATAATGTTGCTTGAAGCCAAGAGTGAACTTCAAAAAAGCAGGCAGGTTGTCCTGTGCAATCCATCATTATGAGATCACGTAGAACTACTGAGCTCTTTTCAGCCTTGCTCCTCCGCTTTGCTCGGTTTTGAAAATGTGCGTGATAACTTTGAGCGAAAAAAAAAGCTTCAGTGAAAATATGCTACGGTGCTCGAATTACATAGAAAATGCCAAACTAACGATGTATTATCCTCCCTGAGTTGTAATCTTTATAGAAAAAAAAATTATGTTTATCTTTGATAAGGCGAGCTGGCTGGTTGAGTTATTAGGCGCTCGGAATACTAATCTGGTGGTACTGGGTTTAGATCCCAGCAGTAGGAATTGGTTTCCTCCCCCTCCCCACGGTGCCGCCACACACACACACACACATATATATATATATATATATCCACACACACACACACACACAAAGACCCCAGGGTCCACCAAGTCTCTAAAAAAAAATAGACACCAGAGAGATTTTAAACGGTAGATGCAGCCAGGCATGATACTGATCCATATCACACTTTCATGTGCCAGTGGTCTTGGAAATAAAAGTCTAACACATGTGCCTTAATGGCACTGAAACGGAGATTTTACCTTTACCTTATTTTTGATTTACCTAAAGATAGATTATATAATACTGAAGCCACCATTTGTTTGTATTTTTTAAAAATTGACAATAGCAGAAATTCTCATTATATAAAAATGGCATAAAAATAGAACTTTGATAAAAAAAAAAGTGAAATCAAAACGACACTTAAAAAACTAAACAAATTTATCAAAATTTGAAGCGCATGTAAAGGATCTTGATATCTTATACATAAATTCTGACGACAAGTTCAGAAAGTTATTCCTATAATGCCTGTATTCTTGATTTGGACCTTTCTTCTACTCTCTTTTATTAGTGATTATAATCATCATGACCATCACGTGTCGTGTCTGATAGCATGGGTGACCACAGCTTTTCACAGAATTACATTTTTGATGATGTCTGTGAGCTTGATTGGTGAATTTTTCTTACATCATAGTACTCATTCTACCACGCTTCTCTCCCTCCCTCCCTCTCTCTCTCTCTCTCTCTCTCTCTCTCTCTCTCTTTTCCTAAACCCAGTTTTAATCTGTACAAGAAAAGCCTTGCATACTCTGCAGTGCAGCTCTAGAACACCCATCCCCAACCATTTAAAATCCATTAGTAGTACTTCATTATTTAACCGAAACCTTTTTCAGTATTTACTTGCATATAACTATATGCCTCCATAGTATAATTAATAATCTCTCAACCCATAACTCGACAGTCAAGTTCTAAAAGGATATAGTTCTAAACGTAACTTGTTAGATCTTGTTAGAAATTATTTTAACGAAAGTTACAGAGCGTGATGTTAGAAGTACTGCACTGAACAAACAAATATTTTTGAGTGTGTATTTGCCTGCATGCGCTGTCTTGTTAGATTAATCACGTCTTATGTAGTTCATTATCTTACAGTTATAAATGTAATAGTTTAATTTTGCACTCTTTTTGACATGTTCCCCCCCCCCCCTCACCCCCTCGTGTATTTTGTATACTTGTTTTAAAACTGAGTGTATGGGAAGAATGAAAGACAGAATGATGAAGGGCAGAGTGTAAGACGGACCTGGGTGGCCAATTCTTTACCCTTTGAAAATAAAGATCATTCATTCATTCATTCGTTCTCTCCCGCCTTCCTCTTGCTATTGCCTGTTATGCCTTGCGCACGTTCGTGTGCGGGCTTCGGCCCTCATTATTCTAACTTCCCTATTTATTTCAAGTTCTATTTTCTGCCATTGAAACATCTGGACATTATTGTCATAAATCTGCTTGGCAGTAATAATAACAAACAAATAAAGTGAATTTGTGTTACTGGCAAGACATATCAAAGTATTTTAAAACCTTGCTTTCTTTTCCATAGTCGGGCCGAAGCCCTGGCACATCTGGAGCCCATTCCTGCAGCGTCCCCTTCACAAAAGAAAGGGAGGTCAAGTGAGGTTTTCTAACGACCAAACAGTGGAGCTAGAAAAGAAGTTCGAAGGGCATAAGTACCTAAGTCCCCCCGAGAGGAAGAAGTTAGCAAAGTCCTTGCAGTTAACAGAGAGACAGGTGAGATATTAGAATTCACGAGAATAGATAGATAGATAGATAGATAGATAGATAGATAGATAGATAGATAGATAGATAGATAGATAGATAGATAGATAGATAGATAGATAGAGAGAGAGAGAGAGAAAATTTAACAGAATTGATAAAACGAAGATCAGAAACGAGAGAAGAAGAATGAAAAAGGAAAACGATGGAATAACGGTACCTAGCACATGCAGATCTGGGTAAGAGGACAGGACCTGAAGTGGAAGTTAGAGATTGTGACAGAAAAAAAAGAAGGTGGAGAAAATGATGAACTTCACCTTATAGAAGGAATCTAGATTTATCGCGGCCATTTTTAAAAAGAATTTAATTATATCACGGATTAAAACTTGAATCTCCGAAGTGGAAGAAAAGGGGACGGGGTGGGAATGGAATACTATTATAGATCCATGGTCACTTTTTTATGATGCAGTGCTGCATTTTTCCCCAAGTCTACATAGTAATGAATCAAAGACTCTCATAGTTGTCCAAAACAGCAAATGAAGCATCGGTCTATAGCTTCCTTGTCATGTCTAAAACAGAGCCAGCTTATAATCTGCTTACCAGAACTCATCACTGACACACTGCCCATGGTCTGGAACCAGCTGCTACATCCAAGTTGTAATGCACTTCATTAGAACCCACTTGCCATTAACCATCCCGTATGAACAAGAAATGAACTAGGAGTATTCGGGTAATCGTTATATGAAGGCGTCTTCAGTCACTGAAATATTCTATGCACAAATCTTCATTAGTACGAACAGCATCCATTGGACATGCAACATATTATTCTCCCTTTTCGATGTAAAACGTTAAATTGAGGAGCCGAGAGATATAAAAATATAGAAGGATAGAAGCCGTTTCTATGTGTAGTCATTTTTAAAACACATTGAACACCGTACTGTATACATCATGTCTAATTTCAGGTGAAAACATGGTTTCAGAATAGACGTGCAAAATGGCGACGACTAAAACAGGTAAACATGTCTAAGATTCATTTTCAACTGTTTTTTTTTTGTTTTGTTTTTGTAGGTTTAATTTAGGCCAAAAAATATATAACTATTTCTTCATCATTAAACAAACATTTACAAGTAACATTTGTATATTAATTTTATCTGGGTTTTCTATATGGTATTGCTGGCTTTGTTGGTTTGATTGTGAACAGCGGCTTCTCTGACTGTATACGTGTACAAATAAGGAGTGTATTGTGCCTGGGTTTAGATTTTAGTTTAATGCATGCTTTTATTCATTGCTAGCTCCAGGATTGCCAACCTTAGCTGACCAAGACCCTGTCCTGCCTCTCTGTTTGTACCATCAGTAAAAGGTCTTGTAGAGGATATTCTGTATTCGAGGCAGGGATCGCCGTAGTACCCTATCTGCTAAAGAATTCCAATTCGACACCATGTTGTGCCTCAACATCTTTATCGCATCGTCTGCAAAGAGTTTTCAGAGAGACAGAAGAAGAAGAAGAAGAAGAAAGAGGAAGAAGAAGAAGAAGAATACAACTATTTAACTTCTGCACATACTGTGACAAAGACTCATTAGACAACCCATTCATTTTCACAAAATATTATTTCGTTAATTACAAAAAAGAAAAAGTAATTCATTTAGTTCAGTTATTATTTTATTTTACTAACAAAAGCACACAATCGTCAAACACTAAGAATGCAGTGTACCAGACATGTGATCTTCTCAACAGTGACAACACAGGGGGATTCTATCCCTTTGCGGCATACTTGGTAACGAAACAGCTCACACCCTAGAAAAAGAAGATGACAGATTGCCGCATACACATACAAGTATGACTTACGAAGGAGCTAAACCTAAAAATAACATCCAAGAACAAAAGCAAAAGAACCCCCTTCAGAAAAACGAAGCTTACTACCAACTCGCCAGGGAAGACCATGAGACTATTTGTCTGCTCCATATCGGTCACAACAGACACCTCTTCAACAAATTCAAGAGTGACCCAACCTGCATGTGGCACATGTGGCACTGGTAAGATGATGGGAGAACATATTCTGCAGGAGTGCCAAACATATGAGGTACAGAGAAAACAGAGGTACCCAATCCCTATATCAGTTGAAGAGAAGCTTTATGGGGATATACACCAAACTCTACCTGACCACCAGTTACTTTAGAAGTATACATGTCGACGTTTGAGAATGGAAAAAGAAAGAAACAAACAAACAAAGAAACAAAGAAAGAAAGAAAGAAAGAAAAAGAAGGAAGAAGAAGAGTGCAGACTAACAAAATATTGGTCCAGTCTGATCGTAGATAAATTAAATTTTGAACATCTTCGTTCTTTATAATGGATGGGAATGAGTTTAGGCAATAATATCTCACATTTACGTTCAGGTGGTTTTGATGTTTGTTACTTTACATTCAGGTGGTTTTGATGTTTGTTACTTTACATTCAGGTGGTTTTGATGTTTGTTACTTTACATTCAGGAGGTTTGATGTTTGTTACTTTACATTCAGGAGGTTGTGATGTTTGTTACTTTACATTCAGGAAGTTTTGATGTTTGTTACTTTAAATTCAGGAGGTGTTGATGTTTCTTACTTTACGTTCAATAGGTTTTGCTGTTTGTTACTTTATGTTCAGTAGGTTTTGCTGTTTGTTACTTTACGTTCAGTAGGTTTTGATGTTTGTTACTTTACGTTCAGTAGGTTTTAATGTGTGTTACTTTACGTTCAGTAGGTTTTGCTGTTAGTTACTTTACATTCTGTTGATTTTGTTGTTGCTACTTTACATTAAGTAGGTTTTACTATTTGTTTTAGCGTTTTTTTTTCCATATCAGCACAATACAAAAGTTCTATAAGATTTTACTAAGGAATTATTTTGACAGATCTCAGACACTGTTTCTCAACTCATACTACTCGTGGGTGTTCCTTAGAACTGAAACAAATGTTTTCTGTTAACAGGAGTCTCCATCTGGTGAGTGCTCATCACACAAAGATGGACCAGACAAGATCTCGGCTGATCACTCCATTAGAAACCACCACAACGATATTTCTTCAGATGAAGCTGTGGAAGACGAAGATGACTTCGACGATGAGGACGATATTAATGTTTCAGAGGATGAAATCGATGTCGTTGACGATAAAGTTACCTCGTTGATGTGAAGTCATTCTGTGATTGCGAAACGCTGTGAATGATAAAAGCCAAAGGCCAGTCACGTCAAGTGAGGACAGCAACAAAGGAAGAAAGTTCTCATTGTTCTGTCAGTGATATCTTATATCCACGAAACCCTGACTTTGAACAAGTCAACCGCGCCCACACCAAAAAAGTATAATGCTTCATAAAGATACAATATAATCGTGTGCTCAGCTAATGAGAAAGAAAATAATAATAAACAGTCTAATCAGAACTTGAGGGAAAAGCTGACTAGAGAAGAATATCTTTTCTTTTATGATAAGGGGCTGCAGGTAAACAGGCTGGAGTAAAGGTGGCTGTGCTAGTTTGACGGTGCGGTTTCACTGGCCGGAGAATCGGAGACGATCAAAATCCTGCCTCACCTTTTCTTTGGCGCTCCATGTCATAAACTCAGCTCGACACTTGGGGAGTAGATCCCGCTGTGTTCCCGATCATCGCTGATGGCTCGATCCACTCCGGATCTAAAGTTAGCAGCTCTCATCATTCACTCCCAGTCCAGAACAATGGCCAGCGTTCTGGCATCTTCACCGCTGAAGACATCCTGCTCTCAGTTCAGTTCCGTAGAGGTCTTGTCTTATCTTGTCTTGTACTTGTTTTGTCTTGTGCTATCTCCTTGTAAATGCGGGGTGGTGTTCTTTGCAGCCGAAGGTGTGGAGGTGTTGGACTACAGCATTGTATCGGCGTGGAAGCGGGTTATGGCAGCTAATTTTTTTCAGTTCCGGACTACAGCTAAAAAGCAGGGGGATGTGCAATGCTCCTTTAGCAGACTCCACCACCGTGGGGACTATGGCAATCCCTGCCCGGTTAGCCAGATTAGGCCTATTACTAAGGGTACCAACGGAGAGGTGAGACAGAGTCTTGGTCAGCTATGGTTCGTTAACCCTGACGCTAGCATATCAGCTTTAGGTCGTTGATTGCCTAATGGGACAGTCTTCACCCCGTGAATTATATATATATATATATCGAAAGAGGAAGCAGGCAGATAGATGATCAATAGCTGAGAGAAAATAATTATATTAAATCCTACATTATAGATTAAAAGCAATTCAACTTCACAGATACCAAAGAAAAAAGAGGTCAGATAGGGAACATTCAAAGAGAACGTCCATGTGCATCTTCCGGTATAGTCTGTGTACAAACAAAAAAAAAACTCTTCAGAATTTGTGACTCTCGGGTAACAATGAGTAAACGTTACTGTTACGATGCGTTAGTTACTTGACAGAAACAAACAATGAGTAAACGTAACTGTTATGACGCGTTGGTTACATGACAGAAACAATCTACTTGTTACAATTATCACTTAGATGAATGATTGTGATATAACAGGTATAACAAGAGTTTTTGTTGGTGTTGTTGTTTTGTCTCCCTAGACTGCGAACAGGAGGGAGGTGGGGGGTACCAGCGGAGAGGTGGGACAGGGTCTTGGCTGGCTATAGTTCGCAACTCATGTCGCAAACAGTCGCTGACCACTACACTGGACCTCGTCTTCACCCTCGTGCAGTGAAGGAAAACTGAGCGATGATGTAAAGCACAGACTTGCAAAAAGCAGGCGATGAGAAAAAACTTAGAACATAAAATCAGAATTAGTGGCTTAATTTTTGAATGAATGCTCCAATGAATGCTCCAATTAACAACAGAAAATAAACAGTGCAAATAAGTGCGTACAAAAAGAGAGAAAGCACGCATCTGTTAAGGTTTGCGGATTCTGTAGAAGATAAACTTGCCTGCTTTTTTTTTTTTTTTTACATTTTTCCTTGAATAAGTTTTTCTGCCGAAATATTGGTGTGTGTATGCCTGTGTATATCCATGTGCAGTGATTATGGGCGGGGCAGCTGCTTTTTTAAACTGAGTCT
The DNA here is from genome assembly GCA_009760885.1 of Achatina immaculata. Classification (NCBI taxonomy): domain Eukaryota; kingdom Metazoa; phylum Mollusca; class Gastropoda; order Stylommatophora; family Achatinidae; genus Lissachatina; species Lissachatina immaculata. Next base: position 47,479,538 of record CM019717.1, on the reverse strand, counting down.
TATTTCTGTCATTATCATTTCCTATTTCATGTTCCTAGAATTGTAAAATTGTACAGTACACATTCACACACCATTACTCAGTAACTTAACTAACAATGTGGACCAAAAAACAAACAAACAAACAAACAAACAAAAAAGAACCGTGAAGTTTTGAAATAGCAGATTTTTGTTATTGGTGTTTCAGAAAATGGCGACAGTGTTCTAAAGTGGGCCTGAACGTAAGAGGGTGCATTATTTTCAGTTGTTTTCACTTTTAAATTACATTATCATTATAATTGTCATCACATTTTCAGTCAACATCATAGTAATGTATACAGTAATAACACTCACATGAGAGAAATCTGTAGTCCCAGGTGTATTCCGGTTTATTTCACAAACGGATAAGAACAGAACAGAGCACCTGGCATTTCATTTTAATTACCATCACTGACAAAGGCTGAAAAAAATATTATTATACTTATGAATATCATCCAATTAAAAATATCCTGCTTATTTATATGTAGATAATTAGTGCTGAATTATGAAGACAGTCATGAATGACACACGCTGGTAAATAGTTGTCATTATTTTTTTTTCTTTTGAATGCGATTGGTTGCAGTAGCTGTCATGATTTTATGAGGAGGAGCTATAAATGAAGTTTTTGTTTGGCAGACTCTTATTATTTTTGGAAGCTGACCAGTCACCACATTTTGTCAAGGTTAGTTAACCCTGTTAGGAGGAGTACAATATGAAGGTGGGGCAAGAGTCTTGGCAAGTTCTGCTGCTGATCTGGGCTGTCGTGTAGCGAGTTAGTGTCTTTTTAGCTTATTTCTGGAGAGTTAATGATGTATAATTAATATGTAAATGTGTAACTGTTTTCTACAAATACGCTGAGAGGGAGAATGCCTATAACAGAATTATGTCACAGTTTTCAGGACTATAGTTGGTCAAGACCCTGCCCAACCTCTTCGTTGGTGCTCCCAATAACAAGCTCAGTATGCTCAACGGGCAAGGTCGCTATGGTTCTCCCCCACCCCTTTTTGGTGATGGAGAAGTATTGCATCTTTCCATGAATTTTATCTTCACTCTGGATCTGCAAAAAAAAAAAAAAAAAAACAGCTGCCGTTACCCACTCCTCATACGACACCATGCATGTACTTCAATACCTTCATCGCTGGAGAGAACATTCTGCTTTGAAGGCTTCTGGGACACAGAACAACGACAGCTGCAAGTGTGCTGTATTACTGTATAGGGTGATACATTCAGGCTATCAGCCCCAAGCTCATTTTTCCACAACACAAAAGTTTGTGAGTAATTCTCGTATTCATCCACGTTTTGGAATAGGCAGTGAAAAGAACACATAAGACAAAAGCAGTCTCTATTTCAGTTGATTGGTTCAGTGCTGCAGAAAATTAAGAGAAGCTTATATTGACTACGATTATAGTTTCATTATGGGTATTCATAAGTCAGGGCCAGATAATCAAACCTGGACAAAATCTTGCTTAACTTCTCCACAGCTCTAGACGATATAAACTTTGACCTAGTCAGCGTTTCGTTTTCTTCGGGCTTGGGGTCCCTAGAGAAAACTTCTTTAAGTATGATCCTTAAATGAAAGAAATCCAGGGAGGACCTCTTCTCATCCAAATCCTCATGTGTAGGGTTACCAAGAGAAGGTCCAGCCGGTGTACTCTCTGGGGTCGGAGAGTTTTCCTTGTATTAAATGTAATCGGAGGGCCCTGAGAGTTTTCCTTGTAATAAGTGTGATCGGAGGGCCCTGAGAGTTTTCCTTTTATTAAGTGTGGACGGAGGGTCCTGAGAGTTTTCCTTGTATTAAGTATGATCGGAGGGCCCTGAGAGTTTTCCTTGTATTAAGTGTGGACGGAGGCCCCTGAGAGTTTTCCTTGTAATAAGTGTGATCGGAGGGCCCTGAGAGTTTTCCTTTTATTAAGTGTGGACGGAGGGTCCTGAGAGTTTTCCTTGTATTAAGTATGATCGGAGGGCCCTGAGAGTTTTCCTTGTATTAAGTATGGACGGAGGGCCCTGAGAGTTTTCCTTGTATTAAGTATGATCGGAGGGCCCTGAGAGTTTTCCTTGTATTAAGTGTAGACGGAGGGCCCTGAGAGTTTTCCTTATATTAAGTGTGGACGGAGGGCCCTGAGAGTTTTCCTTATATTAAGTGTGGACGGAGGGCCCTGAGTTTTCCTTATATTAAGTGTGGACGGAGGGCCCGGAGAGCATGAAATGGGAGGGAGGGGAAGAGAGAGTGTGTGTGAGTGTTGTGTGAGAAAGAGAAAGAAAGAAAGAAAGAGAGAGAGAGAGAGAGAGAGAGAGAAAGAGAGAGTTTTTGTACCGGTTACCAAATTTCTCTCGAAGACCCATTATAACACTTTCATTTTTCATCACCTTGTTTTGTGTTCATACATTTTGTTCTGCCCATTTTATTGTTTCACTTACTTTTTTTGTTTGCTTGTTTTGGCAGTGCTTTATATGATGATTTGTGCTTTATAGGATGATTTGTGCTTTATATGATGATTTGTGCTCGGTACATTTCACTTGCTCAGTTGCTGATATGTAGATAATTTATCCCATAAACAAATAAAAACGCCTTGCCATGTTGAAAATTATGTGGATATTATGTCTTTGAAAGTGTGAGTTTTATCTATCCTCTACACAGCATACAACTATTACCAGTTACATAAGACCAATATTTTGTGGTGGCGGTAAGCATGCAAACTTGAGAACTACTGTTTGGAATTAAGAAAAGTAAAGGAGAAGTGCTAAAAATAAAGGAGCAGAGATAAACATCCTCATGGAAATGTAGTAGCCGTCTTCCAGCAGTTCTAAATCTTCAGTGGCGTGTCCTTGGGGAAATAGAAGCATAACTGAGTCACAAGACTCGGGAGTCTGTTTTTTTTTGGTTGTCAAAACGGACCGCTCTTTAAGGTGGCCTCTGTTAAGGTGGACTGTTAAGATGGCCTATTAAGGTGGACTTTTAAGGTGGCCTGTTAAGGTGGACTGTTAAGGTGGCCTAATAAGGTGGACTGTTAAGGTGGACTGTTAAGGTGACCTGTTAAGGTGGCCTGTTAAGGTGGACTGTTAAGGTGGACTGTTAAGGTGGCCTATTAAGGTGGACTTTTAAGGTGGCCTGTTAAGGTGGACTGTTAGACATGCTTCATAAGTCAGTCACAGCTAATGGTACGGCAGACTGAGCTGAACTTGAAAGATAGTGACTTAAAAAAAATTAGATACCAAAGAAGTATTAAAAGTACATGCAGACTGGCTGTATGTAGACTGGCTGTATGTAGACTGGCTGTATGTAGACTGGCTGTATGTAGATTGGCTGTATGTAGATTGGCTGTATGTAGACTGGCTGTATGTAGACTAGCTGTATGCAGACTGCCTGTATGCAGACTGGCTGTATGTAGATTGGCTGTATGCAGACTGGATGTATGTAGAATGGCTGTATGCAGACTGGCTGTATGTAGATTGGCTGTATGTAGACTGGCTGTACGTCTTATACTGAATCAGAGAACAGAATCTCCCTGAAAAGGTTCATGAAATAAGCAACAAAAGGGAGAATGACGAGAAGAAATCATGTCCGATATTTAGTATCTGGCCGTGGTCTCGCAGAGAAGGCCACTTCAACTTTGACGACGTTAAAACGATGTCAGATGCCAAAGCCGTAAATCAGGGCAAGCACAAGTCAAACATCGTGCCCCCACCTTTCTGGGTCAAACCAGGCCTTGATGTGTACACTGTAACTCTGGGAGAAAACCTAACTACTTCATGGACTGAGGCGAACGTAGGGTTAACTCTTGTGTGCTTATCAGACACGGGTACTCTCACTGTAACAATCTTTCAACATGCCACAGTCCTTCAGACTTAACAAAACGCCGATGACTGACTCAATTTCCGTAATTCGGCAGCATAATTGCCTATTCTAAAGCCCTATGTTTACCAGACTGTGTTTTCACCACTTTGTCAGTTTCAAACCGTTGCTTCCCTGCCCTCTGCAAAGGTTAGCCTTGCGTAGAACTGGTCATTTCTGTTATTTTCCACCAGAGTTGTGATATTTCATGCCTGGAAATGATCGTATTCCGCAAAGATCTCCAAGTTGTTGAGTTGTCCCAGCACAAATTATGACGTTAATAACAACAAGAATGGGTAGCTGGGATCGTATTCTTACGGCTAGCAAAGGTAGATCTGTTGCTGTTGTTTGGTAAGCGACTATTTAACGATCAACACTTATGTGGCAGTCTACGGGACAGAAATAGCGTGGCCACCAAATATTTGAACGGCTGATGCGATCTTTTATAAGAAGCCAAGGTATCGTTATACCGACCTTTCTGACCTAAGAAGGTTGTAAATTTGTGTTCTGTGGCCTTCTGTTGTGAAAGTCAAATTCTTTTACTCCCCTTGTCAATTAACAGGCGTTATGAAAAAAAAGACACCCAGTACTCTGCATTTCGTTTCTTGCGTTTATTAAACACTTATCAAATACTTACTTATCACAGTTGTTTATGGTAAAATAATAATTTTATAACAGACTATAAAGTTTCTAATCTTTAGGAACTAGAAACATCGTATGAATTTGAATAGAACAATATACACGTATTTACAACATGGGAAGATAGGGCACCTACTATTTGTTTTCACAGAGCAGCATTCTTTCTTACATAAATCTAACAACTATTCAAAACAAAAGTAGGAAGAGGTTTATTAATTAACGAGTACACAGTTGTAACGTTTCGGTTTTGCATCTTAATCATATAAAGACATACAGGACAAAGAAATAGGGAAAGAAGATAAAATATAAATTCACGTGAAATATATGTAAAAAAAAATGGAAAACATTACCAAAAAAAAAAAAAAGGAACCACTTAGCTGTGACTTGTAAGAAGCTGTGATCGGAGAATGCGCGTGGAGAACTGTGAATGTTTAAATGAAGACTTGTGGGGTGTGCTAGGTTGGTGATGGCATGGGGCGAAGATAGCGGAAACAATAGACAGGGATATAATGGTAATCTAGGCGAGAAAATGGTGGGTGGAACAGATGAATGTGGCTGAGTAGAGGATCTGTAATATAGTACTGTGAGGGTTTTAAAAAAAAAGTTACAGGTGAGGAAAGAGCAGAACTTGGTAGAGAGGGAATATGACTGCGGATAAAGGGAATAATGTAGCTGAATTTTTAATTCATACGATGTGGCTCCAGCGTCCCATATTCCAATATGTAGTGGTTCTCGAGCTCATTCCGGCTTCTGTCATAATCAGAGTGACGTTGTTATAGCTGCTACTAGAAAGTCAGACTTGTCTCCCTGGTTGGGGCCATTGAAGTGATTAGAGACTGGCTTAGAAGAATGCTGAGGGATGCTATAAAGATGTTTCTGCATGTGGTCACCTAATCTGAAACCGGCCTTTCTTACCTAACTCTACTCACGAAGAGTCAGCTGTCATTCATGCCACAGATCTATATTCTTTCCTAATTATCCCTCCAGCTCCGGAAGATCTTCATCATGGCACCAGCTGCAACGAGCTCATAAGCCACAATTATATGTAAAACTAGCAACAGCAATAGCAGTCCTAATAACAAAGAAGAAGAAAGGAATATATACATTTATCATTACTTGTTATAGAGACAGGACGGGATATGTCGATTTATCTTTACCCACTGTACAAACAGGATGAAAATTCTACCATATTTATACAATAAGTCATGTAAAAAGTAGATTTAGCATTGTTCGTTGTACAGTCAGAATAGAGTCAATAGATTTAGCATTACTCGTTGTACAGTCAGAAAGGAGTAAACAGATTTAGCATTATTTACTGTACGTTCAGATTCTGGGAAGTAAAAATCTTGGAACAAATCGAAGGCACAAGAACAAGACAATGATGCTGTTTGAATTGTTGCTGACATTGTGTTACTTCAGCTTATACGGCAGCTGGCTCAGAGTGTGAAAAGACGCAACAGTGATCGAATTCAGCCATACTTCAGTGAGGACTTGACACGCAATGATGACCATGCAGTCTGAGTAATTATAATATTGAGAGAGATAGAGAGAGAGAGAGACAGACAGACAGAGAAAGAGATAGAGAGAGAGATAGAGAGAGAGATAGAGGAGAGAGATAGAGGAGAGAGAGATAGAGAGACATAGAGAGAGATAAAGAGAGATAGAGATAGATAGATATATAGAGAGAGAGAGAGAGATAGAGAGAGAGAGATAGAAGAGAGAGAGAGAGAAAGTGAAGGATGAGAAGAAGAAGAAATGTGCTTCTTCTTCTATCATTCTTAGACGTCGACGTGTATACTTTTAAAGTAATTGGTGATTAGCTGGAGTTGGTCTACATCCCCACAGAGCTTCTCTTGAACTGATACAGGTTTTGGCCACATCTGTTTTGTTTTCTGCATCTCGTATGTTGGCCACTACTGCAGAATATGTTCTCCCGTCATCTTACCAGTGCCACATGTGCCACATGTTGTATGGGGTAATCTTTAACTTGTTGAAAAGTTGAAAGTCTGCTGTGATCGGTGCTGAACTGAGAAATGATCACTTGCCGAGTTGGTAGTCAGCTTCATTTGTTCTGGTGGCCATGATGTTCTTGAATGTTATTTTCTCACAGATTTAGAGGGGGTGAAGGCGCCCGATAAAGTAATCAGCGACCCATAGCTGATCAAGACCCTGTCCCACCTCTCCGTGGTACCCCCAGAAACAGGCCTAGCCTGGCTAACGGGACAGGGATCGCCATAGTCCCCATAGTGGTGGAGTCTGCATACCATTGCACACCCCCCCCCCCTGCTTTTTAGCTGTACTCGGGGACTGAAAAAGTAGCTGCCATAACCCGCTCCAACGCCGCTACGATGCTGTGTCTCAACATCTCTACAGCATCGGCTGCAAAGAACAACAGCTCGCAGTTACAGGGAGTTCGTACTAGTACAAGTCACAGATTTAGCTTCCTCATATGTCATAATTGTATGTGGTAATCTGCCACCTTCTTTTGCTAGTATGTCAGCTGTTTTGTTACCAGGTATACCTCAATGAGATTGAATTCGCTGTATCCACTCTTGAGAAAAGATTACATATCTGTTATATTGTTGTTCGCAGATAGTTGAAGGTTCCATCTTTGTGACTCTTGAATGAAGTAATTACTGGCACTATATCAGCCAGGAACATTACATTTTCTTTAACTCTTTCTTCTGATAGCAGGGCTTCTGCTGCAGTTTTTAGGGTCTCTGTGGAACCACTAAAACCAACAAACAACCTAGAGTCAAACATACAGGAAATCACAACAGAACTGAAGCACCTTACACTGTCAATAACTATGGCCCTACAATGGGTACCATCCCACTGTGGAATAGCTGGCAATTAAATAGCTGACACTCTATCCAAAGCTGGCAGCAATCAAGATCAAACAAATCATCAAGTAAACTATCAAGAGGTGAAAACCATAATCTGTTACCAGTGCAGATCATAATGGAAGAAACAACTGAAATGCAACAGCGAACCAGATGCAATACACCAACTACAAAAACATCAGCAAACCATCCTCTTTCGCCTACGGACAAGCCACTGCAGACTACTGAGCCACCTACATCGATTCAAAATGTCTCACACAGACGAGTGGCAGTGGAGTCCAGACTCCAGAACATATCCTTCAAATCATGCGGACCTGAGACGAGAAACTTAGCCAGAGGACACAAGCTTGGGGCAAAAGCTTTGGGGCTCCTATCAGGATCTTGACACGACTGTGAGTTTTGCCATGTCGACAGGGATCAGGATCTGATGTGACCAACAACCTTGAACGCAGAAGAAGAAGAAGTAGGGCCTCTGTCTCTGCTCTGTTGTTGCCGGAAATTACGTTTAATACTAAGAGGACTCCCCCTCGACAGTTTTCTTTTGCAATGGCAAGAGACCCGTCATTATTGTCATGTCTATTTGGGAAGTTTTCCTGTATGTACTTGGTAGCATAAGATTTCCTTTGTGCGTCTGTCTGGTTGTTCATGCTTGTTATGCCACCCCATACAAATGCAAGTGAAGTCAGTGTTGGGTCTTTTCCAACTGTGGACTATCCTGCACTGCAGTGAATTTCTTTATTTTGATATGGTGTATGAAGTGACTCCTTCCTGACTTGTTTCTGAATGTCTCGCTTACTCCGTGTTTTATATTTTGTATCTTGTATCCGTCTTTGGGTAGTGGTGTATCATTATCTAAAGTGGAAACGAGAGTCAAAACTAAAGACAAAAGAGACAAGGACAGGAGACGTGGCAACATATATAACATTGCTCGAGGTTACCCTAACCGATGAAGTAAATTCACTGTTGATAGAGGTGGTCGTGAGAGAAACTGTCCACCAAGACGATCCCCACAAGCTCCACATTTACCTACTTCGGAACTGCCTTCAATAATCCGGTAAATGGTCCGAAAAACACCATGTCAAGGACTACGTGGAAAATCAGAGAGCTCAGTGGTTCGGGCATCTGATACACATGAATCTAAAACAACCATCTGCACGTGCATTCAACTCTAAAACATTTGTATATAGGACGCGAGGACCAAGAAAATGTGGACAGATAGAACGGGTGAAGGACACACTGAGGAAACATAACATGGCAGCTACCCAGATCTCTCACCTTCCTCTATACCGACGTCTGAAACTCCCTGCGACGCCAGTGGCATAAGCAGACAGATAAGAAGAAACCGTCTACTAAAAGAAAAATGCCAATATGAGCTATCCAATGACAGATAAATTTTAATCAGTCAAGCATTTTTCTGCACCTTCCGCTCCAAGACAACAATCAGAACTGTCTGCCAAACTTGACGCCAAATTCTTTGGTGGGTGACATTCGGAAAGCTAAGACGCATGACTCAAATGGGTATAGCTCTCATATCTAACCACTACAAGCCGTTTTAATGGAACTGTTTCCATTTTGACACTGTGGAATATCAAAACTCACAAATATTGGTTATATGGGTTAAGGAAAAAAAACAAAACAAAACAGTACTAACACAATAAAAGTCAAAACAAATCTCGTTAAGGCCCAAACTCGCACTCACATTTATTCATGCCCAGCAGTTAATTATTTCCCTTACTTTACGCGAAAGAAGTAAGTTCAAGATGGTAGTTTACGGTTTAAGGACTTGAAATGCATACAGTTTTTGCGTGTCATGAAAAGTAAATGGAGGAATTCAAGTGCTTCGGTGGTTGGATGACAGACTTATTTTGGTTCTCGTGGTTGGAGGCTTTTTGAATAGTCTAGCCAAGCGTTTGTCTGCCGGGAGAAATTGATAAAAATCTGCGTTATATATGATCCCTACAGCACAGTCTGGCTTTTTGCGTTAAGCTAATTTGTATATACATTTGACCAGTTTAATATTTGCTTATAAAATTGATTACCGAAAGGTCTAGACCTTAGACTAATATTTGGAGTTAAGTATATGCATTAGATGTATTGCTGTGTAAATATTAAGTTGTTAAGGAAATACATTGCAGGGTTTAAATTATCAAATAACAAATCGTTTAGTCTGCTAAATACCTCATACCCTTGTCACTAAACCACAGACGCTGGTATGGAGTGAATGATACTGTAGATTGGATTTGACTGTTGTATCTCCGTTGCGGTGAATGGTTATGGAACTTTCTGATGAAACTGCGCCGGATATTAACTCTTTCACTCCCATGAACTGTCTAAATGGCTTTGTGAAGTTAAAAAAATCTTTTTAGTTTTGTTGTTTATTTTTGTTAATCAAATATTGAATTAAATACTATACTAAATGCAATATCCGGCCTCACTTATGCATGTGAAAGGTGGAAAAAAACTGAAGAAATAGCCAACAAATTAGACTCTTTTGAAAACAAATGCCTAAGGAAAATACTTGGCATCAAGTGGAACGAATTCAAGAACAGAGATAAGACAGGTGACTGAACAACAACCAGTCTCATGGGTGGTCAGGAAAAGGAAATGGACATATGTTGGTCACGTGATGAGAAGAAAATCAGAGAATCCCAAAACAAGCTATCAAGTGGGACACAACAGGCCGAAGATGTCGACTACGTGATACTCTAGAGAGGACATTGTTAAGAGAGGCCAAATTAATAGGCATATCATCCCTTGATGAGGTTGAAAAGCTCGCCGAAAGCAGGAAAACTTGGCGAACAAAAAACTAGCCCTATGTGACGCTTAACGGCACGGGAAGGATGTAAGATATAAGAAAACATACCAACAGTGTTTATTATAAACTCTTTGTGTGGCCTTGAAATTTTTGTTCTTGGTAGTGAAAGAGTTGAATAAAACCACCGTAGAAAGTTTTCTGTCCAGTAAGTTTCTCATCTTACGACGGTTCTAACGACGGTTTCTGCTATACAGGAGCCTAGTTCGCAGCTACGGGTGATCAGACGACGGTAAGAAAGGCAATGCTAGTCCGTCTGTTTTTTTTAAATTCCATCCATCCATCCATCCATCCATCCATTCATCCATCCATCCATCCATTTAGTCATACATACATACATACATACATACATACATACATACATGCATACATAACCCATACATACATACATCCATCCATCCATACATACATACATGCACACATAACCCATACATACATCCATCCATCCATACATACATACATACATAACCCATACATACATACATACATACATAACCCATACATACATACATACATACATACATACATACATACTCTGGTCCGTTTTGTCTGCCTATACACTTAATAAATTGTTTAAACATTTATTTATGTTTCTCGAGTTTTTCTTTTTTTTTTTTTTAATATTTGCTCAAGAAATGTAAACACGACACTTGCGAAAGTAAATAACCAATCATTTCAAATAAAGAAAAAAAAATACACACAAAAAATGAATATTATTCTTCTAAAAGACAACTTCTAGCTTATCCGAGCTTGGATAGGTCCGAAGTTTGTCAACGACCGATGTCAAACGTGGGAGGTCCTGAAGTATGTTTAGCGCATACCCCTAGAGAAAGCTGCCAGCACCAATCGCCGTCTCAAGTTTAGGATCTTTGATATGAATTACAAGCGACCAAAAATAGTCGGAATACTACCTGGTACTGCTTTATTGAGGTAGCTTTTTTTTTCCCTCATCGTCTGAATGTTTGTCGCACAACGACATCAAGTTCCACATTAAAATGAATTTTTGTGTAATAGATTAGCATTACTCGTTGTACAGTTAAGAATGGAGTCAATAGATTTAGCATTACTCGTTATACAGTTAAGAATGGAGTCAATAGATTTAGCATTACTCGTTATACAGTTAGAATGGAGTCAATAGATTTAGCATTACTCGTTATACAGTTAAGAATGGAGTCAATAGATTTAGCATTACTCGTTGTACAGTTAAGAATGGAGTCAACAGATTTAGCATTACTCGTTGTGCCGCGAGATTTCTATATACGATTATTATACGAGGGTGTGGGGTGGAGAAGAAAATACAAAGCCTGTCGTCGTTATCATCATCATCATCATAACTCTTTACAGACAGTCATTAACAATAACATTATTCACAATACTAAAAGCAAGATTCACGTGTGTATAGTAACACCCTCTTTAACGCAGTGTTTCCCAGACTCAATGATACCGCCCCCCTCTGGGGCGTTAGGATTGCTAGAGATTGTGGTCTATGAGTCAAAGGGGCGATAACCCAAGAAAGTTTGTGAGCGATTGCTGTAACTATATTATTCCTTACTTGATGGTATGTATGTTTTAGAAAAATAAAAATCAAAATAAACGCGATCGTGTGGTTTTGTTCCGCATGTTTTTTTTGGTGTGAAATTAGAAGTTATGTCATTTTCCGGTAAAATACAAAGGCTGTGTTGTTTGATTTAGAAATGTTCATCAGATGTTGGATATCGTTCTTAAGCATAATCTGAGCCCTCATTTTGGCAGAAGGAAATAATGTATGTTCAAAAAGTCATAAGAAACCGCTTTGTTCTTCGACCTGTGATGATGATAACGATGATGATGATAATGATAATAAAAAAGAAGAATAAACAAAGTTAATTTTATTTCCCATCCCTGACATCTCAGTAACTTCCACCATGTTGTGTCAAAGGTCTTCTTCTTCTTTTCTTCCTCTTCTTCTTCTTTTTCTTATTTGTTGTTGTTATTGTTGTTGTTGTTCTTGTTCTTGTTCTTTTTCAGATAAATCTAGTGCTTCAGATTCAGAGTTCGTGTATCTTCCCGAGATCATCATATAGATCAGCGGTTCTCAAACCCTTTTGTTGCACGGCCCACAATTAAAAGTCAAGCATTTTTGCGGCCCACTAATAAAGTGCTTTATATTTGCAAGGTATAAATCTAATTTAATAAATTATTATGTAATATTTTCTCTACATGTTTAACTTCATATTCATTGCTACACCAACATTCTTTTCATTTACTAATAAAGCGACCTGTATGCGGCAGTCTGCCCCTATGCATTGCGTGAAAAATGCGAAATAATTTTTTATTGTATCTACTTTTCTCTCTCTCTCTCTCTCTCTCTCTTTGTTGCTGCTTTGAGACTTTAGAGCGATCTACAATACTCCTTGTCACGGCCCATGGGTTTAGAACCACTGCTATAGATGGAGGAGACTGGAGGAAGGTATGAATCTGTCCTAACTGCTTTCATGAAAGCACTTTAACATTTTTTTTTTTGCCTGCTAACTATAAGATATATGTGTACGTGCGACAAATAGCAACGGACAGCACATCACATCCTTCACAATTTGCCATCTACACAACCTACACAGTAACCTGGGCAGTCCCCAGCCAGCTGCAAACATGGGGCGAACTGTCGCATGTGTGACAGATGTTGATGTCGATGTCCGAACGAACAACAAAGAAGTTAAGTGGCAGCCGTGAGTGCAGGGCAGCCTGAAGTGCTTCGCCTACATGAAGATAATCTTCTCCAATGGGGACTATCTTCCCTAGCACTGACGTGTCCAGTACACATTTCTACAGCTAGGCCGAATCTCGCGTCCGCAGTCTTCAGGCCAGAAAACGGCTTCAGTCAACATTCGTTCTTCAGGCTGTTGTGAATGTTGCATGGAAGAGACGTCTGGTCTTGAACACTGTTCTCCTGCTGACATTTCTGAGCGAACTCTCTGCTCGGCCACTGAACAAGGTCATAAAAGAAAAGTTCTGCCTATTGATCTTAAATTATGTTCTAAATATGTAAAGCACGATTCAAACTCGACGTATAAAATAAAGGCAAGCAGACAAGACTTTTATGCTTAAGATTAGTAAAGATTTACATAATCCTGTGTCAGAATTCGCAGTATTAACTTATCACTGGATTCCACTGATGAAAGGATTAGAGAATGCAAAGGGGAAAATGGGGGGGTTCAGATATTTTTTGTTATCAAGTTACTTTGTGTAAACGAATTAAGTCACGAAAACTGTACAGTATTCACATCACGTAAGATTAGCCAGAGGGAAGAATTACTTTTGATCACAGTCCTATTTTCCGTTCCCAGCCTTCCTCAAGATCAGATTTGACATATGACGTTCGCTTAACACCCTTTTTCTTTTTTCCCAGAGGAAGAGAGCTCGCTTTCTCCCCGCTATAAAATTTAAATTAACAAAAGAAAGCTGTCCTTTCTCACAGCAACGGGCCGAGGGAAGGCATTAACAATTTTAATGTATTTTCGCGCAGATAAATTGAGCAAAACATGCTGTACTCAAGATAGCATTTATCACGAGGAATTGAAGCGTTATCTTTGTTGATCGTGAAGCATACAGAGCTTTCCACTGAAGAAGAGCGCTTTAGACCAGGCCTGCAATCAACGCTGGTGGAACAGCTCCACCTTAGTAACCGCGTCACGTTAGACCTCGTATTAAAAACATAGAAAGAGAGGGGGGAAATTTCTGATTTGGTGGAAGGGGTGGGGGGTCAACTCACTAGCTGGCATAAATAAGACTAGAAACGAATACGACTTCGGTGTTTTACGGGAAAATAACCACTGCAAGGGGATCTAGCCGACAATCACGCTGACAGATTGAACAGTATATTAGCTAAATGTTTGCTCACAGCCGACGATCGACGGAGACGAAGAGTGCTAGTGGAGGCAGTCAGAGCTCGCTGTCTGGCAACCGAGAGGCTTTCTCTCCTCCATTTTTGCGCATTCACAGATAAAGCGGACAAAACGCCTCAGCCTGCATGACTACAGTGCACAGTATCGTTGTGTAAATAGGTAATATGCGGGCAAAAAAGCCGCACAACTAATGCTATAGTGGTTAGTATCTACCGCAGCAGATTCTGGGCTATCATACTTCCATCATTTATCTGATCACCAAAATACCCAGTTTCAGCATCGCATCTGGAAGAACATGGAAGATCATAGCGGATTAAATTTAGACAAGAAATTATTATTTGTGAACCAAGTAAACACATGCGACGTATAGTACGTGAAAACTGAAGTAACTATTCTAAAATGGATCATGGAAAGTGATAATACATTGTATACTGGGGAAAAAAAAAAGAAACCCAGCAATTAGAATGACTAAAAGTTCTAGCTATATATCAACACATTTGTGGGATTTTATTTATGATCCACCATTTTGCTACGAACGTCTGCGAGTGACATGCCATGCAGTGGGGAATGCGAGAAAGTGCGTTCATTCGCAAAACTGTTTTGACGTTTTATTAGATGCTTCTAGTCAAGGCAGGCGTTTATTCGCAAAATGCCAGTTTTATTACGGTTTTGCAGCATCGGTATTAGCCTATACCGTTCTCTGTCCATAGGAAGAGAGAAATAATGTACTGACCCGGCATTTATTTCAAACCCGGCGTTTAGGCAGGCGACTGTTTTAGACCCGGCGTTTAATCAAGGAAATACGGTATATATAAACGATTCCGGCATACAACACATCAGACATGTCTATAATCCATCATCGCTATCCTGTGCCTCTCTACAGAGCCAGATGAGGCCCTGCAGTCAGTTACTTCCTGAATACTGTTATTAATAAGAATACAGAAAAAAGGGCCAGTGAACCCCCTTAACAGGAAACAACCTCGTCGGACCTGTTTCAACATTGAAAGCTGGATGCAGTTGATTTCCCGTGTCCTTCTGTCGCTCTTTGATGGCATCTTGAAAGTATAGTCTCCAGTCTGCCCACGATATTCATCCATCTGTATTCCTTTCATCTGACTGCTTTGAGTTCTTTATTTCGAATGATCTGCAGAAAACTGTTATGCCATTGAATACATCTAAAAACACTGACTGTCTAGTTCTAGTTCTTTTCTTTATTGTATATCTTAATACATCTAAAAACACCGTCTAGTGCTTTTCATTATTGTACATTTAATACATCAGAAAACACTGACTGTCTAGTGCTTTTCATTATTGTATACATGGCATACCTTGGCAGCTGCTTAGACCAGGATGGTGGCACCAGAAAGGAAGTTAGAATTATAATTGCAAAAGCAGCATTAATCTTCAAGAATCTTGAGAACATATGGAATTCAAAAGTTATAAGCACAAAAACCAAGTTAAGACTATTCAATTCAAATGTAATATCCACCCTCATTTATGCATGCGAAAGCTGGAAAACAACTAAAGAAATAGAAAAGAAATTAGACTCTTTTGAAAACAAATGCCTAAGGAAAATACTCGGCATCAAGTGGAACGAATTCAAGAACAATGCAGAAATAAGACAGATGACTGAACAACAACCAGTCTCATGGGTGATCAGGAAAAGGAGATGGACATATGTTGGCCACGTGATGAGGAGAAACGATCAGAGAATCCCAAAACAAGCTATCAAGTGGGACACAACAGGCCAAAGAAAGAAAAAGAGGCAGACCACGTGAAACTCTAAAGAGGAGACTGATAACAAAGGCCAAATTAATAGGCATAAAATCCCTTGATGAGGCTGAAAAGCTCGCAGAATACATGGCAACTCCCACTTGTAACCCTTGCGCTATTTATCGGAAGTAATCTTGCACTGAAAAAGTCAGTTGGTGTGTGAGACAGAAGACTTGTTTAGATTATCGATAGCAAAGAGTCTTTTTTTCTCAATGGCAAACTTGCCTGCCCCAGGCTAATTTGTTAAACTGGTTGCATGGACGGCCTCCGATTCTTGCCTATCTGAGTTCTGTCCCCTGTGTGGCTTCCTAGTTGGCAAAACAGCACCAGAAGTAAACACGGAGCAGGTTGAGTCCGCAGTGCCTGGGCATTACAGCTATATATATATATATATGGAGAAACAAACAGAAGAAGCACACAGCTGTCGATTTAAGACTAAACAGTGAAATATTTCTAACATCAGTGGACGAATTAGGGTTGGGGGGGGGGGGGAGAGAAAAAGAGAGAGAGAGAGAGAGCTTCATACAAGAAAATGAAAGGCTTGATAAACAAAGTCGCCTCTTGAAGCTTGAGAGCACAACTG
Organism: Achatina immaculata; assembly: GCA_009760885.1. Taxonomy (NCBI): domain Eukaryota; kingdom Metazoa; phylum Mollusca; class Gastropoda; order Stylommatophora; family Achatinidae; genus Lissachatina; species Lissachatina immaculata. The sequence goes on along the minus strand of CM019717.1, from coordinate 47,463,160 downwards.
AGCTCACCATCATCTTTTTTCTTCTGTGGCATTCAGTACATGTTAAGTCTTGAGTCCTATGGTCAGTTTTTTTGTTTTCAAGTTCTAGTTCCATACCCACAACTTCTACCCCCAAAATCCAGACACTGCAGCCAAATTTTCGTTATATATGTCAGCGTACATTATGTTACATGTGCTGGAGTTTGTACTCCATCTTGGCTTAATAGTGTTACCACCATCGTGGAATCTCAGTCTTTTTTAAAACTATATTTTGTATCTTTTCCACCTGCTTTGACTCATGCAAAGTCACATATTTCATGTATGCCACCCATAATATCGTGTCCTTTTTCTTTATCCACTGATAGTTGTGTGTGGAGTGTAATCAAATGCTCCACCCCATGTATGCAAACTGGGCCTCAAGGAGAAAATGTGTGAGCTAGTGCAAAATCCTATCCCTTTCCATTTATCTGTTTTCATCCACTGCGCCCCCCCCCCCCCCTCACGGAGGCCCTCTGGGCCCACCCTTAAAACTCTGAGCCACTGGGTGATGTACCAGTTGGACCCCCCACCCCCACCAAAGGGCCTACATGCAGATATCCATCTTTGTGTGTGGGGTGTAAACCAATGCTCCACTCTGTTTATCCATCTTTGGAGGCAATTTATCCTCAGCACAGCATGTTGAGCATGCGTTCGTAAAACTATGGCAAATGGAGTGTGCAGCAGTGGGACTAAATTCCACTGCTTTTTTTTTTTTAAAGACTGATTAAAAGATGGCTTCACTATCAACTTGGGCAGTTTTATCTCTCAAACTCAGTGACTTAACAAATAAATCCTAAAAGGATGTACCAGAGAAGAATTTGTATCCCATATCTGATAAACATCTTCAAGCAGCCCCTTCTTCTGTTCTAGTTGCTCCACATATCCAGGGAACCCAGGCTTGTTGCTCCTGAGCCCAGTTATGATGACAAAGGTGATAAAAAAACGATGATAGCTGACCGTCATGGTCTCCTTGGTGGTGAGCATGTCTTCTCAGCGAGTTGCAGTGCCAGGTGTTTCTGTTATCACTGCCAGGACAGGACACCATCGATGCTCATCACCTTGTTCATCAAACTGTTGTAATACCCTGTTATCAGGCAGTGCTGCAATGAAAACATGTGGTGCCTATACTGGTTGTGATTTGCCACTCAAGGCAACAATGGATACTTCTGCTTTCCTTCCTGGTGAATTAAGCAAACAAGAGTACACTAGGCAAAATTCAGTCACACAAAAAAGAAGACTTCACTCAAGTCCAAAGAGAATAAATGCAATCCATAAAAGAGTCACAGCTGTACAATCCATTATCTGACCTATGGATTAATTTTTTTACTTTGTCCATGGACATGACAAAACAGCTTATGGATTAATTTTTGACCTTTTCCATGGCACCTACAGTACAGCCTGTCATAACTACAGTAAGATACTAAAGTAACAAAAATACAAAGTATGAAATATCTACTGGTGATGACTACAAAAGGTAAAACTAGAATTCCATTTCATATTGTAATTCTTCACATTGTGTGAAGAAAAACAAACATTTCAACCTCATAAAGTGTACTTAATAAATATAAAATAGTTGCATTGTACAACACTGCAGCAGCTTCATGGAGTTTATTTAACAATAAACACAAAATAGTTGCATTACATATAATGGCAATGCCTTCATGAAATGTATTTAATAATGAATATAAAATAGTTGCAATGACTTCATAAAGTGTATTTACGGTAAGTACAGTATAACTGCACAGTAAAAACTTACAACTGCAACATTTCTGAAAGTTACATTACTTTCCAACATGATACCGACACAAAAAAGTGTCAGATAACAAGGACATGATGATTTAGGAGTGAAGTGGTCTCATAAACAACATCTTCTAGAATGATCAGAGATTAAGCTCCTCAATTTCTTGCAGAATGACTAGTGACTAGAGATAAGGCTGTATAGAATGTTATGGTTAACTTCTGCAACAATAGACAGGAACATGTTTAATGCTTGTCACTTGTCACTCTATCTTATCATACAGCCTGCCCAACACAGAGACTGACTTTTGAAACACATTGTAAAAAACGAAAAAAAAAATGTTCTGCCACCCCCACCCCCCCCCTCCCTCCCCCCAATCTTTCATTCACTTTATATGAAAAAACATGATTGACAATTTTTAACAAATATTGTAGAAAGAAAGTGTCTCTCTATGTCATGGGCTTTGTTTGTGTTCTAGTGTTAAAGATGTTAAGAAAGTTCTGGAAATTTTTCATTAATTTCTTTCTTAAATGTTTAATTTACTGATGATAATAATAATAAACACTTAAGAAATAGTTAGACTATTCTGAATTATTGGCCATCACAATTTTGTAGCAGTGGCTTTGTGTATATTTATTTATTTAGTTGTACACATAAAAATAGTGTTATACACAAAAAATGTTTGTACGTAAAAATAGAGCAGTGCTATTCAGTTTAAAAATACTTAACTCTTGCATGTGGTACCAATGAAAGAGTATGCTTTTTAAGGAAAACTTAGTAAGTTCTAAACTCAACAATTAAAAAAAAGGGCATCTGACACTTGTTTTGGAGGGGAACTACTTCTGAAGTTGAAAAAATAATTTTCATGTGAAGTAAATCACACTACAATATACTACACATGAATGTTAGTGCACCATGAGAAATTTGAATCTTATCTTATCTTATATCCTTCTCATGCCGTTAAACGTCAAATAGGGCTCGCAAAGTAGTTCGCCAATTTTTCCTGTCTTTGGCGAGTCTTTCAACCTCATCAAAGGATTTTATGCCTGTTAATTTGGCCTCTCTTAACAATGTCCTCTTCAGAGTTTCACGTGGTCTGCCTCTTTTTCTTTGGCCTGTTGTGTTCCACTTGATAGCTTATTTTGGGATTCTCTGATCATTTCTTCTCATCAAGTGACCAATATATATATTTCTTTTAATTTGAATACTCAGGTAAAAATCAGTCCCTAATTTATAGGACTACAATTAACTATCAGCCAGAAAATTTTTAAAAAATAATAAAGAACAAAAAAAGAATCCAACCATAATTAAATTACCCATTTCTCACTAAAAGTTCTGTAGCAATTAACCAAAAAAAAAAATCCCCTGGGAACAACTGTGTTAAGGATACACTTATCTTAACATAGTGTTTGTGAGACAGGGAACATAGATCTGTTTGCTTAAAAACTCTGACCTACAACTGTAGCTCAGAAACCTGTGGCAATCAACATTAATTGTAATTGTTATTTTTGTAAAATGTAATGTCAGGTTGGTGGACAGATGGGGACATGGAGATCGCCTGCAGGGATGAGGAAAATCTGGTGTGAAACCAATGAATCCAGGGCGTGACAAGCCTATGGGTCTTTACAACAATGGCTGTCAGAATGATGTAAACAAAACAGAGCCAGCAGACTACAGGTGGCGGGGAATGGATATCATTAAGGCACTCATCAGATTCTTCATCCCAAAGTCGGACTGTCTCAAAGTCGTCTGGCCAGCCAGCATTGCATGTTGGATCTGACATGGAGAAAGGGCTTAAGTACAGCCACCAGAGGCTGGAAAACAAAGTTTTGGCCAGGCCAGCCTACACCACTGTCTTCATGGCAGTCCGAGCAAGACCACAGTCTGCCCTAGCAAGGAAAGGTGCTGAAGTCGGAGGTACCCAGCCAAAAGGTGCATTGCAAAATTCAGGGTACCACGCATCATCGCCAGCGTGCTTATGAAGAAGAAGAAGACTTCATCAACAGATGTTCTTTCTACGTATATTTTTCCTTCTTGATTAATGATAAGTTTCATTATTTTTGTTTTGTCTTTCTTAATTTCAAGACCTATTTTGCTAGCCAAGGAAGACAGGGAATCTGTTTTTTTCCTGCATCGATTTCACACTGTCACTGATAAGAGTTATGTCATTTGTAAAATCAAGATCTTCTTTTTGGGTCCCATTTTCTCCCTTTTTGAAAAATATGGAATGGGTTATAAATGTAATACTTTTCATTTTATGTCGACTTTGCCTAATATCACTTCAAGTATTGACTCACATAGTTGTGCGAGATCTATCAATGCTGTCAGCGTTGTTTTGAAGTGAAAGAGTTAACACATAGTTCTACCTTTCAGAATCTTAATGACTGTGGGGAAAAGGGGGGGGGGGGTTCATGTTTAATTACGGAAAAAAAAAGACCAAAATGATATTACATAGCAGATATTATGAATTTGATGACAACCACAATGAACTTTCTCTCAGTCAAGAAAATGCATCTGACAAAGTGCTCCAGGAGATTATGGCAAACACATGGGTATCTAACATGTTGGACTCTGATAAGAAGAGCTGAAATAACTGAGGCAGCAAACATGAGCACAAGAAGATTGTACTTTGCCCTTGTTACACTTTAATGTTTCTATAAACCAGGTTAACAGATGAAACTAGAATCTAAATTAGAGAACTACTTCATTTCACATCACCTGAATCCAGAATATAAATTGGAGAACTACTTTATTTCACATCACCTGAATCCAAAATCTAACTCAAAGAATTACATTTTCCACATGAGAACTATGTTTTTACATCCGATCTGAATTCAGAATCTACCTTATTATGATTACCGCACACCGCATTATCACCAGAACTTATCGCACACAGACATTAACTACTGTAGAAAAACACAAAAATAAATTGACAACAGCATGTGAGAAATATAACACACATATTAACACAACATACAAGCAAATAAAGACACCAAATGGGAAAAAGCACTTGACATTCAGTATGCTGCAGTTGAAAAACTGAGCAACTTAGAAAGATGTGGTTTAAAAAAAAAACAAAGGTGCCCCATAGAGAACTCAGTGGGACTGAAGAAACAGTTATAATTGATGACAAAAAACGAACTGAAGATACAGTTATAAATGATGACAAAAATAAGAACTGAAGAAACAGTTATAAATGATGACAAAAAATAGAAACTGAAGAAACAATTATAAATGATGACAAAAAAATATCTATACACTCATTTTCCAATGCTTGGACAGGATATGAAAATTTGTATCAGTCAAATTTTTTTCATATGGCCAGTTGTGCTACTGAAGTAGGATGAAGTGAATCACTCAACTTAACATACCACAAAAGAGCCTGAACATGGAATGGCTGTATGTCAAATCTCTCTTGCAAATCTCTGTAGGCCATTTTGTTTCTGACTGCAGAAATCAGTCCCTGTGTCAGCTGTTGTCCAAGGCTCTCCTGGAGGAGACTGAGTATTTTAGCTTTGGCATCATGTGGCCTGGACTCAACAACAACACAGATGTACACAATATCAGTCAAACTCTCCAGAAAATCTGTGGACAAAATACATGAAACTTTTTCTTGCTGACCTCATATTACCTAGTATTTAAGCTTTTTTCCACTTTATATGTGGGGGCCACATTATGAACGTACACAACATCTACATGTGAAACTGCAAAGCTAATTAGAGTATTATTCATTTGGTGCTGACATGTCTTCTCAACAGCATACAGAACAAAAGAATTAGGTATTGTTTCTCCAAAATGAAATTTCAGAAAAGATAAAAAAACACATCATCATAATTCTCTTAGAAACTGCCTGCTAAAAAATATCAATATTCTTCTCCCTGTGCTTTCTTCTTTCTTTGGCAATGAATTGGGGGTGAAGACGTTGTCCGATGAGGCAATCAGCGACCTGTAGCTGACATGCTGGAGTCTGGGTTAGCGAACCATAGTTGACCAAGACCCTGTCTCACCTCTCCATGGTACCCCCAATAACAGGCCTAGCCTGGCTAACGGGGCACGGATCGCTGCAGTCCCCATGTTGGTGGAGTCTGCTAAAGAATCACTGCACAACCTCTGCTTTTAAGCTGCACTCTGGAACTGAAAAAGTAACTGCCATAACCTGCTCCCACACCGATGTGATGCTGTGCCTCGACATCTCTACAGCATCGGCTGGAAAGAACACCAGCTCGCAGTTATAGGGAGTTCGTACAAGTTTGGCAATGAATTTATTTGCGAAGCATCCATAAAGGTTCTTCCTTCAGTCACATGGACTGGGAATAACTGGAGAAGGCTCTGCAAAAGGGAAAGCACCACTGACTAAGGGAAAGCACCACTGACTAAGGGAAAGCACCACTGACTAAGGGAAAGCACCACTGACTAAGGGAAATGAGCCAAAACTGAAGATAGTGTAGCTGCACAGACATGATTTACTGTTACCGTGCCCAGTTATGCCAATCAAATCAAACATTTGTATAATCAGCCGTGGGAGAAACCATTCAGCATATATAATTAACATCTCTTTATCTTAACTTTATGTACTCTGCTTGTTACTCTAAGTACTGTGTACTGCTGGTAACAAGTACTTTAAATTAATGATTTCTAAAAGTATGATCTTCATCAATAAGAGCAGCAATCTCGGCCTTTTGGCTAAGATCAAAGTGTAGTTCTGCGCTCTGTAGAATGTACACTTTGTTATTTTGGAACCAACGAGGTGTTTGAGGCCGCCCTGCACAATGACTGCCGGGGGCAAGGTTCGCATCTCGTTACGGGTGGGCCCGGTTTGCAGTACCACCGGGTCACGGCCTGTTGTTTTCGTTGTCTCAAAAAAAAAAAAATAAGAGCAGCAATAAGAGTGAACAATGAAATAGGTCAGTATCAGGATATAAAATGAGGTATGAGACAAGGGTGCCTAGTGTCACCTGATTCTATCCTCCTTATACAGTGAAAACAACATGAGAGGCATTACTGACGTGAAAAGAATTAAAATAGGAGGCCATAATATTAATACTCTGAGATATGCGGATGTTCTAATAGCAGAAAGCAAAAGCAATTTGCAGAAATTTGTGAACAAGATTATTGAAGAGAACAATAAAAGAGGCTAGAGCTAAACAGCAACAGGACAGAAAAAACAGTAACACTGAAAAAGAATAAGCATACCAAAGTGCAATATTCTTTCAAATGGGAAGACACTGACACGGGTAACTGAATTCAATTACCTTAGAACAACAATAACAGCTGATGGCAAGTGCACAAATGAAGTTAAGTAAGGCAAAGGCAGCTTTCTATGACATAAAGAAGATACTAACAAACAAGAAAATGTCCCTAAAAGTGAGAAAAAGAGTATTAAAGTGCTATGTAGAATGTGGACACCACAGGGGAACAGAAGTAAGGGTAGACCAAAAGAGACATGGAGAAGAACAACAGAAAGGATGTTGAGCAATAGGGGGCTCACCTGGGCAAGAGCAGAAAAAAAGGCGAAGACAGGCATTTGTGGAAAACCCTTGCGGAAGCCCCATGTGCCCTGGGCACTTAAGGTTCAGAGAGAGAGAGATGTAGAATGAATATTGCTATACGCTTGTGAAACGTGAACAGTCAACAAAAAAGAAAATGAAAACAACAGAAATGTGGTTTTGGCAAAAGATGCACCAAATACCTTGGCGATACAGGAAAAACAAATGGAAAGGTCCTCTGGGAAATTTCAGAATAACTAAAAAATTAGTTAAAATGATAAGAAAAAGACAATCAAAATTTCCTCAACACGTTATGAGAAGATGGAAGATGGAGAACCTGGTAATGACTGGAAAATTCAAGGGAAAAAGCAAGAGAGGAAGGTCAAGAGAAAATTATCTCAGTGGACTGACCAAATGGTGTGGAAAAAGAAAAGCATCTGAACTAATCGGAAACAACAATGACTGCACAAGATGAGAAACATAATTGACTGTGCTATCTGGCACAGCACATAATAATAATAATAATAATAAATGGAAATTATATATATATCTTTGGCAATGAAATCCAATGTCAGCCTTTGAACTGGAAAATGTCCATCTTCCTACATAAGGCATATTTCTAGCTGCTAATACACATGGTTATTAGTGTACTAAATGAAATGAGGTATTTATGCAAGAATGTAAAGGAAATGAGATATTTATGTAAGAATCTAAAGGAAATGAGATATTTATGTAAGAATGTCCGATATAAATAAAGAATTACGTCTAAACTGATAACATTTTAACACAAAAAGAAAGACAAATGAAAGAAATGGCAGAAAAATGAACTTGTTTATTATCTACTCAAATCCTGCTCATTTAAAAATATAACTTAATGATTATATTCATTTATTCTTGAACATTACTTTCTCTACTTAGAAACAGCTAATATTAAAATACTGCTAAAGATAAAGCCTAGTTCTTTGCCTCAGTAACATCTTCTGAGGAATGTGTTCATATGTAAAAATTCAACATTTATATAAACAGAAAGAAACCAAAAATCAGGTACATGAGGGAAAGCTTGTGGAATCTACAAACAAGATAAGTATTACAGACCCATTAGTGTAAAATTTCATTATGGAAAAGGTGCATGATGATGATGATGTTGATTTTTGTTTAAAAAAAACTTCTGTGTTGCAAAAAAGGTAAACATTTTACAATTTCACTGTATGATATTTACACAGGGTGGTTCAAAAATCACTTTGCATAGCAGGTAGTTTTATCCAGATGATAAAACTAGGTTTCACTGTTACAGAAAACAAATAAAATTAATCCCTATATGTGCTGATTTATGAACCATTTTGCATATTATACTGTTAAGAAAAATGCAACAAATACGATGTTGCAATTTAAATGAAGTTTGCTGATCAGACAAGGCAAATTGCCTGAAACGTTCACTTGGACATCGACTTCACATGCTGACCTGAATTGTACTTAGCAGATAATTCATGAGCACAGAAAAGCGACACTAGTCAAAACAGCATTTTTGACAATAACTCATGAAAGGTTCACAAGAATCCCATGAACCTTACTGAACACAAAACTCACTGGCCATGTTATTGAATGCCTATAAAAGATTGATGCTCCTCGAATCAATTCATTTGAAAATTCAGTGCGCAAGTATGGCTCATCTCACTACAAACAATGACTCATCATCACTGGACGTTTACAGACTGGACAGTCACAAAATGTAGAGGCCGGATAATTTAATGTGGTTATAAGCCTTTGAAGATGATTTTAAGAAATTGGCTCAGTTGCAGATCGGCCATGCAGTGGAATACCCATAGTCACAACTCCAGCCGAAGACTGCTTCATACAGTTGCGTCACCCCAGGAATCGATTTTCATCTGCATCCTCAAAAGCAGCTCGTTGAATTTCTGATAAAACGGTCAGGAACCAGCTGCACGTCTTTGGGCTAGAAGACCTACAGAGGTCCTTTTCTTATGGACCAGCATCGCCAAAACCATCGCAGTGGGTGAGCAAGCATCATCAATGGAGCTTTGTGAATGATTGGAGAAGGGTTTGGTTAGTGATGAATCATTCTTTCTGCTCTAGCGACACGATAGACGGAGAAGAATTTACCGCAGAGTCCATGAGCGTGTGGATGAGACTCCTCCACATTGGTGGTGGAGGTGTACTGGTGTGGGGAATGATCAACTTCATGGGAAGAAGTGACTTGGTGCAAATTGAAGGATGCCTGAATGCCCAATGATACATCAATGAAATTCTTCATCCTCATGTCCTTCCACTTCTGGCTGCACCAGGGTCGATTTTTCAGCAGGATAATGCTCGACCTCATGTGACACAACTCACCACCCAGTTCCTCACTGACAACAATGTCCAGACCACTCTGTGGCCATCCATGCCATCAGACATGAACCCAATAGAACACTTATGGGATGAACTCAGCAGACAAGTCCGCCAGCGAGATGTGGCGCCAACCACTCTAAGACAGTTGTCTCTTGCACTGTGGGAAGAGTGGGCAGCCATTCCACAACACCAGATCCAATGGCTAATCAGATCCATGTCAATTAGATGTCACTCTGATACAGGCCAGAGGAAGCCATACATCTTACTGAAATGGAGGCCTCAGTAGCAAAGAATAAAAGTCCAAACAAAATTTAATGAACATCATTTCATTGTTAAAGTATTAAAGTTTCTTCATGCCAGGATTGAAACATTAATTCCATTAAAAAAAAATGTTGATACAAGTTCGAAATTTGGTGTCCATTATGACTACAGTAGTGTTGCGTTTCTTGTTTTGAACAGTATAGATTAAGCTGAAGGGAGATAATTCAATCTGACAGGGCAACCACTGAAAAGTGTGCAATTATCAGAATAGGTTTCTGGTTCTTTGATTTCTTGGTGGTTTTGGCCATGCTTATGCACAGATAACCAAGAAGCAGATGCATGCTACAAAGAAATATCTTTATCAGAAAAATATTAATAATAAAAATAAAGAAATTTAAAAAACATATAACAAGAAAGGGATTCATTTTTTCTTAAGGAAAAGGGAGGGAAGGGGGACTTCATGTAGTGCAGCATGTAAAGAGCTGAATTCTCATGAGAATTATGTTATTTATATTATTCTGCACAACCAAGTTCTTGAACATTCCTGTGTTGTTCTCAGCCTTTTGGCTAAGATCAAAGTGTCTTCTTGGCAGGTACTCTGATCAACATGGCCTTCGGTTAAAACAAAAGCGTAGTTTTTTTAACTACGAGATGCCCGAGGTCTACCCTGCACATTCGATGCCGGGGGTAAGGCCCACATCTCGTTACAGGTAGGCCCGGTCTGCAGTACCACCATTGCCTGTTATTTCGTTGTCTAAAAAAAAAATTATCATGAGAATGAAATGGGTTTAGACCTAAAGTGCTCCTTTCAGTCAGGTGAAAAGTACCTGACAATAAATTTATGAAGCAAGGACTAACAGGCTGACAGAGGGCATCTAATTTCTATAAACTGGGCCCATTATATGTCAAGATTATCACACTTTGTTACCCTTTAGCACTAAATATAATAAGTGGCCTGTTACCCTCTAGGACTAAATATAACAAGTGGCTGGTTACCCTTTAGCAATAAATATAATAAGTGGTCTGTTACCCTTTAGGACTAAATATAATATGTGGCCTGCTACTCTTTAGGACTTAATATAATAAGTGGCCTGTTACCCTTTAGCACTAGATATAATAAGTGGCCTGTTACTCGTCAGCACTAGATATAATAAGTGGCCTGTTACCCTTTAGCACTAGATATAATAAGGGATTTATTACTCTATGGCAACAGAAGACTAGTTTTAAAAGAAACATGACTAGGAAAGCATAGAGTACCAAGTTTAGAAACAAAGCTGCCAAGGGGAGTTTTTAAAAACTTCTGGTAAATAAATAAACAGAGGTAGAATAAAACCACCTAAGGAAATAAAGTTAAACTAAACATTTGATAAATGGAACTTCTGTATCCAGTACATATATTTTATTTTAAAAAAAACATCACATATAAACAACAACAGCTTACTGCAGTATTTTTCACTGTATCATTCTTAACACTGCCATTGCCACCATCTTTGCACTTCATATTTTGCACTGCCTGAAGTAGGTTCAGTCTTGGTGATAATTTCTGTATAAGAAAAAAAAATCATCTTTTAAAAAAAAAATGTAAATACTTTAAAGAAGAAAACTACATTTTACAGAAAAAAAAAACAGAAACAAAGCTACTGAGCCACTGCTCTATCTCATGAAATTGCTCCAAATAAGAGCTTATTGTATTGTATCAGCCTGGTCAATATGACAGGGATTGTTTTCCTCATGACAAGGGAGTCTGGCAAGAATCCACTTCTTGGATCCACTGTAGAAATTATTAAAAGCTGCCACGGTCAATTCTCCATCAGATATCATGCTTGCATTTCTAGATCTGCATCACAGTATTGACTGCAAAGATAAAGGAGTCACAAGGAATTTACAGTCAAGAATGATGAAACACAGAGCAGTAGTGTTGTCCTGACAAGAATTAAATGTTACCAAATAAGAAAACAATTAGCAATAATTCTAAACCTCTTCCTATAGTTTTAACAAGTGAGGTTTACAAGCACTGTTTAGAAGTGATGAGAAGAGAGAAAAATGGAATCTTTTTTAATGCATGACATAAATAATACATTTTTAAAAGTTAGTTATTCGACAGATCATCCCACTGCACATCAGACAAGTAGTTTGTAAGTCCTTCGATCCTCTCCTCAGTTATCTCCCTCACAGCGCAGCAAATGATGACGCTAGTTCTTTGTTGATTTATCAGCCTTTTTTTTTTTTGCTCCCTACATAGTTTATTGGCCGGCTATGTCCTGTCTGACATTATGCTCAAGCGATCTGTCCATGGTCTCAGATTCACAGTCGTTGCTGGAAACCCTGAAGTGCCCAGTCTCCTTAAGAGCATTTATAATATCAGCCCAGTCCACTGCTCATGTTCTCCATGGTGGCCATACTTGCAAGCCTGTCCACTCCTTCATCACCTTGTCCTGCCACAAAGATGAAACAGATTTTTGTCAGCTTTGACCTCCTCCGAGACTCCAACCACTGCTTTCAAACCCAAGTGGACTCAGTCTTCCTGAATCACCGAGAACACATGCTTGGGTGAAGGTCTTTGTCTCCAGCCACGTTACTGCTTTAATGACCGCCATGACCTCCATAGTAAAACTGCTTATAGTCAAAGCATAAGCACCACTATCTTTCTCCAACCTGGGCTGTGAAAAAAATAAAGTGATGCCACTAAAGGAAAATAAACAAAATTATGTGTGGATACAGAAAGTTAACAAGTGCATAAAATGTTCAAGAGACATTCTAATAACATTTGTGTTTTATGAAGTTAACAGAGCAGCTTTGCTCTTGTTACATAAGATGAACTTGCATGAAAGACAAACAAAACATACATGTTTCTTTGTTCTGTTTTCTCTCTGTGCTTCTGCAGAGAGTGCTCTTTGCTTTTCCAGGACAGCACTCAATTCAGGTGACGCAAAAGACAGACGCCTGACTTTAGGATGCTTTATAACTGTATATGTGGAGTTGCAGACAGTTCTACCTGGAGCCTGCAAATATTCTACTGTCAACTTCAGCATAATGTAAATCATTAACTTCAACTACTTGTAATCTGTCACACTTCTTTGGAAAAAAGAGACTCCATACGATTTTTTAACTGAATCTGAATCTGTATTGAACTAAAATATTTCTCATAATAATCTGTTGTCAAAGGAAGATAAATTAAAATTTTCCATTGCTACCTGAACAGCATCTGCTTGACTTAAGCGGGCATAAATATACAAATGATCAGGAAATAATTCAAGAAATAACTATTATTTGTACTAACATGCAGAAAGACACAAATACTTTTTAAAAGACTTCAGTTGCATTATTCAACTTCAACTGAATTTTATGACCAAGACTTGGAAGAAACACAAAATTATTAATAATTTCAAACAATAATTGTACTTTACATGTAATCTCTTACTGAACTTCTCCCTATCTCAATGGTTCTAACTTAGATCTGTGTTTTCAACACTAGCATAAAAAATGTTACACAATCAATGACCTGGATTATTAAATAAATTGATTTTATTTCTAAATGTCTATGAATTTTTGAAAAAGGTAATTTAGTTTTCAAATTCTGAAATTAAGTAACTTTAAATTAAACACATAAAACAAGGTCTATAAATAACCTGTTTGATGAAAGCCTCATTTTGACATACTGGACTTCCTCCACATGAACAGCATTCTTCTGAGGTTTCCTTCTCATTTGATTCTAAGTTTCGCTTCTTTCCAATTCTATGTGTGGCAAGTGACAGCTGTTTTTCTTCAAATGTGAGATCAGACACTGGTTTGAAAATTTCAGCTTTGGACTCAGAACTTTCTTTTAAATAGCCCTGTTAAAGTCAACGACAGTTAAGATATCTTGAAAGACTAAAAAAGCAATGCACAACAGACCATTCACTTCCTGACACTCTTCTTCACTGTTCCTCATGTCACAACATGTGCTTGCCCAAGACAACCAACGGTGCTGCAGGTCATAAAAGTATCAGTTTTCCCATAAAGACTGTCTATATTAAGAAGTGCTTATGGTTTTCATATTGTGTGGATGTGCATTCATTTTGTAACAGCTTGTTTCTAGACAGAATACACCTGCCTGCTCAATGAGGAGCAGTATGTCATCTCTGAGACAGTGGTCTTCATTAATCTTCTTGCCACTCAGATTTCAATGTCCATACAGTCTTACATACAAGATACACAAGTAACACATATCAGGGTGGATAAAAAAAGTAACCTCAATTTCATTTTTATTTTAACAAAATGTACAAACAGGACTGAAAACTCCTTATCATTTTTCAACATAGTCCCTACCTGGGTTCCTGAAGAAAAAATGTCTTCTGACTGACCCTGACTATGCACTGCCTCTTTAATCTCTTCATTCATACTTAACTTCTTCTCATCTGGCACCTGCTTGGGAGATCCAAGTACACAATAATCTCATGGTGTTATGTTGTGTGAATATGCAGGATGTGGAAGATAATCCAAATGCAGACTCATAATCTGTTGAGCTGTTGCATATGCTATGTGATGCCATATGTTATCAAGCTGTAACAACACATTAGAACTGAAAAAACTGTAGCATTTTGACTTGCTTGCAGCTTTCAAGTTGTCCTCAAGCAGACCACAGTATGCTTCACCACTGATAGTGCTTCCTCTGTGATGTAATGTTCCAGGATTGGGTCTTTACAATCCCAGAAGAGCATGAGCATCAGTTTTCTGGTTAACAGAGTTGTACAGGACTTCTTTGGTTTCTGTAAGGAAGAATGTTACTATTCCTTGTTGGTTCACTAGTCTCTGGCAGGAAGTAATGTATGCAGTATTTGCCTCTAGTGACTATTTGTCATAGAAAGCCATCTTCTTCAGCTTCAAAATGGCAGACACCCAAGAAATGAATAACTGTATGCTGCTTTTCTCTCATGAATGCTTCCAAGGAAGCAACCATCTTTAATCTGGTCTGCTGACATTATATTTCCAAAATGCCCAATGTGCTCTACAAACATATATTGAGGGGGATGGCATAACTTAATTGTACTACAGCTATTACTCATTTTCGATTTTTTTTATAGCAAAATTTAGCTTACTTTTTTTTTTTAACCTACCTTCATATACAAAAATACATTAAAAAAATATCAGTGAAATTTTTACTGTTTTCTGCTCTCTAAACATAAGAAATTCCCAAGATAGAAGTTACGTGAATTGTTTTATTTATTTGGTTAACTTAATCATTCTCGTTTAGTTGCCTTATCTCAATAAGATCAAAACAAAAGGAAAAAAGTGGCATATTATTTATTATTTTACTTAGGTTCGTTCATTTATTTGCACATTCTTTGCAGAACTTTGCCTCCCTAACAGCACTCCTGTAGGCCTCTCAGTTGTGAGCAAGATGGGCTGCTGTTGATGCATCCATTTGCAGATCATCAACGATGTCTTGCAGCCATCTTCGCCTTGGTCTTTCTCTCTTTCTTTTTCCCATTATGTACCCTTCCATGACGGTCTTTTCTAGGTTATCATGACGTTTAATGTATCCAAAATATTTAAGTTTTCTTTGTTTAAACCTCTTTACTAGCCAGCTTTCCTCAATATTAAGTTCTTGATGTATGGATATATTTTTTTCTTTTTTGTGTCCACGATATTTGAAGAACTCTTCTGTAGCATTTACATTCAAAGGCATTTATATGTTTCTCAGCTGTTTTGTTAAGTGTCCAGGTCTCACAGGCATATCTTGCGATAGGAAAGATGAATGCCCTTAAAAATCTTAATTTTGTAGTTCTGTCTGTTCCTCTCCACAGATTCTTTAGTTGTTTTACTTTCTGAAGAGCAATAGATGTCCTCATTTTAACTTCCCTCAATGTATCTCCATTATTAGTAGTGATCCAAGATATTCAAAACTCTCCACTTCTTCCAATTTTTCCTCATTGATACATATTTCAGCTGCCTTGTTTGTTTTGTCAGTTGTCATCAATTTAGTTTTATTCAGATAGAGGTTTTGCTCTTCGCTGTTCTTACGAACTGACATAATTAGTTTTTGCATTCCTTTTTGTGTTGTGGACAGTAATACTGTGTCATCAGTATATCTAATCTCTTGTATTTCATGACCTCCAATTATTATGGCATCGTAATATTCTTTGTCTACATCTTCTCTAACATTCCTCAATGTATTTTAAGTATACAAGTTAAATAAGTACCCCTTGTCTTATGTCAAACCAAGTTGTTGTTTCACCATTTATTCTTATTGCTGCCTGTTGGCCTAGATACAGCAGTGATGTTAATTGTATCACATGTGTTGGAAATCCCATTTTTTCCATTATTTCCCAAATTTTCTGGTGTTGTACACAATCAAATGCCTTTGAGTAGTCTATAAAAGATAAATATAGATTAATATTAAACTCTCTGCATTTCTCTGTTATTAATCTTATATTCAATATATGATTTCCTGATCATCTTCCTTGCCTGAAACCAGCTTGGACCACACAGCAAAGAGCAAAACATCTATCTTAATGCGAAGAAAACTAAATTGATGACAACTGACAAAACAAACAAGGCAGCTGAAATATGCATCAATGAGGAAAAATTGGAAGAAGTGGAGAGTTTTTAATATCTTGGATCACTACTAACTAATAATAGAGATACAATGAGGGAAACTAAAAGGAGGAAATCTATTGCTCTTCAGAAATAAATCAACTAAAGAATCTGTGGAGAGGAACAGACAGAACTACAAAATTAAGATTTTTAAGGGCATCCATCTTTCCTATCGCAAGATATGCCTGTGAGACCTGGACACTTAACAAAATAGCAGAGAAACACATAAATGCCTTTGAATGTAAATGCTACAGAAGAGTTCTTCAAATACCATGGACACAAAAAATAACAAATATATCCATACATCAAGAACTTAATATTGAAGAAGGCTGGCTAGTAAAGAGGTTTAAACAAAGAAAACTTAAATATTTTGGACACATTAAACATCATGATAATCTAGAGA
Organism: Achatina immaculata; assembly: GCA_009760885.1. NCBI lineage: Eukaryota > Metazoa > Mollusca > Gastropoda > Stylommatophora > Achatinidae > Lissachatina > Lissachatina immaculata. The sequence continues at coordinate 47,446,329 of CM019717.1, read as the reverse complement.
AGATTGTCTTGGAAGGGTACTTAATGGGAAAAAGAAAAAGACTTTGGTTACTAAATAAAAATGTTAATACCTTATACGATGGTTATATAAAGTTGTGAGCAAATTTTTTTAAAAATCAGAATTTATAGATAGAGAAAATATAAATGTATCACCTTAATCTACATCCTTTGCATTTCATGTAGAGGTCACATGATGTCACCACCATGTGTCATGTGACCACGTAGAGCATAAACAAAATGCCAGGTTGTGAAGTTTCATTTTGTCAACATGCTGTTATTGACTTCCCCACTGCTAAAATTCACCAAAGACTACAACTTGCTTATAGAGATGTGTGTATAGGTGCTAGCAGTGCTAGGAGGTGGGTGAAACATTTCAAAGATGGAAACACAAGCATCCAAGATATGCCTCGCAGTGGTCGCCCTCGAACTGCCTCCACTGAACACAACATGGAAAGGTTGACAACATCATTAATGAAGACAGACGTGTCACAGTATCTGAAATCACTGTAAATCTTGGAATAGGACATAATGCAATACATGAAATGACTGAAACCCGAGGCTATAGAAAAGTTTGTGCCCGCTAGGTCCCACAGAAGAGAACATTCAGAAGACAGTGTGTCTGTGCCATCGGTCGTCAGCTGGAACGGCATTCTACCGGAAGGGTATTTTCAAACTTGCGGAGCGATGGGAAAAATGTGTACAGAGAAATTGAGATTATGCTGAAAAGTAAAGGATGCAGTTAAGGTGATACGTTTATATTTTCTCTATCTATAAATTCTGATTTTTAAAAAATGTTTGCTCATGACTTTTGGTATGACCCTCGAAATACATTTGATACCAGCAAATGGCAGTCAAGTTTCTAAATTTTTTTTTCAAATATTCCACTTCTTATTTATACCAATTTATTTCAGTCAATTTTTCTTTTCAAAACTTGCTCATATTATTTTTAAGAACAAACACTGAACACTCTATACTCAAATAATATGCAGGTTGTTCATATATGAGTCTCTAAAAATAAAATAATCTTTATTTACTTGAATTGTGGGAAAGAGAAGAATATCATCCGCTGAGAGTCGTTTCTCTGCATCAGATGTCATGAGTGAGTTGACAAGGTAGTGCATTAGTTCATCACAATGGCTTCAGAACAAGAGTAAAAGAAATATCAAGATAACAAAAGGATATAATATTTTTGGGGAATAAAGCTACAAAATATCTAAAACAACAAAATAGTTAGATCTCATGAAATTATATGTATGGATTATAAGGATAAACGTTTTATATTAAATAATTGAATTTCACAATGAGAACTAAATGGTGATTATTTATCTTGAACTAGACCTGAAGTAAACCAAGTCTGAAATATTTAGTTGAATACAAACATTTGATTTTCTGGGAGTCTGAATACAAACTATAGACTCACAGAAACATGATTTTTTGCTAAGAGTGGCGTGCTATAATTATTATTATTATTATTATTCATAATTTGACAATAATTTTAAAACTAGTTACTTCTTATAATTAGTCTTGCACAGTCATAGATGTTTGCAAGAGATAGTCGATACTAATTACAAAAGACCAAATGAACATTTCAATTTGTGATCAATCTGCCTGAAATAATAATTCGGTGTTAGTGTTGGGCAATCTATGAAGAACATTGAAATTTTACATATCTGAATTTTCTTGTGAATACGGATAATTCAGATTTCATCATCATTTGGCCATATATATGAATTCAAACCAAATATTCGTTACATCTCTGCTCTGAACCATTAGAGTGATTACATGGAAATGTGAATCACTGGCTTCATCATTATATATCAATGAAACACACCAAACTACTGGAACAGTAATATACAGAACTTATTATTATCATATTTTTTCTCACACTGGTGAGTAATTGCAATGGATGTTTATGATATTCTGTCACACATCTTGACAACAATCCTCAAAAACACTGTCATACCATTTATTAATGTTTTCTCTCTCCATTTAAATATGATCCCTTTTCACTCCAGAAAAAGGCAATGAAAGATCAATTTTAAATGCCCCATACTCTACTTAGGCAGAATCTATCTGAAAATACTAATCTTCAAACGATACCCAATTTTCCTTTATAGCCTTCATTTACTATGCTTTGTGTGCCTCACCCTGAAGGTCAATATTTTTTGTTACAAGTTATTTTTCCAAGCACTAGAGTGTCAGGTAATTATTTTACAGCTGAGCTGTAGACATGTTGAACCCATGCCTTTCAGGTGCAAAAACAAGCCACTCCTGACTAACCTAATCATGCCTTTGAATCTGCAACTAGATTCCTACTAGCAAATAACTAGGCCACTGTCTTTTCTAGTCACGTCATATGAGGTAATTAGAGGAGGAAAGCTTCCCACTGATGTGGCTGCACAAATGACAGAGCACTGCAGTTTAAGTTGGAGAGTCAGTCAGCCTATAGATCTGAATGGAAATAGAACCTGCTATGTCACCTCAGCAAGTTCATGAAACTGGATGCAAAAGTTCAGCTGCAATAATTAAGTACATAGATTCTGTGATTTTTTTTTTTTCTGCATTCAGTTTTGTATGCTCAGTTATCTAGATATGGAGACAAACATGACTTCATCAGCAAGAGGTCTTCATGTGTGCCTCTACAGTTTGTCCATCCATCCTCTTTAGGTAGGACCAGATTAGTCAAGTCTCTGCAACGGGTACAGATTCACAGGATGTATTCTGATTTCTGGGGACCACTTTGGTATGTGTAGACTGGAGTTTACATGGACTTCAGTTTATTAAAAACTGCTCAACAGACAGAACACATTTTTCTTCTCATCCATCACAAAAAATATAACCACCACAGTAATATCTCACCTGGGTAAAGGGCTATATTGCCCTATCTGAATCTGAACAATAAGACTTGGTAGATTAACGGCAGTAAATGGGACATGTAGACAGCACATCTCATACAGGACACAGCCAGCTGACCACATGTCACTCTTGTAGCTGTAACTGATTACATGTAATAAGGATTTCCAACAAAAGGAAATGCTATGTTGCTAGCAAAAACAACAGTTTGTGATAGAATAAGTAGTGTTGCTACAAGAAGATAAAATGGAGTTCTCTCTGGTAAAGCCAAGATTCACCTCACTTCCTCAAATTACTTGTGGAAAACAGACTGTTTTAATAGCAAGCTGTATCACAACAGTGAATGAAGAGATCAACAGAGAAAGTGAATGAAACAAACAAACAAAAATACCAAATATTTATGTTTCAGTTTGTGAAGCTATGCATTAAACTGTCTAAGCATTAGATTTGTATCTTAAGATTTTTTCATTAAAATTAAACTGGTCTTAATTTTCAATAAAATGGTTTATGAGAGGCAGTAAAGTTTTATTAGTTCTAGCTTTTCTTGCAAACTGAATCTTCTGGATTCTTTTAGTCTGACCACCACAATTAGGAGGCACTGTGAATATTATAAACATTCATTCATTCCTTTGCATGTCCCTTGCGGAACTTTGCCTCCCAAACAGCACTCCTGTAGGCCTCTCGGTTGTGAGCAAGATGGCCTGCTGCTGCTGCATCCATTTCCAGATCATCAACGATGTCTTGCAGCCATCTTCGTTTCGGTCTTCCTCTCTTTCTTTTTCCCATTATGTATCCCTCCAATATGGTCTTCTCTAAATTATCATGACGTTTAATGTGGCCAAAATATTTAAGTTTTCTCTCTTTAATCCTCTTTACTAGCCAGCCTTCATCAATATTAAGCTCTTGCAGTATAGATATATTTGTTCGTTTTTGTGTCCACGATATTTGGAGAACTCTTCTATAGCATTTACATTCAAAGGCATTTATGTGCTTCTCAGCTGTTTTGTTAAGTGTCCAGGTCTCACAGGCATATGTTGCGATGGGAAAGATGGATGCCCTTAAAAATCTTATTTTTGTGGTTCTGTCTGCTCCTCTCCACAGATTCTTTATTTGTTTTACTTTCTGAAGAGCAATAGATGTCCTCCTTTTAATTTCCCTCATTGTATCTCCATTATTAGTTAGTAGTGATCCAAGATATTCAAAACTCTCCACTTCTTCCAGTTTTTCCTCATTGATACATATTTCAGTTGCCTTGTTTGTTTTGTCAGTTGTCATCACTTTAGTTTTCTTTGCATTAAGATAGAGGTTCTGCTCTTCGCTGTTCTTGCGGACTGACATAATTAGTTTTTCCATTCCTTCTTGTGTTGTGGACAGCAATACTGTGTCATCAGCATATCTAATCTCTGGTATTTCATAACCTCCAACTGTTATGGCATCGTAATATTCTTTGTCTACATCTTCTCTAACATTCCTCATTATATTTTCAGTATACAAGTTAAATAAGTAGGGTGACAATATGCACCCCTGACGGACCCCTTGTTTTATGTCAAACCAACTTGTTGTTTCACCATTTATTCTTATTGCTGCTTGTTGGTCTAAATACAGCAGTGATGTTAATTGTATCAAATGTGTTGGAAATCCCATTTTTTCCATTATTTCCCAAAGTTTCTGGTGTTGTACACAATCAAATGCCTTTGAGTAGTCTATAAAGGATAAATATAGATTCACATTAAACTCCCTGCATTTCTCTATTATTAATCTTAGATTGAATATATGATCTCTGGATCCTCTTCCTTGCCTGAAGCCAGCTTGGACCATATTGACTTCTTCTTCTATTTATAAATATTTATATATATTATAAACACAAATATAAAAAATAGTATTATTAGCACAAATATAAGAATATGATAAGCACATAGAAAAGAGATCCAATCCAAACAACTTCTGAAACTAGACTGATGATGCAGATTGATATGAATTATCTGGTATCTCAGAGTAGAACCATGTGGAAGGAGGCTAAAACTGATTTTAAAAAGCAAAACTTGATCATATTCATGTGTTATGGCTTGAACTGAAAATGGTCGAAAGAATGGGCGGTTGAAAAATGGGGGACACCTGCATATCATTTCATTCTTCTTCTTCAGCTTTCCGAGCCATGAAGGCTCATTGCTGCAGATAAAGTTCACCTCCATTCCTAATCTTTTCTCTTCAACTGGTGACACCAATTTCATTTATATCCTCTTCTATGTTGTCTTTCCATCTCTGTTTTGGTCTACCCCTTGGTCTTGTTCCTCTCAACTCTTGTACATACATCATTTTCATGTGTCTGTTCTCTTCCATTCTTTCTACATAGCCCAACCAGCGTAATCTGTTCAGTTTCAAGACATTTATGATTCATTGGTATTTAAATAAGCTGTTCATTTCAATGTTGGTATCCTTTGCGGGCCCAAACATTCTTCTAAGGATCTTGTTCTCAAAGATCTGCAATTGTTGTTCATCTTTCTTTTTTGTACTTCACATTTGTGATCTATATATGACAGATGGTCTTATTTTTGTTTTGTAGACTGCTATTTTAGTGTTTTGGATTTTAATGTATCACCTTGTTTTAAACCAGTTCTTATACAGAAGGATTCTGACTTCTTCCTTTATATATTACTGTATTTTGTGTATCCTCCATGCATATTCTGGTCAAATTGATTAATTTATTAGGTATCTTAAATTCTTTCACAATTTTCCATAAACTGCTCCTATCTATGCTGTCATAAGCTTTCTTGAAGTCAATGAAGATATTATGTAATTTGACGCAGATAAAATATTTGGTCTACAGTTGATTCTAAAACCTGCTTGATAGTCTCCCAGTATGTTCTCACTGTATGGTTTCAATCTATTTAAAAGTATAATAAATGTATTATTAAAATGATTTTTTTTCAAAATACTATTAGCAAAAAATAAGTCGGCAGCTATTTAATATCACAATGAAATAAGTAATAACAAATCTTTTATTGTGATGATCATAATAACGTTTGTTACACTGGAGTTGTTTGCAATGATTGTGGTATAAAAAAAGAATCAGATCTTCTGAAAATGATACTTATTTTTAAAAGGTTATTGTGCTATCTTATCTTATATCTTATATCCTTCCCGTGCCGTTAAACATCACATAGGGCTCGCAAAGTAGTTCGCCAATTTTTCCTGTCTTCGGCGAGTCTTTCAACCTTATCAAAGGATTTTATGCCTGTTAATTTGGCCTCTCTTAATAATGTCCTCTTCAGAGTTTCCTGCGGTCTGCCTCTTTTTCTTCGGCCTGTTGTGTTCCACTTGATAGCTTGTTTTGGGATTCTCTGATCATTTCTTCTCATCAAGTGACCAATATATGTTCATCTCCTTTTCCTGATCACCCATGAGACTGGTTGTTGTTCAGTCATCTGTCTTATCTCTGCATTGTTCTCGAATTCATTCCACTTCATGCCGAGTATTTTCCTTAGGCATTTGTTTTCAAAAGAGTCTAATTTCTTTTCTATTTCTTTAGTTGTTTTCCAGCTTTTGCATGCATAAATGAGAGTGGATATTACATTTGAATTGAATAGTCTTAACTTGGTTTTTGTGCTTATAACTTTTGAATTCCATATGTTCTCAAGATTCTTGAAGATTGATGCTGCTTTTACAATTCTGATCCTAACTTCCTTTCTAGTGTCACCATCCTGGTCTATGTAGCTGCCAAGGTATGCAAATTGATTGACTTCTTCAATATCTGTCCCTTCTATGTGTATTTTTCCATTTTGATTGAGAGGAATTTTCATTATTTTTGTTTTGTCCTTGTTAATTTCAAGTCCATTGAGCTGAGAAGACTGTGCTTCTCTTCCATTAAATGGTTGTACATTTTATAGTTGCCATGAGTAGCAATGAACTTTTAGAAAGGATACGGCTGCTGTCTGCAAATTTCAGGACTGAGGTAAAATGGAGTCCCAATAAATGTAATGGCTACATCTGCATCACCATGCAAGATTCTTGAAATTCCAAAGTCACCAAGTTTTAGGACATGTCTTTCATCAAGAAAAAGATTTTGTGGCTTAACATCTGGGAAGAAAATGCAGAAAGAAAGGTTTTTTTAATTTTTTAATATTTCACACTTTTAACTGGGGCATCATCATCATCATCATCATTACCTTGAGAGCATAGGCCACGGATAAAGGCCCTCCAGTCTTCCCTGTTCTTGGATTTATTCTCCCTTGTCTCTGAGCACTGTCATAATTTCTCTTCTCCAAGTAAGTCTAGGCCTTCCTTGTTTTCTTTTTTCCTTGAGGATTCCATGTCGGTGCCTGTCTTGCTACGCTGGTGCTGGGTTTCCTTAGAGTGTGGTCAATCCACCTCCATTTTCTAGACATGATAACTGGGGCATAGTCCTTTAAAAATTAGACTGACTTTGATGTAAATATTATATTTTTCCCTTAATACACTCAAAGCAGAAAATATCTGCTCACAAGATGAGGCACACATGAATATCATGTGAGCAGACATTTTCTATACATATTATATATTTTATATAATTAATTAATAATATAATAATTATATAATAATAAATTTTATGCACTTATATATATTTTGTGAGCATTTGATCTAACATTTATGAGAGCAGGGATGGTCTTGACAGTATATACTGAAGGAAGAATCTCAACAATTTGCTCATTTTGAATTTTCTCAGTCTGGGGACACCTAGCCTGTGAGCTTCTCATAATCCCTTATATATTCTTAATTCCATGAGGAATTATAATATTTCTGAATAAAAGAATCCTTTATTCTATGAGAAATTTGGACATTCTTGAACAAAGTAATCCTTAATTATATGAGAAATTCACTGGTCTCTCATGGCGAAGGTCGGGGGTTCGAATCCGGCCAGAGGCGCCCCAGTCACCCAGCTGTAGAAATGGGTACCCGACTTCTTCTGGAGTTGGGGAAGGAAAGGCGGCCAGGCTTGATACTGACCACATCACCCTCTAGTGTGCTGACAGGTTCCGGAAAATATGGGCACTAACACCATATCCCTATGTGCCTCTAAGGCATGACAGGATTACCTTTACCTTTATGAGAAATTATAATATTTTTAAGTAAAAGAATCCTTAGTTCTATGAGAAATTATAACATTCTTGAACAAAGTCATCTTTAATTCCATTAAATTATTGAACAATACACCTAACATTTTATTTATTTAAAAAAATTTTTTGTGTAAATGAAACCACAAACCTCTGTGTAGGATGCCTCTGTTGTGGATATAACTGAGGGCAGAGATTAACTGAGAAAACCAGCGTAAGACAATCTGATCAGAATAAAATTTTTTAAAAAAGAAGCATTTAATACTTTGAAAAAAAAAAAAGATTATACACATATGCAGTTTATTTAAAAACAATGGCCCATAATCTACTGCAGGATTGCCCTGCAATTGAGGGGCAAAGAAATTATATGTGGCCATCGCCAATATCAATCCAAATCAAGTTGTATGGAGCTGTTGATAACCTAGAATGATGTTGACAACCTAAGGAAGATCACTGCATCTTTCAAAGATATCCAACTCAGTGTCTACAATCTTCAAAGAAGAAAAAAAAGTTCATTTTAAACAGGAAGAAATAAGGAGACTGATTTATTTATGTTTCTTATTTAACAAAATACTGGCAAAATAATCTGCAGTTCTCTTTTGACCACAACTAGATGGCTGCACCAAACAATGAACAATGTACTTTCTGATATTTGAAGGACCTAGTATTATAAAGCGTAGCCCTATCATGCCACTAAGACATCTAAGGATACTAATGCCCATATTTTCCTTGACTTGTCAGCACACTCCTGGCCACTTCTCCTTTCCCAGCTCCAGAAGCCAGGAATCCACCTACATGACTAGGGTGCCTCCAGCTGGAACTGAACCGCCATTCTTGCCAGGAGAGACTAGCTTACAAGCTAATCAACGTTTGTTGTATTTTGTCATGAAGCCATCATGTTCTTTTAAGAGCAGGCCTTTGGGGCTATTTGTAACCATCAAAAGAATTTAAAGTCATAGAGTACCTTTCAGGTTTTCTTTTTCTACCTCAATTTTGGTTCATTGAAAACAATGTGAAAATATCTTTTTGGCACCCTCATTTACATAATTGTGCAAAACAAATAGTAAAAATACATCACTAAGCACAAATATGAAAAAACTGAGAATTTATTCCAGAACACATTAGAATAAAATCAAACTGAACTGACAAGCTTATTTAAAAAAATAATAAGTAAAAAAAATATGTAAAAAATGATGAAATCAGTTGAATAAAAAAAAAACAGTTTTTTTTCTCATTACCTCATTAGAAAAATACAAGCCCCTTCTCTGTGTGATTTCTTTATGAAGATCTCCTGAAACAATAATACTCATTTGAAATGCATATTCAAATACAACATCTTACTAATTTACAATGCAGCAGAAATTCAAACTACACTGAAATAGTTTTTTTTTTAAATGAAATTATGTTTAACTGATTTACAAAATAATGTTTTTGTAAAGTCTGTGTACTATCTCCAGACCTTTTTTCTCTGTACAGTGAGAATATTCTAAGAACAAACATCACAGAACCAGGCATAAAAATTGGAGGATATAATATTAACAACCTTCGGTATGCTGACGACACAGTACTGATAGCTGAGAACCAACAAGACCTGCAAAATCTCTTGGATAAAGTCGCCAAAGAAAGTGAACAGAAAGGCCTTGCTTTGAACATCAAAAAGACAGAGACTATGGTTATATCTAAGAAACAGAATCTGCCAACATGCAGCATAAAATTAAAAGGAACTATTCTAAAGCAGGTGCAGAAATTCAAATATCTTGGACCAGAAATAACTGCAGATGGGAAATGCAGAACAGAAATTAGAAACAGAATAGGCCAAGCAAAGACTGCATTTCAGAGAATGAGAACATATTATCCAACACATCCTTATCAATGAATGTTAGAAAACGAGTCCTAAAATGCTATATTGAACCTATCTTGTTATATGGAAGTGAATCATGGACAATAGGCAAGTCTGCACAAAAATCATTGGAAGCAGCAGAAATGTGGTTTATTAGAAGAATGTTGCGAATCCCCTAGACAGCAAAAATAACTAATGAAGAATGTATGAGAAGAGCTGGAGAGACGAAAAATCTTGTCAAAAAGATAAGAGAGAAACAATGTACTTTCATAGGACATGCAATGAGAAGAAGGGGCATTGAAAATATTATAACAACAGGAAAAATAGAGGGAAATGATAGTGAACAGTCTGACGGGATTGTGTGAGAGGAGATCACCAACTGAGCTGATGGTCTGCATGAAGGATCGTGTACTCTGGAGAAGCATAATAGCCAACGCCAATCGGCATGGCACCTGATGATGATAAGCATAAAGAAGAAATGAACTGATACGGGCTTTAAAAAAAAAAGACGTATACCGCCTGAAGCATAGTCCATGATTATTGATAGCACCAAACTGTTCTTGCTGACAAACGCTTCCGTGTATCCTATAATATTTGTATGCTTACACCTCGCTAAAACAGATACTTCTGTAAGTGCTTGATCAATGGCTTTTTCCCCAAGGCCCGCTAGCTTTATTTCTTTTAAAACCTTCTGATCCTTCGAGGAATTTTGCGTTTCCACAAGCCAAGCTTTTCCGAAACTCCCCGAGCCAAGAAGAAACACTTTGACATAACGCGCCATCTCTACTTGGCAACTACCAGGAAGTCGATTCTACTTTTTATAGAAAATTTTGAAATAGTCAAAACTTGGAGCACGTTTTTGAAAATCATCTTGTGCAGAGTGCATGTATATGATCATTCAGTATTTTTAAAAATGTATAAACTATGAAAAAAGTAGGAACAGCTTTATTACCTAACGAGAATGTATAAGCTGGGCAGTGTCGTACAGATGTTTTTGCATGGGGTCCCCTAATCTGAGGCCAGTCTCACCAATATACGTTATCCTGCATCTTTTGAAAACGATGACACATATATCACATTATGGGACTCGCATGTGAATCCCTCATGAAGAGTGAGGATAGTTTTGGGAAATGTGATTGTTTTCATTTCCCAGACTACCTGGATGTAACGCAGCGGGGGCGGTTACATTTTCTGTATGACATCGCCCAGCATGCTTCGAAACCAGTCCCCAAATCATTTCAATGGCCCCAACCACAGAAGCAAATCTGATTTTATGGTAACAGCCATCAAACAATGTCATGCAGATGACACAGGCCGCCTGGCGCTTGAGAACCGCTGCATTCAAAATTATGGGACGCTGGAGTCACATGGGTTAAACTCGCTGTTTAGCTACACTTAACATTCTCTTCAATCATTATAGTACCTCTCCACTAAGCTCTACTCCTTCTTACTTTTCAAACCTCCCCACAGCATCACTTTGCAACCCATCTTCCCCAATCATCTGTTTCAACTTCTCCTGGCTAGGTCAACATTGTTTCACTCTCTCTCCCCCTCCCCGGTTCCCCATCCACTACCCCCAATTACAACCCACCGACCACATATCACAGGTCTCTATTTAAACAGTCTCCACGTTCTACTAGATCCATTCCTGACACACACCACCGGACAAGTCACACCTTACAATTTACATCTAAGTACTCTTTTTAAATCCCCCCCCCCTTTTTAATAGTATTCATGCAAATCTATACTTTATCTCCTCTCTCTATTTCTTCGTCCTGTATGTTTTTGTATGATTAAGGCTCACGCCGAAACGTCACAACTTTGTAGTTGTTAAGTAATAAAGCTATTCCTACATTTTTCCTAGTTTATACATTTTGGCATCACAGCTTTACTGCAGTGCTTCGTGTATAGTTATATACTTACACACTATATACTTATACACGAATTATTATGTATTACCTAACGAGTACACAGTTATGACGTTCCGGCGTGAGCCTTAATCATACAAAAACACACCGAAACGTCACAACGGCGTACTCGTTAAATAATAAAGCTGTTCCTACTTGTTTTCCCCTAGTTTATACATTTTGTCACCACATCTTTACTACAGTGGCTCCGTGTATAGTTATATATTTATACATTGGTATTTATAATTATTCAGTTTTTGTTATGAACGTTGAAGTAAAAGTATGCAGAACAGTTTGTATTTCTAGTCAGCGGCATATCTCTCTCTCTCTCTCTCTAGGTCTCTGCCGACAGACGTAGGATATCATGTCCTTCCATAGCCTTTGATCCCTTGTGCATCACAGCAGACTTGTCACTGAGTACTTCCCGTGCCAGTATCCTAAACCATCAACAGTGTGTCTATTGGCACAGCACTAGAGCCACTGCGTGTGTTAATTTGCATAAGTCAAATCGGTTGCTCTAAAATATATTTATTAACTTCAGTTCACAGGCTCGATGAGCAATGGGAACCCCGGGGCATACATTTTTTTTTTAACCGGCGGCGTAGCACGTTCCATGACTAGGACAGCGAAGCTGGACAAGTATCAAGTAAAGTTGGCTGATGTTCCGTCACCCGTTAATGTAGGTCACACAAAGTGCGAATAGCGTGTCAAACATCTCTCACTGTCTACCTCAGTCTCTTCTACTTTCGATCTTCCCTGCTGCCATTAGAAGTTCTAACCCGCCTCGTGAGCGAGTACAGAAGTTGAAGAACTTGTGTTCTCTGTTCTCACCTTCCTCTTAACATCTGCAATGTTTTACGCAGAATCAGCGAATGCGATTTTCAGTTTCTCAGCAGACTGGTTAAAAACATTTTATTACAGGAGAAGAAAGTCCTTCTTGTCATGTGTGGTTTTCATGGATTTTTTTTTTTTTTTGTAACTTAGGACTGCTGAGCGTGCGAGCGGTCGGGAATTAACTTTTCATGTCGAATTCATTTCCGCTCAAGTGGGACTCCACAAAAAGTGACACCCATTATTGTGTGTGTATGTGTGTGGGAGAGGGAGACACTGTCTCTGAAATTGAAGAATGTCTTCCTATAAGCCCAGATGCACCAGAGCACAGCATCCTTGAATGAATGAAAATGAGACTAAACTCGATACTACAGCAAATAAACTGCCTGTCTTAGCATGTTGAGTGTAATAATCTGAAACTAGTTGATAGATTCAAGTACTTTGAAACGAATATAACAACTGATGGGGAATGTCACTATGAAATAAAAATCAGACGTGGTCAGATCAAGTCAGCATTCCAGAAAATGGTACACATCTTGTGCAACAGGTTCATATCAATGGAAACAAGATTCCAAGTACTTAAATGTTACAATTCTGTTTTATGGGTGTGAAACATGGTCTATGAATAAGAGAGTACAGCGAGAAATGGAGCCATGGAAATGTGGTCTAAGAGAAGGATGTTGAAGGACCATGGACAGCTAAGAAAACCAATGAAGAAGTCTTAAGAGAGTCTGGAGTTAAAAAGCAAATTATAGCAAAGATCAGATGCAGACAAGCGAGATTTATAGGACATTACCTGAGAAGAGAAAAATTGGAACACACTGTGGCAAGTGGAAAAATTGAGGGAAGAAGAGACAGAGGAAGACAAAGAGAGAAGTTACTGGATGGGTTGTCAGTGTGGCTAGGAAGAAAGTCACCGGCGGATCTCATAATCAATGCAAAAGGCATGGAATTGTGGAGAGAAATGATGGCTACACTACACGGCATGGCACTTAGAATAATATTTTTTTTTTTAAAAAACAAGTCTGATGAAGTATTTTTGCCATTCAGTTGTAAATGTTATTTCTATTTTGAAAAAATGAATGCAAGAATGTTCTGAATTAACTTCATTCAAACACTGAATAATCTTAATTTCTGATTACTTAAATCTGGCTTAACAGTTTTTCTTAGTGGTGAATGTCACTTTTCTTTCATCACACTCATGTTGAAGATAAAAATTAAAATTGTCCACCTCTGTTTTAAACCCTCTAGCATAAAGATGGGTGTTTTACTTGTGGAAGGGGTGCAATTTCTTTTGCCATTACTGTCCCCTTGTTTCATCATTCATATAATGTTAACATTATGTTGGCAGTTTATAAACTGACAGCACATAGAAAATGAATGGTAGGACCTTACCAAGAAGGAGAGATATTTTCTGTTATATTTAATCATTTTGGTAGAATGACTGGGGCCAAAGACGCTGTCCAATTAGACAATCAGCTGATATGATAGCATCAGGATTAGCGTACCATAACTGACTAAGACTCTGTCCCACCTCTCCATTGGTTCTCCCACTAACAGGCCTAGCATGGCTAACAGGGTAGGGATTGCCATAGTCCCTGTGTAGTGGAATCTACTAAAGAAGCACTACACACCCCCTGGTTTTTATCTGCACTCCGGGACTGAAAACAAAATAGCTGTCATAATCCACTCCCACGCTGATATGATACCGTGCCTCAACATTTTCACATCATTGGCTGTAAAGAACGGCAGCTTGGTTACATGGAGACTGAAGAAAGAAAGAATGGTAGGATGGTGTAGGTGAGTTGGGGCAAAATATTTTTTTTTTACTTCAATCCAGCAAAAAAAAAACCAAACTATATCATACACTGTATGAAAGTTACATCTTTATTCTAACAAAATACATGCCTTACACTGTGCGAAAATAACAGTTTCTTGAGCCTAATACCCTCCTTTGTGTGATATCTTATCTTATCTTATATCTTTCCCGTGCCGTTAAACGTCACATAGGGCTCGCAAAGTAGTTCGCCAATTTTTCCTGTCTTCAGCGAGTCTTTCAACCTCATCAAAGGATTCTATGCCTGTTAACTTGGCCTCTCTTAATAATGTCCTCTTCAGAGTTTCACGCGGTCTGCCCCTTTTTCTTCGGCCTGTTGTGTTCCACTTGATAGCTTGTTTTGGGATTCTCTGATCATTTCTTCTCATCAAGTGACCAACATATGTTCATCTCCTTTTCCTGATCACCCATGAGACTGGTTGTTGTTCAGTCATCTGTCTTATCTCTGCATTGTTCTTGAATTCATTCCACTTGATGCCGAGTATTTTCCTTAGGCATTTGTTTTCAAAAGAGTCTAATTTCTTTTCTATTTCTTTAGTTGTTTTCCAGCTTTCACATGCATAAATGAGGGTGGATATTACATTTGAATTGAATAGTCTTAACTTGGTTTTTGTGCTTATAACTTTTGAATTCCATATGTTCTCAAGATTCTTGAAGATTGATGCTGCTTTTGCAATTCTGATCCTAACTTCCTTTCTAGTGTCACCATCCTGGTCTATGTAGCTGCCAAGGTATGCAAATTGATTGACTTCTTCAATATCTGTCCCTTCTATGTGTATTTTTCCATTTTGATTGATGGGAATTTTCATTATTTTTGTTTTGTCCTTGTTAATTTCAAGTCCTATTTTGCTAGCCAGTGAAGACAGGCTATTTGTGTGATAGCATAACACATTTTCCTGCCAACTTGAAATTCAGCTACACTTAACATTCCCTTTCTCCACATTCATCCCAAGTCTTCAACATTCCCAACACTCTACCATGTGCACTCCTGGGTGCAGCTTCTTGCAAGTCACAGCTGCATGCTTCCTTTTTATTTTTCCTAATATTTTTTCGCATTCTTGTTTTTGTATAGCACTGAAGTGAATTTATATTTTATCTTCTCTCTGTTTTTATGTGGTTATGGTTACAACAGTGTGCTTGTAAATTAATAAAGCTATTCCAATTTTTGTTTAAAATAATTTTAACATTTTGTTATCACAGCTTTACTGCAGTGGCTTCATGTGTATTTATATATTTAGTTTTATATACACTTATATAGCCAGACTATTCTTTTGTTTACTGCCATCTGTCTCTGGCTTACACTAATCTGTCATCTGCTAGTGCATTCTCTGTGATAAGTCCACATTATATCATCATATCTCATATGTACATTGCTTGTGGTACTAGTACTACATAAAAGTAAGCTATTGCTTGTGGTACTAGTACTACATAAAAGTAAGCTAAATGAAAAACAATGCCCAGGAACGAAAGGTCATTTTCTTTAACATTTTATTTCACTGGAACACACCATTAAAACAAATCATGTGAGATGAACAAGTGGCAGTGCTGGTACAGTGCAATAATTTGGAAGATGATGGAACTTGTACACAGATAAGGCTACACAGCTCATGAGCTGAAAGGCAGAGATAGAGTGAAAAAAAAAAAAAAATCAACCAGTCTAGAAATTTTTGAGGAGGTTCATGACTGCAAGAAAAGAACTTTTGGTGGTTGAGCACTTAATATTTCTACAATCATCCCAAAGATTCCAGTACAGTAAAGCAATTGAAATGAGCACTTCACTTTTCCTAAACATCACTAACCACTATATGTTCTTTTTAATGACAGTGTTTATCTCTCTGTCTCTCTTTTTTTTTTTTTCCTCAACAAGCTTTAGTACACAGACTTCTGTGTGCTTGTTCATTAATAAAGCCATTCCCACTTTTTCACTTGTCTTGTGCTCTCCCTGTAACCACAAGCTGGTGTTCTCTGCAGCCAATGCTATGAAGCTGGTGAGGCACAACATCTTATTGGCTTGAGACCAGGTTATGGCAGCTATTTTTTTCCCCCCAAGTCCTGGAGTGCAACCAAAGAGCAGGGAGTATGCAATACTTCTTTAGCAGACTCCACCACCACGGGGACTATGGCGATACCTGATCCACCAGCCAGGCTGTCTGTTACTGGATGTACTAACGGAGAGGTGGGACAGGGTCTTGATCAACTATGGTTCGTTAACCCCGATGCTAGCATATCAGCTGTGGGTCGCTGATTGTCTAATCTAACAGTGTCTTCACCCCTTACTTTTTTCTTAAATAGTATTAACATTTTGTTATTACTGCTTTATTGCAGTGGCTTCATGTATAGTTATATAGTTAGTTTTATATACTTATATACTAATTATTAGTGTGTTATTATACAAACTAGTTCTGATGGTTTATGTAAGAGTTTTATGACAGCGTTTTCTGCCAGTTTTGTTGCTGAATTTGTGTACCATCAAAGTGGCATTTTTTTTTTTTTAAAAATATTTGAAATCACATTTTCAAACAAGCAACCATTGTTTATTCTAATTAAAAGTAACAATTTATTCAGTACTGTTTATTTATTTATATCAGTGAAGGAGGAAAGCATTAAAGTTCAAAGGTCATGTTAGATTAAGGGTAAACAGGCAGATAACTGACAGATATGCAGGTGCATCATTCTCATTCACTTTTACACAAAAACTTTTTCTTTCTCTCTCTCAACCTTTAGTGCCCAAAAGCACATGGGCCTTCCGTAAAGGTTTTCCACAAATGCCTGTCCTTTGCCACACAAGGGTTTTCCACAAATGCCTGTCCTTTGCCACACAAGGGTTTTCCACAAATGCCTGTCCTTTGCCACACAAGGGTTTTCCACAAATGCCTGTCCTTCACCACACAAGGGTTTTCCACAAATGCCTGTCCTTCACCACACACAAATTATCAAGTTCATATCAACACATGTGATCAAATTTACTCTTATTTTTTTCATTTAAACAATGACATTTCAAATGTTTGTAAAAGTAATAAAAAATAACAATAACTCATTTCTGGTTGCCATGTTTATGCTTAAAAGACAGCACTAATGTTGAATAACAATAAACAAGTCATTCATGCACATGACAATTACCACTAAATTTACCTTTAACTTTATGATGATGTTAAGTGAATGGTTATGTAAATTTGAATACAGAAGTGTTTCTCAATCTTTTCTGAATCATCCACCCACCCACCCTTCACCACAGCATAATAGTCAGTCAACCAAGTTCTGAAAAGTACAATATAAATATATATTTAAACTGCCCCGTGTTGGGAAACACTGGAATACAGCATAACAATTTCATGTAATAGAAGAGAAACTGCATGGATGGTGGGCAAAATTAGTAAAAAAGACCAGACCATGCAGTCAAATGTGCAAGTTCTGCTTATAACTGACAATGGTTAAGAAGCAGGGAATGCCTGTACTAGCCTAGTGAAACCTCTCAATAATTAAGGTCTATGGCTCCATACATGAACAGTCCAATTTATGCAAAAGACACAGCTTCTGATACATATGTGAATGCATACACACACAAAAAAAAAAAAAAGATATTAACCTGATGGGTATAAGTCTAGAGAATTAAGTTCTAGTAGAATATATTTCAGAGGAATCTTTAAAAGAATGTAAGAAAATTATTTTGACAACTATGAAATGACTTGTTCAAATCTCATTCAGTAGTTTCCCTGACATGCCAATATAACTGATGCTCACACAATCATTTAGGATTTATTACTCAAACAAATATTTCTAACTTTATTATATGCATTCTCAGATTTATTTTATGTAATGTAAAAAATAAACCTGCTGTCTGCAGTTTATACTGGTCAATATATCCTAGAGTATCATCATGATGAATTTTCTGGCTCCACATTAAAATGATACTTAATCACATCTTGATTTATATCCAGTTTATCTGTCATTTTCTTCAGATTTTCCATGAACTCCTGAGAAACTTTTACCACATTTGTAGGGATGTATGTTGCTTCACTGCTTATAACGTTCAGGCCTGCATCATCCAGGTTCCTGGTCACTTTGTTCAAGTCCTGGGGTCCGCACACAAACTTAAATGCAAACAAACAAAAAAAAAAAACTTCTATTAGTTATGGACCAGCACAATTATCAAGTAGATAGAGGTGTATGGTTCAGTTTTACAAAAAAAGATAAGGGTGAGCAAAGTGGGCAGAAACAAGAACGGCAGAAAGATACCACATATGCTCGTAAATGAAAAAACATACAATCGAATGAGGAAAGTGTGCAGAAAAAAAGAATGGCAGAAAGTAAGATGAGCATGTTTAAATGAAAATAATCCAGTGTTTCAGCAAATGCCTTTTTTAAAGTCACATACAAAAATACAACAGATTTAAAAAAAACAACTCCAAAAAAATAAATTAAAGATTAAATTCTTAGCTTTTTTCGAGGTATTCTCCTCTTAATTTTTCATGTTGTTATCGGTTGTGCTGTTTTTTTAATGTAATCCTTGAAAAAAGGCATTTACTGAAATGCTGGATCATCTTCATTTACACATGCTCATCTTACTTTCTGTCATTCTTGTTTCTGCACGGTTTCCTCAATCTTTCTATCTTTTAGCAAAACTGAACCATACACCTTCATCTGCTTTATTACTAGAACCAGTTTTACCACAGCTGTCATGTCTCTTATCTGAGCACAATCACTGTATAAAGAAAAAAGCTCGCTAAATATCAGAGGTGTGGACGTGATGCTCTGAACTTCATCTCTGACTCCTATATTTATTTTTTTACTGTTTGACTCCATCTTTTTTCATAAATGATAAACTCTACCTGGCTGACTTTACTCAAAATTACTTGGCTGACTCCACAGCCCTGCTAAGCCAACATAAGATATAAAATGGTGATTTTCTTTGTGATGTGCAATATGCACATGGAACCTTTGGTCATTAATCTGTTAGGTTCAATTTGTATATGGAAACTCTGGTCATTAATTTTTGATGTGCAATATGCATATGGAA
Source organism: Achatina immaculata (assembly GCA_009760885.1). Taxonomy (NCBI): domain Eukaryota; kingdom Metazoa; phylum Mollusca; class Gastropoda; order Stylommatophora; family Achatinidae; genus Lissachatina; species Lissachatina immaculata. The sequence continues at coordinate 47,426,955 of CM019717.1, read as the reverse complement.
CCTCTGGTCATTTTTGTTGTTGTTGTGATGTGCAGTGTTTCATTTTTATTTTCTGAGACTTGCTAATCCTTGCATGAAACTCAGACACTAGGAACAAGCACATCATTACGAAGCTAAGTTCATAAATCAGACTCTATAATGAGCTGAATGTGAATCCTGTGTTCAGAATATTTACAAGAAGCATTTGCTTATCCCAATCCCTCAGATATTATTACTGTGACAACATTAGAAAAAAAAAAAAGGACATTGTTTTTTTTTTCATCAACACAGGCAATGTGCACGAACAAAAATCCCTTGTAAAAGGTTTTCTAGTCAACAGGCAATACAAATGTTACTGATGTGTCTCCGTGTAAGTGTAAAGTTGATGTTCCTGAAAGCTTACAGTGTTGCAAAGATTTGGGGGGGGGGGGGGGAGAGAAATGCATCGGATTAGATGGAAAGGGGGGTTTCTAACCCTTTCCTTACTTTGGAGAGCAGATCTACAAATCAGCTTCTTTACAAGCTTCACCACAATAAGGACTTACAGCAATCCCCTCTCTGGGGCATATATTACAGTTATTATGGGAAATAAAGACAAAATATTTCATCTGAATTTATATTCGGCTACAATGCTTACAATTCCAATTTTCATATTTGAAAACAAGAATGACCTGAATGCTCACAGAAATATTTTCCTACAGTGCTCTAATGAGCTAGGGCAGGGTAATACACCGAGATGAGAATGTGGCAAATTCAACTGACTTGAATTGTCATACTAATATGAATTGTTGCCATAGAACAGGCCAAAATGTGTAAAAGGGATAGTTACTCTGTGGACACCTCTGACAAATTAACAAAGGATAGTTACTCTGTGGACACCCCTGACAAATTAACTCTTCCTGGGGAGTAGAAAAAAAGACGTGGACGTTCCCGTCCATGCCACACAAAAAGCGCGGGTCTTGATATATATAGGGGGTATAGTTGTAAAAATGAATGTACAAAGTATTTCCACTTTAAAAGTATACATATTATGCACGAAAATAGTTGTAAATATAAGATTTCATAAATGAAGAGTTTTTTTAGGAAAAAAGAAGTAGTGTGATGATTTTAGCCGATAATTGTGTAGTGCTTACCATCAGCGATGCTTAGATGTACAATGTTTACCATCTTCAATTTCCAGATCTACTTAAATTTTCATCTGATCTCGTCTGTGGTGGCATTCTCACTAAAATAGTGTGTGAAATAACCTATAAACTACTTCTCCAGTCCATTTAATAGGTCTAGATGTACTTGGTGTACATTCAGGAACAGTGTTCTGGTCATATGACATGTCCTTATGCCTCCGAAATCACAATAAATTTCTCAGTTAAAAACACTGATTTCATTCGGTTGTTAGCCATGCTTTGGATTGAACTATGAAAGGTCACCAGACATGCGCAGATAAATCGTGTACAATAAAAAGTTACAATAGTTTTATGCTGCAACGAAACAAACCTCGCTATAATGTGGATGGCAGTCACTAGACTAACCGGAAGACCTCGCTATAGCGTGGATGGCAGGGAAAGTGTGTAACTGTTAGCCAGGTTGGTTAGTCAGTTTAGCCTAACTGCTCTGACACTCTGGACAAGCCAACAAAAGCTCTGATCCCCTTAGTTCTTTGGTCTCTATATACAGTAACTGATCTTCACACTCTTTTTATACCATGGTCACCCTGATGTGCTACTGAGTTTGCTTCTGTAATCCTCTAGATGAGACTCACGTGGGAAAGTTGTTCAGATAATCAGGGCTCTTGTGCCTTCATTTGATGCTGCAGTTATTGAGGTGGGGGTGACAAAGCAACAGACAGCCTGCATTTTGAGGCCTTCCCTCAGTCGCTCACAACACTAGTTTCATCTCAATTTCCTGTTATTATGCCTTTGAAACATCTGTACCCGATTTCACTATGTTTTACCCTCAACTCTTTCATCTTAAATGTAGGACATGTCAGATTAATAGGGGTAAATAAGTGATGAAGCCGAGTTGCTGTTTCTTTTGACAATCTGTTCTCTTCCTGCTCTTACAATTATTTTAGCTGGCACTTCGTGATATGTGTTGACTTCTTGGTCAGCTGTATCCAATCACTGCAGACTACTGAGCCACCTATATCAACTCAAAATGTCTCACACAGATGAGTGCCCATGTGGCAGTGGAGTCCAGACTCCAGAACATATCCCCCAAGAGTACTCAGACCACGTGGACCTGAGGCGCGAGACGTGGCCAGAGGACACAAGCCTGGGGGCTCCTATCAGGATCTGGAGAAGACTGCGAGCTTTCCTATGCCAACAGGGATCAGGATCTGACATGACCAACAACTTTGAAAGAAGAAGAAGAAGGATTCAAAAAAGAATTCAAGAACATGACGAAGCAGTGACCTGAAAAAAAAAAAAAACATCATATTTACCTACCCGTAAATAAGGTTTGTCATCATCATCAACCTCAAGTGTAACATTTTCTGCTCCTGCCTCTATGGCCCTTTCAATGTATTTGTCTATGGAAAAATTCTTGTGATCAGCCTGGGCAGCAGGCAGATCTTCACTGAGAAGTTCCACATCTATCAGGCCTTTGTGATCAAACAGGTCGTCTGCAGGTATTTTAAAGCTGAACCTGTAGAAAAATTGCATTAACAATCATAACCCATCTAATTAATTTTACACATCATGTTAAAATTCTTTACAAATGAAAACTTAACAATTTTCAAAATTAAATTAATTCCCACATTAAAAATTAATGATACATAATTTTACTGGTATTAAGAAGTATTCCGCAAAAGCAGTAACTGTGCAAGCCCTATAACAAAACTTTTTACAAAATTTGCTTCAAGTATTTTCTTCCAAATGCATAATTATCAGGGTTTTTTTTGCCTGTATTTTGTACATTAGTCACATACATTGAATCTCTCTTTGAACCTTAAGTGCCCAAGGCACAACAGGCTTCCATAAGGGTTTTCCACAAATGCCTATTCTTTGCCATTTTTTCCCACCCTTGCCTAGGTGAGCCCAATATTGCTCAACATCCTCTCTGTTGTTCTTCTCCATGTCTCTTTTTAGTCTTACTTCTGTTCCCCTGTGGTGTCCATCTTAGTTCTATTTTTGGCAGTGAGTTGTCAGACATCTGGAGCACACGAGCCAACCATTGTCAGCATCTTTCCTCAATAACTGTCATCGTCTTCATCTGCATTTCTGCCAACAAGATGTTTCTTATGGTGTTTGGCCAAAATATTATTCTAATTCTTTGTAAACATTTAATCTAGAAAGAATTCAGGTTGTTTTCTATAGTTTTGGTGATTTTCCAGCATTCACTTCCATAAAGCAGAACATTTAGAACATTACTCTTAAATATCCTGATTTTCATCTTCATGCTCAGTTTTTTAGATTTCCATATAGTCTGCAACACTGCAAAAGCCTGGTTTGCTCTAGTAAGTCTGTTGTTGATGACCTCTGTGTTGTCTCCACCTTCTACTACTCCTACTACCAAGATATACAAATTCAATGACCTCATTCACTAACATGTTATCTACTCACAGTACATTGTTAATATTCACAGTTTGCTTCATTAACTTTGTCTTTCCTATGTTGATCTTTAAACCTATTTTGCCAGAATTTTGGGTTAGCTTGTTTATTTTATCTTGTATATCTTTGTGCCTGCTTGATAGTAAACAAATGTCACCGGCAAAGTCAAGGCCCTGCCATACAGACATTCACTGAATAATACACCAAATATTCTGAAGTCAAAGTCATCTGCAACAGTTTCATCCCATGATTCCACAATGATGAAATAGCATATTAAGATACTGAGTTGTTAATATCCTATATTTCTCATCATATAAGACACACCAGCATATAAGATGTACCTATAATTTGGCAAAGAATATTTTTTTTAAAAAAAAGCCCACATTTTCCATTAACTTCTTAGCCCCTCTCCGGTCCAAGACTGTATGTTGGTAGATATTCCCTTACTTAACTTCTTAAGAAAAATATGCAACCATGGTGTCTGAGAAGAATTTTGTGAGGCAGCGCAAAGCTATTCTCCCCCGTCAATATTTGATTACCCATTCTGTTTTCATTCACTGCAGGCCTCCTTCTGAAGTTCTTCCTTAAAACATGGGCAGCTCTCTGGGTGATACAAGTGCTAAATCATTCTCTCAATAACTTTGCATGCAACTAATCTCTTGAATACTGGTACATCCTCACTTACAGCTAACCTGTGTGGGCTAACTTATTTGGGATTTACCATCTACCTCACAAACTACAGTACTGTTGAAGTGCCTTATGCCTCTATCATTGACACCACTTTCTCAATACAAAATATGGCTACATCTTCAGCATAAAATTATTCATCACCAAGGATTTAATTTTTAAAAAATAACAACTATGGTATATTTATCTGGGCATTTCAACTATTTTAGCAAGCGTTCATTAATGTAACAGTTTATCACTGAAAATTCACATACTGGTACATGGAAGGTTGACGATAATGCCCTTTTTTTTTTTTTGTTCATGTAAGGTGGTAGCACCAAATGAACATAAGGGCTATCTCATATTTACAGTATCAAGATATGTAATAATTTCACAGATTTTACACTGACTTTTTTCAAAATTCAATTGAGCATTCATCCATACTCAAAAAGTAAAGAATAAAATATTACAGTAGATAAATACAGTAGTGCTTTCCAAGTGTGTGGAAATTAATAAAGTAAGGCTGTGAAGCAAAATGCTGCTGGCTATTGTTTTTTTTTTATATTTTATTATTTTTTGGCTTTTTAGTCATAAGCTAAACATTTATAACTACATATACTGCTTTCTGGGATCGTTAGGAGACTACTGTGTTTAGGTATTAGTCTAGTACAGTAAAGTTTTTTCCCCTCTAAAAGCAAAAACTGAATAACATTTGTAGCCCCCGGATAACTATTACATTAACTCTTTTAAAAATTCGTTTCAAATATACTATATACAAATCAACTCTGACTGTACTATCCTGTATCCTATTTTTCTTAGATAACTGGTGGATTACGAAAAAATAGATTTATAACAAAAACTTGCAAAAACTCATTTCAATTAGTTCTTCAGTCTAGTTTTCAAATATGTTTTAAAATAATTTTAACGCAGGAATGAAAAAAAAACATACCCAATCAAAAACACAAAAAAATAAGACTGTTATTTTTAAACATTCAAATAATATTAAATATGAACTTGTACACAACATTTCTAGAGCTGAATTTAATTTTCATTTTAAAGTATCTTTTAAAATTACAGTAAGAATTTATGAAAAATGAAACAGCTCATTAAGAATTTGGATGAAATGTCAAAGAAAAAGTAAAGATAAAAAAAGAAAGTCATGGATAAAGTGCAAGAAAAACGAGATGGAAAATACGAGGGGTGATTGATAAGTTCTCTGCATAAGGTCATTCATTTATTCATTTGCATGTCCCTTGCGGAACTTTGTCTCCCTAACAGCACTCCTGTAGGCCTCTCGGTTGTGAGCAAGATGGTCTGCTGTCGATGCATCCATTTGCAGATCATCAATGATGTCTTGCAGCCATCTTCGCCTTGGTCTTCCTCTCTAGTCTTTTTCCCATTATGCACCTTTCCGAGACAGTCTTCTCTAGATTACCATGACATTTAATGTGCCCAAAATATTTAAGTTTTCTCTCTTTAATCCTCTTTACTAGCCAGCCTTCTTCAATATTAAGTTCTTGTAGTATGGATATATTTGTTCTTTTTTGTGTCCATGGTATTTGAAGAACTCTTCTGTAGCATTTACATTCAAAGGCATATATGTGTTTCTTTGCTGTTTTGTTAAGTGTCCACATCTCACAGGCATATCTTGCGATGGAAAAGATGCATGCCCTTAAAAATCTTATTTTTGTAGTTATGTCTGTTCCTCTCCACAGATTCTTTAGTTGTTTTACTTTCTGAAGAGCGATAGAAGACCTCCTTTTAATTTCCCTCACTGTATATCCATTATTAGTTAGCAGTGATCCAAGATATTCAAAACTCTCCACTTTTTCCAGTTTTTCCTCATTGATGCATATATCAGCTGCCTTGTTTGTTTTGTCTGTTGTCATCAGTTTAGTTTTCTTCGCATTAAGATAGAGGTTTTGCTCTTCACTATTCTTACGGACTGACATAATTAGTTTTTCCATTCCTTTTTGTGCTGTGGACAGTAATACTGTGTCATCAGCATATCTAATCTCTGGTATTTCATAACCTCCAATTGTTATGGCATTGTAATATTCTTCGTCTACATCTTCTCTAACATTTCTCATTATATTTTCAGTATACAAGTTAAATAAGTAAGGCAACAATATGCACCCCTGACGGACCCCTTGTTTTATGTCAAACCAAGTTGTTTCACCATTTATTCTTAATGCTGCTTGTTGGTCTAGATACAGCAGTGATGTTAATTGTATCAAATGTGTTCAAAATCCCATTTTTTCCATTATTTCCCAAAGTTTCTGGTGTTGTACACAATCAAATGCATTTGAGTAGTCTATAAAAGATAAATATAGATTCACATTAAACTCCCTGCATTTCTCTATTATTAATCTTATATTGAATATATAATCTCTGGTGCATAAGGTACAACGGATTATTTGTGGACAACTTTTTTGAGTTATTTCTCAACATAGTCCCTTTGCAAGTTTATGCACTTAGTCCAGCGATCCTGGAGCATACGGATACATTCTTTGTAAAAGTCAGCATCTTGTGCCAGTAGAAAGTGCTCTACAGCATGAATGACATCATCATCTGAAACAAATTTGCGACCACTGAGCTCCTTTTTTGAGTTTGGTAAACAGGTAATAGTCTGAAGGGGCCAAATCTGAGGAATGAGGAGGATGTTCAAGAAGGTGGAAGCTGCATTCATGGGTGGCAGCCATTGCCACTGCCAACGACTTGTGAACTGGAGCATTGTCTTGATGAAAGATGACTCCTCTCGTCAATTTCCCTCGACACTTCTCCTTCAATTTGACCCACAGTTGCTTCACAAGATTAGCGTAATAGGCCCCGGTGACCATTCTGCCCTTCTGAAGATAGTCTATTAATAGCACACCTTCTGAATCCCAAAAGATGGAAGCCATCACTTTGCCTGCAGACAGAACTACCCTTGTTTTCATCTGAGGTGGGGGTTCATGATGTTTCCACTGCTTTGACTGTTCTTTGGTTTCTGGTTAATGATGAACCCAAGTCTCATCTATCGTCACAAATTGCTGAAGAAATTTTTCAGGATCTGCAGAAAAATGGCCAAGATTGTCTCTTGACATGCTGAGATGTTGTCATTTGTGATCAGCTCCAATAAGTTTCGGGACCCATCGAACGGAGACCTTTATCATTTGAAGATCATTGTGAATAATGGCATGAACACATTCCTGGGAGATGGCCAACTTAGAAGCAATGTACCGCTCAGTTAGTGTAGATCTTCCATTATCATGTCATGGATTCTGCCCGTGGTTTCATCAGTGGTTACCGTTCTTGGTCTTCCTGGACAGGGATCATCTTCCAGACTCTCCCTTCCATGTTTGAATTGAGCTGCCCACTTCTTCACAGTGCTGTAAGAAGGGTCACTCTTCCCTACAGTCTCTACCATATCCTCATGGATCTCCTTCAACGATAAGCCCTTGATGCAGAGGTAGCGAATGACTTCTCAATGAGAAATTTTATCCATCTTCTCAATTTCTGCCACCCCTTACCACTTCAGTAGCTTGTAAAAAAAAAACATTGGTTGCAGTTAATTTCTTGAAACTTTGTATTTAATCTTACATTAACCTGATCTACAAATGCACCTAATATCAAATGTGTGTTTCAAGTATTTGTACCTTATGCAGAGAACTTATCAATCATTCCTCGTAGAAAGAATGGTCCAGGACCAGTTCAGAGTGGGCAAGTTTTTTAACCTCTTAACTTATGAGCCCTTGAGAGTGGTGAATGTTGAAGATAATGAATTTATAACGCTGCTAACTTCCCAACACAATACTAAAGATAACATGTATGTCTTACCCACATTTTTTCACAAGACCTTGCAGAATGTCCTTCGTGTGATTTGGCTTCAAAGAAAAACACTCAATAACCACACCAGTATTGGAAGGACCTCGACCAATGAAGGATGTTACGGATTTTGGATCCCGTAACTTAGTCTACACAATTAAGCAGATGAGAAAATTACCTTTATAAACGGGCACTGATTTCCACATGTTTTTTTTAATATGCATCAGCTATATCAGAAGTAAATTTTCATTCTAAAACAAACTGCAAGGCAAGCATACTATAGTAATGGAGCTATGCTTGAAGTGAACTGGACATGTATTTAGAGAGTACATAGTCACTACAACCAGAACTGCCACCCTGCATGCTCGGGCAAGAAAAGCACTGCTGTCAATCTATTATTGTTCAAGGATGAAAAGTTTCAAAAAAGAATCTGTGAACAAATGAGGGTAAAAAAATAAGACATGTAGGCATATCTCAACATTCTGGCCTTCATCACTCAACTATCATTTGAATGCATCCACTCTTCTTCTGTGTTCAGTTTCATATGTTGAGTTTTTTAAACAAGTAGTCAGCCTGCCTCCATGAATCCTGCTGTCAGCAGGAGGTCTTCATAGGAACCCCCAGAGTTTCCCCTCCATGCTTCTCTCTCAGAGGCGTACCTGTGCTCTTAGGTCTTCATATATGGCGTGGGTCCGTTGTATGTGTTCAGGAATCTTGGGGCCATTTTGGCACATGATTTGGGCTTCTAGCACAGTCTTTAACTTGTGGAGATGATAATGTATTCACCCAACACTATTTTAGTACTATTATTATGTATACAAGTGTACAGAAGAACAATGAGTATTTAAACGAAAAACTAAATGCTGAGACAACTGTTGTGACACAGACAGAGACATTTCATGCCATTAGGGCATATTGGGGACACAGCATTAGGCCTATATTTCCAAGATCACTGGCACATGAAAGTGTGATGTGATCAGTATCACATTTAGGCCTTTTTTTTTTTGGTGTAGCTGTACCAGAAAAAAATCTCACTGCTGGGACTTTAACACGGCACCATAGGATTAGTAGACCGAGCCATAAGTGGAAATGAAAACTCAAAATGTGTAAGATGAAGTAAAAGGTAAAATTCCCATTTCCTTGCCATTAAGACATACTGGGGAATATGATGTTAGGTCTGTATTTCCCATGACCTTCAGCACATGAAAGTGCGATGTGGTCAGTATAACATCTGGCCAGTTTACCTTCCCAGATTTCTCTGGTACACATTTTTAGAGGCTGGGTGAACTCCGGGGCCTTTTTCGGTATGTACCAGAAAAAAAATCCCACTGCAGGGACTGAACCCAGTACCACTGGATTTGTAAACCGAGTGCCCAACCACTCAGTTAACCAATGTAAGACGAAGTAAGTTTGTATGTTTTACCTGTTGCTCAATTATATTTTCTATGATATCAGTGGTCAAGTTATTCAGGCGTGCCCATTTTATCAAACTTGCCAGTTCTGCATTGTGCTTTGGATCTGTTTCTGAATTCTTTTCTGTAAATAAAATGATCACATTAACTGTATATTTTGATAATATAATTAACATTAGCCATATGCACTTAAATCAACTACATTAAATTTAAAAAATAAGTACATTTATAAGCTTTTTAAATAATTACATTGATCACAGAAAAATAGAAATGTACTGTAACAATGCAAGGTCCAACAATTAAGTAATGAGACTGATTTTATTATGGTCAAGACAAAAATGCCATCCATGAAGCAAAGCATAGAATCAAAAGAGGCAACTTTTCATCACCGCCTGATAAGCAGACAACAAACAACCCACCATTCTGTTGACCTAGTTAGAGGTGCATTGTCACATAATCAGCATGGAGCAAAAAATTAACATTAAATTCTGTTTAAAACTCTGAAAAAGTGCCACTGAGGCAGCTAAATTAATGTGACAAGTTTATGGGGATAATTGTTTATCTCATGCATAGATATTCAGGTGGCATTCACGATTCAAAAGAGGTGTGGAAATGATTACAAATGCAATTAGACATAGATGCCCAATTTCTGTTTGTAATGAGGAACTCATTGCAAGTCAGAGAACAGATACAAGAAATCGTTGTCTGACTGTGAGGATGATGGCAGATGAATTTGGTGTTAACCGAGAGACTATTCGTAAAATTTTAGTGGAAGATTTGAGCAAGAAAAAAGCTGATTGCCAGTTTGTACCACGTGTGTTGTCTGATGACCAAAAACATTCGCGTGTTGAGTACGCAAAAGAATCATCAAAACGTGTCGCAGAAATAAACATTTCTTAAATTTTATTGCTGCAGAGGATGGATTTTCCGCTATGATCCCACAACTAAATGCCAAAGTGCTCAGTGGAAGTCATCATCATCACTAAAAGGAAAAAAATTTCACCGTCGAAAGTGAAGACAATGTTGGTGTTTCTATGACAGCAAAGGAGTTATTCACAAAGAATTTATTCCAGAGGGACAGACTGTCACGGCCAAAGTTTATTTTGAAATGCTTGTTGAAAAGAATTCTCAGAGTCCAACCCAAGTATTCAACACCTGGCAGTTTTTTCCTTCTTCACGATAATGCACTGGCTGACTGGGCGGTAGTTGTACATGAATTTTTGGCCAAAAAACAAGTGTGTGCTCTCAACCACCCAAACTGTTCCCCAGATTTGTCTCCCTACGATTATTTTCTCTCTCTAAAATTAAAGTTACCATTGAAAGGACGTTTCTTTGACAATACTGATGACATCCAAAGGGCCGTGACATTGAGTTTAAGGGCCATACCAACAGAAGGACTGCAGAGGTCATTCTAGAGTTTGTTAAATCATGGCACTCGCTGTATCAATGCACAAGGGGCTTACTTTGAATAAAATACAAGTTATATCTTCAACTGTTGTTCATTTTATTTTTTATGGAATTAGTCTCATTACTTAATTGCTTGTATAAGCAGATCTCTGAGAAATAAAATATAAGAGAAATGTTTGAGGAGTCAACACAAAAGGACTGAGCGAACGGTTCCAGACTGAAGCAGGCATGAAACAAGGATGTATAACTATCTCCTTTGCTTTTTGGAATTGCCATAGACTTCATAATAAAAAAATGTTGCACAGATAAACAGGAATCGACTAGGTACATGGGACTCAAGTAGAAGATCTTGATTTTGCTGATGACCATACTCTAAATCAGTGAAAATGTGAATTTGATGCAAGAAAAAACAGATACCCTGTCTTCACTGGCTTGCAAAATTCCAAAAGCAGGACTTAAAATTAACAAGGGAAAAAAACTAATGCAATTTTCCATTAATCAAGAAGGAAAAATATATGTAGAAGGAATAGCTGTTGAAGAAACACGTTAATTTGAATACCTCGGCAGCTACATAGACCACGATGAAGAAAGGAAGTTAGAACTGCAAAAGCAGCGTTGACTTTCAAGAATCTTGAGAACATATGACACTCTGAAGTTATAAGCACAAAAACCAAGCTAAGATTACTCAATTCAAATGTAATATCCACCCTCATTTATGCATGTGAAAGCTGGACAACAACTAAAGAAAAAAACAAATCAGACAACAAATTAGACTCTTTTGAAAACAAATGCCTATGGAAAATATATGGTATATAGTGGAACGAATTCAAATACAGTACAGAGATTAGGCAGATGAGCGAACATCAACCTGTCTCATGGGTGATGCGAACAGCAACATGTCTCATGGGTGATCAGAAAAAGGAGATAGATATAAATCTATCACATGTTGAGAAGAAACAATCAGAGAATCCCAAAACAAGCTATCAAGTGGAACACAACAGGCCAAAGAAAAAGAGGTCGACCACATGAAACTCCAAAGAGAACACTGTTAAGAGAGGCCAATTTAGTTGACATAAAATATCTTGATGAGGTTGAAAAGCTCGCCGAAAACAGAAAAACTTGGTGAACTACCATGTGAGCCCTATGTAACGTTTAATGGCATAGGAAGGATGAAAGATGTAAAGTAAGAACTTGGTTATTATTTTTATTCCTGTCTCCTCTAGTGCCTCTATTTCTTCTACTGTTATATTATCAGACCCAGTTGCTTTTCCTTTCTTCATGTGTTTGATGGCATCTATGATTTCATCTTCAAGTATCTGTGGTCCATCACAGTTTTCAGTATCTGGTGTTAATTCTGGTCTTTCTCCTTTATATAGCTCACCTATGTATTCTGTCCACCTGTCCACAATGTCTTCTTTTCCCATTAACATTTTACCTTTTTTTGATTTCAGGCATCCTGTGGTATATTTTGCCTTCCTACCTGTGAGTTCACTAATTCGTTTGTGCATGTTGTTGCTGTCTTTATTATGTGAGTCCTCTTTTTGTCTGCACTGTTCATTTAACCACACTTCCTTTTGCTTCTCTGCATTTGTGTCTTATTTCTTTATTTATCCTACTATATTTTTCCTGGTTATTTTTACTCTTCCTTCTCTTGTCCATCAGTCCCAAGATGTCATCTGTCATCCATTTATTTTTGGGGGCTTCTTTTTTCAGTGGTATTATCTCCTTAACAATCTGGTGGATAGAATCTCTTAATATTGCCCATTGTTCATCTATACTATTTATCTTTGCTACTGCATTGTATCTATTTGTTGTAATAACTTTGTATTGTTCTCGCAGTTCTTGGTCTTTTTTTAAGGAGTTATGTATTCAGCTTGATGTTTGTCACTTTTCTGCATGTTTTCATTAGCTTTATTCTAATTTTTCCACAGAGTGGATCTAGGTCACTAATGCAGTAAGCCCCCGTCAAGGTTTTTGTTGTCAGTAATGCATTCCGGAATTGTTTGTTGATTAATACGTAATCTATCTGATTACAAGTCTCTTTGTCTGGGCTGCACCACGTTGCCAGTCTTCGGGGATGTTGTTTAAACTAGGTGTTCCCTACATCCATGCTATGTATTTTGCCCATTCTATTAATTTACTACCTCTGTCATTCCTCTCCCCCAGTCCATAATCACCAACAATGTCCGAAGTTCTTCTTTTACCAACTTTGGCATTAAAATCTCCCATCACTATAGTAACTTCAAGTGACTTTGTGTGTTTCAGTGCTGTCTCTATGTCATTATAAAATAGCTATACATCTTCTTCAGAACTATCAGCTGTTGGCGCGCATGCTTGTATAATATTTATGTTTTTTGGTCGTCCTTTCAGTTGAGCTAATAAGACTTGGTCTGAGATGTTCAGATATCCCATAACTCTCCTTGCTGTTTGCTCGTCAAATATTACTCCTACTCTTCGTTCATGTTTATCACCTCCTGAAAATATTATTGTATATTTATCAGAGTTTATCTTCCCTGCACCTGTCCATCTAATTTCACTTATTCCTAGTATGTTGATCTTCATCCTTTCCATTTCCCTCTTTACATTTTCTAATTTTCCAGCCTGGAATAAAGTTCTAACATTCCATGTTGCTATTTTGATCTTGTTAGTTTTGCCACCAGTAGCTTTTTTTTTAATGGGGACATGTAAAGACTACTGTCTGCTCACACAGTCAATCAATGAAACAAACTTTCCTCCCAACGCATGCATGCATATGTAAATAAAATATATATACATACACACATCTCTCTCCTTTCCTCCCTCCCTCTGCACACATGTATGTGTATAACATATACATCCATATCTCTCCCCTCCCTCCATGTGTGTGTACACATGTATGCATATATAAAATATACATGTATATCTCTCCCCTCCCCCCTCTCTTTCTTTTGCACATACATGTGTGTATTTGTCCGCAAGAGAGACAGAAAAATTTGTTCTGCTGTACTTTATGTGTGCCCATATATGTGAAATAACTGATGATGTGAAATAACTTCACAAACATGCTAATTCCAGTTAACTTCACAAACATGCTAACTCCAGTCATCTCTATTTTTTAAGTTATGCAGTTTTTCTTCTTAAAATTTCTGTTCCAGTTGTACCACAAGTTCAATCCCAGATAGGAGTATTTTTGTTGTTGTTGTTGTTGTTGTTGTTGTTAGACAGTTTTTTTCTTTGTTATTTTGGTTTAACAATTGATACTGTTTACAGTGGTTGAGTAACAAATCTAGGTATTCTGGTAACTTGGGGAAGGCATGTTGAAGCACAGGTCTTGATACCTCATGAATACTGGGGATACTGGGGGAATAAGCAGCTTTACTGAGTTGGATCAGCTGTGAAATAAGAAAAATTCTTTTCCTACATTTCTGGTGGCTTACAGCTAAAAACAACAACAAAAAAAACATGGGCCTAAGAATATGGTTTAGTTCCCATAGTTATCTTGAACTCAGCACACTAGAGGGTGATGTGAGCAATGTCTTAAGCTCCAGAATGAGCTGAAAAATTAGTATAAAGCCATATTATTTCAAGACATGAACAAGCACAAATATTAATCTCTTTCAAATATAATGAAATGCCTACCTAAAAGTAGGCGTACTTTCTGTGACAGCAACCTGCTTTTGGTAGATTTCTCTCTGTCAACTGCTGCCTTTATGTGTTTGATGTTATGCCACTTGCTGTGCCCTGCTCCAAGACAGCTACTGGAATGAATCAGCCTAAGAGAGCCCATTTGGACTCCTGCATGGGCCTCTGAGACTCCTTGCCTGAGCAAGAGGTATGACCCATACTTTAAATAACAGCCAGTTATTGCTGACACAGCCAGACTCTGAGACTGCAACTTGCAGTATGTATATAATGCAGGTAAACATTTTGCTGAAGCCATCTTCAAAGCAGATTCATGAAATTTTGATCACAGAAATTCTCGTTTTTAATGGCTTGATTTTCTTTCCCCCTGTGGAATGGAAAGAATTTTTTTTTTAATGAAGCAAACTACAGAAGAAATACATAATATCTCACCATGCATTATTTTCAATTTGCAATTATAGGTACAACAGGTTTTCAAACAAGCCATTGCAGATCTTTGCTGCCTCTGTTGCTATTTCCATGTTATAAGAACTCTGGCAAGATCCACACACCAGACTGATCTTCTTCTAAGTATTTATTTTCACACGATATAGTGATCATGCCAGGATTTTCTGAAACCAGCGCAACTGTACCTGTCTTTCACCTTGCAGGAAGTATTTTCCAAACAACTGGTTTTGTCAATACAACATTTGGTACTTCATACTTTTTTAACATAAAATTAAACCTACTTTACACTCATCAGCTGGAATTAAATGTTCACGCATTTTTTTTTAAAATTTGCAGTGAGATTTAATCTTTACAAAATGCTCACATGCTGACCCAATGTCAAAACTGGCTGATTCTCTTTCATGCAAATTCATCATCATCATCATCATCATCATACTGGCCAGATTATCATACAGCTTGATTTTGCAGGTTGATTTTTACTGCTTTTTTTATAAAATAGACCAGTCACATTAATTGATGACCTCCAAAATGTTTGGTTTCTTATAATATTTTCAGGATTGTGAATATTTCTTAATAGTTCCATATTATAGAATAGTTCTATAGTATTGAATCTTACAGATACTCTTTGATTAACGTCTCACAGGTTTCACAAAACTTTACCACATTCGCTAAACCACTACAAGTCCGATGAAATGTTCTCTGTATTCATTTAATTCTGACAAATAAGTTCAAGATGTTTGTCGACTATGTCACTTGGACTGAAACACTCAATCATTTGTTCACAATATCAAATTCTATCATATTCTACATACAGCATTTCTCAATGTTCTCTTATTTCACAATATTCTACACTTGATACGAGAACATTTCCTAACTCAGTATTACATCAGATCTACAACACGTGGTCAATTGATTACACGACTAAATCACTGTACTCGAAGTTTCAAAAGTATCAATTCTTCGTAATCACTTGAATCACATCTTCAATCTGACTAAAACTACTTCTTCAAACTGAGCATCTATTGCTCTAATTGTCCATCTGTTCCATCTGTCGTTACCTACGTCTTCTTTCTCTCTCGTGTCTTCTCTGGAGTGTGTTCTCCTTCTGCTGCTCTTCTGTCTACTTATGACGATCCCTCTCACTCAGAAACTTCCTCTTCTTGGGGGCTCCTTCCTTCTTGTGCTCCTTCCTTTGACATCTGGACTGGTCTCTGTTCACTGACCATCCTTGTTCCTCCGTCTTCGGGCTCCCTCCTCTGTCTCCTCTCTCCTCTACTTCTGTACTTCTTCGTTCTTTGATAGTCTGTTCTTCTGTCTTCAGGCCCCATCCTCTGTCTCCTCTCTCCTCTACTTCAGTAATTCTTTGTTTCTTCCTGTTTCTCCGCTTGCTGTATGCAATAGTGTCCTAACGTGTGTCAGTCTGCGTCAATTTCATATATACAACTGTTATTTACATAAGTCATTATCTTGCTCTTTTATGTTGGAAGTTTTATTGTGTCCTGGCTTTTTCATTGTCTGCCTTTTCTATTCATCTTTTCCATTTTATTTATACATGTCAGCATCCAGTCACCGCTTTGTTATCACTGGACCATCCTACTTTCTGGCATCCTTCCTTTGTATTACCTATATCTCGGTGTCACCGAGTCGCGTCTTTTTCTATTCACTGTTTCCACTGTTTACTTTTGTCTGCATCTTGTTCTAGTGTCATGGAAGTTTTATACCTTTCTCTTCCTTTCCTACCTACTTTTCTCTGTCACTATTCGATGTTACTATTTTCTTTACAGTATTTTTTCATAATCATACTCATTAATAATAATAATAGCTACTATAATCATTACTTACAAGGCCATACTATATTCTTTCTCTCTCTCTCCTTTTTAAATTGGTAAAATATTGGTAATTACAGGCAAGCATGATCACTGATATATGTTATTTAGGACAGGTTTAGGGCTTTAAATCTCTGTAGAGAGTGCAGGTGTGCAGGCTGTGTTCTAGACAGCTGCCGTATCTTGTTCTGACAATTTTTTTTCCTCTTACATTGCACTTCATGGTTGCCAGATCTAAATTTGTGTAGTTTTATACAGTTTTATTACTGTTATTTCCTGCACTCAGCAGTTTCTAATTGTTTTTACCGTTCACTTTAGTGAGATAGTCTGTATGATTTATATATTTATGTGTATAATTTATGTTACCATTAGATCTTTCTGTAACCAGAAATTCCCTGTCATGGTTAACAATTTGTAATCATAAAGGTACCCATGGCTGAGGGAAAGGTGTACTAAAGTGGTTTTCTTTTTTTTCCTGAGCAAATACTCTCAACAGGTTGTATCATCATCAGGAGCACACTATTTTTCACCCCCCCCCCCAACTTGTCCTGGGTGTAGTATCACAGCAGCCTTTTACCAGACCACCATTTGCAAGTGGAATACTGCTCTGAATAAATTTACCTCATTTGTACTGGTATTTCATCATTTTTGCCATAGCTGCTACAACTTCCTGCTGAAAACAGCCAAAAGACCGAATGTGGAAAGGAATTTCTCAAATTAAATTTAAACAGCTTTAAGTTGTTACTTTGTTTTAGTCCTGTCATGTAAAATCTTCCCCACTCTGGGGGGGGGGGGGGAGAGTTTAAGCAAGAATGGGCAATAAATGAAGACTGCTAGGGTATTTCATTTCAGTTTCTGGGAAGCTACATATTTCATTATAAAACTTACAGAGTTGTATCTACAGTGGTCAATTTTCATCTGAATACAATAACAGCATTGTTTTTTAAAACAGTAATATTTCACTGCAGTCTATGTGTCATCTTATCATGCTCACAAAATAATTTGGGTGTGTATATATATATAAAATTAAATATAAAAATATACACGAAGCCACTGCAGTACAGCTGTGATAACAAAATGCTAAAACTATTTAAAACAAGAGTAGGAACAGCTTTATTAATTAACGAGCACATAATGTGAGAGTGCTCGTTAATTAATAAAGCTGTTCCTACTTTTCTTATCGTGCTCAGAGTGGTGCTGGTTGTACTAGGGGGCTGATACACCATTATACTTTCAGTCATCCTTCTCAGGCTTTTCTTACTCTCAAGTATGTATTTTATCTGGAATCCAAAGAGTTTATTTTTCTTTCTCTCTCGATCTGGAGCACGATAATGTTAAATGTTATACGGGTAACTTTGATAGTCACCGGTCGATGTCTCCAGATAGATATTCGAACTCGCGACAGTTTAAAACCGTATATGTGTTTCTTTATTGCTAATGAGCTACATAATAATTCCTAAATTATGAAACTAAGTAAACTAAATTATAATACTAGTTGTTTCATATACCAAATCTTCGAACCTATCCTGTACTGCATCTAAAATAAACGCAGAACCCACCTGGTTTTGGTAAAGGACAAGGCGCTCTTTCAGGCAAGAAAACACAAAACACTTTGGCTATTGCTACTTCTTCCATACAGAAATACGTGACACATTTAGGCACACGAGAGAAAATGTGCGCTCTATCTCCGACACAAATAGATAAGTACATTTTTCAGCTGCCATTGCACTGTATGATATAGAATATATAATGTACACTGTTACTGTTGATTATATAAAATATCTTACATCCTTCCCGTCCCGTTAAACGTCACACAGGGCTCACATAGTTTGCCAAGTTTTCCTGTTCTCGGCAGGTCTTTCAACCTCATCAAGGGATGTTACGTCCGCAAAACTGGCTTCTCTTAACAATGATCTCTTTAGAGTTACACGCGGTTGACCTATTTTTCTTCGGCCAGTTGTGCACCACTTGATAGCTTGTTTTGGTATTCTCTGATTGTTTCTTCTCATCATATGGCCTACATATGTCCATCTCCTTTTTTTCTGATCACCCATGAGACAGATTGTTGTTTGCTCATCTGTCTTATCTCTGCATTGTTCTTGAATTCGTTCCACTTTGTACCAAATATTTTCCTTAGGCATTTGTTTTCAAAAGAGTCTAATTTCTTGTCTATTTCTTTAGTTGTTTTTCAGCTTTCGCGTGCATAATGAGGGTGGATATCACATTTGAATTGAATAATCTTAACTTGGTTTTTGTGCTTATAACTTTTGAATTCCGTATGTTCTCAAGATTTTTGAAGGACAATGCTACTTCTGCAGTTCTAATTCTAACTTCTTTCCTGGTGTCACTATCTTGGTCTATGTAGCTGCCAAGGTATGCAAATTGGTTTACTTCATCAACAACTGTTCCTTCTGCATATATTTTTCCCTCTTGATTAATGGGAAGTTTCATTATTTTTGTTTTGTCTTTGCTAATTTCAAGACCTATTTTATTAGTCAAGGAAGACAGGGAATCTGTTTTTTTTTCCTGCATTGATTTCACATTGTCACTGATAAAAGATATGTCATCAGCAAAATCAAGATTTTCTATTTGGGTCCCATGTACCCAATCAATGCCAGTTTTACCTGTACATCATCTTTTCATTATAAAGTCTATGGAAATTCCAAAAAGCAGTGGAGATAATATACATCCTTGTTTCACGCCTGTTTTGGTCTGAAACCATTCGCTAATTCCTTCTTCTATCTTGACCGCACAAATATATCCGTTGTAGAGATCTCTAATGATGTTGACAATTTTAGATGGTATTCCATATAGTCTTAAAATTCTCCACAATGAATCTCTGTGTATGCTATCAAATGCTTTTTAAAAGTCTATGAAGTTCAGGATTAATGGTTTCTGCTTTTCAATATGTTCTTCAAGTATTATTCTTAGAGTAAAGATCTAGTCAAGACAGCTTCTCCTTTTTCATAATCCTGCCTGTTCTTCTCTCATTGCAGTATCCACTACATCCTTAATTCTATTCAGAATCACTTTACAAAACACCTTTGACACAACTGATAGTAAGGTTACACCCCTCAAGAAATTGCAGTCACTGAGGTTGCCTTATTTGGGTATTTTAACAATGATTCCCTTTTACCACATGGAAGGACTTTTTCTTCGTTCCAAATTTTATTAAATATTCTTTGTAGTTGGCTCATGTTGTCACTGTTAATAGCTTTTAACATCTAGAATGTTGTTTCATCTTCACCTGCAGCTTTGTTGTTAGCTATTAGATTCACTGCTGTTTCAGTTTCATTCAGTGTAACTTCATCTAAGTTGACATTTAGTTGTGGGACTGGTAAACTGGTTTCAAGGTTTATTAAATCATTTGGGTGTGGTCGATTAAGTATTTCTTGGAAGTGTTCGCCCTATCTTTGCTTTTGGTCTTTACTTGATGTTAATAGGTTGCCTATATAAAAATATAGTAGTGCATAAAACTATCAACTGAAACACAACAGGCAAGGAAAAAGAGGTCGACCATGTGAAACTCTACAGAGGACATTGTTAAGAGAGACCAGTTGAATGGGCATAACATTCCTTGATGAGGTTGAAAAGCTCGCAGAAAAACTTGATGAACCACCATCTGAGCCCTATGCCAGAACCCTTCTATATAAGAACTTTTTTGTTCATAAATAGGAAACAGTTTTGTAGGGTTAGACCTAGAAAAAAAAACCTTTTTCTGGGTGTCACGATCTTCGTTTCAGCTGGACAGGTGCTAATGACTTCGCTTTCAAACACCTTTTTCGGGGGGTGCTAGATAGCGTAGTTCTTGGTACGCTGTTCTCTCGCGGCTAGATGGCTGCTCGTCATACCAGAGTCTGTAGTTCAAATCCCAGGTAATTCTCTTGCGATTTTTCTTTCCCTCACATCTAAAAGTGCTTTGTTTACGATTTTTTCGAGGTCTAATCCTACGAAACTGTTCTGTTACCTTCTTAAAACAAGGTGATACATTATCTCCATTATTATTCAACCTAGCACTAGAAAAGGCAGTCAGAAAAGTGAAAGAAGAAAGCAGTACAGAAGAACAAGCTAAAATACTAGGATATGCTGACGACATCGACCTAGTAGGAGGGGGGGGGGGGGAGAACTATGCAAGAAGTCACCAATACCTGCATACACCTGAGAGATGTGCCACTAGAAGTGATCATTAACCAGGATGAGACAGAGTATGTGGAGATATCAAGAGACTAGAGGCAGAATGATCCTAGTTATATAAATGTTGGAGAGATGATTATTAGGAAAGCAGAAACGTACAAATATCTAGGCACAACTTTCAACAGAAGCAACATAGTAAGTGAGGAAATTAAAAGCAAGGTGCAGATAGGGCATAAAACATACTTTGCCTTGTAACACCTGTTAAAATCCCAAATCCTGTGCCAAAAACCAAAATAACAATCTACAAAACTATAATAAGACCAGCCGTCATGTATGCTTCAGAAACATGGGGTCCAAAAAGAAAAATGAACAACAACTGTAGATCTTTGAAAACAAAATCCTGGGCCCACAAAGGAGACCAACAGTGGAGAATGGAGAGCTAGAAAGAACGCTGAACTGAACAGCTTATTTAAATCTGAATGAATCATAAATGTCTTGAAACTGAACAGATTACGCTGGCTAGACCATGTAGAAAGAATAGATGAGAACAGACAAATGAAAATGATGTACGTACAAGAGATGAAGGAAACAAGACCAAGGGGTAGACCAAAACAGAGATGGAAAGACAACATAGAAGATGATATAAAGGAAACTGGTGTCACCAACTGGAGAGAGAAGATTAGGAATAGAGAGGAATGGAGGCAAAGAAGAAGAAAAAGAAGAGGAGAAGGAGAACAAGAATAATTTACTGTAAAGTGCAAGGTAGGAAATGAGGATGTCTATTTTATATAGTTGACTGCTTTTAACGTGAGTCAATACTCACAATACAGGGTTACTGACAGTTGTACTGCAGATGTGCTGTCCAACACAGTCGACTCGACACCAATAAATATATAAAAAGGGGTCAGACAAGAATGTGTCCTTTTTCCATTCTACAGAGAAGGTATTCAAAGAAGTTAGCAAGATGCCTGGATTAAACATTAATGGAATAGTAATCAATAGCTTTGATGGATTCACAGAATATGCTTCATCAGATTGAGGAAAAATTGCTTAAAAGAGAATGGGTTCATCTGTTAAGCTGGTCAAGTGTGAGAACCCTAATGTGGCTTTACTGTCCAGGGGATGCAGAAGTACATGGCAATGATGTGGCAAATAGACTTGCTGGACAGGCTAAAATAAATGGCAGACTGACAATGGGCAAGGGGAACATTGCTAAAGCTGTAATGGACAGTCAGTAACTTGCATGTCCCTTGAGGAACTTTGCCTCATGCAGGCTTCTCTGTTGTAAGCAAGATGTCCTGCTGCTGATGCATCCATTCGTAGATCATCAACGAAGTCTTGCAGCCATCTATGCCTTGGTCTTCCTCTCTTTCTTTTTCCCTTCCAAAACTGTCTTCTTTAAATTATTATGACGTTGAATGTGTCCAAAATAATTAAGTTTTCTCTGTTTAATCCTCTTTACTAGCCAACCTTCTTCAATATTAAGTTCTTGTAGTATGGATATATTTGTTCTTTCTTGTGTCCATGATATCTGAGGAACTCTTCTATAGCATTTACATTCAAAGGCATTTTTGTGTTTCTCAGCTGTTTTGGTGTCCAGGTCTCACAGGCATTTGTTGCGACAGGAAAGATGCATGACTTTAGAAATCTTATTTTTGTAGTTCTGTCTGTTCTTCTCCACAGCTTCTTTAGTTGTTTTATTTTTTGAACAGTGATAGATGTCCTCCTTTTAATTTCCCTCATTGTGTCTCCAGTATTAGTTGGCAATGATTCAAGATATTCAAAACTCTCCACTTCTTCCAATTTTTCCTCATTTCAGGTTTCTTATTTGTTTTGTCAGTTGCCATCAAATTACTGTTCCTTGCATTAAGATGAATGTTTTGCTCTTTATAATTCTTACAGGCTGACATAATTATTTTTTCCATTCCTTTTTGTGTTGTGGACAGTAATACTGTGTCATCTGCATATCTAATCGCTTGGTATTTCATAACCTCCAATTTCAATCAGGAACTTGCCAATCATTCCAAAACACCCAGTGAAGTTGAGGAGATAGGTATAGATGAGTTATGGAATTTTTACAGCACAGCCATAATCACAGCAGCAAAAGTAAGCGCTGGACTGGAAAAACCAAATAGAAAAGCATGGATATCAGATAAAACATGGAAGTATATACATGAAAGACGAGCAGTCAAATTAAACATGTTGAATGCAAAAGCAGATCATGAAAGAGATTCGGCAAAAGCAAAATACAAAGACATAGACAAGAAAGTAAAAAGTTCAGCTAGAAGGGATAAAAGAGAATACATAGACAATATGGCGAAAGAGGCAGAAAAAGCAGCAAAAACAGGAGACAGCAAAACTTTATATAACATACAAAAGAGGCTAACAGGTACTATTACATCTAAAGAAAGACCAATCCTTAGCAAAACTGGAACACTATTAACATCAAATAAAGACCAAAAGCAAAGATGGGCTGAACACTTCCAAGAAATACTCAATCGACCACACCCAAAAGAATTGTTAAACCTTGAAACTGACTTACCAGCCCCACAACTAAATGTCAATCTAGATGAAATTGAATTGCATGAAATTGAAACAGCAGTGAATTTAATGGCTAACAACA
The DNA here is from genome assembly GCA_009760885.1 of Achatina immaculata. Classification (NCBI taxonomy): domain Eukaryota; kingdom Metazoa; phylum Mollusca; class Gastropoda; order Stylommatophora; family Achatinidae; genus Lissachatina; species Lissachatina immaculata. The sequence goes on along the minus strand of CM019717.1, from coordinate 47,403,485 downwards.
AAGCTGCAGGTGAAGATGAAATAACAGCCGAGATGCTAAAAGCTATCAATAGTGACAACATGAGACAACTACAGAGAATGTTTAACAAGATTTGGAAAGAAGAAAAGGTCCCTTCTAATTGGAAGAAGGGAATCATTGTGAAAATACCAAAAAAGGGCAACCTTAGTGACTGTAACAACTGGAGAGGAGTAACCTTAATATCAGTTGTGTCAAAAGTATTTTGCAAGGTCATTTTGAATAGACTCAAAGATATAGTGGATACTGCAATGAGAGAAGAACAAGCCGGATTTCGAAAAGGGAGAAGCTGTCTCGACCAGATCTTTACTCTCAGAATAATACTTGAAGAACATATTGAAAAGCAGAAACCATTAATACTGAATTTCATAGATTTTAAGAAGGCATTTGATAGCATACACAGAGATTCATTATGGAGAATTTTATGTCTATATGGAATACCATCTAAAATTGTCAACATCATTAAGGACTTATACAATGGATATGGTTGTGCAGTCAAGACAGAAGAAGGGATGAGTGAATGGTTCCAGATTGAAACAGGCGTGAAACAAGGATGTATACTGTCTCCTTTACTTTTTGGGATTACAATAGACTTCATAATGAAAAAATGCTGCACAGGTAACACAGGTATTGACTGGGTACATGGGACCCAACTAGAAGATCTTGATTTTGCTGATGACATAACTCTTATCAGTAATAATGTGAATTCCATGCAAGAAAAAACAGATAGCCTATCTTCACTGGCTAGCAAAATAGGACTTGAAATCAACAAGGACAAAACAAAAATAATGAAAATTCCCATCAATCAAAATGGAAAAATACACATAGAAGGGACAGATATTGAAGAAGTCAATCAATTTGCATACCTTGGCAGCTACATAGACCAGGATGGTGACACTAGAAAGGAAGTTAGGATCAGAATTGCAAAAGCAGCATCAATCTTCAAGAATCTTGAGAACATATGGAATTCAAAGGTTGTAGGCACAAAAACCAAGTTAAGACTATTCAATTCAAATGTAATACCCACCCTCATTTATGCATGCGAAAGCTGGAAAACAACTAAAGAAATAGAAAAGAAATTAGACTCTTTTGAAAACAAATGCCTAAGGAAAATACTCGGCATCAAGTGGAATGAATTCAAGAACAATGCAGAGATAAGACAGATGACTGAACAACAACCAGTCTCACGGGTGATCAGGAAAAGGAGATGGACATATGTTGGCCACTTGATGAGAAGAAATGAGCAGAGAATCGCAAAACAAGCTATCAAGTGGAACACAACAGGCCGAAGAAAAAGGGGCAGACCGCGTGAAACTCTGAAGAGAACATTATTAAGAGAGGCCAAGTTAACAGGCATAAAATCCTTTGATGAGGTTGAAAGACTCGCCGAAGACAGGAAAAATTGGCGAACTACTTTGCGAGCCCTATGTGACGTCTAACGGCACGGGAAGGATATAAGATAAGAATTGTTATGGCATCGTAATATTTTTGTCTACATCTTCTCTAACATTCCTCACTATATTTTCAGTATACAAGTTAAATAAGTAAGTCGACTGACCCATTGTTTTATGTCAAACCAAGTTGTTTCACCATTTATTCTTACCGCTGCCTCTTGGCATACATACAGCAGTGATATTAATTGTATCACACGTACTGGACAGACTGCGGGAATGGAAGAACAATGTAGATCTGAAGAGACTGCTGGAGCTAGGACAAATTAAAGTTGCTGGCAGGAAATCCGAACTGTGTGACAGAAAACGTGTTGTATACAACCAACATTTGACAAAACTATTAGCAAACATACTCTAGCACGGATGCTGCGGCATGCGGCGGAGCATATATGGGTTTGTTCCGAAAGCAGCGAAGCCGGAATCTGAATTTTGAACCTTGAACCAATAACCTAAGATATGCGGATGACGCCGTGCTCATACATGAATTACAAAAAACAGTGAAATTTGTCCAAGTGACAGGACTGCGGATATAGACAGACAGTGCGAATCAAGAAGAAGAAGAAGACGCCGTGCTGATGGCAGAGAACCAAAAAGACCTACGGAATCTAGTTACGCGAATAAACGATGGAAGTAAAAAGTGTGGACTGGAAATAAATATCACAAAGACATGGTAATCAGCAGAGAGGGAAAAAAAGCCAGCTGTAAATATAAAAATAAATGGAGAATTACTTGAACAAATGAAAAGCTTAGGGTGTTTTAGACACATGATAACAGAAGACGGAAAATGTGAAACGGAAATTAACAAAAGAATAGGACTGGCAAAAAAAAAAAAAAAAAACACCTTCAACACAGTGAGGAAAAACAAATATCACAGCAACTGAGATTACGCATCGTAAAATGCTACATATATTCAATATTCATTTATGACGCAGAAGCCTGGACCATGAATAATAAAACAGAAAAGAAAATCTGGATATGCAGCAGATTAGGACTTATTCCATAATGGGAAAAAGAAAGAGATGAAGACCAAGGCGAAGGTGGTTGCAAGACATCGTTGATGATCTGCAAATGGATGCATCAGCAGCAGGGCATCTTGCTCACAACCGAGAGTCCTACAGGAGAGCTGTTAGGGAGGCAAAGTTCCGCAAAGAACATGCAAATGACGGAGTGAGGACGTATTCCTCGGACAGAAAAGAAAACAAACAATGAAGTACTAAACCAGCTAGAAGTGAAAAGAGAAATACTGAAAATCATAAAAACAAGACTGCTAAGATACTTTGGACATGTCAAGAGGTAAAATACTATACTGAAGACCCTTCTTGAGGACAAGATCGAAGGAAAAAGAATAAGAGGACGACAGCGATGAGTAGAGAACATCAAGAAATGGATGGGGACGAGTTTGGCCAAGTGCTCTATGAAAACAAGAACAGAGCAGAGTGGAGATTCATTGCAGCCAACCTTCCGTGGGAAGACGGCATGAAATGATGATGATATATTGCACTGAAAACCGGTAGATTACTCTGGTGTATACATTTCATAATTCAAAATCAGTTCCCACCACAAGTGTCAAATACCTATTACTATATCTGATTTCTTGGGGGCTAGTCTGGGAGTCCTGATAAGCATTTCTCCTTCCACCTGCATTTGTTTTTTTTCCCTTGCTTCTGTTTCTGTAGCAGTCTGATAGTTTTTTACCAGATAGGATACATGTGCTCTGAATGACTGACAACTCACTACCAAAAATAGCACTAAGATGGACACCACAGGGGAACAGAGGTAAGGGTAGACCAAAAGAGACATGGAGAAGAACAACAGAAAGGATGTTGAGCAATAGAGGGCTCACCTGGGCAAAAGCAGAAAAAAAGGCGAAGGACAGGCATTTGTGGAGAACCCTTGCGGAAGCCCCATGTGCCCTGGGCACTTAAGGTTCAGAGAGAGAGAGAGAGAGAGAGTCGGGGAGTCCACATGCAACACATTCCTTTCGTCATGAAAGCTATCTCGCTCTTGCTGCACCACTCACTCTATCACGTCTGTCTTTAATTTGTAATATACCTTGTGTACTTTGAGCCCAGCAGCCTGTATGGGTGGGACAGTCTCTTAAAGAATATTAATCTGGAGGAATCATTTTCATTATCTTTATTTACAATATAGTGACTGGCTCTCTGCACATTAAAATCAATATATTTTCTGTAATTATGTATACGTTATGCTTATTCAGAGTAATAGATTTGTCATGAACGACGTTAATGGATGTTCCTCTGGAACAGCCTCGTCTGGTAGGGCAGCTCACGAGCCACAGGTGAGGCCAGATCGTCATCAAGCTACTGGTTGCAAAACTAAGAAATTCAAAATAGCAACATGGAATGTTAGAACTTTATTCCAGGCTGGAAAATTAGAAAATGTAAAGAAGGAAATGGAAAGGATGAAGATCAACATATTAGGAATGAGTGAAGTTAGATGGACAGGTGCAGGGAAGAGAAACTCTAATAAATATACAATAATATATTCAGGAAGTGAGAAACATGAACGAAGAGTAGGAATAATATTTGACGAGCAAACAGCAAGGAGAGTTATGGGATATCTGAACATCTCAGACCAAGTCTTACTAGCTCAACTGAAAGGACGACCAAAAAACATAAATATTATACAAGCATGCGCGCCAACAGCTGATAGTTCTGAAGAAGATGTACAGCTATTTTATAATGACACAGAGACAGCCCTGAAACACACAAAGTCACTTGAAGTTACTATAGTGATGGGAGATTTTAATGCCAAAGTTGGTAAAAGAAGAACTTCGGACATTGTTGGTGATTATGGACTGGGGGGGGGGAAGGAATGACAAAGGTAGTAAATTAATTGAACGGGCAAGAATACACAGCATGGTTGTAGGAAACACCTGGTTTAAACAACATCCCCGAAGACTGGCAATGTGGTGCAGCCCAGGCAAAAATATTTTTAACCAGATAGACTACATATTAATCAACAAACGATTCCGCAATGCATTACTGACAACAAAAACCATGCCAGGAGCCAAGTGCAATAGTGACCATGACCCACTCTGTGGAAAAATTAGAATAAAGCTAAAGAAAGCATGCAGAAAAGTGAGAAACATCAAGATGAATACAGAACTCCTTAGAAAAGACCAAGAACTGCGAGAACAATACAAATTTATTATAACAAATAGATACAATGCAATAGCAAAGATAAATAGTATAGATGAACAATGGGCAATGTTATCCACCAAACTGTTAAGGAGATAATACTACCGAAAAAGAAGCCCCTAAAAATAAATGGATGACAGACGACATCTTAGGACTGATGGACATGAGGAGGAGGAGTAAAAATAACGAGGAAAAATATAGTAGGATAAATAAAGAAATAAGACGCAAATGCAGAGAAGCAAAGGAAGTGTGGTTAAATGAACATTGCAGACAGATAGAGGACTCTCATAATAAAGACAGCAAAAACATGCACAAACGAATTAGTGAACTCACAGGCAGGAAAACAAAATATACCACAGGATGCCTGAAATCAAAAGAAGGTAAAATGTTAATGGGAAAAGAAGACATTGTGGACAGGTGGACAGAATACATTGGTGAGCTATATGGAGGAGAAAGACCAGAATTAACACCAGATACTGAAAGCCGTGATGGACCACAAATACTTGAAGATGAAATCATAGATGCCATCAAACACACGAAAAAAAGAAAAGCAACTGGGCCTGATAATATAACAATAGAAGAAATAGAGGCACTAGAGGAGACAGGAATAAAAATAATAACCAAGTTATTGAATGACATTTACAACAGTGGTTATATGCCCAGTGACCTGATTAAATCCATGTTTATAGCACTACCAAAGAAACCAGTTGCAAAGGAATGTGAGGACCACCGGACTATCGGCCTTTCATGTCATATAACGAAGCTACTTCTGAGAATCATTATGAGAAGAAGAAGGAAAAAGATACAAATGGAAATAGCAGATGAACAGTTTGGATTTGTTGAAGGAAAGGGAACACACAATGCCATTTATGCTTTACGAACACTAACAGAAAGAGCTTTAGAAGTACAGAAAGATCTCTAATTATGCTTCATTGATTACAGCAAGGCATTCGACAAGGTGAAACATAATGAAATTATTAAAATGCTTGAAGACATCAATATAGACGGCAAAGACCTGAGGATTGTAAAGCATGTATACTGGCAGCAAGAAGCAGCAATTCGAGTTGAAAATAAAACTGGAAAATATCAACCTATAAAACAAGGGGTGCGACAAGGATGCGTATTATCTCCAGATCTTTTTTCTCTGTATAGCGAGAATATTCTAAGAACGATCATTACAGAACCAGGCATAAAAATTGGAGGATACAATATTAACAACCTTCGGTATGCTAACGACACAGTAATGATAGCTGAAAACCAACAAAATCTCTTGGATAAAGTCGCCAAAGAAAGTGAACAGAAAGGCCTTACTTTGAACATCAAAAAGACAGAGACTTTCAGATGGGAAATGCAGAACAGAAATTAGGAACAGAATAGGCCAAGGAAAGACTGCATTTCAGAGAATGAAAAACATATTAGCCAACACATCCTTATTAATGAATGTTAGAAAATGAATCCTAAAATTATATACTGAACCTATCTTGTTATATGGAAGTGAATCATGGACAATAGGCAGGTCTGCACAAAAATCATTGGAAGCAGCAGAAATATGGTTTATTAGAAGAATGTTGCGAAACCCCTGAACAGCAAAAATAACTAATGAAGAATGTATAAGAAGAGCTGGAGAGAGAACAAATCTTGTCAAAAAGATAAGAGAGAGACAATGTACTTTCATAGGACATGCATTGAGAAGAGGAGGCATTGAAAATATTATAACAACAGGAAAAATAGAAGGAAGAAGATGAAGACCAAGAGAAATGATACTGGACAGTCTGACTTGATGATGTGAGAGGAGATCACCAACTGAGCTGATGGTCTGCATGAAGGATCGTGTACTATGGAGAAGCATAATAGCCAACGCCAGTCGGCACGACACATGATGATGATGATGATGATGAATAAATCTAAGTATATAAGGCAACTACAGTAAAGCTGCGATAGTTAACAGTTAATTTTTTTTTCAAAGAGACAGGCATTTGTATTTGGTAACGAAGCATAATAGGTGTAGCTTTTTAACTTTTTATATTTCTCAAATAAAGAACAGACAATTATGGAGAAAAGTGTAAATGGCAGAACCGGATGTAACGCAGAATCTTGTTCTTGTTCTATCAGTATCTACCTTGGACTCGTGCTATGAACGTGCTGAAGCACAAACATCGTGTTTATGGAGGTGGGTTACAATAGCTAGCAATCCTCAAATGGCGCTAAACAACATGGACATGCGCAGTGCATCTCGACCGCAATTAATAACTATCAATGTCTGCGCTGCAAGGTACATAGTTTCCTTGCACTTGCGTCTTTTAACTTCTAGTTTGGTCCTTGCGTTGAGTTAAGGTAAATAAAAACAGTTTGAATGACTTTAATGTTTCAGGAAAAAAAAACAGTGGCGACAATCATCAGCATGTGGACGTTATCATCGTTTGTCATCTCCTATTTGAAGGCGGCTGCATTTGAAACTGTCTTTTGTCCTTACCTAACCAATCTGATTCACACCAATCTATGAATTTTGTTAAGTCGATCGGATTTTTGTTATCTTCTCGTAGATTTCCCTTCTACTTTACCTTCTTGCAAGTTTACTGTATATCGTTTTTTTTTCTTCTTCTTCGCTCTGCTATGGATACAAAGAGACAGATCGTCTCATTGAAGCTCGTGCTAGAGTTCTTACGTGCTAAAAAGTTTTCCATTCTTAGGTGCTAAAAGTTTTCCATCTATGTCCGCTAATAAGTCTCTGTAGAATGTGCAGGGTTTTCTAAATTATTTTTGCTTCTTCATATTGCTACAATATTTGAATTACCTTTTTCGAAACCGAATATTCTAAAAATAGCATGAATAAACCGTGTTTGGCACTTTTACACATTTATTGTTTGAATGATTATACAGCCGTATTGTCGCACTAGTCTTTTTGCATTGTTTCTATGTTACGTGGGACTTATTCTGTACTTTTTATGCCACGTTTTACTAATCATCCACAAACTTCAGTACACCAGCGAACATTTTTTTATCAGTTGGTAAAGCTTTTATTTAGGTCAGTGATTCCTCCTTCAGGTAGAAATTATGGTTGCAGGCGCTCCCAGGAACGGTTGCGAGGTGTGAAAAAAATGATTGAAATTAAAAATAATAATAAGTTGAAGTTTAACTCTAACAAACAAACAAACACACACACAAGAAAGAGATTTTATGGAAAGCTTACTGAGTTATGTCATTAACATAAATGTTAAAGTAACAACCGTCATACTCGCTATTATTCATTGAAACTTTAAAAAAATTTTTTTTTCTTATTGTTTTTAGGTATCTCAAAATATCTTGAAAAAAATGGATTATTTATAAAATGTAATTATATTTTTTTGTTGTAATTAATGGCAAAATTACGTCATGTTATAGCGACCTAAATCGACCTTTTTGCCCATTGCAGAACCCTTGGAATATTTTTTTTAATCCCGACAAATCACTGCATTTATATAGTTATTGTCGCTCATTTTTTTTGCTTCATATACCCCCCCACCCACCCTTTCCAAAGAAATTTCAATATTTTTTGTGATTTCGGAGGCATAAGGACATGTCCTATGACCAGACCACTGTACCCCAAGTACATCTAGACCTATTAAATGGACTGAAGAAGTAGTTTAGAAGGTTATGTCAGGCATTATTTTAGTGAGAATGCCACCACATGACGAGATCGGATAAAAATCTAATTAGATCTAGACATCGCCGATTGTAAATAGTGTACATCTAGGCATCGCCGATGGTACGCACTACACAATTATCAGCTAAAATCATCACACTACTTCTTTTTCCTTAACGAACTCTTCATTTATGATTTTTGTTTACTTTTACAGCTATTTTTATGCATAATACGTATACTTCCTATGGCAGAGGAAGAAACGCGGACGTTCAGCTGGGTGACGGAATAAAACCGCGGGTCCTGAGCTGTATAGGGGGTATAGTTGTAAAATGAATGGAAACAGTATTTCCACGTACTTCCGTGTACTTATTATGTTTCAAAGTATAACTAAATGTGAAAATTTCATAAATGCAGAGTTTTTTTAGGAAAAAAAAAGTAATGTGATGTTTTTACACAATGATTGTGCCCAGCTCACCATCGGCTAGGTCTAGATATGCACTTCTTACCGTCTGAGATGTCTGGATCTACTTGTGGATCTCGTATTGTGATTCTATGTTGCATTCTCGCTAAATTAATGTCTGAAATAACATCCTAACTACTTCTCCAGTCATCTAATATGTCTAAATCTATTTAGGATACATTCAAGAGCAGTGGGGTGGTCACAGGCCATAGCCATACTCCTATCTACATCATCAAAAATTGAAAATTTTCGATGTTTCTCTTCCTTTTTCTCGTTCGGCATCGCTCGTAACTAAGGACTCTTCCACCATTTTGAAAAGTGTCCCCGGAAACGCGGACGATATATGTATAATATAAATGTTACACCCGTTGTTTTATTGAAACAAACCAAGAGTCGGATTTTCGACCATGGCACGAAACAGGAGAGTCGGAAGTGTCGAAAATCCGACCAATGGCTTTGTAAGAGTTAAAGTTGAAATGCTTTGTTACATTCACTTTTCCAACTATACCCCATATACACATCAAGACCCGCGCTTTTTGTGTGGCACAAATGGGAACGTCTGCGTTTGTTGCCTGTGGTACGGGAAAAGCAGAAAATAAAATTCAACAACAAATAAACAATACTATTTCAGTTCCTTTAACCGCTGCTGGCGAGATTCTTCAGCTGCCGTGCGTGGAGTGAGCTCCTCCCGGCCAATGAAGAAAGGAGCAAATGGGGTTGCCGTGCGGCACCACGGTTGAAAAGGTGAAAGAAAAGAATAAGCAAAGTAAACAGTAGTCAAATCACGGCACCTCTGGTCTGGGGGTCGGCCACGTCCTAAGTGCGCTCATATCTGGCGAAATGCCTGAACTGTCTAAGACACTGCTGGCGAGATTCTTCGGATGCCGCGCGTGGAGTGAAGCTCCTCCCGGCCAAGGAAGAAAATGCAGAAAAGCAATTAGGGTTGCTGTGTGGCGCCGATGTAAAAAGGTGATGGAAAGGATAAAGTGAAGCTTAATTGGTATGTCCAGTAGTATTGCGGCGAGAGCTACCCATACCATGGCGCCTCTGCTCTAGAGGTCGGCCACGTCCGAAATACACCCATACTGGTAAAATATACCTAAACCGGCTTACATCAGGGGTGAAACTTGATGGCTTACGCATGTCACGGTACCTCTGCTCTATAGGTCGGTCATGTCCTAAACACGCCCATACTGGGATAATATGCCTAAATCGGCTCAACCCAGGGGTGGAAGTCACTAGTGGCGATGATTCGTCCTCCTGGACAAAAGCTCCGTCCTGGTCACAACTAATAAGGGTAGCGGCCACGACCACAAAATGCTGAAGTCGGAGACACTGGACCAGGGCAGTCTAGAAAGGCAACCACCTCTCACCCAGCGGGTATATATGCGTATCCTAATCACGTCGAGATTTTCCGGTGAGAAAGTCCAACTCTAGCCTGGATGGGCTACTACCTCTCACCCAGCGGGGATATACTCATATCCAAAACACGTCGAGGTTTTCTGGTGAGAAAGTCCAACTCTAGATCAAACTGGTGCAACGAAAACCACGGTGTCACGCAATCCCTCTTCTGAGACCCACCAAGAATACAAGCTCAAGCCGTGCGATACTCTGAACCTATTGTTGTCCTCTCGGGGACCACAGGACCTATAGAGGATCACAGGGATAAATTCAGTAGGACCACAGGGTGGTCTTTGTGGTAGAAGCGAACGAAGAAGAAGTTCCGTTAACACAAGGTTTCCCAACCTGGGTTCCGCGACGGATCGGTAAGGGTTTCCACCAGAGATCTTTACTGAAAAATTCCTTCTAGGTACTTCTCGCGGAACCCTAAAGCATAGCTACATCCTTTTGTTTTTTTACCAAGACAGGTTGGTTAAAAATTCAATTATAGTTCTACACATGGGAAAAAACTATTTCACATGCCATATACTCTCTCTCTCCCTCTCCCTCTCTCCCTCTCCCTCTCTACCAACTAGCCAAAATTAAACACGTTATCGACTAGGACACGGGAAAGATATATTACATATCACATATACAAACACACTTAGATTACTGCTCCACAATCTGGGATGGCTGCTCAGTCTCAAACACAAAAGCCTCCTCTCACTTCATAAACGAGCAGTAAATCTGATTTGTGGCAAACACTCAGTACAGACTGTAGATCAACACAAACAATTCAAAATTCTATCCCTCAAATACATAGTTATTTTTAACAAAGTTAAGTTTGTTCACAGAATTCTGTCGAAAATGCACCGTCTTACTTGTGGTCAATGTTTACGTCTAACACAAAACAGCCAACGCTTAAAAATAACTGTCTTCTTTGTGAACGATCATGCGAGGCATCCGGTGCGTACGGCGGGGACAGAGCGTCATCGTTCACGTGATCCAGGGTGCCAGGTCATATATATATATATATATATATATATATATATATATATATATATATATATATATATATTCGATGGCACGGAACTGAAACAAGTTCATAGATTCAAGTACTTAGGAACGATTATAACAGCGGATGGGAAATGTCACAGCGAAATAAAAATCAGACGTTCTCAGGCCAAGTCAGCATTCCAGAAAATGAGAAACATCTTTTGCAATAGATCCAAATCAAAGGAAACAAGATTCCGAGTACTTAAATGTTACATCGAGCCAATTTTGTTTTATTGATGTGAAGCATGGTCCATGAATAAGAGAGTATAACGAGAAATGGAGGCCATGGAAATGTGGTTCATAAGAAGGATGTTGAAGGTACCATGGACAGCTACGAAAACCAACGAAGAAGTCTTAAGAGAGGCTGGAGTTAAAAGGCAAAGATCAGAGGCAGACAAGCGAGATTTGTAGGACATTTTCTGAGAAGAGGAAAATTGGAACACATTGCGACAAGTGGAAAAATTGAGGGAAGAAGAGACAGAGGAAGACAGAGAGAGGAGTTACTGGATGGGCTGTCAGTGTGGCTAGGAAGAAAGTCACCGGCGGATCTCATAATCAAGGTGAAAGAAGGAAATGAGCTAGAGGAAATGGCGGGGCCAGATCAATCTCGGTTGTGCTTGTGATTATATGGAAATACCTAGCCCCAGCCGTCCTCACAATGTATGTTCATATATCTGTGTAATATGCAGAATGTGCATGTTGAATTCATGATCATATAGAGATTCGGTGATTCATGATGATTATTGTTCTATTGAATGGCATGTGTTGATTCCATAGTGCTGTTAGTTCATGTGGATATTACATGTGTTTCAATATGTATCTGAAGATATGTTTCCTGGCAGCAACAGCTGCATCAAGAAGTACGGTAGCACTGATGAATTCGTGGAAAGGTGGAGAGAGCACAGTAAGGTCGCTATGTGATTATTAGTGCGTTAGTACATGTGGAACTTCATGCAGGGGAGTAGGAGAGTTCCGGGCAGAGGCAGTTGCGTGATGAAGAAGTGCATAGGCACATGGATTAATTCGTGGAGAGATAGTGGTGTAGATTCGCAGTATTCATAGTTGGAGATGCATAATGTTTATTGTGATTTGGGGAGGCCCGGTTATCGGGTTTTTTAATTATGTTAGTTAAGAGTGATAGTTATAGTTATATTGATATCATGCCTGTTAATATCTTATGATATGCGTTGAATGTTCTGTGTTATGTAATGTACATGTGACCTTTGTAATTTGAGTAATAAAACGCTCATGTATAATAATGGCTGACTTCATAATGTGTAATGCATGTTGGCGAATGTTGTGGTATATGTAAAATGATGCCAACTGGCATACAGTATTCTAGGGAGGTGCAACCTGGGTTGTCGGTCGTATGAGATAATTAAGGCCTGGCCACGCAGTATGGTAGTACATTAGGCCATGCAATTGCAGAAACAGCTGGGTTTTGATCATATCCTACCCCAAATTCATCAATGATTGTAACTTAAGCATCCGCTAAGTTTATATCCTAAACCCAGGCTTGATTTGTACAAGAAAAGCTTTGCACACTCTGCAATGCAGCTCTGGAACACTCTCCCCTATCATTTAAAACCCATTAGCATCCTTTAACTCAAACCTTTTACAATATTTACATTTTCGTATCTATATGCCTCCACAGAATAAACACTAGTCTTTCAACCTTTGGCTTGCCAACTATCAAGTTCTAAAAGGTCATAGATCTAAAAGGAACTTGTTGATCTTGTTAGAAATTATTTTAATGGATGTTAAAGAATATATGTTAGAGGAACTGTACTGAAAATTTCTGTTTATGTATATGCCTGCGTGTGCAAGCGCGCTATTTTTTAATAAGTTAATTAATTCTTTTCTTATGTTGCGAATGTAATAGTTAAAATTTTGCACTCTTTTGATATGTTTTTTCCCCACATGTAATTTGTATATTTGTATAATATTAAATCGAGTGCGAGGGAAGAATGAAAGATGAAGTGATGAAGGGTAGAATGTACGACGGGCTTGCGTGCCCAATTCTTTACCCTTTAAAAATAAAGATCATTCATTTTCTCTCTCTTATATTTATACACATCAGGAAAATATGGACACTAACACCATATCCCTATGAGCCTCTCTCTCTCTCTCTCTCTCTCTCTCTCACACACACACACACACACACACTATCCGAAGACCCAGAGTAGTGGAAATGATAGTGACACGGTTCACTTGCTGAAGGCGGTAGATTCTGTTCCAACTGCTGTCGCCATCCGGACTTCCTACGTCAAGGAAACCTATCTCCGAAATCAGAGACTATCTTCCTGCATGGCGAAACACACTGGACTACACAGCAAACATAAATGTCAGTAGACGAAGGGAAGTTGGGGTGGGGGTTAGGGGTCGAAAACGTAGTACTCAAGTTGCTTGAAACGGTGATAACCATGACTGACTGCTTGGGTTAAGAGTTGACGAACCACGGCCCATCGAGGCCCTGTTATACGTTCCAGTGGTGTTCCTCGTAGCAGACAGCAGTTTGACCAAGTGAACAGGGATAACAATGAGAACGCGGCCTGTTCTTAGAGATACATGTCGGCAGAAAAACGCATGAGACTGACCCGATGCAGCTAACGCCCTTTGGAGGGCGAAAACGGCAGCGGAAGTGGAAAGTGGGATATTATCGTTCAGCTGAGACTTTTCCCAAATCACAAGGAGCTCAAGACACGACGTAATCAATATCCACTGGATTCGTGTTGAAAAGATAACTTTAAAAGCAAGAAAAGATAGATAATAACAATAGCAGAGGAAAGATGAAAGAGAAGATAGCTAACAGGCTGAGTGACGCCATGATAAAAATTTATCAATGAGCTAATGAAAAGCACCAAAGGATCGAGATCTGAAGAAAAGTATGAATGCTCATGCTTATTACGTGCAACGTCTGCGAGGCAGACCTAAAATGAGATACAAAGATATCTGTAAGTCATCCAAGAGATATTTTTCAATCAACAAGAAGGTCTGGTGAAAGACTGAATTAAAGCACCTCTCGGTAAGAGTGTGGCATTATTCGAGGATGAAACTGGGCCAAATTTGAAGAACAAAAAAAAAAAAAGAAGACACAAGCGCAAGGAGACTGGTCTTCGCAGCACAAACACTTCGTGCTGTTACTTTTGTGATATATATATATATATATATAAGAAATAGAAAAGAAATTAGACTCTTTTGAAAACAAATGCCTAAGGAAAATACTCGGCATCAAGTGGAACGAATTCAATAATAATGCAGAGATAAGACAGATGACTGAACAACAACCAGTCTCATGGGTGATCAGGAAAAGGAGATGGACATATGTTGGTCACGTGATGAGAAGAAATGATCAGAGAATCGCAAAACAAGCTATCAAGTGGAACACAACAGGCCAAAGAAAAAGAGGCAGTCCACGTGAAACTCTGAAGAGCACATTGTTAAGAGAGGCCAAATTAACAGACATAAAAATCCTTTGATGAGGTTGAAAGACTCGCCGAAGACAGGAAAAACTGGCGAACTACTTTGCGAGCCCTATGTGACGTTTAACGGCACGGGAAGGATATATATATATATATAGTAGTCCTATAGCAAATGCCGTAGGGGATGAAGCGTTAGAAACCTCACTATGCTGTGTCATCAGCGTATAGGTAAGGTGGCCAGTTCCTTTCTTCGCTGCCTTTCCTTCCTAGATTTTCTCTGGTACCAATTTTACGAGGCTGAGTTGACTTCGGCACCGTAATGGTCGGAAAAAAATTCCGCTCAGCTGGGGATTCGAACCCTCGACTATTCTGTTGCTAGACAAGTGCCCTAACCACTACGTTAGCCTGCTGTGAAATATGCAGATCCAAATTTAGTAGAATCAGCCACACCCCGAGTAATTCTGCAAAATGATCAAAGCCACATTTTAAGAAGAAAAACAGGCATGATTTGTGTAGTAGTCAGTGTATGTCTTCAATGGCTAGCAAAAAAAAAAAAAGGACTTGAAATTAAGAAGGAAAAACCAGAAATAATGAAATTTCCCATTAATCAAGAAGGAAAAATATACGTAGAAAAAACAGCTGTTGAAGCTGCCCGATGAAGTAATCAGCGACCCACAGCTGTTATGCCAGCGTCAGGGTTAGCGAACCATACCTGACCAAGACCCTGTCACACCTCTCCGTAGTACCCCCAGTAACAGGCCTAGCCTGGCTAACAGCGCCATAGACCCCATGGTGGTGGAGTCTGCTAAAGAAGCATTGCACACATCCCCTGCTTTTTAGCTGTACTCTGGGACTGAACAAGTAGCTGCCATAACCCGCTCCCACGCCGATACGATGATGTACCTCTCGGCAGCGGCTGCAAAGAACAATAGCTCGCAGTTACAGGGAGTTCGTACAAGTACCTCGGCAGCTACATATACCAGGATGTGACACCAGAAAGGAAGTTAGAATTGCAAAAGCAGCACTGACCTTTAAGAATCTTGAGAACATGGTACTCAGAAATTATAAGCACAAAAACCAATCTAAGATTACTCAATTCAAATGTAATATCCACCCTCATTTAGGCATGCGAAAGCTGGAAAGCAACTAAAGAAATAGACAAGAAATTAGACTCTTTTGAAAACAAATGCATAAGGAAAATACTTTGTATAAAGTGGAACGAATTCAAGAACAACGCAGAGATAAGACAGATGAAAGAAAAACAACCTGTCTCTTGGGTGATCAGAAAGAGGAGATGGACTAAACCTGTCACGTGATGAGAAGAAACAATCAGAGAATCCCAAAACAAGTTATCAAGTGGAGCACAATAGGCCGAAGAAAAAAAGGTCGCCCACGTGAAACTCTAAGACCAGGTAAAACGCTAAAGAGGACATTGTTAAGAAAGGCCAATCTAGTAGACATAACATCCCTTGATGAGGATGAAAAGCTCGCCAAAAACGGGAAAACTTGGCGAACTACCATGCGACCCCTGTGTGACGTTTAGTGGCACGGGAAGTAAGATATAAGCCAGGGTATGTATATTTGGAGAAAAATATCACAGAAGATGATGGCATCAAAGACTATGTGAATCTATATAAAGTGTCTCTGAATTTCACAAAATCATCGCAATCAAACGTTTCTTAGAGTTTAATTGTAAGTTTTATTGATACAAAGAACTGCTTTTTTTCTACTCGAGAAAGCATAAATTGCTTTGTTACCTACATTCTTTACTGATTTATAAAATTGATTCACTGGACAATGGAAAATAATATTTTTTTTTCCTGTCCAAGTTCGTGAATACTATAAAATCTAATGTCCATCTAAAAAATGTCACATCGACCATGGTCAAAAAACCTTGTCTATGGACATGGAGGGAACTTCCCTTGCGCATGCGTTTCTGTAAACTTTTTCTATAGAAGAACTTGAACAAAATGGCGAACACAAACATCGAAACAGAATTAGTAACGAAAGGGGTTCGTCTCACAGTTATCGTTGAATACTCATGTGAGAACATCATCGCGGTGCTTCTCATTCACAATGGAAAAGAATACAGAGGAGTATTGTTAGAAACTGATTCAGGGTATGAAGTGATTTTCTCGTAACTGATCTAAGCGACCAAGCAAACTTTGGTGTATGGAGATATGATTTGGAAGGATACTGAAACAAAACGCGTGTACTCGTGCACATCTAGCCACAGACACCATTTTCTCAGCCCCAGAGTAAAAATGAAAATAAACTAACAGAGTGCAAAAGAAAGCTGCAGACTACAAGTGATTCAGTTACATCACAACGACAAAGTTATCGTTTGATGCCTGAAACTGGCAGTTTATGATTCAGCTATGAACAGCCCCCACCATTGCTTATAGTGAAATCACATTTTAATTCATTAACATATAACATTCCTATTAACAGTTGTTCATTAATTTAGCAGATTTTACTGACAATGTTTGCTGAATAGCAAAGCAAACTGCATATAGTTTCAGAACTGTCACTTTGAAGCTCACCCACATGATGGCAGAATCAGTAGCAGACAGGGTGGGGTGGGGGTGGGGGCCTGGCGTCAGATTAAAAACTAAACTCTGCAAATACACATTATTTCATGTGGCATTCATTTATAATTATTTTTACTACTCATACCATATATATATATTACATCCAAAATACTGTGACGTGACATATTTGAGTTCGGTCTGTGTAAGACATATGGCAGCAGTAGTAGAGATCACAGTTAGATGGGAAGTAGCCGTACATCAGGAGATGAATGGTGTGAGTCAGAGAGGGTAGAGGCCTTACTAGATTTAATGTAGGAGCTCAGGTGGTGGTTAATTCACCACTTTCTTGTCCGTTCGTCCGCCCTGCCCCCCCCCCCCCCAACCACCACACACACACACATTACTGTTCACAGAGGTTTTAATTGAATTTTTTACAGCATGGATTTGTTAAAATGAAATACAAGAGGAATTATAAATCAGCATAGGTCCAGTGTTATCATTCTCTGCACTTGCTGAGGAAGAGATTTCAGGATTTGATTGGAAGGGGCGCAACAATAATAATGTTCATAAGTAACTTGTAAAAATGAACAATTAAAATTAAAGATACCATAAACTTTGAAAAATTGCAGTGTTCAGTGAACATTTTCTAATATGAACTTGAGAAAAAGCATTGAAATGTCTGAGATTGCTGATGTTCATTTTATACTGATCTGGGATGAGTGATAATTATATGCTAATGTTTTTCCTTATATGTTGGATATTTCTGTTCTTGTTCAGCCTCCTATGTTGGATGCTCTTGTTCTTGTTTTATCTCTCTGGAATTATGCACAGGATGTTCTTTGCAACCAATATTATGTAGGTATTGAACCATAACATTATATCACATGGAGAATGGGTTATGGCAGTGGAGAGTGGGTTGTGGCAGTGGAAAATGAGTTATGGCAGTGGAGAGTGAGTTTTGGCAGTGGAGAATGGGTTATGACAGCTACTTTTTTCAGATGAGTGAGACTAAAAAAACAGAAGGTCCAGTGCTCCTTTACCAGACCCTACTGCCATGGAGACCATAGCGATCCCAGCTCTACTAGTCTAGTTGAGCAGGTTGGTGGTGACACCAGTAGAGAGATGGGACAGGTATTGTTGGCTGTGGTTTGCCAATCCTAATGCAGGTAGTCATGTATGGGCTGCTGACAGCTACCTCGGACAGCATCTTCAACTCCAGCCACTCATGTATAAGGCCATCATCATCCTGTGTTATCTTCCCACAAAAAAGGCTAGCAGCAATGATTTCCCAGCTTCATAATTATATCAGCAAAATTTCTGTTTTTGCCATTCATTTCTACCATTGTCATCCACTGGCTCTTACTGTATAGCTTTTTTCCTCATTTCAGTGCCTGCATCAGGTATTTTTTGCAGTATCACAGACACAAAAGAATTACTTATAAGTTTAAAATGACTGTCTGGAAACCAGATTCTATTTTATTTTACACTTGTACAATGCAGATCTGTATCAGTTCAGAACAGTACTGAAAATCTTATATGCCATTTACAGCATTGTTTTAGACTGTATATTTAATTATTACTCTCACATAATATAATTAGCAAACAGCACATCAGAGCTGGGAGTAGGAATTACAGAATAAGTATAAACACTTCTAAAACTAAGGGTAGTGGGTGCTAACTTACATCTTCTGCTTCGCCTCCATTCAGTCAGGATTCTCCCCTGTGTTGTGGAACATGTGCATTTCTTCCTTGGCACCTGCCAAGGAAGAAATTGTAGCACACAAGAACTAGAATGAGGTGAAATGATATTAACCCTTTAACATTGAACACTGAAGTTCTTAGAAGGAGCCCCTGATAAAGATAAAAGATTGACAACCATTGTTGAGTAGATATGCATTGTTTCACAAGTTTTAGAATAATTTTTTTTATAGAAAAAGTAAATTACTCTGGAAAAGCCTGGAAATATTTAACTCCAGAAAATATGGATATGTTATCTGGTATCTGTAGTTCTTGTTTAAAAAAAGAGATACTAGTACAAAAGTAAGCTAAGCAGATGTATTATAAACTTATTGTCTGGATATATGATACAGAACATGCCAAAGGAATGTGTCAGCTTTTTAGATCAGATCCCAACTAACTTTTAACTTTTCATTGTCTTCCCAGATTTTTCCCACATGGTATACCATTTTCCAGTAAACCAAAGGTGGACCAAATTGCAGGCATGAATGGCTCTCCAATATCTTCCCTTGATGTTAAGCCAGGAATGGAGAACAAACCACCAGATCTGAACAGCTTCAGAGATACCAGGGTGGAGCTCTCAGCAATGGTTTGCAGATTTTCCTACAATACAAACCCATTCCTTACAAATCCTAGGCCAGTGCCTGAGACACCAACAGTGGAAATGAAACCAGTGGCAGTTCGCAGAAAAACAGTTAGAGACATTCGACTGCGGCCTAGGCAGACACTTTGCTTGAAGTGCAAAGCGGCAATACATGAAAGTCATAAAGCACACAACTCTCAAGATAACACAAACAACGGTGTCACCAGCGCAGCACTGAAGCTTATTCCACCAAATACATCCACCAGCAGAAACAGTGATAGTTATATTTCTTATTCCATGCCCTCACCACCGCCAGCAACAAGGAAGAGAAAGAGCTCCTTCCAGTCACCCATGGTACTGTTAGAAGATATACAGCTCAAACCCTTGAAGGCATCAGGGGAAGGAAATTCAAAAGAACTTGGCAACACTGTCAACTCACATCTTCATCGCCCAAGCAGGGGAGTGAAAAGAAGTAATAGTGGTAACAAGTTATCGGACTTTGGTGACAGGAAGCTCATAAATGTCAAAACAAGAAGTCACCGTTCATCAAGTTTCGGCAGTGTCTGCAGCAGTGCTCATGTTCAGAGCACGGGAGGTGACATTTTACAAATCATTGATGATTCTGAAAGCAGCAAGACAAATTTGCTTAGTAGTAAAAGCACCAAAAAAAATAAGTGTGTGATTTCTTCTGCTAGTAATGCCAAACCATCTCCTGCGATCAAAATCACCATTGGTGATGGGGCTATTATCAAAATACCACCACGATTGCCAGATAGTGGTTCTGATCATAATGACTCTGAGCTTCCAATTCCAAAACTTAAAATTCTTGACCCCGCTGTTCCTGGGGAGTACCATGCACACAAAAAAGCCAAAAAAGCAGCTAAAAAAGCTAAAGAAAAGGACAGATGTAGATCTAATGTGAGTAAAGTAGAAAGTTACATAGACTCGAAGAATGATGAACTGGTGCCTTCAAAATCTCAGAAAAAGCACAAAAAGAAGCACAGACACAGACATGACAGCCCAGTGCCTGTGTGCTCATATGGTGAAAATGCCACTGAGATGCCTTCAGAACAGAAGAAAATTAGAGTTTGTGATAGGGTTGCCAGTCCAGTCAGTGATGGAGAAGAAAAAGATAAAAGCTGTGGTGTAGAAATAAACAGTTTATCTTTGTGTGGAGATTCAGAAAATTATGAAAATGCATTGCCAGCTGTGGATAATATACGTCATTCCAGGCCAAGACTTGTTTATACTTGGAGGCAGAATCAAGGATTGTCAAGAGTATCGTCTTCGCCAAGAGATTCGCCACCTAGCGTTTCCCCCAAGTACTTGATTAAAAGCTCACCCAGTATTATCCCCATTGGGAGCTCTCCACACAGGAGGAAGAATGCTTCACCTGCCCGAGTTGTGAGCGCATCACCAAGTTGGCATTTTGCATCATCACCAAAACGCATGTTAAAGGACTATCCACTTCGAAGCAAAACTGACAGCACATATTCTCCTAGCCACATTGCTGAACCACTACAGACTTCAGAGTATAGGATAGAGCAGACTTCTGAGGATAGCCAGTCTCGCTCTAGTGATGCAGAATCTCGCTTGAGTGACTTCAGTGATGATTCAGGAGATGACTGTATAGATGACTTTTTTCCTGGACCACAGTCACCTCCCAGAAGTGAGGAAGACAAAGACATTATCAAACCACTGATGATGAAGATTCAGACACAAAATGTTGATGGTTGTGTCCTAGAAGAAGGACGTGAGATACATGTTGGTGACATTGTATGGGGGAAGATTCAAGGTTTTCCTTGGTGGCCTGGGCGAGTTTCAAACATCACCGTAACACAGCGTGACAATGATGTTGTTATTACTCAGGTAGCCAATGTGGCGTGGTTTGGATCCAACACAGTGTCACACATGCACTGTTCAGACCTTTTTCCATTTCTAGAGGATTTTAAAGCTCGTTACAACAAGAAGAAGAAAGGTCAGTATAGGGTAGCAATAAAGCAAGCGACATCCGCTGCCCAGAGGTTGGCCGCAGAATCACACAGGGAATTTTCAATCGAGGATTATGAACTATGAAAAGGATAAAGATTAGCTACCAAGCCAAAGAATCTTTCAAAATGAGGCCATTTATTAATTTAAAAAATATATGTGAAAAAACAAAGAAATTATTAAAACTAAGAGAAATACTTTACATTTTCTTTTATGAGAATATGGGGTGGCTGCTGTTGTTAATTTTGTTTAAATATGCCACTGAAGTGTGTGTATATTACTGAATATGTTGGTGCAAAACTCTTTAATTTGGATCACAGCCTAGGGACAAACTGAGTTTAAATAAAGATCACACATCTTTCAATCCACCTGATGAATATGAAGCATTTGATTAGATGTGCCCATGTTACAACATTTAGGCACATCTGGCATTAATGTCAGCATTCAAAGTTTTCTTGGATAAAGCAGTCTGGATATATGAAAATTATTATTGACAGTGAATTGTTCATTCATTTATTATTCATAAATTTTCTTTTTAATTATAGAAATCATGTATCAACCAGAACACAGAGAATGTGACGTAAATTAAAGGCTGAATAAAAACAAAATAGGCAAATGTAACAATATCAGATTCTGTAGGTTGAGTTCTTTTTTTAAGAAGTTTGTAGAAAATGGCTACTCACCCACCCCCACCCCCCCAGTTCAGTGTTTTAGAAACTGCACTTAAGTAGATGCAAGTGAGGTAGGGTCAGCGAAGGAAACCAAATGAGTTAATATAACAGAAACTAGAACAGGAGGTGGGAGTTTGTACTTCAAATCAACGATGAGATGACAACAAATGGCTATGATTGTTGTATGTGACTGTACATTTTTCCGTCTTTGTCTAAGTATAATTTTTTGTTGTACATATCAGATGGCAGTTCTCCACTTTGTGCATGTACTTGCCTAGGCACCCTGAAGTACAGAACATATCCTCCAAGACTTTGCTGGTTGTCAAATACTAAAAAAACATTTGCAGGCCCAGTGAAGTGACCCAAGCTTTACAGTTTCATACCAGAAGTCCAGAAAACAGTCCCAGTTCAAGAGATGGAACTGTGAATATAAACAATAATTGTGTATAAAGAAGAAAGAGAAGAAATGTTTATAAATTTTCTTCTCCTTAGAACCAGACAAAACAAGTTGTTAACATACCCCAGAGTGTTGTACTTGAAGAGAATTGATATTACTGATTCACTGAATGCTTCCTGCTGTTGCTGTTCTCACGCGCTTCCTGTCATAGAGGAGGGCACACCACTGCATCTTCTATACATATGAGTATTACTTTTTTTCTTAGCAAGAACAACAGACATGTGTAATAATATATATGTTGTTATTTTTCATGCATTTGCTTCTCATTTGATGTTTGTCTAGACTGTATTTTTTAAAAATTCTTAAATGTTAAACATTTACTCTGTTCTTTTGAGTTACATAACAAGTTCAACAAATGTTATGTGTAGGCCCTGTACATAAAAAAATGACAGCTTATTAACATTTTAATTCAGAGACGGGCAGTATAATGAGGCAGTATTTATAACTGAAGACTGTAACTTTTTTTTTTTTTTTTTTAAATTTAACAACTGAAGAGAGAGATTTTTTTTTTCTCTCCTTTTTTCTCTCAAGTCCCCAAATTTACTTATACAAATGTTTATCCTTTTAACCTTGTGCCAGATTATGAAATGAGCAGTTGATTTTAAGTTGTGCTGTATCTTCATATAGCATATTTGTGAAATAAAGGTTTAGTGGTATTCAGTGGTCAGAAGTGGGAAATATGTTTATAGTGGCAGTCTTAAAAAAGCTGATCCCTTGAGCAGTTACCTTAGTAAGAACATGGTAGAGATTCATGTACAAATCATACATTTTTAAGTCATGGATGTTACAGCTGAAAGCTTGAGTTAAAAAGTGACTCACAGTGGTGTGGCGTGATGGATGAAACAGGTTACAAGAGGTCTGTTTTTATGTCCACATTTTGTCTTTTTTTTTTTGTGGGGGGGGGGGGGGAGGGGGTTTGTTAGTAAAATTTTTATGATGTCATTTGTCTTTTCAAAAAAGTCATAAGATGATAAGCAGTTTCTTACTGCTGTCGTTCATTTTTGTGTTTCTTGTAACTTTTCATGTATTTTTTTTTTTAACCACAAATAGTTTTACTCCAACTTTTCTATTTTCTTTTAACTAAAACCTATTTTAGATTCACATTTGTATTTTTGTACACGTCCTTTTTAGCTGTATATGAAATTTGTGTTTATGTACATTACAGACTTTTACCTCTCTTCAGTATAATTTTTTTGGGCATATCCTAGCCATTAATGTTAACAGAAGGATTGAAATTTGTTTAGGTTCACTTGAAGTTAACTCTGGTGAGGTTCTGTGTATATAGAACAGATTTTTATAAGGCTATCAGTTTTCCATAAAGCACTAAAAATGTCAGTACAATTTATTGTCATGGTCTTCACTTCTAAGGCAGATTTCTTTGCTTTCTGAAGTATGTGTCATCTTGAAAGCAGATGGATTGTGGTTATAGATTCTGATTGGTTTTTCTAAGGTGGCAGATGTTAGACCTGTCCTCTGTGACGTTGTATTTTGGACATGTGCTGCATACACACAAGACCTTACATTTTTTTCCACCCTTGTCCTATAAAACTGTGCATCAAATCTAATTACTTTAGAGAAAAAGGAAGAGTTTTGCTGATGCTATTGAAATCAGTTGATTGAACTTGTGACCTGTTGATCTAGTAATTTAAGCATGTCAGCTGGCATAAGTGAGCCTCACTCTGCTTGGCAGGCAGGATTCAGTATCAGAGATATAGCAAAAAGTCCACTGTACAGAACTGTTTAGCTTAAGGTGAAAACTTTTCTGTGAACCTGTTCACAGCTTCTGTAGTATCAGAGAACATTGTATATGAAGAGGAGTTTTTTTTTTTTTTTTAAACCAAATCATGATTTTATGTGATATCATTCATAGCAAGAAGGATTTTGTTCATTTGTCACATAATTAGGGCTAAAAAAGAAAGCAAAGTTTAAACCTATTTTAATGGAAATTGGAAATTTTATTAGAGTATTTGTTTAAAGAAAGTTTAACTTGGTCTGAAATTGATAATACACTGCCTGTGACACAAAGAGTAAAAGAGGCAAGAAGTCTATAAAAAAAAGCCACATCACAAACAGTAGAAGAACCAAGAAGTCTATGAAAATGCCACATCACAAACAGTAGAAGAACCAAGAAGTCTATGAAAATGCCACATCACAAACAGTAGAAGAACCAAGAAGTCTATGAAAATGCCACATCACAAACAGTAGAAGAACCAAGAAGTCTGTGAAAATGCCACATCACAAATAGTAGAAGAACTAAGAAGTCTGTGAAAATGCCACATCACAAACAGTAGAAGAACCTAGAAGTCTGTGAAAATGCCACGGCACAAATAGTAGAAAAACTAAGAAGTCTGTGAAAATGCCACATCACAAACAGTAGAAGAACCAAGAAGTCTATGAAAGTGCCACATCACACATAGTAGAAGAACCAAGAAGTCTGTGAAAATGCCACGGCACAAATAGTAGAAGAACTAAGAAGTCTGTGAAAATGCCACATCACAAACAGTAGAAGAACCAAGAAGTCTATGAAAGTGCCACATCACACATAGTAGAAGAACCAAGAAGTCTGTGAAAATGCCACATAACAAACAGTAGAAGAACTAAGAAGTCTATGAAAATGTCATGTCACAAACAGTAGAAGAACTAAGAAGTCTATGAAAATGTCATGTCACAAACAGTAGAAGAACTATGAAGTCTATGAAAATGTCATGTCACAAACAGTAAAAGAGTAAAAAAGTCTATGAAAATGCCATGACACAAGCAGTAGAAGAATAAAAAAGTCTCTGAAAATGTCATGTCACAAACAGTAGAAGAACTAAGAAGTCTATGAAAATGTCATGTCACAAACAGTAGAAGAACCAAGAAGTCTATGAAAATGTCATGCCACAAACAGTAGAAGAACCTATAAGTCTTTGAAAATGTCATGTCACAAACAGTAGAAGAACTAAGAAGTCTATGAAAATGTCATGTCACAAACAGTAGAAGAACTAAGAAGTCTATGAAAATGTCATGTCACAAACAGTAGAAGAATAAAAAAGTCTCTGAAAATGTCATGTCACAAACAGTAGAAGAACTAAGAAGTCTATGAAAATGTCATGTCACAAACAGTAGAAGAACCAAGAAGTCTATGAAAATGTCATGCCACAAACAGTAGAAGAACCTATAAGTCTTTGAAAATGTCATGTCACAAACAGTAGAAGAACTAAGAAGTCTATGAAAATGTCATGTCACAAACAGTAGAAGAACTAAGAAGTCTATGAAAATGTCATGTCACAAACAGTAGAAGAATAAAAAAGTCTTTGAAAATGTCATGTCACAAACAGTAGAAGAACTAAGAAGTCTATGAAAATGTCATGTCACAAACAGTAGAAGAATAAAAAAGTCTGTGAAAATGTCATGTCACAAACAGTAGAAGAATAAAAAAGTCTGTGAAAATGTCATGTCACAAATAGCAGAAGAGGCAAGAAGTCTGTGAAAATGTCATGACACAAACAGCAGAAGAAGCAAGAAGTCTGTGAAAATGTCCTGTCACAAATAGCAGAAGAGCCAAGAAGTCTGTGAAAATGTCATGTCACAAATAGCAGAAGAGGCAAGAAGTCTGTGAAAATGTCATGACACAAACAGCAGAAGAAGCAAGAAGTCTGTGAAAATGTCCTGTCACAAATAGCAGAAGAGGCAAGAAGTCTGTGAAAATGTCCTGTCACAAATAGCAGAAGAGGCAAGAAGTCTGTGAAAATGTCATGTCACAAATAGCAGAAGAGGCAAGAAGTCTGTGTAAATGTTGTGACACAAACAGCAGAAGAGGCAAGAAGTCTATGTAAATGTTGTGACACAAACAGCAGAAGAGGCAAGAAGTCTGTGAAAATGTCATAACACAAACAGCAGAAGAGGCAAGAAGTCTATGAAAATGTTGTGACACAAACAGCAGAAGAGGCAAGAAGTGTATGAAAATGTCGTAACACAAACAGCAGAAGAGGCAAGAAGTCTATGAAAATGTTGTGACACAAACAGCAGAAGAGGCAAGAAGTCTATGAAAATGTTGTGACACAAACAGCAGAAGAGGCAAGAAGTCTGTGAAAATGTCATAACACAAACAGCAGAAGAGGCAAGAAGTGTATGAAAATGTTGTGACACAAACAGCAGAAGAGGCAAGAAGTGTATGAAAATGTCGTAACACAAACAGCAGAAGAGGCAAGAAGTCTATGAAAATGTTGTGACACAAACAGCAGAAGAGGCAAGAAGTCTATGAAAATGTCATGACACAAACAGCAGAAGAGGCAAGAAGTCTGTGAAAATGTCATGACACAAACAGCAGAAGAGGCAAGAAGTCTGTGAAAATGTTGTGACGCAACCAGCAGAAGAGGCAAGAAGGCTATGTAAATGTTGTGACACAACCAGCAGAAGAAGCAAGAAGTCTGTGAAAATGTTGTGACACAAACAGCAGAAGAAGCAAGAAGTCTATGTAAATGTTGTGACACAAACAGCAGAAGAGGCAAGAAGTCTGTGAAAATGTCGTGACACAACCAGCAGAAGAGGCAAGAAGTCTATGTAAATGTTGTGACACAAACAGCAGAAGAGGCAAGAAGTCTGTGAAAATGTTATGACACAAACAGCAGAAGAGGCAAGAAGTCTATGTAAATGTTGTGACACAAACAGCAGAAGAGGCAAGAAGTCTGTGAAAATGTCATGACACAAACAGCAGAAGAGGCAAGAAGTCTATGTAAATGTTGTGACACAAACAGCAGAAGAGGCAAGAAGTCTGTGAAAATGTTGTGACACAAACAGCAGAAGAGGCAAGAAGTCTATGTAAATGTTGTGACACAAACAGCAGAAGAGGCAAGAAGTCTGTGAAAATGTCATGACACAACCAGCAGAAGAGGCAAGAAATCTATGTAAATGTTGTGACACAACCAGCAGAAGAGGCAAGAAGTCTATGTAAATGTTGTGACACAAACAGCGGAAGAGGCAAGAAGTCTGTGAAAATGTTGTGACACAACCAGCAGAAGAGGCAAGAAGTCTATGTAAATGTCGTGACACAAACAGCAGAAGAGGCAAGAAGTCTGTGAAAATGTTGTGACACAAACAGCAGAAGAGGCAAGAAGTCTATGTAAATGTTGTGACACAAACAGCAGAAGAGGCAAGAAGTCTGTGAAAATGTTGTGACACAAACAGCAGAAGAGGCAAGAAGTCTGTGAAAATGTAACACAAACAGCAGAAGAGGCAAGAAGTCTGTGAAAATGTCGTGACACAACCAGCAGAAGAGGCAAGAAGTCTATGTAAATGTTGTGACACAAACAGCAGAAGAGGCAAGAAGTCTATGTAAATGTCATAACACAGACAGCAGAAGAGGCAAGAAGTCTGTGAAAATGTCGTAACACAAACAGCAGAAGAGGCAAGAAGTCTGTGAAAATGTCATAACACAAACAGCAGAAGAGGCAAGAAGTCTATGAAAATGTCATAACACAAACAGCAGAAGAGGCAAGAAGTCTATGAAAATGTCATAACACAAACAGCAGAAGAGGCAAGAAGTCTATGAAAATGTCATAACACAAACAGCAGAAGAGGCAAGAAGTCTATGAAAATGTCATAACACAAACAGCAGAAGAGGCAAGAAGTCTATGAAAATGTCATAACACAAACAGCAGAAGAGGCAAGAAGTCTATGTAAATGTTGTGACACAAACAGCAGAAGAGGCAAGAAGTCTGTGAAAATGTCATAACACAAACAGCAGAAGAGGCAAGAAGTCTATGAAAATGTCGTAACACAAACAGCAGAAGAGGCAAGAAGTGTATGAAAATGTCATGACACAAACAACAGAAGAGGCAAGAAGTGTATGAAAATGTCATGACACAAACAGCAGAAGAGGCAAGAAGTGTATGAAAATGTCATGACACAAACAGCAGAAGAGGCAAGAAGTCTATGAAAATGTCATGACACAAACAGCAGAAGAGGCAAGAAGTCTATGAAAATGTCATGACACAAACAGCAGAAGAGGCAAGAAGTCTATGAAAATGTCATGACACAAACAGCAGAAGAGGCAAGAAGTCTATGAAAATGTCATGACACAAACAGCAGAAGAGGCAAGAAGTCTATGAAAATGTCATGACACAAACAGCAGAAGAGGCAAGAAGTGTATGAAAATGTCATGACACAAACAGCAGAAGAGGCAAGAAGTCTATGAAAATGTCGTACACAAACAGCAGAAGAGGCAAGAAGTGTATGAAAATGTTGTGACACAAACAGCAGAAGAGGCAAGAATCTATGTAAATGTTGTGACACAAACAGCAGAAGAGGCAAGAAGTTATGAAAATGTCATGACACAAACAGCAGAAGAGGCAAGAAGTCTATGAAAATGTCATGACACAAACAGCAGAAGAGGCAAGAAGTGTATGAAAATGTCATGACACAAACAGCAGAAGAGGCAAGAAGTCTATGAAAATGTCATGACACAAACAGCAGAAGAGGCAAGAAGTCTATGAAAATGTCATGACACAAACAGCAGAAGAGGCAAGAAGTGTATGAAAATGTCATGACACAAACAGCAGAAGAGGCAAGAAGTCTATGAAAATGTCGTAACACAAACAGCAGAAGAGGCAAGAAGTGTATGAAAATGTTGTGACACAAACAGCAGAAGAGGCAAGAAGTGTATGAAAATGTTGTGACACAAACAGCAGAAGAGGCAAGAAGTGTATGAAAATGTCATGACACAAACAGCAGAAGAGGCAAGAAGTGTATGAAAATGTCATGACACAAACAGCAGAAGAGGCAAGAAGTGTATGAAAATGTCATGACACAAACAGCAGAAGAGGCAAGATGAAAATTTGGGTAAAGCAAGTGAAATCTTCCTAGGCCATGCCATTTCATATTAAATGTTATTTTGTAAACTTTTCTTTATTTGTATATTAATTTTATACAGGGACTTGTATGACAGATCTTCTTCATTCTTTTTTAGATGTAAATTCTGGCCTTGGGTATAAAATTTCCTGTTTATTTCTAGGAATATTATGTTTCCAAATAACTTTTCTTTCCCCTGGAACTATTAACATCACAGCTGGAAAGGCTTGTAGGTTGTGGTCCACTACCATTTTTGAATCAAAGAAATGGCCTGTTGGCCTGTTTCCTATTTTTAATTTATTATTGTACTTGGCTTTTCAGTCTGCAATGTCCAGTTTTTGGTCAAATCTATAGGAGAATTAGAGGTGTATGCTACAGTTTGCAATACTTGTCTCCTCACCTCATTGTGGAGCATAAGCTATAGATGAACTGCTTGTATTCAGACTTATCCTGGCCTGATCATCTCTGTTTGTTCCCTTTATCCCCCCTCCCCCTCCACCATTCTTATACATCTTTATTACATGTTTCAGTAGATTCCATTAACTGGTGCAAATAATTAATATTGTTAATATATGCTGAGAATGATATCTTGGTAGTTCTGTGCTCCTATCAGATCAAGAGGATTATTATTCAGCATTACTTTCTGAAACCTCTTGAGTATTTGTCAGTTTGTTTGTTTGTTTTTTTTTAAAATCTGGCAATGGCCCTTTTGCTGGCAGCTGTTAGTCAATATTTATCATTCTGGAATGTGTAGGCATTAATTCTCCACAAATTTTCCATTATTCTTTCCTTTTGTGAGGTTTCCTTCCTACTTTTTAAAGATTATCTCACTTCCAAGTCTCTTGATGCTTTATTGGAGATGTTTTATCTTTGGCCACATGTGGTGCTGCTTCATGATCTAGTGCAGTGGTTTCCAAACTTTTTCAGACTGTGGCGCATTTTGTAACACAAATTTGTGTCGCTGCAGCATGTGTGTATATTTATGTATATATATATATATATATGCACTCTTTTCAGGTAAAATATAAACCTATTCAGAGGCACAGATCTCTGACCATTTGAGCTCCCACTAGACTGGGACTAATAACTAAACTGCAGTTGACTCTCTAACTGGTGGATATTTTATCATCTCTCTCTCTCTCTCTCTCAACCTTAAGTTCCCAGGGCACATGGAGTTTCTGTGAAGGTTTTCCACAAATGCCTGTCCCTTTGCCTTTTTTCCGCTCTTGCCCAGATGAGCCTATTTATCATACAAGTAAGCAAAAATGTGCTAATTTGGTCAAAAATATTTTTTACTTTAGACATTGGAAGGCACACCACTGGCTCTCTTGTGGTGCATCACTTGGAAAAACTATACTCTAGTGTCCCATCAGGTTAAAGAAATATGTGCCCTTAGTGCCTCTGTAGCATGATAGGGCTGTTTATTTTGTTTTTTTTTAAATCTCTATTTTTCAGTGATTGGTTTTGTTTTTTCTTCATATAACGTTTATGTCATGTTCTGTGTCAGTATAATCATGTCCCATGCTGATAATATCAGTATAATCATGTCCCATATCAGTATAATCATGTCCCATACTGATAATATGGATGATCATATTTCTCCCTTTTGTGTGATCTTTGGTGTCTCAAATCAGTTCTGCTTCTTGTGTTATCCTGTCTGTTGGCCTTCTTGAGCAGGTAGTTTCTGTTGCTCTCTGTCTCATCTTACATGTAACTCTCCAGCGAATGTCCAGTTGTGCTAGTGCTGCTCTCTCATGATTTATCCAGAGATTTTTTAAAAAAATTCCTTTGTCCTTGTGGCTTTAAATGGTTTGTGATGTTCTGCAGCTTTTCTGATTGTTTTTCTAGTCGTTATAGAAGTAACTTTGAATTTTTCAAGAAAACTACTTGTATGTTGCCTGTAATTTTTCATCTTTTATAATGTTGTTATTGTGTCACATATGTAACATGATAGTAATGATAGTATTACAGTGTAGCAATTTTATTATTTTTTAAAATCAGTTCTTAAGACAGTCTCTGATAGACATTTGAGTTTATTCACCTGACTCAATCGTTTGTTGCCCACATGAATGTTTTGTTGCCCACATGAATGTTTTGTTGCCCACATGAATGTTTTGCTCAGTAGAGTGTTAACACAGTATCCATGTAAATTTTGTCAAAAAGTGTACATTGGAAATGTTTCCCAAAATTTTATATGCAGGGTGCTTTTAAAAAATGTTAATCTTCAAATTCTTTTGTTTTCCTGTGCTCATATCTTAATTTTTTAGAACCACTGTGCTATCACTAGGTAGTTGAGCTGTCACTGGTTAGTTGAGCTGTCACTGGGTAGTCAAGCTGTCACTAGGTAGTTGAGCTGTCACTGGGTAGTTGAGCTGTCACTGGGTAGTCAAGCTGTCACTAGGTAGTTGAGCTGTCACTGGGTAGTTGAGATGTCACTGGGTAATTGAGCTGTCACTGGGTAGTTGTGCTGTCACTAGGTAATTGAGGATACTCAGCAGCACTCCAGTAGCAGTTTTGTTGTAGAGATCTGATAAAATGCTGAATAAATATCATGTCTACTTATCAAATATCCTTTACTTATCAGATATCTTCTATAATTTTTTTAAAATGTTGGTTAGTCTTTTCCAGTGGGGAATGCCTTTGGTGAGCAGGCGAGTGAATTAACCACTAAACCACTGAAGTTTTTTTACTAAAGGAGTAATGTACATCATCTCACCATTCTCACACAATTTAGTCTTGCACATATTCAAGGGAGGTCCATTACAAGGTTTCTGTGTCATACAGATCATAGGCAGTAATTGATGATGATGACTGTTTATAAATATAGCAGTCTTCCCTGTTTTACTGTGGAGAGGGGAAGACATGTTATAGCTCAAAAGTTGGGGGAAAAAAATCTCCCAAAAAAGGTGATGCCAAATTTTAACATTGTGAGAGCTTTTAGATCCAGACCAGCTTCTCCTAGATAGTCATTTCTGATAGGACTACACCATAAGAGCAGTGGTTTACCACCAGGTCAAGTCTTTTATCATCCCAAAATGAGTCACACTCAGTTTGGCTCAAGAAATGGAAGAAACTTGGACAGCCAAGTGATGCTGCTCGTTTGGAGAAGTAAATTAAATGTTTTTTGTATTTTTGGTATTTCATTTTTTATATATTTTCATATTTTGAATAGAAACATGCCCAATTTTGTTTTTTTGTTTGTTTGTTTCTGTTGTTCAGTAATTATGGTAACTGTTTAAAGATCAACCATTTTTGCAGAGAGTGTGATTGTTTTTTTTTATTCCTAATTTATATTTACTTTGTATTTGGTCTTTTCTGTCATGTCTGAAGAAGGCATTTTGTCAAAATATTGGCTGTTTATTATCTTGTGTTAGATTTTATCTCTTCCCCCGCCCCCGCATTCTCATCTGCAGTTATTATCTTTCTTAATTTGCACTGTGTAACTTCATCCACTTGCATTTTCACTATTCTGGTTCTCTGTCAGAATCTTACCAGTTCAGGATATCTAAGGAATTATGAATTATCTCCCTTGTATGTGTTTAGCAGTTGTCTTTGGGTCTATTTCTTTTCTGTCTTTCTAGGATACCAGCTGTTTGTAATGCAAAACGGTCAGTTGATGGACTTGCATCTCCTGTTCCATTATGTTTATGAAGCTTTGATTCCTGAGTTTATAATTGTGATCTTGATTTCAATATTCATGTGATTATTTTACATAAGTACTTGTATATGAGCATATGTAATAATTTTGTTGTATACTCCCATATTAACCATTTTTAAAAATAACATTTTTGCTGTAATTTAGTCCATTATAATAGTACATGGTTTTTTTTTTCTTTGCATTAAGTTAGAGACACATTAATTAGTTTTTCTTATTCCAGATTCGTTCTGCCAGTTTGGGTGTACTTTCTGTAGAAGAAAGTTTGGCAGTGAAATCAGTCAAAGTTCAGTGGCATTATTTTGTATGACTTAAAATTTATTTACAATACACATGTAATGCAGTCTGCCAGATGCCCTAACCAATGATTTTGAGTTGTCACCATTGATGTTTACAAACATACCTTATGGCTGGTTTCTAAGTTTTAATGAAATGAGTTGCCAGAAAAGCACGGGTGTGACTTATAACTGCACTATGAGGAAATTAACCTGTATTCAATTATGGAAGTTGTCTGTACTTCAGTATTTCTTAAATTTCTTTCTCTAGTCACCATGTAAAAATAAATATTATTTATGTAGAAGATATGTTTATGAAAACTTTCATTTTGCTACTTTATGTGTATTTGTTACCACATTAATTATGCACTTTTGGTTTTAGCAGAGTGCAGTTACATGTACAGATTTAACCTCAGAAGTGTTTTTTTTTCACAAGACAGACTTAATATTGTTTGTCATATAACCTGTTATATGAGGTTTGAGAGTGTATTAATCTAGCATTATTGTCATTTGTTATCATATATAAATATCAAGCTTTGATACTGCACAGTAGATTTGTTCTAGGTGCAAGTCCAGTTTCAAGGTGTGTTACGAATGTGAGGCAGCAGGTGAATTCTGGGTGAGACTTGGCAGATGATTCTTTATGGGTATCTTACAGATCACATTTTACTAGCATTTGTACATATCTTCTTTGGTTCATTCTCCACATAAACTGCAAAGTAACTTACGAGGTTCCCACAGTCTTTGTAATCATGCAGAATTATTACCTTACCCCACTGGAAGTTAGGGAAAATCACAATGTACATTAGTATATTTGGTACAAATTGTGTATAGGAATCTTCACATTAGGATTATATGGTTTTGTTAATCTATTCTTAATATTTTTCAAAAACAGATTTTACTTGGGTAAACAAATGTTTGCGGTGCAATTCCAAGTAAAAAAAAAAAAAAGATGAAAAGGATTTCAGAAAAATGTTTCAGATTTGTAAAACTTATTAAAATCATAAGGAAAACTATTATTCACTGGAGCAAATTATTGGTTAATTTTTTATAAAGATTTCTTGTATAAATTTTGTGTATGAATAAGAATACTGGGACAGCAGAAATATATATATATAAACCCATTTTTTAAATTGATGAGCACAGTGACACGATCACTGACTGCATTTTCAGTGTTCCAGATAAAACTGACATTGCCTTCGAGTTTTTTTAG
Organism: Achatina immaculata; assembly: GCA_009760885.1. NCBI lineage: Eukaryota > Metazoa > Mollusca > Gastropoda > Stylommatophora > Achatinidae > Lissachatina > Lissachatina immaculata. The sequence continues at coordinate 47,368,976 of CM019717.1, read as the reverse complement.
TCGGATTTTTCAGTGAAGTTAGGACATCTTTTTTTTTTTATTCATTGTTTTGAGATTTTTATGAGTATGTAAATAAGCATCCATTATTTAGACGTATATGCAATCTTTCTGATAATCTAACACTGCTGTCAGGAACTAAATAAAGTATGTCATTACTGATAATGTTTTGTGATGTTTTTTTATTGAATAAATGGAACAAATCATGAGTTAATAAATGGAACAAATCATGAGTTAACGAATGGAAGAGCAAGCGATTTTAAGATATGTATTGTGTATTTATGTTTTTTCCCCTGTTTGTTTAGTTTTAGTAGTGTGCCTGGTCTAATCATCTGTCTGTTGAGTTTAAGTTTCTAGAGTTCTATAACTTTTTTTGTGCCTCAAAACTCTTTTGTAAGTGTGCCTGATTTGTTTGTTTAGTTTAATTTCTATAGTGAACCAAGCTGTCTATCTGTTGAGTTTAGTTTCTATAGTTGTATAACTTTTTTTGTCCCAAAAACTGTTCTTATAAGTGAGCCTGGTCTGTTTATTTAGTTAGTTTAGTTATTCTATACTTTTTTTTTGCGCCTCCAAAATTCTTCTTGTGAGTCTGATCTGTTTGTTTAGTTTCTATAGTTCTATAATTTTTTTGTCCCTCAAAATTATTGTGAGCCAGGTCTGTCTGTATAGTTTATTTTTTATAGTTCTATAATTTTTTCTTAGTAACACACAATAATTAGTGTATAGGTACACAGAGCACTGCAGTAAAACTGTGATACCAAAATGCATAAGCTAGGAAAAAAGCAGGAACAGCTTTATTATTTAACGATTACAAAATTGTGACATTTTGGCGCGAGCATTCATCAAACAAAAACAAACAGGACGAAAAATCAGAGAGAGAAGACAAAGTATAGATTCTCATTAATTTTATGTAATTTAAATAATAAAAAATGAAAATATTAATGACTTATCTGAGGTCTTGGAACCTTACTGAATTACGATTGCTTGTATGTCACTGGGAGCATATACAAAATGCACGGTTACTTTGGAAACAGTGCGTTCATTCTGAAAGATGCAAAATTGAGCATTGTTGAGTGTAGAAAATGTTAAGAGATAAGGGATTCATATAGAAGGAGTAGAGAATTATTCCAAGAACTGGGATGACTGGAGAGCCATTATCCTTGGCCGATGCTCTTAAGGGAGTGAAAAGTGATGAAGGTGATGATGATGTGATGTTTGATAGTAGATGAGGTAGTGAATGGATAGGGGCTGTGATGTATGATAAGAGATGATGGTAGGGAAGGGGTAGTAATCTATTTAGGAGAAGGTGAAATGAATGATGCAATTAGCAGCAATGAAGGTTGAGAACCAAATAGGAGCATTCCAAGACATAAAATTGGGTGTGAGACAAGGATGCATTCTATCTCCTAACCTCTTCTCCTTGTACAGTGAAAACATAAATATAGAGAGTTTGCCAGGAATATCAATTGGTGGGTACAATCTTAACAACTTAAGATATGCAGATGACACAGTTCTGATTGCTAAAAGTGAAGGGGAGCTACAGGCTCTTCTGGACATTGTGGTTCGTGAAAGTAAAAGTAAAGGTCTCAGTCTGAATAAAAAGAAGACTGAAGTGATGGTCATCTCAAAGAAAAGAATACCACCAAAATATAGCATTACCATCGATGCCACAGAACTGAAACGAGTTGATAGATTCAAGTACTTAGGAACAATTATAACAGCGGATGGGAAATGCCACAATGAAATAAAAAGCAGACGTGCTAAGGCCAAGTCAGCATTCCAGAAAATGAGAAACATCTTGTGCAACAGATCCAAATCAATGGAAACAAGATTCCAAGTACTTAAATGTTACATTGAGCCAATTTTGTTTTATGGATGTGAAGCATGGTCCATGAATAAGAGAGTACAGCGAGAAATGGAGGCCATGGAAATGTGGTTCATAAGAACGATGTTGAAAGTACCATGGACAGCTAAGAAAACCAACAAAGAAGTCTAAAGAGAGGCTGGAGTTAAAAGGCAAATTACAGCAAAGATCAGAGGCAGACAAGCAAGATTTGTAGGACATTTTCTGAGAGGAGGAAAATTGGAACACATTGTGGCAAGTGGAAAAATTGAGGGAAGAAGAGACAGAGGAAGACGGAGAAAGAAGTTACTGGATGGGCTGTCAGTGTGGCTATGAAGAAAGTCACCGGCGGATCTCATAATCAAGTCTAAGGACAGGGAATTGTGGAAAGAAATGATCGCCTACACCACACGGCATGGCACTTGATTGATTGAAATGAATAATAATGGTCGTAGAAGAGTAGTAGTAATATGATGATGCATGAGGGTACTAAACTATGTGTAACAAGTGAGAATGAGTAAGATTGTGGAAGATTATGTGTAGATGAATAGCAAGTTCAAACCATGTGGTTCCAGTGTCCCATAGTCCTGAATGTAGTGATTCTCAAGTGCTAGTTTATACATTTATACTTTTTTCTGCATCCCCAAAACTTTTGTTGTAAGTGAGCCAGGTCTGTCTGTTTAGTTTCTACAGTTCTATAGCTTTTTTTGTTTTCTCAGATCTCTTATGACAGGTATACCTGTCCATTCAGTTTAGTTTCTATAGTTATATAACTTTTTTTTTTGTGTCCTAAAGTCTTCATGTGAATGAGCCATGTTCAAATGCCTGTCTGTTCAGTTTCTATTTTTTGTGTCCCCAAAACTCTTCTTATGAGCCAGGTCTAACTGTCTGTTTAGTTTCTATAGTTATATAACTTTTGATTGTCCCCAAAATTCTTCTTGTAAGTAAGCCAGGTCTAACTGTCTGTTTAGCTAAAGAGTTTTATTTAGATTACAAAAAAAAAAACAAAAAAAAACTGGAATTAATACACATTTATTCTTAAGCAGTCAGACCACACACAAATTCTCTTCAACTTGATGCTGAAAATGTATTAGTCTGACCAAGAAAGGAGTGACCTAGAGCCATGAAACTTCTACATATTCACCTCAAAGCTCAGATTGTGTGGCACACAGTTTGTCATGTTTTCTTAATCCTTTCTAAAAAAATCTAATGTCAAAGATAAACTAGTTTGCTCCTGCTATCACATCTGAGTCATTTGAAAACTTTCCTCTCTTTCAAATAGTTTTTGAGGTTATGAAACAGGAAATAGTCAGATGTAGCATGATCTTGTGAATAGGATGATCTACACGCTCAGACCCCAAGTTCTTCAAAACATCCAACATCTTGTGAGCAGGTATATTGTCCTGCAAAAATAGAGCACCTTTTAACAGCTTCCCGCACCATTTTATTTTTTAAAATTCATCCTTTAATCGGCATGGCAAGTTAGAGCAATATTCTGTATGAACTGTCTGGCCCTTTAGAAAGTAGGTGGTGAGGATGCTGTCCGATTAGGCAGACAGTGACCCATAGCTGATATAATAGCATCAGGGTTAGCAAACCATAACTGACCAAGACCCTGTCCCATCTCTCTATTGGTACCCCTAGTAAGAGACCTAACCTCGCTAACATGGCAGGGGTTGCCATAGTCCCCACGGTGGTGGAGTCCTAAAGAAGCACCGCACACACTCTGCTTTTTAGCTTACTCTGGGACTGAAAAAATGGCTGCCATAACCTGCTCCCGCACCGATATGAAGCTGTAGCCCAACACCTCCACAATAATGGCTGCAAATAACACCAGCTTGCAGTTACAGGTAGACAGCACAAGACAAAATAAAACATTAAAAGATAGTAATTATTTAAGTATCTTCTTTATCCTAAAAAACAGTGGACATAATCTATCCTGCCAATTTTTTCTGGGTCTTAAATTTCTCTGTTTGTGGAGAGCCTGAGTGCTTCACTTACTTTTGTTTGGTCTCAGGATCATAGTGTGGAATCATGTTTCATCATTTTTCATCAACAGTGACAAAGTCATTCCAAAATGTTATCTCTAGATTGCTCAAAATGCTGCAAATCAACTTGTAGGGGTCCACTTGATTTCATTTATTATTGGCATTCAACCATTTGGCGGATAGTGTCTGCATTTTCAAATGATAATGAATTATAAACCCAATGTGTTTCATGGATGTCTCTAGCAATTGTTTTAGTCGAAGTTAACCAGTCTGCCAAAATCACGTCATGAACATGATCTACAATTTCTGGAGTTGACACTTTTGAAGGCCTCCTAGATCTTGCTGCATCTTTGGTCTTGAAACCTTCCATGCTAAAAGTTAGACATTACTTCACAGCTGAGTGTGATAGGCATTTGTCACTCAATGTTTGTAACATACACACATGAACTTCCTTTTTAGTTTTATTTTGTAGGAAGAGGTACTTCATGATGGTCCAGAGCTCCACACTTGAAAATTCCACACCCTTCAGTGACATGGTTCTGCCACTGATCTGAAAAAAAAAAAAAAAGTAAAGAATTAACACTATAATCCTAGAAATTGGCACATTACATTATGAGATAATACTCTTTCCAGCTTCAGTGACAAAACTGTGCTCAGATTTTGGGATGTGGGTAGGGATGTTAACTTTTCAGCACCCCTTTTTAGCAACTGAGAATGTGATAAGTGCACTGTTTTACAAGTACTAATGCAGAGAGGCTTCATATAATGCACTTATTCTTGTGGCCAATTGTTTTTTTCAAGCCATACATCATCATCTAAGCATTAATTAATTAATTAATTCATTCATTCATTTGCCTATCCCTTGCGGAACTTTGCCTCCCAAACAGCACTCCTGTAGGCCTCTCGATTGTAAGCAAGATGGCCTGCTGCTGATGCATCCATTTGCATATTATCAACAATGTCATGCAGTTATATTCGCTTTGGTCTTCCTCCCTCTTTCTCCCATTATGTACCCTTCCAAGACGGTGTTCTCTAGATTATCATGACGTTTAATGTGTCCAAAATATTTAAGTTTTCTCTCTTTAATCCTCTTTACTAGCCAGCCTTCTTCAATATTAAGTTCTTGTAGTATGGATATATTTGTTGTTTTTTTTTATCCATGATATTTGAAGAACTCTAAGTATTCATGTTTTTTTTTTTTTTCATTCTCAATCTGAATCACTATTGCCAGGATAGACACTTGTGGTAGTCCCATTGCTTCTATGACAAGACCCCAGCCAAGTTTGGTTAAGCAGGTCTGTGTATACTGGGCACCCCTAGATTAAATGTTTTTGAGTTAGAACTATATTCCCACATGGAGTATAGAATAAGCGTAGACTATATTCAGTCAGTACTGGTGAAACACCTCCACTGACAGCATCAATTCTTTCACAGATAATATGACTGATAAGAGAATAAAATGTTGATAGCAAAATGTCTAAATATTCATCTGAGTAGTTTTAGGTTATTTATATTTAAATAAATAAACAGAGATGGAAAGACAACACTGAAGAAGATATAAAGAAAATTGGAATCACCAACTGGAGTGAGAAGATTAGGAATAGAGAGGAATGGTGGTGAACTTTACCTGCAGCAATGAGCCTTAATTGTTCAAACAAGTAAAGAAGAAGAATTTTTAAATGGGGGACATACAAAATATATCCTTCTTGTGCTTTGATTTAATTTGTATATTTGATTTAATTTGTAAATTTGATTTAATTTGTATATTCTTCAAAATTTGTCAAAACGCTGACAGGTTATCACCCAAAGACAATGTCTATGAATCAGATGGGGCTTCAGTTGCAGGTATTTAAACACAGCAAACTCAAATTCCCACAAAAGTTGGATGCATAAATTCCAAAAATCCTAACACAGCAGATTCAGCTCTACAGTATGAGCATTCTGATTCATACAGTTGCCAGAATTTTTTTTTCCTTCTTCTTTATACACCCCAAGGGAGCCTACTAGACAGATGTACCACCTCAACGTGGTGTGGGTTTTTGGATTAAAAACAGAAGGACCACCTTGATCATGGTACCTTCCATGCCAGGTAATTTTTTTTATCGATGTATTTTTCTGAGTGGCGAAATGATTAGTGCACTAGTTTCTCATGGTGAAGGTCAGGGGTTTGAATCCGGCCAAAGGCACCCCAGTCACCCAGCTGTAGAAATAGGTACCTGACTTCTTCTGGAGTTAGGGAAGGAAAGGCGGCCAGGCATGATACTGACCAAATCACCCTCTAATGTTCTGACAGGTCAAGGAAAAATATGGTTACTAACACCATATCCCATGTGCCTCTAAGGCATGACAGGATTACCGTTACCTTTTTTTAATAGACCAAAACACTTTAGCTGACTGGTTTTTATACTTTTATTTATCACTTTATAATTTCATTTAAAAGAAATATATAACCAAGTGAATTTTTGTTAAACAGAAGTAAGCATTATCAACATACTAGGAATGAGTGAAGTTAGATGGACAGGTGCAGGGAAGATAAATTCTGATAAATATACAGTAATATATTCAGGAGGTGAGAAGCATGAATGAGGAGTAGGAATAATATTTGATGAGCAAACAACAAGGGCAGCTGTGGGAAATTTGAACATCTCAGACCAAGTCCTACTAGCCCAACTTAAAGGACAACCAATAAACATAAATATTATACAAGTGTATGCTCCAACAGTTGATAGTTCTGAAAAGGATGTACACTACTTTATAATGACATAGAGACAGCCCTGAAACATACAAAGTCACATGAAGTTACTACAGTGATTGGAGATTTTAATGCCAAAGCTGGCAAAGGAAGATCCCCCTGGGAACACCTGTGTTAAGAACACACTTATCTCAACATAGTCTTTGTGAGACAACATAGATCTGTTTGCTTGAAAACTCTGACCTACTTCTGTAGCCTAGAAACCTGTAGCAATCAACACTAATTGTAATTGTTATTTTTGTAAAATGTAATGTCAGGATGGTGGATGGACAGGGACATAGAGATTGCCGGCAGGGATGGGGAAAATCTGCTGTGAAACCAATGAATCCAGGACATGACAAGCCTATGGGTCTTTACAACAATGGCTATTAGAATAATGTAAACAAAACAGAGCCAGCAGACTAAAGGTGGCAGGGAATGGATATCGTTGAGGCACTTATAGGATTCCTCATCCCAGAGTTGGAGTGTCTCTATGAAACTGTCTCAAAGCTGTCTGGAGAAAGACCACAATTAATACCAGATACTGAAAACTGTGATGGACCACCAATACTTGAAGATGAAATTACAGATGTCATCAAACACATGAAGAAAGGAAAAGTGACTGGGCCTGATAATATAACAACAGAAGAAACAGAGGCGCTAGAGGAGACAGGAATAAAAATAATAACTGAATGACATTTACAACAGTGACCTGATTAAATCCACGTTTATAACACTACCAAAGAAACCAGGTGCAAAGGAATGTGAAGACCACAGGACTATCAGCCTCTCATGTCACATAACAAAGCTACTTTAGAGAATTATTATGAGAAGAACAAGGAAAAAGATAAACATGGAAATAGCAGATGAACAGTTTGGATTTGTTGAAGGAAAGGGAACACACAATACCATTTATTATTTATGAACACTAAAAGAGAATGAGCTTTAGAAGTACAGAAAGATCTCTACTTATGCTTCACTGATTACACCAAGGCAGTAGACAAGGTGAAACATAATGAAATTATTAAAATGCTTGAAGACATAAACACAGACGGTAAAGACCTGCAGATTGTAAAATATCTATACTGGCAGCAGGAAGCAGCGATTTGTGTTGAAAATAAAACTGGAAAATATCAACCAATAAAACAAGGAGTGCGACAAGGGTCTGTACTATCTCCAGACGTTTTTTCTCTGTACAGTGGAAATATTCTAAGAATGATTATTACAGAACCAGGTATAAAAGTATGAGGATACAATATTAACAACCTTCACTATGTTGATGACACAGTACTGATAACTGAGAACCAACAAGATCTGCAGAAATCTCTTGGATAAAGTCATCAAAGAAAGTGTACAGAGAGGCCTTACTTTGAACATCAAAAAGACAGAGACTATGGTTATATCTAAGAAACAGAATCCGCCAAAATGCAGTGTAAAATTAAATGGAACTATTCTAAAGCAGGTGCAGAAATTCAAATACCTTGGAGTAGTAATAACTTCAGATGGGAAATGCAGAACAGAAATTAAGAACAGAATAGGCTAAGCAACGACTGCATTTCAGAGAATGAGAAGCATACTCATATTATGCAATGAATGTTAGAAAACGAGTCATAAAATGCTATATTGAACCTATCTTATTATATGGAAGTGAATCATGGACAATAGGCAGGTCTGCACAAAAGTCATTGGAAGCAGTAGAGATTTGGTTTGTTAAGAAGAATGTTGCAAATTCCCCCGACAGGAAAAATAACTAATGGAGAATGTTTGAGAAGTGCAGGAGATAAAAAAAAAAATCCTGTCAAAAAAATAAGAGAGAGACAATGTACTTTCATAGGACATGCAGTGTGAAGAGGGGGCATTGAAAATATTATAACCATAGGAAAAATAGAGGGAAAAAGAGCCAGGGGAAGACCAAAAGAAATGATACTGGACAGTCTGACGAGATGTTATGAGAGAAGACCACCAACTGAGCTAATGGCCTGCATCTGAAGGATCGTGTACTCTGGAGAACTATAATAGCCAATGACAGTAGGCATGGCACATGATGATGATGAAGCATTATCAAATTAATTTATTGATATTTTTTTAATAATATAAGAATCACATTAAGCAACCAAATTTCTGTACCAGAAGTCAATAGCTATAAAATGACAGACACTTCTTCTAGTCTGAAGACCTACTTGTAGCTCCGAATGATGAATTCATTGCTTCTAATGCTGTGATAATTTTGAACCACAATCATGGAAACTGATGGTGAGTGGATTATGGTGGCTTTGTTTTAATTCTTAGAGTGCACTCAAGAAGCAGCATCTGTGTAGAGCCCACCACCACATAGAAGACACTGGTTATTACTCTGCTGGTTGGGTTGGAGTAATGCAAAAATCACTTCTCAGGAATATTTTGGGAAGATAAAGATACAGTTTTTGTCCTGACAACTCCACAATCATCCTAACTCTTAATATGGGGCCCACAGACCCCCAGGTGATCCATTTGCTGGTTTTTGGTCCAGCAAAAATTCTTTTTGTGGGACCAAAAACCAGCAAATGGATTTTTTAAAATCTTACCATCATATGAGTTCTATTTATTGCTTTATTAATATAGGCTCCACTGCCGTTTTTAGGCCAAAACGGTGAAAGGTTAAGAACCACTCCACTATAACATTCATCTTTACTCCCATAAAAATGAGCTTAATATTATTCTAATGACTGAAGAAGAAGACTTATTTAAAAGCAAACACAAAGATCTACACAAGTCATCTGTCATGTAAATAGAAATATAAAGAAAAAAAACAGTATTCAGCAATGAATCAAAATTTGAATAATCTGAGCAACAGCTGAAATTTCAAAAGTACTTCCCTTTAATATGAAAAAATGTTCTAATATATGTAAAAGAATTTTTTAAAAAATTATCTTAAAAAATCACTGCCAGGCAGTGTAAGTCGTCAAAATCTTGGCTCTTCTTCTTCATTTACCTAAAGGAGGTAAGTAGGGAGAACTGTCGTCATCATCTTCTGCGTTAACGTGTCGATGATAGCGTTTAAGTTTCATCAGCATATTCCAGTTGTGTTCATTCAATGCAGCATATTCCTTGCATGTAAAAAGCATTGGGTTTATAGCCGGGTATGTCTTACATAAATCAGTCACCAGCTCCTGGTTGAATGGAAAGTTGACAGCCTTCAAAGCTTGATTACTGCCAAGTAGGTCACTATACAAAGAATCAGAACACCTCCAGCGATTGGTCAATCCTGTCTGATTTCTCATGAAGTATGAAGGTTTTTCTGGATGCTGCAATGTGAAAATACAGAGACATAATTTAAATGTTAATTATCAGCTGATGCAATAAAAAGAATGTTATGGCCGAGGCAAAACATGGTCACCTCATCTCCAGGTTTAGCCCATGATGATGAATATTAACATTAGTGTGTTAAAATGTATGCGAAGGCATGAATTCAAACATGATGCTGTAATCTGATGTAACAAATTAGCCCTACCTTGCACAAACTTAGTGGCAAAACTAATATAGGTAAGAGATCAAAATTCCCATTTCCATGTGTGACTAAGTGGTTAGTGCAGGTTTCTCAGGGCAAAGGTCGGGGGTTCGAATCCAGCCAGTGGTGCCCCAGTCACCCAGCTGTAGAAATGGGTTCCTGACTTCTTCTGGAGTTGGGGAAGGAAAGGTGGCCAGGCATGATACTGACCATATCAACCTCTAGTGTGCTGACAGGTCAAGGAAAATATGGGCATTAACACCATATCCCTATGTACCTCTAAGGCATGACAGGATTACCTTTACATGCCATTAAGGCATATTGGGGATACAGTGTTAGGCCTGTATTTCCAAGATCTTCAGCTCATGAAAGTGTAATGTGGTCAGTATCACGCCTGGGTCGCATTTACCTTTCCAGATTTCTCTGGTACACATTTTTAGAGGCTGGGTAGACCCCAGGGCCTTTCTGGTGTGGTAGTACCAGAAAAAACATTCCAACTGCTGGGACTTGAACCCATTACCACTGCATTAGTGAACTGAGAGCCTAACCACTCAGCCAACCAGACCACCAAACTAATAGAGGCATTCCAAAAAAAAAATAATCATGCAGTCAATTTCTCTGTAGGACCTATTTTAATTCTCTGAACATTTTTTATCATTAAAAACAAGTTCTGCTGCACTGTTAGAAAGTTTTCCACTGTTATCAAAACTCTTCATGGTCATTTAAAGAACAAATTACACATTTAGAAATAGATATTTGAGTTCTCTGCAGCTGAAACTGTGACAAAGGTACTGAAGCACTTCTAGTCAGGCAGGGAGTGTGATGAAGTGACTTTTTAAAATTTAAAAGGTCTGCAGACCTTCAAATGTAATATCCACCCTCATTTATGTATGCAAAAGCGGGAAAACAACTAAAGAAATAGACAAGAAATTAGACTCTTTTAAAAACAAATGCCTAAGAAAAATACTTGGCATCAAGTGGAATGAATTCAAGAACAATGCAGAGATAAGACAGATGAGCGAACAACAATCAGTCTCACGTGTGATCAGGAAAAGGAGATGGACATATGTTGGTCACGTGATGAGAAGAAATAACCACAGAATCCCAAAACAAGCTACCTAGTGGAACACAACAGGCTGAAGAAAAAGAGGCAGACCACGTGAAACTCTAAAGAGAACATTGTTAAGAGAGGAAAATTAATAGACATAAAAAGAAAAATTCCGTGATGAGGTTGAAAAGCTCAGCAAAAACAGGAAAAATTGGCAAACTTCCTTGCAAGTCCTATGTGACATTTAACGGCATGGAAAGGGTGTAAGATAAGACCTTAAAAGCAGGTTTCTGATTAAGCCCCAGCACCAACATGATGATCTCTCACTCTGCTTTGCCATGCTGAGGTCAACCAACAATGATGATTTCTCACCTTGCTTTGCCATGCTGAAGTCAGCCAATATGATGATCTCTCACCTTGCTTTGCCATGCTGAAGTCAACTAACAATGATGATTTCTCACCTTGCTTTGCCATGCTGAAGTCAACCAATATGATGATCTCTCACCTTGCTTTGCCATGTCGAAGTCAACTAACAATGATGATTTTTCACCTTGCTTTGCCATGCTGAAGTCAGCCAATATGATGATCTCTCACCTTGCTTTGCCATGCTGAAGTCAACCAACAATGATGATCTCTCACCTTGCTTTGCCATGCTGAAGTCAATCAACAATGATGATCTCTCACCTTGCTTTGCCATGCTGAAGTGAACCAATATGATCTTTCACCTTGCTTTGCTATGCTGAAGTGAACCAACATGATGATCTTCCACCTTGCTTTGCCATGCTGAAGTGAACCAATATGATGATCTTTCACCTTGCTTTGCCATGCTGAAGTGAACCAATATGATCTTTCACCTTGCTTTGCTATGCTGAAGTGAACCAACAATGATGATCTTTCACCTTGCTTTGCCATGCTGAAGTGAACAAACATGATCTCTCACCTTGCTTTGCCATGCTGAAGTCAACCAACATGATGATCTTTCACCGTGCTTTGCCATGCTGAAGTCAACCAACATGATGATCTTTCACCTTGATTTTCTATGCTGAAGTGAACTAACATGATCTTTCACCTTGCTTTGCTATGCTGAAGTGAACCAACATGATGATCTTTCATCTTGCTCTGCCATGCTGAAGTGAACAAACATGATCTCTCACCTTGCTTTGCTATGCTGAAGTGAACCAACATGATGATCTTTCATCTTGCTCTGCCATGCTGAAGTGAACAAACATGATCTCTCACCTTGCTTTGCCATACTGAAGTCAACCAACAATGATGATCTTTCACCTTGCTTTGCCATGCTGAAGTGAATCAACAATGATGATCTCTCATCTTGCTTTGCCATGCAAAGTGAACCAACATGATGATCTTTCACCTTGCTTTTCTATGCTGAAGTGAACCAATATGATGATCTTTCACCTTGCTTTGCCATGCTGAAGTGAACCAACATGATCTTTCACCTTGCTTTGCTATGCTGAAGTGAATCAACATGATGATCTTTCACCTTGCTTTGCCATGCTGAAGTGAACCAATATGATGATCTTTCACCTTGCTTTTCCATGCTGAAGTGAATCAATATGATTATCTTTCACCTTGCTTTGCCATACTGAAGTAAACCAATATGATGATCTCTCACCTTGCTTTGCCATGCTGAAGTGAACCGATATGATGATCTTTCACCTTGCTTTTCCATGCTGAAGTGAACCAACATGATGATCTTTCACCTTGCTTTGCCATGCTGAAGCGAACCAATATGATTATCTTTCACCTTGCTTTGCCATGCTGAAATGAACCAATATGATGATCTCTCACCTTGCTTTGCCATGCAAAGTGAACCAACATGATGATCTTTCACCTTGCTTTGCCATGCTCAAATGAACCAACAGCAGCCATTTTTTTTCCCCATGAAGCACCCAGCATGATCAGTAATTAAGTACACTTCAAAGACAAAAGCTCAAATGCTGAAACTTCAGCAAAAAAAACTAAAACAAATGAAAGAAAAATACAATAAGAGCAAAACTTACACATCCTGAAGCAATGCTCAAATATTTCAAAACACAAGAGTGGATTAGATAAGATCAGCTCTTCTATACATCTATCTTGATGGTGAACCACATGTTCTCAGAAATGAAAGATAACATCACTGGCATCAAGAGAAATAACCTGATGTACAAAGAAAATATTTGTCCATAAAATACAGAAGGCACTTCCTAAACCAGACCCACAGACACCCACATGGTTCTGCAGTCAAACGAAATTGTTCACTTACATGTAAGCTACATATAAGGATGCCTTTTTTTTAACTGAAGTCAAATCACTGAAGAAAGCACAGCAAAAACTGAAATGAACTATAGTTTCTAAGCACTGTCTTGTTTAAAGTTCTTGTGCCCTGATGTTCTGATACAATATTTTTTTTCATTTGTAATAATTATCATGCGGTGTTTTTCCAAATCAACAATGTAATAATATGTTTAACAAATGAGGCACTTCTCCAAATCAACAATGTAATAATATGTTTAATAAATGAGGTGTTTCTCCAAATCAGCAATGTAATAATATGTTTAACAAATGGGTGCATCTCCAAATCAACAATGTAATAATATGTTTAACAAATGAGGCACTTCTCAAAATCAACAATGTAATAGTATGTTTAACAAATGAGGTACATCTCCAAATCAACAATGTAATAATATATTAACAAATGAGGCACATCTCCAAATCAACAATGTAATAATATATTTAACAAATGAGGCACTTCTCCTAATCAACAATGTAATAATGTATTTAACAAATGAGGCACATCTCCAAATCAACAATGTAATAATGTATTTAACAAATGAGACACTTCTCCAAATCAACAATGTAATAATGTATTTAACAAATGAGGCACTTCTCCAAATTAACAATGTAATAATGTATTTAACAAATGAGGCACTTCTCCAAATCAACAATGTAATAATGTATTTAACAAATGAGGCACTTCTCCAAATCAACAATGTAATATATTTAACAAATGAGGCACTTCTCCTAATCAACAATGTAATAATGTATTTAACAAATGAGGCACATCTCCAAATCAACAATGTAATAATGTATTTAACAAATGAGACACTTCTCCAAATCAACAATGTAATAATGTATTTAACAAATGAGGCACTTCTCCAAATTAACAATGTAATAATGTATTTAACAAATGAGGCACTTCTCCAAATCAACAATGTAATAATGTATTTAACAAATGAGGCACTTCTCCAAATCAACAATGTAATAATATATTTAACAAGTGAGGCACTTCTCCAAATCAACAACACTGTAATAAAATATTTAACAAAGGAGGTTCTTCTCCAAAACAACAACATTGTAGTAAAATATTTAACAAAGGAGGTTCTTCTCCAAAACAACAACATTGTAGTAAAATATTTAACAAAGGAGGTTCTTCTCCAAAATAAACAACATTGTAGTAAAATATTTAACAAAGGAGGTTCTTCTCCAAAACAACAAAACTGTGGTACAGTATTTAACAAGATCCTACCCTATCAGGAAGCTTTGCATTCATCACAACCCCAATCAAAGCTCGATATGGTGCTTCCCCGGCTGCTCTGTAGGAGACAATATTTCAAAATTCTCTGAACGGTCAGCTGTAAGAAAACTATTTTTTTATATCCCCCCCCCCCCAATAGATTACATTATTCAGTAGGAGCTTGCTTTTCATGCAAAATGTGTGATTTGCAGGTACGATTTCTGACGTGCTCTGGTCATTACAAATGAAGATATTTTGAGAAACACACAGAAGGTGATAGCAGATGCCAGCTAACTCTAAATTCAGTCCTTGAAAAATGATCGCTCAAAGATCTTCCAATCATGTGGCATTAAATGTGCAGCTGGACTGATTGGCTAGTTACTAACAAGCAAGGGATGCCAAAAACTGATTGGCTAGTTACTAACAAGCAAGGGATGCCAAAAACTTTTCACAGCACATGAAAGACTGAAAGAGTTTGTCAAAAATTTTTTTTTGTTCAGATGCATATTCTGTCTTTTAGTTAATTCAGTACTGAAATCAGAAACTGAATGACCTAGATCAGTGGTTCCAAAATAGAGTCTGAAGAACCTGCCATGGGGGATCTGTGACAAAAACTCAAGGTCCTTTATTTTGGCTGTGATATGCTGAGACTTCAGTGAATCTTGTGTGGAGGAAAGAATTTTTTTTTTTCATGTCTAAAAACAGGAAATATTGAGCCAGATGTGGAAAAGATCGCTCAGGATAAAAAGAGGTATAGTTTCTCTCACCATATTTAGGCTGGTTTGCTGTCGCACATTTCATACTCTGTTAATTTGTCAGAACAAGCAGGAATGTTGCTGTCTATTTTTTCCTTAACTACACTATTGTCATTTTGAAATTCACCAAGTTTGTAATGTGTTTTCTAGCGTAGTGTAGAATTTAATCATTAAAGATTACCAATATTTTCTGAAAAAAAAAAATTACTGCATTTAAAGCACATGCTACCATACAGTTATAAAACTTTTCCAAAGTTTGGGGGTCCATAGCCTGGATTTTGAAACAACAGGTAAGATCAAACAAATCATCCAGTAAACTACCAAGAAGTGAAAACTACGATCCGTAACCAGTGCAGATCTGAATGGAAAAAGCAACTGAAATGCAACAATGAACCAGATCCAATACACCAACTACAAAGACATCAGCAAACCATCCTTTTCCACCTAAGGACAGGCCAATGCACACTACTAAGCCACCTACATGACTTAAAATGTCTCACACAGATGACAGTCCATGTGGCAGTGGAATCCAGACTACAAAACATATCCTTCAAGTGTGCCCAAACCGTGCAGACCTGAAGCATGAGACATGGCCAGAGGACACAAGCTTGGGGCAAAAGCTTTGGGGCTCCTATCAGGATCTGGAGAGGACTGTGGGCTTTGCCATGTCGACAGGAATCAGGATTTGATGTGACCAACAACCTCGAATGCAGAAGAAGAAACAACAGGGAGTCTGCGTACTTTTGTTACTTAGGAACCTCTGATATAGATTAATACTGATTCATATTTCTTATATTTTAAATGACAATATGTCAGAAGTTCATGACCTATTGTACATAACACATAGTATAGAGTTCCTAAGCTTCTACACTTTTATACTGGACTGTAGAGTCTGAAGCATTCTGAGTAGTGTAGGAGTGGAATGGTAGAAAAAACAGTGGAAATGAAATCAAAGTTTGTCTCCACAGACATGTAACAAAAATCTATTATTAAACATAATGCATGAAAAGGCATAAAATAGAAAAATATTTTCAAACAAATTGCTTATAACCAAATATTGTACAGCCAGCTGATAGACAATAGTAAAACATATGCCATATAGAGGTCAGTACAAATGATGAAGCAAAATACCAGATATTTAGATAGTACCTAAATTTATAGTATTACCTAAATTTATCTGATTATTTCACAGGATACACTTATTGTAAAAAAATAAAGTAATGCAAAAATCTGAATAAATTACATGACACCAACCTGTACAAAAATGTTGCAAGACTGATGACTGATGGCATAGGATAAATAGTATGTGGAAAAATCATATGAAAAATAATATATTTACAAGGCAGCTTCGTAACAGACAGCAACTAAACACAGATTAATATGATCAGGATCTTCTTAATAAGAAATACAAGAAGATACATAAACTGCAGTAAATCTCTGAAAAAAAATAAACATCAGAACCAAGAATAAGATGTACTGTAACAAATAAAACCAGAATAAAACATATCAATGCATATAAAACCAGAAATAAAACATATCAATGCTGTTCAAACATTTAAGAAGTTAAAAAAGAACACATATCACAACTCACTTCAGAAAGCTTTCTAAAAATATTTGCAGGACAAATAAAAATGGTTTACAGTTTATGGTCTGGATTATAATCACTGCACTATGGACACTATAGGTGCTCAGATGCTCCCCTCAACATATCCATCAGTGTCCTGCGGCTGATAGTGCCCTTTCTGTGTTGGCTGGTAAGTCCTCTTGTGTGTCCAGTACATCTCTTGTTTCAGGACATGCCAATCTCTACCCCCAGCTCTCCCAGTCTAAAGCAGTTATGTAGATTCGCTGCTCTAACAGTCCTCCACTCTATCTCTCTTGAGTGCATTAACAACATCAGCTCTATCCAGTAGCTGTCCAAGGACACTAAGAACACATAGAGCAGTCTTGGCAGCTTTGTAGGTCCTAGATAAAGCAAGGCACCGGGACCCCAACTCATTCATTCATTTGCATGTCCCTTGCGGAACTTTGCCTCCCAAACAGCACTCCTGTAGGCCTCTCGGTTGTGAGCAAGATGGTCCAACTCATAGAGGCCATTACTGAACTCTTTTTGTGTATGTGTGTTAGCCACACAAAGACGAGTTACAATGACAATATCTGAACTGCCGTATGTGCCCATGCATTAAAACGATACTGTCGACACACCAACACAAGAAACTAGTATGTCAGAAAAATTATAGGAATTACTACATTTGCATATATATGTTACATGCTCAAACAGAGAACAAATTCTGAATTATTATTAACAGACACAAAAGTTATGAGCGGCCTTTGGCGTCTCTTATTAGAAAATCATTTATGTTGATATACCAACATCCATGGGGGGGGGGGGGGGGGTGTGAAGACGCTTGTCCAATGAGCATTCAGCGAACCATAGCTGATATGCCAGCGTCAGCAAACCATAGCTGACCTTGTCCCATCTCTTCGCTGTACCCCCAGTAACCGTCCTAGCCTGGCTAATGGGGCAGGGATCACCACAGACCCCATGATGGTGGAGTCTGCTAAAGAGGCATTGCACACCCCCTGCTTTTTAGCTGTACTCCGAGACTGAAAAAGTAGCTGCCATAACCCGCTCCCAGGCGATACGATGCTGTGCCTCACCACCTCTACAGCATCGGCTGCGAAGAACAACAGCTCGCAGTTACAGGGAGTTCGTACAAGTACAATACCGAGATCCATACAAACAATGACCCACATACAAAGCGATTTTGGTAGAAGAAAATGCGACAATTATTGTCTTTATGTTCCGGCTGAAATGAATAAATGTCGGCGGTGATTTTTACCATTTATAATTCAATTCTCAAAGTTTAGCAATAAAAGTGACAGTTGAGAAAAGGCTTCACATTTTTTAAAAAAACTGATCAGTCAATTCCTCAAGTGCCTAAATAGACTGTCGTCCTTGGGATAGTAAACTGACAGGCGAACGGATTGGACAAGGCACAAACAGTTGCACCTAACGAAGAATAACAGTTACTATCCCTCCTGAAGATATGTATGTGAATGATGTATTATCTTCATTACTAACACAGCAACGTGTATAACTTTACTTGACGGTGGCCTGTTTTGACTGAGGCCATTTTGGTGGTATACTAGGCTGATACTGCACTTTCTTTTTTGCGTTCTCCATCTTGATTTTGAAGGAGCCAAATAACCGTTCGCACGCGCCAGGGTTTTTTTGTATGGAATAAAAAAAAATTTGTGTATAAAATACATCGTGTCTTCTGTTTTTAACATATATATAGAATATGTGTAGCTCTGTAATATTCCAGCTGCATTTTTGCTCACTCTTTATTTACAGCGTATTAATATCAGACGCGGTTGCTATACGCATTTTTTTACGCTGTGATCTCATCAAATTGAGCCATTGTTTTCATTCATTCATATGCATGTCCCTTGTGGAACTTTGCCTCCCTAACAGCACCCCTGTAGGCTTCTCGGTTGTGAGCAAGATGGCATGCTGCTGGTGCATCCATTTGCTGATCATCAACGATATCTTGCACCCATCTTGGCCTTGGTCTTCTCTTTCTTTTTCCCATTATGTACACTTCCAAGACGGTCTTCTCTAGATTATCATGGCGTTTAATGTGTTGAAAATATTTAAGTTTTCTTTGTTTAATCCTCTTTATTAGCCAGCCTTCTTCAATATTAAGTTCTTGTAGTATGGATATATTTGTTCTGTTGTATTCATATGAAATATGAAACAAAAAATAATGAAACTTCTCATTAACCATGAAGGAAAAATATACATAGAAGGAATATCTGTTGAAGAAGTAAACCAATCTGCATACCTCGGCAGCTACATAGACCCGGATGGTGACACTAGAAAGGAAATTAGAATACGAATTGCAAAAGCAGCATTGGTATTCAAGAATCTTGAGAACATATGGCACAAAAACCAAGTTAAGACTATTCAATTCAAATGTAATATCCACCCTCATTTATGCACGCAAAAACTGAAAAACAACTAAAGAAACAGACAAGAAATTAGACTTTTAAAAAAACAAATGCATAATAAAAATACTCGGTATAAAGTAGAACGAATTCAAGAACAACGCAGAGATAAGACAGATGAGCAAACAACAACCTGTCTCATGGGTGATCAGAAAAAGAAGATGGAAATATGTCGGTCACGTGATGAGAAGAAACACTCATAGAATCCCAAATCAAGCTATCAAGAGGAACATAACAGGCCAAAGTAAAAGAGGTCATTGTTAAGAGAAGACAGTTTATGGCCATAACATCCCTTGTTGAGGTTGAAAAACTCGCCGAAAACAGGAAAAGTTGGCGAACTGATGTGGACGAGCCGCTCGCTGAGTGGTTGGAGCAAGTCTGCCTCGCGCGGCTCGCCACATGACAATGCTAAGACGGGAGAATAGTCGGACACAGAAGGGAATGATTATTCGTTATGATGAGAGTCAATGGCGGCTGAGTCGGGTCGTATGACACACTCAGTCCAGCCGACCATATTGTCGATGCATATTTGTGTGATTAAGTTTATAATTTATATATGTTATGAATTATGTCTTCCTCGTAATAAGAGGAGAAATTCTGTCAGATGCATGGATATCATCACAAGCTGGATGGGTGCATATCTAATTCCATCAAGGCCTTCATCCGCATGGCTGGCAGATATGTATGTGTCGAGATGGTGTTCTGGAATTTCATAACCTGGCCGCAGCAGCTGCATTCAATGAGGCGATCAATACAATGAATTATGGAAGTGGGAGAACGAGTAATTCTATTTCAGTGCATTAGCACACCTGAATTGTGTAATATTATTTCAGTGCAAGGTAGCACATGATGGTGATGGGGCGTGTGTTTATAAGGAACGGATTCGTAGCAGGAGTGGCTATATATATATTGTTCAATGCACTGGCACATGATGATGATGATGCGTGTGTTTATAAGGGGTGGATTTCGTAGCAGCAGTGGCTGCATATGTTAATGAATGCATAGGCACATATATTTGTTTTATGAGAGTGTAGACGTAGCTTATGAGGGCCAGGAGATCCCAGCCCAACATTAGGCGTATATATATATATGTTATGCTTAGAAGATTTCAATGACATTGATGATACACGTCATTATTGAACGTGACCCTTATTGATGCATGCCATTCTCAATATGTGTTACTTGTTACCTTATATTTATGTCATGTTTGTTACCATGATGATACGTGCGGATGTCTTTTGTGTCATGTTGTGTATGACGTCACGTGATATATGTAGAGAGCTTTAATAAATGGTTGTAACTTGATTTAATGACTTGGATTTTATGTATGACATGTTTATTGTAAGTGTGGATGAAGATGGTCTGATGCATGATTGGCACACAGTAACCTGAGAGGGAAATCCTGGGTTGTAGTGCTAGTTTTGGAATGGCCACCCCAGTACATAGGCCATGGGTTTTGGGTTGTAGTTGGGTCTTGGTCCTGTCCCTCCCCCTTATTGTCCCCAGTTGTGAACTTAGCAACCAACTAAGTTTACACTACCATGCGAGCCCTGTGTGACGTTTAGCGGCACGGGAAGGATATAAGGTATAAGATTAATATGGCTAAGTGGGTGGCTGATTGGTTGGGTTGATGGTAATTACGAGGGATGATTGATAACTTCGCGGCCTAATGTACAACGGATTATTTGTGGACAACTTTTTTTGGTTATTTCTCAATATAGTCCCCTTGCACATTTATGCACTTAGTCCAGCGATCCTGGAGCATACGGATCTATTCTTGGTAAAAGTCAGCGTCTTGTGCCAGTAGAAAGTGGTCTACAGCATGAATGATGTCATCATCTGAAGCAAATTTGCGACCACTGAGCTCCTTTTTGAGTTTGGTAAACAGGTAATAGTCCGAAGGGGCCTAATCTGGGGAATAAGGATGATGTTCAAGAAGGTGGAAGCCGCATTCATGAATGCCAGCCATTGCCACTGCCGACTTGTGAACTGGAGCATTGTCTTAATGAACGATGACTTCTCTCGTCAATTTCCCTCAACGCTTTTCCTTCAGTTTGACCTGCAAGTGCTTCACAAGATTAGCATAATAGGCCCCGGTGACCGTTCTGCCCATTTGAAGATAATCAACCTATAACACACCTTCTGAATTCCAAAAGATGGAAGCCATCACTTTGCCTGCAGACAGAGCCACCCTTGCTTTCTTTGGAGATGGGGATCCATGGTGTTTCCACTGCTTTGACTGTTCTTTGGTTTCAGGTTGAAAATGATGAACCCAAATCTCATCCATAGTCACAAATTGCCGAAGAAACTTTTCAGGATCTGCAGAAAAATGGCCAAGATTGTCTCTTGACATGTTGAGACGTTGTCATTTGTGGTCAGCTCCAAGTAGTTTCGGAACCCATCGAGCAGAGACCTTTGTCATTTGAAGATGATTGCGAATAATGTCATAAACACGTTCCTGGGAGATGTCCAACTCAGTAGCAATGTACCGTTCAGTTGATAGTCGATCCTCCATTATCATGTCATGGATTCTCCCGGTGTTGTTATCAAAACTCGATACGTAGGATTTGACAGGATTTCAGCCGAGCATGAAAATCGGTTAAAAAAACATTAGACTGTACTGACTACTTTCTGATTTGGGGAATATTAAGGCAAAGAAAGTTTCTTTTTAAACGCTAGGTATTTATTTGAAACAACAGAAGTGTAAATAACGTGAAGACATGTGTGCTAAAAACTTACACATACAAACCATTGCCTGTGGTTTAAATGCACTTCGTTCTGCATGTGATGAGAATTATGATGATGGAAGTAATGTCATCATGTTAACTGTTTCTCATTTTGCAATAAATTTATAGTTTATACGACATTTTTGTTCCTTTAATTTATAAATTGTTATAATTCTATTTAAAATTGCTGGTTGGAGATGCTGAAACTTGATTAATTAACATAATTTGTTTTAGAATATTAAGGGTTAAGTTTGAAAACTGGGTAGTACGGAAAGGTATGCTACTGTACAGAGAGGCAAACTTCCTAGGGCCGACCTTGTTTGTAATCCGTAAAAAAATTAAATTTTAAAAAAAAAAGAAAAAACTGAAGAAGGATTTTTTTTTTACTATGCACAAAATATTACCGCTGTAAATGATTGAATACGTAAATAAAATATGTGAGAAATGTCTGAAAGTTCTCTGTAACTCAGTTCAGAGAAATTATTTTTCCTGATTTGGTAATTTACACTGCATATTATGGGTTTAAAAAAAAAAGTCAAAATAACTAATGTTCTTTGCTCTAACGAAGTTTTACATTTTGAAATAAAGAAGTGAGGAAGGTGACAGACTTTACAAGTAACTGATGCACATGTTTGAAAGTTGTTTCCAACTAGATCCAGATAATTAACTTTTCCAAAATCTTTGTTAATTGCATGACTAATATCTGAGGACAGGGTTTCACATAATACCTTCCAGGTTAAAATATTTCTTGTTGTTGGGGTTTGAATATCCAGAGTAAATGATAAAATTCGCGAAGACCTGGCAATGATGATTATAATGATATCTAAAGTTACTAATTGTCGCAAACATGGGCGAGACTTTCCAGGCCTTTTCCCATTGCCGGTGTGGTTCACGATATTGGAGAATCGGGGCAAAACTGTTTTATCCCAGACTATATTTCCAAAGTTAATATTGAGCCATCATTTTCTCTCTTCTCTCTCTCTCCCCCCCCCCCCCCCCGCAAGAGTTTTTCTTTTTCTTTTTTTTCTCTCCTCTTCCTTTTCTTTTTAAATGGGCAACAATAAACAGATTACCCGTTTAAGCGTTTTATTTTATGTACCGTTTTACAGTAAGATTTCGAAAGCTTAGCTAACACCCGAGTAACAGCACTTTTGTGTCCAAGACAAGTTATCAATAACTGCAGATTTCAAAAATGAATTTCCAGTTTATGCTGTCAGATTCTTAAAAAAGACAGCGTGGTAAAGTGCTTACATCTATAATATCTCTCCTGCCAAGCGCTGAATGCGGTAATGAGTATCAGGAGAAGTGAAGAAACAGAAGAACGGATTGTGAGCTAGGGCCTAGATACCAGGAGCCACTCCATTCACGTGGTAACGTTTTGTTGAGCGTATGGTGATCCGCTATCACTTACCTGCCCATCCCAGCATCATAGCCTTCGAACCAACCGTGTGTTATGAGAGGAACTTCTGGCGGATCAAAGCATTTCAAGTCAAACATACTCGTTGACTCTGTGAGGACATTGAATTATTGTGAGCCATAACTCGACTACGGATTATGAGCCCATAGCCATTCGGATTTTCCCAGAGAAATACCGACACATACTATATATATATATATATATATATATATATATATATATATATATATATATATATATATATAACTTGTTTTTCTTGAGTTTTATGTTCGAAATGGAATTACATTGAACATATCCAAATATTTCAGTTGCTACTATTCAAAATCCTGCCTCATTTCTATGTCCTATGCTAAATTTCCCTACAACATGCCCTTCATCTTCTGCTCTTTCTGTGCCAATCTTTGCATTAAAATCCCCCATTATTAATACAATATCATTTTTCCGTACCTGGTCTATCGTCGTTTGCAGTGTGTTATACAAGTTTTCTACTTCCTCTTCTTCTGCTGCTGATGTAGGTGCATATATCTGGATGACTGTTATATTTCTAGGAATGCCCTTAAGTCTGATTGTGAGGATTCTATAACTTACTGGATTGTAGCCTAGTAATACTTTTGATGCTGATTTATCCAAGTAAAAAGCCACTCCATTCCTTCCTCCTAATTCTCCACCAGAGTATATAAAGATATTATCATTATCGCTCTTAAAGTGTCCTGATCCTTTCCATCGATGTTAGCAGATTCCCAAAATGTGTATCCCCGTTCTTTTCATCTCGTCACTTATTATTTGATATTTTCCCTCATACATACTTCTTATATTCCATGTTCATACTCTTATTTTTCTTTTTAGTTTGATGCAGGTGTTTTCCTTAGTAACACCGTCAGGATTTTGTCAGTCATCACAATTACTAGTACTGACTTCTCCGGTGTAAAAATTAGATCTATCTGGCCTGGGGGCCTCACCACCAGATCTTTTTCCTGTTTGACTTTCCATGATTGCTGTTTGGGTTTCTTAGTATATTTCCAGAAGATAGTTTACCATTGCTTCCCTTCCGGGCAGTGACTGTACTAGTCAGTGATCGTAGCTACTGTCCCTACATTGAGATCATCTGCCTACCATCATAGAATGGTGACCATACACAAAATTATCTGTCGTCTGCTCTCTCATTCCACCCACCAACGTGACCCTGATCGGGGGGCTATACGTATACTCCACCTTGCCCAAGGGTGTCCCGTAGACTGACGGAGGTAAGGAGGTGTCTTACTTCTCCTTTGATAGGGGATACTCCTACACCGCTAGCCATAGAGGCAGGTAACAATCTAATGGCATTTTGCATGGAAAATGAGTTAATGATTGCTAACACACTTTTTAAACAACATCCAAGAAGACTTTACACATGGACATCACCTGATGGGAAAACCATGAATCAAATAGATTACATTTTAATGCAAAGAAAGTGGAGATCATGTATAACATCAGCAAACACTTTACCAGGTGCTGATTGTGACACAGACCATGAGTTATTAATAGCAGATATGTAGATAAAGATAAAAAAGACAGTTACGGGGTCAAAACCAATCCGCTTTGATCTTACAAAAATACCAGAAAAATACAGTATAGAAGTGAAAAACCGTTTCGAAATCATGATGGCTGTACAGGAGGAGATGACACCAGATAATTTGGCTACGCAGGCCAGAGATATCTTAATAACAACAGCTAAAGACGTGGTTCCAGTAAAGAAAACACAAAAGAATGGATAGATTACAGCAGGTACACTAGAACTGATAAAACAACATAGAGAAATGAAGACGAATTGGAAAGTGACAAACAACAACAAAGAGGAATATAAAACTTTAACAAAAGAAGTACGAAGAAACATAAGAAAAGATAAAAACAATACATACAAGATTGTTGTGAAAGAATAGAAAGACATCAGAAGTATGGAAGAGATAATGAAATGTTTAAAGAAATGAAGACATTGACGAGAAATGTCACACCTCAACTAAATGTGATTTGTGATGAGATGGGGGATACCTTGACAGAGACAGAGGAAATACTAGAAAGATGGAAGGAATATTGCAGAGGAATGTATGAAACAACCGACTGTGGAAGCAGAAATCAACAATGTGAATTATTATTGCAGGAGAAAGAACCCGATCCGACAATAGAAGAAGTTTTATGGGCAATAAAGAGTCTGAAAAATGGTAAATCACCAGGATGTGATGAGATAACAGCTGAATTTATTAAAGCAGGAGAAAATAAATGTGCAACAATCTGTCATGCACTATGTAAAAAGATATGGCATTCAGGTATTTGGCCAAAAGAATGGAAAAGAACAGTATTCATACCACTGCCAGAAAAAAAAATAGGTAACCTGAAATTATGCACAAACTACAGAACTGTTGCCCTGATTAGTCATGCCAGTAAAATTCTGCTAAAAATCATAATGGGTAGACTTCGAAAGAAAATAAAAGAAGAAGTCAATATGGCTCAAGCTGGTTTCAGGCAAGGAAGAGGATCAAGAGGTCATGTATTCAATATAAGATTAATAATAGAGAAATGCAGAGAGTTTAATGTGAATCTATATTTATTCTTTATAGACTACTCAAAGGCATTTGATTGTGTACAACATCAGAAACTTAGGGAAATAATGGGAAAAATGGGAGTTCCAACACATGTGATACAATTAATATCACTGCTGTATCTAGACCAACAAGCAGCAGTGAGAATAAATGGTGAAACAACAACTTGGTTTGACATAAAACAAGGGGTCCGTCAGGGGTACATATTGTCGCTTTACTTATTTAACTTGTATGCTGAAAATATAATGAGGAATGTTAGAGAAGACATAGACAAAGAATATTACGATGCCATAACAATTGGAGGTTATGAAATACCAGAGATTAGATATGCTGATGACACAGTATTACTGTCTACAACACAAAAAGTAATGGAAAAACTAATTATGTCAGTCGGTAAGAACAGCGAAAAGCAAAACCCCTATCTCAATGCAAAGGAAACTAAATTGATGACAACTGACAAAACAAACAAGGCCGTTGAAATATGTATCAATGAGGGAAAACTCAAAGAAGTGGAGAATTTTGAATATCTTGGATCACTACTAACTAATAATGGAGATACAATGAGGGAAATTAAAAGGAGGACATCTATAGCTCTTCAGAAAGTAAAACAACTAAAGAATCTGTGGAGAGGAGCAGACAGAACCACAAAAATAAGATTTTTTAGGTCATGCATCTTTCTCATCGCAACATGTGCCTGTGAGACCTGGACACTTAACAAAACAGCTGAGAAACACATAAATGCCTTTGAATGTAAATGCTACAGAAGAGTTCTTCAAATAATCATGGACACAAAAAAGAACAAATATATCTATACTAGAAGAGCTTTAATATTGAGAGAGGCTGGCTAGTAAAGAAGATGAAAGAGAGAAAACTTAAATATTTTGAACATAGTAAATGTCATGATAATCTAGAGAAGACCGTGTTGGAAGGGTACATAATGGGAAAAAGAAGGAGAGAAAGACCAAGGCGAAGATGGCTGCAAGACATCATTGATGATCTGCAAATGGGTGCATCAACTGCAGGCCATCTTGCTCACAACCGTAAGGCCTACAGAAGTGCTGTTTGGGAAGTAAAGTTCCGCAAGGGACATGCAAATGAATGAATGAATGAACTGTTCAAAATCAGAATATTTATTTTAAAGTTAGTGTTTATAGTGATAGTTCTCAAACAAATGAATTAGCATTAATCATAAAGATATGGCAATTATTATACAAATTATTGCTTGGTGGTTGGTAAGTACTTTGCTGGTGGGTAGTGAGTGGTTTGTTGTTGTTGGTGGTGGATAGTTTATTGGTTTATTGTGGTTAATTGATTGGTGGGCTAGCTGGTTGATGAATGGTGGATAGTTTGTTGGTAGGTACTGATTAGTTGGTTGGTTGGTAATGATTAGATGTTTGGTGGGTGGTGGATAGTTGCTTGGTTCTTGGTGGTTAGTGGGTTGGTGGTTGGTTGGTGGGTAGTGAGTAGTTGTTTGGATTGTGAGTTAGTGGTTGAATTGTTCCACTTTGTTTCAACATTTTTAATTGTCTTTTTTCCAGTAATTCTGCAATGCTTTACAATGCGATGCCAATCTTACAACATAGTTGGTAACTTTTTGCTTATATTATAACAGACAGACAGACAGACAGACAGACAGACAGACAAATAGACAGACAGACAGATCACTGCATGAAAAGAGCAAATGATGCTTTTTAAAACTTGTCACAAGCAGCATATTAGACGTTTCTAGTTTTTCCCGATGCTCTTAATCTTTAACGATATTATTCCAAGAAGAATCTCAGTAGTTTTGTAGTCTTTAAGCTTACTGGGAATTCAGTTTCAGTGCTCCCAAGTCTCAGAGCTGAATAAGCCAAGAAGTGGATGAATTTCGGCGCCGAAACGACCGACAGACTCCTTAATTTTTCGGCGTCGGAACTGTTCCGGATCACTGAGCATGTCGCATAAACTGCTCTGCGATTGATGTTATTGCCTTTGTCCCCCTCGCTCCTAACAGTGCCTCCACCGCTGCGACTGTGACGATGTGTCTAGCCAATCCCCGAGCGGCCCAGCTGCCGATTTCGATCGCTGATGATTGAGGGGGCGTGAACTCAGTCGAAGAATATTTTCGTCATTAATGTCATTATGTTTCGTTTTTAGCCAATCACTGCCGATCTCGGAGTCGACATATGCCAAATCGTGTTATTTCATGATTATCAAAGCGAAAGATGGAACACGCAGTTGCGTGTTGTTCATAACAAAAATAGCTGAACTAAAAATGACGTATATGTGCTTTAATGCAGTGACCCGATTGCTTATAAGAGGTCTTTAAATTAGACAAGCGCTAGTTATTTCAGCAAATCAGAATACGAAACATTATCAGTACTGCTTCGCAATTCATGCGCCTGTTATGCTGTAACTCCTGTTATATACTGCACCGTGATACCTATTTTTCTTCTATTTTGAAACTATAAAAGCGGTGCATATTTACTGAAAATGTTTACTTTGGAATTATTGCTAGCATAGTTTAAAGATCTTCTGAGTTCTGCTCTGGATTTCTATCATTCTGATTAGAAAATTCAGTACACGAAGGACACATTGAATCACATACGTTTTTCTGACAAGTAAAAATAGTGTTTCACGAGTGAATACTGTATAAGTGGTGCTAGTAGCTAGATCTTCAAAGGCAGTGTCTTCTACCAAAATTATACGACAATGGCCACAGACGACATAGAAACAGTAAGTGTATCATCGACACATTTGTTGGATCAGTTATCAAAGTCTCAAACCACGCCACCGACGGCTGTATCATCGACACATTTGTTGGATCAGTTATCAAAGTCTCAAACCACGCCACCGACTGCTGTATCATCGCCTTCAATACTGAGAACTGCTCCAGTGCTTCCGTCCTCAAAAAAATCATCCTTTTCAATTAGCAGTATTTTGGGCGAAGACAATATAAGAAAGGTGAAAACATGGAAAATGAACGGCAATGAAGAGGTCCGTATTCAGAACGAATATGATAAATCCCAAGATGAAGTCGGTAAGGAAACGGTAATGACGAATTTCTCAGACCTTTACAGCAGATTTCAGCTGTACTCTGATCAAAGTTTGTTCACGGGAGCAGTAAATCTCAGCCTTTGGTATACGTGGTACACCGGATTCTTTACATCTCAAGATGACAGTAAGTTTTTATCAGCTTTGTGTTTTTGTATGTTTTTTTGTTTGTTTGTTTGTTTTGTTTTCTTTGTTTTGTTTGTTTGTTTTGTTTTGCTTTTTTGTTTTGTTTTTTAAATTAACAAATCGTACACTAGACCACGGCAAGTTAGCAAAAAATAGTTCAGTATTTTACAAAGACATTGAATCCTTATTCTGATACTGCAATAATTAAAAATCTTAAGTCACGATAGTTGTCTTTCTTACATGCTCAAAGCCATCTTTCGGATTCTCTTGAAAGTCTAGTTTGTGTGTTTGTATTTTTCCTCAGCTGTTTATGATATCGACAATATTTTGAAGAGTCCAGTGTTTTTATTTTCAGTACATGAATTCTTAATATGGGTATTTATATTCTGCGTTATTGGTTTCATTTGTTTAAAAAATCGTTATTACTATTAATTTTGAAAGTAAAATTGTTCATGTTTATTACTGCCATGATTATTTGTAACAATTTTGGAGAAGCAAATGGCAAGTTAGCAAGGATAAATGCTGAAATAATAAAAAAATTGGCGTTGAAACATTGCATACATAAACATATGAGATGGAAATACAACAACAACAACAACCGCAACAACAACAACGACAACAACAACGACAACAACAACAACAACAACAGCAACAAAACAATTCATTTAAAATAAATAAATAAAACCTAAAAGTTAGCACCAAAAAAAATTCAGAAAAGGGGAAAAAAAAGCTCCTTCCGTGATTGGAAATACCAAAGATAACGCAGAAGCAGAAGATAGAGAAGCATGCCACCAACGTTGTCCGACACTGATGGTACGTAGCGAAATGAATTAAATCTATCTCATGCAATCATTCATTAAGAAGGCGTTATATCATTTAACATCGACGGTCACTGCTTCTCCATTCTGTGAGGTCATTACTTTCCGTTTACCACATCTGACGTCTCTCTGTTCCAGTGTCACTTAATCAGCTCCACAAAATATTTTTCTCACGGTTTCCCTCTCTTTCTTATTTTTTTTTCACTGATTGTTATTGTTTCTAACTTCTGTCTTTTCAGGAGATGCTCAAAGAGTTGTTGATTCTCTCTCTCTCTCTCTCTCTCTCTCTCTCTCTCTCTCTCTCTCTGAACCTTAAGTGCCCAGGGCATATGGGGCTTCCGCAAGGGTTTTCCACAAATGCCTGTCCTTTGCCTTTTTTTCTGCTCTTGCCCAGGTGAGCCCTCTATTGCTCAACATCCTTTCTGTTGTTCTTCTCCATGTCTCTTTTAGTTTACCCTTACTTCTATTCCCTGTGGTGTCCATCTTAGTGCTATTTTTGGTAGTGAGTTGTCAGTCATTCGGAGCACATGTCCCAACCATCGCCAGCGTCTTTCTTCAATAACTTCTGTCAATAATCTCTGCCAACAAGATGTTATTTCTTATGGTGTTTGGCCAAAATATTTTTCTAATTCTTCATAAACATTTAGTCTGGAAAGAATTCAACTTGTTTTCTATGGTTTTGGTGATTTTCCAGCATTCACTTCCATAGAGTAGTACACATAGAACATTGCTCTTAAATATCCTGATTTTCGTATTTATGCTTAGTTTTTTAGATTTCCATATAGTCTACAGCACTGTAAAAGCCTGGTTTGCTCTAGTAAGTCTGCTGTTGATGTCCTCTGCGCCGTCTCCATTTTCTACTACTCTACTGCCAAGATATACAAATTCATTGACCTCCTCCACTAACTTGCTAACTACTCTGATTACATTTCTGTTGTTCACATTTTGCTTCATTAACTTTGTTGATTGCTTTCTTCTTATTGTTTTAGTTTGTCACATTCTACAGCCTCTCTAAGAACTTTACTTGTTTTTATGGTTGTTTATAATATATATTACGTCTTACTCTAAAATAACATCTATGTTGCTTCTAATTTCTGTCCAATAGCATCAAAGAAAAGTTTACTGGTCTAAAGTGCTAGACCTTAAGAAATCATATCTTTGGGGTTTTTAGGTTCTTAAGACGAACGAGTTTATGAATGATATAAGAATATACTTAGACATTGTTTTAAAATTTGTCTACAACGTTAAAGTATTTTCAAGAAAAGCATAGGCGTAATCTGATTTTCTTTATTACTGACGATGATCATTATAAAAATTATCATGGTAAACGAATCAAATGATATTCTTAGATCAAATGATATGTCTGCCATGCATGCGATCTGTCTTTAATTTGCTGGTTTTACATTAAGAAACGTTTCATTACCACGTTCTTTTACCTGATCGTCAGTTTCTTTTTTTTCATGTATTTCAAATAATAAATCTTGAAATGTTCTAATTTTAATAGATTTCTTTCATTATTTTCTATTATACGTACAAATCTATCTTGTTAAAATGTCCATTTTCAATTGCTTATGCGTTGACAGGGAAGATGCTTCCACGATCTGTGAAGTCAACACGTCCACCGCCATTGCCACGCGAAGATGTCAGTATTTCTCCTGACTCTAACATTCAGATCACTGCAGACTCTCCTTTCTTCAAGCAACGTGTGAATGATACGTGTGACTCCGAAGATGAGGAGAATGATCATAACAAGGATGAGAGCAAAGATGGCAGCAGTAACAGTAAAGATGACGCTGAGGATGTTGATGAAAGAAGAAAACAGAGAAAGAAGAAGACGAGGACCGTGTTTTCTCGCAGTCAGGTAAGACACTGTACTTAAGCGTGGACTTTTTTTCCCATCTGCGAATACTTTTACTCGTCAGAAAGGATGATATAGTCTTGTGGTAGAAGACGTTAGCCAGTCATTTGCTTGTCCCTTACGGAACTTTGCTTCCCTAACAGCTCTCCTTTAGGCCTCTCGGTTGTAAGCAAGATGCCCTGTTGCTGATGCATCCATTTGCAGATTATCAACGATGTCTTGCAGCCATCTTCGCCGTGGTCTTTCTCTCTTTCTTTATCCCATTATGTACCCTTCCAAGACGGTCTTCACTAAATTATCATGACTTTTAATGTGTCCAAAATATTTAAGTTTTCTCTGTTTAATCCTCTTTACTGGCCAGCCATCTTCAGTATTAAGTTATTGTCGTATGGATATATTTGTTCTTTTATTTTTGTGTCCATGACATTTGAAGAAATCTTCTATAGCATTTACATTCAAAGGCATTTTTGTGTTTCTCAGCTGTTTTGTTAAGTGTCCAGGTCTCACAGGCACATGTAGCGATGGGAAAGACGCATGCCCTTAAAAATCTGATTTTTGTGATAGAAGACGTACGGTGAGAAAAAAATGGTTTCTCATCTTAAGACCACTCCCATCGTTCTCCAAGCACTTCATCTAAAGAAATCTCGCATAACGCACCTTACGTTAGGAAACAGTGTATTTAACTGAGAAACTCGACATTAATTCTAGAAACTGAGCCCTGAAAAGTAAAACTTGTCATGTCTCTAACCATCTTCTTCTTCGAACATTTTCTGGCGTGGACTTTAACAAACTTCAGAAACAGTCAGTGTCAGGTACAATTTTTCTTCGACTAAATGCAGACTTTGATCACATCAGTTTCGCTTGCTCCTCATATGCTGGGCGTTCTTGTAGAATACGTATGTTTCCCCTTTAACTTACTGGTGCTACGTTTGCATTATGTCGGTCAGGCCGCTTGTTTGATTGACTTTAATCGCTTCATATGCTACAAGACTTGTTTTCATTGCTCCATCTCATATTCAAGGCATCACAACAGAACTCGATGCGGATTTTTTTTAAAAAATGACGACAAGTACATCCTCTGGTCATCACAAATAGGACACTCTTGTGCTAGATCCTTCGTCATCAGTGCAGGAGATACATTGGTGGACTGTTTCGTCAGTGGTCTTGGGTTTTTTCCTCTCATTCTTTTCTGATGTGAAATGAATGTCATACCCATCAGAGTCCACACTGCTGGACTAGGTATTTAACAACTCGTATCGCGCCCCACTTGGACACACGTGCATAAACTGCATCTCAAATGTTTTAAATCAAATTTACTGTAGACTTTCCTCTCATTTAGTCATGAAATGTTCGTTGTTGCTTTCTCTGTTTGCTACATTATAATTCTGTGATTCTTTTGTGGTTCTCGTGTCAATGAAAGTTGACTCTAAAATTGTTTTCTCTCGCCGTTAACCGCTGCCAGTGATTTATCATAACATAGCTGAAGCAATTATGAAACTAGTTATGAGGTAAACAGTGAAATATCCTTAATATATTTTTGGACAAGAAACACTAAAGCAGAAGGTAGATTGCACATTAATGGGAATTCATTTAATAGTAATATAAAAAAGGATTAATCTACTAAAAGGTTAAACGCGCCAAGCAAAAACTCACAGAAAGAATTCATAGTACAATACGACATTTTCAGGTCTTTCAGCTGGAATCAATCTTTGATGTGAAACGATATTTGTCAGGCTCGGAGAGAGCAGGTCTTGCGGCAACCCTGCGACTGACAGAAACACAGGTAGGTGAATCAGTTCTCATTCGCAACTAAAATGGTAATGCCACGCTAGAAGTTCATATGAGCTTTGCATATTAAAAACTGCGTTCTGGAATCCCCATGTTTCATTTCTTTTGTCATCATTCAACTTTCATTTATCTGATATTCCCCACTTTTCTTGCTTGGTGTGGTAATGAAAGAATTCATTTATTATTTATATTATTAACAATTTCAAAAATCCATTTATTATTTATACTATTAACAATTTCAAAAATCCATTTATTATTTATACTATTAACAATTTCAAAAATCCATTTATTATTTATACTATTAACAATTTCAAAAATCATCTTCGTTATTAAAAGACTACTTTTAGTTCATTTTTTGTAAAAAAAAAACAAACAAATTATATAAAACTTCTCACGTTGTACTTGAACTTGTCTTATTCTTACCATTTCCATTCTTTTGCAGGTGAAAATTTGGTTTCAGAACAGAAGAAACAAATGGAAGCGACAACTGGCGGCAGAGATGGAAATGAACCTATCTCAGAGGGGTTTCCACCGCGTGGTTCAAGTTCCAGTTTTGTACCACGAAAACGACTTTCAAGCAAAACGAGGACACTCAGACTCCAAACATCCAGGCAGCTCAGCTATCCGTAAATCCTCTACTCCTTCCCCATTTTCTCCTCCTTTAAATTTAAATCTTACTTCTTTATGTCACCCCCACCCATACCGTAGCTTGTCTTCTCTGAGGTTACTCCACGGAGATGTATGATTTCAGTGAACTAAGTGTTGTAATTTAAGAATAATATTGACATTCCTTTCGTGGAATACTTGTGGCACTCTAACGCCAGTGTGTTCAGCTGGTGAATTTGATGTGTAGCACATGAGCACCAAGACTTACGTATACTGCCTTCTGTCCTGTCCGAGAATGTGCTTCTGTCCTGGGGAATCTAACACATACAGAGCATGAAAACAAAAATCGTGGACAGTCTAATACGATGGTACAATAGAAAGTCAAGATGGAAAATATCAGGGATCGAGATCTACCGAGAAGCATGACCACCAACCCCTATGATTACGGCGCCTGATGATAAGGAATCTAATAAGTTCGATTTTTTTTTCATTAAATAAGTGGAAAAATTTAACATCAGTGATCTGAATCGTTATCATGAAGCTTAGAATACATTATTGGAGAATGATGACACGTTGTGAAGTCTGGACATTGTGCCATATATACAGAATTCATTTACAGACGAATATATGGTTTCTCCTAGCCCACTGAAATCCGAATGTAAGTAACACAAAAGTACATTCTCAGACTTCACAAGAAACAGCCCAACGCAAATGTAAGGGACTCATTTTTACTGTCTATTTGAATGAAGCGCAACCGGGGTTGGTCCACTCTCTTCTTAAGAGCAGCAGCTCGCTTTGTTATAACACATCCTTGCTTATGACTGCTGTCCTACCATGTATTAGATGCTCTAATAACAGACGCAGAGATCACACGAGCCCTTGGTCTAAACTGAGTAGTATCCCCCTTCCTCATACGACTAATACGTACTTGAACAGTGTAAACTAGAAGATATGCATGTCATAGTAAAAACCTTTGGAAATGGATTGGACATTTGCTCCGAAGAGACCCCAGCAAACGCCGCTAAAACAGCCATGAGATGAACACCCGTAGAAAAAAAAGAGACCATCCATCTCTTTGGCGGAGAGCTGGCGAAGTGCGTAGCATGCAGCACAGTTGGGGCACAACACAGTGACTTTCCGAAGACCGAGAGAGATGGAGCGAATTTGCTGCTGCCCAGGGCCTACTTGGGGTGGTTGCTTAGCCATCGACATGGATGGATGCGTGAATACGACTAACAACGTTCATTGCCTGATACATGGCCTGGCTCTTTCCTAGCGGCCTGGCTCTTTCCTAGCTATGATCTCTACAGTTACAATATGACTGTTTATTACACAGACCAAACACAAACTGACACGTTATTGTGAGAATTTTACTTTTCAGCAAACTTATTACTTATTTCTTTAATGATTACTATGTAAATAACATTTACTCTGTTTTTTTTTCCCCCTGAACGACGAGCTCCTTTTCTTCCCACAGCCTAAGTCTGCTCAGCCTGATAGGTTATGCGCCACTGCACAAACGCAAGCTTCTAATACACGCGAGTATACGCAGATTTTCACACAGTTATTCCACTACAAAAAATTCGACTCTTTTGAAAACAAATGCCCAAGAAAAATACTCGGTATAAAGTATAACGAAATCAAGAATAATGCAGAGTTAAGGCAGATGAGCAAACAACAACTTGTCTCATGGGTGATCAGAAAAAGAAGATGGACATATGTCATTCATGTGATCCGAAGAAACGGTCAGAGAATCCCAAAACAACCTAGCAAGTGGAATACAAAAGGCCGAAAAAAAGGAGGTCGGCCACGTGGAACTCTAAAGAGGACATTGTTAAGAGAGGCCAGTTTCATGGGTATAACATCCCTTGATGAGGCTGAAAAGCTGACAGAAAACAGGAAAGCCTGGTAACTACCATGCGAGCCCTATGTGACGTTTAAAGGCACGGAAAGGATGTAAGAAGATTCCTGCACTGTTTAAATCTGCGAAAGCGCCAGCATGTATGGCGAGCTAAGCAAATAATTTAATACAGTAGAAAGGGGGACCATGAACAGGAGAACGTTGACAAACCCCTATAGTTAACTAGTTAAATATGACAATCGTAATTCTATTTTCTTTTTAATCGTTTGATAGCTTCAGGATTTATTAAAGTGCATGTTTGTTAACTCTCTGTTAAATTTACGTTAACAGATTTGTTTTGCGTCCTCATGCATTACTTTATCTCTGTTTCGACTCCGTTTTACTTTGAGTATGTGTGTAGTGTGCGGATGTCTGTGTGCGTGTAGTGTGTGTGTGCGGGTAGTGTGTGGATGTGTGTGTGCGTGTAGTGTGCGGATGTCTGTGTGCGTGTAGTGTGTGTGTGCGTGTAGTGTGTGGATGTGTGTGTGCGTGTAGTGTGTGGATGTGTGTTTTTTTTAATTACGCCATCTAAGCATTTTTTTCTGTAAAGTAAATATTTTTTTTTTCTTAAGGGTTTCTGAAAATTTCTCAGAATTGTCTGACAAACAGGTTTCTATCAGTATATTTTTGAAAAGAGATACTGTTAAGCTACAAACATGTTTCTATCAGTATATTTTTTAAAAGAGATACTGATACGTACAGAATACACTGTAAAAGCAAAGGTCATTTTCATGAAATAAATATAATCCCATTTCAGTGACAGCAGAAATAAAAATTAATAGTGACACAATATTACAATGTTTCTTTGCTTTTATTTACAGCTCCAATAACAGAATTTTGTTTATATTGTGACAATCAAAAATGTGTGAATAATTTTATCTGGATGTCGGTTTGTCTATCTTTCTGTCAGTCTGTCTCTTTATAAATCTAACTGTCTATTAAATTATCTGTTTATCTGTTTACCTGTCTATCTGTCTGTGTCTGTCTGTCTGCATGTCTGTTTGTCAGCTAGTGACAGCTCGTAAAATTGAATGCCTGTTTCCATTCTACTCGTTTAAGATGCATAAACTTTTGAAACATAAAACCAGACACATTTTTCTGCCTTATACGATCTACACTACACAATGAAATATTGGAATATAGACGGAAAGACTATCCAAGCCCCATTCTGCATGTGCCAAGATCCCAGGGTCCAAAACACATTCAGTAAGTCTGCACTCTCTCCAAACCTGGCTTTAAGAAAAGAACATGAACAATATGATACCTATGTAGTATAACAGAAGCACCATTATAGAAGAAGAAAGATTTGTTTTCGTCTGTCTTCTGAATTATATACTTTGTATGGCTAGGTTATATATACACGTTACGGTCGTGACGAAAGTGTATCACAATAAAGTCTCTTCCCTCGTATAGACGAACAACACACAGGATCAACTTTTTCTACAAACGAACATTAAAAGTCAAAGCAGCTAAGGCAGGTTGACCAGTTACAGACGACGATGTTTACTTCCAACATGACGGCAGTAATGAATGAGTGGCTCACAGAATGAAGTAATCTTATTATCTTATACCTTATATCTTATATCCTTCCCCTGCCGTTAAAAGTCACATAGGGCTCGCAAGGTAGTTCGCCAATTTTTCCTGTCTTCGGCGAGTCCTTCAACCTCATCAAGGGATTTTATGCCTATTAATTTGGCCTCTCTTAACAATGTCCTCTTTAGAGTTTCACGTGGTCTGTCTCTTTTTCTTCGGCCTGTTGTGTTCCACTTGATAGCTTGTTTTGGGATTCTCTGATCATTTCTTCTCATCACGTGACCAACATATGTCCATCTCCTTTTCCTGATCACACATGAGACTGGTTGTTGTTCAGTCATCTGTCTTATCTCTGATTTGTTCTTGAATTCGTTCCACTTGATGCCGAGTATTTTCCTTAGGCATTTGTTTTCAAAAGAATCTCATTTCTTGTCTGTTTCTTTAGTTGTTTTCCAGCTTTCGCATGGATAAATGAGGGTGGATATTACATTTGATTTGAATAGTCTTCTGGTTTTTGTGCCTATAACTTTTGAATGCCATATGTTTTCAAGATTCTTGAAGATCGTTGCTGCTTTTACAATTCTAATTCTAACTTCCTTTCTGGTGTCACTGTCCTGGTCTGTGTAACTGCCAAGGTATGAAATTGATTGTTTTCTTCAAAATCTGTCCCTTCTACGTGTATTTTTTCTATTTTGATTAATGAGAAGTTTCATTATTCTGCCTTTGTTATTGTTAATTTCAATTCCTATTTTGCTAGCCAGTGAAGACAGGCTATCTGTTTTTTTCTTGCATGGAATTCACATTGTTACTGATAAGATTTATGGCATCATCAAAATCAAGAGTCCCATGTACCCAATCAATACATGTGTTACCTGTGCAGTATTTTTTCATTATGAAGTCTATTGCAATTCCAAAAAGCAAAGGAGACAGCATACATCCTTGTTTCACATCTGTTTCAATCTGGAACCGTTCACTCATCCCTTCTTCTGTCTTGACTGCACAGACATATCCATTGTAGAAGTCCTTAATGATGTTGATAATTTTAGGTGGTATTCCATATAGTCTTATACTTCTCCACAATGAATCTCTGTGTATGCTATCAAATGCCTTTTTAAACTCTATGAAGTTCAGTATTAATTATTTCTGCTTTTCAATATGTTCTTCAAGTATTATTCTTAGAGTAAAGATCTGGTCGAGACAGCTTCTCCTTTTTCGAAATCCTGCTTGTTCTTCTCTCATTGCGGTATCCACTATATCTTTAATTCTTTCTATTCAAAATGACCTTGCAAAATTCTTTTGACACAGCTGATATTAAGGTTACTCCTCTCCAATTGTTACAGTCACTAAGGTTGCCTTTTTTTTTTTGGTATTTTAAAAATGATTCATTTTGTCCATTTAGAAGGGACCTTTTCTTCTTTCCAAATCTTATTAAACATTCTCTGTAGTTGTCTCATGTTGTCACTATTGATAGCTTTTAACATTTCGGGTGTTATTTCATCTTCACCTGCAGCTTTGTAGTAGTACATCGTGATAAACGTTGACAACTTCAGACGGCCAAGATCTTCCATCCAATATTCAGTTACTACAGACATATGTCTCAAAGTTCGACCACAGCCATCTTTCTCGCTCAAGGGCAAAGCACAGCTTTCCGTTTCCCCGTCTCCGCTTTGCCCAGCCACGCAAACTCCGAAGGTACCTGAAGCCATTGCCCTATGTTTACTAAGTCCTGTAAACACTACCGCTACAGAAGCACACAGGAAGAACTCCTGCTAACAATGGTATTCATGAAAGGGACCCGTCAGCTAGTCTAGAAAGCTGAGCATAAGAAAGTGAAAGAGGATGACAGGTAAACGTGGCGAATGATAAGGATGGCTTAGCGCAATACACTAATGCAGTAACTGAGATATCTTCTAGCACGATTCTATTTTTGTGCATGGCTTTACTCGCTCATATATGTTATCATTTAGTAGCTGGTACTATGCTGAATTTGTTTCCTATTCAAGCGAGTTTTGGCGCCCTGTATTCGCTAATACGTACAGCGTACATTTTATATATTATATCCCCAACCCAGCGCGTCACAGGTGGCGGATGGTGAAAGTCCTCCAGATATGGAGGATCCCTGTGAATAAGGAGTTGTCCAAATAAGCAGGCGCGGACCAACTGGCGGTAGACTCAGAGAGCGAGGTGGGGTAGTAGGTGGCTCTACTACTCCTATAAAGTGCCTCAGGTGCTCAGTGAAGGGAATACCAGGCGGGTCAGAGGCGCCTTAAAACCTCTCGCTCCCGCTGCCTTGCGGGTAGGACAGGGAGTCCAAAGGCTAGCGGAGAGTCCGTACACAAACCAACAGAAGGCAACGGGAAACCGCTGTTGTAGCTCCCAAGAACAATTATGCTTATTCAGAGTCATAGATTCATCATAAACGACGTTAATGGATGTTCCTCTGGAACAGCCTCGTCCGGTAGGGCAGCTCACGAGCCACAGGTGAGGCCAGATCGTCATCAAGCTACTGGTGGCAAAACTAACAAGTTCAAAATAGCAACATGGAATGTTAGAACTTTATTCCAGGCTGGAAAATTAGAAAATGTAAAGATGGAAATGGAAAGGATGAAGATCAACATATTAGGAATGAGTGAAGTTAGATGGACAGGTGCAGGAAAGATAAACTCAGATAAATATACAATAATATATTCAGGAAGTGAGAAACATGAACGAGGAGTAGGAATTATATTTGATGAAAAAACGCAAGGACAATTGTAGGATATTTGAACATCTCGGACAGAGTCCTGCTAGCCCAACTGAAAGGACAACCAATAAACATAAATATTATACAAGTGTATGCTCCAACATCTGAAAGTTCTGAGGAAGATATACAGATATTTTATAATGACACAGAGACAGCACTAAAACACACAAAGTCACATGAAGTTACCATAGTCATGGGAGATTTTAATGCCAAAGTTGGTAAAGGAAGAACTTCGGACATCGTTGGTGACTATGGACTGGGGGAGAGGAATGACAGAGGTTATAGATTAATTGAATGGGCAAGAGTACATAGCATGGTTGTAGGAAACACCTGGTTTAAACAACATCCTCGAAGACTGGCAACGTGGTGCAGCCCAGACAAAAAGACATTTAACCAGATAGACTACATATTAATCAACAAACGATTCCGCAATGCATTACTGACAACAAAAACCATGCCAGGAGCTGACTGCAATAGTGACCATGATCCACTCTGTGGAAAAGTTAGAATAAAGCTAAAGAAAGCAGGCAGAAAAGTGAGAAACATCACACTGAATACAGAACTTCTTAAAAATGACCAAGAACTGCGAGAACAATACAAAGTTATTATAACAAATAGATACAATACAATAGCAAAGATAAATAGTATAGATGAACAATGGGAAATGTTAAGAGATTCTATCCACCAAACTGCTAAGGAGATAATACCACCGAAAAAAGAAGCCCCTAAAAATAAATGGATGACAGACGACATCTTAGGACTGATGGACAAGAGGAGGAGAAGTAAAAATAACGAGGAAAAATATAGCAAGATAAATATGAAATAAGACACAAATGCAGAGAAGCAAAAGAAGTGTGGTTAAATGAACAGTGCAGACAGATAGAGGACGCTCATAATAAAGACAGCAAAAACATGCACAAACGAATTAATGAACTCACAGGCAGGAAAACAAAATATACCACAGGATGCCTGAAATCGAAAGAAGGTAAAATGTTAATGGGAAAAGAAGACATTGTGGACAGGTGGACAGAGTATATCGGTGAGCTATATGGAGGAGAAAGACCAGAATTAACACCAGATACTGAAAACTGTGATGGACCGCCAATACTTGAAGATGAAATCATAGATGCCATCAAACACATGAAGAAAGGAAAAGCGACTGGGTCTGATAATATAACAATAGAAGAAATAGAGGCACTAGAGGAGACAGGAATAAAAATAATAACCAAGTTACTGAATGATATTTACAACAGTGGTTATATTCCCAGTGAGCTGCTTAAATCCACGTTTATAGCACTACCAAAGAAACCAGGTGCAAAGGAATGTGACGACCACCGGACTATCAGCCTCTCATGTCACATAACGAAGTTACTTCTGAGAATCATTATGAGAAGAAACAAGGAAAAGATAAAAATGGAAATAGCAGATGAACAGTTTGGATTTGTTGAAGGAAAGGGAACACACAATGCCATTTATGCTTTACGAACACTAACAGAAAGAGCTTTAGAAGTACAGAAAGATCTCTACTTATGCTTCATTGATTACACCAAGGCATTTGACAAGGTGAAACATAGTGAAATTATTAAAATGCTTGAAGACATCAATATAGACGGCAAAGACTTGAGGATTGTAAAACATCTATACTGGCAGCAAGAAGCAGCAGTTCGAGTTGAAAATAGAATTGGAAAATACCAACCTATAAAACAAGGGGTGCGACAAGGATGTGTACTATCTCCAGACCTTTTTTCTCTGTACAGCGAGAATATTCTAAGAACAATCATCACAGAACCAGGCATAAAAATTGGAGGATACAATATTAACAACCTTCGGTATGCTGACGACACAGTACTGATAGCTGAGAACCAACAAGACCTGCAAAATCTCTTGAATAAAGTCGCCAAAGAAAGTGAACAGAAAGGCCTTACTTTGAACATCAAAAAGACAGAGACTATGGTTATATCTAAGAAACAGAATCCACCAGCATGCAGTATTAAATTAAACGGAACCATTCTAAAGCAGGTGCAGAAATTCAAATACCTTGGAGCAGTAATAACTTCAGATGGGAAATGCAGAACAGAAATTAGGAACAGAATAGGTCAAGCAAAGACTGCATTTCAGAGAATGAGAAACATATTAACTAACACATCTTTATCAATGAATGTTAGAAAACGAGTCCTAAAATGCTATATTGAACCTATTTTGTTATATGGAAGTGAATCATGGACAATAGGCAAGTCTGCACAAAAATCATTGGAAGCAGCAGAAATGTGGTTTATTAGAAGAATGTTGCGAATCCCCTGGACAGCAAAAATAACTAATGAAGAATGTATGAGAAGAGCTGGAGAGACAAAAAACCTTGTCAGAAAGATAAGAGAGAGACAATGTACTTTCATAGGACATGCAATGAGAAGAGGGGGCATTGAAAATATTATAACAACAGGAAAAATAGAAGGAAGAAGATCAAGAGGAAGACCAAGAGAAATGATACTGGACAGTCTGACGGGATGGTGTGAGAGGAGATCACCAACTGAACTGATGGCCTGCATGAAGGATCGTGTACTGTGGAGAAGCATAATAGCCAACGCCAGTCGGCACGGCACCTGATGATGATGATGATGATGTACATTTTATGCCACTGTAATAAAAATACTTTTTATTCTACATTCAACCAGTTTCCGATTGCTACATTACGGAGAATCTCTCTCTCTCTCTCTCTCTCTCTCTCTCTCTCTCTCTCTTTCTCTCTCTCTCCCTCTCTAGTCTATTGCAATCAGGCGGTAGTAGTTTATATCCACAACCAGCTATCTTTTGCTCTTTCTATAAGATAAGTGTTTGACTGTGCTCTTTTCCACTCTTATAGTCCGTCACTTACTGTGCTCTTTTCCACTCTTATAGTCCGTCACTTATCTTGTTTCTTTGTCTTCCAGTGTCCTTTGTCCCTCCTGTTTTCCTGTTGTGTCTTGGTGTTCTAGTTTGCCTCTTCTCAAAACATGTCCTACAAATCTCGTGGTGTGTCGTGTTCTTAATTTGTGCTA
Organism: Achatina immaculata; assembly: GCA_009760885.1. Taxonomy (NCBI): domain Eukaryota; kingdom Metazoa; phylum Mollusca; class Gastropoda; order Stylommatophora; family Achatinidae; genus Lissachatina; species Lissachatina immaculata. Next base: position 47,325,437 of record CM019717.1, on the reverse strand, counting down.
TAATTTCTCTCTTTTGACCAGCCTCACTTAGAACTTCGTTACTGTTTTATTGGCCTAGGAACTACATCTCCGTCGCTTCCAGCAGATTTTGAGTGCTCTTTGTTAATGTCCGTGTTTTGCATCCGTATAACATTATGGATTCAATGTAACACTGAATAACCTTCATTTTGGTATTCATCGACAGAGTTTTAGTGTATAGTAGGTTTTTCATTTTTATATATGCTGATTTGAACCATTGAAGTCATGTGCTATTAATCACTAATAAAATATGAAGCATATTTGATTAGTATTATAGCACAGCTAGTCGCAAGTAAACATTATGAATCGTCTTCATACATAGTAATGAACCAAATGTAAACATTTCTAATTCATTTAGAACCACATTAGAACTGAACTGAAAGAAAAGTGAAGAATCCTATTTCTACTTGAAGTACAAGAGATAAAGAGTAAATAAATAGACCTTGTTGACTAAAAAAAATCTCTGACAATAAATATTGGGACATTCTGCAAGATTTGGTAGTTCAGCTGCTGAGGAAATATTAATACAGGGGTGGTGGGGAGAGAGAGAGAGAGAGAGAGAGAGAGAGAGAGAGAGAGAGAGAGAGAGAGGGAGAGAAAAGAACGTCATTACAGTGATGCCCGGATGTGAATGAATACCGGAGACATTATCCCCCAGGTCACCTGCTGCATCTAATGACATGGTGTCACGTGGCATTCGTCTTGTGCACGCGCCCTGAAGTGTGAGCCTGCATAATCCACGCTACGCAACCCCAGTGCTCGCTTTTATCTCGTTACAAATCTTAATGTTCCCCCCCCCCAAATCTTGTGAAAAAACGTCATTGACCATTATTTTTCATCTTTTTTTTAAAAACTAAATTCTTTCAAACCGCAAGAAAAAAAACATCAAAAATATAACTTCACTGATATTCTCAGTGGCTTTGGAATGGAAGTGCTTTCCCGATACCGTTATATTATTATTAACCTACATTATCATTTCAAATTAAAGAAGCAGAAGAAGAAGAAGAAGAAGACTTGACTGTTTCCAACTCGTGACATGAAAAGACACAAATGTGTAATTGTCCCAAACAGCTTTACATTCAACCCAGCAGGCAACTACTGCAGTGTCTTCAGAGCAAACACAGTCTTTTCACTGGTGCATCGTTTTCATAAAAATTGCCCCATCCCGAAAGTGGATTGTAGAACGGAAATCTCAACTGTCTTTTGAGGGAATTTTCATAGAACTTGTAACATCTTGAATAAACGGAGTCTTAGTAATAATGCAATAAGGGAGGAAATGTGATCATAGAAAAGTTATCTTTTTAAGGCTGTATTGTAGACGAAATTCATACGCTTTATTCCATTCTGTCTTCTCTTTAACTCGTAAGTCTATTGCCTTTCTAACCGATCATTATCCTTGATTCACTTATCCTACATTCAGCCAGTTTCCGACAGCTACATTACGTAGACTCAGTCATAATGTTTTGTAAAGTTGATAGGCAAAATGCCTTAACAAACAGAGAAATTACACAGTCTGAGTTGTGTTTCCTTATTATATGCATATTTTTTTTTAAAGCAAAGATGCATTGTATTTTCCTATCCCTGTAAAGATGGTAACACATGTTTTCGTTGGTTTCTTTCTATTTCGTTAAAAAAAACTGTGAACATCTTTTAAAGGTCTTACTTTATAGTTAATTCTAATTTCCGTGTATATCGCCTTATTTTTATCTATAATTTTCATGTATAGCGCCATATTTTTTTATCTCTAATTTGCATGTATAGATGTTTCAAATTTATATTTTTACATGAACTGCCTTAAAATTTTAATAGATTGTTAACATTTACCTCCGTCAGTCTACGGGACACCCTTGGGCAAGGTGGAGTACCCGTATAGCACCCCGATCAGGGTGACGTGAAGCCATGGGAGCAGGTGGTGGATGGAATGAGAGAGCACCTGACAGATAATGTTGGTTATGGTCACCATTCTATGATGGTAGCAGATGATCTCAATGTAGGGACAATGGCTACGATCACTGACTAGTACAGTCACTGCCCGAAAGGAAAGCAATGGTAAACTATCTTCTGGAATATACCAAGAAACCCAAACAGCAACATGGAAAGTCAGATAGGAAAAAGATCTGGTGGTGAGTCCTCCAGGCCAGATAGATCTAATTTTAACACTGGAGAAGAGTGTGAGACAGAGGTCAGTACTATTAATTGTGATGACTGACAAAATCCTGACGGTGTTACTAAGGAAAACCCCTGCATCAAACTAAAAAGAAAAATAAGAGTAGGAACATGGAATGTAAGAAGTATGTATGAGGGAAAATACAAGTAATAAGTGACGAGATGAAAAGAACGGGGATACATATTTTGGGAATCTGTGAACATTGATGGAAAGGATCAGGACACTTCAAGAGCGAAAATGATAATATGTTTATATACTCTGGTGGAGAATTAGGAGGAAAGAATGGAGTGGCTTTTTACTTGGACAAATCAACATCAAAAGCATTACTAGGTTACAATCCAGTAAGTGATAGAATCCTCACTATCAGACTTAAGGGCACTCCTAGAAATATAACATTCATCCAGATATATGCACCTACATCAGCAGCAGCAGAAGAAGAGGAAGTATAAAACTTGTATAAAACACTGTAAACGACGATAGACCAGGTACGGAAACATTATATTGTATTAATAATGGGGGATTTTAATGCAAAGATTGGTACAGAAAGAACAGAAGACGAAGGACATGTTGTAGGGAAATTTAGCATATGACATAGATATAAGGCAGGTGACAGTCTAATGGCGTGTTGCATGGAAAATGAGCTAATGATTGCTAACACACTTTAAAACAACGTCCAAGAAGACTTTACACATGGACACCACCTGATGGGATAACCATGAATCAAATAGATTACATTTTAGTGCAAAGAAGGTGGAGATCAAGTACAACATTAGCAAAAACTTTACCAGGTGTTGATTGTGACATGGACCATGAGTTATTAATAGCAGACATGAAGATAAAGATAAGAAAAGATAGTTACGGAATCAAGACCACTCCGCTGTGATCTTACAAAAATACCAGAACAATACGATATAGAAGTGAAGAACCGTTTCGAAATCCTGATGGCTGTACAGGAGGAGATGACACCAGATGATTTGGCTACACAGGCCAGAGCTATCTTAATAACAACAGCTAAAGACATGGTTCCAGTAAAGAAAACATAAAACAATGGATGGATTACAGCAGGCACACTAGAACTGATAAAACAACGTAGAGAAATGAAGACACAGTGGAAAGTGACAACAAAGAAGAATATAAATTTTTAACAAAAGATGTATGAAGACACATAAGAAAAGACAAAAATCCAATATATACAAGATTGTTGTGAAAGAATAGAAGGACATCAGAAGTATGGAAGAGATAGTGAAATGTTTAAAGAAATGAAGACATTAACGTGAAATGTCACATCTAAGCTAAATGTAATTTGTGACGAAATGGGGAATACCTTGACAGAGACAGAGGAAATACTAGAAAGATAGAAGGAACATTGCAGAGGAATGTATGAAACACCTGACTGTGAAAGCAGAAATCAACAGTGTGAATTATTATTAGAGGAGAAATAACCCGAACCGACAATAGAAGAAGTTTTATGGGCAATAAAGAATTTGAAAAATGATAAATCACCAGGATGTGATGAGATAACAGCTGAACTTATGAAAGCAGGAGGAAAGGAATGTGCAACAATCTATCATACACTATGTAAAAAGATATGACATTCAGGTATTTGGCCAAAAGAATAGAAAAGAACTGTATTCATACCACTGCCAAAAAAAGGGTAACCTGAAATTATGCACAAACTACAGAACTGTTGCCCTGATTAGCTATGAGAGTAAAACTTTGTTAAAAATCATAATGGGTAAACTTAGTAAGAAAATAGAAGAAGAAGTCAATATGGTCCAAGCTGGTTTCAGGCAAGGAAGAGGATTAAGAGATCATATATTCAATATAAGATTAATAGCAGAGAAATGCAGAGAGTTTAATGTAAATCTATATTTATTCTTTATAGACTACTCAAAGGCATTTGATTGTATGCAACACCAGAAACTTAGGGAAATAATGGAAAAAAATGGGATTTCCAACACATTTGATACAATTAACATCACTGCTGTATCTAGACCAACAGGCAGCAGTAAGAATAAATGGTGAAGCAACAACTTGGTTTGACATAAAACAAGAAGTCCGTCAGGGGTGCATATTGTCGCCTTACTTATTTAACTTGTATACTGAAAATATAATAAGGAATGTTAGAGAAGATGTAGACAATGAATATTACGATGTCATAACAATTGGAAGTTATGAAATACCAGACATTAGATATGCTGATGTCACAGTATTATTGTCCACAACACAAAAAGTAATGGAAAAACTAATTATGCCAGTCCGTAAGAATAGTGAAGAGCAAAACATCTATCTTAATGCGAAGAAATGTAAATTGATGACAACTGACAAAACAAACAAGGCCGTTGAAATATGTATCAATGAGGAAAACTGGAAGATGTGGAGAGTTTTGAATATCTTGGATCACTACTAACTAATAATGGAGATATAATGAGGGAAATTAAAAGGAGGACATCTGTTGCTTTTCAGAAAGTAAAACAACTAAAGAATCTGTGGAGAGGAATAGACAGAACTACAAAAATAAGATTTTTAAGGGCATGCATCTTTCCCATAGCAACATATGACTGTGAGACCTGGACACTTAACAAAACAGCTGAGAAACACATAAATGCCTTTGAATGTGAATGCTACAGAAGAGTTCTTCAAATAATCATGGACATAAAAAAGAACAAATATATCAATACTACAAGAACTTTTCCTATATTTAAGAAGTCTGGCTAGTAAAGAGGATTAAACAGAGAAAACTTAAATATTTTGGAGACATTAAACGTCATGATAATCTAGAGAAGACCGTCCTGGAAGGGTACATAATGGGATAAAGAAAGAGAGGAAGACCAAGGCGAAGATGGCTGCAAGACATCGTTGATGATCTGCAGATGGATGCATCAGCAGTAGGCCATCTTGTCCATAACCGAGAGGCCTACAGGAGTGCTGTTAGGGAGGCAAAGTTCCGCAAGGGACATGCAAATGAATGAATGAAAGTTTCAGTCTTTTGAAAACAAATGCCTAAGAAAAATACTCGGTAAAAAGTGGGACGAATTCAAGAACAACACAGAGATAAGTCAGATGAGCCAACAACAACAACCTGTCTCGTGGGTGATCAGAAAAAGGAAATGAACATATGTCGGTCACATGATGAGAAGAAATAGGCAGAAAATTCCCAAACAACCTATCAAGTGGAACACAATAGGCCGAAGTAAAACGAGGTCGAACACGTGAATCTCTATAGAGGACGTTGTTAAGAGAGGCCAAATTAGTAGGCATAAAATCTCTTGATGAGGTTGAAAAGCTCGCGAAAACAGGAAATCTTGGCGAACTACCTTACGAGCCCTATGTGACCTTTAACAACATGAGAAGGATGTAAGATGTAAGAGTTTCGTTCAGTTTATAAGAATGCAGAAGAAAAACTACAGCCTTGAGAATCCTGCCTCTCTGTACTTTATAATGCTCCTCTTGTTTCCTGCTAATTTACCTTTGTTTATTTATCATAACATGTATCAAAGTCAGATCATTATCAGATGCCCTAACGACAGACTTTGGCAGTCTTGTTCTTTCACAAATCTCAATCCTTGATATTTTCCATCAGCTGAACTGATGGATTTTTTTTTTTAACACATGCCATGGCGCTATACTGCTTATGATTTTTTTTTCTCTTGACCTTTCACTGCTTCTCCTACTGTAGGGAGTGGGGAAAAAGCAAGCAGTGACCGGGTTTTAATTGGAAATCCCACTGGCCAGAGACAGGTTTTTTTTTTAACGAATATGCCCAGACCTTCGAGTCCGTCGCTGATCGGGTATATAAGACGAGAAGAGAGAAGTTTAAGAGATTCGATAGGCTGAGCACGTTGGAGTCCAGCGACCGTGTCATTGTTCAGACGTGAACGAAGATGGTCATTCGATAGATGGAGGCTGACATGTGTAGTTTAGTTGTGTGCATTTGCAATCAGGGTTGAACTCATATTATTCAAGGAAATGTTTTCTTTATGATTCGATAATGCATGTTGGAAATATATGGACATCATGTGCATGGAATTCGTTTGATGCGTGTTGCCTTGTGGATCAGAATGTGTAAATACAAGAATCGTGATTTTTGTAAAAAAAAAAGGATTGTTGTTTCGTGTGCATGTTATTTATATGTAAAGTGTGAACGTATGGGGTAGTCAGCCTTCCACCACTCAGTACGACGACGGCTAGATAGAGTAAAAGATTGAACACTATTCCCCGTCAGTCCAGTAAAATATAATACTACACTACCACTTAGCTTTTCTGCTGTATTTTATTAAATCAATTGCAGCAGTCAGATTAACCCTTCCAAAATACGCCATTTCCAGAATGAGGAAATGAAGCGATATTTGGATCAAATTAAGTATTCATGTCGGGTTATAACAATGTCAATCATATACAAATATTAGATTTTGTTTTTCCTTCCAAGAGCGCTTCCTCGGCGAATATCGTGGACTGGAGATGATTTTGTCAATAACAAAACACCCAGTGAATGAACTTTTATGATACTGGTATTCAGTTTTAAGGAGATTTTTAAAGATATATCATCTATTACTTTCCCAGTTTGGTTTAATGGATTAAAAAAATGGAGTAGCCATTTTAATGTATCCTTCGTAATGACCAAGACAAAGCGGCCTACATATTAACTTTCACGGCGACCGATTTCTACACTCCAGACTTACCACGTGAAGATCCAGGCACTTTTGTAATCCGGAGCACTGTACCTCCCGAAGTTGGCGATGGTTGGGACATGTGCTCTGGATGAATGACGACCCACTACTAATAATAGCACTAAGATGGACACCATAGGGGAACAGAAGTAAGGGCAGACCAAAGAAAACATGGAGAAGAACAACAGGGAGGATGTTGAGCAATAGAGTGGTCACCTGGGCAAGAGCAGAAAAAAGGTAAAGAACAGGAGTTTGTGGAAAACCCTTGCGAAGTCCCTTGTGCCTTGGGTACTTAAGGTTCAGAGAAAGATATATACCTCCCAAGAGCAAAGTTTAGTGCAAAACTATTGCATTTACAATGAGATAAACAAGGTAATTTGAATGAAACGGGCTGAGCTTTCATTATAACATGTTTTATGAGAATGGGTATTCTTGTTTTTGGAAAGTGAAATGAAGGCTGGAATGTAAGAGGTCTATAAAATTATTTATTAAGAGAAAGAAGACAAAGTCTGTAGATTATTAATATCAGATTCAAGACTTCGGAATATACTTTAAAGGTAAAAAATTAAGCAAGTGATAATTTCAAGGCTTTGAATGCTAGCAACCGGACATGACGTAAAAAGATTTATATCGAAATCATTCCTATAACTGCGTTACAGAAGCTGTATTTCTTGTTACTTCAAGTCACAGACTTGTTAATAAATATAAGAAAAACTGGAAGGTACTGGAAAGCAAATTATCTGTGACAGTTTTAGGTCTGAAGTACTCACAGATGTCGAGCTTTAGGAACAGCACTGACTTCTGGACGACTGAAACAAATACTGGCGAATCCTGCTACCACATTGTTCTCTTGGAGCAAGATGTCTTGATTTTTCAGCGCAGCCTGTTGTGTGAGACTTTATTATGTGTGTCTCAATGGTAAAGCTGGTGAGAAATAAACTTTTCTGGTCCTCTCTGAGAAGCTGGGCAAGTTACCACAGCACTCTTCGCCCAGTCTGGTTTATACTATTTATTCCAAGATCTTTATCATGGTATCGATTTCAAGATCTTCATGTCCGCAGATTCAAACAGATCTCTCTCTCTCTCTCTCTCTCTCTCTCTCTCTCACACACACACACACATGTACGTACACATATGCGCATGAGCACACACGCAGGAAATCTCCATTAGTGACATTCCCTGCATACAACTTCTGTCTTTTCTGGTCACTGCAAATGTCAACACTAACTTCCTTTTGCCCACCATTTTCCCGGCAATAAGCCAGTTCCCAAATGTCCTGCACTTTCTATAATCACGCAGTGCGGACCAGAGACAACGGGAAGACCTTAGAGTCGGGTACATTTTATAACTTCTTGTGAAATCTGATTCGTGGCAATAATATGGGCTCTTGGTTTTCATTGGCTACTTCAGGCAATAGCAATTGTTCCCAGGAGACTTCCGAAGCAGTGGGACGTTACCTCATCAACCGGAAGCTGGCTGAGAGCAGGTAATTAGCTAAATAAGGATGTGATTTGCGTGCTTCTGAAAGGATTAAACCTTATGTCTTTACGTGTAAGATGAAAATACTGCAACGCTTCAAACAACAGTTTCCTATCTTGTAGGTCATCAAAAAAGTGTAACGGTTCTCAACATTTTCTGATCCACTGTCACGTCGAAAAGGACGTCAGTAACTAACGAACGATGTTGTGCAGGACGCAGTTGTTTGGGTCAGAGAGCCCGGATCTGGCCGAAACCTTATACCTAAAACCTCGTGCGCACCTCTGACAGACTACTGATTCCAGTCATGTCATTCTTTTACTTTCTCTTAAGTGCTTTGTATTTTCTCTAGGCTCTCCACACAATACAGTTCTCTGTAACTTTACTGTGAGCAATCCTCGTTGTTTCCTATTCGCTAAATTTCTACAAGAACCCATGATATAACAGCGCAGCCATCGACAAGTTCATGGGGCATCCCTTCCTCCTCTACGCTGCGTTTGAATCCTATGGGTACACATTCCTCATTTCCCCTTCGGATTTCGTCTTGCATAACCAACTGACAGTTCCTGTCTGGTCGAAGGACAAAATCTTTTTAATCTGAAATAATTCCATAGACGGGTTACAAATTAAGAGAGTTCTAAGATTCAAATCGCTGCATTTCGTAGCATTAACTTAATTTTGCAACAAATTATCAATAAACTGACAGCTAATAATACATAGCCTCCATGGAGAAATGGAGGCCATGGAAATGTGGTTTATAAGAAGGATGTTGAAGGTACCATGGACAGCTAAGAAAACAAACGAAGAAGTCGTAAGAGAGACTGGAGTTAAAAAGCAAATTATAGCAAAGATCAGAGGTAGACAAGCGAGATTTATGGAACATTTCTTGAGAAGAGGAAAATTGGAACACACTATGCCAAGTGGAAAAACTGAGGGAGGAAGAGACAGAGGAAGACAGAGAAAGAAGTTACTGGATGGGCTGTCAGTGTGGCTAGGAAGAAAGTCACCGGCGGATCTCATAATCAACGCAAAAGACAGGGAATTGTGGAGAGAAATGATTGCCTACATCACGCGGCATGGCACTTATAATACATACTTATTAACACACACAAAAATTCACACAAAAAAATTCACAAATGATTCTGAAATAAAAAAAAGAACAACAGAGTTTTAAAAATCTACAGGTTACTAATATTTCAACAGAGCATTTGTCACAATCTCGTGATACTATCAGCGGTCCCTTTCTTTTCCGCTTTCTCCAAGACACTGGCGATGTGTGTTGGTCGTCATCCCAGTCTTCGTTGTCAGAGCAAGAAGCCACAAATAGGGCAGAAGAAAATCTACTTGAATCTGGTTCCCTTTGTTTATAGTTTGGGATCTACTCGGAAAACTTTGTCCATTGTCAAAAGAAACAAGCACAGTTCATTAGTTGTTCTTGTTTATGTAGGATAATGACATCATTACAAGTAAAATTAACTCTTTGTCCAGGGACGCTTTCGTGTGAACTGTCATTTCACTATCCTCTATTTATTTCGTTTATTAAAGTGTCAAAATAGTTTTTTTTTTTTAATGTAGCCATTGGGCAATGCTCCACGCTTAAATATGGTAAAAATTGATGAAAAATAATATTCAAGAAAATTATAGGAGTTTTTAAAAGTAGTATACATACACACACAAGCACACACATAGACACACAGTCAAACAAACGCACGCACTCACACACATGAGGCGAGGTTAAAAAAAAGTAACTGTACGTCAAACGATGTAACTAGTGATAAAAAATATGAAAAGAGTGAACATTTTTCGTATACAGTGTTTTTTTTTCAGTATATTTTCGGTTGCTTTTTTTTACTCGTTTTTTTTCTGTATGTATGTATGTATGTATGTATGTATGTATGTATATATGTATGTATGTATACTCAAAAATTATAGTTTCTTGTTTTTTGCTTTGCGTCCCTGAACAAGGCACTTGCTGAAATATTGATTGCACTTGTTACCTTTCATTGCATTTTGTCAGCATCTTTTGCCTTCTCATATAATCTCTTCTTGTCTTTGATAAAACTCCATCATGCAACTTTATTTATCAACATTGTTAGCGGCGCCTTCAGCTTGTTGACATCTGCAAAAATAAATACAGGAAAAGAGTTTCAATTCTTCTGTTATAAAACTTCCTACTGAAAAGAGGAAAAAAAAACAGGGAGGTAAGGTTGGGCGGGGGGGGGGGGGGTGTCAAGGCGTTTTAAATCCTCGGCGAAATGAACCAGCTGCTTCTTTCAAGAAGCTCTAAGCAAATGTCAGGAATACATGCTCATGCAGAGTCTTGCAGAGAGTGCCAATCATACTCTTTCTTTGAACTTTGTTCCTTTGATAAGGGGATTAAAGGTGCCATCAATAAATGCCGTCCATTTGGGAACTTTTTAGTTCATCCATTAAGTTTTAATACTTTAATTATCGAACAGTGCAGATGTTTGTTTCATTTTCAAGCGCTGAAGTAAGAAATATTTGTCAGGCGAGATAAAGTTTATTTTATGAAAGTGCTGTAATGGCCGTCGGTTTCCAATAAAATATAAGTACACGTATTTTGTGTGTGAAAATCGGGTTAAACTACTTGGCCCAAATGCACGCGCACGCGGATAGACTTTATTTTATGTCACGAATAACGTTCGATCACTGACAGAATATTTATTCATTGGGAAACACATACTGCACACAGCGCTTGTGTGAACATTCGTAAACGTGTTTTTGATAACTTATTGAAGAAGGCTGGCTAGTGAAGAGGATTAAAGAGAGAAAACTGAAATATTTTGGACACATTAAACGTCATGATAATTTAGAGAAGACCGTATTGGAAGGATACATAATGGGAAAAAGAAAAAGAGGAAGACCAAGACGAAGATGGCTGCACGACATCGTTGACGATCTGGAAATGGATGCAACAGCAGCAGGCCATCTTGCTCACAACCGAGAGGCCTACAGGAGTGCTGTTAGGGAGGCAAAGTTCCGCAAGGGACATGCAAATGAATGAATGAATGAATTGATAACTGGGACCGAAGCTACGATTTTTTTTTTTAAAGAGCATTAGCAGTGAATTGAAATTTAGGGAGCTAGATGTAAGGTGATATATAGCGCACAAGCTGCGAAGTACAACTGTTTGCTTTGCAGATATAGCTTTCAGTCAGTGATGGTAAAAATATGACACCATATAAAGCGGACAACACGAAATTCAGCATCAGTCTAGCTGAGTTCACAAAATAAGGCAAAAGTACTGACCATATGAAGGGTACCTGCTTTTTAAGCTTCGTCTACATTTATCTGTGATATATATATATATATAGTATATTGCTGGTCAAATTATTATTGGTATAATTATTTTTCTGCCACATAGTGCTGCTCCCTTGTCGAGGTGTGGCAGCCTGTGTTCCCTGACCAATCCAAAGTCTATCCCAGGTTAGGGGTTAGAGGTTATAGAGGTTGGAGGTTGGAGCATGGGGCCAATAATTGCATTGAAAGGAAATCAACAACATACATTGAATGAACGGAAATAAAAAATAAAAATAAAAATAATCATAAAAGAACGAGACAGCTAAAGTGTTTATATGGTTAACAATTTATCAAGGAACCCTCCCAGATGGAACAGCTCACGGCTAGAGAGCAAAGAGACGCAGAGACAACAAAATCAAAGGACGACACAAAGACATTACTCTCAAAACAAGGACGCCCAAATTAAAGTGAGAGACCCCACTGTGTAGACCAAATGCTATCAGTCTTGAACCTGACGGTGGCAGATATAATATCACAGTTTTCTAGTTATTAATTTGCGAACAGCCATTTCAGTGAACACGGCAGCGCTATTTTTCTGTTTTCACGCGCGTTTACACTTCTCGAGTGCTTAGTAACCATGGTAACTGCACACGTGGTACCACATTTATGGTCATAGTCCAACAAAGACTCATCGACAGGTCAAATGGGTCTCCGTATTTGCAATCACGTTTGATCTTTTACTGGTTAACATTCCTAACTCTAATTGTAGTTTCGTAAAATCTTATTTCCTTAAAATTTCATACCAGAATAAACAGGAAATGGGTTTTTAAAAAAAAACATCCCAGTATTTTGCCTTTAATGTATTCATGTGTGTGTTTTTTAAAAATATAATTACAGACGAGCATACACATCCGAGCTTCCTCCAATGAAATTACAAACAGCTTCAGATCTGTGCAATGGAAGAAATCTGTGACGCTGTTGTAGACTGATTATCTGTCACAGACGTTACAGCTCCCAGCAGCAGGGAGCATGGGTAGAAACTGGAAGCAGATACAAGCTGGATTCAGCCGCCACGTAACATTCTTTATAATCACGCTTCTTCATAAACTCGTATAATTTTAACATTACGGGTTCGTTGTGAGCATTGTTAAATTTAACTCAAGACAAGGAATTCCCAGGCCTTTTCTCTTTGATCCATCTTCTCTAAATGAAATATTGTTCGTTCAGATCGTCTTTACTATTTCAGTTTAGCTAAGCAACAATGTTTGAAATGCGAATCATATACAACAAAAAAAAAGTACAGCCCTATTTAGAACTTCAATGCTCTGAGAAATATTCTGAAAAGATTAGCTGTAACAGTCTGAAGTTTAGCCCTAATCCTAAATCATGCAATAATTAAAAACAAAATAGATCCTCTTACATTCAGGTTTGTATTGTTTGTTTGTTTTTTTTTTTTGTCGCATTTTTCTAAACAGTCCTGTAGGTCTAAAAAAATTCTCTCTTCATGTTTTGTGTTGAAAGATTGGCCCAGCTACTGTTTGTATCGTCAATATTCATTTCTACTTCATAAACTTTGCGTCTTTAAGTCGCTTTTGCAAACTTGGTTGATGTTATCTATTTTCATTAACATCCCATATCATATCACAAAATATTGATTAATGATGTTCTTGTAATTGATGTACAAATCTTATTTTCTTTACCTGCCTGCACAGAGCACCAGATTTTTGTTACACTTATTGTCTTCCAACAAAGTCTGGCTTATATCATCCTTGGGTTAACAGCGCCTTTTCTCAGCAAATACTTCCTTACATCAGCTTTCATACCAATTCATTTTCTGTACAGCAGCATTTATCTATAACTTCTGTGAAAATTTTATTCCTCCCTGAGTTAATTCCCCTCTACAATCATGTCTGTCCAAAACATTTAGTCTCGTGGTTCTTAATGTGGGAATCCATGGATCTCAGGGGGTCCACCGAAGGATTTTCGGGAGTCCCTGGATCATTACATGGATTGGCTCGACTGAAAAAAAAATCTTAGCGTCATCTGGGCCCCATTTATTGCTCTATTTTTAGTGAGGAGGTCACAGCGGTTCTCAGGCCAGAATGATGGTCTACGACTGAGAAAAGGTTAAGGACCGCTGATTTAGTCCGCATATGTCTATCACTTTAATAGTATTTCAGTTTCTAATTTATCATTATCATATTCCATTACCATAATCATGTCAGTTTTTCATTTATCAGATATCATTATCATAGGCCATAACCTATTCTTTTTTTAAATATTGTTTGTGGGAGTGTGTGATAAGTCTGATGGGGAAGGAAACTTTTTTTTTGCTCCTGCCATAGTTACGCCTATCTCTTTCTGGCCTGTTTCATCATCATCATCATCATCATCATCGCCTTTCACTCCCTTGAGAGCATTGGCCACGGATAAAGGCTCTCCAGTTATCCCTGTTTTTTGGACTTATTCTCTTCCATGTGTATCCCTTGTCTCTGAGCACTGTCATAATTTCTCTTCTCCAAGTAAGTCTAGGTCTTCCTCGTTTTCTATTTCCTTAAGGATTCCATGTCAGTGCCTGTCTTGTTATGCTGATGTCGGGCTTCCTCAGAGTGTGGCCAATCCACCTCCACTTCAGGCCTGTTTGTGGACTAAATATGTGTGCATGTCTGTGTGGTTGTAGGCGTGTGTGTGTTGACTAAATATGTGTCCATGTCTGTGTGTTTGTAGACGTGTGTGTGTTGACTAAATATGTGTCCATGTCTGTACGTTTGTAGACGTGTGTGTGTGTTTACTAAATATGTGTCCATGTCTGTGTGTTTGTAGACGTGTGTCTGTTGACTAAATATGTGTCCATGTCTGTGTGTTTGTAGACGTGTTTGTGTTGACTAAATATATGTCCATGTCTGTGTGTTTGTAGACGTGTGTGTGTTGACTAAATATGTGTCTATGTCTGTGTGTTTGTAGACGTGTGTGTGTGTTGACTAAATATGTGTCCATGTCTGTGTGTTTGTAGACGTGAGCCTCTGTGTGTGCGTTTTCTTTTCTTTGTTTTATAAACAAACATGGTCACTGCCAGCGCAGAATAACAATTCTCTGGTCACATGATATTAAACGTTCAGGAGGAAGCAGAATTTTTTTTTCTCCCACTGGACTCACAGTCCAGATCTTATACAGCAAATATATGGGTAATTAAAATACATTCTTCTGTTCAATTCAATGCTCTTTTTTTTCTGAAAAGAAGATAGAACCCCACACAGCAGCATGATTCATGTGTGTCTTGTGTCAGACTACAGGAAGATGGGAGCAGCCTAACAGACTACGGCGCAGTTCATCGGACTGAAGGCAATATGTTCTATCCTCGTTGCTATTGTTGCCTAGCTGAAGAAGAAAAACAAATGGGTACCTCGGCAGCTGTGTCAAAGAAAACTATTAAGAAAAGCAGAATATCTGCCAGCATGCAAGCCCGCCCCTTGTGCTGGTGCCGCCCGTAGGCACAAGATCAATAGCGCCGTTCCTTTGTGAAGCACAGATACAATGCGAAGTTGTATTCTTTACAAGGACGGCATTCTTACTGTCAAAGTTTTGTCCACTGTCTATTTGTCTAATTTTTTTTACTAGCATTCGTCAACCCAAGTGATCTATAAGTTAACTTAAATTTCTGAGCACGCAGCCTAGATTTAGTACATACTGTTTATACAAAGACAGACAGGTTAATGTTTACTTTAAATGGAAGGTTTTTTTTTCAATTAAGTAAAAAATATGCGTTGCACTTAGTAAACTTATAGTAAAAGGATTTTAACGAAATGTTTACATTTATATGCCAAGTCGCAATTCAAAAGCTAATTTCTCAGGTCCTTTTGCTTTGCAAAGTCCTACCCATTTTCACCCAGATTGAAACCGTATATGGAGTCACTAGCCCATTTAGTCTTTCTTCAATCAAAGCTGATCTCAGATGATTTTTTAAAAAAATTTTTATAAGCTTCTGTTTATAGAAGCTCTTTCTCGGCGCTGCCCACAGTTACTGATATTATTAGTCACATACGCAAAACAGTTATTTGGATAAATTTATTTCAACTGGCATTCATAAATGAGCTTCAGTATATGCTGAGGTCCAGTTTGGGATGCTACAGTTCTGCTTAGCATCTTCAGTTGTCAGTGAAGCTGCCCGCCTTTCTTACGAGGAGACCCCCCCCCCCCCCCAAAAAAAAAAAAAAACTATGTTTTTTAATCTGTTTTTCGTGCATTTATCTGTTGTATAGTTTTTGTACATGATTCTTGAAAAAAAAAGTTTTTGCCGAAATATTGGACTGTTGAATGTTTCTTATTTGTATGTGTTTATTCTGTTTTCTGCCATTCTTGTTTCTTGTTCACTTTCCTCACTCTTTCTATCTTTTTGTTGTTGTAAAATTGAACTGTGGTTTATTACAACAGAAATGTGGTTTATTAGAAGAATGTTGCGAATCCCCTGGACAGCAAAAATAACTAATGAAGAATGTATGAGAAGAGCTGGAGAGACAACAAATCTTGTCAAAAGGATAAGAGAGAGACAGTGTACTTTCATAGGACATGCAATGAGAAGAGGGGGCATTGAAAATATTATAACAACAGGAAAAATAGAAGGAAGAAGATCAAGAGGAAGACCAAGAGAAATGATACTGGACAGTCTGACGGGATGGTGTGAGAGATCACCAACTGAGCTGATGGCCTACATGAAGGATCGTGTACTCTAGAGAAGCATAATAGCCAACGCCAGTCGGCACGGCACCTGATGATGATGATGAAAACTGAACCACGAAGCTCCATCTACTTTCATCATTATTTTAGACACGAAGAAGTTTTTGTGTGTGTGCTTATTATGCTGCTGGACTAACTGCAGAGAGACCGGAGGGGGGGGGGAGAAGGTAAGAGAGAGTTGGAAGAAGAGAGAAAGAGGGAGAAACGGAAAGGGAGAGAGAGAGAGAGAGAGAAAGAGAGGATGAGAAAGTGGAACGAACGAACGAACATACTTTATTTTCAAAGGGTTAAGAATTGGGCACGCAGGCCCGTCTGACATTCTGCTGAGAGGGAGAGAGAAAGAGAGAAGTTGGGGGCAATTAGAGAGAGAAGGAGAGAATGAGAAAGAGAGAGAGGAGAGAGAGGAAGACAGGGAGAGAAAGAGAGAACTAAGAAGAGAGAGAGGTTAAAAAATGTAATAGAAATTTATCTTCAAGAATTCTTGTTACAAACTTCACACACGTCAGATTAATGTTTCTCAGATTTTCCAGTTAGCAATGAGATCGGCAGGAAGTTCTCCGTTGTAGAGCGCAAAGCAACAACACAACTCCTCAGGTCATCAGAGAAGTACACCCCCACCCCCTGTCAGGCAAGCGTTTCGGCCCTTTAAACTTCTACTGAAAGAAAAATAAATCTTGCTGAGCAGAAGAGACAGACAGGAGATGTCTAACAAACGCAAATGAGGAAAAGAACCTAATAAAATCCATAAGAAAACGATAGCCATCATTTATTGTACATATAATGAGAAAAGGAGGGCTTCAAAACACTATAACAACAGGAAAGATAAATGAGAAGAGAGGCCAAAGGAAAAAAAATCGTGGGCAGTCTAACGCGATAGCACAGTAAGAAGTCACCAAATGAGCTGATGTTATCAACTATCGAGACATGTGACGAAGCGTGATCGCCAATGTCTGCCATCATCATCATCATCATCATCATCATCATCATCATCATCATCATTCCCTTGAGAGCATAGACCACGGATAAAGACTCTCCAGCCATCCCTGTTCTTGGAATTATTCTCTGCTTCCCTCCATGTGTATCCCTTGTCTCTGAGCTCTGTCATAATTTCTCTTCTCTAGGTAAGTCTACGCCTTCCTCGTTTTCTATTTCCTTGAAGATTCCATGTCTCTGCCAGGGCTGCATCTAATGATGATGATGAATCTGCTGTCTCTGGGTTGTCTGATATTAGTGTGATTTATGACATATTTGAAATCATTCATAGTTTTCTCTGGTATTTCCCTCAGTCTGCAGCATAATCCACTTTCCTAACTTCGCGTTTTTTTTAAAAAATGTCCCAATATCCATGCAATACGAGGCGGAACTTTATCTAGTCTGGGCCATTTGTTCCATATTCTGACTGATTTGTTTCATACAATTATGATCAGAGCTACAAAAGACGGGATACTGTAGAAATGAATGCTTGGGTGGAAGCCATTTCTTCTTGTTGCTCGTCTTCTTTATCCTATCCGAGGCTCACATTAAGTTCCCAAACTGATGAGGGTCTTTTGTTCACACACCATCTCCCTCCATCCTTCCCTCCCTCCCCAAGCCCCTTACAGTTCTCTCCTCCTTGTTTATGTAGCTAGTATAAACTTACGCTGGGAAAATTGACCCACCAAATGCGACGTCGGAGATGAGGGTCGTCCGTGAGGCTAATGATTTCCCATGTCAGGACGGCAAGTGCCGAAGCTGCGCCTAATCGCCGGCTCTCCAGGAGACACACAATGACTCCGTTCTGTTTCGCGGCAGCTTGAGAAGACCTGGCTTAAGGACGTGGGTATTCATCTCATCAAGCCATTATGCCGGAGCCTTCATTTTACAAAATCCCTATCTTTAACCATCGCCAGATAATCTCCCTGCAGATTAGTTTCCAGTCATATTCTATCAAAGAAAGAAAGGAATGTTTGATGTTTGAAAGTGATGAGAGAGCACCTTCGTAGTACTTGGTGGTCTGGAAATTTTGCAGAATTTTTATTAGAATTTTAATGAGACGTTTGTGAATTCAGTTTATCGTCAAATGACTGACTCCCCGGACTGCTATCAACATAACTTGCTTTAACATCAGATCAGCTTGCCAGATGCTTTAACATCAGATAAGCTTGCCAGATGCTTTAACGCTAGATCAGATTGCTACATGCTTTAGGTTTGATCAGCTTGCCCCTTTAAAGTTATTAGGACCGGCGAGCCATGCGGGTCAAGACACTATATTACCGTCCCATTGTGCATCAGGAAAACATCAAACTGCTGCCTACGTCTTTCCTATAGTGACGGACCTTGCCGTACTACCTAGGCCGTCTTGTGCAGCCAGTGACAGACATTTTAGCTCAATCAAGATATCTCTTTATAAGATCTTCACTCAGAAAAGTAAACCCAAAAATTCAAGTCTACAGTTTTAGAACTCCAGTCAGTAGGACTGAGAAAATATCAGACAACCAATAAATTGAAGATGAGAGAAATCCACCAGACAATCAATCTGAATGGTGGGGGGGGGGGGGGGAGGTCCGGAAAAAAATACTTCGCATATTAAACTGCACCTTGAAACGTTCTATTATCTGTATGGCGTGAAAGCTAGTCACAAAAAAGTTCATTAAAAAACCAAAAACAAAAAAAAAAAGAAACGAAACACTAATCAAGTTTCAGACGTGTCAGTCTTCTGTTGTGTGTAGAAAACGGTTGAAATGAATAATCAAAACTAGGCTCTGCCATGCTGAAGCAAACGCTTGTTAATCTTCAAAAAGACCAAATAATAATGAAGCCACTTTGTGGTTACAGATCTGGATGGTATATTTCAAGATTTTAATTCATGTTATTGCCATGCCATGTTTATTTCTTTATGGCTTTGGGCATTACCTGATTAGATATATTTTTTTAATGGCTTTGGATATTGCCTGCAAGAAGGGATCGAAGATCTCAGGCTATTGTAAAGGTGACACCTGAGTAGCGAAGTGAATAATGAATTTGTTTTTCATGAACAGGTCAGTGGTTCGAATCCGATCGGAT
Organism: Achatina immaculata; assembly: GCA_009760885.1. Taxonomy (NCBI): domain Eukaryota; kingdom Metazoa; phylum Mollusca; class Gastropoda; order Stylommatophora; family Achatinidae; genus Lissachatina; species Lissachatina immaculata. The sequence goes on along the minus strand of CM019717.1, from coordinate 47,306,069 downwards.
GATGTAGAAATAGGTACCTGACTCCTTGTGGTACAGATCTTTACAAAAAATGACACAACGAAGGGTTTGTACAGTTTTTAAAAAATATAACACAGTATTATATAGTTAGACTACGAAATAACATCATAGACGAATCACTTTTTAGACAAGAGAGAAAGAAAAATTACAAGAGAATTACTTAGAGCTTGAATCATGGGACTCTGGTAGGATGAGAAGCCTTCTAACCACGAGATAACAGCTCATTAATAAACTTCGCTATCTTGCAACCCATAAAATGGTGTTTGATAACGAAGCCTTCAATGCTTGTCTGGTCGAAAATCGTGTCACTTGAAAAGGGAACGAAGTCACGACACCGAATTCCGTCGCTTAGATTCAGTCTCCTGCATGCATCAAACTTTTGAGACACATACTTTTTTTTATCGAGGTCTGACCATACAGCACTGTCTTCTATTACTGTACTAGCTCCTTCTGGAGCCGAGAAAGGAAAGACAACCAAACGTAATGTTGATCACATCACTCTCTAACGTGCAGAAGGTTAAGAAAATACAGAGACTAGCACATATCCCTGTACACCTCTGTTAAAGATACTTTTATGTTACCTTATAGATCAGCTATGTTTAAGATACTACCTCTACTACTACTACTACTACTACTACTACTACTACTACTACTACTACTGCCGCTGCTGCTGCTGCTTCTGCTACTACTAACTACTACTACTACTACTACTACTACTACTACTACTACTACTACTACTACTACTACTACTACTGAGTTCAAGTTCTTGGTCATGCTAAATCAGAAGTTCAGTCGCCAGGATGAAGTCCACAGTCTACTCCAGGTCTTACCGGCAGAACCACAGACTCCCACCTCAGGTAAGAGCCTTGTGGCCATGTCTGGCTGTGTAGATTTGTCAAATTTGGGCACTCTTGGAGAACATGTCCTGGAGTCTGTACTCCGTCCCTTCGGTGGTATTCGTCTGTATGTAAGATAAGACATACTTAATTTAATTAGACATTACATTTAAAACGTAACATCTAGAGTACAAGTGACTGTACACACCAGAGTAAGATTTCTGACCAAACAACGAAAAATGTTCCACAGCCAGCGTACGGGTACATCACCCACCCAGCAGCAAGAATGCTTGGTATAGTGCGTTTTATCAACTAAAAAAGACACTTACAAAATAAATACTCAGTCGATCCACCCCAATGGCCGTGAAAGTATTCATTAAAACTATAGCGCTCATTTCATCAAGTAAGGGCCGAACTCACTTGTTTATTTTCTTTACCCCCCCCCCCCACCTGCTTGTAACCACTGGGGTCATGGAGAGTCGGGCTGGGTCCGAAGTCAGTTAATCTCGGGTGGCTTGTCCAAAGACGCATACTCACATGTACGTAAATGTGCTTGAAAACAGTTTTTACAGAATAAATCTTTGTATACACCTTCAAACAAAAATTAATGTATATACGAAGCCAGTAATGTTAAGATTGCACTGTATGACGAGTGTCCCTCTTTTTTTTATGTTCAGTCTTGGTTTAATAGACTGTTTGTATCAATCATTCTCTCTCTCTCTCTCTCTCCCACCCCCTCAGAAATTGTTAATACAATATAACACTATTAAGATTTACCCTTTAAATCTATATCTAGCGAGTTTGAACGGAAGTTTATAGATCCCTTTGCTCGGGTGCAAGATGAGGTCGCAGGGCAGTGTTGCGTTCTGGTTTATTTTCCCTACTTGATATTGTATTCGGAATACATCGGATCAAATAATTAGAGAAACTGAATTCAAACTCTAATTCCAACTCGCCCTCTTAATTCTAATGAGCATCGTTGGCACTGAAAACAGAAACAGCAGCAGCGACAATAACCCAGAGAATTTAGCTTTTTAAAAAAATCTTAAAATAGTAATCGGGCGAAATATTTCGAGAGCTACTGTGACGCCGTTGTTAATACAGTTAATGCTGCTGAAGACAAAATCCAATAACAGAACGAGTTCACGTATTTCGCAATGAGTGGCTTCAGTACGACGTAGTAAATGTTTTCCAAGAACGTACAAAACACGAAAATACAAAATGTTTTACGAATTTTTTTTTTTAATGACAAAAGGTAATCTTTGTCTTGTCTTAAATTGTCTCCTTCCCCGTATACCTTTCAGTGCTGGGAAGAAAAAAATAGACATTTTTTGTTAGCGCTTGTCGATTTGCTTCGCTTGAATAAAGGGGTGTTTATGGTTTGTGTCATTTCTTTGTGTAATCTCTGCGTGGGCAGCCTTTTCCTGTTTCCTATTTTTCTTAGCGTGAGTGTTTTTCTGTTTACACTGGCAGTTAGGCTGATTTTAATACTGATAAATGTAAAAAAGGAAACAAAAGTTCTCGTATCCAAAGGAAAGATTTTAAAAGATTGTGACATTTTAAATAAATTAGATCGTGGGTGTTGAGGTAGGAGTAGAAGGGAAAAAAGATGTTTTCATCTGCTAGTGGCCTATTAAACTATTGTTTCTTATCGGCCGTATTAGTGTATTTACTGAACACTAGATATTAAACACGTGGTTTGCTCACACACTGTACTGTACTGTGGTAGTATGTGTCTCTGTGTGTGGCTAACTGTCTTAAAATAGTCAACTCTTCATTGACTATTACAGCCTCATTATATACAGAGCAGGTTTACTTTACTGCTACACAAGTGACACAAGAGACATCACATTGTTATAGACCGCGTGACAACGAAAACCCAGGACGACAGCCATTACATTTCCGTACAAGAACACGGCCAGTTACATGTAATTAACTCACTCAAAACCACAGTTGACACTCAACATGAATCCAATTATCACAGGATTCAACGGGTAAAGAAAATCACAAAAGTTTAATGATGAATTCCCATTTGTTAAATGCGTGTTGTAAATGGATGTGGTATGTAACTGATGGAAACAGTTAACATGACATTATAAAATTGTCCGGACGATTAGCGTCACCATGGGACACTCACTAGCATATAACATCAAAAACAGCATACCTCATATACAGTGAAAACTCCAAACACAGAATCACAATTTTTGTCCTAAAAAGGACAATCAAACTACAACACTACATAAATCACTTTACAACCTTGTGTCCTAAAAAGGACAATCAAACTACAACACTACATACAAAAACTTTATAACCTTGTGTCCTAAAAAGGACAATCAAACTACAACACTACATACAAAAACTTTATAACCTTGTGTCCTAAAAGGGACAATCACTAACAAAAACTATATTTCAACTAACGAGGTATAACCTCTCTGAATACAACTGAAACTACTTCTGAACTACATTTGCACTGTTAATCTGATACTTCTAAATATAATCACTCTCATACTAATCCTATTCTCATTCTATCATAATCATGTATCCTATAATAATGACCCTAACCCTCTCTCTGAGCCTTAAATATTCCCTACAAAATTTTTCTAAGTTTTTAAAAAAATATTCCAACATGAAAAACTATATTCATTTGAATTTACATGTTTTGATAAACTTTAGTTTCTAAAACAAACAATTTCCTAAAAACTAAAATCTCTAATACTAGATTTAGTCTGTTATGTCAACAACAAAAAGGAATAGAAAAACTAACTATGTCAGTCCGTACGAACAGCGAAGAGCAAAACCTCTATCTTAATGCGAAGAAAACTAAATTGATGACAACTGACAAAACAAACAAGCCAGCTGATATATGTATCAATAAGGAAAAACTGAAAGAAGTGGAGAGTTTTGAATATCTTGGATCACTGCTAACTAATAATGGAGATACAATGAGGGAAATTAAAAGAAGGACATCTATCGCTCTTCAGAAAGTAAAACAATTAAATAATCTGTGGAGAGGAACAAACAGAACTACAAAAATAAGATTTTTAAGACCATGCATCTTTCCCATCGCAACATATGCCTGTGAGACCTGGACACTTAACAAAACAGCTGAGAAACACATAAATGCCTTTGAATGTAAATGCTACAGAAGAGTTCTTCAAATATCATGGACAAACACACACACACAAACAAATATATCCATACTACAAGAACTTAATATTGAAGAAGGCTGGCTAGTAAAGAGGATTAAACAAAGAAATTTTAAATATTTCGAACACATTAAACGTCAAGATAATCTAGAGAAAACCATCTTGGAAGAGTACATAATGAGAAAAAGAAAGAGAGAAAGACCAAGGCGAAGATGGCTGCAAGACATCATTGATGATCTGCAAATGGATGGATCAGCAGCAGGCCATCTTGCTCACAACCGAGAGGCCTATAGAAGAGCTGTTAGAGAGGCAAAGTTCACCAAGGGACATGCAAATGAATGAATGATGTCAACAACAGACTTTCCAAAGCTGACACTAACTTTTCCCCAACCTAAGCTCAGATATCCCGTGGTCAGAAATCAATATTACAAGTGACTGAACCAAGTACTCTTACTTTTAAAGATTGTTACTTCCCTTTGACTGATCTTAACAATATACTATCACACCATATATCGCACTGATTCATTAAAAATACCACCAGATCGTTGATTTCTCAGTCAGTGCAAGTCTTATACGTAGATATACACATAGATCAACCCTAGTTTTACTAGGGTAACCTGTCCTTTAGCCGGCCACAGCTGTTACTGGTGGTTAAAGTTTCTCTGCATTAATTTGTAGTTATGAGAAACTCTTTGCATTATTTTGTAGTTATGAGAAATTCTCTGCATTAATTTGTAGTTATGAGAAATTCTCTGCATTACTTTGTAGTTATGAGAAATTTTCTGTAGAGCATGGAAATGTGGTTAATGAGAAGGATGTTGAAGGTACCATGGACAGCTGAGAAAACCAATGAAGAAATCTTGAGAGATGCTGGAGTTAAAAGGCAAATTGCAGCAAAGATCAGAGGCAGACAAGTGAGATTTGTAGGACATTTTCTGAGAAAAGGAAACTTGGAAAACACTGTGGCAACTGGAAAAATTGAAGGAAGAAGAGACAGAGGAAGACAGAGAGAGAAGTTACTGGATGAGCTGTCAGTGTGGCTATGAAGAAAGTCACCAGCGGATCTCATAATCAAGTCCAAAGACAGGGAATTGTGGATAGAAATTATCGCCAACGCCATGCGGCACTTGACTGATTGATTGATTGATTGATTGATTGATTAGTTGATTGTTTGATTGATGATTGATATGAGAAATAAAAAACAGTGTTTCTCATTCCTGGCAGAACTTTGAAGTAAAATATCAGGGTATCAGGGTATCAATATCGTCATCATATTACGTGAGAAACTGTGGAATACTTTTTTTTTTAAAGTAGGGAAAAAATGTCCACTGTCCTCCGAAGAGAGACACATTTTTGTCTGTCGGTTACAATGCTCTTTCTAGGATAGGAAAGTGTGGTGGATGGTGGGCAGGGGTGGGGGTGGAATGTGTAGCTTTTTAAAAAATCTTATTTTAAAATGAAGGCTTTTCACATCTCTGTTCACGATTGCAGATTTCCAACAGACTGTCTAATATGTCCTCATACTGTCTTTGTCTAACTGTCGAAATCATCATCATCATCATCATCATCACCACCACCACTACCACCACCACCACCACCACCGCTGCCGCCCCCGCCATCATCATCATCATCACAAATTGTATTAAGTACTAGTATGAGTTTTCAATAATGTCCTTTTTTTTATAACTAACTAAATTGTTGACGAGTGCAACACTGTATCTGTTTTTTTTTTATCTTCATTTAACTCGTTTGTACTAGAGTTGAAAAGTTTTGCTGTTGAAGTATTCTGGGCAATATTGAGTTAAAATGAGCTCTGGACACTTGCGTGAGGTCCAGCCAAGACCAACTAAAAAAGGGGAATTAACTGAAATTCAAAGCTCCTGCTCAGTGTAAGTCAAAATGGCGATCTGTCATTACGTGCGACTTGAAGGTAGCTACCATTGTCGTCGTTTATCGAAGAGTGCAGGTGGTTTGAAACGATCAGTGGGTTGATGTGAATATTGTGAAAGGGCTGGTGACGAATTTTGAAGATGTAGAAGCAGGAAGAACAAATTTAAGTGTCAAACCCACAGCTTACAGATCACTGATACATTAACAGAAATGTACTGAGATCGGCAGACATTGCCGTAAAAACTAATTATGAGGTCTTATGAATAAAATAAAAGTTTTTCCTGCGTTTTTTTGTTTCTGTTTTAGTCGGTTATGTCAGTCATTTTAAAAAAAAATGAAATTAGGGCAGACATTTTCAGCACATTTTTCTTCATTTTCTTTCCTTCATTACTTAGCTTTTAGATCGTAGCTGTCCTCTAGTACCTCTGTGTGTCATTGTGAAGCGCCCTTTCCTGAATGTTATTCTTCTCGCTGCTTACCTGAATGTTATTCTTCTCGCTGCTTCCCTGAATGTTATCCTTCTCACCGCATACCCTAATGTTATCCTTCTCACCGCATACCCTAATGTTATTCTTCTTGCTGCCTACCTGAATGTTATCCTTCTTGCTGCCTACCTGAATGTAGTGCGGTCTTGAGCAAGTTGACCATCTCGCAGTGATGACATGTTGAGACTTTCTCTAGCACTTGTATCCGCTCGGTTTTTGTTTTCTCTTTCCTTCTTCCACAGAGCCTCCAAGTGTCATTTGCAACTTTTGTGATAGAGACTTTCTGATTTTCTGTGTATTCCCCCCTCCTTTTTCCCCTCCTGCCCCCCCCCCCGCCCCACCCACCCAATTACACCAACGCTCGATGCTATTAAACAACTTCCTGTTTTGTGAAGTTTTTTGTTTTTTTTTTTGGGGGGGGGGGGAAATGTCTCTCCACCCCCACCCCCTCCCCAGAGAATTTCTTCAATATCCCATTATTTTCCATGACTTTTTTTTTGTCAGCACGAATTTGTCCGTTTCTTAAATCTTGTTAATTAACTATGACCATTAGTGTGATTATAACAGCATCGACTGGCAGGAGAAGAAATATTTAGCTGATAAAAGGTCCAAGTTATATATATATATATATATATATATATATATATATATATATATATATATATTACAGCGGCTCTGTTCATCAACAAGAGACAGAAAATTATTGATGTTTCTATTTTCATCTTAATTCTTCCACTCCTGAATTTGATGAGGAATTCTGTTAGAGTAGAAATTAACTAGGAAGAGGTTACTCTGTAATTTAAAAGTATGGCTCGGGTTAGAAATGTGCTATTTCCATTTAATTTAGACTTTGTTTAAATATCGATTTGAATATTGATTGGCGTAGGTGTGCAATATCTACCAATCCTGCCAGTGTTGTTTTAGGGTGAAAGAGTTAATCTGACAATAAAAGATTTCGTTTTGCTGCTCTCAAACTAGTTTTCAATATTTTCAAATCAACCTTCTGTCATTCCTCAACAAAATTGTCGGAGGTTACATATGTGGGCATTTACCTGATAATCCATCTACTTGAAAAACTGAAAATGCAACACAGGGCAATACGACACCTGGGCGGAAAACCTACTTCCATCTAACAAACAAAAAACAAGCAAGCAAACAAACAACAAACAAACAAACAAACAAACAAACAAACAAACAAAAACAAACAAACAAACGGGTAATTTGCACATGTGAAGTGGTAGAACAGGGAAGGGAGACAAAACGATAAAAAAATGAAACGGTTAAAATTACGGTTTTCTCCCTTGGCGTTATGTTCATTAAAAACTTGTAAATAAAGAACATAAACATCCAATTATTCGGCGTGAGCCTTTTTCAAGGATTACATACAAGGACAACACAACACGTTAAAAAATGAAAAAACGTAGCTTTTTGGTCTTAGGTAAAGATTTACAATTTGTTCTCCTCTGTCCATCTTTTTGACCAGTTCTCACTCCTTCAAGATGTCCATCGTTTCCATCGTAGACTACGCATGAAATTCCATTTTCAAGACGTCCCTCAGCCGTCATCATTCCAGTTTACTTCTGACGATGACCTTTTCTCTCGTTTCTTACAAAAATCTTCCAATTAGACCTCATCTTCAGGAGCGTCTCGATCCCTAGACCTCTATATTGATCACACCCTTCATGACATTTACAAGCTTCCCCTTCCCCGTGTAAGACATTCTAACCTGACCCCCGGGGAGCATCGCGCACTTTCACAACTCCAGCGTAGGCGAGATATCGTGATCAAAAGTGCAGACGTCGTTTGTTGGAAAAAAGAATGATACATTCAAGAGAGCATGACCCAGCAGTCATTCAGTCATTTGCGTGTCCTTTGATGAACTATGCCTCCCTAACAGCTTTCCCTTTTTTCTCGGTTGTAAGCAAGATGCCCAGCTTCTGCTGCATCCAATCGCAGGTTATCAACTTTGTCTTGCAGTTATCTTTCCCTTGGTCTTCCTCTCTTTCTTTTTCCCAGTATGTACCCTTCCAAGACTATTTTCTCTAAATTCCATAACTTTTAATGTGCCCAAAATATTTAAGTTTTCTCTGTTTCATCCTCTTTACTAGCCAACCTTCTTCAATATCAAGTTCTTGTAGTATGGATATATTTGATCTTTTTTTTAACCATGATATTTGACGAACTCTTCTGTAGCATTTACATTTAAAGGCATTTATGTGTTTCTCAGTTGTTTTTGTTAAGAACCAGCTGAGCAACAATAAATTCCATACCCCTCACTCTCAAGATCTGACTCTGACAAACAATCATCAGGTTCGCGACACGATAAACGAATTCATCCGTGAGACTGGTCTTTCTTCCTCTCCTACTCATCTTCGTATCCATGACAGCTGTTTAGGGAGACCATCCTTTTATCTCCTTCCTAAGATACACAAACCAGGCAATCCAGGAAGGCCCATAGTTTCAGCTTGCTCTTTCCCTTTGTAACAAATCTCTGACTTTCTGGATAGTATAATTTCAACCTCTTGTTACTAGTCTGCCCACTTATCTGAAGGACACTAATCACGCTCTCGCTGCTTTTGAGACCCTATCCCTCCTGCCTGGTCACACGGTATCTTCACTCTTGATGTAGTGTCCTTGTAACACATCCATCCCTCATGACGAGGGACTCCAGGCTGTCGAGTTCTTAACAAAAGACACCTTCCCTCTATCCTACGTTCACTACTCCACGCCTTACACGACGTGTCCTCCATCTCAACTCGTTTGAATTCATTGGCCTATATTTCGACCAGATTAGAAGTGTGTCAATGGGTACCAAAGTGAGTCTTAGCTTCACATGTCTGTTCATGGGCCATTACGAGCACAAGGTTTCGGAATCTTAGAGCGGTCCCTTTCAAGCCTTCTATAAATGTTACATTGATGATGGCATCGGTGTCACATCCATGCCAGAGGAAGACTTGACAGCTTTATCATTTTTGTTAAGAAATTCAATCGTGTCATTTCTCTACAACTTCTGTTAACTTTCCTGACATTGCCGTCACTGTCAGTCCTTCCGGACTTACCTCCTCAGTTACTATAAACCTACAGATTATCACAGCTTCTCTTGTACTTCTCCTCCCACCCCAGATCTTGTAAGGACTCTATTCATTTTCCCCAGCTTCTTAGGTTGCGACGTTTATGTGCTGAGGTGATTTCCATGATCAAGCTCACAAAACGTTGGATTTCTTCCGCCAGCGCGTTTTTCCAGAACATGTTCTCAATTCATCCTTGAACCGAATCAGTTATATCTCGCGACAATAAGCCTTCACCTCCTAAACCGCCCCGCAACTCGGACAAAGTGAAATTGGTACTCAGGCACCACTCTCATAGTTTGGCTGTTAAGGAGATCTTGTTTCGTCATCTCCATCTCCTCCAGGGCGAGCCTGTTACACGTGAACTTTTTGGGGAACCCCAGTTGGTGGCCTACAGACGGGACGAGAACCTCATGGACCTATTAGTTAGAAGTCGCCCCTTGACAGAGGACAAAACTTTTTATGATACTAAACATTGCATTCGTTTGTTGTTAAGGTTAGCCAGGTTTACTTCCCGAAGTCCACGCTGTCTGTTTAGGAGGGCTTCACCTGCACTTCACACAATGTCATTTATGCCATTATATACTAGCGTTGTGATATGAAGTATATAGGGGAGATCGGTTTACGTTTAGGAAAGCGTTTTCGTCAACACCTTAACGACATATCACGGACACGTGGCAAAACACTTCTGCCAAAGAAACCACCTAGGAAAACGGAACGTTTCTGTTACTGCAATCCGCTCCTGTTCTTTCGATGAATGTTCCCGTAAGGCTGTAGTACAGCGCCTTATTTTCCACGCTGGCTGTCTCTGCCCATCTGGAATTAACAACAAATTTAGCTTTATTTAGACTTCTTTAAATTTCTGTCTGCTTTCTGTTATCTACACTGTACTTTCTTTCTTTCTTCAGCCCCACTCATTCTGCTGCAGTTTTAGCGTTATTACCTTCTTCTTCTGTAACAGCCTCCAGGTGTTTATAGTTTTCTCGCCTCCTTCTTTAGCCCCCCCCTCCCAGCCCTTTTTCCCCCCATTATTATTCTCTCGCTTTCCATCCATGCCACCTAAGGTTTCTGATTGGCTGAAATTATCATACGTCATCTTTCAACCACTCACTTCGTTCCCACCCTTCAGTTTCGTTTGCCTAGACCCGCTCATGCTTGTTTTTCAAAGCAGGAAGATACCAAAAAGCTAAGTTTTTCAGTTTTCAAAAATGTGTTGTGTTGTCCTTGTATGTAATCACTGAAGTGGACGTTGTGTGTTCTTCATGTATATGCTATCATCTTACTTCCTTATTCTCTGCCATTTGTGTTTCTGCACACGTTTCTTCAATTCCTTTGTCGTTTTACAAAACTGAACCATACACATCTAATTACCTTTATTACTAGAAGCGGTTTTACCGCAGTCGTCATCTCTTTCACCTCCATAAACTTTTATCAGCACATCCCACAAAAACAAAGTTTGTGTCCCTCGCCATTTTATTATATGTTGATGTCAATGTTAGTTGTATGTGTTGTTGTGGTGTTTAGTGAGATTAAAATGTTGGGTCCTTAATTTCAGACTTGGTGATTTGTACTGCATGTCAATGTATTGATTAAATGCTCAGGATTTATGCATAATACGCATACAATATACCAAGGAGGGGAGAGCCTGGGTTGGTGGTCATATGGGAAGGCTAGATTGGCCTCGAGTACAGTAAAACATTGCCAAGGGATTGTTGGTCTGCAACCATCCTGAGAAATATATATTCCTCCCAATAATTCTAAATGTAAACTTGCACCAAACAAGTTTTACAGGGAGGGGTGGGGAGAAAAGGAGAGGGGAGGTGTGCCAACATGAAGTTTGCTTTACAGACAGGGGCCCCAAAATTTATATGTAGAATTATGTAGTTGTTTTGCTCTCTGCGGTAGAGTCTTTATATATATATATATATATATATATATATATATATATATATATATATGCGGTAGAGTCTTTATATCCCTTGGCAATGTTTTACTGTACTCGAGGCCAATCTAGCCTTCCCATATGACCACCAACCCAGGCTCTCCCCTCCTTGGTATATTGTATGCTTATTATGCATAAATCCTGAGCATTTAATCAATACATTGACATGTAGTACAAATCACCAAGTCTGAAATTAAGGACCCAACATTTTAATCTCACTAAACGCCACAACAGCACATACAACTAACATTGACATCAACATGACGTCAAGACAGGTGTCATTATAATGGTAATTAAGCATGGTATCATATGATAATGACTTTTCATGTTGCATTATTGAAAACCTGATGGTACTGGGATCCCGGGCTCATTTGGCCCTACACGTAGCCTACACTACGAGTTTAATGTGCAATGACCCTATTCCACACAGCTACCGCTGCCATAACACACCTCCATATAATCACGTTTTTGCAGCAGAAGATCAGTCTACATGAAAGCATAATAACGAATCAAACATGTTGCCCATCCAATATACCTATAAATCATACTGAAAATCGTGTCCATATTGATATGTAAATACAGAAACCTACATCACAACTTACAGCACAACTACATAATCTACACCACATGAGGTGGGCACAGGCAGAATATAGCCAATGATCACCATAATACACAGGAATTTACAGCACATCCATAGGCACAGCTAAACAAGACACCGCCCGGCCATTGCCTCTATCTACGTTGATACAAGACAATGTTTATATATATATATATATATATATATATATATATATATATATACCATAAGAAACAACATCTTATTAGCAGAAATGCAGATGAAACCACTGACAACAATTATTGAGGAAAGACGATGGCGATGGTTGGGACATGTGCTCCGAATGACTGACAACTCACTACCAAAAATAGCACTAAGATGGACACCACAGGGGAGCAGAAGTAAGGGTAGACCAAAAGAGACATGGAGAAGAACAACAGAAAGAATGTTGAGCAATAGAGGGCTCACCTGGGCAAGAGCAGAAAAAAAGGCGAAGGACAGGCATTTGTGGAAAACCCTTGCGGAAGCCCCATGTGCCCTGGGCACTTAAGGTTCATATATATATATGTATATATATATATATATATATATATATATATATATATATATATATATATCCCCAAACCTACTACCAATCACTTGGACGATGACGCCTCGGTCAAGGTCGTACACCCCTTGATCTAAGCGTGCATCGTCCACATCCCCCTTGCACATTAATCTTGAGATCAGGACTTACATTAAACAAATCGTAGTTTTAGCAGGAAATTCAGTCTGCTTTTGATTCAGCAGCAGGCCATCTTGCTCACAACCGACAGGCCTACAGGAGTGCTGTTAGGGAGGCAAAGTTCCACAAAGGACATGCAAATGAATGAATGTCCATGTTTGACACAAACAGCACGGAGTTTGGAGGAAATGTATATTGTATAGAGCTCTTTTAACTTCAACTGTGATATGTTTGTTTTTCATTAAAGATGTCATTTGTACCCTTACATTAAGTCAATGTATCTCTTTTTTTTTTAGTTTTTATTGGCAAGAAGTCATCAATACCTGCATATACCTGAGAGATGTAGCACTAAAAATGGGCTTGATCAATAACCAAGATAAGTCAGAGCATACGAAGATATCAAGAGACCAGAGGCAGAATGATCCAGATTATATAAATGTTAAAGATATGATCATTAGGAAACCAGAAACATGCAAATATCTAGGCACAACCTTAAAGAGAAGCAACACCGTAAGAAGGAAATTAAAAGCAGAGTACAGGTAGGGAATAAAATATATTTCGTCTTGCAACACCTGTTAAAATCCAAAATCCTGTCCCAAAAACACCAAAATAAGAGTCTACAAAACTATAAGACCAGCCGTCATGTATGGATCAGAAACGTGGAGTACAACAAATAAAGATGAACAACAACTGCAGGTCTTTGGGTATAACAATATATTGGAAAATTTACTGTTACGATGGTGGATTCTCATAAAAGGAATAATCCGGGGTATTCTAATATTTTGACCATTTGATTTAAAGCCTCTGGTTTTGTTTGTTTGTTTATTTGTTTGTTGTACAAGAGTTCAGTTGAAAGGTCAGGGTTGGGACGCTAAATTCCAGAAGATTTTTATGTTCTTATCCTTGACATGTTAGTAACAGAAAAGTTATTTTCGGAATGTCCAGTTAGTTTTCATCTGAAGGTCGTAAACAGGTAGAATCACGGGCTGAGTGATTCTCGGGATAGAAACTTCGGGAAGATTTAGGGGAATAGTTAGCACATATTTAAGGAGTGAGAGGACGAGATTTGGGATATAGGATGGATTATGATTATGAGATTTAGAATGAGTTTGTATTAAGTCTCGGTTGAGAATGTGTTAGGATCGTTGTTAGGCATGATTAGTTGAGAATGTGATTTTTCTAGTCTATAATGCACTGTGTTAGTGATTTTTTTTGGGTCATGTAGCTGACTTGTGCATAGAATGCTCCTTTTAGAGACATTATGAGATTATTTCTCATTATGATTTCAGTAAAGAGTCAGGTAGTTGTTAGTGTCATAATGTCAAGCATTTCTTTTCCTGTCATAACTTTGCTGAACTAAAGAATGTGAAATTAGTTACTTTTTTTTTGTTGGAGATTTTGTATAAACCTTTGGTCTATGATGAGTGAGAGAATTCTATGATCCTTTTTTATGCAGTAAGTGTGTACTCTTATGTTGTACTACATTCTTTGTATGGTTGTGGCTTTTATATAGTGTGGAGAGTTGGGTTTTTTCCCTTTCCATTTGGCAAACTAGTTCTTGCCGGAAAGTGGATTAACCAGAAACTTTGTATAAAGTTATCAATTGCCTCTCACCCTCACCTATCATCACTCATTTTTTTCCATTAATAAAGTGAGAGTTTATGTTATTCACACTGGAATTATTCTTCACACTGTTCACTGTGTGTTGTCCTTGTTAGTATTTCTATAGTAGAAGCTTGTTAGTATTTCTATAGCAGAAGTTTCATGATTGTAATACAAATCTTTACAAGTATTGCCGTGTCTGTAACTAGCAGTCACAGTAATAATAGACAGGTGTACTATACATGTATAAGTAGTGCACGTCTACATGGGAACAAGATCCTAAGAAGAATCTTTGGGCCCATAAAGGATACCAACAGTGGAGAATGGAGAGCTAGAAAGAACACTGATCTGAACAGCTTATTTAAATCCCAACAAATTATAAATGTCTTGAAACTGGACAGACTACTCTGGCTGGGGCATGTAGAAAGAGTGGAAGAGAACAGACAAATGAAAATGATGTATGCACAAGAGATGAGGGAAACAAGACCAAGGGGTAGACCAAGACAGAGTTGGAAAGGCAACATAGAAGAGGATATAAAAGAAATTGGTGTAACCAACTGGAGAGAGAAGATTAAAAATAAAAAGGAATGGATGCGAACTTTATTTGCAGCAGTGAGCCTTAATTAATGGTTCGGAAAGCTGAAGAAGAAAAAGAAGATTGTAGTAAAGTTGCAAACAAACTTCATTTCTTTTTCCTTTCTTTTGACGCAGACATTTAGTTATAGCCCTCTTTAGTCACTTTTAGCCTTGAGATGTTGCGCTCGCTTTTGAAGTAAGGCTACCTTTCCTGTATCAGGCGTCGTTGTGTGTGTGTGTGTGTGTGCGCGCGCGTGTGTGTGTGCACGCGCGCATGCATTTTTATCCATTACTTTACGCAGGCGTTTTTTTTCTCTTGTTTAAAAGCTGATGACTCATGGTGCATTTCCGCCTGTGACGGTTGGCTATGTGTGTACTCCTTCAAGAATGTTGTAACTACGTACAGAGCAATTATATTTCGTTTCTGCATACATTTGCTACAAGGAGATGATGTATGCCAAATTATGCAAAATATTAATGACAGCTTTTTAAAAAATTTACTTAACGCTGTAATTTACGTTAAGAACTTGCGTTCTTACTAACACAATATATACATACTTCGTTCACTTTAAAAAAAGTGAATTCAGTTTTCTTTCGTTTACATGGACTCTCTTACATTGACTACAGGTAAACAATTCTTAGTTTTAGAATACTCAAATCAAGGAAGAGCACTAGCATTTATTTCGTCAACTAACCTTGGTAACAAAACAGACCATCTGGCGTTTCAGACTGGTTTCTGTCGTCGATATTCGGTACTTGCTCACTTGATTAATGCTGGACCTGTTCTTTAAGAGATTTCTGCGTGTTGATAAAGTTTATAAACTTTACCTCTGTAAAAGAAAGTTTGTTGTATGTAAACGCCCGAGAGGAAAACCGTGCGCGTCTGATGTGCTTACATGTCATTTGCGTCAGCGGAATCTACCACATTGGACCTCTTTCTGCGTTTATTACCACGATGTCATCAACGATCAGTTTGGGCAATCACATTTTAACTGGGAGGTATTTTCTCCAGTAATTCTTTTTGTGTTCTAAAACAATAGCCAGACTCTTACAAACGTCCGCACTTCTCAGCACTTGAGCTCTCAGCACTTGAGCTAATGGGTAAAAAGATGCAGGAGCTGAAAGTCGCAGGAGTGACTGCATGCCCGAGTAAGGTCCAGTGAGAAGGGGATTCAGATAGTGCACCATTACCTGGGGTTGGAGGGTTTTCCCTGTTTCAGTTCTTCTTCATGCGCACACTGGCGATGATGCGTGGTACCCTGATTTCTGTGATGTGCCTTTTGGCTGGGTACCTCCTTGCTCGGACTGCCATGAAGACAGTGGTGTAGGGTGGCCTGGCCAAAACTTTGTTTTCAGCCTCTGGTGGCTGTACTTAAGCCCCTTCTCCACATCAGATCCAGCATGCAATGCTGGCTGGCCAGACGGCTTTGAGACAGTTCCACAGAGACACTCCACCTTTGGGATGAGGAATCCAATGAGTGCCTCAACAATATCGATTCCCCGCCACCTATAGTCTGCTGGCTCTGTTTTGCTTACATCATTCTGATAGCCATTGTTCTAAAGACCCATAGGTTTGTCTTGTCCTGGATTCATTGGTTTCACACCAGACTTTCCTCATCATTGCCGGCAAGAAATGTGTTCTTAACATAGATGTACACAGGGAACATGTTTCAGTTAAGAGTGGGCCTGTAGTGAATGAAGACAGATAAAGCAGGTTTTGTACCCACTCACAAAATTTCTCTTAGAGAGACCTTGGCTAGAATTGATATGCATTTTTGGCAGAAGACTTATTAATTATGACCTATAGGCTGTATTATCTGACTACCATACATGTTCAGTATTATGGCATTTTTCAACTTGAAAGACACTTGGTGCAGCAGATATTAGTTGTGTACATATTCTGCTTCATCTGGACAATTGCAATTGAGAAAAAGCCTAGCCCGTGTTGCAGTTACCTCATCTTGATCCAGTCAGGCAGCTATAAAGGAAGGACAAGGCCCATATGTCAGAAAATGTGGCCAGAATTGCTGGAGATAACCAGGCACAGTGGCTAGGCTAAAGAACCTTGCCACCTTTGACTGTTTCTGGATTTTTCTTTTCAGCTTTATCCCACAGCCTTTGGCTGTCTTGAGCCTGTGGGTTTGACAAGTACTGGTAGTGCCACTTACTGTCATACAGTAGTAGGTGAACTTATCAGATACAGCCAGTGTTACAAGGTAGTAGGTGAACTTATCAGGTACAGCCAGTATTACAAGGTAGTAGGTGAACTTATCAGACACAGCCAGTGTTACAAGGTAGTAGGTGAACTTATCAGGTACAGCCAGTATTACAAGGTAGTAGGTGAACTTAGCAGACACAGCCAGTGTTACAAGGTAGTAGGTGAACTTATCAGACACAGCCAGTATTACAAGGTAGTAGGTGAACTTGATCAAACACAGTATTACAAGGTAGTAGGTGAACTTGATCAGACAGCCAGTATTATAAGGGATCTGATTTAGTGAATTTTTGTATTTTTTCTTAAAGGGGGTAGTGATGGGAAGATGTGGAAAGATCATCAGATTAGAAAGTAATACATGGTGTTTCATTATACAAATCTGCATAATCCATAAAAATTATAAAAATAATGTAATGAAATAAGATTGTGTGAAAAGAAAATATCAAAAATATTACATATTGATTTGAAAGAGTGACATAGATAAATAAAAAGCAATGGATTCAGTGTCTGTAAGGGCCGATAGAAAACTAATAGAGAGAAAAGATATTGAGAGACTCATTGCTCAAGCTATCGCATGAAAGATATTTAGGTAGTACATCAGATACGGTTTAGTATATTCTTCTGTTTAATTACACAGAATCTGTGTTTAAGAGTTGTAATTTTCATTTTTGCATAAGAGCATTTTTTTTTCTGCAGTATGTTCCCCAGAATTCTGCTATTAAGAGGCTAGGATAGTATGTATTTAAAAAGCAGTTAAAGAACAGCAGGCAGATTCAGCAAAGAAAGGTCCTATGCTTGAAGCCAGTAGTTAAAAAAAAATTGAGGAACCTTGAGTTAAGAGTTAATTGTTTTTCACTCATTCTTTCAGATATGAATGCTTTTCTTCTCCAGGTAGATGGCAAAAATTATCACGTTCTTAGAACTGGTTGCTTCCCTTTCATCAAATATCATTGCTCAAGTAGGCCCTATGCAGATCTTGGTGCTGAAAACTATTTTTACACTTTTCTGAAACTTCTGAATTTAGGTACAATTCTTTTATATGTTCATATTGAATGTTTAAGATGTAAAATTCAACATTTACTTGAAGTAAAATGTATTCAGTGATACTGCATATAAAATCTACCTGCACTGTGAATCACATGTATGAACAGGACATACATTCAGTTTGATAGAACATATAGGAAAGATGAGAATAAATGGAAATCAGGAGAGGTAAAGACATAAAGACTGTCCTGCTATATGGTTCAGAGACATGGGTTATGACCAAGTCTGTTACAAACATTCATGAACTACTGCTTGAGGAGAATTTTAAACATTAAATGGCAGGACAAGATCATGAACGAGGACGTCTGGGAAAGAACAGGACAAGAACCTATAAACCTACAAATCTTGTCTAAGAAGTGGAGGTGGATTGCCACACTCTGAGGAAACCTGACACCAGAATAGTAAGACAGTCACTGACATGGAATCCTCAAGGAAATAGAAAATTAGACTTACTTGGAGAAGAGAAATTATGACAGTGCTCAGAGACAGGGGATACACATGGAAGGAAGGAGAAAATAATTCCAAGAACAGGGGTGACTGAAGAGCCTTTATCTGTGGCCTGTGTTCCTAAGGGAATGAAAGGCAATGATGATGATTATGAGAAGAGGTAAAATTATGTTTATGTAATAAGAATTTTCAGTTCAGAAATCATCCATCTTTTTATTCTTTTTTTTTTCTGTAATATGCATTACTTTATTGCCCATTTATGGTGTCAAACGATGTTCTGTGTGTTGGGTTAAGGTCACATGATGTTCTTTGTGGTATGTGAAAGTGACAAAATGTGGGGAAAAAAAAACATGTAAAAACATTTTTTAAAAACTGATTAAAAACAATTTCATAACTGTCAACTTTTAACCGTTTTTAATTACATTCTTAAAAACTAGTTTATTTAGATGCAGCTTCTGCCACTCAGTTTCTGCTGACATTGAGGCCCTGGAAATCACTGAGGTTAGACACTTCAGTGTTAGTAGATAACTTCGCAAGATACCAGACAGACAAGTAATGCAAAAGAGTTTTGAAAAAGAAAAAAAGGCTTAAAAATATTTTTGAGACCAGAATTTTCAGCTGATGGACTTGCATTGTGATTTATTAAATCTCTTTAACTTCATTTTGTGTTGTTGAAAATTTTCTATAAATTTAGGATATGATCTCTATTTCTAAAATGTGTGAAATATAAGAGCCATACTTCAGGTTATAGTAGTCATGTTGTTATTCTCATTTTGTTATGCTTGCTTTGGCTGTGTGTAAGAGGAAGTCTTATCTTATACGAGTTTCTTATATCCTTCCTGTGGAATTAAACGTCACATAGGGCTCGCAGGGTAGTTCAACAAGTTTTCTTGTTTTTGGCGAGCTTTTCAATCTCATCAAGGGATTTTATGCCTACTAAACTGGCCTCTGTTAACAATGTCCTCTTTAGAGTTTCTTTTTCTCCAGCCTGTTGTGTTCCACTTGATAGCTTGTTTTGGGATTCTCTGACTGTCTCTTCTCATCACATGACCGGCATACAAGTATGTCCATCTCCTTTTCCTGATCACCCATGAGTCTGGTTGTTGTTCAGTCATCTGCTTTATCTCTGTGTTGTTCTTGAATTCTTTCAGCTTTATGCAGAGTATTTTCCTTAGGCATTTGTTTCTTGTCTATTTCTTTAGTTGTTTTCCAGCTTTTGCATGCATAAATAGGGGTGGATATTACATTTGAATTGAATAGTCTTAACTTGGTTTTATCTGTTTATAACTTTTGAGCGCCATATGTTCTCAAGATTCTTGAGAAATTGCAAATTAAATACATATAAAATAGCTTATACTTCTAAAGTAGAGGAAATGCTTGGCACAAGTTATGCACTGTGCACAAGCAGTATTTGCAAACACACATACACTCACAGAAATTAACAGTAACAAACCCCCTCCATTGACACAAATTTGTGTTGTCTTTCTATGTAGGAATACCCACACTGGCTTACGGAATTGGCACTTGGTGTTTGATCAAATGTTCAGAAGATGTTGTGATGCCAGACGGAACACTTGTTAAAGTTTACTTCCTCAACAAGGAGAACCCTGATGCAATGTACTGATTATTATTTTTTTTATTAATGGGCACCTCTTAATGAATTCATGTTTGACAATATATTTATAGTTTGATTGTAAAATTTTGTTTGGTAAAGTCACTGTATTTGACCATGCAAGGTCATAGTCTGTCATTGACTTTGAAAGCATTTATTCATATCAATAATTGAATAATCATTTGAGTGCCATTTGTCTTTCAGATTACTAGCCGTTATTTGTTCACATTGTTCATGTGCTGCTGCCAGAATCCATGGCTCCACAGAGTTACGAACT
This sequence comes from Achatina immaculata, assembly GCA_009760885.1. Taxonomy (NCBI): domain Eukaryota; kingdom Metazoa; phylum Mollusca; class Gastropoda; order Stylommatophora; family Achatinidae; genus Lissachatina; species Lissachatina immaculata. The sequence continues at coordinate 47,285,631 of CM019717.1, read as the reverse complement.
GAGCTTTGGTCTCTCCATTGTTGTGATTTTTGCATGCATTATTTTTTTCATCCTGGCAGTTAACTTGTTTGTAGCAATATTAAGGTTTGTGTTTAGATGTGTTATAAAGTTCTTTTCATGGCTGCTGCAGAGAACAGACAGTGATAAAGATGAGCACAACAGTGAAACTCAGAAACATGTACAACCAGGAGGTAATAAGGACAAGAGCACTAACTCTCATAAAAGTGAGAGTAATGGAAGAAAGATTGAAACTGAGGATAAGCAAGGGGAGTCAACTAATGTTACAAAGAGAAAAGGGAAGTCAGCAGTGAATTAAATTTATCATTTATTTCCTTACATTTTTATGCAAGCTAGTTTATAACTAAGCTAGTTTATTTAATGTGTAAGAGAGACTGGGCAGTAGCGGGGTTTTATCTGATAAGATATTATGAGCTATAACATTAGTTCCTGGCAATATTTACATGTGTATTATAGCTGTTCATCAGTTCTATGTATCAGACAGAAAATGTAATCGGATAATAAATGACCCGTGTGTCTGCGGCAAAGAACAACAGACGTCACATCAAATCCTCCAGAGTTGTCGGCTACGCAACTCACTCAGGCAAAGGACTTGGTTAGACCCCAGCCCCCTACAAGAGAAGCTTACAGTGATGCTGAAAACTCGAGACAAACTGCAACATTTGTGAGAGAGATTGGTGTCAAGTGTTTGAACAAATGTTCAGAAGATGTTGTGATGCCAGACGGAACACTTGTTAAAGTTTACTTCCTCAACAAGGAGAACCCTGATGCAATGTACTGATTATTATTTTTTATTAATGGGCACCTCTTAATGAATTCATGTTTGACAATATATTTATAGTTTGATTGTAAAATTTTGTTTGGTAAAGTCACTGTATTTGACCATGCAAGGTCATAGTCTGTCATTGACTTTGAAAGCATTTATTCATATCAATAATTGAATAATCATTTGAGTGCCATTTGTCTTTCAGATTACTAGCCGTTATTTGTTCACATTGTTCATGTGCTGCTGCCAGAATCCATGGCTCCACAGAGTTACGAACTGAGCTTTGGTCTCTCCATTGTTGTGATTTTTGCATGCATTATTTTTTTCATCCTGGCAGTTAACTTGTTTGTAGCAATATTAAGGTTTGTGTTTAGATGTGTTATAAAGTTCTTTTCATGGCTGCTGCAGAGAACAGACAGTGATAAAGATGAGCACAACAGTGAAACTCAGAAACATGTACAACCAGGAGGTAATAAGGACAAGAGCACTAACTCTCATAAAAGTGAGAGTAATGGAAGAAAGATTGAAACTGAGGATAAGCAAGGGGAGTCAACTAATGTTACAAAGAGAAAAGGGAAGTCAGCAGTGAATTAAATTTATCATTTATTTCCTTACATTTTTATGCAAGCTAGTTTATAACTAAGCTAGTTTATTTAATGTGTAAGAGAGACTGGGCAGTAGCGGGGTTTTATCTGATAAGATATTATGAGCTATAACATTAGTTCCTGGCAATATTTACATGTGTATTATAGCTGTTCATCAGTTCTGTGTATCAGACAGAAAATGTAATCGGATAATAAATGACCCGTGTGTCTGCGGCAAAGAACAACAGACGTCACATCAAATCCTCCAGAGTTGTCGGCTACGCAACTCACTCAGGCAAAGGACTTGGTTAGACCCCAGCCCCCTACAAGAGAAGCTTTACAGTGATGCTGAAAACTCGAGACAAACTGCAACATTTGTGAGAGAGATTGGTGTCAAGTGTTTGAACAAATGACGAAGAGGATAGGATAATAAATTTTGAGTTTGGAATGAATTTGAAAGCTCCATAGATGGTATATGAGTTTTACAGACTTATCTTTGAAAAGTATATATTTTTTTTTTGGTACTAATTTTGGGTGACAAGATCTTGTAAAAAAAAAAAAAAGAATTTAACATTTGAAAAAAAACATTTTTTAAAATTTTAAATAAAACTACAATCATCTGTCACATTTTTCAGTCCATTTTCCCTACTCATTGAACAAATTCTTCAGTAACAGTAATTTCATAATTTAGCCAGTTAACTAAGAATTTAACAGTGAAACACACAGTCTCTGAGAATTCATTTTTCACATTCTCTAATTAGTTAGTTGGTAGATCATCCTCATTGCACACTGGACAAGTAATTCATAAGTGCTCCAATCCCCTCCTCAGTATCTCTCCCCCCCCCCCCACCATGCAGTGACTGATGATACCAGTTCTGTGTTGGTTCATCGCTCATCTTTGCCTCCCTACATATTGTTCTTATTTGGCATTGTGCTCAAGCTGTCTGTTCATAGTCTCATCGTCACAGTCATTGCTGGAGTCCATGGTGCAATCAGCCTCCCTAAGAGCATTTAGAATATCAGCCCAGTCCATTGCTTGCCCGTTTTCCACAGTAGCCATACCAGCAGGCCTGTGCGCTCCCTCGTTACCTTTTACACCATGTCCTGACACAAATATGAAACAGATTTTTCTTAGCCTTGACCTCCTCGGAGACTCCAGCCACAACTTTCAAACCCATCCTGACTTTATCTTCATGAGCACAATCACTGAATCACTGAGAACACAAGCTTGGGTGAAGGTCTTTGTCTCCAATCATTTTTTCACATTCTCAGTTTGTATAATGAAAAAAGTTAATCCTGTCATGCTTTAGAGGCACATAGAGATATGGTGTTATTGCCCATATTTTACTTGATCTTTCAGCACACTAGAGGGTGATATGGTCAGTATCACGCCTGGCCGCCTTTCCTTCTCCAACTCCAGAAGAAGTTGGGTACCCATTTCTACAGCTGGGTGACTGGGGTGCCTCCGGGCAGATTCGAACCCCCAGTACCATGAGAGACCAGTGCACTAACCACTTTGCCACTCAGACACCCTTGTATAATAAGCACAAGCATATTTACTGGGGTCTAATTACATAATAATTTAGAAAACACCATATTTAAAAATCAGATGTCTTTATCACAGTAGTGTGGTTGCAAAAGTCATGGTGCCAGAATGGGGACCGTTCCAGGAAATTAAGGACACAAGATTACTGTAATCAAATGGCACAAGAAGGCTAGTGTTTTGAGATTTGCTGTTGCTTGTACATTTTTAATTCTTTTTTGTGTGTGATAACATTTTTCTGTGTGGAAAAAAAAAATTGCTTTTTCCTCATCCATCCTCTGTCTAATATTTCTTAGATAAATGGGTTTTAGTATCCAAGTCATGTTTTCCATGAAAAACTACTCTTTCAAAAAGCAAATTTCACATTATCTGTTGGAATGTAAGAAATATGAAACAAAATAGCAAATAAATGAAATGAAAATTGACAAATGAAACTGTAAATAAAATGGATTCATCTGCAGGTTTTTATGTTTAAAAAATGAGTAAGTGAGGGCTGATGGCAGTAAATGTTAATATCAAATCATAATCGCAGAAAATTATAACTGATACATGCAGTATATCATACATGTGAATTATTCATTATTATTACTTTTATGGCTTTGAGGTTGGAAGCATTTCCAGTCTAATTGTTCAGTATAAATATATTTAATATTTTATAAACCATAGATTTTATTTTCATCATCATCATCATCATCACTTTGAATCACTACAAATATGGAAACAAAAAAAACATATTGGTTAGAACATGTGGAGAATATGGAAGAGAATGGACAAACTAAAGCTGTGTACAATCAAGAAAGACAACACAGAAGGAAACCTACAAGAATCTGGAGTCACAAACTAGAAAGAGAGACCTTGGCTACAGAATAGATGCCTTATTGGTTGTGGTTAGAAAGAAGAAAAAAATGGAAGAATCTTCAGGCTTTATTGTAGTTCAACATGAGATTGAGACAAAAACTTTTGTCTTTATTTCTGATTTTTAACCTATCCATTTTATTACCCTTATCTCTGGTGCTCTGAAGTTTTAATGTCTCCTCAGGGCATGCTTTGTCTTCTTCCTCCCATAGAAGTTTGACTAATGTCTTGTCTTAGTTGTCTGTTCTTTTTGTGTGTGTGTGTAGTACCCCATCATCTTGTTCCTTTTTGTTCTGTCTCACGGTTTTTGTCACATATTGCATTGTGTACTTATTGATTTCCGTTGTTCCTTATTCTGTCTTCCTATGTTATCCCTGATAATTCTTCTAAAAAATTCGAAGCACAGCTTGCCTGAAATTAGGATCCGTTTTAACACTTTATAGATGTTAATGTAAGACTGAAGATCTGTTTTAGTCTTTCGTTACTTTCTTTTCTGTGTATACTCAGATGTGTTTTCAGCAGCTTTCTTTTCTTTTTTTGCTTTTGTAGGTTTTGTTGTGCTCATTAGCATATATAAACATACAGATGAAATTTTGATGTGCACACATTAAGATTTTTTTTTTTATGTTGCTTCGGGTGTTTGACATTGCTTTTCCCAAGTGTTCATTTATTTATCTGCAGTTTAGTATCTCTATCTATCTGGGTTTTTTTGGTTAGTTCATATGTATCTGAAGTTAGTCATATATTATCTGCAGTAATTTGTCACATATATATATTTATATCTGTATTTCAGTTACTAATTATCAATAGTTCATTTATCATATTTATTAAAAAAAAGTATTGTTTATCAACATTTACAATATAAATAACAATATTTCTCAGTAGTTTATACATCACATTTTTCTCCAATTCATTTTTATCATATTTATCAATATTTCATATGTCAATTTTATCTACATTTCAGTAATGATATTCGTCCGCAGCTCAGTTCTATCTTGAGATGTAAAAGTTTACCCTAAGCTCCGTCGTCCTGAGCAGAGAACAATGCAATATAAAACCTAGCATCTTCCTGTGAAAACTCCCCGGGTAACAAAAGCAGGGAAGACCAAAAAATGAAAACTTGAATGAGTTTGAAACTGGGAATGAGAAAAGATGAACCTTTAAAAGAAAAATGAAACATCTTACCCAAGACAATGAAGTGAATGAACTGTTTGTGTTTTCTGCTAAACCAGACACTGAGGAGAAAGAGACGAGCTCACAACAGACTGTTTTTGTGTTATTTTTTTTTTCTTTTCCTCTTGTTAGTGGGTATGCCTTCTCAACATTTCTTTAGCTCCATCCATGTCTTCATCTTGTTTTTATTTGTCTTTCTGCACTGAGTCTCTTCTTCATTTGTTTATAAACTTTTTTTCCCCTTCATCCTTGTGTACGGATTCCAAACTGGGATTGTCTCATGGTGCTACTTGGATGTTCACTCGTTGTAAGAACTGTCCCATCTGCATTGCTATTTTAGCCTGTCATATCTAATTGCTTAATTCATTCAGTTTTATGTGTATAATAATACTGCAGCTACATCTTTGACACTGTCAGTCAGTCCAGTCTTAAATGTGAGTTTTTGAAGTGGATAATCTTTAATGGATGCTACTCGCCTTCAGTCCACATATGGATTAAAAGATTTTTTATTCTCTTTGGATTTTTGTATATTGCCTAAAAAAAAATAAATAAATAAAAGTTAATGTTTTTTTTTAATATGACTGACATGTTTCTCTGTTTGTGGCCACTATACATTTATGAGTGTTTTCACATCACCATCATGAAAGCATGATATGTATCAGTCGGGACTTTGTGTGACAGGGCAAAAAAAAGTTATCTTGACAGGCTTTTTTTATATATTATGCTTCTCATTATTATTATGTTTTTATCTGCTCTGAACTTGATGGAAGCCCCATTTTCATGGAACAGAACTTTTTTTCCCCTTCATTCATTGAAGTGAAGGTCATGTGTACAGTGCATTCTGGGTGACATCCTACAAGTGGATAATGCCCATATTCACTTGTGTGTTAGGAACCTGTTTTCCACTAGATTTTTTTTAATGCCCATGTTTCTGCCAACAGAAGTATCGAAATTAATGACTTGGGGGACACTCGAGCGACCAAATTATAGCGAAATATTTCTATACCCGAGAATTTTTTTTTTATTATTTCTTTACCTTAATGCCCGCATGGGCTTGCTAGATAATTTTACCACGTGTGTGGTGAGGGTTTGTAGATTAAAATAGCCAAATTCTATACTCGAGAAGCCAGTGCCGCAAGGGACACCACTGACTGGGCCATGCCCACATCAAAAGAAACTACGCAAAATTTATTGTTATCTCCCCCCCACTGTTTTATGTTTTTAAAATTTTGTTTTTCGAGAAGTGTGTTTTGTGGTAATTTACCAAGCAAAAAAAAAAAGTACATTTAACTCCCTTGGCTCACTGTAAAATCTTGTGTATTATTCCTTAGTCATTGAATGAAATAAGTTAGTACCAGGAAACTAAACTATTTTGGATACATAAATAGATGGGCCGGGCATTCCAGCAAATGATTCTGAGAGAATATTCCATTGGGTTGTGGGGGTGGGGGGATGGTCGACAAGATTCAGACAGACATGTCAACCAAGATGTCTGACCGTCAAGGTGAGAGTCAGATGGACCGGGAATCCTTCACTGGTGGTGATAGCGCAAAAGGGTGATGTATGTTTATGCTTCTTACTCTTTACAGTTTTCCTACGGATGAAGTATACATTACTACAGTTAAAATATACATTTATTTATACGCAGGCATATATTTTGTGTATGCATCAGTGTTTTGTGTTCCAAACGTCCCCAGTAAGTTTGAAATAATAATTTCAAATATAGGCAAGGTAAAGTATGCATGAAGGATCGTGTACTCTGGAGAAATATAATAGCCAGTCGGCACGGCACCTGATGATGGTAAAGTAAGGTAAAATCCTCGTTTCCAGGCCATTAGGGCCTATTGGGGATACTAGGTTGGACCCGTATTTCCAAAACCTTCGGCATATGAAAATGTGATGTGGTCTTCCCAGGTTTATCTGGTACCCATTCTTGGTGTGAAAGCACCAGGAAAAAAAAAACAAAACACCAGTGCTGGGACTTGTACCCAGTACCACCAGATTAGTAGACAGAGCGCATGACCACTCAGCCAGCCAGGCGCTAGTTTAAAATATGAGGCACAGGACAAACAGTTCCCCGAAAATCTCAGACATTAAATTTCAAAATATTAAATGTAAATTTGTGTTGGTCACATAGATCAAGTTATTAACATACTGCAAAGAACTTCAGGTACTTTATATGTAGAAGACCAGTGGTAGGCAGTCTTGTAGGGCAAAAATTGACCTTCGCAGACACAATTTTATGAAGATTGTTTTTTTTGGTTTTATCGTACAAGTATATATATATATATATATGTTTGTTCCAACATCACTCTGGAACGCCTGGAGCAATTTCAACCAAGCTTGGTACACGTATAACTTACAATTTGGAAATGTATAATATGAGAGTATAACACTCTACCATCCCTAGGAGTGGGGGTAAGAAGGGGGTTGAGGTCTTATCCATTAAATTCAAGGAGGAACAAAAATGCTCTAAGGGAGATAATTGTGAAATAGAGCGGTACTGGTTTAAGAGAAGCATTTGTAGCTTCCAATGGCAAGTCCAAATAAATAAATTTTAACTTTGTTTTTTTCCTTATGTTTTTATTAGCTTTTTATTGTATTCTATAGTAGATTTCATTGCTCAGTGACAGTATACCTTTTTCTTATTTTTTCAAATTAGCTTTTTAAGTTAAGGAGAGAGATAGAGAGGGGGAGAGAGATAGATTTGAGATCGCCATGTTTCTCCCACGGATAACTTTATGTTGCTTGCTCAAGAGTGGGTTCACCCAAGAATTTATTTATTCTTGCTCGTGGAGGTGAAACTAAAAATATTGTTTATAATGAAGTTTTGAATTAAATTAATATTATAGTGAATTTGTAAAAGACTTTACTCTATAATTTGTGTACTGTACTTATACTTTAAAATACCTGTAAATAAAACTACTTCGATGTTACACTATAGATAGAATTCATTCCTTTTCCTGTCTAATAGACGATTGGGATAAATAAATATCCGGGCAACGCCGGGTAATCAGCCAGTGCGTGTGTGTATGTATATATATATATATATATATATATAGCGCAAAACAGCATGGAACTTGTCCTATGTACAGACATACACACAAAATAATCGCAGTAAATTTTCAATAAATTTTCTGTCAGGAAACTGGTACTTGCGTCGTGTGAGAGGAATAAAATGAACTGGCTACGTGTTTTCAAGTTTTCATTTACTAACATTATGGAGTGGATGATGAGAGTAATGTACAAAGCCGAAATTCTCTATACCTAGTAGTACCAGATATAATGCATCGGAAAATGCACGCGTTTACTTGTACTTTATGAAATTAGAAGATCGTTCTCCATCGTAAATATATGTATTTTATAGGCTGAAGAGGACTTGGGGGTGGTTGGGGGGTGGGGGTTAAGGGTCGCGGACATTCGCTTCCTGCGCCTGAAACAAATATAACTTGACTACGTCAGTGCCTCCATTGAAGTGACGAGTGTTAACAGATAACCCTGCTTCTGGAGGTTACAGAACGGGACGGGCCGACGCTGCGGGCCGTTCGGGAATTGGCTTTCTGTAGGACAGTTTTCGCCCCAGCCGTTCTTATTCACCACAGAGGAAGGGGGGCAGAGTCGGCCGGAGTTGCCCCTCAGCCTTTACTTAACTTTCGGTGTTCGGCCCAGAGCGTGAATACGTGCGGGAGCAGACAGTGTGCTAGTGAGCATTCGTGGTCTGGTACGCTCTTCAAGAATTTTTTGGTGTGGCCGTGTGCAGAAACTCTTGCCTGCAAGGGCGTGTTGTACAAGTTCCTAGTGCATAGTTTAGTGGATGTTTCTGTGTGTGCGTGTGTGTGTGTTTTTTTTTTCTACAAGAGGGGGAAAAACTAGCAATAACATGGAAAATATTTTGTTTCTACTAAATTATTATCGCGGCTTTTTTTTTTTTTTAAACGTAGTACGAGAGCGCGTGTTTGTTCTTATGTGCTATAAAGCATTCCTTTAGGAGATAGAGGAAGTGTTTAGGCTTGGTGGAAAGGGGGTAGCGGTGGGTGGGGGAGGAGAAGACTGGATATAATACTATACGTATATATTGTTTTAAAACATTTGGCTTATTACATATTTATGCAGGCAATGTGTGATTTATTAGTGATGTGTTCATGGATAATTTATATATTGCAAAAAACACTCTCGAAGACGAACTCCCACTTCAGATTTCTCAGCCTAGCTGGTTCCTTGCTGATGTTATCAGAGTTTCTGTATTGATCTTAATAAGTTATTTCAGCACTTCTGCGCGTTATTGAGTGTATATTTACAACTTTATCGTGTGACCTCCGCGCGTTATATGGGGAATATTTAATCTCATAGCCGACTTCTAATACTTATATGACAGTATTTACATTAATTGAACCAAAAAGTGAGGAAGTAATTTGTATTTTCCCATTCTCTTTCTCATAAGCCGACATTATGTGGACTTATTTATAGGCAGCGAATAACGAGATAGTTTGATTAGCAAATGGGCGGTGTAGGTTTCGGTTTAATTGTTTTTTGGGTTGCTTATTTATCCTGAAGTGTGGTAGAAAGTACTTTCTGTAAAGAGACAGTGTGGAAGTCTCATCCCGTGCTATGGATCCGGCACAGGGCTCTGTGCACTGTGTTCTATGCGGCGGACCTTCATCGATTCCAGCACTGGAAGCCAAGCGGAGTAAGTGCAATAAATTCAGAGATACTCGAGATTCTCAGGATAAACAGTTTATGGAAAGCAACCTTGGCTCGGTTCGTTCAGCTCCCTGGGAAAACAGCAGGGCTGTTCCGATGATGTTCAGTCTGACTGTACTTGGGTCGCAGCAAATAGGTTTACAAGCTGTGTATGTCGCTGTCGTGGTAGCTGCGCTGCTGATGGCTCCATCAGTTGTTGGCTTCAATATTGACGTTCAGAGGGCCATAGTCCATAGAGGAGAAAACGGCAGCATGTTTGGCTACGCTGTGGCGCAGCATATAGATCAGTCCACAAACTGGTAAGCAGTAGAAGCATTAACTTATCACTAGAGTTCTCCACCTCAAACGAGTTTACAACTTTTCTTAATTTATGTCTCTCATGACCTGCAAGTTCAAAATATGGATTGTTGGTCTTCTATTTCAAATCTCTTTCTCGGACGCGTCTTGTTTCAAGTCTTTCACCCTAAAACAACTGTCAGTGTTGATACATCTTTGGCACCTGTCCGAATCAATGCTCAGAGAGATATTTAGGCATTCAAGGACATTAAGGCATATTGGGGAATACTGTGTTAGGCCCGTATTTTCCACAACCTTCGGCACATGAAAGTCTGACGTGGTCAGTATCACGCCTGGCCGCTTTAACTTTCCAGATTTCTTTGGTACCCATTTTTAGAGGCTGGGTGAACTTCCGGGGCCGTTTTGATGCGTACCATAAAAAAAAAAAAAATCCCACTGCTGGGACTGAATCCGGTACCGCCGGATTAGTAAACAGAACACCTAACCTCTCAGCTAACCAGGCCGAAAGGTTTAAACTTTTTATGTAGGCAAGGTTCAAATAAAATGAAAAGTGGCACATTTCTAGCGCAACCCACATTTTAAAATTATAGAATAACGCCCACTTTCTTTCTTTCTATTCTTATCAGTTTATTCTACAGGAGCACTGAAATTAATTCAGGAGTGGAAAGAGTGTCGCGCACATTTCATTGAAAAAATCCACTCAAAACTCTCCTGTTTTCACTTACTTGTTGAACTGATATTATTACAATAGTTTTTACATAATGACCATGCTATTCTTTTTCTGAGACATTGAACAGGGTCGAAATGGAGATTCGTGCAACACGTGCAAGCTGCTTTTTTTCAGATTGCAAACGCAAGTAAAGTAGAAAACAAACCACTTGCAAGAAGAAAATGAGCACATAAAACAAATCAGAAAACATACAAATAAATATAAAGAACAAAAGGCTGTCGTTATAACAGCACCACATATACGTTATCCTCAGCAGTTGGAAGTGGGAGCTTCTAGTCATCCATTGAATCTTAGTAACAATATAGAGAAGCAGAGGGGCCCGACGATAATGACAGCAACGAGTGGTTACCAACCTGTGCATGAATCAAATAGAGATGCTCTGGACATTTCTTGTATCTTATATCCTCCCTGTCCCGTTAAATGTCACACACGGCTCGCAAGGTAGTTCGCCAATTTTTCCTGTTTTCCGCGAGCTTTTCAACCTCATCATTATGCCTGTTAATTTGGCCTCTCTTAATAATGTCCTCTTTAGAATTTCACGGGGTCCGCCACTTTTTCTTCGGCCAGTTGTGTTCCACTTGATAGCTTGTTTTGGGATTCTCTGATCGTTTCTTCTCATCAAGTGACCAACATATGTCCATCTCCTTTTCCTGATCACACATGAGACTGGTTGTTGTTCAGTCATCTTTCTTATCTCCGCTTTGTTCTTGAATTCGTTTCACTTGATGCCGAATACTTTCCATGGGCATTTGTTTTCAAAAGAGTCTAATTTATTGTCTATTTCTTTAGCTGTTTTCCAGCTTTCGCATGCATAAATGAGGGTGGATATTACATTTGACTTGAAAAGTCTTAACCTGGGTTAATGTTTTATAACTTTTGAATGCCATATGTTCTCAAGATTCTTGAAGATCGATGCTGCTTTTGATATTCTAATTCTAACTTTCTTTCTGGTGTCACCATCCTGGTCTACGTAGCTGCCGAGGTATGCAAATTGATTAACTTCTTCAACATCTGTCCCTTCAAAAATCACGATCGTCTAGTTGGGTCCCATGTATCCAATCAGTACTTGTTGCCTGTGCAGCATTTTTTCGTTATGAAGTCTATTGCAATTCCAAAAAAAGCATAGGAGACAGTATACATCCTTGTTTCACGCCTGTTTTAATCTGGAACCATTCACTCATCCCTTTTTCTGTTTTGACTGCACAAACATATCCATTGTAGAGGCCCTTAATGATACTGACAATTTTATATGGTATTCCATATAAACTTAAAATTCTCCCCAAATGAATCTCTGTGTATGCTATCAAATGCCTTTTTAAAGTCTATAAAGTTCAGTATTAGTGGTTTCTGCTTTTCAATATATTCTTCAAGTATTATTCTTAGAGTAAAGATCTGGTCGAGATAGCTTCTCCCTTTTCGAAATCCTGGTTGTTCTTCTCTCATTGCGGTATCCACTATATCTTTGAGTCTATTCAAAATGACCTTGCAAAATACTTTTGACACACTTGATACTAAGGTTACTCCTCTCCAATTGTTACAGTCACTAAGGTTGCCTTTTTTTTTTGGGGGGGGATATTTTAACAATGATTTCTTTTTTCCATTTAGAAGGGACCTTTTCTTCTTTCCAAATCTTATTAAATATTCTCTGTAGTTGTCTCATGTTGTCACTATTGATAACTTTTAACATTTCGGGTGTTATTTCATCTTCACCTGCAGCTTTGTTGTTAGCCATTAAATTCACTGCTGTTTCAATTTCATGCAATGTAATTTCATCTGGGTTGACATTTAGTTGTGGGGTTGGTAAGTCGGTTTCAAGGTTTATCAATTCTTTTGGGTGTGGTCAGTTAAGTATTTCTTGGAAGTATTTAGCCCATCTTTGCTTTTGGTCTTTATTTGATGTTAATAGGGCTCCAGTTTTGCTAAGAATTGGCCTTTCTTTAGATGTAATAGTACATGTTAGCCTCTTTTGTATGTTACATAAAGTTTTGCTGTCTCCTGTTCTTGCTGCTTTCTCTGCCTCTTTCGTCATATTGTCTATGTATTCTCCTTTATCCCTTCTAGCTGAACTTTTTACTTTCTTGTCTATTTCTTTGTATGTTGCTTTCTCCAGATCTTTTCCAAGATCTGTCTTTACGTTCAGCATGTCTAATTTGGCTGCTCGTCTTTCATTTATGTACTTCCATGTGTTTTCTGATATCCATGCTTTTCTATTTGGTTTTTTTTTTCAGTCCAGCGCTTGCTTTTGCTGCTGTGATTATGGCTGTGCTGTAAGAATTCCATAATTCATCTGTACCTATCTTCTCTACTTCACTGAGTGTTGTGGAATAATTGGCAAGTTCCTGATTGAAATTACTGTTTGTGTCCTCTTCATGGGGAGCTAGTGAAAGAACACTCAAGAATGTATATCAGCAAAGTATTCTACCACATTTAGAATATGGCTCAACATCTTGGTGCACAGCATCAAACACTACGCTACATAATCTAGACAAGGTTCAAAATCAGTCACTACGGATTATCACAGGTGCCATGAGGTCCACACCGATAGTAGAAATGCAGAAAATAGTTGGTGTTCAAGCGCTAAAGGAACGTAGAGACACAAAGGTCATGACCATGGGAGAAAAATTCCTTAGGTCTGTAAGCCATCCCCTGAAGGAGAGATTCAATAACTTGGCATTAGGACGGCTTAAAAGAAGCAGCTTCATTCATCAGGCCAAGCGTATGCGTAAGCTGATACCTGACCTTCCAACTGTAGTCGCTCCATTATCATCTGTACCAGAGCATACACCACGGAAAGAAGCAGATTATATACAAATAACTATTCAGACTGAAGTGAAAGGTGTGCAAAATGGTGAGATGCAGTGCAGTCTTGTAAGATCAACAGCCACACTTAAGTGTTCTAGATGACAAATATCCATGTGACACCTGGATACGTGTGTATACAGATGGATCTGCACATAATGCCATAAAGAATGGAGGGGCAGGAGCATATATTGAATATCCAAACAACACCATTGACACGATTTCCATACCCACTGGTAAATACTGCAACAACTTTGATCAATTATTGCTGCAGTTGAAAAACTATCAGACTCCAGAATTGATACATGTCCTGTAGTAATTCTCACAGATGCAAGATCAGTACTGGAAGCTCTTCAGAGCAACAAACTACCAGACCTTAAGGATGCCTTGTCAAAAATTGGCTTACAACATGGAGTCACTTTGCAATGGATTCCCTCCCACTGTGGGATACCAGGCAATGAGAAAGCTGACCATCTGGCTAAAGAGGGCACTGAAATGGAGCAACCAGACATACCAATCACCTATAATCAGAAGAAAAGCATGATAAAAACCTACAGGAAGCCACAAACACCACCACATGATGACTATCACATGCTAAACAGAAAGGAACAAGTCACCATCTTCCGTCTCCGAACAGGACACAGCCGACTCCGAAGTCATATGTATACAAAGTTTAAGGTTGGTACTACTAATCTATGTACATGTGCCCAGGTGCCCCAAACTGTGGAACATATCCTCCAGAACTGCATCAACTACGAGACACTGAGAAATAATTACTGGCCCAGTGAAACCACTAAAGAAGATAAGCTCTACAGTTCCATAAATGAGTTACAAAAAACAGTGAAATTTATCCAAGAGACAGGACTGCAGATATAGACAGACAATGCGAACGAAGAAGAAGAAGAGGTTCGAATCTCATTCTCATTTACAACTTAGGTCTTGTAATTTTGTAAATACTATGGTATTATACTATATGTTGTTTTGAAGAAAGATGCAGCAAATACCTGGAAAGAAAAAAAAAAAGCAAAGAGATTCTCAGAGAAGTTTCAGAACAAGGAAAACTAGTTAAAATTATCAGAGAAGTCGAAATTTCTTGGACATGTTAAGAGAAGCCAGGTGCTATAGAGAACATAGTAAAGACTGGACAATTTAAGGGGGGAAAAAAAGGAAGAGAGAAAGGCCGACAGAAAAATATCTCAATGGATTGACCAAGTGACATGGAAAAAAGGAAAGCATTTGGACTGATCAGAAACACCAAAGATCGTACTAGATGGAGAAACATAATCGCCAGCGCTATCGGCTTCGGCACATAATATAGGACAGACATCTCATCCTCAGATGATGCTTATCGCATCTCTTCTTAATCCTCGGACGATGCTTATCTCATCTCTTCTTAATCCTCAGATGATGCTTATCTCATCTCTTCTTAATCCTCAGATGATGCTTATCGCATATCTTCTTAATCCTCAGATGATGCTTATCGCATCTCTTCTTAATCCTCAGATGATGCTTATCGCATCTCTTCTTAATCCTCAGATGATGCTTATCGCATCTCTTCTTAATCCTCAGATGATGTTTATCGCATCTCTTCTTAATCCTCAGATGATGTTTATCGCATCTCTTCTTAATCCTCAGATGATGTTTATCGCATCTCTTCTTAATCCTCAGATGATGCTTATCGCATCTCTTCTTAATCCTCAGATGATGTTTATCGCATCTCTTCTTAATCCTCAGATGATGCTTATCGCATCTCTTCTTAATCCTCAGATGATGTTTATCGCATCTCTTCTTAATCCTCAGATGATGCTTATCGCATCTCTTCTTAATCCTCAGATGATGCTTATCGCATCTTTTCTTAATCCTCAGATGATGCTTATCGCATATCTTCTTAATCCTCAGATGATGTTTATCGCATATCTTCTTAATCCTCAGATGATGCTTATCGCATATCTTCTTAATCCTCAGATGATGTTTATCGCATCTCTTCTTAATCCTCAGATGATGCTTATCGCATATCTTCTTAATCCTCAGATGATGCTTATCGCATCTCTTCTTAATCCTCAGATGATGTTTATCGCATCTCTTCTTAATCCTCAGATGATGCTTATCGCATATCTTCTTAATCCTCAGATGATGCTTATCGCATATCTTCTTAATCCTCAGATGATGCTTATCGCATCTCTTCTTAATCCTCAGATGATGCTTATCGCATATCTTCTTAATCCTCAGATGATGCTTATCGCATATCTTCTTAATCCTCAGATGATGCTTATCGCATCTCTTCTTAATCCTCAGATGATGCTTATCGCATCTCTTCTTAATCCTCAGATGATGCTTATCGCATATCTTCTTAATCCTCAGATGATGCTTATCGCATCTCTTCTTAATCCTCAGATGATGCTTATCGCATATCTTCTTAATCCTCAGATGATGCTTATCGCATATCTTCTTAATCCTCAGATGATGCTTATCGCATCTCTTCTTAATCCTCAGATGATGCTTATCGCATATCTTCTTAATCCTCAGATGATGCTTATCGCATCTCTTCTTAACCCTCAGATGATGCTTATCGCATCTCTTCTTAACCCTCAGATGATGCTTATCACATCTCTTCTTAACCCTCAGATGATGCTTATCGCATCTCTTCTTAATGTATCAAGCACATTCCAGCCCTGTGACGCGTTAGATAACAGAAAACACCAGAGCAGGCGCTAAAGATTTGTCCCGACCCTCGCTGACATTTCGTTTGGAAGAAAAAAAAATCCAACAAAACTCATATCTACGCGAACAGATACTAGGGAAAAGTTTTAAAACGCTGTTTCAAGCCAGTCGAAATGGGAGCGAATCATAACAACGAGGGCATTAGAGGCAAGTGAAATGTGATTCCTGCGAGAATGTTAAGAATACAATAGACAGCTAAAGTAACAAATGAAGAATACCGAAGTGAGAAACGAATCTTAATGAGCACACTACAGAGGGAGACAGTCTAGATTAGTTGGCCATGTAATGAGAATAGGAGGAATCGAAAAATATCGTGAGAACAGGAACGGTTTGAGGCAGGAAGGCAAGAGGTAAACGAAGAGAGAAAATCTTAGATGGTATGACAAAATGCACAGAGAAGCACAACTGAACTGATGGAAAACGTGAAAGATCGTAAACATGGACGCCGACAGCACCAGGCATCGCACATGATGATGATGAAATTGGTATTCCTACTTCTTTTATTAATTGCAGATGTTATTCCTCTTTGTAATGAATAGTTTCTATTCACTTCGTAGCTTCGGTTATAGCCGTATTATACCGCAAATTCCCTTTCTTAATGTCTCATTCACCCACAATACAACCCGCACCAAGTGTACGCAATGAATGTGTCTAAAATTAGTTTTTGGATTTTTCCTTTATAATGTCCTTGGAGCACGTGGATCAAAACGACCTGGAGTGTTCAAAGCGAACAAAGAAATGAGCACGTGCCGCTTCACGAGCATAGGTCATGAAGACCTCAAGTTTTAGAATAGGACTGAACCACATAAATCAGCCAAGTTGTCCTGTTCAGTTATGTTATGAAGTGTAGATGGTCTGACAAGGAAAGAAAAGATAATTAGAAAAGTGAAAGAAGAAAGCAGTACAGAAGAACACGCTAAAATGCTAGAATACGCCGATGACATGGGGAAACTATGCAAGAAGTCGTCAATACCTGCATACACCTGAGAGATGTGGCACTAAAAGTGGGCTTGACCATTAACCAAGATTGTTTGTTGTTTGTTTCTGCAATCTCCATGTAACTGCGAGCTGTTGTTCTTCGCAGCCGATGCTGTAGAAATGTTGAGGAACAGCATCCTATCGATGTGGGAACGGGTTATGGCAGCTACTTTTTCAGTCCCGGAGTATAGCTAAAAAGCAGGGGCTGTGCAATGCTTCTTTAGCAGACTCCACCACAATGGGGACTATGGCGATCTCTGCCCCGTTAGCCGGGCTAGGCCTATTACTGGGGGTACCACGGAAAGGTGGGAGAGGGTCTTGGTCAGCTATGGTTCGCTAACTCTGACGCTAGCATATCAACTATGGGTCGCTGATTGCCTCATCGGACAAACTTCTTTCACTGGTTCTCAAGAAGATATCAAGAGACCAGGGGCAGAATGATCCAGATTATGTAAATGTTGGAGATATGATCATTAGGAAAGCAGAAACATACAAATATCTAGGCACAGCCTTCAACAGAAGCAACATAGTAAGCGAGGAAATTAAAATCAGAGTACAGATAGGGAATGAAATATACTTCGCATTGCAACAGCTGTTAAAATACAAAATCCTGTCCCAAAACACCAAACCAGTAATCTACAAAACTATGTAATAAGACCAGCCGTCATGTATGGATCAGAAACGTGGAGTACAACAACGAACAATGAACAACAATTGCAGATCTTTGAGAACAAGATCCTAAGAAGAATCTTTGGGCCGATAAAGGATACCAACAGTGGAGAATGGAGAGCTAGAAAGAACACTGAACTGAACAGCTTATTTAAATCCCAATGAATTATAAAAGTCTTGAAACTAAACAGACTACGCCGGTTGGGCCATGTAGAAAGAATGGAAGAGAACAGACAAACTAAAAGTATGTATGCACAAGAGATGAGGGAAACAAGACCAAGGGGTAGACCAAGACAAAGATGGAAAAACAACATAGAAGAGGATATAAAAGAAACTGGTGTCACCAACTGGAGAGAGAAGATTAGGAACAGAGAGGAATGGAATCGAACTTTATCTGCAGCAATGAGCCTTAACGGCTCTGAAAGCTGGAAGAGACGAAGAAGAAGAAGAAGAAGTGACCGAAGGGCTCTATAAACTAACCCTTTACCTCTGTGATAGAGAGTGGCGCAGGTGGTCCAGTCTGATCATACATCTTTATCCGTCGATATTTGTTGAGCATTTACGAGGTCGGTCAGGATGGCGAACTCTTTTTTTTTTAGATTGCGTGCCAGAATTAGATATAACAAACACACATGCACACACACACACACAAATAAAGGAAACGCGCTGCTAACGTGCTGCTAGGAGTATGTGACGCAGCCTGTCATTATGTGAAATGTTTGAATTTTCGCTTTTGCAAACAAAAATTTGTACGCATGCCACTTTTGGCATGTTCGCTATGGGTGTCCTTCATTAATGTTCCAGCTTTTGAACTCTCGTTTCATTATTATTATTATTGTTATTGTTATTATTATTGGTAGTAGTAGTATAGTAGTAGTAGTAGTAGTAATAGTATAGTAGTAGTAGTAGTAGTATAGTAGTAGTAGTAGTATAGTAGTAGTAGTAGTATAGTAGTAGTAGTAGTAGTAGTATAGTAGTAGTAGTAGTAGTAGTAGTAGTAGTAGTAGTAGTATAGTAGTAGTAGTATAGTAGTAGTAGTAGTAGTAGTAGTAGTAGTTGCATTTATCGTCTTGGAAGATGGTTTTGAAGCCGGTAGCTTTTATCTGCCTGTTGATGGCTGCCTAGCCTGGCGTGCCGGGGGGTTGGCGGGTGACTGCTCCGGGCGCTTTCTTAAGGGGGGCGGGGGGGGCCAAAGCGGAGATTTCTTTCTTTATTAGCCTTGCTACTTCCTGTGTGGGAGTGGGAGTGGAAAGGGGGGGGGGGGTTGTTGGCAGGGGAATTTGTCTGCTGGTTCGCCCCTGCAGCAGCAACAAACATCGCTTCCCCAAACATCGCTTCCCTAGTGCGTTCCTTTGGTTGAGCATTGGCTGATTCTACCAATATATAACTATTGTTTATTGTTTATTTCGTAGCAACATCAGCATATGACCTATGTAAACAGCTGGGCATAAAGGGACAAGCAAGAGCAAGGGCATTGAAAAGGCTTTCAGAAACAGCAGAAAAGGCTTCATGCTGGCTGTGGAGTATGCGAAACAAGCATTGAGAACATAAATAATTTCGTTTGTCACAACCAATACCAGTCCTCCGTAGCTAAATCGCTAAAGACGGACTTCAAAGTACAGTGCCAATTGGAAGATCATGGAAAAAAAAGCAATGGATCACAAGACCTCTGGAAGTCATGACCCAGAGGGCCCCCCCCCCCCCCACCCCTTTAGGGTGTCAGGAGTTTGATGGGGTCGAGGCACTTGTCTGAGGGGGGCGGGGTACCTCCTCTGATGATCTGAAGGAGTTGTGTTGTTGTTCCGCTCTCTACAGCAGTTTCCTGCATACTAAGCATAATCAAGCGCTTAACAACAACCTGTAAATAAAAAATATCTCTCCTTTCGCTTGAGTCTTATCAACAAACTGTATGCAATAATTATCTCTCATTTCACTCGTCTTATCAACAAACTGTACGCAAGAATCTCTCTCCTTTCACTTGTCTTAGCAACAAACCGTATGCAAGAATCTCTCTCCTTTCACATGTCTTAGCAACAAACTGTATGCAAGAATCTCACTCCTTTCACATGTCTTAGCAACAAACTGTATGCAAGAATCTCTCTCCTTTCACCTGTCTTAGCAACAAACTGTATGCAAGAATCTCTCTCCTTTCACCTGTCTTAGCAACAAACTGTATGCAAGAATCTCTCTCCTTTCACCTGTCTTAGCAACAAACTGTATGCAAGAATCTCTCTCCTTTCACCTGTCTTAGCAACAAACTGTATGCAAGAATCTCTCTCCTTTCGCTTGAGTCTTAGCAACAAACCGTATGCAAGAATCTCTCTCTTTTCGCTTGAGTCTTAGCAACAAACCGTATGCAAGAATCTCTCTCCTTTCGCTTGAGTCTTATCAACAAACTGTATGCAAGAATCTCTCTCCTTTCATTTGAGTCTTAGCAACAAACTGTATGCAAGAATATCTCTCCTTTCGCTTGAGTCTTTTGTCTTCAGTATTTTCACACAGCATCGTACTGTAGAATCGCTCTCCATTTGTCCGTTCTTCCTAGTCCTCGTGACCAGCCGAGAGGAATTTTGTGATCTGGTGCAAATTATTCCTTGCTCTCATCACCTGCTTACCCTATTGATGGTTCACTCAGTTTTCATCCGGTACGGACAGTGAGAGTTTAACCAACAGCCAGTCCTAGAGTTTAACCAACAGCCAGTCTTAGAGTTTAACCAACAGCCAGTCTTAGAGTTTAACCAACAGCCAGTCTTAGAGTTTAACCAACAGCCAGTCTTCTTGGTTAAACTTATTACTACCCCCCCCCCCTTCCCCCTTCCACCTACACAGTCTATCCCCTGACAGAATGTTTCATTACATTCATAAAGCAATCATCCAAATTCTCATTTTCCCCACGAAACCGGGCCTCCTATTCAGCCTAATGGGTAATACGCCACTGTCACAGGGCCCTCAGAAGCCCTTCTAACCCTGTCTTTAAACAGAGTTAGTCCTACGGGGCCCCAGAACAAAGCTCTCACTGAGCCTGTTCGTGGCTGATGGAAATATTCTCCTTAAATATTCAGTACACGTTGAACGTTCTGTTTCTTGCAGTTAAAAATGAACCCATGTGCTTAATCTCAGCCACATTTTCTTGTTCATCTCAGCTTTACGGGACACATCATAAAACTCGTATGACATTGCGTCCTTTTTTTTGTTTTTTTTTTGTTTGTTTGTTAACAGTTTTCACCCCTACCACTTTTGTTAACAGTTTTCAGTCCCCTTTTCTCTTCCCCCGGTCGAACCTCATAACTGATTAACACAAATGAAGAGAGAGAGAGAGAGAGAGAGAGAGAGAGAGATTAGCGTAAATAGATTTCATGATTGCATACGCGACTCTAGCTCATCTAGTAACAGCTGGATGGCAACAGTTTGAGAATTTTCTTTGTTTAAAGAATTGTAGCTTTCCCGCCTCGTTCCCGTCTAAAAATGTTCGATTACAGCTGCCTGTTTTAAAGCCTCGTTTTCATTTATATACGCGGTGAGGGATTTCCTGGCTGCTCGCTTTTCGTATTTCATGTTTATTTCTTTCACGTTTTTTTTTTCGTGTCAGTATGGTTCTTTGTTAAAAAATATCCTTAATTCTTGTAATTTAGGTTTTTTCCCCCGCTCATTTGTATATATATATATATATATATATATTATATATATATATATCTTATCTTACATCTTATATCCTTCCCGTGCCGTTAGACGTCACATAGGGCTCGCAAAGTAGTTCGCCAATTTTTCCTGTCTTCGGCGAGTCTTTCAACCTCAACAAAGGATTTTATGCCTGTTAACTTGGCCTCTCTTAATAATGTCCTCTTCAGAGTTTCACGCGGTCTGCCCCTTTTTCTTCGGCCTGTTGTGTTCCACTTGATAGCTTGTTTTGGGATTCTCTGATCATTTCTTCTCATCAAGTGACCAACATATGTCCATCTCCTTTTCCTGATCACCCGTGAGACTGGTTGTTGTTCAGTCATCTGTCTTATCTCTGCATTGTTCTTGAATTCATTCCACTTGATGCCGAGTATTTTCCTTAGGCATTTGTTTTCAAAAGAGTCTAATTTCTTTTCTATTTCTTTAGTTCATATATATATATATATATATATATATATATATATATATATATATATAGTTATATATATATATAGTTATATATATAATATATATATATATATATATTGTGGTGTGTGTGTTTCGATCCCTTTGTATGTGTGTGTGTGTTTTGAACGATTTGTATGTATGTGTGTATGTGTATGTGTGTATCCATGAAATTTTTTTCTTGTCTTTCTGTCTCTCTATTTTTTCCTTAATAATATGAACATTTCGTGGCGCCTTGAGTTAGTTTCTTACATATTGCACTTTGATGGTTCGTAATCGTGTTTATTTTTCATGTGTCTAATTCTCATTATGCACTTCTAATTCTTTTTTAATTGGTTATTGGTGGTGCTTCCAAGCAAGACAACCCAGAAACTATTCACGATGTTATGTTGTGGTGCAAGAAGACGCTATGTGAAGCTGAGAAACCTTACTAAAGATAAAATGAAGAAATAAAGGAAAGAAATGGCAGGAAAAGACAAAAACCACCAAATATTTCAGCAAAATGCCTTTATCAAGGATGACAGAAAAGTCGGAACAATGTGTAAATGCAGAAATGTAAAAATCACGTGTCTGTAATCTCGGATCGGATGACAAGAGAACTTTTTGCTGTGATAAGTGGTTATATTCCCAGTGACCTGATTAAATCCACGTTTATAGCACTACCAAAGAAACCAGGTGAAAAGGAATGTGACGACCACCGGACTATCAGCGTCTCATGTCACATAACGAAGCTACGTCTGAGAATAATTATGAGAAGAACGAGGAAAAAGATAAAAATGGAAATAGCAGATGAACAGTTTGGATTTGTTGAAGGAAAGGGAACACACAATGCCATTTATGCTTTACGAACACTAACAGAAAGAGCTTTAGAAGTACAGAAAGATCTCAACTTATGCTTCATTGATTACACCAAGGCATTTGACAAGGTGAAACATAATGAAATTATTAAAATGCTTGAAGACATCAATATAGACGGCAAAGACCTGAGGATTGTAAAACATCTATACTGGCAGCAAGAAGCAGCAGTTCGAGCTGAAAATAGAATTGGAAAATATCAACCTATAAAACAAGGGGTGCGACAAGGATGTGTACTATCCCCAGACCTTTTTTCTCTGTATAGTGAGAATATTCTAAGAACAATCATCACAGAACCAGGCATAAAAATTGGAGGATACAATATTAACAACCTTCGGTATGCTGACGACACAGTACTGATAGCTGAAACCAACAATACCTGCAAAATCTCTTGGATAAAGTCGCCAAAGAAAGTGAACAGAAAGGCTTTACTTTGAACATCAAAAAGACAGAGACTATGGTTATATCTAAGAAACAGAATCCACCAGCATGCAGTATAAAATTAAACGGAACTGTTCTAAAGCAGGTGCAGAAATTCAAATACCTTGGAGCAGTAATAACTTCAGATGGGAAATGCAAAACAGAAATTAGGAACAGAATAGGCCAAGCAAAGACTGCATTTCAGAGAATGAGAAACATATTGACCAACACATCCTTATCAATGAATGTTAGAAAACGAGTACTAAAATGCTATATTGAACCTATCTTGTTATATGGAAGTGAATCATGGACAATAGGCAAGTCTGCACAAAAATCATTGGAAGCAGCAGAAATGTGGTTTATTAGAAGAATGTTGCGAATCCCCTGGACAGCAAAAATAACTAATGAAGAATGTAGGAGAAGAGCTGGAGAGACAAAAAACCTTGTCAAAAAGATAAGAGAGAGACAATGTACTTTCATAGGACATGCAATGAGAAGAGGAGGCACTGAAAATATTATAACAACAGGAAAAATAGAAGGAAGAAGATCAAGAGGAAGACCAAGAGAAATGATACTGGACAGTCTGACGGGATGGTGTGAGAGGAGATCACCAACTGAGCTGATGGCATGCATGAAGGATCGGGTACTCTGGAGAAGCATAATAGCCAACGCCAGTCGGCACGGCACATGATGATGATGATGAAGTGAATTTTTACCCCCCGGACAGCAGTCTGTACTTATTTTTCTGTGTGCTCACTTTCAGCTCGGACAAGTCTGTGCTTATTTGTGTGTGTGCTCACTTTCAGCTCGGACAAGTCTGTGCTTATTTTTCTGTATGCTCACTTTCAGCTCGGACAAGTCTGTGCTTATTTTTGTGAAACGGGAGAAAGTGTGTATTCCGCAGAGTGACTTTTTGCCTGATGTCCTAAATGTCTGTTAGTCTTTGACTGTCGTAGGTACAGTGCAGTCCTGTGCACCTTGCCATGCATGCAGATATTCTCCGTCTTCAGAAACTGTCCCCCTCCTCACCCTAATTTTAGTATGTTGAGTACATACCTTTTACACCTGGATCAACTAAATATCACCGGTGACTGGTCACAAGCCCACGCCCTTTAACACTGCCCGTCCCGGACTGGTGCAGAATAGGCGTGGCAGTAAACATGTCTATCTCTCTGACTGACACATGTCATTAGTCAAGATGTTAAACAAAGAACCTCTGACGGTTTTTTTAACCATGGACCAAACGTTTACACCCATGGTTTTGATCTAGGTACGCTGGTTAACAGTCAGGGTGGCAATCTGTTTGTATTAGATCAGTTAAGAATTGTTAGGACCAGGTAGCAGGAGAGTCTGTGGTCTGGCCAGCCGAGAGGAAAGTAAACAGGCGTGGAACCAGTGATCCAGTTAACCGGCAATTACCGGTAAATTACCGATTGTAAAGAAGAAAAACTGAAACCTTTGGAAGTAGTCGGTTACCGTAACCGGTTTATAGTATAAAAAACTAGTAAAAAGTAACCAGCAAAATTGAGTGAAGGGTAATCAGACCAGCAGGATGATGACGCTGAATTTGCATGGAGGAGAATTGGCCGTTAGTGTTATTATTATTATTTTTTTAAACTTTAATTCAGCATACGAGCATTTTATAAAAATTAAATATTCACCGCAAATAAGGTCAGGGCAAAGGTTGAAGTATTACACTACATCTGAAAGCAACAAATCAAATGGTTTGGCCACGTTACAAGACTACCACCAGACAGTACACCAGCAGCAGCAGCAACAACAACAACAACAACAAGCAGAAATATTCACACCAAGATGTGTAGGTAACAGAGGAAGATTTGGAGGGAGGAAATTACAGAAACTTAAATATCCAAATATATAAAGCAAATAGTCGAAACCTATTAAGACGTCTAATTGTCCCCTCAATATTGAAAGCTACATGAGGAAGAAGACAAGACATTAGACAAGACAAAGAATTATAACTTATGAACCAGAATTCCACTATGGAAAAGAATTTTATAAATTCAATATGAAAACTGTATGTCGTATGAATTCCATCCATTAACTGACAATTTTACACACATTCTGACTGGAAGGGCAGGTTACTCTTTTCGCGCCATTTATGTTTCATTTGTTAATTCTCACATGCATTCAAATAGTTCTCATGGCCAGTCTGTAACTCTTTTATTTCCCTGTTTGGTAATGCAGCCCTAACTGTAACTCCAGAACGATAGAAATTGCCCACATGCCCACATATGTGTTAGAATATCACAGTTTTAATCGGATATAAAAAAAATAACATCAAACAGGTCTCTACAGCAGTGGTTACCACACTTCTGCAGACTGCGGCATACTTCGTAACACAATTTTCTGCCGTGGGACATCCGTGCTTTTAGCCATATGATTTTTGCATGCTCAAAGTTTACACACTACGCACAGTACACTGATACATGAAAAAGAAAAGAAACAAACAAACAAAAAACAACCAAAACTGAGAGCGATTTTAAGTTTCATGGTACAAAGCATTGCTATTTTCAGTATGAAATGTGAGTCTGCTTGGAGGTACTGATCTCGGGGCATTTCAGCTCTCCCTGGACTAGGACTAATAACTAAACTGCTGTGGTTATATCTAAGAAACAGAATCCACCAACATGCAGTATAAAATTAAACGGAACTGTTCTAAAGCAGGTGCAGAAATTCAAATACCTTGGAGCAGTAATAACTTCAGATGGGAAATGCAGAACAGAAATTAGGAATAGAATAGGCCAAGTAAAGACTACATTTCAGAGAACGAGAAACATATTATCCAACACATCCTTATCAATGTTAGAAAAGGAGTCCTAAAATGCTATATTGAACCTATCTTGTTATATGGAAGTGAGTCATGGACAATAGGCAAGTCTGCACAAAAATCATTGGAAGCAGCAGAAATGTGGTTTATTAGAAGAATGTTGCGAATCCTCTAGACAGCAAAAATAACTAATGAAGAATGTACGAGAAGAGCTGGAGAGATAAAAAAACCTTGTCAAAAAGATAAGAGAGAGACAATGTACTTTCATAGGACATGCAATGAGAAGAGGGGGCATTGAAAATATTATAACAACAGAAAAAATAGAGGGAAGAAGATCAAGAGGAAGACCAAGAGAAATGATACTGGACAGTCTGACGGGATGGTGTGAGAGGAGATCACCAACTGAGCTGACGGCCTGCATGAAGGATCGTGTACTTTGGAGAAGCATAATAGCCAACGCAAGTTGGCACGGCACATGAGATGATGATGATGATGATGATGATGATGTGGGTTCTCTACCTGGCAGGCATTTAAAGTATAAATAAGCAAAAGTGAGCTTTAATTTTTATCAAATATATATTTGTTACTGTAAAGATTTGCCTCTGTCACGACACACACACCACTAGGCCGCGGTACATCGTATGAAAGACTATGCTCTCGTTGTCCGTGCTAATCAGCATTAGGCCAAGGCAATGAACAAAGTTTATGTGCCCTGGGGATAATTCATTTAGTAGGCACATAAATCCTTCTGTCGATACTCCCACATGCCACGTGTGTGATGCGAGCGGGGATATGTATGGCCATCAGAAAGTGATACTGAAGTGATGGTTGTGTGCTGGAGGTTCGGCAGACAATAAATGCCATGTGAAAAAAGGCACCTGACACACTCGTAAAGATTGAACAAGTAGTAAAAAAAAAATGAAAAATAAATTGGAAGCAGAGATGTGGTCTTGGAGTAAACTCCCGAGACAACAAGAGAAACAAATGAAGAGGTCCTCAGAGAAGCCGAGGAGGAAAGAAAACTAGCTCGCATGACAAGAAAAAAGAATGCCATGAAAAGATAGAAATTAGAAGATAGAAGTTAGAATATAGAAACTAGAAGACAAAAGACAGATATTGTAATCACTGAAGAATTCTCAGTTTAAAAAAAGGAGAAGGCGGAAAGGGGGGGGGGGTACATGTAAAGAACTGGATCTGAATTGATCGGAAACACCAAGGACTGCAACAGATAGAGAAGCCCGATCATCAACGACATTCAGGTTAGAACAAAATGAACGAATGAATCACTTCTGTTCAGGAAACTGATGTGGGATATTGCGCGGATGAGCGCAGAAACGTGCGTTTCTCACTCGTCAGCCATCAGCAATGGACATGATAAACTAAACTGGAGTTTTCCTGATGTTTTTGCCTGCGTGGAAATGTCTGACCCGTCCTTATGTTCTTGATAGCAATATCTTGTTGTTCTTCATCACCGGCAAGCTGGTGTTCTTTGTAGCAGGTGCTGTGAAGATGATGAGGGACAGCATCGTGTCGACTAGGGAGCGGGTTAAGGCGGCTATTATTTTACGCCCTGTGTGGAGGTTAAAAAGCAGGGGTCGTGCAATACTTCTTTAGCAGACTCCACCACCATGCCCCGTTGACCAGGCTGGGCCTGTCACTGGGGGGGGGGGAGGGGTACCAACGGAGTGGTGGGACAGGTCCGCTATGGTTCGCCAACCCTAATGCTAGTATGTCAACTAAGGATCGCTGATTGTCAAAACGAAGAATAGCTCTTTCAATTCCCATTCCCCCTTCCCCCCACCCCTTCAAGATCTTTCAAATTAACATTTAAAGTGTCGATATTCGTTCCTATACCTAGTGCTAACCTTTATGAACTATCGCTCGTGTAAAGCTGTAAAAGAAAATGTAGTTAGCAGTTTGTTTACTTTGGGGGTATTGTTGTTTAGTCACTGATAGACAATCACTTCTTGTCTTAGAAGACAGTTTTTGAAGCAGGCCGATGTTTTTGTGAAACTTGCCGAACTGCTTCTATCATGAGTCTCATTTCTAGATAACAACTGTTTAATTACGGTGCCGTATGCTGTCATGAAAACCTCGAGAACTTGCTTGCTTTTGTTGATAATTTTATTATTTCCTGTACATCAGATAGTAAGGCGACAATATGCACCCCTGACGGACCCCTTGTTTTATGTCAAACCAAGTTGTTGTTTCACCATTTAATCTTACTGCTGCCTGTTGATCTAGATACAGCAGTGATGTTAATTGTATCAAATGTGTTGGAAATCCCATTTTTCCATTATTTCCCAAATGTTCTGGTGTTGTGCATAATCAAATGCCTTTGAATAGTCTATAAAAGATAAATAAAGATTCACATTAAATTCTCTGCGTTTCTCTATTATTAATTTTACATTGAATATATCATCTCTTTTTTTCTCTTCCATGTCTAAAACCAGCTTGGACCATATTGATTTATCCTTCTATTTTCTTTCGAAATCTACCCATTATGATTTTTAATAGAATTATACTGGCATGACTAATCAGGGCAACGATTCTATTATCGCCTTACTTATTTCACTTGTATACTGAAAGTATAATGAGGAATGTTAGAGAAGATGTACATAAATAATATTACGATGCAATAAAAATTTAACGTTATGAAATACCAGAGATTAGATATGATGATAACACAGCATTACTGTCCACAACACAAAAAGGAATGGAAAAACTAATTATGTCAGTCTCTAAGAATAGTGAAGAGCAAAACCTCTATCTTAATGCGAAGAAAACTAAATTGATGACAACTGACAAAACAAATAAGGCAGCTGAAATATATATCAATAAAAAAAAATGGGAATAGATGGAGTTTTGAATATCTTGGATCATTATTAACCAATAATGGATATACAATGAGGGATATTAAAGGGAGGACATCTATCGCTCTTCAGAAAGTAAAACAACTAAAGAATCTGTGGAGAGGAGCAGACAGAACCACAAAAATAAGATTTTTAAGGGCATGCATCTTTCCCATCGCATCATATGCTTGTGAGACCTGGACACTTAACAAAACAGCTGAGAAACACATAAATATCTTTGAATGTAAATGCTACAGAAGAATTCTTCAAATATCGTGGACACAAAAAAGAACAAATATATTCATATTACAAGAACTTAATATTGAAGAAGGTTGGCTAGTAGAGAAGATTAAAGAGAGAAAACTTAAATAGTTTGGACACATTAAACGTCATGAGAATTTAGAGAAGACCATATTGGAAGGGTACATAATAGAAAAAAGAACGAGAGGAAGACCAAGGCGAAGATGGCTGCAAGACATCGTTGATGAACTGCAAATGGATGCGTGAGCAGCAGGCCATCTTGCTCACAACCGAGAGGCCTCTAAAAGAGCTTTTAGGGAGGCAAAGTTCCGGAAAGGACATGCAAATCACTGACTGACATCAGACAGTTGGATGCTACCATGAAGTTCTTCGCGTTAACTTGCGCGCTAAAGATGTGCAAATAAATTAATTCCCGCCCCCCTCCCCAAACCACCACCACCACAAAACAAAAACGTCTTTCGTATGCTTGATGCAGGAGTTAAGCTCATCCTTCGTGAGTTGTTAATTTCGGATGCTAGTCTAGCAACACAGTTCTTCTTCCAGGGTGTTGCATCTGTGTTCAGCGCTTTCATCTGTGTTCAGTGGTTTCATCTGTGTTCAGTGGTTTCATCTGTGTTCAGCGCTTTCATCTGTGTTCAGCGCTTTCATCTGTGTTCAGCGCTTTCATCTGTGTTCAGCGCTTTCATCTGTGTTCAGTGCTTTCATCTGTGTTCAGCGCTTTCATCTGTGTTCAGTGGTTTCATCTGTGTTCAGCGCTTTCATCTTTGTTCAGCGCTTTCATCTGTGTTCAGTGCTTTCATCTGTGTTCAGTGCTTTCATTTGTGTTTAGTGCTTTCATTTGTGTTCCGTGCTTTCATTTGTGTTAGTGCTTTCATCTGTGTTCAGTGCTTTCATCTGTATTCAGTGCTTTCATATCGTGTTTGCATTTACGACTCACTTTAACTGGCGCAATGCTGTTCTTTTAACGTCCTTTATTTTTGGATATATAACAAGTTTTATTTCGTGATTATTTCCCATTCAGTGTAGTTGGCTAAACCAGTGCAGACAGACAGTCTATGCAGAGTTTGTATGTGTGAAAGGGTAATAAGTGCTAGCAAAACGTCCATGGAACTTGATCGGTGTCTGCTGACACGGCAGCAACAGAATCTTTCCACTTCTCACGGTCTGTTATCAGCCTTTGCACGGTGTCCTAAATGTTTTGCATATTGTCCATCTAGACTTCATGAGATCGACTTTCTTTCTTTCTTTCTTTCAGATTTACATCACAAACTTATTCTAGAATAGTGTTGGAGCAACTAGATATATCCTGTGAGTCATGTCTGAGAAGTTTAAATTGTTTTGATACAAATAACCGTATACTTCCACATTTTATACTAATATATTCATTATACAGTACACAATCTGGTCGTTAGCAGTAAATCATCACCATCAGCTCGTTAGCAGTAAATCATCACCATCAGCTCACCGCGATAAAAAGTCTGGAATATTTATAAATTCATAAGCAAAGCGTTACTATAGCAACTCATCGCCTGCAGCTTCTTGAATAAACAAGTATAGTATATGCTGGAAAATATAAATAGTTTACGATAGAAGGAAACTATTTTTGGGGCGTGTAGTTGCTAGGTTCCCCGTTGAAACCAGGTGCTGTGAGTTCTTAACACGTGTGTGTGTGTTTTGGTGAGCATCCCGATGTTACTGGGGCTTGTAAAGAAGGGGAGCTGAATGCAGAAGCTGTTGAATGAAAGAAAGAAAATTGTTGCAGGTTAGGTTAAAGGCCTTTTTTTTAATCATATCCCTGTCATCTTATCTTCTCTGTGGTTGTCTTTTTGTTGTGCTTTTTATTATGTATTCTCTTTTTAAAAAATTCCATGAACCTTTCTTTGTTTTTTGGACCCGGGGGGTGGGAGGTGGGGTAGGAAGGTGAAGTCAAGACACGATCCTTTTTATATAAGATATATAGAAGAGGATATAGCAAAAAGAAGCGGAGGGGACAGAGGTGAGAGATGACACCAACAGGTTCACCGGAGTGATCATCACAGCGCTTGGCAGAGAATGCAGAGAATGGACAGGAGTCAGAGAATGTAGAGAATGGACAGGAGTCAGAGAATGTAGAGAATGGACAGGAGTCAGAGAATGTAGAGAATGGACAGGAGGCAGAGAATGTAGAGAATAGATGGGATATAGGACTGAGTTTGAAATTCAGGAACTCGTTTACGCTCAGCTTAACTACATGACCCAGTCATCTTTAGGGACGGCTCAGTGCTGCGAGACAACAAGAGTGGATAGGGGCTTCGTTGTCTCTAGGCCAGGCAGACTAGTGGCACAGAAAGCCGGGGCCTCCTGTACGACATCGAGCTTGCGGATGGAAGTTGTGGCAGTGACCAAGGCTTTGCCAGTCCGGCAGGATGATACACACGATGTGGCGGTGACGGAGTCTTCAAGAAATAGAGACGATTTGCTACGTCATGAATGGGTTCAGCTCTTGGGAAAATTCAGTGTCACCAGGCTGATGTGGATATATTGCCCAGGGCATACAGGAGTGGCAATGAGGCAGCCAATCATTTTGCCCGTAACGCTTTGCAACAAGTATGGTTCTTATGGACAGGACGGATGTACTGACGTCGGTTGGCGAAGAACTGTTTCAGGAAGAGGAAAGGACATGTGTTGATAATATATATCTACAGGAGGATGAAGGACAGAGAGGGGAAGAGAGAGGAAGAGAGGGGAAGGAACTGCCGAGTGGCTGGCTGGTAGAATTCGAAGTTGCCAGAAGCAAAAGCTGACTGGCGCTGTTAGTGTTCATCATCTTCGATGGTTACTGAAACAGAGCAGAGCACGTATGGGTGTGCCCGAGTGAGATGACGTTAATTCATAGATTCAAGATTCTTTTTTGGTATGCTTCCTGTCACTTTCAACTGATTTTGTTAGGTATTGCTACACTTCTCATTTGTAATGCTTTATTTGGCTACATCCGCTGATGTCATTCGAGAATGTTAGATCCGCTGATGTCATTCGAGAATGTTAGACCTGCTCACTTCTTCCTGGTTATGTGTAAGGGGATGAAACTTAATTATCTGTGACTCACAGCTCAACAGTAGCCATAGTATCTGGTCCAGGACTGTCCAAAAGCCTCAAGAGCCACAGATGTATTCATGACTTTAATGACGGGCCGCGCTGAAATATGCTTGGCAGAAAAATGACCACTGACTGGATAATCAGTTGGAGCTATGGTGATTTTTTTTCCCACCGTAAAGAGAAAACTCGTAGTCTCTTGGCTAGTAATGCTATTTTAACACAATAAATTGTATTTTCGTAGTAATTTCCCGGGCTGTAAACAAATCCCAGCGGGCCGCCAGTGCACACTCTTTTCTAGTCTCAGAATTTTTGTGAGGCAATGCTGCAGACTATATGGAAATAAAAAAAACTAAGCATAAATATGAAAATCAGGATATTTAAGAGTAATGTTCTAAGTGTATTACTCTATGGAAGTGAATGCTTGAAAATCACCAAAACCATAGAAAACAAGTTGAATTCTTTCCAGACTAAATGTTTACGAAGAATTAGAAAAATATTTTGGCCAAAAACCATAAGAAATAACATCTTATTAGCAGAAATGCAGATGAAACCACTGACAACAATTATTGAGGAAAGACGCTGGCGATGGTTGGGACATGTGCTCCGAATGACTGACAACTCACTACCAAAAATAGCACTAAGATGGACACCACAGGGGAGCAGAAGTAAGGGTAGACCAAAAGAGACACGGAGAAGAACAACAGAAAGGATGTTGAGCAATAGAGGGCTCACCTGGGCAAGAGCAGAAAAAAAGGCGAAGGACAGGCATTTGTGGAAAACCCTTGCGGAAGCCCCATGTGCCCTGGGCACTTAAGGTTCAGATATATATATATATATATATATATATATATATATATATATATCTTTGTATTCGTTACCCATATTTGTCAGATATGACTTAGAAATATGGCGGGCCTGAAGTTTGGAAGTGCTATTGATGGTATCTGTGCCAAAAATTTTAATGCCTCGGAGCTTCGCATCAGAAATGAGAGAGGAATTTCTGTAGCCCCCGAGTGACAGGCTAATCTAGAAAGTGAGACGCGTTGTTGGTGTTGCTGACGCCAGCTAGATATATATATGTGTGTGTGGTGTGTGTATGTGTATAAACTTTCTTTACTGGGGCAAAGGCGACTGTTACATCATCATCATCATCATGGCCTTTCACTCCCTTGAGAGCATGGGCCACGGATAAAGGCTCTCCAGTCATCCCTGTTCTTAGAATTATTATCTGCTTCCTTCCCTTGTGCATCCCTTGTCTCTGAGCACTGTCATAATTTCTCTTTTCCGTGTAAGTCTAGGTCTTCCTCGTTTTCTATTTCTTTGAGGATTCCATGTCAGTGTCTATCTATGCTGGTGTTGGGTTTTCTCATAGTGTGGCCAGTCCACCTCCATTTCCTAGAGACATTGTTTGTAGGTTCATAGATTCTGTCGTGCCCTTTCCCAGACCTCTTGGTTTCTGATCTTGACTTTTCATTTAATATTTAAAGTCCTCATCAAGCAGTAGTTCATGAATGACTGTTACAGAAGAAACCAAATCTTTCATTCTTTCTTGTCTTTCGTGCGGAAAAAAAAAGATTGTTGTGTTGCTTCAGTTTGGCCAGAAGTATCTATAATGCCCCATGAAACTGTGGAGATGGTTTCTCTCATGCCTACTCCTGGAAAGCCACCACAGCTCAGTCATAATCTTACTTAACACTTGATCTAAAAAAACAAACAAACAAATTCTTCAAATACAAGTAACACATCGACTATTACAGAATGATCATTTATCAACCACCCAAATTTCTTCCAAAACCCCCCCACCCCCCCCCCTTTTTTTTTCTGGTTGAGGAACAGTGTCCTTTTATCTTTTCACCTGTCTAACTTTCTTCTTAATCTTCGTCTTTCTGAAAAGGACGTTGGTTGCGTTGAGTCACGGTTGCTCGCCTTTCAGCCCAAAGCATCCGACTTCGGCTCGATGTATTTTTGGCTCGTCATTCCTCTGTGATCCGTATTCACTTGGCCAGACTACTGCCTGTTTCCAAGTACGTGGCACCACTGGGAGGTATAACAGAATCTTGGTCGGCTATGGTTTAACATCCCTGACGCAAACAATCAGCTATGGGGCGCTGGGTCGCTGACCACTGTCTCTTTCAGAGTATTGCGTCTTCCCTCCCTCCCCCCTCCCCACGGCGCGTGTGTATCTTATTTCCACAAACAGGTAGACTTTTAAACTCTAATTTGTTTAAATTCATGCATCTTCAGTATTTCGAAATAAAGTTTCGTTGTTCACTTAATTGTACTTATGTATCAAATGCTTGACAAATGTTTGGACGATAGAATAAACAGTCTCTACATATTTTTCGTCCTTTGTATAAATATTTACCAAGTCAGAAAAAAAGCACGACCTTCATCATCACCATCATCGTCGTCATCGATCAGCTTTGTCTAGCGCTTATATCTCGCCCTCTCGTCTCTCTTTCTTTTTTTTTTTTAACCTTGGTTTTCCCCTTTATTGTAGGTTTCGCTAATTGCTGTAATTTCACAGCATCTTGGGAAGAATTTAGGCTTTCCATGTAGTGGAACTAGTTTGTTTATGTTGGCCAGTGATCTGTCTGAGAAGTTTGTCATATTTCTTTCCCGCAGTGGTACGCGCTGATCTCTCTACTTTTTATAGTAAATTTCAAAGCTTCCCTCTCCCGCATATTCATTTTTTATGTTTCATAACTATTAGTAATATAGGCTCTATGAGGCCCATTTTATCATTCCCAGTGTAGGTAAAAAAAAGAGTTATTTTATTATATTTCCAGTATTTATCGATTTCGTCTGGGTACTTGCCATCTGTTATTGTTATTTCGAGATAACTGAATTTCAGGTTTGGCTCAAAACCTCCCCCTTCAGTTTAGACAGAATATTTAAACATATTCTCCTGACATCGCCATTATTATCTGCTCTGCCGCTGGCTAGATCTAACCTTCAACGGTCGTCTTAATCCTGTAGTTCTTATAGGATGCTGTCACTTTCAGCCTTGTCCTGATTTCTTTCAAGTCTTTATATAAAAAAAAGCTGTTTCTTGTTTTTCCCGGTGTATCCAGAGGAAGATCTGAAGATACTCTGCCGAAATGAGCGCATTGTTAATCATGTTGAGTGAGTCACAGCTGCACAAGACCCTATCTTTGAACCTGTTAATTGAGCCCGATCAACTTGAACAGGCCTTGACCTTTGGTCCGAGCCGTTGCGGAATCTGTCGACAGATCTCTGCTTCTTCGGGCCAGACCTGGAATTCATTAAGATCACTAAGTTAACTCTCTTTGCATGGCTTACGGCCTGTGTTTCAAGCGGGATGAGGTCAAAAGATCAGCATCCACAAAAGCTCGTCTTTCACATCAGAAGAAACATCAGGAGTAAGGAATCTCAGTACCACATCCGTGTTATCGCACGCTTCTTTGCCAAGAGGTATGTGGCCCTTCAAAGCGAGAGAAGGGTGTGCGCGTAAATCAAAGACTCACAAGAAACCAGTCTTCCGATTCAGAAGAAATATATCAAAACTAATGAATGAATGAATGAATGAATGAATGATCTTTATTTTTAAAAGGGGCAATAATTGCACTAAAAAAAAGTACTTGAGGAAGTGCGGAATACTTAAAAGTGAATAGTACATGTCAGAAAAAATAGCACTAAGATGGACACCACAGGGAAACAGAAGTAAGGGTAGACCAAAGGAGACATGGAGAAGAACAACAGAGAACTCACCTGGGAAAGAACGGAAAAAAAGGCAAAGGACAAGCATTTGTGGAAAACTCTTGGGGAAGTCCCATGACATTTGGGCACTTAAGGTTCAGAGAGTTTAAATCAGCATTAAACAAACAACGTCATGGAAGAAAGGCTGGGGGGGGGGGGGAATTTTTCACGGGAGGGGGTTGGGTGAGAGAGGGGTTGAAAATATAGGGGACAAGTTTACCTAAAATCATGTCATCTTACAGCTTAGGTTGGAAAGAACAACAAAGATCTGTAACGGGGGAAAAAAAGGAACAATGAAGAGAAAAGATGTGACGAATAAGTGCTCTTGTTTATTTATTTGAAGCAATCTTTGCTGATATCCGGCATTCACCTAAGTGGTCTGGCACGCTTCATTCCGGTCATTTTGATCGAGCACTCTGGAACTTGTTCTGTAAATCAATGTTAAGTCTGACCTAACCCTCGGCTACATAAAACATGCTGGCGTGGAAACAACCTACTTAGCCTGGCCTAACCCTCGGTTACACAAAACAAGCTGGCGTGGCTATAACCTACTTAGCCTTACCTAACCCTCGGCTACATAAAACAACCTAGCATGGCTACAACAACCTGCTTAGCCTGGCCTAATTCTCAGCTACACAAAATAAGCTGGCACGGCTCTAACGCGCTTACCAGCTGGAAACAATCTCAGAGATAAAGATGGTTTCTAGATAATAAACTTTAGTCATAAGACTAGTATATCAGTGGGGGATATTTGAGAAGCGGTGAGGCTTTGGGTGAATATGGAGTTCTCCAATCTCCATTTTTGTTTTAGTTTTGTCTTTTTTTTTTCCCACGAAGTATCTTCAAGAATGGAAAAAAACGTAATTAAAAATATTTAACATCTTTATCACTGGCGATAAAACAAGGAGAAGATGAAGATTGGAGGGAGAAAATGAGGAGGGAGGGGGGGGGGTAATTAAATAAAGATGGAAATCAGTAAAGAATGAAATATTTTTAAAAATGTCAAGCTGACAGTTATACATCCAAGAGTGAACGAGACAAGAGCTGTGTGTGTTAGAGATGGTAGTGAAACCTAGTTGAAGGAAACCTAAAAAGGTCAAATTCTAAAATGCATGTTCTATCTCACAAAAACATGTATTCTTTCGTGGCTGGGCGGTTGCTAAAATCTGAAGTCTGTAAAGCTCGACTCTCAGTTATTCTTTTACTGTTTTTTTCCTCTCTGTCCAAAGTGCTTAGTGTACAGTTGTTGGAAGTTAATCATCATAAATATTTTGTGTTATGCATAGTGTACAGTTATTGGAAGTTAATCATCATATCTATTTTGTTTTATGCTTAGTGTGCAGTTGTTGGAAGTTAATAATCATATCTATTTTGTTTTATGCTTAGTGTACAGTTATTGGAAGTTAATCACCGTATCTGTTTTGTTTCATGCTTAATGAAATATCATCCGTAAATCATACAGAAGTGAAATTCGACATTTCATTTACTAAAAAAAAAAAAACAACTGTGTTTTGAAGACGAAGGGAAAAAATGTTGAGGAAATGAAGCGTATTACTGTTTTTGTTCTAGTTCTGTCTCACTGGAACTGCAACCATGATGTTTTTTTTCAGCCGATGCGGTGAAGCTATCGAAGTCCAGCAAGATGTCGAATAGGGAGTAGGTTACGGTGACTAATTTTTCAGACCCGGAGTGAAATAAAAAAAAAAACAAGCATAAGAGATGTAACTATTCTTTTGTGAACTTCACTGTCACGGAGACCATAGCGTTAGCCAGTGTAGCCCCATTTATGGAATGTTCCAACAGAGAAGTAAGACAGGGTCTTGGTCAGGTGTGGTTTACCAACCCTGGCGCGAGCAATCAGTTATGGGTCGCTGCCGGCCGTCTTGGACAGCGTCGCCATCCACTTGAAACGTTTTAAACATTGCTTGTAAAGTGTCATTTGTTTCCGTACAAATTTTAAACTGTTACTGGATATTTTGTGAGCAGCAAGGAAAGCAGTGTTAACCGACAATTAGCGGTAGATTACCGATTAAAAAAAGAGAAAACCGAAACTTTTGGAGTTCGTCAGTTACCGTAACTGGTTTATATTATCAGAATTCTAGTGAAAAGCAACCTGCCAAATCGGTTGGAGGATAATCGGCCAGCAGGCTGGTGATGCTGAATGTGTGTGGATGAGAATTAGTGAGCATTTTGTACCCAGCGCATATGAACATCTTGTAGAGATTAAATTTCGGCACAAATAAGATAAGAACAAAAATTTCACACGAACATCTATTTTCAGCTGATCTTTGTAAAGTGGTTCTATTTACATTTTTAA
Source organism: Achatina immaculata (assembly GCA_009760885.1). NCBI lineage: Eukaryota > Metazoa > Mollusca > Gastropoda > Stylommatophora > Achatinidae > Lissachatina > Lissachatina immaculata. Next base: position 47,247,384 of record CM019717.1, on the reverse strand, counting down.
AAAAAGCAGCTTAAAATGCCGAATATTGCACTGAGAACGACCGGTTTTTCGGAAAGTATCTCATGCAAGGTGAAGGACAGGTACATTCATACCCGGTTTCCAGAAAAATCCTAGCGCGATCACTTGAAAATAAAGTATCCTCTATTTGTTACTGGTTCTAGACTAGAGATGTATTCGTCTACCCCTTGTTCTATTATCGTCTCTCTCTCTCTCTCTCTCTCTCTCTCTCTCTCTCCCCTTACAAAAAAAAAAAGTCAGGAATTTTATCGCCATGTTTTGACAAGTGAAGCATGACAAAGTGCTCACACAGACAAAGGGCTTGTCTAAGGGTAAGCTGAAGGTGGGAGTGTTCTCATGTGCGTGACCTCACTGCGTCAGTAAGACAACCCCAGATCGTGGTTGAGTTCAGAGTTTACAGACGCCGACAAGAAACGCTCTAAACTCTGTGAGCAAGATTTAGAGAAGGTTGAAGTGTGGCCGCTTTGAACTTTCTCTTGTATAGGATTTGACAACATAGGATCAAAGTATTCCTTCTTGTTACATGTAGCACTTATTGTTTAAATCAGTGGTTCCCAACTTTTTTTTTACACTCAGGGGCTACTTTTCCAACTACATATAATTTGCTGATCACTATTTTATATTTCATATCGCAGTGCCGTGAAACCTTAATTTTTATATCCAATAAATATGAGTCTTAAGTGTGAAACGACTGGTTTAGATATCGTTTGATGGTGAAAATGTTGATATAAATGAGTGATAGAAATGATATTCTTGAGCAAAACAATAACAACAACAAAGGTGTATTCATTACTGACCATCCAAGAATTTTACGCTTGGACTCAGCTACGTACAAAAAAGAGGCCAGTAAGGACAAGAAATATATTCTCCTTGCACGAGTTAATAATCAGCGATATTCTATGCGTTATATGCAGAATTATCTTTTCACTCAAAATGTGTTATTACATCTTTTACATTACCAATACAATGAGAATAAAAACAGCAAATGAAGACAAATGAACAAATTGATACACTTGCTTAACAAGAGCTTAGTGCCACATTTAAAAGAACCGGCATCGAACATGCGGACGATCAAAATGTAGTTTACCGGACAGGGATTAATATTTAAAAAAAAACAGGGAAAGTTTATTACATTTATACACAGAAGGGCGGAAACTAGGGCAGATAAGCGCGTGCGCATATTAGAGAAAGCATGAATGTGGCTACACTTGAAGTGGTGTCTGTATGCTATGATTAACATTTCCGAAACCTACGTTTATATTCGCTCTTTCACATCCGCTATTTGTCCAAGAGCAGTGAATCCCATACAGGCGTTTGTGGAAAACCCTTGCGGAAGCCCCATGTGCCTCAGGCACTTAAGATTCAGAGAAAGAGTGAATCCCAAACTTTTTTCAAAGTGCAGCACAATTGGTAACGTAAATTTCTCTCATGGTACACCTGTGTTCTCAATGCCAAACTCTTGTATGGTTACCACATAGCTTTAGCCATGCTCATCATAACTTTGTGCCATTCTTGTTTCTGGTCACTTTCCTCATTCTTTCTATCTTTTTGTAAAACTGAACCATACACCTCCATCTACTTTATTACTAGAACGAGTTTTATCACGGTCGCCATTTCTGGTGTAAGTTTTGGAGCGGGTTATGGTGGCTTTTTTTTTTCAGCCTTCGGGTGGAGCTACAGCGCAGGGGGTGGGAAGGGTTGCAGTACTTCACTACACCAGTACAAAACAAACTGTATGGGCTTGTCCACGCCCTCCAGATGGCCTCCAGATGGCCATCAACTAGTTCACTACACCAGTACAAAACAAACTGTATGGGGTTGTCCACGCCCTCCAGATGGCCATCAACTACTTCAAAAGTATGCATGTCGACGTTTGGAAATGTACAAGGAAGAAGAAGTGCAATACTTTGTTTTAGCAGACTCCACCACCATGGGGGAGGGGGGGACTATGGCAATCTCTGCCCGGTTAGTCGGCTAGGTCAGTGTTACTGGGGCTACCAGAGGAGAGGTGGGACAGGGTCCTGGCCACCTATGGTTGACCAGCACTGACGCTAGCATGTCAGTTAAGGTTCGCTGACAGCCAAAAAGTGGGCAGCGTCTTCGCAAGTGACGCGATATAAAAGGAAGCTTTACTTGCTTAACAGCAGTGGTTGGTCTTCCATCTCATACAACTGCGAGGCCTACAGGAGAGCTTCTGGGGGCAGGGGATAAAAGTTCCACAAGGGACATGCAAATGACTGACTGACAGTCTAATATGTACTACCCCAACATTAGCTGTGGTATTTCCGTGTTAGTATTCGCGTTGGAGAAATTGTAAAACTTTTTTTGAGCGCGGGAGAAGCAGAACATATAGTGAACTGAGTACATGTATCATACTAGACTAGTGCACTCGAGATCCACTTCTGTCACGCTTCAGTGGATCCAGAGATGAAAAATGTATATCTATCACATTATGTTAGGAGAGATAAGCCTCTATAATCAATTTGGCCTTAAGATTTAGCACACCAGAATACTATTTACGTACGGCTGTCAGTCCATTAAGTTTAAACGGACAGTTCTCGAGTTACGACCGAATTCTGTGCTTACATCTGTTTAGAATTTATTTGTAAGTCGAACAGTTGGGTACATTGCGTTTCTAGGTTCAGTTATTATATTGTGTGCAATATACAATGTATACTATGCTGAAAAATTAAAGAAACCGGCTAACCGCTGTACACGCACACTGTTTTCATACGCACCGCAAAGTAGCGCCCGTTTGTTATTACCAGCCATTGTATGTACTGTAAATATAATTTTTTTAAACACAGCAGGCACTATGGGGGTCGTTCATAACAACGGGTTGTGCGTAAGTCGGACGTTGGTAACTCGAGGACTGCCTGTAAACGGATGCTTATGTGCTTATCAGTCCCATACATCTAGAACTACGTCAGAGGAGGTTAAAAATAAACTTCAGCTATTTAAATGTGTAAACATGTTTTATATATATATATATATATATATATATATATATATATATATAACATGTTTATCTTTGACTGATATAAAGTCTGTTTATAAATTTCCTGCATTACGTGTCAGCACAGTATAGCTAGACCAAACCAAGATTTCACAATCCTGCCCAATAAATCTTCTTACATTCTTACATCCTTCCCGTGCCGCCAAACGTTACAATGGGCTCGCATGGTAGCTGCCAGGATTTCCTGTTTTCGGCGAGCTTTTCAACTTCATCGAGGGATGTTATTCCTACTAAACCGGACTCTCCTAGCAATGTCCTCTTTAGAGTTTCACGCGCTCGACCTGTCACATATATATATATATATATATATATATATATATATATATATATATATATTACTGTCCACAACACAAAAAGATATGGAAAAACTAATTATGTCGATTCGTAAGAATAGTGAAGAGCAAAACCTCTATCTTAATGCGAAGAAAACTAAATTGATGACAACTGACAAAACACACCAGGCAGCTGAAATATGTATCAATGAGGAAAAACTGGAAGAAGTGGAGAGTTTTGAATATCTTGGATCACTGCTAACTAATAATGGAGATACAATGAGGGAAATTAAAAGGACATCTATCGCTCTTCAGAAAGTAAAACAACTAAAGAATCTGTGGAGAGGAACAGACAGAACTACAAAAATAAGATTTTTAAGGGCATGCATCTTTCCCATCCCAACATACGCCTGTGAGACCTGGACACTTAACAAAATAGCTGAGAAACACATACATGCCTTTGAATGTAAATGCTACAGAAGAGTTCTCTAAATATCATGGACACAAAAAAGAACAAATATATATATACTACAAGAACTTAATATTGAAGAAGGCTGGCTAGTAAAGAGGATTAAAGAGAGAAAACTTAAATATTGTGGACACATTAAACGTCATGATATATATATATATATATATATATATATCTGAGAACCCCCCCCCCCCCGAAAATTAGAATATTGAAAAATTATGCCCTGATTAGTGTCCTCTAGGGAAATGAATTGCTGGAAAACCACCAAAACTATAGAAAACAAACTAAATTCCTTCCAAAGTATATGTTTACGTAGGATTAGACGAATATTTTGGCCAAATACCACAAAATGTATACCATAAAACTGCTGGAAGAAATGCAAATGACGTCATTGACTTTGATTATTGAAGAAAGACGATGGCGATGGCTAGGGCATGTGTTCCGGATGACTGATGATTCATTACAAACAAAAAATAGCACCGAAAAGAAAGCCTCAGAGGTACAGGAGAAAGGGTAGACCAAAGGAGACATGGAGAAGAACGACAGAGAGGATGTTGAGTCTTAGAGAGCTCATCTGAGCAAGAGCGCAAAAGGTGAAGGAAAAGCGTTTGTGGACCCATGCAAAAGTCCTGTGTAGCGAGAGAGAGAGAGAGAGAGAGAGAGAGAGACTGTTTCAATATTTTATATTTATTCTAAATAAAAGAAAAAAAAACATTGTTATTAACCAATCTAACGTCTAACCTTCTCTGACAGGTTGTTGATAGGAGCGCCACGCGCCGAAACATCTCAGCCTGGTGTGTCACGTGGTGGCGCTGTGTTTAGGTGTAAAACTGACAGAAGAAGTTTCTGCCAAGAGAGGATTCCTTTTGACGATACAGGTGGGCTACGTGTGTATGTATATGTTGTGTGTATGTGTGTGAAAGAGAGAGAGACACACACACATAGAACATATATCTGAACACGTTTTCTTTTACGTTTTATACATTTTTTTGTATTCATGGATTAAAAAAACCTACGTATGTGAATAGCGTTTGTTTATATTATATCTGTGAGCTATGTTTGTGAACGCTGTTTATGTGAGCCACATCTGGGAACGTGCTTATGTTGATATACTGGTCTGTAAATCATGTGCATGAACGATGTATAAGTTTCTGACTTCTGTATGTATAAGAACGATTAAACATACACTGGGTATATAAATATGAGTCTAAATAATTTGAGCAGATGCACTGTATACACACAACATTCTTGCAAGTAGTTCTGTTCAAGAATCCATTTCGTTGAACTTTTTCATAAATCACCTCTCAGGACTGTGCTAAAGTTCATATTTGAAATCGGATTAACCACACAGAAAAAAACGCAGAGAAGGACCTCATATTTTGCAGATATACGTATGCAAAAGTTGTAGCGCGCACATATGTTAGTAGCTGTCTGCACTAATATAATTCAGAAAAAGCACATAAATGTATGGACACACACGCATTCAGGCAACACCTGTCCCACGGACTCATTTGCGTTTATCAGAAAAGTGTCATATACACAACACTAAAAAAAAAAGCAAACACGAACACATTATCAGTCATAGAATTTACTCTCACTCTCTCTCTCTCTCTCTCTCTCTCTCTCTTTCTCTGAACATTAAGTGCCCAAGGCCTTCTCCGCTCTTGCCCAAGTGAGCCCTCTATTGCTCAACATCCTTTCTGTAGTTCTTCTCCATGTCTCCTTTGGTCTACCCTTACTTCTGTTCCCCTGTGGTGTCCAAATTAGTGCTACTTTTGGTAGTGAGTTGTCAGTCATTCGAAGCACATGTCCCAACCATCACCAGCGTCTTTCCTCAATAATTGCTGTAGGTGGCGTAGAATTTAGTAGTAGAACCATAATGTAACTACGGAGAGAGAGAGCGAGAGAGAGAGAGAGAGAGAGGAGAGAGTGTTAGCTTAACATTCGTCGTCTTATTTATGGCATGCGATAATCACAAATCTTATTTTTGGCATATTTACGTTTTTTGTGTACATGTGACTGTGCTTAGTTCTGGGATTGTGAAAACAGGATATTTTTGTTATATTTATATCTTTTCATAAATCCTTGTTCTTCTTCCCTGTACTGGGAATTTGTGTACAGATTAAGAGAGATTCTCAGAGTGGAATCATGGAACAACATGGCCGAGCAGAAGCAGAATTTGTTGAGTTTTGAGTATTATACTGCTGTAATCTTATGTTCTTAGATTTTAAAGAAATATTGTCTTGTCGTGTCTTGTCTTCTTTATCTTGTACCTTTCAGTGTTAAAGGGATAAATAGATGTCTTGATAGGGCAAGCGATTTGCTTCATATTAATGGGATATTTTAGTTGTTTTTTTTTAAATTTCCTCTCTCCGTCTCTTGCATGGCCGGCCCCTTCCTCTGTTATCTACAAATCTTGATAGGAATGTTTTGTGTGTGTGTGTGTGTGTGTGGTATACATTGTATTGTCTGGCGGTATCCGTGTAATGTGGCCAACCATTTGATTTGTTTGGGGATGTAGTGTAAGACTGTCATTACTCCGGTCTTTGTCCTGAAAATATCATTTCTTATTTGATCTCTTCTTGTCACATTTAGTATTCTCCTTAAAACCTCATTTGAGCCGTGACAGTTTTTCTTTTGTGTTTTACCGTTACTGTCCATGTTTGACATTGATAGCACAGAGTTGGGGGGGGGGGGGGGAATTGTATCGTACGGTTCTCTTTTTGTTTCAGTTGTGCTGTGTTTGTTTTGCTGCAAATGTGTCAGAAAAGAAATATTAAAAGGTTTAACAGCCTAATTGTTACACGTATACTTTTTTTCTTTTTACTATTTCAAAGATGTAATCAAAGCACGTACTGATAGCGTTTACCTGCTTTATTCTGCAATAACAAACCTCTATGTTTTCCTTGTTATTTTGGTATCACCGTAGCAACGTTTAGCCGCTGAAGAATACATTTAGCTAGGAAAAATATTGCTTATTTATCACATTTATATACGTGAGCATTTGCTTTCCCAGGTAACAATATAAAATACGTGCAAAGGCTAGACAACTACCAGCCAATAGAAGAGAAATCTAACCAGTGGTTTGGGTCAACCGTGAAAAGTTCAGGAGAAAATGGAGTCATTGTGGTAAGTGTCGCTTCACGTGTTTGGCCAATGAGATTGTTACGCTGTGTTACTCTCGTTGCTATGGCAGCTAAACAGTAGTAGATTACTATGACTGAGACATGTAGCACGAATGGGTAGCAGCCGTCTTCCCAAGCAGATGGCGAACTTACGGCGGGAAGGACGCCGCCTGATATATAAAGTAGCTTGTAAGTCGTGGGCGAATTTTTCTGTTACCTACAAGAAGAGTTTGCGACGTCTGGGGCAAATTTGCATAAGGACTTATCATCATTTTAAGAGGAAATAAGGACCAAATTTGCAGGTAGGATATGCAATCACAGGGAAACTAGACCTTTGCAACACAAATATGGCACATTGTTACTGTGGTCAGTCATGCAAATCAAGCATTGGCAGAGTCAGCCATGAAAGAAGCTGCTCAGAAAGATGATCCTTGGCAAAATCCGAAGCAGCTGATATCTGCCTGCCTCAAAACCGTCTTCTTGGACGAAAAATGCAAATGATAATTTCTACATATAAAAAGAAGCCTGTAATTCCGTCCATGTCTTGAGTCTTGAATCTTGGAGTCAGCATCATAGCACTCAGGGTAAACCCAGACATGCTCTGCTCTGTTTCAGAAAGCACCGAAGAATATGAGCACTAATTGTGCCATTCAGTTGTTGGTTCTGACAACCTCTAATTCTACCAACCATCCATCCGGCTTTTTTCTTCTCACACCCCTATCCTTCACCTCTGTAGATAAATACAGTCAACACGTGCCCTTTCCTCTTCCTGACCCATTTCCTCGGCCACTGATCGTCCGTCCTTAACCACAGGATAAAGGAGTTAAAATCATCCACAGCTTATATGTAACTCGTGATTATTATCCTCCGAAGGAACTATAACTGCGTGAAATGTAATATTCGTAAAATAAATAACAAAATAACAGCAAGTTGCTAAGATAAAACATAACAATATTTTATTTTATTGATATTATTTTTTTTTAAATCCTGGAGCATCGTATTTCCTGGCAAGGCACTTTTTTTAGAGAGAGTTTCAGGGTTTCTACAGGCCAGATAAGCCCGCCGTTTTCGGCCACTCGTTTCGCTCTCTTTAGAAGAAGAGTTAGGCTTCTGCGTCAAAACATACCTGGCACTTCACCTGCGTTACCTATACCCGAAGGCAGGTGATTAAATTACCATAAGCTTTTATCGCCTTCTTATTTAAAAAAAACTGGATGATGGCGGTCTACTTCTCTAGACAGGGAAAAATATAACCAAACATTTATTTGCTTTTTTTATTATTATTTTAAATGTGGTGTTTTAAAGCAATGTTTAACGAACAGATTCGGGAAGGTTACAGGATGCTTCTCCCCATGCGTACAAATTAACACCCGACAACTTTTTGTTTGAGGAAACCGATAACACGTGTCTGAAGATGAATGTGCAAGGAATTACACCGTACCCAAAGAGTTAACGCTTGATGGATATCACACACAAATCAGTCTCACGAGTATAGAACTACACAAGTCCAATGCATGTGAACAGAAATATGATACTAGCAATTATATGAACAGTCTGCACTGCAGACTACTGAGCCACCTACATCGACTCAAAATATCTCACATAGACAATGTCCATGTGGCAGTGGAGTCCAGACTCGAGAACATATCCTTTAAGAGTCCCCATACCATACGGAACTGAGACGAGAGGCATGCCCAGAGGACACAAGCTTGGGGCAAAAGCTGTGGGGCTCTTATCAGGATCTGGAGAGAACTGCGGGCTTTATCGACAGGGATCAGGATCTGATGTGACCAACAACCTCGAACGCAGAAGAAGAAGAAGAAGAAGAAGATGATGATGATGATAAAGATGATGATGATGATGATGATGAAGAAGAAGAAGAAGAAGAAGAAGAACTGAACTGAACTGAATTCATACCAGGTTGAAAAAAATGATCTGCTTTATCGTCTCATACGAGCAAAACCACTCACTGCTTAAGGCGAGGATTTCCGTCTCCCAACTTGGGAACCTCTGAGTCTACGCTGACAAGCCGAGACAATGACTCAAGACACTTAGACAATGACGCGTTGAAACAATGCAATTGGTGGTGGTTCGTATAATGAATATTCAGTCACTTAGTAGTAATGGGCAGGCTAATGAACTAGGCGTTGCCTGAAACCCCAGAACACTGCCTTTTTGCTCCGTACAAAGCCAAGAGGCTAAACTGAATGGCTGATCCGAACTCGGCAGGAGAAGCTCGAGGGAGGAAGAGGAGGAGAGGGAAATGAAGTCAAGTTGACTGTACGTTCACTGCGGGTTTCCGTCTAAAGTTTGCCTTTCAACAGAGAAGTGGCGAGTCTTCTTTTTGATGCTGATGAAATGTGCCATTTCCGTGTTTTTCATGTCTCTTTCTCATCTGCCACTTACGACTGATGTTTAACTGACTGAAACTAGGAAATAAATTCTGATTACACTTAAAACAGCTGAAGATTTCGGATCTGAGCTTTTTTTTTTTTCTTTAGGAAGATTTACTTGTTTAAAGTTCGAAAACATCATAAACGGGAATATTACACACAGAAGCGTAATCTGAGTGTAATAGCTTCTTAGAATGTAAATGAGATTATTATTTCATGAGCAGATTTTGTTCTTATATTCTGAGCCGGAAGCATCTTAAGAAAGCCTTTTATTCTTATTAGCAAAACTGTTAAAACATTCACTTATGTCCGGTACATTTTTATGGACGGGAAACACCTGGAACAGATTCATCTGATTCACTAAAACGAGTTTAATGCTTCTTCTTCTTCTTCATCTTCTTCTTCTTCCTCTTTCTTTTTTCTTCCTCCTTCTTTTTTCTTCAAATCCAATCAGTGGGAATGTTTTTTTCTGGTGCCACAACGCGAAAAGGTCCCGGCGTCCACCCAGCCTCTAAAAACTGGGTACCAGAGAAATCCGAGAAGATAAATGCGGCCACACGTGATACTGTCCACATTCCACTTTTATATTGCGATGATCTTTAAAATACGGGTCTAACACCGTATCCCCAAATATCCCTTAATGGCATGGAAACAGGGATTCTACCTCTACCTTTGCCTGTATCATCATCCTTTCTTCTCTGTTTATCTAGTCATCTCTTTCTCTGTACCTCCTATCATTAATTTTGTTCTAGCACATCAGGGTTTTTCTTTCTGTCATACTTTTCTTCTTTCGTTTATTCCTGTCCTCGTGTCCTTTTATTCAGTTCCTTGCAGTTCTTCCCCCGGTTTTGTCAAAAACGTACTTGTCAAATTCGAGATGGCGCAGGCTCGATGTTTTGCCAACGCCTGTTTGACAAAAGCCGCACCCACGCACTTCTATCCCCACACTAGAATAACAAGTCAGTAGGTTCTAGACGAAATGTCTCAGAAGGTCAGACAAGCCGAGGATTCATATGTGTGGAATGAAAATGTCAGAGACCTTGGTTGGGTACGCCAAAACACTAAGACAAAATAGGGTGGAGCATTTATATAGGGTCCGGCATAAAGCATGGCTGGATTTAACTGACGTCGTGCACAGAAACTGAAAATGTGTGAAAAAAAAAAAAAACGACGTCAGAGATGAAGCGGACAAACAATGGCTTCTTGGCAAACATAACATCGTGCATTCACCGATGAAACATTTTAAAAGTGGGGAATCGTCTATTACTGTACAACGAAAGTTTCGTCGCCATTTTTAGTTGCATCCTTGTGATAATTTTCCCGATCGGAAAACAATTTTGAGATGGGTCAAAAAAATGTAAGGAAACCGCTAATTGCCTTAACAACAAGTCTGCTGATCCTCCAAGAACTCAAATGACACCTGAACGAATTCAAGAAGTCCGCATCGCATTGCTGAGTAGCCCTCGGCGATCAGCTATTAGGAACGCTTTGGCACCTGGCATCCTTTTACTGTTAATAGTGATCTTTATGTGCAAATTGAATACTTCATTACAGACTTGGCCAATAGAAACAAAGAGACTAATATGGTTTCAACAAGATGGAGCAAATGCTCACACAGCCCGTCAGTCCATGGCCATGCTGTAACAAGCATTTCCCAATCGTCTTATTTCCAGAGTTGGGGATATTCATTGGCCGGCAAGGTCACCGGATTTATCGGCCGCAGACTTCTTTTTGTGGGAGTATCTCAAGAACACGGTGTATGCACACACAGTCAATTGACCACAGTCAGTTGCAGACCTAAAAGATCGATTCAGACGCTGCATTCAAAATATCCCTGTGAATATGTTAAATGTTGTTGTGCAGGAATTTTCCAGACGCCTGGCTGAATGTGTCAAATGTAATGGCGGTCATCTAACCGGCGTAATTTTCGAAACATAATATGATGGTCAGTAATAATAAAAATACCCACTTTTCTGAGTTTCATTTCACTTTTTTTTAACCAAAAATATGTATAGCGCTTATTTATTTTCCATTTTTAAATGTAGCCATGCTTTATGCCGGACCCTGTATGAGAGACAGAAGTCCATCAAAGCAGCAGCATTGAAGTAGCTGGGGTATTTCCTTTGCTGTATAATGTGGACTGAAATCTATAGACAGCAGCACTGAAGTAATTGGGGTATTTCCTTTGCTGTATAATGTGGACTGAAATCTAAAGACAGCAGCACTGAAGTAGCTGGGGTATTTCCTTTGCTGTATAATGTGGACTGAAATCTATAGACAGCAGCACTTAAGTAGTTGGGGTATTTCCTTTGCTGTATAATGTGGACTGAAATCTATAGACAGCAGCACTTAAGTAGTTGGGGTATTTCCTTTGCTGTAAATTGAAGTTGTTGGAGCAATTTCTTTGCTGTATAATGTGAAGTCTATAGAAACAGCAGCACTTAAATAGGTGGGACATTTATACAGATACTGGAGATCCAACAAAACGATAGTGTTTAAAGCAAACACCAAAAGAAAAAAACTGACTAAGAGATGTTGAGTAAGGTATCTCTAGCTACATCCTCCAAAACAGAAATTACATAAATTGTTCAGTTAGTGAAAGGTAACGAGGTTCACTTGTAAACAAGCAGAGGTATATTCAGGTTGTCCGGAATTTCAGCCTTAAATATTTGTCACATGTTTAAATATCTTGTCTCGTTGTTTGCGTTGCATAATGGCTTCCACTGTCCAGTTTAAGATTAACGTGTATGTCAAAAGATGTGGCAGCTTCGTAGGGTGGTAAACACGTTTGTAAACACGAGATTATGCCAGTCAGCCATTGTATCATCCTGGAAAATATTACCAGCGGTTTTTTTTTTAACAGTCGGCAAAGGAAGTTGAAAAAAAGTATCAGATATGCTCAAAATGAATAATCCATATGCAGCAGTTTTTTTTATATAAGAAAGGCATAATATTACTAATGCCAGTTTTACCACAGTCCTCATTTCTCATATAAAAACACAGTGTTTTGAAAAAACATTCGCCAGAAAGATAGTGGTTGACTGACCACAATACAGAAAGATTTCCGCTGTTAGTTCACTGCAGAATAGAAACGCTTTTTTTCAGATTGTTAGATTTGTGTTCTTTGACCGAATACTAATGAGTATGATGAAGTTAAAATGATACGCAGGAATGTACCAAATATTCGTATTTGTATTCGGCCGAATAACCGCGAAATTAGAATATTCGTATTAAGTTTTTTTAAAAAAGTTCGGACATTAAAATTGCAAATATTCACATATACATTTTTCAGAAGTAGGCAAAAAGAAAAATTATAGTCGATGATATTTCTACTTTCCACAGGGCATATTAGTTAGTAAGACAATGCGTTGTTCAACTTCTCCATGGCATTGCATGGTATCAGACATATCTTATTTGAATCTACGGTCTACTGAGTTTGTCACATGCACGTGTAGTTATCAGTATCGTCATCATCATCATCATCGTCGTCGTCGTTGTCGTCGTCGTGTGAGAAATCATGGGCAGTCTACCGCTGCGGCATATTTAACAAGACACCAACTGAGCTGATGAAAATTATCCAGGATTGATATCCGTGGAGAAAGCATGACATCAAAAGGCTGCCGGCACGACTCTTATTGATGATGATGATGATGATGATTCTTATGGTATAGTTAATCGTCTTAACAACAGAGTGTGATGCTCAGAAAATGCATATGCATTCCACATTGTCTAATGGACCCGCCGCCTCCTTCGTGGTGACTGTATGCTGGTGGGTTCATGCCACGTCTCATCATCAGGTCACACTACTTAGTCAGGTCAAGACTGCAGCATACGTGGATGCACCACAGAATGTTATTTACGGATAGAAGACGTGGAATGTTTAGTTTTCCAGCTTATTTCATAGACATTGTACGCACCCGCCCCATTGGCTCCCAGATTTGGCATTGATGGACTTTTTCTTCTGGGGCTACATGAAGACATAGCTGTGGCGTTTCTGTACTTCTTCTTCTGGGGCTACATGAAGACATAGCTGTGGCGTTTCTGGACTTCTTCTTCTGGGGCTACATGAAGACATAGCTGTGGCGTTTCTGGACTTCTTCTTCTGGGGCTACATGAAGATATAGCTGTGGTGTTTCTGGACTTCTTCTTCTGGGGCTACATGAGGACATCTCTGTGGTTGTTCTGGATATACTACTCTTATGTGAACAGAAGAGGACTTCCGTTCGGAAATCGGTAATGTTGTGAATGTAGCGCGCATTGACAATGAATAAAACATGACCACTGTAGCTGCTCATATTGTTAGAAAGTTGTAAATACTAGAAACTTTAATCTGGAAGACTTTTAAATCATATACTTCATACAATCCGTGGCATATTGTTTTCAAGATTAAGCATATTTTTCTTATTCAACACCAGTTTGTTCATTTATATTCCAGTATTTCATGTTCCTAGAGAACTACGGATTCAGCGAGCCGCGATTTAAGGAAGCAAGTAAAATTCTATGTATCCGCGCAAATGAAACATGCAGGTTGTCTGAGTCTGATATCCAGCTACATTTTCTTTTTCGCATTTTTACCCCGAGAGCGTATACGAAAGATGCTAGAAGCTGAAGTTATGATATGTGTGGCTCCATCATGACACACAAGTGAAGCTGTTATCTGGTCCTGGTATCTCAGATAAATCGTATGCCAACCGCAGCTTATGAGCCCGTTCCGTTCCTCGGAACGTTGTTTTCTTATAAACACCCTAGTTACCTCCACTTACCTCCCACCCCACCCCCATCTAACAACGTACACGTACACTTAGCTCTTAACTCTTCTTGGTCTGATATTATTTTACTCGTCCGTGCTGCCTCTCGCCCATCCTCCACCACCTCCTCCTCTTCCACCGCCTCCTTCCAAAAGCATATTTTTGTTCCAGGCTGTACTTGGCCCAGTTTTCTCCCTCCTGCTATCTGCAGCCAATGATCTAGATTTTATGTGCCCGCTGCCGGATGCTGGACTTGGTTTCCCACACTTTAGACAGGCAGTTCCTGGATCATTCATGTATCCAGAAGCACACGTATTTTATGTGCTGAGCCTATGAGAAATGTGTGTGTATATACGTAATATCTGTATGTTTGTGACAAATGTATAATTGCGTGCTTGAGAAATGTCTGTGGGGGGGGGGGGGGGGAACGACTGCATGTTTGTGAGGAACGTTACGTGTGAGAATTTACGTATAGAGAAATAAGAAATAAGAGAAGCAGAGAAAATGCAATACAGAGTTCAAGCACACGCCAGTATCTCCAGCCAGCTCTCTCTCCCTCCCTTCCTCTCTCTTCCCTTCCTCTCTCTGCCTCCCTCTCTTCCTCCCTCCCTCCCTCTCTCTCCTTCCCTCTCTCTCTTCCTCCCTCCCTCCCTCTCTCTCCCTCTATCTCTCCCTCTCTCTCCCTCTCTCTCTTCTTCCCTCCCTCTCTCTCCATCTCTCCCTCTCTCTCCCTCTCTCTCCCTCTCTCCTCTCTCTCTTCCTCCCTCCCTCCCTCTCCCTCCCTCCCTCTCTCTCCCTACTTCCCTCTCTCTCCCTCCCTCTATCCCTCCCTCTCTCTTCCTCCCTTCCTTTCTCTGCCTCCCTCTCTCTCCCTCCCTCTCTTTCTCCCTCTCTCCCTCCCTCTCTTTCTCCCTCTCTCCCTCCCTTCCGCTCTCTCTCTCTCTCTTTCCCGCCGACCCTCAGTGTCTCTTGTTTGTATGTGTACCTTTATGTATGTGTGTGTTTTTCATCACACAGAGGGGCTCATAATGTACAAACGAAAAACTATCTCATCAACTCACATCTATTATCTTCCATCTGGTACTGAAGTTCTTCCTGGGAGATGTTCTGCTCCAAGTCTACGCTGACTTTGTTCGCTGTAACTTATTTCCTGGAAGATATTCTGCTCTACGTCTACGCTGACTTTATTGTTCGCTGTAACTTATTTCCTGGAAGATATTCTGCTCTAAGTCTACGCTGACTTTGTTCGCTGTAACTTATTTGCTGGAAGATATTCTGCTCTAAGTCTACGCTGACTTTATTGTTCGCTGAAACTTAGTTCCTGGAAGATATTCTGCTCCAAGTCTACGCTGACTTTATTGTTCGCTGAAACTTAGTTCCTGGAAGATATTCTGCTCTAAGTCTACGCTGACTTTATTGTTCGCTGAAACTTAGTTCCTAGAAGATATTCTGCTCCAAGTCTACGCTGACTTTATTGTTCGCTAAAACTTAGTTCCTAGAAGATATTCTGCTCCAAGTCTACGCTGACTTTATTGTTCGCTGAAACTTAGTTCCTAGAAGATATTCTGCTCTAAGTCTACGCTGACTTTATTGTTCGCTGAAACTTAGTTCCTAGAAGATATTCTGCTCCAAGTCTACGCTGACTTTATTGTTCGCTAAAACTTAGTTCCTAGAAGATATTCTGCTCCAAGTCTACGCTGACTTTATTGTTCACTGAAACTCAGTTCATTTCTTCTGTCAGCCCAAATTCTCTTCTTTCTGGTCCTAGGAGACAATCGATCCACCTTCTTATGTTTTACTTAGCGTCGAAGCTGATGTTCTTTACTCTATATTTATGTACTCTGACAATCTTTCTTTCTGCCACACATTCACTCACACACACACACACACACTCTCTCTCTCTCTCACACACGTTCACTCTTTCTCTGACACGTTCACTCTTTCTCTCATACATTCGCCTCTCTCTCTCACACATACACACATTCACTCTTTCTCTCTCTCTCTCTCACACACACACATTCACCTTCTCTCTCACACACACATTCACTTTTTCTCTCATATATTCGCCTCTCTCTCTCTCTCTCACACGCACACGCACATTCACTCTTTGTCTCATATATTCGCCCCCCCCCTCTCTCTCTTTCTCGCACATGCACACACACACATTCAATCTTTTTCTTTGAATGCATTGTCTTTTTTTTTCTCCTCAACTTCCAAATGTAGTGGTCCTGGTCTCAGTGCTGCATCCTTTGTTTCCCTAACACATGCGTCATGTACCCGTTTTTATGTTGGCTTCCCAGAGCAGGTAAAGGATCAGATCTTGAACCGACTCAGGTCCCACGAAAAGAAGAAACAAACGGCCGTTTAATCCTGTTAATAGGACCAAATTTTGAACCCGCTCGACCAAATCTTGAACCAACTCAGTTCCCAAAGGAAAAAAAAATGGCTTCCTAATCCCATCATATCGGCAGAATTAGTCCTTGCAGAAACTGCTCAACGAAATGACTTTCAGCAAGCTCTGCAACAGCTAAAACATGTCGGTCTCAAAGAAGTCTTCTATGACGAAGCTTGTCATGTCGGTCTCAAAGAAGTCTTCTATGACGAAACTTGTCATGTCGGTCTCAAAGAAGTCTTCTATGACGAAGCTTGTCATGTCGGTCTCAAAGAAGTCTTCTATGACGAAACTTGTCATGTCGGTCTCAAAGAAGTCTTCTATGACGAAGCTTGTCATGTCGGTCTCAAAGAAGTCTTCTATGACGAAGCTTGTCATGATCGCAGTGACATAAAAGTCCTCAATATTCATTGGTTATCGTTCCAAAGTTTATTGCTTATGCCCGTCTGTCTTACAAGGAGGATACCCACAAAGCTAAATGTTTCATCTATTTTTCTTGTTTTTATCTGTTGTGCTGTTTCTGTATGTGATCTTTGAAAAACGCTTTTGCCGAAATATTGGATTGTTGTATGTTATTCATTAATATGTTTTCATCTCATTTTGTGCCATTCTGATTTCTGCCCACTTTCCTCATTCTTTCTGCCTTGTGTGTGTGTGTGTGTGTGTGTGTGTGTGTGTAAAACTGAACCATATACTTCTATCTACCTTCAATACAAAGTTTATACTTATCTAAAATCACATTGTATTTTTTTCCGTGTATTTTTTGTGAACTCCCTTTAAAACTTTGCGAAACGACAACTTAGCAAACCGTAATGTAGTGAAACATGCAGATTTTAGAGTGCCAACATTTGCAACATTCGACTAGGCGTGTGAAATTCTGCACTTAATTTTCCATGTTCTGGTGTCGAGGAAGTACAAAATCACAGGTTTATTGGCTGCAGAAAACACCTGACCCCACGTGACTCATCCCCTCTAAATGCCAGAACGCCTGTACATATAAGCGCAAGTACAGCATGCGGTTTCACTGCGCAATGTAAACACAAAGATCAGTCGTATCGTATATGTTCATGAAATTACACATTACTCATTTTAGCTTGTTTATAAGATACGCATACACGCATACCCCACTACAGCCTGTTCATACGTAAACTCGCATGCACACATTAAACACAGTGTCTTGTTTACATGAGTATCTAAACAAACGAGTACTTTAAATCTGTGTGCTTCTTGACACAAAATCAAAGCCATACACGTGAATGCCTTTGCTGTGTCGTATATTTTACTTTACTTAGCTGACACATACAAACTGAGGAGCTCCCTTTTTGGCCTATTTGTCCAGAAAGAGCGAAAGAACTACACAATTATGTTTCTTTTTGGTCGTACTCTCTCGGATATTTTAATCCGGTTTCTGATATGAGCTCAGTTGTGGTCCTACGAGCAGTCAGCTTAATCAAACAACGTTACATTAAGATGGATCGACGTGGACCGCAGGGGAGATGTGAATGTAGCAGGTGGTAGAATTCTTGTATCACGTGCCCCCAATCAAGAATGGGACATCCTGTTCGTAAACACCACTCCCCTATCCCTCCATTTTCAATCTTTTATTGTTACTGATAACCTTTATTGACAGTTGGATAATGTTGTTTTTTTTAGTTGACGTCTTGATTAAAAAAAAAACTTATAATCTCTCGGTTCTCTGAAATGAGGACTGTACTAAATGGATATCCTTGCCTCTTGGATCCGGTGTAGCTAAAGTGCAGGCTGTTCAACAAGCTCGACATAGTCAGATGTGGAGAACAATATCTTGACTAGGTTTTTCTGTGGATGTATGTAGTAATGACAAAGTATTCCTCAGCATATCTCAGCCAAAATTTTGACCTTTTAAAGAAAGAGAGGAGAATTTTCTCTGCCCTGCTCTTCCACTCCCTAGTTATGGCTCCTAGCGGATTTTCTGTTATCTTTTACCCTCTGTGTTGTTCTTGGCATTGGGCGAAAGCGGCCATGTTAGTTGAGTGATCTTATCGAACGCTGGATTCATTTATCGCACTCTTGCCTGTCTTGGCCAGCTTGATCACAGATATGTCTACACCCACACAGAGTGGCACCTATAGTTTATAGTCTAGTTCGGCTGCGTAGATTTACCATATTTCTGGCCATATAAGACGCATTGGTATGTAACAGAGGTTAACTAAAGCATGAGGACCCAGATACTTAGAAAAGTTTCATATCTGTATGGTAGCTATGTACTTTAAATGCAAAAGAACTTTTTTCTCCAGAAAATATGGATAACCTTTATATGAGTAAATGCTTCACAACACTAAAAAAAAAACAAAACATTGTAAACTTGGTGAATTTTCAAAAAAAAAAAAGGCAACAATTAACATTCCCACTTGTTCTAACAAATAAACAGAATGTGAAAAGTGTGACAGCTAACCAATCAAAATATAGTGAGAGAAATCATGCCGCTTATTATAATGCAAATAATGGCGTCCAAATGTGGTTCCGCATCGGTTGTTAAACATATCACAGTGACAGTACTTGGCTAGTGCACACAGACTTTCCGAAGGCACTGTAGAAAAAGCACATTGAGTCACGGGTCCCACGGTGGGTATCACACTCCCCCGGGCTTTTCCTTCCCTCAGGTTTGTTTCATTACCAGCTACTGCCACTTTCTTCATATACATCAGCAAATAACATTAACCGTCTACTACTGAAAATTCATATACCGAATACATGTGAGACTGAGAATGACGCCATTTTTTGGTCAGTGATGTTGGCGCCGTATACATATCTACGTATGAGAAGACTAATGAGCTAAACATACGGTGTTTAAGTGTTAGTCTAGTAACGGTAACCTTTAGCTCAAGGTTTACCCAGGACTAAACTACCGGGGTATAAGACGCAAGGTGAGTGTTGGATCTGGTGGAGGGAAGGGGGGAGGGGGAGTGTGTGTTATATGGCAGGAAGTACATTATACCACCCATCGTGGATCAACAGCAGAAAAAGCATAAGCACGTAATATCTGTCGGACTTCTTTACTTGCACGCATGTGTTAACCCAAAATGTACAATGTTTGTTTCTGAACGATGCTAACTTTTTTTTTTGTATAAGCAGAGGAAAAAAAACACATACGCACGCACGCACACAGTGGAATAACCGCTGCTTGGCTCTCTTACGCACCGCCTTCTAGCTAACCCATGTTTCTTTATCCAGCGCGTTTACTGTCTGATAGTTTGCCAGGAGCAGCCACAGAAACATGGCAGAACGAGTGTTAACAGAAGGTGGCTTTGCCTTGAGAAAACCAGCTTCAAGAGTATCACATCGAACTGATGTTTCATAACTGAGCTACATCTATCATAGTCCAAAGAGCAGTTCTCTTTTTTGCTGCTTTCTCAGATGTCGATATTTTGGCCTTAGATATACATTTTGATGTTATTTGCAGGTATTTGATGTCTCAGATAACTTTTTATTTTACTGGGACATCGGAGAACCACAGCTGTTTCTTAAGTTCTTCATACAGCATGCAATTTTGTAGACAGTGTCTCCGAGTAGAATTGTGGAAGATAGTGCAAAACTGTCCCTCTTCGCTCACTGTATTCATAAGCCATTCTGTTTTCATCCACTGCAGGTCCTTCCTTAAGAAAAGGGGAAGCCCTGCGGGCCCTGGACCAGTGCACTGGCTGGGCCCCGCTCTCACTGAGTCCGCTTATATGATATGTGTTGCTGTCATGTCTGATTCTCCGCAAGATGTACTGTACTATTTTTAACTTACTATTTAACTGCCTGTTTTTCCAATATGTTCGGTTGTAGATTATAGTTTGCTGTCGTATCTGCCTGTTCTTAGTCTAAATAAGACTACGTATTCTGTTCTGCGTAGATGTTGCTCGTTGCTTGTAGTGTTGACTTTCCAGAAGAAGAATACGAAGAAAAACGGCTGGCCGCTTTCTTTGTGAGTTAGAGAAAAATGTGTTTTCTTGGTTGGGTGGTTGCTTGGTTGAGTGGGTCGGTGTTTGGTTGCGTGGTTGCTTGGATGGATGCTTGGTTCGGTGGTTGCCTGGTTAGATGATTACTTCTGGTTTTCCATCGCCCTTTGAGACATATGCAGACCATCTTTGAAGCTTTGACACTCGATTGCACTTTACTTACATACTTATTTATTTTCTTACTTACTTTATTCTTTCTCTTATACCGTGAGGTGTCGGGGGGAGCTGGTGTTTTTTTTTTTTGGAGCCATATGAGTGGCCTCAGTGATGCTCGTGCCGTAATTCGCAAGTGTTTCTATAACACCATCTGTCCATCTTTTTCGAGGTCTTCCTCTTGATCCGTGTCCTGTAATTCTTTGGTTGAAGGCCCTTTCGGCTGGTTGTATATGTGTCATTCTCAGCGGCCAGACCACTTAATTCTTTGTTTTTCTATGTACCGTAGGCACGATGTAGTTCCTACCAATTGGCTTATGTCGTTATTTCTTAGCTTATACTTGCTAGTGACGTTTGCTGCTTTTCTTAGGCATCTCATTTCACATGTGGATGTTTTACTTTGCTGTTTTCTTGATTACTGCCCATGTATGGCATTGGTAGCACAACGTTGTTATGAATAAGCTATTAATTGGTTGTCTGTTGGTTTCGAGTGGTATGTTAGGGTGAGAAAGCAGCGGGGATAGCTGGTATATAACGACATTTGCCCTTTGTGTTCTAACTTCATTTTATGTATCAAGCTTCCCATCTTCTGTAAACATACAGCCAAGATACTTGAATTCTATAACTCGCTGGATTTTGTTTTCAAAGTTGGGCATCTCAAAAAAGCAGTAGGAATACATGTATACATCCATGCACGGTGTTTAT
The DNA here is from genome assembly GCA_009760885.1 of Achatina immaculata. Taxonomy (NCBI): domain Eukaryota; kingdom Metazoa; phylum Mollusca; class Gastropoda; order Stylommatophora; family Achatinidae; genus Lissachatina; species Lissachatina immaculata. The sequence continues at coordinate 47,226,110 of CM019717.1, read as the reverse complement.
TTTTGTGTATACTTCTGGACTTTACATCAGTGGCATCATACAACGCTTCATTCAAAGAAGATTCTACCGATACAAGTGAAGAGAAAAGAAAAAAAAACATATTTTACTAGACGCAAGGGAACCGAATTTTATGTTATGGAAATGTCTTCAGTGAAGATTTCATTGGCAGATTATGTCTTCGGGTGACAGCCTTTGCCACTTCTTCAGCAGACTCTGGTGAAATGTGTTACTGTTAATAGAATGGGCAAAGGCTACAGTCACTGCCAATAATTCTAATAAGTATTCTTTCCCCCCTTCTGACTTTTTTTTCCGTTCAAAACATGAAAAAGATCTTGAAAGGGAATAAAGATGTAAATATGAAGAAAATGTGAGGACGAAGCATCAGTTATATCGAGTTGTTGGTTAACATAGATAAGAACGCTGTCTACACAAGCTGATAAGAAAGATCATTAAAGAAACCAGCAAGAAGAGAGTCAGAGCTCTGCAGCAACAAAACAAACAAACAAACAAACAAACAAACAAAATCAGTGATAATATCCATTAAAATATTTTTTTTAAGCGCGAAAATGCAACGTGCAGGATTCTACTATACACAAAGGCACAGGAGAAAACTGAGTGGTTTCAGTTACTTCCCAGCCAAGGTTGCCCCAGACGGCAAATGCACAGTCAAAAGTCAAGAACACGAGCTTGAGTAACCCATGTCAAAGAACCGCAATAATTAGCCCGGACTGTCGTCAGCAAGTGTGTCACAAACATGTGACCTAGATTCGGCCCACGGGGACATTTTAAATATGATACTCTTAAGTCTAGATTATACGAATGGCTAAGTATTTTGCACTGATCAGTTCTTGGCCGGACAAAAAAAAAAAAAGGTGATCTACCGGTGCTTCTGTGAATGAAGAAGTAGATGCGCGTGTGATGATTCTTTGGTTTTCTGTGAGAATTATGCTGGATAATGATGAGGATACTTTGACTTCCGTGTATAGCAGAGTGAGAGAGAGAGAGAGAGAGAGAGAGAGAGAGAGAGAGAGAGTGAGAAAGAAATGGGGGGGGGGGGGCTAATAGCAAAATGTTGGCATCAGTTTCGGACACGACATTGGTTTTCTCAACCCACGTGACTACACCGTGAAAAGACATCCACTAAGATGCTGTAAGCATGGCGCGTTTGTGTCTCTCTTCACCACAGCTTCACAGTTTTTTTTTATTTAGTGACACAAGAAAGTATGATACCATTGTCAGTGGTGGCTGAATAGAGAACGTGGTGATGGACTGGCCACACTGTGAGAAATGACAGAGGAATCCTTACCTGGAAAATCTTTGAAGTGGGCTGAGTAAGAGACATAGGTAAAAGAAACTAAAGAGACGTGTATAAACTGGGGGGGGGGGAGTAGGAACAGCTTTATTACTTAACGAGTACACGGTTTTGATGTTTCGGTGCGAACATTAATCATAAAGGACGAAGAAATAGAGAGAGAAGATAAAGTATAACTTCACATAAATGCTATGTAGCAAATATGAATGGAAAAAAAATTAGAGTAAAATAAAGCACGATAGCTCAATTGATTTTTTAAAAAATTTTATTTTATTTTACTCTAATTTTTCCCATTCGTATTCTTTGCATAGCATTCATGTGAATTTATACTTTATCTTCTCTCTCTATTCCTTCGTCCTGTGCGGTTTTTTGTATGAGTAGGATTCACACCGAAACGTCACAACTGTGTTTTCGTTAAGTAATAAAGCTGTTCCTACTTTTTTCCTAGTTTATACGCTTTGGTATCACAGCTTTACTGCAGTGGCTTCGTGTATAGTTATACACTAATTATTCATGTGTTACTAAAGAGACGCGAAGACGTACAGCAAAGAAAACGCTGGTAAACAAAGGACTTGCGTGAGATACAGCCAGTATGGCAAAGGACAAAGTGGAAATCTCTTGCTATAAGCTGTCCGTTGTCCCATATGTCCTAGGAAGACAGATGATAGATAGATAGATGGATGGATGGATGGATGGATGGATGGATGGATGGATGGATGGATGGATGGATGGATGGATGGATGGATGGATGGATGGATGGATGGATGGATGGATGGATGGATGGATGGATGGATGGATGGATAGATAGATAGTTATGCACAAATTCTAACAAAAATTCTTAATCAATGAAGAACACAGTTTTAACTTTTTGGCACAGATATGAAGAAAAGTTGATGGAGTCCAGGGCATATAACAACATTCGTTACCATTAAAAGTTTTGATATTAAAAAAAAATCAAGATTGCGTAACTGAGATGTTGAATGTTTCAACTTCCAGCAGTAAAACTGGCGTCCTCTTCACATTAATTCTATGTGAATTTTCTGTAGTAGCAGACATAAAATGGTAACAAGAAAATGGATTAAAAAGAGTATTGAAATATATCATCCGTTTTGGATCTTATTTCTTAGCATAGATCATACGTTACTAACATGTTCCAGTATTGTAAAAAAACATTTCACGGCAAATGCACAAAGCAGCTATACGAGAAAATCGTTCCAGTGCTAACTACTAGTGCATAAATAAATGTACCGTATGCAAGGCCCATTACAGGTCCACGCACCTATAAGGTGCTCTTATGCTCTCCCTCGTTCATTCTGTTTAGCGTCTGTTCTCCTCGTAAGATGTGGCGGCTTCAGGTTATGTCTATTTTCACGTAGGCCGTGTAGCATTGTTCAGACAAGATGCGTGGCCCTGTGTCGAAAACAAGAAAGCCGTATAACGTTTCCTTCAAACCAGACTAAACGACAGTTAACAAGAAAGCCGTACAACCTTTCCTTCAAACCAGCCTAAACGACCATTAACAAGAAAGTCGTACAACCCTTCCTTCAAACCATCTTAAACGGCCATTAACAAGAAAGCCGTACAACGTTTCCTTCAAACCATCTTAAACGGCCATTAACAAGAAAGTCGTACAACCCTTCCTTCAAACCATCTTAAACGGCCAATAACAAGAAAGTCGTACAACCCTTCCTTCAAACCATCTTAAACGGCTATTAACAAGAAAGCCGTACAACCCTTCCTTCAAACCATCTTAAACGGCCATTAACAAGAAAGCCGTACAACCCTTCCTTCAAACCATCTTAAACGGCCATTAACAAGAAAGCCGTACAACCCTTCCTTCAAACCAGCCAGTACGACCACTATCCTAACAGAGAAGCTGCCTAGGGCACAAACATCAGACAGCGCACTTTAATACAGAGTGGCCTGTGTCACAGAATATCCTCGCAGTAACACTCCCCCCCACCCCCCACGTTGTTGTTTTTTCCAATGAAAGAGGCACTTCATGGCAGCACTGAAAGTGTCAGAAATACACGAAGAGATGAACTTGTTTAGATTTGAAAATATTTTACCAGGGAAAAAAAAAAAGGGGGGGGGGGAGAGAACCGCATGATTCATAGCATGTCTGGTGGACTACTAAATCAGTTCCAAAGCTTAATGAATGCCCTCGAAAACTTCTTCATCGATAAAACTCATAGTTTTTTTTTTCAATTTTTTTTTTATTTTTAGATTTACGTGGAATTAGATTACATTCAGTAAGTAAAAAGAAGACAAGAGGTCATGGTCATACTCAAGAAAGAAATATCAGAGAAAAATTTAGCATCAAAGTAAAAAGCACAGAACTAAAGTAAGTGGACAAATTCAAGTATTTAGGAAGAATAATAACACAAGACGGAAGATGCGAAACAAGGAGCAAAATAGCCCAGGACAAGTCGGCATTTATGAAAATGACAAAAAAGATAATGTGCAACAAAGCTCTTGTCGATGAACGCCAGAAAGAATGTTACATCGAACCCGCCGTACATGGACGCCAAGCACGGACGATAACAAAGAGCACTAAAAATCTACTGGAAGCAGCGGAGATGTGGTTCATATAGAAAAATGAGAATACCAAGGACAGCCAAGAAAACAAATGAAGAGGCTGGGTACAAGAGAGAAATTATGGCAAAATTCAGTCCAAATTTTTATGGCATGTTTTGAGAAGAGGGAAACTGAAACACTAGTGACAAGAAGAAAACCTGAGGGGAAAAGGGACAGAGGAAGACAAAGAAACAAGATAATTGGCGGACTAAAAGAGTGGCATAGAGTTGTGGAAATCAATGACGACAAGCGACTGATTGGCATGGACGAGAGAGAGAGAGGGAGAGAGAGGAGAGAGAAAAGGAGAGAGAAAAGAGAGAAGGAGAGAGAGAGGGAGAGAGAAGGAGAGAGAGGGGGAGAAAGGAGAGAAAGAGGGAGAGAGGAGGGAGAGGGAGGGAGAGAGAAGAAGAGAGGAGAGAGAAGGAGAGAGAGAGGGAGAGAGAAAGGGAGAGAGAGGGAGAGAGGAGAGAAAGAGAAGGAGAGAGAGGAGAGAAAGATAAGGAGAGAGAAGGAAAGATGGGGATGGAGAGAAAAAGAGAAGGAGAGGAAGAGAGAGAAGGAGAGAGAAATTACATTTACTTACACTAATTTTTTGGAGAGTTTTTTTTTTAATTTTTGAAGGCCCGATTGTCAACACAAATTAAGAACTCTTCATCAGTGTTTAAAGGCATACATCTTTCCCATCGCAACATATGCCTGTGAGACCTGGACACTTAACAAAACAGCTGAGTAACACATAAATGCCCTTGAATGTAAATGCTACAGAAGAGTTCTTCAAATATCATGGACACACACAAAAAAGAACAAATATATCTATACTACAAGAACTTAATATTGAAGATGGCTGGCTAGTAAAGATGATTAGAGAGAGAAAACTTAAATGTTTTGGACACATTAAACGTCATGATAATCTAGAGAAGACCGTCTTGGAAGGGTACATAATGGGAAAAAGAAAGAGAGGAAGACCAAGGCGAAGATGGCTGCAAGATATCGTTGATGATCTGCAAATGGATGCATCAGCAGCAGGCCATCTTGCTCACAACCGAGAGACCTACAGGAGAGATGTTAGGGAGGCAAAGTTCCGCAAGGGACATACAAATGAATGAATGAATGAACATCAGTGTAATTATAAGAAGTATAATGAACCACACACATGTATTGTTTGACTGGGTAAACTTTCCTGGCGTAACTTTTGTTAAGTTCATGTATGTCGGACATAAAACAAACGGACAGCTACACAAATATGGGGTGAGAGCTCGGTTTCTGCGGACATTTCTAATCAGGGCGGCCGTAGCTCTGCAGCAAACGGTTGATAGGACCGCACGTGACACCAGTGATTTACGGAGCAAATACGACGCCGGAAGGCGATACGGCGCCGGAACGACAAGACGTAATTGCTTTTCTGTTTGCAAAGTCAACCGTTTCAGATTGCCAAATCGAGAAGAGAACCGCATATTACTTCTGATTTATGAACAGCTTGTACCGCTGGCTTTGATGTGGACCAGAGCAGATCGTGTCCGAAGAATTGGGACAGAAGGACACAGAGAGCTGTGTATCGCAAGTTGCTTTATATTTGTTACCTCCCCTGACTCCTTCACGAAAGCGGTAGCAAGGGAGAGAAGTTTTGTAACATGTTAAAAATTATATTCTCTTCTCTCTCCCGCTTGCCAAATTGATTAGCTATTCCTGTTTTTTTTTTAATCCCCTTAAAAACAATGGAAATAGATTTCCTCAGTGAAACAGAAAACAAGGAAGACCTAGACTTCCTTGGAGAAGAGAAATTATGACAGTGCTCAGAGACAAGGGATACACATGGAAGGAAGCAGAGAATAATTCCAAGAACAGGGATGTCTGGAGAGTCTCTATCCGTGGCCTATAAGTCTCAAGGGAGTAAAAGGCGATGATGATGGTGATGATGATGATGATGATGGAAAAACAGAGGAAGGTCTCCGGACCCCATCTTAAAACAAAGGGAAGTATCTGGGGCCCAGAAGAAATGCATCGGCCGGACACCCCATCCCCTCCCCCCGCCTCAGTGAGCCTGCTCCTCAACGCCTTTGTCAGGAAATATAATTATTTTGATTTTTTCTTAAACAGGCTGGGGGGGGGGGGGGGGGAGAAGGAGAAAACTTTGTGTAGGAAAAATGAGTCTGGGGAAAATAACATCAATAAAACAGCAGATTAGGAAATAGAATTTCAGACTTTGTAATTGTGTTTGTTTGTTTGTTTGTTTGTTTGTTTGTTTTACTGAATCTACTTAAGCAGAAGATAGTTCAAATTCCATCCGCACTTATCAAAACGGCCTCAAGACCTCCTTCCACACTCTCCTCCCCCCCCCCCACACACACACAATTTGTCTCACAAACCTGTACACTTTACACAGAATTAAGAGCCCAAACTTAGATCCAAGAAAAAGGTGTTGGAAGGAAAACTGTGGGGGCACGCTGGCAGCAACTCCGTCTGACGATGAGATTCATGAAGACAACCTGTCTCCTTTTCTAGATGACTGAACATATAAAACTGGACTGAGGAAGAAGGAAGGGAGGGAGGGAGGAAGGAAGGAAGGAAGATACCTGGTCATTTCTTGTATATTTGTACCAGTTACTTGGTCATTTCTTGTATATTTGTATCAGTTACCTGGTCATTTCTTGTATATTTGTATCAGTTACCTGGTCATCTCTTGTATATTTCTATCAGTTACCTGGTCATCTCTTGTATATTTGTATCAGTTACCTGGTCATCTCTTGTATATTTCTATCAGTTACCTGGTCATCTCTTGTATATTTCTATCAGTTACCTGGTCATCTCTTGTATATTTCTATCAGTTACCTGGTCATCTCTTGTATATTTCTATCAGTTACCTGGTCATCTCTTGTATATTTCTATCAGTTACCTGGTCATCTCTTGTATATTTGTATCAGTTACCTGGTCATCTCTTGTATATTTGTATCAGTTACCTGGTCATCTCTTGTATATTTGTATCAGTTACCTGGTCATCTCTTGTATATTTCTATCAGTTACCTGGTCATCTCTTGTATATTTGTATCAGTTACCTGGTCATCTCTTGTATATTTCTATCAGTTACCTGGTCATCTCTTGTATATTTCTATCAGTTACCTGGTCATCTCTTGTATATTTGTATCAGTTACCTGGTCATCTCTTGTATATTTCTATCAGTTACCTGGTCATCTCTTGTATATTTCTATCAGTTACCTGGTCATCTCTTGTATATTTGTATCAGTTACCTGGTCATCTCTGTATATTTCTATCAGTTACCTGGTCATCTCTTGTATATTTCTATCAGTTACCTGGTCATCTCTTGTATATTTCTATCAGTTACCTGGTCATCTCTTGTATATTTCTATCAGTTACCTGGTCATCTCTTGTATATTTCTATCAGTTACCTGGTCATCTCTTGTATATTTCTATCAGTTACCTGGTCATCTCATATATATTTGTATCAGTTACCTGGTCATCTCTTGTATATTTCTATCAGTTACCTGGTCATCTCTTGTATATTTCTATCAGTTACCTGGTCATCTCTTGTATATTTCTATCAGTTACCTGGTCATCTCTTGTATATTTGTACCAGTTACCTGGTCATCTCTTGTATATTTCTATCAGTTACCTGGTCATCTCTTGTATATTTGTACCAGTTACCTGATCATCTCTTGTATATTTGTATCAGTTACCTGGTCATCTCTTGTATATTTCTATCAGTTACCTGGTCATCTCTTGTATATTTCTATCAGTTACCTGGTCATCTCTTGTATATTTGTATCAGTTACCTGGTCATCTCTTGTATATTTCTATCAGTTACCTGGTCATCTCATATATATATTTGTATCAGTTACATGGTCATCTCTTCTACATTTGTATCAGCTGCCTGATCATCTCTTCTATATCAGTATCATCTATCAGGTTTTACTTTACTTTCCTTTACTTTATATTTTTTCTTGCACCGTGAAGTGTGGAGGGGAGATGCAGTTCGCATTTTGGGACCGTATGAGTGCCTTCAGTGATGTTCATTCCGTAATTCGTGAGTTTTTCTATATAACAGTCTATCAATCTTTTTCTTGGATCTTTCTCTTGATCTGTGTCCTGTAGTTCTTTGGTTGAAAGCCCTTGCGGCTGGCTGTATATGCGTCATTCTCATTAGCTGGCCAAACCACTTAACTCTTTGTTTCTCTATGTATTGTACGTATGGTGTGGCTCCTACCAATTGTCTTATGTCGTCATTTCTTAGCTTATCTCCACTAGTGAAGCTTGCTGCTTTTCTTAGGCATCTCATTTCACATGTGGATATTTTATTTTGCTATTTCTTGATTAGTGCCCGTGTTTGGGATTGGTTGCACAACGCTGGTATAAATATGCCATTAATTAGTTGTCTTTTAGTTTAGAGTAATATGAAATGAAAAAGCAACGTAGATATCCGCTATGTAATGGCATTTGTTCCTTGTGTTCTTACTTACTCTATCAAGCATCCCATCTTCTGTAAAACTACTACCAAGATACTGGAATTCTTTAACTTGATGGATTTTGTTGTCTTCAATATAGATGTTCAATCTATGTTGAACTCCTGCTGACTTTCATGTCTCTACCTGGTCGTCTCACGTATATTTTCCAGCCAACATCATTAGATGATTTGAGATTTAAAAGGGTGGGGGTGGGGGAGGGCCTGAGAAAGAGCAATCAAATTCACAAATGTCGCACTCACGCATCCACCGCACAGGTTCCAGAATATTCCACACACGTTTTTGGCATCTCTCTCTCTCTCTCTCTCTCTCTCTTCTGACCTCCCACTATAAGCGCACAGGCTTATCTGTGTGGGCTCTTAATATTTACATTGAACGCGTCCCACAATAATTTCATAAACCATACACGATCGTATACATTTCTCTCTCTCTCTCTCTCTCTCTCTTCTGACCTCCCACTATAAGCGCACAGGCTTATCTGTGTGGGCTCTTAATATTTACATTGAACGCGTCCCACAATAATTTCATAAACCATACACGATCGTATACATTCTCTAGTCTGAGAACAGAATGTGTCTTATAATGAAATACTCATGATGAAAGGAAATCGTGTTTCAGCTTACAGACTCCGACAAAATAAAAGGCCCAAACTGTTCTGGGGGCAGAAATCAATATCTTTGTGGATATCGTTGATTTTATAGATTTAGCTTAGAGTAAGTGCTCGAGTTCCCCAGTTTGTAAATGATGGATCTGAATTTTAGGCTCTCGGTTCATCTTTTTTGTTTATTTTTATGTCCAGTTTGTGCCCAGTCGAGATCTGAAGCCTATTATCCGGTTTTCTTCTGGCGAACTCTTGTGATAGATGTTCACACTTCTCATCTTATTGTCCTCTTTTGTGTTCTTCTGCATGCACTGTTTGTTCTACAAGACCATAAGAACTCAGAATTCTGGCTTACTTAGGGACCGAACTGAAACTGAAAAATTGAAAAAAAAAGGAGCATAGAAGATAGAAAAATCAGATAAAACAGATACAGTTTGTTTCACTAGATTACAGACGGACAATATTCCACAGAATCATGTGAGAATAAATAAAGTGATAAAAGATTAGTTTAAATAAGACTGTATATAGAAAACAACGTTGACTATCGCAAGGTCAAACAGTTGGACATGGAAGCAGAATGTTATTATTCACAAACACTGTAGTATAATATTAGTAACACGATGATGTCAGACGTACAGCTTCGCGCCAGCTTTCTAAAATCCTTCACAATGTGTTCCTTTTCTTGTATTCTGTCTTATATCAGGTCTGAGGTGATGGTTCACTGGCGGTGGAGGCCAGATCGATTTAGGAAGCTTATCCTATTGGGAATCGCTACGTACAATTTTGACCAGAAAATTGGAGAAATGTGTCGGCGGACGCTCAATAGGCACGTCCCGCTGCGAAGTCCACGGAAATAAAAGTTTTGAACACAGTACACACAATGATTCAGACAATATGTATATACAATACAGCGTCCAAATGAAGCTCTTTATATAATGCACTGTTAATTATACAGTATACATAAGGGGAAGAGCTTCCAGTTAATATTACATGTGAATAAATATTCGTCACCGACATTTGATCTTTTACATTTGAATACACGGTAACGTTTTAAAAAATTAGTCGTAATGTTTAATGAAAAAAACTTCTAATCGGCATTTAGTTTCTTTTCTATTCCAACATAGTTTGTTTGTTTGTTTGTTTGTTTTATCACAGCTAAATCTCCCTATCTCTTTCTAAAGTACTAGTAATAATACTTATTAAGAAAAGATAGGAAGAGTTTTATTCATTAGCTGAGGACATCGTTGTAATATTTCGACTTACTCGTACAAAAACATACAGGACGAAGAGTTAGAAAGACAAGAGAAAAGGCTAAATTTCCGCGACTGATGTATAATAAATAAGAATAGAGAGCAACTGTAGTTATTTACCTAGTAGCTTGTGTGCCAGAAAGCAGAACTTATGCTCGGGAAAGGATGCAAATGTTATATGGAGATTTGGGAACTGTGATACCAATTTTGATTGCTTGGCAGTAAAGTAGGGAGAAAAGAGGGCGAGGCTGGAAAAGGAGATAAGTGACCATCAAGCCCAGATGAGCCACGTATAATGAATAAAAGTATTTGGAGTGAAGGAGCGAGAATAGTAACATGTGAGTAACAGGAGTAACAGGTGAGAACAGAGGGATGAGAGTGCTTAGGAGGGCGGTAGTGTTATACTTCAGAAGTAAGGGTAGACCAAAAGAGACATGGAGAAGAGCAACAGAGAGGATGTTGAGCAACAGAGGGCTCACCTGAGCAAGAGCGGGAAAAAAAAAGGCACAGGACGGGCGTTTGTGGAAAACCTTTGCGGAAGCCCCATGTGCCGTGGGCACTTAAGGTTCAGAGAGAGAGAGAGAGAGAGAGAGAGAGAGAGAGAGAGAGAAAGAGAGTTATATGTGTTATTATAGCTTTACTGCATGGCCCAGTGTGTAGTTGAACATTTGGTTTTGTATACTTGTAAATCAGAAACTGCTTGTCTGTATTCTATGGGTCATACACCTCCCTGCTTGTGTGTAGTCTGTGGGTCATACACCTCCCTGCTTGTGTGTAGTCTGTGGGTCATACACCTCCCTGCTTGTGTGTAGTCTATGGGTCATACACCTCCCTGCTTGTGTGTAGTCTGTGGGTCATACACCTCCCTGCTTGTGTGTAGTCTATGGGTCATACACCTCCCTGCTTGTGTGTAGTCTATGGGTCATACACCTCCCTGCTTGTGTGTAGTCTGTGGGTCATACACCTCCCTGCTTGTGTGTAGTCTATGGGTCATACACCTCCCTGCTTGTGTGTAGTCTATGGGTCATACACCTGTGCTGCTATGATTTTGGCTCCTTAGTGAAAATATATGTATAGTGTAGATATTTTATTAAAGTTTATGGCTACAATTTCGAGGCGGCGTTATAAGTGCTCGGGACATAATAAACATACTACGGTACATACAAATACATCTTTCAGTAGACATTTCATCGCTCAAAGCTGCTCTTAAAAAAGTTCCATTACTCTGTTTTAGAATTCACATATACAGATGAAACATAGTTTTTTTTTCGTTTGTTTATGAATTAAATGTTATTTATTGTGCTGCTGTTGCTGCTACTGTTGTTGTTGTTGTTGTTGTTGTTGTTGTTGTTGTTGTTTTGCAGTTACAAATTTCCAGCGTTGGTTTGGCTGAACTTGGTCTATCTTTGTTTAATTTAAAAATTGGAATTCTCGGAAATATTTGTCTTGTTTTTTTATGTTATAAACAATAAACACGTCAGTCCTTCTGTTAGCCATCAGTACAGAAGCATGTTTCATCTGGAATGTGTGCTAAAGTCTTGGGCAGCCAGGGTTTGTTGGCTGTGATAACAGAGGTTGTCCTGACGCTGATAACAGATTTGTTGAGTTTAATAGCAGAGGGTTTGCTAGATGTCATAAACAAAAGGTTTGCTGCATCTCATAATCAGAGGGTTTGCTAGATATCATAAACAGAGGGCTGCTGAATATAGCAAGCAAAGGGCTTGCTGGATCTAAATAAAGGGTTTGCTTGATAAAATAAACAGAGGGCTTGCTGGATCTCATACACACAGAGTTTGCTTGATCTCATAAAAAAGAGGGCTTGCTGGATCTCACAAACAAAGGGTTTTGCTGGATCTCACAAACAGAAGGCTTGTTGGATCCCATAAACAGGGGGCTTGTTGGATCTAAATAAAGGGTTTGCCGGATCCTATAAACAGAAGGCTTGCTAGACCTCATAAACAAAGGTTTGCTGCATCTCATAAACAGAGCGTTTGCTGGATCTGGTAACAGAGGGTCCCCTGCCCGTGATAACGAAGAGCTGTTTGGCCCTAACAACAGTGTTACCTCTCTTAGATAGCCTTCTTCGTTCCCATATGTAACTTATGCACCTTCATGTTCAGAATGTGCAGTCTTCTGAGAGTTGTCTAGGATTAAAGTAAATGCATATGTACTACTATAAACCATCTAAATTCTGAAAACTTCAAACACTGTTTTTACTACAACGTGCTTTTATAAGTTATTACGGTATATTCAGAAAATACATATTATATTATGTTTATGATAGAATGAAACCGTTTACGTATGATGGAATCGAGTTCCTTTTTTTCCCCCTCTGTAAGTACACGTGTACTAGAATACTCGTAGTTAAGAGTTTTCTTGTACATCTAGACCTCTTCATAAAATGTCAAGCTCCCACGGCTTTCAGTTGTGATAGGGATTCTTGTGTGTGTTTAAAGAGAGAACCAAAAACAAACAAATAAATAAAAAAAAAAAACCTTGTTACGACAAAGATGTTTAATACGCGCGTTGATAGGACATTCCTTAATAACGCATGTCAATGACCCTTTTTAACACTGGCGATGCCCAAGAAATGCGATCTAGACATTGTGTCTGCGCATTTTCTTGCCGTGCCTTGAGAGTTTATGATGCAACGTCGAGTATAATGGGTTGCGCGCGATTAGAGTTGTCGGCTTTTGGGGAGGGGGGGGGGAGCGGTAGAGGCGTTCATTAATTAGTGAAGCAAGGGACGTAACAATTATGAGCTTTTTTTCTTTCTTTCGTGGTCAGGCAGCTCCGTGAGAACAGTTTTTTTTTTTTTATATATAAAATAAAAATCACTCGACGTCTCCTACATGTAAAAGCTTAGTCGCTCTACAGGCCCAGTGAGAGAGAGGGAGAGAGAGAGAGAACGAGAGCGAGAGAGAGGGTCCATTCAGTGCATTACTCCGGGGCACAGAGAACGTCACTTGTTTTAAGAGAGGGTATACAGGGTAATAGCAGCAGGGCATCAGCAGCAGGGCATCTCGGTTACAACCGAGAGGCCTATGGAAGAGCTGTTAGGGTGCCAAAGTTCAGAAAGGGACATGCACACGGTTGACTGACTGACTGATTGACTGACGGACTGGAGGGCTTTCCTGGTTTTATTGGGGGCCCATAGGGAAGAAAAACAGAAAGACAGGGAAGGGGGAGGGAGGGAGCGATATATTAGATAGCTATGTAGGTAGGTAGGTAGGTAGTTAGGTAGGTAAGTAGGTAGGTAGGTAGGTAGGTAGGCAGGCAGGTTTGAGTCCAGGATTAAGGAAATTTCAGATCAGCAAAGAATGACAGCGGAGCTGTGCTGTCTATTAAATCTATTAAGAAAGATAGAACACTGTAAACTTAGAAGCGACTGGTTGGACGTTAATATCCACAACATAAATCCAGAACACCACATGGATATACTGTCCGGGGCATTCCGGCGATGCTGACAACGAAAAAACTGATGAACCTGGAGCAAAGGCTAACCAAGTAGGAAGCATCAGTTTGAACAAACAAGACATATCAAACCTTCTAGCATCAAGTTGAAGAATTTGCGCAAAAAAAACAAACCCTTCCTAACAAAATACACGCTACGCCCGTCTCAATGAATTACATGTCAGCACAGGAAGACGAATAAAATCCCAGTTATGGGCTACAACACTAAAGGAGACTTTCTGGAAAATTTTGATCGTACAAATCTGCGCTTACAATGAATATATATATATGTGTGTGTGTGTATGTATGTGTGTATGTGTGTATGTGTGTGTGTTTTGTTGTTTTTTTTACCAGTCGTGAATAACAAAAATGGTCGTAGTTAAGAGTTTTCTTGTACATCTAGACCTCTTCATAAAATGTCAAGCTCCCACGGCTTTCAGTTGTGATAGGGATTCTTGTGTGTGTTTAAAGAGAGAACCAAAAACAAACAAATAAATAAAAAAAAAAAACCTTGTTACGACAAAGATGTTTAATACGCGCGTTGATAGGACATTCCTTAATAACGCATGTCAATGACCCTTTTTAACACTGGCGATGCCCAAGAAATGCGATCTAGACATTGTGTCTGCGCATTTTCTTGCCGTGCCTTGAGAGTTTATGATGCAACGTCGAGTATAATGGGTTGCGCGCGATTAGAGTTGTCGGCTTTTGGGGAGGGGGGGGGGAGCGGTAGAGGCGTTCATTAATTAGTGAAGCAAGGGACGTAACAATTATGAGCTTTTTTTCTTTCTTTCGTGGTCAGGCAGCTCCGTGAGAACAGTTTTTTTTTTTTATATATAAAATAAAAATCACTCGACGTCTCCTACATGTAAAAGCTTAGTCGCTCTACAGGCCCAGTGAGAGAGAGGGAGAGAGAGAGAGAACGAGAGCGAGAGAGAGGGTCCATTCAGTGCATTACTCCGGGGCACAGAGAACGTCACTTGTTTTAAGAGAGGGTATACAGGGTAATAGCAGCAGGGCATCAGCAGCAGGGCATCTCGGTTACAACCGAGAGGCCTATGGAAGAGCTGTTAGGGTGCCAAAGTTCAGAAAGGGACATGCACACGGTTGACTGACTGACTGATTGACTGACGGACTGGAGGGCTTTCCTGGTTTTATTGGGGGCCCATAGGGAAGAAAAATAGAAAGACAGGGATGGGGGAGGGAGGGAGCGATATATTAGATAGCTATGTAGGTAGTTAGGTAGGTAGTTAGGTAGGTAAGTAGGTAGGTATGTAGTAGGTAGGTAGGTAGGTAGGTAGGTAGGCAGGCAGGTTTGAGTCCAGGATTAAGGAAATTTCAGATCAGCAAGAATGACAGCGGAGCTGTGCTGTCTATTAAGTCTATTAAGAAAGATAGAACACTGTAAACTTAGAAGCGACTGGTTGGACGTTAATATCCACAACATAAATCCAGAACACCACATGGATATCTTGTCCGGGGCATTCCGGCGATGCTGACAACGAAAAAACTGATGAACCTGGAGCAAAGGCTAACCCAGTAGGAAGAATTAAGAAATGTTGAAATTCTGAAAATTCTGGAAAAAAACCACACACACACACACCACACACACAAACACGTACACACATATAAACGAGACTGTACCTGTATCTCACTTTAGTGAGAAAACTGAGAAAGTCTGATTCGATCTCCTTCCAAATAGTTCCCGTCTGAGGTGACACACGATGCGGCCAAGTTTCTAAACAGTTCTGCAGATTATTTTTTGATAGGTTGTTGAGGACCTCCTTCATTTCTGCCTTCACGTCTTCTACTGACGAAAAAAAAAATGAGTTCCTCTGAGCACCAGCTTGATCTTTAGGAATAGGCAGAAGTCACAGGGAGTCAGGTCTGGCGAATTTGGTGGGTACTCAAGCACGGTTATGTTGTGATTTGCTAAAAGCTGCCCCACAGACAAAGGGCTAAGGGTTGGCGCATTCTCATGGTGCAAAATCCAACCAAAGGTCATCATCTTTCACGCTTTCTCTGCCTTCACTAAATGGTTTGTGCCATTCAAAAAATGCGTGTATGAGACAAATACTCATCTCTGTAAGCCTCTGTCAACAACTGAAAAGTTTCCGTTACGGATTTCTTCAGCTTCACAAGAAACTTGATGTTAACTCTCTGTTCAGTCTTGTCTCTGTCATTTCCCGACCGAGCATAGGTATACGTCTGGTATTTGAACACGCACCCACTGGTGCTGAGTAAAGCGATGGAGTTGATCCTTGTCTTACAATGACAGTTTAGAACATGCTCTGTAACCACCTCTTTGTCTCTCCTCTTCCACTCTTGGTTCCCAAGCTTTAGGGTCAGTCTCGGTTTTTTTTTTTTTTTTTGTCGGACTTCGTACATAAAAGAGTTTTTGTAAATTCTCTACGCTGAAGAAAAACAAAAGATTATATTGTGATTTCCCCCCTTCAAAACAAAGAGCATCCTCTTGTTTTAAAAAGCCAATCTTGAGTAATTGAAAGTACGGCTTGTTCGATGATAAAAGGTGAAAACATCTTTAATAATGCATGAAAGTGTTGCCCGACATCTTAGAGTGGCTGTTGCAGGAACAAGGGAAATCCAAGACGGAGTTGCAGCCTTTTTGATCTTGTATTTCAATTGTTTCCGGTTCCACTCGCGTCTCAGAAACAGGTCCAGTGATTCTCAAAGTTTTGTAGCCGCGATCTAAAAACAAATTCTCTCTCTCTCTCTCTCTCTCTGTACCTCACGAGCGCAGATATACTGCTTATTTATTATCTTATTATTCGTTTACAACGTCCTCGTATTTTAATCTTAAAATGCTACATGTGTATTAGAATACATTGGATCTGACATACTTCTTATTGTCTTAAGGTAATTGGCTGAGGTGAGATTCATATATTCAAGAGACAAAGCATTTATATACCTCTATAATAACTCACAGTTTGGGTATAACGGGATTCTTCATAGCGAACCCCCACGACTTACCGCCATGGAATATATACTTCTCTGTTGAACTCTATAATAACATATTGTTTTCATGATATATTCTGTTGTTTGTGATATAAACAGACCTACTTGCAGTCTGTTTTTGGACTCCTTAGCGAAAGAAGAACATTGGTCAAGTAACAAACACTGAATGTAGTTAAGTGAGTGGTATGTACTACTGAGGAAATATGTTTGAATCTTATGGCGTAAGAACGTGCTGGAATTACCAGGACGGGTGCTGCTATTAAGACAGACTGCCGACCAGGACGTAGGTCCCATTACTCCGGGGAACAGAGAATGTTACCTGTTTTAAGAGAACGGTACGTTTTTATATAATGAAGGTAGACAGCGGTGTGTGGTCCAATGTTACAAGAAAGATAGAAAGAGTGAGGAAAATAAACAGAAACAGGAATGGCAGAAAGTAAGATGAGCACATATAAATGAAGAACAAACAACTAATCCAATATTTCAACAAAAGCCTTTTCTTCAAGGACCACACACAAAAACAACAACGAAAAAAAAAAACAGATGAAAAATCAAACGCAAAATATGCTCGTCTTTGTTTACGATGAGGATACCAGAAAAACAAAGTGTTTAACCGCTGCAGTTAAGTTAGTGTTCCCTTAGTCTCGACATGCGTGGGAGAGGGTGTAATATGTAGACAAGTGGCCGGACGACTGTTGACCTTACGTGCGCATGTCCGTTTTGGTTTTTTTTTTTTTATATCGTAATACATGAAACAGAAGGTGGGGAAACTTCCAGATCTAGGAAATTCCTATTCTCCGCGACGACTAAAATTTCAAGGAGATTCATAAATATAGTCAATTAAAATTATTTTCTTTGGAACAAAAAGAATGTCGTTTAATACGTGTAATATGTAGTTTCCTATTGAATGTTCAGTGACAGTTAAAACAGCAACATAAGAGCCCACAGGCACTTCACTGGGTCAACAAGAACATTTTCTGGGATGGTGTCATTAAAAGCCAAAGCAAGTCCCAGACCAGTGGGAGCAGTCAGTTCACGTGGAGGCGAATTTTGAAGAAAATTTGAGGGGTTTTGTGATTAGAACTCTTAAAAGTAAGAAAAATGTTCCCTTTACATATCTGGATTAGAGCACTCTGTCCTGGGTCTCCAGACCGTCATGCGGATTAGAGCACTCAGTCCTAAGTCTCCAGATCATTCTGTGGATTAGAGTACTCAGCCCTAAGTCTGCAGATCATTCTGTGGATTAGAGTACTCAGCCCTAAGTCTTCAGACCAATATATGGATTAAACCACTTAATCCTCTGCCTCCAGACCGTTCTGTGGATTAGAGTACTCAGTCCTAAGACTGCAGATCATTCTGTGGATTAGAGTACTCAGCCCTAAGTCTTCAGACCAATATATGGATTAAACCACTTAATCCTCTGCCTCCAGACCGTTCTATGGATTAGAGTACTCAGTCCTAAGACTGCAGATCATTCTGTGGATTAACGCATCTAATACTCGGTCTCCAGAACCTTCCTGTGGATCAAACCACTCACTCTTCGGTCTCCGGATCATGTTGTGATAATTAGTATCTTGTCTTGTCTTCTTTCTCACATACCTTTCGGTGTTGAGAGGACAAGTAGACATCTTGATACCAGCTCGGCGATTTTCTTCATGCAGTGGGACAATACATTCTTAGTCATTTAAATTTAGCCATAAAAACTCAGTGAAGTTTATGAACACACAGTATGTGACAAGTGAAACACTGGGCAAAAAAAAGACATAAATGTGTTGTTTATGATCTATAAATAAGGAATGAATATTAATATCTGTGCCATTTGTATGAAGCAGTCGTTTAGAGTTTATGGGTTACACAGTCTCTAAGCAAGACCTTCACTAAAGTGTGTTAAGGTAAGGTCGATTTCCTAAGTCGAGATTTTTACACCAAGAACAAACCACTGTTTTCACAGGGTTTTTACACCAAGAACAAACCACTGTTTTCACAGGGTTTTTACACCAAGAACAAACCACTGTTTTCACAGGGTTTTTACACCAAGAACAAACCACTGTTTTCACAGGGTTTTTACACCAAGAACAAACCACTGTTTTCACAGGGTTTTTACACCAAGAACAAACCACTGTTTTCACAGGATTTTTACACTAAGAACAAACCACTGTTTTCACAGGATTTTTACACTAAGAACAAACCACTGTTTTCACAGGATTTTTACACTAAGAACAAACCACTGTTTTCACAGTAGAGATCTAGAAACTTCTATCCATTCGGTCATACCCTATAAACACAGCCTGACCAATAAAATTTCGCTTCCCCCTGTAGTAGCATAGCTTACCGCCCCACCGAATTCTCAAATTAACATTTAGTATTTTAAAACCAACTATGTTAAGTAAGCAAAAATAGCACTAATATGGACACCACAGGGGTACAGAAGTAAGGGTAGACCAAAAGAGACATGGAGAATAACAACAGAGAAGATGTTGAGGAATATGTGAATGTTTACAAAAATAGACCTAACCGACCTAAAGTAATAAAGACGTAGATGTAAGCAGCGAAGAGATTTGACATGTTCTCATGAACACACAATCGAGCAGAGTTCATAAAATTATAAGAGTAATCGCTCTTCCTTTTGTTTCAAAGTGCTAGTAAATATTGCATCAAACGTTGTCTATAATTTGCATATATTTATAATTATTGCTACTTCATTTGTGAACTATCGTTTATAGGATACCAGCTTTAAAATAAATTTCATAATTCCGAGGACGTACTCAATATAATTCCACCGCGAACAGAAAACTCAAGCAAATACCACAGACTGTCATATCCTTGTTGGGAAAACAAGGTTGTCTACTGACTCATAGCCCATAGTCATGTTAACGATGAGTCAAGGTCCTTGCAGAGTCATTTAGAGCCTGGCTGACATGGAAAGCATTGGGTCGCGCCAGGTTCCTCCATAACACACGGCTGGTTCCAAGCTTATGATGCTGAAGTGGTAAGGTAGGTGATGGCGGATCACAGAACGCGCATCAAAACATCATCATGTGACTAGAGTGGCTCCTAGTGTCTAGGCACTAGCTCACAGTGCGCCTTTCTGTTTCTTCAAGCTTCTTAATACTTGTTATCGCATCCAGCGTTGGGTGGGAAAAGTATGATAGCTGGGAGAATTTACCGCCTTTTTTTTTCTAAGAATCTCCAAACATAAGCTGGAAATGCCCATGTTTGAAATCTCAAATTACTGATAACATGTGTGGACGCGGGAATGCTGTTACTCGTGCGTCAGCTAAGATTTGCGAAATATTACTGTGAAACGCTGCATAAAACCCTACCTTGTGTTTAAAATATAATTTATTCATTGTAGCACACTTTATTTTAAAAAAAACACGTTAGAAATGATGTCTTCAAGAATACTGAGTTTGGGATCATCATTATCATCATCATCATGTGCCGTGCCGACTGGCGTTGGCTATTATGCTTCTCCAGAGTACATGATCCTTCATGCAGGCCATCAGCTCAGTTGGTGATCTCCTCTCACACCATCCCGTCAGACTGTCCAGTATCATTTCTCTTGGTCTTCCTCTTGATCTTCCCTCTTTTTTTCCTGTTGTTATATTTTCAATGCCCCCTCTTCTCATTGCATGTCCTATGAAAGTACACTGTCTCTCTCTTATCCTTTTGACAAGATTTGTTGTCTCTCCAGCTCTTCTCATACATTCTTCATTAGTTATTTTTGCTGTCCAGGGGATTCGCAACATTCTTCTATTAAACCACATTTCTGCTGCTTCCAATGATTTTTGTGCAGACTTGCCTATTGTCCATGATTCACTTCCATATAACAAGATAGGTTCAATACAGCATTTTAGGGCTCGTTTTCTAACATTCATTGATAAGGATGTGTTGGATAATATGTTTCTCATTCTTTGAAATGCAGTCTTTGTTTGACCTGTTCTGTTCCTAATTTCTGTTCTGTATTTCCCATCTGA
Source organism: Achatina immaculata (assembly GCA_009760885.1). Taxonomy (NCBI): domain Eukaryota; kingdom Metazoa; phylum Mollusca; class Gastropoda; order Stylommatophora; family Achatinidae; genus Lissachatina; species Lissachatina immaculata. The sequence goes on along the minus strand of CM019717.1, from coordinate 47,205,489 downwards.
AATTATTACTGCTCCAAGGTATTTGAATTTCTGCACCTGCTTTAGAATAGTTCCGTTTAATATTATACTGCATGCTGGTGGATTCTGTTTCTTAGATATAGCCATAGTCTGTGCCTTTTTGATGTTCAAAGTAAGGCCTTTCTGTTCACTTTGTTTGGCGACTTTATCCAATAGATTTTGCAGGTCTCGTTGGTTCTCAGCTATCAGTACTGTGTCGTCAGCATACCGAAGGTTGTTAATATTGTATCCTCCAATTGTTATACATGATTCTGTTATGATCGTTCTTAGAATATTCTCATTGTACAGAGAAAAAAGGTCTGGAGATAGCACACATTCTTGAGTTTGGGATAAAACAGTTTTTGCCCAGATTCTCTGATAACCACATCCACAGTGATAAAGACACTGCAAGGTTTCATTTCTCTCCAATGTATGCGGTAATTAATAACTTTAGATATTATTATCATCATCATTATCGCGTCTTATGACTTTTGTAATTTACTGTGGATAACAGGAACTCGTGAATGTTTTCCTGCCATAGTTGATCTATTGTCACACCATGGCCACGCATGCTTGCGATTGGAATATTCATGTCTGATAATTTTATAAGAATGTACATTCAGTTAACAGCGAGCTCTTACTGGGCTCTACATGAACGAAACCAAGACAGTGCTCGTGAATACTGACATCACTTGGATCTGTATTAACAAATCTTCCAAGGTGTAAATTTTTAAAAATATGATTTACATCTGGAGTACAGCTTGTAACTAATCAATTCATTCTGAATCCTTTTCCCAAGATAATGTTGGGTCGATCAATAATAATAAATGAAAATAAGTTTTTTTAAAATAATAAGTTATTTTAATATTATTTTAATTTTTTTAAAAATTCACCCCACTATGTTTGCCGCCCATAACAATTTGACGCCCGGTATAAATTTACGCCCTGCACTATGTACGTATATATATGTCAATAAATGTATATTCTGAGTGCACGTAAAGTACTGACGTGAATTAAAAATGTGAGTATCACAGACTTTACATGAAAAAAACAACAGATGTTAAATACCAGTTTTCTCCTGTCTTTTTGCATATGAGAAGTATCCAGGTTGTTTCATCATGGCGAGTTTATACAAGACCCAGTCTAAGAGATAACAACACAGGATGTACTAGAACTTGTTATCATTGTCATCGTTGCTGTGTCGATCTTCTTTGTGAACTTGAGTTCTCTGCAGCCGACGCCGAGATGATCTTGAAATATAGGCATTGAGTCGGATGAGGAGTGGGTTACGGAAGTTTGCTTAATTAACGAAGCGGGGCCCGTGAAGGCAGACTCCTCAAAAGACTTTCACCAACATAGAGTCAAGGTCGAGCCAAGCCCTGTTAACTAGGCTGAAAGAGCAGTAGTCTATTCCAAGGATCATGGAGAGATGGTGGCATAGTTTTGATCGAATCTTTTTTCATTAGCGCGTCCCTTATGCGCCGTAGCCTTTGTTCTTGGTTATCATGTTGCTTGCTTTGTTCTTGGTTATCATGTTGCTTGTACGTCTGCTCAGAAGTATATGAGTTTTCTTTGACTATTTGTATAATGCGCACTCTAAACTGTACTCACTTCCAATTTCAGGCCTGTGCTCCACGCTACGTGTACTTCTCTGAGCTCCTGGACAAACGCGAGCCGGTCGGAGCGTGTTACCTTGCTCGTACCAGCACCACCAAGTTTGAGAAGTACTCGCCCTGTTCAGCAGGTAATAAGACTTTGTTCCGTCTGAACTATTAGGGCTTTGGTTCTGCTATTTCTTTAGCTTTCGGACATCTCTCTCTCTCTCTCTCTCTCTATATATATATATATATATCTATATATATATATATATATATAGTCATTATACATGATGATTTTAAAAATGTTAACACTATATGACACTATCCACACTAATTCATAGAGTATCCGCTTGTTCGCTATCGGTGTCCACACATTTCTGAAACCTATACCATGTGCTGTGCAGAGCCTCGAAGCACATATCTAGTGGTATTGTTGCCATGATATTTGTAATACGCTCTCTGAGATAGCGAATGTCGTGTGGCTTGGTAGCATACACGTTCTTTGTTTATTAGTATCACTGTCCACAACACAAAAAGGAATGGAAAAATTAATTATGTCAGTCCGTAAGAACAGTGATGAGCAAAATCTTAATGCGAAGAAAACTAAACTGATGACAACTGACAAAACAAATAAGGCAGCTGATATATATATATATATATATATATATATATATATATATATATATATATATATATGAGGAAAAAATTGGAAGAGGTGGAGAGTTTTGAATATCTTGGATCATTACTAATAATGGAGATACAATGAGGGAAATTAACAGAAAGTAAAACAACTAAAGAATCTGTGGAGAGGAACAGACAGAACTACAAAAATACGATTTTTAAGGGCATGCACCTTTCCCATCACACCATATGCCTGTGAGACTTGGACACTTAATAAAACAGCTGATAAAAACATAAATGGCTTTGAATGTAAATGCTATAGAAGAGTTCTTCAGATATCATGGACACAAAAAAGAACAAATATATCTATACTACAAGAACTTAATATTGAAGAAGGTCTAGCTAGTAAGGAAGATTAGACAGAGGCAATTTAAATATTTTGGACAGATTAAACGTCTTGAGAATTTAGAGAAGACCGTCTTGGAAGGGTATATAATTGGAAAAAGAAAGAGAGAAAGACCAAGGCGAAGATGGCTGCAAGACATCGTTGATAATCTGCAAATGGATGCATCAGCAGCAGGCCATCTTGCTCACAACCGAGAGGCCTACAGGAGAGCTGTTAGGGAGGCAAATTTCCGCAAGGGACATGCAATTGACTGACCATGTAATCATAGCATTTTTAAAAATCACTCTATGTAGTTGATAATTCAGTTAGTAAAGAGGACCAGTGTTGCAGCAGAATGGATGCACTCATGCCTACCTCACTCACTGCTCCAGCAACCACCGAAGAGCAACTCCATGGCTTGTCCCAGGCAGAGAAGCTGATTATCTTGTACTTCTTGCAAGGAACATGTCCTTCCTGTAAATCGCTGTTTCTTCCTGTAGATTTTGTAATAATTCTGTGAAGATTTATACTACTCCTATGTTTAAAAAAAGTCCTTAAACCTATCACCTGACTTACTACTTTTGTCATATCAAGCTTCATAACTTCTGTTATCATAAATATTTTCATGTATAACTTGCACACTGTGTAACTTTTGTACAAAAGGAAAAAAAGATGGAGATACCTGTTTTTGATGCACACGAAAAGTGCCCTTATACAAGAAAAGAAAGGAAGGCCAAGAGAGTCGTAAAAAACTGGAAGAGAAAAAAAATGTGGAACGTTTTTGAAGAAAAATTGATATGACAGATCCTGGTCTAGTCTTTGAAGATAACTGTCTGTGGATTTAATCAAGTGCCGTGCCACGTGACATAGGCTATCGTTTCTCTCCTCAAGTATTTAGACTTGATTATGAGATCCGCCGGTGACTTTCTTCATAGCCACACTGACAGCCCATCCAGTAACATCTCTCTCTGTCTTCTTCCGTTTCTTCTTCCCTCAATTTTTCCACTTGCCACAATGTGTTCTAATTTTCCTCTTCTCAGAAAATGTCCTACATATCTCGCTTGTCTGCCTCTGATCTTTGCTGTAATTTGCCTTTTAATTCCAGCCTCTCTTAAGACTTCTTCGTTGGTTTTCTTAGCTGTCCATGGTACCTTCAACACCCTTCTTATGAACCACATTTCCATGGCCTCCTTTTCTCGCTGTACTCTCTTATTCACGGACCATGCTTCACACCCATAAAACAGAATTGGCTCGGTGTAACATTTAAGTACTCGGAATCTTGTTTCTATGCCTGTGGATTATGTCTCATAAAAAAGTGAAAGAGGAAAGCACTATAAACCATGATGAAAACGGGAAAAGCTGCGATGTAGAGCAGAGCGTCGTGCAGGTCTCCATAAATTCTTAGCACTAAAAACGTGATGAGAATTATTTCAAATGTTGTAAGATAAAATATTTTTTTAGCTCAGAAAGAAAAAAAAATGATGGAATGTGGATGATGGGTTTGCATCTCTGCATCATATCATGAGTGAACTCGAAGCGTTGATGTTTTAACTAACATACTGAACTTTCTGGAAACAGTCTTTTTATACTTTTGTTTTAACGAACCCCATTTTAAACACAGAAACAAATAAACGAGCAAATAAACATACATATATACAGATGAAGCCACTGGCAGCAATTATTGAGGAAAGACGCTGGCGATGGTTGGGACATGTGCTCCGAATGACTGACAACTCACTACCAAAAATAGCACTAAGATGGATACCACAGGGGAACAGAAGTAAGGGTAGACCAAAAGAAACGTGGAGAAGAACAACAGAGAGGATGTTGAGCAATAGAGGGCTCACCTGGGAAAGAGCCGAAAAAAAGGCAAAGGACAGGCATTTGTGGAAAACCTTTGCGGAAGCCCCACGTGCCCTGGGCACTTAAGGTTCAGAGAGACTGAGATATACAAATCCACGATTTCTATTAGTCTTGTGTGCTAAGAGGCGCGTGATGTATTTTGTAAAGTGAATCACACGTTTTTCACTGCAGCTTTCATTTTCAACTATTATAGTTTACATTTCATATGTAATGTTTATACAATAGCCTATATCTGTTGTATTTTCTGATTCTTTGTAGATTTCTTCTAGTTGGCTCATACTCTGTGTTGAACTTGCATTTTTCATAGAATCTGTTATTCTTGTTTAAGTTTAGACAGTCTGTATATATCGATAGTTATGCGTCCTGTTCATAGAACAGAGTTATTCGATCCTGAATTTTATTTTGACAGCTTTGTTTTTTTCAGTGCATTAAGAATTTACATAGATCTTGTATTTTCACGTATCTGTGTTTAGTTAGTATTCTTGGAAGATCTGTATAGAACTGATATTCCTGTAAAGTCTCCTTTATGTATTCTGCTAATGAAATCAGTGTTAAGTGTGTATTCTCAAAGTCCATTTGCGTGACCCGAAGCTGGAATGCACGTTGTCGTTGTGTTTTCTGTGTCTTTCTCAGCATAATCTCCAAGCTAACTGTGCTATTATGAAGCTTGCAAGTTCTCATTATTTGTAACAGATTGTGGACTTAAAATAACTACCTGTACTAATTACACTCACGGTGTTAAAATAACATTGGATGTTTGGTTATTGTTACTGCTAGTGTTATTGGTCGTTTGCTAACGGCTTGGGATAAGTGAGAATGAAATACTATCAGTTTGCTCGACCAAATTATGGTGGTTGTAATACAACAGAGGAATCATAAGTTTAATAATAATAATAATAATTTATGCAGCAGAAGGCACATGTTTAGAGATGAAAGAAAGAACGCAGCTCCCTAAAATATTATCCTCTTTTTCATCACACTTAGGCAGCTGTCACCGTCAGCCCCGAATCCTGTCACATGCTTTATAGTTTGTATGACCATATCACCGTACTTCTGCGCTGTTTAATATGTGCTGTTCATCAGTTCTGACCATGTCACCGTACTTCTGTTTAACGTGTACTATTCATCAGTTCTGACCATGTCGCCGTACTTCTGTTTAACGTGTACTGTTCATCAGTTCTGACCATATCACCGTACTTCTGCGCTGTTTAACGTGTACTATTCATCAGTCCAGTGTCATAAGACACCGTGAAACTCAGTCATTTTTACATCCTGCAGTGTTGAGTATATTATAATGCCTGGTCAGTTCCTAGTTATCATCATCACCATCATCATCATCATCATCATTGTTTTCATTTGAGCATAAGGCATCAAAAAAAGGTTTCCCCCAACCAGTCCTACATCTTGAACAAGTCGCAGGATGCCTCAAACATTGCCTTTCTCACTTTCTTTATTTCTTATGTTTCGTGAGTCTTTGCGTTCATGGTGCCCCGCCCCCTTGTTTCTTTTCTCTTGAGGTATGTCCGAGTGAAGGCTGTTTAGGGGTATCTTGTTATTTCCATTTCCCTAGTGATGCTTTGCGACAATGATTGCCTTCTGCATAAGGATTTATCAAATTACATATTAAAAAATATTATCAGATTTACACATCGATGTCTGTATGTTTTAAAAATCATTCAAAGTAAATAAACGAAAGATTTGATCATCTTGTGAAATATTTTCACTACTTTGTTAAAAAGTTGCTAGCTTCAGTATCAGCAATACTTTTTTTTTCTGTGATACTTTTTTTTTTCAATTCAGGCGCTTTGCTAAAGAGAAAGTAAAAAGTGTGTTTCATAGAGTAGCAAGAATCAGTAGTACAAGGCATCAGAATGTGGTTCAGTGCGGAAGAGAGAAGAACATTGTATTTCTCAGATCACAACAGGCAGCTCCCGTGCCAGATTTGGCTTCTCTGTGTCCTGTAGCATTAACACCCGTAAGAGGTGTGAAGTGTTAGTGCCTTCTCATTTCTGGGCCACTGCAGCATTTGAGGTAGTGATGCCAAAAACCTGCCACCGCTGCCTTTGTTTTCATAGAGAACCCCCAGGTACCCATTATTTTTTTTAGGCTGGGTGGGTGAACCCTGGTTCCGGTCGGTCAGAAAAAAATTCCGCACGACTGCGAAATCGAGCAGGGGACCTTCTGATCATCAAGCGAGTGCGCTAACAACTACACCACCGCCAAGACTAATTTCCTGGTGCGCAGCTCTAAGATCAAAGTCGGTAACTCAGCAATGAGTCAGAATTTAATAACTTCTAGTGCTCTCATTTTCTATGTGCTCTTTTAGTTAAAATCGCTTCTGGTACAGCTCTTCGGGTCTTAGGAACATGGGAGCCCTAAATAATTTTACTACAAAAGAAAAAAAAATCAAATAAAAAAATACAAACAGCTTCGTAATTTCTGCTGCATGAAATCTGATTATAATATTTGATGTACTCTCATTCATGAGTGCCCTCTATCTTTGCTCACAAATAACATGCATGAGCTTTGGGGAAAGGCTGCTTGCTAACAAGTACATTGACTGCAGTGACAAGTCTTTTAGCTGTTTAAAAGTATGCTTTTAAAAAATGGTTAAAACTGTGATAATAAATAATTTCTAAGTAATCATTGCTTGTTTATTTTAAATAAAATGTTTTGTTTCCTTTTTTCCCCCCAACGGAGCAATTTTGAATACACGGGCATGTTGGAGCTAAGTAAGCGTAACTACACGATTAAGTCTCATGTTTACGCATAATTATTTAGACATGTTTGTTCCGTTTATTTCTTTCTTTTCGCGTACCTGCTTTTTTTAGGTTTTATAGAATTACAAATATGAAACCACTGTGCCTAGACTGCACATTTTGCTTATAATCCAGTTATAGGCGACTAACACTTGGTTTATTTTTGCATGGTGTGTCGCTAGCGGTGGACCGCTCGGAAATAATTGACCAATACCATCGCCAAGGTTATTGTCAAGCCGGCTTGTCTGCAGTCTTTTCCAGTGTAAGTTTTCTTTTCTGCGCACAGTTCACTTTCCTTTTTATTTATGTATTTAAATCACCAGCCTTATAAATGTGCACTTTTATATAAATATATCTATATATTAAGATTGTAAAGAGATATTTGCATATCTATGTTTTTGCTTTATATACCCATATGTGGGAGCTGAATAACTGTAAAATATTACATGCATTAAGATGTATACAGGATGTATCCTTATTCAATGACAATAATAATAATAATAATGAGAACAGCAAAAAGAATAGGCACGATGTTTTTATAAAATCAATATGTTCTAAAAATCTAAATATAGCAGGTGCAGAATACTCAGAATATGATATATCTGATAGATTTTATACTGCTCACACATCTGGGATTTGAAGGATGTGAACTATATAAGGAAAAAAAACTGCCATGGTTCTTACATGTTGATGCACTGAAAAAAAAGAACACATGAGAACTGCACTGCATACACGTTTTCTCAGATTCTTTCAAGAAAAACAGTCAAACAGAGCCAAAAATGCATGCCCTGCATGGTTCTGGACATCGGGAAAATATCTAGGAATGATCGTAGTAAACGTAATAATTTGTCTCCACATTAAGAAGTGAGCTGTCATCTGTCTATGGGTTAGAACCCGAGATGACTTCTTGTTCTTGTTCTTCTTCTTGTTCTTGTTCTTCTTTACTGGAACTGGGAGCTGATATTCCTTGCAGCAGATGCAGAGACGTAGCAATCGTGCTCGCGAGAGGGTCATTGCCAGATATATATATATATATATATATATATATATCTGATTGAGTATATCATATATATATATATATATATAGAGAGAGAGAGAGAGAGTCTCTGAGTGCAGCTATAAGCAGGGAACGTGCAATACTTCTTTTAGCAGACTCCACCACCATGGATACTATGACAACCCCCATCATTTAGACAGGGTAGGCCTGTTTCTGGGAATTACAACGGACAGGTATGATATGGTCAGCTGTGAGTCACTGATTGCCAATCGCCTTAATACAGAAGTCGCAGAGTTTGATGTCCTACTTTCTGGCAGTGACAAGCCAGGCTCAGAGAAAAGTAAAGCTAGCAGAATCCATGAACATAGACATCCATTTTTATGACTGTAGGAAAAAAACCCCACAAAAACTTGAAGCACATCTTTGTTATCTGACCTCATGTGTGCAAGAAAATAAAACACTTTGTCTCTGTGATGTTTTGGAAAGTACTAAGGCAGAAAAACAAACTAAAAGAAAGACACAAAACGGAAGCGGATTAGATAATGAAGCAGTAAGCTGTACTCGAAAGTGTATACAATAGCACTTGAGAATGAGGGAAATCGCAAGGGCGTGACTGCGATTTTAACCAGTAGTTCTGTTAAGACTGAGCTACTTGAAACCAATTCTGTAACTATTAAGCCACGCCATTTTGTGTCAAGTTGTCACTGGGCGTGTCTTCAAGTGCTGAGCATCGAAAGTGTCATTCGGGCAGTGACGAATCTGATTTAGTTATCAGAGCAGCCCGATCAATGTCAGCAGACACTTTCTTCACACATGGTAGCATCTTGTGGTCATCTTGTTTGCACGTACCATATTGTGACTATCTGATTTGTACGTAGTATCTTGTCCCTATCTTATTTGTTTACGAGCATGTTTTATTGTCTAGACCAGTGGTTCTCGAAACGGGTGGTAACGCCCTCCTGGGTGCGGTGAAAAGATCCGGGAAGGCAGTGAGAGAAAAGTGAACGGCAGGGGCATCACAATCAACTGGGATTGGAGGGGGGTGTTTCTGGGGCGCTGGGGTTGTGGTCTGGGAGACAATTAGCCTGGAAGAGTTTGTGAATCACTGGTTTAGCCGTAACGTACATGTTCAGAAATAATAGACAACTATGACGCATGCTTTGTTTCCGAAATTTTAACTCTTTGATTTCATCTATTACAATATGGTTAATTAACAACAAGAGGAGACGATTGAAAGTTAAAGTCACGAACTAACAATTTCTTTTAATGTATTCCAGTTTTAATTCTTTTGTGAATAGCGTTGTAACAGACACTAATCCTATCAGTGTATGAGTTCCAGCAGTGTTTTATATTTGTTTCGTTCCTTGTCTAGTTGTCACTCCAGCTTTTCTATATATTATTATTATTCATTATTATGTTTTTTTCCAAGGGTCAAAGGTTTATTAATGTCGTCAGTGCACACGGTGTATTCAGGTTATTTAGGACACTGGCCCAGTTGGTGCCGCGTAAAATTGGTGAAATTATTTGCAACTCCCATGTCTTAAACAATATAATTATATCAGATCCATTACTACTGCAAGTGAACTGATATTTATTATTAACCCTATGACCGCTAAACATCGACGTAGCCCTAAAATGGTAGCCATATTTAGACCATGCTCTGATACAGACAATTACCCCCTGTATGTTTCATACAGATATAATTATCGCAGTGGCAGCGATATAGAAAAGTATCAAAATTGTGTATCAAACAGCGTGTGAAACAAACAGAATTGCATTCAGCATACCGAAATGAACATAATTGTAGTTACCTGCCGAACACCTTCATTTTACAGGTATATTCACCTGTACGGCTACCGACATCACCATCATCATCATCATCGTCACCATCATCATCAAGTGCCGCATCACATTTCATTGAGCGGTCATATTGCTCCACAGAGTTTGTGGAAAACCCTTGCGGAAGCCCCATGTGCCTTGGGCACTTAAGGTTCAGAGAGAGAGAGAGAGAGAGAGAGAGAGAGAGGAGAGAGAGATTGCTCCACAGATCGTGTATACTTGCCATTTGTTCTACTGTGGACTTTCCGCCATGTCGTCACATCAGACTGTTAAATACATCAGTTGTCTTCCTGAATTTCTGTTTCTGTTTTTCTTGTTTTATTTTTATCGTGTTTTTTTTTTCTTACGAAAATGTTCATATTTCCTTATCTCATTATTCCAGTCCCTTAAAAACTTTTTTTTTCAAACATTTCTCATTAATCTTCTGAAACACACAAAAGACCGGAGGGAAAAAAAAATCTCATTTACTTCTAGTGCTCCTTCTTCTGAAAATCTGCACTTTCTGAGGAGAATTAAGAGAACCAAAAAACTTGGTCCCACGAAAAGAGGGCGGATGGAGAACTATGGGACACGCCTGAAGAACTCTTGCTGACGGTGGGATTCTTGGAGACGATCTGTGTCCGGCTTCTTGAACTGAACACTGAATATGAAGATGCACTGGCCTAATAATTATTCAAAGTCTGCCCATGTGGCCACACGTTGAACTTGGGATCTTTCTGACACAGACTTAAATGAAATAAACGCTCAAACATATCTGTGGATTCTCCTCTTTCAAGATCCTTCCTGTATCTACAAAGCGAAATAGCCAATATCATTTCCACGCGAAAATCTGTGGTTCAGTTCGAGCACTGTGGTATGAGAAAATTTCATAAACCTATGTAACCTACATATGCATACATGGGAGACCTGCATATACCCGGGATACCTACATATACCTTGGAGACCTACGTATACCTGAGAGAACCACATATAGAGAGCGTCATATACCTGGGAGTAATATCCTTCATAATCCTTCATAAAAGTGTTAGAATATTTTATATAAAGGCAGAATGTAATGTTAGAATAATGGATCAGTCAGGTATGCCAGTGTTCATGAGTTCAAAGAGACCTCGCCATGACAGTGTGCATGGGTTCAAATAGACCTAGCTATGACAGTGTTCATGAGTTCAAAGAGACCTCGCCATGACAATGTGCATGGGTTCAAATAGACCTAGCTATGACAGTGTTCATGAGTTCAAAGAGACCTCGCCATGACAGTGTGCATGGGTTCAAATAGACCTAGCTATGACAGTGTTCATGAGTTCAAAGAGACCTCGCCATGACAATGTGCATGGGTTCAAATAGACCTAGCTATGACAGTGTTCATGAGTTCAAAGAGACCTCGCCATGACAGTGTGCATGGGTTCAAATAGACCTAGCTATGATAGTGTGCATGAGTTCAAAAGAGACCTAGCTATGACAGGGTGCAAGGGGTAAATAAGACCTAGCTATGACAGTGTGCTTAGGCTAAAATATGGCTTCTTAATGAAAACTATCCTTATAGTTCTCCATCGTTGTTGTCCATTTAATGTGTATAGTTTTTTCTTATATATATATATGTCTTACATGGCTCCTCTGCCACTATGGATGTTTATATTTGTTGTTGTGTTTTGTGTGTGTGTCTTACAGACTTGTGGGGTTTTCACCGGCAAGGATACTGCCAGGCCGGCTTCAGTGCTGCATTGTCACGAGTACGTGAGTCCAAGCTGTGACTAAAACCTCCCAAGCTGTGACTAAAACCTCCCAAGCTGTGACTAAAACCTCCTTCTGTCCAAGTAGTAACAAACGTTTGCACGTAACATTATCCATGTAACCTGACCCTGCACTTTTCATTCTGTACTGTACTAATCCCCATCAGTTTTACACTTGCCTGCAGGGAACTTGTACATAACTAATGTAACATGTTGCCAGTTAACTGTCGCAAAGGAGCCAACGGCTGACCGTAGGAAGAGAAAGCAGGTGGAAAAGTTTGGGAGCACGTCTTTATGGTGATAGGATTCATGGAGGCGACTTATTTCCTATTCAAGATCACTGAACTTAATGAAACTTAAAGAAGAAGAGGAAGGAAACAGTGTCTTCAACTCAGGGACGTTCTGCTGTAAATGCCCAGCTTGATGAACCGTGGTTGTCCAGGACAACGCCCTGCTACTTCACAGCGCCCCCTTGTAACAACATTCTGGATCTGGTGGAAGTCTACGCGGCCTCCGGTCGCGGCGGAGTTTACTAAAAATCTTCACATTACAGCTCTCTAGATGGACATCTTCCCGCCTACTTGTGCAACTTCCAGGTCAAGAGGAACGCTTTGCGAATCACCAGGCAGAATAGAAACCATTGCGTTAAGAATAATAACATCACTAACAACGACAGTGACAACATTTGTATCACTGTAACTTCAGAAGAAGCAACTGTCTGGTCTAATAGGTGAATCACAGAATCGTTACTTAATGGGCCGGAAATATTACTTATAAGGGAAGTGTAATGTTTTCAAAGCTCTTTGATCCCTTTTAAAGCGGAGGGCTGAAGTGTACCTCTCATTTCTCTTTAGGTTTTGTGTATGTGTATGTGACAAAGTTTTCAATGCTCTTTGATCCCTTTATGTGTGTGTGTGACTAAATTTTCAATGCTCTTTGATCCCTTTAATGTGTGTGTGTGACTAAATTTTCAATGCTCTTTGATCCCTTTAATGTGTGTGTGTGTGTGACTAAATTTTCAATGCCCTTTGATCCTTTTTAAACCGGAGGGCCGAAGTGTACCTCTCATTTCTCTTTAGGTTTTGTGTGTGTGTATGTGACAAAGTTTTCAATGCTCTTTGATCTCTTTAATGTGTGTGTGTGTGACTAAGTTTTCAATGCTCTTTGATCCCTTTAATGTGTGTGTATGTGACAAAGTTTTCAATGCTCTTTGATCCCTTTAATGTGTGTGTGTGTGACTAAGTTTTCAATGCTCTTTGATCCCTCTCTCTCTCTCTCTCTCTGTGGGGGTGGGGGGGGGAGAGATCTAGTTTGAGATAATCCCTCTTTTTTCACTTGGTATCAGTAAGTCTATGGGTCCTTCTAGCTGCACCAAAGTGTAGCGATCTGTCTAAATATACGACTTTTCAATCAACATTCTGTGATTGCTTTAATCGAAGAAGTCCTCTGATATTTTTTTAAAAAGCCATCTTTCTCATTTAGTGAAGCCGTTTAAAAAAAAAAGAATCGGATATACAGAGTTCCTACAATGTCTTTTTTTATTCTTTGTTTCGTTTCAAAGTTTAAGGCTGTACATTTTGAAAATCAAACGCTGCCTGTGGCCCGTGCATGAAGTGGTTGTTTAGAATGAAATGCACTATTCATAATGCAAATAATATGGGTTCTTTCAATTCGCTGCATATTTCTTGAACACATTTTGCACCCTGTTCTTTTTCGGTGTTTTTCAAGCGGAATTATTTCATAGCGAAGTGCCATGCTGGATAGTCTGGGCGATCATGCTCCTTGGTGTTTCCTGTGAGATCAAGTGCTGTTCTTCTCTCATGCCATGCTGTCAGCCTATTTAGGTACTTTTTCTCTTGGCCTTCCTCTCCTTTTCCCTTTGTTTTCACACAACCTCCACACCCCCACACCCCCACACTACCACCACTGATTACCAGGTTCTCTAAATTCTGTCTTTAACTGTTATTTTTTTAAAATGATTTTATATAATTGTTGATGTTCTACAATTCATTTCAGAACTCCTTCATTTATTTGTCCTGAGTATTTGTGCAACGTTCTCTTGAAATACGTTTTTGTTCTTTCAGATTTCTTTTATCATCTATTTGTTAACTGTCCATGTTTTACAGGCATATTCATTCATTCAGCTGTCCAAGCCATTGCGACATATTGCGACAGATAAGACTTGTTTCCATTCCTCTCTTATCCTTCCAAGTGTCCAATCCGAGGGATTGTAGGTCTTCTTCTAGGTTGTCACGCCACGGCTGTCTTGTTCTGCCTCTTGGTCTGTCTCCGTTTTTGTTTGTCTGTTCTCGTCCATCCTCTCCAAAGGTCCAAGTCATCCCAGTCTGTTGTTTTTCGTAACGGTGTAAGTGGAGATTGGAATAACTTGTGGGTTTCTTTGTTATTTCTAATTTTCCGTTCTTGTGATATAGGATTTCTAATCGGTCCAGATATTTCTTCTCAAGTGGTGCTTCATCTTGTTCTGTAATGCTCCAACTGGTCTAATCTGCGTCTTTTATATAATTAGTTTAGCTTTGTGAGACAGGATTTTTTAATGCAACAAAGACAAAGCAAGTGTTGTTTCCTGCTTGTATCCTAGTCTTAATTTCCTCTGGTATTATGGTGCAGCTGTTTTGAATAAAGCTCCCGGATATTCATATGAATCTGTTCTTTTAATCCTTGTATCTGATTTTCTTGTTGTAGTTTTGTTTATTTGTTTGCTTTGATCTTGCTATTCTCATGTATTCAATTTTCTCATAACTTACCTTTAGCCCCACTTTTTTCTGGTTGTTCTTCTCGGTTGTTGAAAGACTTCTGTGATCTCTTTGAAAGTTTCTCCTGCTATATCTACGCCATCTTAACTTTTAACTTTTAAGGACATTGCCTTTTCTCATGTAATCTTCTTCGTGTGATTAAAAAAAAATCGTTTTGCTTTTCTTACTGGTGATTTGAAACTGTCTTGAGTTATTTGTTTGTTCTGTTTAAACACTGAGAACGGTTTCTGAAATATTCCACACACAGACAATGATTTTGGTACTCTCCGAGGCTCGGATTGCTAATATCCCATTTGTAGCACGATATTTGTAATTAGATTATTATTTCTGTGTCTTTTTCTTTGCAGTAGTTTTACAGCACAAAAATGTGTTACAGTTTTATTACTTTTCTCTGCTTATATGTTGCGTTCCATGATATCCAGAATGCATCATCCACACAGGACTCCGCCGCACCCAGTGCTTAATTATGTGAGAAAATGCTTGCGCTTAGTGGGAACATTATATTCATGCTGGCGTAGAGTGGTTACTTGTTATTTGTTTACATTCTTTCCTTTCGTTCTTGGACTTTTTATATAACAACTTTTAGTTCATCAGCGGTAAAACTAGTGCTTTCTGGGAACTTATGTTTCATCTGATGCACTTGCATGTTTCTGGCATTTTCTTTATGTTTCTTGTTTCGTTTAAACGATACCTTCTTCTTTGATCGCTGCAGTCAGAACAAGGAGACCGGAAAGTGATATTTCGGTCCTAGTAGTCATAAATGCCTGCAGCAACAGCAATAGGAGAAGCCATGGAGAAAGCTAAAGAAACTTAAGAGTTACGAGTAAACGAGAATGATGTCATGTTGAGTCTTGTCTTGGAAAACTTTCCCTAACATTTCTCAGTTATGGAAGACTTTAACAGCTCTTGGTAACGCACAGTTAGAGAAAGGTGGACGGGCGATATATAAACAATGTTAAGCGGGAGTTTTGGTGTAATATACATTGTTTTAAATATGATATGAGATATGCCATAAGTTCGACATATATTATTTGCTATTTGCACGTGCTTTTGCTTTATATACATATATATATACACCACACACAGAGTTGGTTTTTTTCAATTTGACACAGCTGCTTTTTATCGTAACATCCATTGTATAATTTTGTTGTTCCACCTGATGTTCGTAATTTGATTCTGATGTACTGCGATTAATTCCTTCACTTTGGTACATATTAACTTAACTATTAATATTCCATCACTCCGAAAATAGATTTTAAAAAAATAAAAAAACTGATTCTCATGAAACGATGTTTATATATATATATATTCATGCATATTGTTGTACGTTACAGTGAAACACATGTTGTTGTGTATTACAATGAAACATGTTGATACACGTTAAATTTATATATACATTATATAATGATCACATTATTGGACGTGATTTATGGCCCGGCTTCCATTTCATTTGCAGGATGGCAGAAGACTCTTGATTGGTGCCCCAGGCAGCTGGTACTGGCAAGGTAAGACAAATCTGATCACAAAATTAATGTTAAAATGATAATGCGTTTGTACTTTCTACTTTTGCCTGATCCAGGACTGATAATCTGCTGTTATAAATCACATTATACATTATGAGAGAATTTTTAAATTAAAATTTCATGACAGATATTAAATTTTGTATTCTATAATTTTGTGCTGTCATCCATCCATCCATCCATCCATCCATCCATCTATCTATCCATCCATCCATTCATCCATCCATCCATCCATCCATTCATTTGCATATATAACTGTGCAGCTAGATATATAATGTAAAGAGCTAGGTAGAGACATCTTATGCTCTTGATGGTCTCTAACGGACAATTTCTCCAGGACCTTTATCGCTGTTTGTAGGTTGACCTATTGAAAGCTGTGGCTTTCTATGACTGAGAACAGAAGCGATTCAGCACAATAATATCTTATGCAGGAGAGAGAGAGAGAGAGAGAGAGAGAGAGAGAGAAGACTGCTGAAAATGTATTAGTCATGTTCCCTGAAGAGACCCCAGCAACATCGCTAAAAGAGCCATGCCTCGGACACCGACGGAAAAAAAGAAAGAGGGGCAGACCAAAGGCTACCGGGATGAGAAGGCTATGCGCAGAAATACGTAGCATGCAGCACAGCTGGCGCACAGTACAAAGGCTGGTCGCAGACCGTGGGAGGTGAAAAGAATTTGTTTGATGCCATGCAAGACACTACAGGGCGTACCGGGCGGTGGTTGCGTAGCCGATCTCTCACAAGGACACGCATGGATGGATGATATCTGGTAGTACTCGAAGGGCAGCACGTAGCCAGTATTAGCAGCCAGTATTTCAGCTGTATATTCAGCAGTACTAATTCCTGTTTTTTTCTTTTTTTTAATGAATTCTCTGACATTTTGTGTAGCAGTATTATTCCCATATTTTATATTGGTTCGTTGAAGATACAAATCATTAGATGAGCGGCAAATGTCTGCTCTCTTCTTACTAGGAGATTACTTGTCCTGATGTAGCGTGGTTCTCTGCCGTTTCTCTCAAGTTTCTTTCATTTGATGTCTGCCTGCTTTGTTTCGACTCTGGAAGTTTTCTTACCTTCTTTACTTTCACATTTCCTAATAGATTAAATACTACAAACGTTTGAAACTTGTGCCCACACTGCACTGTTGTTCGTGCAGGACGTCGACCTTCCGTTGCAAATGCTCGATGGTCCAGATGATGTTTAGTGTGTGTAATAGAGGTGGGACAACTGTCTTCATATCAGCAGTCTAGGCGAAGTACTTTGAAGTTAGAAACGTCAAAGTTTTCAAGATTTTGAACCGTTCAGAACACATGATTTTTTTTTTTTTTACCGTTGTTAATGTTTCCATAATAAAGCCGACCTACTTTAAAACTCCTCAGCGACAAGTCTCCTGTTATCATTATTAAGCTTGTTCATTGCGTATAGAAACAGTACGCGTAGTAGCATAAATTAAAGAAAAACTTTCACGATGATTGATGAGCAAGAGAAGAGAACTCAAGATAGGTCACTATCGTAACGTTATTACACCAGCAAAATAAATGATGAACGCTGTTCAAAAATCTTTCTTATTAACAGCTTGAGGATATACAGCTGTCCTCTTTGAATTTCTACAAACAAGCGCGCGCGCACATACACACACACACACACATGGTGAAATCATATTAATCCAATTTTGTTTTATAAAAAGGAAAGAGTATCTAATTTCTTTGTGTGCTAAGCGAAGTTGAGATAACGCTGCTTACTTTTGCTGCAGTTGATGGAACGGCTTTTAAATTAAGGGAGACAAGCTGAGAGAAATTTCTCCTCGGATGTATCTTAAGCTCTAGACCTTGAATCTACAGTTTACGTTTACTAAAGCTTAGTGAATCTTCTTGTAAATTATGGCAGGCAGCTTGAGAAAAGCTGATTTTCTTTTCTTGTTGACTTATCGTAGCAAGAAAACTTCTAGTCAAAACAAATTAAAATGTTCTGACCTTCATTTACAAGAAGTTCTGGGTAATTCTCTTATTTTATTATTTTGTTTGAAATAAATATTTGAACTTCTACGTAGAGAAGAAGAACCATAGAATTTATCATATTGTTATCATTCTCTTTTTAAAAACAATTGTAATTTGTTTAAGTTTTAATTTTTAAAAATAATTTTTGCGAATATTCATCCAATTCTCTGTAAATGTTATGTGTAATATTTATGCAGTTAAAAACTGCAGGGGAAAAAAAAAACTAACGAATCTATGTTGAGTATCGGTAACGCGGACATCACGTACGGGACTTTGGACCAGTGATCTTACGTCTTACGTCCTTCCCGTGCCCTTGAACGTCACATAGGGCTCGAGTGGTAGTTCGACAAGTTTTCCTGTTTTCGACGAGCTTTTGAGCCTCATCAAGGGATGTTATGCCCACTAAACTGGCCTCTTTAGAGTTTCACATGGTCGACCTCTTTTTCTTCGGCCTGTTGTGCTCCACTTGATAGCTTGTTTTGGGATTATCAGACTGTTTCTTCTCATCACATGACCGACATATGCCCATCTCCTTTTTCTGATCACCCATGAGACAGGTTGTTGTTCGCACATCTGCCTTATCTCTGCGTTGTTCTTGAATTCGTTCCACGTTATAACGAGTATTTTCCTTAGGCATTTCTTTTCAAAAGAGTTTAATTTGTTGTCTATTTCTTTAATCGTTTCCCAGCTTTTTCATGCATAAATGAGGGCGGATATTACATTTGAATCGAATAGTCTTAGCTTGATCGCGATAGGACATTTACGACTGTATAACTGTATCTTCAACTTTACACGAAGTACTTTCTGAAATACAACATTCGGTACTTTATACTTTTTAATGTAAAATAAACATACGTGACAAACATCAGCCGGGAGTTAATGTTCGTGTGAATATTTTTTCCTGATTTTTTTTTTTTTAGTGGAGGGATTTAATCTTTACAAATGCTCACATGCTGAGCCATTGTCAAAACTGGGTGATTCTCATCCCTGCAAACTGAACATCGTTGTCCTGCTGGCCTGGTAATCCTTCAGCCAGTTTCGCTGGCTGCTTTTCTACTTGGCTTTTATTAATGTAAATCGGCTACGGTAACCAGCGACCTCCATAATGTTAGGTTTTTCTCTCTTTTTTTTTTTTAATCGGCAATTTACTAGTAACTGTCAGTTAACGCGATCACTGAAGTCTGGACTCGATCTAACATCACTCACCCGCGTGACAAGTCTGTCTATCTATCTATCTATCTATCTATCTATCTATCTATCTATCTATCTATCTATCTATCTATCTATCTATCTATCTATCTATCTACCTACCTACCTACCTACCTATCTATCTATCTATCTACCTACCTACCTACCTACCTATCTACCTATCTATCTATCTATCTATCTATCTATCTATCTACCTACCTACCTACCTATCTATCTATCTATCTATCTATCTATCTATCTATCTATCTATCTATCTACCTGCCTACCTACCTACCTACCTACCTACCTATCTATCTATCTATCTATCTATCTATCTATCTATCTATCTATCTATCTATCTATCTATCTATCTATCTCTCCCTCCTTCTCTGAACCTTTAGTGCCCAGGGCACATGGGGCTTCCACAAAGGTTTTCCACAAACGCCTGTCCTTTGCCTTTTTTTCCGCTCTTGACCAAGTGAGCCCTCTATTGCTCAACATCCTCTCTGTTGTTCTTCTCCATGACTAGTAGCATTTCATATCTCATATCAAGGTCCTGCTTCGGATAGAACTATATATTAAATGCGTCAAAAATGACGGATTTTGTGTGTGTGTTTGTGTGTGTGTGTGTGTGTGTGTGTGTGTGTGTGTGTGTGTGTGTGTGTGTGTATTGGGGGAGTAGTGGGGAGAGACACTGTCAGATTTGGTAATCAGCGACCTTTAGCTGACATGTTAGCGTCAGGCTGGCGAATCTTTAGCTGACCAAGACTCTTCCAACCTCTTCGCTGGTACCCCCAGTAACACGCCTAGCCAAGCTAACATCGCCAGTCCCCGTCTCCCCCCCCCCTAGTCTCCAAGGCAGTGGAGTCTGCTAAAGAAGTACTGCAACTCCCTTGCTTTTTGCTTCACGCAGGGACAGAAAAAATAGCCGCCATAACCCGCTCTCAAGCCAACAGGATGATGTGCCTCAACATCTTCACCGCATCAGCTGCAAAGACGATCAGATCACATGGCCAGATGACACAAGCTTGGGACAAAGGCTTTGGGGCTCCTGTCAGGATCTGGGGAGGATTCCAGCTTTGCCATGTCGACAGAGATCAGGATCTGATGCGACCAAGGACCTCGGACGCAGAAGAAGAAGAAGCTCACAGCTTTAGAGAGAGACAGAAGAAAGAGCAAGACAGGACGTAGATTTCCTCACGGGCTAGTGGGAAGACAACTCTAGAAGAGAAGTATAAGATAGGCTGCTGAAAGATTGTGACCCTATAGCTCGAGGACAATGTTAAGCTAACAACCGGAACTTCTCCTTCAGTACTGACAAGGGGAAAGTTCAGTTACTTGTTCGTGACGCTTCATGTAAGTTTAAATCTGAATTTGAGTACTAGAGAATTCGAATTATTACAGATGACACCTATCCTCACGACGAGTCAAATCATTAGGGACCTTTTTTGATCGAAGGATAAGAATATAGGAACTTATTTACTCCTTCATAATTGATCTAGTAAATAAAGCATCAGGTTGCTTAGTTACAATGAATCAGAGATGGAGAGAGAAGGAAAGGGAGAGCAAAGGAGGAAAGGAGGGTGAAAACAAAGATGAGGGGGGGGGGGAGATTGGGTAAGAGTGAGGAGACGCTGATTCCTGAATTTTGTAAAGTGAAGATGAAGATTATATATATATATATCCCTAATCCTATATTTAGTCCTCCAGTCAGTGCTGGATTTTTAGCTTTATATATATATATATATATATATATATTGCTTGGAGCCCCCTTGAGTAACATCAAATAGTGTGTAAGATCCTAAGCTGTAGCTTGTTTATCTCAAGCCTAAATCCAAGGCGGCCTTTAGCTCTTCTGTACCTCCAGCTCTTCTGTAGAATTCTGGCTCGCCAAGTATGTGTCCTGTTCGCATATTTTTCTCCGGCAGAGTTCACGCGCACTCAGAAACATGCATGCACACGAGAGAGAGAGAGACACACACACACACACACACAGAGACAGAGACAGAGAGAGAGAGTTGTCCTGAAACGATGGGGCGAGAAATCCCTTGTTGACCAGGCTATTTGTCTTACTGGCAACTTCCTGTCCTACAATATCTGCCCAGTTTCCCCAGGCTACTTCGGGTCTGTAGTCGTAAATGTACCGCGCGTTCAGTGACTTGCGCTTGGCTGTAAGCGTCCTTCAGCGCGTTCAAGTCTTTGGTATCTCAGTTCTGCTCGTAGAAATTGAGGCAAATCTGACATGCCCTGTCTTCCTGCAGGCCAGTTGTACATTTACAAGATCGATGACGGCGGGAAGATGTTAAACAACACTCCAGAAGGACTGCCCGGAGATGACGACACGTACATGGGTAAGCCAGTGTGCCATGGGAACGAGTGTTACTCACAGTCTAACCTTCTGTTTCAATACAGGTCAGCTTTTCCAATACGATGCCAGCAGCGGAGAAAAAGTTAAGGAAACCAAAGAGGAATCAACAGATTATGATTATGGTTACCTGGGTAACATTTTCAATCTCGCAGTCTCAATATTCCGCTAAAATTCACATTTTTTTCGGCTTTGGGTAGTTTTCTGTTCCGATTCCTAATTTTTAAATGTTTTCTTTTTATTTTAAATTTAGGCTATTTAATATTTCGCTTCAAATATCGTGCTAAATTTCTAAGTAATTAAACAATCTACCCTGCAAAATCTATTAAATATTTCTTTTTTTTTTATTAACGTAACTTAAATATGTGAATAAAAAAACGTCTGCGTTTAACTTCATTGGCGGGAAACCTGCAGCTTAGTCTAACACGCAGGATGTCACGCACGAAATGTTGCTTTCCAGAGGGTTAAACCTTGGTACGTTCTAACGTACTGTAGCAGCTTTTTAACATCAGAACCACAGCCAAGAAAACAAAACAGTTCAGCTTGCAAATAAAGCTTTTAGTTTTAAAAAAAAACGCTCCCTGCAACTAGAAATACATCTAAAAAAAGGATTTCTCTAATACTGCAGCATGCATTTAAAACTACGAGTATTCGTATATCAATAATATTTAACCCTCCAAGTGACATCTTGTGAAACTAAACCAGAATTACCTAATCCCTCATGAGTGTGCACGAAAATATAGCCACAGCCTTTATGGGTAGATTTTAGGTATAGCAGACATTAGTTGAAACATATACACAACAATTCAGAAATTACGCCGTGACTTAGGACCGACGCAGCGACTAGTCAAGACAAGCTGGTCCCTTAGCCAATTGGTCAGTTACACAAAGGCACGTCTTTGTCTTTTTGCAAACGGCAAGAAACTGAAGTTATATCATTAATCTTGTTATCGTGCTTATTAGTGATTTGTCTCTAAAGTTTAATAATTTATCCATGCTTAGTTTGAAAAATTTTTTTATCCTGCTAGAGCATAACATTCCACTAAATTCCAACATCAACCCAAATAAACCTGAATCACATAATATCCCAGTTGAAAACTTCCTTTCCGAAATACTATGGAAATTCCACCATTTATATTATTCAGTCAGTTGAGTGTACTACAGACCTGTTCATGACTGTCCCAGTCAATTCAGCTGTACAATAAAGAGTACAAGATATGTGTGCCGAAGAAACTGTCAGCACGGATAATACTATTATTACTACTAAGGCAAGGTAGACCAATACCACAGTGCACATCTTTCAGTGTTTTAAAGGGAAAACTGTCAGCATTTTCACAGAGGAATCGGTCTAATATTTTCCGATAAAATTATAACGTTTCAAAGCATCAGAATGTTTAATGTTTACATATCTTGAAGTAGAAACAGACTTGACCTATATTTACAAGACAAAACGGAAAGCCAAGCTGAAAATACTATTTACGAACACAAAAATATCTGCTTGAAAAACATGCGTAATATAATTTATCCTAATTGCGGACCAAGAAGAAAAAGATGAAGAATTCATCGGAATAGAAATTCTGTATCCCATTGTCGAAAAAGAAAATTCACACTATAAAAAGCCTATTCTGCATTCACTAAAGCACATAATAGATTCTGCTTTAGGTACTTTCACAATAGACCGTGATTCAGTGCAGGCTGACATACAAATATGTTAGATATTTCATAGGACACTGTATTTAATACGATATATGCATGTATGGCACATGTTTATTTGGGTTGTTTTTTTTTGTAAGCGCACTAACCTGATGTTTTCAGTGTCTGTCATATTGCTAACATTTGCATCCCTAATCCTAACATATCTATGTATTTGGTGTTGTCTGTATTTGCACGCTTCTGCATGATGATTTATTGTTGTAACTTTTACTGTAAACTTAAAACTAAGTGTAAAACTATGCTGCTACGGACAATATCTCGTTCACAAAATATACAATAATATGACTTTCAGACGCCTGAAGGGAACTTCTTTAGACACACACACACACACACTATATATATATATATATATATATATATCTATATATATATATATATATATATATATATATATATATCTGAACCTTAAGTGCCCAGAGAACATGGGGCTTCCGCAAGGCTTTTCCACAAATGCCTGTCCTTTGCCTTTTTTTCTGCTCTTGCCCAGGTGAGCCCTCTATTGCTCAACATCTCTGTTGTTCTTCTCCGTGTCTCTTTTGGTCTACCCTTACTTCTGTTCCCCTGTGGTGTCCATCTTAGTGCTATTTTTGGTAGTGAGTTGCAATCATTCGGAGCACATGCCCCAACCATCTCCAGCGTCTTTCTTCAATAATTGCTATCAGTGGCTTCATCTGCATTTCTGCCAACAAGATGTTATTTCTTATGGTGTTTGTCCAAAATATTTTTCTAATTCTTCGTAAACATTTATTCTGGAAAAAATTCAACCTGTTTTCTATGGTTTTGGTGATTTTCCAGCATTCACTTCCATAGAGTAGCACACTTAGAACATTACTTTAGATTATTATCATTAAAAGAATAATAAGATACATTTTGTTAAGCAGGAGATCACGGCAGGTAAGTATTAACTTGTAACATACCTCGGGCCGTTTAAAGGGCTTAAAAAAATAACTACAGTCTTTCTTTTGTTCTGTAGTTAGGAGTTCATAATTTTAACTTGCCATACATACTAAAAATAGACGTGTGTTATGTTAAACGAAAAGATTGTGTCAGTGATGTTTGATTAAAAAAAAACAGTCTTGGTGTGTCATGACTGTTGTTTGGTAGGCTAAGAGTTTAAAATACATTTAAGGTACAATATGACTAAGATGAATGCCTGAGAGAAAACCATAATGCTTTTAAGACACTGACATTCATTAAATTGTGTGGATGTCCCATCCACATCTGCACAGTATCTCCGAACAATGAAACTGTACGAGGCAATATCTGGCATTAGGATACATACTGTCCTCGAAGTACATACCTACAAACACAGACTGTTACATATTTTTAGACTTGCTAAGAGATCAGGCTAGATATAGTTCATGGTGGAGTCCGCCGTAAACCATATAATGCAGTGTCAAGACAGATTCCTGAACACATACTACAGACTTGCACTATATACAGAGACCTCAGGGCCCAGGTATGGCT
The DNA here is from genome assembly GCA_009760885.1 of Achatina immaculata. Taxonomy (NCBI): domain Eukaryota; kingdom Metazoa; phylum Mollusca; class Gastropoda; order Stylommatophora; family Achatinidae; genus Lissachatina; species Lissachatina immaculata. The sequence goes on along the minus strand of CM019717.1, from coordinate 47,180,677 downwards.
CCGTGAGAAAAACATGGACAAAAACTCTGGGGCTTCTACGAAGACCTCCTGCTGACAGAAGGATTCGTGGAGACGATCCAGCTCTCCGTTTAGAAAGCTGAGCATACGAAACTGAAGAAGAAGAAGAAGAAAGGTATTTTATAGGACCCCCAGGCGAGCCATTCTGGCGCACTCCTCATCCGACTCGATGCCGCGTAAGATTCTTATGGCGTCGGCTGAAAATAACATGTTTTGCAGTTCCGGGGAGATGAATAAAACAAATCAAAGCTTGGAGTCCGGCAGACATGAATAAAGGACAGCTGCGACACCCACCCATGACCTTTGAATAGTACACGTTGTGGCTTTCTTGACCGCGTGATGAGCATTGAGCCCGAAATTGCATGGCGTCTCGTTTTCAATAAATCATGGTAATCAAACTCGTTACCCGCAGGCGTGACAGTTGCACGCGTTGATTTGGGCACTGGAGGGAATCTTGTTAACTCTCATAGTTGTCAGAAACTTCTCACAGACGTCGTCGGCCATTAATCTCCATACGCTGCAGGTATGTAGGAGATCTGACCAACGATTACTAAGCAAAAAAACGTTGTTTATTACTTGTAAATCTGTGCTAGTCTTAGTGCAGAACAGAAAAAAAAACACACAGAGATCTGCTAAACAGCTCCCAAGATCATCAGTAATTTCTCACTATTGGCGGTCATCAAACAAACTTATCAAGGAGCAGTTAACTTTGTACATAGTTTAGTAATTAAAAGAAAGAAAGAAAGAAAAAATATTGCACAAGGAAACCAGACCAGTAATTACTTTTCCAGAGGAAACATTAAATGAACGAGCACATCCAAGCGAACACTGTATACCTGTTATATATATAACAAATGGCATCAGTTTTTCCGTATCACCTTCATCTTTATAATATCATGAACTAATAAATGACCTCGTAGAACTAGAGTTCAGACATGAGAACTCAACTCATTCTGCAGATAGAGAGTGATGCGAAATAATAACTTCCTTCCATTAGGAATTAGCAGGGGCTGCGTGGTTTCAGGGTTAGACGTTTGCCTTGGGTGTTTTGAATCCAATTAGAAGGGGCATGGATATTTCTTCTCATGGATTCTTCAGCAGTAAACTCACCTGGTCTCTAGGTAGTGAGACCGAACGTCCTTGTTCGTTGTCGCATACGTTAAAAATCCTTTGACAGTTGGAAATCGCAAAAAGGGGGGTGGGGTGGGGATAGTAAGCCAAACGGCCGATATCAGAGTTAAATATCAAGAAATCTACCACGGAAATTTACGAACGGCCTTGGAGTGTCTATACTGCCTGCTATACCCGTACTGAGGTGGTTACTGGACGGGGGCTAGGCAGATATGAGACTGGCCCGAGCCGACGAAGCCATTTTCCAAACTATGAACGAACCATGAGGAGGTCTGAGGTACAGTTTTGTGGAAAGATGAAATGGAACGTGGTGAAAACTTCATGGGAAAGCTGAAAGAGCTGGTGAACGTTGTTGCCACTAATAACCACAACAGTGATGAAAAAAATAATAAATGCTCTTTGGATGTATGTAAAGAGAAGAAATCAGTTATAAAATGTGAAATTACGGCAGAATGCAACGGAAAAAAAAGAGCTTCAAGGAAAACAGAGGCACAAATTTCAGGGCAAGTAAACAGGAGAAGAAAAGCAACTGATCTGATTAAAGGTGTTAATGATCTCATAGAATCATGAACAAATAAATTCACGTCTATTAGTATGGCACATGTTGATGATGATAGTGATTAGAAAATTCACTTGTAACTTCAGAGCAGGAAGAAATATGTCAGGGGAAAGGGAAAGAGATGTATGGTAAGAATATATGGCACCGTAATTTGTCATTTGCTGCATTTGTTTGTCATTAAGCTTTTACTCCAATGACACAAAGCATGATATCTCACATGCCATAATATTCATGCATCGTGAATTTATATAATCACTGTTGCTCCTTGTAGCACGGCTTAATTTTACATGTATTGTTGGTAATTATCACCAGTAAATAGTTTTATATCGCCAATATATATTCTTAAAATTCCTTACAATATTGTTTAAGTATGAACTATCCAAGAATGAAAGAAATAAACCTTTGTTACTGGCAAACATTTCATTAGTTTTTTAAATGATGCAGATAATCTTTCGTTATTTCATTTTTTTTAAACCTGAGAGTAAGAACAAACAGAAAGTGTACACTTTAGTCTAAAATAAAGACTTTTATTAAGAATTGTAAGTTCTTGTAAAGACTGGAGAATTTTCTATGGCAAATGATATAATATCGTTGAAAGTGACTTTAACAAACGTAGGTTATGTGTGTTTAATATTAATGTTATGATGTTGTTTCTTAAGTGAGATGTTGTAGTGGTGTGTCCACATATACTAATAACAGCAATGTTTTGGTAACTATTTTGAAAAATTTACTGTTTTGTCACACACATGAGCTATCAAATGCTTATAGGCAAGTATCTGTGCACATTAAAAACAAGATACAAACAACTCTTGAATGGAATTCATGCTTGTTTCAACACATGATTAATTAATGTATTATTCTGATGTTCGTGACAGGGTATGCTAGTGCTATTGGAGAATTTGATGGAGATAATATTGATGGTAAGTGACAAAGTCAAGTAAAGCCTGATTTTTTTTTCTTTTTTTGGTTTGATTTGTTTAGATGAGACTTAATAATTCTGTTTTGATTAATCATAGACATATTTTAACAAAACATTTACAATATACCAGTTTAACAGATCAGCTTCAAGTTTGAATAGTACAAAAAACTACTTTGACAGTCTACAAACCTTTATGTGTTTCTATGTATTTAGAATATCAATTTCATAAATATTTACAAGATGTGGTGCACTGTTTTTTTGTTGTTGTCAAATGTAACTTGGGTTTCTTTCAGTCCATGTAATTATGAAAATCTTTGATATGAGGCATCAGTTCAGACAGTGGACTTTAGCACCTTTCCTTAAATCCTACATTTGAAGCAAGTATCTTGATAGTTTCCACTTCCATTCTGTACATGTCAGCCTTGGATCATTAGCCATAGTGGTATAATGCAAGAATGAGCACAAGGGGAGATAGTATTAGGTGTCAGCCAATTGTGGTTTACTGATTCTAATAGTGTACGGGACCATCTCCATATCTATATATTCCATGTGCATATAACTGTCATCTTAAATTATGAGGTGTCTGCAATCATAAGACTCTTTAATTTTACTTCAAACAACTGTCTTTACAAAGTATTTTCAGTATTTAATATACCAAATGAAATATAGTATACCCTACACAGTAACTAACTACTTAAATCTGATTAAGAAAAAACTTTTATTTGGCTTTTAATAGTTAACTAACTTAGTGTATTATATACATTTGTACAAGGGATCAGTACAATCTATGCAAACAGATCAATATTAAATATGATGAGAGTAACAAGACAAAAACTGAATTATCATTTCTCATTTTTATCAGACAAAAATATTCATTCATTCACTTGCATGTCCCTTGTGGAACTTTGCCTCCCTAACAGCATTCCTGTAGGCCTCTCGGTTGTGAGCAAGATGGCCTGCTGCTGATGCATCCATTTGCAGATCATCAATGATGTTTTGCAGCCATCTTCGCATTGGTCTTCCTCTCTTTCTTTTTCCCATTATGTACCCTTCCAACACGGTCTTCTATAGATTATCATGATGTTTAATGTGTCCAAAATATTTAAGTTTTCTCTGTTTAATCCTCTTTACTAGCCAGCCTTCTTCAGTATTAAGTTCTTGTAGTATGGATATATTTGTTATTTTTTGTGTCCATGATATTTGAAGAACTCTTCTGTAGCATTTACATTCAAAGGCATTTATGTGTTTCTCAGCTGTTTTGTTAAGTGTCCAGGTCTCATAGGCATATGTCGCAATGGAAAGATGCATGGCCTTAAAAATCTTATTTTTATAGTTCTGTCTGTTCCTCTCCACAGATTCTTTAGTTGTTTCACTTTCTGAAGAGCAATAGATGTCCTTTTAATTTCCCTCATTGTATCTCCATTATTAGTTAGTAGTAATCCAAGATATTCAAAACTCTCCACTTCTTCCAGTTTTTCCTCATTGATACATATTTCAGCTGCCTTGTTTTTTTTGTTAGTTGTCATTAATTTAGTTTTCTTCGCATTAAGATAGAGGTTTTTACTCTTCACTGTTCTTACGGACTGACATAATTAATTTTTCCATTCCTTTTTGTGTTGTGGACAGTAATACTGTGTCATCAGCATATCTAATCTCTGGTATATCATAACCTCCAACTGTTATGGCATCATAATATTCTTTGTCTACATCTTCTCTAACATTCCTCATTATATTTTCAGTATACAAGTTAAATAAGTAAAGCAGCAATATGCACCCCTGATGGACCCCTTGTTTTATGTCAAACCAAGTTGTTGTTTCAGTATTTATTCTTACTGCTGCCTGTTGGTCTAGATACAGTATTGATGTTAATTGTATCAAATGTGATGGAAATCCCATTTTTTCCATTATTTCCCAAAGTTTCTGGTGTTGTACACAATCAAATGCCTTTGAGTAGTCTATAAAGGATAAATATAGATTCACATTAAATTCTCTGCATTTCTCTATTATTAATCTTATATTGAATATATGATCTCTTGATCCTCTTCCTTGCCTGAAACCAGCTTGGACCATATTGACTTCTTTTATTTTCTTACAAAGTCCACCCATTATGATTTTTAACAGAATTTTGCTGGCATGATTAATCAGGCCAACACTTCTGTAGTTTGTGTATAATTTCAGGTTACCTTTTTTTGGCAGTGGTATGAATACAGTTCTTTTCCATTCTTTTGACCACATACCTGAATGCCATATCTATTTACACAGTGAATGATAGATTGTTGCACATTCCTTTCCTCCTGCTTTAATAAGTTCAGCTGTTATCTCATCACATCCTGATGATTTACCATTTTTCAGAATCTTTATTGCTCATAAATCTTCTTGCATTGTCGGTTCAGGTTCTTTCTGCCCAATAATAATTCACACTGTTGATTTCTGCTTTCACAGTCAGTTTCTTCATACATTCCTCTGCAATATTCCTTCCATCTTTCTAGAATTTCCTCTGTCTCTGTCAAGGTATTCCCCATCTCATCACAAGTTATATTTAGCTTAGGTGTGACATTTCTCATCAATGTCTTCATTTTTTTAAACACTTCACTATCTCTTCCACACTTCTGATGCCCTTCTATTCTTGTATGTATTGTTTTTTGTCTTTTCTTATGTTTCTTCACAGACAAAACAATGAAAAACAAATAAGGAGAAAGGAAAAGAAATCAGATACTATGTGTATAAAATGGAAAGTATAAAGTTTAAGATATACAGTGGCTAATCTTTGAAATCTTAATCACTGCTGAATCTCAAAAAACTTTGACCACCACAGATGATAAAGCAGGCGCTAAATTTAATGCTGACAAAACTCTTTAAAAACATCATCTGTTTAAAAATAAAATGAAGAAACATTTTCGTTTATCCAGACTAAAGCATTTTAAAATACATAAGTATACAAGAATATGCAACTCTGACACTTAATATTTCAGTTTTTGAAAGGAAATCTGGCTGACTGGCATCAGAAAATGTAGTCAGGATTTGCTCACATTCATTTTTTAACAAAAGTAGGTGAACTTTACTGTAGTGTTCACTAGAGTCGTTACAGTCAGTTGTGAATTTAGGGGAGGTAAGTACTTTAAACAACATATTTTCATTAGTAATATTAATACAAGTATAGGTATAATGTGTCTAAAAAGTTTGGTGAGTGGGCCAATATCTCAACGACGTGGGCCAGGTGCGTGGCCATGCACATAGATATCCAGAGACACATCAAGAAGTGACACCTAGCTTGTAGTACACGTGACAGACAGGGTAAACCACTGCGGGCGGTCAAAACGTAGTCAGTGTTAGAGGTATGGTCACAGTGCAGTGGAGCAATGAGTGAACATCAAGTTCTGCTACACATTGGGGAAAAACAGCAACGAAGATGCATGAACTGTTGGTGTAAGTGTACGGGATGGAAACTGTGAGCAGAAAATGTGTTTACGACTGGTTCAAATTTTCATGACGGGAAGGAAACGACTGAGGATTTGCCACACACAGGTCAGCCGTCAACAAGTAGAACCACAGACATGATCGAGCGAGTATAACAAATGGTGGCACGAGATTGGCGACTGGCTCTACAATTGTTGGCAAAGGTATTGGGCATTAGCAAGTACTTCTTTCTGTTTCCCCGCCTGAAAAGTGTCATGAAGGGCACACATTTTGCGGACATAGTGGCAATCTAAGAACGTGTGACAGCAGTTCTGCGATCGATTCCTAAAGAGGCCTTTGCTGACAGTTTCCAGAAACTTTATGAACGTTGCCAAAAGTGTGTTGTGAAGGATGATGATTATTTTGAAGGCCAATAAAGATATTTGCTTGTATCTTCTGTTTTTGTTTGTTTTCTGATACCATTCACTGAACTTTTTAGACACATCACATATTTTCAGTTGTAATATTTAAAGAAATAAATGCATTTACAAACATAATAGAAATATCATAGTAACATAACAGTAGAAGTACAAATAAGCAAAGCATCCATAATGAAGCAAAGATGGCAGTAAGAACTACTGAAGCAGTCAAAATAAGACAGCAGCAACTGAAAATAATCACCATGATCAGTGTGTGCATTTTTCACAGTACCAAGCTTGTAAAAGTATTTGTTCGTTTTCTGTCTACCAGATCTGTCACCTCTGTTACCCTCATCACATTCATGTTTTGCTTTGCTTATTTAACTCATTTAAAATGTATCTCATAATTTTTCATATCTTTCCACAGTTTATCTCCATTATATTTTTAGTTTACAGCTTCCTGTCATCTTTTTCATTGCATATTCATTTTTTTTTTACTTCTTAGATTGTTTTTCTTTTTACAATCTTTAACAACTTTCCAGGTTCAGATATACAACCAGAATTTGACAAAAATTGGAGCACTTATTGGAGAACAGGTGAATATTTATTATGTTTTATTTCATTTTATTAATATTATTAATTTTTGGTGGGGATTCATCTGACTTTGTGATTCTTAGAGAAGGTAAAAAGCTTGCCTCATCATGCCAAAGAGGCACCTATAAAAGATGGCACTGGTGCTCATATTTTCCTTGATCATTATGAAACCCACACACTGTTCCAGTCTCCACTTATGACTACCATTTTAGAAAACAACAGACTGAGATAGCTCGGATATTTGGAGAGGATGGATGATGAGAATAGACAGACAAGAAGGGGTTACAGAGAAGTGATAAACAGAGACCGACCAAGAAGCAGAACAAGACAGTGGTGGCACAACAGCCTGAAAGAAGACCTACAAACCCTCAATGTGGACAATTGACAGGAGAGAACTAAGTGCAGAGAGGAATGGGAGACAATTCTTGTTTGCAGCACTGAGCTGCAGTGGCTCAGAAAGCTGGATGAATGAATAAATCGCGAACATAAGTACTGTCACTAAAGCCATTTATAATCATCATCATCACCATTTCATAACAGCCAGCATGGTCAATCTGATCAGTATTATTGTCACAGCACTTGTACAGTGACATTTTATAAGATTAGTACAACACTTGACTTCGTATTTTCTTATGAATTTCAGGTTGGAGCCTACTTTGGGAGCTCACTAGCAGTGACTGACTTGAATGGAGATAGGTAAGATATTCTTGGTCCTTAAAAAAAAATTCAGAATGGAAACTAGTGAATTGAGAAATAGAGATTGCAGTAAGAAAAAAAACATTGGAGCATGGCTAGTCACGTGAAAGGCAAGGATGTAGAGATGTTACAGAAGAATATCAAGAAGGGAAGATCTGTAAATTTTTGTTTACCTTCAGACTGACTGATCATAGGATTGCAGTAACTGCTGTAGTTAATTATGTATGTTTCTTGTCTCATACATGTAAATCATAAACTAAATATACATATATATCAACAGCAGATAGAGAACAATTTTTGAAGCAAATTCTGCTTTTATTTGAGCAAGGAAGTCATAAAACAAGAAAGAAAGAATAGAATCAGTATTTCTGGTACTTGCAGAACACAGAAATTGTAAGAAAATCTGAGGCATTCACAAATAAGTGAATGTTAATAACAGTATTTCATGTACTTGTAGAATTTAAAATTATAGCTCAGACATTTATGTAAGAGGTACAACATCTGAATGTATGAATCAATAATAGAATGGAACATCGTAAAGATAGGAAAGAAATGACAAGCGAAACATTATAAGTCTTTTCATACTTTCCAGAATGGATGACATCATTGTTGGAGCTCCACTGTATGCAGATTTTGAGACTTCTGAAGCCTTTGACACAGGCAGAGTGTACATCTACTACCAGACAAGTACTGTAAGTCATGTACATTTTCCTAAGCAAGTCCTGCACTCTGTGCAGAATAATGTGAAATCTATTTACTTTCTGCATTGAGCATTCAGCCACAGTGACACTGAACTGAAAATGAAGTCTTCAAAGTTCAACATTCAGACTCTGGCTTCACTGCATTCAGGATAACCCCATATATGCTCTGCCGCATGCCACAGCATCCATCCAAGAGTATGTTTGCTAATAGTTCCTGTTAAATTTTGGTTGTTTACAATGCATTTTCTGCCACACAGTTCGGATTTCCTGCCAGCACCTTTAATATGTCCTAGCTCCAGCAGTCTCTTCACAGCTACATTGTTTATCCATTCCCAATCTTCATTTTCCTGCAGTTTGTGCAGGACAGCCCTAGCAGTGTCCCCCTTGCCCATTGACAGTATGTCATTTATTTTAGCCTGTCCAGCAAGTGTGTCTGCCACATCATTGCTTGTATTCTCGCATGCACTGGACATTAAAGCCACATTAGGCTTGTCACAGCTGACTTGGCTTAACAGTTGATCCCAATCTTTGCAAAGTAAATTCTTCTCAATCTTACGGAGCATACTCTGTGAATCCGTCATAGTAACACCATTAACATTAACCACATCATGAGCAACTAACCATTCCATTGTTGCTGACACAGCCTAAATTTCCATTCGCAAGCTTGATGTGGTGACTTCAAAGGCTCCCGAACTCTGTGTCACTACTCTTCCGTTTCAGTAGACAACAAAACCCCAACCACTTCTGCTGTTCCGAGTCACTGAGCCTTCTGTATATATTACCGTGTCGGAAGACCCACAGTGATGCTGGATGAGATCTTGAACCCAAAGTTCAAGTGCTCCATACGCCCAGTCTCGACATTCATGACCTTTGTTAGCTGAGGCCGGTCCTGTACCCATAACCAGTCATCACCTTTGGGCACTTCATCTAGATTGCTAATTGACTTTATTGTATCCTCCACCTCAGCCATCCAAGATCTCATCCCCGTTTGATGCTTCTTCCCTTTATCAAACCCAACTCCTTTTGAAGAGGATGATCCTTCATGCCAGCAAATGCCTTTAAATGAAGTCTTAGTTTTAGGTAAAGGCATACACTGCCTTAGTTGCTTTGCTTTTTTGTCACTTTTCAGTTATAATCAGGTTTCAAACTTTCATTACTTCCCTGCTATTTCATTGCTTTTTAAGTCAATTTAATAAAAGCTGCATTTTTCTTTTTCCAGGTAAATGAAAGTGGCAAAGTTCAGGTAAGTTGGATTTGTGAAGAAATAATTCAAAATATTTCAGTAATAATCCTGTACCATCATTTTTCATTTTAGTTATTCTTGAAGATATTTTAATGCATTTGGTGCTTTTCTTCCGAATATTAAGTGAGACATTTCATTGAACTTTCTGCTCACAACTCATCATCATCATGTGCCTTCTGCAGAACAAATGTTGGCGGTAATGAATCTCCAGTTCCTTCGCTCCCTTGCCTTGATGGTGCACTCAGCCAGGCTGTGTCCTGTCCCTTCTTGTATGCTATCTTCTCATCTACATCTCTGTCTTCCTCTTGCTCTTTTTCCTTCCACCTTTACTTTTAGTATGGTCTTCAATATATTGCTGTGTCTTTTGATATGGCCAAATTATTTTGTTCTCTTCATCTTTATTAATTTGAGAAGTTCACATTACTCTTGCAATTGTGCTAATAATTGTGCACTTGTTCTTTTCATTCTCCATGTTATGACTACTTATTTAAAAATAAGCTTCTGAAATATAATGTGAAGTAGATGGAGCTAAATCTTAAAGGGCCATCAGTTTATGAAGCAACCATTGGAGGATGGGGGGAATTTTATTTCATTTCTTAAAAAGTATCAGAGTCAGAATGAGCCACAAGACAAATATTTTTTCCAAGTGCTAATTTTCCAGAAGGTTTACAAAATATGTACATAGTCCTTTTTTTTTTCTCTATTACAGGATATTCTGAAAATCCTTGTTCATTTAAAATTTTGGGTCACCTGGTTTTTTGTTTTTTTTAAAAATTGTTTAAAATCCTTTCAATGCAGCTGTTTCATTTTATTTTCAATAAATTATCACTATTTGTAGAAAAAGTTTTCATTCTGTTGATACATAATTGCTCTAATAGTCCTCGTGTATTAAAGTTTTCATTTCAGAAATAAAATATATGTTATTGTCTCTCGATACTCAATGACAGAGAAGCTTCCCAACACAAACACGTGACATACTTGATGGGCAGTCCAGTCGCTCTCGTTTTGGAATGGCTGTGAGCGATCTTGGAGATGTAAACTATGATGGATACAATGGTGAGATCTGTTAATAGCTACATAAGTAATGAATAGTTGAAGTACTAGTGCTAGCATACAGAGATTTGAATTACAGTTAATTTGACATATTTAGCATTTTTCAGCTATTTCTTCGTGTCACAGTTTGCAAATGCAGCACTTACAACCTTCAGTCTAAATGACTAGGAAATGCATTATTTACCATTAATGATTTTGGTAAGAACTGAGTGTAAAGAAATGATCAAGAATTAAATCTTTTTGGCAACAAAGCAAGAAAATGTCTGAGATTTTGCATAGAGAGATATATGAATAGTGAAGGGAAATAACTTGTTTTTCCAACAGTTAAAAAAAATTGTATCTTGTTCTGTTTTTGTTAATAAAAATATAATAGACTGTAGTTCCTTTATTTCTTTTAGCTGAAATATAACAGCTCCTTTGTTTCTTTTAGTCAAAATATAACAGTTCCTTTCTTTCTTTCCTCAAAAATGTAACAGTTATTTTTTTTTCCAAAGTAATAGTGCTTGTCTTTATTCAGTACATGAAAACATTTAATTATTTAATTTTGCTACAAAGTTCATAACAAATAAAGTTATTTTTAACCAAAATTCTGGCAATAAAATGCAAGATACTGAAAAAAAAAATGTGTGAAATGAGCAAATTTGTGATATGCACAGTGTGAAATGACAGATTCATAGTATTCACTCATTGGGAATTTCTGATTGTTTCTTGACAATTGTCTACCTGTACACAATGCTAAAGAATATTTTATGTGATAAAGAAAAAAAAATATGTTAGCTTGCTAGAACCATTTAGCTACTGACATCATGTGACATGTTATTCAAAAAGTTTTGTCTAGTGGAGTATTTAAATTTTGATAATTTAGTTAAGGTTAAGTATACTTAAAAATAATGTAACCAGAATTTCAAACGGTGAGAAAACTACACTGTAGCTAAATCATTGACTTAATTCAAAAGTCAGTCTTGATTGCAGTTTCATTCTGTCCACTGGAAAGACTGCTAAGATTGATATTGAACAGGTCAAGGTTCAGATTCAGTATGGATTTGGCGTCACAGCAAACGGGAATACCCCATAATTGCTCCGTCGCCTGTGCCAGTGACATCTCCTGGAAAGCACAAGAATTGTCCATGCACAGTGATGAAAAGTAATCCATGAATGATAAATGCCTACATCTCTGCAAATGTCCCCAGTAGGCAGGCATTCACAGCCAGCTCTAAGCAGCTACATACCGCAAACCTTCCAAAGAACACATGTTTATCAATGACTGATCACTGGCGGGGAAATCCACGCACCACTGAAAGTCACAGCTCACAGTGATGCCCCAAGCTATGGCGCCATACCAGACTCCCAACCCACAACACAATGAAACTGATGCAGACAAAATATAGAGTGAGGCAAACAAAGGCACAATCATCAACTGTCACATTTGGAACCAAAAGTGATGTTGAGCAACAGAAGAGATATCTCAGATTTGGTTAGAACTTTCAATTGCAACATTTATGATTATTTTGTCTTTATACAAGTTAACTGTACAGCCGATATCAGAAACAAAAAATTTTATCAACAGCCCAAAATCTCAAAGGCAACATTTTCAAATCATTTTAAGATTATCTGTAATTTTCTGAAAAGTAAAAATTATATTATAGACGCCTGCACATATATCAGGGTCTGCTGATAAAACAGATAGAGAAATCATCTTTATGGAACAAATAAATGTTAGCCAGCGAAATCAGAAAAAAAATTATATTATTCTTTTATATTTTTTATTTTTATTTTATGATTTATATTATTCTTCATTGATTTTTAAAAAATTATCTGGACATGTTATAAAATTGAAAATAAAATGGTGCATGTGTACAAATACAAAACCATATGTAAAATTGTTAAAAAGTACTATTTTCTATATATGAGATAAAATATTTACACAGGGATAAAATTTGAAATGGTCTGAGCGTAAAACAGTTCATGAAAATGTTAACTATAATATAATCATTGGATAGCAGTGCATTGATTATTTATGATACATTAATAAAGAGGTATCGAAATCTCAAAGTATAGACAAGATGCAGTCTAAAACAAGGGGAGTAGAGGATCTTGGAAATTACAGACAAATTACAATGTCACGAGAGAAAGAAGTCACAAGAAAATGACTGAGAACAGAACTCTTTTGAACTTGTTACTTAGCATGAAACAAATCTAGTTTCACCATTTCACACTGTACATGAAATAGAACAGCCTGCAGTAGCAAACTAATAATAGATGTGTCCATAAGGTCATTGTAAAATGACAGCAGAGCAGTTGTGGGAATATCCTACACTTGAAATAAAGGAGAAAACTCATAGGATCAGTACAAAAGTTTGTCAAGAACAGTCTGTACAAGAGCACAGAAAAACTTTGAAGGATTTTTTTTTTGTGTGTGCTAAAAATGCTAATATCCATTTCTGAAGATACACACAGAAGAGTATGGTACTATTTATATTTTCATTTGCACTTGGTTTTCTTGATAATATGGAATAAATATGTAAACAAAAGCTTTTTGTTTATAATATTGTTTATAATGTCTTAATGAACATAAAACACAGATAGTATTTATGAACAGATCTCTGTGTAGGAGCTCCATATGCAGGTGAAGATAGAAGAGGAGCAATTTACATCTTTCATGGATCTAAAAAAGGGATAATAACAGAAGTATCTCAGGTAAAGAAGCTGTGGAACATTTATTTCTTTTTAACTTAATTTTAATAATCAGTCAATCAAGTGCTGTGCCACGTGGCATAGGCAATCATTTCTCTCCACATTTCCCTGTCTTTAGACTTGATTATGAGATCTGCCGGTGACTTTCTTCATAGCCACACTGACAGCCCATCCAGTAACATCTCTCTCTGTCTTCCTTTGTTTCTTCTTCCCTCAATTTTTCCACTTGCCACAATGTGTTTCAATTTTCCTCTTCTCAGAAAATGTCTTACAAATCTCGCTTGTCTGCCTCTGATCTTTGCTGTAATTTGCCTTTGCAACTCCAGCCTCTCTTAAGACTTCTTCATTGGTTTTCTTAGCTGTCCATGGTACCTTCAACATCCTTCTTATGAACCACATTTCCATGGCCTCCATTTCTCGCTGTACTCTTTAATATATATTTTAGTCAATCTTTAATAATTTTAATAAACCTTACATAAATTGGCAGCCCGGTTAGCTGAGTGGTTGGGCGCTTGGTTTACTAATATAGTGATGCCAGGTTCAAGTCCCAGCAGTGGGACCTTTTTTTCTGGTACATACCAGAAAGGCCCAGGGATCCACCCAGCTCTAAAAATGTGTACCAGATAAATCTGGGAAGGTAAGTGTGGCCAGACATAATGCTGGCCAAATCACACTTTCATGTGCCGAAGGTTGTGGAAATATGGGCCTAACACCATATCTCCAATATGCTGTAATGGCATGAAAACGGGAATTTTAACTTTTACCTGATATAAATTAGTTTTAAAATGTCGGGTGAAAATGTTAATGCTGTGCAAATAAATGTAACTAAACTTTTGTGAAAGAGGCTGTAACATAGAAAGGTGTTTCCCAACCATCTGCCATGGCACACTGGTGTGCTGTAATATAGTCAGAGATGTGCCACCAAATTTTGATATGAAAATGTATTTGTTCAAATTAAAGCAAATTTGTTCCTTATTTATGCAATTGTATTTGTACAAAAATTGTTATTAGCCTAAAATTTATGAAACACGAATTAAGAGTGCGTATGTATTTCTTCTTGGGTAAAGATGATCTGTATATCTAAACAGGTCCACATTTTACGCTGAAAACAATAAAAATTAAAACCTTTCTCCAGTGTGTAATTTCTCATGTGTTATTATAAAAATACTTATTGTAATAGAACTTCATAATGTCAGTGTAATGTAAACTATCAAAATACTACCAATTTTTGGTTAATTATGAGAGAGTTCAACATTAAGAATACAGATGTGCCGTGGCAGAAATTTGCACTGCCAAGTCTGCTGTGATCTGGCAAATTTTGAAAAAAAAAACTGATTTTCATTGGTCAATTAAAATTATAAAATATACAAAATATGCAACTCTTCTCAGTACAGCTCCCAGTAATCATAAATGTGGACAATGGAGTGAAACAATCTGCCAGCTGTGTCCCCATCTCATACATTTGATAGCATAGGCTACATATAATAAATGGAGAGATTTAGAATCTTATGGATGTACATTGTTATTATTTGCCAGTAAAATTTTTATCTTTTTTGGTATCTCAGGTAATCTATGCTAAGGAAATAGAGACACCCCTTTCAACATTTGGCATTTCTTTGTCTGGAGGCTTAGATCAAGATGGCAACTCATATCCTGATTTACTAGTGGGAGCTTATCAGTCTGACAAGGCCGTGTTTCTCAGGTCTGTGATGCTTTTCATGTAGTTTATTTGTAGTACTAAAAGTGGCCGCTACCATTCATGGAGTTTTCTTGGATAGTAAAAGTTTTTTTCTTATGTGGCAGATCATGTTTACATTTTCAGTGCAAGGTATTAGTCAGTCTGTGAATAAGAAAAGCCAAATGTTAAGAAATAGTAATAATCTGATCATGGCTTATATCTGCATCTTAATAAAGTGGAGAAATTTCCAATTTGTAAATGAAGAAACACAGAAGTACAGAGCATAAAAACCTCACAGCCCTCATGATATAACTTTAATTCAGTTAATTACAGATTATCAAAATAAAACCATGTGTGCCAACAAATTGCTAGAAAAATTTGCTCTCTAGGAGCACACGTGGCATAATTTTAAAAAATATTCTGCTATTCTAAAATAATTCTTTAGCTCCCCCTTGTCTGTATAAACTTCTTATATTCCATGTTCCAAATATCATAATATTTTTGACGTTCCAAGGTCATAATCCATTTTTATCTGTCCAATTTCAAGGCTTCTCTATCTGTTCTGTAACACTAATCTTTTTTACCTTTGGGCCCATAAAGGATGCCAACAGTGGAGAATGGAAAGCCAGAAAGAACAGCTTATTTAAATCCCAGTGAATTATAAATGTCTTGAAACTGAACAGACTACACTGGCTGGGCTATATTGAAAGAATGGAAGAGAACAGACAAATGAAAATGGTGTATGCACAAGATATGAGGAAAATAGAACCAAGGGGTAGACCAAGACAGAAATGGAAAGACAACATAGAAGAGGATAAAAAAGAAATTGGTGTCACCAACTGAGAGAGAAGACTAAGAATAGAGAGAAATGGAGGTGAACTTTATCTGCAGCAATAAGCCTTAATGGCTCAGAAAGCTGAAGAAGAAGAAAATACTAAAATAAGCAATTCCATTCCTTTAACTGACAGAACAAGACCTGTGGTTCGAGTGTATGCAAGCCTGAAAGTACAGCCTGAGATGATCAACCTGGATTCTAGGTCATGTTCTTTGGCTGATGGCACACGAGTACCTTGGTAATGACTGTTAATTGCGTTTCTTTTTTTTTCTATTTTTCCGTTTCTTTTTTCTATAGTAATAGATTATTTAAGTATAAATTAGATTTAAACTTTCTCAGATATTTCTCAATGCATGATGCCTTTCACTAAAATTAAAAAAGTAATGTCAAAGTAAAATGTATATTGTAATAATACACGGATATAAACTATGATTTTCAAAAGAATTATATTAAACAGTTTTATAATTTATGTGATAACATGATGAATTTTATGAATATACCTTGAAAGTGACAAATGAATTTAAGCCTTAATAAGGTTTGTAGATATACACCAAAGTTATATGTACGAAGCAGATCCAGAGTCACCCAGTTAAGATAAGCGATATTTATTTTTATTATAAAAGAATGTGTATAATATTCCATCTTGATAATGTGTCTGCTGTGTGCTGTAATGTGCTTTCTTTATATATTGAATCATGGTAATCTGTCTGCTGTATGCTCTAATGTAAATTCTTAGATCAAACTGATGATCTATTTAATGGCATCATTAATGTGACTAAAAATACACACTTTTATTCAATTTTGTTCCCAGTCTCACAGTTCATACCTGCATTGATTATAATGGAGTGGGAGTTCCTAATGAATTGTGTAAGAACATTAATTTTTAACTATTATTATTATTTTAGGTACTTTGTTGTGGAATAATAATGTAGAGCAGGCTGAATATATTCTGGAATCTTATTTAGGGTCACAGGATTGAAAATTTACTTAAACATTTCTAGTTTTAGGATAACTGGGAGAAGGAAATGATGTACACAGTACAACCCAAGAGACATACAGTACTTATGTTGTAATATGTTATGGTTCTATGGTTCTGGTCTCTTTCCAAGGTATTGTCAAGACCTGCACTAAGAAATTGCCCAGATAACTTTCATTCATCATTTCTCCATTGTAAACCATTCTCTGTGCAACCATCCAGACAAGGTTTCAGTTTTAATCAACTGTTTAAGGCTTAGGGTCCACCATGAACATGAAAAGCTGCAGTGAGAGATATGGCACTGGTCACTTTGTTGTGCTGATTTTAATTTCATTAGAAGCCAGAAGGTTAAAATGCAGTGAGCATACCAGCTTTCTGTAAGCACCTCTAATGACAAAGAATTATATCTGAAAGCAACTGTTAGATGAATAGAGGAACTTTAAGAACAAGAGGTCAACCATATAAACTCTTGTTGAGAGAGGCTAAATTAGTTCTCATAAGATCCCTTGATGAGGTTGAAAAACTTGCCAAAACATGAAAAAAACAATGAGCTACAGTGAAAGGCCTATGTGATGTTAAATGGCACAGGAAGGATGTAAGATGTAACAAGGAGATTTTTTTAATAAAATAAAGAAATGAAATGGTTTTTTTTTCTCATAATCTAGAAAAAAAACATATTTGTTCTGTAATAGTTGAGCTTATGAAATAGAGAGGAGACATGTATGTT
Source organism: Achatina immaculata (assembly GCA_009760885.1). Lineage (NCBI taxonomy): Eukaryota > Metazoa > Mollusca > Gastropoda > Stylommatophora > Achatinidae > Lissachatina > Lissachatina immaculata. Next base: position 47,163,038 of record CM019717.1, on the reverse strand, counting down.
TTCAAAATTAAAATAATGAAGATGTGACATCTTATATTAATGTAAGTGATGAAACACTAGCCAGTAGCCATCTTGGTATTATTTCTCTCATATTTGTTTTATCTTTATTTTTCTCCTCATGTTTTAAAAATCATGTCTTCAAGAACTGGAAATTAAGATCATGATTTATGTATGAACTTAAGAACTTAAATAAGGATCTCATGATTTCTTTGTGTTCTCAGTTAATAATGTTAGGATTTCTGAGTGGTCTCAATTAAGAATGTCATGATTTATGTGTGTTCTCAGATTTTGATATCACTTGGGTCTTGGATGCTAAGGACAACAGCACCAGTGGACAGGAGCAGAGAGCCTTTTACACAAACAGTATCAACAGGCACATAGAGTCCAAGCCTCATAAACTCCAGAAACAGAATACCTTTTGTGTATCCTCTTTTGCTTATGTGAAGGTAAATTCATTGTTCAGTGTTTCTAATGCAAGGGTAAATTTTTGTGTTTGCCATCACATTTTATCATAAAGTAAGAATATCTTAGACTGAAATAGTTATTGCCTTCTTTGATGTTCACATGCTTGGTCATGCTATATAATTAAGACCATGGGGTTTTTTACGGTTATGGAGCCAGCCCCATTTCTACTGCATCAGATTCAGGTCCTCTCACACTATTGGTTGTGTAGGTCTTCATGTGTTGAATACGCCAGGAAAATTATTAAAAGGATTTGTACTGGGCAGTCATATGACTAAATGGCATGAGCTCCTCCTGATTTGCAAGCCAGATGAAAATCAGCTAATGGAAAATTTCACAGATCAAGATCTCTGGAGAAATTTGATAGTCAAGGACACCTGATGATGATGATGATGATAATGATGAATCCTGATTTTACCACACAGGAGCATTTGACTTAACAGAAATAGGAGCCCTCAGTGCTCATATATAATTTGAATTAACACAGTGTTAATGGTTAGCATTCAATAAATAATAGACAAGGCACTTTAGACATGAGAGAAAAAAAAGGGACAAGAGAATTACCTGGGACTCAAATGATGGACTCTGGTAGGGTGAACAGCCACCTCATTCATTCATTCATTTGCATGTCCCTTGCAGAACTTTGCCTCCCAAACAGCACTCTTGTAGGCCTCTCGGTTGTGAGCAAGATGGCCTGCTGCTGATGCATCCACCTACCCAATAGAAAATGGCACACTATTGACTTGGCCATCTCACATTTCCAATATAGGACATATATAATTTGATCATTCATAATCCACATGTTATGATTATACATATGGAAATGATGAAAAACAGATTAGGCAGCAGGGACGACACTAGGAACCTATAGGCCAACCAAATTCTGAGACAAGAAGGTAGTAGTGAGAAGAATATATATTCAAAATACAGAATTGAACTGAGAAAGTCAAAACAGAGATAACAAATGCAGACTGCTGATGTTATAAAACTGAAGAGAAGAACAATCCATTTATTAACAGAAACAGAAAGTATTTTGTGGTGAAGGTTTGAGAAGGTGGAAAGAAGGTACAGGTTTTTTTTTTTTAAATTGATGAACTGCACAAATTTCTCACTATGGGAAAACAGGAGAAGATATTGATATCATCATCATCAGCATCATTGTCCAGACCATCATCATCAAATGTCTTTGGCAAGCATGCTTCGCTAGAGATACTAATTTGTGAAGTGAGAGACTGTGGCCAAGAGTACTTAGGGTAAATTTTAGTGGAATACCATCATTACTGCACTTGTTACAAAGTTATGTTTTAAATTAAAAATATATGAAATATATGAAGTGTACAGATAATATCTATACTACAAGAGCTTAATATTGAAGAAGGCTGGCTAGTAAAGAGGATTAAAGAGAGAAAACTTAAATATTTTGGCCACATTAAACGTCATGATAATTTAGAGAAGATCGTATTGGAAGGATACATAATGGGAAAAAGAAAAAGAGGAAGACCGAAACGAAGATGGCTGCAAGACATCGTTGATGATCTGGAAATGGATGCAGCAGCAACAGGCCATCTTGCTCACAACCGAGAGGCCTACAGGAGTGCTGTTTGGGAGGCAAAGTTCCGCAAGGGACATGCAAAGGAATGAATGAATGAACAGATAATAATGATCCACTAATAACATAATGTTATTAGAGTTCAATAAAACACTACAGGAAACAGCAAAAGAGGTGCTGGGATATCGGAAAAGGAGAAAAGAGGAATGGATAAGTGAGACCACATGGGAAAAGATAGAGCAAAGAAAAGAAATCAAGAAAAAATTACTGAACACCAAATCACAACGGCTTAAAGAACGAGTTTTAAGTAATTATGCACAAAAAGACAAAGAAGTGAAGGAATCATGCCGTCAAGATAAACGTCAGTATTATGACAACTTAGCAGAGACAGCAGAGAAAGCAGCATATACAAATGACATGAAAACCATATATAAAATCACAAAGCAGATGACAGGTAACTTCAATACAAGATGTGAAAGTGCAGTAAGAACACAAAATGGACAACTGGTCAGTGGAGAAAGAGAAAAAATTGAAAGATGGAGGGAACACTTTAACACCCTACTAAACAGAACACAAGCAGCACAAGCAATAGATATACCTGAAGCAAAAGCGGAACTAAACATCAATACAGGACCAATAACAATAAATGAAGTAAAAGAGGCGATAAAGATGCTAAAATCAGACAGGGCACCAGGTGAAGATGAAGTGACTGCTGAGATGTTGAAAGCAGAAGAAACAGAAACACCAAAACAACTTTGCCGGATATTACAACAAATCTGGGATTTAGAAAAAGCCCCAGAGGAGTGGAAAACTGGTCTTATAGTAAAACTACCAAAGAAGGGTGACCTCAGAGATTGCGGGAACTGGAGAGGCATTACCCTACTGCCACTCACTAGTAAAGTATTTTGCAGAATAATCATCAACAGAATTGTACCAACACTTGAAGAAAAACTTCGGAAAGAGCAGGCAGGATTTAGGAAAGGAAGATCATGCATAGACCATATATTTGTACTTAGACAAATATTAGAACAGGCAAATGAATGGCATAGCACAACATATGCATTATTCATAGATTTTGAGAAAGCCTTCGACAGTGTCAACAGAGATGCACTGTGGAAAATCCTAAGATGGCATGGCCTCCCCCATAAAATAGTTAATGTAATCAAAGCCCTATACGAGGGTTTTCAGTGCAAAGTTATCTGTGGAGAACATACCTCCAGCAGCTTTAGGGTACAAACAGGAGTGAAACAGGGATGTGTACTATCACCAACATTATTTATCTTGGCAGTAGACTGGTTAATGAAGGAGGCAACATCAGACAAACGCAGAGGATTACAATGGACCCTTAACACAGTGCTGGAGGACCTTGACTTTGCGGACGACATTTGTCTATTATCAAGCAGTCACAAAGATATACAAGATAAAATAAACAAGTTAACCCAGAATGCAAACAACGTAGGACTAAAGATCAACGTAGGAAAGACAAAGTTAATGAAGCAAAATGTGAACAACAGAAATGTACTCAGAGTAGATAACAAGTTAGTGGAGGAGGTCAACGAATTTGTATACCTTGGCAGCAGAGTAGTAGAAAATGGAGACAGCACAGAGGACATCAACAGCAGACTTACTAGAGCAAAACAGGCTTTTGCAATGCTACAGAATATATGGAAATCAAATAAACTAAGCATAAATATGAAAATCAGGATATTTAAGAGTAATGTTCTAAGTGTACTACTCTATGGAAGTGAATGCTGGAAAATCACCAAAACCATAGAAAACAAGTTGAATTCTTTCCAGACTAAATGTTTACGTAGAATTAAAAAAATATTTTGGCCAAACACCATAAGAAATAACATCTTATTGGCAGAAATGCAGATGAAACCACTGACAACAATTATTGAGGAAAGACGCTGGCGATGGTTGGGACATGTGCTCCGAATGACTGACAACTCACTACCAAAAATAGCACTAAGATGGACACCACAGGGGAGCAGAAGTAAGGGTAGACCAAAAGAGACATGGAGAAGAACAACAGAAAGGATGTTGAGCAATAGAGGGCTCACCTGGGCAAGAGCAGAAAAAAAGGCGAAAGACAGGCATTTGTGGAAAACCCTTGCGGAAGCCCCATGTGCCCTGGGCACTTAAGGTTCAGAGAGAGAGAGAATAACATAATGTGTGTCAATACAAGGGATCTGTAGTACCAGTGATAAGCATTTTTTTAACATGTTAATTTTACAAAATATAAAACTGTTTAACATTAACTTTTTCATTGCTTAGATTTTTTAGGCATAAATATTATGGTTATACATACATATTTTTTCAGAACATAAATTAATATTATAAACTTTAAATAAGAAAACTTAAATTTTACAATGAAATATGACAAGCAGGAGGATTAATTATCCCAGTTTGATGAAAGTTTCCTATCACAGGAGAGTGAAGGGGTACAGTTGTAAAGATAAGCTTTCTGAATATGAATTTATCATCCTCTTTAGTGCTGTCCTTTCTCCATAATACCAGTATCACGTCTCATTGCCCACTTCAATGACTGCAGTTTTAAACTGAACCAGCTGACCCTTACAATTACAATGTAGAGCTCCAATCAAGATACGGTGCTCTTTTGTCATGTAATACTATAAGTTTTTTTTTTAAAATAATTTTACTGGTATTTGTTATTATAAGTTTCTTATTGCTTTCAAACATTTTTTACCTTTCCTATGTGGTATATTCTACAGAATGAACCAGCTGACAAACTTAGTCCTATCAAGGTGACCATGGAGTTCAAGTTAAACACAGATGGCTTTTCATCTCAAAAAAATCAGGAGCTGCCACCAATTCTTGATGCTTACATTCCAACTATTACCTCTTTCACTGTAGGTTGTCAATAAAATGATTTTAGAACTAATGCAAATGGCAATGGTCAGATTCAGGCTTTATAGAATGATGAATGTATTACAAAAAAAATATGATAAAATTGTAAATTTTCAAAATGTCATGATTTTTTTTTTCATTTTTTAAAAAAAGTATTAACTCTTTCTGTGCGGCAGAAGAAACACGGACGTGTCATGGCGTGCCGGAGTAAAACGCGGGTCTTTGTCAGTAAGGGGGTATAGTTGTAAAATGGAATGGAAAACAGTATTTCCATGTACTTCCATATACGTAATATGTGTCAAAGTGTAGCTAAATGAATGAAAATTTCATAAATGCAGAGTTTTTTAGGAAAAAATAAGTAATGTGATGTTTTTAGACACTGATTGTGGCCAGCTCACCATCGGCTAGGTCTAGATTCGCACTACTTACCCCTACTTACCATCTAAGATGTGTAGATTTACTTGTCGATCTCGTATTGTGACTCCATATTGCATTTCCGCTGCATGAATGTCTGAAGTAACCACCTAACTACTCCTAACTACTTCTCCAGTCGTCTAAATATGACTAAATCTACTTAGAAAACATTCAAGAGCAGCGGGGTGGCCATAGGCTATGTCCATACCCCTATCTACATCGTCAAAAATTGAAAAATTTCCATGCTTCGCGTCCTTGTTCTCGCTCGGCATCGCTTGTAACTAGGCATGCATTCTCCATTTTGAAAGTGTCACTGGAATCGCGGACGAAATATGTACAATCTAAATGTTACACCGCTTGTTTTAATGAAACAAACAATGTAGAATTTTCGACCATACGCACGCTTGGGACCACCAGAAGTGTCGAAAATTCGACCCAACACACGGAAAGAGTTAAGAAGTACACATTGTTGATATAAGAATGTGAGAGATATAATATTGATGAGAAAGAATTATATCATTATTTTGTTTTTTATGGAAGTTATTTGAAACTTTGCATAAATTCAAAATTATCAGAGAGAAAGAATTGCATGTCATGAAATTTAAATATAAATAATATAGAAAATGCAGTCTAACCACATTTATTAAACCAGAAATGAACAGAAAAATTATTTTACACACATGAAACATTACTGATAAGAGAAATGATGACTGCATTAAAACTGGTTCTAGTAATGAAGTAGATGAAGATGTATGGTTCAGTTTTACAAAAAGATATAAAGAATAAGGATACTGGGCTGAAACAAGAATGGCAGAAAGCAAGATGAGCACTTGTAAATGGTGAGCATACAACAATCCAATATTTTGGCAAAAGCCTTTTTCAAAGATCATATACAAAACCAATGCAACAGATAAAAACACCAGAAATAGATGAAAAATTAAACACTTAGCTTTTTTTGGTATCCTTGTAAGAAAGAGGGGCACAAAATGAGACAAATAGTCTAGATAGACATGTGTAAACACAAAATGAGAGCAAGCAGTTGGCTCAGAAATGAGGTTGACAAAAGATGCCATATGGCATTATGCCCCTTTTACCAACATTATTAATACTAATGTTGGGAAAATAAGGCTGTAATCCTAGAGATTTATGTTTTCATACTGGAAGCGGTTCATGTAAGCTTGTATGAGCCAGTATTCATAGCAGGCAGGATTGCCTTAGTGAGGTAGTTTTAGTGAAGATGTTGATAACAGACATTCTTGATAGTTGTCAGTGATATATATAACACTCTGGAAAAATATGATTGAAGTTTTAAGATTTATAATTGCAACTATTTTTTGTTATTTTCTTATTGTTATCATCTGTATTTTTACATAAGAAATTTTATGAACGCTGTTTCATAATTCTATTAAGATATTTAAAAAATACTGAGAGTAGGTAGTGAACTGCTTATGTTATGTTGGTAACTTTTTTAGCAGGTGAACAAGTATTAGTTCTCAGCAGATTTGATGATTAGAACAGCAGTCTTCAATAACGCAGTGATTGTTATTTTCAGGCCCAGATTCAGAAAGACTGTGGTGCAGACAACATTTGTATTCCAGATCTTAAAGTTTCAGCTGTCAGGTTTGTTTCCTTGTCTTAGTTGTTAAAATGACATTTTTAAGGGTCTTTGTTTATGTTGCAGCTTTTTCATTGTTCTTCTTATTATTCCAGTTGATTTTTACATGTCATTTTTTTAAAAAATTTCTTTTTGTCCCTGCTTCACAGTTTCTCCATTCAGTCAGTCATTCATTTGCATGTCCCTTGCAGAACTTTGCCTCCCTAACAGCTCTCCTATAGGCCTCTCATTTGTAAGATGGCCTGCTGCTGATGCATCCATTCACAGATTGTCAACGATGTCTTGCGGTCATCTTCGCCTTGGTCTTCTGCTCTTTCTTTTACCCATTATGTACCCTTCCAAGACCGTCTTCTTTAAATTATCATGACGTTTAATGTGTCCAAAATATTTAAGTTTTCTCTCTTTAATCCCCTTTACTAGCCAACCTTTTTCAATATTAAGTTCTTGCAGTATGGATATATTTGTTCTTGTTTTTTGTCTGTGATAATTGAAAGACTCTTCTGTAGCATTTAAAGGCATTTATGTGGTTCTCAGCTGTTTTGTTAAGTGTCCAGGTCTCACAGACATGTGGAAAAGAATCATGCCCTTAAAAATCTTATTTTTGTAGTTCTGTCTGTTCCTCTCCACAGCTTCTTTAGTTGTTTTATTTTCTGAAAGCGATATATGTCCTTTTTTAAATTTCCCTCAATGTATCTTCATTGTTAGTTAGTAATGATCCAAGATATTCAAAACTCTCCACCTCTTCCAGTTTCTTCCACATTGATATATATTTCAGTTGCCTTATTTGTTTTGTCATTTGTCACCAATTTAGCTTTCTTCGCATTAAGATAAAGGTTTTGCTTTTCACTATTCTTATGGACAGACATAATTAGTTTTTGCAATCCTTTTTGTGTTGTGGACAGTAATACTGCGTCATCAGCATATCTAATCTCTGGTATTTCATAACCTCCAATTGTTATGGCATCGTAATGCTCTGTGTCTGCATCTTCTCTAACATTCCTCATTATATTTTCAGTATACAAGTTAAATAATTTTCTCCACTATTCTGTTATTATACTTTGTTTAGCTGTCTTTCATTTATGATACATTTATTCATAAACTTGTTCCTTTAATAAATTTAGTATGCTAATTACAGTCAGAGTCCATAACATGTGGTATAGTTCCTTGTGTTCTTTTTTTTCTGTTATTCTCAAATCACACTATAATATTTTTTAAAGCTTTCTGAACCATCACAGTTTCTGTTTCACAGTAGCAGTCCATCTCTTTTTATATCTGCAGTTGTTTCTCTCATATTCAGTTTGGAATATAATGGCAGTTTGTTATTATATTCATGATTCCAATTGTATAATAGCTTTCAGGCTTTCTGCATCTGGTTTATATCAAAGCTATATGATCAAACCACTTTAATCTTTTGAAATGTTTTGTTTAATGGAAATCTAATTAAAGAAAAAAAGCTAACTTCCTTTATGCATGAAATAATAATGGCTGTTCGGTCTTAGAAAATTGTTCTGAAATTGGCAGATGCTATTTGTTTTTGGTAACATATGAATAATTAGTGTATAAGTTTACGAAGTCATAGCTTCTTACAAGTCACAGCTAAGTGCTCCTTTCATTTTATTTTATTCTCTTTTTTTTCCATTCCTATTTTTTACATAGCATTCATGTGAATTTATATTTTATCTTCTTTCTCTGTTTCTTCAGATAAAAGGGATGGCGACTGCAGTAAAACTGGTTCAAATAATAAAGGTAGATAGAGATGTATGGTACAGTTTTACAATGTGGCAGAAGGAGTGAGTAAGTGATAAAAAAATGATTAGAAAGTATGAGAGTAAGATGAGAATGTATAAATGAAAAACATACAACATCCATTATTTCGGCGTGAGCTTTTTTTCAAGGATTACATACACAAACAAGACAAAACATTAAACGAAAAACTTATTTTAGTGGCATCCTCCAGAAAGTAGGAAACACAAGAATATGTATCCCATAGATGAGACCATGGGGGAGGGGGGGGAGCCCACAAAGGAAAGCAGATGAAGCCAATTGGAGAGAAGACTTCTCTTCTTCTCTGGTGGCTTACAGGTGTTTTACCCCTCCGGTCTTGTCCTATTCACTAGTTTAATATTATCTCCCTGCTTTCCTGCCCCTCCCCACAACCCTTCCCACCCCCTTGACGCCTGCTTCTCTAGAGGGTTACATATGTCTATTGCCTTTCCCATTTTTCTCCACCCCCCCCCCCCCTGTTTTTCTCTGTCATTTCTCTCCGACTGACTTCATCTGCTTTCCTTTGTGGCCCCCCCGCCTCCTCGTGGTCTCTGTGCCTCATCTATGGGACACACATTCTTGTGTTTCCTACTTTCTGGAGGATGCCACTAAAATAAGTTTTTCGTTTAATGTTTTGTCTTGTTTGTGTATGTAATCCTTGAAAAAAGCTCACGCCGAAATAATGGATGTTGTATGTTTTTCATTTATACATTCTCATCTTACTCTCATACTTTCTAATCATTTTTTTATCACTTACTCACTCCTTCTGCTGCCTTGTAAAACTGCACCATACACATCTATCTACCTCTATTTCTTCATCCTGTGTGTTTTTGTATGATTAGGGTTCACACCAAAACATCACATCTGTGTACTCGATAAGTAATAAAGCTTTTCCTACTTTTTTCCCATTTTATACTATTTGTTTTAGGATGTTGCCAAGCATCTTTTTTCTGAAAAGCTTCTCTTGGGGCTGATTTTAAGAACATTTTTCAATTAGCCGGGTTGAGCCTTTTTCTGGGAGTACCAGCAGAGAGATGGGGCAAGGTCATGACCAGCTATGATTAACTGGACCTGATAACTGTGTTATCACTCTTGCCACCTTAAAAGGCAGTAAGGCTGCAATAATTTCCGTGATTTGAGCATGAGAAAAATATATGGAAGCAAATGAGCCACAAAGAGGAATGCATTCTGACATCACCAAATTAAAACAATTGTGGTACTGAAGATTCACTTATTCAGGTTATTTTTTTCTTTATTTTTTTCATTTGCCTGTTCTTTTGAAAATGTGGTATGTACATTTTCTTGTATAAATTGTATAAATTTAATCTTCTGAAACAGATTACTGGATGAGATCTGTATCTGTTTATCTTTTTAGAGTATCTGCTGAGCATATAATTGGCAGTACAACTGATCTAGAGATTCTGATAATTGTTGAAAATCGTGGCGAGGACTCGTTTAATACAAAGTTGTGGATTGATCTGCCCCCTGGTGTGACATATAACACAATAACTAATCAGAGGTCCAACATATCCATCAGCTGTGATGCCCTGAAGCCAAATAACACAAAAGTAGCATGTGACCTTGGAAATCCCATGCAAAAAGGATCAAAGGTTAGCAGGAAAAGTAGAGGACTTGTACAGACTAGTAAGAAAGTTAGTAAGAATGAAATATAATAGATTAGAGTCCATGGAAAGAGAGAATATCTATCAAAATAAGAGAACCGTATTGAGATTAATTCAGAAAAGATTGATTAGATGCTTTGTGCTAACAATGCAAAAATATAAATGTAAAATACACTAAAAATTTACTCAAACTTTATTAGTCCCAGGCACACTAGTATTAATTTAAAATAATGCTTGTCTAACCTGACTATCTTTTCTAAGCTCAAATGCAGGACACTCAGTCAAAAAGGTGGGGGGGGGGGGAGGGTAATGGATGTAAAATTAAATTTTAACTGTATCTCAAAATTTTAATCATTAGGCTAGGTGTATAACTTTAGTTACAAATGTGCTAATCAGGTCTACTTGTATTTCTCTGCAGGGTAAATTTTCTTCAAAATAGCACCATTTTCACTGAGATAATTTTTAACATTTGGGTATTTCTGAACATGCAGCAAGTAAAGATGAGAGTATGGGACACTATAGGACATGTTTTTTTTTTAATAGACTTTTTGACATTTAAACTGAAGTAATATGATTTCCGGGACAAATTCTTAAAATATGGGACAGTCTTGTATAATACAGGAGGGATGGTCACTTTAGTTCATCTCGTCCACTAAAGTTAATTAATTTCAGTTATATTATACACATTTCTCCAGATATTATGATTTGTCTCATTGCAGTTTAATTTTACATAACATTAATTCCACCTGGATTACAATTAATTTATTAAACAATATTAGTCTCAGTTATGCAGTCAATTTTGCAAAATTTCTCAGTTTTGCAAACACTTAGTGAAAGAAAACTTCCCAAATTATGGAAGCAATTAATTAATAATAAATTTGATTAGTTCCATGTACAGTAGAAATTAAGTAATCAATCTCATTTAGAAATCAGGATTGGCCAAAGTCAGTCTCAATGACACTAAAATTTCAGTTCAAGCAACAGATCTAGCTAGACAGAAATTTAACTCTCTTCAGTTTTGTTTTTTTTTAATTTTCTTGTCCAATACATCTCCTCTCTTCTCTCTCCCTCTAGTCTGAATTTACTTTTGTTCTGACACCAACAAATGCAAATGACACAAAAGACTGGCTGGTTTTTACCATATATGGCAACAGGTAAGTCATTTATCAAATTTTAATATCTATTTCTCAAAATCTATAAATAGTTGTAGTAGATGCATGCTCCTGTTCCAAGTGATAAATTTTCCTGGTTAATTTTATCTGCTAGTATCTTCCTAAACAACACTTATGTCATAATATTTTAAAAGTACAATGATTTTGTTGGAGCATATACAACAAAATAAAATTGATACATAAAATGCAACATGAAAATAAAAATTACTCCTTTGATGTTTTTTCCCCTATACAGTAAGAAGTTGTAAGGAGAAAATATTTTGGAAATTGTTGATAATTGTCAGGATACTTCTTTTGTCACAGTGCTTCTTTTGTGACTCCCATGCCATCTCTTTCTGTATTTATTCATCATGGAATGCATTGTTCTTTCCATTCTTCAGCAAAAAGCTCATAATTTGCCTTTAATTAATTACAGTTATGAACATTTTGTTGATCATCTTCTGTTTTTTTCTACAGCTCAAATCCTGAACAAGCAACAAGTTATGGCAACAACCATGCTCAAGTTGAAATCCCAGTTACTGTTGTACCTGAAATTGCCTTATTTGGGTAATTAGACACTTATTCATGTAAACTTAAGTGCATTGATTAATATATGACTAAATATAAAGAAAACATTACATTTCTTATTATTACAGTCTTTTCTGGAGCTGAATGAGGAAGCAAGGTGCTGATAGAAGTAATAGCTAGAACAGTGCAAGCATAACTTTCCTCTTATCTAAAAACAAAATAACTATTGTTGTCCTTTCTTTTACCATGAAGCAAAGCCACACCTGAACTGATTGTTCTCAAGGCTGTTGAGGAGGAAGGAGAAGAAGATGGTCGACTTGTGAAACATGTTTTCCAGGTGTGTTAACAGACCTCTGTTTTCAATGTTTTGTTCATTATTTGTAAAAACATAGAAATTCTAATGAAAGACAAAGCATAGTATCTTGAAATTTCAGAATCTTAAAGGGTTTGTTTGAAATTTTAACTAATAATAAGGATGTAGTAAAACTGACACATTTCATTTGCCATCAGCAAAGTCTGTGATTAGGATTGATTTATGACTTCTTCTGACCATTTTCATTTGTTACGCAGAGTAAAGCTGATTTCTATGATATCTAGAGGTGCCTTAAACATAAAATGTCACCCATTTTAGTGTAGAAATTCAAATGCAGAAATTTCTAAAATTATTTGTGATTGTGTTCAGAAAGACAAATGTAAAGTTGTCTTGTTTTGAAAGGTGTATATGTTTATGATATGAATATTTCAAGTGTGTACAGATCATCTTTTAATAGAACTGGACTATGAATGCTTCTGTATATAACAAAAATATGTGACAGTAAGAGAGAATGATGATTTAAATGCCATACTCATTTCTCATAAATGCCTTTGAATGTAAATGCTACAGAAGAGTTCTTCAAATATCATGGACACAAAAAATAACAAATATATCCATACTACAAGAATTTAATATTGAAGAAGGCTGGCTAGTAAAGGTGATTAAACAAATAAATAATTTGAACACATTAAATGTCATGATAATCTAGAGAAAACCATCTTGGAAGGGTACATAATGGGAAAAAGAAAGAGAAGAAGACGAAGGCGAAGATGGCTGCAAGACATCGTAGAGGATCTGCAAATGGATGGATCAGCAGCAGGCCATCTTGCTCACAACTGAGAGGCCTACAGGAGTGCTGTTGGGGAGGCAAAGTTTCTCAAGGGACATGCAAATGAATGAATGACTCATTTTTCCAAATACATCTAAAATATATTTGGTACCCAGATATTAAGTAAAGGATGCATCTTTTTTTCTTTTTTCAGTTGAAAAATCAGGGACAAAGTGCAACCAATGAGACAGAGCTCCAAATACGCTTACCAAACTATGATCGACAGGGAAGTCCTGTTCTTATGATGGAGGGCGGTCTTAAGATTGAGGGCAATGGGAAATGTAATGTAATTATTATCACAGCACACAATTCAACAGTAAGTATGAGCTAATTGCTTCTCTTAGAACTACATGCTGCTGTAGAGACTGATGGGAAAAAATTCATAGACAGAAGCACACAGAATACATGACACAGTAGTTTAACATGAAGATTTTCATGGAGTTTGAGAAAAGTCATACTTCTTAAAAGCTGAACAACTCACAGACAATGCAGTTCTTGACTTTATACAAATTGAAACTAAACTTAGCCTTTGACTTCAGCGGTGAGCAGAATTCATCCAAAGATGCATCATTCAGTGAACAAAGTAAATAATGAGGAAAAAAGCAGGAGAAAGGTTGAATTTGATTAGTATTGTGCACTAAAAAACTTCAGTTTTTGATAGTCACTAAATTTTTTCAGAGAAATATGTATCATGAAGACACAATGAATAAAACGTATTTACTTCTTGACACGGCATCCATGAGCATCAGTAGTATGTTTGTCTAATATTATGCTAAAATTCTGAAAAAATGCCAATATGCCATTTTATGTTAACCAGTATTTTATATCAGATTTTGGTAAATATTTGACAAAAGCAATATACAGAGAACTAGACAATAAAGTAAAAAGTTCAGCTAGAAGAGATAAGAGAGAGTATATAGACAATATTGTGAAAGAGGCAGAGAAAGCAGTAAAAATAGGAGACAGCAAAACTCTGTTCAACATACAAAAAAAGGCTAACGTGTACTATCACATCCAAATAAAGACCAATCTTTAGCAAAACTGTAACTCTGTTAACATCAAGTAAAGACCTAAGCAGAGATGGGCCGAACAATTCCAAGAAATACTTAATCAACCACACCCAAAAAAATTGATAGACCTTGAAACCGACTTACAACTAAATGTCAACCTAGATGAAATTACATTGAATGAAACTGAAACAGCAGTGAACCTAATTACTAACAACAAAACTGCAGATGAAAATAAAATAACAACCAAAATGTTAAAAGCTATTAACAGTGATAACATGAGCCAACTACAGAGAATGTTTAATAAAGTTTGGAAAGAAGAAAAGATCTCTTCTAAATGGAAAAAAGGAATCATTGTTAAAATACAAAAAAAAAAAAAAAGGCAACCTTAGTGACTGCAGTAATTGGAGAGCAAGTAATTTTACTATCAGCTGTGTCAAATGTAATTTGCAAAGTCATTCTGTATAGAATTAAAGATATAGTGAATACTGCAATAAGAGAGAAACGAGCAGGATTTTGAAAAGGGAGAAGCTCTCTCGACCAGATCTTTAAGAATAATACCTGAAGAAGATATTGAAAAGCAAAAACCATTAATCCTGAACTTCATAGACTTTAAAAAGGCATTTGAAAGCATACACAGAGATTCTTCATAGAGAACTATAAGAGTATATGGAATACCATCTAAAATTGTCAACATCATTAGGGATCTCTACAACAGATATATTTGTGCAGTAAACACAGAAGAAGGAATGAGAGAATGATTCCAGACAGAAACAGGCATGAAACAAGGATGTATACTATCTCCCTTGCTTTTTGGAATTGCCATAGACTTCATAATAAAAAAATGCTGCACAGGTAAAATGGACATTGATTGGGTACATAGGACCCAACTAGAAGATCTTGATTTTGCATATGACCTAACTCTTAACAGTGACAATGTGAATTTGATGCAAGAAAAAGCAGATACACTGTCTTCACTGGCTAGCAAAATAGAACTTGAAATTAACAAAGAAAAAAACAAAAATAATGAAACTTCCCATTAGTCAAGAAGGAAAAATATATGTAGTAAGGATAGGTGTTGAGGAAGTAAACCAATTTGCATACCTTGGCAGCTACACAGACCAGGATGGTGACACCAAAAAGGAAGTTAGAATTTGAATTGCAAAAGCAACATTGACCTTCAAGAATCTTGAGAACATATGGCACTCAAAAGTTACGAACGCAGAAACCAACTGAAGATTATTCAATTCACATGTAATATCCACCCTCATTTATGCATGTGGAAGCTGGAAAACAACAAAAAAATAGACAAGAAATTAGACTCTTTTAAAAACAAAAGCCTAAGGAAAATACTCAGTATAAAGTGGGACGAAGTCAAGAACAATGCAGAGGTAAGGCAGATGAGCGAACAACCTGTCTCATGGGTGATCAGAAAAAAGGGATGGACATATATCTGGCATGTGATATCTGGCATGTGATGAGAAGAAACAATCAGAGAATCCCAAAACAAGCTATCAAGTAGAACACAACAGGCCAAAGAATAAGAGGTTGACCACGTGAGGCTCCAAAAAAGACATTGTTATGAGAGGCCAAATTAGTAGGCATAAAATCCCTTGATGAGGTTGAAAAGCTCACCGAAAACAGGAAAACTTGGCAAACTACCATGTGAGCCCTTTGTGACATTTAATGGCATAGGATGGATATAAGATGTAAGTGTCTTATATGAAGAAACTGTTTAATCATCATTCAGAGAGGGACTGCCTTTCCCATATATGCATTTCTACAACAACAGAGAAAAAAATGCAGTAATAATGATAAGATTAATGTCTCACAATGAGAAAATATAAGCTAGCATGAAAGAAAAATTCCTTTCACTACAATCCTCATTGGAAAAGAAAAATATAGAAAGAGGAATAGGAATAATACAGAAAAGAAATATTTAGAAACACTCATAAAAGAAAAAGAGAATTATTAATAATGTATGACGTGAACAAAAACAAACAGTTCTTGACATGAAGAACTGAAAAAAAATTACTGAAAATGTGTTCAATGAATGCTGATATTTGTAGCTCTAATTTTTAATGTTTAATGACTGCAAATAGGAAATATATTTATATTTTTACTATTTTATAAATTGCAAATATTGAACTTAACATTTACTGGACAACTTTGTCAACAGGCTTATACAGGCCTGGGAAACAGCCATGGCGCAAACGCACTCCGTGAGGATGACAGACAACATTCTGACACTCAAACAATTGTAAGTAGCTTTGTTAGAAACTTGCTATAGACAATCTAATATAAGCTTTTTGCTGTCAAAGAAACGGTGTATTTGGCTGAACGTAAATATTGTTCGAGTTTGGGAGGGATCCTATGTATTACTATGTATTAAATGTGCTGATAGGCTTGTTTGTATGTTAAAATACTCTCCTGACAACAGTAAAATTATTACAGTCAATATAAATAATTTAGTTATGACATATGTGAATCTTCTCCAGTGTAGTTTCTAAGTCTGAATCTCTGAAAAGTTTAAAGATAACATATGCTCAGCAGAATGCTTGGCTGTGAAGTGAGTGTGAAAAAATGATAATATGTACCACATTTACCCATTTATCACATACAGATTCAGATAAATTATATAGTTTATTTGTTTGTCATATGCAATAATTTACATTCTTTTTCTCAAACAGGCTTGCTCTGATAGATACTGCACTATTATCCAATGTCTTGTTGGTTATATGGCACCATTCAAAAGTTTTGTTCTAACTATAGAATCTCGAATTATGGCAAGAAGTTTTATACAGGTATAATTTAATACAAGTAATGTTCATGTTGTGATATTTTAGACAACTTTAAAATAGCTAGCACTAAATATTGCACCAACTCTTAAGTCACTCAGTGTCCCATATTCTTGGGGCTGATTTTTATGTTTTATATGTTTTTGTTGTTTTTACCTCACTGTCACTGATATCCATGTTTATAGCATATAGTAAAATGTGCTTCCCCTTGCAAACAGGCATTTTCTGTTTTTAGTGGCAGTTTGCCTAACATAAAGTGTGTCAGGTATTCTTTTTTTAACAGCTGGTTTAACTGAAGAAAAAGGGCAGTGGATCTTAACCCAACAGCCTATTCATGATAAGAGAGTTTGCTATTGACAGTAGCACACCCTTGCTCATTTAAGACAAAAGCTTCAAAGGAAAATGTTATGAAAACACCCTGATTGAAATATGAGAATATCACAATAACTAAAAAGAAGGTGAAATGTTTCATTTGAGAACGGTTCACTGTAGATTTCAGATTTGTTTTGAAAAAGCTGAAAATTGGATGGATCTGTTAAGGAAGATGAACAACAGGTAGAATATATCATTCAGGATTGTTGGCCTTGTGACTGAAATAGTTTGACAAACTTAGCCTCTCTCTCTCTCTCTCTCTCCCCCCCCCCCCCCACCACCACCCACCCACCCACCCACAAATGTATATTTGAACAAATTCAGAGCGGAACTGGATTAAGATTTGTGGAGTGTGATTTTTTTGACTGAATTTGGACTGAACAGTTTTTTTTTTTTTAATTTTCAAAACAGACTTTAGTTTGACCTATTTGGTTGAATTAATATGCAGATGATATTGTAAAAATGTTTTGAAAATAATAGTTTGACCTATTTGGTTGAATTAATATGCAGATGATATTATAAAAATGTTTTGAAAATAATATCTACTTTACAGAGTCCAACACACAAGAAAAAATAGTCTCCTTGCACTGTTGTTACTTACATTCCTCATGTGGTTCTGTGTTACAGTACATCTGTTTATATGTGTATGGCCTAAGTATGCATCATCTTTGACATCAGGGTCAGATTTGAATTCAGTGAGTCAATAACTTAAAATATTTTCCACCAGTCTGCATTGATCCAGTATAAAACCATGAGATTTCTTCATCGTATGTATATTTTTTCCTCTGTTCTGTTTCTGTTCAATCTACGAGTCTGTTGGTGCTACTGTAACAAATATGTACTTCTAGCTTATCATCCTAATTCTGAGACTGATCACTGACAAGTTGTCATGTTGTACTTCTTTAAGATGTTTGCCTTTCCACATTAATTTTATATAAATTGCTGTTGCAAGCTGAAGCCCTGGTTGATCAAGTTTCATTCTTGCATTACTTCCAAACCATATTGTTCTTCAGTAATAATGTATTAAATATAATCCTCTATAAGTAATGTTTCAATAAAATTTAACCCAGTAATATTTTACTGTACAGTGAAAATTCTTCATTATTGTCTTCATTTGTTATTTCCTCAGGAAAAGTTGACTGCAGTAAACCTTCAGATTGCTCTGTCTTTTGCTTTCATGGCATACTGATGCCATCTTACCTGCATCTTTTTTATGCTGTTACTCATCCTATTGCTATTTTGCTTTCAACTTTTCCAGCCACTGTGACTTTAGTATATTGCTCAGCATTTTGAATTTCAAAATAATTTAGTTGCCTTGTTCTGGTGCATTTCACTTTTTTTTCTCTTCTGATGTGAAAAAAAAACCACTTCTGCTTTTGCAAATTCACATGGTAAACTCTGAGCATCCATTATTTCAGAGAAGGGAAGCTACAAAGATGTACCATATTACTTCTATAGTACATGCTAGAGTGCGATCAGTTCCATATGCTTTGGAGTCTATGAATGTAAGCAAGTTTGAAGTCAAGAGACTAGAGGTGAGTGCTGCAGCATAGTAGTATTGTATGTACTTAAATAGAATTTATTTTCAACCCCATTTTCTGTTGAAGTATTTTTTTAAGCTATTAACTATTGCTATTAAGAAATCGAAAACTGCCATTGGCAATAAGAAAGTTATAAGATGCTGTATAGAACCTATTCTACTTTATGTAAGTGAAACATGAAGTATGAATAAACAGTTAGAATGAAAATTAAAGGCTACTGAAATGTGGCTCTTAAGAAGGATACTTCACATACTGTGGACAACCATAAAGACAAATGGAAAAGTATTACAGCAGGCAAAAGAATATCTCAAATTAGAGCCATACATGAGAAAAAAACAACCAAAGTTTCTCGGATACAGCAGATGTAAAGTCTCAGAAAATTGGTCATGATTGGAGAGATAAATAGTAAAAGATAGAGTGGGTGGAGAAGACAGAAATATCTGGATGGTCTGACTGCATGGTTTGGCAGGAAAACAGCATTTGACTTGATTTGAGACACGGAAGATCAAGCAAGATGGAGAGATATGACTGACTGGCACAGCAATATCTGATCTGATTAACTTTTGCACTCTTAGATGCTTTGCTTAAACTGAGACAATGAAGCATAATTAATAATAATCAGATCTCAGCTTTAGTTGCGTGATATGTATTTGTTAAAGTCTACTTTGATTTCCATACTAATGGGCAGTGACAGTTACGATCTTCCACTAAGTTCTTTTGCAAATGATTTTTCTAAATTTCATCCTATCCAGTTATTTGTGTATATGGTGTCCCACTTCTTTTTTTGTTGTTGTCATTTTAATAATAATTCCTATGTTCCATTGTGTAGGAATTTCCATTTCCACTAGATGGAAACAGCACAGAGGACATGAGCAGGAGACTTTTGCAATCCTGCAGACTATATGGAAATCTAAAAATATAAGCATGAAGATGAGAATGAGAATATTTAAGAGTAATTTTTCTGATGTTTCTAAGTACACAACTCTATGGAAGTGAATGCTGGAAAATCACCAAAACTATAGAAAACAAGCTGAATTCTTTCCAGAGTAAACATTTAAGAAGAATTAGAAGAATATTTTGGCCAAACACCATAAGAAATAACATGTTGGCAGAAATGCAGATGAAAATACTGACAGCAATTATTGAGTTTAGACATTATCCGTATGACTGATGACTCACTACCAAAAACAGCACTAAGATGGACACCATAGGGGAACAGAAATAAGGGTAGACCAAAGGAGATATGGGGAAGAACAACAGAGAGGATGTTGAGCAAGAGGGCTCACCCGGGCAAGAGCAGAAAAAAAGGTAAAGGACAGGTGTTTGTGGAAAACCCTTGCAGAAGCCCCATGTTTTATAGAATACTTAAAGGCATTTGATTGTGTACAACACTATAAACTTTGGGAAATAATGGAAAAAATGGGATTTCCAACACATTTGATACAATTAACAGCACTGTTGTATCTAGACCAACAGGCAGCAGTAAGAGTAAATAGTGAAACAACAACTTGGTTTGACATAAAACAAGGGGTCCATCACCTTACTTATTTAACTTGTATACTGAAAATATAATGAGGAATGTTAGAGAAGATATAGACAAAGAATATTACAATGCCATAACAATTGGAGGGTATGAAATACCAGAGATTAGATATGCTGATGACACAGTATTACTGTCCACAGCACAAAAAGGAATGGAAAAACTAATTATGTCCGTCCATAAGAACAATGCAGAAATAAGACAGATGACTGAACAACCAGCCTCATGGGTGATCAAGAAAAGGAGATGACATATGTTGGTTGTGTGATGTGAAGAAACAGTCAGAGAATCCCAAAACAAGCTATAAAATGGAACACAACAGGCCAAATAAAAAGAGGCAGACCACGTGAAACTGAAGAGGACATTGTTAAGAGAGGCCAAATTAATAGGTATAAAATCCCTTGATGAGGTTGAAAGACTCGCTGAAGACAGGAAAAATTGGCGAACGACCTTGCAAGCCCTATGTGACGTTTAATGGCATGAGAAGGATATAAGATAAGATAAGTGCAGCGAAGAGCAAAACCTCTATCTTAATGTGAAGAAAATTAAATTGATGACAACTGACAAAACAAACAAGGCAGCTGAAATATGTATCAATGAGGAAAAACTGGAAGAAATGTTGAATATCTTGGATCACTACTAACTAATAATGGAGATACAATGAAGGAAATTAAAAGGAGGACATCTATCACTCTTCAGAAAGTAAAACAACTAAAGAATCTGTGGAGAGGAACAGACAGAACTACAAAAATAAGATTTTTAAGGGCATGCATCTTTCCCATGGCAACATATGCCTGTGAGACCTGGACACTTAACAAAACAGCTGAGAAACACATAAATGCCTTTGAATGTAAATGCTACAAAAGAATTCTTCAAATGTCATGGACACAAAAAAGAACAAATATATCCATACTACAAGAACTTAATATTGAAGAAGGCTGGCTAGTAAAGAGGATTAAACGGAGAAAACTTAAATATTTTGGACACATTAAACATCATGATAATCTAGAGAAGACCGTTTTGGAAGGGTACATAATGGGAAAAAGAAAGAGGAAGACCAAGGCGAAGATGGCTGCAAGACATCATTGATGATCTGCAAATGGATGCATCAGCAGCAAGCCATCTTGCTTACAGCCAAGAGGCCTACAGGAGAGCTTTTAGTGAGGCAAAGTTCCTCAAGGGGCATCCAAATGAATTAATCTTCTTCTTCTTCGTTCGCAAATGAATGAATGAAATTTTGGTGTTTTCTAGTCTGTCTGAAATATTATTTTATCACTCATTTCAGCTTTCAATAACTATAAATACTGATCAGCTGAAACCAGCCAGTAAAGATGTAGAAATGTGGATTATTGCTGTTGCTGTCTCAGCTGGTCTCTTTGTGTTGTTGCTTCTTATACTGCTGCTGTGGTGGGTAAGTATAAAAATGTATGAGATAGGACTTTGATTTTTTCCTTGTTTACATGTATTGCTGCTGATGCTGTATTCTTGCAATATTGAACAGATGGAGTTGTGACTCTGAAATGTTCATGAGAATTTGCTATTAAGCCCCTCCCCCACCCCCAAAAACACACATGCACACACAAGCACAACAAAAATTGCTATAACTGAATGTAAAAACAATGTTTGAAATATAAAAGCTAAAAATATAACCAAAAAAATGGTTAGGTATATTAAAAAAAAAAAAAAACCCATCCCGAACATACTTGAAATGAGGCTGGCAAGTATGACTGAAGTGGGTTGTTTAATAATGCCATTGTTACTGAATAATGATAGGCTTAATCCTGCATCTGTCATGTGTGAGCAATCTGCCAGGATAGAAAAACAAAAATCTAGGAGAAGATACAAGAAAATGATGAGCAGATAACAAATGTCCAGAAAACAACAGATAGATTTTATATGTGCTGTACAGTTTAACAACAACAGTGATTTTGGTAGCAGCAGGTGATTAAATTGAAAATAGCAACATACTTCCCTCTCAGAGAATAAAAGTCTAAAATGAATGTCTGATACTGCTTTGTGATGACAGACTGTCTCAGATTAGACATCATTTCAGTGTATGTGTGATCATGATTCCTCTAATATTTATCATGAGAAAATATTGTATTGCACTTTCTTTATATTACAAATGCCCTTGATATTATGCCACATTTCTTTAGTAGTCACATTTACATATAATATTTTTCATTAAATATTTTCTTTTGTTTCAGTGTGGATTTTTCAAGAGAAAGAAACCCGCAGAAGAAGAGGGGTACTTTGTAGTAAATGGGAAAACTGATATTGATCATAAGATTGTGGATTAAATGTCTTCCAAATTTTGTAGTTTTCATTTTAAAGGAATGTAGAATGAATTTACCTGACATTTTCTAAATATTTTGATGTGAGCTCAGTTCAAGTAATGGCTTTCTTGTATTTCTTTAAAATCACACTGATATACTCCTCACAGAAAGTTAAACAACAAATATATGAAGAATTTTTTATTTTTTTCAGTTTAATTTTTACAAAATGTAACTTTTTTTTTAGCTCAATGAAAGTACATTATTTCATGAACACATATGACCAAAGCACGCTTCTAACTTCAACATGAAAAACGAGAATTTAATGTAGCCATTTTGTCACTAATTTTCCACTCAGTTTTCTGATACAGATCAGCATAGAGAAATTTACCTACAACAAAATCAAGTCAAGATAAGCAATGTAGCCAATATTTGATTGTGAAGCTTTGCTGTCTAGAGATAGTTAGATGTTTGAATGATGCAGAAATTGCCCATGCCATAAGAATGTTAAAAGGTGGAACTTCACTGGAGTCAACAAAAAAAGTGATACATAGAATCTGCAGATGCTTTCAGGAAAGTAGCCAGTTTTCTGTTTTGCCAAGGAGTGGTCAACTATGTGTCACTCCCCAGAGAGACGATCATCTCTTGGTGCTTTCCCCCAAGAAGTCAGTGAGTGGGTTATGATTTTCCACTCAAACCATCAAGAACTGACTTCATCAGGTTGGCTTTTGTTCAAGAATGCCCACAATTCAAGTCCTTCTCAATCACCGTCAGTGTTGAGCTCTTCTGAACTGGGCAAGACAGCACAGCGGGTAGACTGCATATTAGTGGCACCATGTTGTCTTCAGTGACAAATCCAGATTTTGTTTGGATTTTAATGAAATAGTTGTCTGGACACAAAGTTGGAGAGAGGCTTGCTGACTCTGCTCTTGTAGAACATGACAGATACAGAGGAAACAGTCTGATAGTCTGGGCCGTTATCTGGTAGGCGAATGTACTGATTTTGCATGTTTTCATGATGGAGGACTTTGTATATCCAGAGACATTTGAATGAACTCATTCAGATTATTCCACAAATGAAAAAACTTGGTGCTCATTTTATTTTTGTGCATGACATAGTGCAAACATTGTAAGCAGAGAGTTGGATGTCAATAACATTGTGCAGCCCCTTTGGCCAGGTTATTTCCTGACCTTATCCCACTCAAACAAACTTGAAACATGTAATGAAGGGCAACTCATAACATTCCTGAACAGCCCCAGACACTTGCTGTCTTGGAGAATTTTTGCCTTGGAGAATGCCCTGCAGGGTTAGTGGATGGCAAAATAAAATGATTTCGGAAGGCTTATTGCATCAGTTAGAAGCCATGTTGAAATGTGTTATTGAAGCTGCCAGAGGTCACACCCACTACTGTTAACAAAAGGTCATTCTGAAATTATTTAATCATCAAATTTTAATTCTGACAGTAAAATTTATTCAAGTACTTTTTAAAAAATACATGTCTTCATAAAATATGAATTATCACAGAACAAATTATGATTGGCTGTTCAATTAATTAATTTTGGATAAATGAAATATTTAAAAAATATATTGCTTAAATTTAATTTTTGTATGATTTGTGTATAACATTTTTTTGAGCTTCAAACATTTGTTGCTTAACTTCTTGTGAAGAGCATACTACAGTAGCAAAAAAAAAAATGTCCTTTAATTCAACAGAAGTGTTATTTTTGAAGATGGTATTGCCACTTAATTAATCAGTGTAAATGCTTTTAGAAAGTGTTAGTGCTCTCCCTTCCTCATCAGTTAAGGGCCGACCACTCAAATATTGCTGTGTCATTCTTAAGCTGATTGTTAAAATTAGAGATGTGTTGAACAAATTCAAAAGTTGCCACCTCCTGGTGTTTCACAACAAATCTGCCAAATGACAATTATTTTTTTTTCACTAAAAGGAGGCAGCACATAACATATTGCCTGTTATTTTGTTTTTGCTTTTATTGTTACTTAGGATTTGTAAAGTAAAGGTGAAAAGGTAAAATTCCTGTTCCCATGCCAGTAAGGCACATTGGGGATATGGTGTTAGGCCCTTACTTCCAAGACCTTCAGCACATGACAGTGTGATGAAATCACACGTTTGGCTGTATTTACGTTCCCAGATTTCTCTGATACCAATTTTTAGAGGCTGGGTGGACCCAAAGGTCTTTTTGGTGTAGTAGTACAAGAAAAAATTCCTACTGCTGGGATGTGAATCCAGTACCACCGGATTAGTAGACTGACCATCTAACTACTCAGAAAACTAGGCCGCACTGAGGATTTATAGCCAGAGTAATCCTCACAATCTTTAATTAAGTAGATTATACTACACGGCAGAAGAATGAAAACACAGAGAAACATTGAGCTCTAGCATTCCAGCCTTTGCAACTTTCAAAAATGCCAAATTCATATACACAGCCAAAACTACAAGCATCATTTGACCTAGCTAACATAGTGCAGATCAGTAAAATCTATAGAGTGACCAACAGTGACATATTGTAAAGTTTTATTATGTTTTGAGAAATAACTAACTTTTCAAGTTCTACCCCACCTGTCACAGATCAGAAAATAGCTTCAAATTTTAGGCAAGCTGAAGACAGGAAGGATTTGCTGTGTAATCTGATGCAGTCAGACAGTTATCCATAAAAAACAAAACATTATACTAATATTGATGCAGCTATGTACAAGGTGGTGCTGAATATGGTGACCCTATGTTTTTGGTTATAAAATTTAACAATTTTGTGATTTCATTCCATACGCAAACCTGGTCTAGATACAGTTGTTCTGGTCATGGGTAAATAAACTGCATTTCAAAATTCTGTAATAAATGTACATTTGTACATGCATACATACAGAGGTGTGTGTATACATGCAGGACCAGTGGTAGCATCAGGCCAGCCAGGAAGCAGTCAAGGCACTGACCTCAGAGGAGTGAGTTACTGATATTTCAGGGGCATTGTCTAATGCAGAGTCAGCTGGCCAATCAGTCACTATATTTATAGATGATTAACAACCGTAGCGGTTTGATGTACCTACATTGTCAAGAGGGAAGGGGCCTGTGAGTTAAATGACTGTGTAAGGCTCATTTATAAAGCTGTGTGGAGTAACAGAATTGTTGAGAACTTCAAAGAAATTTGAACGCTAGTGTCCTGATTCAGATCACATACAGACGTTATCACAATACACATTGGCAGATGAAAGAACTATAACTTATAACATAGACCATAGAACCAAAACTTTTTTTCTGATTGAAGAAAGCTGTAAAACAGAATCAAACAGTGAATAATTTATGAGCTTCTTACATACATCATAAGCTGTGTATCGAATAAACATGTAGATGAAACACTGTTCACACATTTTTTTGGTTCTTTCCTTTGTGCCTTTAAAAAAAAAAACTGAAAAATATTTGTACCTAGTAACAATTTGTGATATTCATATTCATCCAGTGAAACCATCCTTTGTTCTTAAGGACAAGAATTTGATTTGTTTTGTTTTCACAAAAAAAAAAAAACTTGTGAGAAATGAGTGTGTGTGTGTGTATGTGTGTGTGTGTGCGCACACAGCATTTTACACTTTATGTTGTTTGGTGTTGTGATATTTTGTTGTAATTTGTATACATTAAGCCATATTGTTGGAATATAAATGAGCTGAACCTTTATTTCTGTTCTTGGAAGTGTACTTTGAAGCTCTGTGGCATTTTAATCATAAGCTGGATGCTGAACTAGCAAAACTTCTACACAGCTCCACAGATCATCAGAAGTAAAGTCCCCATAAGCAAGGATCTGACCCTTTAAACTTCTCTGACAGAGTTAATCCTTTTGGGCTGTAATTCCTGGAGTTCTGTGAGATGTTGTATTAACCACTTTTTGAGACTGAAATATATATTGTATCAGCATGTTTGAAGTCTTGTAACCAGTACACTGTGAAATTTTGTTTTACAGCATCACAAGCACTGTTTTTTTTTCCTCTAAATAATGTCTTTGTGCATTGCTTTTTTTCAATCATTATTTTTTTTAATTATTAAAATCTAAATTTATAGTATTGAAAGTTGAAGTTAGTAATAAAGGGAACAAACATTTGTTTGCATTAAGTTTCCTGTATCAGATTTTGTAGTATATATAAAATACCAATTCATCAAGTGCATTATGTCCACCAAAATTAAAATTAATCTGTTTTTTTTTTATATTGCTGTGTTCTAGATTCATCATTTTCAGTAATCTTGTGTCTTATTTCTGCATTAACTATGACAAATTCATTGTCTGCTTATGTTTAAATTATTTTGTGCCAAGCTTCATTTGTATTTAACCATATTTATCTCATATTTATGAAAAAAAAAGAGAAAGGTTTGCCTTTGTGTGTTTTGTATTTTCAGTACTGGTTTGAATTTGCAGTTATTTTAATTGTAAGTTGTTTTTGTTTTTTTTGTCAGTATCTCTTGGAAGGTTGTGTTTGATGCTGGCAGTAGTGCCATGATATTGAGAATACTTTATCTATAAATGAGTTATGAGCAATAGTTTAAATATGTGTTCATGTGCGAATGAAATGGTATTTTTAAATGCATATATATTGGGATGTATATTTCAGTTTCATTACTTAATTTGGTTCATGTTACAACAAAAAGTTGGGATTTCTTATTCTGCAGCAGCATACACAAATCTGGCATATCATGTCTTAGAAGAGGGTTTTGAATGAACAGATTTTAGCTGTTTTAGTTGTAAAACACAATTTTGGGATTTCTTATTCTGCACCAGCATACACCAACCTGGCATATCATGTCTTAGAAGAGGGTTTTGAACGGACAGATTGTAGCTGTTTTAGTTGTAAAACATAATTTTGCTGAACAGTTTCTTTCATGGCAGATTCCATCAGTACTTAACTAACATAATCACCCACAGCAACAACAAAGATTTTGGGGGTTCTTGTTTTGTACTGCCATACAAAAGTTTATCATATTATACAACTAATTGGAAGGGGGGAATGGCAGTTTACAGAAGGCTAGTGGTTGTGATTGTCTTCTTACCCAAAAGGCTAAGTTTCATGACTTCCTACAGATGCTCTTCATCTGACCAAGTGGTCAGGATGAACACCCTACATACTAGCTGTTTAGAGGAAAATAATAATAGAGAAACTGAGAAATCTGCCAGCAAGGAACACTACATTGTACTGCACACATGAATGTCAGTGCATAATTGGGAAAATAATACACACATGGCTGCAAATGAAGGACTTTATCCAAGTCCAGAGTGGATGAATTTTTTAAAAAAATTATTGAAATAAATTGGCAATTTTTTGTGTGTGTTAACTCCTTGTGATAAGGTTATACTTTCTCTACACAGCATCCCTGTCAAACGGAGTTATGAATACAGTAGGTAGATGTTTGCACTGGGTTTAAACTTTAACAAAACAAAAAAGTGAACATCACATGTGCTGCTGCAGTTCTTGAAGATTGTCTCCACATTTTCTCAGACTTGATACTGTAGGTGAAATGTATTGTAAAATATATGCATTTATAGATAATAAATATTTATAATACCCAGTATAATAATTAAACTGCATGGAAGAGTTAGAAGAAGGTGTAACTGCATGGAAGAGTTAGAAGAAGGTGTAACTGCATGGAAGAGTTAGAAGAAGGTGTAACTGCATGGAAGAGTTAGAAGAAGGTGTAACTGCATGGAAGAGTTAGAAGAAGGTGTAACTGCATGGAAGAGTTAGAAGAAGGTGTAACTGCATGGAAGAGTTAGAAGAAGGTGTAACTGCAGCTGATTGATATGTGCTTCTTTTGTTGTAGCTTTTGTGTGTGTGCAAAATAGATTTGTGTCCTACTTTATTTCACATTAGTACAGCGAAAAAAAAATTATTGGTGCTATTATATGGAATGGCATCTTGTTACAGCCTGTGTTATTATCTGTTTATGAAGTATTGTATGTATTAAATGTCTCTAATAGATCTGGCAAGTGCTTTGTTATTTGGATGTGCATGGCTTGGCAGATTCTATAAACTGAAAGTTAACCACAGGAATAGTATTCAGTGATACATATTTGCTGCTGCTGAATCAGTCTCATAATAGATATAGATAAGTTGAAAGGCAATGATTCTACAGAAATTAATAATTAGAGGGTTTTTTTTCAGATACTGAGACACCACAAGAGACATGATTTTAGTTATAGTCTGACTTGTATTTTTCTTAAATGGATCAATGCATAAATGTAAAGCTAGTTCAGTACTGGACAAATGTGACTGGACCTGTCTGATTCAGAGACATTTTTTTTTTTGGGGGGGGAAGAGGATGTGGAAGACAGTTTACACGTTGTCCTCAATTTTTCACAATAAAAGTTTTCAACAAAAGTATTACATAAATCTATCTTATGTTTTTTTAGGGTATATAGTTTTTTACACACATCTTAAACAGTAATAAAAAAAAATCAAAATGAAGTATTATTGTAACTTCAGATGCTGAAATCTAGGTCAAGAGGATCAGTCACAAGCCTTTGCTAATTAACTTTTAATAAAATATGAAACATGGCTAAATCTGAGAATGAATGAAAGATCTCTGTTCCATGCCATTCGGGCACATAAGGTTTTAGGGTTAGTGCTCATATTTTCTGGGGCAGTAAAGCAATCTAGAAGGTAAAAGATAAAGGTAACCCTGTCATAACATAGACACCTAAAGGATAAGGCATTAGTGGCCATATTTTCCTTTGTCTGTTGGCACACTAGATCAGCCTCATGTTTGGTTAGTCTGGAAGATGATGTGATCTATGTCATGCCTGCAAGTCTGAGATTGATTCATAAATTATGCCTGAGTAAAAGGCTCATTCAGAGTTGATATTTATGTTTCCTTTTATAGGCTGGAATCATAAAGTTTGTATTTTTCAAAAGCTTTGACATGCCATGCTGCATTTCTTTAAAATGTCCCAGTGGTTCTTTTCTCCTGGCTGGTCCTCATCTCAGGTAGCAGGGTGATCATAAAGTCTTTCCCTGATCAAGAAAAATCATAACTTAAAAAACTGTTCTAGACAGAAACAGTAACATTATGTAGGCTGATTCTTTGAATTTTTGTTCTCTTATATGTACATGTAGCACTGAAATCACTAGTATACAAAAAAAAAGGCACCCATGAATCTATGAAGGAGAGAGCTCTCTGTATGTGTTGTGGTATCATGAAAACAAAGGTATCAGTTACTGTTGAATAAAGGTTCAGAAATGAGAATAGGTGAGATCTGCTAGATTGCAAAACCATCAAAGGCTGGTGTGCAAAGTTTAAAAGATGGACAATGTTGATGACCTTAAAAGAACTGGTAGGCCCAGCTTCAATGAAGAGATAGTTGACAACTGTGCACAATGCCTTTCAATGCAGTTCACAAAAATCAGTGTATCATGCCTCAAATTAACTTGAAGTGCACAAATAAACTTTAAAAAGTGGGTATTTGAGTTAAGGTAACATGTGCGAAAAAACCCATGTCTGTATCTAGCATAGTTTTTGTGTAGCAAACGTTTGAAATCAGGGAAAGACTTTATGTATAACCATGTTGCTGCTAACAGCCCATCCAAGCCATATCCCCCATATTTTGATACATCAAAGCCTTCAGAAATCCAGTAATTTGCAGTCCTCTCATTTCTTCTTGTCTTTCTCAAGCTGTTTGGCAGCTATTATACATCTCATCACTCTCAGTCACATCATTCATGATTTTCCAACACTAGACACAGACTAATGAAGTCCTTAAGAACTACAAGATCACAGACATTTTTTCAACATATACCTTTGAATTTAAATACTGCTAACATTTGTGTTCATCCTAGAGTATCATATACCATGATTGCTTCCCTTTGACATAAAAAAAAATCAACCAGTGATTGTATTACCTTTGCAACTGAGTATAACTTGTTAGAAAAACAGTTTTGAATCCAAAACTCATGTCAAACATTGTATGTTGAAATGTCTTTTCTTGTGCTGTTGTTTCATAAAGTTAACATGGTTGATAGTCATTTTTATTGTAAATAAACATGTATTTGATTGAAGGCAAATGTGATTTCAGTTCATCTTCACAAACTTAAAGACTTAAAGTAGATAAGTGTCATGTTTGTTTCTTACCAGTCTTTACCCAGTCCTGATCCTAAAATACACTGGTTAAGTCAAAAATAAGCATGCAGCATGCAAGCTGTTCACTTTATAACAAGTTTTTAAAAAACGTAAAACAAACAGGATTTTAAAAACGTAACAAATATAAGAAGCAACCTCTAGATATAGGCATTAGCGGTGAATATTCAAATATTCTGCAGTAAACCAGCGGTAGAGGTATCCCCTATCAAAGGAGAAGTAAGATGCCTCCTTACCTCCTTCAGTCTACGGGACACCCTTGGGCAAGGTGGAGTACCCGTATAGCCCCCTGATCAGGGTGACGTGAAGCCATGAGAGCAGGTGGTGGATGGAATTAGAGAGCAGCTGACAGATAATGTTGGTTATGGTCACCGTTCCATGATGGCAGGCAGATTATCTCAATGTAGGGACAATGGCTACGATCACTGACTAGTACAGTCACTGCCTGGAAGGAAAGCAGTGGTAAACTATCTTCTGAAAATATACCAAGAAACTCAAACAGCAACATGGAAAGTTAAATAGGAAAAAGATCTGGTGGTGAGGCCCCCAGGCCAGATAGATCTAATTTTTACACTGGGGAAGAGTGTGAGACAGAGGTCAGTACTAGTAATTGTGATGACAGACAAAATCCTGACGGTGTTACTAAGGAAAACCCCTGCATCAAACTAAAAAGAAAAATAAGAGTAGGAACATGGAATATAAGAAGTATGTATGAGGGGAAGTATCAAATAATAAGTGACGAGATGAAAAGAACAGGGATACACATTTTGGGAATCTGCGAACATCGATGGAAAGGATCAGGACACTTCAAGAGCGAAAATGATAATATCTTTATATATTCTGGTGGAGAATTAGGAGGAAAGAATAGAGTGGCTTTTTACTTGGACAAATCAACATCAAAAGCATTACTAGGTTACAATCCAGTAAATGATAAGAATCCTCACAATCAGACTTAAGGGCACTCCTGGAAATGTAACAATCATCCAGATATATGCACTTACATCAGCAGCAGAAGAAGAGGAAGTAGAAGACTTATAACACACTGCAAATGACGACAGACCAGGTATGGAAAAATGATAATGTATTAATAATGGGAGATTTTAATGCAAAGATTGGTACAGAAAGAACAGAAGATGAAGGTCATGTTGTAGGGAAATTTAGCATAGGACATAGAAATGAAGCAGATGACAATCTAATAGCGTTTTTCATGGAAAATGAGCTAATGATTGCTAACACACTTTTTAAACAACATCCAAGAAGACTTTACATATGGACATCACCTGATGGGAAAACCAATAATCAAACAGATTACATTTTAGTGCAAAGAAGGTGGAGATCAAGTTTAACATCAGCAAAAACTTTACCAGGTGCTGATTGTGACACAAATAAATAAGGTAGATAGAGGTGTATGGTGCAGTTTTACAAAGTGAGGGAGGGAGTGAGTAAGGTGAGAAAAAACAAATAGAAAGTATGAGAATGTATAAATGAAAAACATACAACATCTGATATTTCAGCGTGAGCCTTATTCGAGGATACATACAAAACAAGACAAAAACATGAAGAACTTATCTGAAATGTCTTCCTCCGAGTCGGGACAGAAAAGTGTGTAGTAGAAGAGAGAAGGAAAGACCACGCTGCCTCTGAACAAAAGATGCCCAATAGGGCCAATCGTGAAGAAGAGGTGGAGAGAGGGGAGGAGAACAAGTGGGAGAAAGGGGTGGGGGGAAGGCAATAGAAGCATGATGGCCGCTAGAGGTGTCGGGTGGGGGGGGGGGGGGAGGGGGGAGGGAAAAGGGGACGCGGGGAGATAGTGAATGAAGAATATAAACACCTGCAGGGAGAAAATAGTAAATAGGACAAGACCCTAAAGACACCAATATGTTGGCGGAGAAGAAAATAGGGTGGTGGTAGGGAGGGGTAGCATAGAGAAAGAAAACAGAGTTAAAAAAAAAAGAAAAAAGGCCAGTGGAAAAATAAAGAACTTACAGAAAGCTGAAGACATTGTTAATTCCAGCCGGGTGGAGACAGCCAGTCTGGAAAATAAGGCGCTGTTCTAGGACCCTCCGAGATCGTACATCAGCAGAACAAGAGCGGATCGCACTGACAGAAATGTCCTGTTTACCCCTGTGGTTGCTAAGGCAAAAATGTTTAGCCACAGGTGTCCAGGCCCTCTTAGAAATATCACTGAGATGCTGGCAAAATCGATCTCCTAACCGTAAGCCAGTCTCACCTATGTACTTCAAACCGCAACGTTTGCACATGATAGCATAAATAACATTCCGTGAAGTACAGGTGAAACCCGCCTGAACTGACAACGTGGACTTAGGGAAGGAGATCTGGCTATCCTCGACAACAAACGGACAAGTGTTACATCTACGGCATCCGCAACGTCTGGTACCGTAAAACGTGTCATCTGTCTTAAGATGACTACGAATTAAAAGGTCCCTGAGGTTCTTGTCCCGTCTGTAGGCCACCAATGGGGGTTCCCCAAAAAGTTCACGTGTCTCAGGCTCGGTCTGGAGGAGGTGGAGATGGCGAAACAGTATGTTTTTAACTGCCAAGCTATGAGGGTGGTATGTGAGTACTAGTTTCACCCTGTCCGAGCTACAGTGCGGTTTAGGGGTGAGGGCTTGTTGCTGCGATATATGGCTAATGCGGTTCCAAGATGACGAGAGAACGTGTTCTGGATAGCCGCGTTGACGGAAGAAATCTAGCATTTTATAGCCTTGATCTTGGAAATCCAAATCCTCATTACACAAACGTCGCAACCTAAGAAGCTGGGAAAAAGGAATAGAGTCCTTACACGATCTGGGATGGGAAGAAGGGTACAGGAGGTAGCTGTGAGAGTCTGTAGGTTTATAGTGGATAGAAGTAGTGAGCCCGGAAGGGCCGATAGAGACGGCAATGTCGAGAAAGTTAACGGAAGTAGCAGAGACATGGGAGGTGAACGAAATGACAGGATTGTACTCCTTAACAAAACTGATAAAGTTGTTAAGGTTTTCCTCTGGCATTGATGTGACCCCAATTTTGATTGTGACACTGACTATGAGTTATTAATAGCAGACATGAAGATAAAGATAAAAATGACAGTTGCAGGATCAAGATCACTCCGCTTTGATCTTACAAAAATACCAGAACAATATAATTTAGAAATGAAGAACCATTTCAAAATCCTGATGGCTGTACAGGAGGAGATGACACCAGATGATTTGGCTACACAGGCCAGAGATATCTTAATAATAACAGCTAAAGACATGGTTCCAGTAAATAAAACAAAAAAGAATGGATGGTTTACAGCAGGCACACTAGAACTGATAAAACAACATAGAGAAATGAAGATGCAATGGAAAGTGACAAACAGCAACAAAGAGAAATATAAATCTTTAACAAAAGTACGAAGAAACATAAAAAAGACAAAAAAACAAAACATACAAGATTGTTGTGAAAGAATAGAAGGACATCATAAGTGTGGAAGAGATAGTGAAATGTTTAAAGAAATGAAGACACTGACAAGAAACGTCACATCTAAGCTAAATGTAATTTGTGATGAGATGGCGAATACCTTGACAGAGACAGAGGAAATTCTAGAAAGATGGAAGGAATACTGCAGAGGAATGTATGAAACAACTGACTGTGAACAACAGTGTGAATTATTATTGGAGGAGAAAGAATCTGAACTGACAACAGAAGAAGTTTTATGGGCAATAAAGAATCTGAAAAATGGTAAATCACCAGGATGTGATAACAGCTGAATTTATTAAAGCAGGAGGAAAGGAATGTGCAACAATCTATCATGCACTATGTAAAAGATATGGCATTCAGGTATCTGGCCAAAAGAATGGAAAAGAACTGTATTCATATCACTGCCAAAAAAGGGTAACCTGAAATTATGCACAAACTACAGAACTGTTGCCCTGATTAGTCATGCCAGTAAAATTCTGTTAAAAATCATAATGGGTAGACTTTGTAAGAAAATAGAAGAAGTCAATATGGTCCAAGCTGGTTTCAGGCAAGGAAGAGGATCAAGAGATCATATATTCAATATAAGATTAATAATAGAGAAATGTAGAGAGTTTAATGTGAATCTATATTTATCCTTTATAGACTACTCAAAGGCATTTGATTGTGTACAACACCAGAAACTTTGGGAAATAATAGAAAAAATGGGATTTCCAACACATTTGATATAATTAACATCTCTGTTTTATCTAGACCAACAAGCAGCAGTAAGAATAAATGGTGAAACAACAACTTGGTTTGACATAAAACAAGGGGTCCGTCAGGGGTGCATATTGTCGCCTTACTTATTTAACTTGTATACTGAAAATATAATGAGAAATGTTAGAGAAGATGTAGACAAAGAATATTATGATGCCATAATAGTTGGAGGTTATGATATACCAGAGATTAGATATGCTGATGACACAGTCCACAACACAAAAAGTAATAGAAAAACTAATTATGTCAGTCACAGCCATTTAATGATAGTATCACCTCAGACATCTTAGCTTACAAGTGTACACAAAGTGTGAGAAAATATGAAAAAACTAACAGTAAAATAAGCATGATGCTGTAAGAGATGACCATTATTTGAACCTTGCACTTCAGTAAGACAAGCAACCACCTAGTTGTACGAGAGAAACATCCATTCGGTCATTTTGCAGTTAAGCATTTCCTTGTCCAACTGGAATCCACCATTTTAGTCATGGTCATTCTCTTACTCTTTTTCTTTCTTTCACCTCTTAAGAGCTTTGTATGTTTCAAGTTAACATGACAACATTGTAGTCCATCGCTTCACTGTGTGAAAGCCTTGCCGTTTCCTATTTTCTGAAGATGAAACTATGAGGGTTATGTTGGAAAAGATAAATGTTCACTCCAGCAAAATGGTTACGATGAAATTGGACAAGATTTAAAACAAAATGGCAAAAATAAATGATTTTTGAAAAAAATAAAGAGAAATTAATGAAAATTAAACAAGAATAAATAACATTTGAAACAAATAAAAACTACAAACATGAACGAAAATTAAAACGAGCACAGAAGAGATTATGAAATATTTATACTTTAATTTCATCTCAACATCATTTTATTATTCAGTTTTAGATGCACACAGTTAAAATGCTTGAAACACCAACAAAGACAAATCACCAAAAGCAATATGTTGTATTATTTGTAATTACACATTTTGATTAACAAAAGTACTGACACAAATGGCATCGACATCTTCCCTTTTCTTATAACTCCAAAAAGTTCAAGTTTAACGCTTTAGTCTTTCTACAGCTTCCGAAATTTGAAATAGAAATAGCTCATTAGAAGTGGAGGGAAAATTAAAGTAAAGATCTGCTATTAATATATAAAACAAATTAATGTGGGATCCAACAGTTTGTGACCTGAAAGCGAAAAAAAAAAAAAAAAGCACAGCTTGTGCACAGTGGTAAATCACATCCAAAAGATGACATACTTCACAATTCTTGTACTAGAAAAAAAAACCACAAGACTACACTCACATAAAACATAGCACATTTCTTGACTTACTTCTGTAGACAGTGTTATAAGTACTCACAAATTTTTTTCAAGAAATATTTTACAAGTTTAGTCAAATTGAGCTTCTGATATTTAAAATACACCACAAATACACAGGTAGACCACACAGAAGGTATCGGACTTGATTTTGATAAATATGCTCACAAATATTTTCTAACTGGCTGCTTCCTCATACTGACTCAATCTTCCTGACACCAAAGATTTTTCAAAGACCACTTAAGTATGCCTATAATCAGTTGGAAAGTTAAATAACTTCAACAAAACATTTTCTTATTTGATAACAGATTACCATTCCTGAAAATTCACTGGACCTTGATCTTTTTCAGTTGAATCAAGGTAATTCAGGTGGGTTTCTGAGATTTCAGTCTCAGTACATGATGGTTTGTCAATCAGTTTTTTGCTTTTTTTTTAGACTGTATCATTCTGAATGATTCAATGAACAATTTTTAAAAATAAAAACAGAGGTTTCTTTTTAAATGGACCACTCCATCACCAAAATAAAGCTCATACATTAAAAAAAAAATACTTCAACCATCTTCACATCACCTGTTAAGAGATTTATAATTTCTTATCATCATATTTGTTACCTGACCCAAGAATAATATTCTTTTTTCTTGTACTTTCACGTCTCCAATCTATGCTTTGAGTAAGTACCACCTGACAACATGCATACAAAGCATCAGTCAATGTACAATCAAGGAACATGCAATACACACATTCTGTAAACAGGACAAAGATTTTAGCATGTACCAGGTTTGATAAATACATAAATATATGAATACATAAATATAGCATTATTTTTTTTTAATATGTGAAAATGTAAAAGTTGGAATGTATCAGGCATTGCAAAGGCGGACAAGACTGCAGTTACTTTATCCTCTTTTTTCCTCTCTCATTTAGATGATTTTTTTTCCCAGAAATGGGGTCTGTATTACACATTAATACAAGGATTCCCAACTACAAAAGTCCTCACCACCATTATGTACTATATATTACAAGAAGCCACACATACACAAATCCTAACACAAAAAACATAAATCCTGGATCAGTAATTTTCAGGATACTTATCATCATGTGCCATTTTCCCAGTGAATGTTATCTGCAATAGATCTTCAGATTTCCCTGCTCCTTGCTTTCATAGTGCACCTGACAAAGATAGGTCTTGGTATTTGTCCACCCATCAGTAGAACTGATGATATTGCTCCTTTTCATCTTTCAACTTCTTCAAATATGTCAGTGATGGTCTTTTCTTCTTTCAAGCCTGCTCTTCAGGTATCTCCAAGCCTCCTCAAAGGAGGAAACCCTGAACTAAGAGATATTTATATCTAACATCTAAAATGGAGCAAAGTTCAGTTCCCAGAAGATCCTGAATCATAATCCAGGATCAATGGTCTTGAATATTTTGAGTTAATAAACAACTCCTACCTTGAGCCATACCAATGTTCCTGCCAATTATTTTAAATTTAACATTATAATATCACCTTAACAAATAAAAAGACTCCATCCACTACATGGAGCAAAATCAATGCATTTCTCCCAGACTTTTAAAAATGTACACAGATCTGTAATGATCAATGTTTCAAAGCCATTTAAACTACACAACTCCTGTTTACAATTCTGAATCAGAGAAGTGAGTAATTTGGCAAGTTTGAATTCACGCACGCATGCACACACACACACACACACATACACATATATTCAGAATAAAACTGACAAGATTAAGAAAAATATAATCCTAACAAACTGTTCAGGTACCTGAATACATCTGTGTCTACTTTTCTTAAAAGAAACAAATATAGAGTTAACAATGAAATAAAATTACAATATAGTTTCTCTGATAACCTGTTACGTCCATACAAACTTAAAAACACTCCCATAATCTGTAGAGAAAAAAACAGCACTGCCAGCTTCTTATATTCTTCTTCTTATTATTATTTTCTGAGTCATTAAGGCTCACTGCCACAGATAAAAGTTCACTTCTCACATACAAAATTTAAAAAAAACATTTACTGGAAAAGAAAAAACATCTTTCACTGTGTACAAGATTTTTGCTTCAAGAGAAACATTCACACTCTGAAAAGTTAAGTAACAATAAACTTAAGCAACATAATTATTTTTCATGAGAGATAGATAAGGATGAAACAAGTTATTTATTATTCAAGCCACAAATAATACACTCTGGCTAATACAGAAGAAACATACTTCTTGATATATCTGAAAGGTTAAAAATTTGTATAAGAAGAATAAAACACACATTTTTAAAAAGAAATGAAACAAAATACAGAGTGGGAAAATGAAGGAAGCAGATCTATCATTTCAAAATATACAAACAGCAAGATTTGGTACATACTTGTTTAATGAAATGAAGTTAATTTTCTGCTACATTACAGCAGCTCAGACTCTCCCATACTCACATGTCTTGTCATCAACTTGCAACAATCATTAATAACACTGCAACTCTCCTGTTTTATTTTAAACAGCTTTTAAAAGAAGAGAATCAAATGCTAGCACAAGCGTTCCAGGCAGGGAGCTGCCACCAAGACCTGAAAAAAGCCGTCACCTTTATCCTGGTCAAACTGAGCTCCAGATTTAGTATAGCTAGGCATGAATGCCAAATAAATTTTTTTTAAAGCATTTTTTCTCTCTCATCATGTGTCTAAAGTTCATATATCAAACAGCAGTGACTCTGTGGAGACTCACTAGAATGTTTCTGGTACATCATGCCAATATTTTGGCAAGAACCAAACATAGCAGAGCATAATGGCACTAATGGCCATCGTGACTAATATAAACTCAATATCTTTTGTGCAAAATACTAATGCGTCATGTGCTGCTGCATACTGTATTACAGCATAGGTTTCTACACACAAGAGACCTGATATATGAGGTGGGTGAAATGACAATTTCTGTTACAAAAGTAGGAAATAATTCAATAAAAGGTGACCTTCTGATCAGAAATGTAAATCACAATACCACCATTCTAGATTTTTAAAAAAATCTGTCATAATTAAATTTATAATCATGATTGTCACCATTTCAAATAAAAATCACAAAGACTGGTTACATACACATCAGTGTGAATCAACATTCATAAGTAAACTCAGCCTAAATTTAGAGCTGTCACACTGCTAGTTTCAGACAAAAACCATGTTGCCTCTATTCTTACCGTTTCAAAGACTGCATTCACTGATTTAGAAGAGTGAATTCTGTGAAACCTCTCTTCTTAGAGGTCTAGTGTCAAGGATGTTTATCAGGTGGCAGGACCAAAAACTTTTGTTGTATCTTAACCACCATTCTTATTCATACTCTCAATGTTCTCCATCTTCTGCTTCCACTGCTCTTACACCGACTCTGATCACTCACTTGCACAGCAAGTCAGAACTCAGACAAATCCATCACCATCATGTGCTACACCACTTTATGTGGGCAGACATATTCCTCTAACTTGTGTTGTTCTTTATGTCTCCAATCTGATTACATTTCTGCTCCCATGTCACTTTATCACCTTACTCGCATATTTTTCTATCTTCCTCTCTCGTTTTTGCTTTTACTTCTTCAGTGATTTTCAGGTTCTGCAGTTATATCTTCTCAAAACAACACTGATTCTGACCATAAAATAACACTGAAATGATTCTGACTGTCCTCCTCTTATGGTTTAATTAACTTAAAATGTTTGGCAGCTTCCGCTGGAACTTCATCACTTAGTTTTCTGGTCATGGGAAGAGCTTGACGCATAAATCTTCAAAACCACACTTCAACGATGGTAGGGACTCTTAAGCAGGGGTGGAGCACCTGCTGCCCTCATTGTCAAAGACAGCTCATTATATTTAATGACAGTCTTCATGACGTAAAATGTTGCTCCAGTCTTTGCCATTTTTGACTTGAATTCATGAGATACTCAGCTGTTACTATTTTTCTAAGATATGTGAATTTATTCTTTTATTATCGTGTCTTCCAATCTGCAGTGCTAGACTTCTGTATTTCTGCTTTATCCAATGTCATCATTACTCTATTTCAGTTAAATTAGCTGTATCTAACCCTGTGTTAGATGTGGATAAAATTATCAATTTTAAAAAAATCACAAAATTACATCTGCTGAGAGGAAGTAGTTGGGGTAAAGATAAAGTAAACAAGTAAAGAGAACTCTCATTTTCAAATTCAAGACAGAGATCATCTCAGTAAATTACTCCCTCATAAAAAATGAATTTGAGTCAAATTCTACTGCAAAACACAAGCATTTGAACAGGACTTGGTTAAAGCTAATTCAATCACTGAATTATTTTATTATAATTAACATTTCTCTGGACCTTTTATTCATGGTGTTAAAAAAAAGTTAACAAAAATGAAAGTTGGCCTGATGTTTTGTCATATTACACATCATGCCCCATTAGATTCTTATACTCTAGTCACATGTTTCATAAATATTGATTTGTTTAATGTTGGCTGCATTGCATAAACTCCCCCCAAAAACATCATATGTGGTGTGGACTCCCTGAACTAAGGGAGGCAAATACAAACATCTGTCATATATTAATGTACTCTGATTGGATAGACAATAATGGTAGACATAGCGTAAACATTTGACATGTAACAACAATGATGCAGCATGGTCTTATTATGTCATATTTCACACTGCCAGAATTAAAACAGTACTCTCCATTCATAACAACAAAACACAAAAACCATGACCACCGGTTAAAAATTTACCCCACCGTGAACAAGCATAAAAATGTCTCAGTGCCCTGGTTTACAATATTCCAATCCAATATTTTGTGTCTAATCTGAATGTATAAAGTGTTTCAATGAAAATTCTGTTAAAATCCAAAAAATCCAAACCACTTAAAACTGTAAGATTTCTTTCAATAGCCAAAGGACTAGAAATTTTGTAAAACTTTTCTTTACAACACAGTTAACACTTTATTTCAAATATGAAAAAAAAAACCTATATATATATAAATTTGCAAGCAAAATGAACATTTATGAAAGTGAAAGACGCAGAGTGGCTTTGATATGAAGCCTGCAAACTAGACGTTTCTCTAATGTTCTTAAAAAAAAAAAAAAAGTTATGACATGGAACTGTCATAATAGAAAAAAAAAATAACCAGTGGGTCATGATTTCACTCCTTGAAAATCATCAAAATTCTCCTGGAAAACTTCTCAGTGCTAGGAAGAAAAATTTCAAATCTCTAAATCATTTTAACACTATGAAGCTCATTATGTCACACTCATCTATCAACACAATTTTAGTTTTCATTATTTTCACTACCAGTGGAAACATGAAAAATTTATATGACAAAAGAGGTAACATAATCTCAATCAGTGTTAGAGTGTGAAAGAATTACATACAAAATTTTCACACTGGAGGTGCCATCATTAATGGACAATACATCCCACTATTCAAAAAGTTCAAAAAATATATATCTTATATCTTACATCCTTCCTGTGCTGCTAAAAGTCACATAGGGCCTGCATGGTGGTTCACCAAGATTTCCTGTCTTCGGTGAGTTTTTCAATCTCATCAAGGGATGTTATGCCCACTGAACTGACCTCTCTTAACAATGTCCTCTTTAAAGTTTCATGTGGTCGACCTCTTTTTCTTAAAAAAAAAATATATATACATGCACAAAAAAATCTCAGATTATCTTTGTTCAATAAAAACAATTTTCTGATTAATGAAATGAGTTACATTTTTTTTTATCTGTTCATATATAGCTGCATCTATTTCTCTAGTTGTGATTTTAGATATCTATTTACACTAAACAAATTCTCCAACAAGTATACTGTTGTTGGTCAGGCTGCTTTTTTGTATGTCTCATAAAGAAAACATTCTCAGAAGATATATTCATCGCTGTTTTCTTATCTTCTTTAATGTTATCTTTAATACCTTGATGTTTTCTTCTGATGGCAATTAAAATTATGGCATTAATCACACCACAATTGAAAACCCAGCTAAAGATGAAAACCACTTTTACACATCTCTGCCTCAATTCCGCACAATTCAATTAATAAAAAATATGATATATGAACTGAATAATATCTAATCTTTGACATTAAAAAAAAATATATGAATGAGATTCTGTATGTACTTGAGCGAGGTATGTATCTGTATGCATGCAA
Organism: Achatina immaculata; assembly: GCA_009760885.1. Taxonomy (NCBI): domain Eukaryota; kingdom Metazoa; phylum Mollusca; class Gastropoda; order Stylommatophora; family Achatinidae; genus Lissachatina; species Lissachatina immaculata. The sequence continues at coordinate 47,120,602 of CM019717.1, read as the reverse complement.
AGAGTCAGTACGTACTCGAGTAAGATTTAATTATGTACTTAGGTGAGATTCAGTAGGAACTAGAGATTCAGTAATTAAGTACAAACTACTAAATGTGGACAAAGCACTAAATACCACCAAACACAAATAAGAAATGTAATATAAAGGGAAAAAAACCCAAAGTGAATGATAGAAAAAAATAACTCAAAGAAAAAAAAAAGAGAAACAAATAATATTTTAAATGTTTTAAAAAAAAATTCTGAAAAGGCTGGAAATTTATTTAATAATCACAAAATCTGATTATGAAAAAAAGGAAAGAAATCATATATATGGAAATATAAAGTCAACTATTTATGACAAATATCAACAAAATAACATAGAAGTGGAAAGCCATGGTGAAAAAAAAAAAAATCAAACACACATCACAGCTTTCAACAAAAAAAAAATCAGAAGTGTACACGTATGGCAACATTTACAAGTCTGGATAAAGTTTTCTAAAGTATGAAAGGGCCATTTTCTAGAATATTTGGGAGAAAATAGAATGTGATCTTTTTTGTTTTTTAAATATAAATATTCCTATCTACTGCAAATAATCTGAACTAATTAAACCAACACACTTTAATAAACAGTGTCAGTTTTCTCTGATCACAGTGAAATAATCTGAAATAACCCAATTCTACTTTCATTAACCCAATGTACTCTAGTATCAGTTTCCTCCGATCACAATGAAGTATTCTGAAATAACCAAATTCTACTTTCATTAATCCAACAAACCAGAATAAACTGTACCAGTTTTATCTGATCACAATTTGGAATACACTGTAGCAAGTTTGCATGGAATGCAAATGCACCCAGTTCCATGTTAATAAAACACTGTAGTGAACTTTCTAGAATCTTCAGAATGCATTTTTTTCCTCACTATACACTGTACTCTGTTTTTCAAATACAAAAACTCAGTTTTTATGTACAGACATTCATCATTCTGAAAACATAAAATGTATCCCAAAACAAGTAATTATTGTGAAACCATGTTTTTGTCAGTCTCTTCCAAAACCTCTCATGTCAACAGATACAGAGAAGTTCAATAAAAAAAAAATTTTTTTTAAATATATATATAGTGACAATCTTGTAGGATAATACAGTTCACAGAAAATTTGCTAGATTTAATTAATTCCTTTATTTGTATAAAAAACTGTTTGTATGTCTGAATTCCAAATATTTTTGAATATAACAATCTATCTGAAGCCACATTCACCAAAATATCATGAAACATGTTTTTTTTTTGTATTTCATGAACTTTGTAGATACTTTAACAATTCAGTTCTTTCTTTAAAGATATTCCTTCTAAGCTTAATCCTTTTTAAAAAGCTGTTTGAATTTCACTTACAAGTGGCTCTACCACAAACAGATGGACAATGATATAATACATAGGGGTACAGCATTTTCTTTTTATAACTTCATATTACTAGAGATGCAGCACAATTTCTAATCACTGAAGTGGACGCTGATACAGAATTAAAAATGTGTGGCTCAAGCTTTCTACAAACTTCAAAACTTTTTTTCCATTATGTAAAGACTTCCAAGACACTCGAGTTATATTTTACTATTAAGGGAAACAATTTTCAATGTAATGCTTAATCTCTTTTCAGTGTTCAAAATGAATTCTATTCACTCACATCTGATGTATGCTGCTAAAACATCCTACTGTCCAGTATCACTGTTCTACACATTTCTATTCTGCTAACAAATTATCACCTCAATATTCATTCCTGAATGCAATAAAAAAAAAAAACACACAATGCACAGAGATTTTTATTTCAATCATATTCACATTGCATAACAACATCACATTATAAATTCACTTCATTCACAAAACAGAAAAGAATAAAACTTTTGTCTTTATTTCTGAATCTTAACTTTATAAGGAAGCAAAAACGTTGTTCTTATTTCATCAACAGCTCAAGCAACACTGACTGTTCACCCATATCACCTATACCTGATGCTCAACAACAGACTCACCAACAACTACAATGCTGACGTATATGTACACTACCACTAAGCTTCACTCTCCACTTTGTATTTGGTACTGCCATCTGAACTGTTTTTCCAGAACTTGATCTTGGATTTGAACTGACTTGGTCGGTGCTGAAAAATGACAAATGTTATGTTATGAATATGGTCACAGATCGGTATGCTATGAGTCACAGATCGGTATGCTATGAGAAATAATTAAAGCGAAGCAATACAACAAATAACTATGGTTAATTACTTGATAAATGAGTTTCAAAAGCAATCATGTTGTTGGTGATTACTTAACCAAAGAGTAATGAAAGCATTCAGGTTGTTGATTACTTAACCAAAGAGTAATGAAAGCATTCAGGTTGTTGGTGATTACTTAACCAAAGAGTAATGAAAGCATTCAGGTTGTTGGTGATTACTTAACCAAAGAGTAATGAAAGCATTCAGGTTGTTGATTACTTAACCAAAGAGTAATGAAAGCATTCAGGTTGTTGGTGATTACTTAACCAAAGAGTAATGAAAGCATTCAGGTTGTTGGTGATTACTTAACCAAAGAGTAATGAAAGCATTCAAGCTGATGGTGATGAAAGAGTTCTGAAAGCATTCAGGTTGTTGGTGATTACTTAACCAAAGAGTTCTGAAAGCATTCAGGTTGTTGGTGATTACTTAACCAAAGAGTTCTGAAAGCATTCAGGTTGTTGGTGATTACTTAACCAAAGAGTTCTGAAAGCATTCAGGTTGTTGGTGATTACTTAACCAAAGAGTTCTGAAAGCATTCAAGCTGTTGGTGATTACTTAACCAAAGAGTTCTGAAAGTATTCAGGTTGATGGTGATTACTTAACCAAAGAGTTCTGAAAGCATTCAAGTTGATAGTGATTAAAAAGTTCTGAAAGCAATCAGGCTGTTGGTGATTACTTAACCAAAGAGTTCTGAAAGCATTCAAGTTGATAATGATGAAAGAGTTCTGAAAGCATTCAGGTTGTTGGTGATTACTTAACCAAAGAGTAATCTTCTTCTTCTTCTTCGTTCGCTTCTACCACCAAAACCGCCCCGTGATCCTACTGAATTTACTCCTGTGGTCCTCAATAGTTCCTGTGGTCCCTGAAAGGACCACATGAGATCCCTGAGAGGACCACAAGAGGTTCAGAGTATTGCAGGGCTTGAGCCTGTATTCTCGGTGGGTCTCAGAAGCGGGATTGCGTGACACCATGGTTTTCACTGCACCAGTTGGACTAGAGTTGGACTTTCTCACCAGAAAACCTCAGCATGATTAGGATACGCATACATCCCCGCCGGGTGAGAGGTGGTTGCCTATCTAGACTGCACTGGTCCAGTGTCTCTGACTTCATAATTTTGTGGTCGTGGCCGCTACCTTTCCCAGTTGTGACCAGGACGGAGCTTTTGTCCAGGAGGATGAATCCTCACCACTAGTGAGTTTCACCTGTGGGTTGAGCCGGTTTAGGCATATTATCCCAGTATGGGCATGTTTAAGATGTGACCGACCTCTAGAGCGGAGGTACCATGACATGAGTAGCCATCAAGTTTCACCCCTGGTTTAAGCCGGTTTAGGCATATTTCACCAGTATGGGTGTATATTGGACGTGGCCAGCCTCTAGAGCAGAGGTGCCGTGATATGAGTAGCTGTCGCCGCAAGACTACTGGACATATCAATTAAGCTTCACTTTATCCTTTCCATCATCTTTTCACACCGGGGCTGCACTGCAACCCTAATTGCTTTTTTGCATTTTCTTCATTGGCGGGGAGGAGTTTCACTCCATGCACGGCATCCGAAGAATCTCGCCAGCAGTGCCTTAACCCCTGGGTTAAGCCGGTTCAGGCAATTCACCCAGTATGAGTGCACATAGGACGTGGCTGACCTCCAGATTAGAGGTGCCATAATTTGAGCAGTCCTGACCTCGAGACTACTGATTACTTCACTTAATCCTTTCCTTCACCTTTTCCACATTGGCGCCACACGGCAACCCCATTCGCACCTCTCTTCACTGGCCGGGAGGAGCCTCACTCCACGCATGGCAGCTGAAGAATCTCACCAGCAGCAAATCAAGGAGTAATGAAAGCATTCAAGTTGATGGTGATGAAAGAGTTCTGAAAGCATTCAGGTTGTTGGTGATTACTTAACCAAAGAGTAATGAAAGCAATGAAAGCTGATGGTGATGAAAGCATTCAGGTTTTTGGTGATTACATGATGAATAAGTTTTAAAACCATGCACCTTGATGGTCATTACTTGATGAAAGAGTTCTAAAAGTATTCAGTGTGATGACAATTAACTGATGAAAAAAGTTTTTAAAAAGTATTCTCTTTGATTCCTTCTTATGCGGATTTATCCTATTTTTATCTTAATGTTGGAATACATCATGGTACAAATTTTGTTGCTTGATCTCCCTGGAGTTGCAAGTGTGATGTTCTTAGAGGTCAACACTGTGAAGATGCTGTAGTGTATGTATCATGTCTGACTGGGAGTAGATTTTGGTGGCTTGCTTCAAGACCCAGTGAACACAAAATGCAAACAACTTCTTGGCATCCTCATCACCGAGCCTGTTCCTTGGAGCATCAACAGAGAAATGGAACATGGCCAGCTCTGGTTCACAAGCTCTGACAACTTCTTCTTCTGGCCTCCTGGAACTGTGAGCTGGTGTTCTTTGCAGGCGATGAGGTGAAGATGTTCAGGCACAGCATCATGTTAGACTGGGAGCAAGTTATGCTGGCTATTTTTCAGTCCTTTAAAAAAAAAACAGGGGGTGTGCAATGATTCCTTACCAAACTCCACCACGATGAGGACTATGTGATCCCTGCCCCATTAGCCAGGCTATGCCTGTTACTATGGATCCAGCGGAGAGGTGGGGCAGGGTCTTGGTTGGCTATGGTTCACTAATCCTGATGAGTCATGAATGCCAAATTAGACAGCGTCTCTGCTCCCACCCCTTGTGCCATTACTCAAGAATAATGCATCTCTGCTTCCATATAATGGTGAAACTTGTTAAAGAATTAACTTCCCGTAGTTGCATAAAATGGAACACAACAGGCCAAAGAAAAAGAGGCAGACCGCATGAAACTCTTAAGAGGACACTGTTAAGAGAGCCCAAATTAATAGGCATAAAATTCCTTGATGAGCAGTCCTGACTCGCCAAAGACAGGAAAAACTGGCGAACTACCTTGCGAGCCCTATGTGACGTTTAACGGCATGGGAAGGATGTAAGATATAAGATAAGTTGTATCCATACTCTGCAGGTTCAGCCTCAGTGACAACTGTACTCAAGAATCAAACTATAATTTATTTTAGGAAAACTACCCAAAGATATCCGAGTTCTTTTTCACTCATTGGATTCTATCTAAAGGTGGTCCTTACTGTTATCAATAAGCAGAAAAGCTGAAAACTGAAGATCGGATACTATGTTCAACAAACACAAGTTTAATGTCTGAAGTGGCTTAGATATCTTATAAGTTAAATAAGAGAAGATGGAAGAAATATCATCCTGTCCACCACTTAAATAAAAATTATACCTACAAACAACTCAACAGCAAATAAAAAAACATAGGTCACAAAGAAAACAAAACAAAACAAAACAAATATATATATATATATATATATACTGTCCAAAAAAAAGAAATGCATAACTACTGATGACCCAATTTTAGCCATAACTTTGATATTCTATAGCTTTTTAAATTGAATGAATAAATTTTTAAATTGCACACAATAACACCTGAGGGTTTAAACACCCACTTGACAGTTTCTTGCATCATCTGTGTGACAAGAATTTATTAGTCCCAGGGGTTCTCAACTTAATATGGTGTGTGGCCTCCGCTTGCATCAATTAGCGACTGGTATCTCCTGGGCATAGATGCGATCAGATGTCTGATGTGCGCTTGTGGGATAGCTACCCACTCTTCCTGGAATGGCTGCCACAGATCACAATGATTGGCTGGAGAAACATTTCAGTGACAAACAAGTCTTTGCAGTACATCCCATAGGTGCTCGACTGGATTCATGTCTGGAGACAGGGATGGTCAGGGAAGGATGAGAATGTTGTTGACAGTCAGGAACTGTGTGGTGAACTGTGCAGAATGGGGTCTGGTGTTGTCCTGTTGAAACACAGACCTTTGCACAGCCAAAAATGGAAGAACATGGAGTTGAAGAATTTCACTGATGTATCGTTGTGCATTCAAGCCTCTTTCAATCTGCACCAATGGACTCTCCTTCCATTGAAATTGATCATTCCCCATACCATTACACCTCCAACACTGTGCGGCGGAGCTTCACAAACGCAATTTTGGGCAAAACAATAATTTGGCCCACGGTAGACCCTTCTCCACATATCATGGCTGTGCAACAAAAAGGAAGATTTGTCACTAAACCAGACATATCTCCACTGATTGTCAGTTATCCAATTAAGAAAGGACCTTGGTGAGGTCGTCGTGCCACCAGTCCTGCTTCATACAGTCTATTCCGGGCAGTTTGATCAGACACATGACGTCCTGCAAGCAATGATTAGGCACTTGAGGAAGCTGTTGTAAACCTGTTTCTGAGGTGATGAACCAGAATAAAGTGATCATCAGCTGCTGTTGTCACCCTGGGTCGTCCACTGCGGTGCCAGTCTTCAGCTGAGCCAGCGACTTGGAAATGGTGCCAAGGTCAACTGATGTTACTCTGCTGCATGTTTAAATGCCTGGCAAACTGACTTTGACCAATAGCAATGTTTCGTAAATTTTATGACAGACGCCCATAATTGTCTGCTTGAAAATTAACTGAATTTGTTTGTGTAACCTCATCTTTTTATAGGGTTTCATTTGCATGGGAAGTGAGTTGTGCTTACCACAAAAATCATGACTTTTCCTTAAACGCAACGTGAGTTATGGTAAAAAAATGCGTGATTAGCAAGGGCAGCTACTGCATTCTGACTATACACGAGAATAGCAAAATTCACACTAAATCATGGACCTGATATCTTGGTGACAATTTTTGGTTTGGTTTGAGATACCCGGGAAAAAATTTTTTGTCATAACATACAAAAAATGAAGCTTATATATAAGCTATGTGTTTCTTTTTCTTTTTGGACAGTATATATATATATATATATTATACAAACACGTATACAACGAAAACAAGAAAAAAAAAGATCCCACACAAGAAACAAAAACGTAAGACATGTTCTATAAACTAGAGATAGATGTAATAGATGTGTGCACACTGGAAAGGACACATCTCGCAATGAACCACAAGAACATATCCAGCATACAAGGAACAAAGTAAACAGACACTGCCAACATCAGCACAAAACATATACTGCATAAGTCTACACTCTGAGACCAACTAGTTATTTTCAAGTAAATATCTGCAAAATTTTCCCAGAAAAACACATATTATATCTCTTTACAGAAACTGTTGTTGTTAACCTTCTCATTCCAGGTTCTCCATGATACTTTCTGGGCATGTAATGACTATGGCTGACTGTCTCTTCTTCTTACAACTCTGTTAATTCACCTGAGAACTTCATATACTGATGCCTGTTACACCAAGGCTTAGACTATATTCTGCATTAATTAATACACCAAGCTGTTATTTATTTCTTTACATATTATGTACATGTAAGGAAATGTAAGCTTAAATGTACATGTAAGACTGCTGTTGATCGTAGAAGGAAAAGTGCCAAAGATTAAGAAGAAGTGATTAGTATATTTATCTCTTATGGCAAAGTATGCTGGTACTATCCCAACCAGTAAACCTAGCAGTAGAAATAGATACCTAGCTCCTCCTACAACAGGCTAAGAAAGGACTGCCAAATATGACACTGAGAAGACCTCTGCTGTGCAGACAGATCAAGGAAACAAATACAGGCATAAAACACTAAACATCCCCTATATGAATCAACAGATTAATGCTGGACTGCTTTACATACTCAGAATCTGCAAAAATGTAGTGGAATGGTTAAAAAAAAATGTAGTGTACTTGCATGAAAAGAATGTCTGCTTGTAAGGCAAGGCACAGCAGAGTGCACTAGCCACACAGATGTTAAATGTTAGTGATCAAAGAGAGAACCGGGATATTCACTTAAAAAATATGAAGTTTTACTCCACTGGGGGGGGGGGAACGGGACACACTTTCCCATATGAAGAAGCAAGCTAAACCCAATTAACAGTAACAACATAGTGCTTACCGCTATCAGCCACATTCCAGATTTGGAGGTGGGGTGAGTGTAGGCATAGTAGACCCAGCCAATTATTGCAGCTAGCAGTCCAAAAATAATGAGCACCACAATGACTATCACAGCCACAGGCAACTCACTCTTCTTGTTGCACTTCCCATCCTAAAAAACACAATAAAAACATCAGTGTGTGGGGAGAAAATACCATGAAAATGCCATATAAAGGGCAGAAAACACAATAAAAACACCAAAAGTGGATTTTTAAAAAACCCAATAAAAACACCAGTGTAAGGACATAAAACATAGTAAAAACACTGGTGTAAGGAAAAAAAAACATCACTATAGTGAGATAAAAACATATACCCATTTATGTGAAATAAGTATACATCTTTTTTATAATACACTGCACAAGTGAGAGAGCAGTCATTATACATTTACCTCATGCATTTTAACTTGGCCTAAAATGACACAAACTAAGTTATAAATCTATATTTTTTCTATAAACACCGATTACTTCATACTATTTCTAAAATTATATACACTTTAGAATCCTGTGCATATAAAAGATCAAAATTCTTTTAATTAATCTCTATCTGATAACAATCTCATCCTATACTGTCTTCTTGGACATTTCCTTCCCTCTTATTTTTTTTCATTGCTTTGTTTGACACTGAATTTTTATGATGTAATTATTTTTCTTCCTTCATATTGCAGGTTCAATTTTTTTAACAGAATTTGATCCACTAACTGTTATTTCTTAAGCTCAAACGCTATGATCATTCTGTTGACAGTAATCTGTTAGCTTGACCTGTCATGTAGGACTGCTTCAAATTTGATTCAGATCTCATATGGTGACTGAGCTGACAAGCGAATCTTCCAGCAATAATCACAGCTCACATAACCTGTCACTCGGACACTAACCTAGCTAGAAATTCTAACTCTATCAGAAACTCTATCTCTGTCGTCTCCTGTATATATTTTACATGTTTATATTTCTCTTCTGCCTAGAATTATTTTTCAGACGTGCTTTGTTCACATCACAGAGGCTTTTTTGGCTAATCTGTTTTGGTTAAAGGATAAGGTCCACGTCTGGAACTCTAGTAAAGCTGATGAGGATGGCAAAAGCTGAGTAGGAAAGAACTTTATCATCAATGCCCATTTTTCTGTCAGGATTTACTTCCCCAACCTCTGGCTCTTCTGGGTCACTCACAAGATGGCAGGTTCCACGAGCACAGGCAGTATCATTTAACTTTCATGTGGCAGCAGGCAAACCTGATCTCAGTTACAACTCTTTTCTTTTCTCTATTACTAAGACTGAGGTTTTTTTTTTTAAACGGTCAATGAATGATATAGTTTTTCCATGCACAAAAAATTTCTAAATCTTTATACTGAAGGCCTGTGGGGATTATATATGTAGTTATATTTCAATAAGCTATTGCTGTCAGTGCTATCTATCAGATTTCTCCTTTACTTCTGGACATTAGACAAGTAGATTTATATATAACATGAACTCAGAATCCAAAAACTCCATGAGCTGCCTTATACAAATGCACAGAGACACAAAAACTGACCAAGGATGGACATGTTTCCTTCTTTTTTTTAAAAGCCATCATACAGAAGAATGAACAATAAACTCAATAAATTTTGCTATTATTCTTATCCTACAGTGTTTTCATTCAATTCTGGTCGAGTAAAAAAGATCTGAGATAATAAATACACCATGCCATTGCTTTACAACCACATGTTATCAGTACTCATGTATAACATTTAAAATATTTAAAATTTATTACGATGTGACAAACAGTTTTACAAGTCTAGGTCTATCTTGTACTTTAAAAAAAAAATTGCATACTTTGGTCACCTGAACTAAATTCTTTGTGTTAACGCAAAACTGAGATTTATTCTTATTGAAGACATAGTCTTTTCGGCAACAGACCAATTACTACATTGCACAAAACAGATACAAACTTAGCAAAGCACTAGCCATTTAAATACACAAAGTGCAACCATAAATAAATGCAGATTAACAGCAAACTGGATTACAAATAAATATGTGAGCTATTCCAAAATCAACCCCTCCGATTTGCTGGTTAAAAAAAAAAAAGTAAAAGAACAGAAAAAAATTATTACATGCAAAAATTACATATATAACCACATTACTTTTTCCGTATAGTCGCCATAAAAATTCAAGTACTTGTTGTACCACATCATCAGCTTTTGCAGTCCCTCAAGAATAGCACCATCAGGGTATGAAAGCAGTTTTTTTACTCAAACCATCAGTTGCCTGTTGGCTGTGAAGCACTGGGTAGCCAATCAGCTCTTTATCAAGAGATGGTAATCCACTGGTATCAATTCCAGGCTATAAGGAGGGTGGACGAAAATATTGACATTTCTCATGCACGACTTGGCTGAATTTTTGAACGAGTTCCTCAGTTACAACTGAATGTCATTCTTGCCCCCTCTCAACCTGCACAAATGTGCACACACACACATGAATTTCCTGCACCAAATCCTCATGGAACTGTCACCTACAATGTTATCACCATACACATAACACAACTGACAATGAATCTCAGCTGTGCTGTGTCCTTCTGCTTGCAGAAAATGAATCACACCAAGAACCTCACAGCTGACAGGAATGGTGATTACAGGGTCATGTTTACTCAGTTGCTACTCATGCACACTTAAACAAAATGAACTGTGGTCTGACACTGAACAAGCTAACACTTTACTGGTTACTCTAGAAAATGCACCATGCCACTATGGCAAACCAGTTTATTTTTAATCAGCTATAAAAGAAATGATGATTGCGGTAAAACTGGTTCTAGATTTCCTATCGCTCTCACTTTTGCTCACTTTCCTCACTCTGTGTACTTTTTTTGTAAAACTAAACCATACACATGTCTACCATTATTTTTATCAGCCAATCGAAGGTTGATAATGAAACTGCCCATGTAATTGCATAACAATGCTTCATGCAGAAGAATGGAATTTGGTGAAAACATGAAAAAAGTGGAAAATTGTTACAAAATCATTGAATTTCAAACAGAATGTATATTTGAATGCAAATGAAACACATACTCTCAAAGCAAAAATATAAGCTAAAAAGTGGGATGGTATTGCAACATGCAAAAAAACAAAAAAACCAATCACAGTGCTCCAATACAACAGCCATGGTGGAGATGGAAGCATGCATTAACACAGAAGAGCTTGATAAAAGTTGTAAAATGCCAATAATGCTGGGAAGGCTGTTTGGAGAACTGCAGAATGCTTACCACTGGCTCCCTAAACAATGCTAATAAATGATATTTATGAGTTGAAGCATGGTAACATTTTATGCTGTTAATTTCAGTTTGCATCCACCCTGTTTATAGCACTACACAAAGTCACACAGTGTGTCATGTAAGACTGAATCATTTCAAAATCATTTTTGTTTTTTTTTTTTATTCACAGTGACTTCATTCAGCCAGTTTTTTTCTTAACTTTATGAAGAAAGTGGACTGAAGAATTTACTCATATTCTGTTTTAATCTCAAAGTAAAACCAGTTGTGAAAAAGATCACATTCACTTCTTCCAAGTATACCAAGTGTTTCACATAAAAGAAGACCACATTCACTTCTTCAAGTATACCAAGTGTTTCACATAAAAAAAGACCACATTCACTTCTTCAAGTATACCAAGTGTTTCACATAAAAAAAGACCACATTCACTTCTTCAAGTATACCAAGTGTTTCATGAACAAATGATCTTTCTTCTCTGAGTAACACTGATAATGAAAATAAAATGAATTTCTGTCAAATAATTGTGACAATAAATTCATATGTGATAGCAAAATTCAAGTAAACAGAATGGGCATGGCTGCATCTGTCTATGCAATAATTGTGAGGGAACCAGTTAGATCATGTGAATTTTGTTTTCTCAAAGAGTAAAATTTGTAAACTATATTTTAAAATGACTTAGTTTAAATAATAAGAAGACAGAAGTCATGGTCATATCCATGAAAGAAACACCAGCAAAATGCAGCATCAAAGTAGAAGGCATAGAATTAAAGCATGTGGAAATATTCAAGTATTTAGGAACAATAATAACACAAGACAGAAGATGTTAAACCAAAATAAGGAGCAGAGTAGCAAAGGCCAAGTCAGCATTTATGAAAATGAAAAACATACTGTGCAATAAAACTCTGTCAATGAACACCAGAAAGAGAGTTATTCAGTGCTACATCGAATTTGTACTAAATGGATGTGATGCATAGATGATAACAAAGAGTACTCAAAATCTACTGGAAGCGGTGGAGATGTGATTCATAAGAAAAATAATCAAAATACCATGGACAGCAAAGAAAACAAATGAAGAAGTTGGGCAAAAGAGAGAAATTATGGCAAAAATTAGAACACAACAGTCTAGATTTGTAGGATATGTTTTAAGAAGAGGCGAACGCTTAATGACAACAGGAAGACTTGAGGGAAAAAGAGACAGAGGAAGACAAAGAAACAAGATATTTGATGGACCAAAAGAGTGGCATAAAGCACAGTCCAAAACACAGCTTACAGAAAGAGCAAAGGACAGAAGGTAGTAGAAATCAATGACAACCAACAACTGATTGGCATGGACCAGAGAGAGAGAGAGAGATTATAAAATAAAAATAAACTTCCCTCCTATACTTGTATAAACTTGAAATGTATGATAAGTAGCCTACCAAAAATAGCACTAAGATGGACACCACAGGGAAGAAGAAGTAAGGGCAGACCAAAGGAGACATGGAGAAGAACAACAGAGTGGATGTTGGGCAATCAAAGGGCTCACTTGGGCAAGAGCAGAAAAAACAGGCAGAGGACAGGCATTTGTGGAAAACCCTTGCCCTAGGCACTTAAGGTTCAGAGAGAGAGAGAGAGAGAGAGAGAGAGAGTACTGATGATTAGTCATTTTTTAATGATGAAAATGGCAGAAACTATTATGGGCAAATGTCATTAATAAAAAAATTTTTTTCACCAGTGGTTGTAGCAACAAACCCCATCTATATTTTATATATACAGCTTTTGTATTTTGCCACATGAAAGCCAAGATGAAAAGACACTTTAATGAGGAAGAAGCAGTGTACATGTGACAGTGTATTGCTACAATTAGCTCTGTAAAACTATAATAAATCTGAAAATATTACTGCTACAATGAGCTCTGTAAAACTGTAATAAATCTATAAATACAAATGTTATACAGCTGGTGATTTCTCTCATAAAAAAAATACCTCCAAAGAATTCATTTTGCTTCTCTTGAGTGCATATGCATCTTTATTCAAATGCATCTGGATTTGATTTGTTGATTTTCATGATTGGCATCTGAGGGAGTTTGGTGGGCCAAATGATCATGTTTTCTTTTTTTTTTAATCAACATTTTAAAATCCAAAATTCCATACAGTATGTAAAAAGTTTTGTTAATAATAGCATACTATTATTCTATATTCATTTCTCTTTGATAAGAAACAAGACTTTAAATGCTTTTAACTAAACAGTTGTGCCAATATTAATCTGTAAATGAAAGGATATTATTTTATGTCTGAGTGGCCAGCTTTGAATCTTATATCTTATATCCTTCCCGTGCCGTTAGACGTCACATAGGGCTCGCAAAGTAGTTCGCCAATTTTTCCTGTCTTCGGCGAGTCTTTCAACCTCATCAAAGGATTTTATGCCTGTTAACTTGGCCTCTCTTAATAATGTTCTCTTCAGAGTTTCACGCGGTCTGCCCCTTTTTCTTCGGCCTGTTTGATAGCTTGTTTTGGGATTCTCTGCTCATAACAAGCTATCAAGTGGAACACAACAGGCCGAAGAAAAAGGGGCAGACAGCTTTGAATAATGTGTGCTAAATATTCTTGTCAACTACTCTATGACCTCATGGACATTGTTCAGTCAGTCTGGATCATCAAATATCCAGCACTGAGAATCAAAAGTAATAATAAAATAAAAGCACTTTTAATATTTCTTCACAATGTGATGTTTCTGCCTAATTATTCTGAATTAACTTCTATATGATGACTGAATTTGCTCAAGATGATGTTTCTTAGATCCACTTTCTGGAGAGTAAATGGTAGCCATCTTGTAAGGTCTTTGTAATGACACCACCAGGTCACAATAGCTGGTCAGAACCAAGCAAAAGTCCTATATCACTGCTACGATGTACAGCATCAGCAAAATTAGTTTTTAAAAAAAAAACTTATCCTTCATCACACCAAGGGCATTGTATATGAGAAAAACAAAGTTAAAAGTAGCAACTTCTGAGCAATTTTTAGGACATCTAAGTATCTACGATCACTGAAGCCAGTTCTTCCACCTCACGTAAGTACACAATCTTCACCAGTTTAGCACTGGGAATTTTTTTTAAAATGAATGTACGTGTAACTGTCAGTTACTAATTCAAAGATACGGTGCAATGCACATCAAGATTATATTTTTTTTTAAAATGTAAGTATTTTCAAATCTGTAACAAATATCTTTATAAATAGACAAATCCTGTTTATACTTCAAATTCAAAGCAACAGAAGAAACAGAAAGAAAAAAACCTGTGATAAGCAACTAACACTGTTTACTAAACAAAAAATAAAAAAAGATCTGATAAATTAAACAGTACCTCCCAAAGGAGATTTATGATCCAGTCTACTTCACTGAACTGTTCCCCCCCCCCCCCCCCCAAAAAAAAAAAAGAAAAATTCACCATAACAAACTCAAAACTCAAAGATGGATCTGAACACATAAGCCATAAAGCGGCGGCACATGTGACTGCTTAAATACCATACTTACTAGACAGGGCTTTGCAACAGGGCCAAAGTCAAATGGATTTATGATGGGCATAGGTGGTGGGGACAGAGTTGAACAGATCCTGACATCATCAGTGTTCTAGTTTTTTTTTTCAATTTTTTTTTTAAAGAGTAGAAGACTAATAAATCCATGAAATGTTTAGTTTCAACATATAAAGAATGACTACTGAACACAAGAATGAACAAAATTCTGCATATATGAACAAGTGATACTGGAGATTTCTGATAAAATTCAGATATCAAAAACTATTGCCAACCAAACAAATGACCAGAATTGCCATTTCAGAACAGAAATTTATGATAAAGATTTGATTTTAATGGCTGCTCTTTATGTGGCCAGTCCTTCACCAAAAATTGCATAGTCCATTTGAAATCATCTCATAAGCCATGTTATCTGCTTCAATGAATGTAATATCTAGACCATCAGTGATATACTTGGTCCATCATTTCATTCTTCAGAAACCATGCCCACCATTACTATACTCTCTAGGCCATCATGTCATTTAATGACCAAATAATAACTTTCTTTTCTTGATGGCACTGAGGAGCCAGTTCTCATTCACGTTTTGTTCTTCTGAGCTCCATTTGTTGTTCCTCATATTCTTACATGACATTCCAAGGGTTCTTCTGTAACATCTCACCTAAAAAAAAATGATCCTTTTCTGTTGCTACTGAACTTGTAAATGGCATATACACTTTCAACAGACCAAAACTGATTTTTAAAAATGCGTAAAGAAAATTATACTATCATATTTTCTTTCATTTTATTACTCAGCATTCTAATTCTTTCTAAAATATATTTCACACACTGTTCATATACAGATCAAATAAATTCTATACTAAATCTATATTTTGGTCACTTTTCACTCATTTCCATGCCAAAATGTAATTTTTATGCATCTTCTTGATATTGTCTTTTCTTCCCGAATTATCAATATGATGTTTTATTATAAATGCTAAAATTTTGAGACTTTATACTGTTTATTCTATACACATCCTACACAGTCATTTTAACTGTTTAACTTGAAAGTATCCTCACATGTCATCATGTTGTTTTTCTAAATGATCTGTCAGTTTTTGCCCTCCATTTTTTTTTTTTTCCTCCTTGATCATGAGCAATTCTATCACTGGCCTGCTGCTCCTGTCTTCTGACTGACCCAGAGGAGGAAAATCCACGTCAACTAAAGCCTCTTGCTGGTGGCCTTGTGGACATAGTTTACCAGATAGTTTATCAGACTGCATCCCTAGAAAGCCAGGTCTAACTTGTGTGTAAAGTGTCAAATTTTCACTTTTCAACCATCAAAACAGGAGCTAGCTAACCTCAGCATTGATGGCTAAAGAACTGAAAGGTATTTCCTCTTCTTCTCTGAACATTCTCAGATGTCAAATTTGGTATCTTTGAAGAAATAGCAGTCTGCTTCAGGTTGCCAATACTACCATGTAACTTGGTCAGGATTGGTATTTGAGTGTCTTTTTTGCCACTCATGTGCAAGGCAACCTTACAGCTGATGCCAGGCTATCATTTTCTAGTTGCATGGGTGCAATCATCAGATGTGCCTATCTACAGCATATAAACATGTGATATCTCAGTCTGTTGTGGCCTGTGCAGTCTGAAGATCTTGTCCTATTCTCAGCCCAGCTGGCAATAAAAATTCCTCCGATAATCTGAATGTTCTTTCCAATTTGGTTTTATATTTGGCTTTGATGAGTGTTTTGGCTTCATCATATGATAACTTGAGCCCAGCTGTGGGAGTTCTCCACCTTTTCCTGGTAGTGAATCAGCCTCTTCATTCCAGAAATAATACAAGCCTCAGGTAAGGAATTCTTAGAACTCATGAACTACTAGTTTAAGATTATACATACAGCTTTTGTGCTCTTAAATAATTATCATACTATTGTTTCAATTAGTAACAAACAAGAAAAGAAACTCTATATCCCTTAAGTAAACATTCATTAGGAAAATCTCCAGCAAGCTCTGTTCTTAATGCTACATGATTAGCCTGAACAAGTCCAATGGTGATATGTCATTTTTATTTACAATTGATTTCTCTAGTTTACAGGCATAACAAATAAAATCATCATCATCATCATTAGCTGCTGTGCTAGTAGGCACAGTGGTCATTCTTCTCCGCAAATCTTGACAGATTTGATTTTATAACAGGTAACAAATGACTAAAATTTAATAATGTGCAACTTTCTATTCAACAAAAACAAACAGCGATATCTGATCATCTTTAGATATAAACTCAACAATAAAAATTAAGCAAAATGTCGTCTGATTTGCCTTTGCTGGCAGTCAACCAATTTTTAACTGAATGAACAAATTCAATGATCCAAAGTTAGGAGTTAACTTCTCATTTTGCACATGAAATTTAAAAAAAATTTTTTTTTAAATGTACACATTTATGACATGCGTTCACAAAAAGGATAAATTTTCATTACATTAAAATCATAGTTTTTTTATATCACTGGACTTTTTGTGGTCAGTATACACATCACATTATACTAAGCAAAAATTGATTTGTGAGATAGAGTGCAAAAATATAATTTCTATAACACAGTCTTTGATTGAATGTAAGCCAAAAAACCAAGACATGATAATAATTATGCAGCTCCAGATATGGAAAAAAGTCCTTAAAAAATCTATTTTGTGTTATACACTGCTTAGTATATAAATGCAAGTATGAACTGCTAATAGGTGACTTCTTCTGAGACACAAAAAAAATAACTGAATTAAAAATGATCTGTTAAGTCACTCACAAGCAAATTAACCCCCCCCCCCTTTGCAAAAGAAACTGATCATCTTTGGTTACTATCAACTGACCAATCATTTTCTGTTACTGCTTCATAACCTCATCGCTGTCAGATCAATCATTTTCTGTCACTGCTTCATAACCTCATCGCTGTCAGATCAATCATTTTCTGTCACTGCTTCATAACCTCATCGCTGTCAGATCAATCATTTTCTTTCACTGCTTCATAACTTCATCGCTGTCAGACTGTCTGGCCAATCATTTTCTAACACTGTTTCTTAACCTCATCGCTGTCAGATCAATCATTTTCTGTCATTGCTTCATAACCTCATCCTTGTCAGACTGTCTGGCCAATCATTTTCTAATACTGTTTCTTAACCTCATCGCTGTAAAATCAATCACTATCTGTCACTGCTTCATAACTTCAATCCCTGTCATTTACTCTCAGAATTTCTGATTGTAACCAAATGTTTAACTCGCATCTTTCTCATGCTGTTCTGTCTTTAGCAACAAAAAATATTTTGATGATGTATTTACTTCCATCTCCCCTCTGACTGACAATAAATTAAAACAATAATGGAAATGTGGGCTCAGTTAATGTTTGCCATGTTAGTGGAGAGCTACATTAGTTTAATACGTGCAAAAAGATGCTTGTCAAAATTGCTTTTACTGGCAATCCATGACAAATCAGATTTTTGAGCCAGTTAGGGTTGATTTGGCAAAAAACAAAACATTTTTAGTAATAAATACTGGAGTGTTAAATGGCAAGTTGGCGAATATTGAGACCAATGCAAAATAAAGCAGTAAAGAGACACTCAATTCATGGCACTTACGCCACAGTCGGTTGAAAAGGCCTTTGCACTTTTTGCGTCCAGTACTGTGCTATGTGCCTCAGAACTGCTTGAAGTGTGACCCGCTTGTGGTGACACTGAACTGGTGTGTGCCAATTGTGTAGGGACAATGATCAGTGTCACAGGCTGCTTTCCAGGGGTGGTGGAGAGGTGTGAGGAGTCAGGGATGTTTGTGGGGGGATGTGAGGGGGCAGAGCTGTATGTTGTTGGCACCATACATGTGCTTACCTTCTAGAAGTGTTAAAAGTAAGAAAATGTTGTAACTGAAAAATTTATAAACTTAGAAACTGAAATTCTGAATGCTGAAAACTGAAAATTATGCACAATTTTACTTAGAATCATAATGGATTTTAACACAACTCTGAAAGGTCAAAGGAATGGACAGCATGGCCAGGCACTGTGAACACCAGCTTTTCTTATCTAAGAAATATTAGTTTTAATCAGGGTAAGGTCTGCAGATTCCTTCTGTCCTACAAACACCACGCTCTGTGGTGACTCCTATAAGTAAGCAGATATTAATTTCTCAACCTCAAGAGTACTCATCCCTGCCCCTCAAGGGGAAATTGGTATTGAACGCTGCAGTTCCTGACTAACGTCAGCGCATTTATCACGGCTATTTTCATGATCACTTTGTTTTCAACATTAACCAATCAAAAGACATGCTTAACTGTGTGAATGTAAAGTGCCTAGATGAGATGAGACAAAATCTTAAATATGCCACCTATCAACAGCACTCATTACATATAAACTGCTTTGATGCTTCCATGCCCAATTCCCTAAAAAAAAAAAAAATCACATGTGTGACTCAACAGTAAGCAGCATCTGAACTCTCAATGTCAAAAGATCATTGAACACATCAAGGGTGTAAATAACTCCAAATTTCAAGTGAAATGTATTTCTTTTAGTGTACAGAAAAGACAGAGGTTGAAACTGAATGAATGAAACATTATACTAAAAGTTTAGATTATCTTGTTAGTTCTTGTGTACATGACCTTCTGTTGTTTTGTTAGTTCTTGTATATACGCTTTGCATTGTCTTGTTACGTTGTATAACGTCTTGATATTCAGGACAGCTGTGAACATTGTGAATGTCCATTTTCATTTGTACCTTAAGCCATTAGTAAGTCCGCAAAAAAGAATATTTTTTTTCTTTTTTAATTTTCTTTTAAAAACATTTAATTTCAAAACAAATATATACAGACTGAACAAAGAGAATGGCCAAATAATAAGATGAATAAGAAAAATTTGGTCAATTTTGTTGTTGTTGGCACATGCCTTCAGACATGACTTTGAACGTGTTTAAGCAGAGTTGTCTGATCACTCTGACACTGGGGGAAGCTGATTTCTATTCTGAAATAATGCTTTATATGTCTCCTTCCATGAAAATGTCATCATAAACTGAATGTGTGTCATCATGTGTCATGGGACCTCCTGCAGAGATCTGTGCTGTTCAATGGCCATTTATTATTGAGGTCCTTACAACCCAGCCAGTAGACAGACCAGGAAGGCAGATCCATCAGAGGAAATACCCATCCTCAGATAAGTGTTTTGGCTCTATTAAACTTCTGACACTCTAAGTGGGGTGGGCCCATCTTGGTCATGACTCCCAGAGGTCCTGTGAATTGTTGCTTCTTTTTTTTTTTTTTCTGTTCCATTCCAGAATAGAATCCGCGATCTTCCAACTGGCACTGCACTTCAAAAGTGCATCTTAGTGATTTAGCTATGGAGGACCAGTACTAGTTGTGACAAACGAAATTAAAAAGTTCTCAATGCTTGTCACACATGCTCCACAGCTAGAATGAGGCCTTTTCTGCTGAATCTTAAGGCTTTTCAATGCCATTGCTCTTGCCTGTCCTTTATGCCCAGTTGTTTACACAGGTCACATGCTGAATATCTTGTTGAATCTATGCATAAAGTGATCTACATTTTGTGTTCAGCAGCTTTCAATCCAAATGCAATTCTATTTGCAAGTAACTGATATTCATGTGAATGTACTGACAATAAAATATACAATTTATTTTGGCTGTCTTATCTTGCAGGAAGACATTCTACAACTTCAGAGATGGTTTTTCTATTACACAATATAAAAGTCTACTATTCTTCAGGAACATTATTTTTAAAATATACAATGAGGGTTTTGTATGGTAAAATAAGAGAACACAGTTTTATAGGATTAGACCTAAAAAAAATCATAGATAAAGCACTTCAGTGAGACATGAGAGAAAGAAAAATCACAAGAGAATTATGTGGGATTCAAACCATGGACTCCGGTATCATTACCCACTCAGTTTAAATAGATCATCTCCTACTACAATAACAATCCAAAACCCATCCTGTCTAAATATCACATCTAACATAACAGATCATGCAATCGTCAATGAAGAAGTGCCATGTGTCTTACACTGATACTACATGCAACAATGAAACTTAATGGTGCTAGGCACAAGTGTCAAAATATCTCCAGTCAACAGTTCCTGAAACTGAAAAAAAAAATGGTGCAAGCTGTAAATAAGACTGATAACTGAATATGAAGATGTAATGAAAGACTGGCACCAATATCAATGACATACCGCATTAGCACAACCTTGTTTGTCCCAATGCTGGCGATACCAGTCTAGCCCATCTGAACATCGGCCAATGGTGTTACACCATCGACAGTTAAATTTAACGCCTTCATGCTTAGTGCAGGATTCACAGTCAGTCAGCCGGTTGCAAGCTGTCGGAACAAACACTTGAATGTCATCAATCTATGTTAAGCTTCATTTTTTAGTCGTTTATTTCTTTTTGAATATCAAGCTTCTCAATTTTAGAATCATATTTAAGACAAACCATAAACCTCAGGCACCATGGGAAATGGATAAAGGTGGGTGCGGCAAACATCGAAATCAGATAACAACTCTCTGATCTGTATTCCTCCTGATCAAAGTGTTTCAGTTTCAAAATCAATTCTGATATAACTGTGAAGCACAATGAGATCATGCATTCCACTGCAGGGAGATCACAATACAGCAGAATTCTGAGATAAATTTAGTCATCCTACTTTGGTAGAAATTCAGGTTTAAAGAGTTAAACCACCGCCCAAATTGATTCTTTGCATAGACAGGCACACCAACACAAGAGAGACATCGTATCTGATCTTTCAGTCACATGTAAAGTATCATTTTAAAAAAACCTCTTGTCTATATTCATTAATCTTATATCTTTTTAAATTATGTTTCACCATTTGTTCTCTTAACTTAGATGTCTTCCAACCTTTACTTTTATGGCTTCTAATTCACTGATAACTGTGAGGTTCTACTTCTGGAATTTTTTCCATATTATCAACTGCATATCAAGTTTTGCCAGTGAAATCTTGAAGTTCTCGGAAGCCATAGCAAAGATCACACTGGATGGGTAGTGAGATTCTAGTGGCTTTCTTTAACTACAAAAGTGAGCTGAAAAAGTGAGCACCCTTACCACCTCGAAGAACATGACCCATACTCTGTTGACCTGGCTGTAACATCTCAAAAGACTGCTTCTATGTTAACGTGGCTTAATGTCTCAAAATACTGCTTCTATGTTGACATGGCTTAACATCACAAAAGACTGCTTCTATGTTGACATGGCTTAACATCACGAAAAAACTGCTTCTATGAAGCATTTCCTGAACAGTCTTGACAAAATACAGGTTCCTAGCCCTTACAACCACACCATTTCTCTGTCTTTATTTTTCACTAAGAGAGATTTCTTTCTAAAAGACTTTCCTGTTGTTGCACGTTCCACATGCTTGTTCCACTAAATGATTCAAATTTTATGAAACATTTAACTTGGTTAGTGAGTCCCTCGAGTAAAATAACAATAACTCTCTGGCAATGTAAACTTACTTGGCAGTGGATTAAGAAGAATAACAACTCCACTATTCACAGATGACATGCGAAGTGCCACCTTGTGATATTCATATATAACTCTCCTTTTTATATCTGAGAAGGAAAAAAATTTTTTTAAAAATCTTAATAACTTGTGCAAAGAGTTTGTTTATATCAGCAAGTGATTACTTTCTCAAACAACAATTATTCAAGAATAAGATGTTAACACCTCCAAAAAAGACATGAGAAGAATTGAAAATTTGATTTTCACTTTAATTAGATATGTTTTCCAATTAAATTTTACTAAATAACCCCTCACCCCCAACCCTCTCAGAGTGGTTATTACTATGTGAAAATATCAACTCATGAAATGTTTTTAATTTATGATGACAGCAGTCCCCTCACTCTCTGCATGGTTTAGCCTAGATAATCATGTGAGCAGAATTATCTTTGTAGAAGATAAACTTAATTTAAAAGACAAACTTCAGAAGATATACTATAAACCTGAATTAAAAGACAAACTTTAGAAAATATAGAATAAACCTAATTTAAAAGAACAAACTTTAGAAGATATACAATAAACTTGATTTATTAAAAAGACAAACTTTAGAAGATATGCAATAAACCTAATTTAAAAGAACAAACTTTAGGAGATAAACAATAAACCTAATTGAAAAGACAAACTTTAGAAGATATAAATAAACCTAATTTAAAAGACAAACAAAATGACTGTATTGGATTCTGGGCTGATTGGCTGCTGGAACTGCTGTGTATCTTTCTTATCTTTGTGAATGCAGTATCCGTCAAACTGTTCACAATGTTTGTTTTATATAGTACAAGATGTTATGTCCCTAACAGAGATATTCACAAGATCCTATCTGCTCTTTTCTTCTAGCTGACTCACCAAAACAATCTCTGTTACTAAAATATTTTAAACTTAGTGATTTCACACATTTTAACAAATTTTCGAAATCCTTCGACTATCACAGTCGATGGCTCCACCAATAAAAAAAAAATATAAAATAAATTTTAAAATATTTGAGATTTTTATGATAAGTATTATATATGTTTTTTAATTATGTCACTTTCATATAACATTTTTGTGGGGTGAATATGTAGTATAAGGTAGCAGTCAGCAACCCATATCTGAATATATACATATCTTCAATATTAAGTTCTTTCTGGCTAGTAAAGAGGATTAAACAAAGAAAACTTAAATATTTTGACACATTAAACATCATGATAATCTAGAGAAGACCGTCTTGGAAGGGTACATAATGGGAAAAAGAAAGAGAGGAAAACCAAGGCGAAGATGGTTGCAAGACATCGTTGATTATCTGCAAACAGATGCATCTGCAGCAGGACATCTTGCTTACAACCGAGAGGCCTACAGGAGAGTTGTTAGGGAGGCAAAGTTCCACAAGGGACATGCAAATGAATGAGGAATGAGTATGGATATATTTGTTCTTTTTTGTGTCCATGATATTTGAAGAACTCATCTGTAGCATTTACATTCAAAGGCATTTATGTGTTTCTCAGCTGTTTTGTTAAGTGTCTAGGTTTCACAGGCATATGTTGTGATGGGAAAGATGCATGCCCTTAAAAATCTTACTTCTGTAGTTCTGTCTGTTCCTCTCCACAAATTCTTCAGACGTTTTACTTTCTGAAGAGTGATAGATGTCCTCCTTTTAATTTCCCTCACTGTATCAGAGACTACCTCTACTAATATTTATTATATTATAAACTGCCTATTTCTAAGAACTATTCATGTCATTTACACAGATTTACCCCTGTTGAGATATTTTTCTACTCCTTTTCAAGTTCCTTTGTGTGGCCACAACAGACTTCTCTTCTACAAACCATACATGAATATCATCTTTCAGCATATGACAATGTCTAAATGAATGTCATTTTTTCCCAGGCACACTGCTGCTGTCTTCAACTGTCAACTATTTTTAGCTGGAATTTGATAGACAGGATCATGGAGAAATACATGAGAAATAATTACAGTTCTTCTTCTTCTTCGTTCGCTTCTACCACCAAAACCACACTGTGATCCTACTGAATTTACGCCTGTGGTCCTCGTTAGGTCCCGTGGTCTCCTGTGTGGTCCCCGAAAGGACCACACAAGATCCACGAGAGGACAACAAGGGGTTCAGAGTATCGCAGGGCTTTAGCCTGTATTCTTGGTGGGTCTCTGAAGTGGATTGCGTGACACCGTGGTTTTCGTTGCACCAGTTTAGTCTAGAGTTGGACTTTCTCACCGGAAGACCTCAACGTGTTTAGGATATCAGTGCATCCCCGCTGGGTGAGAGGCAGTTGCCCATCCAGTCCAGAGTTGGACTTTCTCACTGGAAAACCTCAGTGTGATTAGGATACGCAAACATCCCCGCCGGGTGAGAGGTTGTTGCTTATCTAGATTGCCCTGGTCTAGTGTCTCCGACTTCAGCATTTTGTGGTCAAGGTCACTATCCTTCCTAGTTGTGACCAGGATGGAGCTTTTGTCCAGGAGGACGAATCCTCGCCACTAGTGACTTCCAACCCTGGGTTGAGCCAGTTTAGGCATATTATCCCAGTATGGGCGTGTTTAGGACGTGACTGACCTCTAGAGCAGAGGTACTGTGACATGCATAGCCTTCAAGATTCACCCCTAGTGTGAGCCGGTGTAGGCAAAATTCACCAGTATGGGTGTATATCAGGCGTGACCGACCTCTAGATCGGAGGTGGCATGACATGTCTAGCCATCAAGTTCCACCCCTGGTGTGTGCTGGTTTAGGGATATTTCACCAGTGTAGGTGTATTTCAGACGTGGTCGGCCTCTAGAGCAGAGGTGCCGTGGTATGTATAGCTCTCGCAGCGATACTACTGGACATACCGATTAAACTTCACTTTACCCTTTCCACCACCTTTTCACACTGGCAATGCACAGCAACCTTTATTTCTTTTCTGCATTTTCTTCCTTGACCGGGAGGAGCTTCACTACACGCACGGCATTCGAAGAGTCTCGCCAGCAGTGTCTTAACCTCTGAGACAATCCGGTTCATGCATTTCACCCGATAGGACTGCACTCAGGACGTGGCCGACCTCCAGACCAGAGATGCTGTGATATGACTGTTTGCTTCGCTTTATCCTTTCTACCACCTTTTCCGCAGTGATGCTGCGCGGCAACCCCATTTGCACCTTTCTTCGTTGGCCGGGAGGAGCACTGCTCCACGCACGGCAGCCGAAGAATATCGCCAACAGCGGTAGATGTGCTACCAAACGTGCCACATATCTACCCTAAGTATCTGGTTTTCAGGCACCAGATATTCGCCCTCGCCCCTTCTCCTGTCAGTTTAAACAGTTCTGCCACGGGAAGGCCAGGAGCGGACTTGACTGCCAGAGGCTGTGTGAGACGCGCGCCGTTGGAGTGGAAATCGAATACTCCACCCCACCTCTGACAATAGCAGTCCTTAGAGCCAATTACAGTTCAAAACCCCACATTCATTTCTGAAATACCCCATAGAAAATACCTGACTTTGTGGAAAAAATGTACATGGCACCTCGAAGGTTCTAATTTGACTTTCATTAAAATGAAAACATAATGAAAAGAAAAGCAAGGTAGAGTGATGTACATACTTTCTCCCTTGATGTATGTGTCATTATAATATGCATCAGACAAGCCAACCTTCACTGGATGATCTTCATTTGATATTTTCAAAACCTGCAATGGAACCTAGTGGGAAAAAAAAACAACCATAAATGTTATCAGACACATTACACCCACACATTAGTGATTTATTTTCATAGTTACTTGCATGTGTTGACCAATGAGTGTTAATGGAGGATATGGCTCCCAGGAAGCCAGAGAAGGGGTAGTTGTTGGCTGAGGAGGCAACAGTCACAGGACATCAATGAAACTCTAAACACTACTGAAGCTGACATCCTTGATAGATAATGAGATGTTTTCTTTAGGATTTGTCTTAGTCCTCTTCATGTGGCTTGTCCACTGCAGAATGTTGTCCGCACTGAAGGAGACCCTTTCTGAATCAGTTACTGAGGTAAAGAAGAAATTAACAAAGCTTCTAAGACAACTGACAGAAGATAAAGTGTACCACCGCTCTGATCAGTGGAAGACCAGAATGCAATGGTGCATAGGTGCAGGAAGGGAAAATGCTGAAAAGGGGAAAAGATTTGAAATGTACATTTTCTTCTTTAACATTAAGTTACAGCATATTCTAATTATTTAACAGTCACACATCATATACACAAATGGATTCAGGAAATAAAACTACAAATCTATGTCAGAATAATACAATATATAAAATTATACATCTAGCAAAACCAGTGTTTACTTCAAACTAGCTAACAATTCAGTTTCAAAATAAAATATTTACGTTGATACAAGTAAATGTCAAATACTGTACATCCAGCTGTATATTATTTATCACTGTCAGTCTCATGTATTTGTACCCAAACAATGTAGCTTATGTTGGGAAGTAATAAACTTTGAACAAACAATATAAGCACTGACCGATTTGTACACAAACTGAATTGAACCATTCTCATTCAGGATTGCTTGAAAATGGAACTTTCCAGCTGAAAAGAAAAAAAAAATCTGTATTTCACCAACCATATAGAGAATGAACATGAAATACTTATCATGTTAAATGTAAACATTTGCTAAAACAACTCACATTAAAAACTAGCTTCCAACTAAACTGTTATAATTTTTAGTTCAAAAAACAGTTTCAAAACTAGCTTTAACAGACAGCTAATAGCAATAATGTTAAAAAATATATTTTCTAATAGAACATGCTATGGATTTCAAATTGCAAGTCTAGCTTAAAAGTTCAGATTTTTAAATGAACAACCAATATAATGAAGTATGCCTCAACAACTGCTGGATATGTCAATCTCTTCAACAATTTTTTTTAAAAAGTTTCCATCTCCTGTCCCCTGCTTTTAATTCTTTGAAAACTATATTTTTAAAAAAAGCAGAAAATAACCAATTTACAGCATCCTTAGAAATATAAACCTAACTTCTACTAAATAATTCCAGACAACGTGACTGCTAAGAACATTTATCATCCATAATTCGTTGCAGGAAAACTACTTGCTGAGAATCTTTATTGATATGAACACCAACAGCTTAATTCATTGCCAGATAAATTATATGCTAGAATATTCACACACAGAAACTGGTTTCCAGAAACGCCTACTATCAAATCTTTGCCTGCTTGGCATATGATCGAGAAACAAAGGTAGAATGTTCCTTTTTTTTTTTTTTCAATTTACAATTTTACAGCAGAGCAGGAAGCAACCATGCTCTAAAAGATATCACATATCAAATACTACCATATGTAAACAACTGTTTAACTGCTGTTCTATATAAACTAGACCTTTGTAGGAGATCAAGTGAGCGTCTGACTTCTAGTGCCAAGATTTCTGTTGATGTGGCCTCATTTCCATTTCAGGTGTCATTGGATCAGGCATGCATTTCTGACTAGCAACTTATGCACTTTTTTTTTGATGATATTTCATGACCAAGTGATCTGTGCACTGTTCTCTTCTGGCTAGCTGGTATGCTCATCCTACTTTCATCTATGCTTCTGTTCACAGTGATGATGTGAGGAGGTTCTGAACTATGTGTAGCAAGTGAGAAGGATGTGGAGCTTAGTATCACATTACAACCCCTCTATCTCAACTATAATCATCTATTTCACCTTCTCCTGGCTAGGTTAACATTGTATCACTCTCTCTCCCCTCCATGGTTTTCCCACCCACCACCTTCAGTTACGACCCACCTATCACACATCACAAGTCTCCATTTAAACATTCTCTATGCTCCGACATGCCTATTTATGAACAAGCATCAGACAAGCCACATCTTCTTACAAGTTACAGCTTAGTGCTCTATTCAAGTTTCTTTTTTTTTTTTTAACATAGCATTCATGTGAATCTATACTTTATTTCCTCTCTCTATTTCTTCGTCCTGTATGTTTTTGTATGATTAAGGCTCAATCATGCTGAAATGTCATAACTTTGTAGCCGTTAAGTAATAAAGCTGTTCCTACTTTTTTTCCTAGTTTAAACATTTTGGTATCACAGCTTTACTGCAGTGCTTCGTGTATAGTTGAATACTCATACACTAATTATTGTGTGTTCCTAGGAATCTAATTCCTCACCAAAGAATATTTTAATGATAATATTTTAAAATAAATTCCATTCATGAAATTACCTTAAGCACTGACCGATTTGTACACAAACTGAATTGAACCATTCTCATTCAGGATTGCTTGAAAATGGAACTTTCCAGCTGAAAAGAAAAAAAAAATCTGTATTTCACCAACCATATAGAGAATGAACATGAAATACTTATCATGTTAAATGTAAACATTTGCTAAAACAACTCACATTAAAAACTAGCTTCCAACTAAACTGTTATAATTTTTAGTTCAAAAAACAGTTTCAAAACTAGCTTTAACAGACAGCTAATAGCAATAATGTTAAAAAATATATTTTCTAATAGAACATGCTATGGATTTCAAATTGCAAGTCTAGCTTAAAAGTTCAGATTTTTAAATGAACAACCAATATAATGAAGTATGCCTCAACAACTGCTGGATATGTCAATCTCTTCAACAATTTTTTTAAAAAGTTTCCATCTCCTGTCCCCTGCTTTTAATTCTTTGAAAACTATATTTTTAAAAAAAGCAGAAAATAACCAATTTACAGCATCCTTAGAAATATAAACCTAACTTCTACTAAATAATTCCAGACAACGTGACTGCTAAGAACATTTATCATCCATAATTCGTTGCAGGAAAACTACTTGCTGAGAATCTTTATTGATATGAACACCAACAGCTTAATTCATTGCCAGATAAATTATATGCTAGAATATTCACACACAGAAACTGGTTTCCAGAAACGCCTACTATCAAATCTTTGCCTGCTTGGCATATGATCGAGAAACAAAGGTAGAATGTTCCTTTTTTTTTTTTTTCAATTTACAATTTTACAGCAGAGCAGGAAGCAACCATGCTCTAAAAGATATCACATATCAAATACTACCATATGTAAACAACTGTTTAACTGCTGTTCTATATAAACTAGACCTTTGTAGGAGATCAAGTGAGCGTCTGACTTCTAGTGCCAAGATTTCTGTTGATGTGGCCTCATTTCCATTTCAGGTGTCATTGGATCAGGCATGCATTTCTGACTAGCAACTTATGCACTTTTTTTTTGATGATATTTCATGACCAAGTGATCTGTGCACTGTTCTCTTCTGGCTAGCTGGTATGCTCATCCTACTTTCATCTATGCTTCTGTTCACAGTGATGATGTGAGGAGGTTCTGAACTATGTGTAGCAAGTGAGAAGGATGTGGAGCTTAGTATCACATTACAACCCCTCTATCTCAACTATAATCATCTATTTCACCTTCTCCTGGCTAGGTTAACATTGTATCACTCTCTCTCCCCTCCATGGTTTTCCCACCCACCACCTTCAGTTACGACCCACCTATCACACATCACAAGTCTCCATTTAAACATTCTCTATGCTCCGACATGCCTATTTATGAACAAGCATCAGACAAGCCACATCTTCTTACAAGTTACAGCTTAGTGCTCTATTCAAGTTTCTTTTTTTTTTTTTAACATAGCATTCATGTGAATCTATACTTTATTTCCTCTCTCTATTTCTTCGTCCTGTATGTTTTTGTATGATTAAGGCTCAATCATGCTGAAATGTCATAACTTTGTAGCCGTTAAGTAATAAAGCTGTTCCTACTTTTTTTCCTAGTTTAAACATTTTGGTATCACAGCTTTACTGCAGTGCTTCGTGTATAGTTGAATACTCATACACTAATTATTGTGTGTTCCTAGGAATCTAATTCCTCACCAAAGAATATTTTAATGATAATATTTTAAAATAAATTCCATTCATGAAATTACCTTGCTATAAATTTGTTCGCTAGGAATTTCCAGCAAATAAAATATTTCTAAAACCAGGCACTGACACAGGAAAAAAAAAACAGTCAAAGTGCACCTCCATTTCAAAACTACAAAGTCAAGATCTGACAAAACAAAGAGAAACAACATTAAAATTGCCAGCACTTACTGAACTAAGAAGCAAGATGGGACTATCAAACATTCAATACTCACACGTATTTTGATCTTTAAGCATGACATTTTTCCATTCTGCAATGAACCTTTTTTCTGAAATACAGTATCAAAAAAATGCATTCAATTAACTCATAAAGGCTGAATACAAAAGATTGGATGGAAACTTTTTTTCAGAAAATGTCATCATGAACTCCTTATAATCGATATCAACTACAATAAGACACCATAACCACCTGTTGTGATAAAACAATCTGTCCGGTGAGGTAGGGATGATATTTCTCCAAGGTGGTGGAACTAACTGAGAAGATCACCTCTTAGTTTCACTTTGGGAATTAAAAAAGTCACACAGCCTGTATATCTGTGCTAATAATGGTAGATAGAGGTGTATGGTATAGTTTTACAAAATGGCAGAGGGAGTGAGTAAAGTGAGAAAAAATGAATAGAAAGTATGAGAATGTATAAATGAAAAACATACATCTGATATTTTGACATGAGCATTTTTCAAGGAT
The DNA here is from genome assembly GCA_009760885.1 of Achatina immaculata. Taxonomy (NCBI): domain Eukaryota; kingdom Metazoa; phylum Mollusca; class Gastropoda; order Stylommatophora; family Achatinidae; genus Lissachatina; species Lissachatina immaculata. The sequence continues at coordinate 47,089,563 of CM019717.1, read as the reverse complement.
TACATACACAAACGGGACAAAAAACATATAACTGAATGAAGAACTTATCTTAATATGGTCTCCTGCAGATGTAGGAAACGGAGAAATGCGTGTCCACTGGAAGAGGCATAGAGACCACATGGGGCCACACAAAGGATAAGCCGATAGAGCCAATCGTAAAGAAGAGGTGGAAAGAGAGGAGGAAAACAGGTGGTTGAAGGGAGGGAAGGGCAATAGAAACATGATAGCCGTTAGAGGAGAAGGTGTCAGTGGAGGAGGAAAGGGGAAGTGGAGAGATAATGAATGAAGAACATAAACACCTGCAGGAAGAAAATATGAAACTGGTGAATAGGACAAGACCCTATAAACACCAATATGTTTAGCTCCACAGGTGTCCAGGCCCTATTAAAAATATCATTAAGATGTTGGCGAAAACGATCTCCTAAACGTAAACCAGTATGGTACCAGATGTTGCGGATGCCATAGATGCAACACTTGTCTGTTTGTTGTTGAGGCTAGCCAGATCTCCTTCCCCAAGTCCACATTATCAGTTCAGGAGGGTTTCACCTGCACTTCACGTAATGTTATTTATGCTATTATGTGCAAACGCTGTGGTATGAAGTACATAGGGGAGATCGGTTTACATATATATATATAATGTTATAAGCAAAGCATTCAAATAGCTTAGACAGATCCTTTTTGATATCCACCAGTAATCATATTTCAAAGTGATTTTTTTTTTCCCAAAACAAGACCATCTCAACATGTCTTTTCCACAGATGCATAACTCATTACTGTTAAAATTTAACAGTTTTTTTCCCTCTCCTCATCACAGCTGAGAGAAACTTTCTTGTGATAAGAATATCTCAGCATCTCATGACTCAAAGGCATCGCATTTGTACACTTCTATTTAAAGCTAAATATTACTACTTATCTGCTAGATGTTATTGCCTGTGGTGATGATGATGGTGATGATGATGATGATAATGAAAAACTGATAATTTACTCACTTTCACTCTGCAGATATATGTTTGAATCTGTGCTCAAGGACGGATCAAAATTTGCCATCAAAGGAGCTATATACTGTGTTGCTGTCAGCCACTGGTGTAAAAAGGGGCTCATATACATGAAACCTTAAAAAAAACAAAAGAGTTAACAAAACCTTTTAGATCACTGACACAAAACAGCCTTTTTTTTTCTTTCAGTTCATATACAGTTTGCATCTATTTCTCAATCTATCTTTCTTGTGGGTTTCTATTGCTGCCTATTCCATGGTTTCATCTTTATTATCACATATCTTTTCACACTGATTTTTTAAAAAACTATCATCAACTACTGCTTTAGCCACTGGTCTCATCATCATCAGGTGCTGTGCCAACTAGCATTGGTTATTATACTTCTCCAGAGTACTCGAACTTTCATGTAGACCATTAGCTCAGTTGGTGATCTCCTCCCACACCATCTCACTGGTCTATCCAGTATCATTTCTCTTAGTCTTCCCCTGGTTCTTCTTCCCTCTATTTTTCCTGTTGTTATAATATTTTCAATTTCAAAGCTCTTCTCACTGCATGTCTATGAACATACATTGTCTCTCTCTCTTACTTTTTTTTAACAAGATTTTTTTTGTCTCTCCAGCTCTTCTCATACATTCTCCATTAGTTATTTTTGTTGTCCAGGGAATTCGCAACATTCTTCTAATAAACCACATTTCTACTCTTTCAATGATTTTTGTGCAGACCTGCCTATTGTCCACATAATAGGCCACTGGCCTTATATGACCAAAATTTTGGATACTGGTTAATGTTTGTAAGCAGTTAAGATGTACTGCTATTGATAGATAACCGGTGAAGATGTATGGCTACCATTATTGATTAACAAAGATGATGTACACTGCTGGTTATTGATAAAAGAGCATAATTGCCAGTGTTGTCATCTGTGAAGATTTACAAAAAGCCAACAAAGAAATCTGAGCACTCATTCAATATGTCCCAGACCTTGTAAGCTATTTTCTGCTGGATATCAGTGCATCCATAATCTCCATCACAGCTACAGTTCTGGCTAGCAAAGGTGACAATGCTGGGCAAGCAGAGAAGCAGTATGACTATCCAATGTGATGCACAGTCAAACAAAGATATGATAACAGCAAGCACAAGTCAAATCAAACCGTCCACATGCTCTACTATGCTGGTGACTCCTGAAGTGAATAGTCTGAGAAAGGCAAGCAAATGCCCCAGAATGCATTGCAATTTTAGCACAAAAAGGAGTTACCAATAGATCTGACAGAGAACATCAAAGACTGGAGCGTATCAAGTCATACAAGTAGAATACACCACAATACAGAATATAGGGTTTGGCTGGTCAGAAGCTATCACACTACGTCTGAACAATTCTACTGAATACGTGAAGCATGGGAGTTCTATGCCTACTGTGAAAACACATTTGACTTCCATGTCTGTGCTCCTAAATATTACATGTCCATATTGTCCATATGCAGAATGGACAAGACCAAGGGCTGACATAGATGTACAGACACCTTGGAAGAAGACCTGAGGGAACTTGGAGTAAACAACTAAAGGGAGAAAGCCTGGAACAGAGGTAACTGGGGGCAGACTGTATCTGCAGCAATATGCCATATGAAGAGATAGAAGAAATAACAACTGTGGTAAAACTGGTTCTAGTAATAAAGGTAGACAGAACTGTATGGTTCCATTTTACAAAAAGATAAGAATGGTGAAAGTTGGCAAGAAGAAAGTGGCATGATATTTATATGTACTCATCTTACTTTCTGCCACTTCATTCATCCCTACTTTCATCATTCTTTCTACATTTTTGTAAAACTGAGTCATACACCTCTGTCTACCTTTATATATGCCATATGAGAGAGAGAGTGAGAGGTTCAGAATTTTCATTTCTGATACATTAATCACATCTTCTTAACTTACATGGACTAAGAATTATTAAAATTTTATGTAAAAAAATTTTCATCATTTTTCATTTAGAAATCTGTCGTGAAATTCGGATACTTCAGTATTTATTCTGCACAGCTGATTCAAGGCAAATGATTCATAAAATTAACTGTGTAAATAATATGATCTCCTTATTTTTTCTTCATATACAGTGCATAATTCTTAAAACTTCAAATTTATCACCCACATATAAGTATCACATGGCAGAATCCATTTGTATTACATACTGAAGTAGACTCTGAATATGCATATGTACAAATTCTGCAAAATATAAATTTAAATGATTAAACTTACAAAGTCTATAGTCATAATCAGCTGATATTAAATCTGCAAACAACTGAATACTGAAATTCCACCTGAAAATGTTGCATTAATTCATGCATAACTAAGAGGAATTCAATCCAGACATCTCTTCTAAAATGATAACATACATATTTATCACTGGTATTCATGTAAATAATCTTCTGAGCTATTATGAAGCAAAGATGTAAATTAATCATTCTGGAACATCTTCTAATTGTGCTTCAAACGTAACAGATTTACCTCCTGTGGCGACTGTAACATTGGTGACTTTATGGCCATAAAAATAGAAGTCAAATTTGAGACTAAATACCTGCAAAACAAAGAGATTTTTAAAAAAATAAAATCTGAAAGAGTTATTTATTTAAATAAGGCTTGGATACACCTACAACACATCAACTCATAACTCCTCTAAAATCTTATTACTGCGCCAAATACTTCTTAGACATACCAGTTCTACAGTTCCAGTGTTTCAGTGCTGTGTCAAAATATCTACAAGAAAATGATCATTGAAAAAAGAGCCCAAAAAAACTCAACTCACATTATGTACAGGAGAAAAGTATCAATTCAAGTATAAGATATAATTTATAACATCACACAGCATATGAAATTTTTTTAAAAATGAAATGGAGTGAAACCTAATCTACAAATAAGGCTATAAAACAAGTCAAATTATACACAAGGCCATTATTTTTTGAAGATGGGAGAGAATCAGTTACAAAAATTTTTAAATGCATCCTGCCCTGCATTGTTCCTTGAACTGGCAATTAAAAATCAGTGATAATACCTGACAAATAATAAGAACTACAGCTACAGTAATAACAACTTTAAAAAAAAAAACTTTAAAAATTTAGACGCTAAATGATAACAAACATCAGTAACTTTTAAAAAAAAATTAGATGCTAAATGATAAACAAACACATTCAGCGGTTTGCAAGAAAGGAAAGTGTATAGCTCTTTTATACATACAAAATAAAAAACACCAACTACAATAAGTGTCTTCATGGCATCACAAGACACAAGAACTTCACATTTGATAGAAGAAGTCCAGTAACCTGGGTGCCTGAAAATTGTTTGCAACATTTGCAAGTTATGAAATATTTTGTATATTCCCATATCTAAACAACAGACACCGCAGGGGAACAGAAGCAAGGGCAGACCAAAGGAGACATGAAGAAGAACAACAGAGAGGATGTTGAGCAATAGAGCACCTGGGCAAGAGTGGAAAAAAAGGCAAAGGACAGGCATTTGTGGAAACCCCATCTAGAAGCCCCATGTGCCTTGGGCAATCAAGGTTCAGAGAGGAAGGAGAGAGAGAGAGAGATATCAGAAAGAATCAATCTAGTTAGAAATTTTTTATGAACAAATTATTTTTGCCATGTCAAACAAACAAAATGAATTTAAATCTTATTGAAAAACAAAAGTAAGATAACTCAATGAAAGAACGGCTTTGATACAAATGCAAGAATGCTATCAAGTGAGGTCAAGACACAATAGTTGCTATTACACATGAATCGATGAATAAATTATTTCTAAATATGCAGCCTAATCTCTCTCTCTCTCTCTCTCTGAACCTTAAGTGCCCAAGGCACATGAGGTTTCCAAAAGGGCTTTCCACAAATGCCTGTCCGTTGCCTCTTTATTCTGCTCTTGCTCACATCCCTTCTGTTGTTCTTCTTCATGACTCCTCTGAGGCCTAATTTGACATGCATATAAATGAAAAGATCCTAGAATTCCAACAGGTATTCCATAAACTTTGAACTATGTGCAGCCATGACTGCTAATTGTAAAGCAGAATTAGCCAAACATTTCTCTGTTGGATGTGTGTGGGTAAATGCTGATTGTACAGTAGATCCAGACATTTCCCAATCTGTCAATAAATTAAAAAAAAAATATGCCCTGCAAGCTGAAAGCATACAACATGACTCCAGCAATTCTTCCAGCAATTCTTCATACTTAAAAGTAAGAGAACACAGTTGCGCCCTTGGGCACAAAACTTTGTTCTGTTGCTTTACTGTATGAAAGCCTTGTTGTTTCCTATTTTATAAAAAAAAAATTGTTCTTCATACTTACAGCGGCAACTCTGTGTCCAGTTGACAGTGTCTCATGTCTTGGCATATTCTCCAGCTCAACCCAATACTCCGAGGACTTGTTGGGAATAATAGATGATGTGTAATAGTCATGGTAATCCTGAGGAAATATTATTACCATCTACAATAAAACAGCAACAATTAAAAATATATGTACCTATTTTAAAAAATAGATTTGATGGAGTAAACATTAACATAACTGATCAGATCATACAAAAGAAACATGAGGCATTTCATTCCAATCAGGAGAAATCACCAAAAACTTCAGCATGGTGTTTGCCTGTCTGGCATGGAACACCTCATGTTCTTTTACAGGTATGAAACTCTCTATCACAGACGATGAAACTAACCACACAATTTCTCATATCATCAAAGCAATGCTATCCTCCCCAGACAAATGCTTTCATGCATGTCTAGAAGGGGCGCCGTTCACCTTTTAAGGGGTCTTTGAGTTCTTGGACTCTGCAGTTCTTCTTAGACTGAAGGCCCTTCAATGCTAGTTCTTCTTAGACTGAAGGCCCTTCAATGCTCATGTCACTACCTTCCTCAGAATGATGATAATGATTGATGATAATGGAAACAAACTGAAAACTTTACATGAATGATATCTGCATCCTCAAGAGGAATATCCTCAGGTGTGGTGTTATCCTCTTTCAAGCCCTCTGTACTCTGTACTGCAGGTGTGGTGACTGTGGTAGGCAAGACTGTTGTTGTAGAAGTAGTGTTAGAGCTTGAGACACTGAAGGTTGAACTCCCACCAACTTGAAAGAAAAAAGAAAACCCATTTGCAAGAGTGTCAAATACATTATGCTAACAGAAAAATAAATGAAAATATAATCATGTTTTACCATAAACCTGCAAAAGATTACTGAAACACTCAAAATATGTGCATTATGCTGCTGATGCATACTTACTCAACAACACAGAACACAGAAAGATAAGGCAAAAAAAAAAAATGAAAAAAAAACAGTCACATGTTCAGGACTGGAAATTAATACCAAAAAATTATAGAAAATAAAACTAACACTGATGTCAGGGGCAAAAGCTCACAAAATCTACAACTACTAGAAGCACAATCCCAGCAGATGGCAATTTACAAGTCGAAATCAAACAGGATTGGAAAAGCTAGCTCTGCAATGAATAATCTACATCACACACAGAGATCCAAAATCTGTATTATTAAATAATAAAACATATCAGAACTCTTCTTCTGTATGGAGCAGAAACATGGAAAACTTTGTACAACACAAAGTATGCTCAGATGCCTGAGAGCAGGAGCTAGATAAGAAAGTTGGGGAAATCTTGGAGAGTTCAGAACACTGACATACAAGAACATACTGGAGCAACATAAATCTTAGGATGAAGGTAGAAATGGGTTGAGAATGTACTTCAAGTCTGAAGGAAAGGATGACCTGTACAAAGGACTGGACCTCACTGTGAGAAAGAAGACAAGGGAGGCACACAGGCACATGGACAGGAACCTTTCACATCAACTTCAAAGTGCAAGAAAGACATGACTAGAAATAAAACGTGAAATAGAGTCAGCTGATGAGTTTTCATTTCTGCTGCCCTTGGGCACAAAATCGACCGATGATAATTATTATTATTCTTGTAAAACATATTATGCTTAATTATTCTTGTAAAACACCTTATGATGACAGAAAAATTAACAAAACTTAAATAAGTTGCTGACTCATCAAAAGTCTCATATAAAACACATCTCATCACTGCATCAAATAATGGTCCTTCCCATAAAAAATTATCCACAAATGCCTACTATTAACTTCATCCACAAAATTACCTCATTAGCACCTGCATGAATAATGGCAGCTCACAAAACCTTACTTAAATCAAAATGACATAAACATCATTTATCTATAAAACTTTTTGCAAAATACACAAATAAACATAAAAATCAAAGTCTTATTTATTTCAGACTTTCATCTGTATGTTAGAGAAGTTGCACAATTTTTTGTCTTTGTTCTTTCCATTCCCCTATATAACTGATTCTGGTCTCACAACAGTCTTCCAATCTTTCTGCATGACCTATCTGTTGTAATCTGTTACTTCTGCTCCCACTGAAAGGAAAATTGATGGTTCTACTCCCACTGAAAAGAAAATTGATGGCTCTGCTCCCATTGAAAGGAAAATTGATGGCAGCACCCTTCTTTAGCAAGCCATGTGCCAAGACAAAGTGTGTGACTCTTGGATAGATATATACTCTTGAATTCCACTTAACTGAACATCTGTCTTCATCTTTGCTCCTCTCCACTCTACCTCCTTGTGATTAAACATCCAAAACAAACAAACATAAGCATCTGAGAGCAGCACTGCCCAAAATGAGAATCACTGCTGTTTTCCCCATTCCTAAAAATAGAGTTCAATAAAAACAGCCATAACTCAATGGATCAACACTGCCTGTTGATAATTTCTCTTCTATTTTGGTTTATTACACATGCTGTTTGCCAGTATCCACCCAGGTCCATATCCATGTTGAAGCCACACAATTCAAGTTTTGTGCTATTTTTCAAAACATTAATTCATTTATGAACGTCACCTTTTCATGTGGTCGCAGCAGAAGAAATTTATACTAAGAAATTCAATACCTGTTTCAGAAGTATGGAAATTTAATATCCTGTCTAAACTATGAATAATCTTATACAGTATATTCAGAATGAATTCTTCGCGAGTCTCCAGTTACGAGTACACACATAAATCTTGGTGTTTTGACAACTAGAATGGCACCTTGTGCTCAAACAGATCAGGCACTGCCATGCCAATAGGCGTAGGTGGTCACCTCTTCATCTCACTTGATCCTTCATGTCTCAAATCAAGTCAGCTGCTGCCTTCCTGCCCAACCACGCAGTCAGGCCATCCTGGTATCTCTATCTTCTCTGCCTTCTCTATCTTTTGCCATTTATCTTTCCAGTCATGATCAATTTTTTAGACCTTCACATCTGCTGATGTGTCAGAGAAACTTCTTTTTCTAATGTGCAGTACCAGTTTGAGATATTCCATTGCCTGCTGTAATACTTCTTCATTTGTTTTTCTGGCTGTCCATGGTATGCAAACCATCTTTCTAAAGAGCCACATTTCAGTAGCTTTTATTCTTCACTCTAACTGCTTATTCATAGTCCATGTTTAACTTGTATAAAGCAGAATAGGTTCTAAATAGCATCTTATAGTTCTCTTTCTTTTTGCCAACCGCAGTTTTTGACTTGTTAATATGTCCTTCATTTTTCAAAGGCTGTCTTTTCCATTGCTATCCTAGTTCTTATCTCTTCAGAGAATCTGCCATCAGATGTTATGACTGTACTTAGATATTGTATCTGTCTTAATATCTTCCCTTGCACTATAATTCTTGTGCTATCGTGTGCTGCTCTTTTTAAAATATTAAATGGGGCAACAAATACAAAAGTCTAGTACATGCTTAGCTGCATCCAGATAATCTAAATGTTCTGTACAAAGACTACGAATCCACACAAGGAGAAAACTACATATGTCTGGTTTTTTAATGCTGCCATCAGCAAACACAAATTCATTTTTACAGATCTGCAATACAAGATATCCTATGGCATTTTTTCTCGATACAATGATTATTTGTGGTTAATACAAAAAAACTTTTTTTTAAATTCCAAATGTTTCAAACTGGAATAATATGGGAAAAAAACAAAAATGAAATGCCACAATGCAGGACACTGGACTGGCAGATTTAACACTTGTAAAAAAGCCGTAAGCAAAAAGGAAATCATACTTAAAATGTAATTCAAAATTTTTATCCAGTATTTTTAACAGGATAAGTTTTCTTACTGCTCTGAAGTGAAAGGGATGAAATTAAATTTTTCTTCCTCATCTCAAAGTTGTATATACTCCTGTAAACAGGAAACTATGAGCCTAATGTACAGCAAAGTGGGTACTTTAATGAGTAAATGAAAAAAGAAAGTATGTGTTTTCTAATCTTCAAGGTTAATCTTGCACACTGTGCTCCATCACTTTACAGTATACGCTTGAATACTACGAGATACTAGCAGTTAATATGACATTCCAGACGAAACAGTTAATATGACATATTCTAGACACAGGGCAGAAAGCTGTATTATGAACAGGATAAGCAACTAATTTGCATATGATATTATCATTTGGATAAAATGTTTAGAAGAAAGGACAGAAAGAAAGAAGGTTGAACAACACAAGGACACACCAAACTCTGGAAACAGGAAACCATATTTATGATTTTGCTTATTTTATATTATCCCAAACTCTAGAAACAGGAACCCATATTTATGATTTTGCTTATTTTATATGATCCAATATTTTTTTTTCTTTTTCCTTTTTTTTTTCAGTGACAATACAGCCTGCTTCCAAGATGTTTTTATTACAGACATTTTCCAAACTTAACTGAATATCTAATATTCTTAATTTTCCAAATGAAACAAGATTTTAACTTTCACCTGGTTGGCTAGACTGGTCAGGCAGGGTCTGGCCGCCATTTCCTGAATTTGTTGCAGTGTCTGCAATTACTGAACCCGTTGGCTCCGGACTACCACTTGTATTACTTTGACGTCGATATCGCCTGTTCCCATGGGATGCAAAACTCACTGAAAATCTTGAAGCTGATAATGGTGCAATCTCTTCTGAGCCTAAGATTTGATATGGGTCATCTGAAAGATAGAAATATTTATTAGAACTTTCTTTTTCTAATAGATGAACATGTACAAATGATTTGAATGTTAATTTAAATGCAAATAAAGTACTGTAACAATGGACATGAATAATGGAGAAAATTACACAATTTGTTTTTAGTCAGTCATAAATTTAAAATTAATGCAGAGATTCTTATTCTTGAATTAAAAACTTTACAGACTTTAAAGCAATGTTTCCCAAAGTGGGCAATAAAACCCCTTTGTGGGCGTTGGAAAAGATGAGGGGGGCAGTGGGATGGGAGGGGGTTGAGGAAAAACAAAGCAGCAGACGGAGGCAGTAATACCTCCTTCTTAGAACTTTTCAACCTGATACTGAGAAACTTGTGTCCCTACATGAAACTCATCAAACACATTAAAAGCTGAGAAAATAATGTAGCAGGTGAGTTATAAACGTACTCCTTCATATTGTTAAATAAGATGGTTTACTAACTGAAGTTTTTAAGCTGTGTAATGCATAACCTAATTTTAATAGGTCATTATACGAATAGTACGTGGGAGGGGTGGGGGCTGAGGATACAGCCTGGGAGAAAAGAGGGCGGCAGCCCCAACAAGCCTGGAAAAAAACTGCCTTAAAGTCATGCCCCTCCATAACTCCACCCTATCTTGCTCCTTGTTTTATGTTTCGTGTTTATTCTGTTATGCCAGATTGCCAAGGAAAGTCTCAGGAGAGATGACTGTGGTGATAATATAATAATTTCAACAGTACTCCTGGAATTCTCAAAACTCTCAGTTTTTACCAAAAAACAAAATTTTTTTTTTTTTAAACTGATTACTGCTGTATCTCCTTGTAATTGGGAATCTGAAGCTCAACGCTGCAGATGTCACAGTCAAGAACTTGTGACAAGTGTGATGTGGGCACCATGTTCAATCAGCAGCTTTCCTGAAGCAGATCTCTCTATGCTCCACAACTACTGGGGAATACACTGATCTCCCCATTAAACACGCTGCAGAACCATAAGAGTCTATTTATCTAAGCACATCACTTCGAGATCACGATCGGGCATAGATTGCTACCCATACTGACTGCATTAGCTCTCTGGCCAGGTCACCTTAACTTCCATCTGAAACCAGGGTATGATCCAGAATTTGTGAGGAAACAGCGAAACAGATGGATGCGTGAAAAATAGAAAATGCATAAGTGTTTCTTTTTCTTGAAATCTCTCATGAAAAATGTGAAATGAAACATGTGAGAAGAAAATGAGTGAGTGGAATGAGAAGCTGAAACACGGATGTGGATTTTAAAAAAAGTGTAAAGTGTGTGATGGAGTATCTCTGATTGAATATTTTCTTTAAAAACTGCTCACGGAGTGCAAAAAAATAATCAACATTATGAGCATGGCAGGAAAAGATACAAAAGTAATAGTGAAAAAAGAGAGAAAAAAATGAGGTGGTGATTTGGGGGGGGGGGGGGGGGGGGGAGAGAGAGAGAGCAAGTGAATGTTAGAATCAAAAGATGGGTGGCCTGGACAGAGTAATGCTAGTGATACAAACAAGTGATAAATCAAAATCAAGGGAAGAAAACAGAACACATTTCCAAGAATGGTATTAAAAACAAGACATATTAATGTGATAAAATTTGAGGGGTGGGGGGGTGGGGGAGAGCTAGAAAATCTGGATGTCTGGGAATGGAATTTTTTTTTTAAAAAGCACAAGAGAGAGAGAAAGAGAGAGAGAGAGAGAGAGAGATCTGGTATTTACATGAATGATATAATGAGCAGGGTGAGAGGATGAAGGTGGAATTACAAAAGGTAATAAGTGAAGGAAGACAGAAATGATGAAAGTTTGAGAAGTGAGTGATATCTACAAGGTAAAGGTGGTAAACTGATAAACAGGTTGGGAGGAGGGGGAGGGGGATGGTAGAAATTAACAAAAGATAAAGAAGTGGGAGCTGATGAGGGAACTTGAGAAGACAATAAACCCATCAGAACCCTGTAATAAAGAGGCCATAATAAAGGAAGCTGTTGGAATGGAAATGACATGAAAGTGGCTGCCAGTAAAATGAAAACCACACAAAAAATATATCCCAATTTAAATGGAAATGGAGAAAGACAGTGAAATGAATGAAAATGAATGTTTCTGTTCATGCCATAATTCTGCTGTGATCAAAATTACCTGTCACGCAGAAAGGGCAACTGCTTTTATTGATTACAATGAATTTTTTTCCAACACAATATTTCTAGCTTTCCATGGAGGCTATAATCTTTCCACTAAGGATTTCAACCTAGTGACCTAGCAATGAGCTACGAAGATTCTGACTAGCATTTCAGTTTTAGAACTCCCCATTACTGCACTCACAAACTTGGAACTGATTCACACTCCCACCTGTCTGTCAAGGCAAGTGACAACCTGAATCGGCATGTGTCCATTTTTAGGGGCATGTCATGAGAAGACAGTTGTTAGAGAGCTTGGTAATGACTGGAAAAATCAAAGGAAAATGAAGAAGAAGGAAAATGCCAAGAAAGAAAAAAATCTCTGTGAACTGACAAAAAGAAAATGGATACGAACTGATTGGACACACTAAGGATCACACAAGATATGGAAGCATGGCTGTCAGCAAGGAATGTAATGACTGAATTCAGTCTGTTATCTTGATCAACTATTCTTCACTTATGACAATGAACCCAAGCAAACAAACAAACAAAATTTCAGATGGCAGTTACAGGAGTATCACTCACACAAAATTGTATATGAAAAAAAACCAAAATAAATTAGAAATATTACTTAAAAATTGTATAACAACAAATGAAATAAATGACATCATGTACTTGGTGTTTGTCTGAAGACTAACTAACATGTCATGTAACTGGGTTTGTCTGAAGACTAACTAACATGTCATGTAACTAGCTTTGTCTGAAGACTAACTAACATGTCATGTAACTAGCTTTGTCTGAAGACTAACTAACATGTCATGTAACTAGCTTTGTCTGAAGACTAACATGTCATGTAACTAGCTTTGTCTGAAGACTAACTAACATGTCATGTAACTAGCTTTGTCTGAAGACTAACTAACATGTCATGTAACTAGCTCTGTCTGAAGACTAACATGTCATGTAACTAGCTTTGTCTGAAGACTAACTAACATGTCATGTAACTAGCTTTGTCTGAAGACTAACTAACATGCCATGTAACTAGCTTTGTCTGAAGACTGAAACTCATGTAACTAGCTCTGTCTGAAGACTAACTAACATGTCATGTAACTGGCTTTGTCTGAAGCCTAAAACTAACAATGTCATGTAACTAGCTCTATCTGAAGACTAACTAACATGCCATGTAACTGGCTTTGTCTGAGGACTAACATGTCATGTAACTGGCTTTGTCTGAAGACTAACTAACATCGAGAGCAACATAAAACCATTTCTCTGATCACATTCTAAGATTCTGCTTCACAGAGCACTTAACACATAAATCAAACGTGAGATATGAATGTTTTAAGGGGATGGACAGCGGCAGAATTTATTTTTTTTTGAGACCACATTAATAATTGGTCAACAGCAGGTCTGAAGACTTCGATATGTTATCTTTTATTAGACGCTTGTTCTATGCAAAATTTGTGAGTTTTTTTTTAGCAAAACAATGCTTTTAAAAATGAATCTTCAGTCTACTTCCTCCCCCCCTCCCAGAATATGAGAAAAAAATATGTATATACATATAAACGTACATCCCAGACTGGATTTCAGGCTTCAAATAACACTGCTTTAAACCAAATAACACTGTTTTAAACCGATTTCATTCATCCATTCATTTGCTTGTCCCTTGCGGAACTTTGCCTCCCAAACAGCACTCCTGTAATCCTCTCGGTTGTGAGCAAGAAGGCCTGCCGCTGCTGCAACCATTTGCATATTGTCAACGATGTCTTGCTGCCATCTTCGTTTTGGTCTTCCTCTCTTTCTTTTTCCCATTATGTATCCTTCCAATACATTCATTCATTCATTTGCATGTCCCTTGCGGAACTTTGCCTCCATAACAGCACTCCTGTAGGCCTTTCGGTTGTGAGCAAGATGGCCTGCTGCTGCGGCATCCATTTGCAGATCGTCAACGATGTCTTGCCGCCATATTCGTTTTGGTCTTCCTCTTTTTCTTTTTCCCATTATGTATCCTTCCAATACGGTCTTCTCTAAATTATAATGACGTTTAATGTGTCCAAAATATTTAAGTTTTCTCTCTTTAATCCTCTTTAATAGCCAGCCTTCTTCAATATTAAGTTCTTGTAGTATAGATATATTTGTTGTGTCCACGATATTTGGAGAACTCTTCTGTAGCATTTACATTCAAAGGCATCTATGTGTTTCTCAGCTGTTTTGTTAAATGTCCAGGTCTCACAGGCATACTTTGCGATGGGAAAGATGCATGCCCTTAAAAATCTTATTTTTGTGGTTCTGTTTAAATCGATTAACACTGTTTTAAACCAAATAACACTGCTTCAAACCAATAACACTGCATTAAACCAAATAAAGGTAAAGGTAATCCTCTCATGCCTTAGAGGCACATAGGGATATGGTGTTAGTGTCCATATTTTCCTTGACCTGTAATATGGTCAGTATCATGCCTGGCCGCCTTTCCTTCCCCAACTCCAGAACAAGTCGGGTACCCATTTCTACAGCTGGGTGACTGGGCGCCTCCGGCCGGATTCGAACCCCCGACCTTCGCCGAGACCAGTGCACTAACCACTTCGCCACTCATACGCTAAATATAACCAAATACCACTGCTTTAAACCAAATAACACTGCTTTAAACCAAATAACGCTGCTGCTTCAAACCAAATAACGCTGCTTCAAACCAAATAACACTGCTTTAAACCGATTAACACTGCTCTAAACCCACCAATGAAACAGCAGGATGTAATGTTTGATTTCAGATCTGAGATATAACAAGAAAATACATTCAGGATTCCCCTCTCCTCCCGGAGGTGTGTACGCAAAATTAGGTGATGTCATAAATCATATGTCTTAATTATCTGCGATTCATTCGTCGATCCTTTATTCGGATGCTAGCGTTAACATACACAAACACACTTTGTTACATACAATCTCATTATATGAAAGGATTTCTGTGTTTGCTCCTTCCCTCCTTCTCCCCCCCCCCTTACAAAAAAAAGCATCCCTTCCTCCTGCAACTAATGCTCCCCTCTTCCAGGAAATAATGCATGCCATCACTACATTCAAAAGCTGAAACACGCACTCCTGCCTTCGACTTTAGGAATGGCGTGTGCGAACTATACATTAGCGTCACGCAATCGGGAACATGACTTTGGTCTGCTAATCAAACAGCATCCCTTTCAACGTGCATATTAAACTTGTTCTGGATGGCCTGTCACGGGAACTGGGTTGTATTTCCTCCCCCCCCCCCTTGCAAATAATGTTCTCTCTTCAAGTTTGTTGTTCACTGCAGAGTTTATAATAAGATAAGTTTATAATAAGATAAGTTTATAATAAGATAAGGACTGTGCAACCTTTACTTAAGGTGTGTAGTGTTCGTGAAAAGAACAATAGCATCGTTACAAAGCAAGACATAACAGATTTTATATATACTTGATTAAACGCCGGGTCTGAAATAGTCGCCTGATTCAACTAAACGCGCGGGGTGGTTCACGGAGCCATGTTTCGAATTACATACGCCTCAAATAAACGCCGGGTCTGAAATACACGGCCGGTGGCTACATCGTCTGTATTTCTGTGGAAAAAGACGTGCAGTATCGGCTAATACCGACGCTGCAGAACAATAATTGGTATTTTGCGAATAAACGCCTGCCTTGAATAGACACCGGCCTCCGAATTACAATTCTGTGAATAAACTGAACAAGAGAAAATATACAGCAACTAGCACAGACAAACAGAACAAATAAGATAAAGAGAAAAGCGAGACAAAGGAGTTTTTAAACGCCGAATATGGAATGAGAGAACGAGACAGAAACAGGATTATGTACAGTAAAGACGTGAGAAGAATCAATTTACGCAAGAACAGCAACAAGCAAAATGGCGGAAAGACGGAACAGACAAAATGAGGAGCTGCATGCTGAGCCCCACATCTCCAATATTAGTGAAGGGATTTGCATCTCTAGGCGGAAGTTCCGAGTCTGGCGCATAAAACTGAGGGAAAATTGCAGACCTGGCATGATGGCCCTAAATTTAGCATGATATACGATGGGGATGTTGAAGGAAAATGAACTTCGTACAAAACGAAGAAAATCAAATCGTGCTATACGACAGACGATGGGACTGTGGTAAAGATATGCTGAGATATGAAACTTTAAAACAGAGAGCAAGAATATCTCACAGTACGATGGTTCGGGGGGAGGGGGGGGGGAGAATGACCTAGAGTCAAAAAACGTGTATGTTATTCCACATATTCATACAGAAATGCAACACAATTGGCGTATCCTTTCTCAAGTTTCTTTAATCCACATTCCCTTCCCCCCCCCCCTAAAAAAAGATAACGTTGCTGCTATCACTTCATTCGAAAATTTCCTCCCTTCCAAACACTTTTTAAGGTTAGGAAACAAGAAACAATCAGAAGTAGCAAGATCTGGCGAGTAGATAGGATAGTATATGCACTCAAGACCCCAAATTCTTCAAAACAACCAACATCTTGTGAGCAGACGCACTGTCCTGCAAAATGAGAACAGCTTCCTGCAACTTCCCTTGCCGTTTTTCTTTCATTTCGTTCAGCACAGCAATTTAGAGCAGCCAGTAAGGAAGGACCATCTATGCGCTCCTACCACATCCACGCGTGCTCATATCTCCTGTTCAATATCTTCTTCATCGCTCAGTAACTGATAAACACCTGTTTTTTGTTGGGTGACAATCCAGCTGGAGCTCTTGACGAATCGTTTATTGTTCGCCATCCCAAGTTTCTGTTGCATCAGCAGCAGGGCATCTTGCTTACAACCGAGAGGCCTACAGGAGAGCTGTTAGGGAGACAAAGTTCCGCAAGGAAAATTCTGACTGACTGACTGATCTCAAGTTTCATCGCCAACTCCATCTGAAAAAGGGTTGGGGGGGGGGGCGTCAAAAATTAGCGCTATGATCATGCAAATTGGCACTTTACATTATAAAATGACCCGCTTTATAGCTACACTGATAAAATTACGCTCAGATTTTGGGACGCTGGTGGGGCCAGTAACTTTTTAGAAGCCCCTCATGTGACAATATAAATTCCTTTCTTCCTTCCTGCATTTTCTTTCTTTCTTCAATCTCCCTGTAACTGCGAGCTGGTGCTCTTAGCAGCCAATGCCGTGACGGTGTTGAGGCACAGCAATGTATCGGCGTGGGAGCGAGTTATAGCGGATATTTTTTCAGTCCCGGTGTGCAGGTAAAAAGTAGGGGGTGTGCAATGCTTCTTTAACACTCCACCACCACGGGGACTATGGCGAACCCTGCCCCGTTAGCCATGTTAGGTCTGCTACTGGGGGTACCAACAGAGAGGTGGGAGAGGGTCTTGGTCAGCTATGGTTCGCCGACTCTGACGCTAGCATATCAGCTATGGGTCGCTGATGCCTACTTGAACAATGTCTTTGCCCCCCCCCCCCCAACAGTGTGGCAAAGAGTAAACTCTCACATGTACTGAAGAAAAGCTGTCTGCGAAACGTCTGGTAACAAGATAACAATGATGACAAACTGCAACCATACGAAAGCACTTGTAATTTTCATAATAAGCATTCTTAGTAAAGCTCCAATGGTTGAACGGAGGAAGAAGAAACATTAACAAAGTGGGGAAACAAGAGAGCTCAACAGCGTGAAGACAGTGATAAATGACAGTATGATAACAGTAAACAAGAACAGAATGAACGAACTTTATTTTCACAGAGCTTTGTCTGAGATTCTGCCTTTCATCTCTCAACTTTCAGTCAAACCCGACCATTCAACATCAGTTTAGTACTAGAATTACGGATATACTGTAAAAAGTTTACACGCACAACTTGACAATGTGGTACAGATGAAGGGCGAGACGGTACAGCCTTTGCTTTGCTAAGAAAACAAAAAAAGCAGAGAGATAAACGTGTTTGCTAAGATAGATGGATCACATAATTGATGAACAATTGATAATAAATGAGATAAGAAAGGAATAGGACAATAAATGAAAGGAAAAGGATGTGAACAAATCAAAACCAGCTATCAATCTGATTTAATAATAATAATAATAATAATAAAAAATTCTGAACAGTTATGAAAAACACACAGGTTAAGAGAGAAAGAAGAGTAAAGAGAGAGAGATGGGTCAGTTCAGACGAAGCCACGTGATTCTAACGTGACACACTATGCAGACGGCTTGGTATCAGCAAACTGTTGGTACTTAGAAAATTGGGCTACTGAAAACGGCTTAGACGCCACAAATAAGTCAGGACACACAATGGGTACCAATCACACCGTCTACTCTGTAAAACAGGGGGTCTAGTAGTCTTCTATCACACAGGGGCTCGATGTTATTTTCTGCGAGTCAGGCCGCACTCATCTCTATGTCTAATAAACGAAAGTAACAATAACAGATAATAACACTGTGAACAGATTTGTTTCAGTTATGTAATATTATAACTGTGCTCAGAGACAAGGGATACATATGGAAGGAAGCAGAGAATAATTCCAAGAACAGGGATGACTGGAGAGCCTTTATCCATGGTCTACGCTCTCAAGGCAGTGAATGATGATGATGATGATGATGATGACGACGTTGATGATGATGATGATGTAATGTTATGTCATACAACACTGCAATTAGTGTGAGACCTGATGCTGTTCGCTGCTAGAACGTTTCTCAATATCTGGCGACAGGCTCAATGAAGCCAGATATAGGGCGTAATCTAATAAGTACCAGCTATTTCGGTTCTTAACTGTCTTCGTTTGTTTCATTTTTTATCAGTTTCACATATGTAAGTACAACCAAACATTGACGCCATATCGCAGATGCAAGATCGGTACTGGAACCTCTTCAGTGCAACAAACTACCAGACCTTAAGGATGCCTTGTCAAAAATTAGCTCACAACACAGAGTCGCCTTGCTGTGGATTCCATTCCACTATAAGATACCAAGCAATGAGAAAGCTGGCCGTCTGGTCAAAGAGGGCACTGAAATGGAGCAACTAGACATACCGATCACCTATAATCAGAAGAAAAGCATAATGACTCCACTTTTTTTTCATCATTTACTATGTTTATATATTTATCACATTCATGAAGACGTTTTTGTAGAACTTCAGTAGATTCACACGCTCTGCATGAAATCTGGATGTTAATCACTGCACGGCATCTCAGAGTGTTCTTTCTGAACATTTTCTGGACTGTTGTCAATAAAATGCCTTAATTATAAAGCAAACTATATATATATCTTATATCCTTCCCGTGCCGTTTAACGTCACATAGGGCTCGCAAAGTAGTTCGCCAATTTTTCCTGTCTTCGGCGAGTCTTTCAACCTCGTCAAAGGATTTTATGCCTGTTAATTTGGCCTCTCTTAATAATGTCCTCTTCAGAGTTTCACGCGGTCTGCCTCTTTTTCTTCGGCCTGTTGTGTTCCACTTGATAGCTTGTTTTGGGATTCTCTGATCATTTCTTCTCATCAAGTGACCAACATATGTCCATCTCCTTTTCCTGATCACCCATGAGACTGGTTGTTGTTCAGTCATCTGTCTTATCTCTGCATTGTTCTTGAATTCATTCCACTTGATGCTGAGTATTTTCCTTAGGCATTTGTTTTCAAAAGAGTCTAATTTCTTTTCTATTTCTTTAGTTGTTTTCCAGCTTTCGCATGCATAAATGAGGGTGGATATTACATTTTAACTGAATAGTCTTAACTTGGTTTTTGTGCTTATAACTTTTGAATTCCATATGTTCTGAAGATTCTTAAAGATTGATGCTGCTTTTGCAGTTCTGATCCTAACTTCCTTTCTAGTGTCACCATCCTGGTCTATGTAGCTGCCAAGGTATGCAAATTGATTGACTTCTTCAATATCTGTCCCTTCTATGTGTATTTTTCCATTTTGATTGAGAGGAATTTTCATTATTTTTGTTTTGTCCTTGTTAATTTCAAGTCCTATTTTGGTAGCCAGTGAAGACAGGCTATCTGTTTTGTCTTGCATGAAATTCACATTATTACTGATAAGAGTTATGTCATCAGCAAAATCAAGATCTTCTAGTTGGGTCCCATGTACCCAGTCAATACCTGTGTTACCTGTGCAGCATTTTTTCATTATGAAGTCTATTGTAATTCCAAAAAGTAAAGGAGACAGTATACATCCTTGTTTCACGCCTGTTTCAATCTGGAACCATTCACTCATCCCTTCTTCTGTCTTGACTGCACAAACATATCCATTGTATAAATCCTTAATGATGTTGACAATTTTAGATGGTATTCCATATAGACATAAAATTCTCTATAATGAATCTCTGTGTATGCTATCAAATGCCTTTTTAAAATCTATGAAGTTCAGTATTAATGGTTTCTGCTTTTCAATATGTTCTTCAAGTATTATTCTTAGAGTAAAGATCTGGTCGAGACAGCTTCTCCTTTTTCGAAATCCTGCTTGTTCTTCTCTCATCGCAGTATCCACTATATCTTTGAGTCTATTCAAAATGACCTTGCAAAATACTTTTGACACAACTGATGTTAAGGTTACTCCTCTCCAGTTGTTACAGTCACTAAGGTTGCCCTTTTTTTGGTATTTTAACAATGATTCCTTTCTTCCAATTAGAAGGGACCTTTTCTTCTTTCCAAATCTTGTTAAACATTCTCTGTAGTTGTCTCATGTTGTCACTATTGATAGCTTTTAGCATTTCGGCTGTTATTTCATCTTCACCTGCAGCTTTGTGCCATTAAATTCACTGCTGTTTCAATTTCATGCAATTTAATTTCATCTAGGTTGACATTTAGTTGTGGGGCTGGTAAGTCAGTTTCAAGGTTTAACAATTCTTTTGGGTGTGGTCGATTAAGTATTTCCTGGAAGTGCTCAGCCCATCTTTGATGTTAATAGTGTTCCAGTTTTGCTAAGGATTGGTCTTTCTTTAGATGTAATAGTACCTGTTAGCCTCTTTTGTATGTTATATAAAGTTTTGCTGTCTCCTGTTTTTGCTGCTTTTTCTGCCTCTTTCGCCATATTGTCTATGTATTCTCTTTTATCCCTTCTAGCTGAACTTTTTACTTTCTTGTCTATTTCTTTGTATTTTGCTTTTGCCAAATCTCTTTCATGATCTGTTTTTACATTCAACATGTCTAATTTGACTGCTCGTCTTTCATGTATATACTTCCATGTTTTATCTGATATCCATGCTTTTCTATTTGGTTTTTCCAGTCCAGTGCTTACTTTTGCTGCTGTGATTATGGCTGTGCTGTAAGAATTCCATAACTCATCTATACCTATCTCCTCAACTTCTCTGGGTGTTTTGGAATGATTGGCAAGTTCCTGATTGAAATTAATGTTAGTATTTTCTTCTTGTAGGCTGTGGCTGTTTATCTTTCTGTGTACTGATTTCTTGTGTTGACTTTTCAATTTTAGTTTTATTTTCCCTATGCACAGGTTGTGATCACTGTTGACATCTGCACCCCTATAAGCCCTTACATCCATAAGAGATGTTCTGTATTGCTTTCTAATACAAAAATGGTCTATCTGGTTTCTAGTTCTATCATCTGGAGATATCCACGTTGTTTTATGTATCTCTTTGTGTGGGAATATTGTGCCTCCAATGACCATGCCCTCTGTCAGACATACTTCAATTAATCTTTCTCCATTCTGATTAACCATGTCAGTTCCTTCTCTCCCCATCACTTTTTCAACGTTGGTATTATCCTTCCCTACCTTAGCACTGAAGTCCCCCATAGCAATTAGGATGTCGTGTTTAGGGACTCTGTTGATGATTTGTTGTAGTTGGTGATAGAAGTCGTCTTTCATATCATCATCTGCATCATTTGCGGGTGCATAACACTGTATTATTGTCATTCTTCCATGTCGTAGGTTGTATCGTGTTCTTATTATACGACTGTTCACCGGTTCCCATTTTACAAGGCTCTTTGCAGCTACATTTGACATAATAAGTATATATATACATACACACACACTAGCTGATTACCCGGCATTGCCCGGTGATTTATTTATCCCAATCTACTATTAGACAGGAAAATGAATGAATTCTATCTATAGTGTAATATCGAAGTAATTTTTATTTACAGGTATTTAAAAGTATAAGTACAGTATACAAATTATAAAGTCTTTTACAAATTCACTATAGTATTAATTTTATTGAAAACTTGATTATAAACAACACCTCCAGGAGCAAGAATAAATAAATTCTTAGGTGAACCCTTGAACAAACAACATAAAGTTGTCCGTGGGAGAAACATGTCAATCTAAAATCTATCTCTCTCCCTCTCTCCTTCTTTCTTCCTCTCTCTCCCTCTCCATCTCTCTCCTTCACTATACCTTTCTCTCTACCTCTCTCCCTTTCCCTAACACTAAACACAGCCAGTGTTTAAAAACTGTCTTCTTCCTAAACCCAGGATTGATCTGTACAAGAAAAGCCTTGCATACTCTGCAGTACAGCTCTGGAACACCCTCCTCTACCATTTAAAATCCACTAGTAATACTTCATCATTTAACTCAAACCTGTTTCATTATTTACTTGCTTGTAATTATATGCCTCCATAGAATAACCAGCACTCTCAAGCACTAAAATGATAGTTCGAAAAGTACCTTGTTAGATATTATTAGAAATTATTTTAATGTTTGTTAAAAAACATGTTTGAATATCTGTACTGACAATGTATTTTGATTATGTGAATGTCTGTGTGTGCGCGTGTATGTATGTGAGTGCTATTTTATTAGGTTAATTACTTCTTCTCTTTTACTTTGAATCCAACAGTTTAATCTTACATTCTTTTGATGTTTTTTTGCCCTAATGTAATTTGTATGCTTGTATTAAATCGAGTGTGCAGGAAGAATGAAAGATGGAGTGGTGAAGGGCAGAATGTAAGACGGGCCTGCGTGCCCAATTCTTTACCACTTAAAAATAAAGATCATTCATTCATTCATTCTCTCTCTCTCTCTTCTCTATCTCTCTCCCCCTTTCCTTCTCTCTCTCTCCCTCTCTCTCCCTAATTTGAAAAGCGAATAAAAAAAAATAAGATAAAGGCACACTGCCACTGTGCAATGAAATCTACTATAGAATACAATAAAAAGCTATTATAAACATAAAGAGATAACAAGGTTAAAATGTATTTATTGGGGCTTGCTATGAGAGGCTATAAATGCTTCTCTTAGATCAGTACCGCGCTGTTTCATGATTATCTCCCTTTGACCATTTGTTGTTCCCCCTTGAATTTAGTAGATAAGAACTCTGCCCCCTTCGTACCCTCACTCCTAGGGGTGGTAGGGGTGTTATACCCCAACAGTACTTTTCTCCAGATAGTGGGTCATATGTGTAACATTCATTCATACATATATACAGGCACGTACGCACACATATACATACATACATACACACACATATATATATACTATTTTTCGCCCGGTTAATTACAGCAGTTCTCATTACACAGCAGTCAATTTGAAGTGAAGTCTTTCATTATTACCGAGGACTGAGAGCATAGTGCTATTTCTGGGCAGCGCGAAGGCCGGATCATGTCGTAGGTTGTCGACCCCTGCTCAAACAACATGCACCATCTTTCTATTATATACCAGTGCGTTACCAAACGAAGTCCTTTACATGCTATAGTAGGTCTGTGAATTTTGGCTGTCTACGACAGCTGAGAAACACATACATGCCTTTGAATGTAAATACTACAGAAGAGTTCTTCAAATATCATGGACACAGAAAAGAACAAATACAAATCTACACTACAAGAACTTAACACTGAAGAAGGCTGGCTAGTAAGGAAGACTAAACAGAGAAAACTTAAATATTTTGGACACATTAAACGTCATGACAATTTAGAGAAGACAGTCTTGGAAGGGTACATAATGGGTTAAAGAAAGAGAAGAAGACCAAGGCGAAGATGGCTGCAAGACATCGTTGATAATCTGCAAATGGATGCATCAGCAGAAGGGCATCTTGCTTATAACCGAGAGGCCTACAGGAGGGCTGTTAGTGAGGCAAAGTTCCGCAAGGGACATGCAAATGACTGGCTGACAACACTCTCAAAGGTGTAATAAACATTTATGGCTGTTGCTTTTGTAAAAGACAGTTTTAAGACCCAATTTTAATGGAAAAATTACAGCATATATTTTTTAAAAATCTTGTAGTCAAGTCTGAACCTCTACAATATTGTAAATGTCTTCTAAAGTAGTGCTGTGTCCTGTCAGCCCAGAAAATACGATCTAGTTATACGTTGACGCATACGGAAAATCTGTGTTTTAAATACTTCTTCAAAACTGTAGGCACGAGAAATGCGGGTTTGGTCAATAAAACACAGGGGATTTGGGACAGTCCGTGAATGAAAGCACAGTTTGGCCATTAAGCGCGTGACATGACACTATCTCTCGACAGTGATTGGGGGGGGGGGGGGGGGTACCTGCCGAACAGGATTTTGGGACTCATTAACGTGAACGCGTTCATTTGTCACATGACGACACTAACATCATTTCGGGCGGTTCAGGGTTAAATAACTGCTGATGATCTTCACAACCTTTACAAGCGTCTTCTAACGAACTATATCAACGGGATTGGCAGAATTCGCATACTCTTCGGGTGAGGCCGACAAAAACTTGGCCCCTTTAGGTAATTACACTGTAAGTCCTTATGCCCTGTGATTATAACGACAAATATCTAGGATTATAGCTCATGCTGGTAGTCTTCATGTTCTGTGATTATGACGACATATAACTATGATTACAGCTCTCATGTTGGTAGTCTTCATGTCCTGTGATTATGACGACAGATGTCTACGACTATAGCTCTCATGCTGGTTCTGTGATTATAACGACAGATGTCTATGATTACAGCTCTCATATTGGTAATCTTCGTGTCCTGGTGCATACACAAAGAGGCAGGACTATACGAAAGCTGCAACGTCAGGCTTCTCAATACGTTCCACCTGGACAGGGAGCACATCGACCCCTGCCTCCTTGGTCAATATGATACGACAGACCCTGTTACTAAAGTCACAGTCTTAAAAGAGAGGTGACGTCCTGGCTTGTTACGGTCCGCCAGTCCAGGCAAACTCCCCTAACCAGGACAATGATTTTTTTTTTCAAAATTAAGTATGGACAACAAAGTCTACAGCGCATATATTGTATAGTCTCGGTTTCTTTGGGAAGGGGGTGAGGGTGTATAACTTAACAACCTAACATTTTTTAGCACTTTATCTATCAACACTTCTTCCTTAACATCAGCTTTTTCTCCGCTTTCACAGAATCTTGCGGGTGTTAAACTTTTCCTATAAAACGCCTTAGGTAAATTAGACATTTTATGAACAATTAAAAAGTTCCTCACATATTACGACCCGCTTTCTGAAAATAACGAAACAAAAAGTGCGGGGAAAAAAACGTGGGAACTGTACCCATTAACCACGTGGTGAGGCTAAAAAAAAATCGTGGTAGCCATGTGAAATTCCTTTCTTTTAAGGCCTGATAAATGCTTCATTCATGTACGAAGAAATTACATTTATTTCAGTGGGGCTAAAACTAAAGTCATGAAACAGCGCTGGACTTGCGTCATGTAACTGCGTGCTGAGTTATGTGACAGGTAAAGTAAGCCAGGCATTCCAGAGCGAAGCACGTAGCAAAAACCAAGACGATCAAGCCCGTGGCTTTAATAAAATGCTACGTGTATTTTAAAACAGAAAGAATTTAATTCATTTCTCTGGGTTCACGACATCCAATTGTATTTTAAAAAATGAAAATATCTCATTTTTGTAAGTGTTGAATTAAATAAAGAGATTCTGATTGAACTAGGTATCGTAAAAAAAAAAAAAACGCGCTTGTAAATCACGGGTGTCTGAGTGGCGAAGTGGTTGGTGCACTAGTCTCTCATTGAAAAGGTCAGGGGTTCGAATCCGGCCGGAGGCACCCCAGTCATCCAGCTGTAGAAATGGGTACCCGACTTCTTCTGGAGTTGGGGAAGGAAATGCAGCGTGATACTGACCATATCACCCTCTAGTGTACTGACAGGTCAAATAAAATATAGGCACTAACACCATATACCTATGTGCCTCTAAGGCATGACAGGATTACCTTTACCTTTTTTTTAACCTTTAAACACTAATCACGTCAGAAAGATAAGATACTCCAGCCTCACTCTCTCTCTCTCTCTCTCTCTCTCTCTCTGGTCCATGCCAATCAGGCGTTGGTCGTCACTGGTTTCCACAAGCATCTATCATTTATTCTTTCTATAAGCTGTGCTCTGTGTCACCCTTTTAGTTCGTCAAGTATACTGTTTCTTTGTCTTCCTCTGCCCATTTTTTCCCTCCAGTTTTCATGTTGTCATTAAGTGTTCCAGTTTGCCTCTTCTTAAAACATGTCCAACAAAGCTGCACCCCCATGTTCTGAATTTCGTCCTAATTTCTCTCTTTTACCCAGGCTTCGGCCGCACCAAGACATATAATGGTTTCCATGGGTTGATAGCAGAAGGCAAAGTGCCGGGCAAGAGAGAAAAGGGACGACCTCGCCGCAGGTAGACTCAGGACATCAAAGTCTGAATATGTTACTGCGAGATGTTGGTCGAATTACTCAAGATCGCATTGTATTCAGGGTTGCAGTGAGAAGGAAAACGTTCTGGAAAGGACACGTCACAGGACATATAAGTGTTAAGTGTGTCTACGGAAGAAAAGATTCATTCCTGTGACTTATCCTTTGTAACAAGTGTTTCCCATTGATAAAGCACGTATCGTTCTGCCAGGCTGCATGCATGGTCCACTGAGTGTGGTGTTTAAGATGTTAGTAATAACTTGGGCCCTTCGTTCTCTTTCTCAGTAACGATTAATTTTCTGTCTATGCCAGTATCTCGTTTGATTGAAGAACGACGGATAGCTTTTCCCCCCCCCCCCCCTCTTGTCTGAGCTGGAAAGCCAATTTCTCGTTCACATTCATTTCTTATAAAATGCTTTTATTCTTTCTCTTGTCTTTCAAGATACGCAATGAGAGCGCACTCCGGATTTATAAACTATTTCCAAACTTGCATTATACTATATCCAAAGCGCATTTTTGGGTTCATTTATAAATAATTTCCATAGTTAATTACTGTCCTGTGTTTTTTTCTATTTGTATATAATTTACTTTTCTTGTTTACTATTTTCATTCCAACACCGATGTTGTTATATATGTGTGTGTATCCGCTAGACGTTCTCTCTCACAGCAATCGCTTGATAATTACGACTTGTAACGCACTCAATGCTGCCGCGCTAATGTAATGGTTAGTGCACTCGCCTGCCCATCAGAAGGTCACTGGTTCGATTCCGCATTCAAGCGGAGTTTTTTTGGCACCGGGGTCAACCCAGTCTCCATAAAAATGCGTATTTTGAGTTTCCCTAGGAAAACAAACGCAGCGAAGACAGGTGCTGGCATCCCTACCTCAAATGCTGGAGTGGTCTAGAAATGTGAAGTCATGCAAATGCCACTGTACCCTGACAGAAAACAAGCACTGATTAGTTGTACAACATCAACGTTTATTTCTCACTCAGTTCATAAGACCCCAGGATATTATTCAATATATAAAGTAGACGAATAATATGTTATTTTAAAAAAGCTGATTTCGAATTAAAATCAAAACAGTTACAAGATGGACTGTGACAACACTAAACTGACCATCTGACTGCGAGAGAGAAGAGAGAGAGAGATTTTCAAATAAATTTGTTACTTTCATACAGATACGTTTGCGACCTCTCACTTGACTGCCTGGTAAGTGGACTGACTCGAGTCTTAACAGTTCTTCACACCCGTTTGTCACTCATTAGTTATAATTGGTGGCCAAGATCAAAAGGTCCACTGTCCAATCAGATTGAATCCACGTGGCATAATTACGAGGGTAATACCGAAAGTCGTGAGCAAAAATTTGTTAAAAATCAGAATTTACAGATGTGCGAACGAAGAAGAAGAATTTACAGATAGAGAAAATATAAATGTATCACCTTAATCTGCGTACTTTTCTTCACTTTTCAAAATAATCTCCATTTCTTTGCACACATTTTCCCTATCGCTCTGCAAGTTTGAAAATACCCTCCCGGTAGAATTCCGTTTCAGCTGACCGATGGCACAGACGCACTGCTTTCTGGGCGTTCTCTCCTGCGGGACCCAGCTGGCACAAACATTTCTATAGCCCAGGGTTTCGATCATTTCCTGTACTGCACTGTGTTCTATTCCAATATTTGCAGCGATTTCAGAAACCGTGACACGCCTGTCTTCTTTAATGATGTCGTCAACCATTTCTACGTTGCGTTCAGTGGAGACAGTTCCAGGACGACCGCTGCGAGGCACATCTTAGATGCTCGTGTTTCCATCTTTGAAATCTTCTTCTTCTTCTTCTCCTCTTCTTCTTCTTCGTCGTCGTCGTCGTTCGCTTCTACCACCAAGACCGCCCCGTGATCCCACTGAATTTACTCCCGTGGTCCTCAATAGGTCCCGTGGTCCCCGCGTGCTCCTGAAAGGACCACACGAGATCCCCGAGAGGATCACAAGAGGTTCAGAGTATCGCATGGCTTGAGCCTGTATTCTTGGTGGGTCTCAGAAGCGGGATTGCGTGACACCGTGATTTTCGTTGCACCAGTTTAATCTAGCGTTGGACTTTCTCAGCGGAAAACCTCGACGTGTTTTGGATATATGCCAGCTGGGTGAGAGGTGGCTGCCCATCTAACCTGAGTTGGACTTTCTCACCGGAAAACCTTGACGTGTTTTGGAATACCCGTGTATCCCCGCCGGGTGAGGTGGTTGCCCAACCAGTACAGTGTTGGGCTTTCTCATCGGAAAACCTCAGCGTAGTTAGGATACGCATACATCCCCGCCAGGTGAGAGGTGGTTGCCCATCTAGACTGTCCTGGTCCAGTGTCTCCGACTTCAGCATTTTGTGGTCGTGCCCGCTACCCTTCCTAGTTGTGACCAGGATGGAACTTTTCTCCAGGAGGACGAATCCTCGTCACTAGTGGCTTCCACCCATGGGTTAAGCCGGTTTATGCATATTATCCCAATATTGGCGTGTGTAGGACGTGACCGACCTCTAGAGCGGAGGTACCATGACTTGAATAGTCATCAAGTTTCACCCCTGGTTGCCGGTTTAGGCATATTTCACTAGTATGGGTGTAGAAAAGACGTGGCCGGCCTCTAGAGCAGAGGTGCCGTGGTATAAGTAGCTCTGGCCGCGATACTATTGGACATACCGATTAAGCTTCACTTTATCCTTTCCATCACCTTCTCACATCGGCGCCGCACGACAACCCTGGTTGCTTTTCCTCATTTTCTTCATTGGCGGGGAGGTGTTTCACTCCACGCGCGCCATCCGAGGAGTCTCGCCAGCAGCGTCTTAACCCCTGGGTTAAGCCGGTTCAGGCAATTCGCCCGGTATAAGTGTACATGGGACGTGGCCAACCTCCAGAGCAGAGGTGCCGTGATGTGAGCAGTCCTGACTTCGAGACTGCTGATTATTTCACTTACTCCTTTCTTTCACCTTTTCCACAATTCCGCACGGCAACTCATAATCGCACCTTTCTTCACTGGCCGGGAGGAGCCCAACTCCACGCGCAGCAGCTGAGAAATCTCGCCAGTAGCGGTAGAAGAGCTACCAAACATGACTCTCATCTACCCGAAGCGTCTGGTTTTCAGGCGCCAGATATTCGCCTTCGCCCCTTCTCCTGTCAGTCTGAACAGTTCTGCCACAAGAAGGCCGGGAGCTGGACTTGACTGTCAGAAGCTATTTGAAACGCACGCCACTGAAGTGGAGAGCGTATCCTCCACCCCACCTCCGGCAATAACAGTCCTTAGAACCCATATTTGAAATGTTTCACCCACTTCTTAATACTGCTAGCACCCATACCCACATCTCCATAAGCAATCTGAAGTTTTTGGTGAATTTCAGCAGCGGGGATTTCCTCTTTAACGAGGAACTCAATAACAGCATGTTGACGAAACTAAACTTCAGCACCCGCCATTTTGTTTATGTTCCGTGTGGTCACGTGACACATGATGGTGACGTCATGTGACCTCTACATGAAGTGCAAATGATGCAGATTAAGATGATACATTTATATTTTCTCTATTTATAAATTCTGATTTAAAAAAATATTTGCTCACGACTTTCGGTACCACCCTCCTACGTATGGACTGTTTAACTCGACGTTATCAAGTACTCCCTATCTGTGGTAGATATGAATATTAGACTTGAGGTCAAACGACTCTGACTTCCACCGTATCGGTGCTATCGCGAGAACTGGGATAATGCTGCAGACATTATGGGGACTCTTCTACGACATTGTATCTGGAAAAAACTTGATCCTCTTCTTTACTGCTCGAATGAATTCCACGATGACGCAGAAAAAAAAAGGTCAATGCTAATGATAATCTGACTAAAGCAATGGGAAACATCTACAGCATCTTTTCCCTAAAAACAGGCAAAATGCACCATCTTTTGCCATAGATCGGTGGTTTACTGAACGAAGGAATGTTTACACAGGATGAAGGCTTGTGATTCTATAGTTATATGACTGCAGGTGTTCCATCATGTTGCTACTGGAAAGATGCAGGATACAGTAATTGTGACTTTAAGCTGATAAGGTAGGAGTTACTAATGGAAAGATGCAGGATACAGGAATTGTGACTTTAAGCTGATAAGGTAGGAGTTACTAATGGAAAGATGCAGGATACAGGAATTGTGACTTTAAGCTGATAAGATAGGAGTTACTAATGGAAAGATGCAGGATACAGGAATTGTAACTTTATGCCGCTAAGATAAGAGCTGCCACTGAAAGGGTGTAGGATATAAGAATTATAACTTTATGCTGATACGGTAGGAATGTGTAAGGGATTGTATTTCGCGGCTTTACACCGTTAATTTTACAGTTTATGAAAGGAACATTCCAGCGCAGAAAGTGGTATATTTTACTGACTGATCTTTATGAATGTTATAAAAAAATTAATTAATTAATTAATTACAAAATTCCAAACCAATATTTTGGCACTGTCTTTAAAAAATCTTCATAAGGTGCTATGATTGTGATTTCTATTTCACTATCTCTATGATTCTGCACTTTTTAAAACTTTAGATGTTTCATGTTACAATATTCAAGATCAACCACTGCCCACCGCCACTGGCAGCAAATGAGATTATCTTTCAAAAGTGCTTACATTATTTACACCAAAGGGGGATGTCTGTCTCATTTTTAATCACAAACCCTGGGCGGGGGGGGGGGGTGAGGGGATCGACCAGGCATTGAAAAGCGAGCACCCGCAACCAATTAAACATGAAAACCTGAAACACAAACGACAACTGATTCTTTTTTATTTTTCAATCCGGTTTGTGAGCTGGCAGAGAGAATACATCAATAGGAAGCCAACGAAGCAAAAACGAGCAGAAGGCTGATCGAACATGTTCGCTATAATCTCGGAGCCGTCCTTGACGCCATGCTGTAGCTGACGGAAAGTGGTGGTTGCGATGCAGAGAACCCCTGCTTTCACATGTTTTGATCTTCTGTCATGGCTTTTTGCTTCATTGATTTTCTTTCACGTAGCAAATAATAACACGTCAGCCGCGAATGTATAGGAAAACGGACCATGGGTTATGCACACAGTGACAACTCAAGACTTTCTATACAATATGAAACGTGACTTAGGACAGCATTAGCTCGTCAAAGTTGCTGCTATGTTTATAGCATATGCACTCACTTATTTGCTAATTTGATTTACATATCGTTTTATCTTCCTTTCCGATTTTTTAAAAATAATCAAAAGTACATATAGCATACTACAGCACTATGTTTCCTTCTTCAAACAACGTTTTCATCTTACACCAGTGCTTCACTATTTTCATTTGCCATACTCTTGACCCCTGTTCGTGGTCTACTGGTTTTTCTCTACGTGAAGACGTGAACGTAAGTTGAACAAACAACTGAAAACATCACATGATTTAACCAACAAACATGAACTACAAGACCTTTCTTGTTCTATGTGGAACTGCCGACCCGCGTTCTCTGAACCTGAAACATGAACATGCAGTTGGATGAGGAGTGGGTTCAGGGCGGACCCAAAAAAGTGGTCTTTCTCATCAGACAATTCATTCCCTGTCCACCAGGTAGAATGGACGCCATCATTAACTGGTGGGGCAGAGTCCTTGCCAGGACATTCGTCGACCATATAAGTGCACGGAGTTCCTTACCACAAGCACCTTTGCTCTCAATGCACGAAAGAACAAACAAGCTTCAACAGGACGTAGGCATGCATTAAAGTACAAAATAGCATGTTTACAAGGCATGGATTAAACAAATGGGAAACTGTGCGCACTTAAATATAAAAACAGGATATAAGTTTTTACAAATATTTTTTAAAAGCTCGACCTCAGTCTGAGCGTTAATTGATCGAGTGTGACGATGACAGATTTTCGTCCGTCCTCTCATTAGCATGGTAAGGCTGGGATCCCCAGAAACTATACAATTATATCAACCTCATACAGACATTTCCTTCGAAGTTAATTAGTTACACATAACACCTACGTCTCTGTGTGATCACCGAGGAGATATGAAAGTGAAGTTCCTAGATCGCCGTCATAAATCCTTTGATCATGAACTTGATCGCCGTTTTTATTAAGTCATAAATGTAGTCTGCGAGAATGCTGTTATTTTTATAATCAGCATTTCGTCACTGACGCAACAACATTCCCAGGTGGGTTTACTGACAACATTCGATCGTCATTTGGCCTCCAACAAAGAATCTAGCAAGGTACCCCATTCATGGCGTCCAACAAAGATAGAATCTAGCAAGGTTGCCCAATCATGGCGTCCAACAAAGATAGAATCTAGCAAGGTAGCCCAATCATGGCGTCCAACAAAGATAGAATCTAGCAAGGTAGCCCATTCATGGCGTCCAACAAAGATAGAAACCAAGGTAGCCCAATCATGGCGTCCAACAGATAGAATCTAGCAAGGTTGCCCAATCATGGCGTCCAACAAAGATAGAATCTAGCAAGGTAGCTCATTCATGGCGTCCGACAAAGATAGAATCTAGCAAGGTAGCCCAATTATGCCATGGTGATGACTGGTGTTAAATGTCCATATTTTTCTTGACCTGTCATCATCATGCTTGACCGCCTTTCCTTTGTCTTTCTCCTGAAGTCAGATACCAATTTCCACGGCTGAATTACTAAGGACGCCTCCGGCCGTATTCGAACCACCGACCTATCAAGAGAGACTATCACACTACCCACTTCGCAACTCAGGGGCCCGGAGGATTTTTCCTATTTTAAGGGTGGAGGCCAGGAGGATTTTTCCTATTTTAAGGATAGGCCCGGAGGATTTTTCCTATTTTAAGGGTGGGGCCAGAGGGCTCCGGGCCCGGAATTGAAGAAAAAATATGCACGAGGGTGGTGAAGTTTTTCGCCAATTTGCAAAATTTCTCTAGGAGACTCTGGCCACGCCTAGATGTGCCTTCTTCTCACGCCCTGTGGAGTCAGAGGCGTATCACTGGTTCCTTCCCTTGATCACACAGACTAACTAAATAAAAGAAACGTTACCATTCCAGCATGGATAGAAATGATGAGGATACTGATTCTGAGCCATGTTGGTGGGCGTTGGCGCTCATACTTTTCTATTATGTGCGCTGACTTCGTGTTTCCAAATAGTCTGACTTTTCCCTTCATTTGCAACCTAGTCAGCCCATTCAGATATTCTCTCTCCCACCCCCCCCCCTC
The DNA here is from genome assembly GCA_009760885.1 of Achatina immaculata. NCBI lineage: Eukaryota > Metazoa > Mollusca > Gastropoda > Stylommatophora > Achatinidae > Lissachatina > Lissachatina immaculata. The sequence goes on along the minus strand of CM019717.1, from coordinate 47,055,729 downwards.
TCTCTCTCTCCCCCTCTCTTTGCTTCCTCATTCTCGTTTTTCTCACTGAAGACACCAAGAAACAGGGACAAGCATTCTTGATTCTTGTTTCAACTTCTTTGACGTGGAAAAAAAAGGAGGGGGGGGGGAGAGAGAGAGAGAAATCATCATAAAACGAAATGAAAAAGATAGGAAAGATAGGAAAACATTGAATGTATTGGTTTTTCTTTAGAGGCCGGTTTGAAGGGTGTGCATGTGTGTGTTTCTGTGTGTATACGAGCTCGCGCATTCACGCATAAGCACACAAGAGGGGGTTTATTTACCGTTCTGTACTTCTTTTTCTACCCGAATCTTCCCCGAGGAGCATTAAGTAAATTTAGTACGGCTAGAATGATAAATTATGAATACCTGTAAAAGCCAAATTTAAAGAAAGAAAGAAAGAAAGAAAGATTCTGTCAATCAACTGAGTACAACAACAACAACAACAACAACAAAATCAGTTCACAACCCTTGAAAACAGCAGGTGTTGTCATTCATTACCTGTGCATATCTACTTGTGGAAGAGACAGATGATTAAAAAACAGACAGCGCGTGTAAACACGTCTTGTGTTGGTCGATGCATATAAGATACATATGATTTAAAGAGTTTATCATGCAGAAGCTGATGTACACAAAAAAAAACACACACACACAGAAACAGGACAATGCCAAAGCAATCTAATGCAGCCTCTCTGCCTTCCATTGTTTTAGCCTCAGACATTTATATTTAATGTCCGGGTAAACTGTGCAAGTCTTCTGCAGGCCATGATTTTGCGCACCATAGTTTGTCATCCAGTGTAGCTCTCTGTGGCCAAAAGCAGGCTTCGAGTTTTTTGTCTGAGGAGTCTGAGCTGCAGGACGTGCTCCAGAGCCTGGATGCCTGTTTCATAACGTGCAAGAAGTCAACTGCCGTGACAATTACATAGAAATGTTGACAATGGCATCATCAAAGAATGTGAAAGATCTGTTGGTGAAGTTCGGAGTCGGGTACAACAGAGCAATACTATCTAAAGTTAGCGATAGTATACACAAAGGCATTACTATTAATATCATTACACGCCCCAGCCCGTAAAAAATGGCGGGAGAAGAAATGAAAATCTGATTTTTACTCGAATTTGTTGTCTTCTCTTTTAAATCTTAGCGTCACCCACAGAACAACGTTGATACTTTCGGAATTTTCTACCTGAGGAGGAAAAAAAAAACGCCCGAGTGAAAATTACTACCGAAAAAAATTCACTGATATAAAAAAAAACTAGAATCCTTGTGTGTGAGCTTAAGCCTCACCACAATGAACCAAAACAATCTACATGCACGCGCCGTGCGCATACACACACACACACATCAAAATAACCCATTCCCGCTTCCTATTCTAACACTGCATTGAAAACAAATAGATTTTGAGAAAGCCTTTGACAGTGTCAACAGAGATGCACTGTGGAAAATCCTAAGATGGCATGGCCTTCCCCATAAAATAGTTAATGTAATCAAAGCCCTATAAGAGGGTTTTCAGTGCAAAGTTATCTGTGGAGAACATACCTCCAGCAGCTTTAGGGTACAAACAGGAGTGAAACAGGGATGTGTACTATCACCAACATTATTTATCTTGGCAGTAGACTGGTTAATGAAGGAGGCAACATCAGACAAACGCAGAGGATTACAATGGACCCTTAACACAGTGCTGGAGGACCTTGACTTTGCGGACGACATTTGTCTATTATCAAGCAGTCACAAAGATATGCAAGATAAAATAAACAAGTTAACCCAGAATGCAAACAACAAAGATCAACGTAGGAAAGACAAAGTTAATGAAGCAAAATGTGAACAACAGAAATGTACTCAGAGTAGATAACAAGTTAGTGGAGGAGGTCAACGAATTTGTATACCTTGGCAGCAGAGTAGTAGAAAATGGAGACAGCACAGAGGACATCAACAGCAGACTTACTAGAGCAAACCAGGCTTTTGCAATGCTACAGAATATATGGAAATCAAATAAACTAAGCATAAATATGAAAATCAGGATATTTAAGAGTAATGTTCTAAGTGTACTACTATATGGAAGTGAATGCTGGAAAATCACCAAAACCATAGAAAACAAGTTGAATTCTTTCCAGACTAAATGTTTACGTAGAATTTAAAAATATTTTGGCCAAACACCATAAGAAATAACATCTTATTGGCAGAAATGCAGATGAACCACTGACAACAATTATTGAGGAAAGACGCTGGCGATGGTTGGGACATGTGCTCCGAATGACTGACAACTCACTACCAAAAATAGCACTAAGATGGACACCACAGGGGAGCAGAAGTAAGGGTAGACCAAAAGAGACATGGAGAAGAACAACAGAAAGGATGTTGAGCAATAGAGGGCTCACCTGGGCAAGAGCAGAAAAAAAGGCGAAAGACAGGCATTTGTGGAAAACCCTTGCAGAAGCCCCATGTGCCCTGGGCACTTAAGGTTAAGAGAGAGAGAGAGATTGAAAACAAAGCTAAGTCCAGCAACGAACATAGAAAATTTTGGTATTAGATGATACTGTACTTAAAAGATTTTTAAAAGAATCTCTGATTTTTTTATTTTAAAAAAATGTTCGTTTCAGCACCACAAAAATCGTATTAAAGAAGTTCCAACAACAATAACCACATGCTTCATACAGCAAGGTCTATCATACTTTTTTTTTCTTCTTTGGCTTTGTAATCGCCTTCTTTTGATACAACTTGCGCTGGCGCGCGGAAGAACACAAGGTTTGCAACAATCGTCTCGTACAGACTCGGGGGAAAACTTGCAGGTCGCTTGTATCTTATAAGAATACCGTTCTTGTTTCTGTTTATTAGCACATTCACCAGGAAGCATAAACCATGCCACTTCGTCGATATGATAAAAACTCCACCGGGACCAACTCGTCGGATGAGGCAGAAAACGCTCGGGCCCGTGATGCACAAAACTCGATTACTACTTACAACCTGATTACGTCTCAAGTCCGTTCAGGCAAACGCTGGACGTCAACAAAGCTATTAGAGCCGGGAGAAGCTCAAGCAAGAAACACCGAAATGCCGAAGCCTAGAGGGGGCAAAATCAATCCCGAGAAAATCACATCCCAGATTCCGCTTTCAAAAGCTTTCAACAACGTGGAGGGGGAGAAAAGCAAGTTTCAATCCAAACTAAGCTTACCGCCATCAACAGCGATAAGTTAGAGATATAGAGGATTTCGTGTCGTATTATGACAACATCAGCAAAACGACAACAAAATATTAAACTAATATAATACAGTTCAGAGTTCTTTGAATTTTGTATCTTAAGCTGCATATCATTAAATGTACGTAAGAAATAGTATCAAATCAGACTGCTGCATAAAAAGTATATCAGAATGCTGCATAAACAGCAAATCAGACTGCTGTATAAACAGTAAATCAGACTGCTGTATAAACAGCAAATCAGACTGCTGTATAAACATTAAATCAGACTGCTGCACAAACAGCAAATCAGACTGCTGCACAAACAGCAAATCAGACTGCTGCACAAACAGCAAATCAGACTGCTCCACAAACAGCAAATCAGACTGCTGCACAAACAGCAAATCAGACTGCTGCACAAACAGCAAATCAGACTGCTGCACAAACAGCAAATCAGACTGCTGCACAAACAGCAAATCAGACTGCTGCACAAACAGCAAATCAGACTGCTGCACAAACAGCAAATCAGACTGCTGCACAAACAGCAAATCAGGCATAAAATTATCCCATCTTACACAAAGTACCTAACAAAGAAATAGCACGTTGCACAGAATCTTAAATAAGTACAGACGTGTGATATACATTTTTTAAATAAATAAAGGCTGTGACAGAGGCAATATGTTCTTGCATATTTCAACAAAACAGAGCTGCTTCTATATGTCTTCGTACAGGAACAGAGCACTACCAAAATATCGCACTCTCAGACGAACATTTCACGTGTTTTGTAATGTTACTGCAAAACTCCTTTCTTTCTTGGTTCCGTCAGTCTGAAGAGGAGAAACACGTCAGGACCACTGAAAAGAGCACCATACTGTTGTGGACGAGAACAACACAAAAAGTCCCATCTCAAACATCTTCCACTAGCCTTGGCTAAACCGATGTGCAAAAGATCACTGGAAGATGAATCAACAGAAACATTTTTTTTCCTTTTACCTGTCTAACTTGTTTCTAGCCTTCACAATTTTTCTTAAGAACAATCCTGGAAACTTAACAAAACAGCTGAGAAACATATAAATGCCTTTGAATGTAAATGCTACAGAAGAGTTCTTCAAATATCATGGGCAGAAAAACAAATATATCCATACTACAAGAATATTTTGGACATATTAAACATCATGATAATTTAGAGAAGACAGTCTTAGAAGGGTACACAATGGGGAAAAGAAAGAGAGGAAGACCAAGGCGAAATAGCTGTAAGACATCGTTGATAATCTGCAAATAGATGCATCAGCAGCAGACCATCTTGCTTACAATCAAGAGGCCTACAGGACATGCAAATGACTGACTGACTGACTGACATCACTATTTCAACTAGTACGTAATCAGTAACACCTTCGCAACAACCATATGTTGTTTTTTTTAAACAAGACATGTTTTATCTGCTGTTAGTACCATGTCGATGGCGATGTACACTGGTCAAATCGGTCTGATAGAAGCGAGCGCAGATATTCAAACGGTTATATTATACGGTATATAGAAGTGAGAGCAGATATTCAAAATCAAATACGGAAGATAGAAGTAAATGCTGATGCTCAAAGTCAAATGCAGAAGACAGAAGTGAACGCAGGTGTTCAAAGTCAAATGAGGAAGTCAGAAGTGAAAGCAGGTGTTCAAAGTCAAATGAGGAAGACAGAAGTGAAAGCAGGTGTTCAAAGTCAAATGAGGAAGACAGAAGTGAAAGCAGGTGTTCAAAGTCAAATGAGGAAGACAGAAGTGAAAGCAGGTGTTCAAAGTCAAATGAGGAAGACAGAAGTGAAAGCAGGTGTTCAAAGTCAAATGAGGAAGACAGAAGTGAAAGCAGGTGTTCAAAGTCAAATGAGGAAGACAGAAGTGAACGCAGGTGTTCAAAGTCAAATGAGGAAGACAGAAGTGAACGCAGGTGTTCAAAGTCAAATGAGGAAGACAGAAGTGAACGCAGGTGTTCAAAGTCAAATGCACAAAAGAATGAAAAATAAAACCCTACCACTATTTTTGTGAAAGACGATCACGCGAACACTAAGTGAACCCGGATGTCAGTTCGTATCGACAGTTTTTTAGGTCCCCTTCCCATAAACACGACAAAACAGCACCTTCTATCTAATCTAATATTCAGATGGCAGTAACCATCTCCGGATTTACCCCAGTGATAATCTAATTAATAGAATCAGACACTTTCACCTAGACATGTGACCAAAGCAGTCCACTGCATGTCTGATCTCATTCTCGTGCTCACCACCTGAAAGATGTCACTCCCAGCTCTGACAGAACTCTCTTGATTAACCCCAGAAAAGTTCAGCTTACGGTTATATTCACGCAACTGAAAAAAAAAAAAAACTACAAACTAAACCACCATGACTTACGTTATTCGGTTTATTAAATAAATACCATTCTTGGAGGTCCAAATCTCACAACCTCAGGTTGCCTCTCGGCGACTTGTATTTTCAGCTACTTCTCTATGGAATGCTACGTTTTGTCGTGTTCTGGCTGCAGTGGGTTGAGCTCTCCGCTATTCTGCTCAGTAAAGATGACGGGAACAACAAGATTACTGCGGCTTACTTCTTGTCCGTAAGTGAGAACACGAAGACAGTACGATTTCACTGCTAAGCTTCTCAAGAAAGTACCATCACGGCAGGGACCAGGCCGATCGTCAGAACGCCGTATATTTCCTAGGGGAGTTGCTACAGTGTGATAATAAAAGTAACCTGCTGCTGTCAATCTGAAGGTCTTATAGAGGTCAGTGGCTAATCAAATGATGGGGAGGGGAAAAACACCAAGAGTGAGTGAAAATACAAGAGAGAGAGAGAGAGAGAGATGTCCATCTTTTGACATTCCTTTATAACTCTATTCCACTGGCATCATTCCTTCTGATCTCCATTTCATTTCTCCAAACAGGGTGGGAAATATCTGTATCTGTTGTAACAGAATGTTATTCTGTACAGATTGTTTTGTGAGAAACCCTGTTGTTGTAGTTTAATAGACCACAACTCATCTGTTTATGCTAAGCACGGAGAAAGTATCTCGTGTTCCAAGGGAGAACTGAGTCACGTTGATTCTGATAGGCGAGAGGTATGAACGAGTTTGAGAGAACAGTTTGGGTCAGAATGTTGTAGTGACAGATTGTGGTGTTTTAATTCTAGAAAAGGATGCAGAGATTCTTTAGTTCAGTATGTAAGTTAGATGGACTGTCCTTTTTAGGACAAATTGTTGTAGTTGATAGATTGTTCTTTTTAGGACAAATGTTGTAGTAGTCATGTAGATTGTGTGTTTGATGTGTCCCCGTTTTGGACAAGGTAGTATGTCAGATTGAAAGTCATGTGTAATTTTGAACTTGGCATGTTTTGTCAAGGCTGAATGTCTGACTTGGTCCTATGGCGATGTTAGTCGCCCGGACATATTTTTTTGTGATCATTTGTAATTATTCTCATCAAGTTTACACTCCACATCATTGCAACACACATCGAACAAATGGGATTTCATCATTAAACATTTACTGATTTGTGTCTGCTGAATCCTGTGGTTATTGGATTCATGTTAAGTGTCAACTGTGGTGTTGAGTTAGTTGATTACATGTAACTGGTCATGTCGTGTATTTAATGTGTAGTTGAGGTTATTGTTATCTGGGTTGTCTTGTTACACGGAGTATACCAATGTAACGCCTGTTGTGTCACTGGGCCTAATGCTCATATTAAAACGTAACGGGCACAGCACAGGACAGAGTGTGTGCAAACACGTGTTTAGTGTTGAGTAATACAAGCAAGTACAGTACACATTACACGAAGAAAGAAATCTGTCTTACTATTTCAGCATCGCTTTCCCCATTTGTCAAACTGCAGCTTCAACTACTTTTATTCTGAGGGCAATACACAACAAAACTCCATCAATATGATCACAGTTAAAACCTATGGCACTAATTCAAAGAGCCAACGTAATCTTCCCAGCTCCTATTAACAATGCAACATCCGCTTACTGCGTATGTTCGTACTTTATACGTATTCAAATCACGCACGCAATCAATATCCTGATCCCCAGTAGCTTGTAAATGCTGTATCATGCTGCTAGAATAAATATTAACAAAGGCGAAATACACGACCAAAAATATCTTCACCATAGATATACGGAATAGAATACGCTGAAAATAGACCTTAAAAGCATGGAAGTGTATGATGAACCAGGGGATGATGTGTACGTGTCTACAGCAGGGTCTCACCTCCTGGCCCACACTAAACAGGGCAACAAAGCCGTCACGCTGTTGGTCTTTTACTCGCAGATTTCAGCATAGAGCCGCTTCTTAACGCTACCCACCCCACCCCCCCCCCCCCCCGAACTCAGCGGCAGATTCTTCGTAGAATATCAGTGCTTCAGCAGACCAGTTGGTCAGTCATTTGCATGTCCCTTGCGGAACTTTGCCTCCATAACAGCACTCCTGTAGGCCTCTCGGTTGTAAGCAAGATGCTCTGCTGCTGATGCATCCATTTGCAGATTATCAACGATGTCTTGCGGCCACCTTCGCCTTGGTCTTCCCCTCTTTCATTTTCCTATTATGTACCCTTCCAATACGGTCTTCTCTAAATTATCATGGCGTTTAATGTGCCCAATATATTTAAGTTTTCTCTGTCTCTTTACTAGCCAGCCTTCTTCAATATTAAGTTCTTGTAGTATATTTGTTCTTTTCTATGTGTCCGTGATATTTAAAGAACTCTTCTGTAGCATTTACATTCAAAGGCATTTATGTGTTTCTCAGCTGTTTTGTTAAGGCATATGTTGCGATGGGAAAGATGCATGCCCTTAAGAATCTTATTTTACTTATATAATTACCAGCTGGTATCACTAGAACAGGGACCTGGCATTTGAAGGAAAATAACGCACACTAAATAAATAAATAAATGGATAACTCTGTTCAGCTATAAAGAACGAAAACGAAAGAAAAAAGTAAGATATGTTTGAAAAAGAGCAAACGTAAAAACAAAACAAGCAGATGAAGGACAAAAGTAAGAAAATAACTAAGATTACAAGAAAAGAAGGAATAAAACAATTTTAAAACACTAGAAAACGAAATGAGAAAAAAAGCTAATGAGTAAAGGGCATGAACAACGAAGAACATGCAGGAAGAACTAAGAAACAGATGGGGTGGGGAAGAAAAAGGAACATGGCGGCAAAGCTGAAGAAACACGTGGAAAATCACGAAGAGTGAGGGACATTCAGAAGCGGAAAAAAACACGGGGAAAATCATGAAGAGCGAGGAACATTCAGAAGCTGAAGAAACACTGGGAAAATCATGAAGAGCGAGGAACTTTCAGAAGCTGAAGAAACACTGAGAAAATCATGAAGAGCGAGGGACATTCAGAAGCTGAAGAAACACTGGGAAAATCATGAAGAGCGAGGAACATTCAGAAGCTGAAGAAACACTGGGAAAATCATGAACAGCGAGGGACATTCAGAAGCTGAAGAAACAGGGGGGGAAATCATTAAGTGCGAGGGACATTCAGAAGGGGAAGAAACAAGAGAAAAAAACGTGAAGAATGAAATACAAGTGTAGATGAGGATACATAGGAAGAAAAGTAAAAGAAGCGGAGAACAAGGAAAATGCTGGTAGAACAGAAGACGCACGGGACACACGCACGCGCGCGCACACACACACAATCATATACAAGAATGATACAGAAAAAAAAAAGACGAAACACTACTAACCCAGCAATCAGTACAATAACCACTAGCTGCATAACAAATAACACCGCAACAGCTGCTATAACTCTTCTTCTCCCCCCCCCTCCCCCCCACACACACACACAAAATAAATCATAAAGCTAACCATACAGAGTTACCGCAAGAGCGACGGAAACATAACACCGACCCTGTAAAACAACTTAACTGCCATAAAAAGAACAGCTTGGACATAAACTGTCACTTGATCTTGTGTCATGGATTACATGCCACTGCTGATGTATCGCGAGCTCAAGGCGGGAAACACTGCCATAAAAGAAACAACCTGCAGAACAAAATAAAACAGCACTGATCTGATTCCAGAGTAGGAAGTGAAGACGCTGTCCTATAAGGCCATCAACAACGACCCAGAACTGATATGCTAGTGTTAGAGTTAGCGACCAGAGCTGATATGCTAGTGTTAGAGTCAGCGACACAGAGCTGATATGCTAGTGTTAGAGTCAGCGACACAGAGCTGATATGCTAGTGTTAGGTTAGCGACACAGAGCTGATATGCTAGTGTTAGGTTAGCGACCCAGAACTGATATGCTAGTGTTAGAGTCAGCAACACAGAGCTGATATGCTAGTGTCAGGTTAGTGACACAGAGCTGATATGCTAGTGTTAGGTTAGCGACCCAGAACTGATATGCTAGTGTTAGGTTAGCGACACAGAGCTGATATGCTAGTGTTAGGTTAGCGACACAGAGCTGATATGCTAGTGTTAGAGTTAGCGACACAGAGCTGATATGCTAGTGTTAGAGTTAGCGACCCAGAGCTGATATGCTAGTGTCAGGTTAGTGACACAGAGCTGATATGCTAGTGTCAGGTTAGCGACACAGAGCTGATATGCTAGTGTCAGGTTAGCGACACAGAGCTGATATGCTAGTGTTAGAGTTAGCGACACAGAGCTGATATGCTAGTGTTAGAGTTAGCGACACAGAGCTGATATGCTAGTGTTAGAGTTAGCGACACAGAGCTGATATGCTAGTGTCAGGTTAGCGACACAGAGCTGATATGCTAGTGTCAGGTTAGCGACACAGAGCTGATATGCTAGTGTCAGGTTAGCGACCCAGAGCTGATATGCTAGTGTCAGGTTAGCGACACAGAGCTGATATGCTAGTGTCAGGTTAGCGACCCAGAGCTGATATGCTAGTGTTAGAGTTAGCGACACAGAGCTGATATGCTAGTGTCAGGTTAGCGACCCAGAGTTGATATGCTAGTGTCAGGTTAGCGACCCAGAGCTGATATGCTAGTGTTAGAGTTAGCGACACAGAGCTGATATGCTAGTGTCAGAGTTAGCGACCCAGAGCTGATATGCTAGAGTCAGGTTAGCGACCCAGAGCTGATATGCTAGTGTCAGGGTTTGCGACCCATAGCTGACCAAGACCATGTCCCACCTCTCCGCTGGTGCTACCAGTAACAGGCACAGCCTGGCTAACGGGGCACTGATCGCAATAGTCCCCATGGTGGTGGGTCTGCTAAAGAAGCATTGCACAGCCCCTGCTTTTTAACTGTGCTCCCGGACTGAAGAAGCAGCTGTCATAACCTGCTTCCACGCCGATACGATGGTGTGTCTCATCACCTTCACGGCATTGGCTGCAAAGAACGCCAGCTCGCAGTTAAGGGAGACGGCACAAGACAAAACAAGACACTTCCAGACAAACAGAAAGGGCATGATTTTCAAGCATATCTCCACCATCCACAGGCATGTAAAAGGGAAATACTACACAAACAGAGACACTACAGCTGCTCCACCGGTGTAGTTTTATTTTTCGTGTACTCTGTGCTGCAAGGAGAAAGTACGCTTACACGGGAAATGAAAGACAGTAGAGTAAAATCGTACATCACGACGTCTGTTTTCACATTGCAGACGGAAGAAGCGAGAACGCGAAAGAAAATTTTCAGGATTTTGAAACATGCAACACGAAACGGCAGTGTTTGTGCCGTGAGTATGGATGGAATACGCAGGAGGCAATAGAAAGATAGAATGAGGTTAGAACCTACAATACGAATGAAGCTGTCTCAGCAGTGCATTTACAAGGAAAAAAAAACAAGAAAACTTACAAATATTCATTCTGCTCAGGTGTAAACATGGCGCTGGGACTCGTCCAGCAACCTGACAACCCAATGACTGTAATGTGTATGGGAGTGTTTGTTGTTTTGTTTTTTTTTTTTTGGGGGGGGGGTTGGGTGGGTGGGTTGTATATTATCAAAGAACAAGAATAAGAAGAAGAAGAACAACAACAACAACAAGGATTACACTGAAATTTGGGTCTAAATTGTCAGCGCTCACGCAGAGTAATTCATCAGCTTGTAAGTCTGGGTCCATGGATCCTTGGGGATTTCCGTGTTTCACGTCTAGATTATGTAGAACAATAGACATGTGTGAAATTTTCCACTTTAATACCAGAGGAGAAGGCTGGAATCGGGAAAAAAAAAATTTTTTTAAGGGGAGGATGTGGGTGTAGGCGAATTATTATATGATTCAGGAGTCCGTCCTCTGAGAAAGACCGGAAATCACGGAGTAGCAAATTATTTTTCTCTTTTCACGTTCACTTCCCCCACCCCTTTTTTTTTCTTCCTCAACACCCTTCCCATACCACTAAAACATCACATTCTATTCCATTACTTCTCGTGAAGGATCTCCTACACTGATGTAAAAGTGAAAATAAAGTATGACTGATAATCATTAACGACCGAAAAGAAACATGCATTGACGTTTCCAAATAAATTCCTCCTTACTCATTACATGATTTTGAAGTTTTCAATCATTTTCCTACTTATTTATTTCTGAACGAAAACTGCACCCAATTTATTACTAACATAAAATTTTACAAAATTAGAATCTGTGAAGTAGAAATTCATTCCCCCCCCCCCCAAAAAAAAAGTCAAATGGGTATTTTTTTTTCTATGTAATAACATGGGTTATTTTAGTGGGCTGGCATCCTGGGTTATTTTAGCGAGGTAGGGGAATAAGAGAGCACAACGAGAAACAGAGGCCATGGAAATGTGGTTCATAAGAAGGATGTCGAAGGTACCATGGACAGCTAAGAAAACCAACGAAGAAGTATTAAGAGAAGCTGGAATTAAAAGGCAAATTACAACAAAGATCAGAGGCAGACAAGGGAGATTTGTAGGACGTTTTCTGAGATCATGAAAATTGGAACACATTGTGGCAACTGGAAAAACTAAGGGAAGAAGAGACAGAGGAAGACAGAGAGAGAAGTTACTGGATGGGCTGTCAGTGCGGCTAGGAAGAAAGTCACCGGCGGATCAAGTCTAAAGACATGGAATTGTTGAGAGAAATGATCGCCTACGCCACGCGGCATGGCACTTGATTGATTGAGGGGTATCCCCTATCAAAGGAGAAGTAGGATGCCTCCTTACCTCTGTCAGTCTACGGGACACCCTTTACCAAGGTGAAGTACCCGTATACCCCCCCCCCCCGATCAGGGTGACGTGAAGCCATGGAAGCAGGTGGTGGATGGAATGGGGGAACTAGTCCATAGATAATGTTGGTTATGGTCACCATTCTATAATGGTAGGCGGATGATCTCAATGTAGTGACAATGGCTGCGATCTCTGACTAGTACAGTCACTGATCTGAAGGAAAGCAATGGTAAACTACCTTCTGGAAATATACCAAGAAATCCAAATATTTTTAAGGGCATGCATCTTTCCCATCGCAACATACGCCTTTGAGACCTGGACACTTAACGAAACAGCTGAGAAACACACAAATGCCTTTGAATGTAAATGCTACAGAAGAGTTCTTTAAATATTATGGACACAGAAAAGAACAAATATACAACAAAAACTTAATATTGAAGAAGGCTGGCTAGTAAAGAGGATTAAACAGAGAAAACTTAAATATTTTGGACACATTAAACGTAATGATAATTTAGAGAAGACAGTATTGGAAGGTTACATAATGGGAAAAAGAAAGAGAAGAAGACCAAGGCGAAGATGGCTGCAAGACATCGCTGATAATCTGCAAAAGGATGCATCAGCAGCAGGGCATCTTGCCTACAACCGGGAGGCCTACAAGAGAGCTGTTATGGAGGCAAAGTTCCGCGAGGGACATGCAAATGACTGACTGAATAACCTAGGGAATAAATTAAATGAAATTCTTACTATTCACAGTTCTAAGATGACAGGATAAATAGGTAAAAGGTAAAATACTCGTTTACAAGGCTTGTTAGGGATGCGGTGTTACTTGCAAGACCTTGGGCACATGAAAGTATAATGTGGTCTGGGGAGAGCTAATAAAATTAAAAACGACCTGACAGTCTGCAGTGAAAGCTCTTCTCAGCTCAGTGTCTAGCTTAACATGTTGACATATCCCTCCACTCACATCTAAGTTTAGATAACCATTACACAATATCCACTATTCTTCCTGTTATCTTGTCTATAATTTCATATCGTCACTCTCTCTCTCTCTAATTCACTCGGACGTTACGGTCGCTTGAAAGCCCTTCTCCGACTCAATCCTGTCTCTGGGGATGAAGACGCCCGATAAGGTAATCAGCGACCCACAAGTGATATGCCAGCGTCAAAGTTAGCAACCCATAACTGACAAAGACCCTGTTCCACTTCTCCGTGGTACCCCCAAGAACAGGCATACCCTGGCTAACGGGGCAGGGATCGCAATAGTCCCCATGGTGGTGAAGTCTGCAGTCTGCTAAAGAAGCATTGCACAGCCCCTGCCTTTTTAGCTATACTCCGGGACTGAAAAAGCAGCTGTCATAACCTGCTTCCACGCCGACACGATGCTGTGCCCTAACATCTCTACAGCATCGGCTGCAAAGAACAACAGCTCGCAGTTACATGGAGTTCGTACAAATACGAGTTTCCGGTCTACACGGTAAGTAAGTAATGTAACAGAACAAACGCTGAAGCGACTGATGCGTTTAAGAAAGTCCAAATCAGACTGAACTTAACATTCTACAGGATACAGCCTGACACAGGCAACTTAAAACTACCACTGAAGAACCATGGCCGAACTCAGAGGTGCTGGAAAGGCAGGAAAACTAAATGTCTGCCTTCTCTACATTTAGAAATTCGAGTGTTGAGGATTAACATTCGTAATGTATTAAAACTGTTTAGCTACACTGTGGATCGTTCATAGAATACAGTTCTACCAGGGTTACCTATCAGCTCAAGTGCTCCCATATCTGTTTGACACAAAGCGGTACATACATAGCTGCTCCAAAAAAAAAAAGTCATATACACTCGGCATAGCTGGAAATTCTGTGATATATAAAATAAAGACAACAGTTCACAGACAAACACAAAATAAATGAAACTAAGACTACAACGATTCGGGCACACTAAAATACATCACATCATCTGATTCATTACATCAGTAACCAGATGAAACTTGGCAATACTATGGGAAAAGAAAACAAAGAATGATTCCTGTTGTACCCGAAACTAAGCAAACGTTCTCTAACCAGTAATTTAACAACAAAACAAAATTTTAAAATTTATCTGAGACTGAAACTGCAACATTTTGCTCGCTCTCTACACACTTTACCACTACACCAGAAGATTTACAAACTCTTACTTCATGGACGAAAGTTGAAACAAGAATTTTTGGAGACAAAAAAAAAAAAAATCTAATCACGTCATGAGATCAAAGTGAAAGATAAGCGTGGGTCTATGATTAGAAGTTACAGTATTTGATAACGGGAACTTAACTCAAGTTTTAACAAATATATTGTGAGTGTTGTCATTTTACAGTTATTTCGTTTTGATCACAGACTCCACTGTGACCCAGAAAATTATATACACAGATTGTACTGTAACTAATGATACCAACAGAATCGTATAATCTCTCTCTCTCTCTCTCTCTCTCTCTCTCTCTCTCTCTCTCTTACCATATCGATTTAATCAGCTTAGAAAATGTGCAACATATATTAGAAAACTAAATCTGTTTCGGACTGTCCAGCTGTTCTAGAGACTGGAAGATGGTCAGCAAGGAACGGGCACCACAAGAAAACAGACCAAGGCAGATATCGAGACTCAAGCTTTTCGAGTGCTGGAAAGACAAGATGAGATTAGGGTGGACGGTGAAAGACCAGGCCTGATTGAGAGCTCCCTCTTGTCAGTCCTAGACGCCCCTGACAATAGCGACTCAGGGCAAAGCTAAAGAACCACACAGCTGCCAGATCGTTAGAAAGGCTTGCATACGTGACCACTCCCTTCCTCACCTCTCTCTCTCTCTCTCTCCACTCCCCAAAAAGTGTACTCGTAAACACCTCGTTAGACGACAACCTTTCTGATCACATCCCATAAGCTTTGTTAACGAGGCTGATTCAATAACGAACTCATCTGGTAAACAACGTGAACACACTTTTCTGGCAGCTCCACCTCGTGACCCAGCCCCCATCTACGGACAGGAACAGGCAAGCACATACAACAAAACCGTACCTTACACTTTTCTCGGTTAATATTTCTGCCACGTTAATACAACAATCATCCACCTGTTTATATTCGTCCCTCTCTCAGTCACGCAAAGCAGCCGTTCTTGCACATACAGTATCATTAACTTGTCTTAAGCCTGTCTTATTAACAATTCGGTGGAACAAATAATTCTCTCCATTCCTCCAGCCCCTCACTGCTCTGAGAAGTAGGGCCGTTCTCTCGGGCGATGATTGCTAGGAAAGACGAGAGAGAATGAGAAGAGAAAGAAACTGAGAGAATGAAAAGGCAGAACTTCGCGTGTGGAAGTATGGAACGCACATTACGACAATGCATAACGTGGCCGCTTAAGCGTGCGCGTGTGTGCGTCCGTGCTTTGATTTAATTGGACAGAGACACACACACAAAAAAAGACCGAAAGAAGGAGAAACGAACTTTATTTTCAACGGGTCACGAACTTGGCACGCAGGCCTGTCTTCTGTTATTAATCTCCTGTACGCAGTGAACATCAATTTGGTACAGGGTTCTCTATAGAAATAATGAGGAAATAAGACGTGCTCCGTTCCGCTGATGCATACGGGGATATGCTGCTGCTAGTCCAAGTTCTCCGTCTCCTTACCCGCACACTAGAGAGTGGTCAATATTATGTAAGACCACCTTTCCTTCCCCGGCCCCAGGGACCAGAATCGAAATCACCGACCATTTTCACCATTCTGCTGGCCTCAAATAATAAAGGGGGAAAACCATGAAAAATATTGTATTTTTTATTGTCACCGTATCTAACCCCCAGTAAACAGTTCTACGTCAAATGTCTTGTGTCCAAAGTGCCAAATATGGGGAAATAAACTCTAGGAAGGGGGTAGGGAGGCTAGAAGGAGTACTTGGAGAGCTGTTTTTCTACCCACCTTCTGACAGTCTTACAACTTCGTCCAATTTTGAAACGTGTGACTTTCCTTCTTTTTGTGAATTAATAAAAAAAAAAGAGCAAATACGGGTTACGGAATTAAGTTTCTGAATACAGAGAGAAAGAGAGACAGAGACAGAGAGAGAGAGAGAGTGAAAACAAGAATATACCGCTAACAGAAAGCTTTTGCGTTGTAGAAACGTCCAGGAGTATGTGAAGAAAGAGAACCAATTTTCAAGGATACAAACGAGAGAGAAGTACTCAACAGCTTCAGATGAAAAGAAATAAAGTTATTACCGTCTGTTGTCAATGCAAGTACTTGGAGTGGGGGTTCTGAGTGAGAGAGAGAGAGAGAGAGAGAGAGATGAAATAAAACAAACGGAACACAAATAACAAAGCGTGTAATAGCCCCCCCCCCCCCGCAAAAAAAAAACAAACAAAAAAACGCAGAGCCAATAGCCAGATATAGAAAGATTACGGTTTAATAAAGTGGTAAGCTTCCGACATTTATAATACAACACTGCCAGAAGTACACCGTGAAGTGAATATGAAAAACGAGAACACAATCTTCTGCCCATGCTTCAAGGAATAAACGGTCAAACAAAGAGCAGGGGCAGAAAACGAGCTATCGTCTAGGAAAGAAACAGCGATGCCACCTGAGGCAAAAGAGAAACCCAATTTATCTCTCTCTTTTTTTCCCCTCCTCTCTCCTCGAAAAGACCTGATCCCAGGGCATTCTCAGATGGCGCAATTTGTTGATAGAATACAAATGTGGTAGACGAAGCAGCCACTGCCTGGGACCAGAACGAAGAGACAATGTTTGGAGCTGTCACGACCAGAAAATAACGGGGTTCAGATTGCAAGGGAGACAAATAAGAGGCGAGAATAACTGAGAAAGATGATGCGACTGTAATAAATGTTTAAATGATTAAAAGTATGTAGGAAATAGAATCAAATGTAACTGCAGCGTAAAACAAGCAAATCAGACTGCAGCATAAACAGCAAATCAGACTGCAGCATAAACAGCAAATCAGACTCCAGCATAAACAGCAAATATGACTGCAGAATAAACAGCAAAATTAGACTGCAGCATAAACAGCAAATCATACATTTAATTATCCCGCCTCATACAAAGCACCTAACATAAGAATACAGCACGCGCAGAGAACAGGCGTCATAAAACTCCACGTATACTTCTGTTGTACTTCTAGACACAGTGATTTAGCCGGCTGTTAGCTGTTACTTAGCTTTATGACGTTCTCTCTACACTTTCAGGGCTGATGTCACCAGATCTTCAGACACTACGTGCATCAAAGAATTCTTTCTTGTTCATCTCATTTCACACTGTTGATAGTCCTATTGCTACTGCTTCTCTCTCTCTCTCTCTCTCTCTTTCCCCCCACTCCCACCACCCCCCCCCCCCCCCCATCAAAAAAAACCCCTTGCGTTGACAACAGACAATAACAACCTTAACTATTTCTCTTCACCTGAAGCCACTGAGCACTTCTTTCCCATTAATATCCTTGGAAATGGTTCTCTCTCTTCAACTTATGCACGTTTCTAAAACACAACAGCTCTCTACTAGCGGTATACCCTAGTTAATTATCCATAATTTACTGTCTTGCCATAATACTCGAACTATTCCAGCGCATTGCAGTCACGTTCGCATATCACGCGTTGTTTTGTGCAAATACTTTCACAGATGTGTAAGTATTCTAGAGATAATAATGAAGAACTTGCCATTCTGGCGACCACATAATGAACTAACAACGTGGCTCTTTGTTCACAGAGTTAAATCGAGCCTGTGGATAGAGAAGAGTATGTCGACAATATAGCAGAAAGAAAATGATGGGGAAGAGTATGTCGACAATATAGCAGAAAGCAAATAATGGGGAAGAGTATGTCGACAATATAGCAGAAAGCAAATGATGGGGAAGAGTATGTCGACAATATAGCAGAAAGCAAATAATGGGGAAGAGTATGTCGACAATATAGCAGAAAGCAAATGATGGGGAAGAATATGTCGACAATATAGCAGAAAGCAAATAATGGGGAAGAATATGTCGACAATATAGCAGAAAGCAAATAATGGGGAAGAATATGTCGACAATATAACAGAAAGCAAATGATGGGGAAGAATATGTCGACAATATAGCAGAAAGTAAATGATTGAGAAGAGTATGTCGACAATATAACAGAAAGTAAATGATGGGGAAGAGTATGTCGATAATATAGCAGAAAGTAAATGATAGGGAAGAGTATGTCGACAATATAGCACAAAGAAGATGATCTGGAGAATATGTCGACAATATAGCAGAAAGAAAAGTATCGGAAGAGTATGTCGACAATATAGTCGAAAGAGAATGATAGAGAAAGTTATGTCTACAATATAGCAGAAAGTAAATGATAGGGAAGAGTATGTCGATAACATAGCAGAAAGTAAATGATAGGGAAGAGTATGTCGACAATATAGCACAAAGAAGATGATCGGGATAATATGTCAACAATACAGCAGAAAGAAAATGATCGGAAGAGTATGTCGACAATACAGCAGAAAGAAAATGATCGGAAGAGTATGTTGACAATACAGCAGAAAGAAAATGCCATGGGTTCTACAATAATTGGACGTTAAGGTTTCTGTATCAGCCACACGACGATGACGACGATGATGATATCTGCTTTCATCCAAAACCCTACTGTTCCGTCTGTGAAGATTAAGGTCGTCAAAATATTTCAGACCGAAGACATTTTGGGCATCGTGCGGACACATTTGCAAACTAATCAACCACATGTTGCCATGGTAACCGCGAAGTCTGAGCGTCAAACCCTCGACTCCACTATTTTGTCCATTCTCAGACATGGACTCCAACTGCGACTCGTTCACAGATGGTACACTTCCACCGACTCTGACTCCATCTAAAACTGCTTCCTATTCTGAGTCTTCTATTTTCCTACTGTCCTATTCGGGAATGGTAACATAAGAAGGATCACAAATGCAGGATTATATTTCATAGAACCTCATCAAAAGAGTTATTATTAAATATCCATTATGCAATGGGGCAAATATGACACGGGCAGAGGAAAACAAAACAAAACAAAAAGACATCAGAACTAGTCTTTGACATCTCCTTCTAACCTTCTAACATCAGGAGTGTCAAACTAGCGATGCCTTTTTACAAAGTAATTCTCAAAATGTAATTTACGAGTATTTGATCAAAATTACCATTTTTTTCAATCTAAAAACATTTTAAAAGACCTGAAAGGCTAATAAATACAATCAATTGAACTTTATTTCACGGATGTCACATTTTCTCATGTTTAAGTGATTTGACAAAAACTAGTTGATTTAGATGCGGCTCGCTACTCCATTTCCGCATACAGCTGCGGCCTGTGAAGTCAGACACCCCCAGATCTATATGTTTTATACAAGTTGGAACCACAACTGAAAAATTCGTCTTTACGTTTCCCTTGATCTACTCAGTCTTCTTTCTCCTTGTGAGTCAAAGATTGGTCTCGGTCGCCCGTCTTAATCTATTTTACTTGATCTAAAGCAGTGGTTCTCAACCCATGGGCAGCGACCCAATGGTGGGCCGTGACAGGGAGTATTGTGGGTCGTGATGAAGTCTCAAAGCAGCAAACAAATAATAATAATAAAGTAGATATAATAAAATATTATTCCGCATTTTTCACGCAATGCATAGCAGCAGATTGCACGGATGCAAGCCGCAGAATTGTAGGTCGCTTTATTAACTTGTCTGCAGTGCGGGTATTGGAGTAAGGATGGTCCAGATAGCGTTTCTTCAGCATCAAACAGAAATGTGGCGAACATAAAAAGATGGCATCGCTTTTGAAGTGCGACACCGGCGTCTTTCTGACCGTGTTGCTGAAACGTGCAGTTTTACAATGTAATTTTAGAGAACAGTCAGCAAGAGAGCAGAAGTGAAATATAATTCTCAGCAATTGTGTTTTAGTTTAAAAATCATACTTCGTTCTTTGCGAGCCTCTATTCGGTCTTGATGCTGTGTGTAATTCGTATTGGATTAATCAACGGATTCCAGTAACCCACGCAGTGATCGTTGTGACTTTTCCGATAGCTTTTTTTTTTTTGTACTGTTTAAACTTGTAAAATTTAGGCACTAAAATGGATCGATTTGTGAAAGGTAAGCCTTCGACTTAGCGCAAACAAATTGATAATAGTGGCAGCGAAAGTGACTGTGATCAAAACGACGTTAACGTTGATACTTGTACGAAAACTAAATACGCTCAAATATGATGTGGAGTATATTAAGTATGATTTCGTTCCATCAACAAATGACAAAAATCTGCCACAGTGTGTTATTTGTGTGCAAATCCTCTCTAATGAGGAAATGAAGCCGATGAAATTGCGTCCTCATCTAACTACAAGACATCCAGATCTATAGAATAAAACCAAAGAATTTTTCAAACGTAAAGCTGAGGAATATAGTAAACAGAAGATAGTTTTAAAAACAAGAGCAACGAATATACTCTTAAAGCGTCGTACCTGATTGCCAAAAGAATCGCAAAATCAAAGAAACCGCACACGATTGGAGAAGATCTAATCATGCCAACCGCTGTTGACATTTATCACATATTGTTCGGCTCAGAATACGCTACAAAACTGAAAAGCATTCCCATCTCGAAAGATACTGTCCGCAGGATATCAGAAATGTCAGAGGACATTGTCGAGCAGCTAAATGAACGTGACACCGTGGTTTTCGTTGCAACAGTTTAGTCTAGAGCTGGACTTTCTCACCGAAAGACCTCGACGTGTTTTGGATATCAGTATATCCCTGCCAGGTGAGGGGTGGTTGCTTATCCAGACCAGTGTTGGACTTTCTCACTGGAAAACCTCAGCATGATTAGGATACGCATACATCCCCGCCGGGTGAGAGGTGGTTGCCTATCTAGACTGCCCTGGTCCAGTGTCTCCGACTTCAGCATTTTGTAGTCGTGGCCGCTACCCTTCTTAGTTGTGACCAGGATGGAGCTTTTGTCCAGGACGAATCCTCGCCACTAGTGACTTCCACCCCTGGGTTAAGCCGGTTTATGCATATTATCCCAGTATGGGCGTGTTTTGGACGTGACCGACCTCTAGAGCAGAGGTACCGTGACATACGTAGCCTTCAGGTTTCATCCCCTGGTGTGACCCGGTTTAGGCATATTTCACCAATATGGGTTTATATCGGGCGTGACCGACCTCTAGAGCGGAGGTGGCGTGACATACCTAGCCATCAAGTTTCACCCCTAGTGTATGCCGGTTTAGGCATATTTCACCAGTTTATGTGTATTTCGGACGTGGCCGGCCTCTACAGCAGAGGCGCCGTGATATGTGTAAGCTCTCACAGCTATACTACTGGACATTCCGATTAGACTTCACTTTATCTTTTCCTTCACCTTTTCACATCGGCGCCGCACAGCAACCCTTATTTCTTTTCCGCAATTTCTTCCTTGACCGGGAGGAGCTTCACTCCACGCGCGGCATCCGAAGAGTCTCGCCAGCACTGTCTTAACCTCTGTGTTAAGCCGGTTCAGGCAATTCACCCGATATTAGTGCACGTAGGACGTGGCCGACCTCAAGACCAGAAGTGCCGTGACTTGACTGTTTGCTTCGTTTTATCCTTTCTACCATCTTTTCCGCAGTGGTACCGCGCGGCAACCCCATTTGCACCTTTCTTCACTGGCCGGGAGGAGCACCGCTCCACGCACGGCAGCTGAAGAATCTCCCCAGCAGCGGACTGCAGTGGACGAATTGCATCGGTGTTTTCACCGACGGTACTGCCACAATGACTGCCCACATCAGTGGTGTTGTAACTCGCATAAAGCAAGTGTCACCCGAGATTGTAGGTACCCATTGCATGATCCATCGTGAGACACTCGCTTCAACGAAGTTGAATTAAACTCTTGAATCTGTACTCGAAGACTATGCTCGGGTTGTAAACTTCATAAAAACTAGAACAGTGAACAGTCGATTATTTCAACTTTGTATTGAGTCAGATGCAGAACACAAGCATCGCATATTGCACTCGGCTGTGCGTTGGGTGTCCAGAGGAAAAGTTCTCGCAAGGGTGTTTGAGCTTCATTTAGAATTATTGCAGTTTTTGACAGAACACAATCTCGACCTGGCAGGTAAGGTCGCTGATACTGAGTGGCTTGCCATGTTGGCATAGCTTGCTGACATTTTTAGCCTCTAGAATAGTTTGAACACATCACTGCAGGTTAAAGTTGCCAGTATACTCAATACATACGACAAAGTTGCAGCCTTTAAGAAGAAACTACGACTTTGGCGCACGCAACTCGAGAACAAATCAAAAGACATGTTTCATTTGTTCTGTGAATTTATAGAGTGCAATAAAGTTAATGGCGAGATTATGGAAGGGGTCACTGGTGTAAAGGGAATCTGACATCTCTTGCTGAATATTTTGACAAATACTTCACGCCCAAAGACATTAAAGCGTACGACTTGATTCGTAATCCTTTTCATGTGCATTCTCTAAAATAACCGGTCGTGCACAAGAAGAATTAGCGGAACTGTCTAGCGATCGCACATTACAAATCAAATTTAACGACCCCGCTGTGGATATCTCTTCCTTTTGGTGGACTGTTTCGCTGGAATATCGGTTGTTGTCAGCCCTGGCGATGAAAATTCTACCTTTTTTAAAATTATTTATGCGAAGTTTCCTTTTCTGCATTGACCGCTATAAACACGAAATATCGTTCAAGAATGAAAATGGAGGATGATCTTCGAGTGTGTTTGTCACAAATTCCAAGCAGAAAAGACATGTTATCCAACCGGAAACAGTGCCATCTTTAAGGTAAATAAAAAGAACTTTTGTGTAGCAATGAATACGCAGTTAAACATGTAGAGAAAATATTGCATAATACTTTATAAAATTATATTTATACCTTGGAAATATACAGCACTTTATTAGTAGGCCGCAAAAATGTTTTAATTTTAAATGTGGGGCGTGCAGCAAAAAGGTCTGAGAACCGCTGATCTAAAGGCATGATATATAAGTATGCTACGCTGTGTTCTCTTATAACTGGGGTGTGCAACTTAAATGGCCTCATGACCACAACTGTGTACGGAAATCAAAGTTGTGTGTGTGTGTGGTTTTTTTTTTTGCCACCTTACATCAAATAAAAGAGAAAAAGAGTGACAGAAAGGAAGTAACGGTGAATTAATTGTTTTTTAATTAGTTGTTCGTATCTTTTAAAAATGTTTTTTTTAGTATATTTTACATCTTTTTTGTTGTTGTTAATTTTTATCAAATAAGTTACATTTTCGTAATAACTTCATGGACTCTGCAAAAGGGTCAGGTGGAGCTCATACGGCCTGATGGCCGCCAGTTGGTCTCTCGTGTGACCATATACGAAGGCTGATTGATAAGTTCTCGGCATAAGGTACAAATACTTGAAACACACAGTTGATATTAGGTGCATTTGTAGATCAGGTTAATGTAAGATTAAACAAGTTTCAAGAAATTAACTGCAACCAATTTTTTTAACACGCTACTGAAGTGGTAAGGGGTGGCAAAAATTCAGAAAATGGATAACATTTCTCATCGAGCAGTGATTCGCTACTTCTGCATCGAGGGCTTATCATCGGAGATCCATGAGGATATAGTAGAGACTCTAGGGGAGAGTGCCCCTTCTTACAGAACAGTGAAGAAATGGGCAGCTCAATTCAAACATGGAAGGGAGAGTCTGGAAGATGATCCCCGTCCAGAAAGACCAAGAACGATAACCACCGATGAAACCACCGCCGGAATCCATTCTGGATAATGGAGGATCGACGACTAACTGAGTGGTACATTGCTACTGAGTTGGGCATCTCCCAGAAACGTGTTCGTGCCATTATTCACAATGATCTTCAAATAACAAAGGTCTCTGTTCGATGGGTCCCGAAACTTCTTGGAGCTGATCACAAACGACAGCGTCTCAACATGTCAAGAGACAATCTTGGCCATTTTTCTGCAGATCTTGAAAAGTTTCTTCAGCAATATGTGACTATGGATGAGACTTGAGTTCATCATTTTCAACCAGAAACCAAATAACAGTCAAAGCAGTGGAAATATCATGGATCCCAAACTCCAAAGAAAGCAAAGGTGGTTCTGTCTGCAGGTAAAGTGATGGCTTCCATCTTTTGAGATTCATGTGTGCTATTAGTAGACTATCTTCAAAAGGGCAGAACGGTCACTGGGGCCTATTATGCTAATCTTGTGAAGCAACTGCGGGTCAAATTGAAGGAAAAGCGTCGAGGGAAACTGACGTGATGAATCATCTTTCATCAAGACAATGCTCCAGTTCACAAGTCGGCGGTGGCAATGGCTGTCAATCATGAATGCGGCTTCCAGTTTCTTGAACATCCTTCTTATTCCCCAGATTTGGCCCCTTCGGAGTATTATCTGTTTACCAAACTCAAAAAGGAGCTCAGTGGTCGCAAAATTTCCTTCATGCTGTAGAGCACTTTCTACTGGCACAAGATGCTGACTTTTACAAAGAAGGGATCCGTATGCTCCAGGATCGCTGGACTAAGTGCATATACTTGCAAGGGGACTATGTTGAGAAACAACCCAAAAAAGTTGTCGACAAATAATCTGTTGTACCTTATGCCGAGAACTTATCAACCACCCATTGTAACTACACTGAGTCTTAAACCTAATTTCTATTTCCGATGATAATCTGAAGCTCCATCACAACACAATCTTCCTCTGTGGCGGAACTCAACCCCGCTCATTCACCACGCACTTGACAAGGGCTAACAATTTGCCCCAACCATGATTCATGCTTATCAAAGACTGCTTAACTCTCAGTGACATCCACGTGCTAAGGTCAACTCCAAAGATAAAGCAATAAGAAATCTCAGCATTTGAATGGATACGTAAAAAACAAAGCACACCGAACGTTGCTGTTGTGTTGTTGGAAGAGCGCCAGTGGTGACATACTTCTCAGCGTGGAAAAGTGCTATTTCACGTAGGAAAGAAACAAATATAAACACGAGGCCTCAAATGTTCCCCTCACCTGCGGTGCACACCTAAGTAGTGTGCTAAATAAAGTAAACAGGCTTCCAACTGACAGCACATAGCCAAGAATTTTAACCGGGCGTAGGCGTTAATTCTCTTCACATGCTCATACATGAAACATTCCCACCCCTTTTTTTTTCGCTGTTCCTACTGCCTTTCCCTTACAATCTCTGATGTTTGGACCTTTATTTTCTCACAAGTTCTATAACTCTAGCACCCAACAAATCGATCACGTTGCAAAATAACAGAATGAAAATAAATCACTTATAAAAATGACGATTCAAACATCAAAACAAACCAGCACATGCAATAACGTGAGCAATGAAATTTTAACCAAGGGTGGGCATTTTGTTGGGTTTCTCTTGAAACAAAATTGGAAAAATATAGAATTCGAGATCTCTTGTCAATTCATCATATGTGGACTCTGGTCACTTGCCCTACTAGCGATGCTGTGTTACCGGATCTTTTATCTTCTTCCTTCTCTCTTGGAGTTCGCCTCATTTTCAAGTATAGAATGATAATGTTTTATTTTTTATTTTTTATTCACCACACTCTCTGTTACTCACACGTTGAGCCTGATATCGCATTTTCCTTCCTCTCCTGTCGGTCTTGTGTGCCATGTGATCTCATTAACAAACAAACAAATAGACAAACAAACGCGTGCCCGCGCTCTCTCTAATCATATCGATTTAATCAGCTTAGGAAATATGCAGATGTATGACTTGTAGGCGGATATTCTCTGTTCTCCTAGGTAAACTGTTTCCTGAACACAGAGTGAAGAGTACCAGCTTGTGCATTTTCTGGAGGGTGAATGGAACCCACTGCCTTCATCCTGATTTACCCCGTCATTATCGTGCGCCCAATTCTACCCTCAAAAACTCAGTTCTCCTCGTCTGACCTGTTCCCCCCCCCCCCCTAAAATTTGCATCTTTCACTTTATCTACTTAACTGAAATTTTTGGAGGTCACCGGTTACCATAACCTGTCTATATTATCAAAAACCTAGTTTTAAAAAAGCAACCAGGGAAATCGTTTGGAATCAGGCCAGCATGCTGACGATGCTTAATTTGCATGGAGGAGAATCAGTCAGTTTTGACTTTTGTTTCAGCATATAAGCATTTTGTACAGATTAAATCTCGCGGCAAATAAGGTAAGAAAAATATGTCACAGAAACATTTCATGCCCCCCTCATGTTTGTAAAGCGTATTAATTTTGTAATCTAGATTAGATTCTTCTTATATCTTATATCCTCCCTGTGCCGTTAAACGTCACATAAGGCTCGCAAGGTAGTTCGGCAATTTTTCCTGTCTTCGGCGAGTCTTTCAACCTCATTAAGGGATTTTATCCCTATTAATTTGGCCTCTCTTAACTGTGTCCTCTTTAGAGTTTTACGCGGTCTGCCTCTTTTTCTTTGGACTGTTGTTTCACTTGATAGCTTGTTTTGGGATTCTCTGATTGTTTCTTCTCATCACGTGACCAACATATGTCCACCTCCTCTCCTTGATCACCCATGAGATTGGTTGTTGTTCCGTCATCTGTCTTATCTCTGCATTGTTCTTGAATTCGTTCCACTTGATGCTAAGTATTTTCCTTAGGCATTTGTTTTCAAAAGAGTCTAATTTCTTGTCTTTTTCTTTAGTTTTTCAGCTTTCGCATGCATAAATTACATTTGAATTGAAGTCTCAACTTGGTTTTTGTGCTTATAATTTTTGAATGCCATATGTTCTCAAGATTCTTGAAGATCGATGCTGCTTTTGCAATTCTAATTCTAACTTCCTTTCTGGTGTCAGCATCCTGGTCTATGTAGCTGCCAAGGTATGAAAATTGATTGACATCTTCAATATATGTCCCTTCTACGTGTATTTTTCCATTTTGATTAATGGGAATTTTCATTATTTTTGTTTTGTCCTTGTTAATTTCAAGTCTTATTTTGCTAGCCAGTGAAGACAGGATATCTGTTTTTTCTTGTATGGAATTCACATTGTTACTGATAAGAGTTATGTCATCAGCAAAATCAATATATTTTTTCATTATGAAGTCTACTGTAATTCCAAAAAGCAAAAGAGACAGTATACATCCTTGTTTCACGCCTGTTTCAAACTGGAACCATTCACTCATCCCTTCTTCTGTTTTGACTGCACACAAACAAATCCATTGTAGAAGTCATTAATGATGTTGACAATTTTAGATGGTATTCCATATATACTTAAAGTTCTCCACAATGAATCTCTGTGTATGCTATCAAATGTCTTTTTTAAAGTCTATGAAGTTCAGTATTAATGGTTTCTGCTTTTCAAGTATTATTCTTAGAGTAAAGATCTAGTCGAGACAGCTTCTCCCTTTTCGAAATCCTGCTTGTTCTCTCATTGCGGTATCCACTATATCTTTAAGTATATTCAAAACTACCTTGCAAAATACTTTTGACACAACTGATATTAAAGTTACTACTCTCCAATTGTTACAGTCACTAAGGTTGCCTTTTTTAAAAAATATTTTAACAATGAACCCTATTTTCCATTTAGAAGGGACCTTTTCTTCTTTCCAAATCTTATTAAGCATTCTCTGTAGTTGTCTCATGCTGTCATTATTGATAGCTTTTAACATTTCGGTTGTTGTTTCATCTTCACCTGCAGCTTTGTTGTTAGCCATTAAATTCACTGCTGTTTCAATTTCATGCAATGTAATTTAATCTAGGTTGACATTTAATTGTTGGGCTGGTAAGTCGATTGGATTAGGTTAGATTTAATTTTACATTAAAAAAAAAAGTATAAGGTACCGAACTTTGCATGACAAAACTGGTATTTTAGAAAGTATGAGTACTTTATGGAGGATGAAAGACGAGTATAACTGTATTGTTTCTTTAGCGCGATTCCAGCTTTATAGAAGGCTTCTGTGATGTTCATTACATTTTATGATTAGAATCATCATCACCAAATCTCGTTACTCCTGGACCCACATAAATTACAAACAAAACTCCTTCAAGCCAATCTCATGTGTTTAGTTACTTTATACTGGTGAATGTATCGATAAGATTATGTACATAAAAACTTAGGTTTTTTTAAAATCTTACTTCTCAGCGTCTCATTGTTATGTACTTAATATACTTGTACTAAACTGAATGTTCTCGGTGGGGTGCAGGTTGACATGCTATCAGCTGAATGTCAGGCAGGCATACACGCCCATTTTCGTCTCTGAAAATAATACTGGTCCCTTCGATCGATTTTGTGTTGCGGCTTTCCATCTTCCTTAACTTTGCCTGAAAGGTTAGTTGAAATGGTGCCCAATGGTCTGCTCTGCCATCTTTTGCCCTGTGGAGTCCTGCCTGAAATGTTAGTTTCGATGATGATCCTGGTTCGTCCTGCTATCCTTTGCCTTGGAAAGTCCTGCCTGAAAGATTAGTTACAATGCAGCATCTGCTTTTTTTTCCTGCCCTGCTTCGGTTTGGCCCTTTTCTTTTTATATATGACCAGACTAAAGAATATGTATCATATGATATCTTCCAGTCCACCACAGATTAAAACCAGCACTCGGAAATTAAACGCGACAGTTGTGAATTCAAAGTGAAAGAAATTCAAACCTGCAGTCATTAGCATCTTAGAGATAGCGAAAATTACACATACCAAACTGTTTATTTAAAAAAAACCCCAACAGCGAAAATTACACATACCAAACTGTTTATTTTTTTTTTAAAACCCAAGAGCGAAAATTACACATACCAAACTGTTTATTAAAAAAAAACCCAACAGCATTTACACAATGACTAAGTTGGAAGATAAATACAATGACACACGCTGAAACAGCAGCAGTATTTACACAATGACGAAGCTGGAAGATAAATACAATGGCACACGCTGAAACAGCGGCAACATTTACACAATGAAAAAGTTGGAAGATAAATACAATGGCACACGCTGAAACAGCGGCAACATTTACACAATGAAGAAGCTGGAAGATAAATACAATGGCACACGCTGAAAAAGCGGCAACATTTACACAATGACAAAGCTGGAAGATAAATACAATGGCACACGCTGAAAAAGCGGCAACATTTACACAATGACGAAGCTGGAAGATAAATACAATGGCACACGCTGAAACAGCAGCAACATTTACACAATGACGATGCTGGAAGATAAATGCAATAGCACAAGCTGAAACAGCAGCAACATTTACACAATGAAAAAGTTGGAAGATAAATACAATAGCACACGCTGAAACAGCAGCAACATTTACACAATGACGAAGCTGGAAGATAAATACAATAGCACACGCTGAAACAGCAGCAACATTTACACAATGACGAAGTTGGAAGATAAACACAATGGCACACGCTGAAACAGCAGCAACATTTACACAATGACAAAGCTGGAAGATAAACACAATGGCACACGCTGAAACAGCAGCAACATTTACACAATGAAAAAGTTGGAAGATAAATACAATGGCACACGCTGAAACAGCAGCAACATTTACACAATGACGAAGCTGGAAGATAAATACAATGGCACACGCTGAAACAGCAGCAACATTTACACAATGAAAAAGTTGGAAGATAAATACAATGGCACACGCTGAAACAGCAGCAACATTTACACAATGACGAAGCTGGAAGATAAATACAATGGCACACGCTGAAACAGCACCAACATTTACACAATGACGAAGCTGGAAGATAAATACAATGGCACACGCTGAAACAGCACCAACATTTACACAATGACGAAGCTGGAAGATAAATACAATGGCACACGCTGAAACAGCACCAACATTTACACAATGACGAAGCTGGAAGATAAATACAATGGCACACGCTGAAACAGCAGCAACATTTACACAATGACGAAGCTGGAAGATAAATACAATAGCACACGCTGAAACAGCAGCAACATGAAGCCACACACGCCGCTCATTATTCCAGTTACAGGCGGCGAGACTTCCTCTACTTTAATTACTTAATCCCACCTACCTCAGCCTCGCATGAAGTGAAAGCTTTCAACCACTTCAGTCCACCTGTGCTGGCTCGTCTCTAATTAATCATTCAATATCTTTTCCTCTGCCTGCCAACCAAACCTTCACTGTGTTCCCTCTTAATCATTTACCTTTATTTCTGTTTCCTAGCTTTCCATGACTAAACAAAAATTCCCGCTATTTTATCCCTTACTGTGCGATATACACATACTTCTCAGCGCGCTTGCTACTGTTGCCAGTATGCAGTTAATGCGTCATACCTTTGACTCTGAATCCCGCCTGTCCAACTCTATCTAAATCCGCTTCCAACTCTGACTCCACAACTCTGACTCCACCCAACTCTGTTTCCAACTCCGACACCTTGACACTAGCTCCACCGAAAACTGCTTCCAACTCTAACTCCACGGTTCCGACATCACACAAAACTCCGTCTGACTCTTCATGGTTCCTACATCACACAAAACTGCTTCTGACTCTTGAATCCACGATTCCGACATCACACAAAACTGCTTCTACTCTTGAATCCACGATTCCGACATCACACAAAACCACTTCTCACTCTCTGACTTCACGACTTCGACTCCACCGAAACTGCTCCTGACTCTTTGACTCCACGACTCAGACTTAACAGTCCCGCAAACATCATCATTATCACCACCAACAACCATGAGCTGTACAAACAGTCAGCAGCCTCACTCTCCTATCCTGGAATACTTCTCCCAGCAACGGTTGCCATGATGCCGTTGTTCTGTCTCCATGGAACTTCAACCCAGTGGAGTGAGGGTGCCGCGGAATACCTATCGTATTGAAAGTTGAGTGGGTTATAGCTGGTATTTTTTTTCAGACCCCGTCGCCATGGTGACTATAGGGATCGCCCTACCCCATTAGCCAGGCTGGGCCTCTTACAAGGGGCATCAACGGAGAGCGTGGGACAGGGTCTTGGTCGGCTATAGTTTGCCAACTCCGGTGCAAGCAGTCAGCAATGGGTCGCTGACCGCCACATCGTGTAGAGTCTTCACTTCGTGTTGCTATGATTAATTATTTACTTTCTTCCTCGTTCTTCCTAACCACCGCCACATGTTTCGGGGTCTTCCTCCGCATCGCTTTAACTCTGCTAGTTTATGAATCTATGTCAGGTCAAGTCTGGCTATTTTCGCCGTCGTTCTGACAAATAGATAAATCAGTATCTTTTTTCGCTTACCTATGCCTCTTGCTAGGATACGGGTTTAGCGGTTTTGTACTAGTCAAAACGAATTAAACTTTTGAGAGCAAAGAGCGCCGCTGCAGGAATAAAATAAATACGTGCTTCGCTAAACTGAAGCAGCTATTAACAGTTTTCAAGACAGTTCATATATAGCTGCTCTATAACTGAGATTCTTTGTCGCTTTCATCCTGTTTCATTTTCACGCCAGAATACAAGTAAGCTGAATTACTAGACGGGAAATTACGAGTTCGATAAAGATGGATTATATGTGGTAGGAACTGATGAAAATTTAAACACAAAACAGTGTAGGGAGACGGTTGCTTAATGCTATAACATATCTTTGTAATTGCCACCTTGAAGCTCTCGCTAGCTGATGTCTTGGAGAAGATCTTACAACACCCCATGCTACGTTTCGCGTGCTTTATTTCAGACTACCATTCCAAAGTTACCAAACGTACAAAAACAACTTCATAATAAACATAGCCACCATAACTTGCCGCTTATATTTAACTGATACAGTTGTTCAAAACTGAAAATTTGATTCTTTAAAAAATGCAATTATTTTGTATTATTTTTTAAACAAATATATGTTGTTAGATCTGATACGAATTACTCAACACCTCTTGTTATAAAGAGATGTCAGGCAATGATGTTTCCTTACTTGTTTAATCCCTATATTGAGATCTTCAAAGATATCAGTGAAATATTTGGATTAACTATCAACAAAAATATCCTTCAAGAATGCCCAAACCATTCGGACCTGAGGCTTGAGACATGGCCAGAGGACACACGCTTGGGGCAAAAATTGTGAGGTTCTATCAGGATCTGGAGAGGACTGCGGGCTTTGCCATATCGACAGGGATCAGGATCTGATGTGACCAACAACCTCGAAGACAGAAGAACCATCAACAGACACGCAATTATCAATCTCATATATACAGGTAACACAATACTCATCGATGACATTCCAGAATTTGTACTCAATCTTCTGGCATATGTAAACAGCATAGGCCAAGATTGTGAACTACAAATAAATATTTTAAAAGACACAGGCCGTGTAAGTTAGCAGAGCAGCGATGTATAAAAATCAACTGTAAACATAAAAATAAACATCAGTCAAGCGAGCCACAGGCAAATATGAAACATTTCCCACATCTGGAACAGCTGATAAGACGATGGAAAACACCAAATGAAAATAAACCGAAGAATGGGAATGAGAGTTGTCAAACGCTATATGTGCTCCACACATCTTTAAAGTGTTGAAGCATGGATTATAAACGAGAAAATGGAAAAGAAAACTAAACTCCCCGAAATGTGAATATACAGAAGAATGGGATAAGCTTCGTGAAAAGAAAAGAAACCAAAGAGATGAACTGAAATTGTAAAGAAAAATAATGAAAGACAAAAAGAACAACTAAAATATTTTGGCCATCAAAATAGGCATAATGTTACAATGAAAACTATACATGATTTTTTTTAAAAGCTGAAGGAAAACAAGCTTGGAGAAAGCAATGATTACAGATGGATGGGAAATATCATGAGATGGACACGATTCAGCTTGCACGCACGCGCATGAAAGTTTGAGGTCACGCTGCCTAGGCATTCCAGACATCATTAGTTTTATCAAACTAACGGATATACAAAGTTTGAGATGAACTGCAGCCAGAACTGTAGAGATGGTACAAGGTGACGATGCGTGTAACCTGCAGCTGAAAAAAAGAGTTAACTCCCGGAGCAAACTGAAGAAGCAGGTTTCATGACAAGGGTAAAGCCTTGTTCAATTTGGCGGTCAGCGATCTACAGCTGTCACGCTTTGCGTCAGAGTTGAAGAACTACAGCCGACTAACACCCTGTCCTAACTCATCGTTAGCACCCCCCCCCCCCAGCAGTAATAGGCCTAGTCTGGCTAACAAGGCAAGGGTCGTTATAATCCCCATGGAGGTGGAGTCTGCTAAAGAAGTACTGCACCTCCTCACCATTTTTTTAAGCTTCACTCAGGAACTGGGAAAAAGAAAATAGCCACCGTAACTCACTATCCCACGCTGGCCTAAGAGCTTAGAGGACCAGGTTTTTCCCCATGCAGTCTGTTACATGGAGGTATGTCGGTTTCTTACTCGGTTCTTTTCGCTGGCCTTCACATTCATTAGTTATTTATCGGAACATTACGCATTAAATGATGACACAGGTGATGATGTTACTGACAAGAGAGGCAGATATAAACCTACACCTGCTTCAGGTATATAATCTGCAAAAGATGAAAAGACTACATAAAGTAATGCAGAAACATAAACAGTATTCAAACAAAAGCATACACAGTCAAACCGGAACTAGCTGTTGAGAAAACAGATTTTATACAGAAACATAAACAACATTCAAACCGGAACTAGTTACTGTTGAGAAAGCACATTTCAGACAACCAATAAGACACCAAAGTTTCCCAGAAACATAAATAATAAATAGAATAAAATGAAACTTGTTATTGTTGAGAAAAAAGACTTTAGACAAGCTCACTCTGCTTGCACTTTTCGGAGGTGTATAAGACATCAAGCTTGGGAGGGGAAAGGTTCAAGTCTATCCCACTGATTGTGAGTGACGCTGCTTATCAAGTGGATGCATTTACTTCGGCTCCAAATGGTCTCGTCGTGCTAGTGGTTAGCTTAGAAGGAAAAGAAGAGATTGTGAGAAGAAGGGGGGGGGGGGGAGGGAAAAGAGAAGGGAATTGGAAATTTCTGAGAGCTTTTCTTTGCCACTGCCATAAAGTAAGAGCTCCCATCCTGCAACTACCGCATCGTGTTTGACGGCAACAAGGCCGTGGCTGCTACACATTTTTTCCTCCCCTTCAGCTCTGATGTTTGTCACATCTTTCCATTTTCCAAGGCAGAGCACAGTAAATCGTCGTTTTGTGTGGCTCCTCAATAATCTGGGCTCAGCGTTCGGGAAGAAGGCCTCTAAATCGAACTATCGGCTAATCTATTGAGATGGCATGTGCACACACAAAAAAGGGGGGGGGGGGGTTACATTACGTAAGCATTTCATAGAAGAAGAGGTCGACGAAGGTTGCAAGAAAAGAAAGGAACTCTTTTTCAAATGCATGCACAAGGTTTATGTTCTCGCCCGATCTCTCAGTTTCATATCAGGTACCCGCCACAGCATTTGTTTTACTGTTTAAAGTTCCTTAAAGTATCTGCTTCTTTCTTCGTTCGCTCAAACACAGACACCAATCTCTCTCACAAATGCTGCAATCCGTCTCAGGTTTTTCTGCGTCACCGTAGAGCTTCTCTTGTAGTGAGGGGCTGGGGTCTGGCCATGTCCTTTGTCTGAGTGAATTTACTCTAAGTATATAAAGGAAGGGGATGGGGGGAGCTTGGGAGCTGAGAAAGATGTTAACATTTTCGAATCGTGAAAAGAACACGAACGGCGGATGCAATGAATTAAAAACAACTAAAGCGAAATAAACATCAATTATCATGTTTCGCTTGAATGTTGAATAACAAAGAGAACACGTATATCCATCAGTCAGCCAACCTCCATGGTTGTATCTTTCACGAACGCTGCTTTGTGATGCTACATTTTAATTCTCTATGTTCAAAAGAAATAATTATTAAATACAGATTTTTTTTTCTGAATGTGAAATAAGTGAAAAGGAATTTTCTTTCAAATGTTGAGACGTTTTCTGCTGCCTGTCACAGCTTACGGTATTCACGGGTTTGCGAACCATGGCCTCTCTGTACGCAGGCGAAGTGAAGCCTAACAGCAAATTTGTTACAGAGCATGAGAAAGTAAAGAAGACGTGTTCCCTGCTGGTAATACACACAGCATGTCTGGAAAAAGGGGGGGGGGGGGAACTCTTGAATATAAGTTGCTAATGTTTATTACATAAACTTGCTGTTTCTAGGAACTGTTGTTGCCACATACACACAGATCTATCACTCGGAGTTTCTTATTCACTCTCTATTCTGAGGTTGCTTCGTACGGTCATAACGGATTTTATTTCTGCAAACCACACACGAACTGTTGTTTTTGTTTACTTCGTATACCGCTTTCATGACTCGATTTTTTTTTCTTTGTTCAAGAGTTATTGCTAGTCTGCTGCTGCTGCTGCCAACTTCTGGCACTATTTTTAACGGAAACGTGACAACAGAGGCTCAGTTTGTGGCGAGGTTCCGTGTGGAAATGTAAGAGAAATATCTACAGCTCAAAGACAAGAGAAGAAACGTTACAAAAAGTAATCAATATTTCAAAAGCCCATCATCCATCAACTCACTCACCTAGAAAACGTACACACATAAACTTCCAAAGCATTCCCTGATCTCCCCTAAAATTTACACCATACCTTACTCAATCCCTTTACTTTTTTAGTATTTGGTAAATGTTAGTATTGCTGGAGCTCCCCGTAAGTGCGAACGTAATGTTCTTGGCAGACAATGCTATGGTAGTGAAGAACTTCGAAAAAACGGCATCAAACATGATGGCATGTAGGATGAAACTGAAATCCTTATTTTCCAGTTCCCAGTGTGGTCTTAAAAAGTGAGCTCCCCTTATGGCTTTATAGGGGCCATTTCAGTCACTGCAACTACTGGACTGGTTAACACTAACGGAACCACTTCAGTCCCTACCACTATTAAACTGACTAACCCTCTATAAAGACCATTTCAATCCCAAAACACCACCGGACTATTTCAGCCTTTATAGGGGCCACTTCAATCCATGCCGTTATTTGGACTGGTTAACTCACTTTCTATAATGACTACTTCAAACCCTACAACTACTGGACCAACTCCACTTCTACTGAGACCGCTTTAGTCATAAATACTATTTGACTAGTTAACTCAGCCTCCATAGGGAACACTTCAATCCACACCACTACTGGACTGGTTAGCTCACCTTCTATAAGGACTACTTCAAAACCTACAACTACTGCACCAAATCCACCTCTACTGGGACCATTACTGGATTGGTTAAATCTGCTTCTATAGGGACCACTTCAATCCATATCACTACTAGAGTGATTAACTCAACCTCTATAGGGACTACTTCAAACTCTACAACTACTAGACCAACTTAACCTCTACAGGAATCTCTTCAATTCCTATCACTATTTGTCTGGCTAACTCATTTTGTAAAGCCAGACTGTCACATTTAAGTGACTTCAGTCACTGTAAGTATGGAATGGCTATGCTGTGACAATTTCATGTTAGCAAAAGCATCACATGAAGGTATGATCAAGTCTCATTCATTAATCATCTCAGGTCCTGTACTAAATGGATGGATTCATCTTTCCACCATTTAGTTCATAAAAAGAGGTAAAGGTAATCCTGTCATGCTTTAGAGGCACATAGGGATATGGTGTTAGTGCCCATATTTTCCTTGACCTGTCAGCACACTAGAGGGTGATATGGTCAGTATCACGCCTGGCTGCCTTTCCTTTCCCAACTCCAGAAGAAGTCAGGTACCCATTTCTACAGCTTGGTGACTGGGGTGTCTCTGGCTGGATTCGAACCCCCGACCTTTGCCATGAGAGACCTATTTACAGTAAGAAGCGTCTAATAAATTTCTATCAAGAAACCTGTTCTGCTGTACAAGCACATCTGGTGTGGTGAACAGACCAGCATAAAGCTTAACAGAGGCAACTAAGCTGTTAACTTCTCATCAAAAACATGAGAAAAGATTCCTTAGAATTAAGATCGCTAAAAATAAATATCTGATAGAAAAAAATCTAAAAAGCATTAGAAGTTATTAAGAAAAACAATCAGTAAATGGAAAATGGTGAAAAGGGTAGAGATTGAAAACATTAAGAGTGGCATAGTGGTTAGTGCCCCATCTCTCGACCAAGGTCAATGGTTCAAGTCCAATCAGAGGTGCTCCTCCACTCACTTAACCACAGAAATGAGTACATATACTCCTGTAGCTGAGAAAGGAAGAGCAGGTAGGCATGATGCTAACCACATTACTCAACCCATGCCAACATGTCAATGAAAATATATGCACTTACACAAAGTTAGAGGAAGGTTGAAAGAGAAGAAAATGGACAGTCTGACATTATGGCATGGTGAAAATTTATCTAATGATGAAACGTCAGCTTTTTAACTCATTACTGAAATCAGATAATGAAATCAATGAGTGCTGTATGACTAAATTCTCACAAGAAGTCATTAGTCTCTAGTTCAAAGTTGCAATCAAAGTGATTCTTCTGGTGGGGCACTACAGTTATTGCCACACCTGGTCACAGCATATACTCCTTCCTTGAGGTCCTCTCAGAAAATGGCTATTATGCCACACTGACGGCTTAAGGGACAAGGCCTTCCCCCATGGTAGCGGTGATTATTGAGTTGCCTACTCTAGAAATTCAAACACGTTTTCACTGAAACAAGCTCCCCACCTCACTGTTTCAACATCTATACCATGGCCTCACCTGCAAAGAACTTGAAAACGCAGTTTCTGAGGTACTACACGAACAACAAGAACGCAAGATTCAGAGAAAAGTAGTCAAATCAGACAATTTAATTAGAACAAATGCACGGAAAAAGACATGGCATGTACAAAAATCTGAAAGTGCAAGACAAAGAGCGTGTCCCAGAACACAGCTACACATTAGGAAAATTTAAGTCTCAATACGCATCATCAAGAGTTGAGAGAAATATATAAGAAGTGTCTTCAGAACAATGAACCAATAATTAAATATTTATCATTTTTTAAGGTTTGCTGTTTGAGCATGGGCTATGAAACTCATAATACAATGTGATATATGGCATGGACCATGAAATTCATAACACACATGTGACATACAGCATGGACTATGAAATTCATAACACAGTATGATATTTTATAACCTATGAAAATAGACAAATTAAACAAGAACATAAAACTGGATACAAAGTTTTATGAATGGTAAAACAGAGGGTAAAATAAAATGAAACCTGAAAAGAAAAATGGCCTCTTTCCTTCCAACCCCCAAACCTCACACTAACACAGACAGATACACACACACACTGTCAATATGGCAAGTCAGAGAATTAAATTATGAACTAAATATTTACATGATTTACAACAGGAACACACTGTAAGTCATGACTATCCATATGTGGTCTGCTTATTGAGAAGAGTGTTTTGTGTGCTGATTCTACTGGTTAATGACTGAGTGAATAACATAACAGATGGAAATTCTCACAAATGGCATTGAATACCTTTACCTTTCTCATGTTAGTACAAAAATATCAAGAAATATAAAACTTGTCTTATGTAATTATTAAAAACATCTAACAGTTAAACCACTGTACCAAAAATAAATTATAAGTGATATTTTCATGACAAAAGAAATGACCTGAAGATCTCTGGTAAATTCTCTTGACTGTGTAGCAATTCTGCTTTCATTTTTTTTTTCTGTATCGTTTCCATTTTATTTCTATATTATTTTTGTCAGGAATAAGCAAGTCACATATCCTTAAAGTTGTCATAGGAAATATAATGATAGTGAAAGAAATAAAATGTTACATAGCTTTAAAACTTTTTTTTAAATCCTTAATCTAATCTTCACTGGCTTTTTTCGCAGTAAAAAGTACATAAAGAGATGAGAACCTCTATTCAAATAGTTTTTATAGTGGAGGATACAACAAAAAAACACTAAAGAAAATATGAGTTTGTTGGAAGTGATATATGAGTAAATTAAGACGTTTATTCATTCAAAGTTCAGTCAAAAGTATGGAAAATATATATTTTAATGATAATTAATTTCAACAAAACTCTACTAACTTATTTTAAAGTTAGTAACTTGATATGTAAGAAAGAATGTATATAGATCAACGGAGTATTCACGAAAAAACGTTCGCCAGACAAAAACTATTTTACGGACTAAAGAACTCAACACATAAAATAAATACAAGTAAATATAAACTTTAAATTTCAGACTACAACAAAAACACTTACGGTACGAGGTCCCCGATGTGTAAAGAAAGCACAAAAACAACACTTGTAATGCGAAAATCACCGTAGTCCAGACGTTAACCGCCATGTTTGTCGTCTCTAGTTTATTTACCTCCACTGTCCTCCCACTCCCGTAAACCCCCGTCCCGGATTAAGCGTAGATAATCGATGACGTTGCCAAACAATAGGAAAATTCTTCGTTCTATTGGTAGGCTTTTGGTTTCTGTTTCCCTGCTTTTACATTTGATTTAGATTTATGAGCACTAAAAATTATAACATATTTTTTAAAATCTGCAATTTCTTTAAATCCAATCCTATTTTTTAAAAAAAGATTATTAATTTTTGAAGCGATTAACGGCACAGTGGTTTTCAGTTATTTCATTGAGTGAGTGAGAGAGAGCGAGAGAGAGAGAGAGTTAGGAGTCCCTTTTTGGTAGAATATTAATAGCTCAATACCAGAGCTTGATGGCCCCTGTGATCTTTTTTTTTTTGGAAACATTGTGGATTTTATGGGACCTCTTGAACACTGTCAATTGCACACACACAAAAGTACATTGCATCAGCTTTTAGGACTGATTTGTTTAAAAATAGCAAATTCTGACTTTAAACAATTTTATACTTATCGATGTTGACAGCAAGCCCAAATGTACGCTGGAAACCGACAACTGTTTAACAAAATATATTTCTTTGGTAGGGAACAAGAGAGAGAGAGAGAGAGGTAGGGGTGGGGGAGAGAGAGAGAGAGAGAGGGAGGGTGGGAAACATAACTTTAAATATTTTGGCATTAATATATTATTCTCTTCATTGTAATCACTTCTAGACTTTTTCTTCCGATACTCTGAAGCGATTCTACGTCTATGAAAAGTGTTTAATTTTGAATGTTGGAGCGTGTTATAAAATTTGAGCTAGCCGTACTCTGCCATCAGTCAGTTATTTA
This sequence comes from Achatina immaculata, assembly GCA_009760885.1. Taxonomy (NCBI): domain Eukaryota; kingdom Metazoa; phylum Mollusca; class Gastropoda; order Stylommatophora; family Achatinidae; genus Lissachatina; species Lissachatina immaculata. Next base: position 47,015,402 of record CM019717.1, on the reverse strand, counting down.
ATTTCAAGTATCATTCCACGGCGCTGCGCAGTATGATGTAGTTATTATTAGTGACAATTTTCGTCGTTTTTAGATGATAATATATTGTACTGCATTATTCTGAAAGGAATATACAAAAAAATAAGCAGTTTACATGGGTACTCATCGAAGGATCGATATGAGACAGACTGTCCAGATATAAAAACTGCGAGAGACAGGGCCCACTGGAGATTATATACAGCAGATCTTCAGTGTGAAGACTGTACAATTTGTTGTTCATTTCTGTCCAGCAAGACACAGTAATAAAAGTTGCAGATAGGAGCTGACCCCATTACCGAAGGCACAGTCAGACTTAGTCTTACATCTATACAGCATTCGTGGTAACAGGCCATGTTGTTACAAACTAGCAAAACAGAGGAGGGGGTTAAACGTTTTTTTCCCCGGCACTAAACTTTGATAAGGTTTATCATCCTTATCATCCTAAGGTTTATCATCCTCATCATCCTAAGGTTTATCATCCTTATCATCCTAAGGTTTATCATCCTAAGGTTTATCATCCTTATCATTCTAAGGTTTATTATCCCTACCCTAAACTTATTAAGAGAGGCCAAATTAACAGGCATAAAATCCTTTGATGAGGTTGAAAGTCTCGCGAAAGACAGGAAAAATTGGCGAACTACTTTGCGAGCCCAATGTGACGTTTAACAGCACGGGAAGGATATAAGATATAAGAAGAAACCTTGATGTCAAGTTTTTGCAATATAATATTTAATCTAATTTCAAAATAAACATCGTTTTGCTGGTTTTCGCAATTTTAACATTAACTATACCCGTTTAAATATTGATATTCATTTGTTTCACTTTTTAGTATATTCAACACAGTAATGGAAAGCACATGCATTTTTCCAATCGCAACATATGCCTGTGAGACCTGAACACTTAACAAAACAGCTGAGAAACACATAAATGCCTTTAAATGTAAATGCTACAGAAGAGTTCTCTAAATATCGTGGACACAAAAAAGAACAAATATATCTATACTACAAGAGCTTAATATTGAAGAAGGCTGGCTAGTAAAGAGGATTAAAGAGAGAAAACTTAAATATTTTGGACACATTAAACGTCATGATAATTTAGAGAAGACCGTATTGGAAGGATACATAATGGGAAAAAAGAAAGAGAGGAAGACCAAAACGAAGATGGGTGCAAGACATCGTTGACGATCTGCAAATGAATGCAGGAGCAGCAGGCCATCTTGCTCACAACCGAGAGGCCTACAGGAGTGCTGTTTGGGAGGCAAAGTTCCGCAAGGGACATGCAAAGGAATGAATGAATGAATGGAAAGCAAGTCAATGCTTCAAAAAATGGTTTTGTTTTAACTCATTTCGTCTTTAAACTCAGGTCTTCTGGTGAAACAACTACAACCAACTGCTTTTTACAAAAAATGTGAAGGCTTTACGAGTAGCTTCCTTCACTATCATCAAATATGTTAAATCAATGCTGCCAGTGAAAGACGTGCCCAATGAAGAAGGCCGGGGACAGCTAGTGTATCGCCTGGTAGCCAGAAGGCTTTCCCTGTTTTAAGAGGGGCCATGGAGAATTCCCGTTTATTGGAAAGGGTTGGGTTGGGGGGGGGGCGTGTAGTGGAAGAAAACAGAGTGGTTAATTAATCGATAGGGTACGCGGCATGGGAAGAAAGAAAGAAAGAAAGAAAGAGAGAGAGAGAGAGAGAGAGAAGGTAGAGAGAAATAATTTTGTACCACCTTACAAAATTGCTTGGGGAAGCGCTCGTAAAAGGTAAAGTAACAGAGCACAGTGCTGTATGGTTAGACCTTGAAACAAAAAAACATAAACAAAGAATGATTTTATGATTTTTTTTTTCAAGATTTGACCATACAATACTGTGCTCTGTTACTTTACTGTGGAAAAGCCTGGTTGTTTCCTATTTGTAAAAAAATGTTGGCGAAAGGTAATAACGCCGTACATCTTTTTAGCTTTTCTGTACGTAAGCGCCCACACTTCGATCACTAAACTATTTTCACGACAAAATTTCATTTTCGAAAGCTAATCGTAATTATAGCACTCTTTCCCAGCGATTGGCTAAAAACGCCGGAAGGGAGAATACGAAATTCGTACCGCGTTTGTGTATTCTGTAGTCTGATCAAAATAGGAAAATAATTGTTTTCAAACATTAATAACAGGTAATTAAGGTTAGTAGCTGCGTATAGCATTAGTTTCTTTCCTATAGTTATCGACGGATCCTTTTCCAGCGCTTTACGCACAGGTGCTTTCAAATATATTTGAACCGAAATGCAATGTGAATAAAAACACCTTCAACAGAATGAGGAGACCCTTACGTCATAGCAAAAAATCGCAGCAACCGAGATTACATATCATAAAAGTCTACACACACTCAATATTCCAATATGGTGTAGAAGCCTGGACTTTGTATAAGTCGACAGAAAAGAAAATAAAGACCCTCGAAATATGGATACACAGAAGAATGGAGAGTATCAAGTGGACATAATACAAGAAGTGCTAATCAGCTAAAATTGAAAAGACAAATATTGAACATCATAGAACAAGACAACTGGAAAACTTTGGGCATGTCAAGAGGCATAATACTATAGTGAAGACTACTTTGAGGGCAAGATCTGAAACTTGATGGCTAGGCATGTCACGCCACCTCCGATCTAGAGGTCGGTCACGCCCGATATACGTCCATACTGATGAAATATGCATAAACCGGCTCACACCAGGGGTGAAACTTGAAGGCTACACGTCACGGTACCTCTGCTCTAGAGGTCAATCACGTCCCAAGCATGGCCGTACTGGGATAATATGCCTAAACCGGCTCAACCAGGGGTGGAAGTCACTAGTGGCGAGGATTCATCCTCCTGGACAAAAGCTCCATCCTGGTAACAACTAGGAAGGGTAGCGGCCACGACCAGAAAATGCTGAAGTCAGAGACACTGGACCAGGGCAGTCTAGATAGGCAACCACCTCCCACCTGGCAGGGATGTATGCGTATCCTAATCACGATAAAGTTTTCTGGTGACAAAGTCCAACACTGGACTGGATGGGCAACCACTTCTCACCCGGCAGGGATATACTGACATCCAAAACATGTAGAGGTTTTCCAGTGAGAAAGTCCAACTCTAGACTAAACTGGTGCAATGAAAACCATGGTGTCACGCAATCCTGCTTCTGAGACCCACCAAGAATACAGGCTCAAGCCCTACGATACTCTGAACCTCTTGTGGTCCTCTCGGGGATCTCATGTGGTCCTTTCGGGGACCACATGAGGGACCACGGGACTTAACGAGGACCACAGGCGTAAATTCAGTGGGATCACAGGGTGGTCTTGGTGGTAGAAGCGAACAAAGAAGAAGAAGAGGGCAAGATCGAAGGGAAGAGACCAATAGGACAATGGCATAGGTGGGTGGACAGTTTCAAGAGATGGACAGGAACCAGCTTGGCCGAGTGCGCTACGAAGACAAGAGGAGGCAGAACAGACTGGTGACTCATTGCAGCCAACCTTTCATGGGGAGATGGCACAAGATGATGATGGTGATGTGTGTGAGTAGTTCACCGGACTTGAATTTGTGCTAAAAAGCTTCCAGCTTTATGACAGAAGTATATATATGTGGCTGTTTTAAAAACAGAAAAAAGTAGAAAAAATATTATTTCATGTTTGTAATTTTGCCATGCAGTATATCATTCTCCCCATTCAAAGCATAGACATAGTTCACATGCCTTGTGTCTAAGCTATTGTGTACATTTTCTTTTACATTAGTAAGAAATGTCATTGTGTTTGTGTTGTACTCATAATTATTGTGTTACCTCTCTCTGTGTGAATCTTTAGGTGCAAAAAGGCACAAGGGGCTTCCGCAAGTGCCTGTCCTTCCATTTTTTTTTTCCGCTCTTGCCCAGGTGACCCCTCTGTTGCTCATCATCCTCTCTGTTGTTCTTCTCCATGTCTCCTTTGATCTACCTTTACTCTCATTTTTCTTTTTCTTTGTGGTGTCCATTGCAGTGCTGTTTTTGGTTGTGAGTCGTCGGTCATCCAAAACACTGTGTTTATTCTGGATGTATATAAGGACAAAGTTGATGTTAACAAGCTTGTTATCTTCAGGCAGGATAAAATTCTGTATACCTGCTAGGAGCTTTCATTGTTACAACAATGTCGGAAAGAGCCACGAGAAAAGTTAGGTATGCAGTTTCTTTGTTATAGTGTAAGAAAATATAAAAATTGTATAATTTTGTTTGAGACTGGTGGTGATGTATTGTGTGTGTGTGTTTGTTTTTAGAAGTATAGTCATTCAACACAGAATGATCATTAAACTTTAAAAAAGGAAAAGAAAAGAAAGGTAGGATCAGCTTTATTATTTACTCATTGACAGACTACATGGATGTAATGTTTCAGCTTGTGTTTTTATTGGCTAGGCTTAATGCTGACCACATCAACCTCTGTGCAAACAGGTCAAGGAAAATGTGGACACTAATACCATATCCCCTAGGTGCCATGATGGGATAAATAGGGCCACCTTACTTGACCTAATGCGTCAATCATTCAAAAACATAGAGGACAAAGAAGTAGGGAAAAAAAGAGAAAGTGTAAATATGCATGTAGCACAGAAGGAATGAAAAAAAGAAGGGGGAGGGCGGCCTTACCTTTTGACTCTTGTAACACTGTTTCTTAGAGATTATGATTGTAAAGCTTAAATGTTTAGTTATGTGACCGGTCTGACTGTTTAGTAGTAAAATAGATGGTGGGGAGGTTATTAAGTCAAGATAAAGATGAGCAGAATAGATTAAGTGAATGTAGTTTAGGTGAAGGGTCTAAATATAGGGGGGGTTGAAGGAATGAGAGCTTTGAAGGGAGGAAATGTGATATTCAGATTATAAATGTGGGGAAATTGGAAGGGTATGTAGAGCTCAATTGACGCTCTGTCCATGTATTTCCACAATCATGTTTTATGAGACAGTTTTTGAGGGCCATGCAGCTTCTGTGATCAGAGTGACTTTGTTTAATGGCCGTCACTTGGATGACTGACTTACCTTTATGGTAGGGGTAATTGAAATGGTTGAAAAACCAAAGGGTAATCATTACAAGCTGATGGAGATACTGAAGAGGAGATTGGCACACCCATGGAACTGTCTGGAGTTCATTGAAGATGGGCCTTTCTAGCAGGAGGCTTTCATGATGATGACAGATAAAAGCTAGCAAAGAGCCTTCTTCTTGCAACATTTACTACCACAGACAAAAGCTAGCCAAGAGTCTTCTTCTTGCAACACTTACTACCAAATATAAAAGCTATCCCAGACCTTTCTTCTTGTAACATTTACTGTCACAGATAAAAGCTAGCCAAGAGCCGCCTTCTTGCAACATTTACTGTCACAGATAAAAGCTAGCCAAGAGCCGCCTTCTTGCAACATTTACTGTCACAGAATAATGCTAGCAAGAGCCTTCTTCTTGCAACATTTACTATCACAGATAAAAGCTAGTCAAGAGCCTTCTTGTAACATTTACTGTCACATATTAAAGCTAGTCAAGAGACTTCTTCTTGCAACATTTACTGTCACAAGATAAAAGCTAGTCAAGAGCCTTCTTCTTGCAACATTTACTACCAAAGACAAAAGCTAGCCAAGAGCCTTCTTGCAGCATTTACTGTCATAGATTAAAGCTAGTCAAGAGCCTTCTTCTTGCAACATTTACTGTCATAGATTAAAGCTAGCCAAGACCCTTCTTCTTGCAACATTTACTGTCATAGATTAAAGCTAGCCAAGAGCCTTCTTGCAGCATTTACTGTCATAGATTAAAGCTAGTCAAGAGCCTTCTTCTTGCAACATTTACTGTCACAGATAAAAGCTAGCCAAGACCCTTCTTCTTGTAACATTTACTGTCACAGATAAAAGCTAGCCAAGAGCCTTCTTCTTGCAACATTTACTGTCACAGATAAAAGCTAGCCAAGACCCTTCTTCTTGTAACATTTACTGTCACAGATAAAAGCTAGCCAAGAGCCTTCTTCTTGCAACAGTTACTACCACATTTAAAAGTTAGCCAAGAGCTGCCTTCTTGCAACATTTACTGATAATGGACTGTTGCAATAGCTTGATGAACAAAGTAGGGATCACCGCAATCTATGTCGTGTATGATAACGGCAATGTCAGAGTAGCCTAATGGAACAGTTATCCATCAGTGTCGCTCTCATTATGGGTGGGCGTAGAAGCAAAGAGCTTAATCAACAGCATTCAGTATTAACATTTGCATAGCTGTCTTCCTGGTAAGAAAAGAAGAAAGAAAAATGAGAACCACTGTGACAGTGAAATCGTTGTAGCGTGGGGAAAAGTTTGGAGTGAACATGGGTGCTTGTACATCAGCTGTTAATTTCAATCTTGTAATAAATGATTCTTGCAGTATCTTAAAAAATTTACTTTCTAATATTAATTATTTTTTCTCTCGACCATAAAAGTTTCTTATAAAAAAGAAATTCTCACAGAAAATTGTTAAAGGAACGAACATTTCAATAAATAAGTGCACACTTTGAAAGATCTAACAATAACAAGTATGAACGTTTGTTGCTTACAACTTACTTGTTACTACTGTGCTGTATTTACCCTGCAGCAAAATTCCAGTGTTCCAGGGCACAAAGAAAACTCACCCAGCATCCAAGACGGTGTCTGCTGATCCCAAACAGGTTCTTTCAAAACAAAGGTTGAATTGTTTTTCGATTTTTTTTTTTTTCTTAACACAAATGACTTATAATATTTTGAACACTTGTTTCATAATAACCTTAATATAAACACTGAGAGAAAATGAAGAAAGTGGAGATGCATCAGTCATATATTGCACATAGAAGACAATGGGTGACCAAGATAAAGAAAAGACTGAACTCACAGGGAGAAAGAAAACAAAGCAGACATCCAGGCACATGAAAAGGAATCTCAAATTTCAAGAAAGTCAAGATGGGAAATATGAAGGGATGGATGGAGAATGTGTGCTATGGTGTGATTGTTTTTTGTTTTTTTTTGGGGGGGGGGGGGAACAACGTGAAAGTCTCCCATTTTCAATTGTGCTTTTTAAACAGTATATCCCTTCCTGCACCAGGGTTGTCATCCTGGGAGCACAGATTTTATACTTCTCTTCTCTTGAACAGGCAGATGGTGAATGCAGGTGTATCTCTGAATTTAATTTCTATATTTGCCATAGTCCACCCTTCTTATTGTCCGGATGTTTGTATACCAGATAACAGATTTCTCACAGCTTTTAATGGTAGTCTGTTCAGGTTTACAGGTAGATAGAAGGACTTTATTATTTGGGCTGATACAGTTTAGAAAATATGCAATGATCGATAAGTTAAAAGTTTCGAGTTCAGTGATGTTTTTGATTTGTTTCAGAGCAGAGAATCTTGGCAGTGTGGACCATGAAGGAACCACGAAGAAAGCATTCGTTGTAGATAAAAAAGAGCATTCCAAAGATTTAGGAGGTAAAGATTTGGATGTGTTATTTCATTTTATATACATGTATATGCATAAGTATACCCGACACCAGCTTAGCAAGACAGGCACTGACATGGAATCCTCAAGAAAATAGAAAATGAAGAATACCTAGACTTACTTGAAGAAGAGAAATTATGACAGTGCTCAGAGACAAGGGATACACATACAAGGGATATACAAGCGGAGAATAATTCCAAGAACAGGGATGACTGGAGAGCCTTTATCTGTGGCCTGTGCTCTCAAGGGAGTGAAAGGTGATGATGATGATGATGATATGCATAAGTATGTGACTCTGCAGAAATATTTCATTTTATAGATTAATTATTTTTTCTCTCGACCATAAAAGTTTCTTATAAAAAAGAAATTCTCACAGAAAATTGTTAAAGGAACGAACATTTCAATAAATAAGTGCACACTTTGAAAGATCTAACAATAACAAGTATGAACCGTTTGTTGCTTACAACTTACTTGTTACTACTGTGCTGTATTTACCCTGCAGCAAAATTCCAGTGTTCCAGGGCACAAAGAAAACTCACCCAGCATCCAAGACGGTGTCTGCTGATCCCAAACAGGTTCTTTCAAAACAAAGGTTGAATTGTTTTTCGATTTTTTTTTTTTTCTTAACACAAATGACTTATAATATTTTGAACACTTGTTTCATAATAACCTTAATATAAACACTGAGAGAAAATGAAGAAAGTGGAGATGCATCAGTCATATATTGCACATAGAAGACAATGGGTGACCAAGATAAAGAAAAGACTGAACTCACATGGAGAAAGAAAACAAAGCAGACATCCAGGCACATGAAAAGGAATCTCAAATTTCAAGAAAGTCAAGATGGGAAATATGAAGGGATGGATGGAGAATGTGTGCTATGGTGTGATTGTTTTGTTTTTTTTTTTTGGGGGGTATGATCAACGTGAAAGTCTCCCATTTTCAGTTGTGCTTTTTAAACAGTATATCCCTTCCTGCACCAGGGTTGTCATCCTGGGAGCACAGATTTTATACTTCTCTTCTCTTGAACAGGCAGATGGTGAATGCAGGTGTATCTCTGAATTTAATTTCTATATTTGCCATAGTCCACCCTTCTTATTGTCCAGATGTTTGTGTAACAGATTTCAGATTTCTCACAGCTTTTAATGGTAGTCTGTTCAGGTTTACAGGTAGATAGAAGGACTTTATTATTTGGGCTGATACAGTTTAGAAAATATGCAATGATCGATAAGTTACAAGTTTCGAGTTCAGTGATGTTTTTGATTTGTTTCAGAGCAGAGAATCTTGGCAGTGTGGACCATGAAGGAACCACAAAGAAAGCATTCGTTGTAGATAAAAAAGAGCATTCCAAAGATTTAGGAGGTAAAGATTTGGATGTGTTATTTCATTTTATATACATGTATATGCATAAGTATACCCGACACCAGCTTAGCAAGACAGGCACTGACATGGAATCCTCAAGAAAATAGAAAATGAAGAATACCTAGACTTACTTGAAGAAGAGAAATTATGACAGTGCTCAGAGACAAGGGATATACAAGCGGAGAATAATTCCAAGAACAGGGATGACTGGAGAGCCTTTATCTGTGGCCTGTGCTCTCAAGGGAGTGAAAGGTGATGATGATGATGATGATATGCATAAGTATGTGTCTCTGCAGAAATATTTCATTTTATAGATTAATTTGTACATACATAAACATAAGGAGAGTAAAGTCTCACTGCTACATTTCTGCCTCCATGGTTTGGTAATTGTCGTCATTTGGGATCCCACTCACTCTAATTTGGCGAGAAGTATCTTTCAGCATATTTTTCCTAATTATACATGTTTTGTTCGTACTAATTATACACTTTTTGTTCGTACTGATTATACACTTTTTGTTCGTACTGATTATACACTTTTTGTTCGTACTGATTATACACTTTTTGTTCGTACTGATTATACACTTTTTGTTCGTACTGATTATACACTTTTTGTTCGTACTGATTATACACTTTTTGTTCGTACTGATTATACACTTTGTTCTTACTAATTATAAACTTTTTCCTCTTACTAATTATACACTTTCTGTTCTTACTGATTATATATTTTCTGTTCTTACTAATTACACTTTTTGTACACTTTTTTGTTATTACTAATCATACATTTGTTCTTACTAATTACACACTTGTAATCTGTAATCAGAGACTGGCATCCCGACACTCCAGGCATTCTCATATGTGTTCTGCCTTCCGTTCCAGCACCTGCTGAAGTGTGCGCCTGCTGATTAAACCAGACACATACTTTTTGTGGGTAACACACACTAATCCACTCCATTCAGAAAAATGTCCACTTCCCTTCTCCTCCCTCAACTTGATCATCCTCCTCATGTGATTGCTATCATTCAGTCAGATGTCCTCCTCTATACGCAGTCTGTCCAAAGTGGTTCTTGCGATCTCCTTGCCCATTCTGAGGGTGCCCTGAATCGGTGCCGTACCTGCTAGCTTGTCTACTTTCTCGTTGCCGTTGAGTCCTGCATGGCCTGGGTGGTAGATCCACATCACACTGGATAAATGAGAGCCCTCTAGAAGCTGGACTCACTCTCTGTGGAAAAACTGTTCTCCATTACATGCTTTGGGAGTCTGTCACAATGACCCCATGAGAGTCATTCTGTTCTGCTAACCAGGAAATTGCTTCTGATGCTGCCTGCTCCTCCATTCTCATGTTCGAAGTAGTGGTTGCATAGGCTCCTGATTTACTTGCAACCAGTTTGCCGTTATGGAAGACAGCATAACCCCACCCACTTTTTAAGCCTTGTACCACAGACCTGTCAGTGAAGATCACAGGGTCATTTGGTTTGGAGTTGCTGAATTTGTTCCTGCACTTGGACTTCTTACTAAGTACCTGTTCTTTTTACTAATTATACACTTTTTGTTCTTACTAATTATCCACTTGTTCTTACTATATACTTATTCTTCTAATTAAACACTTCTTGAGCAGTGGAAGAAAGCAATAACCATTCTCATAAAATAAAAAACAGTTGTGTTGTGTGCACATTGTGTATGTTCAAGATTCTAATGAAATACAAAATTCTCAGATTAGGTGCAATGGTTAGTCCTGACAAATTTGTTGTTGTTCTTTTTCTTCAACTTCTTGAGTTCTTTTCTTAAAGAACATAGTTCTAAACATAATTTGTTAGATCGTGTATCTTATTAGAAATTATCTTAGTAAATATGTGAGAGTGGAATGTCAGAAGAACTCAACTAAAGAAGATTTTCACACAAAAATAAGTTTTTATATAAATATTCACATAAAAATGGTTTATATATACACAGAAATATTCTCAGTTCATAAAATATGATTATAAACGACATGAGAAGTTATTTATTGTGGCTTAATGTGCATTGTTTTCCAGAATTTCTGTTTGAGCCAGATCAGCAAGCTCTGGAAAGTATACTGACCAACAAGGGTGTGTTTCTTGGTGCCACCATGAGAGCCAGTGAGATGACCCACTTGGTAATGATCAGTTTTATTTTTTAGCTTGAACTTTTATCAGCATGAGTGATGCTGAGTAATTGTAATAGTTTCTTGGTAGGAGGCCAGTGAGATGATATTTGTCATTTTTCTTCTGAGCTCTGTGGGAGCTCAACATTTGTTTTCAAAACTCATAGCGGATGTACAGTTGAAATTTGTATTATTTTTTCTTGGAGATGTGAATGACTATTCAGTGTGAATGTTTAATATAAAAACTGTTGTCTTATTACATCATCATCATCAACAGCTTGGTCTGTCTCTTGCTTTTTGCATTAGATCTGGCCAGTGTTTCCTGTACATCTGATACAGTCCACACATCTGTATTGTTGCTATTTCTTCTCTCTCTTAAAAAAAAAAAAGTGGGGGGTGTTATATTTTACTCCTTGTGATAAAAATTCTTTAAATTATTATTTGAGTTTTTTCAGTTTTTTTTTTTTTTAAGCTGTTTCTAGGCTACTTTATTGTCCTTTTTTTCCCTTCAGTGCCAAATATATTAAAACAAAAATGATTAGATAAGCAGTAAAGGAAAGTCAAACGAAGAAGAATCCACCTAAATGCATTGTACATGCAACAACACTGAGACACATGCATACATTTAAATATTTGGGCATGCTAGCAAGCGTCAGATGAAAAATGCACCTCAGAATCAAGAAGAGAATATGCTAAGTCAAAACAGCTTTCGGACAAATGAGAAGCACCTTGTGTACTGCATCACTGTTACTGAACCTCAGAAAGAGAGTTCTAAAATGCTACATTGAGCCTGTCCTGCTCAGAAGAAGTGAATCAATGATAATGCAGAGATTACCTAGAGGCAACAGAGATGTGGTTTCTTAGAAGAGTTTGAAGAATGCCACAGACAGCTAAGGTGACTAATAGGGTGCGTCTAACAAAAGCAAATGAAGAATGGAACCTAATTAAATCCATAAGAAAACAACGGTCATTATTCATTGGCCATATAGTGAGAAAGAGAACACTCGAAAACATCATAACAGCAGGAAAGGTAAATGGGAAGAGAGGCCAAGAGAGAAAATCATGGACAGTCTGGTGTGGTGGCACAATTATGAGTCACCAACAGAGTCAATGAAAAATATCAAGGGCTGATATCTGGAGAAGCGTGTCTGCCAGCATGATACCTAATCTTCTTCTTCATTCGCTTCTACCATCAAGATCGCCACGTGATCCTGCTGAATTTACTCCTGTGGTTCTCGTGACAGTCTCATTTAGGATGGAGGCTCAGAGCATCGTGGGGTTTGGGCCTATATTCTCGATGGGTCACAGAAGTGGCATTGCGTGACACTGTGGTTTTCGTTGCACCAGTTTAGAGTTGGACTTTCTCACTGGAAAACCTCAATGTGTTTTGGATATCAGTGTATCCCCGCCAGGTGAGAGGTGGTTGCCCATCCAGCCTAGAGTTGGACTTTCTCACCGGAAAACCTCAGTGTGCTTTGGATATCAGTGTATCCCCGCCAGGTGAGAGGTAGTTGCCCATCCAGCCTAGAGTTGGACTTTCTCACCAGAAAACCTCAATGTGATTTGGATATAATATATCCCCGTCGGGTGAGAGGTGGTTGCCTATCTAGACTGCATTGATCCAGTGTCTCCGACTTCAGCATGATACCTAATAACAGTAACAATAATGATGCTAAATTAACAAGTAACCATTTATATGAACCGTTTAATTAATATAACAATGAGCAGTCAGTATTTTTTCCAAACAGTTATGACTGAATGTAAGTGTCATGGATTCTTAAATGAAAATAATTTTATTAGTTTACATTTCAAAAGTAAGTTTACATCTGTTCTGTATTTATTTTTTGTAATATTCTCACATCAGACAGACAAAATCACACCACTTCATGCTCAGTTGGCTGACAGTCGCATGTCAATGTGGGGTTCACGCAAAGAGTATGAGGCAAAATTGAAAGGATACAGTAATACATTTGATCTTGTTAGAAACAGTAAGTGAATATATTGTTTTGTATGCTAGAGAGAGTGGAATGGAACAGAAGCAGCATTTCTGACAAGTTTTGTATAGTTAAATGTGAAACACCTTTATATATATATATATGTGAGCACGCTGGCACGGGCCTCAGTTTCTCTTATATCTGAGACCTGACAGATCTGATGTGCTACAGCAGAATGTCCTGCCTGCAACACAGAGTGATCTTGTTTTGGTCAACTCTGTTACTCTAAACAGGAGACACTGTTCCTTCATTATTTCTGTTTGTAATATTCTTATTATGGTTAGATCATCATGAATTTATGTCTTGTATTAACATAATGAAAGCATGATAAGTAATCATACAGTGGATTATTCATTTATGTATGAGTTTCAGAAATTGTTGCATCCAGTTGAAACTGAACAGGATGCTCTTAGTAACTGCAGATAACTTGATAACACAAGCATCATATTGAAATGGGACACTCTCTCATTTCTGTTTATAGCAGCATGCTTGGAAACATGGAGCAGATCCTAAAAGTGTCTTAGCAGACTATTATGAGGGTGGTGGTCAGTTACTGAAAGCATCAGTGCTGAGTCATGGTTTGCTCCTGGTTCTAGAAGTTTGTAAAGTGAATGGCCAGAAAAATGCACACATAGAGAAAGTGTTGCATACTGAAGAGGGCCCATCATATGGCTGCTTCAGCAAAAGTGCTGTGTTTTTGTGTGTTTTTTTTTTCAGAGCTTATGTCCAGTTCATTTCCTGCATGTTTTATGTTTGATTATGCTCATGTCTCCCTGCCCACTCTGAGCAGATAGGTCTCTGTTACATCCTCAGTTTTCAGAATCTTGTCTTAGACTTGTTGTGTTTGATGAGAATACTCTAAGTTCTCCATCTTTTTTGCTGTAATTAGAAATGTGTTTCATGTTTGTTAACTTTATTCCAAGATCCCCTCCCCTTGGGAACAACTGTGTTAAGAGCACACTTATCTTAACATAGTCTTCAGGAAACATCAGGTCTGATTGCTTAAAAAACTCTGACCTAGTCCTGTAGCCCAGAAACCTGTACAATGGTACACTATTTGTTATTGTTATAAAATATAATGTCACACTCTTATAAGACAGAATTGTTAGGGAACAGAAAACTTTCTGTAAAAGAAAGAACTGAGAAATCTGCTAGTAGCCTCTTGTTTATTATAGGAGTGTCAGATAACTCAGACAGAATGCTATGTACACTAAGAAAACCTACTCCTCTGTGGGGAAAAATGACAAGCACAAATACCCCTCCTAGGAGAGAAGGTCCTCCAGCTAGATCTTGGCCTGGGACCACACTGGGCTGTTTGGGATGGTGGATGGATGGGGACACAGAGATCACCTGCAGAGATTCCCCTGGGAACAACTGTGTTAAGAGCACACTTATCTTAACATAGTGTTTGTGAGACAGGGAACATAGATCTGTTTGCTTAAAAACTCTGACCTACCTCTGTAGCCCAGAAACTTGTAGCAATCAACACTAATTGTAATTGTTATTTTTGTAAAATGTAATGTCAGGTTGGTGGACGGATGGGGACATAGAGATCTCTGGCGGGGATGAGGGAAGTCTGGTGTGAAACCAATGAATCCAGGACGTAACAAGCCTATGAGTCTTTACAACAATGGCTATCAGAATGATGTAAACAAAACAGAGCCAGTAGACTATGGGTGGCGGGGAATGGATATCGTTGAAGCACTCATCAGATTTCTCATTTCAAAGTCAGAGTGTCTTTGTGGAACAGTCTCCAAACCATCTGACATGGATAAGGGGCTTAAGTACAGCCACCAGAGGCTGGAAAACAAAGTTTTGGCCAGGCCAGCCACACTGTCTTTATGGCAATCCGAGCAAGACCACAGTCTGCCCTAGCAAGGAAAGGTGCTGAAGTCGGAGTTACCCAGCCAAAAGGCGCATTGCAAAAATCAGGGTAACACACATTATCGCTAATGAAATGTCTCTATCTGCAGTTTTCAAACATGGTGCTCGCCCTGTGAAGACTAACCAGGCAGGTGCAGTGCCGGGCCCCCTGCCTCGAAAGGGTCCACCCAATGCTACTGGATGTCCTCTCAGTTCATCTTGTGGAGTCGGGAGACATGAGAGTAGAGCTACTGGCCAAAAAATACAACGGAAGAAAACAGCCAAAAAGCAAGAACTTAAAATAATGCAGTGGAATGCTGAGGTTGTGAGCAGTGTTAGAGATGGCTATAGCGAAAAGGTGGAACTAGAGAACATACTTTTTGCAGAGCAGGTAAGTATATGCTGCATACAGGAGACACACCTAACCAAAGATGCCGCCTTTAAAATCAGAGGCTACCAGTGTTTTAGATCAGACCGACAGGACAGAAGAAAAGGAGGAGTACTCACACTTGTTAAGAATAACATCAGCGCATGTCAGGTGGGAGTGTACATGGAAGGAGCCGAATACCAGATGATCCATCTAAAAAGTAGTAATACAGATTTCCACCTCCTTAACTATTACTGTCCTAATGACCGCCCACTTGCTTTAGAAACAATCCCACACAAAGAGAAACTGATGGTCTGTGGTGATTTTAACAGCCATTCCCAGAGCTGGAGCTATGACCACATAGACAAGAGAGGAGAGGAAGTTGAGAGCTGGCAGGATGATAATGGACTTCTCCTGATCAACCAGCCAATGGATCCCCCAACATTTTACTCAAGGGCTTGGCATACAAAATCAACACCAGATCTGGCATTCCACTCTCCAGATCTGAAGTGGAACATTATACGTGAAGTTGGAAAACAACTTGGAGGTAGCGACCATCGACCAGTCTTGCTGACAATAGAAAATGAACTCCTTAACACCAGTAGCCCTCTCCCCAGATGGAACTATAAAAAAGCAAACTGGACAATGTACAGACATCGTACAGGTATCCTGGTGGGACAGCTGTCCATAGAAGGTAAGGATATTAACAGCATAGTGAAGGAATTCAATGCTTGTATCCTTCAGGCCGCTTGTGAAACCATTCCCAGAGGAGCTCACAGGGACTATAAACCATACTGGTCTAGTGAGCTGGGAAAACTCCATGATGACGTGGAAGCAGCTCGAAAGCAAGCAGAAAATAGACCATGCCAAGAACACCACAATAATTACCAACATTCTAAGGCCAGATTTCAGAGAGCAAAGCTGCAAGCCAGACGGGAAAGTTGGAGAGAGAAAACAGAGTCCCTAAACTTTGAAAAGGATGGAAGGAAACTGTGGAAACTAATCAAACAGTTAAATGATGAGAGTACTGGAAGAAGTACAAAGGTTACACTAATAGAGGATGGGAAAACTCTTACAAGTAAGCAGGTAGCAGATCACTTTGCTCGCATGTTTGCACAGGACTGCAACATTGATATCCATCCAGAGAAGGAGTGTACAGTGCGCATCGAGCCACAGAAAGAGGAGGAACAAGTCAGAAAAGTGGAGGTCATGGATGCACCAATCACATGCAGTGAGTTAGACCTAGCAGTTAGTAAACTGAAACCAAGGAAATCACCAGGACCAGATGGAGTGTCCAATGAAATAATCAAGAACCTGGGAATGGCAGCAATGGGAAAGCTGTTGGATATTTTCAATATGTGCTGGAGCACAGGTAAGTTACCTCAAATCTGGAAGGAAGCAAGCGTGGTACCACTGCTAAAGCCAGGGAAAAAGTGATACTGCCTCCAGCTACAGGCCAGTCAGTCTCACTAGCTGCCTGTGCAAAACGATGGAACGCATCATTGACCTGAGGCTAAAATGGTACCTAGAAAGTAAAAACCTTCTCGTTCTACAACACGCAGGATTTAGGCAGTACTACAGTACGGAAGATCAAGTGACCTATCTCTCTCAAGAGATTGAGGATGCATTCCAAGAGAAAAACCTTGTACTAGCAGCGTGGATAGACCTGAAGAAAGCCTTTGATAAAGTATGGAAAAAAGGTCTGCTGTGGAAACTAAGAAACTGCAATGTGAATGGAAGACTGTACAACTGGATAAAGTCCTATTTACACAATAGAAGAGCTAGAGTAGTAATGGATGGACACAAAAGCCAGAAAGTACTCCTGCGACACGGTGTACCACAAGGAGGAGTCCTTTCGCCTACACTATTCCTTGTATTCATTAATGACCTGGTCAAGGAACTTCCCTATGGAATCAAAGCGGCACTGTATGCAGATGATCTGGTCATGTGGTGTACAGATGAATATGCGACAGTTGCTACACAGAGACTCCAAAGAGCAGCAGACATCTTGACATCATGGACAAACAAATGGTGTGTAAGTATCAACACAGAGAAATCAAGTACCACTCTGTTCACCCTCTCATCTAAACAGAAAGCAGGTAAGATCTTTGTAAATGAAATACCCTTAAGGATGGACAACCAACCCACTTACTTAGGAGTGACTCTTGACTCAAAACTGACGTGGAAGCAACACATCAACAGTGCAGAAGCAAAAGCCAGAATAAAACTAGCCATATTAAGAAAACTGAGTGGAACCACATGGGGAGCTAGTGAAAGAATCCTCAAGAATGTATATCAGCAAAGTATTCTACCACATTTAGAATATGGCTCAGCATCTTGGTGCACAGCATCAAACACTACGCTGCATAATCTAGACAAGGTTCAAAATCAGTCACTACGGATTATCACAGGTGCCATGAGGTCCACACCGATAGTAGAAATGCAGAAAATAGTTGGTGTTCAACCGCTAAAGGAACGTAGAGACACAAAGGTCATGACCATGGGAGAAAAATTCCTTAGCTCTGTAAGCCATCCCCTGAAGGAGAGATTCAATAACTTGGCATTAGGACGGCTTAAAAGAAGCAGCTTCATTCATCAGGCCAAGCGTATGCGTAAGCTGATAACTGACCTTCCAACTGTAGTCACTCCATTATCATCTGTACCAGAGCATACACCATGGAAAGAAGCAGATTATACACAAATAACTATTCAGACTGAAGTGAAAGGTGTGCAGAATGGTGAGATGCAAAGCAGCCTTGTAAGATCAACAGCCACACTTAGTGTTCTAGATGACAAATATCCATGTGACACCTGGATACATGTGTATACAGATGGATCTGCACATAATGCCATAAAGAATGGAGGGGCAGGAGCATATATTGAGTATCCAAACAACACCATTGACAAGATTTCCATACCCACTGGTAAATACTGCAACAACTTTGATGCAGAAGTTAGGGCAATTATTGCTGCAGTTGAAAAACTATCAGACTCCAGAATTGATACATGTCCTGTAGTAATTCTCACAGATGCAAGATCAGTACTGGAAGCTCTTCAGTGCAACAAACTACCAGACCTTAAAGATGCCTTGTCAAAAATTGGCTTACAACATGGAGTCACTTTGCAATGGATTCCCTCCCACTGTGGGATACTAGGCAATGACATTCATTAGCGATAATGCGTGTTACCCTGATTTTTGCGATGCGCCTTTTGGCTGGGTAACTCCGACTTCAGCACCTTTCCTTGCTAGGGCAGACTGTGGTCTTGCTCGGACTGCCATGAAGACAGTGTGGCTGGCCTGGCCAAAACTTTGTTTTCCAGCCTCTGGTGGCTGTACTTAAGCCCCTTCTCCATGTCAGATGGTTTGAGACAGTTCCACAAAGACACTCTGAGATGAGGAATCTGCTGAGTGCTTCAACGATATCCATTCCCCGCCACCTATAGTCTACTGGCTCTGTTTTGTTTACATCATTCTGATAGCCATTGTTGTAAAGACCCATAGGCTTGTCACGTCCTGGATTCATTGGTTTCACACCAGACTTCCCTCATCCCCGCCAGAGATCTCCATGTCCCCATCCGTCCACCAACCTGACATTACATTTTGCAAAAATAACAATTACAATTACAATTAGTGTTGATTGCTACAAGTTTCTGGGCTACAGAGGTAGGTCAGAGTTTTTAAGCAAACAGATCTATGTTCCCTGTCTCACAAACACTATGTTAAGATAAGTGTGCTCTTAACACAGTTTTTCCCAGGGGAACTAGGCAATGAGAAAGCTGACCATCTGGCCAAAGAGGGCACTGAAATGGAGCAACCAGACATACCAATCACCTATAATCAGAAGAAAAGCATGATAAAAACCTACAGGAAGCCACAAACACCACCACATGATGACTATCACATGCTAAACAGAAAGGAACAAGTCACCATCTTCCGTCTCCGAACAGGACACAGCCGACTCCGAAGTCATATGTATACAAAGTTTAAGGTTGGTACTACTAATCTATGTACATGTGCCCAGGTGCTCCAAACTGTGGAACATATCCTCCAGAACTGCATCAACTACGAGACACTGAGAAATAATTACTGGCCTAGTGAAACCACTAAAGAAGATAAGACTACAAGCAGCAGTGGATGGACAGCTGGGCCAGTAATCCAACTGGAAGATCCCTATATACACACCTGCCAAAGCCTAACCCCAGAAACCACATCAACATTTTATGTCAGAGAGACCAGTGCACAATTTTCGGGTTGAGAACAGAACACATCACCCTCAGTAAGCATTTACACAGAGTGACCACTGACCACACACCATACTGCATGCACGGCAACAGACAAGAAGAAGAAACTGTTAAACACTATCCGCTGGGCTGCAGTGCATTGGAGGACCTTCAGAGGAACCTGATACCACCAAACTCCTCAATCACCAACATTCTGTATGGAGATGTAGAACAGCTGAAGAGGACCTGTACGTTTCATTATCTGGCACAAGGGAAAAAGAGTGAAAAGTCGTAAACCCGGGGATTGGAAAAGACAGAGTATTTATGTATATTATATATATGTTATTGAGTTCCTCATTAAAGAGGAAATCCCACTACTGAAATTCACCAAAGACTTCAGCTTGCTTATGGAGATGTGTGTATGGGTGCTAGCAGTGTTAGGAGGTGGGCGAAACATAGCAAAGATGGAAACACAAACATCAAAGAAATGCCTCACAGCGGTAGCCCTCGAACTACCTTCACAGAACGCAACGCGGAAAGGGTTGACAACGTCATTAAAGAAGACAGACGTGTCACAGTATCTGAAATTGTTGTAAATCTTGGAATAGGATACAATGCAGTACAGAAAATGATTGAAACCCTAGGCTATAGAAAAGTTTGTGCCCGCTGGGTCCCACAGGAGAGAATGTCCAGAAGCAGTGCATCTGTGCTGTTGGTCAGCTGGAACAGAATTCTACAGGGAGGATATTTTCAAACTTGCAGAGCAATTGGAAAAATGTATGCAGAGAAATGGAGATTATGTTGAAAAGTGAAGAAAACGATGCAGGTTAAGGTGATACATTTATATTTTCTCTATATATAAATTCTGATTTTTAAAAAATTTTTTGCTCATGACTTTCGGCATGACTCTCGTAGAATAGAACCTACTACCTTCAGCCTGTGGAACTGAGCAAATATTGATTTAGCCATTTTAAGATTAAGAATGCAATCTTTTAAGATTAAGACTAGAGAAGTGACTAGAGTTTTGTAGTTAAAGTATCTGTTTGTGCTTAGAATGTTTTGCCTGCAAGAATTTAACAACTGTCATTCTCAACTCAGGTGCAGGTGTGGGTTTTAATCCACAAACACCAGGCAGCAGCATGAAAGATGAAAGTGGGGCAACTGCTCCTAAAGTAAGCTCTGACATGGTAGACCAGGTATGATTTGATTATGTACGTTAGATTGCATTGTTTGAGAGGAAAAAATATGAGTCAGTTGTTAAATTGAATAATCTGTAGCAAGAAACAAAGGAAAAACAAGAATTTCACTTACAGAATGTGTTGAAGCAGAGAGACTTTTATGTCAGATGTGAGGCTGTCATCAAGTTATGGTCATTGTCAGCATACCAAAGTCAGGCATGATTTAAATCTACTTCCGATAATGTGCTTTCAGCAGGACACTTTTTGTGGCATCAAAGCCTAGCCAACATGGTAAAATAAGCTTGTTCCACACCATGTTGGAACATGTTGAAAAGACTCCCATGACTGTGGGGACCACAACATTCAAGACTTTGTTAGCCAGGTTGAAGAAGAATATCAGCCTGTTACAAGAAACACTATGAAGGTGGGAGAATAGGATCTTAGCCAGCTTTAGTTTACCTGTACAGATTATCGAGAGAGAGCGATAACTGACTGTATGGGCATAGAAAAAAAAAGCAAGAATGAAAGATACTACTTAGTCCCTTTGCTAGGGACACTGAAACATGTAACTTTTGGACACCTGATTGTATCCAAGTCCCAGGGGTGAAGACAATGTGCAACCCATAGCTAATATGCTAGCTTCGGGGTTAGAGAAGCATAGCTGACCAAGACTCTGTCTCACCTCTCCATTGGTACCCCCCAGTAACAGGCATAGCCTGGCTAACGGGGCAGGAATCACCATGGTGGTGGAGTCTGCTAAAGAAGCATTGCTCACCCATGCTTTTTAGCTGCATTCTGGGACTGAAAAAAATAACTGCCATAACTTCGCTCCCAAGCTGATACGTTGATATGACTCAACACCTTCACAGCATCGGTGTCAAAGAACACCAGCCCGCAGTTACAGGGAGATAGACAAGACAATATCCAAGTGCCGTGGTGGTTTAGTGGTTAGTGCAATCACCTGGCCATCAAATGGTCCCAGGTTTGACTTCACATTCAGGTGGAGCGGAATATTTTTACGGACTGACTGGCACAGGGATTAACTCAGCCTGAAAAAAATGTGGGTATCTGGGATTTTCACTAGGAAAACAAAGACAGTGAGGACAGGTGCTGACATCTACCTCAAATGCTGCAGTGGCCTAGAAATGTGAAGGCATTAACACTAACACTTCATTCACCAATGGCATGCAAATGTTATGGGACATAGAAAATACATATCCTACATGACTGTTATTCTGTGAGAACATACAGTTTTTGAGCATCACCTCGAACACTTGTTATTTCAGATTTGCTGCTTTTTTTGTTCCTTTTACTAAGTATTTCATGTTGTTTTTTTTTTTTGCTGTCCAGTCCAGTGAGTTCATGCCTTCTTATAAAAGGCCAAAGAAAGAGAGGAATTCATTGTTACAGTCACTTGAGGAGCACAAGGAAAATGTGCGGCTATTCAGAGAGAAGATGAAAGCTGGTAATGTTGATTGCATCACTTTATAATTCTGAAGTTATATTTATTTAATAAGCTCTCAAACTATATGTTTTACAGTTTAGTGGGAAGCAGTGAGGCATTCTGTTCTAGGTGTCAGACATGCAAGGATTGCTAGGTAGCTGGAGTATCTTAGTTTAGAGATGTTTTGTGGCTGATGGGATTTTTTCTGGTACACACAAAAAAGCCCAGGAGTCTACTCAGCCTCTAAAAATGGGTACCAGAGAAATCTGGGAAGGTAAATGCGGTCAGGCATGATAATGACCACATCACGCTTAATAAGGGCCTAACACTGTATCCTCAATAATGGCATGCAGATGAGGATTTTGCCCTTTTTTCTATGGCTAAGTGAGTAGTGCATTGTCCTCTCGTGGCTGGAATGCTGTTCATTAGGTTCTGTTCCTAGTTATTCTCGCTCTACTGTTCCCCATATCTAAAATGTTTCACTGTCAAGATAAAATATACTTATTCTGCTTCCTTATCAAACTATAAACATGATTTAACTCGTCCCGTGCCACAGTAAGAAAAGCGGACATTCAGTTAGGTGCCAGAGTAAAAGCATGGGTCTTGATATGTTAGGAGGTATAGTTGTAAAATGAAATGGATAACAGTATTTACATGTACTTCCGTGTACTTATTATGCTTCAAAGTATAACTAAATGTATGAAAATTTCATAAATGCAGAGTTTTTTTAGGAAAAAAGAAGTAATGTGATGTTTTTAGACACTGATTGTGCCCAGCTCACCATCGGCTAGGTCTAAATATGCACTACTTACCATCTGAAATGTGTAGATCTACTTGTCGATCTCATATTGTGATTCTACGTTGCATTCTCGCTAAATTAATGTCTGAAATAACTTTCTAACTACTTCTCCCATCGTCTAATATGTCTAGATCTACTTGGGATACATTGAAGAGCAGTGGGGTGGTCACAGGCCATGTCCATACCCCTATCTACATCATCAAAAATTGAAAAATTTCGTTCTTTCTCTTCCTTTTTTCTCGCTCGGCATCGTTCGTAACTAGGCACTCTTTCGCCATTGTGAAAAGTGTCACCGGAATTGCAGACGAAATATGTACAATCTAAATGTTACACCGGTTGTTTTATTGAAAGCATCGGGAAACCGGAAATGTCAGAAAATTGACCAAAGGCACGGAAAGAGTTAAATAGATAAAAGTAACTTTATTTAGTAACCATTGACAGAAATAACTTTTAATTTTTTTTTTTTTAACATTAAAAAAAAAATAATAATATGAAAAAATTAATTAATTAAAATAAAAATTTTGCTAGTTTATTCTTGGAAAATTCAGTGTAGAAAGTGAATGTCAAAGAATGAGCTGATGGCTGGTTGTAGTCTTTAGAAGGGATCTACCAAGGTGTCACACATGAAGTATGAGAGTCGTACTGAAAGTCGTGAGCAAAACTTTTTAAAATCAGAATTTATAGATAGAGAAAATATAAATGTATCACTGTATCTGCAGCCTTTGCTCTTCATGTAGAGGTCACCATGTGTACATGACCACACGGAGCATAAACAAAATGGTGGGTGCAGAAGTTTCGTTTCGTCAACGTGCTGTTATTGAGTTCATCATTAAAGAGGAAATCCTCACTGCTGAAATTCACCAGACTTCAACTTGCTTATGCAGATGGGTGTTAGCAGTGTTAGGAGGAGGGTGAAACATTTAAAAGATGGAAACGAGCATCCAAGATTTGCCTCGCAGAGGTCACCCTTGAACTGCATCCACTGAACGCAATGTGGAAAGGGTTGACGACATCATTAAAGAAGACAGACGTGTCACAGTATCTGAAATCGCTGTAAGCCTTGGAATAGGACATGGTCATTGTCAGCATACCAAAGTCAGGCATGATTTAAATCTACTTCCGATACTGTGCTTTCAGCAGGACACTTTTTGTGGCATCAAAGCCTAGCCAACATGGTAAAATGAGCTTGTTCCACAACATGTTGAAAAACCCGCTTCTTAGATTCACTCTAGACTGCAAGGAAAGCTGTTGTGACTCAACACATTCACAGCATCGGCATCAAAGAACACCAGCCCGCAGTTACAGGGAGATAGACAAGTCAGTATCCAAGTGTTGTGGTAGTTTAGTGGTTAGTGCAATCACCTGGCCATCAAATGGTCCCAGGTTTGACTTCACACTCAGGTGGAGCGGAATATTTTTACGGACTGACTGGCACAGGGATTAACTCAGCCTGAAAAAAATGTGGGTATCTGGGATTTTCACTAGGAAAACAAAGACAGTGAGGACAGGTGCTGACATCTACCTCAAATGCTGCAGTGGCCTAGAAATGTGAAGGCATTAACACTAACACTTCATTCACCAATGGCATGCAAATGTTATGGGACATAGAAAATACATATCCTACATGACTGTTATTCTGTGAGAACATACAGTTTTTGAGCATCACCTCGAACACTTGTTATTTCAGATTTGCTGCTTTTTTTGTTCCTTTTACTAAGTATTTCATGTTGTTTTTTTTTTTTGCTGTCCAGTCCAGTGAGTTCATGCCTTCTTATAAAAGGCCAAAGAAAGAGAGGAATTCATTGTTACAGTCACTTGAGGAGCACAAGGAAAATGTGCGGCTATTCAGAGAGAAGATGAAAGCTGGTAATGTTGATTGCATCACTTTATAATTCTGAAGTTATATTTATTTAATAAGCTCTCAAACTATATGTTTTACAGTTTAGTGGGAAGCAGTGAGGCATTCTGTTCTAGGTGTCAGACGTGCAAGGATTGCTAGGTAGCTGGAGTATCTTAGTTTAGAGATGTTTTGTGGCTGATGGGATTTTTTCTGGTACACACAAAAAAGCCCAGGAGTCTACTCAGCCTTTAAAAATGGGTACCAGAGAAATCTGGGAAGGTAAATGCGGTCAGGCATGATAATGACCACATCACGCTTAATAAGGGCCTAACACTGTATCCTCAATAATGGCATGCAGATGAGGATTTTGCCCTTTTTTTCTATGGCTAAGTGAGTAGTGCATTGTCCTCTCATGGCTGGAATGCTGTTCATTAGGTTCTGTTCCTAGTTATTCTCTCACTACTGTTCCCCATATCTAAAATGTTTCACTGTCAAGATAAAATATACCTATTCTGCTTCCTTATCAAACTATAAACAGGATTTAAATAGATAAAAGTAACTTTATTTAGTAACCATTGATAAAAATAACTTTTAATCAATTAATTTTTTTTACATTTAAAAAAAGAATAATAACATGAAAAAATTAATTAATTAAAATAAAAATATTGCTAGTTTATTCTTGGAAAATTCAGAGTAGAAAGTGAATGTCAAGCCAAAGAATGAGCTGATGGCTGTTTGTTGGATTTATAGAAGGGATCTAACGAAGTGTTGGATTTATATAAGGGATCTACAAAGTGTCACACATAAAGTAAAATCATCATCTGCATGGAAGAACCAGGAAACAAAAGATAAAAATGGTGTTAGAGAATCACAATCTTCAGTACTCAAATTCTTTGGTGGTTCTGTTAGGTTAAACCCAGTCCTCTCTGGACTTAACGCACAGCTGCACCGTAGCTGTTCTTCTAGCTATAAATACTCGGGACGCCTTCAAACTCACTTACCGAGGAGTTAAAACATCTAAAAGAAATGCGCGCCGCCAAGGAAAAGAGGCCAAGAGACATAATCCATGATATGCGGTGACACGCTAAACACTAGTTTGTTTCCCTTGAATGACCCCGCTGCATGTTGCAGCGCTCGTCTTAAATTAAGATCTCACCGTGTGCTAGATTACGGGCTGAACTGAACACGTACTGTTTGACGAGTTGTCTCGGGGATAGAGATTAATAGCACAGAAGTCAGTGTACTCATCTCTCATGATGAAGGTTGATGGTATGACTAACTAGAGAGCTAGTCATCCAGTTGTAGCGAGCATATTTGCCTACTCTGGGACATGGGAGTGAAAGGCAGCCATAGTTGTCACATTACCATCTAGTGTGCTGACAGGTCAAGAAGAATAGAAACACTTAACACTATCTCCTCTCTGTACCTCAGTGGCAATTTCAGTAAAAAATTTTTTCTGTCTTACCAAGAAGGGGCATTGAAAATATTATAACAACAGGAAAAACAGAGGGAAGAAGAGCCAGGGGAAGGCCAAGAGAAATAATACTGGCTAGTGTGACGAGATGGTGTGAGATGAGATCACCAGTTGAACTGCATGAGGAAGCTGGTGCTAAACAGCCAGTGCCGGTCAGCGCAGTACCTAATGATGATGGTGACACCAAGTGCCTGTTTTGCGCATAAAATAAATATCTACCAATAGTTCATACACATGCAGAGAATTGCCACAGTAGATGTAGCACTGGTGCAGTGTTTCCCAGGCTTGTTCAAGGTTTTCTCCCAGGCCACATCTTTTGTGCGGGGCACTGCGCGCTGTGCATGCGTGCGGGCCCCCCCCCCCCCCCCCAGTATTACTTGTACAGTGATTTTTTAAACTATAATGTGCATCACACAACTAAAAACTTCAGCTGACAAACCAGTTTATTTAACAGTATAAAGGAGTACATTTATAACTCACCTGTAGGAGTACGTTTATAACTCACCTGTAGGAGTACGTTTATAACTCACCTGTAGGAGTACAGTTATAACTCACCTACTGCATTATTTTCTCATTCTTTTAATGTGATGGGTGAGTTTCATGTTGGTACACAACTTTCTCAATATCAGGTTGAAAAGTGCTAAGAAGGAAGGTTTTACTGCCTCTGTCTGCTGCTTTGTTTTCCCCTCAAACACCCCCCCCCCCCCATTTTCTTCTGCACACACACACCCCTTACTAACCCTTTCTCTTCCACCACCACACATGCACACCCCCTTTCCAGTGCCAGAAAAAGGGGTGGGGGGGGGAGACACTGCACTAGTGTATATAGTCACTGTCAACACAGTTCTCTTCTGTGAGTGTGAATACAAGTCACCTGAGAACAGATGTACATAAGGAGTTAAGATCAATTAGAGATTATATCACTCAAGTACACTTGGTAATCAGTATGACGACAGAGCGCACATAGATTAATTAATTTTTCATCTTCTCCACATTTATTGTTTCAGGCTCAAAATATTTATTTTTGTGATACATAGTTAAACATATGTGATAATATTATGTAATATCTGTCTTTTTTTTTTAAACAGTTTCCCAGACTCTTAAGACACAAGGCAGGCCATTGTTTGGTGGATTCACTCCAAGACTTAAAAAGCTAGATCCTGGAAATAGTGTGAGAGCTGTTTCTTCTTGCACACCAAAAAGTGACACCAGTCAAAGAACATGGAGGAAGCTCAAAGAGAATAATTGTTCCACTGGACCATATTGGCTTCCATCAACATTTTCCACATCCAGAAAGAATAATACCAAATTTTATAAGAATGAGCCCATCTCTAATGAAAGATCTTGTTCTTCAGTTACTGCTGTAAGAAGACCATTACTTCCATCTTTACTTGAAAATGAAGAAACGGTTAAAAATTTTAGCTCGTTCAGCTCTGAGCAGATGCAAGGAGAACGTGGTGCTGCTGTAAGTAAAGCACCAGCAGGCGTTAATTCAATTACAGATGGCCATTTGATACAAAATGCTGTCGACCAAAGTCGAGGAATTTTACTCACAGGTGCCAGGTTTTTGCCATCCGCAGTTTTCAGCAGCCCTTTTCTAAGTTCTTCAGGGCTCATGCAAGACTTCCCATCATTTTCTGCTCCAATAACTCCTGATTTATATGAAGAAAGAGCTGCAAGTTTGGCCAGCTCACCTGAATGCACCTCGACATGCCAGAAAACATTATGTACACCCACCCAGTCCAGGAAGACATTTTTGACAAATATCCCTCAGCAGAACACCATCTGCACTCCAGGAAAATGTGAAGTGCTCAATAAAGATTTGATGAAATCTTCAGGATATTGTAATACTTACACACATGTCCCACAAGGATCAGACTGTTCAGGAAAGTGTAGTGACTTAAGTAAGACATCCCAGGCAAGTAATATCTGGTCTGGTGTTCCTTCATTTCAGTCATCAGTGGTGCTGAGTGACAAGCTCAGCAAAATAGATTTGTCATCTAATCAAATCTATAAAAATTCACTGGTGGATACACAACTTTGTGAAAGGCAGCATGCTTTGGCAACAACACTGCAGCGACAGAACACTACACTATCTTTGAAGTTAGCTACAACATATTCTTCTCTTTCACCAGCACCTGTAAGAGTTTTGTCTTCGATTACTCCAGTGCCACAGCCATTAGGAGTTTTAACTAACAGCCACACGCCATCTGTTACATCCTTGTTTCAGAGTTACAAAGTTGGCGACATGGATAAAAGGTCACTTACTACAACAGGACATCAGGTTTTGGAAGAGTACCTCAAAGGTCAGGAAACACCTGCCAAACCAGTGTCAGCTTCTCTTTGCCATCCTTCTGTGAGGTCTCATACACTGTCTTCATGTCTGAAGACCAGTGAGAACAAAATGGTAAATGCATATGCAAAGCAAAAGTAATGTTTACATTAATACTAAAATATGTTTAAGTGTCATGTGAGATGAAATATTACATTTGCTATATTTATAATTAAGAATAAACCATGTTCACAAAGATAAAGCTTATTTATTTATGCCTGAGGTTTGATTTTGGTCTCAGGCGGAATTTTTTTGGATCAACCGGAGCCAGGGTCAACCCAGCATCAGAAGATGGGTACCTGGGGCTTCCATAGGAAAAACAAAGGCAGCGAGGCCATGTGCTGGCATCCCTACCTCAAAAGCTGTAGTGGCCTAGAAATGTAAAGGCGCTAACATTTCACACCCCTACGGCATGCAAATGCTACAGTACTTAGAGAACTATCAGAGCTGATTGCTGCTAAATTTTTGTACTAATATAAGATTTTCTGGGAGCTCCACAAACTTTAGTTCTTTGCAGCCTCCAGCATGGCAGACCTCGTGGTTAAGATCATGGATATCTTGAGTAGCTTGCCTGATTTTCCATGCTTAAACATCTTGGTCTGCGTCCTGATAGTTAGGCAGAATGGACACAGCAGGCTGTATCTGGGCACATCTTGGAGAGTCAGCATAGGACCTTAACCAGCTCTGGTTCAAAAACTTTGGTATCTGTGCTATCTTTGAACATCATTACCAACCATTCCTTGTACTAGAGTTGTAGCTGCAGGGGGGGGGGGGGGGGGGGGGAAGGACTTTTAAAACATTCAATTTATCTGGTTTTTTTTTTTTCATTGCAAAGTCATTGAGTGAACAGTTATTTCACATTTTCTTATAGTTTGTGGGCCTGTGTATTCTTAAATTCTTTTATTCTATTTTACGTCTTTCTCATTTCCACAAAAATAAAATAAAAAGTTGACAAACTAGGTCATTTTGGTGGCCTGGATGATAGAATGTTAAACAGTTAAATGAGCTGGGATACTGTAGATCATCAAGACTTGTATCTTACTTTCATGTTTTGCTTCCTGAAACACGTTCTTGTGAAATCAGAGCCTGGTTGACAGGAAGAGGCAGCACACTCATGATGTGGAGCCTGTTTGGAAGTCTGCTTCATAGTCTCTTTCAGTTAAAAACTGCTTTAGTGCACATCATATATGATATAGTGTCTGTGCATCAGCTATCAAAACCTTGCATTTACAGAAAAAAAAACAGTTGCTTAATGTACAGTAATGTCACAGAACACAATATTGTATGGTGAGACGTTGGGGGGAAAAAGTCATAGACAAAGCACTTTTAAAAAGCAAGGAAAATGACAATAGAATTACCATAGACTTCCTTTGGACAAGCAACTGTATGGCCACGAGAGAACAGCGCAAAAATAAACTAAACTGTCTTGCATTCCCCTCCCCCCCAAATGGCATTTTTGAACACAAAACCATCATGTGCCTGTCTGGTTGAAAATTGTGATGGCCAGAAAAGGCTAACAAGGTCATAACACTGAAATTCCATTGCTTAGATTCAGTCTCCCACAGCTACCAAAGTTTTCAGACACAGACATACATACATGGTCTCCTACATTAATCTAGTGTATACTGGACAACGGTAACAACAAATAGCTTAATTTACTGCAATCTAAGCTCCAGAGTGAATACTGGATTCATATTATTGTGATAGGAGAAGACAGAACCACATACATCTTGTCTCTGTTTTCTAGCTATGAGTGGATGCATCTGTATAGAAGACAAACCTGAGTTTATGCATTTTGTCTGTAGTTTCTGTTTAAGACTAGATACATTTGTACATAATCTGAAAACTTGTTTGTGAGTAGTTACATCAAACCAGAGACAGTGTGTATGAATTCACACCCTTCTTTTGTATAGTATAGCCAATAGCTTTCAGTTTCAGTATACAGATTGTTTTGCAGACTTGAAACACTTATGTAGAGTGAGGATGACTATATATTTAGTGTGCTAGAGTTGGATCTGGTTCGATAATGTCTGCCTGCCTGATGTGTGCAAATATATAAAGAGAAGTAGTATAATGATTATTACTTATTAGCAAAATAATCGTTAGTGTTGAAGATAAATATACACTTGTATCTTATCTCCCATTGTTAAGCGAGGCCAGTTTAGTGGGCATAACATCTCTTGGTGAGGTTGAAAAGCTCACCAAAAACAGAAAAACTTGGCAACTACCATGTGAGCCCTATGTGATGTTTAACAGCACAGAAAGGATAGAATTAAGATCTATCTCTCACTGAACCTTAAGTGCCCAAGGCACATGGGCTTCCGCAAGGGTTTTCCACAAACGCTTGTCCTTTGCCTTTTTTTTCCACTTTCCCAGGTGAGCCCAGTTGTTCTCCATGTCTCCTTTGGTCTACCCTTACTTCTGTTCCCCTGTGGTGTCCATATTAGTGCTATCTTTGGTAGTGAGTCGTCAGTCATCCAGAGCAGTTGTCCCAACCATCGCCAGCGTCTTTCCTCAATAATTGCTGTCAGTGGCTTCACCTGCATTTCTGCAAACACGGTGTTATTTCTTACACTGTTTGACCAAAATATTTTTCTAATTCTTCGTAAACATTTAGTCTTGAAAGAATTCAGCTTGTTTTCTGGGGTTTTGGTGATTTTCCAGCATTCACTTCCATAGAGTAGTACACTTAGAACATTACTCTTAAATATCCTGATTTTTGTCTTCCTGCTTAGTTCTTTTTAGATTTCCATATAGTCTGCAGCTTTGCAAAAGCCTGGTTTGCCCTGTACTTGTATATTATAACATGCATACAACCATTGTTTCATGCATTTTCCTCTAATTTTACAACTGCCTGTAGTAAACTGTTTTAAATTATAAATAATGAAAGAAGGTTGGCTTTGCAGCCCTGATTGAAATAAAGTCTGCTGTGTTGAGCAGCAGTGTTTGTTTGAAGAATGGACATTTACATCCTGTGTGTAAGACTTGACTTTGATCTGTTTTTCAGGGTACAAAGGGCCTACCAGTGGGAAGTGCTGTAACTTCAGCAAAGGTAATGTTATAAGCTGAATTTCTTGCTTGGGTGATGTAGGGGAATAACTCATGATGTGTTGGTGGGGTGGGGTTTTTTTGTTTTTTAAATAAAAAGCAGTTGAATTTTCATAATTTCTGTTGACAAGAGAAATATACTGGTCAGCCTAAGTATACTTACTTTAAAATTTTGTAGTTAATCTTTGTGTAATTTTATCTTAATCATTCATTTACCTGATTATCAGTGAATAGTAGTTGGTACGATCTTCAGGTTTTTTTTCCCTCTTTTTATCATCACATTTTTTTGTCCTGCTTGTATATTTTCATGTTAACAAACTGTTCAGACATGGTTTGCTGATATGAACAGCTGGATAACTATTCTTGCATGATGACTGTCTTTTCCTTAGAGAACAAGTTTGTTTGTTTTTTTTAACATGTTAAGTGTATAAAATATACCATATATGTTAAAAACAGAGAAAATAATGACAACATAAATGAATCCTCATACAGTTTTTAGTTGCAACAGAAGGTGTTACTACCTAAATTAATTCAACATCGTTAATATCAAGTCTTGTAAAAGTTTATTATGAGTATTTTTTTCACACCCTAAGTTTTTTTCAAGACAGTTTTCACCAAGTCTGGACTGTAGCCAATAAGTTATTTTGTAGTTTTTGAATTTTAATAATTAAAATGATAAATTAAACTTTATGGATGACCTTATATGCATAAAAATAAAGATGTTAGGAGGCTTTCCTCCCCCCCGCCAAAAAAAAAAAAAACCACCCTGTATATTAGTTTTGGATTCTTTCATAACAAAAAAAAATGGAAAGTCCATTAAGTGCTGTAATAATTCCTTGACAATCTAAAATATAAGAACTGACTTGTATGCTCCTAGAATTGCTTGGTTATCATTGTATTGCTTTGTCTGGCAGAAGCTACGGTGGGCAGATATACAGAGTCCAAGTAAGGATGTTAGAGGTAAGGGGTCTTAGCAGGTTAATTTGCTAAACCTTCAGTTCCACCTCCTCTGTTTGTCTCTGAAACCAGCTCCATTCAAAACTGACTCAGCCAATCTAAATTTTTGCATATTTTGTTGTTTTTTTTTTTAATATTGTGGATCCATCTAACTGTGGGCTTTTGTCTTTTAAGGCCAGTGCTGTGAAGTGAGTCCTTTTCAGCTGTTGCTGTATATTGTGTTATATATGTTTGGTCATAGAGGAAGGAGGCAGCCTGGTTAGCTGACTGGTTAGATGCTTGGTTTACTAATCTATTGGTACCAGGTTCAAGTTCCAGGGGTGCTATCTTTTTCTAGTGCACACTAGAAAGGCCCCAGGGTCCATCCTGTCTTCAAAAATGGGTACCAGAGAAATCGTAGAAGGTAAATGAGGCCAGGCATGATTCTGACCACATCACACTTTCATGTGCCGAAGGTCATGGAAAGTACGGGCATAACACCGTATCCCGAATATGCCTTAATAGAATGGAAATGGGAATTTCACCTACGATAGAGGAAGGAAAGTGGATTTTTTTTGTCTTTAGAATTCATATATGTCAGATAGACAAGTGTGGTCTCATGAGTGCTTGAATGTGATGTGGCTATATGTGTTGATATTTCTGAGTCACAGAATGTCACCAGTTTAGTTTTACAAAACAAGGCAGAAGAATCAGTACTCTAACATATATATATTTTTTTTTTTTTTTTCTGTAATGCCAATGTTGCAATTCTGTGTAGAGCTAAAAGAATGTACATGGGTATGAAATTGAGGTTTCTTACAGGCTTCAGATATCTTGTTGAAAGTGACTTGTTCATGATGTTTCTCAGTCTTGTGGAAAATATGTTAATGTTAGCTGTGTTCATGCAGTACATTAACACCACCAAACTTTGAAAAAAAACTTTGATGGTAGGTGATTATTTTAAATTTGTTAGAGGCAGACTTGGCTGCTTCATTATTTTTACATGAATAATGTTAGTCCCAGTGGTGGTGGAGTCTACTAAAGAAGTATTGCACGCCCCATGCTTGTTTAGCTGCACTCAGGGGCTGAGAAAAATAGCTGCCATGAGCCGCTCTCGAGCCAAGACGATGCTGTGCCTCAACATCCTCACAGCCTCCTCAGTTGTGAAGAATACCAGCTTGTAGTTCCAGGAAGGTTGAAAATAACAGTGTTAGTTCTCTGATGTTTCATCTATAAAATGTTTGTTATTCATCTCTAGCCTGTGAGACACATAATACATTTGTTGTTGTTGTTGTCTTGTAGCTTCTAACAATTAACAATTATTTTGTGTGTGATTTCTTGAGACTAAAAAGTTAGATCACTCAAATGTTATGATTAACTGGCAGGCTGAGAACGTTTCAGTGAGTAAACATTGATTCACTTTAAAAATTAACTGCTAAAAAAATGTCACTTAAATATCGAAATATATGTTATATTAATGTGACTTAGTGACAAAACATATACCATTTGCATGTTTGATAAAACATACAGAGAGGATTATAATGGAAGTAATTGAAGAAAATGATATGAAAACTTTGTTGATAAAATTATTTCTTAAAAGGATAAAAAAAAAATAATCTGTAACTATTGCAGTTTTTTTGTTGTATATTTTTAATTTCAGATTAACTGGGATATTCAAGTTCTCCTACCAGTGCAGACGAAGAAGATCATTAAACACTGATACTCTCTATCACATATGACAACAGGGTGAAATAACAGCCCACAGTTCAGTCGAAGTCATCTTTGAGGGATTTATGTTTTGTTACCTGTATTTTGCGGTACCTTATATAACTGAAATATAGACCACCATTAACTTAGTCTGCAGATAAATCTGTAGTTCCAGATGTTTCTGGTAATTCTCATAACACTATCTGCACCTTTAAAAAAAAAAAACTCGGCATGATCATATTGTCAGAATTCATGTTTTCAGTATGAGAACACAAGAAGACGACACTTACCTACCAACCAAAAGGTCCCTGATTCAATTTTTTCGGACAGACCAGCACCGGGGTCAACCCAGCCACACAGAAAATAAAAAAGGGTGCTTGGGGTTTCCCTAGGAAAACAAAGGCAGCAAGGTCAGGTGCATGTTCAGATTCAGTTGTAGATGCTGTGCAGCCTTGGCTTTCGCATTGCGCATTTGTGCTGGGCACTTTCAGTTCTTGAGCGCTCAGCTCTCTGGGCACCCAGAGTGTTTATAGCCCTCCATGATGGGCGGATTTGTGCTTTGGGCACCCAGAATGTTTATAGCCCTTCATGATGGGCGGATTTGTGCTTTGGGCACCCAGAGTGTTTATAGCCCTTCATGATGGGCGGATTTGTGCTTTGGGCACCCAGAATGTTTATAGCCCTTCATGATGGGCGGATTTGTGCTTTGGGCACCCAGAGTGTTTATAGCCCTCCATGATGGGCAGATTTGTGCTTTGGGCACCCAGAGTGTTTATAGCCCTCCATGATGGGCAGATTTGTGCTTTGGGCACCCAGAGTGTTTATAGCCCTCCATGATGGGCGGATTTGTGCTTTGGGCACCCAGAGTGTTTATAGCCCTCCATGATGGTCGGGTTTGTGCTTTGTACTCCCAGGAGTTTGTGAAGGCCTTGAGTGAGGTTTTGAGTGTATCCTTGTATCGTTTTTTTTTTTTTTTTGCTTTCCATTTTCCATTCAGAAGTTCCCCATGTAGGAGTTGTTTGGGCAGTCAAGTGTTACTCATTCTGACCACATGCCCTGTGCAACGGATTTGCATCTTTTGAAGCACTGTGGAGATGCTTGGAATTTTAGCTCTTGTGAGGATTTCAGTATCAGGAGTCAAGTGCTGCCATTTGATGTTTAGTATTTTCCTGAGACAGCCTAAACGGAAGTGATTTAGTTGTCTTGCTTGTCTACCATAGACCGTCCATGTTTTGGCTGCATACATTAGTGCGGTCAGCATGACAGCTTTATAGACCTTTAACTTGGTGGTAACGCCGGGTCCTCTTCATTCCCATACATTTTTTTTCGTAGCCTCCCAAATGCTGCGCTGGCATTAGCTATTCTGTTGCTGATTTCAGCATCAAGACTGACTGCCCTAGAAAGGGTACTGCCAAAATAAGTGAAATTTTCTACGGTATAGAATCAGTGTAGCAATCAGTATATGTACAAAATGGCTGCATTAATTCTGTTAATGATTAATTCTGCATTTATTTGTTAATGATTTGAATGTAATTAATGTATGTGCAAGTGAAAACACTGTATTGCATGAAATTTGGTTACTTTATGTTGTTGAATATCTAGAATATAGATTGGTTATAAAAATATCATAAATGTTACTCATGTTTATTATATATTTATTATTATATATTTAGTATACTTGTACTAAGCTGATGCTGAATCTCTGCGATACAGTGAGAGTTGAGAGATGAAGAGCTGAATGTAATGTATACTTTCATGCCAGGTTCTTCACACCTGCAAAATAAACTTCATTTGTTCCTATGATTTGCAGAGGCTATCCTCTGTACTTGCGCTGGAGCAACAACAGTGAATCTGTATGCTGTTGCTTTGTCTATACATCATCAATATACTGTATACAGACAAATTTCACATCCCAGCTCATTAGGAAAAAAATGTTGAATTCACAGAAACTAAAGATGAGTAGAACTTCATCAAGGAGCCTGAACAAAATGATGTGGCTGTCATTTTTGTTATAGAACTTAGGGAGCTATTTGTTTTTGTCCAGGTATGTGTGCAGATTATTTTGTCAGTCAAGTAACAATATTTATATTGAAGTGGGTTAAGCAGAGATAGTGGTTTGAATCCAGTGCATGTTTAAACAGTAGTATTGTCCAGTTAGAGAAGCACAGTAGTCTCATGTTTGTTGGTCCCATAACAAAGTTACAAGAGGTCGGCAGTAATTCTTCTGTCAGTGTGAGGCCTGTGGTGCGCTGAAGGATTTATGCTGACAGCGTCTCACAGATCAGGAAGTTGATTGATATAAAAATTAGAAAACAGATACTTTGGCCACATCAAGAGACACACTAGCTCGGAGAGGTTGATAGTAGAAGGCATAGTGCCCGGCAAAACAGAAGAGGGACGACCTCGCTGTAGGTGGACTTGGACATCACGGAAAGTCTGAATGTGTTACTGTGAGACGCTGGTCAACTTGCACAAGACCTTATTGCATTCAGGGAGGCTGTGAGAGGGACAACGTTCTGGAAAGGAAACGTCATATGGATAAATGATAGATATAATGACCTTTTTTTTTTTTAGTCTTAAAAAAATCATTTTAAAACAAGATGTCACTTGTGGGCTTGCCGAGCATCATTTTGCTGGGATTATATAATCATTTTAAACTGGTTCTTTAGTTTATTCCAAAGTTTCACATGAAATGTTCAAAATATACAAATCAAAAAAATTTTTACAGATTTACAGAAAGTTTTGTCTTTGTTAAAAATGAATGTATGTATGCCAATGCTATGTATGGGTTGTAAAAGCTTTTTAAGACAGTAAATGAGAAAAATGAATTTAGTAGTGTTTTTCCAGCAATAATAATTTATTTTTACTAACACACACCTACACCCTGCCTCTTTCAATATACACATGTATGCAATAACTTTAACCTATTTTTTAAAAAATCAGAAGAAATAAATTTGAGTTTTTTTAAAACTTAATAGCTTATCAAGTTTCATATTGAACTATACATTTCTTTATCATTACATACAATGTGCTGTACGAAATTTATTTCAGCCCTTTGTTTTAGGCATGCTTTGAGAGTGTGCTGTACAAAATTTATTTCAACCCTTTGTGTTAGGCATGCCATGAGAATGTGCTGTAAATTTATTTAAACACTTTGTGATAGGCATGCCTTGAGTCTGCCGTATGAAATTTATTTCAACCAGTTGTGTTAGGCATGCCATAAGAGTGTGCTGTACCAAATGTATTTCAGCCTTTTGTGTTAGGCATGTCGTGAGAGTGTTCTGTATGAAATTTATTTCAAACTCTTTGTGCTAGGCATGCCTTGAGAGTATTTTGTACCAAATTTATTTCAACCCTTTGTTTTAGGCATGCTTTCATTTCATTTATCTCTCATTTTGATTATGTAGTCATCATTTCTTTTTCTCTCTCATTGTGGTTATGTAGTCATCATTTCTTTTTCTCTCTCATTGTGATTATGTAGTCATCATTTCTTTTTCTCTCTCATTGTGATTATGTAGTCATCATTTCTTTTTCTCTCTCATTGTGATTATGTAGTCATCATTTCTTTTTCTCTCTCATTGTGATTATGTAGTCACCATTTCTTTTATCTCATTGTGGTTATGTAGTCATCATTTCTTTTTCTCTCTCATTGTGATTATGTAGTCATCATTTCTTTTTCTCTCTCATTGTGATTATGTAGTCATCATTTCTTTTTCTCTCTCATTGTGATTATGTAGTCATCATTTCTTTTTCTCTCTCATATTGTGGTTATGTAGTCATCATTTCTTTTTCTCTCTCATTGTGGTTATGCAGCATTTCTGAAATTCTGTTCATTAAATCACTATATAGTTACAGCAGATCCAGGTGTTTCACATTGCTCATAGCTTCTTTTCTTTTTTTCAGACTTCAGTTTTGGGCCCAGGTATAAACTTTACTCTTTGTTTCTGGAAATAAAATGTTTCCAAGTAACCATTCTTTCCACTTCATACAGCCTACAGAGTTGTTAGTCATTTCCGATTCTCTGTAATGGCATGATGGGCTGTTTTCTCATCTTTAATCATTATACAGGCAGATTTTGAGCCCACAGTGTCCTTGTTTTTGCATGTAGCTCCATTTTACAGTAATTTGCAAAATAACTGATTTATGGAGCACTGTATATGTATTGACAGACATGGCATTTTATCCAGTACATATTAACTTTCATTCTCTTACTATATTCAATAGTTTTTTTAAGTCCAGTTTTAGAAGTTTACAATATATTTCAAAATTTCTAGCCACTTGTGTGATAATTTTAGAGAAAGAAAGTTTTTTTTTTGTTTTTAATTTGTAATGTAAGTTTAATAAGATTTGGAAAGAAGAAAAGGTCCCTTCTAAATGGAAAAAAAGAATCATTGTTAAAATACCAAAATACCTTAGTGACTGTAACAATTGGAGAGGAGTAACCTTAATATCAGTTGTGTCAAAAGTATTTTGCAAGGTCATTTTGAATAGACTTAAAGATATAGTGGATACCACAATGATAGAAGAACAAGCAGGGTTTTGAAAAGGGAGAAGCTGTCTCGACCAGATCTTTACTCTAAGAATAATACTTGAAGAACATATTGAAATGCAGAAACCATTAATACTGAACTTCATAGACTTTAAAAAAGGCATTTGATAGCATACACAGAGATTCATTGTGGAGAATTTTAAGTCTATATGTAATACTATCTAAAACTGTCAACATCATTAAAGACTTCTACAGTGGATATATTTGTGCAGTCAAGACAGAATAAGGGATGAATGAATGGTTCCAGATTGAAACAGGCGTGAAACAAGGATGTATACTGTCTCCTTTGCTTTTTGGAATTACAATAGACTTCATAATGAAAAAAATGCTGCACAGGTAAGATAGGTATTGACTGGGTATATGGGACCCAACTAGAAGATCTTGATTTTGCTGATGACATAACTCTTATCAGTAACAGTGTGAATTCCATGCAAGGAAAAACAGATAGCCTATCTTGACTGGCTAGCAAAATATGACTTGAAATTAACAAGGACAAAACAAAATTAATGAAACTTCCTATTAATCAGAATGGAAAAACACATGTAGAAGGGACAGATATTGAAGAAGTCAATCAATTTGCATACATTGGCAGATACATAGACCAGGATGGTGACACCAGAAAGGAAGTTAGAATTGCAAAAGCAGCATTGATCTTCAAGAATCGTGAGAACATATGGCATTCAAAAGTTATAAGCACAAAAACCAAGTTAAGACTATTCAATTCAGATGTAATATCCACCCTCATTTATGCATGCAAAAGCTGGAAAACAACTAAAGAGATAGACAAGAAATTAGACTCTTTTGAAAACAAATGCCTAAGGAAAATACTCAGCATCAAGTGGAACAAGTGCCCAACGATAAGTCACTGAAGTTCTTCGTCCTCACGTCCCTCCACTTCTGGCTGCACCAGAGTCGATTTTTCAGCAAGATAACGCTCGACCTCATGTGGCACAACTCACCACCCAGTTCCTCGCTGGCAACAACGTCCAGACCATTCTGTGGCCATCCATGTCATCAGACATAAACTTATGTTTATAAGCCAGCGAGACGTGGCACCATCCCACAACAGATCCAACAGCTAATCGGATCCATGTCTGATACAGGCCAGAGTGGCCATACATCTTACTGAAACGGAGGCCTCAGTCACAAATGATAAAAATCCAAACCAGATTTAATAAATATCATTTCATTGTTAAAGTCTTAAAGTTTCTTCATGGCAAGATTGAGACATTAATTCCATAAAATAAAGTTTGAACTTTGTTGTCCATTACGACTACAGTAGTGTTGTGTTTCTTTTTATTTTTAAAACAGTATATGCATCATGTAAGAGAGTGCTGAAATATTTTCAAATAGATGAATCAGTCACCTGCATTGCTGAACATTAATAACCCAAGTATAGTCATCTGAACAGTGGTTCTCAGACTCTTTTTCTGCATGCCCACTTTTAAAAGTGAAACATTTTTGCGGCCCACTAATCTTGTACTTGTACGAACTCCATATAACTGCAAGCTGTTGTTCTTTGCAACCGATGCTGTAGAGATGTTGAGGAAGCATTGTATCGGCATGGGAGCGGGTTATGGCAACTACTTTTTCAGTCCCAGAGTACAGATAAAAAGCAGGGGGTGTGCATTGCTTCTTTAGCAGACTGCACCACCATGGGGACTATGGTGATCTCTGCCACGTTAACCAGGCTCTGCTTGTTACTGGGGGTACCATGGAGAGGTGGGACGGGGTCTTTGTCAGTTATGTGTCGCTGATTACCTTATCGGGTGTCTTCACCCCCCGCGGCCCACTTATAAAGTGCTTTATATTTGCAAGGTATAAATCTAATTTTATAAAGTATTGTGTAATATTTTCTCTATATATTTAACTGCATAGTGATTGCTACATAAAAGTCCTTTTCATTTACCTCAAAGATGGCACTGTTTCCGTTGGATAGCGTATCTATTCTGGCTGGAATCTGTGACAAACACACTCGAAACATCATCTTCCACGTTCATTCTTGAACGATATTATGCAGAAAAGGAAACTTCGCATAAATAAGTTGTTGAAAAAGGTAGAAGTTTCATCGCCAGGGCTGACAACAACATATATGCCAGGGAAACAGTGCACCAAAAGGAAGAGATATCCACAGCGGAGTCGTTAAATTTGATTTGTAATGTGCGATCGCTAGACAGTTCCGCTAATTCTTCTTGTGCACGACCAGTTAATTCAGAAAATGCACACTGAAAAGGATTACGAATCAAGTCGTACGCTTTAATGTCTTCGGGTGTGAAGTATTTGTCAAAATATTCAGCAGGAGATGTCAGATTCCCTTTACACCAGTGACCCCTTCCATAATCTCACCATTAACTTCATTGCTATCTATAAATTCACAGAACAAGTGAAACATGTTCTTAAAGGCTGCAACTTTGTCGTATGTCTTGAGTATACTGGCATCGTTACCCTGCGGTGATATGTTCAGAAGGCTAGAAATGTTAGCAAGGTATGCGACCTTACCTGCCAGATCGAGGTTGTGTTCTGTCAAAAACTGCAATAATTCTAAACGAAGCTCAAACACCTTTGTAAGAACTTTTCTTCTGGACAGCCAACGCACAGCCGAATGCAATATGAGATGCTTGTGTTCTGCATCTGACTCAATACAAAGTTGAGCAAATAATCGACTGTTCACTGTTCTAGTGTTTATGAAGTTTACAATCCGAACACAGTCTTCGAGTATAGATCCCAGATTTTCATTCAACTTCTTCAAAGAGAGTGCCTCACGATGGATCATGCGATAGGTACCTACAGTCTCGGGTGACACTTGCTTTATGCGAGTTATTGTGGCAGCGCCATCGGTGCAAACACTGCAATCCGAAAGTTGTGAAAAGATCGTTTAAAACACGAAATATTTCATGGGCCGTCGTTCTCGCTGGTAGTGATCTGTAAACAAGAAGTTCCTCGTGCATACTATTTTGCCAACTATAGCGATCATAAACGTGCAGCTGTGACTCGCCGGCGAGTTGACTCATCTAACAGAATAGGAAACTTAGTAGAATGTATTCGTTTAGTTAGGTGCGCGACAGTGTCCTCGAACATTTTTGATATTCTTCTGCGGACAATATCGTTCGAGGTGGGAATGTTATTCATTTTTGTAGCGTATTCTGAGCCGAACGACACGTCACAAATGTCAACAGCGGCTGGCATGATAAGATCTCCAATTGTGTGCGGTCTCTTTGATTTTGCTCTCTTTCCATGCCTCAGGAAGAAACGCGGACGTTCAGTTGGGTGCCGGAGTAAACGCGCGGGTATTGATATGTATAGGCGGTATAGTTGTAAAAATGAATGAAACACAGTTTCCATGTACTTCCGTGTACTTATTATGTTTCAAAATATAACTAAATATATGAAGATTTCATAAATGCAGAGTTTTTAGGACAAAAAAGAAGTAATGTCATGTTTTTAGACAATGATTATGTCCGACTTACCACTGGAAAGGTCTAGAGGTACGATGCGAAATATGTATGAGAAGAGCTGGCGAGACAAAACAAATCTTGTCAAAAATAAATAAATAAGTAAAATAAGAGAGAGACTGTACTTTCATAGAACAGCAATGAGAAGAGGGGGCATTGAAAATATAACAGGAAAAATAGAGAGAAGAAGAATCAGGGGATGGCCAAATGAAATGATACTGGACAGTCTGACGAGATGGTGTGAGAGATCACCAACTGAGCTAATGGCCTGCATGAAGGATCGGGTACTCTGGAGAAGTATAATAGCCAACGCCAGTCGGCACAGCATCTGATGATGATATCAAGAGAATCTTTCAGTTGTTTATTGTTATATATTGTGTGGTTTGCAGACAACTTGGCTATCTAATTTCATGGTTATCTCCCTAAAATGGGGGGATGCTGTTCTTGAAAAACGTACTGACTCCGGATCGAGCGTGGGCTAAAATGTTTTATGTAAAAATCCCAGAGCGGACCTCAAGAAACAGACCCCACTACCATATTCAATACGCGGATCTCCAAACTGTTAGGCTGATCGGTACGACGACATAGTTTCAGGATCACTTTTTTTAAAGTTTATTTGCATTCAACGATAGCAGCTGCAAAATCGTGTGAAATGACATGAATTGATGATGGGTACAGCTGAATTTACAACAATTATTGAGGAAAGACGCTGGCGATGGTTGGGACATGTGCTCCGAATGACTGACAACTCACTACCAAAAATAGCACTAAGATGGACACCACAGGGGAGCAGAAGTAAGGGTAGGCCAAAAGAGACATGGAGAAGAACAACAGAAAGGATGTTGAGCAATAGAGGGCTCACCTGGGCAAGAGCAGAAAAAAAGGCGAAGGACAGGCATTTGTGGAAAACCCTTGCGGAAGCCCCATGTGCCCTGGGCACTTAAGGTTCAGAGAGAGAGAGAGAGAGACAGCTGAATTTAGTACATGACAGTTTCATGCATAAATTTGACATAATTTGATCAGACAGTGTGTTAAGAATAAGAAGGTGGTCTGCGATGTATTTTACAATGCCATGATGGGAGTGTTGGTGAAGACACGATGTAACAAAGGTTGTTTCTAAGTATAGTTTACACAGAAAAAGGGGCTAGGTAGCATGGGATAAAGTGGGGGCTAGGTATTGCATAAAATGGACTAAGTAGAATGATAAAACGGGATAGGTAGAGGGATTAAGTGGGCTAGACACCGTGAGACAAAGTGGGCTAGGTAGCATGGGATAAAGTGGGGGCTAGGTATTGCATAAAATGGACTAAGTAGAATGATAAAACGGGATAGGTAGAGGGATTAAGTGGGCTAGACACCGTGAGACAAAGTGGGCTAGGTAGCATGGGATAAAGTTAGGCTATGTATTGGATAAAGCGGGCTGGGTAGCATGGGATAAAGTAGGCTAGGTAGAGGGATAAAGTGGGCTAGGTAGCGTGGGATATTAAATATCATAAAGGGTTCAGGAAAGAGCTTACTTTTTTTTTCCTGATGGTCTGAAGCGCATGCTTTTATCTTATTATTTTAAGTGTTTGGTAATATAATTTACATCTACTGATATAGTTTTGTGTGATTTAATCTCAAGAATGGATGTTATTTATATCTAGTTTTCTTATCTTCTTCATCTTCTTCTCTTGTCTTCTTCTTCTTCTACTATCTGCCTGGAACTGCGAGCTGGTGTTCTTTGCGGGTGAAAATGTAGAGACACAGCATTGCAACCAACAGCGAGTGCGTTATGGCGGGTTTTTTTTTTTAAGTTTCCAATTGGAGTTGCAGGAAGGGATGTTATATACTTCTTTAGTAGGCTCCACTGCCATGGTTAGCCCCAGTTGCAAGGCTAGGCAGTACAGACGGGGGAACGGGCTATGGCTGGCCGACCTTGACGCTCGAATGGCAGCCATGGATCGCTGACTGTCAAACTAGACAACGTCTTCGCACCTCCCCCAGTGCTAGCTTAAAGTCTCCACACCAATGGCGCCCAAACTTTTGTGTGGCACACGTGATAGCACAAATTAATGCTGGACTCTTCGTGCTTATATTTTCAGCATTTTCAAAGTTTACACGCCACACTGACTATATTCATGTTCTCTTTAAAGTTTTATTACACAAGGCATTATTTTCAATGTGAAATGTAAGCATATATAGAATGTAAGCATACATGGTAGCACAGGTCTGTGGCCATTTCACCTAGCACTGGACTAGAACAAACAACTAAAT
Organism: Achatina immaculata; assembly: GCA_009760885.1. NCBI lineage: Eukaryota > Metazoa > Mollusca > Gastropoda > Stylommatophora > Achatinidae > Lissachatina > Lissachatina immaculata. The sequence continues at coordinate 46,970,982 of CM019717.1, read as the reverse complement.
TGCTGTGGGCTCTCTCTACCTGGCGGGTGTTTGTCGTATAAATAAGCAAAAAAGTGCACTGTAATTTGATCCAAAATATTTGTTACTCTAAAAGTTTGGCGGCACGCTGTTTGAAAAACTATAGGGACCATATTAAGCAGCTTGCCCCCCCCCCCCCACCACTCAATTAGACATACTGAAGTACTACACCAGCTTACTCATGTGCATCATGGTAACGTTTTAAGTAGTTTTGCCTCCATCAAACTGGAGTTGTTCATTTCCCCACCCCCACTCCCAACAACCATAACAACCCTGTAACACATAAAATAATAGTTCCCAATACCTCTAACTTAATCTCCTAGTTTTTGGGTCACTCGTGCCGCAGGTTCGTCTAGTTCCGGTGTACAGCACCATGTTTCCTTTTGTCTTTACGCCCGACATTGATCCTTGCAAGGCAACAATGACGTTTTTTGTCCCCCTACTGTATTGGAAACATTAAAGGTATTTTAGTGTGTGAGATCGACCGTAAATTTGTGTTTAAAAAAAATTAACGCCAACAGAAAGAATGAAATAAGATCAAATATCCTTACCTTCCCCACCCCAACCCCTTTTTTTTCTTCAAATTTTTAGTTTGTTTATCCCATTTAATCAGCTGTAATAAAACATTGTGTCTGTGAGATGCTGTAAAATGTGGCACACGAGCATGTTTCATGTAAACAAAATGGACGGTAACCCCATATTACGATTAATCCACAAACAAACGAACGCACGTGTTGTTCTTTCCACGGGCCTCTGAGCTTTTCTCCGCAAACAATCTGAAACTAATCCTGTATTCTGGGTTGCCAGATAAGCTGCAGGGTACGGGGACTTTGACTGGTTGTCGTGGGCAGGAAATTAGGGGAGGGAGAGAAACGGTGTGATTGTATTCGTTGTGGCCAGCTGGTTTGACTGGGACATGCGCAGTTGTTAAAAAGAACACGAAATCTTCCGTGCACACCTTCAAACTTTATATTGTTTTCTTGCGTCTTGTTAGTTTATTTCGTACACGACAACAAACACTTCCATGTTATGCTTTAAAATACTACTAAGTTCTTGTTTTCATATGCACTAATCTTTCTCTTTTCTTAAATACATTTTTTAAGTATCGTAAAGTGCCACATATACTCAATACTTCTTTATGATGTAGAAGGGTGGACCTTGAATAAGACAACAGAAAAGAAAATTGAGGCCCTTGCAGTGAAGAATAGATGTATCTCGTGGACAGAAAAGAAAACAAAGAAGTGCTAAAAAAAGCTAGAAATGAAATGAGAAATATTGAAAAAAAAACCCATAAGAACGAGACAGCTGAGACACTTTGGGCACGTCAAGAGACATAATGCTGTATTGAAGACCCTTCTTTAGGGCAAGATCGAAAGGAAGAGGGCAAGAAGAAGACAGCGATATAGATCAGTGGACAACATCAAGAGATGGACAGGAACCAGCTTGGCCGCGTGCACTCATTGCAGCCAACCTTCCTTGGGGGAGACGGAGCGAGATGATGATGACAAAATTATTGCCGTGGCATCATTTGTCAGCAGCTTCCAGCATCGGTGTGTATTCCACAGTACGTTACAACCATCAAATAAATAAGAGATAGTTAATTCTGCTGATTGTTAATGGCAGCGATGTTCAGATTACCAGCAGTTTCTCGAGTAATCTGGACTATTGACAGTCTTACAAGAAACTCTAAGCTGAGTTCGCAGTCTACATCCACAGAAGCAGCTGGACATTTCTGTTGTATTACACTCTCCGTTTATGAAATAAGGCAGTAAGGGCTGCCACGAAATCCAGCCACTAATAACGCACCATTGTGTGGCACTTAGTAACCAATCATAAGAGTACAGCAGCTTACAAACATCCAGACTTAATCCTCTGTAACCACATCTCCTAGAGAATCATCACATGAGTTCCTGACTGAAAACGTGGAAGATGTGGTTACTTCAAAGATGTTTATGTGGGTCTGAAATAATAGTCTTTGAGAAAATTAAAATAGTATTTCGTTGTGTGTGATTTACTGAATAGTAACGTGCCAATAAGGCACTAGGAAAGATGTTTCTGTTGTGTTTATAGGTCCAAGAGAACAACTATGAATAACAGTTAGGTACTCTCTCTCTCTCTCTCTCTCTCTGGATCATATTGAACAGACTGATTTGAGAGACTACGATTTGTGTTCTGTGATACACTCAGAGAACAATATACACCCATGCACCCTCCTTCTGTAGCATAGCCTTGTAAGTAATGATTATAGTTATTATTATTATTATTATTATTGTTATTATTAGTGAAATGATCAGGTATATAGTTAGGAGGGTATTGGGTGGCAGGATGGTGGATCAAACGGCGACAAAGAAGGTATAGTTAGAGGAGCGAGGAACGGATACTCGGTACTTCAAAGACCTGATCAAAGGTAAAACCGTATCGATAGATCTGATAGATCGTGAGAGTAGTCCAGTTCTAGAGGTGCGACTTCGCGCGCACATGCAGTAGCCCAGGGGGAACAATTGACCAGTAGATCAAAGACTGAACAGAGAACGGACTAGGTCCCGAAGCAGGTAACATGAAAGAGATGGTGGACTTGTTAATGGGAGGTAACAATTAGACGACGGAGAAGAAAGCGACTAAAGCGAAGACGCTAGTTGCGACCGGTTTTGGCGTGGTCAGAACTTACTAATATAAAGAAGGGAGGAGGATTCAGAAAGGAAGAGAGGAGAGGAGGAGGATTCAGAGAGATGCAGGGGGAGAGGCAGGCAGATGCAGGTAGAGAGAGGATTCAGCAAGAGAGATGTAGAGATAGAGACACAGTGTTAGACTGAACCAGTGTATTAAGAGATTGTGTAGTAATTATTACATGGAAACTTCGAGCACCGAGTTTTTGTTCTATAGTAAGAAGTATGATATTGTGAGACCTTGAGATTATGTGCTTCAAAGAAGAATATAACGAACTGTATATAATCTTGCCTATTATTCCAAGCGAAGTGATCAGCTAAACGCATTGATCATGTTTGACATAATAAAATGACGTCAGTGAAATGTTTTATGAGGCCTCATCTATTGCCATTTATATGAAACTTCGATGTGAGATGTGATGAGGAAAGAGAAAGATAATGAACAATATAAAATAGAACTTCACAGTGTTACAATAAGAAAGATACCACATTGTTATACTTCTTCCACTAGACAACAACAGAACATCTGGACTCCATAATTCAAACTTACAAGGCAACAGTGAAGAGTGTAGTTCAAATTCAATAGACAACAAATTTATTGATGCGGAAGATGTGGATGATGGATATGAAGATGGTAGGAAAAACTGCTGTCATACAGCAATGACAAAAAGTGCAACATGAAAAACTTCCCAGGCACGCAGTCCGTGCCATAAGGAAGAAACATTCTACCAGAAAGCAGTTACCAAAAAAAAAAAAATCCCGCAGTACTTACTAATGTCTGGAATTAATAACAACTTCCAGAATAACACTTCATCTTCTAGAATAATAAAACATAAACAGTAAGCTCTGCTCCTAGCAAGGATGCTACAACATAAGTCCTACCTTGTCCTAAAAAGAACAACACAAGACCTATTACACTCAACTAGGACATGACTGAATTCACTACAAAACTACTACTGACTTGCCTCTATCACACGATCATCATACTCCGAATACAATCATCATAATAATTCTATCAAATAAGCTCCGAGTTCTTTTATATAACCCGAATTTACTTCGCCATCCTTCCAGAACTTTCACTCCGTGCAATTCACATTCACGCAAAAAAAAAAAAAAAAAAAGTGTTCTGAACTTCAACAAAACACGAGATTCATAACTCCATGAAGTTGACAAGTCGTAAACAACATAACTTTAAACTTTCGTTCCTAAAACAAACAATTAAAACTATAAAACTAAATTAGACTGTTAAGTCAACATAGACATTCCAATCGTTGACACTTAAGAAACTTTCCCTAACAAAACTCGTAAAAAAAAAATCCCCTACTTGCTCAAAATTACTAGAGCCAAGAAACTTTTCTCTCGGAATCCCGTGCAAAATTAAGTGATTACAGTTGTGTCTGCCGTTACAGACACGGACAAGCTAAATCACGTGCTGAACTACGTGAACTATACAAGGGAAATAGTGCATTTAGTTCAAATCTAAGGGACTTAAACATACATGACTCTACAATAATGTGTGATATTTCCGATCAGCAAAAAAAAAAAAAAAAAGATATTAAAAGATATAATCTAAGCAGCATGATAAATACTGTTACACAATCCGTTATTTATTAGATACCACAGAAGAGTTTTGAATAAGTTTACTCTCCGTGGAAATGATTACACTGGCATCTGATATGGCGGCGATGGAGAGAAGGCACAGTTGTCTGAGGCTACCACGACCTTCTCTTGCCTCTCCTCAATGCGAGTATACATTCCTCCAGAGAAATCTGTTTCCTGGGTCCTCCACTGGACTTCATTCACATCCACATTAAACAATCTATCATCTGACCCTGTTCTATTTTTCAAAATCACCAGGTCGTCAACAGCAGAAAACATGTAAGAAGTTCAAGCTAAATAAATATAGTCAACAACCTTTTAAAGTTTTGAGCGTAGAAATATGAACGTGTTCAAAACACTGAGAAAGGTATATCACATAAAAGTTCGCTTAACAGGGAGTAGAAGGTAAAATTCCCGTTTCCAGGCCATTAAAGCATATTGCGGGATACGGTGTTAGGCCCGTGTTTTCCATGACCTTCGGCACATGAAGGTGTGATGTGGTTAGTATTTACCTTCCCATATTTCTCTGGTACCCTTTTTTAGAGGCCGGGGCCTTTCTGGTGCGTACCAGAAAAAAATCCCCACTGGTGAACCGGGTACCACCTGAATAGTAAACCGAGGGCCTAACCACTCAGCTAACCAGGCCACCAACAAAGAAGTAGTAACAAAGATAATAATAATAATAATAATAATAATATGATGATGATGATGAAACTGAAAGGATACACTTAAGACGAAGAAATTTTAGTAGTAGATGTAATTAAGAATTCTGGAAAGAGTTTTCATGAACTACGTTTACTTCTGCAATTATATTTGTCGCCCTAGAAACTCTCTGGCTGTCGAGTAATCTTAAAATGACACAGCCACATCGCGAAAATTCGACAACTGTAATTTATGGAACAATGGATAATGTTCCGATATTGAGATAATGTGCAAAAATTAGGTTTTGTATACGTGGCAGACGCGTTTCTGGTCCTTGTTGATTGTGTCCCCTGGGAGTTATTAAATATGCATGAGCGTTGGTGTAACTGCCGGAACTATGGTGTCTCAATCGTTACTCACACAATCACTCTTTGGGGGATAAGTGGCTACAGTTTAGGAAGCAACAAATGGCTCTTGATGTATGAACTTGTAGGTTTTGCTTATACAAGTATGTATGTGTATTTATATTGCCTTTTAAATTTATGAATACACATGTTTAACGTAATTGTGTGCATTAGTTCTTATGTGTGTTCACGATTAATGCTGCGTATAAAAATATATGGGGTTGACTATTGGTATATTTCACTGTATACAAGTTTTATGTGTGCTCGAGATGACAAGACCTAAGTCGTGATAAGATCTGGACTTTCTGCTGGAGAAAAGGCTCATATCAATATGAGCACAGGGCACACTGTCTCTTCTAACTTCTTGAGGCTCATGTTACCAAAGAGGCTGGGCCAACTGTGGAGGACAGTTATGGGTACATATATTTATACAAATTTATATACAGGCATATATATATATATATATATATATAACATGCATACATACACAAATACATAATACATACATTCATACATACGTACGTACGTACTCACGTACATGCAAGCCCCTGCAAAACTCTCTCTCTCTCTCTCTCTCTCTCTCTCTTATAACCCTTTGAAAATAAAGTATGTTCGTTCGTTCGTTCTCTCTCTTAATGAACACAAGGAAAGAACCAAGACAAGATAAGATATAAATACAGAGTGTCGTGGGAAAACACATACATAAGTTATGAATTCATAGATACTGTTGTAGAAGTGCTTCCATGGTTTATTAAACTTTGATATTTGGCGCACCACGTCTAAAGATCTCGACAAATGTCCCACTGTTTGTACTCATCATCAAATATGTCACTGATCTGCATATCAATCATTTCTGGTTGAAGTTCAAGTGGGAGTTAATCAATAAGGAAATCAAATGGGTTTTCAAAGATCCCAATTTATGCTCAGTCCGAATCAGGAGAAGATAATCTCCTAGCGAACGATTTAGTCCCTCTCATGTCATTTTTTAAAAAATGGACAAGCGATATAGAGTCTAATTAATGTATTGCTTGTTTTACTTGTATATGGAAGTACACGAGATACCAGGCCTGTCTTGGCTGTTCAGGCGTTACCGCAGCACATATTCAAGCAGCTGACCATGTTAACGCTGGTCATTTGGTCACGTGACTGAGTTATTATTTAACTTAGTCACGTGTAGGGTGGGGTTTTTTTTGGCGGGAATTGTGCAAGAAGAGCAGCGGTGTGAAAGCTAGGAGAGACGGACATATGGAAATATGCCAGTTCTTTATCTGTCTATATGAGTGCAGAGAAAGTGATTAAACACGGACTGAATATGTGAAACCATAGAGTTGGACTTATGCTCGGACCTGTTCTTCAATCTAGAAGTCGTTTTTTAAGCCATGGTCACAGTCAAAGTGAAGTGTTCGTTTGGTTGGATGTTGTATGTTGAACGGTCACTACTTTCAACACGGGCATATCACACACACACACACGCACGCACGCACGCACGCACACCATTGGATCAGGCCGTCCACGTACCAGGGGCAAGTGTGTACATATATTGCATATACTGTACAATATATATTATTTATTGTATATTGTATCACCCGTGTGGTTACCGGGGCCCATGGAGAGAAAAGAATAGAACCATTGCCACCTTCCACGCATGTCGTAAGAGGCGACTAAAGAGGTTGGGGGAATATAATATCTTGGAAAAGGAAGGGACTCTGTTAACAGAGCACATGACATTGTGCAGTCAAAGCCGAAAGGAAGCCGCAGAACCGACATCCCAGCTCAGTACCAGGACACCTTATACCATTGCGTGTTGGAATGTTAGAACAATGTATGACATTGGAAAGGCTGCCATGATAGCGAGAGAAATGAATCTTATATCCTTCCCGTGCCGTTAAACGTCATATAGAGCTCGCAAGGAAGTTCGCCAAATTTTCCTGTTTTCGGTGAGCTTTTCAACCTCATCAAGGGATTTTATACCTATTAATTTGGCTTCTCTTAACAATGTCCTTTTTAGAGTTTCACGTGGTCTGCCTCTTTTTCTTTGGCCTGTTCCACTTGATAGCTTGTTTTGGAATTCTCTGATCGTTTCTTCTCATCACGTGATCAACATATGTCCATCTCCTTTTCCTGATCACCCATGAGACTGTTTGCTGTTCAGTCATCTGTCTTATCTCTGCATTGTTCTTGAATTCGTTCCACTTGATGCCGAGTATTTTCCTTAGGCATTTGTTTTCAAAAGAGTCTAATTTCTTTCTATTTCTTTAGTTGATTTCCAGCTTTTGCATGCACAAATGAGGGTGGATATTACATTTGACCTGAATAATCTTAACTTGGTTTTTGTGCTTATAACTTTTGAATGCCATATGTTCTCAAGATTCTTGAAGAGATAATGCTGCTTTTGCAATTCTAATTCTAACTTCCTTTCTGGTGTAAGCATCCTGGTCTATTTAGCTGCCAAGGTATGCAAATTGATTGACTTATTCAATATCTGTCCCTTCTGCGTGTACTTTTCCATTTTGATTAATGGGAAGGTTCATTATTTTTGTTTTGTCCTTGTTAATTTCAAGTCCTATTTTGCTAGCCAGTGAAGACAGAATATCTGTTTTTTTCTTGCATGGAATTCACATTGTTACTAATAAGAGTTATGTCATCAGCAAAATCAAGATTTTCTAATTGGGTCCCATGTACCCAGTCAATACCTGTGTTACCTGTGCAGCATTTTTTCATTATGAAGTCTACTGCAATTCCAAAAAGCAACGGAGACAGTATACATCCATGTTTCACGCCTGTTTCAATCTGGAACCATTCACTCATCCCTTCTTCTGTTTTGACTGCATAAACATATCCGCTGTAGAAGTCCTTAATGATGTTGACAATTTTAGATGGTATTCCATATAGACTTAAAATTCTCCACAATGAATCTCTGTGTATGCTATCAAATGCCTTTTTAAAGTCTGTGAAGTTCAGTATTAATGGTTTCTGCTTTTCAATATGTTCTTCAGGTATTATTCTTAGAGTAAAGATCTGGTCCAGACAGCTTCTTCCTTTTCGAAATCCTGCTTAGTTAAAGGTTACTCCTCTCCAATTGTTACAGTCACTAAGGTTGCCTTTTGTGGTATTTTGAAAATGATTCATTTTTTCCATTTAGAAGTGACCTTTTCTTCTTTCCAATTCTCTGTAGTTGTTTCATGTTGTCACTATTGATAGCTTTTAACATTTCGGGTGTTATTTCGCCTTCACCTGCAGCTTTGTTGTTAGCCATTAAATTCACTGCTGTTTCAGTTTCATGCAATGTAATTTCAACTAGGTTGACATTTATTTGTGGGATTGGTAAGTCGGTTTCAAGGTTTATCACTTCTTTTGGATGTGGTCGATTAAGTATTTCTTGGAAGTGTTCAGCCCATCTTTGCTTTTGGTCTTTACTTGATGTTAATAGGGTTCCAGTTTTGCTAAGGGTTGGTCTTTCTTTAGATGTAATAGTACCTGTTAGCCTCTTTTGTATGTTATACAAAGTTTTGCTGTCTCCTGTTTTTGCTGCTTTCTCTGCCTCTTTCGCCATATTGTCTATGTATTCTCTTTTATCTCTTCTAGCTGAACTTTTTACGTTCTTGTCTATTTTTTTGTATGTTGCTTTCGCTAGATCTTTTCCAAGATCTGTCTTTACATTCAATATGTCTAATTTGGCTACCCGTCTTTCATGTATGTACTTCCATGTGTTTTCTGATATCCATGCTTTTCTATTTGGTTTTCTCAATGGTTTTCTCAATCCAGCGTTTGCTTTTGCTGCTGTGATTATGGCTGTGCTGTAAGAATTCCATAATTCATCTATACCTATCTCCTTTACTTCACTGAATGTTGTGAAATAATCGACAAGTTACTGATTGAAATTACTGTTAGTATTCTCTTCTTGTAGGCTATGGGTGTTTATTTTTCTGTGTATTGATTTCTTGTGTTGAAATGAATATGTACAATATACTGGGGCTGAGCGAACCACACTGGTCAGGGACAGGTAACCTTAGACTAGCAATAGGGGAGACAATCCTATTTTCAGGTCACCAAAACCTAAATGCAGCACACTCAGAGGGCGTGGCACTAATGCTATCCAGAGAGTCCCAGAGAGCATTGATGAGCTGGGAGGCAGTTAGCTCAAGGATAATTACAACCTGGTTCTCAACAAAGAAGAAGGATATTAAGTTGAATATCATCCAGGTATACGCGCAAACAAATGATGCAAAAGAGGTAGTAAAGGATGAATTCTACAACGCATTGCAGGAAATCCTAGACCAACAAGGCAACAAAAACATAACAGTTCTAATGGGGGACATCAATGCAAAGGTAGGTAAGATCAACACAGGTTATGAGAAAGTAATGGGTCAAAATGGAATAATGAATGAAAATGGAGAAAGGCTAGCAGATCTATGCATGCTCAACAACCTTGTCGCTGAGGGAAGTATATTTCCACATAAAACTATACACAAAGTCATGTGGGTATCACCAGATCATGTCACTGAGAATCAGATAGATCATATTTGTATCAGTAGAAGCTTTCGCAGAACATTGCAAGATTATGAAGTGAAACGAGGTTCAGATGTAGCTTCTGACCACCACTTGCTGATAGCTAAACTGAGAATGAAACTGAAGAACCACCACAAAATAGGTATGGCAAGGAAAATATATAATGTGGTACTGTTGGAAGACTAGAAATCCCAAAGAATTTTAAACTGAAACTGAGCAACAGATTTCAGGTTCTGCAGGAGTTATACGAGGAAGATCACCAGGTGTGAACACTGTGTGGAATAGTGTTAAAGAAATGTGGAGCAAATCATGTGAAGAGACAGTGGGATTTAAGAAACTTCAGCACAAGGAGTGGAAACACTGAAGAAGATAGACAGAAGGACAGAAATGGAAGCAAAAATAAATTACAGTAAAACAATTGCAGTAAAGGCCTCAGCTCAGATAGAATACAATTTGGCCCATAAAGAGTTTAGGAAAAGCGTAAAGAAAGACGGAAAAGAGTTTAGGAAAAGCGTAAAGAAAGACGGAAAAGAGTTTAGGAAAAGCGTAAAGAAAGACGGAAAAGAGTTTAGGAAAAGCGTAAAGAAAGACGGAAAAGAGTTTAGGAAAAGCGTAAAGAAAGACGGAAAAGAGTTTAGGAAAAGCGTAAAGAAAGACGGAAAAGAGTTTAGGAAAAGCGTAAAGAAAGACGGAAAAGAGTTTAGGAAAAGCGTAAGAAAGACGGAAAAGAGTTTAGGAAAAGCGTAAAGAAAGACGGAAAAGAGTTTAGGAAAAGCGAAAAGAAAGACGGAAAAGAGTTTAGGAAAAGCGAAAAGAAAGACGGAAAAGAGTTTAGGAAAAGCGTAAAGAAAGACGGAAAAGAGTTTAGGAAAAGCGTAAGAAAGACGGAAAAGAGTTTAGGAAAAGCGTAAAGAAAGACGGAAAAGAGTTTAGGAAAAGCGTAAAGAAAGACGGAAAAGAGTTTAGGAAAAGCGTAAAGAAAGACGGAAAAGAGTTTAGGAAAAGCGAAAAGAAAGACGGAAAAGAGTTTAGGAAAAGCGTAAAGAAAGACGGAAAAGAGTTTAGGAAAAGCGTAAAGAAAGACGGAAAAGAGTTTAGGAAAAGCGAAAAGAAAGACAGACAGGCCTATTTTGATAATATGGCAGGACAGGCAGAAGAGGCAGCTGGGAAAAACAATATGAGAGCCCTGTATGAAATCACCAAGAAGTTTCCAATTAGACCATGTAGGATAGAAAAGCAAGGAAGGTAAGGTAGCAACATCAGAAGAAGAGCAGAGGCAAAGATGGGTGGAATATTTCAGTGGAATCCTAAATATGCTAGCAGCGAAAGAAACGGAGGAGATACCAGCAGCAGAGAATTCTCTAGATATCAATGTAGAGCCACCCAGCAAGGCCGAAATTGATCACAGTATCTCGGAGTTGAAGAGAAATAAGGCACCGGGTCTAGATGGAATTGTAGCATAAATGCTCTTAGCGAACAAATAAATAACAACATAAATATTACTCTTACTATTTAACAGGATTATGGAAGAGGAGAAGGCCCAAGAGGACTGGAAGGAAGCCCATCTTATAAAACTCCCTAAGAAAGGAGATCTATTAGAATATAAGAACTATAGAGGCATCTCCCTGCTCTCAATACCCAGCAAGGCCTTCAGCAGGATTTTGCTAAAAAGAATTACAACATCAGTTGATAGTAAACTAAGAGAAGAGCAAGCAGGTTTCAGGCAAGGAAGATCCTGTACTGACCACATTGCTACAGTGCGAATAATAGCAGAACAGTCAATGGAGTGGAATTCTTCACTGTTAGTTACATTCATTGATTATGAGAAGGCATTTGATAGTTTAGGTCATAGAATGCTGTGGAAAATATTGGAACACTATGGTATCCCAGCCAAGATAACAAAGCTTATAAAGACCATATATGAAGGAACAACTTGTAGAATTGTGCATGGAGAAACTCTCACAGAAAGTTTTAAAGTGAAAACAGGCGTGCGGTAGGGATATTTGCTATCACCATTCCTATTTCTTCTAGCAGCTGATTGGATCATGAAAACTACCACACAAATAAAAAGAAATGGGATACAATGGACATTGTGGAACCAATTTGAAGATCTTGACTTCGCAGCTGATGTGGCACTTCTGGCACACAGCCACACACACACGCAAGAGAAACTTCAGATCTTAAGCAAGAATTCAGCTAAACTGGTCCCCTGGGAACAACTGTGTTAAGAGCACACTTATCTTAACATAGTGTTTGTGAGACAGGAAACACAGATCTGTTTGCTTAAAAACTCTGACCTACCTCTGTAGCCCAGAAACTTGCAGCAATCAACACTAATTGTAATTGTTATTTTTGCAAAATGTAATGTCAGGTTGGTGGACAGATGGGGACATGGAGATCTCTGGCGGGGATGAGGGATGTCTGGTGTGAAACCAATGAATCCAGGACGTGACAAGCCTATGGGTCTTTACAACAATGGCTATCAGAATGATGTAAACAAAACAGAGCCAGTAGACTATGGGTGGCGGGGAATGGATATCGTTGAAGCACTCATCAGGTTCCTCATCTCAAAGTCAGAGTGTCTTTGTGGAACTGTCTCAAAACCATCTGACATGGAGAAGGGGATTAAGTACAGCCACCAGAGGCTGGAAAACAAAGTTTTGGCCAGGCCAGCCACACTGTCTTCATGGCAGTCCGAGCAAGACCACAGTCTGCCCTAGCAAGGAAAGGTGCTGAAGTCGGAGTTACCCAGCCAAAAGGCGCATCGCAAAAATCAGGGTAACACGCATTATCGCTAATGAAATGTCTCTATCTGCAGTTTTCAAACATGGTGCTCGCCCTGTGAAGACTAACCAGGCAGGTGCAGTGCCGGGCCCCCTGCCTTGAAAGGGTCCACCCAATGCTACTGGAGGTCCTCTCAGTTCGTCTTGTGGAGTCAGGAGACATGAGAGTAGAGCTACTGGCCAAAAAATGCAACAGAAGAAAACAGCCAAAAAGCAAGAACTTAAAATAATGCAGTGGAATGCTGAGGGTGTCAGCAGTGTTAGAGATGGCTATAGCAAAAAGGTGGAACTAGAGAACATACTTTTTGCAGAGCAAGTAAGTATATGCTGCATACAGGAGACACACCTAACCAAAGATGCCGCCTTTAAAATCAGAGGCTACCAGTGTTTTAGATCAGACCGACAGGACAGAAGAAAAGGAGGAGTACTCACACTTGTTAAGAATAACATCAGCGCATGTCAGGTGGGAGTGTACATGGAAGGAGCCGAATATCAGATGATCCATCTAAAAAGTAGTAATACAGATTTCCACCTCCTTAACTATTACTGTCCTAATGACCGCCCACTTGCTTTAGGAACAATCCCACACGAAGAGAGACTGATGGTCTGTGGTGATTTTAACAGTCATTCCCAGAGCTGAGGCTATGACCACATAGACAAGAGAGGAGAGGAAGTTGAGAGCTGGCAGGATGATAATGGACTTCTCCTGATCAACCAGCCAATGGATGCCCAAACATTTTACTCAAGGGCGTGGCATACAAAATCAACACCAGATCTGGCATTCCATTCTCCAGATCTGAAGTGGAACATTACACGTGAAGTTGGAAAACAACTTGGAGGTAGCGACCATCGACCAGTCTTCCTGACAATAGAAAATGAACTCCTTAACACCAGTAACCCTCTCCCCAGATGGAACTATAAAAAAGCAAACTGGACAATGTACAGACATCGTACAGGTATCCTGGTGGGACAGCTGTCCATAGAAGGTAAGGATATTAACAGCATAGTGAAGGAATTCAATGCTTGTATCCTTCAGGCCGCTCGTGAAACCATTCCCAGAGGAGCTCGTAGGGACTATAAACCATACTGGTCTAGTGAGCTGGGAAAACTCCATGATGACGTGGAAGCAGCTCGAAAGCAAGCAGAAAATAGACCATGCCAAGAACACCACAATAATTACCAACATTCTAAGGCCAAATTTCAGAGAGCAAAGCTGCAAGCCAGACGGGAAAGTTGGAGAGAGAAAACAGAGTCCCTAAACTTTGAAAAGGATGGAAGGAAACTATGGAAACTAATCAAACAGTTAAAGGATGAGAGTACTGGAAGAAGTACAAAGGTTACACTAATAGAGGATGGGAAAACTCTTACAGGTAAGCAGGTAGCAGATCACTTTGCTCGCATGTTTGCACAAGACTGCAACATTGATATCCATCCAGAGAAGGAGTGTACAGTGCGCATCGAGCCACAGAAAGAGGAGGAACAAGTCAGAAAAGTGGAGGTCATGGATGCACCAATCACACGCAGTGAGTTAGACCTAGCAGTCAGTAAACTGAAACCAAGGAAATCACCAGGACCAGATGGAGTGTCCAATGAAATGATCAAGAACCTGGGAATGGCAGCAATGAGAAAGCTGTTGGATATTTTCAATATGTGCTGGAGCACAGGTAAGTTACCTCAAATCTGGAAGGAAGCAAGCATGGTACCACTGCTAAAACCAGGGAAATCAGTGATACCGCCTCCAGCTACAGGCCAATCAGTCTCACTAGCTGCCTATGCAAAACGATGGAACGCATCATTGACCTGAGGCTAAAATGGTACCTAGAAAGTGAAAACCTTCTCGTTCCACAACAAGCAGGATTTAGGCAGTACTACAGTACGGAAGATCAAGTGACCTATCTCTCTCAAGAGATTGAGGATGCATTCCAAGAGAAAAACCTTGTACTAGCAGCGTGGATAGACCTGAAGAAAGCCTTTGATAAAGTATGGAAAAAAGGTCTGCTGTGGAAACTAAGAAACTGCAATGTGAATGGAAGACTGTACAACTGGATAAAGTCCTATTTACACAATAGAAGAGCTAGAGTAGTAATGGATGGACACAAAAGCCAGAAAGTACTTCTGCGACACGGTGTACCACAAGGAGGAGTCCTTTCGCCTACACTATTCCTTGTATTCATTAATGACCTGGTCAAGGAACTTCCCTATGGAATCAAAGCGGCACTGTATGCAGATGATCTGGTCATGTGGTGTACAGATGAATATGCGACAGTTGCTACACAGAGACTCCAAAGAGCAGCAGACATCTTGACATCATGGACAAACAAATGGTGTGTAAGTATCAACACAGAGAAATCAAGTACCACTCTGTTCACCCTCTCATCTAAACAGAAAGCAGGTAAGATCTTTGTAAATGAAATACCCTTAAGGATGGACAACCAACCCACTTACTTAGGAGTGACTCTTGACTCAAAACTGACTTGGAAGCAACACATCAACAGTGCAGAAGCAAAAGCCAGAAGAAAACTAGCCATATTAAGAAAATTGAGTGGAACCACATGGGGAGCTAGTGAAAGAATCCTCAAGAATGTATATCAGCAAAGTATTCTACCACATTTAGAATATGGCTCAACATCTTGGTGCACAGCATCAAACACTACGCTGCATAATCTAGACTAGGTTCAAAATCAGTCACTACGGATTATCACAGGTGCCATGAGGTCCACACCAATAGTAGAAATGCAGAAAATAGTTGGTGTTCAACCGCTAAAGGAACGTAGAGACACAAAGGTCATGACCATGGAAGAAAAATTCCTTAGCTCTGTAAGCCATCCCCTGAAGGAGAGATTCAATAACTTGGCATTAGGACGGCTTAAAAGAAGCAGCTTCATTCATCAGGCCAAGCGTATGCGTAAGCTGATACCTGACCTTCCAACTGTAGTCGCTCCATTATCATCTGTACCAGAGCATACACCATGGAAAGAAGCAGATTATACACAAATAACTATTCAGACTGAAGTGAAAGGTGTGCAGAATGGTGAGATGCAGAGCAGTCTTGTAAGATCAACAGCCACACTTAGTGTTCTAGATGACAGATATCCATGTGACACCTGGATACGTGTGTATACAGATGGATCTGCACATAATGCCATAAAGAATGGAGGGGCAGGAGCATATATTGAATATCCAAACAACATCATTGACAAGATTTCTATACCCACTGGTAAATACTGCAACAACTATGATGCAGAAGTTAGGGCAATTATTGCTGCAGTTGAAAAACTATCAGACTCCAGAATTGATACATGTCCTGTAGTAATTCTCACAGATGCAAGATCAGTACTGGAAGCTCTTCAGTGCAACAAACTACCAGACCTTAAGGATGCCTTGTCAAAATCTGGCTTACAACATGGAGTCACTTTGCAATGGATTCCCTCCCACTGTGGGATACCAGGCAATGAGAAAGCTGACCACCTGGCCAAAGAGGGCACTGAAATGGAGCAACCAGGCATACCAATCACTTATAATCAGAAGAAAAGCATGATAACAACCTACAGGAAGCCACAAACACCACCACATGATGACTATCACATGCTAAACAGAAAGGAACAAGTCACCATCTTCCGTCTCCGAACAGGACACAGCCGACTCCGAAGTCATATGTATACAAAGTTTAAGGTTGGTACTACTAATCTATGTACATGTGCCCAGGTGCCCCAAACTGTGGAACATATCCTCCAGAACTGCATCAACTACGAGACACTGAGAAATAATTACTGGCAACAAGAGACAGGACTGCAGATATAGACAGACAATGCGAACGAAGAAGAAGAAGAAGCTGAACTGGGACTATATATTAACAAACAAAAAAGAAAGATAATGAAAAGTAATAGTGCAAGCAATAGCCTCATTGTAATTGAGGGAGTGCCAATTGAGGAAGTAGAGTATTTCACATATTTAGACAACGTAGTGGATAACTATGGGGAACGGAAAAGGATGTTAAAGCTAGAATAACCAAGGCCAGGACAGCATTTATCCAACTTAACAAAATATCGTCATCTAAGAACATCAAAACGTAGGCTTTTCAATACAAAAGTAAGGATTGTCCTTCTACATAGTTCAGAGACATGGGTTATGACCAAGACAATACAACAGAGGATACAAACATTCATGAGTTACTGCTTGAGGAGGATTTTAAACATTAAATGGCAGGACAAGATCAGGAACGAGGAGGTCTGAGAAAGGCAGGACAAGAAAACCTACAAATTATGTCTAGGATGTGGAAGTGAACTGGCCACACTCTGAGGAAACCTGACACCAACATAGCAAGACAGGCACTGACATGGAATCCTCAAGGAAATAGAAAACGAGGAAGACCTAGACCTACTTGGAGAAGGGAAATTAAGACAGTGCTCAGAGACAAGGGATACACATGGAAGGAAGCAGAGAACAATTCCAAGAACAGGGATGACTGGAGAGCCTTTATCCGTGGCCTATGCTCTCAAAGGAGTGAAAGGCAATGATGATGATGATGTCAGCCGCGCAGAGCTGCGCCGACCTGCACAGCGCGGGCGGTTGCTGTTGCGCCGGCCGACCGTTCTTTTGGCGAAAAAGCGCTCTCGAGTTCCGTGCGTGGGGAGACAGGCTTTCGCTCCCTTCCCGGACGGCGAGAGTTAAGGTGTTTCGATGCAGAAGCAAGTGGTTTGTCCGTCGAGCGAAGCATGTAAACGGCTAGCCAGCCAGGTTCGTGATAACGATGTAGTACGGTTTTGTCGACCGATGGTCTCGAAATTGGCCCATCTCTCGCAAAGAGTATCGGGTCTGCAGTATGTAACGTGTGTTGTTTGCGGGTGGCCAGGCTTTCTTCTCCGCTCGTTAGAGCAGAGAGAGCCGCCCCCTCCGGTTAAAGGAAATGAAACGCCGCCGGGGTCGAAAGGGATCCGCTCTGAGCATAGCGCTGTCTCCCTTGCCCCGCGTCGGTCTGTCGGCAGATATCCGACAAAGGTTCGGTGAAAAAAAGTTATCTGGTTGATCCTGCCAGTAGTCATATGCTTGTCTCAAAGATTAAGCCATGCATGTCTAAGTTCACACTGTCTCACGGTGAAACCGCGAATGGCTCATTAAATCAGTCGAGGTTCCTTAGATGACACGATCCTACTTGGATAACTGTGGCAATTCTAGAGCTAATACATGCTTACCAAGCTCCGACCCTCGTGGAAAGAGCGCTTTTATTAGTTCAAAACCAATCGTCGTTGCCCTTCGCGGGGCGCGGCGTCCCAACTGGTGACTCTGGATAACTTTGTGCTGATCGCATGGCCTTCTGTGCAGGCGACGCATCTTTCAAATGTCTGCCCTATCAAATGTCGATGGTACGTGACATGCCTACCATGTTTGTAACAGGTAACGGGGAATCAGGGTTCGATTCCGGAGAGGGAGCATGAGAAACGGCTACCACATCCAAGGAAGGCAGCAGGCGCGCAACTTACCCACTCCCGGCACGGGGAGGTAGTGACGAAAAATAACAATACGGGACTCTTTCGAGTCCCCGTAATTGGAATGAGTACACTTTAAACCCTTTAACGAGGATCTATTGGAGGGCAAGTCTGGTGCCAGCAGCCGCGGTAATTCCAGCTCCAATAGCGTATATTAAAGTTGTTGCAGTGCTGGCTTGAATTTTCAAATGCCGCGCGTGGAGTGAAGCTCCTCCCGGTTAAGGAAGTAAATGCGGAAATAAAGGTTGCTGTGCGGCGCCGATGGGAAAAGGTGGTGGAAAGTGAAGTTTAACCTGGTATGTCCAGTAGTATCGCTACGAGAGCTATACCACGGCACCTCTGCTCTAGAGGCCGCCTGCGTCCGAAATACACCTACACTGGTGAAATATGCCTAAACCGGCACACACCAGGGGTGGAACTCGATGGCTAGACATGTCATGCCACCTCCGCTCTAGAGGTCGGTAACGCCTGATAAACACCCATACTGGTGAATTTTGCCTAAACCGGCTCATACCAGGGGTGAATCTTGAAGGCTATGAATGTCACAGTACCTCTGCCCTAGAGGTCGGTCCCGTCCCAAACATGCCCATACTGGGAAATGCCTAAACTGGCTCAACCCAGGGGTAGAAGTCACTAGTGGCGAGGATTCGTCATCCTGGGCAAAAGCTCCGTCCTGGTCACAACTAGGAAGGGTAGCGGCACGACCGCAAAATGCTGAAGTCGGAGACACTGGACCAGGGAAGTCTAGATAGGCAACCACCTCTCACCCGGCGGGGATGTCTGCGTATCCTAATCACGCTGAGGTTTTCCGGTGAGAAAGTCCAACCCTGGACTAGATGGGCAACCACCTCTCACCCGGCGGTGATACATGGGTATCTCAAAACACGTCGAGGTTTTCCGCTGAGAAAGTCCAACTCTGGCCTGGGTGGGCTACCGCCTCTCACCCAGCGGGGATGCACTGATATTCCAAACACGTCGAGGTCTTCCGGTGAGAAAGTCCAACCCTAGACCAAACTGGTGCAATGAAAACCACGGTATCACGCAATCCCGCTTCCGAGCCCCACCAAGAATACAGGCTAAAGCACTGTGATACTCTGAACCCCTTGTGGTCCTTTCGTGGATCTCGTGTGGTCTATTTTGGACCACACAGGGGACCACGGGACCTAACGAGGACCACATGCGTGAATTCAGTAGGTTCACGGTGCGGTTTTTGGTGGTAGAACTGAACGAAGAAGAAGAAGATGATGATGATGATTATATATATTTGTAAATTATATATATATAATTTGTAATTATATATATATATAAGCTTCTTGAAAAGTTTAATCTAGTATGGGAACATAAAAAGCTGTTTCTCTGACAAAATTCTCAACGCAGGCTAGGAAACGGTTAGATGAGAAATAAATACTTCGTTAAAAAACACACTAGAAAACCGAGATCCCGTATTTTCCCTCAAACTTTGCATAACATACGTGTTTTATGGGACTTCACATCAAATGAAAAGGTAAGGAAAGGACTAATTTTCTATTTTCTGAAATTCAGGCCCTATCTCACATGTAATTACTCTATTTACTGATGGATAAAATAAAACACTCTCTCTCTCTCTCTCTCTCTGAACCTTAAGTGCCTAAAGCACATGGGACTTCCGCAAGGGCTTTCCACAAACGCCTGTCCTTTACCTTTTTTTCTGCTCTCGCCCAGGTGAGCCCTCTGTTGTTCAACATCCTCCCTGTTGTTCTTCTCCATGTCTTATTTTGGTCTACCCTTACTTCTGTTCCCCTGTGGTGTCCATCTTAGTGTTGTTTTTGGTAGTGAGTCGTCAGTCATCCAGAGCGTATGTCCCAACCATCGCCAGTATCTTTCCCCAATAATTGCTGTCAGTGGCTTCATCTGCATTTCTACCAACAAGATGAAAATAAAAGTATAGGGACATCGACTTGGTTACAAACTATTGTATTTGAATGTAACACAAAACATCTTTTATCTTCACCGAGACAGGTTTTAACTTGATGTGTTAATCTTTTATATGAATCTATCTTTCTGTTGTATCTGTCATTACTGAGTATTAATTACTCACAACAAATAATCATCCCGCCCACACACTCATCTGTCCACCCCACAGACCTTTTCCTCTTCACAAAGGAGTGAGAGAGAGAGAGAGGAGAGAGAGACAGAAAATCTACCTAAAAAAATTTATCACGACAAATCAAATTTGAACCGATAACAGCTTCTCAGTTGCTTATAGTTCTAACTAGTGTAATGGTTTCAATGGACATAATTCCAGGATCTATCTTCGAAGAACAGAAAGAGAAAAATAGGAGTGTTAATTTCCTTTAATTGTGCCTTCCAGTACTGGCTCCTTTGTTTGGCGCGCCGATCACATTGTGAAACCTCCCGTATATTTCTGAACTATATTAAATACAGCTCAGACATCAGCGCATTATACCGGGACTCCGAGAATTTTACAGGATATCAAAATCCCCTCCATCAGCGCGCAAGTGGACGACAATGAATTGCCAATGTCTGCTCAAAGCCTGAGAGGGCATTGGGGAATTTCCGAAGACGTGGAAGCTACAAGGTTGAACTGCCAAGAATTGGTTATGGCATTGCTGCATGTGAAGCATTATGGGGCCTTTCTATTCATTACAGACGTCTACTGAGTCCCAGACTTGCTTGTCGTTAGGAATGGAAAAGAGATGAATTTCTTGGCAGCAGTTTTTTCTTTTTTGTTTAATGACGAGTGTAGAGTGCGCCATCAGTCAGACCAGCTCGTTACTAATCACAGAAATTATCGCTCACTGAAGGTTCATGTGTAGCGAAATAGCAGATACGATCACAAGGAACAAATGCAATGGAGGAATGTCATATAGCGAGGAATGCTTTTAATCTAGGAAACAGGAATGATCTACATTAAACCACACCGAAATTAAATGGAAATCAGGAAAATGGCATAGAACGATCTGGAATTGATCAATAGTCACTGATAAATATAGTTTTCTTTTGCCATAGCCTTCAGTTACAAACATGAGCATAGAGAGTTGAAATCTCCTTATAAGCCCTTGATCTTGATACTTTTAACTATATACGTTGTAAGGAAATGTCCAAATGAGAAAGAACACAACATGCGGACAATACAGATGAATAAGCAATGCCACGAGATGGCCAAGAAGTTGCCTTGGCTTGTATGCCGTCGGGGACAAAAGACAGAGCAAATTTAAAATTCGCTGCAGAAAGCCTTCAACTGGAAGACCTACACCTTGATGATAATAAGACAATGATGACCATTTGGGGAGGGGGGGCCGCGAAGATGCTGTCCGCTTTGGCAATCAGTGACCCATAACTGACATGAGAGCGCCAGGGTTGGCGAACCATAGCTGATTAAAACCCTGTCCCAACTCTCCGTTGGTACCCTCAGAAACAGGCATAGCCTGGTTAACGGACAGGGATCGCCAAAGTCTCCATGGTGTCTGCTAAAGGAGCATTGCACACCCCCTGCTTTTTAGCTGTACTTCGGGACTTAAAAAATTAGCCGCCTTAACCCGCTCCCAGTCCGACACGATGGTGTGCCTCAACATCTTCACTGCACTAGCTGTAAAGAACAACAGCTCACGGTTTCAGAGAAATTGAAGGAGAAGAAGAAGAAGAAGAAGAAAAAAAAGATGATGATGATGATGATGATGATTAAGGTGACATCACAAAAAATGCACTTTAAAAATATGATTATGATTTTCTGTTGTTCACGAAAACTAGACTTTGAAGAAAATGCTGCACATGCTGCAAAGGTATCTGTGTTTTTATATAGTACACCTCCATTATTTAGAAATAAACTAATAAAAGAAATAGAGAGGTTATAGAATAGAGAGGTTATAAAATAGAGAGGTTATAAAATAGAGAGTTTATGTGAGAGCCTTGAAAAAGGTAGTATTCTATATGTGGAGTTAAAAGATATACGACAGAACTCAATGCTGTCGTTAATGCAGAACATGTCTGGAGATGTATCATATTAAATAAACTACATAATATGCACGAGAGGAGATTTAGATAACCTAAACAACAATTACAAATTAATGACCAAAACCTTGCAGAAGTAGATACCATCGCATACAGTGGCATCATAACACTGGATGGAGGAACAAAGAAATAAAGAGAAGTTTTTTTAAAGGCAGCACAGTTTTAATCAACCTAATTAAATACTCGAAAAACAACAAATTCTCTTTTCAAAACAAATGCCTAAGGAAAATACTCGGTATAAAGTGGAACGAATTCAAGAACAATGTAGAGATAAGACAGATGAGTGAACAAAACCTGTCTCATGGGTGATCAGAAAAAGGAGTTGGACATATGTCGGTCACGTGATGAGAAGAAACAATTAGAGAATCCCAAAACAAGCTGTCAAGTGGAACACAACAGGCCAAAGAAAAAGATGTCGATCACGTAAAACTTTAAAGAGGACATTGGTAAGAGAGGCCAAATTAGTAGGCATAAAGTCCCTTGATGAGGTTGAAAAGCTCGCCGAAAACAGGAAAACTTGGCGAACTACCATGCGAGCCCTATGTGACGTTTAACGGCACGGGAAGGATGTAAGATGTAATTAAACACCTGGAAATTTCCCCAGAACAGTACAGTTAAGTTAGCCACGCTGTGTGCTGTACACAGTTATCGATGAAGCAGAATGTTAGAGAAAAAGCGAAAAGAAAATGATCAGATCATCTTCATGCCACACAGTCTCATTCTAAAAAGACCTTCATTTGTCGCTAGGAAGTTAGAGAATTAGTTGTCGTAGGAAACTGGCTCGTAAGCAACATCAGCATTAGAAAGCTGAGATATTTCGGCCACATCAAGAGAGACAGTGGTTTCGAAAGGCCGATAATAGAAGGTACAGTGTCCAGCTAAAGAGAAAATGGACAACCTCGCCGCAGGTGGACTCAGGACATCACGGAAACACTGAATAATGTGTCACTGCGAGCCGCTGGTCAACTTGCCCAAGACCGCATTACATTCAGGGAGGCTGTGAGAAGGACAACGTCACATGAAGATAGGACATGTTAGAGAAACCTACTTGTCTCGTGCGAACAAGAATTCATGTACATAACAATCGCAAAAGAACTTTTATTAAAACATCTATGCTATGTACATACGAGGGACAGAGTAATATATGACAACCACAGAAACCTGATAAAGAACTAAAGACGCATATTTATTAACGGCCGAATCATCAAATGTCTGTGAGGAAACAGAGAGAATCTACGTGTAACTACCCTGTAAGGCGACAAAAATCATACTGTGTGATGACTGTTTATTTGGTAGCCATCCTAGGACATGGATGGGTGGACTGCAAAAGATGATTCAGCTGCAACAGACCAGCGAAAACTACTATTTTTAGAAAGTATTCACAATTTTAGCATCTCTTGAAGTTAGCATCGCTGTTCGAGATGCCTAAGTGGCACAGTGCATTGTGGGACATTTATGGGTTGATCGTCCGTGTAGTCTGTGGCACAGGGCAGCAAATACTTCTAGGATAAAGAGCACTAAATTGGTTGTCAGTTTCTGTTTTCAGTTATCGCAACATTCATAAATTCTGCGGCCCTTTTTTGGCCCAGTACTATATCTTCACATGCAGCTAACATACGGTATCAGACGGCGTGCGCTTTACGAGGCCGGGGCCATCCAAACCTTCCCTCTTCAGTCAGTTGTTAACAAAAAGACAGTCCCGTACATGAAGTAGAATATGAGATTTTTTATTTACTCTGGGATTTAAAACTTAATATGGGATTTTAAATGGCCTGTGAGCGCAGGAGTAGCGCAATTGTAGCTATTTCACTTAACCTACCAAAGTCAGTGGGTTGTAGACTTGCTTCTTTTGGATTCTTGCCAACCCCGCTGTAACATTCTTCGCTGAAATCAGATAATTGTAAGGCCCAGCACACTAAAATACATTGCACACACAGCTGCCAATGTATTAAATGATGAACAGACGTTAGTGTAAAATTAGCCACCCCCGCCCCCCTGTATGTACGACCATACAACTCACTACCAAAAATAGCACTAAGATGGACACCACAGGGGAACAGAAGTAAGGGTAAACCAAAAGAGACATGGAGAAGAACAACAGAAAGGATGTTGAGCAATAGAGGGCTCACCTGGGCAAGAGCAGAAAAAAAGGCAAAGGACAGGCATTTGTGGAAAACCCTTGCGGAAGCCCCATGTGCCCTGTGCACTTAAGGTTCAGAGAGAGAGAGAGAGAGAGAGAGAGAGAGAGAGAGAGATGTACGATCATATTTCCTTGTCTGCGACCAAAGAATAAGATCTACATTTTATTACTTAATTATTAATCATCTCATAATGTAGACAACACAAATGCCTTACATTTTCATAAACTTGCAAGAACAGAAATTTTGTGAAACATCTTGCATACAGAATATATATTTCTGCCGATACCGTACACAAACGAATAGATTTTCACTCTTCGTGATATTATGTTATTTTAAAAAAATCTTTAAAAAACAGGCGAGATATAGAGCTAACAAGCGGGTAAATATCTCTAATGCACCCAAATCTAGTGATAACAGACACTAGCCTGTGACACTCAAGTCTAAATAATCGTTTTAATTCCGCTTTCGCAGCAGTTTTATGACTTTTGCTAGCTGTCAGTCAAATTTTTCGTTATGTTCATTCGATCAGAAGTGGCAATTCCCAGCAGAATGGTCTTCTCAGATACAATGTTCCAGTACGTCTTTTAGAAAGTTAAACAAAACACGCTGAATGTCTGGCTGAAGTTGGGTTTTGTCACAGCGTTAGAAAGTTCAGTAATTAAGTAATTAATTCAGTTAATTCACTTAGAACAGCGCTTCTTTGATGGGATTCAATTGATGGTCCCGGCTCTGACGTCTGTCACTGTGGCAATGTTTGGTCCAGAGAGCTGATTTCTTGTTTCCCTTACTGTGTGTAGTTTAAGAGTCTGTTCACTTTATTTTGTATGTGTTCACCTTATTTTGTATGTGTTCATCTTATTTTGTATGTTCAACAAGAACAATTATGTTTATATATTGTATTCCGAGATGACAAATATTTATTTGAAAAAGGCGGGAGATAAGAGAAATGATGACTGCGGTAAAACAGGTTTTAGTAATGAAGGTAGACAGAATCATTGGATTGCTGAATGTTCTTCATTTATATGTGCTCATCTTACTTTCTGCCATTCTTATTTCTGCCCATTTTCCTCACTCTTTTTATCTTTTTGTAAAACTGAACCATATACATCTATCTGCCTTCATTATAAAAGCGGGGTACCCACATTTTTTTAAATAAACCGTACATAGCGTTTAAATCGACATTCCATGTGAATACAATTTTGTGTAAGTATACCAAACGTATCTAACATTGTCAACATCATTAGAGATCTCTACAACGAATATATTTGTGCGGTCAAGACAGAAGAAAGAATGAACGAATGGTTTCAGATTGAAACATACGTGAAACGAGAATGTATATTATCTCCACTGCTTTTTGGAATTGCCATAGACTTTATAATGAAAAGATGCTGTACATGTAAAAAGGCATTGATTGGGTACATGGGACTCAAATAGAAGATCTTGATTTTGTTGATGACATAACTCTTGTCAGTGACAATGTGAAATCGATGCAAGAAAAAAAAAACAGATTCCTTATCTTCCTTGGCTAGCAAAATAGGTCTTGAAATTAACAAAGACAAAACAAAATAGTGAAACTTCTCATTAATCAAGAAGAAAAAAATATATGTAGAAGGAACAGTTGTTGATGAATTAAACCAAAAGACATAGACCAAGATTGTGACGCCAGGAAGGATGCTAGAATTAGAATTGCAAAAGCAGCCTTGACCTTCACAAATCTTGAGAACATATGGCATTTAAAAGTTATAAGCATACAAACCAAGTTAAGACTATTCAATTCAAATGTGATATCCACCCTCATTTATGCATGCGAAAGCTGGAAATCAACTAAAGAAATAGACAAGAAATTAGACTCTTTTGAAAACAAATGCCTAAGGAAAGTACTTGGTATAAAGTGGAACGAATTCAAGAACAACGCAAAGATAAGACAGATGACCAAACAACAACCTGTCTCATGGGTGATCAGAAAAAGAAGATGGACATACGTAGGCCATGTGATGAGAAGAAACAATCAGAGAATACCAAAACAAGCCATCAAGTGGAGCACAACAGGCCGAAGAAAAAGAGGTCGACCGCGTGAAACTCTAAAGAGGACATTGTTAAGAGAAGCCAGTTTAGTGAGCATAAAATCCCTTGATGAAGTTGAAAGACTCGCCGAGAACAGGAAAACCTGGCAAACAACTATATGAGCCCTGTGTGACGTCTAGCGGCCCGGGAAGCATGGAAGATGTAAGATACCAAACGTTTACTTTTACACGTGTGTTAAATATTTCTGGCTTTGCGTTGACAGCAGCTCCTTTCAAGATTATGAAAGCAAGATTATGAAAGCAAGATTATGAAAGCAAGATTATGAAAGCAAGATTACGAAACAAGATTATCCTAGAAGATTTGGAAACATCCTTTCTCACTTGCTCCTAAAGAGTAGTGCACGTCTGGTCACTGACCAACAGTCCTTGACCACTTTCTCTCGCGAGCTGACACGAGTTGCATGTGCCAGTAAAAGTACTGTCAGCTGCCTGGGTAGGTCAGAACCTTGTATTATGTCCAGGTCTTGGTACTAGAAAGAGGCATTTTTCTGATAATAAAAGAAATTGGCTGGTGTGGGTGAGTTGTGGTTTAGGGGAACAAATGGAAGGGGGTGGGGAGTGGGGGTGGGGGAGAGAAAAGATCTCAACAAAATTCATAGGCACTGAAGCTTATCCACAAGCTTTCTTTTAGTTTCCTTGCGGAAAGTAAGGATAACTGCTCACTCTCTCACGCAACGATTACACCATAACAACGGCTTCCAAGAACTAAAGTTAGCATTTTAGAAAGAGATTGAAGGACAACAGCATTTTTTTTTAGCTCCTTCCCCTTTTTTTCTGTATTCAGCCTCTTTCATTTTAAACATTAACAGATTAGGTTCTCAACGATTCATAATCGTCTCTTCATCGGCCGGTCACGATTTGAAGTGGCCCATTAAAGAAGCATTTGCTGTGCGTGAGATCAACCAAGTGCTCTAAGAGTAATCGGTACAACCTCCGCGAACAAGCAAGGCCCAGCGATCCTACAAGAATCCGGTATCGATCCGACACTTCCGCTGTCTCCGTCACCCTTCGTACAACCATTTCTGTTGTGGGTGGTAAGCCTACAGTCGCTGCCTTCTCTGTTGTCCAGCGCTCATCGGTGGCACAGCATCAAGCAGTGCGGATATGTGAAGACATTTTTTTCTTCTTCTGAATGTTAATTCATCATCACGATTACCATCAGCATCATCATGTGATGTGGTTTGGAATCATGTCCGTATATAGAATCATAATTTTCTACGTTTCCAACACGCCTGTTATTGTGTGTCCTTTATCATATTATGTTATAGACATTATCTTCACTCTCGGCCTTATCTTGCCCGGCTAACTATTAATCCTTTTTAAAATTGTTCTTATACCTTATATCCTATATCTTATATCATTCCGGTGCCGTTAAACGTCACATAGGGTTCACAATTTTTCCTGTCTTCGGCGAGCCTTTCAACCTCATCAAGGGATTTTATGCCTTTTAATTTGGCCTCTCTTAACAATGTCCTCTTTAGAGTTTCACGTGATTTGCCCCTTTTTCTTCGGCCTGTTGTGTTTCACTTGATAGCTTGTTTTGGGATTCTTTGATTGCTTCTTTTCATCAAGTGACCAACATATGTCCATCTCCTTTTCCTGATCACACATGAGACTGGTTGTTTGTTTATGTATATGTCTGTGAGTGTATATGTGTGAACGCTATTTTATTAGGTTATTTACTCTTCTCTTTTACTTTGAATGTAATAGTTTATTCTTACACTTTTTTATATGTTTTTTTCTAATGTAATTTGTATACTTATATTAAAATTAAGTGTGTGGGAAGAATGAAAGATGGAGTGATGAAGGGCAGAATGTAAGACAGGCCTGCGTGCCAATTCTTTACCCTTTAAAAATAAAGATCAATCATTCATTCATTCATTCAGTTATTTGTCTTATCACTGCATTGTTCTTCAATTCGTTCCACGTGATGCCGAATATCCTCCTTAGGCATTTGTTTTTAAAAGAGTCTAATTTCTTGTCTATTTCTTTAGTTGTTTTCTAGCTCTCGCGTGCGTAAATGAAGGTGGATATTACATTTGACTTGAATAGTCTTAACTTAGTTTTTGTGCTTGTAACTTTTGAATACCATATGTTCTCAAGATTTTTTAAGATCGATACTGCTTTTGCAATTCTAACTTCCTTTCTAGTGTCACCATCCTGGTTATATGTAGCTGCCAAGGTATGCAAATTGATTGACTTCTTCAATATCTGTCCCTTCTACGTGTAGTTTTTCCATTTTGATTAATGAGAAGTTTCATTATTTATTGTTAGAGTGTTTTAAAATTTCTTTTTTTCCCGTCACAATTTACCTAAGTTGTCATTCTTTTCTACTTACGGTTGTTTCACTTCATTTTTTTTTCTTTCGTTTTACTCAAAATGTTTTTTTTCTTTTTCTTTTGTTTTTAGCTTTTTTTTTAAAATGATGATAATGATGATGAAAAAGTTTGGATGAACTTGAAGATTATGAGACCCTTAAATTATCTGTGAAAGGCAATAATAAAAAAAAAGTCGGTAAATTATTCAGACGATATCAGTGATATCACCAGACAAGAAACAGTAGTAGATCCTTCCTGATAAACTGCTGCTTCTCAGGTAAACACAGATTGTTAATGTGACGATGATGACGATTGTTTGGATTATTATTGTGATATAATGATTGCAGAGCCAATAGAATTGTATTCAAGGGGGGAGGGGGGTCTGTAAGAGGCCGCCCCAGGCTTGTATCTTTGACACTCGGTAGTCTTTCTTGGTTCTTCGGTGCCGGAAACGTCGAGGTTACACAGTCTGGCGGAAGTTGCTAAAATCAACAAACGGATGGATTCTGTGGTCGGCTGGTCGCTAAAGACCCTCAATACGCCATTAAGGATCAATACCACGGCTATAAATCCTAGCTGGCTTTCTAATTGGCTTGACTGGAGGCACTGGGTCGAGCGCAGATCAAGCCAGCATCAGCCGACGCAGACATGGCGATGCTCACGTGAAAATTTGTCTTTCCTCTCTCGTAAGGAGTGAGTCACTAAGTTACGAAAACAATTTCTCATCTTTTCCAGGAGATGTAGGAGACTGATAACGGGTTTTTTTTCCTCCCTGGCCGGAGAATCAACCTTCCAGAAAGATCGATCCAAGTTTTGTAAGAGCCATGTTTTGATCGCAGATATGGATGCATTAGAGATATTTACCCACTTGTTAGCTCTATATCTTGTCTGTTTAATGGTCATAAATTAACGACAAATATTATAGGAGCTTCTGGAATCGATTTCGGCATCGGGTTGTTAAAGCGTGGATTTCTTAACGTAAGCTGTTCCTAATCCAGTGGTCGTCCGTCTAAACAATACAGCTCTGACAAGGATAAAACCTTCATAAAGGGATTTCAACAAACGATGTTAATGAAACATTAGTTCTGTCAGTATCTCTTTATGCATATGAATATCGGGAAATGATCACAGAAAGAGGTCAATCCAGTTAAATGAATTAATTGAAATGTCATATGAAGATTATGTAAAACAATGACAGAAGGTGGAACTTCTTCAGATACAGAACCGAGGAGCTCCAACATTTCAGCTAAACCACAAACAAGGGCAGGTAAATAAATGTTTACGCCTCGCTTCCGTGAGCGGAGGATGTGGGAACAGAGCTGTATAACTAACACTGACTTTTTCTGACACAGTCATCCTCTGCTGGCGAGATTCTTCAGCTGCCGTGCGCGGAGTGGGGCTCCTCCCGGCCAGTGAAGAAAGGTGCGAATAGGGTTGCCGCGCGACGCCATTGTGGAAAAGGTGAAAAAAAGAATTAAGCGAAGTAAACAGTAGTCAAATCACGGCACCTCTGTTCTGGAGGTCGGCCATGTCCTAGGTGCACTCATATCTTGGCGAAATGCCTGAACCGGCTTATAACCCAGAGGTTAAGATACTGCTAGCGAGATTCTTCGGATGCCGCGCGTGGAGTGAAATCCTGGCCAAGGAAGAAAATGCGGAAAAGCAATCAGGGTTGCTGTGTGGCGGCGATGTGAAAAGGTGATGGAAAGGATAAAGTGAGGCTTAATCGATATGTCCAGTAGTATCGCGGCGAGAGCTACTCATACCACAGCACCTCTGCTCTAGAGGCCGGCGCGTCCGATATACACCCATACTAGTGACATATGCCTAAACCGGTTTACACCAGGGATGAAACTTGATGGCTACGCATGTCACGGTACCTCCGCTCTAGAGGTCGGTCACGTCCTAAACACCCACATACTGGGATAATATGCCTAAACCGGCTCAACCCAGAGGTGGAAATCACTAGTGGGGAGGATTCGTCCTCCTAGACAAAAGCTCCGTTCTGGTCACAACTAGGAAGAGTAGCGCCACGACCACAAAAAGCTGAAGTCGGAGACACTGGACCAGGGCAGTCTAGATAGGCAACCACCTCTCACCCGGCGGGGATGTATGTGTATCCTAATCACGCTGAGGTTTTCCGGTGAGAAAGTCCAACGTTGGACTGGATGGGCAACCACCTCTCACCTGGCGGTGATACACGGGTATCTCAAAACACGTCAAGGATTTCCAGTGAGAAAGTTCAACTCTAGCCTGGATGGGCTACCACCTCTCACCCGGCGGGGATATATTGATATCCAAAACACGTCGAGGTTTTCCGGTGAGAAAGTCCAAGTCTATATTAAACTGGTGCAACGAAAACCACGATGTCACGCAATCCCGCTACTGAGACCCACCAAGAATACAGGTTCAAGCCCTGCGATACTCTGAACCTCTTGTGGTCCTCTCGGGGATCTCGTGTGGTTCTTTCGGGGACCACACGGGGGACCATGGGACCTATCGAGGACCACAGGCGTAAATTCAATAGGATCACAGTGCGGTTTTGGTGGTAGAAGCGAACGAAGAAGAAGAAGACACAGTCATCTTTGCTCCTTGTGACACAGCAGTGAAGCCTAGCTAGCAACAGTTGACGTTCCTTCCCAGTGCACTGCCCTGGCTGTAAGAATGCTATTGTAACACAGCAGTCAAGTCTAGCAAGCAACAGCTGACGTTCCTTCCCAGTGAACTGCCCTGGCTGTAAACATGGCATTGTGACACTGCAGACAAAGAAGAGTTTAAGAATTCATTTTCCACTCTTGTGGGAACCCTTCCTTAACTGCGTTTTATAAGTGAAAAGCGGAACTTTTTAAATTCTGCTTTTATCTACAAACTTCATTTGGGTTTTCTGGATTTTGTCCGTTGTTTTTCTGGCATTCTTCATTCTAGTTTTGTGAAAGTTGATGACGAAGTTCTCTTAGAAGCTGTAGTAGACAGAAACTTAATTAAAAAAACATTTAAAAACAATAAAATAATTTTTGACCAAGTTAAGAGAAGACAGGAGTTAGAGAACATGACAATCACTGGAGTAGTCATGAGAAGACAGGAGTTAAGAGAACATGACAATCACTAGAGTAGTCATGAGAAAACAGGAGTTAGAGAACATGACCTCCAATGGATTAGTCATGAGAAGACAGAAGTTACAGAACCTGCAAATCACTGGAAAATCGATAGAAAAAGAAAAGAAATGAAAAAAAAACTTCTACGGAGGGAAAGGAAAGGGCAGCCTTTCATAAATATCAAGAACTGGACACAGTGAAGAAGCCAGATCAGCATTTCATCACGTGTCTGGTGAATGAATAAATGAGGGAATTACTAAAAGAAAAAAAAATAAATTGACTTGATGCTACACTTGAATGAAATACTTGGTTCTCTCGATATGAATTAGTCAGCTAAATAGCTTGTCCATATAACCGCGAAGAATACCCGAAACTGTTAGAAATCAGTTTAAAAAAAACGTTTCGTAATCTACAGAAATCAGTTAACAGCTTCAACAAACGTGAGAGGAATATCCCAAGTTCAGTTCCTCTCTGAAAACATTTCCTTTCGCCTGTTTTTAATTAGCCTCGCCAGGCGCATTTTCAGTGTTCTTCACTTTAGGACCCAATCACGGCTGCAAAGTGTCGCACCAGCTGTTGTAGACAGCCTTTCAGTACGGCTGTAATGTAGCGTGCTTTCTCAGAGAAAAAAAAAGACACTTTTCTCTTAGGTGGGGACGTTTTCCATTGACTAGTTCTGAAACAGCGCTGAAATCTGCGGAACACTACGACATACTTACAGTCAGTATTAGAAGTCAGGCTTTTATTTACCCAACCGTTAGGCGTAACTTCTCCTGAAATGGAACCTTCAGAGTTTTGTCATAGAAATAAAATGTAAGCTATTTCAAAGAATTAAAAGAAAAATACAAATGTTGGTCTGTTTCAAAGAATTAAAAAGAAAAATACAAATGTTGGTATGTTTCAAAGGTCCCTTTTATGTGCGCTCCTACCGGCACTCACTCTTCTGGACAGCCCTTCTGGTGTTGTCTGAGGAAGTAAAGTCAACATGTATGTATGTATATATGTATATATATATATATGTATGTATGTATATATATATATGTATGTGTATATGTATGTATGTATATGTGTGTATGTATATATGTGTGTATGTATGTATGTATGTATGTATGTATGTATGTATGTATGTATGTATGTAAGCATATGTATATGTGTATGTATGTATGTATGTATGCATGTATGTGTATGCATGTATGTGTGTATGTATGTGTGTATGTCTGCATGTGTGTATATGTATGTATGTGTGTATGTATGTATATATGTGTGTGTTTGGATTTGTATGTGTGTATGTGTATTATGTATGTGTGTATATGTGTGTATGTATGTATGTATGTGTGTATGCATGTCTGATGTATGTATGTATGTATATATGTATGTATGTATGCATGTATGTATTATGTATGTATGTATTATGTATGTATACATCTTTCATCTGGAATGCCTGGGGCATGTTACAAGGATTGGTTACAGCTGTATCGTCAAATAAGTAATATACGGGGAAGTTCTGGAATAATGAAGGGCCATAATGTACACCAAAAACTGACATATATAGCTATTTAAAAGGCATCCATGAGAGACTTCTTCCCCATGAACCTTCACGAGGACCAGACAGTGCTGGAGAAGACTGCGACAGTCTGGAAACTCTCCTGCTTACAGGCGCTGCGTCGCTTGAGGATGAAACGAGTGCCAAAACTGAAGACAGACTTTTGTCACAGACATAATTTATTGTCACTGTGTTCAGTTACGCCAGTGAAACAGTGGTCGAATCAGCTGAAAGAGAAACTGTTAAGCAAGTGATACTCGATCGGGAAAACAAAAGAGAAACCATCTTCATCCGTTTGTTTCAAACCCGTCTACCAAGACTACAAGAGCCATTATTAAACATCTACATTATATACTTATGTATACATCATATTTCCCACTATATAACACGCACCGGCGTATAAGGCGTACACTTACATTATATATGTGTGTACACATCATATTTCCCACTATATAACACGCACCGGCGTATAAGGCGTACACTTACATTATATATGTGTGTACACATCATATTTCCCACTATATAAGACGCACCGACGTATAAGGCGCACACTTACATTATATATTTATGTATGCATCATATATCCCGCTTATACAGATGCTAATCCAGTGGTACCGGTTTCAGTCCCAGCAGTTGGACTTTTTTCTGGCACACACCAAAAAGGCACCGGGGTCCACCCAGCCTCTAAAAATGGGTACCAGAGAAATGTGGGAATGTAAAGCGGCCAGGCGTGATACTGATCACATCACACTTTCATGTGCCGAAGATCATGGAAAATACGGGCCCAACATCATATTCCCCAATATGCCTTAATGGTATGGAAAGAGGAATTTTACCTTTACTATAAGACGCGTGACGTGCAAGATGGCGGTCGTTTTTAAAACGCTCTCGCCGGCATGCAGAAATCAGCGGAATTCCGCTTGATCTGTTACATATCATGTACCGGGAGTTGGGCATAAGGCTAACAACCTTATCCTGAGACCTATCTAGAGGCAACTCCAGATGGGAAAAAAAGATATCGTTATGGAAACTCGCAGAGAAACCAACCGAGCATCAGGGATGCCAACTCCGAAGAGCTCATTCGTCGGCCCCAAACATGTGACAAGGGTCGGATTCTGGAATGTGAAAACGATGGCAGCACCAACAAAAACTACCCAGGTCATCAAAGAAATGGAGAGATACCATCTAGACATACTTGGCATCAGCGAAATGCGATGGCCAGAAGCAGGTAAAAGATCGGCGGAAAACGGTAAGTTAATTATACATTCAGGCAGAAATGACAATAAATTCCGAGACGGAGTGGGCATTATTATGTCAAATGTAGCTGCAAAGAGCCTTGTAGAATGGGAACCAGTGAACAGTCGTATAATAAGAGCACGATACAACCTACGACACGGAAGAATGACAATAATACAGTGTTATGCACCCACGAATGATGCAGATGATGATGTGAAAGACGACTTCTATCACCAACTACAACAAATCATCAACAAAGTCCCTAAACACGACATCCTAATTGCTATGGGGGACTTCAATGCTAAGGTAGGGAAGGATAATACCGACGTTGAAAAAGTGATGGGGAAAGAAGGAATTGACATGGTTAATCAGAATGGAGAAAGATTAATTGAAATATGTCTAACAGAGGGCATGGTCATTGGAGGCACAATATTCCCACACAAAGAGATACATAAAACAACGTGGATATCTCCAAATGATAGAACTAGAAACCAGATAGACCATTTTTGTATTAGAAAGCAATACAGAACATCTCTCATGGATGTAAGGGCTTATAGGGGTGCAGATGTCAACAGTGATCACAACCTGTGCATAGGGAAAATAAAACTAAAATTGAAAAGTCAACACAAGAAATCAGTACACAGAAAGATAAACATCCACAGCCTACAAGAAGAAAATACTAACATTAATTTCAATCAGGAACTTGCCAATCATTCCAAAACACCCAGTGAAGTTGAGGAGATAGGTATAAATGAGTTATGGAATTCGTACAGCACAGCCATAATCACAGCAGCAAAAGTAAGCGCTGGATTGGAAAAACCGAATAGAAAAGCATGGATATCAGATAAAACATGGAAGTATATACATGAAAGACGAGCAGCCAAATTAAACATGTTGAATGCAAAAGCAGATCATGAAAGAGATTCGTCAAAAGCAAAATACAAAGACATAGACAGGAAAGTAAAAAGTTCAGCTAGAAGGGATAAAAGAGAATACATAGACAATATGGCGAAAGAGGCAGAAAAAGCAGCAAAAACAGGAGACAGCAAAACTTTATATAACATACAAAAGAGGCTAACAGGTACTATTACATCTAAAGAAAGACCAATCCTTAGCAAAACTGGAACACTATTAACATCAAATAAAGACCAAAAGCAAAGATGGGCTGAACACTTCCAAGAAATACTCAATCGACCACACCCAAAAGAATTGTTAAACCTTGAAACTGACTTACCAGCCCCACAACTAAATGTCAATCTAGATGAAATTAAATTGCATGAAATTGAAGCAGCAGTGAATTTAATGGCTAACAACAAAGCTGCAGGTGAAGATGAAATAACAGCCGAGATGCTAAAAGCTATCAATAGTGACAACATGAGACAACTACAGAGAATGTTTAACAAGATTTGGAAAGAAGAAAAGGTCCCTTCTAATTGGAAGAAGGGAATCATTGTTAAAATACCAAAAAAGGGCAACCTTAGTGACTGTAACAACTGGAGAGGAGTAACCTTAATATCAGTTGTGTCAAAAGTATTTTGCAAGGTCATTTTGAATAGACTCAAAGATATAGTGGATACTGCAATGAGAGAAGAACAAGCAGGATTTCGAAAAGGGAGAAGCTGTCTCGACCAGATCTTTACTCTCAGAATAATACTTGAAGAACATATTGAAAAGCAAAAACCATTAATACTGAATTTCATAGATTTTAAGAAGGCATTTGATAGCATACACAGAGATTCATTATGGAGAATTTTATGTCTATATGGAATACCATCTAAAATTGTCAACATCATTAAGGACTTATACAATGGATATGGTTGTGCAGTCAAGACAGAAGAAGGGATGAGTGAATGGTTCCAGATTGAAACAGGCGTGAAACAAGGATGTATACTGTCTCCTTTACTTTTTGGGATTACAATAGACTTCATAATGACAAAATGCTGCACAGGTAACACAGGTATTGACTGGGTACATGGGACCCAACTAGAAGATCTTGATTTTGCTGATGACATAACTCTTATCAGTAATAATGTGAATTCCATGCAAGAAAAAACAGATAGCCTATCTTCACTGGCTAGCAAAATAGGACTTGAAATTAACAAGGACAAAACAAAGATAATGAAAATTCCCATCAATCAAAATGGAAAAATACACATAGAAGGGACAGATATTGAAGAAGTCAATCAATTTGCATACCTTGGCAGCTACATAGACCAGGATGGTGACACTAGAAAGGAAGTTAGGATCAGAATTGCAAAAGCAGCATCAATCTTCAAGAATCTTGAGAACAAAAATCTCCACATTTCCCCTATGAGCTTTACAGCCTCTCCTGTAAACATGACTTTGGTCCAAGACTGTAAGCTACTGGAAACCACCTACTGAACGTCTTAAGCAAAACATGCAACTAGTCTTATAAATACCGGTATATCCACACTCATAGCTAACATGCGTGAGATAACTTGCTTTGGGGTTTATGGACTAGATATAAACAAAAAAGACAGTCGTTTATTGTCGAAGTCTTACAGCCCTGTGCACCTAACCCTCTTAAATTCTCATAACCATGGTTGTTTAGGTGCTAGTCTAGTAAGGATAACTTCTACCTCAAAGGCCTATCAAAACCTACAATCGGGGTATGAGACTTAGGGTGATTTTAGAGGCTTCTCCTCAAGACAAAATGCTCCTCATACGGCGGAATATATATATATATATATATATATATATATATATATATATATATGGCCTGTCATGCATTAGAGGCACACAGGGATATGGTGTTAGCGCCCATTTTCCATGACCTGTCAGCACGCTAGAGGGTGATGTGGTCAGCATTACGCCTGGCTGCCTTTCCTTTTCCAACTCCAGAAGAAATCGGATACCCATTTCTACAGGTGGGTGACGGGGGCATCTTCGGCCGGATTCGAACTCCCGACCTTCGCCATGAGAGATTGGCGCACTAACCACTTCGCCACTCAAACGCTCATATATAGAATATAGAATCGGCTACAGAGAAGAATAGTTCACAGTTCAAGGCAGTCGAAAGACAAGACAAGACAGGCAAGACAAGACAGGGCAAGGCAAGGCAAGGCAAGGCAAGGCAAGGCAAAGCAAAGCAAGGCAAGGCAAGGAAGACAAGACAAGAAAAGCCAAGACAAGACAAGGCACGGCAAGACAAGGCAAGGCAAGACAAGACAAGACAAGGCAAGGCAAGGCAAGGCAAGGAAGACAAGACAAGAAAAGGCAAGACAAGACAAGACAAGGCACGGCAAGACAAGGCACGGCAAGACAAGACGAGGCAAGATAGGGCAAGGCAAGGCAACACAAGGCAAGGCAACACAAGACAAGACAAAGCAAGACAAGGCAAGACAAGGGAAGGAAAGGGAAGGAAAGGGAAGGAAATGCAAGCCAAGAAAAGACATAGGTAGATAGGTAGGTAGTTAGGTAAGATAGATAGATAGATAGATAGATAGATAGATAGATAGATAGATAGATAGATAGATAGATAGATAGATAGATAGATAGATAGATAGGTAGGTAGGTAGGTAGGTAGGTAGGTAGGTAGAACATTCAGCGCTTGTCGGTGCCCTTTCGCTTTGCTATGTTTCATAATTTTCTTTGTTGTTGGTTGCAAGTAGAAATGTTTATCTAACTAGCTGTGAAGCTATAAATCAGAGTAATTTTATATATTTTAACATTGTAGGAACTGAAGCTTAGAACAGCGACAGAAAAAAAAACATCAATAGGAAATGTAGGTTAATTACAATTACTACTAATCAAGGAAAAGAAAGATTCAGAATTAGGTCCCTTTTGTGGTCTAGACTATGTGAAATGTGGAAGATCATCTGGCTCACAGTTTACTCACTCTTTGCTCCCACGACCTTGCACGAACTGCTGGGTCACATTTGACGGAAGGCAGCTTATTGTTTTCCCAGTAACGTTATTTGTTTGCCAGGAATACGAGCAAGCGGGATGTAAAGTTAACAGTTTTTGATGGTTGGTTCTAAATTTCTGTTAGGCGGGGGTCAAAGTTCACACACAGGTATAACGTTTTGTTTAAAATATGTTATTTGTAGTGGATTCTGTTTTATTTTAGGGTTGTTTCAACAATCAGTATTGGGCAGCAGTGTAGACAAAATGGGAAATGGAATGTGGGAATATAACGGCGCCGTTGGTGGTGGTGAAGTTGTTGGTATGATGCTGTTGATGGTGAAATTGTTGGTGGTGAAGTTGCTGGTATGACGTTGATGATGGTGAAATTGTTGGTGGTGAAGTTGTTGATATGATGGTGAAATTGTTGGTGGTAAAGTTGTTGGTATGATGTTGTTGATGGTGAAATTGTTGGTATTGAAGTTGTTGATGATGAGGTTTTTGGAGAATAACTTGGTAAATAAAAACTTGATGTTATCGGCAGAAAATATTATGACGAAGATTTTTTGCAACACAAGCATTGTTCCGGACGTAAAGTGGGCTACTGTGAAATTTCTTTAATTTCGAGGCCAGTCCATAGTGACCTATTCCTTCACCAGGAATGTTGCGAGTTTTTTTACCTGCTACTGAAAGCATCCATCGACCTACCTGAAGAAATGGTGCCCAACAGCCTAGTGAAAACAGCCTCCTAAGACAGAGAATATGTGCCTGCATGGCTATCCGCACCATAATGCATTGCATGTACGGCTACCAGAGAATGACTGAAAAAAAATCTGAAGTCTGTCATGTAACTAAAAGACCATCCGAGTCCAGAAAGATGAACGCAACAACAACAACAACAACAACAACAATAACAACAACAACAATACTAACAACAACAACAAACAAATTAATAAACATATACATAAAAAAGATATTTCTAAAGCCAACAAAACACGAAGCACACTTCTCTCCAGACTACGCTTTCACAGAGCCATACGTAGTTTACCTGTTTTCACATAGCCATACGTAGTTTATCTGATTTCACATAGCCATACGTAGTTTATCTGATTTCACATAGCCATACGTAGTTTACCTGCTTTCACATAATCATATGTAGTTTATCTGATTTCACATAGCCATACGTAGTTTACCTGATTTCACATAGCCATACGTAGTTTACCTACTTTCACATAGCCATTCATATTTTACCTGCTTTCACATAGCCATTCATAGTTTACCTACTTTCACATAGCCATACATAGTTTACCTGACAATCGCATCACAAGACCTACTTACTTACTCACATCCCTTACATGTGAGACAACGGCTTTCTCTGCGAGAGTATGATACAACTGTCTCCTATGAGAATACGGTATACTCTGCTTTGTTAAACTTTCACGCACCTCCGATGTCAGTTCTTCTGTTCTTCCATCATGTCAACTGATCAGAGAATAAATGATCAGTTGATATCTAGTGCCATTTTCTTTTTTAAAAATCTAGTTCAAATAATTTATTTCCTTGTTCAAACCTTCAACAGATCTGTACACTGGTAAAACCTAGATTAGAACTTCAGTTTTTCAAACAGTGTGCCGCGACGCAGTGGCATGCTGCATGAGAGCTAGAGGTGTGTCGTCAAACGTTTACAGTAAACATTATTTCTGACCAAATTACAGCACAGTTTTGTTTATTTTTGTGATAAATACCGGTCAAGTAGAGAGACATTACAGTAATTTAGTTATTAGTCTCAGTTCAGTGAGAGCTGAAATTGTTAGAGATGTGTGCCTCCAAACAGACTCACATTTCCCTTTGTGTGTGAGAGAGAGAAAGAGAGAGAGAGAGCGAGAGAGTATAGTATTTAAGCTTTGAAAGTGCAAAAAATATATGATTAACTGCTCGAAGACCCCAGCAATATAACGCGCGATAGAAATTTGCTCACCAAGTGTTGTAACAGAGTATGTCCTAAGTTCTAACGTATGGGACATAGGTATGATATATATAGAACAGTCTCAGTTTGATTGACAGAGTGAGTGCTCTCGTTGAGGAAGACAAAAAGGTAACCTTGCTTTGAATGCACTAGGCAAAAGTCCTGAAATAGGCGTGTGCTCAAGGAAATCCCGAGTCTTCTATACGAAGACTCGGGAATCTAAAAAAAAAAAAACTGAAAGAAAAAAGAGCGAGTTAGAGATAGCTTTTTCTTGGTAGTAGTTTAGTAGAGATAGTTGTTTTTTTTTTTTAGCTGTTTAATAGAAATAGTTGTTTTTGGTAGTAGTTTACTTGAGGTTAGAATCCTAGTTCAGGTTCAGTTATAGGATGTTTTTGGTAGTAGTTTACTTGAGGTTAGAGTCCTAGTTCAGGTTCAGTTACAGGATGTTTTTGGTAGTAGTTTACTTTAGGTTAGAGT
Source organism: Achatina immaculata (assembly GCA_009760885.1). NCBI lineage: Eukaryota > Metazoa > Mollusca > Gastropoda > Stylommatophora > Achatinidae > Lissachatina > Lissachatina immaculata. The sequence goes on along the minus strand of CM019717.1, from coordinate 46,930,140 downwards.
CCTAGTTCAGGTTCAGTTATAGGATGTTTTTCACAGCTTACATTTTGAAGATTTTTCGAAGATTGATAGCAAAATGTAGACTAGTCAATCTTGTAGATTTTTGGTCCTTTATCCCGGGTTTAGTAGAACATGGCGGTTTCTGAAGAGTTTTGTTTGTGTCATAATGAAGTGTTATTTCTGTTGGAATTGCGAGTAAGTGTTTTTTTTTTTTTTGTATTTGAATTGTAATAGGTTTCTTCGCAATGGCGTTGAATATTTCACACCGGGAATCTTGGTTGTGTTGTATAGTTTTCTAGCCCGGTGGGCTTATTCACTCATTCCTCATCGTTCACCTTTCATTTTGTCCATCAATAAATGTTATCACTGAGTGTTTATTCTAACAGCAGACTTGGTTCAGCCTCTCTTGGAATGTCAATTGTCAGTTTTGTTGGATGACTGCAGGTTTCATTGTAGTATAGTTTGTCACGTGGTGTTCTGCTGTAGATTTGTTGGAGAGCCTGGTGTTCTTGTGCCGGTAGCGTAGCAACAGATTCTGCAGATTGTTTCAACATCGAGGCAATTGTGCAGTAACAACAAGAAGAGAATTAATAGACATAGACAGCAGACGGCCTAACTTTCTATATCTATATATGTGGTGAAGATGTGCTTTTGTATTGGTGCCAGTCTCAGACACGCATCATTAGCACAGCTATAGAACGACTTCAATACCTATAGCTGACAATCTAATATAGTGTGCCACAGTCTGAAAAAGTTTGATAACCATTGGATCAGAATGTCGTCTTCGTGGTCATTTATTATTATTATTATTTACCTTTTTATTTAACATAGGGGGCAAAAAGCTGGGACTACTTTGCGGCAAGTATCAAAACATTGCGCGTCTACAGCGGTTCGTTGTTTTTTTTTCTTTTTAAACACGGATCGGAGACAAGTTTCCCATCTCCTCTTATCCAGAAATTAACACATAATCTTGTTTTACTGGGAGCCATTAAATCGGTGAAGTTCTCTTTACAGACAACCCAGTTTATTCACTGCTTCGTTTGCTCGTATTGTTTCATTGCAATGCTGTTTTTTTTAAACTTTTTTTAATCGGGTTGGTATGTGAAGTTTAGAAACTATAATTTGTTACAAGAGTTGTTTCTGATCGATATATTTCTGTATATACATCGTAATTGATGATAAAATTAATTTTATGCATTTTTATAAATCAAAATGGAAAAATTCACATAGAAGGGACAGATATTGAAGGAGTCAATAAATTTGCAAACCTGGCCAGCTACATAGACCAGGATGGTGACACCAGAAAGGAAGTTAGAATTAGAATTGCAAAAGCAGCATCGATCTTCAAGAATCTTGAGAAAATACGGCATTCAAAAGTTCATTTCATTAATTCATTCATTTGCATGTCCCTTGCGGAACTTTGCCTCCCAAACAGCACTCCTGTAGGCCTCTCTGTTGTGAGCAAGATGGCCTGCTGCTGTTGCATCCATTTCCAGATCGTCAACGATGTCTTGCAGCCATCTTCGTCTTGGTCTTCCTCTTTTTCTTTTTCCCATTATGTATCCTTCCAATACGGTCTTCTCTAAATTATCATGACGTTTAATGTGTCCAAAATATTTCAGTTTTCTCTCTTTAATCCTCTTCACTAGCCAGCCTTCTTCAATATTAAGCTCTTGTAGTATAGATATATTTGTTCTTTTTTGTGTCCACGATATTTGGAGAACTCTTCTGTAGCATTTACATTCAAAGGCATTTATGTGTTTCTCAGCTGTTTTGTTAAGTGTCCAGGTCTCACAGGCATATGTAAGCACAAAAACCTAGTTAAAACTATTCAATTCAAATCCACCCTCATTTATGCATGCGAAAACTGGAAATCAACTAAAGAAGTAGACAAGAAATTAGACTCTTTTGAAAACAAATGCCTAAGGAAAATACTCGGCATCACGTGGAACGAATTCAAGAACAATAAGACAGATGAATGAACAACAACCAGTCTCAGGAGTGATCAGGAAAAGGAGATGGACATGTTGGTCACGTGATGAGACGAAACAGTCGTAGAATCCCAAAACAAGCTATAAAATGGAACACAACAGGCCAAAGAAAAAGAGGCAGACCGCGTGAAACTCTGAAGAGCACATTGTTAAGAGAGGCCAAATTAATAGGCATAAAATCCTCTGATGAGGTTGAAAGACTCGCCGAAGACAGGAAAAACCGGCAAACTACCTTGCGAGCCCTGTGAGACGTTCAACAGAAATAATACTCATTTAAAATCACCAAAACCGTAGAAAACAAGTTGAATACTTTCCAGACTTTCTTCATAAACAAGACTGTTTACGAAGAATTAGAAAAATATTTTGACCAAACATCATAAGAAATAACATCTTGTTTGCAGAAATGCAAATGAAGCCACTCACAGCAATTATTGAGGAAAGACGCTGGCGATGGTTGGGACATGTGCTCCGAATGACTGACAACTCACTACCAAAAATAGCACTAAGATGGACACCACAGGGGAACAGAAGTAAGGGTAGACAAAAAGAGACATAGAGAAGAACAAAAGAGAGGATGTTGAGCAATAGAGGACTCACCTGGGCAAGAACAGAAAAAAAAGGCAAAGGCATTTGTGGAAAACCCTTGCGGAAGCCCCATGTGCCCTGGGCACTTAAGGTTCAGAGAGAGAGAGAGCGAGAGAGAGAGAGAGAGAGAGAGAGAGAGTTCTCATTTGTATCATAAACTAGTCATGTCTTGAATTACAAAGTATTTTTAACGTATTTTAACGTAATCCTCAGACTTGTGTCGCTCGTAGGTCTACTAAAAGCAAGGGTGAAGACGCTATGCCATCAGAGACTTGTAGCTTCAGGGTTGGCAAACCATAGCTGTCCCACTTTTCCGTTGGTACGCGCAGTAACAGGTCTATGCCAAGGATCGCCATAGTCTTCAAGACAGTGGAGTCTGCTAGAGAAGTACTGCACAACCTCTGCTGTTTAGTTCCACTCAGTGACTGAACAAATAGCTGTCATGACCCTCTCTCAAACCAGCACAATGCTGTGCTTCAACATCTTCACAGCTTCGGCTGCAGAGAACACTAGCTCACAGTTTCAGGGAGACTGATTGCAAGACAAGACAAGACAAGACAAAGCAAGGCAAGACAAGGCAAGGCGACAAGACAGGACAAGATCAGACAGAACAAGACAAGGGAAGACAATACAGGACAAGGCAAGGCAAAAGGCAAGGCAAGACAAGGCAAGACAAGACAAGACAAGACAAGGCAAGGCAAGGCAAGGCAAGACAAGGCAAGACAAAAGCGAAAATTAAACCATAAACCTTCTTACTTCATATATATATATATATATATATATATATATATATATATATATGTATTTCCGCCTCTCTTGCACGAAATAACCGAGTGCCATGAGACAGAGCACTGGATCTTTCCAAAACTATGATCGGGGAAAAACTGACATCGTCTATTCTCAAGGCAACAGATAATCAGTGCACATGCTCCGGCTATTTGCATATAAGGCACAGATAAAACAACCAATTCCTACAGCGGTAATAAAACTGAAAGAGGTCGTGTGAAGGTCAGGAAGTTAGTATGTTTCAGATAATGTCGGTTTAGGTATTTGACTGCGTAATTGTGTTTGTCGGCGTTTCCTGATTTAGTTATATGACAAGTATAATTTCCGCATTCATGATAAAACGTGTTGTGGATTGTTTGTTAAGTATGAATTTTTACTCCAAGGTTTTCCCGCAAATGCTATATATATATATCTTGTTGGCAGAAATGCAGATGAAGCCACTGACAGCAGTTATTGAGGAAAGACGCTGGCGATGGTTGGGACATGTGTTTCGAATGACTGACAACTCACTACCAGAAATAGCACAAAGATGGACATCACAGGGGAACAGAAGTAAGGGTAGATCAAAAGAGACATGGAGAAGAACAACAGAAAGGATGTTGAGCAATAGAGGGCTCACCTGGGCAAGAGCAGAAAAAAGGCGAAGGACAGGCATTTGTGGAAAACCCTTGCGGAAGCCCCATGTGCCCTGGGCACTTAAGGTTCAGATATATATATATATATATATATATATATATATATATATATATATATAATTAAATAAATAACAAAAGCTAAAAACGGCACATGAGAGGCTGGGAGTGGCCAAATCAATAGTTACGTGGTTTCTAAGTCTGAAAGCAGCAAGGCTGTATTCCAGCTTCCGTCGCCTTCCAGACGATAAGTATTCTCCCCGAAGCTGCTGAATACGCGATTTCTGACATGGTTAAAAAAATGGCACAAGATAAAAATAAAATCCTCTTTTATTCTTCCATTCTTATTTGTTATCTATCACACATGTAAATTTAGACCTTCTCTTCTTCTTCTTCTTCTTCTTTGTCCTGTACTTTTTTTTAATAAGAGAAACACTGAAACGTTTCAAGTGTGGGTGTGCTCTGTTACTGAATAAAGTTATTCCCGGCTTTAAAGAAAAAGTTCTCAGTATTTTTTTAAATCACAGGTTTTGTTGCCGTAGCCTTGTGCGTGTTTATTATATACAATTTCATATCATTCTACGTACTAACTGTTTCCGACATTTGACCCTCCTTTTACAGAGGAGACGGAAGCGCCCATGGACCGGTCGGTAACGCAATGAATCCTAAATAGATTTTCGTGGGGATAAACGTGTGGAAATCCTTATCTTCGTTTGTAGAACAAAGCGCCGCTGAAACAATCCCAGCCATTATTGCTTATGCCGTCCGACGATCCTTACTTTGTACCGTCCCCCTCCCCCCACCGTTCTGCTGCTGCAATGTCTCTGTATAGTTCAGAGTTCATGTCACTTTATACCTTTCATATTAAGGGGCGAACAATTAGTGTGTAAGTATACAACTATACTCGAAGCCACTGCAGTAAAACTGTGATACCAAAATGTACGAGTGTAAACAAGAAAACAAAGTAGGAACAGCTTTGTTACTTAACGAGCACACAGTTGTGACGTTTCTCTGTCATCCCTGCTCGTACAAGAACACACAGGACGAAAGAACAGAGGCAGAAGATGAGGTATATTCACGTGAATGCTATGTACAAAAAAAAATATGAATAGAAAGAGAAAAAAAATTCGAATAAAATAAAATAAATGGAGCACTTAGCTGTGACTTGTAAGAAGTTGTGGCTTATGAGAGGCTATGTTCATAAATGCGCATGGTGGAATGTAGAGAATATTTAAAATGGAGACTTGTGATGTGCGATAGGTGGGTCGTAAATGAGGATGGGGTGGGGTGGGGAGGGAGGTATTGGGGGGGGGGGGAACATGGAAAGGAGAGAAAGTGATACAATGGTAATCTAGCAGGGAGAAGATGGGATACGTGATTATAGTTGGGGTAGAGAGGTTCACCAGGTGGTCAAGACCTTCCCTCCAGGATGTTTGATGCATGCTTCTCCGCCTTTGTTTCTCGTCTGTATAGATTTCTAAAGACAAGTTGAGGGTTCCCAGCTTAGAAACAAATATTCTAATTGTTCGGGTATACTTCTGTGGTGAATCCCCCATCGTATGAATATGGACATTGCAGCCTGTCTATACGAGCTTGGACGGACAGCTCTTGATGAAGGTGCACATAAACGATTCTTCTTATCTTATATCTTATATCCTTCCCGTGCCGTTAGACGTCACATAGGGCTCGCAAAGTAGTTCGCCAATTTTCCCTGTCTTCGGCGAGTCTTTCAACCTCATCAAAGGATTTTATGCCTGTTAACTTGGCCTCTCTTAATAATGTCCTCTTCAGAGTTTCACGCGGTCTGCCCCTTTTTCTTCGGCCTGTTGTGTTCCACTTGATAGCTTGTTTTGGGATTCTCTGATCATTTCTTCTCATCAAGTGACCAACATATGTCCATCTCCTTTTCCTGATCACCCGTGAGACTGGTTGTTGTTCAGTCATCTGTCTTACATAAACGATTAGCGATAATTAATTAATTAATGACAAACTACAAACGTTAGTCGCTACAAACCTTCAGCCCTACTTTTATTGCATGACTAGAGAAGCCACAAAACCTGCTCGCAACCACTTCTATTCTCGAGCGTCTTCCCATTTAGCGTTAACCTGCGTTGCCAGACTGCGAGCTGCGCGCGGCTTGATCCGATCACATTGGCCTCGCAGGGTAGCGCGCCGGCCCTTTTTTTTCCACGGGCGATGGAGAGCGTATTGTGGGCACAATGTCTACCGGTATATTGATTCTAAGCATCTTCAGTAACAAGGAGGTCCAGTTGGAAGTGAATAAATTGCAGCGGTTGTAGTCAGAGGCGTACGCTACATAAATAATTTGAAAATAAACGTGGGGGGTATTTAAAAAAAAGTAGTTCCTAACAAACGAAACAAACAAACAAAATGAGAAAAGTTTTTAATCGTGCATTGTGAAATGGTACTTTACAGAGATGTTGTGTGAATCGCAACAGGAGTGCATAACTGGATATTAATTTACACTATATAGTTTTACTTGTGAATATGAGGCGTATATGGTGAATTTGAATCGATTAAAAAAAATTTTTTTCTTTTCATTTATGGACTTATCCAGGTATATAAATTATACGAACTAGTGGATAATACGGTTTTGAGCACTGTTAACCCTTATCCATTTTCCCCGAGACTGGTTATACCAGATTGTATTGACGGCGTGTGTGTGCTGCAGCCACTATAAAAGATCAAAGAAACAGGGATCGTTTAGATTATTTCGTAGATTCTCCGAGAAGTGTTCTCAACTTTTGGAACTACTGCGTTCATGTAAGCTTATGAGATGTTCCTATAGTTCTTCATTCAAGATTTTCTAGCACCTAGAACAAATTAGTTCTATGTGTGCGTATTTATATATGGTTATATTTCACATTCTAAATCCAAGAGATGTCTTTTTAAACCATTTCTTCCCCTGGCTTTTGTGTTTTCCCATCTTAGTGTGGCTTTTAAGTTTTCTCTTTTTCGTGTGATTTTTATGTCTCCTTTTTCGTGTGGCTTTTATGATACCTCCTTTTTCGTTTTTTTTGTACTCTCTTCTTCGCGTGGTTCTTTAATGTTCCCTTTTCTATGTGTGAATTTTGTCTTTTTTTTCTTCTCTTTTTCGTGTGGTTTTTTATGTTATTTTTCTTCGTGTGGTGTTTGTGTTTTCTCATCATCATGTGGCTTTTGAATTTTCTCTTCATCGTGTGTGTGTGTTTTCTTTTTCTCTTTTTCGTGTGGATTTTATGTTTTCTCTTTTTCGCATGGCTTTTATGTTTTCTCTTTTACGTGTGGCTTTTGTGTTTTCTCTTTTTCGTGTAGCTTTTATGTTTTCTCTTCTTCATGTGGCCTTTATGTGTTCCCTTCTTGGTGTGGCTTTTATGTTTTATCTTTTTCATCTAGCTTTTATGTCTTCTCTTTTTCATGTAGCTTTTATGTTTTATCTTTTTCATGTGGCTTTATGTTTTCTCTTCTTCGTGTGTCCTTTCTCTTTTTTCATATAGGGTTTGCATTTTCTTTTCTTCGTGTAACTTTTTTGTTTGTGTGGTTTTTAATGGTTTCTCTTCTTTCTGTGACTTTTATGTTTTCTGCTGTTCGTGTGGCTTTTGTGTTTTCTCTTATTTGTGTGGTTTTTAATGGTTTCTCTTCTTTCTGTGACTTTTATGTTTTCTGCTGTTCGTGTGGCTTTTGTGTTTTCTCTTATTTGTGTGGTTTTTAATGGTTTCTCTTCTTTCTGTGACTTTTTATGTTTTCTGCTGTTCGTGTGGCTTTTATGTTTTCTCTTTTTCGTGCCGATTTTACGTTTTCTGGTGTTCTTTTTTGTTTTCTATGTATTCTTCGTATGGCTTTTATATTTTCTGCTATTCGTGTGGCTTTTGTGTTTCCTCGTCTTGCTGTAGCTTTTGTGTTTCCTCGTCTTGCTGTAGCTTTTGTGTTTCCTCGTCTTGCTGTAGCTTTTATGTTTTCTCCTCTTCGAGTATTTCCTACCTGTTAAGTCTTACCCTCTCTGAAAATATCTTATTATTTTTCTTATTTCGTTACATTTTATGTTCTCTCTACTTTAAGATCTCTGTTCACAGACACGATTGTTTTCTTTATGTATGTGCAGTCCTTGTATTATATGTTTGTTACTCTAATTTGAAATGTATCCACCCACTGAAGCCGCTTCTACAACAAAAGATGTGGCGGCAGTTAAGAGCGTACAGGGATGTTCAAAATATTTCAAGGATTGCAGAAAATAAACTATTTTAATATATACCAATAGTAATCCTTTGAGTGGGGGGGGGGGGGGGGGGGGGGGAGGGGGGAGGAGAATAAGGTACAACTGAAATGTTTATATGTAAGGAAGGAGACAAAAAACAAGACAAGCAGTCACAAGTTATCTTATATCTCAAAACATGACACTTACTGTGAGCGTAATAAGCGTAAACATTGCAATAGTTTACGTGAAACGTAATAAAATTACACGTTACGTACGCGCAGATTAATATACAACTTCAGTAACTTGCATTTAAGAAATATGTTCTACAGAAGACCCTTCATACAAAATTATCACCCAAAATATCATTAATACGAGATTATTATGTTTTTTAGTTTACTTGCGTGCACCAGTAAATCTCTCTAATGCTTCAAGTGTAAACAGACAGCAAAGCTTTTCAAAAAGAAGAAGATATTTTCATTTCATCATCCTTATTTTAACAACTGCAAATTACTAATGCACTTAAATATAATGGTTTAACCAATGTTAAACTTAGTTTTGAGTCTGAAAGAGACGAGTCTCGCCGAGACAGAACAATACCTATCATCATCATCATCAGGTGCCGTGCCGACTGGCGTTGGCTATTATGCTTCTCCAGAGTACACGATCCTTCATGTAGGCCATCAGTTCAGTTGGTGATCTCTAATCACACCATCCCGTCAGACTGTCCAGTATAATTTCTCTTGGTCTTCCTCTTGATCTTCTTCCTTCTATTTTTCCTGTTGTTATAATATTTTCAATGCCCCCTCTTCTCATTGCATGTCCTATGAAAGTACATTGTCTCTCTCTTATCTTTCTGACAAGGTTTTTTGTTTCTCCAGCTCTTCTCCTACATTCTTCATTAGTTATTTTTGCTGTCCAGGGGATTCGCAACATTCTTCTAATAAACCACATTTCTGCTGCTTCCAATGATTTTTGTGCAGACTTGCCTATTGTCCATGATTCACTTCCATATAACAAGATAGGTTCAATATAGCATTTTAGGACTCGTTTTCTAACATTCATTGATAAAGATGTGTTAGCTAATATGTTTCTCATTCTCTGAAATGCAGTCTTTGCTTGGCCTATTCTGTTCCTAATTTCTGTTTTGCATTTCCCATCTGAAGTTATTACTGCTCCAAGGTATTTGAATTCTGCAACTGCTTTAGAATTGTTCCGTTTAATTTTATACTGCATGCTTGTGGATTCTGTTTCTTAGATATAACCATAGTCTCTGTCTTTTTGATGTTCAAAGTAAGGCCTTTCTGTTCACTTTCTTTGGCGACCTTATCCAAGAGATTTTGCAGGTCTTGTTGGTTCTCAGCTATCAGTACTGTGTCGTCAGCATACCGAAGGTTGTTAATATTGTATCCTCCAATTTTTATGCCTGGTTCTGTGATGATTGTTCTTAGAATATTCTCGCTGTACAGAGAAAAAAGGTCTGGAGATAGTACACATCCTTGTCGCACCCCTTGTTTTATAGGTTGATATTTTCCAATTCTATTTTCAACTCGAACTGCTGCTTCTTGCTGCCAGTATAGATGTTTTACAATCCTCAGGTCTTTGCCGTCTATATTGATGTCTTTAAGCATTTTAATAATTTCATTATGTTTCACCTTGTCAAATGCCTTGGTGTAATCAATGAAACATAAGTAGAGATCTTTCTGTACTTCTAAAGCTCTTTCTGTTAGTGTTCGTAAAGCATAAATGGCATTGTGTGTTCCCTTTCCTTCAACAAATCCAAACTGTTCATCTGCTATTTCCATTTTTATCTTTTTCCTTGTTCTTCTCATAATTATTCTCAGAAGTAGCTTCGTTATGTGACATGAGAGGCTGATAGTCCGGTGGTCGTCACATTCCTTTGCACCTGGTTTCTTTGGTTGGACTCATTGTAGGGTTTTTCTGTCTTCTCTGTAAAATATATTTTATCCAGTGAGATGTGACCAGTGTGTGATATGTGCCTTAGAGGCACATATGGTTATGGTGTTATTAGGCATGCAGGAAAATACAAGGAGGTTGGGGGGGGGTATTAATGTGGTAACTAAGAAAATCTTTATTTATCATTTTAAAAAAAGCATTCGGGAAATGTTATAATTGTAAACGGTCAACAAATACATGTTAAGAAAAGAAAAAAAATTCAAAATTAGTTCACCATGCATTTCAGCATATGCTTAATGATTGCCCTGGTTCCATGACTTTTCATACAATACCAGTGAATAGTAGTGTACTATCTCCTTATGCAATATTTAGTACGGTTCTTGATGGTGATGAATTATCTTCTTATATAACATTTTCTACGATTTTTTAATCTTTTATTATCTTCTTATGTAATATTTACTACGGTTATTAATGGAGGGTTATATTATCGTCTTGTATAATATTTACTATGGTTTTTTTAATGTTTTATTCTCTTCTTATGTAATATTTAATACGGTTCTTAATGTTTTATTATCTTCTTATATAATATTTACTACTTTTATTAATGTTTTATTATCTTCTTATATAGTATTTATTATGGTTCTTAATGTTTTATTATCTTCTTATATAATATTTGAGATGTTGAAAGCAGAAGAAACAGAAACACCAAAACAACTTTGCCGGATATTACAACACATTTGGGATCTAGAAAAAGCCCCAGATGAGTGGAAAACTGGGCTTATAGTAGAACTACCAAAGAAGGGTGACCTCAGAGATTGCGGGAACTGGAGAGGCATTACCCTACTGCCACTCACCAGTAAAGTATTTTGCAGAATAATCATCAACAGAATTGTACCAACACTTGAGGAAAAACTTTTTTCGGAAAGAGCAGGCAGGATTTAGGAAAGGAAGATCATGCATAGACCACATATTTGTACTTAGACAAATATTAGAACAGGCAAATGAGTGGCATAGCACAACATATGCATTATTCATAGATTTTGAGAAAGCCTTTGACAGTGTCAACAGAGATGCACTGTGGAAAATCCTAAGATGGCATGGCCTCCCCCATAAGATAGTGAATGTAATCAAAGTCCTATATGAGGGTTTTCAGTGCAAAGTGATCTGTGAAGAACATACCTCCAGCAGCTTTAGGGTACAAACAGGAGTGAAGCAGGGATGTGTACTATCACCAACATTATTTATCTTGGCAATAGACTGGTTAATGAAGGAGGCAACATCAAACAAACGCAGAGGATTACAATGGACCCTTGACACAGTGCTGGAGGACCTTGACTTTGCGGACGACATTTGTCTATTATCAAGCAGTCACAAAGATATGCAAGATAAAATAAACAAACTAACTCAGAATGCAAACAACATAGGACTAAAGATCAACGTAGGAAAGACAAAGTTAATGAAGCAAAATGTGAACAACAGAAATGTACTCAGAGTAGATAACAAGTTAGTGGAGGAGGTCAACGAATTTGTATACCTTGGCAGCAGAGTAGTAGAAAATGGAGACAGCACAGAGGACATCAACAGCAGACTTACTAGAGCAAACCAGGCTTTTGCAATGCTGCAGAATATATGGAAATAAAAAAAAACTAAGCATAAATATGAAAATCAGGATATTTAAGAGTAATGTTCTAAGTGTACTACTCTATGGAAGTGAATGCTGGAAAATCACTAAAACCATAGAAAACAAATTGAATTCTTTCCAGACTAAATATTTACGAAGAATTAGAAAAATATTTTGGCCAAACACCATAAGAAATAACATCTTATTGGCAGAAATGCAGATGAAGCCACTGACAACAATTATTGAGGAAAGACGCTGGCGATGGTTGGGACATGTGTTTCGAATGACTGATAACTCACTACCAAAAATAGCACTAAGATGGACACCACAGGGGAACAGAAGTAAGGTTAGACCAAAAGAGACATGGAGAAGAACAACAGAAAGGATGTTGAGCAATAGAGGGCTCACCTGGGCAAGAGCAGAAAAAAAGGCGAAGGACAGGCATTTGTGGAAAACCCTTGCGGAAGCCCCATGTGCCCTGGGCACTTAAGGTTCAGAGAGAGAGATATATATAATATTTGCTACTTTTCTTAATATTTTATTATCTTCTTATATAATATATACTGCGGTTCTTAATGGATGGTATTGTATTATCTCCTTATATAATATTTACTACGGTTCGTAATGGATGGTGATGCATTATCTTCTAATAAAATATTTACTACTGGACAATTGTTCTCTTAAATTCAAACGTAAGTAGGCTGAAATGATAAGTGACAGGCTCAAGGGATGGTGACAGACTTGACATTTTCAGAAATACTACAGCTCTGGGCAAGGTGGAATGTTTGGGCAGAGCCTGGAAGTCAAGAGCCTTTTTGACCTCAGATCAAACCTTGACACCTATAGCTAGCAGTAGCTTAAGACTTCTTAGTATTATCTCAAGTGGGCTAGTAGAGATCTAAGAAAGTCATCTGGTATGCCAGCATAGTACAGGCATAAGGGAAATAACAATTTTATTGATTAAGATTGAGAGTTGCGAACATGTTGAGAACCTTCAGTAAAAGTTCATAAGTCCCGTTTGTTATCAAAACTAACTGGGATGAACTAGTTCGGTACTGAAAGTCTGATTATCATGAGAAAGGTAGGAAGAAGTTTCTAGCACATAGCAGCCTGCGTTGTAACTGGCACGAGTTGGAAACGGTGAAGAAAGGAAAATCCCGAGATTTCACCGCGGAGCCGGGAAATATAAAAATGGAAACTCTGAAAAAAACGAGAAGCTCAGACATAGAGGAAAGGAGACTCGGACAGAGATGGTTTAGATGTCAGAGAGTGTTAAAAAAAAAAAAAAGAAACGTAATACTATTGTAGTTGTAATGGACACCAAATTTCAAACGTGTATCAAAATTTTGTTTTACAGAATTCATGTTTAAATCTTGGTATGAAGAAACTTTAAGACTTAACAATGAAATGATGTTCATTAAATTTGGTTTGGACTTTTATTCTTTACGACTGAGGCCTCCCTTTCGGTAAGGTGTATGGCCTCCTCTGGCCTGTATCAGAGAACGACATCTCCTTGACATGGATCTGATTAGCCGTTAGATCTGTTGTGGGATGACTGCCCACTCTTCCCGCAGTGCAAGAGACAACTGTCGGAGATTGGTTGGCGCCATGTCTCGCTGGCGGACTTGTCCGTTGAGTTCATCCCGTAAGTTCATGTCTGATGGCATGGATGGCCACGGAATGGTCTGGACGTTGTTGTCAGCGAGGAACTGGGTTGTGAGTTGTGCCACATGAGGTCGAGCGTTATCCTGCTGGAAAATCGACCCTGCTGCGGCAGGAAGTGGAAGGACGTGAGGACGAAGAATTTCAGAGTCACTGTTTAGACATTCAGACGTCATTCAATTTGCACGAGGTCACTTCTTCCCATGAAGTTGATCGCCCCCTACACCAGTACACCTCCACCACCATGTGGAGGATCCTCATGTTCTGGCTCATGGACTCTGCGGTAAACTCTTCTCCGTCTATCGTGTCGCTGAAGCAGAAAGAATGATCCATCACTAAACCAAACCCTTCTCCAATCATTCGCAACGGTCCTTTGACGACGCTGGTTCGCTCACTGCAGTAGATTCTGGCGATGCCGGTCCGTAAGAACAGGATCTCTGTGGGGTCTTCTAACACAAAGACCAGCGTCGTGCAGCCGGTTCCTGATCGATTATCTGAAATTCGACGAGCTGCTGTCATTGACTGGACTGTTGAGGATGCAGATGCAAATCGATTCATGAAGCGGCCTTCAGCAGGAGATGTGGCTATGGGTCTTCCACTGCGTGGCCGGTCTGCAGCTGAGCCAGTTTCTTGAAATCGTCTCCAAAGGCGCCTAATGGTGCTTATAACCACATTAAATTGTCTGGCCACTACACTCTGTGACTGTCCAGTCTGTAAACGTCCAATGATGATGAGTCGTTGTTCTGTAGTGAGATAAGTCATACTTGCTCATTGAATTTTCAAACGAACTGATTCGAGGAGCGCCAATGTTTTATAGGCATTCAATAACATGGTCAGTGAGTTTTGTGTTCAGTAATTTTCATGGGATTCTCGTGAACCTGTCATGAGTTATTGTCAAAAAATGTTGTTTTGACTAGTGTCGCTTTTCTGCGATCATGAATCATCTGCTGAGTACATTTCAGGTCAGCACGTGAAGCTGATGTCCAAGTGAACGTTTCAGGCAATTTGCCCTTGTCTGATCAAGAAACTTCAGTTTAAATTGCAACATCGTATTTGTTGCGTTTCTTTTTTTGAACAGTAAATGATTTTTGATAGTCAGAGTAAAAGTTTTCCAGTCAAGGCTATTAGGCAGGACCAGGATTCCCTATAGTTGGTTGCAGGAGTAGAACAATTGTTCCAGTCATGTAAAGTATTGTTGGTTGTCCCATTGGACATAGTTTTGTGTAGGAGTGATGGATCATGTTACTTACCAGTTTTTTTTTTAGTTTTGAGATATCAGGAGAGGTTCTCCTATTGTTTAGCGTTATGACTTAGGATGGAAGTGTTATAATGTTTGTGAGATATTGGTTCAGTTGTTTGGAGCAGTGTGTGGTGATTCGAATAGAAGTCTGTAAGTATGTCTTGAGTCATATTTTGTTCCTATGACGAGATAGCCCCCTTTCCGGAACATTTGACATTATGTGCTTTTTTTTTTTTGGTATTGTTTGATTTTCTTGACTCAATCCATCCCCCATCTGGTCACCCACATCTAATTCCTGTATTAAAGCTTTGGTGGCTCTTTGAAAACTATAAATTGGAGACTCTGTCGTTGACAATATGTATCATGTCTTGTATTGATGTCCCGGTGGCAGAATTCTGCCTTCCAATAGTCATGATAACTGTGTCAAAGCTTTATTCTGTTACACTCGAATGGTCAGACGGAGAGTTTGGGAAAAACACAACCTCTGTGTCACGTTTCAGGGAACTTGTCAGTTGTAGCGAGTGCCGGTCATGGCGAAAGGAGCAGTTTTTCTCTGTAGAAGATGATGAGGTAAGGGAGCGACATTTTGTTAGGACTTTGAGACTACAGTAAAACCTCTCTTAGAGTGACCGTCAAGTATTATCTTATAACAGGGTCGAATTCAGCCCATGCCTTATGTTTAGACTACAGTCGAGTACAGATTCATCATTTTAGTTGCAAACTGAAACCAACCAGAGGACGTGTGTCGGCAGCTTGAGTTTTGATGATTTTATAAACCGTCATTCACTCGTGTCCTGCAGGTCGGTATTGCTCGTCTACCACCGTGTGTTTGAAGAGAAATAGAAGTCCATTTGATGTAACAGAAATAACAGTAACAATAACAGAAAGATTTTAGCAGTGAGCGCGGAATAACGTATATAATCTGTTATATTAAATAAAGTATATTAAATAGATAATAAATAATAATTACGCCATAGAAATTATAAATTCTCAAATGATAGGGGCCTATATATTGTATAATGTTCACTTGATTGATAGATAATGACAGATGGGAGATGTGGGACGGAGATAAAGAGAAGAACAGCAATGCAACACACACATTCAGCACCATGAAGACAATACTATTGACCAGGAATCTGCCTATTAAAACAAAAATGAAACTTATAAAATACTGTAACTATTCTGTGTTACAGTACAGAGCAGATACTTAAACTCTAAGCAGTACGTCTGAGAGAGTGATAAATGCAGTAGAAATGCTGATCAACAGGAAAATGGGTAACATATCATGGAAAATGGAAATATCAAATATACAAGTATTAGACTAACCACAAGTGCAACACAGGCTGGTTAAAGAAATAAGGATCAAGAAAACAAAATACACTGGCCACATCAAAAGACAGTAATACAACGAAGACCATAATAGAAGGAAAAAGAGGAAGAAAGAAGGGAGAGAGGTAAACAGAGATGTATGTAGAAAGATAGCATACGTGGCACAGCCTGGCTGAGTGCACCATCAAGGCGAGGGAGCGAGGGAGCGAGATTGATTACCGGCAACCTTCCTACTGAAGACCGTGCAGATTGATGATGAGTGACAGGCTCAACGGATAGTGACAGACTAAACGGACAGTGACAAACTTGATGAATGGTGACAGACTGGACAGACAGTGACAAACTTGATGAATGGTGACAGACTGAACGGACAGTGACAGACTTGATGAATAGTGAAAGACTAGACGGACAGTGACAAACTTGATGAATGGTGGCAGACTGGACAGACAGTGACAAACTTGATGAATGGTGACAGACTGGACAGACAGTGACAAATTTGATGAATGGTGACAGACTGGACAGACAGTGACAAACTTGATGAATAGTGACAGACTGAACGGACAGTGACAGACTTGATGAATAGTGAAAGACTAGACGGACAGTGATAAACTTGATGAATAGTGACAGATTCGGCGTATAGCGATGGACTGGAATGATATTTTTTCCCAGTCTATGAGTGGAGCTAAAAAGCATGGGGTGTGCAATACTTCTTTAGCAGACTCCACCACCATAGGGACTGTGGTGATCCCTGCCCGCCGTTAGCCAGGCTGGGCCTGCTACTTGGGTTACCAAACGGACAGGTGGGACAGGGTCTTTGTTAGCTGTGGTAACACCAACCATAACGCTAGCATGGAAGCTACAGATCACTGACTGCCTATTCGGACCAGCGTCTAAGGCCCCTGTCAGGTAGGTATAAATTCAGGGATCCCCGAAATCCTGTAAAGAAGGAAACAGGACTTTTTTTTTCCAGCCTTGAAGATATTGGTAGGGTAGAAAGGGAAGGAACCATTCAGCTTAGATTTACGTCTGAACTCCTGTGGGAAACATCCCTAAAAGTCTGTACAAGCTTTTTATTTTCCGGTGGGGAAGAAAAATTGTTTACATTTATGTGTACTAATCAGAACTCAAGTATTTCGCGGATGAAGATTTTGCCAATCACTGCTGTTATTAGTCGTATGATGGGCTTAGTCCAAGAATATACATTGAGTCATGCGTTGTGTACCAAAGTTATTATATTCTGTAACGGGAAAATACATTAACTGGGACTAATTTGAACCGTATAATTTATTTTCAAGCAATATTTTATATGATTTTCATAACGGCATTAAGACAGCAAAATCTGCTGCAAAAATGAATTACCTTAACACTGAAAATGTGGTATTTCCAGCAAATAGAAGTATTGCTTTAGTTTGTTTGTTTTTTCTTCCCTAAATTTTGCTTCGGATATTTACAGGAAGGCAGTTATTATTTCAAGGTAAAAACTTTGCTGAGTTTGGTCTTTCCTTAAAAAGACCTGGATAAAGGATGTTATTTGAAGTTTACCAGGCCATGTGTCAGCTTTCTAGTCGACTGTGGGTGTTAGATTTTTGTGTGTGACATTCTGTAATGGACAAAAACTGCTGGTAGTGCTGCTGCTGCTGCTGCCGTGACAGGTTAACTGCTGTAACTATGACCGTCATTACAGCCACAAGAAAATGACGTGGACATCCCGCCACTTCAACGCCATGTTTTCTTTTCTGTTTGCCAGTTGGCTAGTGACGTTCTCAGTAACAGGTAAATATTTCGTCTTCTTCTTATTATTATTATTACTTCTCTTCTACTTTTCTTCTTATTATTCTTTTTTCCTTCTTCGCCACCGTCATCGTCATCATCATCATCATCATCTTATTCTTTTTTGTTTTCCTTTGCTTAAGTACTAGATCATTCTGAAGCTGGAACCACCTCCCTAGATTGACGTCCCCAGTTTCCTACACTCTAGTAGAAGCCACAAAGCAACCTCTGTTCTATTTCAGATATTCCTGACCTTCAAATTTCCAATAAAGATAATATTCTGTCTTAAACACCCGAATCTTCTTTTTTTTTTAAACGAATATTTGTTTTATTAGCCAGGATTTGTCCGGCAAAGAAGCATATAGACAATTTAGATCGATTTGGCACTACCTTTTTTATATATATATATTTTTAAGATTTCGAAACAATTATGAAAAAAAATGTTCATTTATACATACGTCAAATAATGTATTGTCCAGAAGCCATTAAGGCAAGAACATTTCAACTCTCTTTCAAACGTAAATTACATTTTATCCTGTTTAGGTTTAAATGACAGGGATTGGCAATATATTGAATGGATTTTGAATGCTTGGCATATACAGCATAAGAAATGAAGATACAATATTTAATGATGTGGGAATTATTGTGTGTATATGTTTGTGTTTGGAGTAAGGGAGGGAACTCTGATTGCCAGTTTATTAACTGCTACTTTTGAGGGAAACTATGGAGTATTTGTGTACTAAATTTCACATTCTAATAGCAGGCATTCATAAATAGCGCCTCTATTTGAGGGCCACAAGAGAATACAACCCAAAACTAACTATCTGTCTATCTATGTATCTGTCTGTCTGTCTGTCAAGGAGAAAAAAAAACTAAAAAACACGAACTGTAGCACTATGATGAGGGAGATTTAAAAGGAGGACAGGAGGACATCTGTTGCTCGTCAGAAGCTGTGGAGAGGGACAGACAAAAGTGTAAAAATTAGATTTCTAAAGACATCCATTTTTCCCTTTGCAACATTTGCCTGTGAGACATATGCAGCAGAGAAACACATAAGTGCCTTTGAATGTAAATGCTATAGAAGAGTTCTGCAAATATCATGGGCACAAAAAAGAACATATGTCCGTGCTACAAGAATTTAATATTGAAGAAGTTCTGTTAGTAAAGACGATTAAACAGAGAAAACTTAGCTATTTAGGACATATTACACGTCATGAGAGTTTTGGAGAAGACATTCATTCATTCATTCATTTGCATGTCCCTTGCGGAACTTTGCCTCCCAAACAGCACTCCTGTAGGCCTATCGGTTGTGAGCAAGATGGCCTGCTGCTGTTGCATCCATTTCCAGATCGTCAACGATGTCTTGCAGCCATCTTCGTCTTGGTCTTCCTCTTTTTCTTTTTCCCATTATGTATCCTTCCAATACGGTCTTCTCTAAATTATCATGACGTTTAATGTGTCCAAAATATTTCAGTTTTCTCTCTTTAATCCTCTTCACTAGCCAGCCTTCTTCAATATTAAGCTCTTGTAGTATAGATATATTTGTTCTTTTTTGTGTCCACGATATTTGGAGAACTCTTCTGTAGCATTTATATTCAAAGGCATTTATGTGTTTCTCAGCTGTTTTGTTAAGTGTCCAGGTCTCACAGGCATATCTTGCTATGGGAAAGATGCATGTCCTTAAAAATCTTATTTTTGTGGTTCTGTCTGCTCCTCTCCACAGATTCTTTATTTGTTTTACTTTCTGAAGAGCGATAGATGTCCTCCTTTTAATTTCCCTCATTGTATCTCCATTATTAGTTAGTAGCGATCCAAGATATTCAAAACTCTCCACTTCTTCCAGTTTTTCCTCATTGATACATATTTCAGTTGCCTTGTTTGTTTTGTCAGTTGTCATCAATGGGAAAAAATAAATAAGAGAAGACCAAGACGAAGATGGCAACAAGACATCGCTGATGATCTGCAAGTGGATGCATCATCAGCAGGGGATCTTGCTCACAACCGAGAGGCCTACAGGAGTGCTGTTAGGGAGGCAGAGTTCCGCAAGGGACATGCTAATGAATGAATGTGTGTACCAGCGAAAATTATATTGTAATTAATTCTTGTCTTGTCTTGTACTATCTCCCTGTTACTGCGAGCTGGTGTTATTTGCAGCCGATGCTGTGGAGGTGTTGGCATACAGCATCGTGTCGGCGTGGGAGCGGGTTGTGGCGGCTATTTTGTCAGCCCTGGAGTACAGCTAAAAAGCGGGGAGTGGTGTGCAATGATTCTTTAGCAGACTTCATTACCATAGGGCGCTATGGCGGTCCCTGCCCCGTTAGCCAGGCTATGTTGGGGGTACCAATGGAGAGGTGGGATAGGGTATTGGTCAGCTATGGTTGGCTAACCCTGACGCTAGCATATCAGGTATGGGTCGCTGACAGCGTCTTCACCAACTGCCATGAATGTAACGGGGACAGTAACGAATTAACTCTTAACTCTTTCAGCCTTGAATTAATTTCTATGATATACCAGAATAAATTTTGACAAGAAATTTTGGTAGAAAGACACTGGAAGGAAGTTGCTCAGTAGTTTGGAAATATGGGTGGGGTTGAAAATATGCTATTTTAAATTTTATTTAGACTTTGCCTAGATATTGCTCTGAGTACTGATTCGTATATCAACCACTTCTGTGTTGTTTTATGATTGAAAAAGTTAACTGTTATTCGGCTTCTACTTTCGAGAAGGAAGATGCACTTTTCATTTGTTCCTTATCTCCGTCATGTCTGTGTGAGTTTTCTACTTTCTGCGTTCCACGTGTGTAATCTGGATATTTTTCTTCTCTTTTCAGCGTGCATTAAGCGTGAGGTTCTTTGTTTACTTCTTGGCTATTAATTACTGATCACAAAAGTGATACCAAATCGCCGAGCAAAGCAGAAAAATATTCAGCTACGGCTAACACCCGCCTTTTCAAAGCTGTTGTCTAGGACGAAATGTGACATTACATTCAGTATTTTATACTTGAAGTAACATTAAACCAGCGCTCTCCTCAGTATTTTATACTTCAAGTAACATCAAACTAGCGCTCTGCTTAGTATTTTATTCTTCAAGCAGCATGAAGCTAGGGCTGTGCTCAGCATTTTATACTTCAAGTAGCATCAAGCTAGCGCTCTGCTTAGTATTATATACTTCAAGTAACATCAAGCTAGCGCTCTGCTTAGTATTATATACTTCAAGTAACATCAAGCTAGCGCTCTGCTTAGTATTATATACTTCAAGTAACATCAAGCTAGCGCTCTGCTTAGTATTATATACTTCAAGTAACATCAAACTAGCGCTCTGCTTAGTATTTTATTCTTCAAGTAGCATGAAGATAGGGCTGTGCTTAGTATTTTATACTTCAAGTAACATCAAGCTAGCGCTCTGCTTAGTATTATATACTTCAAGTAACATCAAACTAGCGCTCTGCTTAGTATTATATACTTCAAGTAACATCAAGCTAGCGCTCTGCTTAGTATTATATACTTCAAGTAACATCAAGCTAGCGCTCTGCTTAGTATTATATACTTCAAGTAACATCAAACTAGCGCTCTGCTTAGTATTTTATACTTCAAGTAACATCAAGCTAGCGCTCTGCTTAGTATTATATACTTCAAGTAACATCAAGCTAGCGCTCTGCTTAGTATTATATACTTCAAGTAACATCAAACTAGCGCTCTGCTTAGTATTATATACTTCAAGTAACATCAAACTAGCGCTCTGCTTAGTATTATATACTTCAAGTAACATCAAACTAGCGCTCTGCTTAGTATTATATACTTCAAGTAACATCAAACTAGCGCTCTGCTTAGTATTATATACTTCAAGTAACATCAAACTAGCGCTCTGCTTAGTATTATATACTTCAAGTAACATCAAACTAGCGCTCTGCTTAGTATTATATACTTCAAGTAACATCAAACTAGCGCTCAGCTCACCAAAGACGAGAAAATAGATAACGAAGCTTTGTCTTTCTATACACAGTCTTCGTATCGCATGCTGCTGTTAAAAAGTCTGCGCTTCTTCTGTCCCTATTTCTATAAAGCTTGTGGTGTCATGAAACACACGAAAAATGTTTACATTCTCAGAGGAATGCGTTTCAGAGGGAATTGTCAGAGGATTATGAATATTTATATTAATTATTGTAAACATAAATCTACGGGCTGGGGGGGGGGAGAAAACTTGATAATGAGTGTGACAGATATGATGCTGTTACGACAACGGGCTGTTTGTTCATCTGCACGATGATGGTGATGATCGCGGTGATGAGGAAAGGCAATCACAACAGCAGGTTGTGACAACTTTCCTTACTTCTCTGAACGTACACAGCGAAATGAGACAGTGCCTTGAGACGGGTGTGTGTGTGTGTGTGTGTGTGTGTGTGTGTTTGGGGGGGGGGAGAAGGGGTTGATGCTCCCATGTTAGTCTTAATAATAAGCTCCACCCTGAATGGAGACCACGTGATCTCCTCTTTGATTGACTAAGCCGTTACATGTACGAGGTCAGGGAAGACTTGGAAACTCAGGGTGGAACTGACGATATAAAAACTTCAGCTTACTATGCATTATGTTAATGTGGAAACTGGAGTACGTGATAGACTCGTCCCGAGCAAATCTAACCTAACCTGTTATCAAGAGAACTGAGGTAGGGTCTTGACCAGCTGTATCAAACAGCTCATGGCGTCAGAGTGGACACTCTCCGCTCCTCCTTTATGGTGGACATAAAAGCTTTCAAGAATGTGACCAAGTACAAGCTTGCGGATTCTGCTGAAGAATTCTTTGGTTATTGGGGGCCACCTTTAAGTTGGTATTTAGTCAATAGATGCTAAGACATTCGTTTTAAATTTTTTCCATCATGCAGAACTGTATCAGTTTCGGCAAATACAAAAGTTACTTTTCCTTAGTTTTCAATGGTATGTGTTTGTTGTTATTTCCTCATCAACTGAATCTCTGTATGTGCTTGTTGTTATTTCCTTATCAACTGAATCTCTGTATGTGCTTGTTGTTATTTGCTCATCAACTGAATTTTTGTATGAGCTTGTTTTTATTTCCTTATCAACTGAATCTCTTTATGTGCTTGTTGTTATTTCCTCATCAACTGGATCTATGTATGCGCATTATTTTGCGTACTCTCACACTCCAGGAAGTGCCCCGAAACAGACCTAATGCTTATGGACGCAACGAGCAATTCTATTTGGACTATGTGTCTGCATTTTTGATAAATTATTTCATGTAAAGTAAGGGACTATGTTTCTGCATCTTTGGTAAATTGCTTCATGTAAAGTAAGGGACTATGTTTCTGCATCTTTGGTAAATTGCTTCATGTAAAGTAAGGGACTATGTTTCTGCATCTTTGGTAAATTGCTTCATGTAAAGTAAGGAACTATGTTTCTGCATCTTTAGTAAACTGCTTCATGAAAAATAAGCATGTGGAATCGGAATGAAAATTTTGGGCTAAATCAGAGTTGACAGAAATGTACCATTAATGGAAACGTCGGAACGTGATAGGTAGAAACATATCGAAGCAACCCTGTGTGGTGGAGTGGAAGTCAGCAGACATGAAACTTTTTGAACGGAGTCTTGAGTCAGATAGTAGAAAATAAAAGGAATTTCATGAGTCGGACAATAGAAGATAAAAGAAACTTCATGAGTCAGACGGTAGAAAATAAAGGAATTTTATTAATCAGACAGTAGAAAATAAAAGGAATTTCATGAGTCAGACAGTAGAAAATAAAATGAATTTCATGAGTCAGATAGTAGAAAATAAAAGGAATTTCATTAGTCAGACAGAGAAAATAAAAAAAAAAAGGAATTTCATGAGTCAGACAGTAGAAAATGAAAGGAATTTTTTTTAGTCAGACAGTAGAAGCCCCTAAAAATAAATGGATGACAGACGACATCTTAGGACTGATGGACAAGAGGAGGAGGAGTAAAAATAACGAGAAAAAATATAACAAGATAAATAAAGAAATAAGACGCAAATGCAGAGAAGCAAAAGAAATGTGGTTAAATGAGCAGTGCAGACAGATAGAGGACTCTCATATTAAAGACAGCAAAAACATGCACAAACGAATTAATGAACTCATAGGCAGGAAAACAAAATATACCACAGGATGCCTGAAATCGAAAGAAGGTAAAATGTTAATGGGAAAAGAAGACATTGTGGACAGGTGGACAGAGTATATCGGTGAGCTATATGGAGAAGAAAGACCAGAATTAACACCAGATACTGAAAACTGTGAGGGACCACCAATACTTGAAGATGAAATCATAGATGCCATCAAACACATGAAGAAAGGAAAAGCGACTGGGCCTGATAATATAACAATAGAAGAAATAGAGGCACTAGAGGAGACAGGAATAAAAATAATAACCAAGTTACTGAATGACATTTACAACAGTGGTTATATTCCCAGTGACCTGATTAAATCCACGTTTATAGCACTACCAAAGAAACCAGGTGCAAAGGAATGTGACGACCACCGGACTATCAGCCTCTCATGTCACATAACGAAGCTACTTCTGAGAATAATTATGAGAAGAAGAAGGAAAAAGATAAAAATGGAAATAGCAGATGAACAGTTTGGATTTGTTGAAGGAAAGGGAACACACAATGCCATTTATGCTTTACGAACACTAACAGAAAGAGCTTTAGAAGTACAAAAAAATCTCTACTTATGCTTCATTGATTACACCAAGGCATTTGACAAGGTGAAACATAATGAAATTATTAAAATGCTTAAAGACATCAATATAGACGGCAAAGACCTGAGGATTGTAAAACATCTATACTGGCAGCAAGAAGCAGCAGTTCGAGTTGAAAATAGAATTGGAAAATATCAACCTATAAAACAAGGGGTGCGACAAGGATGTGTACTATCTCCAGACCTTTTTTCTCTGTATAGCGAGAATATTCTAAGAACAATCATCACAGAACCAGGCATAAAAATTGGAGGATGCAATATTAACAACCTTCGGTATGCTGACGACACAGTACTGATAGCTGAGAACCAACAAGACCTGCAAAATCTCTTGGATAAAGTCGCCAAAGAAAGTGAACAGAAAGGCCTTACTTTGAACATCAAAAAGACAGAGACTATGGTTATATCTAAGAAACAGAATCCACCAGCATGCAGTATTAAATTAAACGGAACTATTCTAAAGCAGGTGCAGAAATTCAAATACCTTGGAGCAGTAATAACTTCAGATGGGAAATGCAGAACAGAAATTAGGAACAGAATAGGCCAAGCAAAGACTGCATTTCAGAGAATGAGAAACATATTAACCAACACATCCTTATCAATGAATGTTAGAAAACGAGTCCTAAAATGCTATATTGAACCTATATTGTTATATGGAAGTGAATCATGGACAATAGGCAAGTCTGCACAAAAATCATTGGAAGCAGCAGAAATGTGGTTTATTAGAAGAATGTTGCGAATCCCCTGGACAGCAAAAATAACTAATGAAGAATGTAGGAGAAGAGCTGGAGAGACAAAAAACCTTGTCAAAAAGATAAGAGAGAGACAATGTACTTTCATAGGAGAAGAGGGGGCATTGAAAATATTATAACAACAGGAAAAATAGAAGGAAGAAGATCAAGAGGAAGACCAAGAGAAATGATACTGGACAGTCTGACGGGATGGTGTGAGAGGAGATCACCAACTGAGCTGATGGCCTGCATGAAGGATCGTGTACTCTGGAGAAGCATAATAGCCAACGCCAGTCGGCACGGCACATGATGATGATGAGTAGAAAATAAAAGGAATTTCTTGAATCAAACAGTAAAAAAAAAAAAAAAGAATTTCAGAGTTCAAAATCTGAGGTTATGACTTTCCAGCCCTGATGTAAATGAAATGAAAGCTAGTTTCTAGTTTAGTTTTTTTTTTTTAAACTATAAAGATGCAACGCACTAGCGCTTTTAAAGATAGAAACTGGAGACTTGTGTAAGCTGCAGTATGGCTACATTCGTAAAAACTCAGGAATGTGTTTACTCTTAAAAAACCGAATCGGCCTGAAAAGAGGAAGAAAAAAAAATCTATTCCTCATTTTAAAATCTTGGCCACGCTTTTGTTGAATAGTGAGATTCGATAGTGGCTTTTTTAAATGCTATTTTTAAAAAAAATAACTGTATGGGACGCATTTTTTTTTCCAATAAAATTACAATAATCTAATACAGATTACACAGCTCTCCCTGCCAAAAAAAGAAATAAAATAATGTATGTTGTTGATAAAACAGTGGGGCTAATCTATTTTCCATTCAGTTCGCCATTTTACTTTGTTATTTTGAATGTGGCTGGCAGCAGTATGCTGGTCTCAGGTCGGAACTCACTGGCTGTATTTTTTTTATCTGCAGGAGTTTTTGTCCGTATTTATTTCTTTTGTCCGTTTAGTGTGTTGCGTTTGTTTATCCGAGGAATAATAATAATGATAATAAAGTAAAGGTAAAATCCTCATTTCCGTGCCATTAAAGCATATTGGGGGATAGGGTGTTAGGGCCGTATTTCCAAGACTGTGGGCACATGAAAGTGTCATGTGGCCAGTGCCACGCCTGGCCTTTTTTACCTTCCCAGATTTCTCTGGTACCCGTTTCTAGAGGCTGGGTGGACCCCCGGGGCATTTTTGGTGTTGTGGTACCAGAAAAAAAAATCCCCACTGCTTGGACTAGAACCTTGGACCACGGGATTAGTAGACTGAGCGCCTAACCACTCAGCCACCCAAGCCGCCAATAATAATGGTGATAATGTCACAAAACTTAAGGGAAGAACAAAGATGGGTGCATTGCTCACCGCGTCATGTGATTGTAGTTTCCTGATCTTGGAGATCTAGAGAAACGAGGGGTGGGGGAAAGGAAGGGGTTTCGTTAAGGAAGTAGCCACTTGGGTGTGAAACCTGGAAGAATGGGGCAGCAGAAGACCGACGTCTGAAAATGGCTGTATACGTCCACGTGAATGTAAGCATAGCTTGTCTGAGAGAAGTGTTGTCATCCTTCATTGCGGTGTCATCATATTTCCTGACAACTTGTTTACCGTCAGTCCTCATCATCCGACAGCAAACAACTCCGTAGTTGTCTAACAAACGGGTCTTTTTGGGCGTCCATCATGGAGAGTGTTCATTCAGGTCGTTGTTGCCCGCATGACCTCAACCGAAGAAAGGACTTTTACATTGCATACCTTTTTCTCTTTAACTGTTCTGTCAGTTACGTAGAACTAAAGGAAAATCTAGACGGCCACGTGCAAGTGTATTCAGACAAAGACTCGTGTATATTAGGGGAACCTGTTATATTAGGTCTGATGAATCGCAAAGGCTGGGCAAACAAACAAGTGACGATTTATAGTTTCGTTTCTACAGTTTACAAAAACATGTCAAATGTTTTAAATTAATCAATTTATACATAGCGATTTTTCATTCTTCGATTTATTGACGCCGAATTTCATTGTCCAGTTTATGTAAACTGAGTTTATAATCAATTGTCTGATCAATTTAGAGGATTGCGCAAAGATCTTCTTATTTGCATTCAGTGAAATAGACATCGAATCGAATGGGGAACTGGTTATAGCGGCCTGTGTGAATTCTTGAGACGGATCACATAAGCAGGCCTGTCTGCAGGGCGAGTGGTCTTGAGGAACACGACGAGCTCAGGCGGTCAGACTGGAGCTGGAAATGAGGCAGCCATGACTTTGCTGGATCTAGTAACCGAGGGCTTCTGAGCGATGCAACGGTTAGTGCTCTTGCCTTTCTCACACGGAGGTCGGAGTTTGAGGTCCGACACGAGGTACCACAGTCACCCAGGTGTACAAATGGTTGCCTGGCTCCTGGGGCTGGGGTGGAAGGAAAGGACTCTGATCGTTAGTGCTCCGACAGATGAAGGAAAATATGGACAATGACACTACATCCCTTATGTGCCTCTGTGGTTTCATAAGACTATGCTTCTAATAACTGGGCCAAGAATTCTTTGTTCCTACTATCGAAGTTAATATCATGAGCTCTGCAGGGCAGCTCTGGCAGTTATGCTTATATGTCTTGTGCTGTCTTTGTTTCAGATTAGTTCAGACTGCTTGTGTTTTCCATTCCACTTTTAGTCCATTTAGATATTTCTCTCTTTGCCTTCTTTTCTTACTTTCTCCCTTGAATTTTCTGGTCATTACTAGGTTCTCCAGCTTCTGTCTTCTCATGACACGCTTATGAAATTTTGACTGTCTTTTTCTTATCATTTTAACTAGTTTTCTTTGTTCTGAAACTTCTTTGATGTCCTCTTCGTGTGTTTTTATGGCTGTCCAGGGTATATGCTTCATCTTTCTCAAAAGTCACATCTTTTTGCTTCCAATTTCTTTGTCATCTTTTTTTTTACTGACTTAAGTTTAACAGTCATATAGCAATATTGCCTCTATATATTGCTCTTTTTTCCTCACTTTTAGGGACACTTTCTTATTTGTCAATATCTTCTTCATGTCATTAAAAGCTGCCTTTGCCTTACCTAACTTCATTTGTACACTTGCCATCAGCTGTTGTTGTTGTTGTTCCAAGGTAAATGAATTTTTTTTACTTGTGTCAGTGTCTTCCTGCTTGAAAGGACGTTGCACTTTAGTATAATTATTATTTTCGATATTACCCTTGTTTCTGTATTGTTGCTGTCTCTTTTACTTCTCTCTTCGATAATCTTGCTCTGCAAATTGCTTTCCCTTTCTGATGTTTTAACAATGTGATCTCCATGTCTCAGGTTATTGATAGGTTGGCCTCCTATTTGAATTGACATTTTTAATGCCTTTCATGATGTTTTCACTGTACAATGAGAATAAGATCAGGGACATTACGCGCCCTTGTCTTACACCTCATTTTACGTCTTGATACTCAATCATGTCATTGTTCACTCTTATTGCTGCTCTTTGGTTTCAGTAAATAGCCTTAATAATTCTCACATCCTTACCATCTAGCTTTTTCTAGAATTTGTATCATATCTTCATTTCTAACTCTGCCAATAGCTATCGTGCAATCAATAAAGCACAGGTATAGATCTTTGTTTACTTCTAGAGATCATTCTATTATAGTTCTTAATATAAACAAAATTTGCTTTGCTTGTGTTTTTTCCCTCAACAAAACCACATTGTTCTTCTGCGATTTCGGTTTTTATCTTAATTCACAGTCTCAGATTAATGGTTCTTAATAGTATTCTTTGTGATATGGCTCACTAAACTGATTGTGCTATGTTGACCACATTCTGTTCTAGTTTTCTTTGGAATTGCAATGAAAAACTGATCTGGACAGATCCGATGGTATATGTTCTGTGTCACAGACCATATTTAAGAGACTTGTTACTTTTTTTCTAACCTGAAGTCTCTCAGTGCCAGGAATATTTCTCTTGTGATGCTATCAGGTCCTGGTGGCTTCCTTGCCTGCATTTGTTTGATTGCATTTCTAACTTCCATTTCCAATATTGGTTGTCCTTCATTATTCATGCTTACATTGAACTATTCATTTCTCTGGTGAATATACAGGTCTCTTATGCGCTCTGACCATTTCCCCATGATTTCCTCTTTTTTTTCCATAATTACTTTACCCTCCTTTGTTGTCAAACAGCCTGTTGCTTTGCTTGTTCTTTTCCCACAAAATTCTTTCAGCTTTTAGTATAATTCTTTACCATTATAAAACTTTTTTTTCAATTTCATCACTTTTCTGTAAAAGCCATCCCTTCTTATTTGCATCGCATTCTTATTTCTTTGTTATTTTCTGCATACCTTGCGTAGTTATTTTTGTTCTTCCTTCTCTTCCTTCTCTTCTCCATCTATCCTAGAGTGTCATCTGTCGTCCATTTTGTCTTCGCTTATGTTTGTGCCTTTGGTACTGATGCCCCTAATGCTCTGTGGAATGAATGATTCTTGGTTTCCCATTTACCGTTTCCCATTTACATCTTGAAGTAATATTTCGTAATCTGATATTTTTAACTTGTATGTGTTGAATTTCTCTTTTTTTATTTCTTTATCTTTTCCTAAGACATCTATAGTTATTTTAGACTTTCTAGTAATTATTTTAACAGTCGTCAATTTTAACCTTAACTTTACTATTACTAATATATGATCAATATGGCAACCAGCTCCTGGGGCTGCGTTAGCTACCTGGAACTGCATTTCTGAATCTTCTGTTAGTAAGAATAAAATCTGTCTGCTTGCAGGTCTTATTGTCTTGTCTTTCTCAGACCTCCTGTCGCTGTTCCTTTATTAAGGAGCCTATTCTTAATAATCCTAATTTGTTTACCGTCTACACGATGTTTTTCAAGATAACAAGCTACACGTATGCTATGGAAAGTAACCGATAGTAATGATGATGATGATGATGATATCTGGGTTATTTTTTCTGTCACTCATTAGAATCATAATAATAATAAATTAGCGTTTATTTTAATACCCATGCGAAACTACTTATATATTCCAGACCACTTAGACCGTGTATCTGAGACCACTTATACCTTGTATTTGAGACTACTTATACCATGTATCTGAGACCACTTTTACCATGTATCCAAGACCACTTATACTATGTATCCAAGACCATTTATACTATGTATCCAAGACCACTCATACCTGTAACTGAGACCACTTATACCATGTACCCGAGACTACTTATACCATGTGTATGAGACCACTTTTACCATGTATCCAAGACCACTTATATCATGTGTCCGAGACTACTTATACCATGTATCAGAGACTACTTATACCATGTATCAGAGACTACTTATACCATGTATCAGAGACTACTTATAACATGTATCCCAGACCACTTATACCTTGTATCCAAGACCTCTTATACCATGTATCTGAGACCACTTATACCATGTATCTGAGACCACTTATACCATGTATCTGAGACCACTTATACCATGTATCAAAGACTGCGTATACCATGTATCCGAGACCACTTATGCCATGTATCCGAGACCACTTATACCATGTATCCGAGACCACTTATGCCATGTATCCGAGACCACTTATACCATGTATCCAAGACCACGTATACCATGTATCCAAGACCACTTATACCATGTATCCAAGACCACGTATACCATGTATCCAAGACCACTTATACCATGTATCCAAGACCACTTATACCATGTATCCGAGACTACTTATACCATGTATTCAAGACCACGTATACCATGTATCCGAGACCATGTATAACATGTATCCGAGACCACTTACACAATGTATCCGAGACCACTTACACAATGTATCCGAGACCACTTATAAAGTGTAGTTTTACCAATCTCTGTAGTGTCTCCTTTCACTTGTTACATTTTGTACCTGAAATATGAAGTTTAACTGAAAAAAAGGGAATTTTCTGCTAGACCAAAACGAAACCTCAGATTGTTTTTTCGTTACAAGTATATCTCTCTCTCTCTCTGAACCTTAAGTGCCCAGGGCACATGGGGCTTCCGCAAGGGTTTTCCACAAATGCCTGTCTTTCGCCTTTTTTTCTGCTCTTGCCCAGGTGAGCCCTCTATTGCTCAACATCCTTTCTGTTGTTCTTCTCCATGTCTCTTTTGGTCTACCCTTACTTCTGCTCCCCTGTGGTGTCCATCTTAGTGCTATTTTTGGTAGTGAGTTGTCAGTCATTCGGAGCACATGTCCCAACCATCGCCAGCGTCTTTCCTCAATAATTGTTGTCAGTGGTTTCATCTGCATTTCTGCCAATAAGATGTTATTTCTTATGGTGTTTGGCCAAAATATTTTTTTAATTCTACGTAAACATTTAGTCTGCAAAGAATTCAACTTGTTTTCTATGGTTTTGGTGATTTTCCAGCATTCACTTCCATAGAGTAGTACACTTAGAACATTACTCTTAAATATCCTGATTTTCATATTTATGCTTAGTTTATTTGATTTCCATATATTCTGTAGCATTGCAAAAGCCTGGTTTTGCTCTAGTAAGTCTGCTGTTGATGTCCTCTGTGTTGTCTCCATTTTCTACTACTCTGCTGCCAAGGTATACAAATTCGTTGACCTCCTCCACTAACTTGTTATCTACTCTGAGTACATTTCTGTTGTTCACATTTTGCTTCATTAACTTTGTCTTTCCTACGTTGATCTTTAGTCCTATGTTGTTTGCATTCTGGGTTAACTTGTTTATTTTATCTTGCATATCTTTGTGACTGCTTGATAATAGACAAATGTCGTCCGCAAAGTCAAGGTCCTCCAGCACTGTGTTAAGGGTCCATTGTAATCCTCTGCGTTTGTCTGATGTTGTCTCCTTCATTAACCAGTCTACTGCCAAGATAAATAATGTTGGTGATAGTACACATCCCTGTTTCACTCCTGTTTGTACCCTAAAGCTGCTGGAGGTATGTTCTCCACAGATAACTTTGCACTGAAAACCCTCGTATAGGGCTTTGATTACATTAACTATTTTATGGGGGAGGCCATGCCATCTTAGGATTTTCCACAGTGCATCTCTGTTGACACTGTCAAAGGCTTTCTCAAAATCTATGAATAATGCATATGTTGTGCTATGCCATTCATTTGCCTGTTCTAATATTTGTCTAAGTACAAATATATGGTCTATGCATGATCTTCCTTTCCTAAATCCTGCCTGCTCTTTCCGAAGTTTTTCCTCAAGTGTTGGTACAATTCTGCAAACAAGTATATTCATTCATTCATTCATTCCTTTGCATGTCCCTTGCGGAACTTTGCCTCCCAAACAGCACTCCTGTAGGCCTCTCGGTTGTGAGCAAGATGGCCTGCTGCTGCTGCATCCATTTCCAGATCATCAACGATGTCTTGCAGCCATCTTCGTTTCGGTCTTCCTCTTTTTCTTTTTCCCATTATGTATCCTTCCAATACGGTCTTCTCTAAATTATCATGACGTTTAATGTATATACAATTATATAAATGTACACATAGCCATTGTAGTAAAGTTGTGATAACAGAATGTTAGACAATTTAAAAAGCAAGAAAAGGTGACGAATAAAGCTGTTTCTGTTTTCTTTAGTAGTCTAACAAAAAAGATGACATTAACATGATACCACTGTTTGCTATGTAAATTTAACACCCCACATCCCCACACACACGCACACACATACACAAAGATCGAAGTCACAGATACTGTAGCATTGTCAATCCAGTTCCCCCCCCCCCTCTCTCTCTCTCTCTGTTCTGCTCACAAGGGACCTTCTAAACGTGCTGTTTCCCCACAACAGTCGACAGTGTGTGACTTGGCTTGTCGACTGTGGGCTTCCGCACCATAAGACAACATCTCCAGAATCGGTCACACTTGTAGAGATTAGCCGGCTCGAGATTGAGAGGTCGGTGTCACTGTTGAATAGATTTCCAGTAATTATCGTTTTCCTTCTTTCGCTCCACGCCTGAGGTTGAACAAATTCTTCATCTTCCCTTCTCTCGAGGGTTGGCAAACCAAGTGTTAAAAATGTTCGAGAAATTAAGCGGGTTACTATTGCTCTTTAAAAAAAAAGTAAAACAATTAAAGAAGCTGTGGAGAGGAACAGGCAGGACTACAAAAATAAGATTTTTAAGGGCATGCATCTTTCCCATCGCAACATATGCCTGTGAGACCTGGACACTTAACAAAACAGCTGAGAAACACATAAATTCCCTTAAATGCAAATGCTACAGAAGAGTTCTTCAAATATCATTGACACAAAAAATACCTAAACTACAAGAACTTAATATTGAAGAAGGTTGGCTAGTAAAGAGGATTAAACAGAGTAAACTTAAATATTTTGGTCACATTAAACATCGTGGTAATTTAGAGAAGACCGTCTTGGAAGGATGCATAAAGAGAAAAAAAAAGAGAGGAAGACCAGGGTGAATATGGCTGCAAGACATCGTTGATAATCTGCGAATGGATAGATCAGAGGCAGGGCATCTTGCTTCCAACCGATAGGCCTACAGGAGAGCTGTTAGGGAGGCAAAGTTCCTCAAGGGACTGACTGACTTCGAAGTTTTAGCAGTTATTATTTTGTTCCTCCCTGTATAAAGACAGTTTTTATCTCTCACCAGATGAAAGTTTTTGATCTTTCAACCCCGTGGTGCCTTCCAGACGAATATTCATTCGTAGGACTGATTCTTTTTAATTGATGTTATACAATGTTGCTCTTATTACTGCTGTATTACTGCTTTTGTTATATCTCCTTGGAACTGCAAGCATGGCTAGTTTTTGCCGCCGATACCTTAAAAGTATTGAGAGTCCTGCACTCTTTCGGCGGTTATTTGTTCAGTCACTGAGATGAGGTATAGCTTGGAGACGGGGGCGGGGGGGGGCGGAGGAGGGGCAGGGGAGTGTGCATTGCTTCTTTAGCAGACTCCATCGTCGTGGGAGACTATAATAATTCTTGCCCGTTAGCCTGTTACTGTGGGAACAGAGAGCTACGACAAGGTCTAGATCGGCTGTCAGTGGCTTCAAGCCTTTCTACATGCAAGCTCCACCTTTCAAAGGCCACCATCTCACGTGGCATGTCATAAATCCATGAACTATTAATTGTTTTTAGTCAAAAAAACAAAACACGGCAGTAATATAAGATCGAGAACGCAACCGCAGACCGCCTGAATATGCTTAGAGGATCATTTGCCGGTCCGCAGACAACAGGTTCGAAACCACTGGGCTTTGGTTCAACAACCCTGGCACAGACATGTCACGGGCCAATGACCGTCACGTCGGACGAGGCTTAACCTCCACAGTTTTCATTATTCTCCGGTGTTATATCACAGTTTTCATTATTCTCCGATGTTATACCACAGTTTTCATTATTCTCCGATGTTATACCAGTTTTCATTATTCTCCGATGTTATATCACAGTTTTCATTATTCTCCGATGTTATATCACAGTTTTCATTATTCTCCGATGTTATATCACAGTTTTCATTATTCTCCGATGCTATATCACAGTTTTCATTATTCTCCGATGTTATACCAGTTTTCATTATTCTCCGATGTTATATCACAGTTTTCATTATTCTCCGATGTTATATCACAGTTTTCATTATTCTCCGATGTTATACCAGTTTTCATTATTCTCCGATGTTATATCACAGTTTTCATTATTCTCCGATGTTATATCACAGTTTTCATTATTCTCCGGTGTTATACCACAGTTTTCATTATTCTCCGATGTTATACCAGTTTTCATTATTCTCCGATGTTATACCAGTTTTCATTATTCTCCCGTGTTATACCACAGTTTTCATTATTCTCATGAATCGCTATTTTTTACATACATAATTTCAACATAAAAAAGCGATTTGATATTGGATGTGTCATTTATTTTTGTATATGTTTATGTTTAAAAAAAAAGAATTCACTAAACCTGCACAATTTTATTTTTATTCTCGAAAGTGATTGAAAATACCGAAATAAGGTTCGTTTGATAGACAAGGGACAAAAAAATGACAAGAATGAGAAAAGAAAGGAATATATATATATATATATATATATATATATATATATATACATACACACAAAATTAATAAGCAAAAAAGTTGTCCTTACATTAGCGGTAATACACATCAGTGTGTCATACGAATACTTTCTGAAGATGTAGGTAGAAGCACCATGTGATTCTTCTTTTCTTTCATTAAAAGTTCCTTTTTTTTCTTCATGAAGGTAGGTACAGGTGTCTGGTTCAGTTTTACAAAAACGATAGAAAGTGAGTAGAAACAATAATGGCAGAAAATAAGACGAGTACACATAAATTAAGAACATACAACAGTCCAATATTTCGCTAAAAGGTTCTATTCAAAGATCACATACAAGAACAACACAACAGATAAAAATGAGAAAAATAGATGAAAAATAATTTTAAAAAAAACTTCGCTCTTTTTGTTTTATGTTTGTACATGTTTCCTTGTCTCTTTTCTTGTCTTTCTTTTCTTATCTTTCTTTCTGTGAGGAAATTTACTTCCCACAGTTTCACAGCTGTTAAACTTTGTCTCTTTGTACGCAAAATGTTAATATATTTTAACAGTTTCGATATTTGTTTGCAAGTTTTCTGGTGAATGGCATTGTGTGTAGTCTTCCATTCATAAAACAGTTCAGTTTGGTGTGTTTTTTGTTGTTATTATTCTTACGACTGAAAAGAGGCAAAACCAGAAATGGCATATTCAGACACAGTTGTAATAACACCAATATTAAAACATATCTAGAAACAACGATTAAAATCGTTTGCCACCTTACACGATTACCGCAGATAATACTGACTACCGCCAGGCAGTATACCGCATAAAACTCTACCGCAGACAATACTGACTACTTCTAGGCAGTATACCGCAGACAATACTGACTACTTCTAGGCAGTATACCGCAGACAATACTGACTACTTCTAGGCAGTATACCGCAGACAATACTGACTAACGCCAGGCAGTATACCGCAGAAAACTCTACTGCCAGACAGTATACCGCAGACAATATTGACTACCGCCAGACAGTATACCGCAGACAATATTGACTACCGCCAGACTAAGAATGGAATGAAACAAACGGAGATGCCGCCCACGAAGGAGGTGGATGGAGAAAAGAACAGAAACCTTACACGCCCCCCCCCCGCCTTATATGACGCAAGTCACTGAGCCTTTTCAAGAAGTCTGTTTCCTCTCTTACTCAGAACTGAAAGATATATGAAGAAAGAAACGGGACAAGACGTAACAATTTAAGAAAAGGTGTTCTTAACAATTTGCACCAGGTTTTCATGTTCAGAATGAAACTTTTTTTTCGGTTTTTTTTTATTTCAGTCATTTAGCAAATTTGTGTATTTATATCTCTGTTTTAATTCTGGCTAGATTCTACCCTATTTCTTCTCTTTGTTAATATTTAACTGTTTCTCGACTTCTCTATATTTATGTGAAATAATTACTTTCAATGGAGGCACCTTCCCATTGTTAAATGAATTTATCGTAAGTCGGTAGTTCAAAACAAGGGCAATAACCTCTGATTTTTAAAACAAGAACAATAACCCCTGATTTTTAAAACAAGGGCAATAACCTCTGATTTTTAAAACAAGAACAATAACCCCTGATTCAGCGAGGATCAATGAAATTAATGGAGAAACTTCTCATCAGAAATTTCCCCTCAGTTTTCTCACCACGTGTTGAAGATAGAGCTAGACCGCATCAATGTCTGTCTGTGTATGGGAGCCTGTCTCGTGGAGTTCTGATACGAATCTGCTTTCTGAGGCAGCGAGAGACATTGAGAGACGGTGTTTCTGTCTTCCCTTTGTCAATACCTCGTGATGGTCTGCCCAGGCGGAGACAACCCTCAATGTCTCCGTGATGAGTTCTTGCAGCACGTTTGAAGAAGTGAACGGGTGGCGGGGATTTTGGAGGGGGGTATGAATGGAAACTGCAACTGGTGACATGCAAGGCAAGGATAATAAAGGACGAGGTTATGTGGGGGTGGGGGGGTAGGTAAGGGGAGAGAAGCATAGAAACAGGTTTAAACTGTGGAGTTCGAAGGCAAACACACGGCCTCTGCGTTCTGGTTGTCGCCCCTTGATATCAAAGTACAGGAATTGAACATCCACCCTGTATAAAGCAGTGGGTTATAGAGCAGGGTCTCTAGATAATACTTCTGAACTCTTCGACCGCACCGATCGTTATGGAGCGTGCAAGGTTTGGCAAAAAAGCAGAGCTGGTAGTAAAGACACTTCGAGATTATTTTTCCCCCCATACACGTTGCTTTCAGTTCTCTTGAAGAAGGCCGGAATGTATTTCGGAGACCGCTTTAAAGATTTTTTTTTGTTTTGAAACAGCTGGGGACCGAACAGCCTTTTATTTGATAATCTCGGGACTAAAAGAAAATGAGAAGTGTCTGTGGTAAAACCTGATAATAAATAAATAAAAACAGAGTGTACACTGAAAATAAATGAACTATATTTCGAAGAAAAAGGAACGGAAATGGCGGCGGGACAAGAGCATGAACGATTATTTCCGTTCAAAAGTGTTCTTCAATAAGAACATCACGAGGGAAAATATAAAATTAGGTACATCACAGTCACGGCATCTCGTAAATCAGCACAGACAGTTTGGAGATCATTAGCATAGAGAATGCAGATTAAGGCAAGGGTTACCTATATAAAGCGCTTTTAAAATGTTAAGCAAATGGAGATCTTATATCTTATATCCTTCCCGTGCCGTTAAACGTCACATAGGGCTAGTAAAGTAGTTCGCCAATCTCAATGGAGATATGTGATAGAAATGTTGCAGCTCTTCGACAGCTCGGTCACATTTTAAGTACTGAAGGTTTCACACAGCACTACAACCAAGGAAATGCACAGGAGATCCAGTATGCGTGGAGGGTAACCAAAGCGAAAATCTCTAAGGACAAAAATTAACAATATCAATGAAGAAACCCGGATAAAAGCCGGGACAAACCCGGACGATACAGAAAAGGACACCATTAGGTTAAAGGTAGGCGGGAAGAAAAATAGGGAATTTGAAACTGTAGAAGATGAAACGAGGAAGAAATGAGCTGAAATGACTTGGTCAAGACAGTTCTAATCTGGGGGGGGGGGAGGGGCTGGGGGAGGGGTTTGTCTCTGAATTGTGAAGGAGGAGGGAAAGAATGTGGGCTGCATTTCCCTTATCGTCGTTTCTAGCACACTTCCTCTTATCCAAATTATCGTTTCTAGCACACTTCCGTCATGATTTAAACGTCATGATAATTTAGAGAAGACCGTATTGGAAGGATACATAATGGGAAAAAGAAAAAGAGGAAGACCAAGACGAAGATGGCTGCAAGATATCGTTGACGATCTGGAAATGGATGCAACAGCAGCAGGCCATCTTGCTCACAACCGAGAGGCCTACAGGAGTGCTGTTTGGGAGGCAAAGTTCCGCAAAAGACATGCAAATGAATGAATGAATGAATGAGCACACTTCCTCTTATCCAAGTTACTAGTACATTTCTCCTTATCGTCTGTTCTAGCGCATTTCTTCTTATCCTAGTTACTAGTATACTTCTAATTATCCTAACTTCTAACACACTTCTTCTTTTCCTAGTTATTAGTATACTTCTACTTATCCTATCACACGTCTTATCCTAATTATTAGTATACTTCTACTTATCCTAACTTCTGACACGCTTCTTCTTATCCTAGTTACTAATATACTTATACTTATCCCAACTTCTAGCACACTTCTTCTTATCTTAGTTACTAGTATACTTCTACTTATCCTAACTTCGAACACACTGCTTCTTATTCAAGGTACTAGTATACTTCTGTTTTCTTCATTGCTAATACACTTTTAAAAATATAAATAGGAAACAACGAGGCTTTCGCACGGTAAAGTAAGAGAACATGGTTTTGTAGGATTAGACCCAAAAAATCGTAGACAAAGCACTTCAGTGAGACATGAGAGAAAGAAAAATCACATGAGAATTACTTTGGATTCGAACCACCGACTCCGGTATGACGAGCAGCCGTCTAGCCACGAGATAACAGGGTACTAACGAACTGCCCTATCTCGCATCTCCAAAAAAAAAAAAAGGTGTTTGAAAGCGAAGTCATTAATAACTGTTCCTGAAACTATACCTGAAATTAACTTCGTGTAAAAAGTATTCGTTCGTTAGTTGTTGTTGTTGTTGTTCAGGTATGCACCAGTCATGGCAGTAAACCGTGTGTATGTTTGTCTAAAGTTGGTACCTGCTAGAGAGACTGAATATAAGGTACGGAATTTCTGTGTCATGATCTCGTTTCTTTCCATGTGTCACGATCCTCGTGTCGACTGAACAGTTACTAATGACGTCGCTTTCAAACATCCTTTTTTTTTTGGAGGTGCGAGATAGCGCATTTCGTTAGTACGCTGTTCTTTCGTGACTAGGCGGCTGCTCGTCCTACCAGAGTCGGTGGTTCGAATCCCAGGTAATTCTCTTGTGATTTTTCTTTCTCTCACGTCTCACTAAAGTGCTTTGTCTACGATTTTTTCAAGGTCTTATCCTACAAAACTGTGTTCTCTTGCTAATACACCTGTTCTTTTTCCCACTGGTAAATACTACTGTATTTGCTCATTGCTAGTTTACTTCTCATTTTCCTCATTGCCAGTACACTTGTTCTTTTCCTTATTGATAGTACATTTCTTCTTGTCCTCTTTTCTGGTATACTTCTCCCTTTTCTCACGTCTGGTACATCCTCATTTCAAGCGTACATATTATCAAAGCATTAGTTTACTTTTCACTGCTGTGAGTGCTGTCTGACTGGAGTCCAGTATTTTTGTCGAAGTTGGCATTCTTGATAAATCCAGCGTTTGTTTCCTTGCCACGGCGGCTAACTATGGTTTACATCTTCTTCTTGTCTGTCTTCTTATGCCATTAGCGTTGCAGGGAGTTTCATGTAGGAATATATTTACTGGCCCAGAGCAAGGTGAGAGGTCTAGGTAGCTGTCATGTTATGTTTCCTCAGTGTGTCCTTCATCCCATCTATTCACTTTTTCTTTGGTCGTCCTTTAGCCCTATATTCAGATATGTTCGAAGTGTATGCAAGTGCAGGTGATTGTTCTGGACTCATGCCTATGAAATGCCTGAACCGCTTAACTTTCTGATTTTCGATATAGTCCATCATAAGCATATCACCCTCTAGTGTGCTGACAGGTCAAGGAAAATAAGGGCACTAACACCATATCCCAATGTGCCTCCAAGGCATGACAGGGTCACCTTTACCTTTTACCTACCATCATAAGCGTTGTTCTCACTATTTGCCAGATTATTTTATTTCGCGCTTGATCCATTTTTGTCTCGTTTACCATATTTCTTAAGTATTTCATCTCGCAGGCTGTTATCTTTCTGTGACGGTATTAAGCGAGTGTCCATGTACGACACTGATAGCACAGAACTGGGATGAATATTGTTTGAGTGTCCATAGGATATATGGATGTTTCAGGATTTGCGCAAGTTGACAAGTAACATTGCTTGCTTTATGAGTTCTATATTCAATTTTTTTAAGGTCTATTTTCGCATTCTTTATGGTTTAAATCAACCGCGTCAAATGAGTTCATTAACTGATGAGTTATTTGAAAACGCAACCGGACGCAGTGTAAAAAATATCTTCACTTTATGTTTCATAGCGAACTCCTGCGCCCAGACACTTCAAGCCCAGAAGTTCGAACAGTAATTCTAGAGACACTGAGGAGCTTGAGGAGGATGAGGCTGAATGTGCTGTAAAACAAGTAGGGCTTGTGGGGGCGGGGGGGGGGGGAACGGGGACGGGGGACGCAGGGGCTGAGATAATGAATAGCGATAATGTTTCGTAAAAAGTGACTCCAAGACTAAATACCAGTTACTCGCTCTATAACTTTATGTACTGAGGTGGCTGACAGTCTTCATGAATCACTGCTACTTTAAAAGCAGTTTTTGTTTGTGTGTGTGCGTGCGTGCGGGCTGTTTCTTCACATTTCTATACATTTCATTACATTTTAAATACTGAAGGCTTCAGATAGTGTTATAACCTCCAGTCTTCTGTTACAGTGCCATCAGCTTCCACATTATTTTGAATGAAGCGTGCATGTATTATGTAAAATAATAATTCTTTCTGTCGAAAACAAAACGGAGGTGTTTAAAAAAAAAACAGTTTGTCTCTCTCAACTGCTCAAGAAAACAGCGGAACTAGCGACAGTTTGTCTCTCTCAACTGCTCAAGAAAACAGCGGAACTAGCGACAGTTTGTCTCCCTCAGCTTACAGAACAAATGAAACAAAACTAAACAGAAACTTGGACAGTCATCACGTGAATTTATCAAAGACAGTGAAAACTACTCAAGTTACGCAGTTTAGTACGCTGTCTTTAAACAAGTAAATTATGCGTTCAGTTAAATGTATAGTTTGCTTATATTCTTCAGCCTTGCCATATAATAACATTACGCAGCATTTTCAATGTTCATTAATAACTTACTAACGAAGCCGAACTCTCGCCAGCGTTGTTAGACTAAGACATACTGAAGGGCAATGACATTCATCGTATGCGCGAGTTTTACTGGTCTTCTAAATGAAGTGCATCAGAAAAGACTAATACGAACAGATTTCAGACCCGTTTAATTCATAGAACAAGGAGTCCCAGATTTTCAAAAGATCTTGTATTTCATAGGATCGTTCTTTACTGGATCTATCTGTTAAACGCATTTAATTACTTGACGAAGTTAAAAAAAAGAAAAACGAAGTATTAAAATAACCAGAGATACGATACCCGCTAAAGTTAAGATATTCGTGTCTGAAAATCTTGAAAACCAACAAACAAACAAACAAACAAAAACTGATGAAATAATTACATCTTGTGTTTTCCATATGTTGTTGCGGATCAGAGGTTGAAAGTACAAGTTTTGTTGTCAATTTAAAATGTTTGAGCGCTCTTTACATATTTATTACTCATTGTACTAAACTGAATGTTTGAAAGTTGATTCTGAAGTTGAATGATGATGGCTAGAATGTGAGCCCGGCCCAAGGTGTTCAGTTCTTGATCCTTTGAAAGTAAAGTTCCTCGTTTATTTCTTAGCTTTCTCTTGAACAACTTGAGAAGAACTTTACAGTGGGGCGTCCTCTAACCCTCAACAAATGAAGCTTTTTTAAAAATCACATATAACTGTATGCGCTTACTTTGCTTCGGCCATATTAACTAGTAAAGAAGAAACCATCCATTGAATATCTAATATAGTAACTTCTCTGTTGTAATCACTTGTAATGTTTCTCTCTATTGTAATCACTTATCTAATATAGTAACTTCTCTGTTGTAATCACTTGTAATGTTTCTCTCTATTGTAATCACTTGTAATGTTTCTCTCTCACTTGTAATATTTCTCGATTAGTTTACTCTACAGCGGCAAGATATAACTACCTGTTTGTCACCTTTTTTTTCTGTAATTTTTAAACTATCCAGCTCAGTTTCTAAGCAAATATGGCACTTATGTAACTACCAATACAGCACCGTCACTTATATTTTCGATAAGAATGTACTGTAATAACTCAAGATGTATTCAGAGACCATCACACTAGGAACCACAACGTATGCTTCGTTCGTTGGTTTTCCACTGGGAAAATCGCTTCATCGCTTTCAGGGCATATATTCGCTTCGCCCCACGTTCTAGTTCGCACCTCAGTACAGGTGTTGCAAGCAGCACATAGGCACTCCTATCTCTCAGGCCAGTTTCCGTGGTAGATTTCCTAAAATTCTGTCCCGGGAACCTCATTTTGCCATTTCCAACAGCCCAGAAACTTCTAATGTGCGTGACAATGCACACGGAGGTTCGGTCACACTGTCTAGATATCAGGGGAATGTATTACTGGAAGATTCGCGTCTGATGTGATTCGAACCCGCGATCTCCCAAAAACCCGAGGCAAGAGTCTAATCCAGAGACCACGCATCCGCACGCAGCTACACTTAACGGCATCGTGACTAATGAGTTAGTTCATGTGGACTTCGATGCAGAAATATCAGCTAATGTGAGCTCGCTATGTTTTAATAGGTGTTCGTGAATCCAGCGTTCTCACTTTTATTACTCACTGAACATGAAAAAAAAAATATGAAAAAGCCTTCGGAAGTTTTCAGTACTGCTTCATTGACCTTCTTCTTCTATTTCTTCTATTTCTTCTTTTTCTTCTTCTTCTTCTGAAACCCAGAAAGTGGCACTTTCTACATACGAAAAAAGGCGTTTATGACGATAAGACATACTGATTCGAACTGTAATGAAATATACAAGATTAAAATCGTTTTTTTTAAATTCCAAATCACAAGAGATTTAC
Organism: Achatina immaculata; assembly: GCA_009760885.1. Lineage (NCBI taxonomy): Eukaryota > Metazoa > Mollusca > Gastropoda > Stylommatophora > Achatinidae > Lissachatina > Lissachatina immaculata. The sequence goes on along the minus strand of CM019717.1, from coordinate 46,886,677 downwards.
ACAGACAAAAAAGTTTAGAATATTGTACATTAGCTTTATTTTAGAGTATTGTACAGTGGCTTTACTTTAGAATATTGCACAGTGCCTTTGTTTTAAAACATTGTACAGTGGCTTTATTTTAAAATATTGCACAGTGCCTTTATTTTAAAACATTGCACAGTGGCTTTATTTTAAAACATTGTACAGTGCTTTTATTTTAAAATATTGCACGGTGCCTTTATTTTAGAATATTGTACAACGGGTTTATTTACACGTCTTTTTATTTCTCGAATAACATTTTTATTTGTTTTTTTTTTTAATATTGAGCGAATTTTCCATTTCTTGAATAAAAATTTGGGATCGAAGGAAAAGTGATATCTTTGTGAGAGTACAATAACAAGACCCCAGTCAAGATCGCTTTGACGCTACCCTCAGACCAACGAAAGAAATGGACTGGCTCAGAGTGGTAAGAGATTTTCCAGAATAGTTGAAAGTATTTGTGTCCTTTGGCGGCACGTCGAAGTATGACTGGGTGCGGTGCGGAACAGGGGGGGCACAAACGTGTCGAATGAGTAACAGTGTCGTCACTGCTTTCAAGATGGTGGTCGGTTCTGTGGGTCGCGCTTCTGAGCTTGGTGCTATGGCACCACTGTGAGCTGTGCGCTTCACACAAACAGCATTTATGATTCTTCGTTATGTCTACTCGGCCAACGGTGAACTGTGATGGCCTTTTGTGTATCCTGGTTCGGTTTTGGGCCTTGGCTACGGAGTTCGTGCCGAGAGCGAGTCTGACTAGTTTCGCATTTGGACCTGTTGTAGTTTCCAAAATGGCGTTATCATTGAGTGGTTTATTATCGAGAGTAACTACGAGCATACGAGTACCTATCGATGAACATTCTGTGTGATATTCACTGGCACAAGCGGTGCAGGGATTATGGGAGTGTCTCGTTCGCGGTGATACCGAGAACCTAGTCAAACTCAAACTCAGGTTCATTAAGTTCCCTTCAGATGTGGCGTAAAACCAACATAATTTCTTACACTGTATTCGGTATATTGATTGTGATATCTTCACCAGAGCACCTCTCTATAATGATGATCATATAAGAAGGTCGTATATAATCATCATTATGGAGATGTGCTCTGGTGAAGATATTATCTTTTACGAAGAGACTCTAATGATCTTATATTACAATCATTACAAAAAAGACGCTCTGATGATCTTCACTAGAGCACCTCTCTATAATGATGATTATATAAGACCTTATATGATCATCATTATAGAGGGCTCTGGTGAAGATCTTATATCACAATCAATATACCGAATGCAATACAAGAAATTATGTTGGTTTTATGCCACTTCTGGAGGGAACCTAATGAACCTGAGTTTGAGTTTGACTAGGTTCTCGGTATCACCGCGAACGAGACACTCCCATAATCGCTGCACCGCTTGTGCCAGTGAATATCACACAGAATGTTCATCGATAGGTACTCCTATACTCGTAGTAGCGTCTCTCTTTAATGATAATATGAGATCTTCAAAAAAAAAAAACGTCTCTCGATATAATGATTGTGATATAAAGTCTTCATCAGAAGATCTGTTGCAAAGAACTTCTGCAGAAAGATTATTCATCATCGTCAAAGATTACTGTTAAAAAAAAAAGCTGGGCTGAAATGGTGAACTCGTTCACATAGAAACCCATTGCAGACTTCAAACCTACGTACGTCGAGATGCAGATGAAGCCATTGACATTGATTACTGAGGAAAGACGTTGGTGCATGTGCTCCGGATGACTGGTGACTCATTGCCAAAAAAAATCAGCACCAAGATGGACGTCACAGGGAACAGGAGTAGCGGTAGACCAAAGGAGACATGGAGAAGAACAGAGAGGGTGTTGAACGATAGAAGACTCACCTGGACAAGGGGGGGGGGAGGGAGATGAAAGACAGCCATTTTGTAGAAACCCTTTTGGAAGCCCTATGTGCCTTGGGCAACTGAAGGTTCAGAGAGAGAGAGAGAGACCATTAGGTATTAGTTTGAGAACCGCTCATATAGAGGACACCAAATAATATATTTGTAGAGGAAACCAAATAATATATTGTTTTCCTAGCTCCGGTGTAAAAGGCCAAATAAGATTTATTCCGCTCCACTCATCTGCAGGGAGATATCGTCTCTACGCATGCGCAGACTGCAGTTTTTAAATATACCACCAAAGGCCCCCCCCTACCCTACTCTTAAAAAAAACCCCACCGTGTTCTGCTTCCCCCCACCCCCGTGGGACATTAATATTGATCTTGTTCAAACTGCCAGGTTCAAGTAGCGTTGTCGTGCTTGTAATATGACGCAAAGCAACGTAGGTCCCAGGACATGCTCCACGCTTAACAGTATAGTGCCGGTCGGCCCCGTAACGCAGCTATAAATTATGCTCCTGGCCCGTGTCCTGTCACGTAAATATCACGTGAGAATTTCCACTCTGTAGAGCGATCCAGCTCATGAATCTCTAGCACGAGGATGAAGCTGCTGTAGAACCTCCTTCTGACTGCTAAACTGAGTTCTTTTTTTTTTTCCCTATAGCTTCCACGAAATACAGGTATGGAGGTGGATAAGGAGGTGGTTGCGTTGTTTAGCTTCAATTTTCCGGCACTGATCCCAAAATTATACTCACTGGCAACCTTCATTGCCGGTGGGGAACATGACCTGAAGAGTTTCAGATATCTGGTGTATCCACATGCTTCCATCCTTGGTGAGTCAGGTCTTTCCGTGATTACTCACCTCCCTGATATTGTATATACAAGTGAATTTCTTTCCATACGTCTGATGTTGTACGACATACTTGCACATAAGTGATTTTTGTGTGAATGACTTGCATTGTATAGGGATAAGAGACTACGGTAGAAACAGCATTGTATGACTTGCATTGTATGACTTGCATTGTATGACTTGCATTGTATAGGGATAAGAGACTACGGTAGAAACAGGTTCTAGTAATGAAGATAGATAGAAGTGTACGGTGCAGTTTTACAAAAAGATAGAATGAGGAAATTGGGCAGAAACAAGAATAGTAGAAAGTAAGATGAGCACATATAAATGAAAAATATACAACAGTCCAATATTTCGGCAGAAGTCTTTTTCAAGGATCATATATTAAAAAAACAACAGATTAAAAAAAACACACACGTAGATGAAAAAAATAATACTCTACTTCGTGGTATCATTTTTTTATGGAGGCATACACAAGAAAGATACCAAAAGGCTAAGTCTTTAATTTTTCATCAGTTTCTCGCGTTTTTATCTGCTGTGTTGTTTCTCTATCTGTCTATCTATCTATCTATCTATCTATCTATCTATCTATCTATCTATCTATCTGTCTGTCTGTCTGTCTGTCTGTCTGTCTGTCTGTCTGTCTGTCTGTCTGTCTGTCTGTCTGCCTGCCTGCCTGTCTGCCTGCCTGCCTGTCTGTCTGTCTGTTTGTGTCTCATTGCGCCCACAGAGGCATTGTATATTACAATCTGCGCCATAAACAAAGTCATCTAATTATATCACCAGTGAGAACGAATTATGTGAATTTAGAAAACAGAGACATAGCCGAACAGCCGACATAGCAGAAATACTATTGTATGAGCACAATTTTTAAACATCTTTGCTTTCTCTGAGTCAAATGAAAATAAGCCTGGACCTAACAACGTCATAGTATCAGACTTACTTGTCAGTAGTCTCTGCCATTGCCTACACATCTCTGCCGTTGCCTACACATCTCTGCCATTGCATACAAATCTCTGCCGTTGCCTACACATCTCTGCCATTGCATACAAATCTCTGCCACTGTTTCACCAACCGAAGAATACCGACTTCATGAAAGTCTTTAGGGCTGCTGTCACAACAAAGACTGTACATTCTCGCACACTGCGTCATCCGAGTCAAATTTCTTGCTTCTCTGACTCTTCTGAACTTCCCAGCCATATTCAGGTAGTTCTTCTGCTTCGTTGTATTAACCACATGAGATCTGGCAGTGTCATGCTGAAGTATGACACCGTCTCATGTAGAGAGTAGTGTTTTTTTTAACGCTATGGAGTGACTGGATCAAGAGGAAGACAGACCATGCCTCATAAGAATTCTTTTGTGTGGATGCGGAAACCATTGGCTTCTGTCATTGTTTGCTTGTGTGTTTTTATTATTGTTCTGCTGATAGTTTGAATGGTTTGAAGGAGTCATCATCATCATCATCATCATTGTCGTCGTCATCATCATCATCATCGTCGTCGTCATCATCATCATCGTCGTCACCGTCATCATTGTCGTCGTCACCGTCATCACTGCTGTCGGCGTCGTCATCGTCGTCGTCATCATTGTCGTCATCGTCGTCATTGTTGTCGTCATCATTGTCATCGTCATCATTGTCGTCGTTGTCGTCGTCGTCATCATCATCAACATTAACAACATCTATCAAGGTTTCATCACCATCATTAAACTTCTTATTTGAAATGGTCGAGACGATTTGCTCCCCCCCCCCCCGCCTCCCTCCAGCGTGTCGTTCTTGCGTGGCTCGTCCGAATCTGGTATCCTTTTTTTTTTTTAGTCTGTCACTCAGGAGATTGCTGTCGCCCGTCAAGATGTCAAACTGTTCGTCTAATCAACTGCCTGTTTCATCTTGACACACTTCATAATCATATAAAGACGAGCTGTCACAACTGGTTTGCAACATATAGTTTTTAGCTTACTATCGCCATTTTCACTGCCCGGAAGGAAAGCAATGGTAAACTACCTTCTGGAAACATACCAAGAAACCCAAGCAGCATTCATGGACAGTCAAATAGGCAAAAGATCTGGTGGTGAGTCCCCCAGGCCAGATAGATCTAATTTTAACACTGGGGAAAAGTGTGAGGCAGAGGTCAGTACTAGTAATTGTGATGACGGACAAAATCCTGACGGTGTTACCAAGGAAAACCCCTGTATCAAACTAAAAAGAAAAATAAGAGTAGGAACATGGAATGTAAGAAGTATGTATGAGGGAAAATATCAAGTAATAAGTGACGAGATGAAAAGAACGCGGATACACATTTTGGGAATCTGCGAACATCGATGGAAAGGATCAGGACACTTTAAGAGCGAGAATGATAATATATTTATATATTCTGGCGGAGAAGTAGGAAGAAAGAATGGAGTGGCTTTTTATTTGGACAAATCAACATCAAACACATTACTAGGCTACAATCCAGTAAGTGATAGAATCCTAACAATCAGACTTAAGGGCATTCCTAGAAATGTAACAGTCATCCAGGTATATGCACCTACATCAGCAGCAGAAGAAGATGAAGTAGAACATTTTTATAACACACTGCAGACGACAATGGACCAGGTACGGAAAAATGATATTGTATTTCTAATGGGTGATTTTAATGCAAAAATTGGTACAGAAAGAGCAGAAGACGAAGGACATGTTGTAGGGAAATTTAGCATAGGACACAGAAATGAGGCAGGTGACAATCTAATGGCGTTTTGTATGGAAAATGAGCTAATGATCGCTAACACACTTTTTAAACAGCATCCAAGAAGACTTTACACATGGACATCACCTGATGGGAAAACCAGGAATCAAATAGATTACATTTTAGTGCAGAGAAGATGGAGGTCAAGCATAACATCAGCAAAAACTTTACCAGGTGCTTATTGTGACACGGACCATGAGTTATTAATAGCAGACATGAAGATAAAGATAAAAAAGATAGTTATGGGATCAAGACCACTCCGCTTTGACCTTACAAATATACCAGAACAATACGGTATAGAAGTGAAGAACCGTTTCGAAATCCTGATGGCTGTACAGGAAGAGATGACACCAGATGAATTGGCTACGCAGGCCAAAGATATCTTAGTAACAACAGCTAAAGACCTGATTCCAGTAAAGAAAACACAAAGGAATAGATGGATCACAGCAGGTACACTAGAACTGATAAAACAATGTAGAGAAATGAAGACGCAATGGAGAGTGACAGACAACAACAAAGATAAATATAAAACTTTAACAAAAGAAGTACGAAGAAACATAAGAAAAGACAAAAAACAATACATACAAGATTGTTGTGAAAGAATAGAAGAACATCAGAGATGTGGAAGAGATAGAGAAATGTTTAAAGAAATGAAGACATTGACGAGAAATGTCACACCTAAGCTAAATGTAATTTGTGATGAGATGGGGAATACCCTGACAGAGACAGAGGAAATTCTGGAAAGATGGAAGGAATATTGCAAAAGAATGTATGAAACAAACGACTGTGGCAGCAGAAATCAACAGTGTGAATTATTATTGCAGGAGAAAGAACCCGAGCCGACAATGGACGAAGTTTTATGGGCAATAAAGAGTCTGAAAAATGGTAAATCACCAGGATGTGATGAGATAACCGCTGAATTTATTAAAGCAGGAGGAAAGGAGTGTGCAACAATCTATCATGCACTATGTGAAAAGATATGGCATTCAGGTATTTGGCCAAAAGAATGGAAAAGAACTGTATTCATACCACTGCCAAAAAAGGGTAACCTGAAATTATGCACCAACTACAGAACTGTTGCCCTGATTAGTCATGCCAGTAAAATTCTGTTAAAAATCATAATGGGTAGACTTCGAAAGAAAATAGAAGAAGAAGTCAATATGGTCCAAGCTGGCTTCAGGCAAGGAAGAGGATCAAGAGATCGTATATTCAATCTAAGATTAATAATAGAGAAATGCAGGGAGTTTAATGTGAATCTATATTTATCCTTTATAGACTACTCAAAGGCATTTGATTGTGTACAACACCAGAAACTTTGGGAAATAATGGAAAAAATGGGATTTCCAACACATTTGATACAATTAACATCACTGCTGTATTTAGACCAACAAGCAGCAGTAAGAATAAATGGTGAAACAACAAGTTGGTTTGACATAAAACAAGGGGTCCGTCAGGGGTGCATATTGTCACCCTACTTATTTAACTTGTATACTGAAAATATAATGAGGAATGTTAGAGAAGATGTAGACAAGGAATATTACGATGCCATAACAGTTGGAGGTTATGAAATACCAGAGATTAGATATGCTGATGACACAGTATTGCTGTCCACAACACAAGAAGGAATGGAAAAACTCATTATGTCAGTCCGCAAGAACAGCGAAGAGCAGAACCTCTATCTTAATGCAAAGAAAACTAAAGTGATGACAACTGACAAAACAAACAAGGCAACTGAAATATGTATCAATGAGGAAAAACTGGAAGAAGTGGAGAGTTTTGAATATCTTGGATCACTACTAACTAATAATGGAGATACAATGAGGGAAATTAAAAGGAGGACATCTATTGCTCTTCAGAAAGTAAAACAAATAAAGAATCTCTGGAGAGGAGCAGACAGAACCACAAAAATAAGATTTTTAAGGACATGCATCTTTCCTATCGCAACCTATGCCTGTGAGACCTGGGCACTTAACAAAACAGCTGAGAAGCACATAAATGCCTTTGAATGTAAATGCTATAGAAGAGTTCTCCAAATATCGTGGACACAAAAAAGAACAAATATATCTATACTACAAGAGCTTAATATTGAAGAAGGCTGGCTAGTAAAGAGGATTAAAGAGAGAAAACTTAAATATTTTGGCCACATTAAACGTCATGATAATTTAGAGAAGACCGTATTGGAAGGATACATAATGGGAAAAAGAAAAAGAGGAAGACCGAAACGAAGATGGCTGCAAGACATCGTTGATGATCTGGAAATGGATGCAGCAGCAGCAGGCCATCTTGCTCACAACCGAGAGGCCTACAGGAGTGCTGTTTGGGAGGCAAAGTTCCGCAAGGGACATGCAAAGGAATGAAATGAATGAATCGCCATTTTCACTCTTAACATGATTGTACAATTCTTTCGCTTTTGGTTAAGACAGTGGTACTTTATACCCCTTTTTTTACATGTAAAAGTAAACATATTTTACAAAACATTAGCGGAAAAAGTTCCCGTGAATTTTTTTTCCCCTAATTTGCGGCGAAATGCAGTCTTTACAAAATGCTCAAAATCCAGACCAAAGTCAAAATTGTCAGGTTTTCCTATTCATGATCCTACTTGCCTGATTATCCTCCGAACGATTTCGCTGGTTGCTTTTTACTAGTTTATATATATATATATATATATATATATATATATATATATATATATATATACAACCCTGTCAAGGTACGCGACGATCTCCAAAACTTTCGGTTTTTCTATTTCTTAATCGGTAACTTTATCTGTTTATGAGTAATTGCCTATCAACGCGACCATTAAACTTAAAACTGTTCTCCTAGAAAGTACAACGAGGAGAGTCGCAAGTCTAGAGCAGAAACAATAAAACATTCAAAACTCCAACACTTTGATTGTCCTTGCAAAGGCAGAGAAGGTGCCCGTAAATACAGGACGTGCAGTAAGATGGCCTGCTGCCAAGTGTTCCTTGACCTACATTTGCACATAGTCTTGATGAGGGTGTCATAAAGCGTGCCACTCTAGTTTTGTGCATTTATTTTTGTAGCATTTCTCAAGATATTGCCTGCCAGTTTCGGATTATGGTCATCATTACCTTGTCAGTCAATGACTGACATTTCAAAGTCATCTGGGCACGTTCATTCACTATACTGCAGATTTTAGGATTTTTTTTTCTTAATTTCTTTACTCATTTAAAGGGGACCATGCCAATAATTAGTTATTTACTTGTGATTTACTTAGATAATACTCTACATATACATGTAAGGGTAAAACTGGGGCGACCATCCCCAACCCTGCGCGTTACAGGTGGCGGATGGTGAAAGTCCTCCAGATATGGAGGATCCCTGTGAATAAGGATATACCCAAATAAGCAGGCGTGGACCAACTGGCGGTAGTCTCAGAGAGTGAGGTGGGCTCTACTACTCCTATAAAATGCCTCATGTGCTCAGTGAAGAGAATATCAGGCGGGTAAGAGGCGCCTTAAAACCTCTTGCTCCTGCTGCCTTGCAGTTGGACAAGGAGTCCAAAGGCTAGCGGAGAGTCCGTACACAAACCGGCAGAAGGCAACAGGAAACCACTGTTGTAGCTCCCAAGAACAGTTATACTTATTCAGAGTAATAGATTTGTCATGAACGACGTTAATGGATGTTCCTCTGGAACAGCCTCGTCCGATAGGGCAGCCCACGAGCCACAGGTGAGGCCAGATCGTCATCAAGCTACTGGTGGCAAAACTAACAAGTTCAAAATAGCAACATGGAATGTCAGAGGATTATTCCAGGCTGGAAAATGAGAAAATGTAAAGAGGGAAATGGAAAAGATGAAGATCAACATATTAGGAATGAGTGAAGTTAGATGGACAGGTGCAGGGAAGATAAACTCTGATAAATATACAGTAACATATTCAAGACATGAGAATCATGAACGAGAAGTAGGAATAATATTTGACGAATAAACAGCAAGGACAATTGTAGGATATTTGAACATCTCGGACCGAGTCCTCCTAGCCCAACTGAAAGGACGACCAATAAAATAAATATTATACAAATGTACGCTCCAACAGCTGATAGTTCTGAAGAAGATGTGCAGCTATTTTATAATGACACAGAGACAGCACTAAAACACACAAAGTCACATGAAGTTACTATAGTCATGGGAGATTTTAATGCCAAAGTTGGTAAAGGAAGAACTTCAGACATCGTTGGTGACTATGGACTGGGGGAGAGGAATGACAGAGGTTATAAATTAATTGAATGGGCAAGAATATATAGCTTGGTTGTAGGTAGCACCTGCTTTAAACATCCCCGAAAACTGGCATAGTGGTGCAGCCCAGACAAAAAGACTTTTAACCAGATAGACTATATATTAATCAACAAACGATTCCGCAATGCATTACTGACAACAAAAACCATGACAGGAGCTGACTGCAATAATGACCATGATCCACTCTGTGGAAAAGTTAGAATAAAGCTAAAGAAAGCATGCAGAAAAGTGAGAAACATCAAACTGAATACAGAACTCCTTTAAAAAGATCAAGAACTGCGAGAACAATACAAAGTTATTATAACAAATAGATACAATGCAATAGCAAAGATAAATAGTATAGATGAACAATGGGCAATGTTAAGAGATTCTATCCACCAAACTGTTAAGGAGATAATACCGCCGAAAAAGAAGCCCCTAAAAATAGATATATGACAGACGACATCTTAGGACTGATGGTCAAGAGGAGGAGGAGTAAAAATAACCAAGAAAAAAAATTAACAGGATAAATAAAGAAATAAGACCAAGAGAAATGATACTGGACAGTCTGACGGGATGGTGTGAGAGGAGATCACCAACTGAGCTGATGGTCTGCTTGAAGGATCGTGTACTCTGGAGAAGCATAATAGCCAACACCAGTCTGCACGGCACCTGATGATGATGATACATACGTAAACGTAATTGTATGTTCCTGTATGCATAATACAGTATGTATACCTTGTATATGGGCATGCGGTTGACCAAATTATCTCTAAAATCAATACCTCTTACAGATTTCCAAATATAATTTAAAAATTGTACATGCAGTTGCATGAAAAAATAGTTCATGACTGCATTTTATAAAATACTGGATAATGAATGTACCCGACTGTGTAGTGCCTTGACGCCCACAACAAACTTAAAGAAGACAATGTATTGTGCCCAGAACGCAGAGGCAACACCGGCCTTCGTTTTAAAGATAAAACTATAATGTGGATGTGGTACGCCAGCCCATCTGTCTTGGATTTATAATAAATAGCCTTCATGAATGCTAACATAAGGTGACCATACATGCGTACTTACTGCAGCTTCACGATGAAGTTCACGTAACGTTTGGCTATAATGTCTACGGTACCGGTTCACCTCAGAGATGATGATAAGTAAGAATGGGTTCCCCTATACCAGTACTTCCCAACCTGGGGCGTACCCTCTACGGGAGGGAGGGGGGGGGCGCGCAATTTGAATGTTTCTTGCGGGAGAATTAGAATATGTTTATATTGTACTTTTCCAGAACTTGGTTGATTATTATGCTGCGGAAAGGAGAGGGGTGGGTGGGTGGGGGGGGGGGGGGCGGGGAGTCCTATAATTAAAAAAAACACATTGAGAAACACTGTCCTATACAAAAAAAAAGGCTGAACACCTTTCATCTGGAAAGCCAGTAACAAATACAGAAGTGCTGTTATATGTATATGATTATGTACTTCAGACTCTGCAGTGTCAGCTGGTTGACAATATGCACGTAGTGGAAGATAAACCAGTTCCTACATATGACTTCACAACCAACCAGAATATGGTGACATAATCCCGTAACTATAACTGCCGTTCAAAAATAATGGGCGAGCGATGTGAAATCATTGTCAGGCAGCCATTTGCATGTCCCTTGTGGAACTTTGCTTCCCTAACAGCTCTTCGTTAGGCCTCTCGGTTGTAAGCAAGATGGCCTGCTGCTGATGCATCCATTTGCAGATCATCAACGATATCTTGCAGCCGTCTTCGCCTTGGTCATCCTCTCTTTCTTTTTCCCATTATGTACCCTTCACAGACTGTCTTCTCTAAATTCCCGTGTTTAATGTGTCCAAAATATTTAAGTTTTTTCTGTTCAGTCTTCTTTACTATCCAGCCTTCTTCACTATTAAGTTCTTGTAGCATGGATATATTTGTTCTTTTTTGTGTCCATGATATTTGAAGAACTCTTCTGTAGCATTTACATTCAAAGGCATTTATGTGTTTCTCGGCTGTTTTGTTAAGTATCCAGGTCTCTCAAGCATATGTTGCAATGTGAAAGATGCATGGCCTTAAAAATCTTATTTTTGTAGTTCTGTCTGTTCCTCTCCACAGCTTCTTTAGTTGTTTTATTGTTTTGGAAGAGCGATAGATGTCCTCCTTTTAATATCCCTCATTACAGAAACCAAAATCTTGAGAGGACTACGATAGTTCCAAGCTAAAAGGCATCCTGGGTTTTCAACCTGTGGAGAGTGTCATCAACAGCTTCTATGTCGGACAGGAAAGGAAGGCACAAAGAAGGGAGTTTACAAATGGAAACTTAATGAAAAAGAGACGGGAGTCACTTCAAATGCATGCGCATCAGCCTTTGGTTCCATGTGAATGAATGAATGAATGAATGAATGAATGAATGAATGATTTATCTTTATTTTTAAAGGGTAAATAATTGGACACGCAGGCCCGTCTTACATTCTGCCCTTCATCAACCCATCTTTCATTCTTCCCACGCACGATTTAATACAAGTATACAAATTACATGACAAAAGGAGGCTGCATGTATGAAGTGGTCTCAGCCACGAAGACTTACATGATTTCTATATCAAATTTTTAGTCTTCAAATTCATGTCAACAGAACCACCTATGATCCACCAGTCATGTTTTTAGATATGAGATCTTAAACCAGTTTTTAAAAGAACGCAGTAACCTTTCTGTGTTCGTTAGTTGCATTATAACTCAGATTATTAGCATGACTGGTCAGCTGCGGAAGACGAACTAGAAATATCTAGAGCTGCAGTCGTGAGTCTTACTTGCACAAATTACGAGGAGGCTAAGAGACTATTCAATGGGCAGGTACTTTGACTGATTCCCATGTTCATGATTAGCTCGACGTGACCTCATCTCGGTGTGCTCCGTCATTCACTGTGATAAATATGGCTTTCCCTCTCCAGACCCCCAGGGTCGGTCTGAACTTAATGGGATAATATCCCCATGAAATACCGCCTTAATTAACCCATAAAATAGGAAATGTAAATACATGCTTTCATAAGATGAGATATAAAAATATGACGGCTCTAATGGGGAAAGGATAATATTATTTGAGGTCACGTGATATTTGTTTGGGACTGTGGGAGACGGAAATTAAGGAATCGTGCCTGTGTGCGCGCGCAGTGTCAAGGAAATACAAGACGAACCACGTGATTTAAGTAAGCCAATTAATTTTTGTTGTCAGCTGCTGAGTTTTGGCATCTGTGACAGCAGTTACGAAGAGAAGCTCACGAATAATACTATAGGAAAGGGATTTTTTAGGAGGGGGGGGGGAGAGAAAGTACATATAGAATTTCACTTGAAAATTTAGAATACGAAACAGGTCCATTATTAATAAGAAACGTTATCATCTATGAATCATTATGTCAAACAAACAAACAAACAAACAAACACACAAAAACAAAAACAAAAACATTTAAGCACTGGCTTCAATGCAACAGCATGAAATTAGGACGATGTAGGAATAAAAAGATTAATTAGATTTTATATAATTGTGAAACTTCACTTATAAATTAACCACATAACCAGTGGGCATCTCCATTTTACGACAGCGCTGATATGAATTATCTTTGAAAAGTTTGTTTGTGCTGGCAGAAACCTGTCAAAAATAAAGGTGACGGAAATGATAATGTGAGAGTTACGTAAAACTGCCCAAAAATATAAAATTATAAAATCATACAATTTATTTTACCAGTATATTTTTTCATAATAAGTTGGACAATTCAGAAATTGTAATCGAAATTTATTTACAGCTCCTGCTTTCCTTGATGCTCATTATTGCTATAGGGCTTTTGCACGCTGATCTCACAATGAAGAACCAACAATATGTATGTATGTATGTGTGTGTAAAATATATCTTCTTATATCCTTCTTATATCTTTCCCGTGCCGTTAAACGTCACATAGGGCTTGCAAGGTAGTTCGCCAGTTTTTCCTGTCTTCGGCGAGTCTTTCAACCTCATCAAGGGATTTTATGCCTGTTAATTTGGCCTCTCTTAACAATGTCCTCTTCAGAGTTTCACGCGGTCTGTCTCTTTTTCTTTGGCCTGTTGTGTTCTACTTGATAGCTTGTTTTGGGATTCTCTGATCGTTTCTTCTCATCACATGATCAACATATGTCCATCTCCTTTTCCTGATCACCCATGAGACTGGTTGTTGTTCAGTCATCTGTCTTATCTCTGCATTATTTTTTAATTCGTTCCACTTGATGCAGAGTATTTTCATTAGGCATTTGTTTTCAAAAGAGTCTAATTTCTTATCTATTTCTTTAGTTGTTTCCAGCTTTCACGTGCATAAATTAGTGTGGTTATTACATTTGAATTGAATAGTCTTAACTTGGTTTTTGTGCTAATAACTTTTGAATTCCATATATTCTCAAGATTCTTGAAGATCGATGCTGCTTTTGCAATTCTAATTCTAACTTCCTTTCTGGTGTCACCATCCTGGTCTATGTAGCTGCCAATGTATGCAAATTGATTGATTTCTTCAATATCTGTCCCTTCTAAGTGTATTCTTCCATTTTGATTAATGGAAATTTTCATTATTTTTGTTTTGTCCTTGTTAATTTCAAGTCTTATTTTGCTAGCCAGTGAAGACAGGCTATCTGTTTTTTCTTGCATGGAATTCACATTGTTATTGATAAGAGTTATGTCATCAGCAAAATCATGATCTTCTAGTTGGGTCCCATGTACCCAGTCAATACCTGTGTTACCTGTGCAGCATTTTTTCATTATGAAGTCTATTGTAATTCCAAAAAGCATATAGATATATAAAACTATGAACATGTAGAAACCCAACAACATAAGTCTTATGAATTGTGGAAGGTAGTATTTTCATTTTATCTCCGGCTAAATAAACAGAAAGACGGATAATTGCAAGTGATATGAAATCATAAACATTGTCCATAAATGAACACACAAAGTGAGTATGCAACGAAGAAAATTATGATAAATTCTTGGTGGATTTCTATGTCATAGCAAGCAAAACTTGAATCGGACAGAAAACAGAACAAGAAACTATTCTTATGAAAACAATAGTAATAATGACACTATTTTTCTGTAGTAACAGCAGATGTTCAAGGGACAAAAAAACCCTAGATTTTAAGCGACAAAAAGAACAATACAGATTTATAATCTTATATTCTAAGGCCTTCTTGTCGCTGCGGACTAGGAGTTCTTGCGAGTAATTTTAGTCAGTAAGAACAAATCGTTCACGGGCTTCTGTTAATCAAAGTGTGAGCTTTAATAAAGTATCACGTGAAGTGTGCACTCTGAGGTTTTAGAAAAGTTTCATCCTGTATGCAAATATATTCACGCAGTCGGTCAGTCAGTCATTTGCATGTCCCTTGTGGAACTTTTGTTCCCTAACAGCTCTCATGTAGGCCTTTCGGTTGTAAGCAAGATGCCCTACTGCTGATGCATCCATTTGCAGATTATCAACGATGTCTTGCAGCTATCTTCGCCTTGGTCTTCCTCTCTTTCTGTTATTAATCTTATATTGTCTTTGTCCTATTATTTATCCTTCCAAGATGGTCTTCTCTAAATTCTCATGACGTTTAAGGTGTCCAAAATATTTAAGTTTTCTCTATTTAATCCTCTTTGAAAGCCAAACGTCTTCAATATAAAGTTCTTGTAGTATGGATATATTTGTTCTTTTTTGTGTCCATGATATTTGAAGAACTCTTCTGCAGCATTTACATTCAAAGGCATTTATGTGTTTTACAGCTGTTTTGTTAAGTGTCCAGGTCTCACAGGCATATGTTGCAATGTGAAAGATGCATGGCCTTTAAAATCTTATTTTTGTGGTTCTGTCTTTTCCTCTCCACAGATTCGTTAGTTGTTTTACTTTTTGAAGAACGATAGATGTCCTCTTTTTAATTTCCCTTCTGTATCTCCATTATTAGCTGGTAATGATCCAAGATATTCAAAACTCTCCACCTCTTCCTATTTTAAGCATATATATATATATATATATATATATATATATATATATATATATATGCTTTATTTGTTTTTTCAGTTGTCATCAATTTAGTTTTCTTCGCATTAAGATAGAGGTTTTGCTCTTCACTATTCTTACGGACTGACATAATTAGTTTTTCCATTCCTTTTTGTGTTGTGGACAGTAACATGCGTCATCAGCATATCTAATCTCTGGTATTTCATAAGCTCCAATTGTTATGGCATCTTAATATTCTTTGTCTACATCTTCTCTAACATTCCTCATTATATTTTCAGTATACAAGTTAAATACGAGTAAGTAAGGCGACAATATGCACCGCCTGGTTTATTTCAAACCAAGTTGTTTCATCATTTATTCCTACTGCTATCTGTTGGTCTAGTTACAGCAGTGATATTAACTGTATCAAATGTGTTGGAAACCCCTTTTTTTTTCATTATTTCCCAAAATTTCTTGTGTTGCACACAATCAAATGCTTTTGAATAGTATATAAAATAGAAATATAGTTTCACATTAAATTCTCTGCATTTCTCAAGTATTAATCTTATATTGAATATATGATCCCTTGCTAGTTAGTCTTCCTTGTCTAAAATCAGCTGGGACATATTGATTTCTATTTTCTTACGAAGTCTACCGCTATGATATTTAACAGGATTTTACTGGCATGACTAATCAGAGCAACGGGTTCTGTAGTTTGTGGATGATTTCAAGTAACCCTTTTTTTTGCCATTGGTATGAATGTAGGTCTTTTCCGTTCTTTTGGCCAAATACCTGAATGCCATATCTTTTTACATAGTGCATGATAGATTGTTGCACATTCCTTTCCTCCTGCTTTAATAAGTTTTGTTGTTATCTCATCACATCCTGGCGATTTATCATTTTTCAGATTCTTTATTGCCCATAAAACTTCTTCAATTGTCGGTTCGGGTTCTTTTTCCTCCAATAATAATTCACACTGTTGGTTACTGCTTTCACAGTCGGTTGTTTCATACATTCCTCTACAATATTTCTTCCATCTTTCTAGAATTTCCTCTGTATCTGTCAAGGTCTTTCCCACGTACGTCGTAACGTTAAATTACAACGCGTAGCTGAAAGGTTTCATAGAAAAATTACTTAAAAGAAATCAGAAAAAAAACTCATGTAGCGCTATCATTTGTTTCTTCAGTGTTGCTATAGCTCAGAGTAATACCAAGCAATTTGATTTTTTCCACCGCGCGGCTTGAAAAATTTCCAAAATGAAATCATTTTGTGTATATGTGTGTGTTCCCGCGCTCGCGCGGCTGTGCTACTGCGCAGCTTAGAGAGAACACTGGTCAGGGGCGTTTCCGCCGCCCCAACTCGAAAGAAAACGTGCAGGGTTACGACCTGGGCACTAGAATATAGCGGCCTCGAGAATGAGGACTCAATGAAATTGTCAGTCCTCGGGTCCGGCGGTAATTGGAATGTCTGCTGTCTGGTCCTTTTTCTGAAGGGCTCATAGATGTTCGCCTGTGTTTCTCACATCCATTTTATCATTGATTTTAAAAAAAAAAAATCTTATTTCTTACAGAAATCGTGTATTTGTGAATAAATTGCAGTATTCGCTCAATCTTCTTCTAGTTGGAGAGGTCCTCTATATTGAGAAATCAGTGTAAATAAATCAAGGAAGTGGACATCAAGGGAAATATCTGTCAATAATGAATTTCCTGCCCTAATTATGACCACATAAGAACAAATTCATTAAATTTCATTCTCCCGTTTTGATAGATCCTTAATTTATTTTTTTTTAGTTTCATTTGCTCAAGCAATGGAACATTGCCCGCATCTTAATGTGCGCTGGTGTGTTTGTACGAGTAACATTCAGCTATTATCACTACATCTTAATGTGCGCTGGTGTGTTTGTACGAGTAACATTCAACTATTATCACTACATCTTAATGTGCGCTGGTGTGTTTGTACGAGTAACATTCAACTATTATCACTACATCTTAATGTGGGCAGGTGTGTTTGTACGAGTAACATTCAGCTATTATCAGTGCGGGTTGGCAGTGCACAATACACCAGAGTATTTCAGAATTATATGCAGACTTTAAAATAATTTATGCTTCGTGGAAAAAAAAATGAAATTTCCTTTATCAAATACTGTAAAGCTGGGGGGAGGGGGGGGTTGACATTTTATCACAGTAACAATTTATTTTAAAAAGTTCAGAAAGCCACCCATCAGAATATATATATATATATATACGAATGAATTAAAGAATTTTTTTTTAAAGAATAATATTTGAAGAAACGAATAGTCCCAACAATTATATTCCCTGTCTACTAGGTTCTGCTCTCTCCCCAACTGTTACGAACGAACGAACATACTTTTTGTTACTTATATTCCAGAACCCTCACTGTATTAGAAGATTACAAACCCTCTACCCCAACCACATTCATCATCCTTTTCTCGGCTTAAATTACCAATGTATCCTTATTCCCCCTCTTCCCCTTTTGTCTCACCCACTCCTCTTTACTACCAGACTCACAAGTCTTCACTTAAATATTCGCAATACTCCAGCACTCTCGGACGTAGCTTTTTCAAGTCACGGCCATGTGCTTCCGTTTTTATACTGTTTTTTTTTAAAATTTCCACTCTTAGTTGTATATCATCCATGTGAATGTATAGTTTATCTTCTCTCACTGTTTCTTTGTCCTGTATTGTTTTCCATGATTAAACCGACCCGTTATACAACTGTGTGCCCGTTAATTAATGAAACTATTTCTACTTTTGTTTTAAATAGTTTTAACATTTTGACAATAACTGACGAGATAAATAGCTCAGTTCTGTATGTACATTTTTTAAAAGGCGTTAAAGAGGAGCAGGATTACTTGAAATATTTATGAATAAAGTTGTTAACAGACGTTAGATACTAGAAAAATACTAGATATGAAAATATGAAATCGTGATATCTTAGGCGGAAGAAAAAATAGATAATATGAAAACAGTACTATTTTAGATTATCAGAAAAAAAAATATGAAAACTATGAAAACGGTAGTATCTTAGATTATAAGAAAAAAAAGATGAAAAATATGAAAACAGTGATGCGAGTGGTGACTGATAACTTCCCGACATAAGGTACAACGGATTATTTGTGGACAACTTTTTGGGTTTAATTCTCAATATATACCCTTTCAAGTATATGCACTTAGTCCAACGATCCTTGAGCATACGGATCCCTTCTTTGTAAAAGTCAGCATCTTGTGCCAGTAGAAAGTGGTCTACAGCATGAATGACGTCATCATCTGAAGCAAATTTGCGACCACTGAGCTCCTTTTTGAGTTTGGTAAACAGGTAATAGTCCGAAGGGGCCAAATCTGGGGAATAAGGAGGATGTTCAAGAAGCTGGAAGCCTCATTCATGAATGGCAGCCATTGCCACCGCCGACTTGTGAACTGGGCATTGTCTTGATGAAAGATGACTCCTCTCATCAATTTCCCTCGACGCATTTCCTTCAGTTCGACCCACAGTTGCTTCACAAGATTAGCGTAATAGGCCCTGGTGACCGTTCTGCCCTTTTTGAAGATAGTCTACCAATAGCACACCTTCTGAATCCCAAAAGATGGAAGCTATCACTTTGCCTGCAGACAGAACTACCCTTGCTTTCTTTGGAGGTGGGGATCCATGATGTTTCCACTGCTTTGACTGTTATTTGGTTTCTAGTTGAAAATGATGAACCCAAGTCTCATCCATAGTCACAAATTGCCGAAGAAACTTTTCAGGATCTGCAGAAAAAATGGCCAAGATTGTCTCTTGACATGTTAAGACGCTGTCGTTTGTGATCAGCTCCAAGAAGTTTCGGGACCCATCGAGCAAAGACCTTTGTCATTTGAAGATCATTGTGAATAATGGCATGGACACGTTCCTCGGAGATGCCCAATTCAGTAGCAATGTACCGCTCAGTTAGTTGTCTATCCCCCATTATCATGGCATGGATTCTGCCAGTGGTTTCATCTGTGGTTACTGTTCTTGGTCTTCTTGGATGGGGATCATCTTCCAGACTCTCCCTTCCATGTTTGAATTGAGCTGCCCATTTCTTCACTGTGCTGTAAGAAGGGGCACTCTTCCCTAGAGTCTCAACCATATCTTCATGGATCTTCTTCGATGATAAGCCCTTGATGCAGAGGTAGCGAATGACTGCTAGATTGGAAATGTTATCCATTTTCTCAATTTCTGCCACCCCTTACCACTTCAGAAGCCTGTAAAAAAATGGGTTGCAGTTAATTTCTTGAAACTTGGTGTTAATTGTTAATTGTTAATTTCTTGAAACTTACATTAACTTGATCTACAAATGCACCTAATATCAACTGTTTGTTTCAAGTATTTGTATCTTATGCCGAGAACTTACCAATCACCCCTCATATCTTAGATTATAAGAAAAAATTATGAAAACAGTGACAACTTAGATTATGAGAAAAAAAAACTGAATATGAAAATATGAAATAGTGATATATTGAATAGAAGAAACAATAAATATGAAAATAGTGATATCTTGGGTAGGATAAAAACTGAATATAAAAGCACTTATCAATAAATGAAGAACAGCTGTATTTAACCTTTATACGAGGGACACTCCAAAAGCAGATATACAAAGCATCTAACTTCCCCAGAAGTGATGTCGGACCAATTGGGCATGTTTGCAGAATTTTCCATTTTCGTCACTTAGTAACGCTATGCCAGATGACAGCAATGGGAAGCACTGTGCAGCGCCATCTAGGTGGCATCCGTCATTCGAGATGAAGAGTAGACTGGTAGAGTGGTCCAGAAAAGGAGGCTCGTGTTGTGATACGATTTCTGATCGCGAGGCAACTGCCAGCTGCGTAAATTCACCGCCAGTTGGTGGAAGTCAGCACACACCGTGATGAGTCTAAAGTGTGTGAAAAAAATAACGTGCAGAATTGAATTGAGCTAGTGACAACCAGTGATGCAGGGCGGTGTGGCAGACTCGTGACAGCAGGTACGACAGTGAACACAACGGGCGTCGAACGCAAAAAAAATACAAGAACATACCATACCAGTGACTGTGAACGAACTGACTCATGAATTGAGCTTGTCACGTGGAACAGTGTAAGAAATGATTGTGCCGGTGGGATTTCATAAGGTATGTGCATGATGGGTCCCACGACCCCTTTTCAAGGACCACAAAGCAAGGAGAATGGCATATGCCCTATCCTTCCTGCAACAATATGCCATTCACGGCCAAGACTTTCTGGAACGCATTGTCACTGGTGACGAGACATGGGTTCGACATAGCATCCCAGAATCGAAACGGCCAAGCATGGAATGACAGCACCCAAGCCTGTGATGAACGATAAAAGTCGTCGTGTATTTGTGTGTTTGGTCAAGTGATGCCTACTGCCCGTGTTTCGGGGTCAGAAAGGCGTTGTTGGTGGATTTCTTGGAAAGAAGAGCAAAACTTAGTGCAGATATGTACTGTGCCAGACTGGGACGTTTACGAGCTGTAGTCAGACGTCGCATTCGTCCTGGGCTGTTGATTAAAGGCGTGTTTGCCCCTCCATGATAACGCTTGCTCACACACGGCCGCTTCGATTCTGGAACTCCTGCAACATTTTCGATGGGAGGACCTGGTCCATCCGCCGCGCAGTCACCATCTGAGCCTCTTCGCAACTCTCAAGGAACATCTTGGCGGTCATAGATTTCAGAGATGACGAGGATGTCGAAACAGCGGTGGCACGGTGGTTCTGTGTCCAGGGCCCTACGAGATGGGCATCGAAAAACATGCCCTAAGTCTTGACAAATGCCTCAGTCGTCATGGCGACTATGTAGAAAATAGTGTTCATTGTGGAAGTACAGTGTGTCCGAAGAAATTTTGCTCATAAACTACGAGGGTCATGCTGAAAGTCCTGCACAAAAATGTGTTAAAAATCAGAATTTATAGATAGAGAAAATATACATGTATCACCTTCACCTGCAGCATTTTCTTCACTTTTCAACATAATCTCCATTTCTCTGCACACGTTTTTCCCATCCCTCTGCAAGTTCGAAATACCCTCCCGGTAGAATTCCGTTCCAGCTGACCGAAGGCACAGACACACTGCTTTCTGGGCGTTCTCTCCTGTGTCGTAGTGATGGCCTCGCATTTGTTCTTTCACAAAACCGAAAAGATGATAATCACTGGGTGCTGATTTCAGACACTGTGGCACGTCTGTCTTCTTTAATGATGTCGTCAACCCTTTTCACGTTGCGTTCAGTGGAAGTAATTCAAGGGCGACCGCTGCGGGTCATATCTTGGATGCTCGTGTTTCTATCTTTGAAATGGTTCACCCACCCCCTAACACTGCTAGCACCCATACACTCATCTCCATAAGAAAGACTGAAGTCTTTGATGAATTTCAGCAGCGGGGATTTCCTCTTTAACGAGAAGCTCAATAACACCATGGTGCCGCATGAGCTTCAAGCCAAAAAAGTCAAGAAGTCTGTCACTCAGAAAAGGGGAAAGTGATAGAAAGATCGTACACAGTGGCAAAACAAATAATCCCAACTGTAGGAGAAAAACCAGTGAAGAGCCTTGGCAGAGTATATGATGCTTCCATGAAAGACTCAAACACGGTGAAGCAGTTAATAGAAATGGCACAGAATGGACTGAACGTCATAGACAAAAGCAAGCTACTGGGGAAATTCAAAATATGGTGCCTCCAGTTCATGCTGATTCCAAAATTTATGTGGTCACTACTCACCTACGAAGTATGTACCAGCACAGTAGAGGCAGTCGAAAGAAAGATAAATAAATCCATAAGAAAGTGGCTGGGCGTACCACCAGGATTAACTGATGTAGCACTGTACTGCAAGAAGAGCAAACTGCAGCTACCATTCAAATCTGTGGTCGAAGAATACAAGGTAGGAAAGACAAGGCTTGCAATGATGCTACAAGAATCTACAGATTCAGTAGTACGAGAAGTGCAGCCAACACTTAAAACTGGACGAAAGTGGAGAGTAAGTGAGGAAGTGACCGCAGCCAGGGAAACACGGAGCTGAAAGAAGTAACAGGATACACTCAGACCATCAGAAGGGGATTTGGTCATGGTGAAATCAAATGGTGGTCAGAACCCTCCTGTAAAGAAGTAAGGAATTCAGAAAATGATAAGCGGGTCCAGAAGGCAGTCCAACAGGCACAGCAAGGTCAGTGGACAACATAGGAGGAAGTCCTGCAGAGATCACTAACATGGAATGACATTTGGAAAATGGTACCCTTGAGATTCAGCTTCATCATCAGAGCTACGTTTGACATTCTGCCTACAGGCTCCAACCTATACAAATGGGGTTTATCAGAAGATACAAAGTGCTCTCTCTGCAACGAAAGGCAAACATTGGAACATATGCTGTCAGCATGTAGAGTATCATTAGGTCAAGAACGCTACACCTGGCGGTACAATAGAGTGCTGCAGGAACTAGTAGCCATTATAGACAGGGCAAAAGATAAAGCAAATAACAGCAAAAGAGTTGAGATCCCACCTAAATACTTCATAGGCGCTAGTACGACATCGAATATTGAAATCGGGGACATTCCCTTACCATCACTGCTAGATAGTGGAAATGACTGGGATGTGATAGCGGACCTACCAGGAAGAAGAGAATACTCGACTGCCATTAGGAATACAGGAATGCGTCCGGACATTGCAGTGTACTCCATAGAAAAACAGAAACTAATAATGATTGAGCTTACGGTTCCGTATGAAGCAAGAATAGAGGAGCAACATCTGTTCAAATGGGAGAAGTGCAATGACCTGGTCAAGCAATTGAGGCAGGGGGCAGGAGTCAGGGCAAAAGTGATAGCTGTAGAAGTGGGAGCGAGAGGATTCATAGCAACATCAGCATACGACCTATGTAAGCAACTGGGCATAAAGGGACAAGCAAGAGCAAGGGCATTGAAAAGCCTTTCAGAAACAGCAGAAAAGGCTTCATGCTGGCTGTGGAATATGCGAAACAAACATTGAGAACATAAATAATTTTGCTTGTCGCGGCCAATACCAGTCCTCCGTGGCTAAATCGCTAAAGACGCACTTCAGAAGTGCAGTGCCAACTCAATCCCGCGACAAAAAAAAAGCAACGACCTCTGGGAGTCATGACCCAGATGGACCCCCCCCCCCTTAGAGTATCAGGAGTTTTTTATAACCGAAACACTTTTCTGAGGGGGGGGGTACTTCTTCTGATGATCTGAAGGAGCTGTATTGTTTTTCCGCTCTTTATAGTAGAGAGTTTCCTGCATACAGCACGTTGACGAAGTGAAACTTCACCACCCGCCATTTTGTTTTTGCTCCGCGTGGTCACGTGACACATGATGGTGTCGTCATGTGACCTCTACATGAAGTGCAAAGGATGCATATTATGGTGATATATTTATATTTTCTCTATCAATAAATTCTGATTTTTTACAAATCTTTTCTCACGACATTCGGCATGACCCTCGTAATATCCTTTGTCAACATATTTTTTTCTGATGCTTCTTGTATGTTCGGTGTATGAAATTTTCGTAAGTCAGAGTGGCAGTGCTGAAATCTAAACATGATTACTGAATTCCAACTTTTAAATTCCAAAGCAGTACCCGTCAGTAATGAGAAGTACCACACTGCGCCCGACAGATGTTAGTTAACTCTGGAATGTGTTTATGCAAAGCTCCAGCAGTATCTGGGAACACTAAGTCTTCAACCAGAATGAAATAAGTTTCTCATTTCCTTTTCAAATGTTCTTTGTTCTCTCTTTAGAATTAGACTTACACTCGAGAACCCTAGAACAAATTCAAAGCTGGTTCCAACACAAAAAGGACTGTCAAATAAACCATTTGTAGGAAGTGAAAACGGATTTGAAAGTTCCGTTGTTATATATTCACATACATTATGTAATTTTATCTATCTTTTTTATCTGTCCGTTCATTCATCCATTGGTCTACCCTAATCTGTTTATCTGTCTTTTCATCTACCTATCTAGCTACCTATCTACCTGTCTGTCTGTCCGTCTGTCTATCTGTCTATCCGCCTGCATGTCTGCCTGCCTGCCTGTCTATCTGTCTGTCTGTCTGTCTTGCACACGAGCACACACATATACCTATATCTTATCTTATATCCTTCCCGTGCCGTTAAACATCACATAGGGCTCGCAAAGTAGTTCGCCAATTTTTATAATACCTATATAAGTGCTCCAAAAATGTATTTTAAAATTAATGATCAGAGTAACGATTATATTTAATCTTTTCAAATGAATAATTTCATAAATTAGAAGTAAATGCTCCTTTACAGATTAGAAGTAAAATTACGACACTTTTAAGTGTTGTACTGGATATCTCAAGTGTTCAAAGTGTCCTCTATTTCCATATTGTCAAGATGGAAGTTCTCTCTAAAAATCATTCTCTTCTGGCTCTGACCATCATTCACGTCTTTTTACATTTCCTGGACCGCGCTGTACACGTGAACAGTATTTAATATAAACGACTTAATGCCAGTACCACAGAGGTACTCATCAATGAAGAGCACGCTGTACTCGACGATGGACATATAATCAGTAACACACAATAATTAGTGATACACGGGTATCTCAAAACAGGTCGAGGTTTTCCGGTGAGAAAGTTCAACTCTAGTCTGGATGGGCTACCACCTCTCACCCAGCGGGGATATACTGATATCCAAAACAGGTCGAGGTTTTCCGGTGAGAAAGTTCAACTCTAGTCTGGATGGGCTACCACCTGTCACCCAACGGGGATATACTGATATCCAAAACAGGTCGAGGTTTTCCGGTGAGAAGGTCCAATCCTAGACTAAACTGGTGCAACGAAAACCACAGTGTAACGTATTTCCCGCTTCTGAGACCCACCAAGAATACAGGCTCAAGCCCTGCGATACTCTGAGCCTCTTGTGGTCCTCTCGGGGATCTCGTGTGGTCCTTTCAAGGGACCACATGGGGGACCACGGGACCTATTGAGGACCACAGGCGTAAATTCAGTAGGATCACAGGGCAGTCTTGGTGGTAGAAGCGAACGAAGAAGAAGACGTCGAGGTTTTCCGGTGAGGAAGTACAACTCTAGGCTGGATTGGCAACTACCTCTCACCCGGCGGGGATATATTCATATCCAAACCACGTCGAAGTTTTCCGGTGAGGAAGTCCAACTTTAGATTATTGGTGCAACGAAAAACCACAGTGTCCCGTAATGCGGCTTCTGTGACCCACCGAGAATATAGGCCAAAGCCACGCGATGCTCCGAGCCTCCATCCTAAATGAGACTAGCGCGAGAACCACAGGAGTACACTCAGTAAGATCAAGAGGCGATCTTGATGGTAGAAGCGAACGAAGAAAAAGGTATATATTCAATACCCAGCGAGTAACTTTGTTACATGTATGCAGTTATTTCCCGCATTCAGCGAGTGGGTAATAGTGAAACGTAACATGTTTGTCATTCTTAAAACTTCGTTATTTCGGTTTTGTTATTTCAGCCTTAATCTTGTTTGTTACTTGTATTGTCTGATGCAGAATGTTTGGAATAGAGAGAATAATCGTGTTTGCTACTTGTACTGTCTGATGCAGAATGGTTGGAATAGAAAGTTCAAATAGAAAATGTCAGACAGGCCTGCGTGGCCTATTCTTCTTTTGAAAATAAAGTTCAATCAGTCAGTCAATAAATAAATTAAATAAACCTCTGAACCACCCATACACACACATACACACACACGGGCGCGTTTACAAACACTATAAAATCAGTTTCATTAAAAGGAAAAAAAAATGAAGAAACTGTCCAACTAAGGCTTTACCTTGTCTTTGTACGAGAATGTGGACACCCAAAACACCAACAGTCGGGGAATTTTCACAAAGCATTCCGGAAAAATTGTTGGTCTTTTTGAGAGACAAAGTAAGCAGTTGATATTGGTAACGTGTCCTTTAGATTAGATAAGCACCTGATACTGGTAGAGTGTCCTATAGATGTATAAGATATGCAGCTAACACTGGCAGTGTCCTCTAGATAAGATAGGCAAATACCACTGGTAGAGTGTCTTTTAGATAACATGGCACATAACACAGGAAGAGTGTCCTCTAGATAGATAAGATACGCACCTAACACTGACAGAGTGTTCTTTAGATAAGATAGGCAAATAACACTGGTAATGTCAATATGTATGTATGTACGTACGTATTTCTTTATATATATACATATATATACATGTACATATATAAATCATGGACAATAGACAGGTCTGCACAAAAATCATTGGAAGCAGCAGAAATGTGGTTTATTAGAAGAATGTTGCGAATCCCCTGGACAGCAAAAATAACTAATGAAGAATGTAGGAGAAGAGCTGGAGAGACAAAAAACCTTGTCAAAAAGATAAGAGAGAGACAATGTACTTTCATAGGACATGCAATGAGAAGAGGGGGTATTGAAAATATTATAACAACAGGAAAAATAGAAGGAAGAAGATCAAGAGGAAGACCAAGAGAAATTATACTGGACAGTCTGACAGGATGGTGTGAGAGGAGATCACCAACTGAACTGATGGCCTGCATGAAGGATCGGGTACTCTGAGAAGCATAATAGCCAACGCCAGTCGGCACGGCACCTGATGATGATGATGATGACATATATAAATATGTATATGTGTATATATTAACAGCTATAAATAGTGGGTAATAGAAAATAGTGGGTTCGCAAGTTAAATCTCTTCTGTGGTATTCCAGTATTCAATAACATCAACAAATATAAAACAATGTGAAGTAAGTGAATTAGCAAGTCTATTCCGTGGTATTCTAGCGTTCAGAAACGTTGACAAGTCCTCGTATAAACAATATGTTTCAGTAACGTTGACAAGTACTCGTATAAAAAATGTGAAGACAGTGAGCCAGGAAGTCTGTTCTGTGGTACCCTGGCGCCCAGTTGTTGCACAGCTGACTAAAGACCGTGCCAGGCGCTTCACTATCAGCATCCACTGTTCTTATTTTCATTATTTTTAGCCCTTTATTTAAACTAAATCTGACGTTTCCACTTAACGACAGTCTGAGAGCAAACATCCAGAGTTTTATGTTTAAAGAGCAACTGCTTAAACGAAATCATTACCTATTCCAAATCTTTAGTAGCCAGATAGACAACCTGCTTGTTTCTTTATGTTAAATTATATTTTCATCGTATTATGGTTTTAGGTTACTATTTATATTTTATAAAATATGTGAATATGTGAAGAGATTCCCGGAGATAGGGCATATTAAAGTTGCTGGCAGGAGGTCCGAACTGTGTGGCAGAAAACGCACTGTAAACAACCAACACTTGACGGGAACTATTAGCAAACATACTCTTCAGTGGATGCTGCGGCACGCGGCGGAGCATAAATGCGGCTGTCCAGAACCGGAGTGAACCCGGAGTCTGAATTTTGAACTTTGAACTTCTATTTTATGTTGCAGATTTTATCATCTTATTTCTTTATACAAATATTTTGCTAAAGAAGATGATAAACAACGTTGCATATTATTTTAAAAATATATTCATCATCGCCCAATTCTGCACAATTAGTCGGCCTTTTTGTCTCCCACACTGTTAATTTTGCATCTTTCTATAACTCCTGACTGTTTTTCTCTACCTCGTGCTCGCTCGTCTTCTCTCGACTCCCACTTTTGCCATTATCCTCCTGGCTTTCCTGTCTATTCGCAATAACCCGGTATACAACCATGTTCCAGCAGGCAATCGAGCTCGCATAAACCAAGACATTCATCCCGGCTGTGACGTAAAAAGCCAAGTTGAAAACCCCCCTTTAATTCCCATTTTATATCTCTGACAACGCTAGAAGCGCACACGTTCCCCGATAGAGCAGCTGGAATTTGACTCATCATATTCTTGTTAGCTCCATTCACCGGCTCACAAGTCACAATAATGAGTAATGAGAGCTTGCACAGTGGCCGTTTCTTGAGGGCAAAAATTTCCGTGAGCATAGCACGCACCTCATCGATGAACACGGCCGCCGTATTGGCACAGAGTCGTTTAATTCTACTCTTTTTTTTCGGCTAGTAATCCATCAGCAAGATTCACATGTTGGAGAGATTCCATCAAGTACGGGTACTTTATAACACCCATGCCGCTACCACCAGAGCTAGTCGTTACTTTTGTACTGTATCTCTGAAACTGATTACAGATTTGCCAACTATCCATTTGGCGTTGTGTTGGTTCCTTGCTAGACAAAGTGCACCATCTTTTTGTCTGACCAAGAAGAGATTAGACAAGGATGGGCACGGACTGGACAATCAGCTTCTCCATCAAGAAAATGTTAAGGGCTTCGTGTCTTCTCTGAGCAGATTTAGGACTAAATCACTGACGTGACACGTGCTTGAAAGGAGTCTTATTCTTCTTCTTTCTAATGTCGCGGAATCGATGATGATGATGATGATGACAGCTAATTATCACGACTCTCTTAATTTTCCAAATTTTACACAAAAAAGTGGCGGCCTGGTTGACTGAATGGTTAGGCGCTTGGTCTACTAATACGGTGGTACTGAGTTCAAGTCCCAGGAGTGGAGATTTTGTTCTGGTACCATAGATGTGACAAGATGTGACACTGACTAAATCACACTTTCATGTGCCGAAGGTCTTGGAAATAGCGGACCTAACACCGTATCCTCAATATGCCTTAATAACATTAAAACAGGGATTTTACGTTAATTACACAAGAAAATGGAGCGATATCCTTCTTCAGTAAACTTCAGAGCAGATCAGGACCATGTGAAGCTTTCATCGAGTCAATTCTTGAAGTGTCCATCAGAACCTGAATGGGCCTCTCAGTGCTGCCTACAGCCGACCACCCTTACATGAGGCCACTAATTAAACTTCGACATATTTTCTCCATCCACCATTCATTTCATTTGCTCACAGTTTCCACCTAACTACTTTCAACGGTCGAATTCACGTCATATATAATTATGTTATTTAATATCACGTATATCGCATATTGTTTTCTTACAGTGTCTTTAAACTCTTGACCAGCTTTAAATTGTACTTTCAGTCGGTTGAGCGATTAGGTTGCCGTTCATTGTTCAGTACTCACTTCCATTTTATAAGAAATGTCCTGCATATCTTCATTACTGCTTATCCTCGTCTATCTGGGCGCATTTTGTGCCCGTCTGTCTTACATGAAGATGACCAAAAAGCTAAGTCTAATTTTTCATCTATTTTTTAGTATTGTTGTATTGTTTTTGTATGTGATCCTTGAAAAAAAAGGTTTTTGTCGAAATATTGAAATGTTGTATGCTTTTTTATTTATATGTGGTCATATTACTTTCATATTCATAAACTACTGCTTGAGGATGATTTTAAACATTAAATGGCAGGACAGGATCAAGAACGAGGAGGTCTGGGAAAGGGCAGGACAAGAACCTATGAACCTACAAATCATGTCTAGGAAGTGGAGATGGACTGGCCACACTCTGAAGAAACCAGACATCAGCATAACAAGACAGGTACTGACATATAATCTTCAAGGACATAGAAAACGATGAAGACCTAGACTTACTTGGAAGAGAGAAATTATGACAGTGCTCAGAGACAAGGGATACACATGGAAGGAAGCAGAGAATAAATCCAAGAACAGGGATGACCGGAGAGCCTTTATCCGTGCCCTATGCTCTCAAGAGAATGAAAGGCGGTGGTGGTGGTGATGATGATGATGACGATGATGATGACGATGACGATGATGATGGTGATGATATTACTTTCTGTCATTCTTGTTTCTGCTCACTTTCCTCGCTCACTCTTTTACCTCCTCTTTTTGTAAAACTGAACCATACACCTCTATCTGCCTCCATTACTAGAACCTATTTTACTGCAGTCCTCATTTCTCTTATGGCTCATTCAAAATTCTCGTCTTGGTGAGATCTTAAAAAGACCAGTATCAAACCTCAACGTCATGTACTAGATAACTTATACCCGTTATTTCTTCTCCTTGTTTTTCCTTATAAAATGCTCCAGGGAATGCCACGAAGCTCTCATCATCTCAACTGCTTGAGACTGCATTCTATTATCGTCACTTAGAGCTATCTCTGCTGGTTTCTGCGCAACGTCAGCTTCTCGATCGGAGGGTCCAAGCTGGTCATCTCTCGGGAATAGAGCCCCTGTGTGGCCTGGCCATTTGTTGATCTGTTGTGAATAAGCTGGATGCAAATTCGCCACTGATCGACGTTTTAGTATACAGTGCCATGGACATTTGTTGAATATTTATTATTCTAAAAGCTTTCACTAAAAGATCTGTCAAATCAAGATGTATATGAATGTAAGAATTTCAAGTTCTAACGTTAAAAAACATAGGCATATGATTTATGTATGAATTTAGCTTTATTGATTCTTAGACTAGTCTGACGCGCACGTTTTTATAAAGAAAGTTAGTTGTGAAAAAAAAGATTAATGGTAACAAAAGAGAAAAGACACGTGTAAAGAATTAAAAGTACAAGGAAATTTCACTTTGAACTCGCATTTAAAGGTTTAAATTAATCTTCTGTACATACATGTGGACATTCAACCACCACAGAAATCATAACTCCAGGACGGCCTTAAATGTTCCCTTGTACAAAGCAAACCGCCAAGTCTTAGAAAGACACCAGTCTGTTTGCCTCCTCAACGCTGAAAGATACACGAAAAAGAAGATACGACAAGTCAAGACAAGATACCTCAAATACATTTTCAGTATCGCCATATACGAAGCCTTATCAGGAAGTCTGCTATCCCCTTCAACACTGAAAGACAAACAAGACAAGACAAGACAAGACAAAGTACGGTAAATCAAATGACGTGCCAAGCTACAATTTTTCAAGAAGTCCCAGCCTTGGAAACGCAGCACTAAACGTGCTTAAAGAAACATGGCAAAGAAACTCGAACCCGCTCATACAAAACAATGGCAGCATCTCGCAACCGAGAAACCAATCCATCAACTATGTCTGACCTGTATCTAAATTTCCTTTTATAGAGGTAACTTTTCTCTGTGACTTGGCTGAGGTGCGGCAGTTGTTGGGAGATCTTACAGCCTAACGTGCGTCTTGTGGCGATATTGCACTTATAGTTAATCGTGCGTATTTTAAATTAAAACTTAGTAAACTATTCTAACCGTGCCCTTGCGTCACATCAGCCTGACAGGGAGACGAATGTAGGTCCTGAAGTGAGTGTACACCATTCAGGCCAAGGTCCTTTTTTACGTCCACAAGCACAGCATATGTTGTAGTAACCGACCCAAGTCCACTCTTGAGAACAATTAGAATGTTCAATGGACGCAGCGAGATGATGATGATGATGAGGTGATGAGGGCTAGGCATGCCACGTGGCATATCAAAATGATCGTCTCAGATTCACACACACTCACTCACTCACTCACTCACTCACTCACTCACTCACGTCTTGGCAGTAACATCAAGCGTTTCTTACTGGAGATACTGTAAGCGAACAGAGAAAGAGAGGAAGACCAAGGCCGAGATGGCTGCAAGACATCGTTGATGATCTGCAAATGGATGCATCAGCAGCAGGGCATCTTGCTTACAACCGAGAGGCCTACAGGAGAGCTGTTAGGGAGGCAAAGTTCCGCAAGGGACATGCAAATGACTGACTGAGTTGCACATGTTAGAGAGGAAATGGTGGGGGGCTAATGCATTGCTTTGCCCAGGATCTCCCGATGCTGTTAAGACGGCCCTGCTTGATTATCAGCTCGTAAGAGGACTTTCATTGTTGTTAACGAACGACAACACGTCCGCTCAGCATCAATCTTCCTAACCTTCTCCAGTCTTTCTCCATTTATTTAGTCAGGTTTTTTTCTGGTTCCACGTGCTTACCTTGCACGCACTATACAAAATCTCTTGTCTTAAGCGACATACTTAAGTCAGTCATTGCTACTCATTTGCGGAACTTTGAACTTTGCCTTTCTAACAGCTCTCCTGTAGGCCTCTCAGTTGTAAGCAAGATGCCCTGCTGCTGATAAATCCATTTGCAGATTATCAACGATGTCCTGCAGCCATCTTAGCCTTGGTCTTCCTCTCTTTCTTTTTCCCATTATGTACCCTTCCAAGACGGTCTTCTATAGATTTTCATGACGTTTAATGTGTCCAAAATATTTAAGTTTTCTCTCTTTAATCCTCTTTACTAGCCAACCTTATTCAATATTAAATTCTTGTAGTATGGATATATTTGTTCTTTGTTGTGTCCATGATATTTGAAGAACTCTTCTGCAGCATTTAGATTCAATGGCATTATGTGTTTCTCAGCTGTCTTGTTAATTGTCCAAGTCTCACAGGCATATGTTGCGATGGGAAAGATGCATGCCCTTAAATATCTTATTTTTATAGTTCTGTGTGCTCCTCTCCACAGTTTCTTTAGGTGTTTTACTTTCTGAAGAGCAATAGCTGTCCTTCTTGTAATTTCCCTCACTGCATCTCCATTATTAGTTAGTAGTGATCCAAGAAATTCAAAAATCTCCACTTCTTCCAGCTTTTTCTCATTGATATACATTTCAGCCATCTTATTTGTTTTGTCAGTTGTCATCAGTTTAGTTTTCTTCGCATTAAGATAGAGGTTTTTAGTCTTCGCTGTTCTTACGTACTGACATAATTAGTTTTTACATTCCTTTTTTTTGTCTTGTGGACAGTAATACTGTGTCATCAGCATATCTAATCTCTGGTATTTCATAACCTCCAATTGGTATGGCATCGTAATATTCTTTGTCTACATCTTCTCTAACATTTAAGTATTTTATATTAATATTATGTAATAACAGTCAATTTATAAACAAAGAGTTCAAGGGCGGCGGTACCAAAGCACTTGTAGGAACATACTGTTACATTCTACGCTGCTCTAGAAAAACGAGCTATGGATAAAGAGATGGGATTTGCCAGCACAACCAGCGCGCCCTTGCCAGCCGGCACCGTCGTGTTGAAATTTGGCATGCATCTCAGTTTCAGCCTCTTTCCAAACTTTTCTTTTTTCTTTGTTGGGGGGGGGGGGTGTTGCCGTCTCACTTGTCTCTCCCAGGCCACATCCTCCCCTTCCCTCGACCCCCACCCCCCCCCCCCCGCCACCCCCGTATCCACCTTCAAAACTTTCAGCTCAGCTGATTCTCATGTCACCTGCCACTGCCATTTCCCCCCCCCCCCGCCTCACTTTCCAAGGCGCGGTTTTGAAACCAGTTGTTTAGAGTTATTGAGTAGGACAGGATTAAGTTGTGCTTTGAGCCCAACAACACCCGTCCCCCGTCTTTTCATTCCCCCACCCCCCTTTCTCCCCCATCCGCTGTTTCACTGAAAGCACAATAGGCTTCTGGATATTGAACATAATATGGATAGATCTTTTTTTTTTTCCTCAGTTACAGGGGGTTTTTTTCAAGCGAAGATGAGTGTTGTATTCTAACACTAGAGCGCGTACTCTGAGGATATCACAAATATCTATACATATCAATATATCATCCAAAACGTGACACTCTTAACATATAATTCTGAACTGCGTTTGGAGAATACTTCAGCTCAGTGTGTTTGTTGTTGTTGTTATAATACAATTTGTTAACACTTCAAAGCCAACTTTTTAACAAATTTGGGAAAGGTAACCCTGCCATGTCTTCGAAGCACATACGAACATAGTGTTAGTGCTCATATTTTCCTTGACCTCTCTCCACACTAGAGGACGATGCGGTCAGTATCACGCTCGGCCACCTTTCCTTCTCCAACTCCAGAAGAAGTCGGGTACTCATTTCTACAGCTCGGTGACTTGGGGGGGGGGGGGGCGCCGGCTTATCCGGGAGGATTCGAACCCTTGACCTTCGCCATCAGAGACTAGTGCACTAACCACTTAGCCACCCAGACTACCTTCCCCCCCCCCATTTTAATAAATGCATGCGCTTCAAAGATAATAGACGCAATTTCCTAAACGAGTATTTCGGCGACATTTGAGAATACAGACAGGAAAGATACATGTGCAGACTACTTCTTTATAGAAATCTTATGATCAGTATTTCTTTTTCTACTTCATTAGTGAACGGAAATAGTTAATTTTACTACATCTTTACTATAATTGTCTTATATATTTTATATACAGTAATGTGTGTGTATATTGCAGAGGAATGTATGAAACAACCGACTGTGAAAGCAGAAATCAACCGTGTGAATTATTATTGGAGGAAAAAAAACCAGAACCGACAATTGAAGAGGTTTTATGGGCAATAAAAAATATGAAAAATGATAAATAACCAGAATGTGATGAGATAACAACTGAACTTATTAAAGCAGGAGGAAAGGAATGTGCGACAATCTATCATGCACTATGTAAAAAGATATGGCATTCAGGTATTTGGCCAAAAGAATAGAAAAGAACTGTATTCATAAAACTGCCAAAAAAAAAGGGCAACCTGAAATTATGCACACACTACAGAACTGTTGCCCTAATTAGTCATGCCAATAAAACTCTGTTAAAAATCATAATGGGGAGACTTCGTAAGAAAATAGAAGAAGAAGTCAATATGGTCCAAGCTGATTTCAGGCAAGGAAGAGGATCAAGAGATTATATATTTCAATATATTAATATTAGAGAAATGCAGAGAGTTTAATGTGAATCTATATCTTTTATAAACTACTCAAATGCATTTGATTGTGTACAACACCAGAAACTTTGTAAAATAATGGAAAAAAATGGGATTTCCAACACATTTGATACAATTAACATTGCTTCTGTATCTAGACCAACAAACAGCAGTAAGAATAAATGGTGAAACAACAACTTGGTTTGAAATAAAACACGGGGTCCGTCAGGGTTGCATATTGTCGCCTTACTTATTTAATTTGTATACTGAAAATATAATGAGGAATGTTAGAGAAGATGTCGACAAAGAATATAACAATGCCACAAGAATTGGAGGTTATGAAATACCAGAGATTAGATATGCTGATGACACAGTATTACTGTCCACAACACGAAAAGGATTGGAAAAACTAATTATGCCAGTCCGTAAGAACAGCGAAGAGCAAAACCTCTATCTTAATGTGAAGAAAACTAAATTGATGACAACTGACAAAACAAACAAGACAGCTGATATATGTATCAATGAGGAAAAATTGGAAGAAGTGGAGAGTTTTGAATATCTTGGATCATTACTAACTAATAATGAGGGAATGAGGGAAATTAAAAGGAGGACATCCATTGCTCTTCAGAAAGTAAAACAAATAAAGAATCTGTGGAGAGGAACAGAAAGAATTACAAAAATAAGATATTTAAAGGCATGCAACTTTCCTATCGCAACATATGCCTGTGAGACTTGGACACTTAACAAAACAGCTGAGAAACACATAAATGCCTTTGAATGTAAATGCTACAGAAGAGTTCTTCATATATCATGGACACAAAAAAGAAAAAAAATATATCCATACTGCAAGAGCTTAATATTGAAGAAGGCTGGCTAGTAAAGAGGATTAACGAGAGAAA
This sequence comes from Achatina immaculata, assembly GCA_009760885.1. Classification (NCBI taxonomy): domain Eukaryota; kingdom Metazoa; phylum Mollusca; class Gastropoda; order Stylommatophora; family Achatinidae; genus Lissachatina; species Lissachatina immaculata. The sequence continues at coordinate 46,850,533 of CM019717.1, read as the reverse complement.
ACTTAAATATTTTGGACACATTAAACGTCATAATAATTTAGAGAAGACCGTCTTGGAAGGGTACACAATGGGAAAAAGAGAAGAAGACCAAGGCGAAGATGGCTGCAAGACATCGTTGATGATCTGCAAATGGATGCATCAGCAGCAGTCATCTTGCTCACAACCGAGAGGCCTAGAGGAGACCTGTTAGGGAGGCAAAGTTCCGCAAGGGACATGCAAATGAATGGATGAATGAATGTATGTATATATTGAGTGATTCAAGATTACTGTGGAGATTCCGTGGTCCATAATTTTCGAACTGAAACCAACAGAATAAAACTTCTTTGTGGAATATGAAAGCATAACTCGAAAAGTTTTAATACCTGCAGAATCAACACTGCAGAATGTTGAACAACATCAACATGCGCGCCTTTTTGTGGCATGTGAGATGTCCACGCGGTATTCAGTTTCCCTCCAAGTGTCCTGCATTTTCAGTGTAACTTGTTTTCGATCTCATCCCCACAAGTTCAGAGTTCATGGAGGGAGGTCACAGGGATCTTGTAAAACAACGCGCGTAACGTATCCCCACGGGAAGAAATCAGGCGGTGTAAAATCAGGTCAGCACGGATACTAGAGAACTGGTCCGTCACGCCCAACATGGCACCCGGGAAAATGCAGGTCCCAATGTGGAGATGCACCATCTTGCTGGGACATCACACCTAGATGCTGATCTTCCAAATCGGTAATACAGTGTGTCACAAAGTCTTAACCCAGTATATAGCACTTCATTCATTCGCATGTCCCTTGTGGAACTTTGCCTCCCTAACAGCACTCCTGTAGGCCTCTTGGTTGTAAGCAAGAGGTCCTGCTGCTGATGCATCCATTTGCAGATCATCAACGATGTCTTGCAGCTGTCTTCGCCTTGGTCTTCCTCTCTTTCTTTCTCTCATTATGTACCCTTCCAAGACGGTTTTCTCTAGATTATCATGCCGTTTAAAGTGTCCAAAATATTTAAGTTTTCTCTCGTTAATCCTCTTTACTAGCCAGCCTTCTTCAATATTAAGTTATTGTAGTATGAATATATTTGGGTTTTTTTGTGTCCATGATATTTGAAGAACTCTTCTGTAGCATTTACATTGAAAGGCATTTATGTGTTTCTCAGCTGTTTTGTTAAGTGTCCAGGTCTCACATGCATACGTTGCGATGGGAAAGATGCATGCCCTTAAAAATCTTATTTTTGTAGTTCTTTCTGTTCCTCTCCACAGATTCTTTATTTGTTTTACTTTCTGAAGAGCAATGGATGTCCTCCTTTTAATTTCCCTCATTCCCTCATTATTAGTTAGTAATGATCCAAGATATTCAAAAATCTCCACTTCTTCCAATTTTTCCTCATTGATACATATATCAGCTGTCTTGTTTGTTTTGTCATTTGTCATCAATTTAGTTTTCTTCACATTAAGATAGAGGTTTTGCTCTTCGCTGTTCTTACGGACTGACATAATTATTTTTTCCATTCCTTTTTTGTGTTGTGGACTGTAATACTGTGTCACCAGCATATCTAATCTCTGGTATTTCATAACCTCCAATTCTTATGGCGTCGTTATATTCTTTGTCTACATCTTCTCTAACATTCCTCATTATATTTTCAGTATACAAGTAAAATAAGTAAGGCGACAATATGCAACCCTGACGGACCCCTTGTTTTATGTCAAATCAAGTTGTTGTTTCACCATTTATTCTTACTGCTGCTTGTTGGTCTAGATACAGCAGTGATGTTAATTGTATCAAATGTTTTAGAAGTCCCATTTTTTCCATTATTTTACAAATTTTCTGGTGTCGTGCACAATCAAACGCCTTGTAATAGCTTATAAAAGATAAATACAGATTCATATTAAACTCTCTGCATTTCTCTATTATTAATCTTATATCGAATATATCATCTCTTGATCCTCTTCCTTACCTGAAATCAGTTTCGACCATATTGACTTCTTCTTCTATTTTCTTACAAAGTCTCCCCATTATGATTTTTAGCAGAATTTTACTGGCATGACTAATTAGGGCAACAGTTCTGTAGTTTGTGCATAATTTCAGATTACCCTATTTTTTGCAGTTTTATGAATACAGTTCTTTTCCATTCTTTTGGCCAAATACCTGAATGCCATATCTTTTTACATAGTGCATGATAGATTGTTGCACATTCCTCTCCTCCTACTTTAATAAATTCAGCTATTATCTCATCACATCCTAGTGATTTATCGTTTTTCAGATTCTTTATTGCTCATAAAACTTCTTCAGTTGTCGGTTCGGGTTCTTTTTCCTCCAATAATAATTCACACTGATGATTTCTGCTTTCACAGTCGGTTGTTTCATACATTCCACTGCAGTATTCCTTCCATCTTTCTAGAATTTCCTCTGTCTCTATCAAGGTCTTCCCCATCTCATCACAAATTACATTTAACTTAGGTGTGACATTTCTTGGTAATTTCATCATTTTTCTTTAAACATTTCTGTATCTCTTCCACACTTCTAGTGTCCTTCTATTCTTTTAAAACAGTCGTAGTGATACAACAGTATCGTAGTGATACAACAGTATCGTAGTGATATCTTAATGTCTGCATTATCTAGCCATATCAAGATATCTAGCCACATTAAGATATCACTACGATACCAGAATCGATACTGGGTTAGTGCATAGCTATTTTTCGAACGCACTGTAAATAAACATCTAGTATATCCAAGAAGTTCACGTTTGTTCCACATAGAAAAAGTGCTCTGAAACTTCCAAACGTGACAAAGAACACCAGATATTCGCTTTCATATTAACACTAACATTAATATTAACATTGACTTTGACATTGACATTAACATTTTCTCTTTTGATTTTTCGACTGGCGTGAGAATTTTCTGATATTCATATTCTGCATTCATGACGATTTACCCACCGTGACACACAAAAAGTTGCTTCACCCATAACATTGATACATAAAACGTTGCTTTACCCATAACATTGATACATAAAACGTTGCTTCACCCATAACATTGATACATAAAACGTTGCTTCACCCGTAACATTGATACATAAAACGTTGCTTCGCCCGTAACAATGATACATAAAACGTTGCTTCACCCGTAACAATGATACATAAAACGTTGCTTCACCCATAACATTGATACATAAAACGTTGCTTCACCCATAACATTGATACATAAAACGTTGCTTCATCCATAACAATGATACATAAAACGTTGCTTCACCCGTAACAATGATACATAAAACGTTGCTTCACCCATAACATTGATACATAAAACGTTGCTTCGCCCGTAACATTGATATATAAAATGTTGCTTCACCCGTAACATTGATATATAAAATGTTGCTTCACCCATAACATTGATATATAAAATGTTGCTTCGCCCGTAACATTGATATATAAAATGTTGCTTCACCCGTAACAATGATACATAAAACGTTGCTTCACCCGTAACAATGATACATAAAACGTTGCTTCACCCATAACATTGATACATAAAACGTTGCTTCACCCGTAACATTGATACATAAAACGTTGCTTCGCCCGTAACAATGATACATAAAACGTTGCTTCGCCCGTAACATTGATATATAAAATGTTGCTTCGCCCGTAACAGTGATATATAAAATGTTGCTTCACCTGTAACATTGATATATAAAACGTTGTTTCACCTGTAACATTGATACATAAAACGTTGCTTCACCTGTAACATTGATACATAAAACGTTGTTTCACCTGTAATCTTGATACATAAAACGTTGTTTCACCTGTAACACTGATACATAAAACATTGCTTCACCCTTAATCTTGATACATAAAACGTTGCTTCACCCGTAACATTGATAAATAAAACGTTGCTTCGCCCGTAACATTGATAAATGAAACATTGCTTCGTAATCTTGATACATAAAATGTTGCTTCACCCTAACCTTGATACATAAAACGTTGTTTCACTCATAACCTTCTTACATAAAACGTTGCTTCACTGTAACATTGATACATAAAACGTTGCTTCACCCGTAACCTTGATACATAAAACGTTGTTTCACCCGTAACCTTGATACATAAAACGTTGTTTCACCCGTAATCTTGATACAATGTTGCTTCACTCGTAACATTGATAAATAAAGCGTTGTTTCACCCGTAACCTTGATACATAAAATGTTGCTTCACTCGTAACATTGATAAATAAAACGTTGCTTCACCTGTAATCTTGATACAAAAAAAACGTTGCTTCACCCTAACCTTGATACATAAAACGTTGTTTCACTCATAACTTTCTTACATAAAACTTTGCTTCATCCGTAAATATCCATCTTTGATGCTGATTTTCAGCAGCTTCGACGTTTGACGAAGTAGGGTTTATTGTTTGGATTTAAATCATGCACAGTCTGCACTTTGTAGGCATGGAAGTGAAGACGATTATAGACAATCCTCCAAACAGTTGTTTTTTTTTTTGGTATACCTAATTCCAAAAGGGGAGTGAGGTCATAGAGTCTGGTTGATTTCTGTGGGCTTTGATAAAACTCTTCCGGGATTCGATCAACATTTTCCTGCAAAGTCTTCCAGCTCCTTTTCAGTACAGAACACTATCAGTCTCTTGACACACACACAGCACTACCAGTCTCTTGTCACGCAGAACACTATCAATCTCTTGACATACAAAACAGTGTCTTGACATACAGAAAACACCAATCTCTTGACATACAGAGCACTATCAATATCTTGACATAAAGAGCACTACCACTCTATCTACATACAGAGCACTACCAGTCTCTTGACGTATAAAGCACTATTAGTCTTTTGAGATACTAAACGCCACCAGTTTCTGAAAACTGCTTTGACCAACTTCAGATAGCATTATCTGAAAGTGGATTTCTTTGTTTCTATATTCAGTCCTGTAACGACGTTGCTTTTTGATAACGGACTTTGTTTCGCAAAAGCAAAGTACACAATCTCTTGGACAGTAGTCATCTTGATGTATGACGCCGTATTTTTCTTCCAGACATTACTACGGCTAGCACAGCGCTGCCAGATCAAGCTTTGATTTACACTTTCAAATCTGCAAACTGTTATTTTTTTTGTTGTTTCTCGCCTGAAAATCATAGGTCACGGAATAAACCCGATAATAATTTGGAATCATCATGTACATTTACTTGTACCTGTACTATCTCCCTGTAAATTCGAACTGATGTTCTTTGCAGCCGATGCTGTGAAGATATTGAGGCACAACATCGTACCGGCTTGGGAGCGGATTATGATAGCTATTTTTTTCAGTCCCGGAATACGGCTAAAAGAAGAAGGGGGTGTGCACTGCTTCTTTAGCAGACTCCACTACCATGGGGACTATGGCGATCGATCCCTGCCCCGTTAGCCAGCATAGGCCTGTTACTAGGTGTGACAGGGTCTTGATCAGCTATAGTTTGCTAACTCTGACGCTAGCATGTCAGCTATGGGTCGCTGATTGTCTCATCGGACAGTCTTCACCCCCCTCCTCATCATGTATGTATATATATATATATATATATAGTTGGAGAGAAGCATGTACCGATTTCATTGCCTGCTATCACTGCATCAAAAGAAGAGTGCGAGAGAGAAGCTATTTTCTCTCAGACCTTTCTTCAAAAAGAAGGACTGTCTGGACTTCACATTCTTCAAAAAGAAGGACTGTCTGGGTTTCCATTTTATTGGGGTTACAAATTAAATGTAAAATATACAGAGAAACATATTTGAGTCGCACACTCAGTGGATTCAACATGGATGAATGTTGGCCTCAGACGGAAGTTCATCGCGGGTCATTAGCTCAGAAGTCGTGGAAAGATGGTCGAAAGAGACATGGGTGTGAACATAAAGAGCGGCGGTCAAGAAGCTTAAAAGGTCAACTGATCTTACTTCCAGGACTCTCATTTTTCTAGTGAGGCAATGGCTAAGCAGGCTACCTGCCACGAAAAATACTACTATCTTTATAAATGATTAGTTTTTTTTTTTTTAGTTTCATTCCTTAAAACTGCGTTAAAACAGCAATAGTGATAAAAATTGTTACGCATACATTTTATTTATCCTTAGTGTTTTAACTAATTCGAGAAATGTGACCACAAGCCAGTCTAAAATTGATTTCTGTGGGCTTTGATAAAACTCTTCCGGGATTCGATCAACATTTTCCTGCAAAGTCTTCCAGCTCCTTTTCAGTACAGAACACTATCAGTCTCTTGACACACACACAGCACTACCAGTCTCTTGTCACGCAGAACACTATCAATCTCTTGACATACAAAACAGTGTCTTGACATACAGAAAACACCAATCTCTTGACATACAGAGCACTATCAATATCTTGACATAAAGAGCACTACCACTCTATCTACATACAGAGCACTACCAGTCTCTTGACGTATAAAGCACTATTAGTCTTTTGAGATACTAAACGCCACCAGTTTCTGAAAACTGCTTTGACCAACTTCAGATAGCATTATCTGAAAGTGGATTTCTTTGTTTCTATATTCAGTCCTGTAACGACGTTGCTTTTTGATAACGGACTTTGTTTCGCAAAAGCAAAGTACACAATCTCTTGGACAGTAGTCATCTTGATGTATGACGCCGTATTTTTCTTCCAGACATTACTACGGCTAGCACAGCGCTGCCAGATCAAGCTTTGATTTACACTTTCAAATCTGCAAACTGTTATTTTTTTTGTTGTTTCTCGCCTGAAAATCATAGGTCACGGAATAAACCCGATAATAATTTGGAATCATCATGTACATTTACTTGTACCTGTACTATCTCCCTGTAAATTCGAACTGATGTTCTTTGCAGCCGATGCTGTGAAGATATTGAGGCACAACATCGTACCGGCTTGGGAGCGGATTATGATAGCTATTTTTTTCAGTCCCGGAATACGGCTAAAAGAAGAAGGGGGTGTGCACTGCTTCTTTAGCAGACTCCACTACCATGGGGACTATGGCGATCGATCCCTGCCCCGTTAGCCAGCATAGGCCTGTTACTAGGTGTGACAGGGTCTTGATCAGCTATAGTTTGCTAACTCTGACGCTAGCATGTCAGCTATGGGTCGCTGATTGTCTCATCGGACAGTCTTCACCCCCCTCCTCATCATGTATGTATATATATATATATATATATAGTTGGAGAGAAGCATGTACCGATTTCATTGCCTGCTATCACTGCATCAAAAGAAGAGTGCGAGAGAGAAGCTATTTTCTCTCAGACCTTTCTTCAAAAAGAAGGACTGTCTGGACTTCACATTCTTCAAAAAGAAGGACTGTCTGGGTTTCCATTTTATTGGGGTTACAAATTAAATGTAAAATATACAGAGAAACATATTTGAGTCGCACACTCAGTGGATTCAACATGGATGAATGTTGGCCTCAGACGGAAGTTCATCGCGGGTCATTAGCTCAGAAGTCGTGGAAAGATGGTCGAAAGAGACATGGGTGTGAACATAAAGAGCGGCGGTCAAGAAGCTTAAAAGGTCAACTGATCTTACTTCCAGGACTCTCATTTTTCTAGTGAGGCAATGGCTAAGCAGGCTACCTGCCACGAAAAATACTACTATCTTTATAAATGATTAGTTTTTTTTTTTTTAGTTTCATTCCTTAAAACTGCGTTAAAACAGCAATAGTGATAAAAATTGTTACGCATACATTTTATTTATCCTTAGTGTTTTAACTAATTCGAGAAATGTGACCACAAGCCAGTCTAAAATTGATTTGCTATTTTAAATATAGGCAATTAGCATAAAATAAAACCATACGCTAGATGGCTAAACTGATTAATGCTCGTCTTACCGGAATACCGGGGTTCGAGTCCCAGGTAATTCTGTTGTCATTTTTCTTTCTCTCATGTCTAAAAAAACTGCTCTGTTTCAGATTTTCTCAAGGTCTGATCATAAAATATTGTGATCTCTTACTAAAATAGAATTATACTGCTGTCTGAGTAAAGACGTGCCAACACGGCACCAGTTAAACTAGTATCTCACTAATAAACATGTATTCACTTACTTTACTACTAGTTCTATCTGCTATGTTAGTTCAATGAATTAACCTCTCATATTACTAATGGAACACTACCAAGAGACAATTACAACAGTATGAGAACCATTCATTCATTCATTTGCATGTCCCTTGCGGAACTTTGCCTCCCAAACAGCACTCCTGTAGGCCTCTCGGTTGTGAGCAAGATGGCCTGCTGCTGTTGCATCCATTTCCAGATCGTCAACGATGTCTTGCAGCCATCTTCGTCTTGGTCTTCCTCTTTTTCTTTTTCCCATTATGTATGAGAATCGCTGACACTCAATTTAGTGAGATTTTAAAAAACACATATTTATTATGAAGAGAATGAATGGTGATCAGCGAAGATGTATTGAAGTTACAAAATGAACAATCCACTCCTCTCCTTGACGAGAGATGGTTCGCCATATAAGACAGTCATACATCATGAATAAAAATAACCAACTTACAGGCTCTATGAAAAGTCCTCCATGGGTCCACAATGAAACATTACATCACAAAGTAACGAACTTTTCAAGTCCTACAATGTCTCAAAAGAAGTAAATATTTTACATTCTTCAGTTTACATCAACAGCTACCTGGATCCATGGAAGGAAAGAAAGACTAAGCTCACATTCACATTGACCACTTCTTCTTCTTCTTCTTTGTTCGCTTCTACCACCAAGACCGCCCCGTGATCCTACTGAATTTACGCCTGTGGTCCTCGATAGGTCCCGTGGTCCCATGTGCGGTCCCCGAAAGGACCACACAAGATCCCCGAGAGGACCACAAGTGGTTCGGAGTATCGCAGGGCTTGAGCCTGTATTCTTGGTGGGTCTCAGAAGCGGGATTGCGTGACACCGTGAGAGGCGGTAGCCCATCCAGTCTAGAGTTGAACGTTCTCACCGGAAAACCTCGATCTGTTTTAAGATACCCGTGTATCACCGCCGGGTGAGAAGTGGTTGCCCATCCGGTCCAGTGTTGGACTTTCTCACCTGAAAACCTCAGCGTGATTAGGATACGCATACATCCCCGCCGGGTGAGAGGTGGTTGCTTATCTAGATTGCCCTGGTCTAGTGTCTCCGACTTCAGCATTTTGTGGTCAAGGTCACTATCCTTCCTAGTTGTGACCAAGATGGAGCTTTTGTCCAGGAGGACGAATCCTCGCCACTAGTGACTTCTACCCCTGGGTTGAGCCAGTTTAGGCATATTATCCCAGTATGGGCGTGTTTAGGACATGACCGAACTCTATAGCGGAGATGCCGTGACGTGTGTAGCCATCAAGTTTCACCCCTGGTGTAAGCCGTTTTAGGCATATTTTACCAGTATGGTTGTATTTCGGACATGGCCGGCGTTCTAGAGCAGAGGTGCCGTGGTATGAGTAGCTCTCGCCGCGACACTACTGGACATACCGATTAAACTTCACTTTATCCTTTCCATCACCTTTTCACATCGGGGCCACACAATAACCCTGATTGCTTTTCTGCATTTTCTTTCTTGGCCGGGAAGAGTTTCACTGCACGAGCGGCATTCGAAGAATCTCGCCAGCAGTGTCCTACACTGATCTAAATGCAAACACAACCTCAGTAAGCACAATGCTATCACATTCCTATGATGCAATTCTAGAATGCTCTCTAGCCCATGTCAGTGATGTAAAAAAAATCACCCAAGTCCCTAACTGAGACATCACTCGAAAAATCATCACTCTAGAATCATGATCATATTAAAAAAATAATCCTTTATCATGATAACCCTAAATCATAATCTTTCATAATAAACATCCAACACTCAAAATCTCAGACAATGAACCTTTATGACAAATTCTCAGTCCTTAAATATTACCTGCAACGTCTCAATCCAATCTTCCAGAAGTTTATATCCTGTGCAAGACCAAAAAGCGTGAATCTTACATTCTACATGTCTGTTCAAGAATATTCTGTTCACCAAAAGTCTAAATTCCTAAATTCATTGAACCAGTTCTAAAAAAAAAACAATCCCATTTAATTAGTTTAAATGTTGCTAATTATAACTAATTGTACAAACATGTCCTAAATGACCCTGTTTAAATGATAATTTCTTGGGACTGGACATGTCAAAAACGACCGTCATTAGTGTCAAGACTGACTTCTCGTTGCCCTTCTTCTTCTTCTTCGTTCGCTTCTACCACTAAAACCGCACTGTGATCCTACTGAATTTACGCCTGTGGTCCTCGTTAGGTCCCGTGGTCTCCTGTGTGGTCCCCGAAAGGGGTACAGAGTATCGCAGGGCTTTAGCCTGTATTCTTGGTGGGTCTCTGAAGCGGATTGCGTGACACCGTGGTATTCGTTGCACCAGTTTAGTCTGGAGTTGGACTTTCTCACCGGAAGACCTCGACGTGTTTAGGATATCACTGCATCCCCGCTGGGTGAGAGGCGGTAGCCCAACCAGGCCAGAGTTGGACCTTCTCACCGGAAAACCTCGACGTGTTTTGAGATACCCGTGTATCACCGCCGGGTGAGAGGTGGTTGCCCATCTAGTCCAGAGTTGGACTTTCTCACCGGAAAACCTCAGCGTGATTAGGATACGCAAATATCCCCGCCGAGTGAGAGGTGGTTGCCTGTCTAGACTGCCCTGGTCCAGTGTCTACGACTTCAGCATTTTGCGGTCGTGGCCGCTACCCTTCCTAGTTGTGACCAGGATGGAGCTTTTGTCCAGGAGGACGAATCCTCGCCACTAGTGACTTCCACCCCTGGGTTGAGCCGGTTTAGGCATATTATCCCAGTATGGGCGTGTTTGGGACGTGACCGACCTCTAGAGCAGAGGTACTGTGACATGCGTAGCCTTCAAGATTCACCCCTGGTGTGAGCCGGTTTAGGCATATTTCACCAGTATGGGTGCATATCAGGCGTGACCGACCTCTAGAGCGGAGGTGGCATGACATGTCTAGCCATCAAGTTCCACCCCTGGTGTGTGCCGGCTTAGGCATATATCACCAGTGTAGGTGTATTTCGGACGTGGCCGGCCTCTAGAGCAGAGGCGCCGTGGTATGTATAGCTCTCGTAGCGATACTACTGGACATACCGATTAAACTTCACTTTATCCTTTCCACCATCTTTTCACATCGTCGCCGCACAGCAACCTTTATTTCTTTTCCGCATTTTCTTCTTTGACCGGGAGGAGCTTCACTCCACGCGCGGCATTTGAAGAGTCTCGCAAGCAGTGTCTTAACCTCTGGGACAAGCCGGTTCATGCATTTCACCCGATATGACTGCACTCAGGACGTGGCCGACCTCCAGACCAGAGGTGCCGTGATTTGACTGTTTGCTTCACTTTATCATTTTTACCACCTTTTCCGCAGTGATGCTTCGCGGCAACCCCATTTGCACCTTTCTTCATTGGCCGGGAGGAGCACCGCTCCACGCACAGCAGCCGAAGAATATCGCCAACAGCGGTAGATGAGCTACCAAACGTGCCACTCATCTACCCTAAGTATCTGGTTTTAAGGCGCCGGATATTCGCCTTCGCCCCTTCTCCTGTCAGTTTAAACAGTTCTGCCACGGGAAGGCCAGGAGCTGGACTTGACTGCAAGAGGCTGTTTGATCTCGTTGACCTATTCTGCGTCCATATACGGTGTTAACTGTTAGGTCACACAACCAAATTTAACTTTGATTATAATGCCTTACACCGTAAATTAAGTCCAGAATTAAAGAGTTCTGTCATATTACTTTACCGTGCTCTCTTACTTTACCGTATTATCTTACTTTACTGTGCTCTTACTTTACTGTGCTCTCCTACTTTACCTTGCTCTATTAATTCACTGCGCTCTCTTACTTTACCTGCGCTCTTTTATTTTACTGTGCTCTCTTACTTTAATGTTCTCTCTTACTTTACTTGCGCTCTCTTACTTTACTGCGCTCTCTTACTTTGCTGTGATCTCTTATTTTACTGTGCTCTCTTACTTTACTGTGCTCTCCTACTTTACCGTGCTCTCTTACTGTGCTGTGATCTCTTATTTTACTGTGCGAAAGCCATGTCATTTCCCTCATTTCCCTTTTGTGAAAATAAATTTTCACCTTTTAATGGTTTATTGTACGTCACTTCTGTTTTTAACAAGAGAGTTTTTTGTTTCTATATGTATAAACATGGATGTATATGTGTATGTTCCGGCATAACTCTAGACTGCCTGAAGCAATTTCAACCAAACTTGCTACACATACGACTTGCAGTCTGGAGACAAGTACTGTTGGGGTATAACACCACAAGTACCCTTGGGCTTAGGTGGGGAGGAGTAACTTTTTTTCATAAATTCAAGGTAGAAAAAAGGTCTAAGGAAGATAATCGTGAAATAGAGAGGCACTAGTCTAATATCAGCATTTATAGCCTCCCATGGCAAGTCCAAATAATTTTGATGGTCTCTTTTTGTTTTGATTATACTTGTTAAAATAAATTTTAACTTTGTTTTTTTCCTTATGTTTACATTAGCTTTTAATTGTATTCTATAGTAGATTTAATTGCTCAGTGACAATGTGCCTTTTTCTTATTTTGTCAAATTAGTTTTTCAAATTAGAGAGAGAGAGAGAGGGATAGGAAGAGACAGAGGGAGAGAGAGAGAAGAGAGGTGAGAGAGAGGGAGAGGGGGAGAGAGGGAGGGAGAGAGATATTTGAGATCGCCATGTTTCTCCCATGGACAACTTTTTGTTGCTTGCTCAAAGGTAGGTTCACCCAAGAATTTATTTATTCTTGTTCCTGGAGGTGAAACTAAAAATGTTGAAAGAGAGGGAGAGAAGAAGAGGAGGAGAGAGAGGTGGAGAGAAGGAGAGGGAGAGAGAGGAAGAGAGAAAGGGAGAGAGGTGAGAGGGAGGGAGAAAGAGAGGGAAGGAGAGAGATGGAGAGAGAGATAAGGGACAGAGAAGGACAGAGATAGGGACAGAGAGAGAGGGAGAGAGACATAGATTTGAGATCGCCATGTTTCTCCCACGGAAAACTTTATGTTGCTTTCTCAGGGATGGGTTTACCCAAGAATTTATTTGTTCTTGCTCCTGGAGGTGAAACTAGAAATGTTTATAATTCTGTAATCAAATTTTGAGTTAAATTAATATTATAGTGAATTTGTAAAGACTTTGTACACTGTACTTAAATACCTAATAAAATTACTTTGATTTTACACTATAGATAGAATTTATTCCTTTTCCTGTCTAATAGAAGACTGAGATAAATAAATAAATGCCCGGGCAACGCCGGGTAATCAGCTAGTATGTCATACAACATATACCCACTTGAAATCATCCACGTTTTGGTGTAAACATAATAGACTCTAGCACTGAACAGCGTGTCATTTTGTACCCGCAGTTATGGCTTTCCGTCCCCCGATCGTGTTGTTGTTGTTTTTTTTTCGTGTGTCAGCACCTCGTGCGTGATTGCGCGCTTGTGAATGAATTGTGCGTCTGCGCATAATCACGTGGTTCCTGACACTGCGGGTGTTACCTCATCAATAATAGGCGAGTGCAGACTCCGGTGTTTAATAAAAGAGAAAGGAAATTCAGCTTTTCGAAAATTAACTAAACAAATTCCTTAAAACGCTTTTCAGAACTTCAAACAAACCAGACCATACTGGGTTCTGTTTTCATTCATTCAGTCATTTGCTTGACCCTTGCGGAACTTTGCCTCCCTAACAGATCCCTTGAAGGCCTCTCGGCTGTAAGTAAGATGCCCTGCTGCTGATGCATCTATACGCACATCATCAACAATGTCTTGTTGCCATCTTCGCCTTGATCTTCATGTCCTTTCGTTTTTCCCATTATGTACCTTTCCAAGAACTGTTCTCCAAACTCTCATGACGTTTAATATGTCTGAAAAACTTCAGGATAACACTGGGTTTTTTTTTAAAGAAAACTTTATTAAGTTTCAAAGAAGCTCCGTTTGTCCTCTGTGCTGAAAAATTATAATTTGACTTATAATTACACGGTATCCTCACTTATTTACAATATTCGACATTACAATAAATGTTTCAAACCTTATTAAGAAATTTAATTATACAAATTTGTGTATTTATTTCTTTATTTAATAATTTATTTTATTTAAAATGCATCCTATCTTTATTGCTAACTCTCTAAACATCTATGTCCCGTATATACGCATGCCGTAGGAGTGTGAAGTGTTAGTACTGCATTCTATCTTTATTGCTAAATCTCTAAAAAAATCTATGTCCCGTACAAACGCGTGCCGTAGGAATGTGAAGTGTTAATGTCTTCACATTTCTGAGCCTCTACAGAATCTGAGTTAGGGATGCCAGCACTTATCCTTGTTGTCCCTTGTTTTCTTAGGGAAAACCCCAGGTACCCATTTCTTTCGAGGCTGGATGAACCTTGGTTCTAGTCGATCAAACAAAAAAAAAAAAAAAATCTGCTTGATTGCAAAATCGAACAGGAGACCTTCTGATCGGTATGCGTGTGCACTTAATCGCTACACCACCTCGATGGTAAGAAGATAAAAAAAAAATTAACTGAAAAGGTGTTTATCATTAGGTAAGCAAATATTACATATATTGCTCATGTGTTGAGTCATTACATGGCATCAGTCATACAACAAAATATCGACTTAACGAACTAGTCGGAATATAACATAGTCTAAAGTAGAACATCATAAGTGTATTGAACTTCTTGTGAATACAATGTTTTGTAACAGTCATTAAATTTTGTCACTTAACTATTTGTCACTTAACTGTTTGAACCTCCCTGTCAACTATTTGTCACTTAACTATTTGAACCTGACCGTCAACTATTTCTCGCTTAACTCTCTGAACCTGACAGTCAAGCCATTACTTTCTCCGCTTAGTCTTCTATCTTAGCTGGGTTTTGTTCTTGTTTTTAACTCTCTGGAACTGCGACTTGATGTTCGTTTACAGTCGATCCGCTGAATGTGCTGAGACAGTTACATGTCAGACTGCGAGTGGGTTACAACTGCTATATTTTTAAAAATATATTTTATGCAATACTTCTTTAGCAGACTCCACCACCATGGAGGCTATAGCGATCCTTACTCTATTATCCAGGCTGGGCCAGTTGTTAGGGGCACCAGCGGAGAAATGGGACAGGATCTTAACCGGCTATGTTTCGCCAACTTGGAGCATGCGTGCCAGCTACGGGTCGCTGACCGCCAGATTGGACAACGTCTTCACTCCCTGTAATTCTTAGCTATAGGATTTTATCGCATTTATCATCAACGTTATCGGAGAGCGTTAAAGCTGACATGTGTGTTGTACTCTGCTGTTTTTTTGTTCTGTTCCAGCACTGAGCCAGGAGCCAAGGTTTAATCTGGTGTCCAGGAACGTGACAGTCGTGGCAGGCCAGACAGCCGTGTTGCCCTGCTCAGTAGACTATCTGGGCAGTTATAAGGTGAGTCCCGCAGTCAGTGATGTCACCGTTGTTTATACTGCTTAAAGATGAATAGTACTTACCTGAAAGTTCGCGCTTCCTAAACGCTGGTGGGTCGATTTTGATGTCATCCAGTTTCTTGTGATCGGAAAATTTCCGGACTGAGTCCACTACGTCTAAACCTGTAGGAGTGGCGCCATGCAAAAACCAGGTGGCAGCACTAGCATGTGATGTGTAGTCAGTATACCACGTGGCGCGCTGTTGGACTTACACAAAGAGTAGTGGTGTACGTTTGACGTTTTGTGCTCGTCGTTTGGCGATTTTCAAGATTGGCAGCGAGTTCGCAGAAGATTTTGTGCTAATCTCAGACAAACAGCAGCGGCAGAAACCCTGGCCAAAGATTCAACGAATGTTTGGTCAGCAGTCTCTTGATCTGACACAGATATTTATGTGTATGCACGATTTAAGGCCGGTCGAACCTTGGTTGATAACGACGACCAAATATGGGGGCCCTTAACTTGCACAACTCCTCAAAATGTGGCAGAAATCGAGCACTTCTTCTGTGAGAAATGACGTCTGTCCATTCGAGAGCTTTGTGAGGGGGTGGGAATTGGTTTTGGAACATGTCAGTAGATTCTCACTGAAGAACAGGCCATGTGCCACAAAGCAGCCGATTCTGTTCCCATGATCCTCTCGGGTGACCAAATGTACCAAAGTGTCGATGTCCTCACTGAGCTTCAATAACTCGCCTCAGAGGATGAAACCTTTTTTGTCATGGGACGTGAATGGTGATAAGGGCTGGGTTTATGGTTACAACCGGAGACAAAGCACCAATCGTCGCAATGGACAAGTCCAAGGTCACCAAGACCCAAAAAGGTCAGACAGCCGAAAAGCAATATCAAGAGCAAGGCGATCGTTTTCTGTGACCTCAAGGGAATTGTACAGCACTAATTTGCCCCTGCTGGCCAGACTATGAATTCCAACTTCTACTGTGATATTTTAATGGGAAAAAAGAAAGAGAGGAAGACTAAAGTGAAGATGACTGCAAGACATCGTTGATGATCTGCAAATGGATGCATCAGCAGCAGGCCATCTTGCTCACAACCGAGAGGCCTACAGGAGTGCTATTAGGGAGGCAAAGTTCCGCAAGAGACATGCAAATGAATGTGATATTTTGTAGATGGTGCTTAAAAATGTGAAAAGGAGACTCCACAGCCTATTGCGAAGAAGAAAACTGGCCGCCTCACCATGGCAACGCCCCTTTTTACAGTGCAGCAGACACCCAGCAGTTTTTGGTCAAGAAGAACATAGCTGTTGTCCGTCCCACGCCGTCGACAGTTTTGGCCCCTTGCAACTTTTTTTTTTCTTCCAAATTCAAAGATAAAGCTGAAGGGGTATAGTTTTGACAACACTAAGCACATCCAGATGGAAGCACAGGGAACTTCCTGGAAGCATTCCAGCGATGGAAGGAGCTCAGAGATCAATGTATCCGTGCACAAGGGAACTACTTCAAAGGTGATGGTGGCCAGTATCAGCTATGATGTATTTTTTACTTACTTATTTGATACGTCCGGAAATTGTCCTATCACATCTGGGTACACTCTGCAATAACTCGACACATTTATGTACAGTAGCCAGTGTAGAAACGCCCACAGTGTCTAGACAGCGTGCTTGTTTCAGTGAGTGTAGTGTTTAGATTAAGTCATGGGCCCTTTCGTCTTCTCTGCTATCTCTTTCCTTGTTACAAAAAAGATTAATGAGAAAGTGTTCATTAAATGGAGAGGGAAAAGCTGTAAGTGAGAGATAAACAGAGAAAATGAGAAGTAGATTAGTTTATTGATCCATGATCTATATGATGAGAGCATATTCCTTTTTCGTCGTTCGCCCTCAAAAGGGCGGTGGTTGCCTTATGTTGTGGTTATGCACCTGTTGGCCCAACACATTCGACTTGGGACTGACGTGTTATTAGGACCGGGTTCGTCATTGCACTGCTGTCTCTGTTCCCTTGGCAAGACTACTGTCTGTTTCCAGTGAGCACCAATGGGAGGTATAACAGGGTCTTTCCTGGCTATGCTTCTCCAGCCCTGACACAAGCAATCATGTCTTTGCTGGCTATGCTTCTCCAGCCCTGACACAAGCAATCAGGTCTTTCCTGGCTATGCTTCTCCAGCCCTGACACAAGCAATCAGGTCTTTGCTGGCTATGCTTCTCCAGCCCTGACACAAGCAATCAGGTCTTTCCTGGCTGTGCTTCTCCAGCCCTGACACAAGCAATCATGTCTTTGCTGGCTGTGCTTCTCCAGCCCTGACACAAGCAATCATGTCTTTCCTGGCTATGCTTCTCCAGCCCTGACACAAGCAATCATGTCTTTGCTGGCTATGCTTCTCCAGCCCTGACACAAGCAATCAGGTCTTTGCTGGCTGTGCTTCTCCAGCCCTGACACAAGCAATCAGGTCTTTGCTGGCTATGCTTCTCCAGCCCTGACACAAGCAATCAGGGTCACTGATCGCTGCCTCCTTCAGTTTGAGCACGTCTTCGCAAGACTAAAAGTAGTGTGAAAGCGGTTCGGCTGTTTAAAAAGTGGTTCGGCTGTTTAGAAAGTGGTTCGGCTGTTTAGAAAGTGGTTCGGCTGTTTAAAAAGTGGTTCGGCTGTTTAGAAAGTGGTTCGGCTGTTTAGAAAGTGGTCCGTCTGTTCAAAAAGTGGTCTATATACCTATCTTGAAAACAAACATGAAGTCGGATCAGGATTCGATTATGACTATTTTTTTATTGTTGTCATTTCTTAAATCCTGTATTGCAGCAGTTCCCAACTACCATTTTTCCAAGGAAATACTTGTGTTGTAAACGAAATACTTGTGTTGTAAAGCACCATCCTATGTGCACTATCATACTGGCAGAAATATCTGATTGTCTGTATTCAGTGGATGCCGCATAAAACCAAACTGATAACGCAGACATAGTTTAGGGACTTAAGAAAGAAGCTTTCGAGCCAGGAGTTCTCAACTAGTGGAATTTTAGGATTTCGGGAGGGGGGAGGAGGTGTACTTGGGGCCCACATATAGACATAATCAGACTGTTTGAATATTTGTCCATAATTTAGAAAAATCAGTATTCCAACAGTTTGAGTTCGTCAGCTCTCCCTCCGCCCGCCCGCCCCCCCCCCTCTCCCCGAAACCATTTAGGACCCCCTCCCCCTTTCTTCTAAGCAATCTCCGCAGCAAAAGACATTACGTTGATTTCAGTTAACGCTGGTCAGGATGACCTGACACTTTAGCCTGTTCAGACACAAGAAAATGTGGTCGGCTATGATTCGTCATCTGCAATGATCGTGCCGTCTTCCATTCCATGTTTGATGTATAAATTAATAAACTGAAATCAGCCCAATGGTGTCACGGGATAAAGAAATATCATTGACGGCTTGACATCAAATCGTTCTTGGCAGAATGAACCGCCAACACTGTATCTGTATTCCCAGACGGGGGGGTTTTAACTTCCGCGGCGGCGCTTTACAGCGCATGCGCTGTGGTGGTTTTCCTGTCTGTCTGGACTGCTGCAGGAGAAAAGTTGTCTGCAGATCTAAAAAGGAAATTTTTACTGTCAGAAACACAGATGCAGCCAGCGATTACAAGTACTAATTGGGAAAACAGCTGTCCTAGCATGTTTATATAGCATAATATTGATTACAGAGTGATAAGTATAGAAAGCATTGATGGAAACAATTTAAACAAACGAGGCAGAAAGTTCAGGAAAATGGCTACATGATAAAGACAGAAAAGATGTGAAATCAACGAAATTGTTCTAGAATGGGTTCTACTTCAAGAAAAACTCGGACCTAAACCAGGGAGAACTCTTGAGAAACAGTAATATATTTCGGACACTGCAAATTTTTGGAACGAATACGCTCTGTGGAGAACAATGGGCGACTGTTCTAAGAAAGCTATTTAGGTGATATGAAATACAAGTATTAAGATCATTCTTTCTTCTTATGATGTATATGGTGTTGGCTACTGTCAGATGAAGTACAAACTTATAAAATTAACATAACAGATAAAAAAATAACAGATTAAAAAGATAACAAGCTACCTACTTCTGGCCTGTGGCTCATCGCTGTTCAAGAAACAGGAAGCATTTATCCCGGAATATTCTTACTTTGGGGGCATGACTGCATTTATTTGCGTCAAGATCTTGTTTAGATTCATGCTTTACCACATTCGACTACCGAGAACATTCGTATCCGCCACTCGACGTTTGTGGTGAAGTTTTTTTTTAAATGTCATAAATACACCTTTTCTCACCTACTGAAATTAAAGACCATACAATATAAATCTGGACTATGAAGTCGAAACTTTGCACTACTTGCAGATACAAAGCCACAGACTAATTATAAACCGAGGGGGGGGGAAGGAACTATCATCATCATCATCAGGTGCCGTGCCGACTGGCGTTGGCTATTATGCTTCTCCAGAGTACCCGATCCTTCATGCAGGCCATCAGTTCAGTTGGTGATCTCCTCTTACACCATCCCGTCAGACTGTCCAGTATCATTTCTCTTGGTCTTCCTCTTGATCTTCTTCCTTCTATTTTTCCTGTTGTTATTATAATATTTTCAATGCCCCCTCTTCTCATTGCATGTCCTATGAAAGTACATTGTCTCTCTCTTATCTTTCTGACAAGGTTTTTTGTCTCTCCAGCTCTGCTCATACATTCTTCATTAGTTATTTTTGCTGTCCAGGGGATTCGCAACATAAAGGAACTATATATGAGAATATAACACCATTAAAAAATAACACCATGTAGGCAGAAATGCAGATGAAGCCATTGGCTTCCAGTATTGAGGAAAGACGTTAGCGACATATTGTTAGGGCACCTGCTACGGATGAATGGTGACTAACTGTCAAAAATGGCACTGGGAAGAAGATGCCTCAGCCTGTTGCGAGGAAGAAAACTGGCCGCCTCACCATGGCAATGCTCCCTCTTAAGCGCACCAAACACCCAGCAGTTTATGGTCAAGATGAACATAGCTGTTGTCCGTTCCCCGCCGTCGACAGTTTTGGCCCCTTGCAGCTTTTTTTTTTTTTTTTGCCTTTTCCCAAATTCTAAGATAAAGCTAAACCGGTATACCTTTGACAACACTAAGCACATCCAGATGGAAGCCCAGGTGGTGCTTATCAACCTCGTAGAAACGGACTTTCAAGGGGGCATTACTGCAATGGAGGGAGCACAGAGATCAATGTATCCGTGCGCATGGGAACAGGAGTAAGGGGTAGACCAAATGAGGCAGGGAGAAGTACAACAGAGAGGGTGTTGAGTAAAAGAGGGCTCACCTGGGCAAGAGTAGGGGGTGGGGGAGGTGAAAGGAAGGTGTCTGTGGAAAATCCTTGCAGAAGCCCCATGTGCCTTGTCTTCTGTTGTACCCCAGTCAAGTGCACATGTTCTTATTGTGATCTCCATTAAGTTCTGAGAACTGTTGTTGTTGTTGCAGAAAACAAATGTGATGATTTTGCAAAACACAGGTGTGATGATTTTTACAGAAGACAGCTGTGATGATTTTTTTGCAGAAGACAAGGGTGATCATTTTTGCAGAGTTCAGGCGTGATGATTTTGTAGAAGACATGCGCGATGACTTTTTAACATAAGTCTCAGTGCTGGATGTGGAGGGGACTACCACAGCTCGCTCCAGGAGCCAGAAGATATTTGAAAAAACAAGTTTATCAGCAGGCTCCGGTAGCAGTGAGACCTCGGCGAGCCCAAGCTCATTAACTGGAGGAAGAAGGACGTGTCAGCTTGTTATCAGGAGCAATAAGTGGATGTGGTATAGAGGATCTTGACCAGCACTGACTGGCCAGTTCCCGATGACCATAACCTTCACTCAGCAGAAATGATCACTAAGTGTTTGGAAACTGGCTTTTAAACTTCAGAGAATGTCTCTGCAGCAAGCGTGGACCACTGGAGTGTAATGTATACGAGATTTACCCTTTCCAAGTGAGATACACAAAGTCACTGAAAAAAAAAAGGCCAGACAAGTCCTGAAAGGCAAATGCTTCGCAGGTACCCAGGCAGGATATTTCACATCAATGTAGAACAGTCGATGAATAACATTAAGAAACACAGTGCATCAGAACACGCCATGAGTTTAATATATGACTTGATGATGATGATGATAATGATGATGATGGCTAAAAACGTTAAGTAAAATGTCAAAGATGGACAGCCAATCACAATAAAACATAATCAAATGGTACAATTCCATCATGGCTAACTGGCGTCCACAAGGAACCAAGAAAACAAGAAACGCATCAGTCTCTCCAATCCTCGCACAACAAACAGGCATGTGACATCGAAAAAACACAAGCTACATCCTACAATGGCTCACACGACAGGTCACTACCACGCCCTCTCGAACAAGTCGCCTTGGAAACCAAACTGAACATCTGTGTGACTGTCAAGCCAACGTTCAGTATCACGCAAATCTCGTGCGGTATTCTTGCGCACCAATGTTCTGTTATAGAGATTGTCAGGTGACTAGGGAAAGAACAGATAGCTCAAGTGAAAACCAGGTTTCCCGTATATGGTAAAATATGCGGGGGCCAAACCCGAGTTCACAGCAGATAAAAGTGAACAGAAGCAAATATCACTGGGTGAATACCATTCTTATACCGGAAGCAGAAAATGAGAGAGAGAGAGAGGAGAGAGAGAGAGAGAAAAGAAGAAGCGATAATAATAATAATAATAAAGAAGACGAAGATGAAGACTAGTTTAAGTCACGTAAGAGAACATTAAATATTTTTTTGTCTAGCAAGCTTACTATTGGCACAGAATGCGACTGATAAAGCGGTGTTTGTTGGATATATTGGTAATGTAAACGAGAATAAACCTAAATGTTTAAATTCTTCTTCTTCTTCTTCTTCTTCGTATGTATTTATAGATCAAACCTGAAGTTCTGTCTTTTAAATGATTTGGAGTTTTTGGTTTAAGGTGGTTCCAGTACACAACTGTAGAGATAAGTTCTTCTTCTTATTTTTATTATTTTACTCGACCAGTAGGTGGACTGTCCGGATGGAAAGTTCAGTAATCAGGACAGACAGCTGGAGGACCCCGTACTCCACTTTTCTTCTTCTTCTTCTTCGTCTTCTTCAGTTTTCCGAGCCATTAAGTGCTGCAGATGAAGTTCGCCTCCATTCCTTTCTATTTCTAAAATTCTCTCTCCAGATAATGACACCGATTTTTTAATATCCTCTTCTATGTCGCTTTTCCATCTCTGTTTTGATCTACCCCTTGATCTTATTTCCCTCATCTCTTTCCATCATCCTCCATTCATGGCGCTCATAAAAACGGCTCTTCAATTATTTATGACTAACAGTTTCGGATCTTACATGTGTCTCGGTGATGATGTGGTCTGTCGAAAATTACGTTCTTTGGGTTCGCTCCGGGGATTCAAGAAAGTCACTCCCCGTCCAACCGATTTTTGTACTCAGAGAACGTTTATATCGACGTACACAAGAACCTCTAGCAGCAGTTGCCTGAAAACTCTACGACAGGAGCAACAATAATAACAACCGACATGAGCACCGCCATCCATCCATCCATCCATGCTCTTCCTATATGATCGGCTACGCAATCACGGCCCAGTATGCCACGCGTGGTATCTTGCAGGGCAACAGCAAATTCTCTCCACTTCTCATCGTCTGCGGCCATCCTTTGTATGGTGCACCAGCTGTGCTGCATGCCACTCATTTCTGCTTCTATAGTTCTCCGTCAGATAGATAGCCTTTGGTCGGCCCTCTCTTTCTTTTTCCCTCGGGTGTCTCTCGCATGGCTGTTTTAACGATGTTGCTGCGGTCCCGTCGGAGCACGTGGCCAACCCATTATCGATATAATCTTATATATCCTGAAACACAGCCTGGCTCAGTTTTAGTACATACATCCAGTCTCAAACCAAGAGGACGGAAACTGTTTAAACAAGTTCCCTACAGAGAACAGTAAATAAGTGAAAAAAAAGTGAAAAGGTCTCATTATCACTTACGACAAACACTTATCAAGAGAATCACTGAATCTCCATACGACGCTCTCTGGGAGCAGTGATCGAGAAAAGAATATCTGAAAACCTTTTCTGTTAAAATTTCTGCTCATCTGTTGTTGCTTGGGCGAGGTTCTCTATATTCTATGTGACTGAACTGTGCGTGATGTCCTACTTTTATTCGTCCTGTGTGAGCGGTGTAATCCAGAGTGCCTCGCAGTGCAGGCAGATATTCAGAAGGAACCTGCCCTCAGCACTCCACATTGACAAAAGACTCCACATCGACAACAGACTCCACCTCGTCGACAGACCAATCACTAACGATTCAGTCTATCATATCACTGAAGTATTTTTAATTTTGGCGTGTGTGTGTTATGTGCTGTGTGTGTGCGTGCGTGTGTGTGTGTGCGCGCGCGCCTACGATCGAACTCGCTCGCGCGAGTGTGTATGTAAAACTTTGCCTGTTGTGCAGTTTTCAAAGAATGTTTTATAAAGGTTAGCAAGGAAACGCAGGGTTATTGAATTTGCATATCGTTGTGAGAGAGGAGAATTTAATCCACTGGCCGAGATCGTAGCGCAGGCTTAAATGTTAGACAAATAAATCTAGCAGCTGTCCAGGTTAGACACGGACAGACAAACATTGAGGAGGACGAAAGAACCGACTAACTGACGAACATATAGACAAACAGACAGACAGACAGACAGAGACAGACAGACAGACAGACAGACAGACAGACAGACAGATAGATAGATAGATAGATAGATAGATAGATAGATAGATAGATAGATAGATAGATAGATAGATAGATAGATAGATGTTTAAATCTCCGTTTCCCAGCAAAGGAAACTCACATCACCATAGAAATCAACCAATTACTATCATGGCGTCACCATACACGCCTGAGTAAAATCGTATAAATTTTGTGAACTGCTCGTAGCCAGAATCCTGACTTCAGAATAATAATTAATGTCTCCAAACTGTTGATATTAGACCTAAGTAATTTGTCTCATTTTTGTCATAAAAAATCGAATGGGGGGGGGGGGGGGGGAACGTATCCCCATTATGCCGTCGAAGCACCCGCGTAAGAGTATATGGTATCAGTGCCCGTTTTTTTCCCTTTACCTGTCGGCACAGACAAGGCGATTGACCAGCATTGCAGCATCCCCCTCCCCCGCTTTTCCTGCCACAGCTCTGGGAAGAGCCAGGTTCCCATGTCTGGCGTCTTCGGCGACTTCGATACTTGAACCGTGATCTTGCCGTGAGAGATGAGCACACAAACACTTCTACCTATATTTTTCCCTGTCACGAGTGTTACGTCTGTATCATGAGTATTACGTCTGTATTTCCTGTCACGAGTATTACGTCTGTATTTCCTGTCACGAGTATTACACCTATATTCCCTGTCACTGGTATAACGTCTATTTTTCCCGTTATTAGTATAACGCCGGTATTCCCTGTCACTATTATTACGCCTATATTTCCTTTCAGTAGTATTACGTGTATATTTCCTATCACTGGTATTACATCTTTTTTTCTCTCACTAATATTAATTCTATATTTTCTGTCACTGTTATTATCTGTATATTTTCCTTAAATTTTCTGCCTTTGTATTCTTTTATTTGTGCTTTTTTAATCATTTCGTATCTCAATTAAAAAAAAAAACACCTGCTCGAGATCCTCACCTTGATCTGCCCCCGACTTGATACCACCTTGGATCAGGTGTATGATGTCCGCTTCATGACACTGATCATGCAATGTAATTGTTGGCTTCTCCCTCTTGCTACTTTTGTTCCCTACGCTTCCATACAGTATGGTTTTCGATCTGTTTTTTAAAAATCTTCCTGAATATGTCAGTATTTCTTAACATTTATTGCTCTAATTTCTTTTATTTAAAAACGTCTGCTTCTCAAATTTCTTTGTTCGTAGTTTTGTGTGTGTGTGTGCTCATTATATATATATATATATATATATATATATATATATGCATAAACGTTTGTTTATCAATACATCTTTCCTGTTTTTTTTAATGTTTCTGGTTGTATTGGTCGGCCTGCGTTATTTCTCTCAGCCCTTCAAGAAATCTGTTGTTTGAAATTCCGTTTAAATAATAGAATGAAATCGGTTACGAACTAGTTTGAACTTACATTTCCCTCATAAATTTCCATTATTACATAAATTTCCATTATTACATAAATTTCCATTATTACACTCCTCTCTTGCCATTATAAAAGAATTACAGAAGGTCAAGATTGTACCAGTGACATTATCTTCAGAAAGTAGCACCCTTTTATCTCTCGCTAACACAGTGTGAGCTATAGGCTAAATAAAATTGCTCTAACTTTACTAGCTACACTTTGGCTACGGTTGTAGCT
Source organism: Achatina immaculata (assembly GCA_009760885.1). Taxonomy (NCBI): domain Eukaryota; kingdom Metazoa; phylum Mollusca; class Gastropoda; order Stylommatophora; family Achatinidae; genus Lissachatina; species Lissachatina immaculata. The sequence goes on along the minus strand of CM019717.1, from coordinate 46,824,777 downwards.
TAAACTGAATCAGTAATGGCTCAGAGCTTCCCTAGCTCTTGTCTGACCAGGAGGCCGTTATATTTATCAGGCTTGATAGCATCCCCCCTGATTTACAAAATATCGTACAGAAATCTTAAGTAAACATGAAGAAGGACCTTTCATGAATACCTTTTATAACACAGTCATGTAAAATCTGTCCTTGCTTGCTACAGTAATTTGTGCAAGTTACCTACTCGCAAAATTTCAGAGGAAAATTGCTAAGCTCAGCAAGACTGCTCACAATATCCAAAGTTTAGTTTTGAACTGCAGGATATATATATATATATATATATATATATATATATATACTCGCCGAAGACAGGAGAAACTGGCGAACTACTTTGCGAGCCCTATGTGACGTTTAACGGCATGGGAAGGATATTATATATATATATATATATATATATATATATATATAATAGAGGAAGAAACTCCACTATATATTTCGGAGATACGGGTGATGACCAAGGCAGTACAACAGAGGATACAAGCATTCATGAACTACTGCTTGATGAGGATTAAAAAAATTAAATGGCAGGACAAGATCAGGAACGAGGAGGTCTGGGAAAGAGCAGGGCAAGAGCCTATGAACCTAAAAGTCATGTCTAAGAAATGGAAATGGACTGGCAACACACTGAGGAAACCTGACACCAGCATAGCAAGACAAGCACTGACGTGGAATCATCAGAGAAACAGAAGTCGAGGAAGACTATAGAGAATGGAAATCATGACAGTGCTCAAGGGATACACATGGAAAGAAGCAGAGAATAAATCCAAGAACAAGGAACGACTGAAGAGCCTTTATTCATGGCCTATGCTTCCAAGGGAATGGATGATGATGATGATGATGATGATGTGATGATGATGATGATAATGATGATGATGATGATGATAAAATAAAGATATTTTAAAAGATAAAGAGGTCCCCAAGATAACCAAAGAATAAATGTACTTAAAAGTTGTGCTCCATGTAGAATTGAAAAGCAATGTCCATAAACAGTTTAGCCTTCAATAACAAAAATTTCTAATGCATGGAAGGCTTTTTATTTCCTATACGAACAACAAGCCACCGGCATTCTGGAAACAAGTACAATTCCTATGAGAGATTGAATTGCGATCCAAAATGCCGAGTCTTGGTGAAAAGGTTTGGCAATGTCTAGAGAATCTTTAGACACAGTAATTCATCACTGTCGTATCATTATCAGGCTTGGCCTGGTATCTGACGTGACGCGCCATTGTTGTCCTGTCCATCCAAATTCTGGAGCCCAGCAAGGGTAAGATACAACATTATTCTGACAAAGTTAGGGTGTAAATTCAATCAGTCGACTACTTGTGCTGAGTTTGGGCCCGATCACTGTCCTCGCAAATAGCAAAAGAGAGGTGAGAAAAGTGATTATATCAACTGAGGTCCCTAGAAAATGGAATCGCTTATTTTTTTGGCCATTTTTCTCATGTCCTAAAAGAGAGCAAACTCTCAGGGGAAGGCCGTAAATGCTAATGATATGCAGAATATGTCAAGTGTCGCCGCCGAGGGTATAGAATATGATGAGGATTTAATGTAGGAACCGGCGCTGTGCGAAGTAGATGTTAGCAAATCATCAAGAATGCCATCAAAGTGAGGACGCAAAGCGTCTACATTAACAAGGCAGTTCAATTAACTAAATAAGTTTGGTTTATAAACTCATTGTCTTTTTTTTTCCTCGTCTTCCTGTAGATTCTCTCCCCCCCCCCCCCCCCCCCCGTGTAATGAAAAATTCAAAGTCTGCATAATATCTACTCTGTGAGATTTGACACTTACTATTCCATAAGCATCTATGACATCTGGGTGCTTATATGTAATATCTTTTTATATTTACGTTTGCACTATACAAAAGTCTGGTCTCATTTACCTATTTTCGTCTTAGGATACAGTTTTGAAAGAGATGGATGTTAGGTCATTATCATCATTGCCCGTCACTCCCTTAGGAGTATAAGCCACGGATAAAGGCTCTCCAGTCATACTTGCTCTTGGATTTGTTCTCAACTTCCCTCCATGTGTATCCCTTGCCTCCGAGCAATTTCATAATTTCCCTTCTGCACGTAGTTCTAGGCCTTTCTCGATTTCTATTTCCCTGAGGATCCCACGTCAGTGCCTGTCTTGCTATGCTGGTGTCTGGTTTCCTCAGCGTGTAACCAATCCACCTCCACTTCCTAGACATGATTTGTAGGTTCATAGGCTGTTGTCCTGCTCTTTCCCACACCACCTCGTTCCTGGTCTAATCCTGCTATTTGATGATTAGAAGCCTTCTCATGCACTAGTTCATGGACGTTTGTATCTTCTGTTGTACTATCATTTTAGGTATTTATAGAAAATTATTAAGCTTGATTTTGCTAGGAAAGGTGGAGATGGATTTCTCCATTAAGAAAAAAAACACTTCCATTAAGTGAGTGCATTTCCTCCATTGCCTAGACAGTTGGTTTGGAGGATATGTCTTGCCCAACACTACTCTCTCCACTCAACCGGTAGTTTCAGAGGATATGACAACATCTTTAATGTTAAAAATGTGGAAAGAGATGTAGAGATACCAGAAAAAAAAAGAGTATGACCGAACGAATTTTGTTTTCAAAGGATTATGAACTGGGCATTCAGGCCCGTCTGAAATGTTACTCTTCTTGTCCTGAGGAAAGGGAAAATACCTTATCATGAAGTACCTCAGGACTCTCTCTCTCCCACTCCCTCCCTCTTCTCTCTCTCCCTCCCTCTTCTCTCTCTTCTCTCTCTCCCTCCCTCTTCGCTCTCTCCATCCTTCCCTCCCTCCCTCTTCTCTCTCTCTCCCTCTTCTCTCTCTCCCTGCCTCTTCTCTCTCCCTCCCTCTTCTCTCTCTCCTTCTCTTCTCTCTCTCCCCTCCCTCCCTCTTCTCTCTCCTCTCTTCTCTCCCTCACTCACTCTTCTCTCTCTCCCTCCCTTCCTCTTCGCTCTCTCCCTCCCTCCCTCTTCACTCTCCCTCTCTCTTCCTCCCTCTTCTCTCTCTCCCTCCCTCCCTCTTCTTTCTCTCTCTGTATTCTTCTGTCAAAAATTTAGTTCTGCAGGCATTGTTTTTTTTTCCATGCCACTGACAATGACAGCAGGTCTTACAGTTTGACAGCCACTGTTAGTACTGCTTAGTACTGGCACGACAGCAAACCTGACCTGGTCTGTGACACTAAGCTCTCGTTAACGCAAAAAGATAATGTGGTATTCACATCATTGTGTTTGTGTGTGTGTGTATTTTCTTTCTTGACCAGAATCTTTTTTACCCTCCATGACCACCAAGTAAGATCAGTAAAAAAAACAAAAGCGTGTTTGCATTAGTGTGTGTGTGTGTGTGTGTCCTCTGACAAACGGTGGCCTGGTTGGCTGAGTGGTCAGGAGCTCGGTCGTGGTACCGGATTCAAGAATCTACAGGGGGGAGGGGGAGGGGAGACTTTCTCCTGGTAACACCTCATGCCAAAAAAAGACCTAAAGCCCGCCCAGGCTCTAAAAATGGATACCAGAGAAATCTGGGAAAATAAATGGGACCTGGCGTGCTACTGACCACATCACACCTTCTTGTGCCGAAGGTTATGGAAATGCAGGCCTAACAGCGTATCCCCACAGTAGTAATTACGCCTTAAAGACTTGGAAATTGGTACTTTAATCTTTTACTTCATACAAACATTTTACAAGGGCAACAAGAAGGAAACAAAACATTACATATTTTCATGGCGTGAAATTGTCATTAGTTCACGAAGACTTTCTCAGTGAACACGATAAATGGCCCTAAATGAGATGTGGAAAAAGCCAGTGTGGACGTTAGAAACACATCTTGGTCAGTGTGGACGTTAGAAACACATCATCTTGGTCAATGTGGACGCTAGAAACGCAACATCTTGGAGACAGCTACTCAAATCCATGAACTGCTTGTCTTGCCTTGTTCTCATCTCACTGATGTTACATGTTGGTTTTGCTTTTATTTTTATCTCTTGATGTCCATGCCTGCCTGCCGTTAACATCACAGAGCTGAAAGAAGACTGTGTCGTGGAATGCTTTTTTTTGTATCAGTTGTTATGTATTTTGTGTGTGTGTTTTTTTTCATTTGAAGTCTCGTTTGTTTTATCTGATTTGCTTTATCACTTCTGTTCCTAGTTTCAGCCCTGGATATTTAAAGTGTTTAACTTGTTTCAGATGCTGATATCCATTAGGATTTCTTCTCTTGCAATGGACATTTTTTTTCATATATAAACCGATTTTGAGTGTCGCGGTGGTGTAACGGTTAGTGTACACACCTGTCGATCAGAAGGTCCCTGGTTTGATTTCACACTCAGGCGGATTTTTTTTTTCGGACCGACCGACACTGGGGTCAACCCAGCCACATAAATGGGTACTTCGAGGCTTCCCTGGGAAAACAACAGGCTGTGAGGCAAGGTCCTGGCATCCCTACCTCAACTGCTATCTTTCTCTCTCTCTCTCTCTGAACCTTAAGTGCCCAGGGCACATGGGGCTTCCGCAAGGGTTTTCCACAAATGCCTGTCCTTCGCCTTTTTTTCTGCTCTTGCCCAGGTGAACCCTCTATTGCTCAACATCCTTTCTCAAATGCTATAATGGCCTAGAAATGTGACGGCTCTAGCACTTCACACCCAATATGGCATCCATACTCTACGGTGACTTAGATTAGAAACTGATTTTCCATATTGTTATTTTCACATGCTCTAGTGGTACACGGAAGAACACGGTCAGTGAAAGAAGACAAGATAAGAAAACTGGAAGACTCTTTACTTTTCAGAAATGTTTTTTTTTCCTAAATTTTCTGACATCTCAGAAAGTAACATTTATGAGTTACTGGCTTGATGAAAAGTAATTCAAGGAAAAACAGATACAGAAAAAAAAAGATAGACAAGATCAGAGGGATGAATGCAGAGAGAATTACATAGAAAGTGGGCGGAGGAAAGGAAATGCACTGAATAACAAAATAAGCAGATTAGAAAATTGATAATGGGAAAAACCTAGAAAATATTCCCACAATCAATAGAAAAGCCAGCTTTAAATAACGAAATTCACAGAAAATGAAAAACATTTATATCAGTTTCATTCATAAAAGAAACCCATTTCAGTCAACGAACAACGGGCAAAAGCTTTAGATTCAAACATTTCGACAGCTAAATGTGAAATGGTTTTCCTGGACAGAGAAGCATTTGTCCATCAAGCTGCCCGTTGCCCGACATAATAGACATATCTCATTGTTCCGCTACTTGAATCTTCATTCTTCCGGTTGCCCTAACTTACCAAGAGCTTCGCGACGAGATAATCTTGTGGGCTTACAAGTGCTTATTATCATGTCCTCTGTAGGACTTGTTAGCGGATTGGCTAGTTTTGTTCTTGTTTGTGCTGTTCAGACGTAGCCCGCATTTGTCTCACGGATCACAGAAAATGAACTTTTCCTGTGTAATTTTATCTATCTTTCCGTTCATTCACCCAGATAGATAGATAGATAGATAGATAGATAGATAGATAGATATGTATGTATGTAGGTAGATAATAGATAGATAGATAGATAGATAGATAGATAGATAGATAGATAGATAGATAGATAGATAGGTAGATAGGTAGGTAGGTAGGTAGGTAGGTAGATAGATAGATAGATAGATAGATAGATAGATAGATAGATATGTAGGTATGTAGGTAGATAATAGATAGATAGATAGATAGATAGATAGATAGATAGATAGATAGATAGATAGATAGATAGATAGGTAGGTAGGTAGGTAGGTAGGTAGGTAGATAGATAGATAGATAGATAGATAGATAGATAGATAGATAGATAGATAGATAGATAGATAGATAGATAGATAGGTCTAGTATATAATACAGAATTTTAAGTATTCCGTCCAATATGAATGCTGTATGTGATTTTCTATGTGACCGAATACAAATTAGAACACAAAAACAGTACTAGATTTTTTACAAAGATGCTTGGATGATAGGTGCTAATTGTACATGAACGTAAATCAAATATCCATCAATTTAGTTTCAGAGCTATGTACTATTTATAAGTAGCTGTAATTGTTTGTATTAATACATGCATCGCTGTATTCCTTCCTTACTTCACTGTATTTGAAAGAGCGTTGAAGTCGTGGCAAATGTCTCTGCTCTAGAGGCCATCTTCTGCTATGAAAAACCCTTACTTCCCTCTGAAAGGTAACATTTGTCCATTTTTCTTTTTTTAACTCTGGGGAAAAAAAACGGAACACGGGAATTCCCTGTCCTAAAATAAATGTAAACTAACTTGAATACCTTGGAGGGAATCGACTTCCAGTCAATTAGTGTATCGAACTGTGTAAAGACACCCAATACTCTACGTGCTATTTTTTTTTTCTTCTTTCTTTTTTTCTGTTTTCAGTGACTCAGCCTAAACAATTGGGAAGGGGTTTCAAATATCGATTTCGCTTCAGTGGTCTAAATAGAAAGAAAAAAAAAAACAAATGATACATTGTTCTTCGCTAGAAACAGAAAAAAAAATCTTTACACTCCTTAATTTTTTTCTTTTTCTTCTTCTCCGTTCATCCTTACCTCACCCTCTTATTCCCTCACTCTCCCCTTTCATCACCCTCTCCTTTCCTGACTCTCTCCTTCCATCCTTCCTCACTCTCTCCTTCTATCCTTCCCTCACTCTCTCCTTCCATCACTCCCTCACCATATCCTCTCCTTCTTTCACCCTCTCCTTCCATCCTTCCCGTGCCGCTAAACGTCACATTAGGGTTCGCATGGTAGCTTGCCAAGATTTCCTGTTTTCGGCGAGCTTTTCAACCTCATCAAGGGATTTTATTCCCACTAAACCGGCCTCACCCTCTGATATGGCAATTCCAAAAAGCAAAGGAGATAATATACATCCTTGTTTCAGGCCTGTTTCAGTCTGGAACCATTCGCTCATTCCTTCTTCTGTCTTGACTGCACAAACATATCCGTTGTAGAGATCACTAATGATGTTGACAATCTTAGATGGTATTCCATATATTCTTAAAATTCTCCACAATGAATCTCTGTGTATGCTATCAAATGCCTTTTTAATGTCTATGAAGTTCAGAAATAATGGTTTTTGCTTTTCGATATGTTCTTCAAGTATTATTCTTAGAGTAAAGATCTGGTCGAAACAGGTTCTCCCTTTTCGAAATCCTGCTTGTTCTTCTCTCATTGCGGTATCCACTATATCTTTGAGTCTATTCAGAATAGCTTTGCACAATACTTTTGATACAACTGATAGTAAGGTTACTCCTCTCCAGTTATTGCAATCGCTAAGGTTGCCTTTTTTTTGTGTGGGTATTTTAACAATGATTCCTCTTTCCCATTTAGAATGGACCTTTTCTTTTTTTCAGACTTTATTAAACATTCTCTGTAGTTGTCTCATGTTGTCACTATTGATAGCTGTTAACATTTCGGGTGTTATTTCGCCTTCACCTGCAGCTTTGTTGTTAGCCATTAAATTCACTGCTGTTTCAGTTTCATGCAATGTAATTTCATCTAGGTTGACATTTAGTTGTGGGGTTGGCAAATCGGTTTCAAGATTTAACAATTCTTTTGGGTGTGGTCGATATTTCTTGGAAGTGTTCGGCCCATTTTTGCTTTTGGTCTTTACTTGATGTTAATAGAGTTCCAGTTTTGCTAAGGATTGGTCTTTCTTTAGATGTAATAGCACCTGTTAGTTTCTTTTGTATGTTGTATAACGTTTTGCTATCTCATGTTTTTGCTGCTTTCTCTGCCTCTTTCGCCATATTGTCTATGTATTCTCTTCTATCTGAACTTTTTACTTTCTTGTCTATTTCTTTGTATGTTGCTTTCGCCAGATCTTTTCCTTGCTGCTACAGTTGACATAATTTTCTCCTTCCTGATATTTCCCATCGTCTCTGCCTGAATGTTTGATTAACTTAAGGTTTTCCGCCGAGCTTTTCCCTGCTTCTGGCCGTCGCATTTCACAGATGCCCAGTACGTCCAGGTGATATCTATCCTTCATATAAAACAGTGAAAATCCACCACTGGTGGAGTTAATAACGAGAGTTGTTCAGCAAGAAGATGTTTGGCAAGGACCCTCAACAGCTGACTTCCGCTAGCTTTAAAACCGGATTTCTTGGCGAAAAAGATGCCAAAATCGTACATAGGAACTTTCTAAAATTGCCTTTAACCAAAGGAGAAAACGACGAAAGTACAAATTACAAAACATATATTATCGTCACAGCAAAATGAACAATAATATTCACTGCGCAGTAGTGGACCGAAGTACTAGATATTTCTTAAATTCAACAGATGTAACTTTTTTTTCTTTTCGACGGGCCAAAAATAATTTTTCCATCTCCACTCGGGTCACGAAAGTTATAAGTTATCAATAAAAAATCCAGGCAGTTGTAATCCTATAATATAAAGCAATATTGCCATAGTGTTAACTCTTCCAGCAAACTACCGAAACTGGCTGCGGGCCAAATGTGTGCCGTGGGCCAGATGCAGCCCTCGCGTCAAGATTTGCCCATATCTGTTTTCAATCTATTTCTTGTCCAATCGAAAATGAGTCAAAAGTATATGATGCTGCCGTGATGCCTATAAACAGCTGCTACGAAACCTCATGGAAGCTTGGATAAGCGATGATGTTGTTGTTGCTGATGGTTAACAAGGCCATCTGAAGTAAGAGATGATTGTGCTAATTGGATCCGTTGAGCTGCCAGGGCCAGCCGAACCAGGCCGTACTCCACCTTCTTGTGGGTGACGGCTGCTGTTCTCCCTCATCTTAGGCTGGCAGGCTCCACGTGGTGATGTAGCTTTCTTTGCCCATAAGCCTCTTGGGGGGGGGGGGGGGGGGTAGGGGTTCACTGGGAAAACTCAAGCGAGCCGCTGTAAATCATTGTAAACGAGCCACTCATCTTTGACGCACGTATTTCAGACTTATGTATCCACTCTGGCTCCAAAGAATAAACACGAACTGAATTACAGGAGATCATTAACAACAACAACAACAACAACAACAGGACCAGCAGCAACATCAACAGCAGCAGCAAAAACCCAACAACAACCGCAGCAGCAATAACAACAGAAGCAGCAAAATCAATAATAACCGCAGTAACAACAACAGGAGCAGCAGCAACATCAACAGCAGCAGCAAAAACCCAACAACAACCGCAGCAGCAATAACAACAGAAGCAGCAAAATCAATAATAACCGCAGTAACAACAACAGCAGCAGCAAAAACAACAACAACAACAACCGCAGCAGCAAAAACAGCAGCAGCAAAAACAACAACAACAACCGCAGCAGCAAAAACAACAATAATAATAACAAAGTGTATATCATGAAACCTATGGCCATCTGTAATAACAACGCCTGAAAGTCTAATTCTAAAGTTGTACAATTTATTTTCTGTATACAGACGCAAGTTAACGTAATAGATAGCGATCAATGCCATGTGTTATGGCGTACACTTTAAGCGTTAGAAAGTTTTTACTGAAAATATAACATGATTTCAGATTATTCATAATTTATTTTAGAAAGTGAAAGGTATGATTTCCAAATACTGCGTGTCTTTTTTCTTTTTTTACTACAGTTGCTATGGTTATACAATCAAAGCACGATCGTCGTCATGGTTACAGTTATTTTTGGATGGGAATGAAGTCAGTGCCGTAAATTTTCCGCCTTCAAATCCGATGTGTCTTATTAATAAATATGGAGATACGCGAGCCTACACAGATTTTTTTTCACTCATTTTTCCATTATCAGTCCCAAAGTGGTCCTATAAAGTATCTTATATCTTATATCCTTCTGGTGCCGTTAAACGTCACATAGGGCTCGCAAGTTAGTTCGCCAATTTGTCCTCTCTTCGGCAAGCTTTTCAACCTCATCAAGGGATTTTATGCCTGTTAATTTGGCCTCTCTTAACAATATCCTCTTTAGAGTTTCACGTTGTCTGCCTCTTTTTCTTCGGCCTGTTGTACATGTTACGGGTGTAAACCCCATTATAGTTTTTTGATGGAGACGCCCATGATTTAATATTTAAATTTTTTGAGTTGCATTCCTGAATGACTATAATGTATATGAGACCAGTATTTACGTGAGTGTTCTGTTTTTCTTTTAGGTTCAGCCACACATTAGGGCCACGTTGAATTTAATGTAAATTTGCGAGAAGATATTATGATAAATGTTAAACTGTTACGAAATCATATTTGTTCATAGGGTTTAGTGATTAGTAGCAAATTTTACGTCATGTTAAAGGTGTTGAAATTGTTATATATATGATGGTGTGGGTCATGTTAACGGTATATGTCACGGGTGTAAACACCATTATTGTTTTTGATGGAGACGCCCATGATTTAATGTTTACATTTTCTGAGTTGCATTCCTGAATGACTAGCTTTGGTCCGAGGAACGTGATTTGCCGGGCTTAGGCCTGTATTAGGAGTTTTTAGCTGTTCTGCGAACTTTGAGAATTATCGACATGTTTTTAGTCCGAAATCTTGTTCACTTGTTTGTCTCGAATGAAAACTTTGTGTCAGCTACATGACCTGACTGTTTGATGGCTGATCTGGAGACCTGTAATTCGACATATTGCACAGTGTATGTATGCATCCAGTATCCATCATCATCAAGTTCCATACAATATACTTAACCTTGTCGTATTGTCAGGACCGGACTTGCTTGCTTGTTACATTGTGATGTCTTGACAAAGGAAATTATCCTGCGAATCATCTGAATGATTGATTGACATTCCTTTAGGGCCAACATTGGCTCATAGGGCGGAAATCATATCTTTCCGTGTCTGACGACTCGCCGCCGCCCGCTGTAGGTCTTGGATGGACTTGAATCCCAAAGTTGTACTCTCTCTAGTGATGGTTCTACGTAGACTCTCCATTGGCCTGCTTTGCTTTCTTTTGCCCTTCGATGACCATGTGAGGGCTTGGCGAGGAAGTCTGGATTCGTCCTTTCTGAGAACATGGCCGAGATAGGCCTATCGACGTCTTTTGATGTATACACGTAGACTTGGTTCGATTCTTGTCTTATTGGCTCTTCGATTTAAAGTGGGACCATCTGATGTTCAATAGTCTGAATAGTGAATATTAATTCAGAGTTAGTCTCCTATGCTGCACCAAACTGGATTATGCTAACCAGTCTCCTATGCTGCCCAAGCTGGATTATACTAACTGCATAGCAACGACACGGTCACAGTCATCTAATGTATTTGGTTTAGAGTCAAAGGTCACGTATCATTGCTGATCTAGGGTCGAGGGTTACGTATCATTACTGAACGAGGATCGACATTACTACTCGTAGTTTAAGGTCAAGTAAAAAAAAAAGCTGGGAAACCCTGGTTATCACAATGAATTCAGGTGTTCCTCGCTTTGCAGGAAGATACGAGTATCTTTATTCAGAGACTAGACAACTGATCTTACTAAATTTGAAATTTGAAACTCGAGGGAGGTGGGGGACGCGTGCTGAAAAATGCCAGCCACTGTTTGCGAGTCTGTCTCCTGGGACATTTGGGCATTTGGCCGTAACTTCGCAGCAGAGTAACCCAGACACTAGAAAACATTGCTTTTCTATATCTGAGTCAATCCATTACATCACCCCACTTCTTCTTCTTCTTCTTCTTTCTTCTTCTTCTTCTTCTTCTTCTTCTTACTGCTTCTTCTTCTTCTTCCCCATCCTCTTCTTCCTCATCCTCTTTCTCTTCTTCTCTTTGTTCCTCCTCTTCCTCTTCTTCTTCTTTCTTCTTCCTCATCCTCTTTCTCTTCTTCTTCTCCCTCATCCTCTTTCTCTTCTTCTTCCTCATCCTCTTTTTTCGTCTTCTTCTTCTTCCTCTTCCTCCTTCTCTTCTTATTCTTCTTCGTCTTTTCTTCTTTTTCTTCTTATATCTCCCTGGAACTGCGAACTGGTGTTCTTTACAGTCGATGAGGCTAGAACGTTGAGACACAGCATCGTGTGACCTTGAGAGCGGGTTACGGCGGCAATTTTCTCAGCCCCTGAATGGAGCTAAAAACCGGGGGTGTGCGGTACTTCTTTAGCAGACTCCGCCACCATGGCGATACCTGCCCCGTTAGCCAGGCTAGGCCTGTTACTGGAGAGGTGGGGCAGGGTCTTGGTCAGCTGTGAATCGCCAACCCTGACTAGCATGACAGCTGTGGGTCGCTAATCCTGACGCTAGCATGACAGCTGTGGGTCGCTAATCCTGAAGCTATCATGACAGCTGTGGATCGCTAATCCTGACGCTAGCATGAGAGCTATGGGTCGCTAATCCTGACGCTATCATGACAGCTATGGATCGCTGTCTGCCAGATCGGACAGCATCTTCGCGCCCCCCCCCCACTTCTATAAAGCTGAGGTTAAAGCGATGTTTTTTCCTCTTGCTCCTCTGAAAGTATCACAAGTGCAATGGAAATATTCAACGCCTTTCTAGAACAGAACACATGGCCGAGTTACAAAGCAACGGCAGATCAAGGGACGTAACAAATGGGGAAAAATACAGTATACAAAAAAAGACTTTTTGACTCGCCCTGGAGTCTTCTCATGCAATTTTTCAATGGTTACGTCACCTGATTTGCGGTTACTTTTTGTCTCCCTCTCGTTTTGTCATCGATTCGCAAATTAGGGCTCAACGAAGTGCCATTCGAGGGACCGTGGAGCAAAGTTTAGATTTTTTTTAAAAAAACATGAATATTTGGAAATTTAAAACCAAGTGGGGTTCGTATCTACAGAGCAAATCTCCATAGCTGGCACACTGTGGAATCAAAGAAACCGTCTGTATTCTTACATCCTTCCCGTGCCGCTTAAACGTCACATAGTTCAAGCATGTGTAGTTCGCCAAGATTTCCTGTCTTTGGCGAGTTTTTCAATCTCATCAAGGGATGTTACGCCCACTGAACTGGCCTTTCTTAACAATGTTCCCTTTAGAGTTTCACGTGGTCGACCACTTTTTCTTCGGCCCGTTATGTTCCACTTGATAGCTTGTTTTGGGATAGTCTGATTGTTTCTTCTCATCACATGACCGACATAAGTCCATCTTCTTTTTCTGATCACCCATGAGACAGGTTGTTTGCTCACCTGTCTTATCTTTGCGTTGTTCTTGAATTCATTCCACTTTATCCCAAGCAAGTATTTTCCTTAGACATTTGTTTTCGAAAGAGTCTAATCTCTTGCCTATTTCTTTAGTTGTTTTCCAGCTTTCACATGCACAAATGAGGGTGGATATTACATTTGAATTTAATAACCTTAACTTGCTTTTTGTGCTTATAACTTTTGAATGCTATATGTTCTCAAGATTCTTGAAGGTCAGTGCTGCTTTTGCAGTTCGAAATCTAACTTCCTTCTGTATTACATTTCAATTTTTTTTTAATCTCCGTGGAAAAAAAAACTGTTGGTATATAGGAGAACGAAATATTACTTGCCTACACTATAATCTTTATCTGGAATGTCCTGTAATGGCGGATAAACTATTAAGGGACACTTCTTAAGGCGGTGTATGTGAAAACTAAAAAAAAAAAAAATTCATACTTCACAGGTGGTGTGGCAGAGTCCCAGAGGAAAAACCTTGACCTTGGAGGATCGCCGGATCATATCTGACGAGAGAATCAGCCTGGAGAGGCCGTACGTCAAGGAATGGAACCTGCATCTGCGAAAGGTCAAGACCTCAGACGCTGGGACCTACCAGTGCCAGATAAACACAGATCCAGTCCAAGTCAGGGGTGTCATGTTGCACGTGAACGGTAAGTCGTGTTTCTTTCTGTACATTTTCAGCATATGCTAACCATGTGAATAGTCAGTCTGTTTCTTTCTATAGATTTTCCATTTATGTTGTTTCTTCCGTCAGATTTTCATTGTATGCTAACCATGTGAATAGTCAGTCTGTTTCTTTCTATAGATTTTCCATTTATGTTGTTTCTTCCGTCAGATTTTCATTGTATGCTAACCATGTGAATAGTCAGTCTGTTTCTTTCTATAGATTTTCCATTTATGTTGTTTCTTCCGTCAGATTTTCATTGTATGCTAATCATGTGAATAGTCCGTCTGTTTCTTTCTATAGATTTTCCATTTATGTTGTTTCTTCCGTCAGATTTTCATTGTATGCTAATCATGTGAATAGTCCGTCTGTTTCTTTCTATAGATTTTCCATTTATGTTAACCGCATGTTGTTTCTTCCGTCAGATTTTCATTGTATGCTTACCATGTAAATGGTGAGTCTGATACTTTCTATAGATGTTTTCTCAGATTTTCATTTTATGGTTACCATGTGAATGTCTGCTTCTTTCTTTTGATTTTCAGAGTGTTCAAACGATGTTTTTTTTAAATGTTTTTTTGTTGCTAATACTGTTAGGGTGACGCTTGATTTATTAGATCACCTCTCCGTGTGTGGCCCCCCCCCCCCACTTTCCCTTACAGTAACAGACTAGCCTGGCCAAAGGATCAGGGACCGTCATAGTCCCCATGGTGGTGGAGTCTGCTAAAGAAGTACTGCACATCTCCTGCTTTTTAGTTCCACCCAGAAACTGAAAAAAATAGCCACCGTCCAAGTCCGACACGACGCTGTGGCCTAAACTTCTTCACTGCATTGGCCGCAAAGAACATCAGCCGGCAGTTCCAGAAAGAAGAAGAAGAAGATACTGGCCTAATGAGTTAGAGATTTGTAATGTCAGTTAGGGATATATTGAAGTCAAACTCCTCTGTGGAGGTGGCACAAAATGATGATGACGAATGTCACTTTTGTAGAGATTTGACATGATCGTGAACTGTCGTGACAGTGGGCATCATTCAGCCCAGTGTGCTCATCATTAAACATTAACATTTTCCTTTCTCCTTTGTTCTTGCTTTTTAGCCTTTGTCCTGTCTCCCTTGAACTTGCGAGCACGGTGTTCTTTGCAGCTGATGCGGTGAAGATGTCGAATAGCAAATGTCATGCGGAAAGGAGACTGGATTACGATTTGCAGAAACATACCCGGAGCGGAACTAAACAGCAGGACAATGGCGCGTTGTTTCTTTGCAGTCTCCATCGACATGGGCACCATAACGATGGCCAGCCTGAACTTCCTACTGTAACTGGAACACCAACGGAGAGGTGGGACATAATCTTGGACAGATATGGTCCACTAGCTCTGACAGCTGTACTGGGACTCTAGCACATTCGTCTTCGCCACCTTCGCTTCTCGCTTGACTAGCATAGAAAGAACAAAAAAGATCATTATGTAAATTCCGTTTTCATTCTGATTTACACACAACCAAACTCAGTAAGACAGATGTTCTGATTTACACACAACCAAACTCAGTAAGACAGATATTCTGATTTACACACAACCAAACTCAGTAAGACAGATATTCTGATTTACACACAACCAAACTCAGTAAGACAGATATTCTGATTTACACACAACCAAACTCAGTAAGACAGATATTCTGATTTGCACGCAACCTAACTCAGTAAGACAGATATTCTGATTTACACACTACCTAACTCATTAAGACAGATATTATGATTTATACACAACCAAATTCACTAAGACAGATATTATGATTTATACACAACCAAACTCAGTAAGACAGATATTCTGATTTACACACAACCAAACTCAGTAACCCCCTTGTGGTACCCGGGATCTGCAAAGAATAGGACCACTGTACCCTACCACGCATGATCGTAAAAGGCGACTAAGGAGGGTTCAGCATAGGGCCAGCAACCCTATCTGGTAAAAAAAACTATCAGACTGCTACAG
The DNA here is from genome assembly GCA_009760885.1 of Achatina immaculata. Lineage (NCBI taxonomy): Eukaryota > Metazoa > Mollusca > Gastropoda > Stylommatophora > Achatinidae > Lissachatina > Lissachatina immaculata. Next base: position 46,809,030 of record CM019717.1, on the reverse strand, counting down.
AAACGGAAGCAAGGGAAAAAACAAATGCAGTTGGAAGGAGAAATGCTTATCAGGAAACTGAGCCCATGAAGGTTGTGGATGAAAGCCAGCCACTGGAAGTCCCCAGCCCGACTGCAGACCTCCTGGAACCTAAACACAAGATGCAAATAGGCAGCTGGAATGTAAGAACACTTAACCAGACTGGAAAACTAGCACAAACCATCAAGGAAATGCACAGATACAAACTAGACATACTAGGAATACAAGAAGCAAGATGGACAGGACAAGGCAGAAGGAAATTAACAACACAGCACACAGAAGATACAATAATATGGTCAGGTAAAGAAGATCTTCATGAAGGAGGAGTAGCATTGATTATAACAAAAGAAGCATCAAGAGCACTGCTGAAATGGACCCCAATAAATGAGAGATTATTATATGCACGCTTCAACTCAAGATTCACGAAACTGTCTATTATAGTTTGTTATGCACCAACAGAAGCAGCTGAAGAGGAATTAAAAGAAGATTTTTACAACAGCCTCCAAGCAACAGTAGAAACAATACCCAAGCATGATATGCTACTCATCTTGGGCGACTTCAATGCAAAAGTAGGTGAAGGATATGAAGATAGAAGAAGAATCATGGGAAGAGAAGGAATCGGAGAAATAAATGAAAATGGAGAAAGACTGTGCAGTTTCTGTGAAGAAAACATGATGACCATCGGAGGGACAATTTTCCAACACAAAAACATCCATAAGGTGACTTGGAGGTCATCAGATAAAACCACAGAAAACCAAATCGATCACATACTAATAAACAACAGGTGGAAACGATCACTACAAGATGTAATAAAACTAAAATTAAGGAAAGCCAAAATCGGAGAACACAGAAAGATACATTTTGATACAAGAAAACTGATAGACCAGCAAACAAGAAATGAATTCTCAATAGTACTTAAGAACCGCTTCAGTGTCCTACAAGACGAAGCAGAAATGTTCATATTAGAGTTCAATAAAACACTACAGGAAACAGCAAAAGAGGTGCTGGGATATCGGACAAGGAGAAAAGAGGAATGGATAAGCGAGACCACATGGGAAAAGACAGAGCAAAGAAAAGAAATCAAGAAAAAATTACTGAACACCAAATCACAACGGCTTAAAGAACGAGTTTTAAGTAATTATGCACAAAAAGACAAAGAAGTGAAGGAATCATGCCGTCAAGATAAACGTCAATATTATGACAACTTAGCAGAAACAGCAGAGAATGCAGCATATACAAATGACATGAAAACCATATATAAAATCACAAAGCAGATGACAGGTAACTTCAACACAAGATGTGAAAGTGCAGTAAGAACACAAAATGGACAACTGGTCAGTGGAGAAAGAGAAAAAATTGAAAGATGGAGGGAACACTTTAACACCCTACTAAACAGAACACAAACAGCACAAACAATAGACATACCTGAAGCAAAAACGGAACTAACATCAATACAGGACCAATAACAATAATGAAGTAAAGGAGACGATAAAGAAGCTAAAATCAGACAGGGCACCAGGTGAAGATGAAGTGACTGCTGAGATGTTGAAAGCAGAAGAAACAGAAACACCAAAACAACTTTGCTGGATATTACAACAAATTTGGGATCTAGAAAAAGCCCCAGAGTAGTGGAAAACTGGGCTTATAGTAAAACTACCAAAGAAGGGTGACCTCAGAGATTGCGGGAACTGGAGAGGCATTACCCTACTGCCACTCACCAGTAAAGTATTTTGCAGAATAATCATCAACAGAATTGTACCAACACTTGAGGAAAAACTTCGGAAAGAGCAGGCAGGATTTAGGAAAGGAAGATCATGTATAGACCACATATTTGTACTTAGACAAATATTAGAACAGGCAAATGAGTGGCATAGCACAACATATGCATTATTCATAGATTTTGAGAAAGCCTTTGACAGTGTCAACAGAGATGCACTGTGGAAAATCCTAAGATGGCATGGCCTCTCCCATAAAATAGTTAATGTAATCAAAGCCCTATACGAGGGTTTTCAGTGCAAAGTTATCTGTGGAGAACATACCTCCAGCAGCTTTAGGGTACAAACAGGAGTGAAACATGGATGTGTACTATCACCAACATTATTTATCTTGGCAGTAGACTGGTTAATGAAGGAGGCAACATCAAACAAACGCAGAGGATTACAATGGACCCTTGACACAGTGCTGGAGGACCTTGACTTTGCGGACGACATTTGTCTATTATCAAGCAGTCACAAAGATATGCAAGATAAAATAAACAAGCTAACTCAGAATGCAAACAACATAGGACTAAAGATCAACGTAGGAAAGACAAAGTTAATGAAGCAAAATGTGAACAACAGAAATGTACTCAGAGTAGATAACAAGTTAGTGGAGGAGGTCAACGAATTTGTATACCTTGGCAGTAGAGTAGTAGAAAATGGAGACAGCACAGAGGACATCAACAGCAGACTTACTAGAGCAAACCAGGCTTTTGCAATGCTGCAGACTATATGGAAATAAAAAAAAACTAAGAATAAATTTGAAAATCAGGATATTTAAAAGTAATGTTCTAAGTGTATTACTCTATGGAAGTGAATGCTGGAAAATCACCAAAACCAGAGAAAACAAGTTGAATTCTTTCCAGACTAAATGTTTACGAAGAATTAGAAAAATATTTTGGCCAAACACCATAAGAAATAACATCTTATTAGCAGAAATGCAGATGAAACCACTGGCAATAATTCTTGAGGAAAGACGCTGGCGATGGTTGGGACATGTGCTCAGAATGACTGACAACTCACTACCAAAAATAGCACTAAGATGGACACCACAGGGGAGCAGAAGTAAGGGTAGACCAAAAGAGACATGGAGAAGAACAACAGGAAGGATGTTGAGCAATAGAGGGCTCACCTGGGCAAGAGCAGAAAAAAAGGCGAAGGACAGGCATTTGTGGAAAACCCTTGCGGAAGCCCCATGTGCCCTGGGCACTTAAGGTTCAGAGAGAGAGAGAGAGAAACTCAGTAAGACAGATATCCTGATTTACACACAACCAAACTCAGTAAGACAGATATTATGATTTATACACAACCAAACTCAGTAAGACAGATATTATGATTTATACACAACCAAACTCAGTAAGACAGATATTATGATGTACACACAGTCAAACTCATTAAGACATATATTCTGATTTACACACAGTCAAACTCAGTAAGACAGATATTCAGATTTACACACAGCCAAGCTCATTAAGACAGATTTTCTGATTTATACACAACCAAACTCAGTAAGACAGATATTCTGATTTACACACAGCCAAACTCAGTAAGACAGACATTCTGATTTACACACAGCCAAACCCAGTAAAACAGACATTCTGATTTACACACAACCAAACTCAGTAAGATAGACTCGGTAAGGCAACATTCGTAACGTCTAATTCTAGAATCCGAACCACGCCGTAACTGTAGCCAGTGTTGTTACAGAATCTCATTGTGGAGTTGAGCGTTTGAATATTTGACAACCTGATGAGGTGACGAAGAGCTTGTAACACAGGCAATGAAGTTGAACTGGAGGTATGTTATGATGGCTTTTCCAAATTTCTGAAGACAATCCTCTAAAAAAAAAAAGCAGATTACCTAAACATGGTTGGCTAGAACGAAGTGACACGTCAGCCCTGGAAGTAGTACAGTCGTTGTATCTTTGTTTCCAGGCTCTCGTAACTGTGTCACCCACTCCAGAAGTTATACAGGTATTTCCTTTTCTTGGTTAATTACTGTCATGCGAAGCTGTTTTAACTATCGCCTTACAAACTGTAAAGCTGTTTAAATTATCGTCGTTTCAAGCTGTTCAGATTTACTGTCTTGAAAGGTGTCCAGAATACCGTTTAGTCAGTCAGCTGGAATTTGAAAATAATAATAATAATAATCGTATATTCTGAAATACTTGGCATCAAGTGGAATGAATTCAAGAACAACGCAGAGATAAGACAGATGACTGAACAACAACCAGTCTCATGGGTGATCAGGAAAAGGAGATGGACATATGTCGGTCACTTGATGAGAAGAAATGATCAGAGAATCCCAAAACAAGCTATCAAGTGGAACACAACAGGGCAAAGAAAAAGAGGCAGACCGCGTAAAACTCTGAAGAGGACTTTGTTAAGAGAGGCCAAATTAACAGGCATAAAATCCTTTGATGAGGTTAAAAGACTCGCCGAAGACAGGAAAAGTTGGCGAACTACTTTGCGAGCCCTATGTGACGTTTAAAGGCACGGGAAGGATATAAGATATAAGATAAGATATTCTGATACAAAAGATTTGGATAAAAATATAATCTTTAAGTCTAAAAGGTACAGACATTGCATTCTCATCTAAAGCTCATACATCACTGTTCCAGCACTTCTTATGAAAAATTGATGTGTTCAGACTAGATCTTTGTTATAAACGATAGACCAGAGGTCCTTTTACGTCAAAATAAATACTTTCAGGAACATAGGAAGAAAAAAAAAACATGCAAAATTCTCTATGAATTTTTTTTTTTTTGCCTTCTAAACCAATACGTGCACTCTCAGTGGGAAGGCCGGATGTTCCACTCAAAGTCTGCCAACCCAACTGTGAAAATAAGACACCTGGTTCCTCTTGGAGTTAGGAACGCAAAGATCAGACATACGTGGTATTGATCACATGGCCCTCTTGTGTGACGACAAATCGAAGTGCTTTACGGGGGAAGAAACAGTGTATTCCCCCAAAAGCTTCATTGCACCGGGGGTGCTATCTTTTTAACTCTCATGAATTTTCCTTTCACGTGTAAGAAAATGCGGCCGCTGAAACGGCTGTGTTCTGTGTGAAAATAGCATAATTCGTGTCCGTTATCATTTGTTTCTGTCAAAAGCAGATCATTAATTTCGCGTAATCATTATCTTTCTTTCACCGTCAAGCACCGAGAGTTTCTCTAAATCTGTCTCACGTTATCAAGTCGAGTTCGGCGTGTTGATTACAAGAAATTGCCGAGAAGGGCGATTACAAAATATATACGTTTTTTAGATGATTACAGTTCACGGTGACATGAATGATTGCCATGTTCATTTTTAACCAGAGAACCCAGCCTAATACAGATACGTTTCATATTGCAGCTGTTGTGTACCAGGCTTAATTATTTGTGGATCGTTCAGTCAACGTGTTTTCAACGCTGTTTGATTGTGTACGTTTGTTCCCTCTAGCTTTCCTTGCTGTCCACCTGCAAGCACAAAGATTTTAATAGAAACATTGTAAACACTCCCAGGCGACACACACACACACACACACACACACATATATATATATATATATATATACTTACTTCTCTCATCATCATCATCATCATCAGGTGCCGTGCCGACTGGCGTTGGCTATTATGCTTCTCCAGAGTACCCGATCTTTCATGCAGGCCATCAGTTCAGTTGGTGATCTCCTCTCACTTCTCTACCCACGTTAAAAAGCAATGAAAATCGGCGAAAAGGAAAAAAAGAAGAAACGAAACAATGTTTTTCATCTCTTTTACAGCTCGCAGTCACCTTGAAATAAATGTTTACAATTTGAAAAAAAAAAGACTCCTTGTGAATGCGAACATCTGATCGTTACTAGAATCAGAGACTTTATCAGAATTTTTAGCAAGACTTCATTGCTACCATCGAATGTCATCCACATTATCTCCTATGTCATCCACGTTCTGTCATCTACGTTCTCTCCTATGTCATTCACGTTCTATCACATGTCATTCACGTTCTTTCACATCTAAATAACTTACTCAGGAAACGCTGCATCTTAGAAAGCAGGAACTTTCTGAGTTTCACGAATGAATTTTTTTGTAATTTATATCACACTTTTTTTTTACAGAACTCTTTATGATTCTACAACAGTTGATGATTCTACAAGAGTTGATGATTCTACAATAGTTGGTGATTGATAAACAAGTACATACATTCACTCTGAACTGGGTAGAAAATGACTAAAGTTTGGAAAATTGCCAACGAAAAACTGGCATTTTATCGGGGCTTCACTGTAAATTATGTTGTTTTTTTTTCTGTGAAAGATCATTGACGACCTAGATGAACTAAATTAAGTTTTATTCTTCCCATTTTAGTCTTTGGTTCTGGTGTTTATTTTACTGTCAAAGAAAGCGTTCTTCAACGGCCAAGGGAGAAGATTCGGATAAAAATGAGACTATTCAGGATAAAATAAAGGAAGATGATTATGTCAAAAGTCTTTTTGTTGCTGTCTATTCTGTGTGTGAGGCAACCAGGGCCAATACATTTATATGCTGCCACAAGGATGGGTCAGGAAAATACAGACTTGAATGATTAATAAATCAATTTTTTGTCGACGATTTTAAAAAAATGTACTATTTACGTGTGAAGATTTGATCAAATTAAACAAGGAGCAGTTTTTCTCTGTTGTAGGAGTAAGAGTTGAGCGCTTGTATGCAGATTCTTCTTCAGTCTTTTCTGTGGTGGACTTTTGGATGTTGTACGTTCCAGTTGCTAAGATTCACTGTTGATTTTTATTTTTAATAAAGTTTAGCACTATGTGCTGTGAACTCGTTTCTCATACATCAGAGGTTACATGTCTTGTTTTCTTTTTGGTTGCCAATTTTTTAAAAAAATCACAGATGAAATATGAACAATAGTCCGGATGCCACAACGATCATCTGATCACAGTACACTTCCACCGTTGTGAACGCGAACATCTTATCGTTACTTTTGATTCATGGCTCAATTTAGCTTTTGTTTCACTACTCCTAAATACTATATTATTATTAGTATGTGCCGTGCTGAATAGTGATGGCCACCATCCTTCACCATCTTGTGCCATCTTTGGTATTTCCGATCAACTCAGATGCTTTTCTTCTTCCATGAGTGTTGCCCAGTCCATTGAGATATTTGTTTTTCTTGGCCTTCCTCTATTCTTTTTTCACCCGAAAATTTCCCAGTCGTTACTAATTTCTCTTCTTCTTCTTCTTCTTATTATTATTATTATTCAGCGTTCGAGGAAAACTGGCCATGCTAAATCTACAGCCCTGTCGTCCTGATGAACTCCGCCGTGTTCTCCGGGCTTGAGTGTGAGCCCCACAGCTTTTCTTTCAGCTCCTCCCCCTCGGGCCGGATCTGTGCTCAGAGGTTTGAGTGGGTTGGACAAGTCTGCAGGATGTGCTCTGCTAAGTTCTCTAACTTCTGTCTTGTCTTGGCATGTCCAAGAAATTCACAGTGCTTTTACTTGGAATTTTAACAAGTTTCCCTTGTTCTGAAACGTCTTTGAGGCCCTCAGATACCATACCTTCATGTAAAATCTCCACGTCTGCCACCTGTTTGGAAACTTTTTCAGTCATTTACATGTCTCTTGCGGAACTTTGCCTCCCTAATAGCTCTTCTGTAGGCCTCTCGGTTGTAAGCAAGATGCCCTGCTGCTGATGCGTCCATTCGCAGATCATCGACGATGTCTTGCAACTATCTTCGCCTCCATCTTCCTCTCTTTCTTTTTCCCATTATGTGTCTTTCCAAGACGGTCTTCTCTAAATTATCATGACGTTTAATGTGTCCAAAATAGTTAAGTTTTCTCGGTTTAATCTTCCTTACTAGCCAACCTTCTTCAATATTAAGTTCTTGTGGTATGGATATATTTGTTCTTCTTTGTGTCCATGATATTTGAAGGACTTCTGTAGCATTTACATTCATATGCATTTCTGTGTTTCTCAGCTGTTCAACATTTTCCTCACATTAATGACTGGCGGGTCAGAAGATCTACACATCGCAGTTTGTTTTATATTTCTTCTATTTCCCCTCAGCTCGCAAGGGACAGAATTCGGATCCGTCCTGAATCAGGGAATTTTAAAATTTAACCACTGTTAACTCTAAAGCTCTTCTCGTGTGTCTACCGTTTACTCCAGGACATAAGAGTTCCATGTTACAACAATATATTAATACTCCCCCCCCCCTTCCTTTTGACATCTTTAATGTGTATCATAACAGTTCCAACACTTTATTTGTAAGTACTGAGATGCCTCAATATTACATATTACTCACCATCATCAGATCTAATACAATAATCTAAATCCTGTTGTTGTCAGAGTTTAACGTTTACATAGATTCTTTTCTAATTTCTGTCATTAACTTTGACGTAACTCCTCACAGGATGTAGGAATTCTCTCTCTCTCTCTCTCTCTCTCTCTCTCTCTCTCTCTCTCTCTCTCTGAGTTCTGATACCTCATTTTTCCCTGATGTTTATGATTAGTATTGTAAATTAGATTTTGTTAATATTATCATCATGTACCAAATAAATCAAAGTTGATAATCACAAGACACAAGACATGGCAACCGCTGAAGTCAGCTTGCCTTCCTTCTTGGAAATATTTTTCTTGGTATATCACGTATGTGAACCCATTTCGGAGTTTTTGACTTGAACTCTTTCTTTGGGGTATTTTGACAATGCTCTTCACAGAATTTTCCACTGTCTTCCTTATTAGCAATCTAGAAACATACAGGACCCATATCCGTGCTTTCTTCCCTTGAAAACGTTTTGTCTTTGATGCTTCCAAACAATTTTGTTTGTACAAACAGTTTTGTTTGTCTTCGTGTCTGTGTTTTGTAGAATATGGATGATTATTTTGTTGAGAACCCACAATACGATACAATACAACTATATACAATTTGAAAAATTCGACAAGTTCTTTCATGAAGCTGTTTCGCAGTTTTTTAAGCATCTCTCAGAATCAGTAAAGTTGATGAAACCAGCATACGTGCGAACAACGATGGAAACTTTTCCTATATTTACATTTTATGTAGGTTTTTTTATGTGACTGAGAATCTTCGGCTAGAGACAGTGTTGTCAAAAGAGTTTGGTTTCTCTGAATCTTTTCCATGATCTTCAAAGTCCCCTTTCTCCTGTTATATCTTTGTTTTATTGATCCTCTAACTGCACTTTATCGTTGAATATCGTATCGTATGCTAGGACTGGACTCTAATGTCTGTTGCGTGCATTATCACGGGCCTCCAGAGATCAAATCCTGCCACTATCATTTTATTTTGATTTTTTTATTCTTCGTAAAACGGGGCAGCGAGTTCGTTTCGGTTCACTGTCCAGTGACTCGTTGACTTTCTGTTAATTAGATGTTAAGAACGCACCAGAACCGTTGCTGGAGAAGGTTTACAGTCGAGTGTTTCTGTCGTTTCAGATTTTGAGAGATGAAAGTGTGGTCGTTTTGGTAGTTACTGTGCTGACAGACAGGTACTGTGACCCGCCAACTTGAACTGGGATAAAATATTTATTTCATCCCCCCTTTTTTTTTTTTCTCTTGTTCAGTTTAGCACAATGTCTAATTTAGTAACGCACGAATAGTTTTTAGGCATAAGTATATATAAGACAAAATATATAAATATTGAAAAGCAACTGCAGTAAAGATGTGATAAAATGTTACAGCTGTTTACGAACATAAGTAACTTTGTTAGTTAACGAGCGCAGAGTTGGAAGGTTTCGGTTCACACTTCAGTCACACAAAACACACAGGACAAAGAAACAGAGAAAGATGATAGTCCCAGCTTCCCCATCTTCGTCACCCATGCCAGAATGACTCTGACTTTATGAACCAGTCCAGTAAATTGTTAGAAGTTTTCGTCTTCGCCACTGTCTTGAAAAAAATCCTTCGGAAAGCCGTCAACCGTGTCCAGAAAGTGAGCAGCAAAAAAAAAAAAAAGGGGGGGGGGGTTCAGAGAAACAAAAGAAAACAAAACACAAAACAAACCCTGCGATTTCATCTGACAGTCTTGTATTGTCTTGTCTTCTATCTCCCTGGTGTTCTCTGCAGCCAATGCTATGAAGATGTTGGGGCACAGCATCGTACCGGCGTGGGGGCGGGGTTTCATCTGACAGAATTAAATTAGTGCTTCCTCTCCACTCTCATGGCAAGGTTTGTTTTGTTTTGTTTTGAAAGAAAGTTTATTTGTGTTCAACAAGTAGCAGTTTCAAAGTCGTATGAAATGACGTGAATTAGGGGTGATTGCCCGGGAGATGAAATAATGAAATGGTGGGCTTTTACAAATCATGAGATGATTCGTATGATAAATGTAATATAGATAAATCTAAATCGAACATTTTGACAAGGGGATTACACAAGTTTCATCCCTCTCTCTCTCTCTCTCCCTCTCTCTCTCCCCCCCCCCCCCTCTCTCTCTCTCTCTCCCTGATGCTTTTTTTTCAACAAGATTTTTAACAAGTCACATAAGGGACTTTAAGTGAAGTCCATAAATATTCGTGAAAGATAGAGGAGTACTTGACATAAACATATTAGGTAATACTGAAGTTTGTCAGTATGGTATGACAGCTAACTCAGCTCCACATAGTCAGATGGTTAAGAAGTTCTCTGTCGCCAGCTGCCACTGCTACAGCTCGACCCTGGCACTCTTAATATCTTCTCTGTTCTCGCGCCCCCCCCCCCTATCCCCAATTAGCCTACAAGCGGGAGTGGAGTCCGACTAACATCCTCGTGCTCACCTACCTTAAACGGTGGCTTAGACAGCAACGATTCCTGCCTGGTCGGCCACACCGAGCCTGCTACTGGGAACATTAACAAAGAACTAGAGCAGGGTCTTAACCAGCTATTATCTGTAGATCCTGACAGCTATTCTGTCAGTTAAACACCGTCATCTGCCCTCTTTTGTCGCTTATTAGAATTAAAAGAAACAATCTTTTCCTGTTCAGAAAAACAAAATTAATTTTTTAAAAAAAGATGAACAATCATTTTTTTTAACCTAGAAAAGGTAGTCAGGAAATCTTCCAGACTACGGCCAAGCTATGATTTCCACCAAGTGGAAAAAAAAACATTACTGTTTTCCCATTCATGTAGATAAAGTATATAAAACATGTAGATTTTCATTCATTTGGGGGAGGTGGGAGGGTTCTCGCCTTCCTATGTTTTGAAACAGCCATTGTACGTATGTGTGTGTTTAAAAATTAAGATATAACATTATGATAGTTTAAATCGAATTTTAAAAGTTCCAGACGATATCGACGGAATTTCTAACCAAAATGCAATTGAAATCGTGATTTCTAACCGCCATAAATGAGGCTGCAGATCACAGAAATAATGATTTGAACGGACAATCGTCGCTTGAACAAACAGGGAAAGGGAGGGGGGGGGGGGAAGGAGGGGAACACGAGGCCAAGTGCAATCATTGAGGGCCCATAACTCTCCATCTTCCGGGCATTCTTACGCGAGGTCCCAAGTTCGGAATCATAAAGGCGTGTTTGCCCAGAAAAATGACACACAGCGGCGGAGCATCGATCACGGGGCGCTTTCAGTGAAAACCAATTAATGTTTTGATAGTTTTACCCCTGACTTTGTATGATTGCAGTGTCAGGACAGGCCTGGGGACTCGGCTGGGGTGGCGCCTGAACTCAGATACTGAATTCTAGGCCGCCGAGATTTATAACTCCGCAAGTCTCCGTATAATTGAGTCCAGGACCTCGGTTGTTGATGAAACTGTTTCTTGGGAATTTGTCCCGAGACTCCATCCTTCATGGCCCTCTTGAGCTGTTCATTCTGCCTCCCTCTTTCTTTTTTTCTATTATGTTTATTTTTCCGTAAATGAATTTTTAACAAACAAAAATCCGAGTAATAGACTAGTGAGGATGTTACCAGTTTAAAAAGAAATGTTACAAATAATCTTTAGAATGATCACTCCTTTGTTCCAGTGTTTGTTTCGAATACATTCAGAACATGAATAGAAAAATAACAGTTATTAAATATTACCTGTATGTAATTGTAAAAGCTAATAACTTTCAATTAGCTTCTGGTGGTTTTAATGCGATCAGCTGAACATGTTTTCATGAATAGCATATTTGTATCTCTTTTGAGGTATTAAAAATATTTAAACTAGAATAACAAATTAGATAAATTAACACAGCGACGACATAATATCTTAGATAATAAAATACGCTTTCGGTGTTCTGAGATTTTTTTTTTAATGACGATGATCAAACAATGTTTAGATCATTCAATGCAAGAAATTAAATAGTTCTTGAGTTATAATATTGAGAAGTTGTGAATTATATATTTCTGAATAAAGAAGATGTTCTTGATTAATACCTACTTTATCTTCACACACATCCAGATTTTTGTTGTTTTAGATTAGGTTTCACAAAACTTTACCACTTCACTAATCAGAGCAGAGCAAGTCCGATGAAATGAATTCTCACAAATAAGTTAAAGATGTATTATTGATAGCATCACTTGGATTGGAACATTTAATCATTTGTTCACAATATCACCAAACTCTATCATATACTACATACAGCATTTCGGCCATGTTCTCAACTTCAGAATACTCTACACTTGATACGAGAACATTTCCTAACTCCGTATTATATCAGGTAAAGTAAGAGAACAAATTTGATAGGATTAGACCTCGAAAAAACCGTAGACAAAACACTTTAGTGAGACGTGAGAGAAATAAAAATCACAAGAGAATTACCTGGATCAGGTGTGCAACACGTGGTCAAATAGTTTCTCGTCTAAAATCACTGTACTGGAAGTTTCAAAAGTGTCAGTTCTTCATAACCCCTTGAATCACCTGAAACACATCTTCAATCTGTCTTAGAACTACTTCTTCAAATCTGCTTTCCCTGAGTATCTATTGCTCTAATTGTCCATCTGTTCCATCTGTTGTTACCTACGTCTTATTTCTCTCTCGTGTCAGTCTTCTGATTTCTTCTGACGGTCTTACTCTGCCGTCTCTCAATCGCAGTGTACTAACGAGCAAAGTCTACTTGCCTCTTCTCTGGTGTATGTTCTCCTTCTGCTGTTCTTTTCTGATTTCTTCTAACGGTCTTCCTCGGCCGTCTCTCAATCGCAGTGTACCAACGAGCAAAGTCTACTTGCCTATTCTCTGTCTTCTGTTCACATCTCTCATCTGATGGTTTCTCGGCTGTTCTGGTAGGACTTTCTTCCTTCCTCTTGTATTCCCGTATTTCTTCGTCCTACTTGGTTTTCTGATTGTCTGTTCTTTCGTCTTCAGGCGCCCTCCCCAGTCTCCTTTCTCCAGGACTTCCGTAACTCTTCGTCCTCCTGTACTTCCGTGGTTCTTCTTTCTTGGTTCCTCCTGTCTCTCCGCTAACCTTTTTATCTTCAAGTAAAGATTGATGGATTAACCAATAAGTATTTTGGCTCCACCCTTCAGATGTCCACTGGTTCCCATGAGCGTTCTGATTGTCCGTCATTCAAACTGCCCCGTGACTTATCTCTCGTAAGTCAATTGTCCAATAGGCCACGCCTCTAAATATATAATTGGTCAGCTGGCCGAGTTTGTCACTCCTTTATTTAAAAACCGTGAGCAACAGCGTCCTAACGCGTGTCATGCGTGTCAGTCTCGTCTATACAATTGTTATTTACCTAAGTCATTATCTTACTCTTTCATGTCGAGAGGTTTTATTGTGTCCTCGCTTTTCATTTTTTATCTGCCTTTTCTATTCGTCTTTTCTATTTTGTTTACTAGTATCAACGTCCAGTCACTTTTTTGTTATCACTGAACCATCCTACTTTCTGGCGTCCTACTTTTGAATTACCTATATCTCAGCGTCACTGAGTCTCGTCCTTTTTTCTATTCACTGTTTCCACTGTTTACTTTTGTCCGCAACTTGTTCTAGTGTCATGGAAGTTTTATACCTTTCTCTTCCCTTCCTACTTACATTTCTCAGTCGCTATTCGATGTTACTATTTTGTTTACCATATTTTTTCATAATCATATTCAGTAATAATAATAATAACTATAATCATTACTTACAAGGCCATGCTACAGAGTTCCCCTAACAACTGTGAGCATTTGCGCTATATGCCGTCTTTTTCACCTTTCGACTGTGGGTTCTAGATCCGCTAGTGGGTGCCTTGCCTTCTATCTGCTGAAAATAAGCACCCGGAGCACATGTCTTGGGCTGTTTATGGAAGACAAAGGAATACCGTATTTGTCAACAAAATAAGTCACTCACTGATTTATGCTGTGTAACATTGTCGGGAACGGGCAATGCAGACTGATTGTCGGAGTTCGATGGTATTACAAACCAGTGACATGTTTTGATATCAGACTAAACGTCCACACTTGTAAATGGAATAGATTACCTGGTAACTACACTGGGTTAGCTAGGGTGATGAGCGATGAATGTAAAGGCAGGCATCTGATTGGTCAGTCGGTCTCTTTGACCAGAGTCGCTCTACCACGATTACTGAAACTGTCATTAGAACTCTCGGTCAGTAACGAGGTGGCAGTGTACGCTAGGATGTCATGAGAGAAGCTAAGATGAGAGTGAAAGTAGCAACTAACATGTGATAAATTTATACAGCATTTTCAAACTCTCTGTCTCTCTCTCTCTCTTCTCTCTCTCTATCTATCTCTGTCTCTTTGCCTGCCAGATAATTAGTATAGTATCTTTGCTCACTATTCAGTTCATCGTGTTTTGTTTTCATTAGAAAGCTATATGAAAGTAGATGCTGGATCTTCTACCACTGATGCTGAATAAAAATCCTCATGGGCCTATCAGTCCGAAGAATAAATAAACTTCGTTCACAAGCTGGTCATGAAAACCGCACCAACCGTTACTGCTACCAACTAGAGGGGGGGGGGGTTAGGGGGAGGCCCTGACCGATTTGGCTGTCAGCGATCCAGTGTTGACATGCCAGCGTCAGGTCTGGCGATCCGTAGCTGAGCAAGACCTTGTCCCACTTCTTCTTTGGTCTAACCTGACTACGGGGTAGGGATCTCCGTAGTCTCCATGGCGGTGGAATCTGCTACAGAAGCATTGTACATCGCCTGCTTTTTAACTCCAGTGAAAAAAAAACCGTCATAACTCGCTCCAAATCCAGCACCAGTTTGTAGAAGAAGAAGAAGAAGAAGAAGAAGCATTGAGTGACTGTCAGTGAAATGAAGCAGAGGATATATGCATATACATAATACATATATTTCAATAACGAAATGAGAACAATAATGCAGAGATTATTTTACCAGCACAAGATAAGAGCTAGAAACTACAAGTCCACTACACGGAGAACTCACTATACTGTTGATTGTGAAACTCCTAGCTGTAAACTTGCACGTGTAGTGGACTTGCGGGGGCATCACTGGTAAGCTTCTCTAACACGAATCACAGTTTATTCGCTTGGTACTGTACGTTCCTGTCGAGAAGAAGTGCACAGACAGCTTTCATCCCGGAATTTCGCATACCACTTCTTGACACTGTTGAAAACAGGTGCTGCCTTCTGGAATTCCGCTCGAAGTTATCGCTACACAGTAACAAGAGACGAGGTTCTTGCGTATTCCAAAACACAAAATGACCTCTCACGATTACTGAACGCCATATTTGCTACTGCTGCCTCCTAGCGGCAAACCACATGAGCTCCGCGCGTGGGCCTTATTAAAAAAACTTGAAGAGTTTCTCTCTCTCTCTGTCTCTCTCTGTCTGTCTCTGTCTGTCTGTCTGTCTGTCTCTCTCTCTCTCTCTCTCTCTCTCTCTCTCTCTCTCGCCGTAAGAATTACCATGATCCGTTACGTTGTTTCTTTGTTGAGAAGTTTCAAACGTTTCACGGAGTTATGAATCACTCTGTATATACGAGCCATCTTACCCATTCCAAGCAAAGTTAATAGACGTAAGAAGGTAGTTGTCAGATGTCAAGTGTGCCTACCGGTCATCTACTTCCTAACCAGCTTCTCTCTACGCTGACTGTGCCGGCACTTGACCCACCTAGCTCTTATTGTGAGAGACCCACCCCTGCTCCAGCTGCGTGACTAACAGCTGGCCATTTTTTCGTTTCTAATTATAGGAACCCGCGTACTCTCGTTTCAGAACCACCCAAAATTATTGAGCATTTGTCGTCTAGCGACACTGTTAGCGTCAAAGAAGGGGACACCGTGGAGCTGGTGTGCAACGTAACGGGTTTCCCAACACCAACTGTCACGTGGTACCGCATAAACACTGGCCTGGTGGAAGACGACGAAAACCAGGGGAGAAAACGTAAGCGATATCTGTAATGTCACGTTTAGTAAAAGTACCTTACGTAAATGTCACTTTTAAGTAAGAGCATCTAACGTTAATGTCACGTTTAGTAAAAGTACCTTACGTAATTGTCACTTTTAAGTAAGAGCATCTAACGTTAATGTCACGTTTAGTTAAAAAAAATACCTATCGTAATGTCAAGCTTAATAAAAGTACCTAGCATGAATGTCACGTTTAAAGTACTTAAAGTAGATGCCACGTTTTAATAGTAGTTAACGTAAATGTCATTCATTCATTCATTCATTTGCATGTCCCTTGCAGAACTTTGCCTCCCTAACAGCACTCCTGTATGCCTCTCGGTTGTAAGCAAGATGGCCTGCTGCTGATGCATCCATATGCATATCATCAACGATATCTTGCAGCCATCTTCGCCTTGGTCTTCCTCTCTTTCTTTTTCCCATTGTGTACCCTTCCAACACGGTCTTCTCTAAATTATCATGACGTTTAATGTGTCCAAAATATTTAAGTTTTCTCTCTTTAATCCTATTTACTAGCCAGCCTTCTTCAATATTAAGTTCTTGTAGTATGGATATATTTGTTCTTTTTTGCGTCTATGATATTTGAAGAACTCTTCTGTAGCATTTACATTGAAAGCCATTTATGTGTTTCTCAGGTCTCACATGCATATTTTCTCGTTAGGTCCCGTGGTCTCCTATGTGGTCCCCGAAAGGACCACACGAGATCCCCGAGAGGACCACAAGGGGTTCAGAGTATCACAGGGCTTTAGCCTGTATTCTTGGTGGGTCTCTGAAGCGGATTGCGTGACACCGTGGTTTTCGTTGCACCAGTTTAGTCTAGAGTTGGACTTTCTCACTGGAACACCTCGACGTGTTTAGGATATCAGTGCATCCCCGCTGGGTGAGAGGCGGTAGCCCACCCAGGCCAGAGTTGGACCTTCTCACCGGAAAACCTCGACATGTTTTGAGATACCCGTGTATCACTGCCGGGTGAGAGGTGGTTGCCAATCCAGTCCAGGGTTGGACTTTCTCACCGAAAAACCTCAGCGCGATTAGGATACGCAAACATCCCCACCGGGTGAGACGTGGTTGCCTATCTAGATTGCCCTAGTCCAGTGTCTCCGACTTCAGCATTTTGCGGTCGTGGCCGCTACCCTTCCTAGTTGTGACCAGGATGGAGCTTTTGTCCAGGAGGACGAATCCTCGCCACTAGTGACTTCCACCCCTGGGTTGAGCCGGTTTAGGCATTATCCCAGTATGGGCGTGTTTGGGACGTGACCGACCTCTAGAGCAGAGGTACTGTGCCATGCGTAGCCTTCAAGATTCACCCCTGGTGTGAGCCAGTTTAGGCAAAATTCACCAGTATGGGTGTATATCAGGCGTGACCGACCTCTAGAGCGGAGGTGGCATGACATGTCTAGCCATCAAGTTCCACCCCTGCTGTGTGTGCCGGTTTAGGCATATTTCACCAGTGTAGGTGTATTTCGGACGTGGCCAGCCTCTAGAGCAGAGGCGCCGTGGTATGTGTAGCTCTCACAGCGATGCTACTGGACATACCGATTAAACTTCACTTTATCCTTTCCACCACCTTTTCACATCGGCACTGCACAGCAACCTTTATTTCTTTTCTGCATTTTCTTCTTTGACCGGGAGGAGCTTCACTCCACACGCGGCATTCGAAGAGTCTCGCAAGCAGTGTCTTAACCTCTGGGACAAGCCGGTTCATGCATTTCACCCGATATGACTACACTCAGGACATGGCCGACCTCCAGACCAGAGGTGCCGTGATTTGACTGTTTGCTTCGCTTTATCCTTTCTACCACCTTTTCCGCAGTGGTGCTGGGCGGCAACCCCATTTGCACCTTTCTTCATTGGCCGGGAGGAGCACCGCTCCACGCACGGCAGCTGAAGAATATCGCCAACAGCGGCAGATGAGCTACCAAACGTGCCACTCATCTACCCTAAGTATCTGGTTTTCAGGCGCCAGGTATTCGCCCTCGCCCCTTCTCCTGTCAGTTTAAATAGTTCTGCCACGGGAAGGCCAGGAGCTGGACTTGACTGCCAGAGGCTGTTTGAGGCGCACGCCGTTGGAGTGGAGATCGAATTCTCCACCCCACCTCCGGCAATAACAGTCCTTAGAACCTTGTTTTATGTCAAACCAAGTTGTTGTTTCACCATTTATTCTTACTGCTGCCTGTTGATCTAGATACATCAGTGATGTTAGTTGTATCAAATGTGTTGGAAATCCCGTTTTTCCATTATTTCCCAAAGTTTCTAGTGTTGTACACAGTCAAATGCCTTTGATTAGTTTATAAAAGATGAATATAGATTCACATTAAACTCTCTGCATTTCTCTATTGTTAATGTTATATATGATCTCTTCATCGTCTTCCTTGCCTGAAACCAGCTTGGCCCATATTGACTTCTTTTATTTTCTTACGAAGTCTACCCATTATGATTTTTAACAGAATTTTACTGGCATGACTAATCAGGGGAACAGTTCTGTAGTTTGTGCATAATTTCAGGTTATCCTTTATAACGTAAATGTCACGTTGAGTAAAAGTACTTAACGTAGATTCTTTAACCTTTCACAGTATCACTCGTATCGTTTTTGCTGAATCAAAATGGCGGGAAAGATGAATGTGGGCAGATCAATAAGAAAATGACAGAAATGCATCGTGTCTGTGCTCAAGGTTTTGGAAAGAACCGTATAAACAAATCTTAATGATGATGATGATAGTGTATTTTAGACTCTTGGCACTCTATGTCTCAGTGATCTCTCACTGCGGAGATAGGAGAAATCGAATCCAGCCGGAGGAGCCCCAGTTGTGTACATGGGTACTTGGCTTCTGGAGCCGGGGAAGGAAGGGCGGATCGATTCCGGTATCGTAGTGATATCTTAATGACTGCGGCAGGTAGATGTGGCTGGATACCGCAGACATTGATATCACTACGATACCGGAATCGATACTGGGTCAGAGCACAAGTACTTTTGGAACACCCTATATGACATACAGCTTATTTCATTAAACGTTGATAATCATCCTTATTTCGTCAAACAAAAACATTACATTCTAAACTCACACAATATTCTTTCAGGTATAGGCATGGAGGGAGAAGTTCTGATTATCCACAATGTATCCAGATACTGTGATGACAAGTACGAGTGCGTTGCTTTTAACGGCGTACCACCAGAAGACACTCGTGAAATACGCGTCCACGTAGAATGTAAGAGTCCAATATGTCTTCTGTCTTGTTTGTTTGTGTGTGTGGTTTTTTTTAAAATGTTATTTTCTTTCAGTTTCGTTTCTTTTATAGCCAAAGCAAAACACAATTTGGAATTATTCTGTAATAAGCAATAATGTTTGTTATTTCTACTTTGAGCAAATTGTTCTTTGAGATGTTGGCTTCTCGTGATGACCACCCAGCTAACCTCGAATTCAGATTCAACAGACCATGCCGGAAGCAAGGAACCGGATCATAAATACGCGTAAATCCAATCTTAAGATATCTTAATAAACAACATGAGGAAATGAAATAAATACAGGCCAGCTCTATTCTCATCCTGAGCCATTTAAATGGCATTATAACATATTTTTGTAATAAAAAGAAGTGGAAAGAAGATGAAAGAAAGAAAGAAAATTAACTACATCTATTTCATTTTGTTCTTTGCTTTGGAGCTTCAAATTCTAAACAACAATATTATATATATATATATATATATATATATATATATATATATATATGCCTCAGGTAATTTCCCTGACAAACATGGAGACTGTATTTATTATACTTTTTGCGGGGATTTTGTCTGGTAGTGAAAGAGTTAAATTAATTTTCTGAAAAGAGACGCCATTAAGTTAGGCAATATAAAAAAATAAAACAAAGCAGTCATGACAATAAGCAATCGGGATATCCTCAAGCAGTATTTTGAAGGGGGGAAAAACACATTACATGCTTGGAATTGTTCCATGCAGTGAGCAGAAAGCAGACAATACAGCTTTCGTGGAGCTAACAAATGAAAAAAAATTTTTTTTTAAATGGCGCGTAATGGCTGCATTTCAGTTCACTCTGTTGCATTCAATTTTCTGATGTTTAATGTACCGTATTTTCTCCATGTTCTAACGATTACTGGAAGCCCCAGGTAGACAAATATTTTCTTCAAAACTTTCAAAATCCTCCTCCTTCTGTAAATGGCCGACGGCAGATTTCGCCAACAAATCATGCAGCTGCTGAAAATGACTTGGCTTCCCCAGTCCTAAATTGTTGTTTGTTTGTTTAATTTGTCTGTCTGATGTAGTTCTGATATGTATAATGTTAGCCTGATTTAGTATTCATTTGTCTGATGTTTGTTCTGATATGGCACAGTTTGTCTGATGTTTGTTCTGGTATATGCGTAATTTGTCTGCTGTTCTGATATGTCATTAATTTGTTTTGTTATCAGTTCTAAAGTCACTTCTGATAATCGCCAGTTTGTCTGCAGTTAATTCTGATATGTTATTAATTTATCCGCTGTTACTTCCAAACTATTAGTCTGTGTGCTATTAGCTTGCCTGATGTGACATTAATTTTCCCTCACGTTAGTTC
Organism: Achatina immaculata; assembly: GCA_009760885.1. Classification (NCBI taxonomy): domain Eukaryota; kingdom Metazoa; phylum Mollusca; class Gastropoda; order Stylommatophora; family Achatinidae; genus Lissachatina; species Lissachatina immaculata. Next base: position 46,788,419 of record CM019717.1, on the reverse strand, counting down.
TGATATGCCACTAATTTATCTGATGTCAGTTCCACCAGAAGTCATGCTACCCAACAGGAAGATCGGTCAGGTCCGGGGTAAGACCACTATTCTGGAGTGTGAGATCACCGCGTACCCGCAGATATTGAGCTTGTGGAGGCGAAACGGCAAGGACATCATCAGGAACAGCAAGTACATGACGGAGATCTATAACGACGGCGGAAATAAGGTCAGCCTCATTCTCAAAATACAGAGCCTGGAAGAGGATGACTACGGAGAGTACGAATGTTACGCCCATAACCTTCTTGGTGATGATTCGGAGAGGATGGTTTTATATGGTAAGGGGGTAGTCGCACCATCAAACTGACTCAGACTGAAAGAGATAAAAAAAGGGGGGGGGGAGGAAACAAAACTTTTTAAATGCCTTCCAGGACCTTATGCCTAACCTGTAATGCTGGTGCCAGTATTTTCACCTGCTCATTGGCTATGCTGGAAGATGAAGATCATGCCTTGTCATCTCTCTTTCCACAAAGAAAGTCTAAGAAGAACCACGTCTGTTCATTGTCAAGGACCAGAGATTAACTTCTTCTTCTTCTTCTTCTTCTTCTTCTTCAGTATCTCTGAAACTACGAGGTTGCATTCACTGCAGCCGACGCAGTGAAGATGTTGAAGCAAAATATCATGTCGGTTTCATATCGGTTCATGGCAGTTATATTTTTTTCAGTCCCTGAGCGCTGTTAAACAGCAGGGGGTGTGGAAAACTTCTCTAGCAGACTCCACCACCATAGGGACTATGGCGATCCCTGATTCTGTTAGTCGTGGTACTAACGGAGAAATTGGACATGATCTTGGTCAGCTATGAGTCGCTGAATGCCAAATCAGACAACGTTTTAGCCTCCATGAACTATCTACCATTGACATTAGAAACAAATGGACTAATCGCTTTACCACACGAGAGCTCCAATCAAATGAAACATTTACTGAAACTTATTTAATAAAAGAGTTAAAGGCGTCATTCAAGAAACGTAGCAGCATAGAAGAAGTAGATAATAAGCTACATGAAAGAGAGTAAATACTTTGTATTTATCCACAAAACGCAGAGACTGAAATAGCACAGCGACTGAAATAGCACTAGTTCTACATCCGCAAAACGTAGAAACTGAAACAGCACTAGTTCTACAAACGAAAGAATTGGAGTACAGTGTTTGTAAAATAATTGAACAACGTGATGTAGTTGAAAACACAGTCATGGCATAGGAAGAGACTGCAAATGTGTGCAACGTGAGACTGGCCGCTGCTGACTTTAAACATGTTTAAATAGAAATAATAATATTATATTTTTGCTCCGTAAAGATCAAGAATTACTGCTACACTGATAACTGAGTGAGTATACTGACAGTTATAACAGGCACGTCTGTTTTTCTGATCATAACAAAGAAAGGACTATCTCAGTAATTTGTTGAAAGGAGCGCTGATAAATTTGTCAAAACGTGTTTTCTTTTCCAAAATGTACACTACTTTCTTGTTGTCTTGCTAAGTCTGATAACTGATACTCATCAGAATATCACAGACCGGAAGATAAGACAACGACTGCCATAATGACGCCAAGTCCCTGGTCACAAAACATAGACGAGCGCAACGAGGACACACACTATCAGACTGGACAACAGGGCCAGTTGGATTCTGACCGGTAAACTATGGCTGTGAATGAGACGGAATTCTGTATAGTTCTTTGTGGCTGTTTTGTAAGAGAGGTCGCGCCTGATTGAGAGAAGTCTGGAGCTTGTACATTAAAGAAATAACGCGTGTTACCCCCCCCCCCCCCAAAAAAAAAAGTTCAACAATGGTCACAAATAGAATAAGTAATGTAGGTGGAACTAGCAATTATTTGCTACAATGCCCTCTCATTTTGCAACAGTGACCTCCCAGTTTGCCATAATGTTACCCCAGCGTGCCATAATGTTGTCTCAGGTTGCCGTAGTGTTACCCCAGCTTGCCATAATGCCCTCGTAGCTTGGTGCACTACTACAGTGCCATGTCAGCTTGCTATAATATTCTCCCAACTTGCTACAGTGCCCTGTCAGCTTGCTATAATATTCTCCCAACTTGCCACAGTGCCATGTCAGCTTGCTATAATATTCTCCCAACTTGCTACAGTGCCCTGTCAGTTTGCTATAATATTCTCCCAACTTGCAACAGTGCCCTTCCTACCCTGTTCAGTTTGCTTTTGTGGTACACATTTTCGAGTAGTAGTTAGACGATCGGTCTACTAATCCAGTGGTACCGAGTTCAAGTCTCAGCGGTGGGGATTTTTTTTCCTGATATCACGATACCCAAAAGAGCCTCGGGATCCACCCACCCTCTGAAAATGGGTTCCAGAGAAATCTTGGAAGGTAAATGCGCCCAGGCGTGATACTGACCACATCACGCTTTCAAGTGTCGATGGTCTTGGAAATAGGGGCCTAACACCAACCCCTTCATGCCTTAATGGCATGGAAACGGGAGGATTTGACCTTTACCTTACTCATCAGAAAGCCAACGATGGTCATGGGCAGCCGTGGTTCGCTGAACCTGCCTACATAATAGACACTTCTGCGCCCTAATGATTACATCTTGAATGAAACAGAGATTGCAAATGATTTTACAGCAGTTTTCGGGGTCATTTTTTTTTTTACAGTGGACAGGGCACAGACTATAACAAATGGGGCTCGAGGAATAACGAGGTCAACCAGGTTAGACCGCCAACTGCAAGAGAAGACGACTGGGAAGGGTTTTCACGTTACAGCGATCTGAAAAACCGACAGGAAGATTATGAATCAGGTATACTTTAGACCAGTGGTTTCCAAACTTTTTTCTTTTCCAAACTGTAGCACACTTGGTAATGCAGATTTATGTCGATGCACATCTTTATCATCATCATCATCAGGTGCCATGCCGACTGGCGTTGGCTATTATGCTTCTCCAGAGTACCCGATCCTTCATGCAGGCCACCAGTTCAATTGGTGATCTCCTCTCACACCAACACGTCAGACTGTCCAGTATCATTTCTCTTGGTCTTCCTCTTGATCTTCTTCCCTCTATTTTTCCTGTTGTTATAATATTTTCAATGCCCCCTCTTCTCATTGCATGTCCTATGAAAGTACACTGTCTCTCTCTTATCTTTCTGACAAGGTTTTTTGTCTCTCCAGCTCTTCTCATACATTCTTCATTAGTTATTTTTGCTGTCCAGGGGATTCGCAACATTCTTCTAATAAACCACATTTCTGCTGCTTCCAATGATTTTTGTGCAGACTTGCCTATTGTCCATGATTCACTTCCATATAACAAGATAGGTTCAATATAGCATTTTAGGACTCGTTTTCTAACATTCATTGATAAAGATGTGTTAGCTAATATGTTTCTCATTCTCTGAAATGCAGTCTTTGCTTGGCCTATTCTGTTCCTAATTTCTGTTTTGCATTTCCCATCTGAAGTTATTACTGCTCCAAGGTATTTGAATTTCTGCACCTGCTTCAGAATGGTTCCGTTTAATTTAATACTGCATGCTGGTGGATTCTGTTTCTTAGATATAAACAACTTTATACATAAAAAAACCCACTGACAAATGAAAAACACACTGATAGCGATTTTATTATACAAGACATTCTCTTTAAAGCGGAGTGCGAGCCTGCTTGGAAGCGCAGACCGCTGGACATTTCAGCCCGCACTGGGCTGAGACTAACAACTAAACTGCTGTTGTAACACACATATTATTACTGTATACGTATATAAAACTAAGTATATAACTATGCACGAAGCCAGTGCAGTAAAGCTGTGATAACAAAATGTATAAACTAGTAAAAAAGTAGGAACAGCTCTACCTGGCGGGATTTATCATATAAATAAGCAACAACAACAAAAAAAAAAAAATGCGCTGTAAGTTGGGTCAAAGACATATTTTACTTTAGAAATTCAGCATCACACCACGGCGTCGAGACACAAAGTTTGAAAACTTTGCTTCAGACTTTGCCAAACCTGAGTAAATATACCCACAATGTAAGCCGTATACATTCTTCCCATGATATTTCTGAAGCGTATTAGATTATTGTAAATGGCTAGAAATAATGTAGACACCACGCATTTATTGATTAGTGAAAGAAATGTTCAGTGCAGTATCAGTTCATTTCTATTGAATCATCATCATCACGTGCCATGCCGGGCGGCGTGGGAGGTCATACTCCTCCACAAATCTCGTTCCTTGATATTTCTGAGTAACTCTGTTGCTGATTTCTTTCCTGCTACAGTTTCAGGCCTTCTAACATCTGTTCTCTCGGTCATCCTCTGCCTCGCCGGCCTTCAATGTTGCCCACTGTTTCAAGTTTCTCTCTTCTCATCACACGCCCCAAGAATGATGATTGCCTTTTTCTTTATCTTTGTTGTCATACTATATTTTTCATTATTTTGTCTCTCTCAAACACTGATCATGGCTTATCTTGGCTGTCCATGTTCTTTTAAAGAAGTTTAATAATACAAAGCTACTAAATCTGGATTAGCTGGAACATAAAAACAGTTTATCCCAAGATGGGTAGGTTGGATTATAGATGAGATGTTGGTCTATAAACATGTTTTATCATAGCGGATGGAAATGTTTCTAATATTGATTTCTGCTATATTAACCGTTGTCTATTTATATTTATTACTGATCTATCTATCTATTGCCCTGCCAACTGACTTGGTGGTCTCGCTTTTCCACAAAATGTATAAACTAGAAAAAAAAAAGTAAAAACAGCTTTATTACTTAATGAGCACACAGTTGTGACGTTTTGGTGTGAACTTTAATCATACAAAAACACACAGTACGAAGAAAGAGAGAGAGAGAGAGAGAAAGAGAGAGAGAGAGCGGATAAAATATAAATTCACATGAATGCTATGTAAAAAATAGGAATGGACAAAACAGAATGAAATAAAATGAATGGAGCACTTAGCTGTGACTTGTAAGAGGCTGTGTTCAGAAATGCGCATGGTGGAGTGCAGAGAATGTTTAAATGTAGACTTGTGATGTGTGATAGGTGGGTCGTAAGTGGGGAGGAGGGGGCGATACAATGGTAATATAGCCGGGAGAAGGTGGAATAGGTGATTATGGCTGGGGTAGAGAAGTTTTAATCTGATGCGATGAGGAGGTTCTGAACTATATGTCACAAGTGAGAAAGGAATGTAACTCAGTGCAGAGGGAATATGATTGTGGAAGAGGCGAATGTTAGGTGTATCTGAATTGCGAGCTCAAACCATGTGGTTCTATCGTCCCATATTCCTGAATGTAGCTGTTCTCAAGCGCTACGCGGCTTCTGTAATTAGAGTGACATTGTTTGATGGCTGTTATTAGAAAATCGGATTTGGCTCTGTGGCTGGGGCCATTGAAATGATTAGGGACTGGTTTCGAAGCATGCCGGATGATATCATACAGATGTTTCTGCATGCGGTCATCTAATCTGAGACCAGTTTTATCAATATAAGTTATCCTACATCTTTTGCATACAGTGGCATATATCATATTACGGGACTCGCATGTGAATCCCTCATGGAGAGTTTTGGGGAAGGTGATCGTTTTTGTTTCCCAGACTACATCGAGGGCGGTTACATTTTCTAGTGATAAAATATGCAAGGTTCCGCTTCAGGTTCGTTTTCCCGCAATTCTTTGTTCCCAATGCTGGCTATAAATTGTGCTGGCCTTCTCTGTCCGTTTATATTTATCGTTTATAGAAAAAATAGCAAGTCTGTTTTCTTTGACTACGCTGTTTTATGAGTATTTAACCAGCGTGTGCGAAAATTCACTATAATACAGGTCTTGAGCGCAGGTATAGCACAGTCAGAGAGAAATGCCCTTCTTACAAAAAATTAATAGACTAGGGATCGGCTACTACTGTTCTCCACTCAAACAAGATATAAAAAAACGAGTACCCAGCGCTTGTTCCTGAGGATAATCCAAAATGACTTAACTAAAACTGTACAGGTGACTGTCCGTGCATTAAGTTATAAGCAAGGTTCGCATTAGAAATGCCAATTTTAAATTAGAAATTTCAGGATTGTGCCTGAATTTTATTACAGGTGAATGAAAGGAAGTTGCGCAGCTCAAATGGGGCCATCTGTTGCACTAATGGTAATGATGATGATTTATAAATTGCCTTGTAATTTTTTTTTTAAAGCTGGGCTTCATTATTTATGATATGTTACATGGTCCTTTACAGACAGAGAAAGCGGCTCTGTGATATCTGGTCCCAGACGCAGCGGCTCCAATAGGAACGTAGCCCAAAGTCGGACAACCCCAACACAAGGCCTCGTGTGTTTGTTGCTGCTAATTCACCGAGTGTCTGTAAGATGATATTCCCAGCGCTGTCGCAGATATTCATCTGTACTAGCTGATTTTGCTGGGGAGGCTTACGAACTGTGGGTGCAGACTAATTATCAGCTTCCTCTCTACTGAAAGAGGAAATGTCAGTTTACGACACTGCAGTGAAATACTGGATTAAATGGACTCATATTTGTACATTAGTGTCTACGTATGAATAGATTTTATCAAACCATTGCCACATACTCTTAGTTTGTATAGGCGATTCAGATTTAAAAATGAGCTTTACATGGCATTATGAAAACAGAAGTCATATCACATAAAAATATTTAGAAAGACCTCTACAGGGGCTGAAGGCAGGATTCAAATGTGAAAACATAAACTTTTTTTGCATTTCAAGAAGGCATAAACTAAAATGCCCTGTTTCAAGAAACTTGTAGATGACCTGACTACAATAGTTTACCTTGTTGCAGGAAATTCTTCGATATATAGAAGCCTAGATCAGTGGCTCCCAAGATTTTTTTCAGGTTGCAGCCCCCTGATATCAATAATGATTTGCAGCTGCCAATCTATACTCCTCTGCCAAATGGTATTAAACTAAAAACTTTCACACATTTTAAGTATTCTAAATAATCAACATTTGCTATGTAGACAGGTGGATGCCAGATTGGGAACCACTGTCAGAGAACATTGGAGAAAATAATATTTTCTCCCTTTCTCATGATCTTTTGGCCCTTTATACTCCTGACACTCTCGGGAGAGATTCCAGTCTGCATGTTGCTTACTGGCTTTCCTTCCTTCTTTTCCCTGCTTTTAAGAGCAGGATCAACAGAATGACCCACTATCCAATACATTATAGTTACCACTCTTAGAGTAACATCATGAGCAATATTTGACAGTGAATTAGTATTCTTCAATGCATTATAAATGTATCTGGCATATTTTTTTGTGGTACAAATGTGATAAAAGCTGTTTAATAGTAAAGAAACTGACCTTTTAAGCAAGATTAACAACATCAGAATCTACAAGTTCAGCTCAGATTAAAACATTCTGTGATTTTTTTTTCAAGAAATGCCTGCATAAATGTTTTGTTTGTGAAAATGTAGCTGGCATGTGATAGTAGATGAGAGTGGAAGCTGTATGTTAGTCTTTGGATTTTAACTGTGTATTTATTGCTGTCAAAATTATTTCACTATAACAATGTACACACAATCTAAGAAAGACAGGGAAGAGAAAGGCAAAAATAAAGAATGAATCTTTATGTTGTTAAAAATCAGTATATAAATTCCATAAAATTTGATGCTTTTTAATAAATTTTTTTCAGTTTATCAAACTAAAAATAGAAGGTCTACACACAAACTACTGCTGCCAAGGACATACATTAAATGAAGAAGGGAGATATGAGATGGAAATAAAGAAAAGAATAGGAATGGCAAAACATACATTCAACACCTTGAAGACAATGCTGTTATCCAGAAATCAGCCTATAAAAACAAAATTAAGATTTGTAGAATGTTATATCTGCTCCGTTTTACTGTATGAAGCAGAAACCTGGACTCTAAGCAAAAAGATGGAAAGAAAGATTAATGCAGCAGAAATGTGGTTCTACATAGGTCATATAACATGGAGAATGAAAATAACAAATGCACCCGTTTTAGAACAGCTCCAAGTGCAATGTGAACTTCTCAAAGAAATAAAGATGAAGAAAACAAAATACTTTGGCCATATCAAAAGACATAACAAAATACTGAAGACCATACTAGAAGGAAAGACGGAAGGAAAATGAGCAAGAGGAAGATAGATATGTAGATGAGAAGATAACATGCGAGAATGAACAGGACACAGGCTGGCTGAGAGCACCATCAAGATGAGGGAGCGAGGGAACTGGAGATTCATTACCGCCAACCTTCGTTCTGAAGAAGGCACATGATGATGATGATGAAACACATACCAGATATGAATGTATGACAAACAGGATGTAATTTGTTGTTTTATATTTCAGTGAATGCATCTGATAAATACATCATATCTGGAGACTAGTAGAAATTTCACACAGCCTGGAAGCCAAAAAATGAATTGAATAAGATAACTTCATAGACAAATTTGAATTATTAATATCAGTTTAAAAAAAAACAAAAATAAAACAAAATGAACAAAAAAACCCAAAGGAGATCTAGGGTCAGAATTAAGCAAAACCTGTGTATTTTTAAGTACTTTCTGAACTGCACAAAATTACGCCACAAAAAAAAAACAACATCAACTTGTAGACCATTATATTGCCAACAATGAATAGCATAATCTTTACATGAAAATCTTATGGTTTCTTGATATGTAGGTTTATAGGCAATGAGTATAATGATCAAAATGTAGATGGTGTTGAGTTATGCATCACCTGATAGCTGTGTAAAGCAACATCTGATCTAAGATAGCTGTGTATAGATAGCATCATCTGATCTAAGATAGCTGTGTATAGATAGTAACATCTGATCTAAGATAACTGTGTTTAGATAGCAACATCTGATCTAAGATAGCTGTGTATAGATAGCATTATCTTATCTAAGATAGCTGTGTATAGATAGCATCATCTGATCTAAGATTTCTGTGTATAGATAGCATCATCTGATCTAAGATAGCTGTGTATAGATAGCATCATCTGATCTAAGATAGCTGTGTATAGATAGCATCATCTGATCTAAGATAGCTGTGTATAGATAGCATCATCTGATCTAAGATAGCTGTGTATAGATAGCATCATCTGATCTAAGATAGCTGTGTATAGATAGCATCATCTGATCTAAGATAGCTGTGTATAGATAGCATCATCTGATCTAAGATAGCTGTGTATAGATAGTAACATCTGATCTAAGATAGCTGTGTATAGACAGCATCATCTGATCTAAGACAGCTGTGTATAGATAGCATCATCTGATCTAAGATAGCTTTGTATAGATAGTAACATCTGATCTAAGATAGCTGTGTATAGCAACATCTGATCCAAGATAACTGTGTTTAGATAGCAACATCTGATCTAAGATAGATGTGTATAGCAACATCTGATCTAAGATAGCTGTGTATAGATAGCATTATCTTATCTAAGATAGCTGTGTATAGATAGCATCATCTGATCTAAGATTTCTGTGTATAGATAGCATCATCTGATCAAGATAGCTGTGTATAGGTAGCATCATCTGATCTAAGATAGCTGTGTATAGATAGCATCATCTGATCTAAGATAGCTGTGTATAGATAGCATCATCTGATCTAAGATAGCTGTGTATAGATAGCATCATCTGATCTAATATAGCTGTGTATAGATAGCATCATCTGATCTAAGATAGCTGTGTATAGATAGTAATATCTGATCTAAGATAACTGTGTTTAGATAGCAACATCTGATCTAAGATAGATGTGTATAGCAACATCTGATCTAAGATAGCTGTGTATAGATAGCATTATCTTATCTAAGATAGCTGTGTATAGATAGCATCATCTGATCTAAGATTTCTGTGTATAGATAGCATCATCTGATCTAAGATAGCTGTGTATAGATAGCATCATCTGATCTAAGATAGCTGTGTATAGATAGCATCATCTGATCTAAGATAGCTGTGTATAGATAGCATCATCTGATCTAAGATAGCTGTGTATAGATAGCATCATCTGATCTAAGATAGCTGTGTATAGATAGCATCATCTGATCTAAGATAGCTTTGTATAGATAGCATCATCTGATCTAAGATAGCTGTGTATAGATAGTAACATCTGATCTAAGATAGCTGTGTATAGACAGCATCATCTGATCTAAGATAGCTTTGTACAGATAGTAACATCTGATCTAAGATAGCTGTGTATAGATAGTAACATCTGATCTAAGATAGCTTTGTATAGATAGTAACATCTGATCTAAGATAACTGTGTTTAGATACAACATCTGATCTAAGATAGATGTATATAGCAACATCTGATCTAAGATAGCTGTGTATAGATAGCATTATCTTATCTAAGATATCTGTGTATAGATAGCATTATCTTATCTAAGATAGCTGTGTATAGATAGCATTATCTTATCTAAGATAGCTGTGTATAGATAGCATTATCTTATCTAAGATAGCTGTGTATAGATAGCATTATCTTATCTAAGATAGCTGTGTATAGCATCATCTGATCTATGACAGCTGTGTATAGCATCACCTGATTTAAGATAGCTGTGTATATCAAGCTAGTAACAGAATGACTGAAAAGTGTGAAAGACCGATTGATAATAGGCCCAAAACATTATGTGAAGAGATTGGACATAAGTGACTTTCATTCCAGGGATGAGTGGAAAAGCTGTTTTTGCTTTTGTGTGTGAAGTATATAATTTTTTGGTCATATTTTTCTGAACATTGGTAATCACATCCAATTTTGTCTGCTTGGAAATTTAATGTCACATTAGCAAGTGATAAATTGTTTTCTCCCCCCCCCCCCAACCCCCCACCACATTTGTAAAACTGTGCATGTGATCACTTTTGTGTAATTTTGTGTAACTATCACATTGTAACATAAGGGAAAGCTTGATCTAATTATCATTTTAAGGATACTTCATGCTCAGTGTTGTTAAACGTTTGTCTCATATCATACTGTCACCTTCATGCTTCATTTATTTATGTCCCTTAAACTTTGTATTAATAGTAAAGAATTTTACACACTTCCCCCCCCCCCCAAAGTACCAAAATAATGTTTGTGTTAACCACCATGAATTTCCATCCTTTCCCCCAGTTTGAAAACAAAGATCTGTTTACGAGGTCTACTGCTTGTGATAATGTCAAAGTATGTGACCCAAATTTAACTCCTAATATAGGCATTTAAAATGAGCCATTTTAAAGAACTACAAAAAGAACAATTGTTCCATGGCTGGGATTTTGTAATTTTAAATTACTAGTGATACTAAAAACAGACACTTGTCATTTCCTGATAAAATGTGGCTGACATTCTTGTTCTTTTTGTTGTTGTTATGTTGGTGGGACATGAATGTTGTTTTGGTAGGCTGAGAGCTAATTAGTGAGTTTCACACTGCTTATTATGAGTTTTTATGATATTGTTTACATCCAGCATAATCATCTTATCTGCTAAAAGTTATGTTTTGTCATATATCTCTCTCTCTCTGAACCTTAAGTGCCCAGGGCACATGGGGCTTCCGCAAGGGTTTTCCACAAATGCCTGTCCTTTGCCTTTTTTTCTGCTCTTGCCCAGGTGAGCCCTCTATTGCTCAGTATCCTCTCTGTTGTTCTTCTCCATGTCTCTTTTGGTCTACCCTTACTTCTGTTCCCCTGTGGTGTCCATCTTAGTGCTGTTTTTGGTAGTGTTTTGTCATATGCACCAGCTAAAAAAACTAAAACTAGCTGGTCATAAGAACATTTGATGAATGGTTGATTGATGCTAATAATATCTGCCCTGATTATCTTGACAGATTCTTTAAAGCTTTTGCTAATTCACTTCCAAATTTTCTTTAAAAATCATGTCTCTTTCATTCCCGACTCTCGTTTTCTTTAATCATTCAAATGGATCTTTAGATCTCACAGTGTGGCTACAGTTTATGATTATTAAATTCTCCATAATCCTTTATCCAATGTCTTGCAAGGTGACTAATTTTCTTTTCTTACGTGTTAATTCCATGTTTCTTTGAGATGTCATTTCTACTGCCTGCATCTGTTGTGATTCAGCAGATTATTCAGCATTAAAAACATGAAGGAAGAACAAGATGACTTACACTATCTAAGAACGGTACTCCATTTTTTTTTTTTCAATTTACATTCTTATATTGATTTTTAATTCTGAACTGGTCTGTGTTGCTCTGGTCCGTATGTCAGGTGAAGTACTTCTCAATTTACTATTGCTCCTACATCTCTGACATAGTTTAACATTGTTCCACCCCTCCTACATAGTTGAAATGGCTTACCGTTGCTGCACACAGCTGAAATGCGCTATTCCTCCTATATAACAGATACGGTTTAGCACTGCTCCTGAATATGTGAAATGATTTATCACTGCACCTATGTATCTGAAATGGTTCACACTCTAAAGTGTTTGCTCATCACCCTAACATCTGCATAAGAATGAATATAGATTATACTTGCCTGAAAGATATAGAAAACAGTACATAAAGAAAAGAAAAAAAACAAACCAGATATTCACATAAGAATGAATTCCATATAAAAAGAACTACAGCTGAATTCACAAGGCAATAAAGGGGGAAAGAAATAACATGTGATACCTGTAACTTTTCTAATATCATAATCAAAACCACATAGTTTTAATCATATTGGTTTTTTTTTTGCTTAAATTTAAATCAGTATGTTTTTACTGATGATCTGGAGGAGGAGTATGTTCTAAGAAGAGAGAGATGATGATGGCCCAAAGACGTATAAACACTTCTCATCATATCATTATGTACAATACTTGATGTTCCAATGATGTTTTTTTTTTCCCTGCACACTGAATAACCAATGTAAATGATGCTTTGTTCTAAATATATCTAATAATTATCATTGTACTGCAAATAAACATGTCAAACTGTCCACTTCTTAAACTGTGTGGAAGAAGTTGGAAAAAAACAAAATAAAAAACCATCTGAAGTCACTTGACAAATTTACTGAAGTGAACAGTTTTTGAAAACTTTATTCAGTTACAACAGTCCACTGATGGCTGACAATTCAAACTTCAAGAGCAACTGACATCATCAAGCATCCACTAATTCTTAAAATAACCATACTTACGTTTTCTTACCCCTTAACTATACTTTGCAATGTAGCTTGTAGTCTAATATTAATGAAACAGAAGCAGTACAAGAAAAATATTTTTAAAAAAGGGCTAAAAACAGATGAGAATAACAAAAAAAAAATTCACTTTGTGGGGAAATGGAACTGAGTTATTGTGTGGATGCACCAAATGAATAAATGCCTGTGTAGTGTTATCTCCCTGTAACTGCAAACTTCAGTCCTTTACAGCTGCTGTCATGGTGAAGATTCAGAAAACAAGGATCAAGTCAGATGAGACATGGACTACGGTGACTTTCCTAATTTATCGGAGTGGACCTAAACAGCAGCTTCTAAGCAAGCTCCACAAACTTAAAGAAGCTCACTGATCTTGAGTGGAATAAATGCAAATTATCTTGAACACTATTCTTTGTAATACAGTGTCTTAGGTAACTTTGCACTGCTGATATTGGATACACAGTCTATTCTATTAATCACCCCAGCAACATAAAAGGAATCATTGGAAACGATATATTCCACAGGAAAGTTGCAGCACAAGACATGTCCTGGATAGAACCAGCAATTACACAATATGAGAAAGATACACACTAAAGTGACATCTCCTTGTGTATGTGACAATTCAGTGCTTTAGCTGTACTCTAACTAATGGCTGCTTTTACTGTATCTGTACTCTTATGGCTGCTTTTACTCTAGCTGTATTCTAACTAATGGCTGCATTTACTCTAGATGTACTCTAACTAATGGTTGCTTTTACTCTAGCTGTACTCTAATAGCTAATTTTACTCTAGCTATACTCAACTAATGGCTGCTTTTACTCTAGCTGTACTCTAATAGCTAATTTTACTCTAGCTATACTCAACTAATGGCTGCTTTTACTCTAGCTGTACTCAATTAATGGCTGCTTTTACCCTAGCTGTACTCTAGCTAATGGCTAAATCAAGCAGTATTTTTATATTACACAATGAATCATGCTGATGTCTTAATTAGCAGTAACATTTTAACAGAAAACAGAGACAGTGAATTTCTTGAAATCCACCATTATTAAACATCTTAAATTACAAGAAATGAAATGCCTGACTGGGTAAAGTAAACATCACTCAAATATGATTTTGATTGGAGGTGTCCTGTTAAAATTTAAACACATTTAACAAATCTAACACCTTGCTGGCAGAAATGCAGGTGAAGCCATCAACTTCCATTATTGAGGAAAGACACTGGCAATGGTTGGGACATATGCTTTGGATGACTGGCGACTCATTCCCAAGAACGGCACTCAGGGGAACAGAAATAAGGGTAGAACCAAAGGAAACAACAGAAAGCTCACCTGGGCAAGAGTTAAAAAAAAAAAAAAGGTGAAAGTCAGACATTTGTGGAAAAACCTTGCAGAAGCCCCATGAGCTTTGGGCACCTACATGGTTTGAAGAGAGAGAGAGAGAGAGAGAGAGATCATCTACTTTTTGTTGACCTTCCAGCAAATGATGCCAAATGCAATTAACAAAGCAAGTTTTAAAAAATATGATGTATATATCACTTAGGTTTTCATTAATCTTGACTCAGTGTGTCAGTCATGGAGGTTTTGCTGCAGTTTTTCACTGGCTATCTTATATGGCAAAAACAAAAGTGAATTTCTTCATGAGGTCCTTTTGCTAACACGTTAAGAGCACTTTTTTTTTTTTTTTTTTTGGTAAAAGAAAAAAATAATTTTATAGTAAAATCATTATTCTTTATTCAAACACTTTTATCTGTACACAAAATAATTTAATATGTTCATAAAGTGCTAACAAACATCCATGCACTCACCACTTTAACAATGGCACTTGACAGTAAATAATCAGTTATTTATGGAAAGAAATTACACATAAACGGAGAAAACAGCCAATACATTCAAGCATTAAGCTTTCAGAACTTTTTCAAAGTTCAACAATTATGTTCTATTTTATTTTCACTGACTCATAATAGCTCCACTATATTAAAAACAAGAAAAAAAAAAACAAAAAAAACTGCAATAATCAAAGTAGCAAAAGTTACACCTCTGCTAGATGAAGATTCATTTTCCAGGATAAATTTTCTTTACAGATTAAATATACAAATGAAACACCCGAACTAGCTTAATCACAGCAGACATGACACTTTACTAAAGTCTGTGGCTAAATAAATCTGCTTCTTAAAATGTCTTTGCCAGTCCTGAGGCAGAGGCATAAGCTGTCAATGTCAATGCAATCTGCTTAGTTTCCAAAAGGAGACGGGCTTCATTTATCCAATCGCTGGCCGCCCAACGAGATTCCCCTGTTAGCTGAATCATAAACCTCAAAGCGAGATCCAAATTTCCTTTATCCATCCAGTACCGGGCATAAGCCAACAAGCCGAAAGTATCTAACGTGTTTATATCCACTTCTTCTAGTTCTGAGGAAGTTGCAACATTGTCAAAGACCACTAAAGAGTGTAAGTAGGACAATATGTATCTGTAGATTGAAGTGTTGGTTGAATCTACCAAGCCCAGCCTGTGACAGATGCGAAAAACTCTATAAAACCTGTGCCTGAGCTCATCCTCTGTGCTCACACCTCGATCAAGAACAGCGGATGGAAATGTGTTGGCCACCGTCTGCACAAATGGATGCTCGAAAGGGGACAAAAAATAAATAAATAAATAAATAAAGTGAAACGTTAAACCTGGCCAGGACAGTTTTACTAGAATTCTCTTAAACAAAAAATATTTCTAGTAGCTTAAATTCTCTTAGTTGAAATTCATTAAACTAAACACACAAAACACTTCATTTTCATAAAACTACAAACAAAAATCATAAAATTGTGTATTTTGATCACCTGTTACCTCTCAAACAGCTCTGATAAAGATGTTATTTTCACAGCACAAGCAACTAATTTTCACTCAAACTATTTCAGAAACACAAAAGTACTGCCAACAAAATACAAAGTGTGAACAGATGTTAAGAGCAAGCACGTGACAAGCAAAAGTTAAAAGCAAATTATGTCAAGGAAATAAAAGCTGCAAAGAACAGGCAGACAGCAGGCTCTTCATCACCTCAGGTATCTGGCAGAATTAACACAGAAATCATCATAAGAGTGGGACTGGTAGCTGCAACATTTAGATCACTGAACAGAACTTTGCAAATTGTAAACATTCAGGAGCCATGTATAGCTCAAAATATAATGCCCATCTAGTTCTTTTCGAACAGGGAGAAGCTGTCTCGACCAGATATTTACTCTCAGAATAATACTTGAAGAACATATTGAAAAGCAGAAACCATTAATACTGAATTTCATAGATTTTAAGAAGGCATTTGATAGCATACACAGAGATTCATTATGGAGAATTTTATGTCTATATGGAATACCATCTAAAATTGTCAACATCATTAAGGATATGGTTGTGCAGTCAAGACAGAAGAAGGGATGAATGAATGGTTCCAGATTGAAACAGGCGTGAAACAAGGATGTATACTGTCTCCTTTACTTTTTGGGATTACAATAGACTTCATAATGACAAAATGCTGCACAGGTAACACAGGTATTGACTGGGTACATGGGACCCAACTAGAAGATCTTGATTTTGCTGATGACATAACTCTTATCAGTAATAATGTGAATTCCATGCAAGAAAAAACAGATAGCCTATCTTCACTGGCTAGCAAAATAGGACTTGAAATTAACAAGGACAAAACAAAAATAATGAAAATGGAAAAATACACATAGAAGGGACAGATATTGAAGAAGTCAATCAATTTGCATACCTTGGCAGCTACATAGACCAGGATGGTGACACTAGAAAGGAAGTTAGGATCAGAATTGCAAAAGCAGCATCAATCTTCAAGAATCTTGAGAACATATGGAATTCAAAAGTTATAAGCACAAAAACTAAGTTAAGACTATTCAATTCAAATGTAATATCCACCCTCATTTATGCATGCGAAAGCTGGAAAACAACTAAAGAAATAGAAAAGAAATTAGACTCTTTTGAAAACAAATGCCTAAGGAAAATACTCGGCATCAAGTGGAATGAATTCAAGAACAATGCAGAGATAAGACAGATGACTGAACAACAACCAGTCTCACGGGTGATCAGGAAAAGGAGATGGACATATGTTGGCCACTTGATGAGAAGAAATGATCAGAGAATCCCAAAACAAGCTATCAAGTGGAACACAACAGGCCGAAGAAAAAGGGGCAGACCGCGTGAAACTCTGAAGAGGACATTATTAAGAGAGGCCAAGTTAACAGGCATAAAATCCTTTGTTGAGGTTGAAAGACTCGCCGAAGACAGGAAAAATTGGCGAACTACTTTGCGAGCCCTATGTGACGTCTAACGGCACGGGAAGGATATAAGATAAGATATAAGATAAGATCTAGTTCTTGGAAATGAGGGAAGACAAAAAAAAAAAAAAACCCTAAAAAACTGGCACTCATTATATTTTCACTGAACAATAAACTTAGCTCAATGAGAATATAGTATAACTGATACAGGGTGTTCCAACAACCACCCACCAACACCCACATAGAGAAAGAGAGAGAGAGAGAGAGAGAAGGGAAGAAAACAACAACAAAGATAAAACATAAGAAGTGGAAAAGATCAAAATAACTGAAATATATGCTCAAGATGCAGCTGAATGACTTCACAAATTGTCTGTTTGGTAGTTCATCATGTACACTTTTCTTCAAATATGTTTTTCTCCATCAAGAGAATGTTATCAAACCAACTAATATCGGGTCACAATCCATGGCACTGGCTGTGTACATGCAATGTACATTTTGTTCTAAATTATATACATTAGACCATACCTTTTATTCCTCAGCCAGTGCTGATGATACCGAAGTTCCTGGTGATACATGACGACTGAAGCAGTTCACGATGAAAATAGGTAATTTCTTGAGGATTATAAAAGTAGATGGAACAATGTCTTTCTAACTGCAGCAATGCTTCGTTTTTCAGTAAACTCTACCATACAGGAGAAAAAAAAAAATGCAAAAACCTAAAAATTATGGGAAAAAAAACCACCACAAAACTGAACATCTCTCATCAGATATTTACCTCTCTTCCTGCACGTAAGATAGCTGCTACATTGTTTCTCAATGGTTTCAACTGTGCATTTCCACCTTGGTCATCACCAAACTGAACCACAGAATTGAGGGCAATGCAGGCAAGCCACAAGTTCTGGGCATGCTGGGCTATTTTTTCACTTGCTGCTCGAGCTTAAATGAAATAACAAGATTTATTTGGTAATGTTACTAAACAAGAGCAAAACCTCCATCTTAATGCAAAGAAAACTAAATTGATGACAAATGACAAAACAAACAAGGCAGCTGAAATATATATCAATGAGGAAAAACTGGAAGAGGTGGAGAGTTTTGAATATCTTAGATCATTACTAACTAATAATGGAGATACAATGAGGGAAATTAAAAATAGGACATCTACTGCTCTTCAAAAAGTAAAACAACTAAAGAAGCTGTGGAGAGGAACAGACAGAACTACAAAAATAAGATTTTTAAGGACAAGCATCTCTCCCATGGAAACATATGCCTGTGAGACCTGGACGCTTAACAAAACAGCTCAGAAACACATAAATGTCTTTGAATGTAAATGCTACAGAAGAGTTCTTCAAATATCATGGACACAAAAAAAGAACAAATATATCCATACTACAAGAACTAAATACTGAAGAAGGCTGGCTAGTAAAGAGGATTAAACAAAGAAAATTTTAATATTCTGGACACATTAAACATCATGATAATGTCTTGGAAGGGTACATAATGGGAAAAAGAAAGAGAGGAAAACCAAGGTGAAGATGGCTGCAAGATATTGTTGATGATCTGCAGATGGATGCATCAGCAGCTGGGCATGCTGCTTACAACCGAGAGGCCTACAGGAGAGCTGTTAGGGAGACAAAGTTCCACAAGGGACACGCAAATGACTGACTGACTAAACAACATAAACCTCGGTGAAGTTTTATTGTATCATCATCTTATGCTATCTAGCCAGGCGGCAGTGGTCCAAACCTGGCCAAGTTGCTTCCTATTCATCTCTTGCTGCTGACAAAAGTCTATGTCCTGCATCATATGCATGTCGTAGGGGTGTGAAGTGTTAGTGCCTTCACATTTCTAGGCTACTACAGCATTTGAGGTAGGGAGGCAGTACCTGCTCGCTGCCTATGTTTTCCTAGGGAAAACCCCAGATACCCATTTTTTTTAGGCTGGGTTGACCCCAGTGCTGGTCAGTCTGAAAAAAAAAAAAAAACACTCCACCTGAGTGTAAAACTGAACCAGAGACCTTCTGACTGGCAGGCAAGTGCACTAAATACTACACCACTGCAGCACTTTGTTGCTGTCAAACTGTATTTTAACTACTGTTATCCCCCTTTGCTTTCACTTTTGCAGATGATTCTAAAACAAAAAACAAATCTGAAACATCAAGCAAATGGTTAGCCTTTCATGACTTAGTTATATCCCCATGTTCAAACAAAGTACTGAAATGTGAGATCTTGTTACCTCATTACAGAAACCTCATTCTTTTGCTTTTTGATTTTAAGAAAAAAAAAAGGTGGTATCTTCTTCTTAAGGATGCTGAAGGTACCATGGACAGCCAAGAACACCAATGAAGAAATCTTAAGAGAGCCTGGAGTTAAAATGCAAATTTACAGCAAAGATCAGAGGCAGACAAACAAGATTTATAGGATATTTCCTGAGAAGAGGAAAATTGGAATACACTGTGGCAACTGGAAAAACTGAGAGAAGAAGAGACAGAGGAAGAGAGAGAGAGAGGTTACCGGATGGGCTGTCAGTGTGGTGAGGAAGAAAGTCACCGGTGGATCTCATAATCAACGCAAAAGACAGGGAACTGTGGAGAGAAACGATCACCTACAAAATGCAGCATAGCACTTAGATTAGATCTTCTTCAATGTCTCTGGAACTGTGAGCCGGTGTTCTCTGCAGCTGATGTGGTGGAGGTGTTGAGCCACAGCATCATGTTGGCATTGGAGCAGGATATGGTAGCTAGTTTTTCAGTCCCGGATTGCAGCTAAAAAGCAGGGGGTGTGCAAAGCTTCCTCAGCAGGCTCCACCACCACAGGACTATGATGATCCCTGCCCCGTTAGCCAGGCTAGGCCTGTTTCTAGGGGTACCAATGGAGAGGAGGAACTGGGTCTTGGTCAGCTAGTTTGCCATCCCTGATGCCAGCATGGCAGCTATGGTTTGCCAACCCTGATGCCAGCTATGGTTTGCCAACCCTGGTGCCAGCTATGGTTTGCAAACCCTGATGCCAGCATGTCAGCTGTGGTCTGCCAACCCTGATGCCAGCATGTCAGCTATAGTTTGCCAACCCTGGTGTCAGCTATGGTTTGCCAACCATGATGTCAGCATGTCATCTATGGTTTGCCAACCCTGATGTCAGCAATGATTTGTCAATCCTGATGCCAGCATGTCAGCTGTGGTTTGCCAATCCTGATGCCAGCATGTCAGGTATAGTTTGCCAACCCTGATGCCAGCATGTCAGTGTGGTTTGCCAACCCTGATACCAACATGTCAGCTGTGGTTTGCCAACCCTGATGAAAGCATGTCAGCTATGGTTTGCCAACCCTGAAAACAGCATGTCAGCTGTGGTTTGTCAACCCTGATACCAGTAATTCAGCTATAGTTTGCCAACCCTGATGACAGCATGTCAGCTATGGTTTTGCTAGCCCTGATGCCAGCATGTCAGCTATGGTTTGCCAACCCTGATGCCAGCATGTCAGCTGTGAATCACTGACTGCCAAAATGAACATCTTCTTTGCCCACCCCCCCCCCAAAAAAAAGTGGAGTATATATATATATATATCAATAACATCAATAAAACAAAAGAAAGCTAACATTTTTAACAAAAAAAAAAAGCAAATAAACGATAAATAACAAATAAAAAGTCCACCATATGTAAGGAACTTGGACACATAAATTCTTGCATTGTAGAAGTTAAATAAGACGCTGATTTCACTATGTAATGTCATAAAGGGAGCACTATAAAAACAGATAAAATCTGGCGTAATATAATGTTCCAAGTGGTTAATCACAAGACTGAGGCTCTCGGATACTACTGACCTTGAATGGCTGCATCAATGCCATTCAACCTAGCAATCCAGCTGGCAACTTCTGTCTGGAACTTCTCTCTTTCCTCCAAAAGCTTCATCTGGAGTGTCCGATTGTACTCTTCCTCCAGCTCTTTCTGCTGCACAGCCAGAACATCTTTCACATGATCAGCATGGGCAGCGGCTTGACGAGCAAGCTGTTTTCTAACTTCATTTTCTAACCCGACCAAGTGTTCCATTTCCTTGATAGATCAGTCATAAAATCAAATGCATATTGTGCTCATCTTTAATCAATGACGGTTTGCTTCACAGCTAGGATATTTAAAATGTTTATTATACAGTTTGTAAAATATTAATTGCTATTTGTACTTGTACGAACTTCCTATAACTGCGAGCTGTTGTTCTTTGCAGCCGATGCTGTAGAGATGTTGAGGCCCGACATCGTATTGGCATGGGAGCATGTTATGGTGGTTACTTTTTCAGTCCCAGAGTACAGCTAAAAAGCAGGGGGTGTGCAATGCTTCTTTAGTAGACTCCACCGCCATGTGGACTATGGCGATCCCTGCCCCGTTAGCAAGGCTAGGCCTGTTACTGGGGGTACCATGGAGGGGTGGGACAGGGTCTTGGTCAGCTATGGGTCACTGATTGCCTCATCGGGTGTCTTCACTCCCATTAACTGCTATATAATTTGTAACAAATTATCCATTATATAACTTGTAAAATATTATTTGTTTTATAATTTTTAGCATATTATGTGCTATACAACTTCCTGCTTGCTGTTTATGGTTTTACATATCTGTACGGCAACAAATGGAATTATTCAATATATATATATATTATATATATAAATGGAATTATTCAATATATATATATATATATATATATATATATGGACAAAGCTATCCATTTGGAATTATCAATAATTTTTTTATATTTCTTGCAAGATTTTCTGCTTAGCCATAAAAATAATTCAAGTTAAAAAATGCAATCTAAGCCTTTTAAAAACTTCTTTGTGTTACAGAAAACAATCATCTATGAAATTATTTCCCTTTCAAGCGTGTATTTTCTTATTTCCACCTACGTCACATGGATTTTATTTTGCATAATTTTATTTCAAAGATTACATTTTCATTTCTTCTCTCATCTTTACAGCTAGTTCAATATATGCAAAACTTTAGGACTCATTTTCTTCCAACTTAACTGGCATAGATACACGGTTACAGTGCCTTTGTTGTGATGTTATTCTATTTAACTGCACTATTTAAACAGATTTCTGTGCATGTTTTCTTGTTAATCTTTCAATTTTTTTGTCCATACCTCTCCACTTACTATGGTGTTTCTAGATTATGTTTTTAACTCTTCCCATGCCTTGGGTTGCTGTAGCGACCCTTCCGGTTTTCCGATTTGTGCCAATGCTCGATATAGTGACTCTTGGTTTGTTTTATTAAAACAACCAGTGTAACATTTAGATTGTACATATTTCATCCGTGTTTCCGGTGACGTTTTTCAAAATGGTGAAAGAGTGCTTAGTTACGAGCGATGCCGAGCGAGAAAAAGGAAGAGAAACATCGAAAATTTTCAATTTTTGATGATGTAGATAGGGGTATGGACATGGCCTGTGACCACCCCACTGCTCTTGAATGTATCCCAAGTAGATCTAGACATATCAGATGGCTGGAGAAGTAGTTAGGAGGTTATTTCAGACATTAATTTAGCGAGAATGCAACATAGAATCACAATAAGAGATCGACAAATAGATCTAGACATCTCAGATGGTAAGTAGTGCATATCTAGACCTAGCCGATGGTGAGCTGGGCACAATCATTGTATAAAAACATCACATTACTTCTTTTTTCCTAAAAAACTCTGCATTTATGAAATTTTCATACATTTAGTTATATTTTGAAACATAATAAGTACACAGAAGTACATGGAAATACTGTTTTCCATTCCATTTTACAGCTATACCCCCTAAACATATCAAGACCCGCTGTTTTATTTCGGCATCCAACTGAATGTCCACGTTTTTTCATGTGGCACGGGGAAGAGTTAATCTCTGGTTTTTTTTCTCTGCTTTTTTTTTGTGTGCATGTGTTATTTCCCTCCATTTTCTGTTCAATCAAATCTGATAGCATTTCTCAACAATTTACTACTGTTGTTTGCCTGATATATGTCTCTAATGTCATATTTAACAAATCTATACTAAATACCATTCCGCTGATTTCTTCAAATTGATTTATATTCACAATGTTTTACTATCACTGTTAAAGATAACTGCTTGCAAAGTTGGTTTTTTTTTTTCATCTGACCACACAAAACAGCAGATAAAAAAGCTGCTGTTGGAACATGAGGTGTTTCATGCAAGACAGGCAACTACATCAAAATGAAGTTGCTGGTGTTCCTCATATGTCTCTGTTACTGCAGGTTTGAAAGGTCTTGGAAGCTGACACCAATGTGAAGATCACTGAATTGGATGCCAAGGCCTATATGGTGGTATTTCTTTAATTCTTGAAGCAAACTCTTCTACCATAAACAAAAGACTGAACTTTTAAGTGCAGGGGTCTGGCCAACGTGTCACAGCAACCTATATACTAGGTGCACAATTTGTATCTTTTCACTAGTTATGGCCCTCACAGAGTTAAAGTCAATTTATATCTTTTCACTGGTTATGGCTCTCACAGAGTTAAACTTCCTTCTTGTGGACAGAAAATAGTAAAAAAAAAAAAAATCTATATATATAAACATGTTAGTGATTTTCTAGCCTCACCATCTAATTACCACTAAAAACCAAGATCACCAAAAACTGCCTGTATATAATGAATATGTACGCATGGAAGCAAGCATATATAAGTCTGAAATGTTTGTCTGAAGGGAGGTACCTTCTCTAAAGATCTGAGATGGCTGCTGCTGTTTCATTCAATGACAGAGAGCCTTTATGGATATCAGTGGTGAATTCTCACAGAATCTACTGGTCAAGCTCTGCCAGTATTTGTTAAAAAAAAAAAAAAGCAAACTTTAGATACTTGCCAGTTTGGACCTTTCAGAAGCAAATTCATCATGCAAGTGCTGACGTTCCTCAGCCACAATGGCATCTGTGATCTTGAGATCCTCTTGCCTCTGGGATTTAAGTGCAGAAGCCACCTTTTGCTTCTCCACATCTTGTAGCACAGCTATTTGATTCTGCAATTGTTCAATTCTCCGGTAGGCATGGGCAATCAATGCATTCAGGTCATCTTCTGTGAAATTCTTCTCCCCATCTGTAAGCACAAAGAATATTTTTTAAAAATGACAATCAAACAGACCCTTCAACCTCTAATGATAACATATTATTATCCTTTCTCATTTAAAATAGGATGGAGCTCAGTCCAAATGAACAAAGGATGATTTTTTTATATTTTTTATCCCAAACAGAAAAAAAGAAGAAAATACAGATTTCAAAACTTTCATTCATGATGAACCTGTCTCTATCTGCTTTGCAACAGTTTAAAACTGTTATCTGAAAGATGATATCAAGCAATTATAAGAGCTAGTATTTACTGTTCACAAAACAGACTTCACTAGCACAAATCTTTTTCTTTTTTTTTAAAAATTTTATTTCAACTCTTGAGCCATCATCTAACCTAAAAACTAAAAATAAACTAGCTGTAATAATACTTTTTTCCTCTTGCACAGCTCTTGTTGACGTTTTTGTAGCTGAAGTATTTTTTTACAGAACCGAGTCTTGAAGCAGAGGTAAAAAAAGACTGACTACGCCAGGAGATGGACAGAAGAAACAGACCAGGACAGAAATAGGAGAGCCCTTGCTGTTATGCCCTAGACAGGGGTAAAGAAGCCAAAAACAGGAAGGAATAAAAATTTTTAAAATAAGGAAACATTTTTGTCTCACAATGGAATAGTAATTTTAAACTGATATAAATGATTA
Organism: Achatina immaculata; assembly: GCA_009760885.1. Taxonomy (NCBI): domain Eukaryota; kingdom Metazoa; phylum Mollusca; class Gastropoda; order Stylommatophora; family Achatinidae; genus Lissachatina; species Lissachatina immaculata. The sequence goes on along the minus strand of CM019717.1, from coordinate 46,763,368 downwards.
AAAATAAGCACAATATTCTAGTAAAACACGGCAACTATAATAAATTTGTTAAAATGTTCACGTGTTGTGCATGTTTGGGAGTCTAAGAGTTGGGTGGGGGGGGGGGGGGGCGTGGAGTGGAGAAAACAGCACAGTTTAGGGCAAGCCAGTCTGCTCACAAGGTCACAAATGACTCAACTGTACATCAAATGACTCACAAGCATAAGCAGAGAACAACTGAAATAGTTTTAAGAAACAACAACAGCTCACCAGAACCTGACTTTGATGCTGGAACAAGACTTTCAATCTCTTTCTGAAACTGCTTTCTCTCTTTCTCTATCAGCTCTTTGTACCTCTGCACCATGTTTGCCTCAGACTCCGCCTGTCGAACCTGCAGGGCATCAGAACAATTTTTTAAAATGTCTTTTAGACATAAAAAATATTTACAGCTTTGTAACCCTGGAATCAACCTGGGAGGTAGTAAAGGTACAAATCTGAAAAATAATATCAATAACATTACTGCTGCTGATACTGTGATCTCTCTTCAATGTGACATGCTACAAGATAATAAAGAAAAGAAAGTGAATCCACTGCAGGGTACAGAGTTTGTACATAAAGTAATCAGCCCACAACTAACATCATCAGCTCTAACTTACCTGTGAGTTTGCACTGCCCAAGTCTTTCATCAGATCAGTCAACTGCAAGGAAGCTGTGGTGATGGCAGGATTATTCTGTGTCACTGGATTAGCTTTTCCCTCCTGTATGACATCTTGCAATTTTTCTACACACTTTCTGAAAGAGGAGAGTGACCAATGCATAAACAGAATAAAATGCTAGAAGCCAGTCTTAGACCTTGATATTGGCAGGTTAGCTTCTCAAATATTATCTCACTCTCTTGATAGCAGCCTAATGCTGACTGTATTACCATCTAGTGTACTGACCTGGAGAAGGAAAGGCAGTCAGGTCTAATGCTGATCATATTACATCTAGTGTGCAGAGCTGGAGAAGGAAAGGCAGTCAGGTCTAATTCTGACCATATTATCATCTAGTGTGCAGAGCTGGAGAAGGAAAGGCAGTCAGGTCTAATTCTGACCATATTATCATCTAGTGTACTGAGCTGGAGAAGGAAAGGCTGTCTGGTCTAATGCTGACCATATTATCATCTAGTGTGCTGAGCTGGAGAAGGAAAGGCTGTCTAGTCTAATGCTGACCATATTACCATCTGCTGAGCTGGAGAAGGAAAGGCTGTCTGGTCTAATGCTGACCATATTACCATCTGCTGAGCTGGAGAAGGAAAGGCTGTCTGGTCTAATGCTGACCATATTACCATCTAGTGTACTGAGCTGGAGAATGAAAGGCAGTAAAGTCTAATGCTGACCATATTACCATCTAGTGTAAGAGCTAGAGAAGGAAAGGTAGTCAGGTCTAATGCTGACCATATTACCATCTAGTGTACTGAGCTGGAGAAGGAAAGGTAGTCAGGTCTAATGCTGACCATATTATCATCTAGTGTGCTGAGCTGGAGAAGGAAAGGTAGTCAGGTCTAATGCTGACCATATTATCATCTAGTGTACAGAGCTGGAGAAGGAAAGGCAGTCAGGTCTAATGCTGACCATATTATCATCTAGTGTAAGAGCTGGAGAAGGAAAGGTAGTCAGGTCTAATGCTGACCATATTATCATCTAGTGTAAGAGCTAGAGAAGGAAAGGCAGTCAGGTCTAATGCTGACCATATTACATCTAGTGTGCTGAGCTAGAGAAGGAAATGCAGCTAGGCCTAACACTAACCATTGTTCCCTCTAAGGTCTTGTGGTTCTTGTGCAAAATTTTCAACTTGTGTGCCAACATTTTGTGTGCAAATGTGCATCTTATGTCAAATGACAAAGTATAATGTAAAGTTCTCATAGAAAAAAAAAATTGGGAAAACAAACTCAACAATTATCATTGGCATTATTTCAACACAGAATAACATAAAGAAGTATAAAAGTAGCAGTTTTACTTTGCACTGCCGTACAGCTTAGAGGGAACACTGATGCTGACTGTATTACCATCTAGTGTGCTGACATGTCAAGGAAAATGTCAGCATTAACACCATATCAACTAGGTTTGTCTCTATGGCATAATAAGGGCTGCCCTTTGATACAGAGATAAAATGGTTCTAATGGCACCAAAATTCAAATTTTAATGTCTATGCTGCACAGCACATTTTAAGCTACAATTAATGGCAGTGTTCTATGTTGCCAGAAAATATTTTTCCAACCAGGAGGAGCTTATGCTTAATAACAACTCATGAACAATGAAATTTTTTTTTAAAATCAATTTCTTTTGGCTGTTAAAAAACTTTTTACTGCATATGATGAAAACACTACATGAAAGGAACAAAAATCATTTTAAAACTATTAATTTACCCAAAAAGAATGAGTTTACATTTATTTAAAAATAAGTGGTATGCTTAACAACTTCAAAAATGTATTAAACACGCAAAAAAGTATCCTTATCACTCCTTTCTTCTTCTTCTTCCACTTCTACCACCAAGACCGCACTGTGATCCTACTGAATTTACGCCTGTAGTCCTCGTTAGGTCCTGTAGTCTCCTGTCCCGGAGAGGACCACACGAGATCCCCGAGAGGACCACAAGAGGTTCAGAGTATCGCAGGGCTTTAGCCTGTATTCTTGGTGGGTCTCTGAAGTGGATTGTGTGACACTGTGGTTTTCGTTGCACCAGTTTAGTCTAGAGTTGGACTTTCTCACCGGAAAACCTCGACGTGTTTAGGATATCAGTGCATCCCCGCTGGGTGAGAGGTGGTAGCCCACCCAGGCCAGAGTTGGACCTTCTCACCGGAAAACCTCGACGTGTTTTGAGATACCTGTGTATCACCGCCGGGTGAGAGGTGGTTGCCCATCCAGTCCAGAGTTGGACTTTCTCACCGGAAAACCTCAGCGTGATTAGGATACGCAAACATCCCCACCGGGTGAGAGGTGGTTGCCTATCTAGACTGCCCTGGTCCAGTGTCTCCGACTTCAGCATTTTGCGGTTGTGGCTGCTACCCTCCCTAGTTGTGACCAGGATGGAGCTTTTGTCCATGAGGACGAATCCTCGCCACTAGTGACTTCTACCCCTGGGTTGAGCTGGTTTAGGCATATTATCCCAGTATGGGTGTGTTTGGGATGTGAACGACCTCTAGAGCAGAGGTACTGTGACATGATAGCCTTCAAGATTCACCCCTGGTGTGTGCCGGTTTAGGCATATTTCACCAGTGTAGGTGTATTTCAGACGTGGCTGGCCTCTAGAGCAGAGGCGCCGTGGTATGTGTAGCTCTCGCAGTGATACTACTGGACATGATTAAATTTATCCTTTCCACCACCTTTTCACATCGGCGCCGTACAACAACCTTTATTTCTTTTCTGCATTTTCTTCCTTGACTGGGAAGAGCTTCACTCCATGCGCGGCATTCGAAGAGTCTCGCCAGCAGTGTCTTAACCTCTGGGATAAGCCGGTTCATGCATTTCACCCGATATGACTGCACTCAGGACGTGGCCGACCTCCAGACCAGAGGTGCCGTGATTTGACTGTCTTCTTCGCTTTATCCTTTCTACCACCTTTTCCGCAGTGGTGCTGCGCGGCAACCCAATCTGCACCTTTCTTCATCGGCCGGGAGGAGCACCGCTCCCAAACGTGCCACTCATCTACCCTAAGTAACTGGTTTTCAACTTGTGTGCCAACATTTTGTGTGCAAATGTGCATCTTATGTCAAATGACAAAGTATAATGTAAAGTTCTCATAGAAAAAAAAAATTGGGAAAACAAACTCAACAATTATCATTGGCATTATTTCAACACAGAATAACATAAAGAAGTATAAAAGTAGCAGTTTTACTTTGCACTGCCGTACAGCTTAGAGGGAACACTGATGCTGACTGTATTACCATCTAGTGTGCTGACATGTCAAGGAAAATGTCAGCATTAACACCATATCAACTAGGTTTGTCTCTATGGCATAATAAGGGCTGCCCTTTGATACAGAGATAAAATGGTTCTAATGGCACCAAAATTCAAATTTTAATGTCTATGCTGCACAGCACATTTTAAGCTACAATTAATGGCAGTGTTCTATGTTGCCAGAAAATATTTTTCCAACCAGGAGGAGCTTATGCTTAATAACAACTCATGAACAATGAAATTTTTTTTTTTAATCAATTTCTTTTGGCTGTTAAAAAACTTTTTACTGCATATGATGAAAACACTACATGAAAGGAACAAAAATCATTTTAAAACTATTAATTTACCCAAATAGAATGAGTTTACATTTATTTAAAAATAAGTGGTATGCTTAACAACTTCAAAAATGTATTAAACATGCAAAAAGTATCCTTATCACTCCCTTCTTCTTCTTCTTCGTTCACTTCTACCACCAAGACCGCACTGTGATCCTACTGAATTTACGCCTGTAGTCCTCGTTAGGTCCTGTAGTCTCCTGTCCCGGAAAGGACCACACGAGATCCCCGAGAGGACCACAAGAGGTTCAGAGTATCGCAGGGCTTTAGCCTGTATTCTTGGTGGGTCTCTGAAGCGGATTGTGTGACACTGTGGTTTTCGTTGCACCAGTTTAGTCTAGAGTTGGACTTTCTCACCGGAAAACCTCGACGTGTTTAGGATATCAGTGCATCCCCGCTGGGTGAGAGGTGGTAGCCCACCCAGGCCAGAGTTGGACCTTCTCACCGGAAAACCTCGACGTGTTTTGAGATACCTGTGTATCACCGCCGGGTGAGAGGTGGTTGCCCATCCAGTCCAGAGTTGGACTTTCTCACCGGAAAACCTCAGCGTGATTAGGATACGCAAACATCCCCACCGGGTGAGAGGTGGTTGCCTATCTAGACTGCTCTGGTCCAGTGTCTCCGACTTCAGCATTTTGCGGTTGTGGCTGCTACCCTCCCTAGTTGTGACCAGGATGGAGCTTTTGTCCATGAGGACGAATCCTCGCCACTAGTGACTTCCACCCCTGGGTTGAGCTGGTTTAGGCATATTATCCCAGTATGGGTGTGTTTGGGATGTGAACGACCTCTAGAGCAGAGGTACTGTGACATGATAGCCTTCAAGATTCACCCCTGGTGTGTGCCGGTTTAGGCATATTTCACCAGTGTAGGTGTATTTCAGACGTGGCCGGCCTCTAGAGCAGAGGCGCCGTGGTATGTGTAGCTCTCGCAGTGATACTACTGGACATGATTAAATTTCACTTTATCCTTTCCACCACCTTTTCACATCGGCGCCGTACAACAACCTTTATTTCTTTTCTGCATTTTCTTCCTTGACCGGGAAGAGCTTCACTCCATGCGCGGCATTCGAAGAGTCTCGCCAGCAGTGTCTTAACCTCTGGGATAAGCCGGTTCATGCATTTCATCCGATATGACTGCACTCAGGACGTGGCCGACCTCCAGACCAGAGGTGCCGTGATTTGACTGTCTTCTTCGCTTTATCCTTTCTACCACCTTTTCCGCAGTGGTGCTGCGCGGCAACCCCATCTGCACCTTTCTTCATCGGCCGGGAGGAGCACCGCTCCCAAACGTGCCACTCATCTACCCTAAGTAACTGGTTTTCAGGCGCCAGATATTCGCCCTCGCCCCTTCTCTGTCAGTTTAAACAGTTCTGCCACGGGAAGGCCAGGAGCTGGACTTGACTGCCAGAGGCTGTTTGAGACACACGCTGTTGGAGTGGAGATCGAATTCTCCACCCCACCTCTGGCAATAACAGTCCTTAGAACCTTATCACTCCCAAAATGGGGGTAAAGCCACCAGAAAAGGTAATCAGCGACCATTAGCTGATATGCCAGCATCAGGGTTAGTGACCCATAGCTGACAAAGACCCTGTCCCACCTCTCCGTGGTACCCCCAGTAACGGGGCAGGGATCGCCATAGTCCTCATGGTGGTAAAGTCTGCTACAGAAGCAGTGCACACCCCCTGCTTTTTTAGCTGTACTCTGGGACTGAAAAAGTAGCCACCATAACCTGCTCCCACACCAATATAATGCTGTGCCTCGACACCTCTACAGCATCGGCTGCAAAGAACAACAGCTCACAGTTACAGGGAGTGTGCACAAGTAAAAGTACACTCTCAAAATATATTAATTATGCAAAAGTTATCCTTACTAATCCTAAAATTGATTAAACATATAAAGGTTATCCTTACCAATCCTAAAATTGATTAAACATACAAAGTTTATCCTTACCAATCCTAAAACATATAAAGGTTATCCTTACCAATAATTGATTAAGCATATAAAGGTTATCCTTACCAATCCTAAAACATATAAAAGTTATCCTTACCAATCCTAAATTTGATTAAAAATATAAAGGTTATCCTTACCAATCCTAAAAATGATTAAACATATAAAGGTTATCCTTACCAATCCTAAAACTTATAAAGGTTATCCTTACCAATCCTAAAATTGATTAAACATGTAAAGGTTATCCTTACCAATCCTAAAACATATAAAGGTTATCCTTACCAATCCTAAAGTTGATTAAACATGTAAAGGTTATCCTTACCAATCCTAAAATTGATTAAACATATAAAGGTTATCCTTACCAATCCTAAAAATGATTAAATATGTAAAGTGTGGTTCTTAAGAAGGATAATGTGCATACCATGACAGCCAGAAAGACAATGAAGAAGCATTACAGCAGGCAAAGGAATATCTCAAACTAGTGTCGCACATATGAAAATGACAATCAAAGTTTCTTTGACACATCAGCAGACACAAAGGTCTTGGAAAAACTGGCCATGACTGGAAAGACAAATGGAAAAAAGGCAGGGTGGTGAAGACAGAAATACTTGGATGGCCTGACTGCATGGTTTTGCAGGAAAACAACAATCAACTTGATTCAAGACAATCAACTGAGAGAGATGACAACCTGCACCTATTTGCATGGACCTATCTGATTTCATGTAAAGTATATCCTTATCACTCCTAACCATAATTAAAAATGTAAAGAGTATCCTTTCCACACTCAAAATTTATTAAACATGTATAGGATATCCTTATCATCCAAAAATCTACCAACAGTCACATAATTCAAAATGTCCAAAATGATCAAGAGGTAAATACTATACTCAAAACAATATATAAATAAAACACTCACTTGGATTCTGAAACTCGTTCACTGGCTCTCAACATAGCCTGCTCTTTCTCCTTCAGAGCTAAAGCTACATTTTGCCAATATACATCCTTTTCTGTGTCCTTTTGATTTAAAAAAAAAAAACAAAAAAACATGGATTAAGTAATAAAAATGGCATTTTAGTTTTACATATACATTTGATTAAGTATATAAAACATAACATTCAAGATATCTCTCTCTCAACCTTAAATGCTCAAGGCACATGGGGCTTCCACAAGGGTTTTCCATAAACACCTATCCTTCACCTTTTTTCCCACTCTTGCCCAAGTGAGTCCTCTATTGCTCAACATCCTTTCTGTTCTTCTCCATGTCTCCTTTGGTCTACCCTTACTTCTGTTCCCCTGTGGTGTCCATCTTAGTGCTACTTTTGGTAGTGAGTCATCAGCCATCCAGAGCATATGTCCCAACCATCGCCAGTGTCTTTCCCCAATAATTGCTTTCAGTGTCCTTGTCTGCATTTCTGTCAACAGGATGTTACTTCTTACAGTGTTTGGCCAAAATATTATTCTGATTCTTCGTAAACATTTAGTCTGGAAAGAATTTGGCTTGTTTTCTATAGTTTTGGTGATTTTCCAGCATTCACTTCCATAGAGTAGTACACTTAAAACATTACTCTTAAATATCCTGATTTTCATCTTTGCGCTTAGTTTTTTAGATTTCCATATAGTCTGCAGCATTGCAAATATCTGTTTGCTTTAGTAAGTCTGCTGTTGATGTCCTCTGTGCTGTCTCCATTTTCTACTACTCTATTACCAAGATATAAAATTCGTTGACCTCCTCCACTTGCTTATTATGTATTCTCAGTACATTTCTGCTGTTCATATTTTGCTTCATTAACTTTGTCTTTCCTACATTGATCTTTAATCTTATATTGTTAGCATTCTGGGTTAGCTTGTTTATTTTATCTTGCATATCTTTGTGCCTGCTTGACAGCAGACAAATGTCGTTGGCAAAGTCAAGGTCCTCCAGCACTGTGTCGACTGTACTTTGTAATCCTCTGTGTTTATCTCATGTTGCCTCCTTCGTTAACCAGTCTACTGCTAAAATAAATAATGTTGGTGATAATACACATCCCTGGTTTACTCCTGCTTGTACCCAAAAGCTGTTGGAGGTGTGTTCTCCGCAGACCATTTTGTGGTGAAAATCCTCGTATAGGGCTTTGATGACATTCACTATCTTATGAGGGAGGCCATGCCATCTTAGAATTTTCCACAGTGCATCTCTGTTGACAGTGTTGAAGGCTTTCTCAAAATCTATAAAGTATGTTGTGCTATGCCCCTCATTTGCCTGTACAAATATGTGGTCTATGCATGATCTTCCTTTCTTAACTCTTCCAGTGCGTATGGTCGATATAGCGACTCTTCTGGTATCCCGAAGCTACCGTATGGTCATTATAGTGACAATTGTTTGTTTCAATAAAACAACCGGTGTAACATTTAGATTGTACATATTTCGTCAGCGATTCCATTGACACTTTTCAAAATGGCGAAAGAGTGCCTAGTTACGAGCGATGCCGAGCGAGAAAAAGGAAGAGAAAGACCGAAATTTTTCACTTTTTGATGATGTAGATAGGGGTATGGACATAGCCTGTGACCACCCCACTGCTCTTGAATGTATCCCAAGTAGATCTAGACATATTTAGACAACTGGAGAAGTAGTTAGGAGGTTAGTTCAGACATTCATTCAGCGAGAATGCAACACAAAATCACAATACGAGATCGACAAGTAGATCTACACATCTCAGATGGTAAGTAGTGCAGATCTAGACCTCGCCGATGGTGAGCTGGCCACAATCAGTGTCTAAAAACATCATATTACTTCTTTTTTCCTAAAGAACTCTGCATTTATGAAATTTTCATTCATTTAGCTATACTTTGAAACATATTAAGTATACGGAAGTACATGGAAATACTGTTTTCCATTCCATTTTACAACTAGACCCTCTTACAGACCAAGAACCGCGTTTTTAGTCCCGTTCGTACCCATACGTCCGCTTTTTGTCCTACGCACGAGAAGAGTTAAATCCTGCCTGCTCTTTCCAAAGTTTTCCCTCAAGCACTGGTACAATTCTGTTGATGATTATGTGGCAGAATACTTTACTGGTGGGTGGCAGGAGATTAATGCCTCTCCAGTTCCTGCAATCTCTGAGGTCCCTTCTTTGGTAGTTTTACTATAAGTTTAGTTTTCAGGGGCTTTCTCTAGACCCCAAATTTGTTGTAGTATCTGGCAGAGTTGTTTTGATGTTTCTATCTCTTCTGCTTTCAACATCTCAGCAGTCACTTCATCTTCGCCTGGTGCTCTGTCTAGTTTTAGCTTCTTTATTGCCTCATTTACTTCACTTATTGTTATTGTTCTGTATTGATGTTTAGTTGTGTTTTTGCTTCAGGTATGTCCATTGTTTGTGCTGCTTGTGTTCTGTTTAGTAGGTTATTAAAGTGTTCCCTCCATCTTTCAATTTTTTTCTCTTTCACCACTGATCAGTTGTCCCTTATGTGTCCTTACTGCACTCTCACATCCTGTGCTGAAGTAACCTGTCATCTGCTTTGTGATTTTTTATATGGTTTTCATATCACTTGCATGTGCTGCTTTCTCTGCTGCTTCTGCTAGGTTGTCATAGTATTGACGTTTATCTTGACGGCATGATTATTTCACCTCTGTCTTTTTGTGCATAGTTTTTTAAGACTTGTTCTTTCAGCCTTTGTGATTTGGTGCTCAGCAATTTTTTCTTGATTTCCTTTCTTTGCTCTATATTTTCCTATGTGGTCTTGCTTATCCATTCCTCTTTTCTCCTTTAACATTCAGGATACACAAAAGAAATACAATGCTGAATCATAAATGCAAAAAAAAAAAAAAAAAGAAAGAAAACAACTCAAGTACTGAAGACTGAGAAACAGACACCTAAAAAACATTAGCAAACTCAAAGTAGAAGAATTATGAAACTTAAAAAAAACTTCAGTAGAAATTTTAAGCATCATCCCACTGTCATGTAAGTTGACAGCATCATTACTAATGACCCAAGGAGTCTGTATGCTTCTGAAGTAGCTGATGGTCATCTTCCATATATTCAGTAACTCATAGCTCTAAATATTTAGCTGGTCAAGTGATGTGTTTGGTGCATCAGTTTACTGCTGTGATAGCAGTTAAATGGCCAGGACATGTATGTCTGCTTGCCAGGAATTGCTGAAGCCATGATCCTTTTTTGCCTCATCATCCCTTTTTGCCTCCTTCATAAACTTATCAATGGTGGTTAATGTCAGATGCTTTGCATCTGCAGAGTTTTTGCCAACAACTTAATTATCCTTGCCTCCAAAGCTAAAAGGCAGATTATCACAGCAATAAACTGATGCACCAAACACATCACTTGACCAGCTAAGTATTTAGAGCTATGAGTTACTGAATATATGGAAGATGACCATCAGTTACTTCAGAACTATACAAATTGACATCTGGAAAAAGAAGTATATGGAAAGAATATTAGAGCGGGCAAATGAGGGGCATAGCACAACATATGCACTGTTTATAGATTTTGAGAAAGCCTTTGACAGTGTCAACAGAGATGCACTATGGAAAATCCTAAGATGGCATGGCCTCCCCTATAAGATAGTGAATGTAATCAAAGCCCTATATGAGGGTTTTCAGTGCAAAGTGATCTGTGAAGAACATACCTCCAGCAGCTTTAGGGTATGTACATGTACTCTTTACTCAGATCCTTCCCACAACCTACACAAACATTTTCACACTCACACAATATTGCCATTGCAATGCCCATTTTTAGCACATAAAGTAATTTAAGATTACAAACTTCCAACTATGGAACAAAGTTAAATCCTTCAATAAATTATGGAAAATAAAATTGAAGGTTTTCATTTTACACTCATTAACACTGCCTAACAGAACAAAATTTTTTTTCATAATTAACAATCTCTGTAACAACCTTCCTCAATAAAGCTAAACAAATTTACCTATAATCTATTTGTCAGAATTGAAAAGAAAAAAAAATCCAATATACTTGTATACTGCACACTTAGATGTGAAACTGATCATTTATAAATGTCATCTCTATATTAAAAAAAAAAAAAAATCACATAAAAAAATACCCACGTCCTCCATGTCCAAACCTTGCTTTAGCAATCTGGCGTGATTTCGAATGCTTGAAGCTGCCTCTGACTGCGCTTTCACAGTTTCTGCCACTAAACTCTGACTATTTGCCAACAACTTAGTTATCATTGCCTCCAAAGCTAAAAGGCAGATTAAAAACATCCAAATATGTTAAATACGAGATTACAAGTAATGGTGTACACAATAAAGCAACACTAGATATTAAATCATTTTAGATGGAACATTAGTGAAGAGTACCTTGTAAAAAGGGATAAAACAAATTTTTATGGAAAAATTCACCTGCTGAATTACACTGAGAACAACTTATTAAAAGTCAGCAGAGGTTTCCATATGCCAAGTCTAGCTCAATAATTTGCAATTCTGAAATAAATGAACAACCTGGAAAGAACTAGCCTCTTCTAACTCTGCTCAAGGTATTGCTCTCAAGACCATAATTTACTGGTATCACATTAAGAGTACATTTCATAACTAGAAATGACTGAAGGTGAATTCTATAATCTGTTAAATCATTACCACCAACTTTGTAATAATCTTATGTAATCAAATAACATAGTGGTGATTCACAGCAAAGAATAAACTTCACATAATAATAGCAGCTGCTTTATTTATCTTGCTGGCATCATAAATGCAAAGCATCTGACATTAGCCACCACTGATAAGTTTTCAACAGTTTTTGAAGGATGGGCATGAGGCAAAAAAAGGATCATGGGTTCAGCAACTCCTGGCAAGCAGACATACATGTCCTGGCCATTTAACTGCTATCACAGCAGTAAACTGATGCACCAAACACATCACTTGACCAGCTAAGTATTTATAGCTATGAGTTACTGAATATATGGAAGATGACCATCAGTTACTTCAGAACCATAAAAATCGATATCTGGAAAAAGAAGTATATAGAAAGAATATTAGAGCAGGCAAACGAGTGGCATAGCACAACATATGCATTGTTTATAAACTATGAGAAAGCCTTTGACAGTGTCAACAAAGATGCACTATGGAAAATCCTAAGATGGCATGGCCTCCCCCATAAGATAGTGAATGTAATCAAAGCCCTATATGAGGGTTTTCAGTGCAAAGTGATCTGTGGAGAATATACCTCCAGCAGCTTTAAGGTACAAATGGGAATAAAGAAGGGATGTGTACTATCGCCAACATTATTTATCTTGGTAGCAGACTGGTTAATGAAGGAGGCAACATCAGATAAATGCTGAGGATTACAATGGACCCTTGACACAGTGCTGGAGGACCTTGACTTTGCAGACAACATCTGTCTACTATCAAGCAGCCACAAGGATATGCAAGATAAAATAAAAAGCTAACCCAAATTGCAAACAGCATAGGACTAAAGATCAAAATAGGAAGACAAAGTTAATGAAGCAAAATGTGATCAACAGAAATGTACTCAGAGTAGATAGCAAGTTAGTGGAGGAGGTCAACGAATTTTATATCTTGGCAGTAGAGTAGTAGAAAATGGAGACAGCACAGAGGATATCAACAGCAGACTTACTAGAGCAAACCAGACTTTTGCAATGCTGCAGACTATACAGAAATCTAAAAAACTAAGCACGAAGATGAAAATCAGGATATTTAAGAGTAATGCTCTAAGTGTACTACTCTATGGAAGTGAATGCTGGAAAATCACCAAAACCATAGAAAACAAGTTGAATTCTTTCCAGACTAAATGTTCACGAAGAATTAGAAAAATATTTTGGCCAAACATCATAAGAAGTAACATCTTGTTGGCAGAAATGCAGATGAAGCCACTGACAGCAATTACTGAGGAAAGATGCTGGTGATAGTTGGGACATGTGCTCCGAATGACTGACAACTCACTACCAAAAATAGCACTAAGATGGACACCACAGGGGAAAAGTAAGGGTAGACCAAAGAGACATGAAGAAGAACAACAGAAAGGATGTTGAGCAAAAGAGGGCTAACCTGGGCAAGAGCGGAGAAAAAGGCAAAGGACAGGCATTTGTTGAAAACCCTTGCGGAAGCCCCATGTGCCCTTGGCACTTAAGGTTCAGAGAGAGAGAGATATGGAAAGAAATCCATAAAAAAACCTGATGTGAATGACTGAGTGACTAGTGAGTGCACTGTCTTCCAACGGCAAAAAAAAAAAAAAGGTGGCTGTTTGTCTCATCAAAGTCTGTGGTTTGAATTACAGTCATTCTCTCTAAAGCACCTTTCCTGCTGTTTTTGTTTTCAAATGCTAACTATACAGAAGTGTGCCTTATCACTTTCCTGATGTTACTATGAAGACTAAGCTATTCCACTGTATCTAGTGCTGCATGTGCTTCCAAAAATCATACAATAATCAGAATGGTTTCATGTCACTGAAAATATACAGTGTCACCTTTCTTTTGAATCATTTTAAACTATAATTCCTACAAGTACTGTTATGTACATGCTCTATATTTGCTTAAGTTGTTTATTTCTTCATTTTCACATTCTGAATTTGGGTCTGCTTTCATGAATTGGTTTCCTTTACATGAAATTTCATTTTCAGTTTCATGTCCTCTCAAGCAAATATATAGTTTATTCTGGAATGCCTCACTTATGTAAGCTGATAATCATGATTTCAGAGAGCTGCCCCAACTTCAGTGTTTCTGATATTTCCATATAACCTGGAGCAAACTGTTACATGACCTCCAGCCCAAAACTTCAGCATGGACAGACAGGCACTATCAACTGTACTACTCCTCACACAACTAGATCTATTCTAAGATCTACCATGAGACAATATCTGCTAAAATATCCACTCCTAGGAGATGAATGCCCAAAAACAAACGCAAAATCTAAGGCCGAGTCCTCATCAAGTGATGTTTTCTGGATAACCAAATGAAGTAAATCATCATTTCTGAAGAAGGATTTAGTCTGAAGCATAAATCAAGATATCTTCTTGTTCAAATACAAGCTGATGAATTATATTTTAGAAAATGCATTTAGGTTTTGGCCACATTTTTTATATTTAAACTAAACATATAACTCTAGTCTTTTATTAAAAAACATCAGAAGGACCATACCTGCATTATCTGCTTTCTCATCCTCTTCTTTTCTCTTTGGCTGCACATCAACAGCAAATGGACCTATTCTGTCACCTTCCTGAACAGCTGGTGACAGATAAAACAAATGACTGAAAACCACACAATATGTGTGCACCTTAAAACATTCCCACTACAGATGGCATTTAAAAAATCACCATTTTTTGTTTTTTTAAAACTGAATTTGACTAGAGGCTTGACTCTACTCAGATCCTTCCGAAACTTTTTCAGTCACACAATACTGCCATTGCTTTATACCAAGAAATAACGCAATGCTCATTTTTAGCATATGAAGTAATTTAAGATTACAAACTTCCAACTATGGAACAAAACCATATGACCACAGTTATTTTATTTTTAATTTTTTACAAAGATAAATAAATAAATAAATAGATAAATAAAACCTGTTTAAAAGCCAGCAGCGAGATAAAAGTTAACTACTGACTCAAAAAAAATGATAAATTTTGCTGGTTAAAGAAACAAAATCGATAAGCTCAGGACTTAGAAAATAAGAGCATAGTAACATCTGAATCGAGAGAGCTGTTAGGGAGGCAAAGTTCCACAAAGGACACCCAAATGACTGAACAACTGAATAAACTCTGAAATTCTAAAACTTCAAAATCAAGCTTCTAATTCATTACAATGAACATTGAATACTTGCAATAAATCTGGTCTGATCAGAAATTACTTTAAAAAACCTACTGGATAAATCTTTTTCTTCATTTCCATAATGGCTTAATGAATAAATAAACCAGTTTTATTAAATATTATTTACCGAAAATGTTGGTTCTGAGAAATTATTCTCTGAAGAAAATTATGTTCACATATGAAAACATACATTTTCACTGTCTCAATACATAGCTTTTCATATATTTATAGACTCACAGGATTCAGAATTATCATTTAAACAACTAATATCAATGTTTAATAGTTTTGTTTTTTTTTCATTAACTACAAATTTACAAATCATTCCTTCCTTCACGCAAATTCTAAAGAGCTTTATTACAACAATGTGATCTTATTACCTTCTGCACTTGCAAGCTTTCTCCCTGCTGGTGCAAAATCATCTGCAGATTGGACAGGAGATTAATAGATCAGCATACAATTAACAGATTTCAGTCATATTACTATGTTTATGCAATCTCTCTAAATAAAATACTACAAGGGGTGACTGATAAGTTCTCGGCATAAGGTACAACGGATTATTGAGGACAACCTTTTTGGGTTATTTCTCAACATAGTCCCCTTGCAAGTTTATGCACTTGGTCGTTCCCTTGCAAGTTTATGCACTTAGTCCAGCGATCCTGGAGCATATGGATCCCTTCTTTGTAAATGTCGGCATCTTGTGCCAGTAGAAAGTAGTCTACAGCATGAATGATGTCATCATCTGAAGCAAATTTGCAAATCTGAGCTCCTTTTTAAGTCTGGTAAACAGGAAATAGTCCAAAGGCGCCAAATCTAGGGAATAAGGAGGATGTTCAAGAAGCACTTCATATTATACAATGAGAGGCCTAAAATGGCGAGCCATTGAGAGACAACTGCACTTTACCTTTACACCTAACAGTAAATGAGGAGGGACAAGACAAGACGATTTCAAGAAGCTGGAAGCCGCAATCACGAATGGCAGCCATTGTCACTGCCAACTTGTGAACTGGAGCATTGTCTTGCTGAAACATGACTCCTCTCGTCAACTTCACTCAACGCTTATCCTTCAATTTGAACCACAGTTGCTTCACAAGATTAGCGTACCAGGCCCCGGTGACCTTCTGAAGATAGCCTACCAATAGTACACCTTCTGAATCCCAAAAGATGGAGGACAGAACCACCATTGCTTTCTTTGGAGGTGGGGATCCATGATGTTTCCACTGCTTTGACTGTTCTTTGGTTTCTGGTTGAAAATGATGAACCCAAGTCTCATCCATAGTCAAAATTGCTGAAGAAACTCTTCAAGATCTGCAGAAAAATGGCCAAGATTGTCTCTTGACATCAGCTCCAAGAAGTTTCAGGATCCATCGAGCAGAGACCTTTGTCATTTGAAGATCATTTGAATAATGGCATGAACACATTCCTGGGAGATGCCCAACTCAGTAGCAATGTACCGCTCAGTTAGTCGTCGATACTCCATTATCATGTCATGTATTCTGCCGGTGGTTTCATCAGTGGTTACTGTTCTTGGTCTTCCTGGATGGGGATCATCTTCCAGACTCTCCCTTCCATGTTTGAACTGAGCTGCCCATTTCTTCACTGTTCTGTAAGAAGGGGCACTCTCCCCTATAGTCTCTACCATATCCTCATGGATCTCCTTTGACTATAAGCCCTTGATGCAGAGGTAGCGAATGACTGCTCGATGAGAAATTTTATCCATTTTCTCAATTTCTGTTACCCTTTACCACTTCAGTAGTCTGTAAAAAAAAATTGATTGCAGTTAATTTCTTGAAACTTTGTGTTTCAATCTTACATTAACCTGATCTACAAATGCATCTAATATCAACAGTGTGTTTCAAGTACTTGTACCTTATGCCGAGAACTTATCAATCACCCTTTGTAAGCCTGAACTCAGATCTATATTCAGATAATTAAATCCACAAATCCAGAAGGATATTACTTTCACTTAACCATATTAATCCCTCATTTTTCTTGATGTAAGAATTGTAAAACAAATCAATATAATCATTTTTTTTAAGGATGAATATAAAATGTATAAAAGATGCACTATGTTATATTGGTTTTACTCATGAACTGGCAGATATTCAACTGTGAAGATTATGCAGACATTAAGAAATGAGGAAAAGAAAACCAATGACAGGAATTCTGTACAGACAGAACTGATTCAAGACCTCTGTTTCATATAGGCCTGGAAGGAGGATTATGATGATGATGATAATAATGATGATGAATTATGATGATGTTCTAACTATGAGCCATATATGGGTTTCAAGATGATTGCTAGAGAGCTGATGTCAAGGCTGGGAAAACCACAGCTAGTTAAGATCCTATTTCTTATCTCTGTGGTGCTCCTATAAAATACCTGACCAGCACATAAAGTCTGAGCTATTCTCCTTCATGGTGAAGTCTGTAAAAAATGTGCTTCCTTAGTCAAGTCTACAGATTTTCAATGCTACTGCCTCAAGCTCATCAACAAAATGATTACTCAGAACACAAGTCACAGGTAGGAGATCAATGAAGACATAAATGAATAAAGAATGTGAAAAAAGACATGTACTTATCTGTAAATTAACATTCAGTAAATGCTCATAAGTTATCAAGGGGACCACAACAGGACAAAGAAAAAGAGGCCAACCAGGTGAAATTCTAAAGAATGTTAAGTGAGGCTAAATTTGTGGGCACAAGATCCCTTGATGAGGTTGAAAAACTCTACCAGAACAGAAAAACATGATGAACTACAATGCAAGCCCTATGTGACATTTAAACTACAATGCGAGCCCTATTTGACGTTTAACAGCAAGGAAGGGTATAAGATATGTCCATCTTAAGTAATCAGCATATAATGTTTAAAAAAAACCTCCCAAAAAAGTCAGCTATATAAGGCACAAATCATTAAACAAAAACTTAAAAATAACTGAACAGCAACAGTTTAATCTGAAATAATATTTCAAACAAATCACTATTCTTCCCTCCCATGAAAAAAAAAAAAAGATTCAACACAAAATAAAATTAATAACAGTTTCTTATTATTATGAAAGTAAATTCTTACAATAGTTTGATTTAAAAAGAACTTTCATTTCATTTTAAATTAGATTTATAACAACAAATCTGCCTGAAACAAATACATGTGACCCGTAACAAACAAATCTGATATGTAGGCTATAAAAACATACCAAACTGAATAACAACTGGTAACAAATCCGTTTGGAAAACATTTACTAGCAATTTTAAAAAAAAGCTCAAAAATTAATCAGAATTTTTTAAAAAATGCTATAAAGATGTTATATCTATATTATTATCTGTTATATCTTATGTCATTTCTTTAAAAAAAAAAAACTATATACAAGGAAACTATGATCTGAAAACTTATCCATAATAATGAAATTGCAAAAAAAATTAAATTAAAAAAAGAAAGGACAATAAATGCCTTATATGATGTGAATATGTTGCATTTGTATGTTGCATTCTACAGTTACAAAACAGGAATGAAAAGTAAATGAAACCATGAAAATGTGAAAATCCAACTCTGCTCTAACAGTTACCTTCTGAATTGAGTAATAGTTCTGATCTTATTGTTAAAATATTGTCTCCCAAACTATGCTCATCATCTGCATTAAGCAGGCCACCTGAGGAGTTAACTTCTTGGTCAGAAATTTCTAGAATATCTTGCTCAGGAAACAAGTATTGTTCAATAAATATGATACTTTCACAACTCAGCAGTAATCCAATGTAATAATCAAATGACTGAAAAGTGCAACAAACTGTTACACAAGAAAAAGTTTCCACATCGCTCTAACATTCAAGAATGAATGGATAGCTCGAATGGTATTTTACCCACAGGATGATGATCAAATTAGGGCAGGAGAGGGTAAGTTTTTAAAAATTTTTCTGAATGAAGTGGTTTTGCCCGCATTATACACAACCAGTGTGTGACTGGCTCCATCAGCATTCACACATTTCAGTGGGTGCTGCACTGTTGGCGAGATCTTCAGCTGCCGTGCGTGGAGCGGTGCTCCTCCCGGCCAAAGAAGAAATTTGCAAATGAGGCTGCCGCGCAGCATCACTGCGGAAAAGGTGGTAGAAAGGATAAAGCGAAGCAAATAGTCAAATCAAGGTACCTCTGGTCTGGAAGTCGGCCACGTCCTGAGTGAAGTCATATCGGGTGAAATGCATGAACCAGCTTGTCCCAGAGGTTAAGACACTGCTGGCGAGACTCTTCAAATGCCGCGCGTGGAGTGAAGCTCCTCCCGGTTAAGGAAGTAAATGCAGAAAAGAAATAAAGGTTGCTGTGCGGCGCCGATGGGAAAAGGTGGTGGAAAGTGAAGTTGTATGTCCAGTAGTATCGCTACGAGAGCTATACCACGGCACCTCTGCTCTAGAGGCCGGCCACGTCCGAAATACACCTACACTGGTGAAATATGCCTAAACCGGCACACACCAGGGGTGGAACTCGATGGCTAGACATGTCATGCCACCTCCGCTCTAGAGGTCGGTAACGCCTGATAAACACCCATACTGGTGAATTTTGCCTAAACCGGCTCATACCAGGGGTGAATCTTGAAGGCTATGCATGTCACAGTAACTCTGCCCTAGAGGTCGGTCCCGTCCCAAACACGCCCATACTGGGAAATGCCTAAACCGGCTCAACCCAGGGGTAGAAGTCACTAGTGGCGAGGATTCGTCCTCCTGGACAAAAGCTCCATCCTGGTCACAACTAGGAAGGGTAGCGGCCACGACCGCAAAATGCTGAAGTCGGAGACACTGGACCAGGGAAGTCTAGATAGGCAACCACCTCTCACCCGGCGGGGATGTCTGCGTATCCTAATCACGCTGATGTTTTCCGGTGAGAAAGTCCAACCCTGGACTGGATGGGCAACCACCTCTCACCCGGCGGTGATACACGGGTATCTCAAAACACGTCGAGGTTTTCCGATGAGAAAGTCCAACTCTGGCCTGGGTGGGCTACCGCCTCTCACCCAGCGGGGATGCACTGATATCCTAAACACGTCGAGGTCTTCCGGTGAGAAAGTCCAACCCTAGACTAAACTGGTGCAATTAAAACCACGGTGTCATGCAATCCCGCTTCCGAGACCCACCAAGAATACAGGCTAAAGCACTGTGATACTCTGAACCCCTTGTGGTCCTTTCGTGGATCTCGTGTGGTTTATTTTGGACCACACAGGGGACCATGGGACCTAACGAGGACCACAGGTGTAAATTCAGTAGGTTCACAGTGCGGTTTTTGGTGGTAGAAGTGAACGAAGAAGAAGAAGAAGAAGAAGTGGGTGCTGGAACGGAAGACGGAGCACATATGGGAATGCCTGGAGTGCAAGGATGCTGGTCACAGATTACATCGAAGATAGTAATGGTCAGATCAGACCAGACATTGCCATGCCAATAGGCATAGACAGTCATCTGGTACCAGAAAATTTTTTTAAAAAAAATATTATTTCCAATTTCAATTATACTATTAGCTATTTTTCATCAACCAGAGCTACTGTATCACTCAGTGGTTATATATAAAAGTAGAATTCCCATTTCCATGCCATTAAGGCATATTGGGGATACAGTGTTAGGTCTGTATTTTCCATGACATTTGGCACATGAAAGTGCAATGTGGTCAGTATCACACCTGGCCATGTTACCTTCCCAGATTTCTCTGCTACCAATTTTTAGAGGCTGGGTGAACTCTGGGGCCTTTTTTGGTGTGTACCAGAAAAAATCCCACTGCTGGGACTGAACCTGGTACCACTGGATTAGTAAACTAAATGCCTAACCACTCAGCTAACCAGGCTGCCAGTGGTTACATATGCAACCCATATATACTGGGATGGAACGTCTCACACAATTAATTAAATTTAGGAACTAGAGAAATATCACTTACATTATCTTTCCATAGCTGATCTTGATTAGGCATTCTTTGAAACATGACATTAACATACATGAAACGTTTCTACATAATTCACTCTCTTTTTCGTTTCACAGATGCATGCACGCACATATAAACACATGGAAAAAGAGAGCAAGGAAGATGAGACAGTGACTGTTTTTTAAAAAATATGAAATGTACACATTATTTTCTCTAAATTATAAATCATATAATTCAACATGCTAAACATATATTATGCAGGGAGTCTTTCACAGCTCCTTTTTCAAAGCAAAGTTTTAAAAATATGTTAAGGTAACAAAATTTTTGTACCTATTTTGCTGACTCTGCTCTGTACAACAGAATCTTGCCCAATGTTCTGTAACATCCAAAAAGTTTTCATGTATAATTATGCATAGCCAGTCAAAAAGTAATTTTAAATCAAGGGATGGATTACAAAATATATCAAAGGGTTCAGGGCAGATAAAAAAGTCTTTATTCTATTTTTCAATGACCACATAACTGATTTGCAGTTACTTTTTTGATTCACCCTAATACAGGGTTGGGCATAAAGCACAGCTGGACTTTAAAAATGGAAAATAAATAAGCGCAATGCATGTTTTTTAAAAAATTTTATTTAGCATTAATCTTCAAGAGTCTTGAGAACATACGGCATTTGAGGGTTATAAGCACAAAGACCAAGTTAAAACAATTCAATTCAAATGTAATATCCACCTTCATTTATGCATGCAAAAGCTGGAAAACAACTAAAAAAACAGATAAGAAATTAGACTCTTTTGAAAACAAATGCTTAAGGAAAATACTTGGCATCAAGTGGAACAAATTCAAGAACAATGCAGTGATAAGACAGATGACTGAACAACAACCAGTCTCATGGGTGATCAGCTCCAAGGAGATGAACATATGTTGATCACGTGATGAGAAGAAACGATCAGAGAATCCCAAAACAAGCTATCAAGTGGAACATAACAGGCCAAAGAAAAAGAGGCAGACCACGTGAAACTCTGAAGAGGACATTGTTAAGAGAGGCCAAATTAATAGGCATAAAATCCTTTTATGAGGTTGAAAAGCTCGCCAAAAACAGGAAAAATTGGCGAACTATCTTGTGAGCCCTATGTGACATTTAACGGCACAGAAGGATATAAAAGATACATGTTTTTGGTAAAAAAAAGTGGAATGAAACTCAGAAAAGTGTGTATTTTTATTATTACTGACAATCATATTTAGGTTTTGAAAAGTACGCTGGTTAGATGACCGCCATTACATTTGATACATTCAGCCAGGCATCTGGAAAATTCCTGCATAACACCATTTAACATGTTCAAAGGGATATTTTGAATACCGTGTCAGATTCGATCCTTTAGGTCTGCAGCTGAATGTGGTCGACTAGCATACACCGTGTTCTTGAGGTACCCCGATAAAAAGAAGTCTGCGGCCGATAAATCCGGTGACCTTGCCGGCCAATGAATATCTCCAAATCTGGAAATAAGACGATTGGGAAATGCTTGCTGCGCATGGTCATGGACTGGTGGGCTGTGTGAGCAGCTGCTCCATCTTGTTGAAACTATACTAGTCTCTTATTTCTATTGGCCAAGTCTGGAATGAAGTATTCAGTTAGCACCTGCACATAAAGATCACTATTAACAGTAAGAGGATGCCAGGTGCCAAAGCGTTCCTAACAGTTGATCACCAAGGGCTGCTCAGCAATGCGTTGCGGACTTCTTGAATTCATTCAGGCGTCTGTTGAGTTCTTGGATGATCAGTAGATTTGTTATTAAGGCATTTAGCAGTTTCCTTAAATTTTTTGACCCACTCAAAATGTTTTGTCCTCCGATCGGGAACATTATCACGGGGATGCAACTCAAAATGGCGAAAAAACTTTCGTCGTACAGTAATAGACGATTCTCCACTTTTAAAATAAGTTTCAATGGTGAATGCACAATGGTTTGCCAAGAAGCCATTGTTAAAAATGACCGTTTTTCTGCTTCATCTCTGACATTATGTTTTTTTTCATACGTATTCAGTTTCCGTGCACTACGTCAGTTAAATCCAGCTATGCCTTATGCCGGACCCTGTATATAAAATATATAAATATACACAGAGCCACTGCAGTAAAGCTGTTATAACAAATAATTTAACTTTTAAAAAGGTAGGAAAAATGTTATTCATTAATGAAACACGCAGCTATAATGCGTTGGCATTATCTTATTCATACAAAAACATTCAGGTCAATAGAAAAGTATAAATATGAATCCTATGTTTAGCAAACATATCTGCTTCTTCATCTCATGTATTTTTGAATGAATAAGGTGTAATGTGAAATGTTATAAGTGTTAGCTCTATTAAAAAAAAGCTATTCCTACCTTTTCTAAAAGTACTTGTCCAATGTTCTGAATCATCAAAATACAAGTGCTATATTTTATATACTCATGAACATAAAAACCACATGAAAATATCTATTAAAAAAATCAAAAGTTTCATTTATCTGGCTGTGTGTAATCCTGACTAACACTGTTACAACTCTACAGCGGAAAACAGTGAGGCTTACATAAAAGGAGCAAAATGAGAAGGATCAGCCTAGAGAATTAACAAGCACTTTTGCAGATCTGAATGGAAAAAAGCAACTGAAATGCAACAATGAACCAGATCCAATACACCAACTACAAAGACATCAGCAAACCATCCTTTTCCACTTAAGGACAGGCCACTGCAGACTACTAAGCCACCTACATCAACTTAAAATGTCTCACACAGACGAGTGTCCATGTGGCAGTGGAGTCCAGACTCCAGAACATATCCTTCAAGAGTGCCCAAACCATGCAGATCTGAAGCGTGAGACGTGGCCAGAGGACACAAGCTTGGGGCAAAAGCTCTGGAGCTTCTATCAGGATCTGGAGAGGACTGCAGGCTTTGCCATGTCGACAGGGATCAAGATCTGATGTGACCAACAACCTCAAACGCAGAAGAAGTAGAATAAGCACTTTCAAGGCTAATCTTATCTAGTTTGACACATCTGACAGCCAAGTTCTTCACCATGGCATCAGATCCCAAGAGCTTCTAGCTCACAGAAGCAGGGAGATCTACCACCACCACCACCACCACCATCTATTCTGACCTCTAACATTGTTATAGTACTCTAAAGCACCTGGATTGTGTTGTGTCCAAATATCTCACATATCTCTTCCAATCCCTTTATTTTCCATTCATTTAATTACTTGCTAACTTCCTCTCAGTTGTGTATAATTTAGTTCAACAGAAAAGTTTCATATGATTTCTATGTTTAAAAAAACATACTTTCCCAGCTGTAATCTGTATCTCTGGTCCTTGACTTGTCCTGTAAGAAAGTTTTCATATAAGTGTTTGTATTATTTGCTAGTTCATTAATTACTGTCTCTCTCTCTCTCTCTCTGAACCTTAAGTGCCCAAAGCACAAGGGTTTTCCACAAATGCCTGTCCTTTGCCTTTTTTTCTGCTCTTGCCCAGGTGACCCCTCTATCGCTCAACGTCCTCTCTGTTGTTCTTCTCCATGTCTCCTTTGGTCTATCTTTACTTCTGTTCCCCTGTGGTGTCCATCTTAGTGCTCAACATGAATACACCAACATATATTACAAAAATTATGTAAAAAATATTGTCATTAACACACTGTCAGTTACTGTCAACTGTCAATTAAGGTGTATATACTGATTTTCCTGCGTCCACTGAAGTACAAACCCTCATAAAACTGGCTGCATTAAACTTTATTAGTTACAAAAGTATCCCCTTCAAAAATAGTTCTCTGCAACAAATACGCACCAATGCCAATGGATTTTCCATTTCTGGAAATTCCTTGCAGACATTTTTGGAAGATGCTTTAGATCAGGATCATAGGTTTTTTTCTTTCTCTTTTTTTAAAAAATCACTTTAATTATTTCAAGACTCTATAGTTTTAATGAGCTCTTCAGTTTTGCAAACAGTCACACATGATCAAGTTCAAAGAGTAATGTGACTGAAGAAATAGGAGAGACTCAGTTCTTTAAAAAAATCTCTCAAACCAGAAGAGTGGCACTGGTGTGCTGTTATGATGTTATGTTATGTTATCCATGATACATTTTTTTCTACTTTCTGGGCACTTCTGACTCAATGATTCGTGTAACTGGTTAAAAATCTCAAGATTAAAAAAAAATTGCTTTACAGTTTGACCACTTAGTCCATTGTTGGCGAAATTCTTTGGCCGTCGTGAATGGGCCGAAACTCCTCCCGGCCAATGCTCTGTTTTGTGATTAGGGTTGCTGCGTGGTGCTGTCATGGAAAAGGTGATGGAAAGGCTTAAGTGAAGTTAAACAGGTATGGCCAGTAGTTTCGTGGTGAGGGCTACCCATATCACGGCACCTCTGCTCTAGAGGCCAGCCACGTCCTGTGTACGCCAGAACTGGGATAATATGCCTAAACCGGCTTAACCCAGGGGTGAGACTCACTACTGGCGAGGATTCGTCCTCCTCGGCAGGGGGTCCGTCCTGGTCACCACCAGGAAGGGTAGCAGCCACAACCAAAGAATGCTGAAGTCGGAGACATTGGACCAGTGCAGTCTAGATAGACAACCTCCTCTCACCCAGCGGGGATATATTCATATCCTAACCATGTTGAGATTTTCCAGTGGGAAAATCCAACTCGAGGCTGAACTGGTGCAATGAAAACCACAGTGTCACCTCTGCTCTAGAGGCCGGCCACATCCTATATACACCAAAACTGGGATAATATGCCTAAACCAGCTTAACCCAGGGGTAAAACTCACTAGTGGCGAGGATTCGTCCTCCTCGACAAAAGCTCCACCCTGGTCACCACCAGGAAGGTAGCAGCCACAACCACAAAACACTGAAGTCGGAGACACTGGACCAGTGCAGTCTAGATGGACAACCTCCTCTCACCCTGCAGAGATATATTCATATCCAAACTACGTCGAGTTTTTCTGGTGAATAAAAGTCAAACTCATGGCTGAACTGTTGTAAGGAAAACCACATTGTCATGCAATGCTGCTTCTATGAACCACCGGGAATATAGCCCCAAGCCCCACGATGCTCTGAGCCTCCATCCTAAATGAGACCATCGCAAGAACACAGGAATAAATTCAGTAGGATCATGGGATGATCTTGATGGTAGAAGTGAACAAAGAAGAAGAAGACCATTTAGTATGCTTCATGACGAACAATCCCTCAAGAATTGAAAAATATTATGATAATGGCTTTCACATTCAACTTCACTTGCTGAAATTTCCTCGATCTTGGTGAATTCTAAGTTTTCTATTGCAATAACTGATGCTTTGTTTCCACATTATAGCTGTAAATGCAGCTTTCATCACCTGTTCTGATGAAGATAACTATAAGAAGATAACAATCTCAAATGTATGAGTTTCACTACAGATTTCCATATTTAATCTTTGATAGTAATGAATAAATAACTAAAAAAAAGAAAAAAAAGAAGTACCTTATTTCAGGATCTATTTTATTTTCTGGCAGAATATTTTTCAACAACTCTCTGGCATATGGTATATTGTCCTCTAGCAGAAGCCGAAAGTCTGGATCATACCAGGCATAACCCACGACACTACCTGTTGCCACTGGAAAGCTAAACCCAAGAAATTTAACATACCTTAGGTAGCTCCTGTGGACAAATCAATGTTGCACTGTTTATACAAAAAAAAAAAAAACAAAAAAGAAAAAAAAAAAACCCTTTCCATACTCATCATCATCAGGTGCCATGCTTTTAGGCATCAATGATTGTGCTTCTTCTCCACAGATCTTGTTCCCTGATATTTTCCATCAGCTGATTTTTTTTTTTTTGCTGTTGTGTTAGACTGTCTATGATTTTTTTTCTCTTCATTTTCCTTGAGACTGCTGACAATACATGCCTTCTGGTCCAGAATACAAAATAGTGCAAAATACTAATACAGACTAATGATGACAACAGACAGAATAAGATGAAAACTGATAACACAAATTACAATGAGGCAACTGCTCAAAGCAAACCACTTTATTATGGGTGGATAAATCTGAAGTACAGGATCACTAAATGACAAGTATGACATGAAAAATTTAGAAAATAAAAATACGGGGAAAAGACTCTCTCTCTCTCTCTCTGAACCTTAAGTGCCAAGGGCACATGGGGCTTCCGCAAGGGTTTTCCACAAATGCCTGTCCTTTGCCTTTTTTTCTGCTCTTGCCCAGGTGAGCCCTCTATTGCTCAACATCCTTTCTGTTCTTCTCCATGTCTCTTTTGGTCTACCCTTACTTCTGTTCCCCTGTGGTGTCCATCTTAGTGCTATTTTTGGTAGTGAGTTGTCAGTCATTCGGAGCACATGTCACAACCATCATCAGCATCTTTCCTCAATAATTGCTGTCAGTGGCTTCATCTGCATTTCTACCAACCAGATGTTAATTCTTATGGTGTTTGGCCAAAATATTTTTTTCTAATTCTTCGTAAACATTTAGTCTGGAAAGAATTCAACTTGTTTTCTATGGTTTTGGTGATTTTCCAGCATTCACTTCCATAGAGTAGTACACTTAGAACATTACTCTTAAATATCCTGATTTTCATATTTATGCTTAGTTTTTTTTTATTTCCATATAGTCTGCAGCATTGCAAAAGCCTGGTTTGCTCTAGTAAGTCTGCTGTTGATGTCCTCTGTGCTGTCTCCATTTTCTACTACTCTGCTGCCAAAGTATACAAATTCGTTGACCTCCTCCACTAACTTGTTATCTACTCTGAGTACATTTCTGTTGTTCACATTTTGCTTCATTAACTTTGTCTTTCCTACGTTGATCTTTAGTCCTATGTTGTTTGCATTCCGAGTTAGCTTGTTTATTTTATCTTGCATATCTTTGTGACTGCTTGATAATAGACAAATGTCGTCCGCAAAGTCAAGGTCCTCCAGCACTGTGTCAAGGGTCCATTGTAATCCTCTGCGTTTGTTTGATGTTGCCTCCTTCATTAACCAGGCTACTGCCAAGATAAATAATGTTGGTGATAGTACACATCCATGTTTCACTCCTGTTTGTACCCTAAAGCTGCTGGAGGTATGTTCTCCACAGATAACTTTGCACTGAAAACCCTCGTATAGGGCTTTGATTACATTAACTATTTTATGGGGGAGGCCATGCCATCTTAGGATTTTCCACAGTGCATCTCTGTTGACACTGTCAAAGGCTTTCTCAAAATCTATGAATAATCCATATGTTGTGCTATGCCACTCATTTGCCTGTTCTAATATTTGTCTAAGTACAAATATGTGGTCTATGCATGATCTTCCTTTCCTAAATCCTGCCTGCTCTTTCCGAAGTTTTTCCTCAAGTGTTGGTACAATTCTGTTGATGATTATTCTGCAAAATACTTTACTGGTGAGTGGCAGTAGGGTAATGCCTCTCCAGTTCCTGCAATCTCTGAGGTCACCCTTCTTTGGTAGTTTTACTATAAGCCCAGTTCTCCACTCCTCTGGGGCTTTTTCTAAATCCCAAATTTGTTGTAATATCCAGCAAAGTTGTTTTGGTGTTTCTGTTTCTTCTGCTTTCAACATCTCAGCAGTCACTTCATCTTCACCTGGCGCCCTGTCTGATTTTAGCTTCTTTATCGTCTCCTTTACTTCATTTATTGTTATTGGTCCTGTATTGATGTTTAGTTCGTTTTTGCTTCAGGTATGTCTATTGTTTGTGCTGCCTGTGTTCTGTTTAGTAGGGTGTTAAAGTGTTCCCTCCATCTTTCAATTTTTTTCTCTTTCTCCACTGACCAGTTGTCCATTTTGTGTCCTTAATAGGGAAAAGACTACCCTTACAAAAATGGTACTGAGAAAGTTTTGCTGCAGAGTAATTAACAGAAGTAATATCATAATAAATATGTCACCATGCTGAAAGTAATAATCATTAACTCTTCCCGTACCGCGCCGCCCTTTAAGTCCAGTTGCGGTTTACCGTCGGATTCCACGCCACCCTTCTGATTTGTTTCATTGAAAACTCGATGCAACTTTTCATTTAGCCAAACAGAGCTCTTCTAGGCCAAAGTTTAGCTAGTTTAGCATCTGGTCATGCCGGAAAAGAAAGGAAATGAAGAAGTGGATCGATTTGAGCGTAAATTTTTCTACTTTTTTCAAGGTTGGTTGGTAGAATGGTCATATTGACCGACTAGACCTAGCTTACTAAATGTGTTTTTCACATCTGTAGATCTGTTAGATTTATTGGATATCAAAAGCATCCGCAATTATCAATATTTCTATACCGATATAAACATTCTGCATTGGATTCTGGCACATTTCAGGTATGTAAAACTTTGATTTTAGTGCTCAGCCCTAAAAAATATTTTTAGCGCCAAAAAATCGTTCCAGCTTTTCAGAACAATTTTTTTTTTTTTCTATTCTTTGTTTTTTTAAAATGATAAATAACTTCATTTATGGAATCTTCTTTCATTTCCACTTATTTTAATATGAGATACACACGTGTTGATGAAGCAGTTTGTTTGTTACTATGAATTTTATAAAGGGACCCCCTTATATGAAAACACCCGCTCGGCCATGTAACATCATCATCGGTACCAACGTAACGTCCGTGTTTTTTTACGCGGTACGGGAAGAGTTAAATTTGTCTTAATTATGTGCATTACAAATATCTTACAATTTCGAAGGTGTTCGAGGCAATGGCAGAGGGTTTGATTCTGTTGCAAGCTGTCGCAATGCATTAAGTATATGGTGCCCCTGAAAAGGAGACAGCAGAGTGTTAGAATATTTAGTTACAAAAATCAAATAAGATAAACACCTAAGACAATGGGATAATTAAATGTTAATAGGACTGGACAAAGTGTCAAATATAAGCAACAATTAGTAATCTTAAACAGCTGTTAACAATGACACATCATATGCCAGACATGAAAGGAAGTCATTTCAAAGAAAGACAAAAGTTTGCTAACACAAAAAGCTACAGTCAAAATGAGTCTACTGAAAAGCATATGGAAGCTTTTGGAGCAAAGCAGAACAGCCAGTGATGAAGGATTGGGATTAAAACTAAATGCCAATTATTTAGAGACTGTAATAAGACAACCTTGAGGACCTGTGTTTCATATATCCACTATTATAATTTTTAGTTCATGTGTTACATGAGTTAAGAACAAATGCAAAAAAAAAAAAAAAAGATGAAAAAAAAAGAAAATTAAAAGGACAGTATTTTCAACTGGTAATAAGTAAACTACTTTTTCTCTCTCTCTCTCTCAAGGTCCCTGCCAACAGGTGCAAGATATCATGTCCTTCCATAATCCTCGATCCCTTGTGCATCTCAACAGGCTTTGTCACCAGCCATTTCTCCTGTGCCAAGATGCCAAACCATCAAACATCTTTTCTCAATGTCTGCCTCCGTCTCTTCTATCTTCAAATCTTTCCAGATGCCATTAGATGCTCTCCTCCAAACATGGCCAATTTGGACTGTTGTTTTCTGACCATCATTATAATTTTCCTTACTCCTTGTGCATCTTTCAGAACTACTGCACTTGATTTTCTCGCTGTCCATGGTACCCTCAGCATTCTTCACATTTCAGCTGATTCCAGCCTTCTATGTATCTCCTTACTGACTGTTCAAGTTTTGCATCCATAAAACTGGATTGATTCAATATAACATTCTAGCACTCTCTTCCTGGCTTTCACAGATTGTGACTTATTGCAAAATATGGATTAAAATTTTTGAAAGGAGGTCTTGGTTTGTGCAATTCTGCTTTTTGACTATTAGCAAGGTGCCTAAGTACTTAAAATCTCTCCTTGGTTTGTGCCTTTTTATTGTATTGTGCATTTTTTGGGGGTGGGGGTGTCTTGACGTTTCATCTAACTCATTTATATGTTTATTTAGTCGTTTTATGTATTTTCAAAAGGTAAACAAATGACTTCTCTCGATATTGATGTGCAATTCTCTAGAGGCCTATAGCATTATCCTGTAGGAAATGTGCTCCTGTGTACATCGAGACTTTTTTAACGCTTGTTTGTGTCTTTGTTTTTCTGTCTTGGTGGATGTTATGTTTGTGAAATCTGTTCCCTGAGTTAATGTACTCTAGGTTTCTCAAGACAATGCTTCATCAAAAAGCGACCGAAGGCAATCGTCACAAAAGGTTTATCGGAAAAATACCTTTCTTGAAGTCTGTGCTCTCCACATATTACTATCGTTGCTAGAATGCGTCTCGGTAAAGGAGGACTTGTTATAGTTTGTCGTCCTAAGCACTATCTTGGGTGTCTGTCTTCTGCCGGTGTCGACAATGCATACACAAAATCCAAGGTGAAGTCCTCTTGCCAGGATTTTTCTGAATGTTCACGTCAACTTTTACTAACCGGTGAATACTTTGAATGCCTTAGCGCCACTTTTGTGAAACGAAGTCGCTTATGATTGTGTGTGTGTGTGTGTGTGTGTATGTTTTTTTTTGGGGGGGGGGGTCTGCATGTAATAAATACAACGGAATCTTGACGACCTATTTTTAAATATATAATGACACTTTAGGCGAACAGCACGACTGCTTCTGACAAGTCATTTGGAATAACTGAAGGGTGCAACAATGAGTATTTGGGATACTTTTGTCCCTTTATCATTTATGCCATCAATAAAATCTCTCTCTCTCTCTCTCACTCTGAACCTTAAGTGCCCATGGCATGAGTTTTCCACAAATGCCTGTCATTTGCCTTTTTTCTGCTCTTGTCCACTTTTGCTCAACATCCTTTCTGTTGTTTTTCTCCATGTCTCTTTTGGTCTACCCTTACTTCTGTTCCCTTTTGGTGTCCATCTTAGTGCTATTTTTGGTAGTGAGTTGTCAGTCATTCGGAGCACATGTCACAACCATCATCAGCATATTTCCTCAATAACTGCTGTCAGTGGCTTCATCTGCATTTCTACCAAACAGATGTTAATTCTTATGGTGTTTGGCCAAAATGTTTTTTTCTAATTCTTCGTAAACATTTAGTCTGGAAAGAATTCAACTTGTTTTCTATGGTTTTGGTGATTTTCCAGCATTCACATCCACAGAGCAGTACACTTAGAACATTACTCTTAAATATCCTGATTTCGTCTTCATGCTGCTGTCATCTTATGTTCACATAGCTGGGAGCACCTTACCACTTTAAAAAATTAATTAGAATCTTGCAACATAAATTCGAACACATGCATTTTTGAAATCTGCAATTACTGATAACATATCTTAGGTGCATAAGTGCTGTTACTCATGCATTAGCTAAGATTTGCAAACATATTTCTGTAAATTATTGCATTGATTCTAGATTCCCAGCAGGTGGCCTGAGAATCAGAGTTGTAATATGTTTTTATAAGGGCTCCTCAAGGCAATGTTGATGCTCAGAAAAAACATATACAATTTCTGAACAGTTTTAAAAAAATAGACCCTCATCTCTAGATGACATAGCAGAATTACTGACAACTAAGACAAGAGAATGAGAACAATAAGAGATTTTTTTTTAAAAGCATTTGGGTTCAAGTCTCTAGTGCATAGAGACTCCTAATTGTTTTCATTTCATATTTTGATATTTGATCTATTGTTGTACCATGGGCACACATGCCTGCAACTGGAATATTCATGACTGACACTTTTCTAAGAATACATTCAGTTAACATTAGGCCTGTAGTACCTTATACAGAGATGAAAGTAAGAAAATGCTCATGAATAGTGATATCACCTGAGTCAGTATTAGTAAATCTTGCAAATAGTGTTAATGGCTCAGTATGACGTACATCTGGAGTGCAGTCTATGACTATGCTAGGCCTATAATATTAGTGTTCTGTACCAAGGAAACTTTCTTCAATGGCCTCAGAGAAGAGAGTAATCAATCCATCTTGAATCCTTTTCTCAAGATAATGTTGGACCAATCCACAAGTAAACATGGACAATAATAAATGAAAATGTGTTTTTTAAAGTAATTTAGTTTCATATTATTTAATTTTTTTTTGTGTGCAGTTCATCCCAAAAAATGCACTCTCAAACAGAGCTGCTCCACTTTTTACATATGTATCATACAAGTAAATTTAGATTTTATTTTAATTACCTCTATCTTTGTCCTGTATGTTTTTGTATGATTAAGGTGTGACCCAAAATATTATGATTGTGTGCTTATTAATGAAGCAAGCTGTTCCTATTTTTGTGTTAAATAGTCTACTATATTATGTATATATTTACGTAGTCAAATTGTTAGCACTGTTCTTTTTTCATCTTTGATCTTTTGTTAGCTTTTTTGTTAATAAAATAAATTATCACACTTTACACCACTAGATTTTGCTAATGATGCATTTTCATGAACATGGCAGAACATTGGTTATAACAGTTTTATTTTGTTATTTATTTATTCATTTTTAATTATGAAAATGACAAACTCTACATTTAAAAAAAAATTACAGCTAAAACTTCATTTTTCAGTATACAGAAAGAGGCAATCTTCTAATAAATAACATTTAAACAGTTTTTAACTTGTCATGAATTCTGTTTGTTTATAACATTTAGATTCATTTAATAATATTAATTAAAACACATGTACAGCTCATTTTAGAATTAGAATTGCAAAGCAGCGTTGTCCTCCAAAAATCTTGAGAACATATGGAATTCAAAAGTTATGAGCGCAAAAACCAAGTTAAGATTATTCAATTCAAATGTGATATCCACCCTCATTTATGCATGTGAAAGCTGGAAAGACTCTTTTGAAAACAAATGCCTAAAGGAAATACTTGGTATAAAGTGGAACGAATTCAAGAACAACACAGAGATTAGACAGATGAGCAAACAGCAACCCGTCTCATGGGTGATCAGAAAAAGAAGGCGGACAGGAAAACTTGGCAAACAACTATGCGAGTCCTATGTGACGTTTAACGGCAAGGGAAGGATGTAAGATCATTAGTATATGTTCTGTATGTACAACTTATAAGCGTGTGTTGTTTTTTTTTTCACCAGTGCTATTTACTATATATCTATCATTTAGGACGCACATTGCATTCCATAATTTTCTTTTTGTATTTTACGTCAGCGGATGAAAAAAAGGGGAGGGGCGGGGCGGGACCGAGTGCTTGTACAAAGAGGAAAACTTGGTCCGGTCTAAGGTTATTGCACTCGGAGCTATTCCCACGTTTCTTCCCGACATTCACCGGAAGACGCCGACTTGAGTTTTGGAGCTTATTTGAAGGCAGTAGTTATTTCCAAATTCCAAATGAGAATCTGATTAATGGCAAAGTTGCTCATTGTACAGTGAAAATGGTCTTTAGATAGTTTTTTTCTTGCATGTGCTAATAGATCATATCTCTGTAATACACGGAACTGTTAATCAAATTAATCACCAGTTGAGCGTGGAGTACTGTGGTTATTGATTAACGTGCGATGAGGTGGTAAGTATGGACTTTAAGGACTTGCTAACGTGTTGTACACAAATAATCGCAAATGCTAGAAAGATTCGCAGGTTGGCAATGTCGTGAAAGAGCACGAACTGTACTTGTACATAATACCTATAGTACTTTTGTATTGCCCCACTGATATAATCTAGTAGTCAGCCATAAGTAAAACACATTCACTCACTAACTTCACGTGTACGGTCGCTTTTCATGTAGGAGTGTATGTGTGTGTATGAGGAGCAGGAAGAAGGATAGACCGAGAAGGAGGGCATGAGGTGCACCAGTCAATATTTTGTACTGGTCGCGGGTAATTAAACAAAAAAGTTTAGTATATTGACATTTATTTGCCATGTCACAGTCCATTGCCACAGTGTCAAATGTCTGTACACATCCACTATCACGCACATTTCTAATGATATGTCTGTCCCATGTGTTCTGTGCTCTAGAAATTTTATTTTTAAGGCATAAAGAAGCAGTCATGAAATTTGTCACACAATGGGAGTTTGTGTGTGGCGATTGCTGTAGTGGAGATTTCAAGACACATGTCATTTTATTAGTATTAGTATGTATTCAGTTTTTTTCACCTTGGTACTATTTATTATCTCTTTAGGATGCACATTACACTCTGTATATTTTTCATATTTATTTATATATTCTATATATTTGTCATATGTATTTATGTATTCTGTATATTTGCCACAGTGATCATGTTAGGATTTTTTTAAAACTTGTACAACTGTACCTGTCTTTCATTTTGCATGAAGTACTTTCTGAAACAGCTGATTTTCTCAATGCAGCATCCAGTACTTTATACTTTTTTTTGTTTTTTTTAAATGTAAAATAAACATACTTTTCAAACATGAGGAGAAAATAAATGTTTGTGTGAATATTTTTATACTTTTTTTTAAAATGTAAAATAAACATGCTTTTCAAACATCAGGAGAAAATAAATGTTTGTGTGAATATTTGCGGTGAGATTTAATCTTAATAAAATGCACAAATGCTTAAAGTCAGAACTGGTCAGTTCTCCTCCATTCATATTGAGTATCATCAACCTAATGGCCAAATTATCCTCCAAGCGGTTTCACTGGTTGCTTTTTACCAGGTTTTTTAAAAAATAATATTAACCAATTACAGTAACTGGCAACTTTCAAAAGTTTCAGTTTTTCTCATTATTAATTGGTAATTTACCAGTAATTGCCAGTTAACATGATCACATTTGGTAATATATTTTTATACTTTATACCTTTGTAAGATTGGTAGTAAATTAAGATGGGGTGCTGTTTCTCTCAGAATGGGATTAAGAAGTCAGATCCCATGACTCTGGCGAACATGTAGATCACTTTCATACTGGCTAGGCTTAAGAAACATCTACCCTGTACAGAAATGTAGGTGGTGGAGTAAGGTTTTGATCAACTTTAGCCCCAATAACTGCATTATCTTTCCATAGTCATCTTTGCTCCCATAGGAAATTACTTAAATTTTGTTTCTTATTGAAGCAATGGTATAATAAGATATCATTGTATGTATTATGGTTTGAAATTTATTTTTTCTTCATGTGAAATAGTACTCTATTGGTATGTGTGTGTGTGTATTATACTGTCCAAAAAAATAAACGCATAACTACTGATGACCCTATTTTAGCCATAACTTTGATATTCTATTTAAAAATTGAATGAATAAAATTTTCAAATTGCACATAATAATACCTAAGGGTTTAAACACTCACTTGACAGTTTCTTGCATCTGTGTGATGAGAATTCGTTAGTCCCAGGAATTCTCAAGTTAGTATGGTGTATGGCCTCCACTTGCATCAATCAGCGACTGGCATCTCCTGGGCATAGATGCGATCAGATGTCTGATGTACGCCTGTGGGATGGCTGCCCACTCTTCCTGGAGTGCCTGCCACCACGACGATTGGCTGGAGAAACGTTTTGGCAACAAACACGTCTTTGCAGCTCATCCCATAGGTGCTCAATCAGTTTCATGTCAGAAGACAGGGATGTCCAGGGAAGGATGAGAATGCTGTTGGCAATCAAGAACTGGTGAACTATGCAGAATAGGATCTGGTGTTGTCCTGTTAAAACACAGACCTTTGCGCAGCCATAACTGGAAGGACATGGGGTCGAAGAATTTCATTGACGTATCATTGCACATTCAAGCCTCCTTCAGTCTGCACCAATGGACTCCTTCCCTATGCCATTACACCTCCACCACCATGCGGCAGAGCTTCATCAATGCAATTTTGGGCAAAACGTTCATTTGGCCTGCAGTAGACCTTTCTCCGCATATCATGGTAGTGCAACAAAAAGGAAGATTCATCTCTAAACCAGACACGTCTTCATTGATTGTCAGTTGTCCAGGGCTGATGCTGGTTGGCCCAAACAAGTCAATTTTGGTGATGGCGTCTCGTTAAGACAGGACCTTGGTGAGGTTGTTGTGCCACCAGTCCAGCTTTATGCAGTCTATTCAGGACAGTTTGATCAGACACATGACGTCCTGTAGGCAATGACTGGGCACTTGAGGAAGCTGTTGTAAACCTGTTTCTGAGGTGATGAACCAGAATAAAGCAATCATCAGAATCATGTTGTCACCCTGGGGTCGTCCACTGCAGTGCTGATCTTCAACTGAGCCAGTGATATCTTGGTGACACTTTTTGGTTTGATTTGAGATACCCGGGAAAAAATTTTTTGCCATAACATATAAAAAAATGAAGCTAATGTAAGCTATGTGTTTCTTTTTTTGGACAGTGTGTGTGCGTGCGGGTGGGTTTGGGGGGGGGCACAACAGGCCATAGAAAAAGAGGCAGACCTCATGAAACTCTAAAGAGGACATTGTTAAGAGAGGCCAAATTAATAGGCATAAAATCCCTTGATGAGGTTGAAAAGCTCACCGAAGACAGAAAAAGAGGCAGACCTCGTGAAACTCTGAAGAGGACATTGTTAAGAGAGGACAAATTAATAGGCATAAAATCTTCGCCGAAGAAAGGAAAAATTGGCAAACTACCTTGCGAGCCCTATGTGACGTTTAATGGCATGGTAAGGATAGTTTCTTCAGTTGCTTATAGTGTTGTACATACTCCTGAATCAGAACACCTGGTCCATTTTGTAATAGCACTTAGAAAAAAGCAAGGTATTAGAGCTTGCAGGGAAAAAGTGTGTCTTTTGCATATATACCTTTGGAAGTTAAGAAATCATGACAGTCTGTTGTCATCATCATCATCAATAAGAAAAAAAGAGCAAAGACTAGGATTTCATAGCATTCTAAGAATAAAAAATAATGTGCATCATCTTAGTTAATGCAGCACATGTGACTACATCTTTTCCTTTTTTTATGTTCATTGTCTTTTTATGTTTCAGATCATTACTAGGAAGAAAAGAAAATATTTGATGGAATAATTTTGATTCTAATAAAGCCAGCCCAATTCTAGTGATGAGCAGCTCACTACAAGATGAAGAATATAATAACCTTGTGCACATTCCACCGCTTGGACAAAGCAAGACAGTTGCAGAGCTTAATTGTGAACCAGAACTTCAGAGTGATAAAAAACTCTGGCACAGCGATAAAACTGTGGGAATGGGAAGTTCTATAATGAACGGAATCTCAAAATGTATTGATTCTGAATTAACAGAATGTGGACTCAGGGGTGTACCACCTTCCAACAGCACTCAGATTGTTACTCCAAAACTTGAAGAAAGCACAAATATAGTTGCTAACTCTTGCCTAATTTCAGAACCTTCAGCAGTAAAATTAGGAGAAAAGAATAATACCAGTCAAATGGCAGCAGATGATTTCTTGAAGCGTCTGTGTCCTAATAATAGTGTAGATGTTAACTCATTAGCTTCAGACAATTGTGCAACATTTGAAACAAGTAATAGGCCAGATATTGATATTGGTGAGAACCACTGTAGAATGTCTGACACTGAAAATGTCAGAGTATGTTCAGATGCATCTGTTAGAGCTGAATGTATCTCACAAGCATCAAATGAATGCTTAGAGTCATCTAAGTCAGAAGATGTAAATACTTTCAAAGAAAACCAGTCAGAAATTAAGAACACGGCATTTAAGACGGATACTGGCAGTAGTTGTGAGGAACTGGAATGCACTGATACAGTGCCTGAATCAAAAGGTGAGCATTATTCCTCACTTCCAAGCATTGACACTGCAACACAGTTAGTTGGAAAGATACTTAAAACAGACCAGTCAAAAGTGGTCCAAGCTCCTACCTCTGGTCATACTCCAAGGTGTGTACTGATACAGCCTTCAGAAGTGCCAACAGAGGTACAACTAGAGAAGCTTTTATCCATGCAGTCTGCAAATTATGACTTGCAGTGCCCACCAAAGTGGATTGAAGGAGATATGTTGTGGGCAAAAGTCAGTGGGCACCCATTTTGGCCCTGCATGGTGTCCAGGTGTCCATTCTCCAAGATGTATGCCAGAATTAAAGGTGAGCCTTTCAGTAACACAAAATATGAATATAATGTGATACTAAAGTGTACTATTTTTTAAAATGAGAATGTGAGAAACTTTTGGGCTTTGTTGTGGTTGAATTGCCATTAATGCTCTTTATATCTTTATATATAATAATGAAGCAGCAGTAAGAATAAATGGTAAAACAACAACTCGGTTTGACATAAAACAAGGGGTCCATCAGGGGTGCATATTGTCACCTTACTTATTTAAATTGTATACTGAAAATATAATGAGGAATGTTAGACAAGATGTAGACAAAGAATATTACGATGCCATAAAAATTGGCAACATTTGCGAACTTTGCCTCCCTAACAGCTCTCCTGTAGGCTTCTCGGTTGTAAGCAAGATGTCCTTCTGCTGATGCATCCATTTGCAGATCATCAATGATGTCTTGCAGCCATCTTTGCCTTGGTCTTCCTCTCTTTCTTTTTTATGTACCCTTCCAAGACGGTCTTTTCTAAATTATCATGACGTTTAATGTGTCCAAAATATTTCAGTTTTCTCTCTTTAATCCTCTTTACTAGCCAGCCTTCTTCAATATTAAGTTCTTGTAGTATGGATATATTTGTTCTTTTTTTTGTGTCCATGATATTTGAATGACTTCTGTAGCATTTACATTCAAAGGCATTTATGTGTTTCTCTGCTGTTTTGTTAAGTGTCCAGGTCTCACAGGCATGCCCTTAAATATCTTATTTTTGTAGTTCTCTCTGCTCCTCTCCACAGATTCTTTATTTTTTTTACTTTCTGAAGAGCGATAGATGTCCTCCTTTTAATTTCCCTCATTATATCTGCATTATTAGTTAGTAGTGATCCAAAATATTCAAAACTCTCCGCTTCTTCCAATTTTTCCTAATTGATGCATATATCAGCTGCCTTGTTTGTTTTGTCAGTTGTCATCAATTTAGTTTTCTTCGCATTAAGATAGAGGTTTTGCTCTTCACTATTTTTATGGACTGACATAATTAGTTTTTCCAATTCTTTCTGTGTTGTGGACAGTAATACTGTGTCATCATCATATCTAATCTCTGGTATTTCATAACCTCCAATTGTTATGGCATCGTAATATTTTTTATCTACATCTTGTCTAACATTCCTCATTATATTTTCAGTATACAAGTTAAATAAGTAAGGTGACAGTAAGAACCCCTAATGGACCCCTTGTTTTATGTCAGACCAAGTTGTTGTTTCACTGTTTATTCTTACTACTGCCTGTTGGTCTAGATACATTAGTGATATTAATTAATTCACATGTGTTAGAAATCCCATTATTTCCCAAAATTTCTGGTGTTGAACACAATCAGATGCCTTTGAATAGTCTATAAAGAATAAATATAGAATCACATTGAATTCTCTGCATTTCTCTATTATTATCTTATATTGAACATATGATCTCTTGTTCCTCTTCCTTGTCTAAAACCAGATTGGACCATATTGATGTCTTCTATTTTCTTATGAAGTCTACACATTATGATTTTTAATAGAATTTTACTGGCATGACTAATCAGGGCAATGGCTCTGTAGTTTGTGCATAATTTCAAGTTGGCCCTTTTCGGCAACTTTCTTTTCCATTCTTTTGGTTTTATGGTATCACA
The DNA here is from genome assembly GCA_009760885.1 of Achatina immaculata. Classification (NCBI taxonomy): domain Eukaryota; kingdom Metazoa; phylum Mollusca; class Gastropoda; order Stylommatophora; family Achatinidae; genus Lissachatina; species Lissachatina immaculata. The sequence continues at coordinate 46,723,070 of CM019717.1, read as the reverse complement.
ATACCAAAAAGGACTTAGTGTCCACCTAGCCTCTGAAAATGGGTATCAGAGAAATCTGACAAGGTAAATGTGGCTAGGTGTGATACTGGTTGCATCACACTTTCATGCGCTGATGGTCTTAGAAATACAGGCCTAAGACCATATCATATGCCTTAATGGCAGGGAAATGGGAGTTTTACTTTTTACCTTTATCTTATTTCTCTTTGCCTTCCCATTAGGATTTTTTTTTTCTGCCAATGTCTGCCAACAAATTACATTGTTGAAATTTTCAGGATCCAGTTTCCTGTATATTTCATTATTTTTCTCTACTTGAGACACAGCCTTTTAAATTTTTATGACAACTTTTTAAAAAAAATGTCTTTGAATTTGAAATTTGGTTTGACTGGTCAGCAGTAACTGTATGGTCACCTGATGATTTGTTACTGTCACATAAATGCTCTCAAACAGCAGTCAATAATAAATCCTCAGTCAGTGCCACAAACTTGGGACAGATTTGTATGGAGAACAAAGAAGCTTCTGCTGATGCATCTAGCCTCCACTGACAGTCTAGTGTGACGATGATGGTTTCTGTAAATAATTATGAATATCAAGGCAAAGTGTGTTATTGCCTACACTAGTATAGTGTTTATTTTAAATATCTCATCATTCTTTTTTTTTTTTAAACGGAACATTTCTTTAGAACCTGCAACAAATGAAATATTTATATCTTTATATGAAATGTTCTGTTCTTACCAACCCTAGTTACATTAATACTGTATCCAGTATATTTTTAAAGCAGACATGATATATGATCCTTTTTTTTTTTTCTTCCCTCCAGGAGATACACGAATTGTTCGATCATATCACATCCAGTTCTTTGGCAGTGAGGCAGAAAGAGGTTGGGTGAATGAACCATCTCTGATGATTTTCGAGGGCAAGATGAAATTTTTAGAGATGGTTCAGCAGGAGCAAACCAAGCGAAAAAAGGGTAAAAGTGCCTACAATCCTTTCAAGATCAACATTTCAAGGCGTCATGCATGGAACATTGCGGTAGAGGAAGCAGAAATAGCTATGAATTTGTCCAGAGAAGAGAGGAATGTGCAATATGTTTTTGACTATATATTTGTAAATGACTTGATCAGAGAGCAGCAAAGACTAAAAATGGAGCTTCAGAAGACTGGAGAATTGCTCAAGGATGAATCACCTGCTTCAAAGCCCAGACCTGGTGAAAAGCGAAAACGGGTCTCTTCGGAGAGAGACAGTGTGACACAAAATTCAGATAAATATAAAAGACGGAAACTGAACATTTCCACCTCACCTGTGAAACCTTTTGGAGCAGAATCTTCTTTCGATACATACTATGCAAACCATAGGAGCTTGGTGATTGAGCAGCACCCAGATTGGAGCACAGCTCTTGTATTTGAGTACCTGCGTCAGAAATGGGAGTCTGAAAAAGTCAGAACCTCAAAGCCTGCCAAATGTGGCTCCTCAGGAACTGCAGATGACAGCAGAAACTCCAGCTGTGTTGGTGCTCCACATGAACATTCTTCAGGTATGTGGTATTTTCTAGTATATAATCCAGAAATGTCCAACACACTTCCCACTTTCCTATTCCAGCCCCCTTTATTTCAGGAAGACAGAGATCTTTACTACTTTGGACTGTTTTTTTACAAACTTTTGAAACAATTCATAAGTTAGCACATTTATGCTTCTGGGCTCAGATGACAGCGTCAGACCTGAAGTGTCACCAAGAATAGCCACACAAAGCCAGATCTTCACGGAGAGCTTAGGAATCTGTACACCAAACTTCCAGCTTCTGTTTGTCTGCTCAGACTCCAGTGACTGAGTCCTTCATAAATGTTACATTTTTGCTGACTCTATGACTCCATCCAAAATTATTTCATACACTGGCTCTTTTAGTTTTTCTATTGCCCAGCTCTGACTCTTCTGTTTGAAAATATAGGCTTGACTTTACCAAGCACTGGTTTATCAGTTCTGGTGCTGGTGCTGCCTTTCAGTTGCATTCGTCTTTGCTCACAAGTTAGCTCATTAAACATAAAAGTTTACTGTATTTATTTGTGATCTCGTGAAATGTGTTCTCTTAATATCTTGGCTTTGATACTTCACAATCGGAACTTCAGATCCTACATTTCTATTATTTAATTAGCAACACAGGATGCTGACTTTTTCTGGGTTTATCACTGCATTGTTATCCTCACACCAGCTTGTTATCTGGTCCACTGGGGCTTTGCTGAGGTTGTATTGGACAGACTGCAGGAAAATGAAGAGCGGGAATGGAAGAACAATGTAGTTGTGAAGAGACTCCTGGATCTAGGACAAATTCAAGGCAGGAACTGTGTGGCAGAAAACGCATTGTAAACAACCAGCATTTGACAGGAACTATTAGCAAACATACTCTTGGATTGATGTGGCTGAGCATATATGGAGTTGTCCTAAATGCAGTGAAGCCGGAGTCTGAATTTTGAGCTTTGTAATCTGTGTTTATTACTAGGCCTAATCATGCATGTGCAGATAATAAATTTGACTAACTTTCATTTATTCTTGAGATTCAGAAATAAAGGAAGTGATTCTTTTGTCTATTTACTTTTCAGGCAGCTTAAAACAAAACAAACCTGATTCGCAGTTGTTAAAATTGTTGCATGGGGATGGCCATAAAGCAGATTCTTCAAGGCAAGGAAACGGAAGTCAGGCAAGAACTATAATTATAATTCATTGTTTGGCTGTGAATTTTGAGTTCAGGCTTGTAGAAAAAAAACTGCTGGGAGTTTATGTGTGTATGCTTGTGTATTACACACCCACGCTAGATAACAAGGATTTCACCTCTTACAGATCTTTATCTGTCATGCTTTTTGTCATCTGATATTTGATTTTGAAAAAATAGCTTTAATTATATCTTCTTTTTTTTTTTTTAAGTGTTTTGTTTTTTTCAAAATCTCTCATCCATCATTTCAGTTATCCAAGAGGTCATTTAGAAGTTACATCTTGCATTCCCCCAGTTACATTTGTGCTGATCACTTCATTGTCCATGAGCAGCTTCCAAAAAACACTTTAGGCTGTAGATAACACTTTATATTCTTTTTTTTAAAAATCTTTTCAGTTTTTTTTCCTTCATTCATTTTCAGTATCAAATCTTGTTTCCACATCTACTGTTTTTGTTGTCTGATGCAGGCATAAGTCAAAACATCATTTTATTTTTGTGTTTCCAGGTAAAGCTTGTTATCACCATTTATCATTTCCCACAGTTGTGTTATAACTAGTATTTCTGTTAAATTTTTTTAAAGTGGCTTTTAGCAAATCTTTAGAACCTGCCCAATGGGCAAAATGATAAAATCAAGAGTTTCAGTCTTACTTAGCAGTTGCTTTGTTAAACACTTGAGTTATTTTATAGAGAATGGTATGCCACATTACTACCTACTATCAGTCTGTTACTGCTTATTTCAGGGAATCAATAATTCACAGTTACCTTTCACACCTGAGTGACTTCTGATACAAATATATCAGGTTAAAATAAGGACTTTGATCATGTGTGTATATTTTATAACACTTTTACTGGGGATGAAGATGCTGTTAAGCAGTTAGTGACCCATAGTTGATATGCTAGCATCAGGGTTAGTGAACCATAGCTGACCAAAACACTGTCCCACCTCTCCATTGGTACCTCCATTAACAGGCCTAGCCTGTCCTTAATTGGGCAGGGATCGCCACAGTCCCCATGGTGGTGGAGTCTGCTAAAGAAGCATTGAACACCCCCTGCATTTAGCTGTATTCCTGGACTGAAAAAATAGCTGCATAACCCGCTCCTGCACCAATACGATGCCGTAGCCCAACACTTCCACAGCATTGGCTGCAAAGAACACCAATTTGCAGTTGCAGGGAGATAGACCGGACAAGACAAGATAACACTTTACTATCTGTTTCATAGTACAGAATTGATTGTACTTCAGACTGTTTCATAGATATTCTGAGTAAATTGTTTAATCGATGGTTTATAACTTTCAGGTTAGTTTGCCCCGTAAGAAAGGCCGTCCCCCAAAGACTGTTCCATTGGGAAAAGAAACTGAGATGGATGCTTCTTCATCCCTCAGTGCTAGTACAGAATCAGCTAATGGGGCGCTTGAGTTGGGAGAGGACAAGGGAAAACTTAAGTTGGCAGCATCTACTATTTCGGTGCGAAAAGCAGGCCAAGAACCTGATTCACAGGGAATAGAGGTAAAGTATTACATTTGTTGTTTCTCCATTTATTGTTGTAAATCAGATGAGTGAAACATACAGTATTTTCAGCCTTGTATTTAACCTCTTGACAGTTTTGTTTTTCTGTTTATGTAACCACATAGCATCTGTTTTAACCTACTGTTTTTAAGCACTTGATGGGTTGAAGATGCTGTTTGATCTGGCAATTGATGAGTCATAACTGAAATGCTGGCATAACTGAAATGCCGGCATCAGGATAGGCAGGCCACAGCTGACTGAGACCCTGTCCCACCTCTTCGATACCCCCCAGTAACAGGCTTAGTCTGACTAAGGAGGACAGGAATCAAGAAAAATATCAGCCAGACTTGTACAGTTCTTGAGAATGAAATTGGTTTATGAAAATTGTTTTAATATGTATTGCCATATTTTTTTCAGTTTTTTTTTTTTTATAGTAGAGTGTGTGGAGATAGTACTGGAAAATTTATTTTCTTAATCACTAGAAAAGAGGAAAGACCCAAAAGGATAAGGAGCCTTATGAGCTAGAGATATTCAAGCTGAATTCTACCTGCAAAATTGAGAAAGACAGTGTCTGTGCTGTGTGTGAGAAGAATGGGGACGTCCTTCAGTGTACTGGACCTTGTGGACAGCATTTCCATGCATTGTGCATCAGCTCGGAGTCTCGGCCAACACCTGCTGAGCAGTATTTATGTGCTGAATGTACTTCAGGTATATTAAATCTCATATTTTGTGCTGTAATTGTGAAATGCTTTTTTGTATTTTTTCTTTACCGTTATTTATATTTAGCTAGTCTGCAAACAATACAGTAAGTTTGCAGCTTATGATGTTGTCACCTTCTGAGTGAACAAGGAAAGCCAGCACATCCAGTGTCACAAAATGAGCTATGAAAAAAAAAGATGACTACAAGTACTTGCTCTAATTTTTTAAATAGTTTTTTTTTACATAATCCCTGTGTACAATTAGACTCTTATCCCATCAATTCCTTGAAAGAATGTTTCATCAAAGTATGTTTCCGGCTGCTGTCACAGCCACTGAGTTACCTCCATGGCAAAGTCCCCATCATCTTGGAAATGGTGACCACCCAGGTGATTTGTCCATTTGAATTTCTGGACCCAATTATACATGGCATTTTTTGACATACGCTTTTCACTCTGCACTTTCAAGCATTCCTTCACACACTTCCTCTATGCTCAGTCCTTAGGCCCATCAGAGAACGCACAACTGTACACAGTTCTTCTCATGTACATGCATGTAACACACTTGCATTGTTAAAGTGGTTGCTTTTAAATAACCATGGCATGCTGTGATATAGCTTTGGTTCTGATTTTGCACCAGTTGGTGGTGCTACATACTGCCAAAAAGTGATAGGTGAATTTTCAGTTTATGCTTATTTGCAGCTTATTTATTGACTTGCTCTTGTAACTGCTATCAGTTATTCACCAGTGTTTTCTCATTCATAATGTAGTGAATTGTAATATCTCCCCAGGCAGTCATACCTGTTTTTCATGCAAGAGGACTGATATGGAGACCATCAAATGCTCCGTTAATTTGTGTGGTAAATATTACCATGAGGATTGCATTAGAAAGTATCGTCTTTCTCGCGTAGAGAACAAAGGATTTATTTGTCCACTCCACACCTGCGCAACTTGTGCGGTGGATAGCGTGAAGAATCCAAAAGCAGTAAAGGGTAGGTTTTCAGTGTTCTTTTGTATTTATTGTTTATTTTGCTACGCATTAGGTTTTGTTATAGCCGGAGGTGGGGTGGGGGATACACTCTCCACTCCAATGGCATGTGTCTCAAATAGCTTCTGACAGTCAAGTCCAGCTCCTGGCCTTCTCAGGGCAGAACTGTTCAAACTGACAGGAGAAGGGGTGAAGGCAAATATCTGGCACTTGAAAACCAGACGCTTCGGGTAGATGAGAGTCATGTTTGGTAGCTCATCTACCGCTGCTGGCGAGGCTCTTCAGCTGCCATGTGTGGAATGGAGCTCCTCCCAGCCAGCGAAGAAAGGTGCACATGGGGTTTCCACCATTGTGGAAAGGGTGAAAGAAAGGTTTGAGCGAAGTAAACAGTAGTCAAGTCATGGCACTTCTGGTCTGGAGGTCGGCCACGTCCTATGTGCACTCATGTCAGGCGAAATGCCTGAACCGTCTTAACCCAGAAATTAAGACATTGCTGGTGAGATTCTTCGGATGCCGCGCGTGGTGTGAAACTCCCGGCCAATGAAGAAAGTGTGAAAAGGTGATGGGAAGGATAAAGTGAAGCTTAGTCAGTATGTCCAGAGGTCTTGCGGCGAGAGCTACTCATACCATGGCACCTCTGCTCTAGAGGCCGGCCACGTCCGATATACACCCATACTGGTGAAATATGCCTAAACCGGCTTAAACCAGGGGTGAAACTTGATGGCTACTCATGTCACGGTACCTCCGCTCTAGAAGTCGTTCACGTCCTAAACACGCCCAAACTGGGATAATATGCCTAAACTGGCTCAACCCATGGGTGAAACCTACTAGTGGCGAGGATTCGTCCTTCTGGATAAAAAGCTCCGAACCTGGTCACAGCTAGGAAGGGTAGCAGCCACGACCACAAAGTGCTGAAATCGGAGACACTGGACCAGTGCAGTCTAGGTAGGCAACCACCTCTCACCCAGCAGGGATGTATGCGTATCCTAATCATGCTGAGGTTTTCCGGTGAGAAAGTACAACTCTGGACTGGATGGGCAACCACCTCTCACCCAGCGGGGATATACTGATATCCAAAACACGTCAAGGTTTTCCTGTGAGAAAGTCCAACTCTAGATTAAACTGGTGCAACAAAAACCACGGTGTCATGCAATCCCACTTCGGAGACCCACGAAGAATACAGGCTCAAGCCCTGTGATACTCTGAACCTCTTGTGGTCCTGTCGGGGATCTCATGTGGTCCTTTCAGGGACCTATCGAGGACCACGGGAGTAAATTCAGGAGCATCACAGGGCAGTCTTGGTGGTAGAAGCAAACGAAGAAAAAGAGCTCCACAGTGGTGGGTGTAATTATACCAGCATGGCTTTTTTTTTTTTTTTTGGCCAGACTGCCCAAGCAGTGTTCCAGCACCTTTTTTTTTGTGGAAACTGAAATTTTCAACATTTTGTCTGTTGTTGAATATGGCACTTTCAGTTTCAGTATGCTCATTTGGGGAGGGGAAAGGTCACATCCTGGCATCATTCTTTATAGAAAAATAGCTCTGTGTACAGCCTGAAGTACAGATATATTTTGGTTAGTTTCTAATCTTAGATTTGTATTAGGTTTTTGTGTATGAAACAGTCCATTAAAATCCAAAAGGAATGACAGATCTTCGGAAGATGGCAAAGACATTTGGATTGTTATTACTGTGCATGAGGCAAGACTAAAGCAGAAGGCTTAAATAGAGGATGAAGTGTCTGTGTTCTAATGATTGTGATTGTTCTGTGGTATGTTTTGAGTAGGCTAGGAGTGGGTGTTATTGTAGGTTGTATCATTTTTGTCATGTATGGAGTTTAAGGAGAAATAATTTCATTTCTTAACCTTTCTAAATTTCCTTGTATCTTATATAAATTGTCTTTCATTAGCTAGCCTGCTAGTTTCTGACACACTTATTGAATTAGAAGTGTTTGTAATGGGATTAAAGTGCGTAATAATACATTGTAATCATACATGATATTTTTTTTTAGTTTTATATATTTGTCTAAAATTAAGATTTTCTTATAATTAGCTTCTAAGCAACTGTCTGAAATAGTACAGTGCTTTTTTTAAAAAAAAAATTGTTAATATTCATTTTGAATGCATACAAATCATGTATTTGCTTTGCAGGCCGATTCTATCGCTGTGTACGTTGCCCTACAGCATATCATGTTGGAGACTTCTGCGTTGCTGCAGGCAGTGTGAACCTGGCTGGCTCTCACATTGTGTGCAGTGACCACTTTGAGCCAAACAGATCTGTGAGCTGCCACTCTCGTCTCAATATCACCTGGTGTTTCATCTGCAGCAAGGGTAATAAAAATTCTAGTAATAAAATTCTAGCTGTTAGGTTGTTATCAGAATATACTTTCCTGTTTTCTTCGTTCATCTGTCTGTTTCATTTCTTTGAAATTGATGTTTCTAGTGCCCATTTATTCACTCCTTAAATGATTTTGTTTAATTAATTCATCATAGGCTTTTTTCTTTGTCTCTCAGTTATCCAGTATATTTGAGAATACTAATTGCTAGAGTTGTTTTGATTATAGACATTGATAAAGAGTAGAGTAATTACTCTTCAGAAGTTCATGTCATTTATTTGCAGAATGTCTTTGTGGTTCAGTACTTATTACAGCTTGCGGCAAGATCTTGCGAGGAAAATACTAACATAAGAACTGTGCCTAATACCAGCACATATGTCAGTTAGCAAGAAATAATAATTAGAATATAGACTGTAACAAAATTAAAATTCATAAAGCAAAAAATGTTCATGTGGTGTATGATTTATAATACAAATAAAATGACAGCTCATAGGACTTTAAAATTAAAATGAGGAAAACACTTGTGCCTGCCAGACATTGTGAACAGACTTTGTCAGCAGTTTCAGGTAGACCACTGCTTGAATCACACATGATAAATTTGCTGTGTGAAATTAAAAACACTATCTAGATGAGAAAAGTCTTTAGTACATTGAGACTAGAGAAGTCCATTTTGCTAACAACATTTTTTAAGTCTAGGATTAAGCACTTACTTTTTTCTGTGGAATATATGTACTTGTGCTGAGAACCTCCCTTCAAGGACAAAGAAGCTAAAGACTCGCCCAGAGTGTCATAATAATGATCACAAAACTACCAACCTTCTTTTTCTTTTTTCCCTGATGTCAGTTCAATTATGTACTTGATCTGAGTCATAACATTGGTGTTTTTTTTTTTTTTTCTTTTAAACTTGTTGAAAGGTGGCACTCTGCTGTGCTGTGAATCTTGTCCGGCTGCTTTCCATGCAGAGTGTGCTGAGGTCGACAAAACTCCTGAAGAGGCTTGGTTCTGTGAGGATTGTGCTTCAGGAAGGAAGCCTCTTTATGGAAACATTGTCTGGATCAAAGTGGGAAGTTACAGGTGAATACTGTTAATCAGATAGTATGTTCTGTGAGATTGCAGGATGTCATGAGGAAACTGAAACTGGTAGTTATCTACATCAGCAGTTCTCAGACCCTTTTGCTGCACAGCCCACATTTAAAAGTCAAACATTTTTGTGGCCCACTAATAAAGTGCTTTATATTTGCAAGGTATAAATCTAATTTTATAAAGTATTATGTAATATTTTCTCTACATGTTTAACTGCATATTCATTGCTACACAAATGTTCTTTTCATTTACCTTAAAGATACCACTGTTTCCAGTTGGATAGCATGTCTATTCTGGCTGGAATTTGTGACAAACACACTCGAAGATCGTCCTCCACATTCATTCTTGAACGATATTTGGTTTTCATGGCAATCAGTGCAGAAAATTAAACTTCACAGCCGAGTGTATTAGGAGATGCTTGTGTTCTGCACCTGATTCAGTAAAGTTGAAGAAATAATTGACTGTTCACTGTTCTAGTTTTTATGAAGTTTACAATCTGAATGCAGTCTTCTAGTACAGATCCTAGAGTTTCATTCAACTTGTTTGAAACAAGTTCTTCATGATGGATCATGTAATGGGTGCCTACAGCCTTGGGTGACACTTACTTTATGGGAGTAACAACACCACTGTTGTGGCCAGTCATTGTGACAGCACTGTTGGTGCAAACACTGATGCAATTCATTCACTGCAGTCCAAAATTTGTGAAAAAAATTGTTTAAAACATGAAATATTCCATCGGCCGTCATTCTTGCTGGCAGTGGCTTGCAAAAAAGAAATTCCTCTTGCATACTATTTTGCCAACAATAGCGAACATAAACAGCTATGACTCACTGGCAATATCAGTTGATTCATCTAGCTGAACTTAGTAGATTGTAATCATTCAGTTAGCTGTGCAACAATGTCCTCGGACATTTTAGATATTCTTCTGTGGACAGTATCATTCGAGATGGGAATGGTTTTCAGTTTTGTAGTGTATTCTGAGCAGAACAATACGTCACAAATCTCAACAGCAGCTGGCACGATAAGATCTTCAATTGTGTTCAATTTCTTTGATTTTGCGATTCTCTGGGCAGTCAGGTACGATATATTAAGAGCTTTTTCGTTGAGAGTGGTTTTTGCTTTTAACACTGTCTTCTATTTACTACTTGTATATTCCTCAGCTTTACATTCCAAAAATTCTTTGGTTTTTATTCTGTAGATCTGGATGTCTTGTTAGATGATGAAGCAATTTCGTCGGCTTCACTGCCTCATTAGAGAGGGTTTGCAAACAAATAATACACTGTGGCAAATTTTGGTCATTTGTTGATGGAACAAAACCGTACTTAATATACTCCACATCACATTTTCGAGTGTATTTAGTTTTCTTACAAGTATCAATGTTAACGTCGTCTTGATCACAGTGACTTTCTCTGCCACTACTATCAGCTTGTTTGCGCGAAGTCGAAAGCTTACGTTTCACATATCGATCCATTTTAGTGCCTAAAGTTTTAAAGTTTAAACAATAAAAAAGGCTGTCTGAAAAGTCTCTACAATCACTATGTGGGTAACTGGAATCCGTTGATTAATCCCATACGAATTACACACAGCACCAAGACTGAATAGCGGCTCTCAAGCCAACAAAGTATGATTTTTAAACTAAAACACAATTGCTGAGAATTATATTTCACTTTTGTTCTCTTGCACAATCTACACCAATTATTCTCTAAAATCTAAAATTACATTGTAAAACTGCACGGTCAGAAAGATGCCGGAGTCGCACTTCAAAAGCAATGCTGTCTTTTTATGTATGTCATATTTCTGTTTGATGCTGAAAAAAATGCTGTCTGGATCATCTTTTCTCCAATACCCGCACTGTGGACATACTAATAAAGTCACCTACAATTCTGCGACTTGCATCTGTGCAGTCTGCCGTTACGCATTGTGTGAAAAATGCAGAATAATTTTTTATTGTATTAATTTTTTCTCTTTTTTTTTTTTTAGCTGCTTTGAGACTTCAGTGTGGCCCACACTACTCTCTGTCACAGCCCACCTTTGGTTCCAGGAACCACATGGGTTAAACTCGCTATTCATCTACACCTAACATTCTCTTCTTCAACAGTTATAATCCCTCTCCACTAAGCTCCACTCCCTTCTCACTTGTTACACATAGTTCAGAACAACCTCCTCACAACATCACATTACAAACCCTCTATCCTAAATCATCTATTTCACCTTCTCCTGGCTAGGTTAACATTGTACTACTCTCTCTCTCCCCGCCATGGTTTCCCCATCCACCACTCCCAGTTATGACCCACCGACCACATATCACAGGACTCCATTTAAACAGTCTCTGTACCCTACCATGCTCATTTCTGACACACAGCATCAGACAAGGCCACATCTTCTTACAGTTATAGCTAAGTGCTCTATTCGTTATTTTTTTTTCTTTTTAAATAGCATTCATGTGAATCTATACTTTATCTCCTTTCTCAGTTTCTTCATCCTGAATGTTTTGTATATGATTAAGACTCATGCCAAAATGTCACAGCTTTGTAATCATTAAGTAAAAAAGCTGCTCCTAAGTTTTTTTCCTAGTTTATACATTTTGGTATCACAGCTTTACTGCAGTGCTTCATGTATAGTTGTATACTTATACACTAATTATTATGTGTCACAAATTCTGTAATTCATCTCTGTTTTTCATCATGACCAAAGGGCCTCTTCTGTAGGGGTCTGGGGTTTGGCCAGATTCTTTTCTTGAGTGGGTTGTGTAACTGACATCTCTGGAAGATATGATATTGTAACTGTCGCTCTTTGCCACAGACACATAGATCTGTTAGGCCAATTTTCAGCTTCTGATATGGATGTTGTCTCAGCCTGCAGTGTTCTGTTCTCAGTAGGAAGATTACACTTGGTCGTTTTTTTAGAGTTTATAGATGGTGGCCGGGCGAGATTTGTCATCCAAGACATGTACCTATGAATATACAAGAGAAGCCTCATCAAGTCGGCGAGTTCCCCGTCAGATTTTTTGGTTCACATGATTACTACTGGATCCACAAAGGAAGGTTTGTGGAAGTTGTGTACACTGGGGAACAGTATTCAGAGTTCAGTATTTTATTATTTAAAAAAAAAATTTTTTTGTTTTTATGAGTTTTTTTTTGGGGGTGGGAGGATAAAGACTGCCCAGTGTAGCAGTCATTGATGCATAGCTGATGTAGCAGTCATTTACTCAATAGCTGGCTGCTTGCATCAGGGTTGGCAAGCCATAACCAACTAGCATCCTATAATTAGTGTATAAGTATACAACTATACACAAAGCACTGCAGTAATGCTGTGATACCAAAATGCATAAACTATGAAAAAAAAATAGGAGCAGCTTTATTATTTAACGATAACACACTTGTGACGTTTCTGCGCAAGCCTTCTTCAAACAGAAACAAACAGGACAAAGAATCAGAGAGAGGAGACAAAGTATAGATTCACATCAAGCTTATGTAAACGAAATTTTAAAAAATGAAAAAATTAATGAAAAGTTGTAACTGAAACTTATCTCAGTCCTTCCTGGTGATATTTAGATGTTCCTGAATACACACAAGCGATACTTTTGTGTCTTTACAAGGACTGAGATAAGTTCTCATTCATTTACAATTTTTCATTAATTTTTTTCATTTTTTGTTATTTCGTTTACATGAGCTTGATGTGAATCTATACTTTGTCTCCTCTCTGATTCTTTGTCCTGTTTGTTTTTGTTCGAAGAAGACTTGCGCTGAAACGTCACAGGTGTGTTATTGTTAAATAATAAAGCTGTTCCTACTTTTTTCCTAGTTTATACACCTAGATTCCTGTCCCACCTCTCCTTAGGTGCCCATAATAACAGCTCAGTTTAGTCAGCGGTGTGAGGATCAATATAGTCCCCATAGTAATGGAGTATGCAAAATAAGCATTGCATGTCCCTGCTTTTTAGCTACATTCCAGGTCTGTAGAAATAGTTGCTGTAATCCACTCCTCATTTAACACATTGTGTGTGTGTCCCAACACTTCACCACATCAGCTGCAGAGAACATCCTTCTTGCATTCCAAAGAGATAGAACAAGATATAAATGTGTCACGATAGTTCATGTGTTGCATGTTCTTTGTAGAATCTCCATGTAACTACTAACATCAGTTTGACAGGTGATACATTGGCAGAGATCTTGTAACAGATGCACAGAGTCAGATTAGGAACAGGTTAATGTGGTGTTTCTGACCTCACGTGATGAACCTAAGAAGCATGCTTCTCAGCAGGCTGCACCACCAGAGGAGCTTGTTTATCCCTACCATACATCCCAGCAGAAGTAGCAGGACAAGCTGCTTGTGGGAGCATCATTTGATAGCAGAATAAGGGTCTGCTGAAGCTGTCGCATCTCTAATATATCATCCTTGCCGTTTGCTAACAAAAAATATTTTGTTCAGAAATGAGTCTTCTTCTTTGCATAAAGTTTAAAAAATACATGTGCACACATTGATACATTTTGAACATAGAAGGAAAGAAGTTTCTTCTTTTTTTTTTAACCAAATAAACATAATAGCAATTTTGGAGACATTAATTACAGTGAAAATTTTCTTTAAAAATGTTACATAACACATGCATTTTCATATTGTAGTTGAAACTTAAAATGTGAGAAGAATGTTTTGAGGGGGGTGGGGGAGAGAACTACCTAACAGATGGACAGGATGAGTGAAATAAGTGTAGGCCAAGGAAAATCAGCTTTCCTGTAGGTTCTAAGGACTGCAGACGCGCCACAAACAGCCTCTGGCAGTCAAGTCCAGCTCCTGGCCTTCCCGTGGCAGAACTGTTTAAACTGACAGGAGAAGGGGCGAGGGCGAATATCTGGCGCCTGAAAACCAGTTACTTAGGGTAGATGAGTGTCACGTTTGGTAGCTCATCTGCCGCTGTTGGCGAGATCTTCAGCTGCCGTGCGTGGAGCGGTGCTCTTCCCGGCCAATGAAGAAATGTGCAAATGAGGTTGCCGCGCAGCATCACTGCGGAAAAGGTGGTTGAAAGGATAAAGCGAAGCAAACAGTCAAATCACGGCACCTCTGGTTTGGAGGTCGGCCACGTCCTGAGTGCAGTCATATCGGGTGAAATGCATGAACCGGCTTGTCCCAGAGGTTAAGACACTGCTGGCGAGACTCCTCAAATGCCGCGCGTGGAGTGAAGCTCCTCCCGGTTAAGGAAGTAAATGCGGAAAAGAAATAAAGGTTGCTGTGCGGAGCCGATGGGAAAAGGTGGTGGAAAGTGAAGTTTAACCAGTATGTCCAGTAGTATCGCTACGAGAGCTATACCACGGCACCTCTGCTCTAGAGGCCGGCCATGTCCGAAATACACCTACACTGGTGAAATATGCCTAAACCGGCACACACCACGGGTGGAACTTGATGGCTAGACATGTCATGCCACCTCCACTCTAGAGGTCGGTAACGCCTGATAAACACCCATACTGGTGAATTTTGCCTAAACCGGCTCATACCAGGGGTGAATCTTGAAGGCTATGCATGTCACAGTACCTCTGCCCTAGAGATCGGTCTCGTCCCAAACACACGCCCATACTGGGATAATGCCTAAACCGGCTCAACCCAGGGGTAGAAGTCACTAGTGGCGAGACCCTAGACTAAACTGGTGCAATGAAAACCACGGTGTCACGCAATCCCGCTTCCGAGACCCTCCAAGAATACAGGCTAAAGCACTGTGATACTCTGAACCCCTTGTGGTCCTTTCGTGGATCTTGTGTGGGCTATTTTGGACCACACAGGGGACCACGGGACCTAACGAGGACCACAGGCGTGAATTCAGTAGGTTCACAGTGCGGTTTTTGGTGGTAGAAGTGAACGAAGAAGAAGAAGAAGACTAGTGGCGAGGATTCGTCCTCCTGGACAAAAGCTCCATCCTGGTCACAACTAGGAAGGGTAGCGGCCACGACCGCAAAATGCTGAAGTCGGAAACACTGGACCAGGGAAGTCTAGATAGGCAACCACCTCTCACCCGGCGGGGATGTTTGCGTATCCTAATCACTCTGAGGTTTTCCGGTGAGAAAGTCCAACTCTGGCCTGGGTGGGCTACCGCCTCTCACCCAGCGGGGATGCATTGATATCCTAAACACGTCGAGGACTTCCGGTGAGAAAGTCCAACCCTAGACTAAACTGGTGCAATGAAAACCACGGTGTCACGCAATCCCGCTTCCGAGACCCACCAAGAATACAAGCTAAAGCACTGTGATACTCTGAACCCCTTGTGGTCCTCTCGTGGATCTCGTGTGGTCTATTTTGGACCACACAGGGGACCACGGGACCTAACAAGGACCACAGGCGTGAATTCAGAAGGTTCACAGTGCGGTTCTTGGTGGTAGAAGTGAACGAAGAAGAAGAAGAAGCTTTCCTGTAGAAGTGTTGTGATACTCTAGTGGCCCATCAGATTCTTTAGCTGTAAAAAAAAAAAAAGGGCCTAACTGTTGCTGGTCCTGGGGAGCAGATTCGTTATACTCAGGGCATGCCCATATGTGTTTGGCCTTTGACATCAGGGTGTCCTTCAGTGTTTTTAGAGAAATGATTGCAATGTTGTGTTGGTTGTGTATTACACAAGATCTAGCATTTAGTTGGGATTTGCATCCACTGTCTTTGGCTGTATGTGAGTCAGTTGTGGTAGGTGGTTTGGTGTAAATTGCTTTTTGATCATTCCGCAGTTTTGATGGATTTGTATATGTCCGATTTGTCCATTTTGATGAGACCCTCTGGTTCGACTCTTTTTGCTAGCTGGTCAGCGTTGTTGTTTTTGTCCACTCTGGCATGGCCTGGACAGTATATCTATGTGATGTTTTTGATATGCCAGTTATCAATTTTTTTATAGCCATTTACTTATTATGTCTTTGTGTTCCACTTTTCTCAATAGGCTTTGAGGGCGATCAGATAGTGAGCAGTTTTGATGCCCTTATTTCAGAAAGAAATATTTTTTAATTAAGGGGGGAAAAAAACTTAATTCCTTGAGACTAGTTAACATTTCGTGTGTTAAATTACCTTTTGTAAATTTCATGTAGCAGTCAAAATATAATGAGGGTGAAAAAGTAACATCTGAATGAAATGAAATTGGTAAATGAAAGTGTAATTGTTTTATGCAGAGTGTCTTGACATTATAACTTGTATTTTACCATTGACTGTATAAATTGACAGAACTCCAGATCTTGGTTCTGTGAGGATTGTGCTGCTAGAAGGAAGCCTCTTTACATAAAGATAAAATAACTGCAGTCATATGTTCTTTATTTCATGCTTTTTAGAGCTGTCATTTTGTTACTTTTCCTTTCAAACATGGTGGTTGAATTGTGTGCATACAAAAAATATTTATATGGTCTTACATGTTGTTTGATAGGGTTAAGATTTATACATCTTACATCCTTCCTGTGCCATTAAACATCACATAGGGCTCACATGGTAGTTCACCAAATTTTCCTGTTTTTAACAAGCTTTTCAGCCTCATCAGGGGATGATGTTATGCCCACTAAACTGACTTCTCTTAACAATGTCCTCTTTAGAGGTTCACGTGGTCGACCTCTTTTTTCTTTGGCCTGTCGTGTTCCACTTGATAGCTTGTTTTGGGATTCTCTGATTGTTTCTTCTCATCATGTGACTGAAATATGTCCATCACCTTTTTCTAGTCACTCATGAGACAGGTTTTTATTCGCTTATCTGCCTTATCTCTGTGTTTTTCTTAAATTCATTCCACTTTATGCAGAGTATTTTCCTTAGGCATTTGTTTTCAAAAGAGTCTAATATATTATCTATTTCTTTAGTTGTTTTCCGGTTTTCACATGCATAAATCAGGGTGGATATTACATTTGAATTGAATAATCTTAACTTGGTTTTTGTGCTTATAACTTTTGAATGTAAAATTTATAAAGAAGGGTTAAATATAGCATAGATTTTTGTCATGATGGCCTCTTGATGTAAGTCATTGATATTGTTGCAGGGTATTTCTGTTTGAAGAAGGAGATGGAGGAAGCAAAGAAGGTTCATCTAGGGGACTGTTTAAGATTTATATGAAAGGTGTTAAAGAAGCTACAGAAGCATTCAAGCTGTGGATGGCTGCCAAAGCCAAGAAGGTTGAGCAGGAGCAAGAACGCAGTGATAAGAAGCCCGCACCATTTAAGTTCATTAAGGTAGCTGCTCTTAAGTTTACTACTGAACTTTATTTCATGTAGATTTTTATATTAGATCTGGTTCTGTACAATATTAATATAATAAGACTGGGTAAGCTTTTTTTTTTTTTTAGAAGCTATCCTTATATAATTATGATTATCACTGGCTGCTTATAAGTGTCAGCTGTGTAGATGATTAAATTGTAATAGTTTGCTTTATTAAAAGAAAATGCTCAGTTAAGTAAATTAGCCATTAACTTTCATCTGAAGAATCCTTTCATGACCCTTCTGACTCTAAGAGATCTCTTAATGCTACACCATCTTCATATTTTCAAGCAGATCGGAAGAATGGAAGCTAATATTATTTAATTATATTGTTAATGTTCTTGACATCTGATTGCTTTTACAGGGCAGCATTCCTGTTGGAAATGTTCAGATCTACAAAGCTGAACTGCCTGAAATTCCGAGATGTGATTGTCGACCAGACCAGGATGATGCATGTACTACAGAATGTCTGAACAGGGTGATGATGTATGAGTGCCACCCAAGTGTATGTCCTGCCGGCGAGAAATGCCACAATCAGCGATTTCAGAAGCAGCTGTATCCGGAGTGTGAGCCCTTCAAGAGCGAATCCCGAGGATGGGGACTCCGGTGCTTGGAAGATTTGAAAAAGGCATGTAGCATTAGCACGCTGGCTGGGCTTCTGGTCATATAGTCTTCTTCTTCTTCTTCGTTCGCACTGTCTGTCTATATCTGCAGTCCTGTCTCTTGGATAAATTTCAGTTTTTTGTAACTCATGTATGGAACCGTAGAGCTTATCTTCTTTAGTGGTTTCACTGGGCCAGTAATTATTTCTCAGTGTCTCGTAGTTGATGCAGTTCTGGAGGATATGTTCCACGGTTTGGGGCACCTGGGCACATGTACATAGATTAGTAGTACCAACCTTAAACTTTGTATACATATGACTTCGGAGTCGGCTGTGTCCTGTTCGGAGACGGAAGATGGTGACTTGTTCCTTTCTGTTTAGCATGTGATAGTCATCATGTGGTGGTGTTTGTGGCTTCCTGTAGGTTTTTATCATGCTTTTCTTCTGATTATAGGTGACTGGTATGTCTGGTTGCTCCATTTCAGTGCCCTCTTTGGCCAGATGGTCAGCTTTCTCATTGCCTGGTATCCCACAGTGGGAGGGAATCCATTGCAAAGTGACTCCATGTTGTAAGCCAATTTTTGACAAGGCATCCTTAAGGTCTGGTAGTTTGTTGCACTGAAGAGCCTCCAGTACTGATCTTGCATCTGTGAGAATTACTACAGGACATGTATCAATTCTGGAGTCTGATAGTTTTTCAACTGCAGCAATAATTGCCCTAACTTCTGCATCAAAGTTGTTGCAGTATTTACCAGTGGGTATGGAAATCTTGTCAATGGTGTTGTTTGGATATTCAATATATGCTCCTGCCCCACCATTCTTTATGGCATTATGTGCAGATCCATCTGTATACACACGTATCCAGGTGTCACATGGATATTTGTCATCTAGAACACTAAGTGTGGCTGTTGATCTTACAAGACTGCTCTGCATCTCACCATTCTGCACACCTTTCACTTCAGTCTGAATAGTTATTTGTGTATAATCTGCTTCTTTCCATTGTGTATGCTCTGGTACAGATGATAATGGAGTGACTACAGTTGGAAGGTCAGGTATCAGCTTACGCATACGCTTGGCCTGATGAATGAAGCTGCTTCTTTTAAGCCGTCCTAATGCCAAGTTATTGAATCTCTCCTTCAGGGGATGGCTTACAGAGCTAAGGAATTTTTCTCCCATGGTCATGACCTTTGTGTCTCTACGTTCCTTTAGCGGTTGAACACCAACTATTTTCTGCATTTCTACTATTGGTGTGGACCTCATGGCACCTGTGATAATCCGTAGTGACTGATTTTGAACCTTGTCTAGATTATGCAGCGTAGTGTTTGATGCTGTGCACCAAGATGTTGAGCCATATTCTAAATGTGGTAGAATACTTTGCTGATATACATTCTTGAGGATTCTTTCACTAGCTCCCCATGTAGTCCCACTCAATTTTCTTAATATGGCTAGTTTTCTTCTGGCTTTTGCTTCTGCACTGTTGATGTGTTGCTTCCAAGTCAGTTTTGAGTCAAGAGTCACTCCTAAGTAAGTGGGTTGGTTGTCCATCCTTAAGGGTATTTCATTTACAAAGATCTTACCTGCTTTCTGTTTAGATGAGAGGGTGAACAGAGTGGTGCTTGATTTCTCTGTGTTGATACTTACACACCATTTGTTTGTCCATGATGTCAAGATGTCTGCTGCTCTTTGGAGTCTCTGTGTAGCAACTGTCGCATATTCATCTGTATGGTCATATAGTAACTTAGGTCATTAATAGTGTAGGACTTGTGGTTAACTGTCTGAAAATAGAGAATATCTACCTGAAAGGCAAAGCACACACCAGATTTTGCTACAAGCACAGCAGGTATGTGATGTATTAAGAATAAATAGGATATTCATGCAAAAGGTAACGGCATGCAAACCCCCAAAAAAATTATTTAAAATGGGATGTTTAGATTAAAAAAAAAAGATTAATCCCTCACCCCCCACACATGCACACACATATATATATATACATATGAATATATATATACACATACATACACACACATATATATATATCACTCAGTTGATTGATGGCTAATGTTTTTTTTTCTTTTTTAAACAATTGTAAATGAGCTTAATATTGTTTTATTCGTAAGTGTATATGGTATATAGGGTAAGGTTGTCAACATTTCTCACATTGGTGAAGGTTTCCTTAAATATTAGTGCATTCTAAGAGGTCAGAAAAACTGCAGCAACTCACAGTGTTTCTAAATGAGATAGATCAAGTCCAGTGGCTTTCATCATCATGTAAAGTGTTAATCATCCGTCATTCAGTGCCTGTCCTATGTTTATGTTTTCCATGTTTTTGTTTTTTTTTTTTTTATCAGGGCCAGTTTGTGCTGGAATATGTTGGTGATCTGATTGATGAGGAAGAGTGTAAAAGGAGGATAGCTCAAGCTCATGAGGATAACATTACTAACTTCTACATGTTGACCCTTGACAAGAACAGGTACCTGGCTCATTTAGTTGTCCTCTGTGTAATCTCTTAACCTTTGATATTTTACCTTTAGTTCTTATGTTCATGTATAGGCAAATGGACCATCAAGTTGGTTTAACTCGCAGTAGTAAAATGCCTTTTGACTGAAGTGAATAAGTCGTGGATTGATTGGGTCTTTTTAAGATTTGCTTCACCATTATTTTTTTCATAAGCAAAGCATATAATAATAGGATAAAAATTAGTGGTAAATAAAATTGTATGATAAAGGTAAAATCCCCAGTTCCATACCATTAAGGCATATTGAGGACATGGTATTAGGCCTGTATTTCCAAGACCTTTGGCACATGAAAGTGTGATGCGACCAGTATCACGCCTGGCCACAATTACCTTCCCAGATTTTTCTAGTACCCATTTTTAAAGGCTGGGTGGACCCAGGGCCTTTTTGGTGTGGTGGTATCAGAAGAAACTCCCTGGTGAGACTTGAATCTGTTAGCACTGGATTATTAGACTGAGCACCTAACAACTCAGCCAACCAGGTCGCCAGTAAAATTGTGGGTTTTAAAAGTTAGGACCGATCCGTAAAGATACGTTTTATTTCTGTTTTCATTGTTTGTTAGTTTTTTACAGCTTTGTACAGTTTTCTGAACTTGAAAGATTTAGAAATATCAATCTCACAAAATTTGCCAATGTTTATTTTCATAATGCTGTGCTGTTGTCATAGGACAGATGATTTCAGAGGATAGCATATGTGCTTGGGCTTTACAAACATTCATGTTGTCCATCATTCAGAACAGTTTCAGAGTTAATTTTTATGAGTTTGCATATTTATTGTAATAAAAATATTTCTGCTCGAAGGAACATGTCCTTACTTTTGGAAAACTCAAAACTATATGTGAGATATTTTTTGTTACACAGATTTTCAAGATTTGTGATTTAAATATTGTTTGGAAACAAATGCTTATATCTGATCATTATAAAAACTCAGTGATTAATGTGTTATTTTGATTTTAAAAGAATCATTGATGCAGGACCTAGAGGCAATTTTTCTCGATTCATGAACCACAGCTGTCGACCAAACCTGGAGACTCAGAAGTGGACGGTAAATGGGGACATTCGAGTTGGTTTTTTTGCACTTTGTGATATTCCGAAAGGTGAATACATTCTGATGAATTTTTGCCTTTATTTCAGTAGATCTTTATTTTGCAAGTAAAAAAATATATTCTAGTTTTTATTGTAAAATACTTTTGCCTATATTTATCTATTGTAATTTTGTTTTTATGACTGCATGTGCTGAGGACCGGTATGAACATGTTATGAAGCATGCGTAACCAGACTGGTTAACTAGTTTCATTTTGATCAGCCTCAAAATAAAAGTGTTGGTGTTTGAAGTTTGTCAGGTTGCATAAGGTTTTATTTCAAAATTTCGAGCTTTTGAAGATGGCAGTCTGATATCTGAAGCTGTATTTTTATACTTTGTACTTGGGTCTTACATGTTATTGAACACCTAATTACTTACTTACCTTATCATTCCCCTTGTACTGTGAAGTGTCGAGGGGAGATGCACTTGGCGTTTTTGGACCAAATGGGTGGCCTCGGTGACAATCATACCATAATTAGTGAGTGTTTCTCTGATACCAACTATCCATCTCTTTCTGGGTATTCTTCTTGATCTACATCCTGTAGTTCTTTGGTTGAAGGCTGGCTGCATGTGTGTCATTAAGTGGCTGAACCACTTGATTCTTTTCTTCTCTGTGTGTTGTAGACATGGTGTAGTTCCTACCACCTGTCCTATGGTGTCATTTCTTAGCTTGTCAAACCTGGTGACATTTGCTGCTTTCCTAAGACATCTCATTTCACATGTGGTTATTTTATTCTGTTGTTTCTTAGTAAGTACCCATGTCTGACATTAGTAGCACAGTGTTGGTAGGAGTACGCTATTAATTAGTTTTCTCTTAGTTTCAAGTGGGATGTTAAGGTGTGTAAGCAGTGGAGATATCTGGTATGCAACAGCATTAGCTCTTTGTGTTTTAACATCAGTTTATTTATCAAGCTTCCCATCTTCTGTGAACATGTATCCAAGATACGAAGGTCATATCGAAAGTCGTGAGCAAAAATTTTTTTAAAATCATAATTTATAGATAGAGAAAATATAAATGTATCAACTTAATCTGCATCCTTTTCTTCACTTTTCAACATAATCTCCATTTCTCTGCACACATTTTTCCTATCGCTCTGCAAGTTTGAAAATACCCTCCTGGTAGAATTCCATTCCAGCTGATTGACGGCATAGACGCACTGCTTTCTGGATGTTCTCTCCTGTGGGACCCAGCGGGCACAAATTTTTCTATAGCCTAGGGTTTTGATCATTTCCTGTACTGCATTGTGTCCTATTCCAATATTTACAGCGATTTCAGATACTGTGACACGTTTGTCTTCTTAAATGATGTTGTCAACCCTTGATGCTCGTGTTTCCATTTTTGAAATGTTTCACCCACCTCCTAACACTGTTAGCACCCATACACACATCTCCATAAGCAAGTTGAAGTCTGTGGTGAATTTCAGCAGTGAAGATCTCCTCTTTAACGAAGAACTAAGAACAGCACATTGACGAAACGAAACTTCAGCACCCGCCAATTTTTTTATGCTCTGCATGGTCACATGACACATGATGGTGACATCATGTGACCTCTACATGAAGTGCAAAGGATGCAGGTTGAGGTGATACATTTATATTTTCTCTATCTATAAATTCTGATTTTTAAAAAATTTTTGCTCACGACTTTTGGTATAACCCTCAAACTCTTTTACTTGTATTTTGCTGTCTTCAGTATATACATTCAGTAGGATATCCCAAAGTGCCTTAATGAAGCTTCCTCTAGTGAAGCTGCGACAGGCCTAGCAAGCTGAGGTGGATTTTCATTTGCTTCAAATTCAAGAAAGGAGATAAAAGAGACTGACTTAAAACGGAACACATAATTAAGGTTTCATACAGGAAATACACAAATATATATGTCAGATGAACTTTAAATTTTAACAGGTCAAATTTTAGTGATTAGTAATGAGTGAGTGTTTGTCACAGTGTCCAAGTAATACCATTAAAAAAAAACATCTCCAGAATTGTTACATGAATCAGGTAAAGATCAAATCCCTGTTTCCATGTCATTAAGACATTTTGAGGATATCCTGTTTTTCCAAGACCATCAACATATGAAAGTGTGATGTAGTCAGTGTCGTAGCTGGCCATTTTTACCTTCCCAGATTTCTCTGGCACCCGTTTTTAGAGGCTGGGTGGACCCCGGGGCCTTTTTGGTGTGGTGGTACCAGAACAAAAATTCCCACTGTGGGGGCTTGAACCTGGTATCGCCAGATTAGTAAACTGAGCACCTGACCACTCAGCCAACCAGGCCACATGAACAAGATGTATATTAATACACTTGAAATATTTTTCTATCAGATGATTGGTCTGTTTTTGTGCTTTTTTTTTCTTTTTTATTATTAGTTAAGGTGCATTCACTAACTTCAAAATTCTTGACCGTTAGGGTCAGAGCTGACATTCAACTACAACCTGGAGTGTCTTGGTAATGAAAAGAAAGCTTGTGCGTGTGGCTCGGAGAATTGCAGCGGATTTCTTGGAGTCAGACCAAAGGTATAGAAAGTCAGTCAGTTGTTTGCATGTCCTTTGTGGAACTTTGCCTCCCTAACAGCTCTAGAGGTCCTGTAGGCCTCTCAGTTGTAAGCAAGATGTCCTGCTGCTGATGCATCCATTCACAGATTATTGACGATGTCTTACAGCCAACTTGATCTTCCTTTTTTTTTTCCTATTATGTACCCTTCCGTCTTCTCTAAATTTTTGTGAGGCTTAATATGTCCAAAATACTTAAATTTTCTCTTTTAATCTTCTGTACTAGCCACCCTTCTTCAATATTAAGTTGTATAGAGAGACTGAATAGAAATCTTTTGGGTGATATTTGTTTTTTATGAATGGCATAAAGTTAAAGTCTTGGGTATGGCTTCTTCTTCATTCAGTTTCCTATACTCATCTTTCAGAAACAGGGATTTGGGTTGCCTCCGTGAATCCTGTTGTCACCAGGAGGTCTTCGTAGGAACCCCAGAGTTTCTCCTCCGTGTTTGTCTTTCAGGGCTATAACTGAATATTTTGAAGTTCAGTTAGAATATTTATATTATTTACATTGTACTTTTTTTCAGAACTTGGTTGACTATTATTCTGTGGGGGAGGGGTGACATCAAACTCTTTGAGGTGGGGCATGATCCACAAAAGGTTGGGAAACACTGGTCTACAGAGTCCAGTTTGTAACAGAGTGAAGCATTAGAGATGACTGTTTATTCAGGGTTTCTCATTAATGGATCTATAGAGCTCTTTCAGGGGCCACAACTGAAAGATGCGAATATTTTTCTATAGTAATGGTTGGGGGGGGGGGGGTGGAGGTGACCCATGGTAAAGAATGCACAAATCAGTCCTAAAAAAAAAATGGAGGAATATTAATAATATGGAAATAAATTTATGTGACACAGAAGGTAGGAACAGTTTTATTTTATTAAAAAATATATATTATTTAAAATTTCAGCCATTCATTTTCCTGTGTTGAAAATAGATTAACCAAAATTAACAAAGAAAAGAAAAAACGGATTGTGAATTACAGAAAGTAATTAATGTAACCAAAATGAATGTGAAGTTTATTCAGCTTCATGTGAATTTCCATCATGGTATCTAACATTATACCTAGAAAGTTTGGCTTCTGACAAATTCAGCTTTTTTTTTTTTTTTTCAAAATTCTTTGGTAATGAAACTGGGCCTAGATTATTTTAACAGCTGATTCCACAAGTTTATTGTTTGCATACATTCACCCTTAAAATCGCAAGAACATGTGACACACAATCTGCTTCACTGATAGACAGGACTAAAAATCCCCATGGCAATCATGTCTGCTAAAGCAGCTGCACCACCTTGCTTTTTAGCCTCGCCTTTGTCTGCAAGAGTATCTGTTGTAGCCCATTTCCCATTTGACACAATGCAAGTGTCCCAAGTGCATTGACTGCAAAGAACATGAAGCTCAGAGTTCCATGGTGATCAAACAAGATCTGAATGTGTGATGTAATATTCTCATTTGCTTCAGTTGTTGCATAATATATTTCTAGAATCTGTAACAGAACCATTCTTATGGATTATTTTTTTTTCTGTCTAGGCCACCACTACAGTCACAAATGAGAAGAAGACGAAAGAATCAAGGAAGAAACGTCGCAAGAAGAAATTGGGTGTTCACAGAGAACATGAGGATGACTGTTTCCGTTGTGGCCAGGGTGGTGAGCTGGTCATGTGTGATAAAGGCAACTGCCCCAAAGTGTACCACCTGCGTTGTCTTAAGCTGACAAAACCACCCACAGGTAAGATAATGCATAAAATTAAATGTACAAGTTTATTATTGTTCTGTGTGCCTAGAATTATCTTAACTCTTTCCGTGCCATGCGTCAAATTTTTGACACTTCCTGTACCCCCGTTGCTTACCAGGCGTCAGTTTTTTGACGCTTGGTTTCCTTTGATAAAGTATGGAAAAAAGGTCTGCTGTGGAAACTAAGAAACTGCAATGTGAATGGAAGACTGTACAACTGGATAAAGTCCTATTTACACAATAGAAGAGCTAGAGTAGTAATGGATGGACACAAAAGCCAGAAAGTACTTCTGCGACACGGTGTACCACAAGGAGGAGTCCTTTCGCCTACACTATTCCTTGTATTCATTAATGACCTGGTCAAGGAACTTCCCTATGGAATCAAAGCGGCACTGTATGCAGATGATCTGGTCATGTGGTGTACAGATGAATATGCGACAGTTGCTACACAGAGACTCCAAAGAGCAGCAGACATCTTGACATCATGGACAAACAAATGGTGTGTAAGTATCAACACAGAGAAATCAAGTACCACTCTGTTCACCCTCTCATCTAAACAGAAAGCAGGTAAGATCTTTGTAAATGAAATACCCTTAAGGATGGACAACCAACCCACTTACTTAGGAGTGACTCTTGACTCAAAACTGACGTGGAAGCAACACATCAACAGTGCAGAAGCAAAAGCCAGAAGAAAACTAGCCATATTAAGAAAATTGAGTGGAACCACATGGGGAGCTAGTGAAAGAATCCTCAAGAATGTATATCAGCAAAGTATTCTACCACATTTAGAATATGGCTCAACATCTTGGTGCACAGCATCAAACACTACTCTGCATAATCTAGACGAGGTTCAAAATCAGTCACTACGGATTATCACAGGTGCCATGAGGTCCACACCAATAGTAGAAATGCAGAAAATAGTTGGTGTTCAACTGCTAAAGGAACGTAGAGACACAAAGGTCATGACCTTGGGAGAAAAATTCCTTAGTTCTGTAAGCCATCCCCTGAAGGAGAGATTCAATAACTTGGCATTAGGACGGCTTAAAAGAAGCAGCTTCATTCATCAGGCCAAGCGTATGCGTAAGCTGATACCTGACCTTCCAACTATAGTCGCTCCACTATCATCTGTACCAGAGCATACACCATGGAAAGAAGCAGATTATACACAAATAACTATTCAGACTGAAGTGAAAGGTGTGCAGAATGGTGAGATGCAGAGCAGTCTTGTAAGATCAACAGCCACACTTAGTGTACCCCAGTTGCTTCCCAGGCGTCAGTTTTTTTACGCTTGGTTTTTTTCAATAAAACAACCGGTGTAACATTTAGATTTTCATATTTCGTCCGCGTTTCCGGTGACACTTTTCAAAATGGTGAAAGAGTCCTTAGATACGAGCGATGCCGAGTGAGAGAAAGAAAGAGAAACTTGGAAATTTTTCAATTTTTGACGACTTAGATAGGGGTATGGACATGGCCTGTGACCACCCCGCTGCTCTTGAATGTATCCCAAGTAGATCTAGACATATTTAGACAACTGGAGAAGTAGTTAGGAGGTTATTTCAGACATTAATTTAGCGAGAATGCAACACAGAATCACAATACGAGATCGACAAGTAGATCTAGACATCTCAGATGGTAAGTAGTGCATATCTAGACCTAGCCGATAGTGAGCTGGGCACAATCATCGTCTAAAAACATCACATTACTTCTTTTTTCCTAAAAAACTCTGCATTTATGAAATTTTGATTCATTTAGTTATACTTTGAAACATAATAAGTATACGGAAGTACATGGAAATACTATTTTCCATTCCATTTTATAACTATACCCACTTACAGACCAAGACCCGCGCTTTTATTCTGGCACTCCACTACATGTCCGTGTTTCTTCCTCCGGCACGGAAAGAGTTAAACTTGCCTTTCATCAGAGTTAAGGTGATGTAGCAGTAAAAACTTTTACAAGAAAGGAACTAAACACATTGTAAAGATATGTGCAAAGCATCCATACCCATTGAAGATTTCTTTTGTCAGCACTGATAAGCAGGAGGAACTGAAGAAAGATTGTGCCACGTGTGTAATTTTCTGATTGGGGGGGGGGGGGTGTGTTTAGAGGATTCAAGGGCCAGTATGGAGGACAAAAACAAAAAAATGCAGTGGAATCAAATTTTACAACACACATATGATTTATTGGGGCTGAGTATGCCAGTTAAGTCATTTTTAGAATCAACTGAGGGAGAAGTTGCCAAACAAGTAATTTTTTACCGTTTCCTAAGCCAAAAAGAACCATCAAGCAGGTGAACAATTGTCAAACAGTTATTTCTTTCATTTGTTATAGGGAAAGGACATTGATACTTGATAAAGTATGTTTTAAAAACACACACACACACACACCCCCCCCCCCCCCCCAAAAAAAAATATAGAAGTCTTCCATTGTCATTTGCATTACAAGCTGTTTTGGTCTCATAATCTCATGTCATTTCTACTTGAAAGATTTGGCTGCAGCAGATCTCCATCTTTGTCCCTTGCTTTCAAGCAAATCTTAGCTGAATCCCAGTAATCTGATGGTGTTCCCCCAGCTATATTGTCTTCTTCTTCTTCAGCTTTTCTCTCAGATGTGGTTTTCATTATCATATGCCTTTTCTATAATGAAATATTCAGTTTAAATTGATTTAATGCTTCTTTGTTGGTTTTTCCCTTTCTGCCCTGTTCTTCTGTATGTCTACATTTTGAATCTTCTCTTCTGGTCTCATGTTAGGCAGAAGCTCTTCATATTCTCTGATTAAATTTTCTGTGTCAAACACATTGGGCAGATGCGCTTTTTTTTTCTTTTTTCATTTAATTGGCTTTATTTGTTTTGTTTTTAATGTTCATTTAATATTTTACAGGGAAATGGCTTTGCCCTTGGCATCACTGTGATGTATGTGGGAAACTGGCCACAGTCATGTGCTCTGAGTGCCCAAATTCTTTTTGTCAGGCTCATATAGTTGGAAGTATATTTAAGATGGATGACACCCATGTGTGCAGTGAGCATGCCGATTTGTTGGAGGGCATTTTACAGTCATTGGACAGCTGTGTCGGTGATGGAATAGATGAGATTAAATCACAGATAGAGTCCATTACGAGCAGCAACGATAATGATGATGTTGATGACGGTGAGAAATGCACGGACACCTCTATGGATGTTGACATTGTCAAATCATCTGATGCATCAAATGATGCAGTTGGGAAAAAGGATTTGAATTTTGTTGCGGATGCTCAAGCTAAAAATAGCAAAGACAGAAATTTGAAAGTGAGACAAAGGAGGGTTAAAAATGTAAAAACCAATGTGAAGGACGCTAGTGCCAAAAGTCAGCTTCCACTGGCCAGTGGGTTTGCAGTTTTATCTGGTCTAGAAAATAACTTGGCCATTCCAGACACTTCTGCAGTTGATCAGAAAATTCCCATGACCTCTGCCAGTGTGCAGTATTCCAACCAACCGGCTCTTGCTAGGGGAAAAGTAGGTCAGTCATCAAAGCCAAGAAGACGGGCTGAAGTAACCATTTGCCGCACTAAAGCCAGATACAAGGCTCGTCTCTCCTCAGCTGGTGCTGTAGATTCTAAAGTTGTAAGAAGAAGAAGACACTTGGTTTGTTTCAATAAAACAACCGGTGTAACATTTAGATTTACATATTCCGTCCGCGTTTCCGGTGACACTTTTCAAAATGGTGAAAGAGTCCTTAGATACGAGCGATGCCGAGTGAGAAAAAGAAAGAGAAACTTGGAACTTTTCAATTTTTGACGACGTAGATATGGGTATGGACATGGCCTGTGACCACCCCGCTGCTCTTGAATGTATCCCAAGTAGATCTAGACATATTTAGACAACTGGAGAAGTAGTTAGGAGGTTATTTCAGACATTAATTTAACGAGAATGCAACACAGAATCACAATACGAGATCGACAAGTAGATCTAGACATCTCAGATGGTAAGTAGTGCATATCTAGACCTAGCCGATGGTGAGCTGGGCACAATCATCGTCTAAAAACATCACATTACTTCTTTTTTCCTAAAAAACTCTGCATTTATGAAATTTTGATTCATTTAGTTATACTTTGAAACATAATAAGTATACGGAAGTACATGGAAATACTATTTTCCATTCCATTTTATAACTATACCCAAGTACAGACCAAGACCCGCGCTTTTATTCTGGCACTCCACTACATGTCCATGTTTCTTCCTCCGGCACGGAAAGAGTTAAACTTGCCTTTCATCAGAGTTAAGGTGATATAGCAGTAAAAACTTTTACAAGAAAGGAACTAAACACATTGTAAAGATATGTGCAAAGCATCCATACCCATTGAAGATTTCTTTTGTCAGCACTGATAAGCAGGAGGAACTGAAGAAAGATTGTGCCACGTGTGTAATTTTCTGGTTGGGGGGGGGGGGGTGTGTGTTTAGAGCATTCAAGGGCCAGTATCATCATCATCATCGTGTGCCGTGCCGACTGGCGTTGGCTATTATGCTTCTCCAGAGTACACGATCCTTCATGCATGCCATCAGCTCAGTTGGTGATCTCCTCTCACACCATCCCGTCAGACTGTCCAGTATCATTTCTCTTGGTCTTCCTCTTGATCTTCTTCCTTCTATTTTTCCTGTTGTTGTAATATTTTCAATGCCCCCTCTACTCATTGCATGTCCTATGAAAGTACATTGTCTCTCTCTTATCTTTTTGACAAGGTTTTTTGTCTCTCCAGCTCTTCTCATACATTCTTCATTAGTTATTTTTGCTGTCCAGGGGATTCGCAACATTCTTCTAATAAACCACATTTTTGCTGCTTCCAATGATTTTTGTGCAGACTTGCCTGTTGTCCATTATTCACTTCCATATAACAAGATAGGTTCAATATAGCATTTTAGTACTCGTTTTCTAACATTCATTGATAAGGATGTGTTGGTCAATATGTTTCTCATTCTCTGAAATGCAGTCTTTGCTTGGCCTATTCTGTTCCTAATTTCTGTTCTGCATTTCCCATCTGAAGTTATCACTGCTCCAAGGTATTTGAATTTCTGCACCTGCTTTAGAACAGTTCCGTTTAATTTAATACTGCATGCTGGTGGATTCTGTTTCTTAGATATAACCATAGTCTCTGTCTTTTTGGTGTTCAAAGTAAGGCCTTTCTGTTCACTTTCTTTGGCGACTTTATCCAAGAGATTTTGCAGGTCTTGTTGGTTCTCAGCTATCAGTACTGTGTCGTCAGCATACCGAAGGGCCAGTATGGAGGACAAAAAAAAAAAAAAAAAATGCAGTGGAATCAAATTTTACAACACACATATGATTTATTGGGGCTGAGTATGCCAGTTAAGTCATTTTTAGAATCAACTGAGGGAGAAGTTGCCAAACAAGTAATTTTTTACCGCTTCCTAAGCCAAAAAGAACCATCAAGCAGGTGAACAATTGTCAAACAGTTATTTCTTTCATTTGTTATAGGGAAAGGACATTGATACTTGATAAAGTATGTTTTAAAGAAACACACACACACCACCCCCCCCCCCCCAAATATAGAAGTCTTCCATTGTCATTTGCATTACAGGCTGTTTTGGTCTCATAATCTCATGTCATTTCTACTTGAAAGATTTGGCTGCAGCAGATCTCCATCTTTGTCCCTTGCTTTCAAGCAAATCTTAGCTGAATCCCAGTAATCTGATGGTGTTCCCCCAGCTATATTGTCTTCTTCTTCTTCAGCTTTTCTCTCAGATGTGGTTTTCATTATCATATGCCTTTTCTATAATGAAATATTCAGTTTAAATTGATTTAATGCTTCTTTGTTGGTTTTCCCTTTCTGCCCTGTTCTTCTGTATGTCTACATTTTGAATCTTCTCTTCTGGTCTCATGTTAGGCAGAAGCTCTTCATATTCTCTGATTAAATTTTCTGTGTCAAACACATTGGGCAGATGCGCTTTTTTTTTCTTTTTTCATTTAATTGGCTTTATTTGTTTTGTTTTTAATGTTCATTTAATATTTTACAGGGAAATGGCTTTGCCCTTGGCATCACTGTGATGTATGTGGAAAACTGGCCACAGTCATGTGCTCTGAGTGCCCAAATTCTTTTTGTCAGGCTCATATAGTTGGAAGTATATTTAAGATGGATGACACCCATGTGTGCAGTGAGCATGCCGATTTGTTGGAGGGCATTTTACAGTCATTGGACAGCTGTGTCGGTGATGGAATAGATGAGATTAAATCACAGATAGAGTCCATTACGAGCAGCAATGATGATGTTGATGACAGTGAGAAATGCACGGACACCTCTATGGATGTTGACATTGTCAAATCATCTGATGCATCAAATGATGCAGTTGGGAAAAAGGATTTGAATTTTGTTGCGGATGCTCAAGCTAAAAATAGCAAAGACAGAAATTTGAAAGTGAGACAAAGGAGGGTTAAAAATGTAAAAACCAATGTGAAGGACGCTAGTGCCAAAAGTCAGCTTCCACTGGCCAGTGGGTTTGCAGTTTTATCTGGTCTAGAAAATAACTTGGCCATTCCAGACACTTCTGCAGTTGATCAGAAAATTCCCATGACCTCTGCCAGTGTGCAGTATTCCAACCAACCGGCTCTTGCTAGGGGAAAAGTAGGTCAGTCATCAAAGCCAAGAAGACGGGCTGAAGTAACCATTTGCCGCACTAAAGCCAGATACAAGGCTCGTCTCTCCTCAGCTGGTGCTGTAGATTCTAAAGTTGTACCCAGCGTTATAAGAAAACCTGCAACAAATCTTCAGAGTTGTTTTCTGAGTGAAAAATTAGCTTCGCATTGACAGTGTTGGTAGTACTGGAGTAAAAGATGGTTTGTAATTGCAATGTACAATATAATTTACTTGCCTTTGTATACACTTGTTGCAGTTTGATATATGTACATAATACTGCATGTTATTTTGGCTTTGAAATGATACTACTGTTGCTATTAATTTTATGATTCAAAGAATCATAGTTCAGGCCAAAACAATCTTAGCATCATGGGGATGTATGATGAAGTGTGCAGGGGCATCTTTAGGTCATACGGTATCTGATTTCCTCATTGAAATTTATTATTTTGTGTGGTGTATATTCAATCAATTTTGGCACAGCAGTGCAGTCCAATCAGATCATGGATAATATCTAATAAACTTAAGATCTAATTATAGAAAAATGTTGGGAAAGTGGGACAAGTTTTTATTTTGTTTTGAAATGGGAATTTTGGTTTTAGAAATTGATGTGTATGTTATCTTAGAAGTGGAAGTAATTCGTGTATGTTATCTTAGAAGTGGAAGTAATTCTGTTCTTGTTGTGTGCATTAAAATAATGTATTTTTTTTTAATTGAGGTTTTTTTTTCCTCTCAATGTATAAAGGTGGTGCTTATGTAGTTTTACATTTGAAAGAAAACTATACAGCCAAGGCAGTTTTTGGTGTAGAAGTTATGTCACCACATGTATCCATTATAACTTTTTTTTTGTGTTCATATTTCATGTAGCAGAATATTTTGATATAGTGCTGGGTGCTGAAGCATTAGAATGGATCTGTCATTTGAAAAACCAAGACGGCATATCTGGCCATCACCTGTATCAATCTGTGACAAGCTGTATGGTGACCTTGACAGCCTGAGACAAACAGCAGCATTCTTCAGAGATGTCCAAGTTGACGCCTGAAATAAAAAACAATAAATTTGCATATTCATTTGACAGCTGGTGTCCTTGAAACTGATGGTCTGGAACCTGATTTATTTTGGACGAAGTCACGTGTAATTTATTTTTTTGGCCGGTAGGTAGTTCCGTGTGGAGGGTTTGGAGCACTTTCTGTTGTGAGAATCACTGACAAAAAAAAAAGGAAATCCGTAGCTTTTTTTTTTTTTTTCTTTCTACAGACCATTTTTGCTATTACTGTTGTGTGACCTTTTAATCCAGCAAGTCTCCAGAATAAAGGGCGCAGCCATGTTTGGCCAGAAGTTTGAAGAAAAATATGTACCCAGATATTTTGGCACTGAAGCGTGTCTGCCCTGTACAGACCTACGCAACCAGGCATAGCCTTGGAACTCAGACATAAGGTGGAAGCTGTGGGGGTGCCGGGAGGAGCTTATATGGAGATATTTTCATGTGATTAGAATTCATTTTTATTATTATGTGCCATGTCGGATAGTGTTGCCGTTCATGCTTCTCCATCTTGCGTGGTCCTTGGCATTTCCGATTAGTTTAGATTCTTTTCTTTTTTTCAGTGCCATTTGGTCAGTCCACTTAGTTTTTTCTTGGTCTTCTCTTCCTTTTTCCCTTAAGAATTCAACTTTTTTTAAATTTAAAAAAAAACATAGAAGTGGCTGTTAAAACTCTGGCACACCAAGAAATCTGCAGGAATAGGAAATTCTATAATGAATGGAATCTCAAAATGTATTGATTCTGAATTAACAGAATTCTACTCCTTAATGTTGTAGTTCTACTAAAAACAAAAATAGAGGAAACCCATAATGCTTGGAATTTTCCTAAATTTCTTGTACATTAACACCGTTTAATACATATTTGGTGTGGAAGGTCAGTGGTGGTCATATTTTAAGTAAAAAAAAAAAATGTTAGATGTGGGTTTAAGGTTCACTCACTGTGACAGACCTGTGGTAGCTGTCCCATATTTATTGTATGTCACTCTGCACTTAAAAATAAATTCATAAAACATAACACTTGTAATTTTTACTTTCAAGTGACACCCTGTAACCTTCTGTATTCCTTATCACAGAATAATATTCCTTATATTTTGTTTCACAGATAATGAATATATTTTGTAAATACTTTTACAGTAAGAAAATTTAATATCCATATTTATTTACATTGAATGAAGAGAATCACAACTAGAAATTTTATAACTGCAAGCTTCGGTTTGGAGAAGTTGATTTCCGTGACAAGAAATTTAGAATGTATGTATAAGATTATTTCATAGATGGCTAAGGTTGAACTAATGTTAGTTAAACTTTATCAGTTCTGCTTGTATTATAATTAGTTGAAAATGTCATTGGTGTTATGTTTTAAGATTTTTAGCATGACAAGTTTTCTGCAGGAAAACCGGGATTATGTTTTCTCATTTTATTTCACAGAGTTCTCCTAGATTAAAGTTCTCACATACGACAGTCTCATACTTATTTGAAACAAGAAATTAGTCAACATTTTGCATGATCAAGCATGAATTTTGTATATATCATATTTTAGATACTTGCATGTAAGCATACACAAAGCATGTTAACAGGCAAACTTGATTTGTATAGGAAATTTGACATCTCTCCTGCAAAAAATATGTGCAGAGATGACATTTTAATTCTTCGTACATATCGTTGTTTAAAAAAAAATATATATTGCCCTTCTTTTTTCTTTTTGTCTGAGGTTAATGATTAAATGTTATACAGCACCTGATGTTTTGCATGCAAGTGTACACAAGGTTTAGCTGTGTGTTAAGACTAACATGTGAACAGAACATTTTGAGTAGCTCTCTTTCCCGAACCCCTATGAGGAAAGAGAGATACTCAAAATGTTTTTTTTTTACTTTATACAGATCTTTTTTGTTCCATAGTTTCTTCATATTACTTTATGGTTTGATTATCATTTCATATATTGTTTGTTAACTCGGTGAACAAACATTTTTAAAAAAAACCTTGAAAGTTGCCGTTTAGGACTTATTTTCCTCCCATTCTAAAGTGAGAGAAAAAAAATTGTGCTGCTAAACTTATCATCCTTGAACTGCAGATTTTAAACAAAAATTATCCAATTTCATTTTTTTGAGGGGTTTTCTGTCCTCAGTCCAACAGATAAATGGTTTTTTATGTTTCCATGTGATGTTAGCTCTCATAGCATGCCCAAATTGATGATGCATAATTTACAAACAAATAAAACTTATGGACAAGCCAAAGAAGTCTTTTTTTCCTTGATACTGATCATAGTTGTTAACTTTCTTGTTCTGAATGATCTGGAATCAGACTCCTGCTCATCTCCTCACTAGAAATGATAATAAAACTACTTTTCTCAAGATACACAAGTAGTTCAGATGATGCCATTAGATCCTCGTCTTGTGTGACAGGCTGCTGAGACTTAACATGCTTCCAGGAAGCTCTTTAGAAGCAGAACCTTGGAACCGTTGTGGTTCACCAGCCTATACTCCCTTTAATTAGCAACTAGTTTATGTGAGGGCATCTTGCTTGCAACTGAGAGGCCTACAGGAGAGCTGTTAGGGAAGCAAAGGACATGCAAATGACTGACTGACTGAGTTTATGTGAGCTAAAGCTCACAGTCAAAATCTGTGAAAGATACAGAACCTAACATATTGGAAGTGGATAACCAGTCAAAAAAAACTTATCTTATATCCTTCCCGTGCCGTTAAACGTCACATAGGGCTCGCAAAGTAGTTCGCCAATTTTTCCTGTCTTCAGCGGAAAAAAACTATTGAGTGATTATTATGAGGTGCCATGCTTATAATTGTAGGCAGTCACACATTAATTTGATGTTTCCAATTAGTTAGGTCTAATGCTTGTCATTTCCCATTTCTCATTCTTATTTCTTTCAGATCTGAA
This sequence comes from Achatina immaculata, assembly GCA_009760885.1. Taxonomy (NCBI): domain Eukaryota; kingdom Metazoa; phylum Mollusca; class Gastropoda; order Stylommatophora; family Achatinidae; genus Lissachatina; species Lissachatina immaculata. The sequence goes on along the minus strand of CM019717.1, from coordinate 46,686,557 downwards.
AGAAATCATAACTGTCAAGTTTTCTAACTACTTTCTTCTTTTGACTGGCCCAAAGGATTCTGCAACATTAAATAGTTATAACATTCATCTTCTCTGTGTACTCTTTAAAAAAAAAAAACTACCCAGATTGCATCATCTTCCCTGAATCATATCTCCATTTATTCTAATTATTACCACAAGCTGTTCATTTTACATTCACAAAATAACATATAATCTGTCAAAATATATACTCACTGTTTCACAGTATCATGGAAACTAGAATAACAGTGTGACCGCCACAGTATATAGAAACTATAGAACAACACTGTTTATGCCACAGAATATAGAAAGTACAGAATAACATTTGCTGTTTGTGCCACAATAATAAATAAACTCTATATAAGTACATTTTCATTACACTTTAATTTATATTTATTTCAAGAATGCAACAAACCCATCATAGGTGAACATACATCACACAAAAGAAAAACACTATTGCTAAATTTCAAGTACAAGGGTACTTAAGTGGCTCAGTGGACAGTTGTGAACATAGGGCCCTAGATTTTAAGTTCAATCTCTTCTTTGTTCCCAATTTTCCATGCCATTACATCTGTCTTATAAATAGTTCATCTCCATTTGTCTTTGTTCTTCTTGTATTTACCCCCAGAAACTACACTGGGAATCTTCTGCCATGGTTTACAGCAAAGCTGCTATATTTGTGTGTTTCAGCCCAGCACATCTGTCTTCAACACAACATATTTTATGGACTAAGTCTGCTTTTCAGTTATCTCTGCTCAGACTATAGTCAGTTACCATGTGGATGACTGGGATATTGCTTCAAAAAGAATGAGTTCATCTGTTAAGCCACTCAGCTGTGACAAGTCTAACATGGCTTTACTGTCCAGGGCATATGGCAATGAACTGGCAGATAGGCTTGCTGGACAGGCTAAATTAAATGGCAGGCTGACAATGGAAAAGGATGGCATTGCTAAGGACACTGAAAAGACTTGCAGGAATGGAAGAACAATGTAGCTGTGAAGTGATTTCTGGATCTAGGACAAATTAAAGGTGCTGGTAGGAAATTCAAACTGTGTGGTAGGAAATTCAAACTGTGTGGCAGGAAACACATTGTAAACAACCAACACTTGATGGGAACATTACCAAACATACTCTTGGGTGGATGCTGCGGCAGAGAATATATGGGGCTGTCCTGAATGCAGTGATGATGCAGTGTGAAGTTTGAACCCTGACTGGGAAGCAGAATATCTTGGTCATCTATGGTTTGCTGCCCTTCCTGCAAGCAATCAGCTAAAGGTGTTGCTGACCACAATTTCATTCAGCTTGAGTACTGTATTGCTGACCCTATGTTTATATACTTGACCTTCTCTTGCCAGTTAATCTTCTTCTTCGTTCGCTTCTACCACCAAGACCGCACTGTGATCCTACTGAATTTACGCCTGTGGTCCTTGTTAAGTCCCGTGGTCTCCTGTGTGGTCCCCAAAAGGACCATAAGAGGTTCAGAGTATCGCAGGGCTTTAGCCTGTATTCTTGGTGGGTCTCAGAAGCGGGATTGCATGACATCGTGGTTTTTGTTGCACCAGTTTAGCCTAGAGTTGGACTTTCTCACCGGAAGACCTCGACGTGTTTTGGATATCAGTGTATTGCCAGTTAATGACTCAAAAAGAGTTCTTGTTGTCACAGTGTCTGCTTCTAGGTCTTGTCACTGGCATCTCTCCACTATATAGTTTGTCTCTGTTCTTTCATTCTCTTCACAAGTTCTAACTAGAATATCTATTTCATATCAGTTATGATTTCAATAAACTATAAAAGTTTATTTTTCTTTCTAGCTCACCGGTTGAGCTTGTCAAACAGCTCCCAAATACAGGAATTTTTTCTATGACTCCATGGTTACATACCTCATGTCAGGCTGAGTTTTCAAGTTTAGCAAGATGAGCTATCAGCCTTCTTGGCCAAAGGAGGCAGGTCTTGAGCATACACTGTGCATAATAAAAGAACCCATAACAATCTAGAAATCACAAAGTTGGTGCAACAAAAGCCAACCTGACAACATTCATTGTCCACATATGTACAATGACATCTGAGATGAGTACTGTGACACTTCAGAAAATGGAGATATCCGCCAACATGACAAGAGAAAGTAAACTACAGATATAGGTAAAGGTAAAATCCCCATTTCCATGCCATTAAGGCATATTGGGGATACAGCGTTAGGCCCTATATTCCATGACCTTTGGCACATTACAGTGTGATGTGGTCAGTATCATGCCTGACTGCATTTACCTTCTCTGGTACCTATTTCTTGAAGCTGGGTGAACTCCGGGGCCTTTTCTTGTGTACTAGAAAAAAAATCCCACCGCTGCGACTTGAATCCAGTACCAGGCAGACTGAGCTAAAAATATGCTTGTCATAATTCATGACAGGAAAGTGGTCATTTTTTTAAAAACTGATACTAAAACCAGATATGAATCTGGCTTAAATGAACCATAGCTTTGGGGAAAACAATGTCAAAGTCCTATGACTGGCGCAAACATTTTCACAAAACTAACAGTATAATGCAATCTTCAGAATCCTTACATGTCTTCTATAGCCGCTTGCAGGATACATGTCTTGTATGGCCATTTGCAGGATAAATATTAATTTTTAAAAGTGATTATGGAACATAAATGTAGAAACTGTTATTGACTGATTAAAAATCATACCACATAACTTATCCTTACAGTAATGTTAAAATGTTTTTCAGGAGTGCAATTTCAAATGTGCAGTTCTACACTAGCTGGAAAGGGGGGAGATGCACATACCTACTGGTATTAGGACACTTTCAGAGCAGTGGCAAAACCAGAAGTGAATGTTATCCTATCTTTTACTTTTTGGTACTTATAGATCAAACTCTATAAATCTTACATCATTCCTGTGCCACTAAACATATAGGCAACCTGTCTCATGGGTGATCAGGAAAAGGAAATGGACATATGTTGGTCACGTGATGAGAAGAAACAATCAGAGAATCCCAAAACAAGCTATCAAGTATCACTCATTCCTTCTTCTGTGTTGACTGCACAAATACATCAATTGTAGAGATCCTTAACGATGTTGACAATTTTAGATGGTACTCCATATGGTCTTAAAATTTTCCACAATGAATCTCTGTGTATGCCATCAAATGCCTTTTTTAGACTATGAAGTTCAGGATTAATGGTTTGTGCTTTTCAATATGTTCTTCAAGTATTATTCTTAAAGTAAAGATCTGGTCAAGACAGTTTCTCCCTTTTTTTGAAATCCCGCTTGTTCTTCTCTTATTGCAGTATCCACTATATCTTAAATTCTATTCAGAATAACTGCAAAATACTTCTGACACAAATGATTGTAAGGTTCTCTCTCTCTGAACCTTAAATGCCAAAGGCACATGGGGCTTCTGCAAGGATTTTCCATAAATGCCTGTCCCTTGCCTTTTTTCTGCTCTTGCCCAGGTGAGCCCTCTATTGCTCAACATCCTCTCTGTCGTTCTTCTCCGTGTCTCTTTTGGTCTACCCTTACTTCTGTTCTGCTGTGGTGCCCATCTTAGTGCTATTTTTGGTAGTGAGTTGTCAGTCATTCGGAGCACATGTCCCAACCATCACCAGCGTCTTTCCTCAATAATTGTTGTCAATGGCTTCATCTGCATTTCTGCCAACAAGATGTTATTTCTTATGGTTTTTGGCCAAAATATTTTTCTAATTCTTCGTAAACATTTAGTCTGGAAAGAATTCAACTTGTTTTCTATGGTTTTAGTGATTTTCCAGCATTCACTTCCATAGAGTAGTACACTTTGAACATTACTCTTAAATATCCTGATTTTGTATTCATGCTTAGTTTTTTAGATTTCCATATAGTCTGCACCATTGCAAAAGCCTGGTTTGCTCTAGTAAGTCTGCTGCTGATGTCCTCTGTGCTCTCTCCATTTTCTACTACTCTACTGCCAAGATATATACAAATTCGTTGACCTCCTCTGATAGTAAGGTTACTTCTCTCTAATTATTGGAGTCATTAGTTGCCTTTTTTTGGTATTCTAACAATGATTCATTTTTTTCCATTTAGAAGGAACCTTTCTTCTTTCCAAACTTTATTAAACATTCTCTGTAGTTGGCTCATGTTGTCACTGTTAACAGCTTTTAACACTTCAGTTGTTATTTCATCTTCACCTGCAGCTTTGCTGTTAGCCATTAGGTTCATTGCTGTTTCAGTTTTGTTCAATGTAAATTCATCTAGGCTGACATTTACTTTCAAGTAAAATTTCAACAAGCCTGAAAACCCTAAATATTTAAATAAAAACAACAAACAATTTTTAGTATATCATACACTGCCATATACTATTAAATACATGTTTATCTTCGAGGAAATAAAAAAAAAAAATCAGCACATACACACTGCATAGGCAGATCTGTTGAACAAATAAAACCCTAAAAATAATCATATCAGGACTCAAAGATTCTTATTTCCGATTATGATCAGTTGGAAGAATGCGCATTTGCTGTAACGTTTGCAATGTTCTGAGCACTAGGAAGGGTGATGGCTGATGCAGTACCACCATTAGGCCAGCCTTCTGCAATGATGATGGTATTATTGTTGGCTTGGATGATCATGGGCGTTCCATGAGTCTGAGACTCAAACATCTGTCCATCAACCACCTGGATGGTCTGGCCATCAAAGTTGTGCAACGTCTGGCCAAATTCTATCATTTTCAATTCTGTTTCTTGACCAATGCTTTCATCAGGCCCCTTTATCTTCTTAGGGCGTCCTCGTTTCATTAGAGTCCCATTTTCATGTGACCGCAAGTGTCGCCCCAAATGGCCCTTGTTACTGAACGCGCTGCCACACAAACTGCAGAGAAAAGGTCGAACTCCAGTGTGCATTCGAGCATGATCTTTCACCATGTAACGCATAGAGAACTCTTTCCCACACACATTGCACTTGTATGGCTTCACTCCCATGTGAGATAACTTGTGCTTGTTAAGGGCCATTTGTGTCATATAACTTCTGTCACATTCATCACACTGAAATGTTATTCCACTCACTTCGGTTCTATGATGCTTCATATGGATTTTGAAGCTTTCACTTCCATAGAGTAGTACACTTTGAACATTACTCTTAAATATCCTGATTTTGTATTCATGCTTAGTTTTTTAGATTTCCATATAGTCTGCACCATTGCAAAAGCCTGGTTTGCTCTAGTAAGTCTGCTGCTGATGTCCTCTGTGCTCTCTCCATTTTCTACTACTCTACTGCCAAGATATATACAAATTCGTTGACCTCCTCTGATAGTAAGGTTACTTCTCTCTAATTATTGGAGTCATTAGTTGCCTTTTTTTGGTATTCTAACAATGATTCATTTTTTTCCATTTAGAAGGAACCTTTCTTCTTTCCAAACTTTATTAAACATTCTCTGTAGTTGGCTCATGTTGTCACTGTTAACAGCTTTTAACACTTCAGTTGTTATTTCATCTTCACCTGCAGCTTTGCTGTTAGCCATTAGGTTCATTGCTGTTTCAGTTTTGTTCAATGTAAATTCATCTAGGCTGACATTTACTTTCAAGTAAAATTTCAACAAGCCTGAAAACCCTAAATATTTAAATAAAAACAACAAACAATTTTTAGTATATCATACACTGCCATATACTATTAAATACATGTTTATCTTCGAGGAAATAAAAAAAAAATCAGCACATACACACTGCATAGGCAGATCTGTTGAACAAATAAAACCCTAAAAATAATCATATCAGGACTCAAAGATTCTTATTTCCGATTATGATCAGTTGGAAGAATGCGCATTTGCTGTAACGTTTGCAATGTTCTGAGCACTAGGAAGGGTGATGGCTGATGCAGTACCACCATTAGGCCAGCCTTCTGCAATGATGATGGTATTATTGTTGGCTTGGATGATCATGGGCGTTCCATGAGTCTGAGACTCAAACATCTGTCCATCAACCACCTGGATGGTCTGGCCATCAAAGTTGTGCAACGTCTGGCCAAATTCTATCATTTTCAATTCTGTTTCTTGACCAATGCTTTCATCAGGCCCCTTTATCTTCTTAGGGCGTCCTCGTTTCATTAGAGTCCCATTTTCATGTGACCGCAAGTGTCGCCCCAAATGGCCCTTGTTACTGAACGCGCTGCCACACAAACTGCAGAGAAAAGGTCGAACTCCAGTGTGCATTCGAGCATGATCTTTCACCATGTAACGCATAGAGAACTCTTTCCCACACACATTGCACTTGTATGGCTTCACTCCCATGTGAGATAACTTGTGCTTGTTAAGGGCCATTTGTGTCATATAACTTCTGTCACATTCATCACACTGAAATGTTATTCCACTCACTTCGGTTCTATGATGCTTCATATGGATTTTGAAGCTTTCTTTTGCTTTACTAGAGTAAGTTTTTCCACATATGTGACATCTTAAGGGTTCTGTGCATGGCCTTCCTTGTCGGTGTTTATGAAATCCTTGGGAGCTGTAAAACCTCTTGCCACAATCAGAGCAAGTATGTGTGTCTTTAGGATTTTCATGCACTTTATATCGATGAAGTTTCAAGTAACCTTCTGAGGTGAAGCGAGACTCACACATATCACATTTATAGTCACCCGTGTATCCATCTTCAAAATCATCTCTTTTTGAGCAGGTGCCCATTCTGAAATGTTTAACATAACCTGCACGAGTTCTGTATGAACGATTGCAGTCTGCACATTCAAAGGCTCTACTCTTCACCTCACCCCCATGCACTAGAAGATGGCTATCCAGCTCTTGCTCATTCTTGAAAGGTTTGGAACAAATGAAGCAAAATGCTGATGACACACAGCTGCCTTTTTTCATATGTTTCGAACAGGACTGGACATTCCTGAAATTTTTGTTGCAGAACTGACATGTTCTTAAATTTGATGCCATTCCTAACGCGTTGTCCCACCTTCTCTTTCTACCCCTCCTTTTCTGACACAGAATGAGCATGCTATTGTCCTTTGAATCTGCAGCAGCTTCCTTGTCATACTGATGCTCTTTATGATCATATGGGCTTGCTTTCTTTACGTTCTGATTTCTGCACGAAGCAGCAGATCTCATGAAGCTTGTCTTGTTCGATCCTGGGACATAATCTTCACTATCATCATTTAGATCTTCATTCCAATCACTATCACTGTCAGTTTTAGGTTCTGCTTTAATCTGCTGTGAGACTCTTCTGGGTGCTGAGTCAACAGTAACTTTTTCATTGGATGTTACTGCCTGCGTGGAGCTGCTTGTTTCCAGGTCTGTGAAATTTGATATCGAAACTCCTTTCTGAGGCGAGGGTTTGAATGACGATTCTTTTATGATGCTTTTCCCTATCTTTTGTCTACTTTCTGACACAGCACTCAGAAACTTTAGTCCACCATCCAGTGATGTCCCCCATTTAGATGAGGCAGGATCTGCGGTGCAGCTGTTAGCAGTGGCCAATTCAGATGTGGAGGAAATAAGATCTTCTGTAGTTTCAACACAGTCCACCCCAAGAATTACTGGCTCTTCTTCCTCCTGAAAGAAATGATCACATTACAGATGGAAAGAACTTAAGTAATAATCATTAAGAACCTAAATTAATGACACAATAATTAATTAATAATCTCCACTATATCAGTCTGGGAATACAAACCGGGCAGTCTGTGAATGAAAGGAAAAAAAAAACAGAATGTCATATGCTGCTCAGGTTTATAGGTAGGGGGACTACAAAGAAGCTCAAAGAAGCAGTCGAGCGTCACAAAGAAAATTAAATAACATGTGGGAGGAATGTGCGAATCTTAACAAACTTTCTCTCAATCTAATCTTAATAATCAGTGTTTGTTTATTTCAACCTGATTATTTGTTATAGGCATAACAAATCTGTACTAACTGATACACAATGTCTGGAACAGAGTGAAAATTGAATGATTAAAAAGCAGAAGGCCACAAGCACTTGCTTGCCTGATTCTCCACCCTCTGACAATAAATATCCCTCAGAGGCCCTGGCCACAGCCGCTTTCATCTGTCACCGGAGCGGCCACAGGAAGAATTCTTACTAAGCTACATCTGAAGAACTCTTTTCTTTTGTCCTGGTTGTAGCATCTTGTGAACAGGCTACACCGGGGAATGCATCTTCATCACTGTTCTGGCCTAGACGATAGTGCCATCTAATATGATCATTTGCTTTGGCAGAGCTGACTTGTTAATGTTCCTTTCTCCGCAAGAGCTGATTTGTTTTATTTACTTAATGGTGACATTAATTAATTTATAATCTTTGTAAACATTTAGTCTGGAAAGAATTCAACTTGTTTTCTATGGTTTTAGTGATTTTCCAGCATTCACTTCCATAGAGTAGTACACTTTGAACATTACTCTTAAATATCCTGATTTTGTATTCATGCTTAGTTTTTTAGATTTCCATATAGTCTGCACCATTGCAAAAGCCTGGTTTGCTCTAGTAAGTCTGCTGCTGATGTCCTCTGTGCTCTCTCCATTTTCTACTACTCTACTGCCAAGATATATACAAATTCGTTGACCTCCTCTGATAGTAAGGTTACTTCTCTCTAATTATTGGAGTCATTAGTTGCCTTTTTTTGGTATTCTAACAATGATTCATTTTTTTCCATTTAGAAGGAACCTTTCTTCTTTCCAAACTTTATTAAACATTCTCTGTAGTTGGCTCATGTTGTCACTGTTAACAGCTTTTAACACTTCAGTTGTTATTTCATCTTCACCTGCAGCTTTGCTGTTAGCCATTAGGTTCATTGCTGTTTCAGTTTTGTTCAATGTAAATTCATCTAGGCTGACATTTACTTTCAAGTAAAATTTCAACAAGCCTGAAAACCCTAAATATTTAAATAAAAACAACAAACAATTTTTAGTATATCATACACTGCCATATACTATTAAATACATGTTTATCTTCGAGGAAAAAAAAAAATCAGCACATACACACTGCATAGGCAGATCTGTTGAACAAATAAAACCCTAAAAATAATCATATCAGGACTCAAAGATTCTTATTTCCGATTATGATCAGTTGGAAGAATGCGCATTTGCTGTAACGTTTGCAATGTTCTGAGCACTAGGAAGGGTGATGGCTGATGCAGTACCACCATTAGGCCAGCCTTCTGCAATGATGATGGTATTATTGTTGGCTTGGATGATCATGGGCGTTCCATGAGTCTGAGACTCAAACATCTGTCCATCAACCACCTGGATGGTCTGGCCATCAAAGTTGTGCAACGTCTGGCCAAATTCTATCATTTTCAATTCTGTTTCTTGACCAATGCTTTCATCAGGCCCCTTTATCTTCTTAGGGCGTCCTCGTTTCATTAGAGTCCCATTTTCATGTGACCGCAAGTGTCGCCCCAAATGGCCCTTGTTACTGAACGCGCTGCCACACAAACTGCAGAGAAAAGGTCGAACTCCAGTGTGCATTCGAGCATGATCTTTCACCATGTAACGCATAGAGAACTCTTTCCCACACACATTGCACTTGTATGGCTTCACTCCCATGTGAGATAACTTGTGCTTGTTAAGGGCCATTTGTGTCATATAACTTCTGTCACATTCATCACACTGAAATGTTATTCCACTCACTTCGGTTCTATGATGCTTCATATGGATTTTGAAGCTTTCTTTTGCTTTACTAGAGTAAGTTTTTCCACATATGTGACATCTTAAGGGTTCTGTGCATGGCCTTCCTTGTCGGTGTTTATGAAATCCTTGGGAGCTGTAAAACCTCTTGCCACAATCAGAGCAAGTATGTGTGTCTTTAGGATTTTCATGCACTTTATATCGATGAAGTTTCAAGTAACCTTCTGAGGTGAAGCGAGACTCACACATATCACATTTATAGTCACCCGTGTATCCATCTTCAAAATCATCTCTTTTTGAGCAGGTGCCCATTCTGAAATGTTTAACATAACCTGCACGAGTTCTGTATGAACGATTGCAGTCTGCACATTCAAAGGCTCTACTCTTCACCTCACCCCCATGCACTAGAAGATGGCTATCCAGCTCTTGCTCATTCTTGAAAGGTTTGGAACAAATGAAGCAAAATGCTGATGACACACAGCTGCCTTTTTTCATATGTTTCGAACAGGACTGGACATTCCTGAAATTTTTGTTGCAGAACTGACATGTTCTTAAATTTGATGCCATTCCTAACGCGTTGTCCCACCTTCTCTTTCTACCCCTCCTTTTCTGACACAGAATGAGCATGCTATTGTCCTTTGAATCTGCAGCAGCTTCCTTGTCATACTGATGCTCTTTATGATCATATGGGCTTGCTTTCTTTACGTTCTGATTTCTGCACGAAGCAGCAGATCTCATGAAGCTTGTCTTGTTCGATCCTGGGACATAATCTTCACTATCATCATTTAGATCTTCATTCCAATCACTATCACTGTCAGTTTTAGGTTCTGCTTTAATCTGCTGTGAGATTCTTCTGGGTGCTGAGTCAACAGTAACTTTTTCATTGGATGTTACTGCCTGCGTGGAGCTGCTTGTTTCCAGGTCTGTGAAATTTGATATCGAAACTCCTTTCTGAGGCGAGGGTTTGAATGACGATTCTTTTATGATGCTTTTCCCTATCTTTTGTCTACTTTCTGACACAGCACTCAGAAACTTTAGTCCACCATCCAGTGATGTCCCCCATTTAGATGAGGCAGGATCTGCGGTGCAGCTGTTAGCAGTGGCCAATTCAGATGTGGAGGAAATAAGATCTTCTGTAGTTTCAACACAGTCCACCCCAAGAATTACTGGCTCTTCTTCCTCCTGAAAGAAATGATCACATTACAGATGGAAAGAACTTAAGTAATAATCATTAAGAACCTAAATTAATGACACAATAATTAATTAATCATCTCCACTATATCAGTCTGGGAATACAAACCGGGCAGTCTGTGAATGAAAGGAAAAAAAAAACAGAATGTCATATGCTGCTCAGGTTTATAGGTAGGGGGACTACAAAGAAGCTCAAAGAAGCAGTCGAGCGTCACAAAGAAAATTAAATAACATGTGGGAGGAATGTGCGAATCTTAACAAACTTTCTCTCAATCTAATCTTAATAATCAGTGTTTGTTTATTTCAATCTGATTATTTGTTATAGGCATAACAAATCTGTACTAACTGATACACAGTGTCTGGAACAGAGTGAAAATTGAATGATTAAAAAGCAGAAGGCCACAAGCACTTGCTTGCCTGATTCTCCACCCTCTGACAATAAATATCCCTCAGAGGCCCTGGCCACAGCCGCTTTCATCTGTCACCGGAGCGGCCACAGGAAGAATTCTTACAAAGCTACATCTGAAGAACTCTTTTCTTTTGTCCTGGTTGTAGCATCTTGTGAACAGGCTACACCGAGGAATGCATCTTCATCACTGTTCTGGCCTAGACGATAGTGCCATCTAATATGATCATTTGCTTTGGCAGAGCTGACTTGTTAATGTTCCTTTCTCCGCAAGAGCTGATTTGTTTTATTTACTTAATGGTGACATTAATTAATTTATAATCTTTGTCATTCTAGTTCAGATTAAACTTTTGACAACTGTAATGGCCAAATGGATATCAGATAAAACATGGAAGTATATACATGAAAGATGAGCAGTCAAATTAGACATGTTGAATGCAAAAACAGATCATGAAAGAGATTTGGCAAAAGCAAAATACAAAGAAATAGACAAGAAAGTAAAAAGTTCAGCTAGAAGGGATAAAAGAGAATACATAGACAATATGGCGAAAGAGGCAGAAAAAGCAGCAAAAACAGGAGACAGCAAAACTTTATATAACATACAAAAGAGGCTAACAGGTACTATTACATCTAAAGAAAGACCAATCCTTAGCAAAACTGGAACACTATTAACATCAATTAAAAACCAAAAACAAAGATGGACTGAACACTTCCAAGAAATACTTAATCGACCACACCCAAAAGAATTGTTAAACCTTGAAACTGACTTACCAGCCCCACAACTAAATTTCAACCTAGATGAAATTAAATTGCATGAAATTGAAACAGCAGTGAATTTAATGGCTAACAACAAAGCTGCAGGTGAAGATGAAATAACACCCGAAATGCTAAAAGCTATCAATAGTGACAACATGAGACAACTACAGAGAATGTTTAACAAGATTTGGAAAGAAGAAAAGGTCCCGTCTAATTGGAAGAAAGGAATCATTGTTAAAATACCAAAAAAGGGCAACCTTAGTGACTGTAACAACTGGAGAGGAGTAACCTTAATATCAGTTGTGTCAAAAGTATTTTGCAAGGTCATTTTGAATAGACTCAAAGATATAGTGGATACTGCAATGAGAGAAGAACAAGCAGGATTTCGAAAAGGGAGAAGCTGTCTCGACCAGATCTTTACTCTCAGAATAATACTTGAAGAACATATTGATAAGCAGAAACCATTAATATTGAACTTCATAGATTTTAAAACGGCATTTGATAGCATACACAGAGATTCATTATGGAGAATTTTATGTCTATATGGAATACCATCTAAAATTGTCAACATCATTAAGGACTTATACAATGGATATGTTTGTGCAGTCAAGACAGAAGAAGGGATGAGTGAATGGTTCCAGATTGAAACAGGTGTGAAACAAGGATGTATACTGTCTCCTTTACTTTTTGGGATTACAACAGACTTCATAATGAAAAAATGCTGCACAGGTAACACAGGTACTGACTGGGTACATGGGACCCAACTAGAAGATCTTGATTTTGCTGATGACATAACTCTTATCAGTAATAATGTGAATTCCATGCAAGAAAAAACAGATAGCCTGTCTTCACTGGCTAGCAAAATAGGACTTGAAGTTAATGAAAATTCCTCTCAATCAAAATGGAAAAATACACATTGAAGGGACAGATACTGAAGAAGTCAATCAATTTGCATACCTTGGCAGCTACATAGACCAGGATGGTGACACTAGAAAGGAAGTTAGGATCAGAATTGCAAAAGCAGCATCAATCTTCAAGAATCTTGAGAACATATGGAATTCAAAAGTTATAAGCACAAAAACCAAGTTAAGACTATTCAATTCAAATGTAATATCCACCCTCATTTATGCATGCGAAATCTGGAAAACAACTAAAGAAATAGAAAAGAAATTAGACTCTTTTGAAAACAAATGCCTAAGGAAAATACTTGGCATCAAGTGGAATGAATTCAAGAACAATGCAGAGATAAGACAGATGACTGAACAACAACCAGTCTCATGGGTGATCAGGAAAAGGAGATGGACATATGTTGGTCACTTGATGAGAAGAAATGATCAGAGAGTCCCAAAACAAGCTATCAAGTGGAACACAACAGGCCGAAGAAAAAGAGGCAGACCGCATGAAACTCCGAAGAGGACATTATTAAGAGAGGCCAAATTAACAGGCATAAAATCCTTTGATGAGGTTGAAAGACTCGCCGAAGACAGGAAAAATTGGCGAACTATTTTGTGAGCCCTATGTGACGTTTAACGGCACGGGAAGGATATAAGATATAAGAATGGCCAAATGCCATTTTATGTTAAAAAACAAAAAAAAATTGTAGCAGATTTGAAATAAGTGGGACAAGAAGTACAAGCCATTTGATGATGAGAGCAGGATTTCGCATGCTGGGTGAAGATGCTGTCCAATGAGGCAATCAGCAACCCATTGCTGATATGCTAGCATCGGCGTTAGCGAACCATAGCTGACCAAGACCCTGTCCCACCTCTCCGCTGGTACCCCTAGGAACAGGCCTAGCTTGGCTAACGGGGCAGGGATCGCCATAGTCCCCATGGTGGTGGAGTTTACTAGAGAAGCACTGCACACCCCCTGCTTTTTAGCTGTACTCCGGGACTGAAAAATCAGCCACCATAACCCACCCCCACGCTGATACGATGCTGTGCCTCAACATCTCAACACCATCAGCTGCAAAGAACAACAGCTCGCAGTTACAGAGAGTTCGTAAAAGTACAAGTACAAGATGATGAGAGCAATATGAACTGTGAAGATAAGTTAAGCTCACATACCATTTTCACTTTGGTGTCCAGAATCTGTCCAGTCTTTGCATGTACTTTCTGGACTGTCACCTTCCTGCATACAACCATCTTGACAAAAGCCTCCACCATTGTTTTCTTAATCACATCCTGTTCCTTATCAACCTCCTCGGCTGTGGTCTGCATGGCTGAGGAAGCTGAGACCCCTAAGCCCTGGCGGCCGGAGGGGTGCACTTCAGCACCCGAAGGCTGAGGTGTTACCACATACTCTGGCATGGCAATCTGCGCTGCCTCAATCGTCAGTGGGATGGTTTTATCATGGTCTTGACCAGAACAAGAGTGTGACATTTTAACTTCTGATTCTAAAGTACTTGTAGACACTAAATTACCTTGTAAGTGCTGCAGAATGTTTTCTATGATACCTGTAGTATTTGGAGGGCTGAGTACAATACTTTGGTTAGTTTTATCATCACATGTCTGTGAAACTATTATTTCACTAGGCACGAAAGGTGAAAACTTGTTAGCTGATGGCAACTGTGACTTGGCTGATACTTGAAATGAACTGCCAGTAGATTCTGATATAGGAATAACATTCACCGAGTTTTTGGGTAGAAGGCTTTTCAATTTGTTTGAGCTGGCTGTAACAGGCCTAATCTGGACAATGATAGGTTTGTTCAAATTTGAGAAGTCTGGTTGTGATATTAACGTTGTGACATCTTGACTGCCTGTATGGTGTTCTGCTGATGGCTCCACCACAAGTATATTGTGGTCTGTTCTAGAACTTTGGTGGGAGGCCATTCTTCACATCAATCTTGTTCTGTGGTGAAAAGAGAAAAAAAAACTTGATGTAAAAGATATTTGTAATTAAATATGGTTGAATTAAATACTTTGCACTGTATTCTGTGTTTTCTCAATATCTTATCTTATATCTTATATCCTTCCCGTGCCGTTAGACGTCACATAGGGCTCGCAAAGTAGTTCGCCAATTTTTCCTGTCTTCGGCGAGTCTTTCAACCTCATCAAAGGATGTTATGCCTGTTAACTTGGCCTCTCTTAATAATGTATTCTCATGTATTCATGTATTCTATAAAATTTCTCAATAGGATCACTCAAAATGTGAGAGAACCTACTGTGTTGTTTAGAAAGTATTTTGCACCCAAAACCTCAGAGATGGGCATCCAGTCAAATGAGGAATAAGTTAAAATGATCTGCTTGAATTCCCAGAACGGATTTAAGAAGAAGCTTCTTTGCTAGTTCCACCACTCTTGAGGAATGTGAAGATTCTCAATCAGCTTAAAATAATGCAGATAACCTCCATCTGGAAGGACTGCAAGGAGATATGCCAGGGCAATGACCAGCTTGGAGAGAAAGATGTGCTGAGACAAAATAATCTTTCTGAGAGAGGCCACATATCAGTTGAACCAAATCTACATTATATTACATTTACAACAATATTAAACACATATCACGTTCTTTTGTTAACCTAAACAGTTTGAGCTTATCCAGAAATACACAATCTGAAACCTTCTGAGTACTGCCATGATGTCATAAGTGGAAAACTCCACACCTGATCTCATGTGACGAGTCACAGTCAACAGTCAGAATGCTGGCCACAGAATAGACAGTTTATTTTTTTTAGCTTCCCTAAAGAGGGAAAAATATTGTTGAAGGAGTAAACCAATTTGTACACCTTAACAGACCATGATAGTGATACCAGAAAGGAAGTTAGAAATGAAATTGCTAAAGCAGCACTGACTTTCAAGAATCTTGTGAACATATAACATTCAAGAGTAAAGTTATAAGCACAAAAACCAAGCTAAGATTATTCAATTCAAATGTAAAATCCACCCTTATTTATGCATGTGAAAGCTGGAAAAGAACTAAAGAAACAGACAACAAATTAGATTTTTAAAAAAAAAACAAATGCCCAAGGAAAATACTTGGTATAAAGTGGACAAAATTCAAGAACAAAGCAGAGATAAGGCAGATGAGCAAACAACAACCTGTCTGATGGGTGATCAGAAAAAGGAGATGGACATATATCTGTCATGTGATGAGAAGAAAGAATCAGAGAATCCCAGAACAAGCTATCAAGTAGAACACAACAGGCCAAAGAAAAAGAGGTCGACCATGTGAAACTCTAAAGAGGACACTGTTAAGAGAGACCAAATCAGTAGACATAAAATCCCTTAATGAGGTTGAAAAGCTCACCAAAAACAGGAAAACTTGGCAAACTAACATGCGAGCCCTATGTGACATTTAACGGCACGGTAAGGATGTAATATGTAAGAAGAAAGGCTGCACACATGCTTGCATAAGTGCACATGTACACAATGGTCTGCCAAAGAAATGGCTATTATGACAAGAAAAAAAAACCCTCCCAGCCCCTTAAAACTGTGATATATCTGTTCCGCACCTGCACATTTAAAAAACCCATGCAGTAGAATGATTCCTCATTCCTACAGGACCCATTTTCTGGTCCCTCAATTTAAAAAATTTTTAAAATACAGTGCACAGGAACCTTTCTTCTTCTGTGTTCAAGGTTGTTGGTCACTTCAGATCCTGATCCCTGTCAACATGGCAAAGCCCGCAGTCCTCTCCAGATCCTGATAGGCACCCCAAAGCTTTTGCCCCAAGCTTGTGTCCTCTTGACCATGTCTCACGCCTCACGTCTGCATGGTTTGGGCACTCTTGTAGGATATGTTCTGGAGTCTAAGATAATGACATCACTGCTTACTGATGGTTCAATGTACATCACCATGGGTGGCTAAGACAATGACATCTCTGCTTACTGATGGTTCAATGCACATCACCATGGGTGGCTAAGATAATGACATCTCTGCTTACTGATGGTTCAATGTACATCACCATGGGTGGCTAAGATAATGACATCATTGCTTACTGATGGTTCAATGTACATCACTATGGGTGGCTAAGATAATGACATCTCTGCTTAATGATGGTTCAATGTACATCACCATGGGTGGCTAAGATAGTGACATCTCTGCTTACTGATGGTTCAATGTACATCACCATGGGTGGCTAAGATAATGACATCACTGCTTACTGATGGTTCAGTGTACATCACCATGGGTGGCTAAGATAATGACATCACTGCTTACTGATGGTTCAGTGTACATCACCATAGGTGGCTAAGATAATGACATCTCTGCTTACTGATGGTTCAGTGTACATCACCATGGGTGGCTAAGATAATGACATCTCTGCTTACTGATGGTTCAATGTACATCACCATGGGTGGCTAAGATAATGACATCTCTGCTTAATGATGGTTCAATGTACATCACCATGGGTGGCTAAGATAGTGACATCACTGCTTACTGATGGCTCAGTGTACATCACCATGGGTGGCTGAGATAGTGACATCTCTGCTTACTGATGGTTCAATGTACATCACCATGTGTGGCTAAGATAATGACATCTCTGCTTACTGATGGTTCAATGTACATCACCATGGGTGGCTAAGATAGCAACATCTCTGCTTAATGATAGTTCAATGTACATCACCATGGGTGGCTAAGATAGCAACATCTCTGCTTAATGATAGTTCAATGTACATCACCATGGGTGGCTAAGACAGTGACATCACTGCTTACTGATGGCTCAGTGTACATCACCATGGGTGGCTGAGACAGTGACATCACTGCTTACTGATAGTTTAATGTACATTTGTTCCATGCACAAAATTATTGGAGCCACAGTGGTGTAGTGGCTAGTGTACACACTTGCTGATCAGAAGGTCCCTGGTTTGATTTCGCACTCATTTTTTTTTTTTTGGACCAACTGGCATCGGGATCAACTCAGCCTCAAAAAATGGGTACCTAGGATATCCCTAGGAAAACAGGCAGCGAGGAAAGGCACTGGCATCTTTACTTCGAATGCTGCAGTGGCCTAGAACTGTGAAGGCACTGACACTTCACATCCCTATGGCATATACAAATGCTATGGGAGTTAAAAAGTTTAATGTTAACAAAATTATTTAAAATGTTGTATAAAATTACATTCAACCTATCTATATGAAATGTTTATGAAACATAAATGAGTTTTGTATTTAAACTTTGATCCCATTTCAAAGATATCTTATTGTGTACTTACAAATATTCCAAAATCTTAAAAAAATAATAATAATAATCTCAAAATCTGAAACAATTCTGGTCCTAGGCATTCTTGATATGGGGTGCTTTGCCTGTTTTGATACTCTTCACTTTATTAATGACCCAGCAGTGAAGTCTAGCTACAGTTAACACTCAGCCTAAAGAAGTCCTCTTATCCTCTTACATCAAATATGTTCTGAAATTCTATACCAAAATATAATATACTCATCCTTTTTCTTCTGTTTTAATGTGCTAGTTCATGCTAAATCTGTGGCTAAGGTGTCGGGATGGTCAAGTCTTCTCCAGATTTTATAACTAATTTTTAAAATCTGATAGATTTCATGATGAAGGTGATTACTAGTGCCCTGAACATATTAGGACTCTCTCTGAAAACATTACTGTTTTTTTTTTTATATGTGGGGGTAAACAAAATTCTTTTCAAATTCTCTCGTCAAAGCACCGTAGTTGCATTTAATCTTGCTTTGTTTTACTTCATGTTTCTGGCCCATACGTGGTTGCTAGGCTTGTAATAGCTCTATACAAGCATAAATAGGCTTCCTTTTCTTTTTAATCCATTAGTTACACAGCAGATTTTTATTTCTTATTTGAATTTGGGTCTTAATTTTCAGTGCTGTTTTGTTGCAGATGTTGAAAACCGTTCCCTGATATTTATAACTCTGTGCGCTGATTTTCATCCCATCTCTCGACACTGCTGGTTCGCAGGGCTACAGCTCCTTGGTAAGGCCATGTATTTTGTCTCATCTTGGTTATTTCTACGACTACTTTCTGTGCTGCTTATTTCTCCTCCGCGGAAAAGATGAATGCATCTCTATACTCATGCGTATTTGTAATTTTCTTATTGAACAGCTTTTACCGTTGTTGTTTCATGGATCAGCAAACTGTACCAATTGTGTACGAGGTTTATTTACTTTGAACAGAATCGATAAATATCGCTTATCGATTTATTTATTTATTTGTGGCGATGTTCAAAATAATGGGGGTTCGTGTCAGTTGTTGAAAATATTGGCGCTAAATAAATCTAAGGGAGACTTTTGAAATTGAAACATGAAATCTATGACAGACCATGTTTTTCTGAGAAGACAAAAAGGGGAAAAACTGCACACGAAAAACATGGTTAGGATTTGTATGCAAATATTTGCCACCTCGGTACGAACCATCTGAATAACTGCTTTTTTAAAAAAGAACATTACATTTATGCATATTTACGTGTTGTAAAGTTGTATGTAATTTTTTTCAGTTGCATCATAATTTTCCAGAAAGTACTTTCTAAATAAATACCTAGTTCCAGAACTGTATCGTTTCCAAGATGGCGTACATTTGCCAGATTTATATACATTCGCTGCAAAATTTAAATGGGGGAAAAATATTTTACAGTGGTTTCTTCATCAGGGGAAACTTTTTACTTGTAACACAAAACATAAATAATAGAAATAATATATCTTTTGTGGAAATCATAAACAATATAAAAACAATTGTTTGTAATCAAACTTACACACACGAATCATATTGAAATTTCAAAATTGACTGTTGAATGGAAGAATGAGTAGGGAAAGAAAAATAGCAGAGACTGGATTTGAAAAGGGTCCAGTTTTGGTGTCACTCATGAAAAAGTAAAATCTCATTTCCATGCCATTAAACCATATTGCGGCTACGGTGTTAGTCCCGTATTTTCACGACCATAGGCATATGAAAGTTTGATGTGGTCAATATCACACCCGGCTGCATTTACCTTCCCAGATTTTTCTGGTACCCATTTTTAGAACCTGGGTGTACCCACGGGTCCTTTTTGGTGTGTACCAGACCAAAACAAAAAAAAATCCCACTGCTGGGACTTGAACTTGAAGAATAGCCATGCTCTGCTGCTGACATAGATGTGGGCCTCCTTGCACTCTAGACACTCCCATATGTGCTCAGCTTTTAACTTCAGCGTTGTTCGTAGTGAACAATATATGTTGGGTGATAGTGCAAATGATTCATTGACTGAACGCAGCTCAGTATTTACCTAAAAGTTCTGAATGTCTGATACCGCCCCTTATTATTCCCCTTTCGCAAAACTGTTGGCGATAGTTGCCCATTGTTCAACATTTTTATGCTCATCTCCTGTAATTTTGATCGGTTGGCTGTTACGATGTCTGCTTTGTCAATTTGTAGTTGCCCAGGGTTGTTGCTTTGTTTTCTGGGACGTGAACCCGGTACTATAAAGAAGCAGTATTAAAATAAGAAGACCAAGGCGAAGATGGCTACAAGACATCGTTGATTGTCTGCGAATGGATGCGCCAGCAGGACATCTTGCTTACAACCGAGAGGCCTACAGGAGACCTGTTAGAGAGGCACAGTTCCATACAAATGACTGAATTAAAATAAGATTTCACTCTGATAGTGGTACAAATAGTTAGTTATTTATAGTCAGTTATAAATAATTAGTGATAATGTGATATGTCTGAAAGGAAGGGAATAGCAGCCACCTTGGCAATGTTGGCACGGGCTTGGTATGTTTACTTCCGGTTCCGTTTATGTGACGCAAAAGACTTAACCTGTTACTTGTGTCAGTTTCTTCTCCAGTTACTGAGGTACGTACAGAAACAACGGTTATTGGTAGCTGCCAAAGTCTCAGCCGCGCTTGAAAGAAATGTTTTAATGGAAATTGCTGTATCAAAGACAATTACAGTGTAAACGTAGATTTTTAAAAAAGGTATACAGACGAACAAATATTGATTATAAGAATGACTTAACAGTCTCTCTCTCTCTCTCTCTCTCTCTCTCTCAAAACCTTTAGGTGCCCAAGGCACATGGGGCTTCCTCAAAGGATTTCCACAAACGCCCGTCCTGTACCTCTTTTTTGTGTGCTTTTCCCAGGTGAGCTTCTGTTATTCAAAATCCTCTGTGTTCTCCATGTCTTCTTTGGTCTGCCCTTACTCTGTTTCCGTGAGCTGTCCATTTTTGGTAATTTAAAAAATTACGTGGCCTAGCCATTGCTAGCGTCTTTCCTCAATAATCAAAGTCATTGGGTTTATCTGAAACTAAGGTATTATTTCTTGTGGTCAGTCAGTTTCATGTCCCTTGCAGAATTTTGCTTTCCTAACAGTTCTCCTGTAGGCCTCTCAGTTGTAAGCAAGATGCTCTGCTGCTGATGCATCCATTTGCAGATCATTAACAAAGTCTTGCAACTATCTTCACCTTGGTCTTCCTCTCTTTCTTTTTCCAATTATGTACCCTTCCAAGACTGTCTTCTTTAAATTATCATGATGTTTAATGTGTCCGAATATTTAAGTGTTCTCTGCTTAATCCTCTTTACTAGTCAGCCTTCTTCAATATTAAGTTCTTGTAGTATGGATATATTTGTTATTTTTTATGTCCTTGATATTTTGAAGAACTCTTCTGTATCATTTATATTCAAAGGCATTTATGTGTTTCTCAGCTGTTTTGTTAAATGTCTAGGTCTCTTGTGGTATTTGGCCAAAATATTTGTCTGACCCTGCATAAATGTTTGGAAGGAATTCAGTTTATTTTCTTCTTTTTTTTGATTGGTTTTCCAGCATTCAATATAGTATAATAACACACTTAGTACATTACTTTTAAGTATCTTGATTTTCATTTACTTTGTTAACTTGTTGCATTTCCATATATTGCACAGGATTGCAAAAGCCTGGTTTGCTGTAGTTGGTGAGTTGTTGGTGTCCTCTTCATTGCCTCCATCTTCTGTTACACAACTCCCAAGATATGAAATTCATTATTACTATGTCTGAATATGGTCAGACCGCAGAATACTTTATCTCCCCCCCCCCTTTTCTGCCATATAAGTGTATGAAAAGATCAAAGAATGCTATGATGTGATCACTGTATAAATTTACTTATACATGATCTTTTTTGTGTCATATTGTCATTATTGTTGACTGCTTCCCCCCCCCCCCCCAGAAAGTATGAATTATTAATGTTGCTTGCAATGTTGATAGACAGGGATAATCATAATTCTTTGACTTGGTTGCTCTTAGGATAGTTGCATTTGTTTTTCAAGCCACTTAATCAAATATCTTTTTATTTTCCTACTAGACATGTATTTGAATCATATTTTCCAGTAATTTATTACCTTATTGCTGTGAATTGCCAAGAGATTTTTTTTTCTCCATGGTGTTAATGTGCAATGTTGTGCAACTTCCTGCCAGAACTTTGGGAGCAGGAAGTGTCAGATGAAGCTTCATAGAGTCTGCTACTGCTTCCTTTCATCAGAAATTCAGCAGACGTCATGGAGTACGTGCTCTGTGCCAAGATTATCCTATACAGGAATAAATTGGAGCACATGTGGACTTGTCTGAAGTGCAGGGATATATCCCTTAAACAGTTTTTTTAAAAAAAATTCTTAGAGCTGTGAATTTTTCTGGTCTCATGAGTTTACATTTGTGGCAAAAACCAGAAACTATTGCTGCTGTTTCCATTGTTTGTTATTCAGGCTAAATATTTATTGTCCATGGCTAAAAAGAGTTGATTTGCTGAAAAGCAGTTTCACAAAAGACTAATATTGCTTTTTTGTTTTTGTAGAGATTTCTGTAATTGTGTCTTTGAATTTATTACTCACTGCACAGTGGTGATTATGTAACACAGGTACAAATTAGACAGGAGGTTGGTTACATTAGCTTGACTGAATTCCTAGAGTGAGTTTCAGTGTCTTGAATGAATTTCTAGAGTGGGTTTCAGTGTCTTGAATGAATTTATAGAGTGGGTTTCAGTGTCTTGAATGAATTTCTAGAGTGGGTTGCAGTGTCTTGAATGGATTTCTAGAGTGGGTTTCAGTGTCTTGAATGAATTTCTAGAATGGGTTTCAGTGTCTTGAATGAATTTCTAGAGTGGGTTTCAGTGTCTTGAATGGTTCTAAGGACTGCAAACGCGCCTCAAACAGCCTCTGGCAGTCAAGTCCAGCTCCTGGCCTTCCTCTGGCAGAACTGTTTAAACTGACAGGAGAAGGGGCGAGGGCGAATATCTGCCGCCTGAAAACCAGTTACTTAGGGTAGATGAGTGGCACGTTTGGTAGCTCATCTGCCGCTGTTGGCGAGATTTTTCAGCTGCCGTGTGTGGAGCGGTGCTCCTCCCGGCCAATGAAGAAGGGTGCAAATGAGGTTGCCGCGCAGCATCACTGCGGAAAAGGTGGTAGAAAGGATAAAGCGAAGCAAACAGTCAAATCACGGCTCCTCTGATCTGGAGGTCGGCCATGTCCTGAGTGCAGTCATATCAGGTGAAATGCATGAACCGGCTTGTCCCAGAGGTTAAGACACTGCTGGTGAGACTCTTCAAATGCCGCGCGTGGAGTGAAGCTCCTCCCGGTCAAGGAAGAAATGCGGAAAAGAAATAAAGGTTGCTGTGCGGCGCTGATGGAAAAGGTGGTGGAAAGTGAAGTTTAACCGGTATGTCCAGTAGTATCGCTACGAGAGCTATACCACGGCACCTCTGCTCTAGAGGCCGGCCACGTCCGAAATACACTTACACTGGTGAAATATGCCTAAACCGGTACACAACAGGGGTGGAACTTGATGGCTAGACATGTCATGCCACCTCCGCTCTAGAGGTCGGTAACGCCTGATATACACCCATACTGGTGAATTTTGCCTAAACCGGCTCATACCAGGGGTGAATCTTGAAGGCTTTGCATGTCACAGTACCTCTGCTCTAGAGGTCGGTCTCGTCCCAATCACACCCATACTGGCATAATGCCTAAACCGGCTCAACCCAGGGGTAGAAGTCACTAGTGGCGAGGATTCGTCCTCCTGGACAAAAGCTCCATCCTAGTCACAACTAGGAAGGGTAGCGGCCACGACCGCAAAATGCTGAAGTCGGAGACACTGGACCAGGGAAGTCTAGATAGGCAACCACCTCTCACCCGGCGGGGATGTTTGCGTATCCTAATCACGCTGAGGTTTTCCGGTGAGAAAGTCCAACTCTGGCCTGGGTGAGCTACAGCCTCTCACCCAGCGGGGATGCACTGATATCCTAAACACGTCGAGGTCTTCCGGTGAGAAAGTCCAACCCTAGACTAAACTGGTGCAATGAAAACCACGGTGTCACACAATCCCGCTTCCGAGACCCACCAAGAATACAGGCTAAAGCCCTGTGATACTCTGAACCCCTTGTGGTCCTCTCGTGGATATCGTGTGGTCCTTTCGGGGACCACACACGGGACCTAACGAGGACCACAGGCGTGAATTCAGTAGGATCACAGTGCAGTTTTGGTGGTAGAAGCGAATGAAGAAGAAGAAGAAGTGTCTTGAATGAATTTCTAGAGTGGTTTTCAGTGTCTTGAATGAATTTCTAGAGTGGTTTTCAGTGTCTTGAATGAATTTCTAGAGTGGGTTTCAGTGTCTTGAATGAATTTCTAGAGTGGGTTTCAGTGTCTTGAATGAATTTCTAGAGTGGGTTTCAGTGTCTTGAATGAATAGGTAGAATAAAGAAGCAGGCTTATTGTCTGACTGTATCATCATGGGGAAGTCTCTTGTTTAGCCAGCCTGATGGAGTACAGCAGTCTCCTTCATGACTGGCTCTGATTTCTGTGCTGTAATGTTGGCAACACCATTTAGAAATCATGTACACCACAGGAAGTTAAGAAGAGGTCGATTGATTGCCTTTTTTTTTTTTTTGGTTTTTAAATAATCTAATATTATGGGTATTTGACTGAAATATTTGACTGAAACTAACACATCGTCTGCTGTGTTGATTTTGCAATAAGATGTTTGATGGATCAGTGGAAGACTTTTCTATTGGCCAGGAAGACTGGGTAGAAGTGGCACAATATCATGGGAGACGGTGAATCTGTAGAGGGAGTAAAGGGCAGATTAGAAGATAAAATAACCACTAAAGAAGATAAGCTCTACGGTTCCATACATGAGTTACAAAAAACAGTGAAATTTATCCAAGAGACAGGACTGCAGATATAGACAGACAATGCGAACGAAGAAGAAGAAGATAAAATAATGCACACATAAAGAGGCAGGGCCATATGAAAGAAATATGTTTTGTTGTTACCAGGATGAAGTATGTTTTAGGTCTAGCAACATTTTTATTTTTGATATCTTCACATCGCCACATTTTCCCCCTATTTTTAGGGTATTTTATAAGAAAAAAAAATGTCTTTGTCTTCTTCTTTACAAAGCCTAGCACATTGTACCTTGCTCGAAGTGTAAGATGTTGAGCTGTCTGAATCCTCAACAAAAAAAAAATATAAAATATTTAATTGGATGAAAATAATTATATCTGAGAATAAAAAAAATGTTTAAATTTTATGGTTGATTGTCAGTTTTGAATGAAGTCATCAGAACACAAGAGAAAATTTCTTACTGTCTTTGTTTTCTTCTGCTTTGTCTCATGTACTGTAGTTAGAAAATAAATCATATTTTTCACTTTTATGTACATATACATAAGCTCATCAGAATGCATATCTGGTCTTGACCACACACTTGCAAATTGAAGATTATTCATAAAAAAGAATTGACCAAACTTTTCGAATGAACTGTTGATAAATAGTGAAGCATCTAAGGAGTGCTAGTATGATTATTTTTCCATGGCAGGAATTAGACGCTGTACTGTTAAAAAGTATGCTGGATCAGAGATTGTTGCCTGTCATTTTGGTCATCCATGAACAGCCCAATCATTGGCCACCTAGACTTAAAAAGGATTAATCATAATTTGATAGAGTCAAGGATGAGAGAATTTATTCAGGAAGGAGGTGCACACAAAATTTCATTTGTAGCAGATGTTTACCAGCTTTAAAACAATCATTTTGTGATGCAAGCAGCCCTTAGAATGTTTTGTGGATGGACAACTATTATTGGTTTTGGCCTTTCTTGTGACATTTTCATTTTTTTCTGGTTTTTAACCTAATTATTGTTTTTTGTTGCAGACAAAAAGAGGCAGTAAAACATAACTACAGATCATGGTGTGTTTACCCTGCATTGTTATTCCTTTTTTGTTGTGGGTTTTCCACAAGTTCGTTAGTCCTTGGCTGTCCAAGATATGGAGCAAACCAGAACAAATAGCAAAGAATGTCGAGAGCAATCTTACGTGTCCATTACCAAGGAAAAAGAAGATTAAGGTACTGGTGTAGTTTTTCGTCTAAATCACTTTCTCACAGAGTTTAAAAATGTTCATTGATCTCTTTTTCCGTGTAATATGTTTAAGTAATGTGACAGTTCAGCAGCTCTGAAGCAACATTTTAAAGAAGGAAGTAGTAAAATTCTTAATATGATGACTGCAAAAGTAATCAGTATTGTCATTTGGAAGTGCAGTCACAAAGTATTGACTTCAGCCATACTATTTGAAGTGCCAGCATCATACATAAAGAGTATAGATTTTTGTAAGGGTAAAATTAGCTAGGATTAGCCATGGAAAATTTAACATTCACCTTAAATATGACAGAACATCTGGGGGCAGAACCGCTGACATCAGAGGAGATGGCAGTTTTCACTCGGCTTTGTGGTTAGGCATTTGCTTATCCCACAGCCTCTGAAAAATTGAAGATATCTGCCTGCAGAGTGAGGTGCACAAAATTGCACTGTACATGTCATTGTCAGTGACTAAAAGCAGCAACAAAAAATTGAGATTGTGTGAAGGTCAGTCTCATGAATAAGGGACTTCACATGAAGGGGATTTGGAAAAAAATTCATTACAATTCTTTCTTTTTTTTTAAATGAAAATGAATGGTCACAATACTTATTCTAAATTATATATTATAAAATAGTTGTAATTTCATGAACCAAAATTTGTATGGTTTACGGTCTGGATTATCATCATTGCATTCCAGACGTATCCATAGGTGCTCAGATCCTCTCCTCAACATATCCATCAGTGCCCCTCCAGTGTTGGTTGACAAGTCTCCCATTTCTGGCCATGGCAATCTGTACTCCCAGTTCTCTCAGGCTAAGCAGCGGTGTGGATTTGCTGCTACTGAAGTCCTCCGCTTTGAGATAAAAAAAAAAAAAAAAATTTTTGTTGGATGTCACACACTTACCGCAGACATCATTTGTTTAACTTAGTTTATCACTGAGAGTGCAAACATTCCATTCCTCAGTTTCTGTGTAAGAACTATGATAATTATACTCCAGCAGCAGCTGTTTAGTCAGTACTAAAACATTTGGTTCTGATTTTCTTCATTGTTAAAGTTGTTTAGGTGGAACATCTGTTCCCCATCACATACACACAACTTTTAAAATCTACATGGCTTCACTGAAGTGGAAATATTTAGCTGAATGACAGTTGTCCAGAGGAGAAAAGGTGTCCCCGCTAAAGCTAGACCTGGTTATAGTTGGTTAAGAACTGCCTCTTAAAAGTGCTGTCCTAGAAATAAAAAAAATTACTGCAACCAGGAGAGTGATAACAGGCATGAATGCTCCTCTTGAGTTATCATATATTTTTTGTGTGTGCTTCAGGAGATGAATAAAGCATAACAACCAGCAATCATTACCATTCAGCACCCAGGCAATCACTATCATTACCATTCAGCACCCAGGCAATCACTATCATTACCATTCAGCACCCAGGCAATCACTATCATTACCATTCAGCACCCAGCCAATCACTATCATTACCATTCAGCACCCAGGCAATCACTATCATTACCATTCAGCACCCAGGCAATCACTGTCATTACCATTCAGCACCCAGGCAATCACTGTCATTACCATTCAGCACCCAGGCAATCACTATCATTACCATTCAGCACCCAGGCAATCACTATCATTACCATTCAGCATCCAGGCAATCACTATCATTACCATTCAGCACCCAAGCAATCACTATCATTACCATTCAGCATCCAGGCAATCACTATCATTACCATTCAGCATCCAGGCAATCACTATCATTACCATTCAGCACCCAGGCAATCACTATCATTACCATTCAGCACCCAGGCAATCACTATCATTACCATTCAGCATCCAGGCAATCACTATCATTACCATTCAGCACCCAGGCAATCACTATCATTACCATTCAGCATCCAGGCAATCACTATCATTACCATTCAGCATTGTAGTATTAGGAGCAGCTCATCTTTCCTAATCATTCTGTTTACAGCTAAGTGTCATGTGTTTTATCTTCTTTCTTTAAAAGAAAGGAAGGGTTACATCACAGTCCTGTAGGATATCGTAGGAAAGAAAGGGTTACATCACAATCTTGTAGGATATTGTAAGAAAGGAAGGGGTACATCACAATCTTGTAGGATATTGTAGGAAAGGAAGGGTTACATCACAATCTTGTAGGATATTGTAGGAAAGAAAGGGTTACATCACAATCTTGTAGGATATTGTAGGAAAGAAAGGGTTACATCACAATCTTGTAGGATATTGTAGGAAAGAAAGGGTTACATCACAATCTTGTAGGATATTGTAGGAAAGGAAGGGTTACATCACAGTCCTGTAGGATATCGTAGGAAAGAAAGGGTTACATCACAATCCTGTAGGATATTGTAGGAAAGGAAGGGGTACATCACAATCCTGTAGGATATTGTAGGAAAGAACAAACTGCTGTACAGCAGTGAAACATTAGTCTTCATACAAAATTGAATGTTTTAAAATGTTATTTCAGGAAAAAGAACCAATAAATGGAGATGTTGGCAGTGAAGTGACAGAGGAAATACCAAATGGACATTGTAATTTAGGAGAAAGGCTGAAAGTAGATTAAGCCTTGTGACCTCTATCACATGTGAATTTTTTTTTTTTTGAGCTACACTTTTCATGCTAAACATAGAACAGATTCAAAACAGGAGAACATGGCAGTGACGTTCTCTGTGTTTTTTGTCATGAAAAGGATGCAGATTTTAAGATAACAGGAACTTTTTAAATCCTTTATTTTGTGTTTACATTTCTGAGATTACATTTAAACTCAAGTGGTGATCCTGGTATTTATTTATGTTATCTGCCTCAAATGAAGTAACTGATATTTGTTGTATGCATTTGATGTTTTTGACAGATAATTCCTGTTTATCATCACTCACAGTGAAGTTCTTATGACATATTTCACACTGGAATTGGATTACTTCAGTAGCAGCGGTGTCTGTTTTCTTTCATGGTATCCTCTATAGTAGAAGTTACATATTCAGAATCATCCACTAAATGTGAACTCATCCCCTGAATATGTTGTATACTGCAGGATGGAATCTGAACAAAAATCATCGATAATATTTGCTTTTCTTTGGCTGCAAAGGTTAAAATGATGGCGAATATCCGATTCTGACACACACATTCTTGTTTGGTAAAAAGAAATGGACTACCTCCGTGAAAAGGGACTAAAAATACCAGATGTAAGGTACAGAAAGCATTAAAACAAAGCTACGAGATGATCAGCTTTGGCTACGACAAGGAGTGACTGTTCATGAGAAATGGCTTCAAGACAGAGGAAAAGAAAACATTTAATACTGGAAAGACAGAGGTATAGGACACTAATATATTTTTTTTGATCACATTGCAAGCTACCTTAACTTTCATTCTGAAACAATATTGGCAGTGTTTGTAGACCCTGCTTACCTATGCAAATCCATGCTCAGGGTGATATTTAGGTCAAGTCTAAGTAAATTTTTTAAAAGTAGCACATTTTAACCCAAGCCATATTTAATTCCTTTATAGTTCCTTTGGTTTTTTTTTTTTAAATTTTCTTATCAGACTTTATCCTGGCAGAGTACGGAAACTCAATTCAGTAGTGTTTGCATTAGTAGTGGAAAATATATGCAGGTTTCTGCGACTTTTTTTTGGTTTTTTTTTAGCAAGAAAACAAAACTGACTAAAACATGTAAGTATGGTAGATTTTGTAACATGATGGTGATGCACTCTACTTCACCTACATTCGTATAAATTGATTCTGTGTATCTTCCTTCATTTGGTACCTGATACTTGCTTGTTCACCTTGGGCAGCTAAAATATTGAATGAAGAATTTTTACACGAGTTTCAGAAAAATGCAAACCAATTGCTGTTCACATTTCTATGATTATTTTTTATGAAAAGAGTATCCAGAAAAACCTGGCTGATTTAGAAGTAAAGAAAAAGTATGTCTCTAGCTGACAAGAGCATCAATTTATTTAAAAAAGAAAGAAAAAAATCTGACAAGCGAGACCTGTTTCAAAATTTTACATCAAATTAAGCGAATATATTTTGTCCACTGTTGTTGGCAAGGCATTACTTGTTTGTCTTCAGTGTTGATTGTTACATTAATCAGAATTTTGTTTTCATAGTAGGTCAGAAGCAGCTTACTGTAGCTGAACTTCTGAATTGCTAATGTATATTTTAGTGTTTCTCCCAAAGTAAGCACATTTTTCTGTAATGACTGCACAGTGGATGTCCCTTGACTACTTGTGCTCTAGTAAGCCACTCATTGAATAAAGAACCATATGTTCCATAACATGGTTATTTTAGTTGTTATATATTTCCAGGACAGTGATATTGGTTGGAAGCCCCATGTGCCCTGGGCACTTAAGGTTCAGAGAGAGAGATATTGG
This sequence comes from Achatina immaculata, assembly GCA_009760885.1. NCBI lineage: Eukaryota > Metazoa > Mollusca > Gastropoda > Stylommatophora > Achatinidae > Lissachatina > Lissachatina immaculata. Next base: position 46,655,967 of record CM019717.1, on the reverse strand, counting down.
GTGGCAGTTAGAAAAATATCTGCATGACAAGACATAGCAGAATGCTCTGTACATGGCTGTCAGCATATCAAAAGAAAATATGTGTAAACTTCATTTTCACAGTTTCATGACCACACTCAAACTGAAAACAAATTAAACTCAGCTAGAAGCAGTTACTTATAAAATGTATCCTTGGCAGAAGTTTCAACAGGTGAAAGCCTGTATGTGTGCATGGTGGAAATATGGTATAAAATCATGATAAAATTTCTATATTGCAAAGTCAAGGGCTTATCAAATCAAAAACCAACAGTCCATCACAAGAAGCACACAATGAGCACTTCTAACACAAGATAACTTTTGACTTGCGAGCGTCACAAAAAAATTAAAACTTTTTAAACAAAATGAGAGTGCAAACTTTTGTTATTATTATCACCATCATTATTTTTTAAACAAACATTTGTCTGAATGTTGAAATATATAACATCACATTGTCATCCTTACATTAGTAATAGGATATTATGAGCACAGATTCATAAGTAGAAGAAAATGCAGCATATAACACAGTACTTGCAGAGACAAGGGCACCAAAATAAGTATACAAACAGAACCCATAGGACAGCATATAAGAATAAAATGAAAGCGGAGTCCAGAGCAAAAGTTTAGGAAATGAATTAATTACTGAGGAAACGTCTTACATCCATCCTGTACGTCACATATGGCTTGCATGGTAGTTTGCCAAGTTTTCCTGTTTTCAGTGAGCTTTTCAACCTCATCAAGGGTTTTTATGCCTACTAATTTGGCCTCTCTTGATAATGTCCTCTTTAGAGTTTCACATGGTCATCCTTGTTTTCTTTGGCCTGTTGTGTTCCACTTGATAGCTTGTTTTGGGATTCTTTGATTGTTTCTTCTTATCACTTGAATTTGTACCACTTTATACTGAGTATTTTCCTTAGGCATTTGTTTTCTAGCTTTTGCATGCATAAATAAGGGTGGATATTACATCTGAATTGAATAATCTTAACTTGGTTTTTGTGCTTAGAACTTTTGAGTGCCATATGTTCTCAAGATTCTTGAATGTCAATGCTGCTTTTGCAATTCTAACCATCAGAAGAGAATAAACCCATATCTGGGATTAAGTTCACTGGAAACATGTTTCAGAGAGGAAATCTAGTATGTCCTGTACCACCTGCATGCCACAGGGGTGTGAAGTGTTCACATTTCTAGGCCACTACAGCATTTGACGTAAGGATGCCAGCACCTGGCCCTGCTGCCTCTCTTTTCCTAGGAAAACCCTGGGTACCCATTTTTGGGGGGATGGGGGGTGGACTGACCTGACTGGTCTGAAAAAAAGTCAGCATAAGTGTGAAATCAAACCAGGGACCTTCTGATCAGCAGGCGAGCGCATCAACCACTACACCAGCACAGCACAATGAGAGAACATCTCGTGGGAATATAAGATTCCTGGACCTCGTAATATGCCAGCCCTCACATCTTGAAAGATTGTACAATCTACAAATTAGATGAGACTAAAGAATTTTCATGTAATTCAGTTGCCGTGCACATTCAGTACTTTTCACTAGCTACTTAACATCTTTCATATTCTTTCAGTATTATGTGGAATTATTCATTATTATAGTATAACTTATCTTTTCTGTAATTTATTTCCCCATGGTCTTCCCCCTCATGCTTTCTGTTGCTGGTTCTCAGTTATGGCTGTGCAAATTTCTTGTCTCCCAAATTGTTTAAATTTTTTTTTTTCTATCCCACAAAGTCCACTAGTCTAGTCCTGTGATTCGAGTCAAATTTGATAGGATTTGAGCTTCACAGTACTCTTCTGCTAAGGATATTTTTAACAAGTGCAGCACACACCTATTACATGCTAGCATGGTATGATGATTCTATAACGCAAACTCTGGATTAATACCACACAGCATCTAGAGACTGTTTGATGTTGTCACTATTTTCTCGACGTTCTTTTGTTACCAGACTTGCCTCGCCGCCCTTTCTCACCCGCCTTGCCTTCTGTGCTTGCTGTTTGCGTTTGGCCTGGCTGCGAATGCGATGCCTGGCCACCTCGGGGGGTATGCTGGAACACGCTATGCTTGGGGTGAAGCATGAGCCCTCAGGCTGAGGCTGGTGGTACGTGTTATCATGTTTGAGGCCATCCTCATTTCTGAATGGCCTGAATTCATGATTTATTCTACTCAAGTCCTTCAGCTGATCATCTAAGTCTTCCTTGTCATCATTAGCCTCTTTATTTTCTCCGCTCACTTCACCGTCACCCAGCGTCAGCTGTTTTTGCACTTCTTGCAATTTGCTCTCTTGTATGCTGGCTGAAAGACAGTGCTCTGCAGCTTGCTCCAGCGAATCACTTTCAGCTGATGGGACTGCTGCTGTGTGAGCATCATGAAAACCTAAGTCTGCAAGCTCAGCTACAAGGTCACCATCTCCACCCTTGGACAGGCTCAGCCACTTCAAAATCCTTGGGTCCTTTCCTGGTGGAGGTATGTTTTCTTCTCCTTCATCATCACTGTGCTGCTGTGAGCTCTCTGTCACTGACCTATCAGTGTGACTATTATCATGGTCACTGTTGCGGAAAGAACTTGATCCCTTCTCTTCATCATCATTCTCCTCATCACTATCATCATCACCTGTAGCCTGCCTCAAACTGCTCTCTGGATATTCAAGTATACCCATGTCATCCACTGTCTGTGGAGATAAAAAAAAGAGTGAACTGTTATTATACCATCTCAGAGATACATTAAAAAAAAAAAAAGTTTAAAACTTCTAAAGAAAGAACTCTTATTATACCTTCTCAGTCTCTTATACATACAATGAGACATCTGTTAAAAAAAATTTTTAAAAAGTAAATTCCTTTTTAAAAAGCCCAGTTCCACAATTTATCTTATCTTTCCACATCATAACTTATACCTCTGTAATACACTTATATAGTCTGGCATTAAGTTAGAGACTAAAACATAACCGAACACAATACCTGATCGAAGGCATCAGCTAAATCTTTTGTGAAGCCACTTGCAGCCACTTCTACATCGAGAGTGTCAATCCTCCTGAAATACATTTCCCAGTTATTATCGGCAGCATTATATTATTAACATTTTGGAATAAAGTTCAGCTGATGGGAGGCCTACAAGAGACCTGTTTGGGAGGTAAAGTTCTGCAAGGGACATGCAAATGACTGAATGATGAATTTAAGGAGACTGTGCTGAAGGAATGGTGCAATTCTCAAGGGCCCGTGGACCAAAGCTAACAGAGCCATAACCTTCATCCTAATGATGCTCCTTTTGGCATGGCTATGTGGTAGGAATCCACAGCAGAGTTATGTAAAAAAGAGGAAGGGAATGAAAAATAAAAACCAAATACTCAGCCAAAGAAAGTTCTATTAAGACAACATAATAGATAAATATATACTGTTCAAAAAGAGAAACGTAACACTACTGTAGTTGAAATGGACACCAAATTTCAAACTTGTATGAAAATTTTATTTTTACGGAAATAATGTTTCAATCTTGGCATGAAGAAACTTTAATTCAATCTTGGCATGATGAAACTTTAAGACTTTAACAATGAAATGATGTTCATTAAATTTTGTTTGGACTTTTATTCTTTGTGAATGAGGCCTCCATTTCAGTGAGGTGTATGGCCTCCTCTGGCCTGTATCAGGAAACGACATCTCCTTGACATGGATCTGTTGTTGTGGGATGGCTGTTCATTCTTCCTGCAGTGCAAGAGATAACTGCTGGAGATTGGTTGGCACCACATCTCACTGGCAGACTTGTCTGTTGAGTTCATCCCATAAGTGTTCTATTGGGTTCATGTCTGATGACATGGACGGTCATGGAATGGTCTGGATGTTGTCAGCAAGGAACTGGGTGGTGAGTTGTGCCACATGAGGCTGAGCATTATCCTGCTGAAAAATTGACCTTGGTGCAGCCAGAAGTGGAATGATGTGAGAATGAAGAATTCCAGTGATGTATCATTGGGCATTCAGGCATCCTTCAATTTGCACCAGGTCACTTCTTCCCATGAAGTTGATCATTCCCCCACATCAGTACACCTCCACCACCATGTGAAGAAGCCTCATCCATGCAGTTCCGGGTGTAGGGTTCGTGGAATCTGTGGTAAACTCTTCTCCGTCTATTGTGTCGCTGGAGCAGAAAGAATGATTCATCATTAAACCAAACCCTTCTCCAGTCATTCGCGATGCTCCACTGACGATGCTGGTTCATCCACTGCAGTCGGTTCTGGCGATGCCAGTCTGTAAGAACAGGACCTCTGTAGGGTCTTCTAGCCAAAACCAGCGTCATGCAGAAAGTTCCTGACCATTTGATCTGAAATTTGATGAGCTGCTGTCATTGACCGGACTGTTGAGGAAGCAGATGAAAATCGATTCCTGAGGTGACACAGCCGCATGAAGCAGTTTTCAACAGGAGTTGTGGCTATGGGCCTTCCACTGCGCTGTGGATCTGCAACTGAGCCAGTTTCTTGAAATTGCCTCCAAAGGCAACTAATGGTGCTTCTAACCACATTAAATTGTCTGGCCACTACACTTTGTGACTGTCCAGTCTGTAAACATCCAAAGATGATGAGTATTTGTTCTGTAGTGAGATGAGCCATAACAGCACATTGAATTTTTATATTAATTGATTCAAGGAGCATCAATCTTTTATAAGCATTCAATAACATGGTCAGTGAGTTTTGTGTTCAGTAAGTTTCACGGAATTCTCATTGTCATGAATTATTGTCAAAAATGCTGTTTTGACTAGTGTCACTCTTCTGTGCTCACGAATCATCTGCTGAGTACAGTTCCAGCAAGTGAAGTTGATGTCCAAGTGAACATTTCAGGCAATCTACCCTTGTCTGATCAGCAAACTTCACTTTAAATCACAACATCGTATTTGCTGCGTTTCTTTTTTTTTTAACAGTATATGAAAAAACCCAAAAACATAGGTTCCACTTTGTAGAGTACAGAATGCTAGTTTACCGGACTGCAACAGAATGCTGACAGGAGATGGGGATGACTTGGGGAGTAAGGAGGACTGTTCCTTCCACTGGCAATAACGCAATAAAGTAACAATATAAACCCTTGCCAGCCCTTGTGTTACAAGTGAAAATATACTGATGCATGAGAAGTTTAGAAGAGAAAAAAAATACTCAGAGCATGGGTCAGGGGAAAAAAAAAACCTCATAACCTTCAAGGGGTAAAGCAGCTCAAACAAAGCTAAACTGGGAACCAAGTCCAACTGGACTAGAAAATAAGGTGTTGTTTCTAAGCTTCACAAATGTGAATCAAAGTGACTAAAACATCCTGTTTGCTTGTGTGATTCACTAATTATGCTGCAAGGCTACTGGTTTGAACACCTTATTTACAGATGTTCAGGTGCTGACAGAATCAGTCTCCTAAAAAAATGTGCAGTTTTTCCCTTATACATACATCATGTTTCAGTGCTTGCATGCTGTCACGTGGATGATGTTGCAGGATATGTAAGTGAAGCCCTTCATGGATAGGTAACACTGACTTGGAGAAAGATACCATGGTTATTTTGACAAATTAAGATCAAGTGTTGCACCTGGTTAGAATTCAACGTTTGGTTCCCAATAAAAACATTAGTAGCTACCCCAGAAGCACCATGTATTGTTTCTATTTCAATGATAAGTTACTCGTTTCTATTCCGGAATCATGATCACCATGTGGTAAATTACTTGTTTATATCCCAGAACCACTAAGTGATAAGTTACTTGCTCCTATCCCAACGGTCCTGATGAGAAGTACATATACAAAATGAAATGAACTTACTCTATGTCAGCAAACGTCGGATAAAGTTCACTTTCGTAATTGTAACGTTTTGCAAAGAAGTCTCGAACACACTGAACATCTCTGTCAAAATACCTGTGCAAAGAGCAGAGGAGAAGACTATCATCAAGCTTATGCAGAAGTAGACAAATTCAGGAATTTCACATCATTTAAACTTCAGAAAATGACAAACAATTTTCACTGTCCCAATGAAGAAGTGATTATGACTTTTGATTCTGACAATCACTGCCCTACATGGGTCGATGATTATAACTTTTTTTACTACATGGGATGACGAGTGTAACTTTTGATTCTGACAATCATTGTCCTACATGGGTTGATGATTATAACTTTTTTACTACATGGGATGATGAGTGTAACTTTTGATTCTGGCAATCATTGTCCTACATGGGTCGATGATTATAACTTTTTTACTACATGGGATGATGAGTATAACTTTTGATTCTGACAATCATTGTCCTACATGGGTCAATGATTATAACTTTTTTACTACATGGGATGATGAGTGTAACTTTTGATTCTGACAATCATTGTCCTACATTGGTCAATGATTATAACTTGTCCTACATGGGTCGATGATTATAACTTTTTTACTACATGGGATGATGAGTGTAACTTTTGATTCTGACAATCATTGTCCTACATGGGTCGATGATTATAACTTTTTTACTACATGGGATGATGAGTATAACTTTTGATTCTGATAATTACTGTCCTACATTGGTCAATGATTATAACTTTTTTACTACATGGGATGATGAGTGTAACTTTTGATTCTGGCAATCAATGATTATAACTTTTTTACTACATGGGATGATGAGTATAACTTTTGATTCTGACAATCATTGTCCTACATGGGTCGATGATTATAACTTTTTTACTACATGGGATGATGAGTATAACTTTTGATTCTGATAATTACTGTCCTACATTGGTCAATGATTATAACTTTTTTACTACATGGGATGATGAGTGTAACTTTTGATTCTGGCAATCAATGATTATAACTTTTTTACTACATGGGATGATGAGTATAACTTTTGATTCTGACAATTATTGTCCTACATAGGTCAATGATTATAACTTTTTTACTATACGGGATGATGAGTATAAAACTTGGCAAACAACTATGCGACGTTCAACTATGTGACGTTCAATGGCACGGGAAGGATGTAGGATGATGAGTATAACTTTTGATTCTGACAGTCATTGCCCTACATGGATCAATGATTATAAGTTTTTTTACTACATGGGATGATGAGTATAACTTTTGATTCTGATAATCATTGCCCTACATGGGTCAAAGACTATAACTTTTTTGCTAAATGGGATGATGAGTATAATTTCTGATACTGACAATCACTGAAAGTTCCTAAACTATATGAAGCATGCTTTAGTTCCTAGGAGATCCTACGAGCTATCACATACTCCACACAGTTCAGAAACTATTTTTTTTCCCACACACACACACACACACAAATGTACTGAATTTCTGAAACTCATTTCAAATTATCAGACTTACATTTCTGCATTTGGATGTGAAGTGGATATCATCTGTGGGAAGTCAATCATGGTAACACTATCACTGCAGTCCACCATAAGATTGAATTCATTGAAGTCACCATGAATAAGGCCATGGCTGGCAAGCTTCACAATCAACTCCATGCACTCGTTGTACGTGGCACTTGGGTCTGATAGTTCATGCACTTGGCACCTGAAAATAGCGGATCTTAATTATTAACTGCCCTACATGCTATGCCAAGCCAAATGTGAGGCACACTGTAAAACCTAACTTTTGAGAATGATAAATTATTATCTCTAAAATATCCTCTGTTGGGTTCAGGGGTTGTGCAGTTTATAGCAAACCTGCTTCTCGTATGAAGGGAATGCTGTCATGCTTGAGTCAACCAACTTATAAAAATTGGTACCTGACCATTTGTGTTAGGAAAAAAAATCACCCCTATTTATATGGGGCAACCCCTACAAAATTGACAGTGGGTGAATGCTAAAAAGATGTGTAATTGTTCCAGTTGTAATAAAAATATAAATTATTTACACTGATACTCATCACCAAGTTGCATGTATTCTGTACCAAAAAGAGCTTCATGTAACATTTTTTCCCTATAATGTACTCTCTATTATATTCTCCATTACATTCCAAAAACCGATTATTTTTATCTTCACTCTGTTGGGGGGAGAACGACAAAGACACTGTCCGATTAGGCAATCGGCGACCCAAAGCTGATATGCTAGCATCAGGGTTAGCAAACCATAGCTAACCAAGACCCTGTCCCACCTGTTCATTGGTACCCCCAGTAACAGGTATAGCCTGGCTAACGGGGCAGGGATTGCCATAGACCTCATGGTGGTGTAGTCTGCTAAAGAAGCATTGCACAACCCCCTGCTTTTTAGCTGTACTCCAGGATTTAAAAAGTAGCTGCCATGCCTCAACACCTCTACAGCATTGGCTATGAAGAACATAGCTCACAGTTACAGGTAGACAGCACAAGACAAGATCTTCACTTTGTATATTTGCTCTCTTGTCCACCATGAGTTCATTTCTAGGTTATTATAGTGGCAAAGTGGTTAGTGCACTGGTCTCTCATGGCGAAGGTTGGGAGTTCAAATCTGGCTGGAGCCACCCCAGTCACCCAGCTGTAGAAATGGGTATCCGACTTCTGGAGTTGGGGAAGGAAAGGCAGCCAGGCATGATACTGATGATATCACCCTCTAGTGTGCTGACAGGTCAAGGAAAATATGGGCACTAACACTATATCCATATGTGCCTCTAAGGCATGACAGGATTACCTTTACCTTTACAGTACCATCTACAACCTAAACATTAACCATTTTTTCCAACTCGGACCTACTTGTTCTTCTTTAGAGTATAGTTCTGAACAGTGAAATAAATGAAGAGTTCAAAACAATTTGCAGTATCACAAAGAAATGAATTTAAATAAACGTTAATTTCTGGGGGGGGGGGGAAACAACATTTCACAGCCTGCTAGTAGATGCTATACAAAGAATCTTACATGGGGTATCCACTCAACAATTCCATCACAACAGCATGTCGGTTAAAATCCACTGGCTTCGGTACAGGAAAGCCACGCCCATATAAAGCCTGAGAAGAACAGAAAACTTATTTTAATGACAAAACTGAACTACCTAACAAATGTAAAGTATTACTAAAGTATACTTTCAGGGCATCTCAGTAACTGAAACTCATTTAAGAAACAGTGACTTCATCATCTTCTATCAGTTTGTACTTCCTGTGAAGATAGAATTTCAACAAACTGCACATTCTGGGCATTCTCTTCACATCTGATTCATGAGCTAAGATGCTTTTGCATTCTATTCCATTTTGCACCATCTTCTTCTCTGTAAGAAACCCTGTTCCTTGCATTTCTTATAAGAAATTTTTTTTTTTGCGCAGAAAACATGAGTAGACTATACCACTAGACCAATGAAAGGATATCTCTCTCTCTCTCTCTCAATGTCCCTCCCAACAGGTATAGGATATCATGTCCTTGCATAACCCATGTTCATCTCAACAGGCTTTTCACTGACCATTTCCTATGCCAGGATGCCAAACCACTGAATATCTTTTCTCTCTGTCTACCTCTGTCTCTTCTACCTTTGATCTTCCCTGTTGCCATTATCTGCTCTAGCCTGCCTCTCCCCCAAACATGCCCCACAAGTTTAGATTATCATTTTCTGATCTCTGCTACAGTTTTCCTTGTTTCTTGTGCCTCTTTCAGAACCTCCTTGTTTGATTTTCTTGCTGTCCATGGTACCTTCAGCATTCCCCATAAGAACCACATTTCAGCTGACTCTAGCCTTCTTTGTATGTCTTTACTGACTGTCCAGGCTTTGCATCCACAGAACAAGACTGGTTCAGTGTAACACTGTAGCACTCTGTTCCTGACTTTCATAGACAGTGACTTATTAAAGTATGTATTTCAGCTTTTGAAAAGAGTCTTAGCTTGTGCAATTCTGCTTTTCACATTGGTGATACATCTTCCATCTGATGTTAGCAAGGTGCCTAAGTACTTAAAACTGTCAACTTGGTTTAATTTTGTGCCTTCTGCTTGTATGGTACACTTTGAAGGGGGGGAGAAAAGAGCCTTGGCTTTTGAGATGATCATCAAATTGTTTTCTTTGTGTACGAGTCCATTTTTATCATTTTCCTTGATGACTGTATAAGTAGCAAATGAAGGACCATTCCACTCTTGGCTATCAACACAGTATTGTCTACATATCTCCATCTGTTAACACTGATGCTCCCTACTGCTACTTCCAGCATGAAAGGATAACAATGTTAAATAAAATCTTAACAATAATCCCTAAACACAACATCCTAATTGCTATGGGGGACTTCAACGCTAAAGGAAAGATTAACACCAATGTCAAAAAAGTAATGGGAAATGAAGGAACTGACATGGTTAATCAGAACGGAGAAAGATTAATTGAAATATGTCTAACAGAGGGCATGGTCATTGAAGGCACAATACTTCCACACAAAGAGATACATAAAACAATATGGATATCTCCAGATGATAGAACTAGAAACAAGATAGATCATTTTTGTATTAGAAAGCAATACAGAACATCTCTGATAGATGTAAGGGCTTATAGGGGTGCAAATGTTAACAGTGATCACAACCTGTGCATAGGGAAAATAAAACTAAAACTGAAAAGCCAACACAAGAAATCAGTACACAGAAAGATAAACAGCCACAGCCTACAAGAAGAGAATACTAACAGTAATTTCAATCAGGAACTTGCCAATCATTCCAAAACACCCAGTGACGTAGAGGAGATGGGTATGGATGAATTATGGAATTCTTACAGCACAGCCATAATCACAGCAGCAAAAGCAAGCGCTGGACTGAAAAAACCACATAGAAAAGCACAGATATCAGAAAACACATGGAAGTATATACGTGAAAGACGAGCTGTCAAATTAGACATGTTGAACGTAAAAACAGATCTCGGAAAAGCAACATACAAACAACTAGACATGAAAGTAAAAAGTCCAGCTAGAAGGGATAAAAGAGAATACACAGATAATATGACAAAAGAGGCAGAAAAAGCAGCAAAAACAGGAGACAGCAAAACTTTATATAACATACAAAAGAAGCTAAAAGGTACTATTACATCTAAAGAAAGACCAATCCTTAGAAAAACTGGAACCCTATTAACATCAAGTAAAGACCAAAAGCAAAGATAGGCTGAACACTTCCAAGAAATCGACCACACCCAAAAGAATTGTTAAACCTTGAAACCAACTTACCAGCCCCACAACTAAATTTCAACCTAGATGAAATTAAATTGCATGAAATTGAAACAGCAGTGAATTTAATGGCTAACAAAAAAGCTGCAGGTGAATATGAAATAACACCCGAAATGCTAAAAGCTATCAATAGTGACAACATGAGACAACTACAGAGAATGTTTAACAAGATTTGGAAAGAAGAAAAGGTCCTTTCTAAATGGAAAAAAGGAATCATTGTTAAAATACCAAAAAAAAGGCAACCTTAGTGACTGTAACAATTGGAGAGGAGTAACCTTAATATCAGCTGTGTCAAAAATATTTTGCAAGGTCATTTTGAATAGACTTAAAGATATAGTGGATACTGCAATGAGAGTAGAACAAGCAGGATTTCGAAAAGGGAGAAGCTGTCTCGACCAGATCTTTACTCTAAGAATAATACTTGAAGAACATATTGAAAATCAGAAACCATTAATACTGAACTTCATAGACTTTAAAAAGGCATTTGATAGCATACACAGAGATTCATTATGGAGAGTTTTATATGGAATACCATCTAAAATTGTCAACATCATTAAGGACTTCTACAATGGATATGACAGAAGAAGGGATGAGTGAATGGTTCCAGATTGAAACAGGTGTGAAACAAGGATGTATACTGTCTCCTTTACTTTCTGGAATTATACCCAAAAAAATGCTTCACAGGTAACACAGGTATTGACTGGGTACATGGGACCCAACTAGAAGATCTTGATTTTGCTGATGACATAACTCTTATCAGTAATAATGTGAATTCCATGCAAGAAAAAACATATAACCTGTTTTCACTGGCTAGCAAAACAGGACTTGAAATTAACAAAGACAAAACAAAAAATAATGAAAATTCCCCTTAATCAAAATGGAAAAATACTCATCGAAGGGACAGATATTGAAGAAGTCACTCAATTTGCATACCTTGGCAGCTACATAGACCAGGATGGTGACATCAGAAAGGAAGTTAGAATCAGAATTGCAAAAGCAGCATCGATCTTCAAGAATCTTGAGAACATATGGAATTCAAAAGTTATAAGCACAAAAACAAAGTTAAGACTATTCAATTCAAATGTAATATCCACCCTCATTTATGCATGCGAAAGCTGGAAAACAACTAAAGAAATAGAAAAGAAATTAGACTCTTTTGAAAACAAATGCCTAAGGAAAATACTCGGCATCAAGTGGAACGAATTCAAGAACAATGAAGAGATAAGACAGTTGACTGAACAACAACCAGTCACATGGGTGATCAGGAAAAGGAGATGGACATATGTTGGTCACTTGATGAGAAGAAATGATCAGAGAGTCCTAAAACAAGCTATCAAATGGAACACAACAGGCCACAGAAAAAGAGGCAGACCGCATGAAACTCTGAAAAGGACATTGTTAAGAGAGGCCAAATTAACAGGCATAAAATTGGCAAACTACTTTTCGAGCCCTATGTGACGTTTAACTGCACAGGAAGGATATAAGATAAGAATAATCGAAACTATTTTACCTTCATGTATGCATATTCCTTATTAGCTGCCAGTCTACCAAGATAAAGCCATGATGCAGACTTCCTATACTTCAAATAGTCGCGCTTGTTTTTAATTTGTCGAAAACACGTTCGCCCCAGCCTGATGGATCAAAAGAAAACAAATCTTACTGATTACACAATCTCATATATTTGAAAGCAGAATTTTTTTGTTCAGTCTGAGCATTAAAATATAACAGTTTATGCTAAATCTCAGGCTCACTGCCACAAGGATGAAGCCTGAAGTTTCTCTAGGTTTACATGACAGTGCCATGGCTACTAATTAAGATTCAGTCCCATTTTTTTTCCAGTTTGAAATATATGTGAACTGGGCATCAGAAAATTGTTCTGTTTACAGTCCAGTTCCACACAGATATTTGCTTGCGTATGATACTTTCAGCTGCTAAACCAATTATTTGCTGTGACTAAAATTTAAACAAAACATGAACAGTCTGCAAGTGTCTAGATAGGGGGAATCATGGTTACAGTTTACATCCAGTTTTTCTGGGGATCATGTTTATAGTTTACATCCAGTTTTTCTCTTCTATTTCATTTTGTATTGATTATGAATGGATATCACTAGTTTACATGCTATGAACTGATTTCTACAGTTGGGATTTGCTGCTGTCTTGTATATTTTACCTGTGAAATTTCAAGGCAAACTGCTTTTCCTCATCACTGGCAACAATGTAGACATCTAAAGAATGAGAAATCATAAACATCAGCCTAGGAAAGATTACAGAAAGTTATTCTGATATTTTTTACATGTTTATACTAGATTAAGATCAAAGCTTTATTGTTTCCATTTAATACAACAGAAGTGGAGCTGAAAAAAAGGGTGACATGTTCATATCTTACTTCATAAAAACATCATTAAACAAATGTATCTTTCTGTGCATTTGGCTCATGTAAAACCCAAAGTTGATTTTGACTTTCATGCATTTGGTTCCTATATTCCCCCATGTTTCGTTTCGTATAATTGTAATTCTTATTTTGGTTCACATGTTAACTGCTTATGCCCCTTTACAAAATGGTGGAAGAGTGCTTAGTTATGACCGATTCGAGCAAGAAAAGCGAAGAGAAACATTTCAGTTTTTGGTGATGTAGATAGGGGTATGGACATGGCCTGTGACCAGACCACTGTTCTTGAATGTATCCCAAGTAGATTTAGACATATTTGACGACTGGAGATGTAGTTAGAAGGTTATTTCAGACATTATTCTACCGATAATGCAACACTGAATCACAATATGACGTGAACAGGTAGATCTACGCAACTCAGATGGTAAGTACTCTAAATCTAGAGGCACCCAATGGTAAGTATGACACAATTATTGTCTAAAAACATCACATTACTTATTTTTTCCTAAAAAAAACTCTGCATTTACGAAATCTTCATACATTTAGTTATATTTTGAAATGTAATAAGTACACAGAAGTACATGGAAATACTGTTTTCCATTCACTTTTTCAACTTTATCCCCAATACATATCAAGACCCACGCATTTAATCTGGCACCCAACTGAACGTCCGTGTTTCTTCTGTGGCACGAAAAGAGATATATTAAAGAAAATAATAAAATATACAGACTGCTTTATTTTACATAATGCATAGAGCATTTTATGGCATAAAATTTTTAACATTGGTTTTGTTTTTCAAAGAAACAACTGTTACATGTATGAGAATGTGTTGATGTGGCATAGAGTTTATAATAAGAAACTGCACATCAAACAGATAAGTAATCTAATTTAAAATCCACTAGTATAAACACAGCTGAAACATCCATCAGTGCCTAGCACAGATGTCTTCTTTATAAACCGTTCACAAATATATCTTTTTTGTTTATTGCTTTCAATCCTCCAAAGACAACGCTCAACATTTTAATAAGATTTTTTTTCATATGCTTTTCTTTGTCTTCCTCGCTGAGTATGTGGTGTCCATCTTTGTGTTGGTGCAAACGCTCCGTGTCCAGTCTCCATATTTCTCACATTTTATCCTCTGAGCTTGTAGTAACTGTGATTCAGAGCTTTACTGGCATCTTTACTAGTAAGACGACATATTTTTTTTTAACTGTTAACTCTTCCCGTTAAAAACGCGGACGTTTCTGTCTTTGCCAGACAAAAACCGTGGGTCTTGATATATATAGGGGATAAGTGTAAAAGTGAATGTAAGAAATTATTTCCACGTTATAAGTATGCATATTATACATCCAAATAGCGTAAATCTATGAAGATTTCATAAATGCAGAATGTTTTAGGAAAAAAGAAGTAATACGATGTTTTTAGACAATAATTGTGTCCTACTTACCATAGGGTAGGTCTAGATCAACACTAGTTATTATCTGAGATGTCTAGAATGACTTGTCGATGTCGTATTGTGATTATATGTGCCAAAAATTGCTAAAATAATATCTGAAATAACCTTCTAACCACATCTCCAGTCGTCTAATATGTCTAGATCTACTTGGGATACATTCAAGAACAGAGCTATAGTCATAGGGGGACATGTTTGCCTCCGAAGTCATGCAAAAAAAGCTGAAAACTTTGATTGAAAACACTGAATATGACTGCCATTTGACCCCCGTTGTTAATGATGCCTTGTGAAAAGAATGCTGGGTAAATGTGATGTGTACACATAACATGCGATCTAAAAATTCAACAGATTTTACACCGTAACAAACAAGAGGCCTCAATAAAGGCTTCCCACAAAAACACTGATCCAGGATGCGGCCTGGTAGTAGGCCGATGGCATGGGAAGAGTTAAGCACTCAAAAGTTTTGTACAATTCTTAGTTACAGGGTGGCACCTGAATTTGGTTCCAAAGTGGTGGTAATCCTCCACAATCACTTCTATATTGCACTGCTGGTGAGATTCTTCGGATGCTGTGCGTCAAGTGAAACTCCTCCCGGCCAATGAAGAAAATGTGAAAAAGAAATTAGGGTTGCCGTGCGGCGCCGATGTGAAAAGGTGATGGAAATGATAAAGTGAAGCTTAGTCGGTATGTCCAGTGGTCTCGCGGGAGCTATTCATACCACGGCACCTCTGCTCTAGAGGCCGGTCACGTCTGAAATACATCCATACTAGTGAAATATACCTAAACCAGGGGTGAAACTTGATGGGCATGCATGTCACTGTACCTCCGCTCTAGAGGTCGGTCACGTCCTAAACATGCCCATACTGGGATAATATGGCTAAACTGGTTCAACCCAGGGGTGAAACTTACTAATGGCAAGGATTCATCCTCCTGGACAAAAGCTCCGTCCTGGTCACAACTAGGAAAGGTAGTGGCAACAACCACAAAATGCTGAAATCGGGGACACTGGACCAGTGCAGTCTAGATAGGCAACCACCTCTCACCTGGCGGGGATGTAAGCATATTCTAATCATGCTGAGGTTTTCCGGTGAGAAAGTCCAACGCTAGACTGGATGGGCAGCCACCTCTCACCCAGTGGGGATACACGATATCTAAAACATGTCGAGGTTTTCGGGTGAGAAATTCCAACTCTAGATTAAACTGGTGCAACGAAAACCACAGTGTCATGCATTCCCACTTCTGAGACCCACCAAGAATACAGGGTCAAGCCCTGTGATACTCTGAACCTCTTGTGGTCCTCTCGTGGATCTCTTGTGGTCCTTTCAGGGACCACATGGGAACCATGGGACCTATTGAGGACCACAGGAGTAAATTCAGAAGAATCACGGGGTGGTCTTGGTGCTAGAACCTAACGAAGAAGACTTCTATATTGCTATTTCTAAGAACACTGCACTTCAGAAATTTAGAATTACTTGAGTAATCAGAGGAAGAATTAATGCAGCTGAAGCCGTAAAGACAAAATAAGGACCAAAAATCATGCTGACCTAAAAGTCTGCTATGGAATACAGTTTCACCTCCAGGTTTCATCTTATTTGGCATTAATATAAACTAGAAAATTCTAACAAGATTAAAAATGTGAAGTAAATAATACAATGAATCACATGCTAAAACTGCTCACAACACACCATCTAATTCAGTTTTTATACTGCAATAAGCATAGTGTTCATGGCTCCCCTCACTACGTTCATCATACCTGATTCTTTTCCCACGCCAATCTGGTTGCCAACTGAGGAGATAACATTTTTCTCAGTTAGCACTTTCAAGGCCAGATAATCATACCCAGCATTTGTCAGACGGTACCCATGGTCTGGACACGGGAAAATAAAAAAGATACACTGGTCATCACATACAGAGAAATGAGATGTCAAAAAAAAACAAAAAAAAAACAATATACCATTGCATACTAATTTTAACATCTTTCAAACTTTTGAATGTCATAAAACAAAATTAAAATCTTTTAGATTTCAGGTATGATCGTTAAACAAATTAATATCTTTTTTTTTTTTTCAATTTCCATGCAACAACTATATAGACTTATAGAATATCTATGGTTTTTTTTTTTTAAGACTCTTGTGTATTCACTCAGCAATTTAACATCTTTAATATCTGAACAGGCAACCTGGCTGGCTGAGTGCTTAGGCACTCAGTTCACTAATCCAGTGGTGCATGTTCAAATCCCAGTAGTGGGATTTTTTTGTTTGTTCTGGTACCACCACACCAAAAGGGCCCAGGGGTCCACCCAGCCTCTAAAAGTGGGTATCAGAGAAATCTGGGAAAGTAAATGTGGCCAAGTGTGATACTAACCATATCATAGTTTCTTGTGCCAATGGTCTTGGAAATATGGGCCTACACTGCATCCTCAATATGCCTTAATGGGATTGAAATGGGACTTTTACCTTTTAAGATCTGAATATTTCTGCATCTTTGTTAATGGAGGTGAGTCTTTCTTTAAAAATGAAATGATGCTCTAGTGTATGCAGCTTTCTCAGCTAACAAAGGCAGCAGAAACAAATTCTCACAAAAAATATTATAGCACTTAGGATAAACATCCAATATGACATGGTTTATAAACTCTTAAACAAAACAAAAAAAAAGTTAATTAAAACATACATCTTTTGTTGCCTTGTTCATAAGCTACTAGCCCATGTCTGTGAAGCTCTCGTAGCTTCTTATGGCTTCCTCCAGTGGGCAGATGAGCAATAGCTGCTACCAAAGCTGAAGGAACTAACTCGTGATTTCTCATCCCCATCTCAACCTACGGAAGCAATAAGAGACCAGTGACTATTAATTCTTCCTACTGCATATTAATACAATAGACAAATAACATGAATGAACAGATAAAAATGAACATTTCTCAGCCAATCACCTGCTACCATTTTGTGTTCATCTTTACGTGTCTAGGCCCATTTTGTGCCTGTTTCTTTCAAGGAGGAGACCAAAAAAAAGCTAAACTTCAATTTTTTAATCTATTTTTCATGTTTGTATCTGTTCTGTTGTTGCTGTATGTGATCCCTGAAAATGGCTTTAGCTGAAATATTGGATTGTTGCATTTCTCCGTTTATATGAACTCATCTCACTTTCTGTCACTCACTCTTGCCCATTTGAAAATCCTCCTTGGTCATGTAACGAAGAGCGTTCACATCCAGTTTTCCCATTCTGTTGGACCAGATCTACCGCGTCCACAAACTATGACAATGTGAAAACTTAACTAAATTCACAGCCGTCAATTTTTAACCATTGCAATGCGGAGTCCACGATACTTGAACATTACGTTAATTATGTACTTACGGCTGAAAGTATCTTATTAGTGTACTTCTAAAATGCAAATTCACTGCAATCCCCGTAATGGATCGTAAACGAAAAAGAAAATGTTACTTAGGATTAAAAAAAAAAAAAAATTAACCGGGCAATAGGAGAGGGAAGAGAAAGGAAGCAATACTGTATGAAGTGTGGTTATGTTAACACCAACATTTGATTTTTTTTTTATCAAACCGAACCATTCTCGGAGCCACATTTTTTGTCCGTAAATTTCCGGAACCCAGGTATAAACATGGTTTATTTTTCATTTAGACAGAGGGAACAGCTATTGAAGTAGTAAACCATTTTGCATATCTTGGCAGCAACATAGACCAGAATGGTGACACCAGAAAGGAAGTTAGAATTGCAAAAGCACCATTGACATTCAAGAGTATTGAGAACATATGGCACTCAAAAGTTATAAGCACAAAAAAAGAAAAAGTTAAGATTATTCATCTGTAATATCCACCCAAGAAGTGGAGAGTTTTGAATATCTTGGATCACTACTAACTAATAATGGAGATACAATGAGGGAAATTAAAAGGAGGACATCTATTGCTCTTCAGAAAGTAAAACAAATAAAGAATCTGTGGAGAGGAGCAGACAGAACCACAAAAATAAGATTTTTAAGGGCATGCATCTTTCCCATCGCAACATATGCCTGTGAGACCTGGACACTTAACAAAACAGCTGAGAAGCACATAAATGCCTTTGAATGTAAATGCTATAGAAGAGTTCTCCAAATATCGTGGACACAAAAAAGAACAAATATATCTATACTACAAGAGCTTAATATTGAAGAAGGCTGGCTAGTAAAGAGGATTAAAGAGAGAAAATTTAAATATTTTGGCCACATTAAACGTCATGATAATTTAGAGAAGACCGTATTGGAAGGATACATAATGGGAAAAAGAAAAAGAGGAAGACCGAAACGAAGATGGCTGCAAGACATCGTTGATGATCTGGAAATGGATGCAGCAGCAGCAGGCCATCTTGCTCACAACCGAGAGGCCTACAGGAGTGCTGTTTGGGAGGCAAAGTTCCGCAAGGGACATGCAAAGGAATGAATGAATATATATCCACCCTCATTTATGCGTGTGAAAGCTGGAAAACAACTAAAGAAATAGACAAGAAATTAGACTCTTTTTAAAATAAATGCTTCAGGAAAATACTTGGTATAAAATGGAACGAATTCAAGAACAACGCAGTGATAAGACAGATGAGCAAACAACAACCTGTCTCATGGGTGATCAGAAAAAGAAGATGGACATATGTCTGTCATATGTTGAGAAGAAACAACCAGAAAATCCAAAAACAAGCTATTAAGTGGAACACAAAAGGCCCGAGAAAACGAGGCCGATCATGTGAAACTCTAAAGAGACCAGTTAGTGGGCATAACATCCCTTGATGAGGTTGAAAAGCCCACCGAAAACAGGAAATCTTGGCAATCTACCATGCGAGCCCTATGTGACGTTTAACGGCACGGGAAGGATGTAAGATATAAGACACACTTATAAAACTCACCCACACAGTTGGGGAAAGGAACAATATAAATTCAGAAATCACCATCATCAGGTGCCGTGCCGACTGGCGTTGGCTATCATATCTCTTCATAGCATCCGTTCCTTCATGCAGGCCGTCAAGTTCAGTTGATGATCTCCTCTCACACCATCTCGTCAAACTGTCCTGTATCATTTCTTTCGGCCTTCCCCTGACTCTTCGTCCCTCCATTTTTTTCTGTTGTTACAATATTTTCAGTGCCTCCTGTTGAGTGGTTAGGCACTCGGTTTACTAATCTGGTGGTACCAGGTCAAGTCCCAGCAGTGGGATTTTTTTCTTGTTCACACCAAAAAGGCCCCGGGGGTCCACCCAGCCTCTAAAAATGGGTACCAGAGAAATCTGGGAAGGTAAAGCGGCCGGACTACACTTTCATGGAAAATACGCGCCTAACTGTATTCCCCAATATGCCTTAAATGGCAAATTACTAGATTTCTTCCGTCAACGCGGCTATCCAGACCACGTTCTCTCCTCATCTTGGAACTGCATTAGCCACATATCGCGGCAACAAGCCCTCACCCCTAAACCGCACTGCAGCTCGGACAGGGTGAAACTAGTACTCACGTACCACCCCCATAGTTTGGCAGTTAAAAACATACTGTTTCGCCATCTCCACCTCCTCCAGACCGAGCCTGAGGCACGTGAACTTTTTGGGGAACCCCCATTGGTGGCTTACAGACGTGACAAAAACCTCAGGGACCTTTTAATTCGTAGTCACCTTAAGACAGATGACACGTTTTACGGTACCAGACGTTGCGGACGCCGTAGATACAACACCTGTCCGTTTGTTGTCGAGGCCAGCCAGATCTCTTTCCCTAAATCCACGTTATCAGTACAAGAGGGTTTCACCTGCACTTCACGAAATGTCATTTATGTTATCATGTGCAAACGTTGCGGTTTGAAGTACATAGGGGGAACTGGCTTACGGTTAGGAGATCGATTTCGCCAGCATCTCAGTGATATTTCTAAGAGGGCCTGGACACCTGTGGCTAAACATTTTTGCATTGGTAACCACAGGGGCAAACAGGACATTTCGGTTAGTGCGATCCGCTCTTGTTCCGCAGATGTACGATCTCGGAGGGTCCTAGAACAGCGCCTTATTTTCCAGACTGGCTGTCTCCACCCAGCTGGAATTAACAATGTTTTCAGCTTTCTGTAACTTCTTTATTTTTCCACTGGCCTTTTTTATACTCTACTTTCTTTCTCTATGCTACCCCTCCCTACCACCATCCTATTTCCTTCTCTGCCAACATATTGGTCTTGTCCCATTCACCAGTTTTACATTTCCTCCCTGTAGGTGTTTAAGTTTTTCATTCATTATCTCTCGCGTCCTCTTTTCTCTCCCCTTTTCCTCACCCCCACCCCCACCCCGACACCTCTAGCGGCTATCATGTTTCTATTGCCTTCCCCCAACCCCTTTCTCCCACTTGTTCTCCTCCTCTCTCCGCGTCCTCCTCTCTCCGCTTCTTCGCTATGATTGGCTATATCGGGAATCTTTTGTCTGTAGGCAACGTTTTTTTTTCCTCCTCCTTCTTCCACATACATTTCCGCTTTACTGAGAGCAAGACGCTTCAGATAAGTTATATATGTTTGTATTTTGTTTCTGCATGTATCCTCGAATAAGGCTCAAGCCGAAATATCGGATGTTGTATGTTTTTCATTTATATATTCTCATACTTTATATTCGTTTTTTTATCACCTTGCTCACTTCCTCCCTCACTTTGTAAAACTGCACCATACACCTCTATCTACCTTATTTATATTAACCAGTTTTACTGCAGTCGCCATCCCTTTTATCTGTTAAATGGCATGGAAACGGGAATTTTATCTTTACATTTACTGTTTCTTAGATATAACCATACTCTCTGTTTTTTTGTTCACTTTATTTGGCAACTTTATCCAAGAGATGTTGCAGGTCTCAGTACTGATACTGTGTCGTCAGCATATGGGAGGTACAAAATCTACAAGGAGCAATATTTTACACTCCACATACTGCCCATGTCCTTTCTGTGTCCCACCTCCCCTTTTTTTCCTGCACGCATATGTGTGTCTGCGTGTGTAAGTGTGTGTCTGCGTGTGTGTACCTGCGTGTGTGTGTGCCTGCGTGTGTGTGTAAGTGTGTGCCTGCGTGTGTAAGTGTGTGTGCCTGCATGTGTAAGTGTAAGTGTGTGCCTGTGTGTAAGTGTGTGCCTGCGTGTGTAAGTGTAAGTGTGTGCCTGCGTGTGTAAGTGTGTGCCTGTGTGTGTAAGTGTAAGTGTGTGCCTGCGTGTGTAAGTGTGTGCCTGCGTGTGTAAGTAAGTGTGTGCCTGCGTGTGTGTGTGTGTAAGTGTAAGTGTGTGCCTGCGTGTGTAAGTGTGTGCCTGCGTGTGTAAGTGTAAGTGTGTGCCTGCGTGTGTGTGTGTAAGTGTATGTACGCGCATGTCTGTCTGATTCTTTTTTTTTTTCAACTGAAAAGTTTTTGTTTTTTTTTCTTAACCAGGGACTGACTTTTTGATTACTCTGCATGTCAAGGTCAAGGATACGCGGTTTGGCTGAGTTCTCTGTACTGTACCGAGCACAAATTATCTACGCTTGTATTTACACAAATAGACGTAGGCAAGGGACTCGTCGACATTCAGTACCGGTGGTCTGGAGTTAAGTAAGTTACAATATTAAACAACAAAAAAAATTTTGTTCAAATCTTTATTTTCAACAAATTTTTAACATGTCACTTGGACGGCTTTACGTGGAATTGTGCATGGTTATACGATAAAAGGTATTTGAACTAAACATACGATCTTGTAATGGAATGGGGTGTATGCTAACTGGATACACTTTTGATGGGAGCGTATGTGAAAAAAAACGCGGGCACACACATATATTACATTATTGTTACAAATATTTGATCATATTTAGGTGTATGAAAGTCAGCATGACTGGTGACTATCGTTGCGCAATTGTGGGAGGCGGGCGTGACCTGCTGGGAGATAAGATGAAAGGAGATAATGTTCTTTTATCTTGTACGGTCAAGTAAAAGAAAACCATAGGATGCTTCAGAATAAAGAATTTGTATTTGAAACAGACCAGTGTCATGTCGTAGATTTCATTTATCTATAAGGGAGAGGGTGTGCCATGTGATGTCTCCAGATATGAAGTGACCTTTTACTACCAATGTTAACCTTCCTTATTTTTCATTTGTGTAGGCCGGTCACGGAGACACTGCAAGTCCGTGTCGACCAGTGACGAGGGTGGAGCAAGCCCCATAATCCCCTTCTCAGTCTAAAAATCAGATAATACCATCAATGGTTCAGTGAACCAGTATCAGATATTAAACTGATAAGAACAGATTTTACAACTTCGATCTTAGCCAAAAGGCCATGAAGCGATAACGATCATATCAGGTTTCACGGTGTCGTGTATCTAAATTAGTAAAATATCCCAGGAAATTAAAACTGAAAATATGTAAAGAAAAGTTTTATTATACATTTCAAAATATCCAAAACTTCAAGCAATATTAGTTTGATAGTAAAACAAGACGGTGATAGTAATGATTTTCTGGAAGATATTTGTTATAAAGTTTTAAATTAAATTATTTAATAGCGCCATATAAATCTATGAAAAACTAGAATATTTATTTCCCTTGAAAGAATTGCTAGCTAAGGGGTATAATTATGTCCTGAATGATTGAAGGAAGGAAAGGTAAATGAGAATTTTCTGATATTATTCGTTTCATTGTATTATACGCATTTTCTCCCTTTGACCTCTGTCTAGCTCCAAAAATATAGAACCCTAACTTCACTTTGGCACTTTATGTTTATTTTCTTCATCTAATCTACTTTTTTTTCTGGTGTTCATTCTCCTTGAAAGCAAAAGAGTACTAAAGCACCATACAAAGAAAGAAAAAAGAGAAAAAAGGCGAAGTTGAGAAGAAAGAAAGAAAGATAGAAAAAAAGAAGACAAAGTTGAGGACAAAGAAAGAAAGAAAAAGAAGGCGAAGTTGAAAACAAAGAAAGAAAAAAGGCGAAGTTGAGAACAAAGAAAGAAAGACAGAGAAAGGCTAAGTTGAGAACTAAGAAAGAAAGAAAGACAGAAAAAGAAGACAAAGTTCAGGACAAAGAAAGAAAGAAAAAGAAGGCTAAGTTGAGAACAAAGAAAGAAAGACAGAAAAAGACAAAGTTGAAACGAAAGAAATAAGAAAGAAAGATAGAAAAAAGAAGACAAAGTTGAGGACAAAGAAAGAAAGAAAAAGAAGGCGAAGTTGAGAACAAAGAAAGAAAGACAGAAAAAAGACAAAGTTGAAAAGAAGAAATAAAGAAAGAAAGATAGAAAAAAGAAGACAAAGTTGAGGACAAAGAAAGAAAGACACAAAAAAGACAAAGTTGAGAAGGAAGAAAGAACGATGGAAGAAAAAGAAGACGAAGTTGAGAACTCTCTGAACTGATCATAATTATAAAGATGACTTCTTCATTGTTCCACGTCAGTATCTCTCAGGAATGCGTGAGTTCGTCTGAGGTTTGAAAGTAACTACGGTCTCGCCAGATCCTTTGCCTGAGTATGTTGTGTAGATGACATCTGTGGAGGGTGTGCTGTGCTGCCCGTGGCTGTACACTGCAGGCACATGGGTCCATTAAAGCAGTTTTCAAGCTTCGGATACAGATTGTGCCTCAGCCCTGTTCTTTGTCGGAATATTCTAACTTTAATGTTTGCAGTATTCATCATCTACTTTCATGTTTATAATATTCATCATCTACTTTCATGTTTGTAATATTCATCATCTACTTTAATGTTTGTAATATTCATCATCTACTTTCATGTTTATAATATTCATCATCTACTTTAATGTTTATAATATTCATCATCTACTTTAATGTTTGTAATATTCATCATCTACTTTAATGTTTGTAATATTCGTCATCTACTTTAATGTTTGTAATATTCATCATCTACTTTAATGTTTGTAATATTCATCATCTACTTTAATGTTTGTAATATTCGTCATCTACTTTAATGTTTGTAATATTCATCATCTACTTTAATGTTTGTAATATTCATCATCTACTTTAATGTTTATAATATTCATCATCTACTTTCATGTTTATAATATTCATCATCTACTTTCATGTTTATAATATTCATCATCTACTTTCATGTTTGTAATATTCATCATCTACTTTAATGTTTGTAATATTCATCATCTACTTTCATGTTTATAATATTCATCATCTACTTTCATGTTTATAATATTCATCATCTACTTTAATGTTTGTAATATTCATCATCTACTTTAATGTTTGTAATATTCGTCATCTATTTTCATGTTTGTAATATTCATCATCTACTTTATGTTCGTAATATTCATGATCTACTTTAATGTTTGTAATATTCGTCATCTATTTTCATGTTTGTAATATTCATCATCTACTTTCATGTTTGTAATATTCATTATCTACTTTAATGTTTGTAATATTCATCATCTACTTTCATGTTTGTAATATTCATCATCTACTTTCATGTTTGTAATATTCATTATCTACTTTAATATTTGTAATATTCATATCTACTTTAATGTAGCTTTGTTCCATGTAGGATTACAGCACGTCATGATTTTTTTGTTTGTTTGTTCATTGCTCTTATTTTAATGCTGACATTACTGTATGTATATATGAACTGTTTGAATTTCACTCATTTTGTCACGCAGCAATAGGCAGCAACAGAGACTTGTGAGACATCAAAATTATCCTTATAATATCAATTATATTCAAACTCATTTTCACAAGACGTCATTAATCCATTACATTCATACACTGATTCCAAATCAAAACTTAGCAGTCACATGCTGATCTGTAAACTGAGATGTCTTGACTGATCTGTAAACTGAGATGTCTTGACTGATCTGTAAACTGAGATGTCTTGACTGATCTGTCTGAGAGAGGTTTGTCTTAGCTCCTGTTCAGTTTTGCAAGTTTTGTTTATTCTTTGCCCATCGGTAAATAAAACTGACATATGCTGCCACCAGCTACATTTCACGTCTCCGGTTTTAGAATCTGGTCATTTAAACTATCTGTTTAAATTCTGATCAACCCACATGAGGTAATACTAGGTAATTTAAACTACACCAGCTTTCAGTGTCAAGGTTGTATCAGAGATCAAAAGACCGCTGCCTGGCTCAGTCCACAAATTCCGTCTTGGGAATCTCTGCAGTGTTAAATGTCAGGTAGTTGCTGAAAGCAGAATCCTTGATTAACAAAAGCACTTATTTCCCACTAAGAGAAGACATTTGACCAGTCATGACATTTTGGTTATGAGAAACCACTCAGATCGCCACTTCCTTCTACTACCAGCATGATTTTCATTTCCCTTTGTGGAAACAGATCTGAGAAAATTCTAGGACTAAACAAGTGTAAAGAATCTTTCACTTCATCTCAGTACTGATAAAAACGAAAAAAAAGAGAGAATAAAGTAAATGAATCAATGCGAAGAAAGTTCTTTCTTTCTTTGTTTCTTTCTGTCTGTCTTTGTTTCTTCCTTTCAAGATTAGATCATGCGTAGAATGGTCTCGCTGTACGTTTACTGTAAATTCAACGTTATCTTAATTAACTCCCCTGCGCGCAGAGTGTGGCTACTGACCCGCCTGGAATGATTTCCCCTTTCTGCCAGCATTGCAGGGTCAGATTGTGTAGGCCTTCTTTTCCCTTCATCTGAGATGAATTTGGCGGCCGTATCCTAAATTGTTCTTTTCTCGTGAAAGCAAACTGGTGCATGTGCATTTTCCACGGCTCTTCTGGTGACTTCGTTTGTTGTTAACAGTTGTTCAGCAGACACTATAAGTTTTTACACAGAGGTTCTATTTTTACAAGTAACGGATAGATAGGAGGTTTTAAATAAGTTCACATTCACGTGGTTCACTGCAACATTTCAACACAATAAGCTTCGTTAAGAAAAGCAAAATATACAGCGACTCGTCTTTGATATGATATAAAATAAGAGAACTGAGGGAATATGCTTTTACTAGCCATATATATATATATATTGCATCACGCTACAAGAACTTAATAATGAAGATTAGGTTGGCTAGTAACGAGGATAAAACAGAGAAAACTTAAATATTTTGGACACATTAAACGCCATGATGATCTAGAGAAGACCGTCTTGGAAGTGTGAATAATGGGAAAAAAGAAAGAGAGGAAAACCAAGGCGAAGATGGCTGCAAGTACATCTTTGATAATCTGCGAAATTGGATGCATCAGAAGCAGGGCATCTTGCTCACAACCGAGAGGCCTACAGGAGAGCTGTTAGGGATGTTAGAGCTGTTAGAGCATGTTCCGCAAGGGACATGCAAATGAAATGAAATGAGGCATATTTTTCTCGGCCTATCGGCACCTGACGGAGGGGGGGGGGGGGGGGGCGAAGATGCTGTCCTACTTGGCAGTCACTGACTCACATCTGACATCAGGGTTGGCGAACTAGTGCTTACCAGTTCCCTGTCCCACCTCTCCTTTGGTACACCCAGCACAACAGGCCTAGACTGCCTAATGGGACAAGAATTGCAATAGTCCCCACACTAACGCCATATCCCTATGTGGCTCTAAGGCATGACAGGATTACCTTTACTTTTTTTCCCCATGGTGGTGGAGTCAACTAAGAAGTATTACACCCCGCTCCACTCAGAGACTGAAAAACAAAATGGCCGCCTTAAACTGCTCCGTCCAACACCATGATGTTCTCCACAATCTTCATCGTATCGGTTGCAAAGAACATCAAGCTCAAAGTTCCAGGGTGATAGAAGAAGAAGAAGAAGAAGAAGAGGAGGAGGAGGAGGAGGAAGGAGGGCACAGGGCAGTGCGATGTGGTCAGGATCACGCACATCTAAGCTACCCACAGGAAAAAAAAATCATACCGCGCAAGAAAAAAACATGAAGCTGCTACTTTTCTTTTCCAGTTTCCAGATGTTACTCCGTGCTATAATAGCGATCAAGAAAAATGCAATGATGGTGGACGTTTTTCTTTTACTGTTTCTTTCTTGTTGGGAAATGACTTTCGGATCGGATGTTTCAACTGCTCTTTTATGGCCTAGTTTAGGTAGTACTGTAGAAGAACCACTGAATACGTAAACAAATAAATCATCATTGCAATTAACTAAATACCAGTAACCGAAAAGTACAGCAGGTTTATCCTGCTATTAAATGTACAAGACATTACGGCGCCCGCGTATGTGTTACTATGCACATTTACACGCACAATATGTTTTTTTGCATATGAACTGAACATTTTGCACACAGACCACAAACCCTTAGAGGGAACATTGATCATGCATAGTCGCCTTTGCTACCTCAGCCTGTAATGGAACTGGGCATGCATTTCTACAACTGGATGGCTGTGACGCTCCAAGCTGGACTTGAACCATCGACCTCGTTATAAGAGACGAGCGCCCACTAACTATTGCACCACTCAAAGCCCTTATCATTATTATTTTTCATTTCCTTCTTATTATCTCGGACATTACAACATTCTTTAATTTCTTTTTTTTTTCCCTCCTGATATTTGTCCAAATAAAAATGAATAAATGAGAAGGGGATAGAACATCTTGAGGAAGTATGCAGGAAGAAACTTTTACAGTAAAACCTTCATCATGAGCGGAAAACACCGTATAAAATAAAGAGGTCGCTATTAAAATATAAAGTAACATATCAGATGTAGGGATCGCTGTTAAAATATATAATAACATTTAAGATATAGAGCTCGCTGTTAAAATGTTTTTAAAAAACGTATCAGATATAGAAATCGCTGTTAAAAACTGAAAATAAAACATATCAGATAGAGAGGTCGCTATTGAAATATATAATAACATTAAGAAATAGAGGTGGCTGTTAAAATAAAATAATAACATGTCAGATATAGAGGTCGCTGTTAAAATAGAAAATAACGTATCAGAAATGTTGATCGTTGTTAAAATATAAACTATCAGAAACAGAGGTCGCTGTTAAAATATAAAATAACATAGAAAGAGAGGTCGCTGTTAAAATATAAAATAACATCAGATATAGGGATCGCTGTTGAAATATAAAATAACATTTCAGATATAGAGGTCGCTGTTAAAATAAAAAAATTTTAAAAATAGCATAAAAGGTATAGAGATCGTTGTTAAAAACTGAAAATAATATATCAGATACAGATGTTGCTATTAACATATAAAATAACATTAAGATATAGAGGTCGCTGTTAAAATATAAAAATAACATTAGATATAGGGATCATTGTTAAAATATAAAATAACATTTGCGATATAGATGTCGTTGGTAAAATTTTAAAAAAATTTAAAAAGCATAAAAGATATAGTGATCTCTGTTAAAAACTTAAAATAACATATCAGATATAGAGGTCGCTATTAAAATATAAAACATTAAGATATAGAGGTCGCTGTTAAAATAAAATAATAACATGTTATATATAGAGGTCGCTGTTAAAATGGAAAATAACATATCAGAAATGGAGATCGCTGTAAAATGTAAAATATAAGAAAGAGAGGTCGCTTTAAAATATAAAATAATATAGAAAGAGAGGTCGTTATTAAAATATAAAATAACATATCAGAAAGAGAGGCCGCTGTTAAAATATGAAATAAAAAAAGCTCTCAAACGAGATTAAATCACATCCTTTCCAACAGTAGGCCATGGTAGCGACTGTGTAAAAAAATGAAAATAAAATAATTGTTTCTTGATGGTCGTTTTCTTCTTGTACTTTTTTCTACCATTTGTTTTGTTTTAGTTTGTTTTGTTTTCGTAAACTCTAATTCTGAAAAAAAGTAAGCTATATATAGACTACTTGTCAGAAACATCGTGGATGTGTTTATTCTACAGCTGTTTGGGTGGTCTTGAGATTTTTGGTTTTGTAGTAAACAAACGTAATTTAATTAACGACACCTGAAAGATGTTTAGGAAAAAAAAAACCCTTAGTAATTTGTTAAAAATAACTTTGTCTGGGAAAACTGATACAACAGTTCCGCAGGCACGCACTCTTCTAACCGGGGAAGCCACTAAAATTTGCAGACGGAGAACATAAGACTAGTCAAGTGAAAGTGGTTGAGACCAACGGTGTATAAAGGCTATTGTTGGTTGAAGTTATGGTGTGTGGCATTCTGGGTAGACAACGGTGTATAAAGGCTATTGTTGGTTGAAGTTATGGTGTGTGGCATTCTGGCTAGACAAGGACTGAATGTCAAGAGAGTAACGTCCTGCAAATGACAAGACCCACATGAACATAAAGTCTATGGAGGTATATAATGATTCAGTGGATTCGGAGGGGGAAAGTGAAGCTACTGTCCGATTAGGCAATCAGCGACCCATAGCCGATATGCTAGCATCAGGGATTGCGAACCATAGCTGACCAAGACCCTGTCCCACCTCTCCGTTGGTACCACTAGTGATATGCCTAATCTGACTAACGGGGCAGGGATTGCTATAGTCTCCATGGTGGTGGAGTCTGCTAAAGAAGCATTGCATCCCCATGTTTTTAGCTGTACTCGGGGGGCTGAAAAAAAATACCTGCCATAACCCTTTCCCACGCAGACACGATGCTGTACCTCAACACCACTACAGCATCGGCTGCAAAGAACACCAGCTCGCAGTTACAGGAAGATAGCACAAGACAAGACAAGACAAGTCAGTGGATTCAGGACGGTAAGAATCAGTTGGCCAAAACTTCATTCGACTTAGCTGTACTGACGTTCACAGATCTAAACGTTAGTTGCAGGAAGAATGTTAGGCAGACAGCAAAACTTTCATTTATCTGTGCTCTGAAAGCACGCAGCGTTTACACAGGCTTTAGAAAATGTGAAAAACACAAGCGGAGAGAAAGCTCTGGTACGGTTTCTTGATATCGTGTAGGAGACTTAATGTTTAGAGCATTCATGACCTGATGGAGAGAGTCACTGACATCGTAGTCACAGCTGAAGAAGGGATGTTTGAGCGAATATGCCTGGAAATTGTTAACCGGGTTGGGTGTGCTTCACGTGACAGACGCTGTCCAGGTTTACTGAATTATGCCAGCACGTGTGTGTGTGGGGGGGGGGGGAGTGGGGAAAGTTTATAAATTTTGTTTATTACGTGAAAAACAATTATAAAGTTTCTTTATTATGTGAAAAAAAGTATAGAGTTTCTTTAGCCCTTTAAAAAACGTTTATAAGGTTTCTTTATCCTCACATAAAAACAAGTTTATAAAGTTTCTTTATCCCCACGAGGGGAAAAAAACATAAATTTTTTTTATCCCCGTGAAAACCCCCCCCCCCCTCCCAAAAATAAAAATTACAAGCTTTCTTTATCCCCCTGACTAAAAAATTCTCGTTCTCTCTCTCTCTCTCTCTCTCTCTCTCTCTCTCTCTCTCTGAACCTTAAAGGCACATGGGGCTTCCTGTTCTTTGCCTTTTTTTCTGCTCTTGCCCATGTGAGCCCTCTATTGCTCAACATTCTCTCTGTTGTTCTTCTCCATGTCTCCTTTGGTCTGCCCTTACTTCTGTTCCCCTGTGGTGTCCATCTTAGTGCTATTTTTGGTAGTGAGTTGTCAGTCATATGGAGCAGTTGTCCCAACCATCGCCAGCGTCTTTCCTCATTAATTGCTGTCAGTGGTTTCATCTGCATTTCTGCCAACAAGATGTTATTTCTTATGGTGTTTGGCCAAAATGTTTTTCCTAATTCTTCGTAAACGTTTATCCTGGAAAGAATTCCGCCTGTTTTCTATGGTTTTGGTGATTTTCCAGCATTCACTTCCATAGAGTAGTACACTTAGAACATTACTCTTAAGTATCCTGATTTTCGTATTCATGCTTAGTTTTTTAGATTTCCATATAGTCTGCAGCATTGCAAAAGCCGGGCTTCTCTAGTAAGTCTGCTGTTGATGTCTTCTATGCTGTCTCCATTTTCTACTACACTTCTGCCAAGATATACAAATTCGTTGACTTCCTCCACTAACTTGCTATCTACTCTGAGTACATTTCTGCGGTTCACATTTTGATTCATTAACTTTGTCTTTCCTACGTTGATCTTTAAACCTATGTTGTTTGCATTGTGAGTTAGCGTGTTTATATCTTGCATATCTTTGTCCTTGCTTGATAGAAGATAAATGTCGTCGGCAAAGTCAAGGTCCTCCAGCACTGTGTCGAGGGTCCATTGTAATCCTCTGCATTGTAATTGTCTGATGTTGTCATTAACCAGTCTACTGTCAAGATAAATAATGTCTGCGATAGTACACATTCCTGCTTTACTCCCTTTTGTACCTTAAAGCTGCTAGAGGTATGTTCTCCGCAAATCACTTTGTACTGTAAACCCTTTGACGACATTCACTATTTTATGGGGGAGGCCAGGCTATCTTAGAATTTTCCACAGTGCGTCTCCGTTGACATTGTCGAAGGCTTTCTCAAAATCTATAAACAGTGTGTATGTTGTGCTATGCCACTCATTTGCCTGCTCTAACATTTGTCTAAGTACAAATATGTGGTCTATGCATGATCTTCCTTTCCTATATCCTGCCTGCTCTTTCTGAAGTTTTCCCTCAAGTGCTGGTACAATTCTGTTGATGATTTTTTCGGCAAAATACTTTACTGGTGAGTAGCAGGAGAGTACTGCCTCTCCAGTTCCCGCAATCTCTGAGGTCACCCTTCTTTGGTAGTTTTACTATAAGGCCAGTTTTCCACTCCTCTGAAGCTTTTTCTTGATCCCAAATTTAAACAAAAATGATAAGATCTCTTTATCCCCGTGACTAAAAAATTATAAACTTTCATTATTACAGCGAACATTTTTTTTAATTAAAAAAAATTCCTTGATTCCCGTGACTAAAAAAAAAAAAATAATAATATGAGGTTTCTTTTCAATAGCCTGATCTGCACAGAATCATCCACTTCTTTTCCTGGTAAGTATTTAAAACCGTAATGAGACCATGCGGACACCCTGTATTTTGAAGCCACACATTTTCCCATAATCTGTTAAGTGAGAATGAATATTAATCAACGCACCACATTGCCATAGTTAATTACCTTGATTTTAAAAATATCTAACGTAATACTGATAATAGTTCCTTATGAGTTTGTCTTTTTTTTTGTTTTGTTTCAGCCATTCGTCTAGTTTCTTGTCTTTGTCATCATGCCTCATACCTTTGTCATTCCTCCTTCATCCATTTGCTGCCATGTCGATAGGTACATGCGATCTTGCTTCTTCATTTTATCCCATTCTTATCTTTCTAATCAAATCGCTTGATTTTCTTTTCTCGTGCCGCTTCATCAGACCATTCAGATTTTTTCTCTGCTTTTTTTCGCTCTACTTTTTTCTTCTTTTTCGACGATGTTTTGTACATGTTCGGGTGCATAGTTTGTCTTTCAATGTCGTAGTCCATAGTTTTATTCTTTTCATGTCATACCGCATAGTTTTGTACTTTCCATGTCATACCCCATAGTTTTGTTCTTTTCATGTCATACCCCATAGTTCTGTACCTTCCATATTATACCCCATAGTTTTGTACTTTCCATGTCATACCATACACCATAACCTTGTCTTTTCATGTCATATCCCATAGCTCTGTTTCTCCATGTCATGCCCCATAGCTTTGTCTTCTCATATCATACCCCATAGTTTTATCTTTTCATGTCATACCCCATAGTTTTATCTTTCCATGCCATACCCAGATGAACTTTTATTGTATAATGAGTTTTCAATGTTCTGCAATCCCTTGAACTATGTCACCACTTTTTTCCCCTTGCAACGGCATATGATGCACTTGTCTCACGAGCCACATTGTCATTGCCGTCAGTTTCTTTTCCATCTTCTTCTCCATTGTCCAAGTCATTTTACTTTTCTCAAATGTCCAGAGACATGAAGTTACTCGCCTCGTTATTCCATAACTACAGTGTGCCCACATCGAGAAAGGTTGGCGCGCGATCACATCAAGTTGTCGGATGTAGTTTATTACTTTACATCAACGTCTGGCTCTTATTTTTCAGTCTAGTTCACTGTTTATTTAAAGCAGAGGTTCTCAGCCTGTTGGGCTATGGTAACCAGAGTACTGTTTCATTTTCATGGAAAATGGAGAGAGAGAAAGAAAGAAAGAAGAGAGAGAGAGAGAGAGAGAGAGAGAGAGAGAGAGAAATGATAGATTGCACGCAGAACACATGTGATTTGAATGAGGAAGGTCAGAGGGATAAAAGGTAGAAAAGAAATCAACTATCCGTTCTTACTGCGTGAGTCATAAAGAAATAGAAACTTTTTGGCTCTCAAAGTTGTGTCACGGTATTTTTCTAATAATATGACAGGTGCTACACTGGCAAAACCTGGTTGCCATGGAATTTTCCGAATAATAAAACAGGTAGAATATTGGCAAAACCTGGTTGCTTTAGTGATGTCCTGACACTTTTAAGATAAAGGTATCTAGGTAACAATTCCTTCTTTCAAAAAATTTTTTTTCCATAGCGAATATCTAAATTATCCAGCATATTTTCCATCAAGAACATCACAGTCTGAAGACTAAGGAAAATATTATCAGGAGACGATGGAGAATATCATTGTCTGTAGACTAACGGGGACATCATTACATGGGGACCAAGGAGAACATCATGATCTATAGGCCAGATATGATCTGAAGACCATGGAGAATAACATGATCTGAAGACCAAAGAGAACATCATGATCTAGAGACCAAAGAGAATATCATGATCTGAAGACCAAGGAGAATATCATGATATGAAGACCAAAGAGAACATCATGATCT
This sequence comes from Achatina immaculata, assembly GCA_009760885.1. Classification (NCBI taxonomy): domain Eukaryota; kingdom Metazoa; phylum Mollusca; class Gastropoda; order Stylommatophora; family Achatinidae; genus Lissachatina; species Lissachatina immaculata. Next base: position 46,621,379 of record CM019717.1, on the reverse strand, counting down.
AGAGACCAAAGAGAATATCATGATCTGAAGACCAAGGAGAATATCATGATCCGAAGACCAAAGAGAATAACATGATCTAGAGACCAAAGAGAACGTCATGATCTGAAGACCAAGGAGAATAACATGATCTGAAGACCAAAGAGAATGTCATGATCTGAAGACCAAGGAGAATATCATGATGTGTAGACCAAGGAGAATATCATGATCCGAACACCAACGAGAATATCATGATCTGGAGACCAAGGAGAATATAATGATATGGAGATCAAGGAGAACATCATGATCTGGAGACCAAGGAAAAGTGAGCGTAAACTGCCAGAGTTAGTTTGATTGCTGCAGATGTATGAGATTGTGAGAAACACAATGACTGACAAATGATTGCTGAGTGTCATACGTGGCAGGTGATGACTGTTTACTGTCATAGGTAACAGATGATGATTGCTGATTATCACAGGTGGCAGTGATGACTGCTGATTCGTATGACTTGCCTCATGTCATGGTGTGAGCACACGAACTCGGGACGACCTCATCCAGCAGAGGTAAGTTCAGGCACAGACTTTGGGAAGAAGCTCGTTGACCAGACTGTGGTAGCAAGACTTGTCTTCAGAGACGCTGTGAGAAACTGAGGTAGTGTCTTTAGCATCTATAGTTCAATAAGCCTGGTGTTAGCTCAGGCTTCTATTCTCACCGGTCATTATCTGAAGTTGTCACATCAGTAACACGTCTTCCCAAGTGGTCATGTAGCTAAAAAAAAAAAAAGTTCGAGAACCGCTGATTAGGACTTTACTGGTTTACAACTCGTCCGCAATATTAATGGCTGGTTCTTTGTCACCATTAAATTACTGCTACCTCTTTCGGATCTGGGGTGCCTCTCACACTTTCTCGCTGGCTCGGAGGTCACCGTCCGACGTGAGAAGCGGGCGCAGATACAGGATAACTGCTCAGCAGAGAGCTCATCCGACGCTTCCAGGCTGTGGTAGGCCTTATGACAGCTTTTTTTTTTTTTGAGGGAGAATTTTCTTCCTCACAACAACTAGCTAGTGCAGTTTCTCAGCCGGTTACAACGCGGGAAAATCAGTTCTACTTGTTTACTCCGACAACAGATCAATACCGTTTGAATTGGCGGAGTTTGTTAACGTCTTCCCGATGTTAGTTTTAGCTGTACCGTGCTCGTGCGAGCGTACTTCGATGCTCACGTTAAGAGAGTGATATTTAGGGAACAATTTAATGTGATTATTCAGTATTAAAACAATATTGGTTGCCAGAGGGGAGGAAAAGTCAGAAATTATTTTTACAAAACCTACAAATAATTTTTTTTTAATCAAAGAAGTCTGAAATAAAACATTTAAAGCTAGAGTTTTTGTAACATAGCTTCATATATATTATTTTTTGTGCTGGAAAACAATCATATAAAAAATACGGCGGTTTTTCTTGCATCTGATATGTACTTTGAAATTCTGCAGGATTATTTATTCGTTTTTTTTAACTAAAGAAGTTATATTGTTTGTTAGTAATAACTTCTACTGTCTAGTACCACCATCAAGTGGTACAAAATTGAAAAGTTCTGCTAATTCTCAAACGCGGACACATCAGCGAGAACCAACTGAACATGATTAGTTCAGTGAGAACTATCTGAACGTGATTAGTAGTCTCTCATGTAGACGTCAGGATTGATAGTTCACTTTCTTCTATGGCGATTGCTTAGTGATGTCTCGGCTAATGACATCTGCAGCAGATTTACAATGAGCAGTCACGACTCCAGCAACGACGACCTCCTTACTATCATCATCACCACCACCACCACCACCTCCACCACCACCACCACCTCCACCACCAACAGCAACGGCAACGACACTTCTTTGGTATCGCTGTGGTCTACAGAAGCTACAAGAACGCTGTCCTCGTCTAGCTTCCCATCGCTGTCATCGTCAATGTCCCAGGAGTCTATTATCACAACCACTTATATCGTGATATTTTCTACACTTTTCTTCATCGTCGGGACCGTCGGTATCACGGGGAATATCATGGTCGTCTACATCGTAATGTCCGACGTAAAGATGAGAAGGTAAGTGTTTTATTATCTGTTTCTGAATCACAGTTCTCTCTAAGATCGTCGTTGTATTTCAGGAAACGGGAGAAACATTGTCCACATGAAACCAAGCGCCTGTACGCAGGCCAGTTCGTTGCTACATATTAGTAGAAACTGAAGTTAGTGGAACAATAAAATAAAATAAAAAACTGGGGAAAGATATCGCTCTGGAACGAACTTTTAAAAACAAAAATAAGCGCTGTAAGATTTACCTTATTTCACGCTTATAAGGCGCACCTATAATTTAGCAGGTAACGCCAAAAATGCCAGGTTTTCTATTAACAGGACAATATAACTCCCAAAAACAGACAACTGTCGGCAAGTGGCAATAATACCGCTCTTAATTCTTACTGTAATATTTATTCATGCGGTATTTTTATACAGCAATAAGTGTCAGTTCATTAACTTTTAATGAGCATATTATTATGCACAGCATCACTTTTATCTATCTATCTATCTATCTATCTATCTATCTATCTATCTATCTATCTATCTATCTATCTATCTATCTATCTATCTATCTATCTATCTATCTATCTATCTATCTATCTATCTACCTACCTACCTACCTACCTACCTACCTACCTACCTACATACCTACCAACTTACCTACCTACCTACATATCTATCTATCTATCTATCTATCTATATATCTATCTATCTATCTATCTATCTATCTATCTATCTATCTATCTATCTATCTATCTATCTATCTATCTATCTGTCTGTCTGTCTATCCGTCCGTCCGTCCGTCGGTCCGCCCCCCCCCCCCCCGCCTGTCTGTCTGTCTGTGTTTTTGACAACAAATTTGGATCCATGGGTACTGAAATGTAGTTCCTAAGAAGGATGCTTTGCATATCACTGACAGCCAGAGAGACAAATGAAGAATTATTAAAACAGGTAAAGAATATCCCAAACTAGTGCATACATAAACAAAAAGACAACAAAAAAGTTTCTCGGACACATTAGTAGACATGAAGGTCTCGAAAAACTGGTCATGACTGGAAAGATAAATGGCACAAGACATAGAGGGTGAAGAAGAGAGACATACCTGGATGGCCTGACTGGATGGTTTGGTGTGAAAACAAATGAACTGATTCGAGACATGTAAGACCGATCCAGATGATCGCATACGACTACCTGCACGGCAGTGATCTGATCTGATAACAAAGTTACCAAGGAATTTATTACAAAAGAAAAAAAAAGAACAAATACATCCATACTACAAGAACTAAATACTGAAGAAGGCTGGCTAGTAAAGAGGATTAAACAGAGAAAAGTTAAATATTTTGACACATTAAACGTCATGAGAATTTAGAGAAGACCGTCTTGGAAGGGTAAATAATGGGGAAAAAAGAAAGAGAGGAAGACCAAGACGAAGATGGCTGCAAGAGACTTCATTGATGATCTGCAAATGGATGCTTCAGCAACAGGGCATCTTGCTTACAACCGAGGGGCCTACAGGAGAACTGTTAGGGAGGCAAAGTTCCGCAAAGGACATGTAAATGAGTGACTGACCAAGGTTTTGCAAACATTACAGTTTAGCACTGAAAATTCATACTGTAAACGTAGAAGGTGAACGATGACGCCATTAAAAAAAAAAAAAAGCCCTGTAACGTGTCAGACGGGCATGGGCTCCTAATTTATCACCGTTTTGAAAATAAAGTTCGCTCGTTCGTTCGGTGTTTAATATTTTATTATTATTATTATTATTGTATTTGTAATAAGAGTTACTAATTTATACTCATATATACTGCATTCTGGGAGAGTTTGGAGACTACTGTGTTAAACCACGGTTGTTCGGGTGTTAGTCCAGTCTGTGTTAAACTATGGGTGTTCAGGTGTTAGTCTATTCTGTATTAAACTATGAGTGTTCAGATGTTAGTCTAGTCTGTGTTAAACCACGGTTGTTCAGGTGTTAGTCTAGTCTGTGTTAAACTATGAGTATTCAAACGTTAGTCTATTCTGTATTAAACCATGCGTATTTAGGTGTTAGTCTAGTCTGTGTTAAACCATGGGTGTTCAGGTGATAGTTTAGTCTGTGTTAAACCATGGGAGTTCAGGTTTTAGTCTAGTCTGTGTTAAACCATGGGAGTTCAGGTGTTAGTCTAGTCTGTGTTAAACCATGGGAGTTCAGGTGTTAGTCTAGTCTGTGTTAAACCATAGGAGTTCAGGTGTTAGTCTAGTCTGTGTTAAACCATGGGAGTTCAGGTTTTAGTCTAGTCTGTGTTAAACCATGGGGGTTCAGGTGTTAGTCTAGTCTGTGTTAAACCATGGGAGTTCAGGTGTTAGTCTAGTCTGTGTTAAACCATGGGAGTTCAGGTGTTAGTCTAGTCTGTGTTAAACCATGGGGGGTTCAGGTGTTAGTATAGTACTGGTAATCTCTTTCCTAGTGCCTACCCAAACCTAACCATTGGGGTATAAGAGTTTTTGGAGAATTTTTTTAAAGTGCCTATAACACATGGTACGCTTTTTGTCTTTGTTAAACGAGCAGTTAACAGACAAAAAGTTGAATGAACTAAACCGAGTAAAAAACGAGTATGTTCTATACAGCAACAGGTAAATCTGAAAAAAAGATATTGATATTATTAACTGCTTTTCATTCTATTCCGTGTTGTTTGTGTGAGGGAAATGAAAGTTTGTTTTGACTTTTAGCTTTGAAAGTAACTCTATTCCTATCTTAAAAAAAAAAAAAAGTAAACCATTAACCTCAAACTCTACGGGGCAGCTCTATAGAAGATATAACAGACTCGCGCCCAGACCATAAAACATTGATGGATATTGGGCATTCACGTTTCTTGCAAGAAATACATGATAGAATCCCCGAGGCACATCGCCAGTTTGGACTTGCAGAAACTAGTGATGCGCACTTTGTGATCAATTATTAATATCTTTATTAATTCTTGTCGTGGCAGACAACATTTCTTCGTCGATTTCCTTATCCGTTGTTGTGCTTGGTCTTTCAAAATTAATTAATCTTTTCATTTGTCCGTATCTTTCATCTGTCGACTTATGAAATAGACGAATGGAAAATGAGAATATCTCTCAAGTGAGATTGAACAAACTTCACATCCTTTTCCAGATTGAACAAACATCACATCCTTTTCCAGATTGAACAAACATCACATCCTTTTCCAACAGTAAGCCGTGGAAGCGCACGTGTTAAAAAAAATGAAACTAAAAATAATTACTTTTTGACTGTCTTATTGTTATTGTTGTTGCTGCTTTTGTCTGTTTATTTCGTTTTGTTTTAATAAACTCAAACTCTTAAAACAGGGAATACTTCTGCATTTTCTGGGGTAAAAAACAAACTCAGCGAGCCCAGTAATTTTTCTTCAGACTAGCAAAGCATGGTCGCAGGCCTGACTGGTTATTGTTAAGTGTCGCTAATCAAGAATTGTTGGTTAAAAGTTATAGTCATTTCTTCTTGATAAAGGGCAGAATGTAAGACGGGCATGCCCGCCCAATTCTTCACCCTTTTAATATAAAGATCATTCATTCATTCATTCATTCATTCATTCATTCTTTTACAAAAAATCACGTCATATTTTCAAACATTCCAGTCATGATCACCGATACACTGGGATTCTGAACACACTACATCAGATTATTCCTTCGTAATACTCATCTTTCCCTTTCATTTTCCGCACAATCTTTCCGCTTGTACTGCGTTTGTCTGGGCCGATAAATCCCCCCCCCCCCTCCTTTCAATATGCCATTTATAACAATTGGTTCACATCAATTTCGGAAATATGCTTGCTCTTCAGGCTATCTGAAAACAAAGACTTGCAAGTTTGTTAAGCTTTCATTACGATTTATGCGTGTGTACGCCGTCGCGTACATTTCAGTGTCTGGAAGATGCGGATAGCTTTGATACAAGATTTGCAAGACACTGAGTTTGTCTGGACAAGGGCCAAGAAACCTACGATTATTCTGGGGGTTTGCTGCGACGATTTGTGGCCTGTCTTTGAAATTCATGTAGAAACAAAATGCATTCCACAACATACAAAATGGTGAATTTTCAGTGTAAAATTTTAAATTGTTACTTAGGAACTATTGTCTATAGTCTTGTTCTGCCTGGGAGTTCTAATAAAAAAAGAAACAGCTGCAGAGAAAAAAAACGACGATTTAAAAATAAAAATAATTCATACAGTTGATCAGTTCTTGCATGGCAGGCATATCGTTAAGTCCATGGTTGGAATTTGCATGGTTCATGTAAGATGTTCCAAACACAATGAGAACTGTTAAATGTTTAGATCGTAGTACATCAGTTCTTGTTTATATATAACGCATAATTTATTGCTCATTGTTTTTATTTAATGCGGGGACATCATCATCATCTCTCTATTACTACAAACAATGCTTGACAGCCACAGCGACTGGTTAGACGTGGATAGTAAACAAAAGGTAAAGATAGTCCCATAGCAAATGCCGCAGGGGGTGAAGCGTTAGAGGCCTCATTATGCTGGGCCATCAGCGTATGAGGTAGGGTAGCCAGTTCCTTTCCTCGCTGCCTTTCCTTCTCATATTTTTTTCTGGTATCCATTTTACAAGGCTGGGTCATCATCGGAGCCGTATTGGTCGGAAAAAAAATTCCCGCTCAAATGGGGACTCCAACCCTCGACCATTCGGTTGCTAGACGAGTGCTCTAATCACTACGCTAGCCGGTCCCCAGACGTGGATGAGAGTTCATGAAATCGTCAAAGTTTACTCATCACTCGTGCCCGACAGATGTCCGAGGGCTGGCTCATTAAATGAAACAGATGATAATCTTCTTTCATGTAGTGAACACAATCCATACATACGCCATGATGAATTCGGCTCTGTAGTAAACTACTTTTCTGATGATCCAACAGAGACAATTTTGAAACTTATTTGTCTAAGTTCCTATTTACATGTTCTTCTGTTTCTAACCTGTCGCTGGGAAGACTACACCGTCAGTTCATTTAATGAAGGGCTACGCCTAACTTACCCGGCTACTGACCACCTGTTGCGCGTCGTGGTATTGCATGATTTTTCGAAGTCTCTGGATAGCTAATTAAAATGCTTTGTTCAAACCCCCGCCAGCCCACGTGAGGTAATACTGAGTGATACACCCAACTCTAGCTGTAGGCGGTAAGGTCTGATCTGAGGTCAGAAAACTTCCGGAACCAGGACTTAGTGCTGTTGCACTAAGTTCGTGCAGGTGTAGACAACACGTTGTGCAGTAGAATAGGCAGGCACATTTAAGCCTCATTGCTAATCCACCATAATTTTCCTACACGTGCCTTTATTTCACCGAAGCTACATCTCCAGATTTCTCTCTCTCTCTCTCTCTCTCTCTCTCTCTCTCGTTTTTGTTCTGACAGCACGTCTGGGTAAACTGCCTCATGTTTGTTTCCTGACTTTGTCCATCTATTTCTACAGATATCAACCTCTTGACTTTGTCCATCTATTTCTACAGATAACAACCTCCTGACGTTGTCTATATATTTCTAATGATACCAATCTCCTGACTTTGTCCATCTATTTCTAATGATACCAATCTCCTGACTTTGTCCATCTATTTCTAATGATACCAATCTCCTGACTTTGTCCATCTATTTCTAATGATACAAATCTCCCGAATTTGTCCATCTATTTCTAATGATACCAATCTCCTGACTTTGTCCATCTATTTCTACAGATAACAACCTCCTGACTGTGTCCATCTATTTCTACAGATAACAACCTCCTGACTTTGTCCATCTATTTCTACAGATAACAACCTCCTGACTGTGTCCATCTATTTCTACAGATAACAACCTCCTGACTTTGTCCATCTATTTCTACAGATAACAACCTCCTGACGTTGTCCATCTATTTCTACAGATAACAACCTCCTGACTGTGTCCATCTATTTCTACAGATAACAACCTCCTGACGTTGTCCATCTATTTCTACAGATAACAACCTCCTGACGTTGTCCATCTATTTCTAATGATATCAACGTCCTGTTCTTCTGCTGAACAATCTGAGCTCACTTTATTTTTCGCTGAAACATCAGTACATTTCTTGTCCCTGTTGGTACATCAAAAATACGTCAGCCTTTTTACTCTGTTTTTAATTTTGCCTGTTTACAATTTCATTTTTTTCCCCGTACGTTTTTCTCCATCACCGCGTGAAAAATCTGACAAATATGAAGTGAAATAAAAAAAAAAAACAGAAGAAAATAAACTGAAAGCCAAATGAAACCAACTTAAAAAAAAACGCAGGTGACCACATGATCAATCGCAGTTTTTTTTTTTTCATGATTTCCTCGTTAATTACTGCATTTGTGGTATGTCACTATTTCGTCAAGTGCTATATTACCACGGACATTGATTTTTTTTAAAAAAAAGCTTTCTGTTTGTTCAGTTGCCTGTCTGTTGCCAATATCATCGTGTCGGACTGCTCATTATTTGTTCTCTCGGATTACAGTTACCTCCCTTTATTCTCTGGACTGTCTTCTCCAGGCATGCCAAATGAAAAAGGATAGTCATTTTCTTATACTTCTTTTTAGTTAATTTCACCCTTTTCTTAACTGGCTTTTCCCAGAAACGCTTCAATCTCATATCTATATTAACGTCCGAGGGCTCTTTAATGTCTAACTGAGGAACTATATCTTAGCTGTCTCTAGTGTATTTCTGTTTGTCCTGGGCAGTTCTCGTTTCCGTAGTGAAATATCTCAGTGTAACGTTTACAAATCCATTTATCCCATTCATCCACCCATTTAAATCCAAGGAATAGCATAGACGCAGACACAGTAGTATATTAGCGAGATACGCCACAACACCCATTAATATGCCAATAGGTCAAAGGCTCACCTGTTAATATGTCAATAGGTCAAGGAGTCACAGCACATTTTAATATGCGAATAGGTCAAGGAACCACAACATCCTTTAAAATGTCAGTAGGTAAAGGGACCATAACACCCATTAACATGTCGATAGGTCAAGGAATTACAACACACATTATTATGGCTATAGGTCAAGGAAAGTTGTGGAAACTAAAGGCATACATCATATGTGCCTCATGGAATAGGAAGTTCTTAACCTGGGATATTCATACCCCTTGTGGGCATAGGAAACACATAATAGAGGGTATGGAAAGCACATGATGGAGGGTATCGAATTCAAATGATGGAGGGTATGGAGACATCTCCTTCCTCATATACCTTTCGGTGTTGAGGGGACAAATAGACGTCTTGATAGGGATCGACGATTTGCTTTATGTAATGGGATATTTAATGCTTCTGTAATTTCCTCTATCCATCTTCTGCGTGGGCTGCCTCTTCCTCTGTTACCTACAAATCTTTGTGTAAATGTTTCCTGTGATATACTGTCTGGTATTAACCATGTATCATGGCCAAACCAGTTGATGTGCTGTCAACTGATGTTGCTCCAACCGTTGCCCTGTTAGTGTCATTTCTTATTTGGTCTCTTCTTGTCACAATTAGTATTCTTCTTAAACATCTTATTTATTTCATGATGATTTCTCTTTTGTTCTTGGCTGTTAGTGTTCATGTTTGACATTGATAGCATAGAGCTGGGAAGATAACTGTGTTGTACAGCGCCCTTTCTGTTTTATTTGCGATGTATTTGTTTTTCAGTAAAGGAGTCATTTGTCCAATGACCTGATTTACTTGAATGCATGTGCTCTCAATCTCAGCATCAGTCGTCCCTGAGTATGATATTATGCTACATATGTATTTGAAATATTTCACTTGTTTCCAGGGCTGGTTGTCTAGGAAGATCTTTGTTTGGATTTCTTCTCTCACTATGGTCATGACTTCCGTTTCACTGCACTGGTTTTCATGTTGTGGCTTTTACAGGCCCTTGCTAAATTATCCATGTTGTGCTGTAGGTCTTTTTCTGATATGGCTACAAGCTTGTATAAATGCTTGATCGTCAGCAAAAGGGAGTTCGTTTGCGGTCCACCTATTGAGTATGTCTTCTGGAAGGTGTTGTGGGTTTATCGGCATTGTTTCTGGGGTTGGGCTGTTGGGATGGAGGGTATGGGAATCAAAATATGGATGTATGGAAACAAAATGATGAAGGGTATGGAAACCAAATGATGGATGGGATTGGAATCAAATTATTGAGGATATTGAAACCAAATGATGGTCAAGAAACCCAAATGGAAACCAAATGATACATAGGAAGCAAATGATGCAGGGTATAGAAACCAAATGATGGAGGTAAGGGAAATTATTTCTAAACAGTTTTGATCTTTCAAGAATTATTGATTGGAGCTATCTTTCAGTCGTTGTGCACCCATCTGTCCACAAGGGACATAAAAGCAAATTGTTGACGTAGTTTGGAGTCTTACTAGTATCTAATAAGATTTATCATACTAGTATCTAATAAGATTTATCATACTAGTATCTAATAAGATTTATCATACTAGTATCTAATAAGATTTATCATACTAGTATCTAATAAGATTTATCATATTAGTATCTAATAAGATTTATCATCTTATCTTATATAAGATGATATCCTTCCCGTGCCGTTAAACGTCACAAAGGGTTCACAAGGTAGTTCGCCAATTTTGCCTGTCTTCGGCGAGCTTTTCAACCTCATCAAGAGATTCTATGCCTATTAATTTGGACTCTCTTAACAATGTCTTCTTCAGAGTTTCACGTGGTCTGCCTCTTTTTCTTTGGCCTGTTGTGTTCCATTTGATAGCTTGTTTTGGGATTCTCTGATCGTTTCTTCTCATCACGTGACCAACATATATCCATCTCCTTTTCCTGATCACCATGAGACTGGTTGTTGTTCAGTCATCTGTCTTATCTCTACATTGTTCTTGAATTTGTTCCACTTGATGCCGAGTATTTTCCTTAAGCATTTGTTTTCAAAAGGGTCTAATTTCTTTCTATTTCTTTAGTTGTTTTCCAGCTTTCGCATGCATAAACATTACATTTGAATTGAATAGTCTTAACTTGGTTTTTGTGTTTATAACGTTTGAATTCCATATGTTCTCAATATTCTTGAAGATCGATGCTGCTTTTGCAATTCTAACTTCCTTTCTGGTGTCACCATCCTGGTCTATGTAGCTGCCAAGGTATGCAAATTGATTGACTTCTTCAATATCTGTCCATTCTACGTGTAGTTTTCCATTTTGATTAAGGGGAATTTTCATTAATTTTGTTGTCTTTGTTAATTTCAAGTCCTATTTTGCTAGCCAGTGAAGACAGGCTATCTGTTTTTTCTTGCATGGAATTCACATTGTTACTGATAAAAGTTATGTCATCAGCAAAATCAAGATCTTCTAGTTTGGTCCCATATACCCAGTAAATACCTATGTTATATGTGCAGCATTTTTTAATTATGAAGTCTAGTGTAATTCCAAAAAGCAAAGGAGACATTATACATCCTTGTTTCAAGCCTGTTTCAATCTGGAACCATTCACTCATCCCTTCTTCTGTTTTGACTGCACAAACATATCCATTGTATAAGTCCTTAATGATGTTGACAATTTTAGATGGTATTCCATATACACTTAAAATTCTCCGTAATGAATCTCTGTGTATGCTATCAAATGCCTTTTTAAAGTCTGTGAAGTTCAGTATTAATGGTTTCTGCTTTTCAATATGTTCTTCAAATATTAAACATTTAGAGTAAAGATCTGGTCGAGACAGCTTCTCCCCTTTCGAAATCCTGCTTGTTCTTCTCTCATTGCAGTTATCACTATATCTTTAAGTCTATTCAAAATGACCTTGCAAAATACTTTTGACACAGCTGATATTAAGGTTACTCCTCTGCAATTGTTACAGTCACTAAGGTTGCCTTTTTTGTATTTTAACAATGATTCCTTATTTTCCATTTAGAAGGGACCTCTTCTTCTTTCCAAATCTTATTAAACATTTTCTATAGTTGTCTCATGTTGCTACTATTGATAGCTTTTAACATTTCGGGTGTTATTTCATCTTCAACTGCAGCTTTGTTGTTAGCCATTAAATTCATTGCTGTTTCAATTCTTTGCAATTTAATTTCATATAGGTTGACATTTAGTTGTGGGGCTGGTAAGTCAGTTTCAAGGTTTAACAATTCTTTTGGGTGTGGTCGATTAAGTATTTCTTAGAAGTGTTTGGCCCATCTTTGCTTTTGGTCTTTACTTGATGTTAATAGAGTTCCAGTTTTGCTAAGGATTGGTCTTTCTTTAGATGTAATAGTACCTGTTAGCCTCTTTTGTATGTTATATAAAGTTTTGCTGACTCTGTTTTTGCTGCTTTCTCTCGCATCTTTCGCCATATTGTCTATGTATTCTCTTTTAACTCTTCTAGCTGAAAGTTTTACTTTCTTGTCTATTTCTTTGTATGTTGCTTTCGCCAGATCTTTCCCAAGATCTGTTTTTACATTCAACATGTCTAGTTTGGCTGCTCGTCTTTCATGTATGTACGTCCATGTGTTTTCTGATATCTATGCTTTTTTATTTGTTTTTTTTTTCAGCCCAGCGCTTGCTTTTGCTGCTGTGATTATGGCTGTGCTGTAAGAATTCCATGATTCATCTATACCTATCTCCTCTACTTCACTGGGTGTTGTGGAATGATTGGCAAGTTCCTGATTGAAATTACTGTTAGTATTCTCTTCTTGTAGGCTGTGGCTGTTTATCTTTCTGTGAACTGATTTCTTGTGTTGGCTTTTCAGTTTTAGTTTTATTTTCCCTATACACAGGTTGTGATCACTGTTAATATCTGCACCCCTATAAGCCATTACATCTATCAGAGATGTTGTGTATTGCTTTCTAATGCAAAAATGATCTATCTGGTTTCTAGTTCTATCATCTGGAGATATCCACGATGTTTTATGTATCTCTTTGTGTGGAAATATTGTGCCCCCAATGACCATGCCATCTGTTAGACATATTTCAATTAATCTTTCTCCATTCTGATTAACCATGTCAGTTCCTTCTTTCCCCATTACTTTTTCAACGTCGGTGTTATCTTTCTCTACCTTAGCGTTGAAGTCCCCCATAGCAATTAGGATGTCGTGTTTAGGGACTTTGTTGATGATTTGTTGTACTTGGTGGTAGAAATCGTCTTTCACCTCATCATCTCCATCGTTCGTGGGTGCATAACACTGTATTATTGTAATTCTTCCGTGTCTTAGGTTGTATCGTGCTCTTATTATACGACTGTTCACTGCTTCCCATTCTACAAGGATCTTTGCTGCTACATTTGACGTAATAATACCTACCCCATCCTGGTGTTTCCCATCCTCTCTGCCTGAATGTATTATTAACTTACCGTTTTCCGCCGATCTTTTACCTGCTTCTAGCCATCGCATTTCACTGATGGCATCTCTCCATTTCTTTGATTGCCTGAGTAGTTTTTGTTGGTGCCGCCATCGTTCTTACGTTCCAGAATCCAATATTTGTCACATGTTTGGGGCCGACGAATGAGCTCTTTGGAGTTGGCATCCCTCATGCTCGTTGGTCTCCTTGCGAGTTTCTGTAACGATATCTTTTTTTTTCCCATCTGGAGTCGCCTTTAAACCAGGATAAGGTTGTTAGCCTTATGCCCAACTCCCGGTACGGGATATGTGACAGATCAAGAGGAATTCCGTTGATTTCTGCATGCTGGAGAGAGCGTTAAAAAAAAACAACGTCCGTCATCTTGCACGACACACCAGAAGCTCATAGAGTTATCATACCGGTATCTAATAAGATTTAACATACTGATATGTAATAAGATTTAACGATGATAACGATTTCGACATTCTGGGGCTGGGGGTATATGGGCATATTGATCAAAATCCAAGAGGGGGATGGGGAGAGGTGGGGTATGAAGATAAGAGGCAAAAAAAAATCTACACATTATTTAACACTCCGCTTGTAACAAGCACTAGGAAAAACACCAGACCTAGATAACTCGATCATTTAGAGGTAATGGAGGATGATAGACAAACAAGGATGGCCAATTCAGAAGTGATGAAAAAGGATAGACCAAGATAAAGAGGCAGACTTAGACAATGATGGCGAGACAAACTATGCGCTCTTGGAATCGACATTTGGCAAGAAAAGATCAAGAATAGAAGGGAATGGAGATATGTCTTGTCTGCAGCGGTGAGCCTCAGTAGCCGGGATAGCTGTTGAATTCTGTAGCTGCTCCAAGAAGAAGAAGAACAAGAATAAGACTACTAAAAATGTGAGAATGCAAAATCGTCATCATCATGTGCTTTCTTCAGAACAAAGTCTGGCAGTAATGAAACTCCAGTTTCCTCGCTTCCCCGCCTTGATGGTGTACTTGGCCGGCCTGTATCATGTCCATTCTCTTACGTTTATCTTCCCATTTACATCGCAAGAAAAGATTAAGAACAGAGAAGGTGTGTCCTGGCTGCAGAAGTGAGCTTCAGTGGCTTGGAAAGTTGCTGAATTCAGCAGCTGCTCAAAGGAGAATAAGAAGAAGAAGAAGAAGAAGATAGGGGTATGAGGACACACTGAGCAATCCAGTGGGAGTCTGTAAAAAAGAACCATTGACATGGAACATAATGCTTTAATGGGTAGGTTCTAAGACTTAAGCATCTGACTGAAAAAAAAACAACTAGTGAAAATACCAGTTGGTGAAGGCACTGTCTGATCTGGCAATCAGCGACCTATAGCTGATATGCTAGCGTCATGGTTAGCGACCCATAGCTAATATGCTAGTGTCAGGGTTAGCGACCCATTGCTGATATGCTAGCGTCGGGGTTAGCGAACCTTAGCTGATATGCTAGCGTCGGGGTTAGCGAACCTTAGCTGACCAAGACCCTGTCCCACCTATCCGTCTGTACCCCTAGTAACAGGCCTAGCCTGGCTAAGGGGGGGGGGAGATTGCCATAGTCCCCACGGTAGTGGAGTCTGCTAAAGAAGCATTGCACACCCCCTCCTACTTTTTAACTGTACTCTGGGACTGATGAAAATAGCTGCCACAACCCGCCCCCCCCCCCAGGTCGATACGATGCTGTAGCCCAACACCTCCACAGCTTCGGCTGCAAAGAACACCAGCTCCCAATTACAGGGAGATAGTACAAGGTTAAAATATCAATAAAGTTTAGTTTTCTCTTTTTAAACTACAACTTGGCTAAGTTCATCCAGGATGCTGTCTCCAGACTTTGTCGTCAGAGCGTGGAGTTTCCTAGCTCCCACACATACCACTCGCGCAGACACAATAGTAAATAAAAATAACCCTGGCGCCATAATTAGATTAGAAAAGACCGTATTAAACTGATTACGCTCTCCACGGTAAGTGTGAGGGTGTGAGAGCTTGTGTGCGGGTGTGTTGCTGAATGAGGCAGAGATGATGGAGGAGGCTGGGAAAATGGTCTATATTTGGGGAAGTAAACATGGCGAAACCTGGTTTGTTGGTGACACCATGTTGTTTGCTCCGTCGGAAATCATTGATTTCAAGACTTGTTGTGACGCAGTGTCAGAGTAAGCAAGAATGTTGTCAGGGTATTGGTATTGTATTTTATTGCTGCAATGGGACTGACAGGATTTCTCTTCTTCTTCTTCTTCTGATGATGATGATAGTTATTTGTTTCCTTGGAACTATCTAGTAGGATTTTAATGAAGTTGAGATGATCCTCTAAATGCAGCATAAAGTCACATTTTGTCCCTGTCTTTCTTACTTCGAGGAGACGGGTGGGGATGGGGGAGGGGGGAAGCTAAGTCTATATTTTTCATCTATTTTTCGCGTCTTTATCTGTTGTGTTGTTTTTGTACGTGATCCTTGAAAAAGGCCTTTGTAGAAATATTGGATTATTGTATGTTATTTATTTGTATGCACTCATCTTACTTTCTGCCATTCTTGTTTCTGCCAACTTTCCTCACTCTTTCATCTTTTTTTTATTTTTTAACTGAACCATGCACCTCCATCTAGAACCAGTTTTACCGCAGTCGTCATTTATCTTAAAGTCAGATTTAGAGAGAATTACATTCACAACCTTGAAGACCTGGACCCGAGCACACTGCACCGTGAGGAGCAAGTCTAGCTCTAGGTCGTTAGTCACGTTCACTAGTTTAATTAAGAACACCAACCAAGAGGCGAGACAGGCCTTAGCCATCTCTGGATCTCTGGCCTTGATAAATCATCCCTGCAGTATTGGACGATCACCTGTGGCCTTGATAAATCATCCCTGCAGTATTGGACGATCATCTGTGGCCTTGATAAATCATCCCTGCAGTATTGGACGATCATCTGTGGCCTTGATAAATCATCCCTGCAGTATTGGACGATCACCTGTGGCCTTGATAAATCATCCCTGCAGTATTTGCACGATCGTCTCTGGCCCTGATAAATCATCCCTGCAGTAATGCACGATCATCTGTGGTCCCAAGCATGTTGGATAACTAATATAACTTTTCTCATTTCCCAGAGAGTACACAAGTTGGGAGCAATGGCCTCCTAGTGACCTGAAACGCTTGGTTTCTGTGTAAGCTCCATCACAACGTGAACCACTTTGAACCAGTATCTCGTTTGCGGTTTTGGCCAGTTACTATGGAAGCACATCGAAGAAGCAGGTTCACCGCTAGCTTTGCTTTGTCAGGTATATCTTAGATCTGACGTTTCTGCGCAGGAGATAACTATTTTAGAAACATAAATCCGTTTCTTTTCACTTCGATCATGTGGACGCGATTTTGAGCACTTCTTTAGAGGTGAGATGTAATATAATATCTTGGAAAGGTTAAAAGAGCAACAGAGGCATCTTAGAGAAACTGAACGTTTAAGTAAACAGGCGCCTGGGATCCAATCAAGAAAAGAAAGTTGCCCTTCTTTGGTAGTGTTACACGATGTGATGACCTATAGGGAAAAAGTAATGGTTGATATAATTCATGTGGAACGAGGGAAAAAAAGAAAGGACAAGAAGATTATGAACCCAGGTTATCATAAACACTCTCAACACCTCCCTCACGGTTGTAGGCATCATGGATAGACAATGTAATGTTTCTAGACTGACCAGAAAGAGAGCAAAGTCCTACAAAGGATATGGCCGTTGAATATGAAGCAGTTTTGGTGTAGTGCAGCCTTCAAGCGTTTCTTCAACCATGGCCTGACCTAAGAGGACGGGACTGATGTGGTCTGTAAAGAGGCAAAGCTTACTGAGATGTCCACTTCTTGGGTCCCCTTCGAGAAGTAAAAAAAAGCCACCACTCTTCAATCCCAATCTGATGTGATACACTGTATAAGAATATTCTCAAAAGTACCAGCAATGAAGGTACAAACGAAGGGTACAAAACAGCAGCATACACTGTGTAGAGATTAAGACTTTTATTATTTTACGAGTGTGAATCAAATGAGAATTAGAAAATTCTAATTACACAAAATTTTCATTTTGTATAATAAAAATAACACACTTGTTTCTCAGTACAGCCTCCTTGCTTTGCAATACATTTACGTCACATGTGAACCAGCGCCTTAATACAGACAAGCTTACCCCGTCTGAGAACATACAAATCCTGAATGTTGGTAGGAATCACCACCTTGTATGCTTGCTCAGGGATGTCGTGTAAAGCTTTTATGCCTATCTTGAACTTCGTAACCCATTTGTAGACTTGAGCTTTGCAAATACAGTCATCGTCGCACACCGTGGATACGCGTATTTAATGGTGCATGTCCGAGGGATTTAGATTTTTGACGGACAAGAATCGGATGACAGAACTCACTTCTTTGAGGTACGCTTGCAATGTAGTCGCCATCTTGAAATGTGCTATATTCAGTTGTTGCTTGCCGACAACGGCGGTATCTATTTACTGACGTCACTAACCCTTTTTTTTTTTTTTTGCTACACGTAGTACTACTAAGGGATTTTTATTAATTTATTTATTTCTAAATGTACTAGGATTTTTTAACTTTCATTCGATTCACCCTCGCAGTAATGTTAAACAGAAAGAAGTTCACTAATGAGTTCTGAGGTAAATTTTCTCTGGAAATAAATATCCTTACAGCTTGGACAGGTAACAACAAGACAACAAAGAAAGAAAATTCAAGGCTACAGGAAGTGCGACTCAAAGCTATTACTTCCTCAAGTTATAAATCGTGCTACCTCAATGTCTCCCAAGATGTGACCCTCGGACCAGTGCACACCTGAAAAAAAAACAACCCTGGCTTTCCTGCTTCCTGATGAGATCCCTTTTGTGTAGTACTCTAACGAGTCTCAGATTAACAATTTAAAAAAATATATTTTAACACAAACGAGCGTCAGTTTGTTATTGACTTACGTAGAAACATTTGTGCTTTTTTTAAAGTGTACGTATTCAGTTTAATGATGAGTTTTACTTTCTCTGTCTTTATTTGTAGCAACTATTCACTTTTATTTAGAGAAAAGAGCAACATATGCAAGCTGCAGGCTAAGGCAAACAGATTCCTAAGGGCTAAAGAAGTTCACTGTAGATCGACATCTTTCCGCTCCATTCAACATCGTTACAGAAATGAGTACTTGACACTTGGTATCGAGAAGCTGTGAAACTAAAACTGGAAGAATATCTGCCTTGAAGGAGAGGCTCAACTCAGTTTAATCCTACTCAAGGATATCAGTGTCTTGAAAGAAAAACAGGATTTCAGATTTAAAAAAAGAAACAATTCATTATAAAATACGAGGATGATCAAGTTTTAAAAAATGCCAAATTAGGTTCAGTTTTTTTTTAACTGTTCACTTGTTATGAGCATTTTAAAAAAGTTGCCAGAAACTAGTTAATGTATATCATTTGTGACAGTGGCCTCGTTGGAAAGCGCTCGGTTGACTGAAGATTGCTTATTTTTTTGTCATTTTATTCTGCGGACGTACTGAACTTCTGAACGCTTTACATTTCTGCCAGCTTAAAGGAAAGTGCTTGTTTTCCAGTGTTAGAACTGTCATTTATATGAAAGAGTAGCTGGGGATTGCCTAGAATTTGTTATAAAACGCAAAGATTGAAGTACGATAATGACCATACAATAAACGACGTGACGATAAATTTATTCTCTTTAGAACTCAGAATTTCACTGCGAAACTTTGGTCAGTTCTATATAACTAGGTTCTTTTTAGTATCTGAGAAATTTATATCTGTTGCCTTACTCTTTCTTTCGTGATTTTCGGTGTTAGCTGTAAAGCTGAGTATATTCATTAATTATATGTTGCGTACACGTTCCATTTCAATTGTCACCCCCGCCAAACAGCTGACATGTTCTGTCTTCAGAAGGACAAGTTGTGGATTCTTCTTATTCATGTTCTGGATGATGATGATGGTAATAATGATGATGATTGCTAAAACGATCTAAAGACCCAAGAAAACATCCTGCAAATCTGTACTCTCTACATAGATCTAATATATCAAATCTGTACTCTCTACATAGATCTAATATATCAAATCTGTACTCTCTACAGAGATCTAATATATCAAATCTGTACTCTCTACATAGATCTAATATATAAAACCTGTACTCTCTACAGAGATCTAATAAATCAAACCTGTACTCTCTACAGAGATATATCAAACCTGTAATCTCTACAGAGATCTATCAAATCTGTACACAGGGAAAGAATATGGATGTGAAAAGTTATGGGGTATACTTGAAGAACGACTGCTGACGATGGTATTCGTGAGGATGACCCGTTTCCTTGTCTAGACAGCTGAGCATATGAAACTGATAGCAGACGTAGTGTCTCTATTTTCACATTATCATTTCAGTTTGTTGATAACTTCTTCAGCTCTCCGAGCAGTTAAGGCTCACTGCTGCAGATAAAGTTCGCCTCTATTTCTCTCTATTCCTAATCTTCTCTCTTCAGCGGATGACACCAGTTTCTTTTATATCCTCTTCTGTGTTGTCTTTCCAACTCTGTCTTGGTCTACCCCTTGGTATCATTTTCATTTGTCTATTTACTTCCATTCTTTCTGCATGGCCCAACCAGTGTAATCTGTTCGGTTTCAAGACATTTATAATTTCTTGGGATTTAAATAAGCTGTTCAGTTCAGTGTTCTTTCTAGCTCTCCATTCTCCACTGTTGGTATCCTTTATGGGCCCAATGATTTTTCTTAGGATTTTGTTCTCAAAGACCTGCAATTGTTGTTCATTGTTCTTTGTTGTACTCCACGTCTCTGATCCATACATGACGGCTGATCTTATTATAGTTTTGTAGTATATTTTGGTGCTTTGGTACAGGATTTTGGATTTAACAGGTGTTGCAAGGCAAAGTATATTTGATTCCCTGTTTGTACTCGGCTTTTAATTTCATCGCTTACTATGTTGCTTCTGTTGAAGGTTGCGCCTAGATATTTCTATATTTCTGCTTTCCTAACGATCATATCTCCAACATTTATATAATCTGGATCATTCTGCCCCTGGTCTCTTGATATCTTCAGACACTGTCTTATCTTGGTTAAAGGTCAGACCCACTTTTATGCCATATCTCACAGGTATATGCAGGTACTGGTGACTTTTTGCGTAGTTTGCTCCACTAGGTCGATGTTGTTAGCGTATCCTAGTATTTTAGCGCTTTCTTCTTTCACTTTTCTGACTGCATTTTCTAATACTATGTTGAATAATAATTTATTACCTTGTTTTACAGCAGTTCTTATATAGAAGGGTTCTGACTTTCTTCCTTTATACATTACTGTATCTTGTGCATCCTCCATGCATATTCTGGTCAAACTGATTAATTTTTTAGGTATTTCAAATTCTTTCGCAATTTTGCATAAGCTGCTCCTATCTATGCCGTCATAAGCTTTTTTTGAAGTAAATGAAGATATTGTGTACTTCTTTTCCATATTCCCAGTACCTTTATGCTCTTTGACGTAAATACAATTTTTGGTCTACTCATAAGTAGGTTTCCTACTTGCTTTCAGTGTGTACTCCCCACAAATATAGCAAAATACGTCGGGATGATTTAAGCAGGTCCGTCTTGAAGTAGCCATAACCTCTACGGTGTTCGATTTGCAAAAATGAAATGATATGAGTGGGAATATGGCACTTCCTTCTCCACACCTCATATACAATCATAACTGTTATACAGCGCACCTTTTTCAAACAGATCAGTTTGAGAAATATTTAATATACAAATTTATGTAGTCTACGAAAACCATGATTTACCATCTTAATTTGTTTGCACAGAATTATGTAATAAAACAAAACAAATGCGATTCTGTCATTTCAGCTACACACTTTTTATGTCCTATAATATAGGAAAGGAAATAGACGAATAATTGTGAAACAAAAGTTAATGTATAAAAAAATGTGGGTAAATTAAATACATACATTTCCAATTCAAATAAGACAGCTTGTTATTATATCTCAAGTCTGCAGAAGAGACTTGTTAAGAGCGGACTACAATTTTATCAGTTCAGCCATATCTAAGAAACTAGAGCTGATCCAATTCAGTTTTCTGAATCAGCCCCTAAAATAACTCCAGGAGCAGGCATAAAAACCAAAGCATCAAGAAACAAACGTTTTAGTTGTTTGTTGGGCTGTGGTATCATTACATGTTTCATGCAGACTTTCGTTTCCTGTGATGTCTGTGTGATTCTTCCTTCCCTATCTTTACATTGAAAGCTCCTAGTATAATAAGTATATCATGTTTCCGGGTCTTATCTGTACATTCCCTAACGTGCTGTCAAATTCTTTTTTGATTTCATCCTCTGTTGGTTCATGCACATTAATCATTGTTATATTTTTCTTTGTTCCCTTGATGCGGAGGCTGCCGATTCTTTCATTGGTAGCACTGAAGTCCATCAAAAAGTCCCATACTTTCCTATTGACAGAGAATCTGTCCAAAGTTCATGTCTTCCATTGGTAATGCCTCCGTGTACTAGTACCATTTATCCTATGATTGTTACATCTTCTCCAACCCATCAGATTTCCTGTAATGCTGTAATGTCCATGTCATACCTACTTAGTTCATCTACTAATTCTTCAGCTGCCCCTTATATATATATATATATATATATATATATATATATATATATATAAACAGCTCAAGGCAGAAACATAAGAGAAACAGACTGGTAGAAAATGATCAAATCAGAGTGAAGAATTAAATGAAAAAGAAGAAAGAAAACAAATAGAAACCTTTTTATGTTCCAACATATCTTTCAACAGAAGCAGATCAGCACTGGACTGTCATAAAATGTGAACTGTTCTGTTAAGCATAAATGTGTCACTGGACTTTGTAGCGAAATAGTAACACAGAAGACTCTTGATGGAAGGAGAAGATGAAGGCAACTGAAGACGACTTGGCGCATCAGTGTAGAAGCTGATAAAGTGAAGCTTAATCATTATGTCCAGTAGTATCGCTGCGAGAGCTACACATACCACGGCACCTCTGCTCTAGAGGCCGGCCACGTCCGAAATACACCTACACATGGTGAAATATGCCTAAACCGGCACACACTAGGGGTGAATCTTGAAGGCTATGCATGTCACAGCACCTCTGCTCTAGAGGTCGGTCACGTCCCAAACACGCCCATACTGGGATAATATGTCTAAACCAGCTCAACCCGGGGTGGAAGTCACTAGTGGCGAGGATTCGTCCTCCTGGACAAAAGCTCCATCCTGGTCACAACTAGGAAGGGTAGCGGCCACGACCACAAAATGCTGAAGTCGGAGACACTGGACCAGGGCAGTCTAGATAGGCAACCACCTCTCACCCGGCGGGGATGTTTGCGTATCCTAATCACGCTGAGGTTTTCCGGTGAGAAAGTCCAACTCTGGACTGGATGGGCAACCACCTCTCACCCGGCGGTGATACACGGGTATCTAAAAACACGTCGAGGTTCTCCGGTGAGAAAGTCCAACTCTAGACTAAACTGGTGCAACGAAAACCACGGTGTCACGCAATCCGCTTCAGAGACCCACCAAGAATACAGGCTAAAGCCCTGCGATACTCTGAAACCCTTGTGGTCCTCTCGTGGATCTCGTGTGGTCCTTTCGGGGAGACCTCGGGACCTAATGAGAACCACGGGCGTAAATTCAGTAGGATCACAGTGCGGTTTTGGTGGTAGAAGCGAACAAAGAAGAAGAAGAAGTGTAGAAGCTGACATGCGCACACCAGGGGCAGCATACTTACAAAGGTTTATGGTCTTGAGAAGTGCAGAGAGAATTCGTTGCTGGTCCGCAAATCGCATCAGAGGCGTAATGAGCTCTGTACAGTATATCATAGAACAAATAAAAATTCTCTGAGTGTGAAGAACTACGAGTAATATAAGAGCAATTAGGATGTAGTCACGATTGATAACTTGTTGATGTTTTTTTTTTTTGGCAGCTGATAAAAATAATAGAAATAATGGGAAAACCACAAATAATACTGCGAAAGTATTGTGGACATTGAGAGTCACAATAGGTAAAGGTTGCCTGTTTATGAGAGTCATAACAGGTAAATGTTGCCTGTTTATGAGAGTCATAATAGATAACGGTGTCCTGTTTTACACAATGGAGGCATCTATGGGAAATGGTGATATTTTCCCTGGTTTGTCGACGCCGCTAGAAGGTGACGTGTTCAGCTCCATACCCGGTCGCCTTTCCTTTCCCAGCTCCAAAAGAAACAGGTACCCATTTCTACAGCTAGGTAACCGGAGCGCTTCCAGCTGTATTCGAACATACGATCTTCGTTGTGAGAGACTACTATTAGAGACCGAGAAAGCCATAAATAGTGCACCGAAAAGGGGAAAGGTTAAAGGGCAAGAGGGCACGACGGCAAAAACTATAGACAGGCGAACAACATCAAACGAGGGTGTTAGTAACCAACTTGACATCGCCTGCACCGTCAAAGCAAGAGACAGTATGTTTGATTTACCATTTAGTGGTCTGTGGAAAGCATACAACCGTAACAACTTAAGATACGCAGACGACAAATTTCTGATTGCTAAAAGTGAAGGGGAGTTACAGGCTCTTCTGGACATCGTGGTTCGTGAAAACAAAAGTAAATGTCTCAGACTGAAAAAAAGAAGACTAAAGTAATGGTCATTTCGAAGAAAAGAATACCACCAAAAATGTAGCATTAACATCTATGGCACAAATCTGAAACAAGCTGATAGATTCAAGTACTTAGGAACGATAGGAAACGCCACTATGAAATAAAATGCAGACGTGCTCAGGCCAAGTCAGCAGTGCAGAAAATGAGACGCGTCTTGTGTATCAGACCAATATAAACGGAAACAAGATTCTGAGTTCTTAAGTGTTACATCGAGCCAATTTTGTTTTCTGGGTGTGAAGCATGGTCTATGAGTAAGAGAGTGCAGCGAGAAATGGAGGCCATGGAAATGTGGTTTATAAAGAAGGTACAATGGACAGCCAAGAAAAACAATGAAGAAGTCTTAAGAGATGCTGGAGTTAAAAGGCAAATTATAGCGAATATCAGAGGCAGACAGTCGAGATTTATAGTGCACTTCCTAGGAAGAGGAAAATTAGAACACACTGTGGCAACTAGAAAAACTAAGGGAAGAAGAGAGACAGAGACAGAAATTACTGGATGGGCTGTCAGTGTGGCTAGGAAGAAGGTCACCAGTGGAGCTTATAATCAACTCAAAAGACAGGGAATTGTAAAAAGAAATGATCGCCTACGCCACGCGGTATGGCACTTGACTGAATGATTAGAACGCATAATATCACGACCATCTTGTCTTGTTTAAAAACGAACTTTGATGTATCATTCTTTATTATCATCATTTAGTATAGGGTACGGAAAACTTACGAAATTTTGCTTTTGAAAGCTTTCCCACTTTTTATGTTGTATTTCTTTGTTCATAGCGTCCTTCTCCCCCCCCCCCCCCACCCCCTTCGATATATCTGTCTATAGACGTGATGTTGTTACTGCAGTTTGTAGCCTGAACATCATTTATCATTGGGCTATGAAAACTGTGATTGCTGGAGAGTAGATAATGAGCAGGAATATGCAGTAGTTCCTCTAGTTTACTGTGCATTCAAGCTTGATTTTTGCAGCGTAATAGATAATGGTTGCTGTTTATTGCAGCCGTTTTCAAATAATTTCTTGCTAAATATTTTCAAGCCAACCCACTTAGTTTTTTTTTCTTTTTAAGTAATCGGGACATTTAACATAAATAATAGAACATAGAAGAAAAAAAAATCTGAACAAAAGCTCGAAAGTTTAGGGCAGTCATTGGTGAACTATTTTATTAAGTGGAAGGCAGCAATTGTTAAACCGGTTTCTGCCAAGTGAGGCATTAGAAGACATTGTACATATGGAAGGTGACGGCTGTGTTATTTAAGCCTGAGACTAGTTTGGTGTGGATCAACATCTCTATTCACGGTGGATGAGCGCATTAAGAAACTTGATTTTACTACCCCCAGAAATTGTGCCTTGATGCACGCGTTTCGAGAATGCTACATCCTAGTCATCTACAAAGAATTTAGTTCACAATTACATAAAGATAGTAAATATACGTGTATTGTGGTCTCTTATATCTCATCTAATTATAGCAACAGTGTCACATGACCTGCTAAAAACTAGAAGTGATTTTTTAAAAAAAGTTCTGATTACGTGGTTCAACAGTTCCAGCCCATTTTGTGAAGTGATCCGATACTAAATAAGTCTTCTTGTCTGCATTTTTTTTTTTTGTGTGAGTGCTTTTTTTTCAATAGTACCATCTGGGTTCTGAATTTTATAATATAATATAAATCTTGTTCTTTCTGTCTGTACTGTTGGTGTGTACAGTGTGTTAATGGGGTTTTACTTAGGCCGTATCGTATCGTAGTGATCACGTTACGCACGTGAATAACAGGGTAGACTTTCATCTTGATCTTCGTGAGTTGAGGTTACTGGACTAGTTATACACAGAATTCCAGCTCTCACTCTCACCTGCTGGATTAGTTACGCACTGTTCCAGACATACTTCTCATCCAGGCTCTTCAAAACCTCACGTTGACGACAACTGGCACAGATAGTCAAGTAAATCCTGGGTAACGGTGACTTGGAACATTTATTGATGCAAGGATGATAATGTTGATGAAAATAACATTAAATCCGACTGCCGGCTGGTTACCCCTGCCATGTGGCTAGTCCATTCATATGTACAACTGCAGTACAACTATACCGTTCATATGTTCCACGAAGATATCACACCGCACAAAAAAATTAAAAAAACGTCCACAAGGCTACACGTTCAAACCAAAACTGACTCCACGTACTTAGCCTTGCCCTCACAATTCCCTGTCACGGGTTTTGCAGCCCCCGTGACCTTCTCGAAGGATCTCAGCACGAAAAAATTCAAAAAGAAAAACCCATAATAATGCCATTACTATCAAGCCAACAGTTTTTACACGAATACTGCTATAATTTGAAAACTACTTCGCTTTACTTTCGACATCCTCCGTATGAAAGAAGCAAGACTGAAGATCACACATGCAGGGTCGCCACCGCAGGGCATCGTGCAAGTTGCTGCCACACGATGACATCTTCGATGTTAGCGGCCGCCCTGTCACCTGCCACTGCAGCTATTTGTTTTATTTATTAACATTTTAGACTTTTTTCTGTTTTATATCTGTTACATTAACATTTTAGACTTTTTTCTGTTTTATATCTGTTACATTAACATTTTAGACTTTTTTCTGTTTTATATCTGTTACATTAACATTTTAGACTTTTTTCTGTTTTATATCTGTTACATTAACATTTTAGACTTTTTTCTGTTTTATATCTGTTACATTAACATTTTAGACTTTTTTCTGTTTTATATCTGTTACATTAACATTTTAAACTTTTTCTATTTTTACCTATGTTTCGCATAACCTTGATAAATTCCTTCTTTAACCATATTTCTCACGAACAGAAGGATGTATAAAAAATATATGGAAAAGAAGGTATTAAACTATTAAACAGGCCAAAGAAGTACGTTTAGTTCAGCGACAACAAAGGCAGAACTAGGAAGTTTGACAGCAATTTGATATTTCGGCCTAGGTCTTCATCAAATAGCAAAAGCAGTAGAAATGGGAGGGGGTGCAAGAATCGATGCTACAAATAAATAAAGGAGCAATTTCAAAAGTGAAACAATGAAAATCGACTCAACTAAGACATTTTGTTAGTGTTGTAGAGTTATTCATATAAAACTTCACAAAGAATCACATCAAGGACGTATAGTATTTTTTTTATGAAATGTTTTGAACAATTTTTGTGCTGAAAATATTCTGAAAAGCTGAAAAGTTGAGGAAATTCCCGATATGAAAAAAAAGACAACTATGAAGTATTTGGCCAACAATCAAGAATGAAAATGTTAATTGATTCTCATAACATTGAGAATCAGAGTAAGATGGTTATCTCTAGTAGTTAACCTTTTGTGTGAAGCCATGTCCCTTGCGGAACTTTGCTTCCCGAACAACACTCCTATAGGCCTCTCAGTTTTAAGCAAGATGCCCTGCTGCTGATGCTTCTATTTGCAGATTATCTGTGTGAAGACAGCGCATAATAATGGGGCGTTTTTTTCTCTTGTAAATCTTTCTTGATGTGTGTATATAGTGTGTGTGTGTCTTTGAGTCTATGTCGAGATGGACTTTAATGTTAAAGTGCACACATAATTCGCCATTATCATGTATTTGTTTCTGTGCTTCACTTACAGTAAAACTGTCGCATGATCATGTAAAACAATATGGATGACCTCTGAAAGAACTGCCAAATATTTTAAAAAATGATATTTAATGTTTGGGTGTTGCTTTATAAACTAACCGAAAGAGTTCAGGGGCTTCAACATTTAGTCTTCAGAAAGGATGATGGCGAACATTGAGTTTTGCCTGAGTATAAGCAACGACACTATTCTAAGCTGGACGCATAAGTCTGTTGACTTCTTCCTTCTTTAGCAAACGTCTGTGTCTACGGCTGTGTTTGTCTTATGGGCTGTACAATTTGACAGATCCCTTGCAAAGTACCGCAGAGTCTGACTCTTCTATAGGTTTTTTTTTCTTTCGGGCGAGTTCAGGAATGTTTACTGGTATGTCCTGGCGCTTATAGCCTAGAAGAATATGTCCTAAAATCCGAGTCTACAAAGAAATATAACTGAGTTTTCCACTTCATACTTTTTATTATTCCTGCGCATTTTGTCTGCAGACTTAAGAGCCTGTCCTACACTATAATCCGACACGTGAAGGCCATAAATGGCCACAAAGATCTCCGATCTGGTTCAGAACCACTGGGGCTATAG
Source organism: Achatina immaculata (assembly GCA_009760885.1). Classification (NCBI taxonomy): domain Eukaryota; kingdom Metazoa; phylum Mollusca; class Gastropoda; order Stylommatophora; family Achatinidae; genus Lissachatina; species Lissachatina immaculata. The sequence goes on along the minus strand of CM019717.1, from coordinate 46,593,187 downwards.
TGTAAATCTGGTGAAGATTGTAGACTTCATTCTGGGAACTATGATCTATGTTTAACACTATCTAATATTTAAACGTTGAAAAAGTTGATAGATTTTGAGTACAATTGGCTGCAGCTTGTACGTGATGTTTCGAGATCAGGACAAATTATGATGGCGTGGTGGGTGGTGGGCAATCATATGAGCAAAAGCCAGGGAAGGAAAGCCACTACCGACAAAGATCAACCCTCTTTTCCTGCGGAGGTGTCACATAAGAAATGCCAAAGAGGCAAGAATCAATGTGATACCCCTAATTATGGCGGAGAGACACCTTGTTGTGATAGGCCCGGGACACGAATAAAACCTTGACAACTTGATGTCATCATCATCATCATCTGTTGTCACCATTATCATCACATAGCAAACAGTTGGGTCTTACAACTTTCTAATCAAGAACAAGAAGCTCTGTTCAGTTTTCAGCATTTAATTGTCATCCTATAGTTCTGAAGTTTTCTTTGTCTACATTTAACAGATGTTTCGGAAAGAAAAATGAGAAAGTCTACCATATATGTCAGCTTTTATTTTAGTTTGTGAGTACTCCTTTTAAAAAATAATCGCCACTGGACTGCAACACTCTCCAGAATCGTGAAATGTAGAAGACAACATAATCTAGTAAAAAAGAATTAGATCTCTGTGATGTTTGAGAAGAGCTGGAGATACAAAAAAAAATCTAGTAAAAAAATAAGAGAGAGAGAGACAATGTACTTTCATAGGACAAGCTGTGAGAAGAAGGGGTATTGAAAATATTATAACAACAGGAAAAATAGAGGGAAGAAGAGCCAGGGGAAGACCAAGAGACATGATACTGGACAGTCTGACGAGATAGTGTGAGAGGAGATCACCAACTGAACTAATGGCTTGCATGAAGGATCGGGTACTCTGGAGAAACATAATAGCCAACGCCAGTCGGCACAGCACCGGATGATGATGATGATGATGATGATGTTTTATAGAACTCTCTTGTGAGCTTTGGATAGCAAAGTTGTATCGTTATCTCGCACTAGTAACTACGTTATCTTACCTTCTGAAAGCATTTCTATTGTTATTTCTAACTCTTATTATCGCTGTAGTTTATAACGTTCTTTTCATATTGCATACATTTGTGTTGCACTAATACTTTTCTTTGGTGTCTGAGTGGCGAAGTGATTAGTGCACTGTCTCTCGTGGCGAAGGTCCGGGGGTACGAATCCGGTCATAGGGACCAGTCACCCAGCTGAAGAAATGGGTAACTGACTTCTTCTGGAGTTGGGGAAGGAAAGGCAGCCAGGCGTGATGCTGACCACATCATCCTCTAGTGTGCTGACAGGTCAAGGAAAATATGAGCACTAACACAATATCCCTATGTGCCTCAAAGGCATGACAGGAATACCTTTACTTTTTACTTTTAATACTTTTCTTTGTGGAAACATCTTGTTTTAGGTTCTCAAATATTTCTTCAATCCTTCTCAACCATTGCATTCTCGCTTATTGTATTTATTCACCGTAACTGGTTTTGTCTCAAACATCTCCACGCAGAACTTCTTATATCTTATATCCTTCCCGTGCCTTTAAACGTCACATAGAGCTCGCAAGGTAGTTCGCTAATTTTTCCTGTCTTCGGCGAGCTTTTCAGCCTCATCAAGGGATTTTATGCCTGTTAATTTGGCCTCTCTTAACAATGTCCTCTTTAGAGTTTCACGTGGTCTGCCTCTTTTTCTTTGGCCTGTTGTGTTCCACTTGATAGTTTGTTTTGGGATTCTCTGATCGTTTCTTCTCATCACGTGACCAACATATGTCCATCTCCTTTTCCTGATCACCCATGAGACTGGCTTTTGTTCAGTCATCTGTCTTATCTCTGCATTGTTCTTGAATTCGTCCCACTTGATGCCAAATATTTTCCTTAGGCATTTGTTTTCTAAAGAGTCTAATTTCTTGACTATTTCTTGACTTGTTTTCCAGCTTTATCATGCATAAACGGGGTTGGATATTACATTTAAATTGAATAGTCTTAACTTGGTTTGTGTGCTTATAACTTTTGAATTCCATATGTTCTCAAGATTCTTGAAGATCGATGCTGCTTTTGCAATTCTAATTCTAGCTTCCTTTCTGGTGTCACCATCCTGGTCTATGTAGCTGCCAAGGTATGCAGATTGACTGACTTCTATTTTGTCCCTTCTACGCGTATGTTTCCATTTTGATTAATGGGAAGTTTCATTATTTTTGTTTTGTCTTTGTTAATTTGAAGTCCTATTTTGCTAGCCAGTGAAGACAGGATAGGCAGAACTATGGCTAGTTAAATGTTATTTCTGTGATTTTCGAAGTAGTAGACGTAATCAAGAAGCAACATTTGGAAAAAAAAATAGGTTGTGAAAAGCATTTGTTTCAAAACTCTGTTGAAAAAAAAAAGAATAAAGTACTAGACAATCTTCAGCAAAGTCTCAAGTACTGAAATGATTAGATGTGTCACTCCTTCCTTCTCCCAGAATACCAAGCACGCCCAGTGTTTCCGGTTAGTTGGCGGTCACATAAGATGGCTAAGTTTAAATTCAAGAGCCGTACATGAAAATTCACTTAATAATGAATGCCATCCTTTGATTTTGGCTAGCAATAAACAGCAATAATAACAACAGAAACAACAAAACTATTTCCCCCATCCTTCAACACACGGGAAGAAACAGGTAGAGTAACTGTTTCCCCTATCCTTTAACACACGGGAAGAACCAAGTAGATGAATTGTTTCCCCTATCCTTCAACACACTGGAAGAACCAAGTAGATGAATTGTTTCCCCTATCCTTCAATACACGGGAAGAACCAGGTAAATGAACTGTTTCCCCCATCCTTCAACACACGGGAAGAACCAGGTAGATTAACTGTTTCCCCCATCCTTCAACACACGAGAAGAACCAGGTAGATTAACTGTTTCCCCTATCCTTCAACATACGGGAAGAACCAGGTAGATTAACTGTTTCCCCTATCCTTCAACATACGGGAAGAACCAGGTAGATTAACTGTTTCCCTCATCCTTCAACACACGGGAAGAACCAGGTAGATTAACTGTTTCCCCCCATCCTTCAACACACGGGAAGAACCAGGTAGATTAACTGTTTCCCTCATCCTTCAACACACGGGAAGAACCAGGTAGATTAACTGTTTCCCTCATCCTTGAACACACGAGAAGAACCAGGTAGATGAACTGTTTCCCAGCGCCCCCCCCCCCCCCCCCCGTCCTTCAACACACGGGAAGAAACAGGTAGAATACGGGCGTGGTGATCACAGGTAAGCGATGTTTATAACTATATTTCTTGACACAGTCGAACAAATACAGGCCGAACCAAACGTCTGCTCGATGATCTAAATGTTGAGGTACAATACTGAATCTTACTTGAAGAAAAAGGAAAACACGAGACAAGTTGTAATGTATCTGATCCGTCCCCACAGCTCACAGCAGAGTTTAATACACACTGCAGTCTCAGTGTTGAATTCATCATTCATTCATTCCAGGTTGCCCCGCCTTTTTCACTTTCCCCCCTCAGTTTATTTACTATTTTATGTGTCTTCTTATTTCGGTTTTCCAACATGGAAAAAGAGTGGAAGAAATTGGGGGGAGGGAGATTTCCCATGTTAAAGCAGTGTATATGTAGTATAAACATGACAAATTTAGTCATTTTTTAAAAATGTTAACTCTAGCCAACTATATTTTCTCTATTTCTGTTTGGCACTCAGCGGTCCATAGCTAGTATCAGAGTTGGTGAACCATAGCTGATATGCTAGTATCAGAGTTGGCGAACTATAGCTGACATGTTAGTGTCAGAGTTGGCGAACTACAGCTGACATGCTAGTGTCAGAGTTGGCGAACTATAGCTGATATGTTAGTATCAGAGTTGGCGAACTATAGCTGACATGCTAGTGTCAGAGTTGGCGAGCTATAGGTGACATGCTAGTATCAGAGTTGGCGAACCATATCTGGCATGCTAGTATCAGAGTTGGCGAACTATAGCTAACATGTTAGTATCAAAGTTGGCGAACCATAGCTGACATGTTAGTATCAAAGTTGGCGAACCATAGCTGACATGTTAGTATCAAAGTTGGCGAACCATAGCTGACATGCTAGTGTCAGAGTTGGTGAACTATAGCTGACATGCTAGTGTCAGAGTTGGTGAACTATAGCTGACATGCTGGTATCAGAGTTGGCGAACTATAGCTGATCAAGACCCTGTTCGCACCCTCCGTTGTAATAGGTCAAGCCTGGCTAACGTGGAGGGAATCGCCATAGTCCCCATGGCGGTGGAACTTGCTACAGAAGCACTGCACATCCGTAGCTCCACTAAGGAACCTGAAAAAATAGCGGGAATAACCCACTACCATGACGGCATGATGCCATGTAACACACAATAATTAGTGTAGAGGTATACAACTATACACAAAGCACTGCAATAAAGCTGTGATAACAAAATATATAAACTAAGAAAAATGTAGGAACAGCTTTAATCAGCAATCAAAACAGCGTTTTGTTTATGCTCCCGGCGACATACAAGCTATCGTTATTCAGTAAGTTCCAAAACCCCAGATAAGTCATTAATTTTTTTGAATTTTTTTTATTGTTTAAATTACATAAAATTACATAAAATTCACATGAATCTATACTTTGTCCCCTCTCTCTCTGATTCTTCGTCTTGTTTGTTTTTGTTTGATGAAGGCCGGCGCCGAAACGTCACAACTTTGTAACCGTTAAATAATAAAGCTGCTCTTACTTTCTTCTTAGCTCTTACTTTCTCAACATCTTCACCGCACCTGCTGCAAAGAACAACAGGACGCAGTGCTAGGGGATAGCAGAAGAAAAATAGCCATTTATATCCTCACATCTTCTCAGTGATGTATTCTGTAAGTTTGCTTTTATCTACCTGGCCAGAACTATGACGCAGGAAATACAAGATATGAGATAAAGCGATATGTCCACAGTCAGCGTCTTCAAGCTCTCATACAGATATTACATCTGTCTCATTACTTTCAGGCGTAGCGTGAAATGCAACCAATGACGTTGGACCATCTGGCAATGCAATCTTCAACCGGCTTTACGGATGCGTAAGCTTATGTGCCAGAAACACGTTGCGTTTTGGAGCTATTTTTTTAATGCTTGCTTCAGGGTTGTTTATCTTTGCGAAATTTTTATTTTGACTTTTTTTTTGAGGAAGAGGAACTAATAAAAAAGCTGCCATGATTATTGACATTTTTTTGGCCCCTCTCCGATGTTGGTGTCAATCACTTTGACAAGGATATGGTAGAACTCTTCCCTGGAATCTGAACATATCCAGAAGGTTTGATCACCCGTGGCGTTCTGTGGTTTCAAGTGTCGCAATGTTCAACAATGAAGAAATAACGATGAGGTTCAGCGCTCTCTGAGGTAGTTATTTTCAGAGCTTAATAAGGGGGAGAGTGAAGGGGGAATGAGGGAGAGGGAATAACTTGTTCAAACCAAATATGGAATGTCCACAGCTCATTGAATAAAAGTGTAACGCACGCACTTCTAGCAAAAAAGTACTACAAGACACTACTGTCTACCTAAAAAAGAGTACTACAAGACAGTACTGTCTACCTAAAAAAAGGAGTACTACAAGACAGTACTGTCTAACTAAAAAAGAGTACTTCAGGACAGTACTATCTAACTAAAAAAGAGTACTACAAGACAGTACTGTCTAACTAACTAATAAGAAAACACAGTAAGACCGTAACTGTCTCAAAATTATCCAAATGTATCAAATTAGCGGAAAAAAATGAACCAAGGACTGTCTACTAAAGATACCTACATATAGCATTTAATGAACTTTCTGGAAGTGACGCAGGCTTGAATTTACATTCTCACTATCCAATGTTAGTGAGTCTTACAAAAATTATTTCATATCTGTGCGTCCCTCTTTTCACATAAGATTACACACATAATGTACAGTGAAAAGATTACGTTAATTTACAGAGGTGGCGCTGTTTAAGAATTGTGACAACACTTTCAAGATACAAGAATACAGCAAACTATCAGTATGGACCTGATTCAGACATTGAATGGTAGCGTTTGACTAAAATTACTGTGTGGATTTCTTAAGAAAAGACCTACTAACTCGCTAGTCTTGGCACTAGGCACAGAGAAAGCTACTAACTTCTTAGCCTAGATAGTGGAGGTAAAGAAAGCTACTAACTTCTTAGCTTAGATAGTGGAGGTAAAGAAAGCTACTAACTTCTTAGCCTTTGTAGTGGAGGTAAAGAAAGCTACTAACTTCTTAGCCTAGGTAGTGGAGGTAAAGAAAGCTACTAACTTCTTAGCTTAGATAGTGGAGGTAAAGAAAGCTATTAACTTCTTAGCTTAGATAGTGGAGGTAAAGAAAGCTACTAACTTCTTAGCCTTTGTAGTGGAGGTAAAGAAAGCTACTAAATTCTTAACCTTGGTAGTGGAGGTAAAGAAAGCTACTAAATTCTTAACCTTGATAGTAGAGGTAAAGAAAAGCTACTAAATTCTTAACCTTGGTAGTGGAAAGGAAAGATACTAAATTCTTAACCTTGATAGTAGAGGTAAAGAAAAGCTTCTAAATTCTTAACCTTGGTAGTGGAAAGGAAAGATACTAAATTCTTAACCTTGGTAGTGGAGGTAAAGAAAGCTACTAAATTCTTAACCTTGGTAGTGGAGGTAAAGAAAGCTACTAAATTTTTAGCCTTGGTAGTGGAGGTAAAGAAAGATACTAACTTCTTAGCCTTGGTAGTAGAGGTAAAGAAAGATACTAACTTCTTAGCCTTGGTAGTAGAGGAAAAGAAAGATACTAACTTCTTAGCCTTGGTAGTGGAGGTAAAGAAAGCTACTAACTTCTTAGCCTAGGTAGTTGAGGTAAAGAAAGCTACTAACTTCTTAGCCTAGGTAGTGGAGGTAAAAAAAGCTACTAACTTCTTAGCCTAGGTAGTGGAGGTAAAAAAAGCTACCAACTTCTTAGCCTAGGTAGTGGAGGTAAAGAAAACTACCAACTTCTTAGCCTAGGTAGTGGAGGTAAAGAAAGCTACCAACTTCTTAGCCTAGGTAGTGGAGGCAAAGAAAGCTACCAACTTCTTAATCGTGGTGCTGGACGCAAAGAAAGTACTACTTGGTAAAGTCTTGGTACTGGATACAAAGAAAACTATCATCTCAACAGTTTAGTTAAAAACAAGTACATAGGAAAATGTGTACAAGAAACCCTTCCTTTGTCGTTCAGGTGACAACGCCAATTTAAGTTCTCTTACTAATGCGCCAGTTTGCGTCTAGGTTTAGCATCACCATTTAGCTTCTCTTGTAGGAAAGGGAGTTGACTCCACTGAATTAATTTCATCGTGCTAATCCATGGAAGATCAAACAGAATAAGACAAAAGGTCTTGTGTAAACAGGTAAGAGAGAAATAAATCATTTCATCTTTTGTTAATTTCTGTAGTTCAACATTAGAAAGCGTGGACGTATGAAACAAGCATCTGTGCTACAAATAAAGGCCGAGCAGTGATGAAGCCGGAAACGCTACAGGTAGGAAGGGGTGTATGTGTGGTTCAGTTTTACAAAATAGATAGAAAGAGTTAATATAGTGCGCAGGAACGAGAGCGACAAGATGAAGTAAGATGAGCGCGTATAAATGAAGAACGTACAATAAACCAATATGTCAGCAAATGCTTTTTTTCAAGGACAACATAAAAATAAACAATACAACAGAGAATGACGAAAAACAGATGAAAAACTCTTGGCTCTTTTTCTATCCTCAGTGTAAGAAATACGGGCACAAAATGCATTAGAAAGATGTAGGTAAGCACAACGTAGAAGCAGATGATTGGCTGAGAAATGAAATAAAGGAACGATGGCAAATGGTACCAGACAGTAAACAACATGACGTTATACCCCAAATGCCCCAGGTACTCAGGCATACACGGGATTATATATATATATATATATATATATATATATGCATATGTACAGTGTGTATAATCTTCCCATTGATCGTTTTTTTCTTTTCTCTAAAAATGTCTTCTTCTGTTGTTTATTTTTATGGTTGGCGCAGCGACTAATCCCCCTCTGTCATGACCATGATAATGATGTTGTGACGCATCTTCTAAACCAAGGCTGACGACATTTCCTTTTTATACTGATATCTTTCGAGGCATCTTTAATATCCCTGATCCTATTTATAGGGACAGGTGCATTACCAGACAAGTAGAAACATAAAAATCTAGAAAAAAATATACAATGGGGACATGGGTGGGAGAAGAAGAAGACAGGGACGATTCTTATTCTGATTATGACACAGTAGTACACTCACAAAGCATGTATATGTCAATACTAATCTACAGACTAATTTGTCGCTTTTGAAGAAATAACAAAAAAAAAACAACCAAGTGTACGGAACCAAAACTCGATACTCAATGAACTGCAGGTAGTTGGATGTGATATTGAAACACATCGCCTAATGAATTAATCAGAAACAACATTTTAAATATGGCAGTTTTGGAGTAACTGAGCATACAGATTTGAATCATGTAGAAATGCTCTTCCGCGTGGGCGCACTGTTTCCTATTAATTTGCGTCTGTAAAATATGGCGGAATCCGAAAAGCTACGAGAACGACAAAAAAAAAAAAAAACGTTTCTAATTCGGACAAAAAGAGGCGAAATGAGCTTTGAAACCGAGCTGAAAATCATTCATTTGTGGTAATGTGTTCTGTTTTCTCACTATTGTTTCAACATCACGGTCGTTTTAAGTTCCAGCGCGGTTGTTTTAACTTCAATCGCGGTTGTTTTAACTTCAATCGCGGTTGTTTTAACTTCAAGGAGAACTAAACCGCTAAAACAAGGTGGAAAAAGAAGGGTTATTCGTACACATAGTCTTTTATATATATATATATGAACCTTAAGTGCCCAGGGCACATGGGGTTTCCGCAAGGGTTTTCCACAAATGACTGTCCTTCGCCTTTTTTCTGCTCTTGCCCAGGTGAGCCCTCTAATGCTGAACATCCTTTCTGTTGTTCTTCTCCATGTCTCTTTTGGTCTACCCTTACTTCTGTTCCCCTGTGATGTCCATCTTAGTGCTATTTTTGGTAGTGAGTTGTCAGTCATTCGGAGCACATGTCCCAACCATCGCCAGCGCCTTTCCTCGATAATTGCTGTCAGTGGCTTCATCTGCATTTCTGCCAACAAGATGTTATTTCTTGTGGTGTTTGGCCAAAATATTTGTCTAATTCTTCGTAAACGTTTATCCTGGAAAGAATTCCGCCTGTTTTCTATGGTTTTGGTGATTTTCCAGCATTCACTTACATAGAGTAATACACTTAGAACATTACTCTTAAGTATCCTGATTTTCGTATTCATGCTTAGTTTTTTAGATTTCCATATAGTCTGTAGCATTGCAAAAGCCTGGTTTGCTCTAGCAAGTCTGCTGTTGATGTCCTCTGTGCTGTCTCCATTTTCTACTACTCTACTGCCAAGATATACAAATTCGTTGACTTCCTCCACTAACTTGCTATCTACTCTGAGTACATTTCTGTTGTTCACATTTTGCTTCATTAACTTTGTCTTTCCTACGTTGATCTTTAGTTCTATGTTGTTTGCATTGTGAGTTAGCTTGTTTATTTTATCTTGCAATAGTCTTATATACTTGGTTTTAACTAACCTGTTACGATGATAGCTTTCTTTGCATTCACTACCACGGCTAACGATTTAGTAGCTTTCTTTGCACCCAGACCAAGATTAACGAGCTAGTAGCTTTTTCTGTTAAAACTGTTTATTAAAAAAAAACGTAGGAACAGCTTTATTAATTAACGAGCACACAGTTGTCACAACTTAATCATACAGGACAAAGAAATAAGGAAAAAAGATAAAAAATATAACTTCACATCAAAGCTAAACAACAAATAGGAATAGAAAAAAATGGAATAAACAGAGTACTTAGCTGTGATTAGTTATATATTTAGTTTTATACAAGGTCCGACAATTAAGTAATGAGACTTATTTTATTATGGCCAAGACAAAATGCCATCTATGAAGCAAAGTGTGGAATCCAAAGAGGCAGCCTTCATCTATGATCTGACAACTTTTCATCGCCGCCCGATAAGCAGACGACAAACAAGCCGCCATTTTGTTGACCTAGTCAGAGGTGCACTGTTACGTAATCAGCATGGAGCAAAAAGCTAACATTAAATTCTGTTAAAACTCGTATAAAATGCTATTGAGACAGTTAAATTGATGCGACAAGTTTATGGGGATAATTGTTTATCTCGTACACAGATATTCCAATGGTATTCACAATTCAGAAGTGGCGTGGAAACGATTCAACTAGACATAGACGGCCAATTTCTGTTCGTAATGAGAAACTCATTGCAAAAGTCGGAGAACGGATACAAGAAGATTGTTGTTTGACTGTGAGGATGATGGCAGATGAATTTGGTGCTAACCGAGTGACCTTTCGTAAAATTTTAGCGGAAGATTTGGGCAAGAAAAAAGTTTCAATATCAATATCCATGCACAAGGGGCTTACCTTGAATAAAATACAAATTATATCTTCAACTGTTGTTTATTTTATTTTTGTATGTAATTAGTTTCATTACTTAATTGTTGGATCTTGTATACCTATACACTAATTACTCGTGTGTAGCTTTTTGTGTGTCCAGTACCAAGGCTAACGAATTCGTAGCTCTTTTATCGGCAACGTCACGAAGATACACACACACACGCGCGCACACACACACACACACACACACATATATATATCACAGGGGAAGTCATTAAGTAACTCGCAAATTGAAATATTTTATCAGTGGCAATTATCAGATAGTATTTAAATATATCCATAGATAGTAGCATCATCCAACTTTATAACAGTTGTACGTAGGGGGCGCTGGGAGTTACGTGCGCATGCACAAAGCAATAACAAAATGGCTGCCGAAATGTTAGTGTGTACCAAAGAAGAACAGAGAAGTGTAGTGCGATTTTTATGGGCTAAAGGACATTCAGTTGAGGACATTCATAAGGAAATTATTACAGTTTATGCTGAAAAGTGTTTATCACGTAAAGCGGTCTATAACTGGGTAAAAGAATTTTCTCAATGACGCACCGAAATTGTTGACACTAAGTCGACTTGGCCGTCCTGTTCTGCGGGGAAGGCTATGCTGACAGTGTTCTGGGATTATCAAGGAGTGTTGTTAACCAAGTTCCAGGAGTATGGTGACACTATGAATTCTGTATCGTACTGTGAAGTTCTGTCGATGCTACGGGATGCAATTCGAAGAAAACGTCCTGGTCTGCTGACTAGAGGTGTGTTTCTCCTTCATGACAATGCCAGACCACATACGACTCGGTTAACCCAAGAGAAAACTAGCCATTTAGTTTGGGAAGTTCTTGAACATCCACCTTATAGTCCTGACTTAGCTCCAAGTGATTTTCACCTGTTTGGTCCATTGAAAAATCACCTTAGCGGGAAAAGATTCTCGAGTGACGAAGAGGTGGAAACAGAAGTAAAAAAATTGTTCAGAAATTGGACTCTCGACTTTTACGCTATGGGTATTGCATCACTGATTACACGATGGGACACATTTATCAATGTTGGTTGCGATTACGTTGAGAAATGGGGGCATAATGGAGGTTCAAAAGTTAAAAGTTTTCAAATTACTGTCGCAAATTTTTTTTTTATTTAATTTTTTTTTTGTAACATGCATTTGCGAGTTACTTAGTGAATTCCCCTCGTATATATATATATATCACAGAAGAATTCAGTGTGAAGGGCTTTACAAAACAAGTGAAGCGTTATTTCATTACAAGCTGTGTTTGTCCTGAAATAATAGTACCCCATTTCAATAACATGACTCCAGCCACGTAACTTTGATAACAAGTAGTTGATAACTTCAGTGGTGACCTTCAAATAAGCTACAACTTGCATGACAGCAAAGCAACGGACATTTTGTGCCCTTAATTCTTACATGGAGGATACTAAAAGAGCTAAGTGTTTTTCATCTATTTTTCATCGGTTTTTTTCCCCTTTTGCATTTTTTCTTTTTATGTTGTCCCTGAAAAAAAAGGACAATATGCAAGTTGTAACTTATCTTGCTCTGATACCAACCAGTTTGATATCCGAAGATCTGAAATTTAATCGGGTTTTAAAAATTTCTCGATTGCTCAAACATGTCCTTTTGCAAGTGAAGGAAAATCGATCTTTAAAAGAACTGGTGCGTAGCCATTTTTTTTTCTTACCTGATTTCAGACTAAAACTAACCAGATCCAATTTACCTGAAGGTCAGCACTGAAGTTATCAACTACTTGTTATCAAAGTTACGTGGCTGGAATCATGTTATTGAAACTGGATATTGTTATTTCAGGGCAAACAAAGCTTGCAATGAAATAATACTTCACCTATTTTGTAACACCTCCCCCCCCCCCCCCCCCCAACCACACTGATTCTCCACTAGCGGCATTGTGAACTTTATGACCTTCTTGAGCTGTACTTTGAGCACTTGACTGACAGCTTCAGGGCAGTTATGATCAGGAAAGAGCACAACCGGAAACATGACAGTTAAAGAAGTTGAACATGCTTTAGGCAATAATCTTTAACCCTTTGACTGTTATGAAGAACATTGGCTTGGTGTACTAAAAATAGCTCTGTGACATAATTTTCAGTGAAACGACTTAGGATTGCGTCCACAGAGAAAAGGGGAAAACCCGTACAAATATTTTAATCCTAGAATCATCGTCTGGGCATCGTTGACGTGAAAATAGGTGCTCTAGTCCTCTCCTTGGAAGGAGGAACTCAGCACAGGTGTTGGAGGAGGGCGGCAGCTGAAGGAGAGAGAGAGAGAGAGAGAGAGAGAGAGAGAGAGAATGAATGAATGAATAATCTTTATTTTTAAAGGGTAAAGAATTGGGCACGCAGGCCCGTCTTACATTCTGCCCGTCATCACTCCATCTTTCATTCTTCCTACACACTCGATTTAATACAAATATACAAATTGAATTAGGAAAAACATATCAAAAGAGTGTAAGATTTAACTACTACATTCAAAGTAAAAGAGAAGAAGTAATTAACCTAATAAAATAGCACTCACGCACACATACACACGCAGACATATACATAAATAAAAATACATTGTAAATACAGATCTTCTAACATATGTTTTTTTTAACAAACATTAAAATAATTTCTAACAATATCTAACAAGTTACTTTTCTAACTATGTCATTGAAGTACTTGATGGTTTACGAGCCATGTGTTGAGAGAGTGCTGGTTATTTTATGGAGGCATATAATTACAAGCAAGTAAATAATGAAACAGATTTGAGTTAAAGGATGAAGTACTACTAATGGATTTTAAATGGTAGAGTAGGGTGTTCCAGAGCTATACTGCAGAGTATGCAAGGCTTTTCTTGTACAGATCAATCCTGGGTTTAAGAAGAAGACAGTTTTTTTAAACGCTGGCTATGTCTAGTGTTATACGTAAACAGTGACCATAAGTAAAGTGGAGCATTGTGCGACAGAATTCTGTGAACAAACTTAACTTTGTTGAAAATGACTCTATATTTGAGGGTAGAATTTTGAGTTGTTTGTGCTGATCTACAGTCTGCACTGGGTGTTTGTCACAAATCAGATTTAATGCTCGTTTGTGGAGCCTTTTTGTGTTTGAGACTGAGCATCCATCCCAGATTGTGGAACAGTAATCTAAGTGTGTTTGTATGTGTGATATGTAGTATATTTTTCTTGTGTCTTCGTCGATAAAGTGTTTAATTTTGGCTAATTGGTAAACTTTCTGTGCAATCAAATTTGTTAGGTTATGTACGTGAGAATTCCAAGTTAAATGCTGATCAGTGATGAATCCTAGGGTTTTATGTTCATGAACATTTTATATTGCCTTAGTCCCAGGACAAAGCTGTAGTGAAGTTTCTGTTGCATTCTGCAGTTTCTGTCTTGTAGTGATGAGCATGGATTTTGTTTTGTTGGTGTTTATCAACATACCATTTTTATTACTCCATTTAATCAAACTGTTTATATCATTTTGGAGCGTTGTCTGTAGTTTATTGATGTCATAGTCACTATGGTGACTGTTAGAGTGAGAGAGAGAGAGAGAGAGAGAGAAGAACGAGAGAGGCTTTTTTCTCCTCAGGAAAGCTGCGAATGTCTTAACAAGTCTTTAGCATCAAATACATGACGTCCTAATATAACCTTAGCACTGATCTCTCTCTCTCTCTCTCTCTCTCTCTCTCTCTCTCTCTTTCTCTCTCAACTTTTATCTGCCCAACGCATATGGAGCTTACACAGACGTCCGTCCTTCGCCTTTTTTTCTCCTATCTTGCCCAGGTGAGCCCTCTGTTACTCAACATCCTATCTGTTGTTCTTCTTCATGTCTCCTTTCGGTCTACCCTTAAGTGTTCACTTCAGCTCTATTTTTGATGCACTTATATAGGCGAACAATCCTTGAACGTCCTTCTACGTACATGTAATTTAAAGGGTTAATCGTTAATTTGCAGTTAAAACGTTAGTACAGTGCTCTGGCTTTGTAGATACTTCAGTGTCAAAAACATTTGGCAGGAATTAACTACACCGCCGTGGACACAGGAAATATTCGCTGAAGTAATTGTACTAAATCTTTCTGCAGGTTATGCCTGCTGGTAAATGTATGACATTCAGAGTTTTTGGAGTTCGGTATGATAGCATGATGACAAATCAGCACCACCTGAACTGATGGAGAGCATCTAGACTTGAAACTTTTGGAGAAGCGTGAAGAATCAGGAGCATCACTGCATTTTAAAGTGTTTCACGTGGCCAGGCGTGATACTGACCACGCCACACTTTCGTGGGCCGGAAGGTTGTGGCCAGGCGTGATACTGACCACGCCACACTTTCGTGGGCCGGAAGGTTGTGGCCAGGCGTGATACTGACCACACCACAATTTCGTGGGCCGGAAGGTTGTGGAAATACGGGCCTAACACCCGTAACCCCAGCATGCCCTAACGGCATGGGAATGGGAATTTTACGTTGCTTTTACTTTTACCTACTATCTCGTGCTTGGTGCGAGATCTCGTTTACAGGTGCACGTACTTCGTAGCAAGGAGGTGGATCTTTATGGAATGGAGAGCCACGACAAGGAGATTGCGCTCAGTCCTATTCGGTTAGGCTCCAGCCACGTCATTCGCTCTCTCAGTTTCTCTCACTCAGCTGACTACTTTCTTAACTTTCTACCACCCTCCCAGTTTCTCTCACTCAGCTGACTACTTTCTTAACTTTCTACCACCCTCCCAGTTTCTCTCACTCAGATGTCTACTTTCTTAACTTTCTACCACCCCCCCCCCCCCACACACACACATCTGGAGATCTTCAAACTATGTTCACATGACGAAACAAGCAACGTCCTACTTTTAACCGGTTAAGTTTTATAATACTGCAGCCCACTGCGATAGCCTGGCCATTAGTAGCAAGTTGTTCAGAGAGTGACCCCGAATCGGATTGAAGGCAAATTGTTTCTACCCCCGCTGCCATAGCCCTCCATTCAATGAAGATTTTCGCCATTGTTGTTGAAAACATCTGTACCTGGCACTGATGCTGTGTGGTGGTAACAAGCTGCTTTTGATATACACCGTAGAAGTTTAAAAGAAAAGACACAACAACCTGCCACATTTAGAAACAACAAAGAGAAGCAACAGATAACTAGTGGCTTTCATCAATCATCATCACGCAGGGAGAGAGAGAGAGAGAGAGAGAGAGAGAGAGAGAGAGAGAGAGAGAGCGAGAGAGAGCATAAAACTGTGATTTTAAAGCCCGCTTTTCCGAAAGGAAATCACACGCTGGCAAAGAAATTGGTGGTGTGCGTCTCTGCCAGGCCATTAATTCCCACATTCTTTTCATGAGAATTCTAAAGTAGCTGAAAGAAGTATGCCATTTAGTGCACGGATAACGAATAGCAAATACGACGTTGCGCAGTAGAGTAAATATATCATCTTCGCCTGTCTGTCCCCCCCCTCTTTCCAAGGCATACTGGCTAGTGGTCCATGAACGTGGATGCAATTTCTGAGTAAGCTGCTGTCTCGTCAAAGTGTGGCTAGATTGTTGATATACCTGGGGGTGTGGGGGTGGGGACAATCTTCAGGTGTTTATGGTCTTTTCGGCTGGGGAAGGCGAAGGTATGTTTACATCGTGCGACGTAATAATTAGTTGCAAAAATCTGTGAGGTGAACGATGAGTGTTAACTGTCTTTAATGGCCACGAGGATCCAAAAGACTATCAGAGTATACTGTTTATCTAAATTAATAAAGTGAAAAAAAAGTAGTCCCTAGAGAATGCCGTAGGAGACGAAGGGTTAGAGACCTCATTATGCTGGGCCATCAGCGTATGAGGGTAGGATAGCCAGTTCCTTTCCTCGCTGCCTTTCCTTCCCAGATTTTCTATGGTACCCATTTTTCGAAGCTAGGTCGACCTTGGGGTAGGAAAAATAATCCCGCTCAGCTGGGGATTCGAATCTTCATTCATTCGGTTGCTAGACGAGTGCTCTAACAACTATGTTAACCGGTCCTTATCTAAATTAGACAACCGGTTTTATAGAAATGTGACCCTGACTCTCAATTCTCTAACCACAAGCTGCCTATAACACCGCTGGAAGACATAGGACAGTGTCGATAAGTGTACAATAAACCATCGTCTTGTGTGAAGATACTGGCTAGTTAAAAGCTAGACTGAGACGCTGTGATAGCGAGAATCCACCAACACACAAGTAAGATATTAGTGACACCCTTCCCGTGCCGCTAAACGTCACATAAGGGCCTGCATGGTAATTCGCCAAGATTTCCTGTCTTCGGCGAGTTTTTCAATCTCATCAAGGGATGTTAAGCCCACTGAACTGGCCTCTATTAACAATAGAGGAGATTGTTCGAGGATATTGTTCTTTACATAAGTAAGGTAAAGGTAAAATTCCCGTTGGGGAATGCGGTATTAGGCCTACACGTAAGTCTTACAGCCTTCCCTTGCCTTTATGATTAAGGCTCACGCCGAAACGTCACAACTTTGTAATCGTTAAGTAATAAAGCTGCTCCTACTTTTTTCCAATTTTATACATTCTAGTATCACAGCTTTACTGCAGTGTTTAGTGTATAGTTGTATACTTATACACCAATTATTGTGTTACTGTGTCCTCTTTAGAGTTTCACGTGGCCGATCTCTTTTTCTTCAGCCTGTTGTGTATCACTCGATAACTTGTTTTGGGATTCTCTGATTATTTCTTCTCCTCACTTGACCGACGTATGTCCATCTCCTTTTCCTGATCACCCTTGGGACTGGTTGTTGTTAGCTCTCTTGCCTTATCTCTGCATTGTTTTTGAATTCGTTTCACTTTATGCCGTGTATTTCCCTTAGGCATTTGTTTTCAAAAGAGTCTAATTTCTTGTCAGTTTCTTTAGTTGTTTTCCAGCTTTCGCATGTATGAGGGTGATATTACATTTGAACTGAATAGTCTTAACTTGGATTTTGTGCTTATAACGTTTGACTGCCATATATTCTCAAGATTCTTGAAGGTCAATGCATTTTTAATTCTAACTTCCTTTCTGGTGTCACCATCCTGGTCTATGTAGCTGCCAAGGTATGCAGATTGGTTTACTTCTTCAATATCTGTCCCTTCTATGTATATTTTTCCTGCTTGATTAATGGGGGGTTGCATTATTTTTGTTTTGTCCTTGTTAATTTCAAGTCCTATTTTGCTAGCTAGGGTATCTATTTTTTCTCGCATCGAGTTCACATTGTCATTGACAAGAGTTATGTCATCAGCAAAATCAAAATCTTCTAGTTGGGTCCCGTGTACCCAATCAATACATGTGTTACCTGTGCAGCATTTTTTTGAATTATGAAGTCTATGGCAATTCCAAAAAGCAAAGGAGATAGTACACATTGTTTCACGCCTGTTTCAGTCTGGAACTATCCGCTCATTCCTTCCTCTGTGTTGACTGCACAAACATCCACTGATTCTTAATTATGCTGACACTTTTAGATGGTTTTCTATATAGTCTTAAAATTCTCCACAGTGAATCTCTGTGTATGCTATCAAATGCCTTTTTAAAGTCTATGAAGTTCAGGATTAATGGTTTTTGCTTTTCAGTATGTTCTTCAAGTATTACTCTTAAAGATCTGGTCGAGACAGCTTCTCTTTTTCGAAATGTTGCTTGTTCTTCTCTCATTGCAGTATCCACTTTATCTTGAATTCTGTTCAGAATAACTTTGCAGAATACTTTTGACACAACTGATAGTAAAGTTACTCCTATCGAATTATTGCAGTTGCTAAGATTGCCTTTTTTGGGGTATTTTAACAATGATTCTTTTTTTTCCATTTAGAAGGGACCCTTTCTTTTTTCCAAATATTATTAAACATTCTCTGTAGTTGTCTCATGTTGTCACTGTTGGTGCTTTTAACATTTCGGGTGTTATTTCATCTTCACCTCCAGCTTTGTTGTTAGCCATTAAATTCACTGCTGTTTCAGTTTCGTGCAATGTAATTTTATCTAGGTTGACATTTGGTTGTGAGATTGGTAAGTCAGTTTCAAGGTTCTATCAATCCTTTTTGGTGTGGTCGATTAAGTATTTCTTGGAAGTGTTCATGTCATCTTTGCTTTTGGTCTTTACTTGATGCTAATAGGGTTCCAGTTTTGTTAAAGATTGGTCATTCTTTAGATGTAGTAGTACACGGTAGACTCTTTTGGTGGTGGATGGTATGGGAGAGCAGCCGACAATTAATGTTGGTTATGTTCACCATTCTATGATGGTAGGCAGATGATCTCAATGTAGGGACAATGGCTGCGATCACTGACTAGTACGGTCACTGCCCAGAAGGAAAGCAATGGTAAACTACCTTCTGGAAATATACCAAGAAACCCAACAGCAGTCATGGAAGATGGTTGCAAGACATCGTTGATAATCTGCAAATGGATGCATCAGCAGCAGGGCATCTTGCTTACAACAGAGACCTAAAGGAGAGCTGTTAGGGAGGCAAAGTTCCGCGAGGGACATGCAAATGACTGACCGAGCCTCTTTTGAATGTTATATATAGTTTTGCTCTCTCCTGTTTTTGCTGCTTTCTCTGCCTCTTTCGCCATATTGTCTATGTAGTCTCTTTTATCCCTTCTAGCTGAACTTTTTACTTTATTGTCTATTTCTTTGTATGTTGCTTTTGCCAAATCTCTCCCAAGATCTGTCTTTACATTCAACATGGCTAATTTGATTGCTCGTCTTTCCTAATGTACTTCCATGTGTTTTCTGATATCCATGCTTTTCTATTTTTTTTTTTTTTGCAGTCCAGCACTTCCTTGTGCTGCTGTGATTATGGATGTGCTGTAAGAATTCCATTATTCATCTATATCTATTTCCCCTACCTCACTGAGTGTTGTGAAATGATTGGTAAGTTTCAGATTGACATTACTGTTAGTATTTTCTCCTATAGGCTGTGGCTGTTTATCTTTCTGAGTATTGATTTCTTGTGTTGGCTTTTCAGTTTTGGTTTTATTTTCCCTATACACAGGTTGCGACCACTGTTGACATCTGCAACTCTGCATGCTCTTACATTCAATTACTTTAAGAATCTACTACAGAGTAAATCAGACAGTAAATCAATTTGGAAAGCCTATCAGATAAAAGAAAATAATTTTATTTTGAAGCTATCAATCGTGCATACATTAGCGCACATATCAGTACACATTTCAGAGAAAAAAATCAACGTTCTAAAATCATCAATACCAGCTCCTATATGCGACTTACATGAACTGCAAACATTCCTGGACAGCAGATGTACTGATTTTAAACAGTTACACTTTCCAGTCTTAACAAGTCAGTGAAATTCACAGTTATCTCTTAACCTTAAAAAAAACAATACAGCTGGGCTTGATGATATTAGGAATAAGATATTACGTTATTTGCACCTGTCATCCCACATACACTAACATACATTTACAACCAGTGCATTGCAAAATGTTATTTCCCCGAGGCTTTTAAAACTGCTAAGGTGTATTCTGGCTTTAAATCTGGCTCGTCCAACAAACTTACCAACTATAGGCCAATATCCATATTATCGTCATTATCAAAACCACTCGAAAAACATATACACAAAATAACTCTACGACACATGCAAGACAACAATTTACTCATAGACAGTCAGTCAGGCTTTAGACCCAATCATTCCTGCCACACAGCTCTTACCAAAATGACAGAAAGCTGGTTAGTAGACATAAATGACGAGAGACTATGTGGTGCCATCTTTGTCGACTTTAAAAAGGCATTTGATATGATCGACCACGATATTCTTGTAGGAAAAATAAAGACTTATAAACTGCACCCTGACCTAATAAAATTAATTGCATCATTTCTTTCAGAGACAACAGGTAGTATTCTTCAATTCTCTATCAAGTTCTGCTATAGCTGACACTGGTGTTCCGCAAGGTTCTATTCTAGGTCCGTTGCTCTTTGCTATCTATATCAATGATCTTCCACTTCATCTTAAACACTCTTCTTGTGACCTTTTATGCCGATGATTGCACAGTCTACACAAGTGACTACGATTGTATTAATCTAGAATCAACTCTTCAGGTCGAGTTATACAATTTAATTAGATGGAGCAAAAATAATGGCATAATTATAAATACCGATAAAACAAAATCAATGCTCATAACAACAAGACAGAAACTACAAAACGCGACAAAAACAACACTTCGGCTCAGCACGGAAACATCACAGATAGAAAAACGTTAGCGAGCACAAAACACTAGATCTTATTATTGACCAGCATCTGACCTGGAACTCTCATGTGCAATGTCTAACAAAACTCATGGCACTAAAAGTATACCAGTTAACCAAAATTAAGCACTTCATCGATCAAAACACAAGGAAGACATACTACATATCACATATGCAAACACATTTAGACTATTGCTCAACAATCTGGGATGGTTGCTCAGTGTCAAATACAAAGAGGCTTTTGTCACTCCAAAAGCGAGCAGTAAAGCTTATTAGTGACAAAGATCAAGCACAAACAACTAACATGCACAAACATATCAATATGCTGTCTCTTAAGAACAGGTTCCTCTTCAACAAAGCCAAGTTAGTACATCAAATTCTTTCACGGCATGCCCCGCCTTATCTATGGAACCTGTTTAAATTTAGCTCAAAGTGCAGCCAACGCTTGAACAACATATGTCTTCCAAAACTTAGATTGCTTTACATGAAAAGCTTTAGTTATTCTGCTGCTCATCTTTGGAATACCCTCCCACCCTGTATAAAATATACTCATTCCTACAACTACAAACTTTCCCAATATCTATTTTATGTCGACTACATGCCTCCATGAATCATAAAACTTAAAAGTTATTTTAGACTGCGCTTATAGACACTGAATATAGTTTATTGTTTATTCTGAATAGTCCCGAAATTTTTGTTTAGTAGATAGTCATTTATGTATGTATGTAGTTACTTCTGTACTGAGCGAATGGATAAGAGTGAAACTTAAATGTTATATTTTATTTTATTTCTCTCAGCTTCAATGTTAGTTATGTTTGCTACATGAACAGCATATTTGTAGAATGTCTGGAATAAAGTGAAAGATGTATGATAAAGGGTTTAATGTCAGACGGGCCTGCATACCCAATTCTTAACCCTTTTGAAATAAAGATCAATCAATCAATCATCTATCAGAGATGTTCTGAATTGCTTTCTGATACAAAAATGATCTATCTGGTTTCTAGTTCTATCATCTGGAGATATCCATGTTGTTTTATGTATGGAAATATTTTTCCTCCAATGACAATGTCCTCTGTTAGTCATAAATCTTTCTCCATTCTGATTTACCGTACTTTTTCAACGTCGGTGTTATCTTTCCCTGCCTCAGGGTTGAGATCTCCCATGACAATTAGGATGTCATATTTATGGACTTTGTTAATGAGTTGTTGTCTTTTATTTCATTATCTCCATCGTTAGTGAGTGCATAACAATGCATGAATGTCATTCTTCTGTGTCTTAGTTTGTATCGTGCTCTTATTATACGACTGTTCACTGGTTTTCATTCTATAAGGCTCTTTGCTGCTATCATCATCATCATCATCATCATCATCATCATTACCTTTCACTCCTGTTCTTGGAATTATTCTCTACTTCCTTCCATGTGAATCTCTTGTCTCTGAGCACTGTCATAATTTCTCTTCTCCAAGTAAGTCTAGGTCTTCCTCATTTTCTATTTCCTTGAGGATTCCATGTCAGTGCCTGTCTTGCTATGTTGGTGTCAGGTTTCCTCAGAGTGTGGCTAATTGCACCTCCGCTTCCTAGACATGATTTGTAGGTTCATAGGTTCTTGTCCTGTCCTTTCCCAGACCTCCTCGTTCCTGATCTTGTCCTGCCATTTAATGTTTAAAATCCTCCTCATGCATTAGTTCATGAATGTTTGTATCCTCTGCTGTATTGTCTTGGTCATAACCCATGTCTCCGAACCATATAGCAGGAAAATCTTTACATTTGTATTGAAAAGCCTAAGTTTGATGTTCTTAGATGACCATAGTTTATTAAGTTGGATAAATGCTGCCCTGGCCTTGGTTATTCTAGCTTTAACATCCTTTTCCGTTCCCCCCATATTTATCCACTGTGCTGCTTAAATATGTGAAATACTCTACTTCCTCAACTGGCACTCCCTCAATTACAATGAGGCTATTGTTTGCACTATTACTTTTCATTATTTTGTTTCTTTTGTCTGTTAATACATAGTCCCAGTTTAGCTAAATTATTGCCTAAGATCTGAAGTTTCTCTTCCATTTGTGCGTGGCTGTGTGTCACATCATCTTTGCTGCTATATTTGACATGATTATACCTACCCCCTTGTGATGTTTCCCATCGTCTCTGCCTGAGTGTAGTATTAACTTACGGTTTTCCATCGTTCTTTTCCCTGCTTCTGACCATCTCATTTCATTGATACCCAGTATGTCTTGGTGGTATCCTTTCATTTCTCTGATTATCTGAGCAGTTTTTGTTGGTGCTGCCATTGTTCTTACGTTCCAGAATCAAATCTGACATATTTAAGGCCGTTGAATGTATTCTTTCGATCTTTGCCTGAGTTCTTCGGAGTTGGTATCCCCGATGCTCGGTTGGTTTTGTTGCGAGTTTTCATAACAATTCCTTTTTCCCCGTTCAGAGTCACCTTTTGATGAGTCCAAGGATAAGGTTGTTAGCCTTAAGCCCAACTCCCAGTTCGGGATATGTGACAGATCAAGCGGATTTCCACTGATTTGTGCATGCCGGCAAGAGCGTGTTAAAAAACACCCGCCATCTTGCACGTCACTACCAGAAGTATATTAACATAGTTTTTTTTTACGTGTGACGACGTTTTTTTTTACGTGTGACTCGTTTTTTTATGTGTGACTCGAAGGTTTTTTTATGTGTGACTGGAAGTTTTCTTTTTTATGTATGACTGGAAGTTTTCTTTTTTATGTGTGACTCGAAGGTTTTTTTTACGTGTGACTCGAAGGTTTTTTTACGTGTGACTCGAAGGTTTTTTTTACGTGTGACTCGAAGGTTTTTTTTTACGTGTGACTCGAAGGTTTTTTTTTACGTGTGACTCGAAGGTTTTTTTTTACGTGTGACTCGAAGGTTTTTTTTTTATGTGTGACTCGAAGGTTTTTTTTTACGTGTGACTAGAAGGTTTTTTTTTACGTGTGACTCGAAGGTTTTTTTTACGTGTGACTCGAAGGTTTTTTTTTTACGTGTGACTCAAGAGTTTTTTTTTACGTGTGACTCGAAGGTTGTTTTTTTTTTACGTGTGACTCGAAGGTTTTTTTTTACGTGTGACTCTAAGGTTTTTTTTATGTGTGACTCGAAGGTTTTTTTTTACGTGTGACTCGAAGGTTTTTTTTTTTACCTGTGACTTGAAGGCAGACAGACAGACAGACACACACACACGCGCGCACGCACGCACACACACACACACAAAGGCTCCGGGTTCCACCCAGTCTCTAAAAATGGGTACCAGAGAAATCTGGGAAGGCAAATGCTGTCAAGCGTGATACTGACTACACCACTTACATGTGCCGATGGTCTTGGTTGTACATCGTATCCCCAATATGCCTTAATGGCATGGAAACGGAAATTTTAGCTTTTGAAAGATTTCAAACATCAGATTTCACAGCACCTAGAGACAAATACGGATCAGACGCCCACTCACCATTTCACCAGCTCTCACGTGCCCCTCTGTTGGCTCTATTGGCCCGAAAGTTTCGTCTGCACGTGGATAGACAAGGAATTAAAACAGGAACCACTAACATTCAGACGAATGGAAGATTTTAAACAGACATTTATATGTAACGTAAGAAACTGATGACCGTTTTTATTGCTATATTAACTCGTGAATTAACTTCTGCGCTTAGTCTGGATACATTTTAATCAGAAATTTTAGTAGAAAGAAACTGGAAGGATGACACTTTAAAATATAGACTGAGTCAGAAATATGCTACTTTTATTTATACTTTGGGTGTCTGAGTGGCGAAGTGGTTAGTGCACTGGTCTCTCATGGCGAAGGTCGGGGGTTCGAATCCGGCCGGCGGCACCCCAGTCACCCAGCTGTAGAAATGGGTACCCGACTTCCTCTGGAGTTGGGGAAGGAAAGGCAGCCAGGCGCGATACTGATCATATCACCCTCTAGTGTACTGACAGGTCAAGGAAAATATGGGCACTAACACCATATCCCTATGTGCCTCTAAGGCATGACAGGGTTACCTTTACTTTTTTAAAAACTTTATTTATACTTTGCCTGAATTTATCGAAATGAGGGTTTTTGTTTATGTGTGTGCAAGATCTACCAACCCTGCTACTGTTGTATTGGTGTGAAAAAGTTAGTGCAAATACCTCAACCGCTAGTAAAAGTAATGCACGGATCTTTGTGTTCTCCAAAAGCCCACCCAAACACCAATTTATGGGAATTCTATAAACAGAAAGAAATAGACACAGAAAGAAGTAGTAGTGTCATTATAACAGTATAAACAAAAGAGAGTTAACTATAACAGTATAAACAAAAGAGAGTTAACTATAACAGTATAAACAAAAGAGAGTTAACTATAACAGTATAAACAAAAGAGAGTTAAGTCTGGCGCAGAAATTAGAATACTAAATAACTTTTTTAAAAGGCGTTTTCTATGAGTAAAATATTGGAACAACCACGTAAATGGTCAAATTATAGGCTGTTCAAAGAAAAAGAAAACTTTATGATATATTTCAGCCACAGCCGCTAGATTTTCAGCCTGTTCCCAAAACGCAGGATAATCTTGTTACAGAAGTGCCGTGCCAATCATTTTCCTCCCAGGACCTGCGTTGTCAGGTCGGCCAGGCTGGAAGTCAAATGTGTGATCCGCAATTTCCGTCGGGACGAGGACGGTCGCACTTGACAGCACCAGGTCTATTTAAGATAAGTGCTCAAAGCCAGTGGTTATTACTTGGCTATATAGACTCGCTTCTTCTATATTTCTGACCGGAGAGAGGAAGAAATGACTTATTTAGTAAATCGAACGAACTAACAAACGAACGAACAAACGAACATACTTTATTTTCAAAGGGTTAAGAACTGGGCACGCAGGCCCGTCTAACATTCTGCCCTTCATCATCCAGCATTCACCCAGTCACAGTCATTCAGCGTTTGTTAATGAACATAATAATCATAAAGACGCAATTAAATGATTACATAAATAAATAATATTACCTCTTGCCCATACACTCCACACTCTGATTTATGCAACAGCTTGAAATAAACTTGCATTCTTACATTCATTCATAACTAACAAATTCATAGAAAAGTATTATTTTAAAAATTACAACAATCAAGCCATACATTAAACTACTTTAGACTATGCTTAGGGAGGCATATGGTCCATATCAAACAGATGTTGACAAAGTTTGAAGTTATAAAAACGAATATTACTTGTACGTTTTACATGAGCTGGTAGGGCATTCCAAAGGTGGGCAGCTGAGTAAGAGAAGCTTTTGTTTTTTAAACATGTCAAGCCTTGGTTTTGGGAGAATACAATTGCTTAAGCCTTGGCTGTGTTTTGGGTTGTATTTGAGCAACGACCACAGATAGGGTGGAGCATCGCACGATAGAATTTTATGAATTAATTTGGCTTTGTTGAAAAGAAATCGCTTCTTGAGGGGTAGAGTATCAAGATCTTTGTCCTTATTTGTGATATGTGCTGCATGTTTCTGGCCCAAGAAGATACAGTGACTTCAAGATCTGAAAGAGTAGTTCAACTCTTTTTAAAACTGTGTTCAGGCGTGCACGATAAAAATTTAAACCACACAAATGTTGGCGTAGCCGAGGACGCAGTAGTAAAACTGAAAGAGACAGCGGCCACCTACCCATATCTGGCCGCTTGTGTCAGATTTAGCCAAGACCCTACTCTGTCTCCAAGAGAAAAAACAGACCATACATATGGTCCATTATATGGTCTGTTACTTATATGGTCTGTTACTTTAGCAACAGACCATATTGTGACAGAGTGAATACAAATCAGACGGGAAGGCAAACTTTATCCTAGGAATAAGCCATGCTGAAGGCGGTTGTGTTGTAGCCAAAAAGCGCAAATATTACAGCCTAGCTGCAAACGGTGACACATCTCAAACAAATTCCTTTTCAGAGCCAAGACAGAAGAGTAAGAAATAAAAAACCTTACTAGAAAATACATTTTTTGAATTTTGGCATATGCGCCTTAAAAAAAAACAGAAATTGAAAGACGGGCAAAATTACAATGGTTCATAATCACGTCTGCTATAGAGACAGACAAAACTGTATGAGTTTTGAATTACTTCTGTTATAGAGTCTAACAAAATTATACCGGTATGTAATTACTTCTGTTACAGAAACTGTACCGTTTTGTAAATAGAGGTGTATGGTTCAGTTTTACACATGAACCGAGGGAACGAGGAAAGTGAGAAAGAGTGAGAAACGACACAGAGTCAAACAAAACTGTACCGGTCTGTAATTACTTCTGTTACAGAATCGACTAAAACTGTACCGGTCTGTAATTACTTTTGTTACAGAGTGGAATAAAACTGTATAGGTCTGTAATTACTTCTGTTACAGAGTGGAATAAAACTGTACCGGTCTGTAATTACTTATGTTACAGAGTGGAACAAAACTGTAAAGGTCTGTAATTAATTCTGTTACAGAGTGGAACAGAACTGTACCGGTTTGTAATTACTTTTGTTAAAGAGTAGAATAAAACTGTACCGGTTTGTAAATCAAAGCAGATAGAGGTGTATGGTTCAGTTCTACAAAGCGACTTAGAGAACGAGGAAAGTGAGAAAGAGTGAGAAAAGACACAAATGGTAGAAAGTATGAAAGTAAGATGAGAATGTATAACTGAAAAACATACAACATCCAATATTTCGGCTTGAGCCTTTTTCAAGGATTACATAAACAAAACAACACAACACATAAATAAAAGAAGAAAAATAAAAATGAAAAACTTAGCTCTGTGACATCCCTCCTGGTGTGTACTGAGGATGGGTGATTTCCATGATCAAGCTCACAAAATGTTAGATTTCTTCCTCCAATGTGGTTATCCAGAATATGTTCTCACTTCGTCTTGGAACTTCATCAGTCATATATCACGGCGACAAGCCCTCATTCCTAAACCGCCCTGTAGCTCGAACAGAGTTAAACTGGTACTCACGCATCACCCCCATAGTTTGGCAATTAAGAACATACTGTTTCGCCACCTCCATCTCCTCCAGACCGAGCCAGATACACGTGAACTCTTTGGGGAGCCCCCCATTGGTGGCCTACAGACGGGACAAGAACCTCTGGAACCTATTAGTTAGAAGTCGCCTTCAGATAGAGGACACTTTTTATGGTACCAGACGTTACAGACGTCGTAGACGCAACACTTGACAGTTTGTTGTTGAGGCTATCTCGATCTCCTTTCCTAAGTTCACGTTATCAATTCAGGACAGCTTCACCTGCACTTCACGCAATGTTATTTATGCCATTATCTGCAAGCGTTGCGATATGAAATAACCGGTCTGTTTTACGCTTAGGAGATCGTTTTCGTCAATATCTTAGCGATATTTTCAAGAAGACATGAGCACCTGTGGCAAAAGATATCTGCCAAAAGATCACCAAGGAAAACTGGACATCTCTGTTAGTGCAATCCGCTCCTGTTCTTCTGATGTACGATCTCGGAACGCTCTGGAACAGCGCCTTATTTTCTACGCTGGCTGGAATTATCAATATATTCAGATTCATTTAAACTTATGAAGACTGTTGTCCGATGAGGTAACCACTGACCCATAGCTGATATGCCAGAGTCAAGGTTAGCGAACCATAGCTGACCAAGACCCTGTCCCACCTCTCTGTGGTATCCTCAGTAACAGCCCTAGCCTGACTAACGGGTCAGCGATCGCTATAGTCCCCATAGTAGTGGAATCTACTAAAGAAGCATTGCACACCCCCCCCCTGCTTTTTAGCTGTACTCCGGGACTGAAAAAAGTAATTGCCATAACCCGCCCCCACGCCGATACGATGCTGTTTCTTAACACCCCTACAGCATCGGCTGCAAAGAACAATAGCTCGCAGTTACAGGGAGTTCGTACAAGTACAAGTACAAAAATATTTCCATCTATTTTCTGCTATTTATACTCGACTTTCTTGTCTCAGCCCCGCGCATTTTGCTGTAGTTTTTCATTCATCAGTTTCACGTTATCTCCCAGCCCCTCTCCCCCACCCCACCTTCTTCTCTACCTGCTATAACTTTTTTTATTGCTTCCTGGTCTCTTTCCTCCGCACCCCCATATTGTTCTCTCCTTTTCACCTCAGCTAACATCCGATTGGTTGAAGTTGTTTTCCCTTGTGATCTCCCAGTCTCGTCTTTAGGGCGCATCGTTGTATTCTGTACTAGGAGGATTGCCATAAAGCTAAGTTTTTCTTTTTTTTTTCTTCTTTTGTTTATGTGTTGTGTTGTTTTTTTTTTATGTAATCCTTGAAAAAGGCTCAAGCGGAAATATTGAACGTTGTATATTTTTCATTTATATATTCTCATCTTACTTTCATACTTTCTACCATTTGTGTCTTTTCTCACTTTTTTCTCACTGTCCTTATTCCCTCTATCTCTGTGTAAATCACAACCACACACTTCTGCCTTTATTACTAGAACCAGTTTTACCGCAGATGTTATCTCTTTTTATCGGTTTGTAATTACTTCTGTTTCAAAGTCGAACAAAAGTGTATCGGTCTGTAATTACTTCTGTTTCAAAGTCGAACAAAAGTGTATCGGTCTGTAATTACTTCTGTTTCAAAGTCGAACAAAACTGTATTGGTCTGTAATTACTTCTGTTTCAAAGTCGAACAAAAGTGTATCGGTCTGTAATTACTTCTGTTTCAAAGTCGAACAAAAGTGTATCGGTCTGTAATTACTTCTGTTTCAAAGTCGAACAAAAGTGTATCGGTCTGTAATTACTTCTGTTTCAAAGTTGAACAAAACTGTATTGGTCTGTAATTATTTCTGTTACAGTGTCGAACAAAACTGTGTATGTCTGTAATTACTTCTGTTACAGTGTCGAACAAAATTGTGTATGTCTGTAATTACTTCTGTTACAGTGTCGAACAAAACTGTATATGTCTGTAATTACTCATGGAACGGCGATTGAATTCAGTACTGACAGTGAATCAGTCTGTTGAGTTTTTGTTTGAACATTCAGATACCTTTTACCATTCTCAGATCAGCTATTCTTTCGTTCAGCAGCTGTCATCGTCGTCATCGTTATATCTTCATACTTACAGATCATTTGATAGTACCCACATATGCACACAAAAAGGACATATTAGTTTTTATTATTTTCTACATTACTGTGTCTGGATATTGAAAAGTGCTTGATATATAGCTCTAGATTTCTGCATATAAACAGAACATAGATAAATTCAAATTAAAGCACTATTTTCAAACGTCTCCACCTTTTTTTTTTTTTTTGTTTAAGCCCATAAAGCGAATCAAATGTATCACATCTTCGGCAAGATTGTCTCCCTTCCTGTCTGCTCTGTATTCCGGAGCTTTATGTGAGAGATCTATCTCCTTGTGTTTTTGAGATATGCTGTGGCCTATCTCCGTCTCTGAGGTCCAGTTTGTCTTGCAGCCGGATTTTTCTTCACGTAGAAGCTCGAAACTAATCTATCTTCATCTTTTTGTGTTTGATCTGAAAGTTCCTGTAATATATTCCAGTACGTGTCTGGATCTTCATTATTTCATTGTTTCTTTGTGAGCTGCTCCCAAAATTATTTTACTTGATTCTCCATCAAAGTCTCTGCCAGTATCTGAATATTCCAGCCCGTGTAAATTTATTAGTAAAATTACATCAAATGTAATTTATCCATTATATGTCACATATGAGGGGACTGAGTGGCGAAATGGTCAATGCGCTGTCTCTCATGGCGAAGGTCGGAGTTTCGAATCTGGTCGGAGGTGTTCCCCCCCCCCCCCCCCCCCCCCCCCCCCGTCACCCAGCTATAGAAATGGTACCCGACTTCTTCTGGAGTTGGGGAAGGAAAGGCAGCCAGGCGTGATACTGACCACGTCACTCTCTAGCGTTGCTGTCAGATCAAGGAAACTATGGGCTCTAAACCAAATCCCGAATGTACCTATAAGGCATAATAATGTTATCTTTACCTCTGAATCACATATGAGTAAGTTCTATGATTATTTTCTTAACTTTCCACTCTCTGACTATAAACCCCGCGTGTAGTTCCATATTGACGTAGAAATCTAATGAACGGTGTTGTATGATCACCACTAGAAAAACAGGGTGTTATTCATTCGACCATCTTACTTCTACATGGAGGTGTACGATGGCTCAATGGCTATGGCTTTGTGTCTCGTGGCTGTGTGGCTTTTCCCCCCGCCTGAGTCCATGGTTCGAGTCCCAAGTAGTTCTCTTGTTATTTCTCTCTTTCTCTGCCTTCTTTCTCTCTGCCTTGCCTACTATTTCTCGAAAGTTGATAATAAAAAAACTGTGCTATATCGTTTTAGTGCGTCAAAGCTTCGTTGTTTTTCATTTGAAAAAAAAATTATGTTCACGTAGATGATATATACGTTAGTAGTTCGCCCAACTGCCACCGTAATACAGACAGACTTGTGTACAGTCTTCATCAACATCAGTCAGTCATTTGCAAGTCCCTTGCGGAACGTTTGCCTCCCTAACAGCTCTCCTGTAGGCCTCTCGGTTGTAAGCAAGATGACCTGCTGCTGATGCACCCATTTGCAGATTATCAACGTCATCAACATCGTCATCATTAATATCATCATCTTTATACAAACCGTTATCAAAATCGTCATCAGTGTCCTCAATGTTTGGCACAAACCGTATCGGTCCTACAGCTTTCAGAACAGTTACAAGATGGCGTCCAGTTGTTGCTTCCTACCTTGACCTTCTGTAAGTTTTCTGCATTTTTCTCTCTTATGTTCCCCCCCCCCCTTCTCGAAGAATTTACCCCATATGTGTGTCGAACTATGCTTGAAGCTGTTGTCCCCCGAAATATTGGATAAACTTCCCGACATGTGCTCTTGATTCGGGCATAGAGGAGTCCTTGTCTGGTTCATTTCCATAGCTCCAGCGACGTGTTGTGTTTTTCTGATGTACATGATGTCTCTCTGACATGCTGGAGGTTGTGTTTTTCTGATGTACATGATGTCTCTCTGACATGCTGGAGGTTGTGTTTTTCTGATGTACATGATGTCTCTCTGACACGCTGGAGGTTGTGTTTTTCTGATGTACATGATGTTTCTCTGACACGCTGGAGGTTGTGTTTTTCTGATGTACATGATGTTTCTCTGACACGCTGGAGGTTGTATTTTTCTGATGTACATGTTGTTTCTCTGACACGCTGGAGGTTGTTTTTCTGATGTACATGATGTTTCTCTGACACGCTGGAGGTTGTGTTTTTCTGATGTACATGATGTTTCTCTGACAAGCTGGAGGTTGTCCAGTGCTTGTCTTATGATGCAGACGTGATGGCGTGACATGATCTGCATACACACACCACTATATGCTTCACCAACAGGGCAGTTTTTTTTTATTTTTGTGTACGCATCAAACATTGATGAGACAACAACGTTTTCCAATTTTATATTCCTCTGAAATGTTCTGTGTAATACCGGTTCTGAGTAGTTGAAACTGGTCCAGAACTGGAGGTCGTTATTATATATGTCAAGAAATATTAGCCCGAAGTAAGGGTGTTATTTGCGATTTGCTATTATAAAGACAGAAACTTCTCTCCCTCCCCCCTCCCCCCCCCCTCTCTCTCTCTCTCCCACCCCGCGCCCCTGTTGTCTCTTGAAAGGCATGGAGATATAATAATGGCAGTTTTTTTTCCCTGTATTACTTCCTGTTTTCATCTTCATACCAAGTCGTTACAGCGAATTTGTGTTTGAAAATTGCCGCACTAGTTTTTGCTGTCCTTGTCGTAGTATCAGTTCCATCAATTTATTTCTTATGCCAGGGTCATTACTAGTAATGTTGGCATTTTACATCCAAGAAGACAGCTTGAAGGGCAGGCAGATATTAGTTGTGGGTTTTGTCTTGCATCTCTTTCTAGGCAGCTCCTCTCATTATTTTGAAGTTATTTTAGATATCCCCCCCCCCCAATACTCTGAGTGTGAGGTATGTTTATTTGCTGTTATAGTTTGGCACTTAATTCATTTGTATTATAGCTTCTAGCTATTGACTGAGTTGTTTAAATTTTTAAAACATTTGGGGGGTCATATTTTCTCTTAGAAAAGAAACATTTCTGATGCTCAGTCACGTGGGGCTAGTATTTTGATTTCTTAGCTGACGCGAATTCTGCGCATGCGCCATGCTTCCGAATTTTTCTGGTTCAGTGGAAGCTGTTTCTCGCCCGCCTACTTCTTCTTTGGACGATTGTTATGCCTGAGGGACCTTGCAACCAGAACTGATCAAGACACCATCCTACCACGCCCATGGTGACTTCAGAAAGAGTCCGGTTGTGTTACTCCATTATAGCCAGCAGGGTAGACATGCTTTCCGTAATAGCTGAGCTTGTCAAGACGGTTCTTCGTGGGTCCAAGTGCTGGAGTTTAAGCTTGTCATCTCAGGCCATTTCATATCCTGGATCAACGCATGTTTTGTTTTTGGAAAATATCTTCACCGTGGCTTCGATTGCAGAGAACTCAAAGTAATTCTCAGTTCCAGGAAGATCTGTACTTTTGTCTACACTTATGTAACTTTTGAAAAAAAAGAAGTAACAGATTGTCAAGTTATATAATTTCTCTCTAGACTGTTAAGTTATATAACTTCTCTCTAGATGGCCAAGTTATTCAATTTCTCTCTAACTATGCCATTCTTTTTTATTTTTTCCAGTCAAAGCCGTCTGATGTTTCTTCTCATCATTCCTTTGTTCTGAAACTGTTCATAGACCAGATCATAAGTAAATCAGTTTTTCATTATGACTTGATTTCGACTCAGGGCGGGGCATTATTAAATATAAATTCTGTCTAAAGTCGAGTCAGATTTTGTCTTATTTATAATGGTAAAAGGTAAAGGTAAAATTCCCGTTTCCATGCCATCAAGGTATACTGGGGATTTAAGGTGTTAGGCCCGTATTTTTCATGACCGTCTGTAATGGTACCTGATTTATATACTTTATTTTGCTGCACAATCTTCTATTGATAGGATTGTATAGCATTCTGACCATCTTGCAAATGATTCTCATCTAAAGAAAGAATGTCTGATTTGCTTGTCTGATCCTACCAGTTGAAAAGTTGTATAGCTTTTATGAGTGGTTTTCAAAATATAGGTACGTGAAGGATGTAATATTAGAACCTAGTGTACTTGAGAATTATGTTTTATCTGGGTGCTGTAACATGCCTGGTCTCAGAACATCGTGAACCTGTGCCTTTACAACCAGTCACACCAGAGTACACTGTACACACGGCTGTCTGTGGAGTACATGAAATCAGATGTTTATGTAAAAATCATTGTCATTCTTACATCGTGACTGAGATTTTAATGGACAAAGTGAACGATCATTATCAAACTATCGTTATGTGCAGTAATATGTCGACTTACGGCAGCTTGAGAGACCAACAGTCGGAATTCGATTTGACCGTCTGTCGGCCGTAATAGGAGGAGGTCAGATATTAAGTACAGTTCACTACTGTTACAAGATAAACAGGCATCCTTACTATGGCTTTAAAATATTAGCACAATGCACATTGGCATAGTAAATGCGTGGAAATTAATTCAGTTAGTCGGTCATTTGCATGTCACTTGCGGAACTTTGCTCTCTTGTAGGCCTCTCGGTTGTAAGCAAGATTACCTGCTGCTGATGCGTCCATTAGCATTATTATTAATTACAAAACGTAAATCACAACACATTAAATAAAGAATCATACGGCAATAACTTTTCAATAACACACAAAAATGTACATACACACTCGCATGCACACATTTTGTACACATCAAATGATAATGCAGTGTGTTCGTTTTTACCTTTTCTCTTGTGGTGAATCTAGAGTGTGTAGAACAGTAAATGTTTGTGAATTTAATACCTACAGCCCATTTTTGCAGAACATTTTTCAGCTTTTCATCAGCCGTAAGCATGAATGGCCTAACTTAGTCGGCCGTAAGTCTATGTGCGTGAGTCTGTCTGTCTGTCTGTCAGTCTAACCACTGATTGCCTTGACAATAAAAAAAATAACATCACGGAATCGTGTAACAACTATTTGCGGCCGTATTACAAATAAGATGGCCTAGCGACACCACCTTACGTCTGTTCGTGTAATCGATACGAAATGTCGTCACCACGTGTTTGTCACACATTTTGTTTCTTTCTCCTTCTCATTCTTATTATACTTCGTACCGGTGACGTCACATCAGCGGTTTCAGCATTTCGTGATCCCTCGTTGTCCTTCTCCTCCCTGTTACATATCTGGGCCATGTCCGGCAACACCCGCTAATAGTAGTTATCATTTCGCTGTTTTTCAATAATCCCTCTGGCATTTTTCCTGGACGGCTGAATGAATTAGCACCATTACGACAAGCGTGAAGTGAATGATATTCCCGACGTTTTATTTCCCTTCGATGTCCGTCGTGTTTCCATGCTTCCAGAGCGCATTCATTTTTCAACTTTTAGCTAAATAAAAACAAAAAACCGTGACAGGGCACGGATATATAGGTGGCTTCTTGCTCTCATTATGACTCAGAATATACGAACAAAGAAGTCGTTGTTGTCGTTCAGAGCTAATTATTCTATCGCACGTTACTGGGAAAGTTCACAAGCTGTCAGTGCGGGTCATAGATTATGCTAAATGTGCCCCAAGAGGTGCCTTAACAAGGGCAGAATATGGAGTACGTAATCACCTCCCACACATGGCGGAGGGAGAGGGGAGGGGGGGGGGGGGTTGGGGCTTCAGGGAAAACCGAAAGTAGAGTGCTACAAATCACTCAGATAAAAGCGTCGGTTGCGTAGCAACTAGGCAAGAAGTTTTCTGTTCTACAGAGCAAAACAACATTAATAACACATGATGCAGTATGTGCCTCTTCCCTAGACATACAACTGAAGAAGTATGTGCCTCTTCTCTAGACACCAAACTGAAGAAGTATGTGTCTCTTCCCTAGACATAAAACTGAAGAAGTATGTGCCTCTTCTCTAGACACCAAACTGAAGAAGTATGTGCCTCTTCTCTAGACACTAAACTGAAGAAGTATGTGCCTCTTCCCTAGACATAAAACTGAAGAAGTATGTGCCTCTTCCCTAGACACCAAACTTGAGAAGTATGTGCCTCTTCTCTAGACAACAAACTTGAGAAGTATGTGCTCTTCCCTAGACACCAAACTTGAGAAGTATGTGCCTCTTCCCTAGACACCAAACTTGAGAAGTATGTGCCTCTTCTCTAGACACCAAACTGAAGAAGTATGTGCCTCTTCTCTAGACACCGAACTATAGAAGTATTTGTCTCTTCTCTAGGCACCAAACGGAAGTGGTATTGATGTTGCTATTAACCACAGCCAAAACTAATATCAAATTAGTCAACCTTATTTTGAACATCTTCCAATCTTCCATTTGAAAGTTAACCTGAAATAGATAAACACTTTCGTCAGCTCTCAGACACAACCCAAACTCTACAACAACTATTAGTTGGCACAATACACCTTGTTGTACTCAACAACTTGGCGTAAATATTTTCAGTAAGGCGTTTAAAGGATGAGCTGGATGAAAATGGAAAATAATGACCCCCCTCCCCCCCCCCCCAAAATATGATGATATGCCGGCAGGTTGCCCTGCCATATGTCAATATACAACCAAGAAACAAAAAAAAAAAAAAGGTATTGTGCCAACTAACAATTGTTGTAGAGTTTGGGTTGTGTCTGAGAGCTGACGAAAGTGTTTATCTACTTCACGAGGCTGATGATGCCACTCGGATGTTGACGCTTGTAACTTAGCAACGCTCCTTGATGCTTGTTCAGCTGGTTCGGTATAACAGTATTTTTTGCTCTGATATGTGTGGTTCAGTGTTTGAAGGGTGGATCACTGAACACAGTAGTGTGGGTTCAAGACTCACCAAAATTGTGGGATTTTTTTTTTCATGAAACTATTATTCACTTATTGGTGCTGCGCTATTCCTTGATTTTGTAAAAGTACTAAGATCTTATGCCTGGCATTTAAAAAAAAGTAAATTATCTACCGTGACATACGAGAATGATATGTCCACATAATTGTTGGAGTTTGTCCATATATGCATGTCCTTTGGGGACTGAAGGACTGCCCAGTAGGTTTTGGGACATCTCTTAGGGCGGCAACATAATCTCCTATTTCTCATAAGCTGTTCTTATTGTCGTTTTAAATATTCTTAACATTTTGTTATTGCTGCAGTGATTTTGTGTTTATTTACATGTTCAGTCTTACATATACGTAGGTATAAACTCTCTCTCTCTCTCTCTTTCTCTCTCTCTCTCCCTCTCTGGCCCATACCAACCAGATGCTGGTTGTCACCGATTTCCACAATCATCTATTCTTTGCGTTGTTCTATAAGATGTGTGTTGGATCGTGCACTATGCCACTCTTTTAGTCCGTCAGGTATCTTGTTTCTTTGTCTTCTTCTGTCCATTTGTCCCTCCAGTTTTCCCCTTGTCACTAGATGTTCCAGTTTAACTCTTCTTAAAACGCCCCACAGATCTGAACTCATCTTGTCTAAACTTTGCCACAATTTCTCTCTTTTGCTCAGCCTCACTTAGAACCTCTTCATTTGTTTTCTTGGTTGTCCATGGTACTGCCATCACTCTTCTTAGGAACCATAACTCCGCTACTTCCAGTAGTTTCTGGGTGCTCTTGGTTACTGTTCTTGCTTCACATCCATATAACAAAACATAAAACTGTTCGTGATTTACTTCTTATAGTTTTCAGGCAACCTTTTTTTTTCTTTCACAGTGATGTCAGCGAATAAAGAGTCAGGCTTTTCTCACCAGTCTGTTCTGGACACGTGCTCATTCCACTAATATCTTTTCTGTTATTTTCGTGAGGATTAAGTGCTAAGCCTCCATTATGTTGACAGCCTCCTCCCAGCAAATTGCAATATGTTTCTCATGCTGCCATTTTTGACGCGCCAATTTTCTACCTGTCTGCTCTCACACACTGCTAGAATGTATAATCGGTAACTGTCCATTTATGTTGTGATTTGCTTGAACTTTCAAATTTCGTACGTTAAGATGGTGATGATGTATTGCGGTAAACTGTAAAACTCAGTTTCACATGCAGCCCATGTTATCTATGTTCATAGCTGCTGTTTAATGCTGCAAGAATGTTTTTTTTTTTTTTCAGAACAGATGATCAAGAAACCAATGTGATATCCTGATTAGAAAGTTCTACATTTACTAAATTCGTTGACTGCACTCATTTCAAATTGTCACTTTCAGTTAAAACCCGCAGGCAAATTAAGTGCTAGAGATATTGAACGTTTAACTACGTCTGTGAAGGTTCTTCCATGGCAGCAAAGACACTAGTGAATTCAAATACTTCAACAAAGAGCAACAAGCACCACATCGTATCCTTCAGAGTTGTCAGCAACACAACCCACTCAGGCCAGACCCCAGAGCCCAAACCCCATGCAGGAGAAGCTCTAGGGTGATGCTGAAATGCTAAAAAAATGCTGCATGTGTGAGAGATTGTTGTTGAATTCCAAGTGAATGACGAAGACAAATATAAACATGATACAAATTCTAGGGGAAAAAACTTAATAAGGATGGTAAAGATATGAATAAAACCTGAAATAGAAGAGCAGCAGATAGAGTGAACAATGACGTAGGTGAGTATCAGGATATAAAATAAGGCGTAAGCCAAGGATGCGTATTGTCACCTGATCTATTCTCATTATGCAGTGAAAAACGATCATGATGGGTGTTAAAATGTGAAAGGATTTAAAATAGGTGGTCGCAATATCAACAACCCGAGATAAACGAATGGCACCATCATTCCAATAACAGAAAGTGAAAGCAGTGTGTAGAAACTAGTTAACAAGAACTTTGAGGAGAGCAATAAAAGAGGCTTAGAGCTAAAACAGCAACAAGACAGAAACAAGGCCATATCATCATAGAGTAAACATACAAAAGCGCACCATCTTTTCAAACGGAAAGACGCAGACACAAGTAAATAAATTCAGTTACTCAGAACAACAGTAACAGCTGATAACAACTGCACAAATGAAAGAAAATCACGAATATGCAAGGCAAAGGCAGCTTTCTATGACATAAAAAGATACTAACAAATAAGAAAATGTCCCCAAAAGTGAGGATGAGATAATTACAATGCCATAGAACCAATACTGCTATACGGCTGTGAAAATTGAACAGCTTACAAAAAGATGCCAAAGAAGCTGGAAGCAGTAGAGATGTTGTTTGTGGAGAAAAATGCAACAGATATCTTGAACAGATAGAAAAACAAATGAAGAGGTCCTGGAAAACGTTTCAGAAAACTGGTTAAAACTATAAGAAAAAGACAGTCAAAAATTGTTTTGGAAAAGTCATGAGAAGACAGAATATTAACGAACACAGTAACAGCTTGGAACTTCAAGGGGAAAAGTAAGAGACGGAGGCCAAGAGAAAGATATCTCAGTGGACTGAAGAAGACCAAGAGAAAGATATCTCAGTGGACTGAAGAAGACCAAGAGAAAGATATCTCAGTGGACTGAAGAAAGCCAAGAGAAAGATATCTCAGTAGACTGAAGAAGACCAAGAGAAAGATATCTCAGTGGACTGAAGAAGACCAAGAGAAAGATATCTCAGTGGACTGAAGAAGACCAAGAGAAAGATATCTCAGTGGACTGAAGAAAGCCAAGAGAAAGATATCTCAGTAGACTGAAGAAGACCAAGAGAAAGATATCTCAGTGGACTGAAGAAGACCAAGAGAAAGATATCTCAGTGGACTGAAGAAAGCCAAGAGAAAGATATCTCGGTGGGCTAAAGAAAGCCAAGAGAAAGATATCTCAGTGGACTAAAGAAAGCCAAGAGAAAGATATCTCAGTGGAATGAAGAAGACCAAGAGAAAGATATCTCAGTGAACTGAAGAAAGCCAAGAGAAAGATATCTCAGTGAACGGAAGAAAGCCAAGAGAAAGATATCTCAGTGGACTGAAGAAAGCTAAGAGAAAGATATCTCGGTGGACTAAAGAAAGCCAAGAGAAAGATATCTCGGTGGGCTAAAGAAAGCCAAGAGAAAGATATCTCAGTGGACTGAAGAAAGCTAAGAGAAAAATATCTCAGTGAACTGGAGAAAGCCAAGAGAAGGATATATCAATGGACTGGAGAAAGCCAAGAGAAAGATATCTCAGTGGACTAAAGAAAGTCAAGAGAAAAATATCTCAGTGAACTGGAGAAAGCCAAGAGAAAGATATCTCAGTGAACTGGAGAAAGCCAAGAGAAAGATATCTCAGTGAACTGGAGAAAGCCAAGAGAAAGATATCTCAGTGGACTGGAGAAAACTAAGAGAAAGATATCTCAGTGGACTGAATAAGGCCAAGAGAAAGATATCTAAGTGGACTAAGTGGTATGGAGAAAGAAACGATATGAATTTGTTGGAAACAGCAATGACAGAGAAACATGACTGCCACGCTGTCCGACACAGCGCATGATGATGAAAATAATTGCCAGGAACTGCTTCTGTTTTCATTTTAAAATTTATTTTTCAATTTTAGTTTATTTATAATATTGAAAAAAAAAGAAATGAAGCAGTGAACTGAATTTGCAAGCAAAAGGCGTTTTGTCAAGAACATAATTTTCCAAACTGTCTGCCGCGGCTGAGTGATGTGTCATGAGAGAGCTAGAGATGTGCTACCAGATTTAGAACAAAAATTAATTTTCACTATATAATAACCCATTTCTTGCGTATTTCTATGATAAATAGCCACCAGGTGGAGAACGCAGAGCATTTTAGTTATTAGTCCCAATCCAGTGCGAGTTGAAATAGCCAGAGTTCTACAGTATTTTTCACGTAGGCTCGCTTTATACATCGAAAAGAATGCCTCGCCTAATAAAACTTTTAAAACCGCTCTTAGATTTTTTTTTTCATTTGCCATTGTATTCTATATACGTATCTGTATGTGGCGTGTAAACTGTGTAAATGATAAAAATATGGTTAGCTGCACGAGAGAACACATATGCGCTGGGACAGAAACTATTCTTACCAAGTGTGCCCCAGTCAGAAAAAGTTTGAAAACCACTGCTCCAGTTAGAGGGGAAAATATAGTCCCCAGACTGTCCACATTTATAGCATAGTCAGGGTTCTGTAAGGTAACACGCAAAACTCCGATCTTTCTCGAGGGATGAAAGATTTTCATAATCCGTAAGCGAGGGATAATGATATATGAACGGATAGCGTTAACATGGATACATAATGAGTATTTTCTTCTATGTTTAGAAACCTAGGACAAGCGGAAGTGATCAGGTCTTGTGTATCTTCCTGGTTGGAGGAAATCTTGAAAGTAGAATCAGACTAAGAACTACTTCTTAACCACTGCCATTGTCTAAGTACTGACACTTTAATGTAAAAAAAAAAACCCCACAAAAATATCCATTATATTGTCGTGGTATTTGTTAATATTATGCTTTCTTCCGTTGCCTGGGAGGAGAGAGAGAGAGAGAAAGAGAGAGAGAAAGAGAGAAAGGGGGGGGGTGGGATCAAATTTTCTAATGCGGTCGAGGACAAGCTATTTGGATAAAAAATATTTATGGACACAAATTCTCTTTTTTCATCGATATGCGCTTTAAGAAAGCACCCCCCCCCCAAAAAAAAAAAAAAAAAAAAAAAAAACCAAACAAAAAAACCAAAGCGCCGGTGCTTGTTTCGTACACTTTAAAAACAAATTCACTTCTACATGTCCAAGAGATATTTGATCTTTAGATTGTATGTCACAGATAATGATACGATAATATTATCACTGACAACAAGAAAATTGGGGATAATAAATAAACTCAGTCTTTATTGCACACTTAATGCTTACCATCTGATGGTAACACACACACGCAAGGGATGTTAGCTGGTCGCCGATTTCGCAGTAAATGTCAAATTTGATCCTGCCTTAGATTGTTAGAGTTAATGTGCTACGTGACTCTTTAGCATTGAAATCTACACAGCCTCATATTGAATGTTTCCGTCTCTTTTAGATTTTGAAGCTTGTTTAACTCTCTCCGGCTTATGGTTAATATGGGACCCGAAGCATATTTCGTTTTTTTTTTCAGTCGTCTTTTACCATATGATCAAAATAAGGATTAGACTTCATTATGTGCATCGGGGTGAAGTCAAGACCCCCGGAACAAGAAGGAAGAAGGTAGAAGAGTAAAAGAGTGAGAACAGAGTTAGAAAATTTGGAAAAGTGGACACAAAGAAGGAAAGAAAAAAACATTCAAGAGGATGGAATAGACTTGAAGTTATTCAGCTGAAAGTAGAAAGTAGAAATCTAGAGACACCAGTAGACTAATCAGCTAGTTTAGGATGTATCTGTTAAATAGGTATGCTAGGATGTGTCTCTTAAATAAATATTATATGATGTATCTCTTAAATAGATAAGCTGATACAAATGATGAATGCGCGTTGGCCCAAGAATCTAGCACTGACCTTTTGCTATATACCAAAATTCCATGAAAAGTTGAATATAACGGATCAGCAGCTTGTTATTTTGCCTGCTTTTGATGATACCCATCCAAATCTTAATGTTATCCATCCATCTGCATTGTTCACATCCGCCTGTTATTTTCCACTTTGCGTCTCACCCCTCCCCTAAGTATATTATATAACATGACATGCACAAAATAGTATAAGTGTCCAGTTCTTATCGTTCTATTATATCCAGTCTTTGTACCATCACGAAGTCTAGCCTAACTGTACACATGTGTTTTTTTTTAAAGGTCCATGACGAACATGCTGATCTTGAACCTGGCACTGGCAGACTCCCTGATCATGCTGTTTGGACTTCCGGAGATTGCTATGTTCCTGATGAACGAAGGATGGCAGCTGGGACAAGCTGCGTGCACCGTGGATCGAACAGTTCTGGTGTGTGCTCTTTACTGCTCTGTGCTCACTCTGGTTGCTGTATGTATTGAAAGGTAAGGCTCTTCGTTACTCCCTCACCCGCCGGGGCTGTGGTTTTGATTTAATTTTTAGGTCTCTTGCAAATTCTGAAATTTCCTGCTGTTTCGAGACGGACAATGGACTGGACTCAACAAGAAGAACTAGAAGGTAGAAGACTGTGGTGGGGGGGGGGGGGGGTCAGGGGGAGCATATAGGGACATATCCATTCTTCATTTAGAGACATGATGAAAGAGAGAGAGCAAAATACCCAAGATCAGAATAGAGAAATAAAGCAGCCATACTTGCCTAAGTAGTTCCGGGTATCTCCTGTACTGATATAGTCATTGTTTTCAAAATTCACTGACGCTGTTCTGGTTATGTGAGACGAACACCTTCCCCTCTTCTTGCGTTCCCCCCCCCCCCCCCACCCTCTTTCTACAAAGTAGTGTGACAAATAGCGAAATGAGCGTGACTGTCATTTCCCCAGTAGTGTGACAAATAACGAAATGAGCGTGACTGTCATTTCCCCAATAGTGTGACAAATAACGAAATGAGCACGACTGTCATTTCCACATAAATGTATATTTTAGCTTTTGGCCCATTGAGCTTTGATAAACCTTAAACGCGGATAATACTGTTGTGCATTTCATATGGTAAAACGGTATTATTAGATAGGAAAATTTACACATAAAACACAGCAGTATTACGACAAATCGTCACTGTTATCTCTGTCATCAATTCTCGTGATGTGCAAAGAAGATGCAGAAAGAAGAAGCAAAAACTTTCCGTGGTGAATACACTTCCTCAAGTGTTATCTTTCTTTTCTTCCCATTTGTGTGTGCATCCTTTATGAAAGCTCATTCTGCTTGTCTCCGCGGAGTCTCTTTTGCCAGATCCTTATTGGACAATTAATGTGACAAATATGGAAGATTGAAACGTGACAAATGACAAAACAAAACAAAAAAACTAATTAAAAAGGAAAGCCTAATTAAAACTAAAGAACAAACAACATTAAGCTGACATGGAGTGAGAAAGAAGAGGCCCGAAAAACGAAGTATTTGATAAGAAAAATGAGAATAATAAGAGCGATGATAATGGGCAATCTAACAAAGTGTCACGACACCGAATGAGCTGATGGAAAGGATGAAAGATTCAAGGATATTCTCATCACCCGCACCATCCCATATCTCCCTTCACTCAAACATTGACTGAACTTTGACAGAATTCGAGAACAGTAGAGTAAATAACTGAGCAGGCTTAGATATCGAGTTTAACAAAACTGCTGTGTGGATTCTGAGGCTGGTAAAGTTGAATGAAAATCAGGAAATATTTTCAAGAAAACTGCCTAGATGGAAAGTGTGGTGCAGTTTATATAATCATCTCACAATTTAGCCTAGCTTCTGGGGTGGGGGGGGGGGGTGTGAAGACGCCGTCTGTTTTGACAATCAGCGATCCATGTTGGCGAATCATAGCTGATCAAGACCCTGTCCCACCTCTCCATTGGTACCCCCAGTAACAGGCCTATCCTGGCTAACAGGGCAGGGATCGTCATAATTCCTATGGTGGCGGAATCTGCTAAGAAATTATTGCATTCCTTTCTCTCTCTCTCTCTAAGTAATCTGAAATTGGGATTTCGACTTCCAGAACAGAACATGAAGAGAAAAGAGCGCATTCAGATGCTGTACTTAGTCCCAGCTTTAAAAATAATTTTAGAGTTCCAGGATTTCAATGCAGGCAGAGTTTGTTAAACCAGAAGCAATTAACACTAGCTTAATGAGAGAACAATTTCTACAATCTTCTCAGGCCCATTCTAATGGCAGGACGATTCTACACTTGTGCCTTGAAGACACAGCTTAAGATGGGAAGATTTTTAAGTCTC
Organism: Achatina immaculata; assembly: GCA_009760885.1. Classification (NCBI taxonomy): domain Eukaryota; kingdom Metazoa; phylum Mollusca; class Gastropoda; order Stylommatophora; family Achatinidae; genus Lissachatina; species Lissachatina immaculata. Next base: position 46,548,720 of record CM019717.1, on the reverse strand, counting down.
AAAGCCAGTGGTTCGTAACCTCAGATTGTGACCTAGATTTTGGTTATGGGGACTCTTTAAAAAGATCCCAAGAGGATATTATTTTAAATGTTAGCAAAAAAAAAAAAAAGGAAACAAAATAGAATTTTAGAGAAATCCTAGCACTTTACGTCTTGAAATCTAAATATTGAAATAATGACAACAGCAGCTACATCCGTTACTTTTCATTTAAATAACTTTTGATGAATTCTAATATTTGTTATACTCTTTTTCGTGATTCGAGGCTCATGCACCATTGTTGATTTAAGGTTACGCTGACACATGCTCAGAAATCGCTGGTCCCCGCCGTCGATTCCGAATGTGGGATTAAGCTAGAGATTACTATGGAAGTCCGAGCAACAAATGCTGTCTTTATTTTCATTTGCATATATCACAAAGAGTCCAGTTCTGAAAATGTGAATATCCTGAATGTTTTTAATTTAAAACAAAGCAGCGGATAGGATGTAAGACGGCCTCTGAAAATTATCAGCGGCTTTAGGGTACCGCCAAGTAAAAAAGTTGGGAATCGCTGCTTTTAACAATTTATAGCAAGATAGAAACAGTATTTTAGCTTCCATTTCATCCATGCCCGAAGAAGCAAAATGCAGATGACATTTTCTTTGCCTGAAATGGAGCTTCAAGTAGAATGGATCATAAGGAATCTGGGAAAAAAATGGTCAATTTTAAAATCATTAATATCAGAGGAACGTAATTCATGTTTCTGAGATATAAAAAAAACTAGTTCTCTTGGCATTGATTGTCTTTTAGGATGACTTTTCTTGTTCAAATTTGAATGAGGATTCGGGATCGTTTTGAATCTGCTTCTTCTTTCTTTCTTTCTTTCTTCAGTTTACATCTATACTAAATTGGAATCCTATCAAAAGATAAAATCTTAGTGTTTTATCCATGTTCTAGAGGTTGGCTCAATATCTGGGTCCTGTTGCGTAATCTTTAAAACTTGTGTCCCGAAATATGCATTTCACAGTTACTTTGGCTGTAGTTTTATATAGGAGACCGAAATCAGGAAAGATGACCCAGTGGTATGTCATGGCTGATTCTTAAATCAAAGCAAAAAATGAGAGAGAGAGAGAGAGAGCAAAATACCCAAGATCAGAATAGAGAAATAAAGCAGCCATACTTGCCTAAGTAGTTCCGGGTATCTCCTGTACTGATACAGTCAATGTTTTCAAAATTCACTGACGCTGTTCTGGTTATGTGAGACGAACACCTTCCCCTCTTCTTGCGTTCCCCCCCCCCCCCCTCTTTCTACAAAGTAGTGTGACAAATAACGAAATGAGCGTGACTGTCATTTCCCCAGTAGTGTGACAAATAGCGAAATGAGTGTGACTGTCATTTCCCCAGTAGTGTGACAAATAACGAAATGAGCGTGACTGTCATTTCCCCAGTAGTGTGACAAATAACGAAATGAGCGTGACTGTCATTTCCCCAGTAGTGTGACAAATTATATCTTTGTACCCGCTAAACTAGATCAAGTTTACTGTCTACATCCCTTTTTTGTTTTGTTTTAACCCATCGCTGTTTGTAATGATTTGGCAGAAAGCGTTTCGTCTCTCTATAGATGACTGGGTGCTCCTATAGTTAAAATGTGTTCAACCATATTAGCACTTAACAACTACAAGAAACAGAATACAATGTAAGAAGTTGTCGTAACACTGGTCATTCATTCATTTGCATGTCTTTTACGGAACTTTATCTCCCTAACAGCACTCCTGTAGGCCTTTCGGTTGTGAGCAAGATGGCCTGCTACTGATGCATCCATTTGCATATCATCATTGATGTCTTGTAGCCATCTTCGCCTTGGTCTTCTTCTCTTTCTCTTCCCCATTATGTACACTTCCAAGATGGTCTTCTCTAAATTATCATGACGTTTAATGTGTCCAAAATATTTAAGTTTTCTCTGTTTAATCCTCTTTACTAGCCAGCCTTCTTCAATATTAAGTTCTTGTAGTATGGATAGATTTGTTCTTTTTTTGTATCCATGATATTTGAAGAACTCTTCTGTAGGATTTACATTCAAAGCATTTATGTGTTTCTCAACTGAGGCATATGTTGCGATGGGAAAGATGTATGCCCTTAAAAATCTTATTTTTGTAGTTTTGTCTATTCCTCTCCACAGATTCTTTAGTTGTTTTACTTTCTGAAGAGCAATAGATGTCCTCATTTTAATTTCCCTCATTGTATCTCTATTATTAGTTAGTAGTGATCCAAAAGATTCAAAACTCTCCACTTCTTCCAATTTTTCCTCAATGATACATATATCAGCTGCCCTGTTTGTTTTGTCAGCTATAATCACTTTAGTGTTCTTTGCATTAGAGAGAGATTTTGCTCTTCGCTGTTCTTACGGACTGACATAATTAGTTTTTCCAGTCATTTTTTTGTGTTGTGGACAGTAATACTGTGTAATCAGTACATCTAATCTCTGGTATTTCATAACCTCCAATATTTATGGCATCGTAATATTCTTTGTCTATATCCTCTCTAACATTCTTCATTATATTTTCAGTATACAAGTTAAATAAGTAAGGCGACAATATACATCCCTGACGGACCTCTTGTTTATGTCAAACCAAGTTGTTGTTTCACCATATATTCTTACTGCTGCTTGTTGGTCTTGATACAGCAGTGATGTTAATTGTATCAAATATGCTGGAAGTCCCATTTTTTTATTTCCCACACTTTCTGGTGTTGTACACAATCAAGTGCCTTTGAGTAGTCTATAAAAGATAAATATAGATTCATATTAAACTCTCTGCATTTCTCTATTATTAATCTTATATTGAATATATGATGTCTCGAGATCCTCTTCCTTGCCTGAAACCAGCTTGGACCATATTGACTTCTTCTTCTATTTTCTGTCGAAGTCTAACCATTATGATTTTTAACAGAATTTTACTGGCATGACTAATCAGAGCAACAGTTCTGTAGTTTGTGCATAATTTCGGGTTACCCTTTTTTGGCAGTGGTATGAATACAGTTCTTTTCCATTCTTTTGCCCAAATTCCCGAATGCCATATCTATTTACACAGTGCATAATAGATTGTTGCACATTCCTTTCTTCCTGCTTTAATAAGTTCAGATGTTATTTCATCACATTCTAGTGGTTCTAAGGACTGCAAACGCGCCACAAACAGCCTCTGGCAGTCAAGTCCAGCTCCTGGCCTTCCCGTGGCAGAACTGTTTAAACTGACAGGAGAAGGGGCGAGGGCGAATATCTGGCGCCTGAAAACCAGTTACTTAGGGTAGATGAGAGGCACGTTTGGTAGCTCATCTGCCGCTGTTGGCGAGATCTTCAACTGCCGTGCGTGGAGCGGTGCTCCTCCTGGCCAATTAAGAAATTTGCAAATGAGGTTGCCGCGCAGCATCACTGCGGAAAAGGTGGTAGAAAGGATAAAGCGAAGCAAACAGTCAAATCACGGCACCTCTGGTCTGGAGGTCGGCCACGTCCTGAGTGCAGTCATATCGGGTGAAATGCATGAACCGGCTTGTCCCAGAGGTTAAGACACTGCTGGCGAGACTCTTCAAATGCCGCGCGTGGAGTGAAGCTCCTCCCGGTTAAGGAAGTAAATGCGGAAAAGAAATAAAGGTTGCTGTGCGGCGCCGATGGGAAAAGGTGGTGGAAAGTGAAGTTCAACCGGTATGTCCAGTAGTATCGCTACGAGAGCTATACCATGGCACCTCTGCTCTAGAGGCCGCCCATGTCCGAAATACACCTACACTGGTGAAATATGCCTAAACCGGCACACACCAGGGGTGGAACTTGATGGCTAGACATGTCATGCAACCTCCGCTCTAGAGGTCAGTAACGCCTGATAAACACCCATACTGGTGAATTTTGCCTAAACCGGCTCATACCAGGGGTGAATCTTGAAGGCTATGCATGTCACAGTACCTCTGCCCTAGAGGTCGGTCCCGTCCCAAACACGCCCATACTGGGATAATGCCTAAACCAGCTCAACCCAGGGGTAGAAGTCACTAGTGGCGAGGATTCGTCCTCCTGGACAAAAGCTCCATCCTGGTCACAACTAGGAAGGGTAGCGGCCACGACCGCAAAATGCTGAAGTCGGAGACACTGGACCAGGGAAGTCTAGATAGGCAACCACCTCTCACCCGGCGGGGATGTTTGCGTATCCTAATCACGCTGAGTTGTCCGGTGAGAAAGTCCAACCCTGGACTGGATGGGCAACCACCTCTCACCCGGCGGTGATACACGGGTATCTCAAAACACGTCGAGGTTTTCCGGTGAGAAAGTCCAACTCTGGCCTGGGTGGGCTACCGCCTCTCACCCAGCGGGGATGCACTGATATCCTAAACACGTCGAGGTCTTCCGGTGAGAAAGTCCAACTCTAGACTAAACTGGTGCAATGAAAACCACAGTGTCACGCAGTCCCGCTTCCGAGACCCACCAAGAATACAGGCTAAAGCACTGTGATACTCTGAACCCCTTGTGGTCCTCTCGTGGATCTCGTGCGGTCTATTTTGGACCACACAGGGGACCACGGGACCTAACGAGGACCACATGCGTGAATTCAGTAGGTTCACAGTGCGGTTTTTGGTGGTAGAAGTGAACGAAGAAGAAGAAGAAGAAGAAGATCACATTCTAGTGATTTACCATTTTTCAATTTCTTTATTGCCCATAAAACTTCTTCAATTGTCGGTTCGGGTTCTTTCTCCTCCAATAATAATTCACACTGTAGATTTCTGCTTTCACAGTCGGTTGTTTCATACATTCCTCTGCAATATTCCTTCCATCTTTCTAGAATTTCCTCTTTCTCTGTCAAGGTATTCCCCATCTCACCACAAATTACATTTAGCTTAGGTGTGACATTTCTCGTTAATGTCTTCATTGCTTTAAACATTTTACTCTTCCACACTTCTGATGTCCTTCTATTCTTTCACAACAATCTTGTATTTTCTTCGTACTTCTTTTGTTAAAGATTTAAATTCCTCTTTGTTGTTGTTTGTCACTTTCCACTGAGTCTTCATTTCTTTACGTTGTTTTATCTTTTCTAGTGTGCCTGCTGTAATCCATCCATTCTTTTGTGTTTCCTTTACTGGAACCATGTCTTTAGCGGTTGTTATTAAGATATTTCTGGCCTGCGTAGCCAATTCACCTGGTGTCATCTCCTCCTGTACAGCCATCAGGATTTCGAAACGGTTCTTCACTTCTATACTGTATTGTTCTGGAATTTTTGTAAGATCAAAGCGAGGTGATCTTGATCCCGTAACTGTCATTGATATCTGTCTCAAATATTCATTATGTTTTTGTAATGAGATTCGATTTACCTTCACTGCCAGTAAATCGCCTTCATCGATTTCTACGAGGATTTAGTTTCTTCTAGCGAAGTTACAGCTTTCGTCAGATATACTGAGTTTGTTCGAGCACTACCCTTCCATGTGCTAGATCTCTTAGGCTGTAAAGTCCTGATCTGGTATGTTATGGAATCTGCCAGACACACAGATTTCATTAACTTGATAAACCGAAAGTACTGATAGCCTGCCTGTTTTAAATTTCTTAGTGTATAAAATATGGATTACTTGTGTTACATGTCACACTCCAAGTACGAGAGTTCTTAATGAACTTCGAACCCCCTCCCCCCTTTTTTTTCGGCCTGCTGTTCCAGATATCAGCAATGTCCCTTCGTCATGAGACTGAATACTGGACCAGTAATATACAATTTTCCCTCTCATTCACCAGCAGTCCACACGTTCAAGTCCATGCAGCTCGTCCTGTCCGCTTCATCTTCTACTACTACTACTACTACTACTACTACTACTACTACTACTACTACTACTACTACTACTACTACTACTACTACTACTACTACTACTACTACTACTACTACTACTACTACTACTACTACTACTACTACTACTACTACTTCTTCTTCTTCTTCTTCTTCTTCCTCCTCCTCCTCCTCCTCCTCAGCGTTCGAGGAATGTAGGTCATGTTAAATCTGCGTCCCTGTCGCCCTGACGAAGTTCGTCGCCTTCTCTATGTTTGAGTGTCCTCGGCTCACGATAGAAATCTAACAGAGAAAACTAGTTTGGCTGTGTGTGCCACCGATGTCATTTCATTCATTAGGCCATTGTGACAGAGCAGTAGCGCAATTAATTTGGACAGTAAATCAGAACTAGTCAAAATTGTTCCTACTTGCTGGGGGGAAGGGTCCTAGGAACAGACTTGGTGTTATTTCAGCTTGACCAGCGGATCTCGACGTGTTCCCTATGGCTGTTGAGCCTATAAAGAAGTCTGCTGCTGCTTGACCCTGCAGAAAAGGCCGCAGAGAAGCCTACTATAAAAGTCCATAGAGTAGCCTGGTACGTGATCCTGCAGGAAAGCCTGCCGCGTGGAACCGCAGAAAAGCCTGCCACGTGACTATGTTCGCACAGAGAAGCCTGCTCCATGAGTACTCCCGAAAATCACCCACGAATCACTGTAACCTTGGTCTCACTCCACTGCGATCCTGTCTCATCATTATGGAGTGCGACCGACCACAAAGGAGTTGCGGTAAAGTAAACAGCAACATTCTAAGAAACAAAATCCCATCCTATTCGTTATACATAAGCAAATTATATGCCTTTCAAGCGGCTAAGATAAAACCTCAACCTTGATTCATAGTTCTACCAAAATAAACAAAACAACAACAACAAAACCGTTTTAATCAAGGAGACCAAATATTCATCCGTCACTTCCGCAGCGCTGGATGCGACGCTTCTCACAGTATATCCTTGACAGCTTTAGCTCTAACACCCCCACCAGTTTATCAAATCAAAGAGGCAGCGCCCACCTAGCAGTTGCTCTGTGCATCCTGAAGCAATCATTTCAACGTTAAAATGTCAGCCGAACAAAAAGTGAACAACCTCACTTCGCTTTCTTTCTTGCTAATTCAAAACAAAACAAAAAAGACACCGGAGTTGGGGGGGGGGGGAGGTTGTGGTTGCGGGGAGGGGGCAGCTTAAGCCACAATTTTCAACGCCCATTCGTCACGGATAAAAAAATGGGATTTCCTGTCCCTGGAATTGCTTTATTATTATTTTTATTATTCTTGGTTCTCTTTCAGCTCATTTTAGTTCTCCAAGTAGCTTGAGTTTCCTCACTTTCATGCTCACTTTCCCCGTTAGTTCATATTCGCAAATGCCTGTGTTGTTAACTTCTCCATATTTACTTCTTAATATTTCTATATTTGCTGAGCTGTGGCTCCAGTTAGTCTATATTTACTTCTTAATAATTCTATATTTTCTGAGCTGCGTATCCAGTTAGTCTATATTTACTTCTTAATCTTTCTACATTTTCTGAGCTGCGGCTCCAGTTAGTCTATATTTACTTCTAACATTTCTACATTTTCTTAGCTGTGGATCCAGTTAGTCTATATTTACTTCTAACATTTCTACATTTTCTTAGCTGTGGCTCCAGTTAGTCTATATTTACTTCTTAATATTTCTACATTTGCTGAGCTGCGGATCAAGTTAGTTTATATTTACTTCTAACATTTCTACATTTTCTGAGCTGTGGATCCAGTTAGTCTATATTTACTTCTAACATTTCTACATTTTCTTAGCTGTGGCTCCAGTTAGTCTATATTTACTTCTTAATATTTCTACATTTGCTGAGCTGCGGATCCAGTTAGTCTATATTTACTTCTAACATTTCTACATTTGCTGAGCTGCGGATCCAGTTAGTTTATATTTAAACATTTCTACATTTGCCGAGCAGCGGATCCAGTTAGTTTATATTTACTGAGCTGTCCTGGAGGCTTTCTAAGTAGCCGGTGTCGTTACTGGTGCTGTTTTCCATTAACTCTTTGAGTGCCCCTATTTTTTTATTTTCTCTAATTAGTTCAACGAATGGCAAGCAAGAATGATTCACTGACGCTTCAATTCAAAGATCTCCACCACAGCATCACCTGCAATGACCATAGATTCTGCAGTCATTGACATATTGTTAACATCATTAATGAGGAAATCAGATAACTAGCTTAAAACGTATGGAACTTTTTTCGCTTTTACCGTCTGATTACAGTACTAGGAGAAAAAAGCACCTTCTTCACGATAAGGGTAAGGACAGCGAGGAAAGAAGGAAAGCAGATATAAAAATGTTAGTGTTATAACACATTTACTAACAGACTCCTCCAACCTTCCTTAGCCGACTTGAAAACACCTCATGTAGCATCAGTGTGCTGCGGTACATGGTACGACAGTATGGTGATTCTCAAAGGTAGAGGTTAGCTAAGCCAGTGTGACATTTAAAAGCTGGGGTTTAACAGTTATGTTCCGTAGATTTCGTAACTAAGAGTGACAATTTTATTCCTTTTTTTTTAACGGGAAACGAGCGCGGGAAACCAGCGCGGGAAAAGCAGCGCGGGAAACGAGCGCGGGAGAAAGGGGATCTCGGGATGGCCTGGGCACAGTTGGGTATAAAGACCAGGCAGGATTGGGAGAGGAGAGAACGATACCTTGATAAGTCCAGAGTAGAATGTAGTTTAGTGTAGGGACCTAGCTTGTGTTTGTAGTGTCGTCAGTAAGTAGTTGTTAGTTTGGATAGCGTGTCTAGATTGTGGTAGGATGCCCACATGGCGCTGAATATTACACGCCGGGAGTCATATTTGTTGTCGTGCTGCAGTAACGTAATGTCAAGTTATTGGATTTGTCACTGCCTTTGTTTCAACTCATCGTCATCGCCATCTTGTCGCCATTTTGCATCAATAAAGCCATTCTGATCTATGAAGCTGTTGCTTGTGTTTGCCACTGAGCGAAAGACGTTCCTGGGAGAGAGGGAGAGAGTCTGTCAGCGAATAGCAAAGAGATACCACCAGACTATAGATACCACCAGACTACAAATATAAATACCACCAGATTACAGATATCAGGCATAAATAGGTAGATAGTAGTGCAGTGTGTAACTTAATCTATGAATTCTACAAATGTGAAAGTGTTTACCAAAATGGTACCTACTACCATAAAAGGACACTTATCTTATATCTTATCTTATATCCTTCCCGTGCCGTTAAACGTCACATAGGGCTCGCAAAGTAGTTCGCCAATTTTTCCTGTCTTCGGCGAGTCTTTCAACCTCATCAAAGGATTTTATGCCTGTTAATTTGGCCTCTCTTAATAATGTCCTCTTCAGAGTTTCACGTGGTCTGCCTCTTTTTCTTCGGCCTGTTGTGTTCCACTTGATAGCTTGTTTTGGATTCTCTGATCATTTCTTCTCATCAAGTGACCAACGTATGTCCATCTCCTTTTCCTGATCACCCATGAGACTGGTTGTTGTTCAGTCATCTGTCTTATCTCTGCATTGTTCTTGAATTCATTCCACTTGATGCCGAGTATTTTCCTTAGGCATTTGTTTTCAAAAGAGTCTAATTTCTTTTCTATTTCTTTAGTTGTTTTCCAGCTTTCGCATGCATAAATGAGGGTGGATATTACATTTGAATTGAATAGTCTTATCTTTGTTTTTGTGCTTATAACTTTTGAATTCCATATGTTCTCAAGATTCTTGAAGATTGATGCTGCTTTTGCAATTCTGATCCTAACTTCCTTTCTAGTGTCACCATTCTGGTCTATGTAGCTGCCAAGGTATGCAAATTGATTGACTTCTTCAATATCTGTCCCTTCTATGTGTGTTTTTCCATTTTGATTGAGAGGAATTTTCATTATTTTTGTTTTGTCCTTGTTAATTTCAAGTCCTATTTTGCTAGCCAGTGAAGATAGGCTATCTGTTTTTTCTTGCATGGAATTCACATTATTACTGATAAGAGTTATGTCATCAGCAAAATCAAGATCTTCTAGTTGGGTCCCATGTACCCAGTCAATACCTGTGTTACCTGTGCAGCATTTTGTCATTATGAAGTCTATTGTAATCCCAAAAAGTAAAGGAGGCAGTATACATTCTTGTTTCACGCCTGTTTCAATCTGGAACCATTCACTCATCCCTTCTTCTGTCTTGACTGCACAAACATATCCATTGTATAAGTCCTTAATGATGTTGACAGTTTTAGATGGTATTCCATATAGACATAAAAGGACACTAATAGTACTTTAATAGTTTGGTAATCTCTGCTTTACTGTGTAATGAGATTTTCGTGAATTCATCAATTTTATTTGATATTTCTGCTGCGTTTTTTTAAAAAAGATAGCCAAGTGTGTACAGCACCTTTCAGCAATATATTTCTCTGCCACCCAGGCCACACTTGGCTTTTGTTTCTAATCGCTTCTTCATGAACTGATCAACATTCTAACTTCACCTTCGTATAGTTCACACTCAACATGAACTGATCAACATTTAAACTTCACCTTCGTATAGTTCACACTCAACATGAACTGATCAACATTTAAACTTCACCTTCGTATACCTCACACTCAACATGAAATGTTCATGGGAAATGTCCCAGTACACGTTTTACGGCTGCAGCAATCAACCAGTCCCCTCCTGGCGAAGAAATAAAAAAAAATTCTGACCAAAATCATCTCACGATAAGCTGTTGAAGCTGCGACATACAGCCTGTATTACTGTCCAGACGCCATAGAACACCGATCGTAGATCGTGAATATTCTAGAGAATTTGTTTCGCTGTCCCGCAAGACGTCCCAAGAACCACTGGAAGGCCACTATCTTGTTGAACAGTTTACAAGGATAGGATGAATAGATGGCTGGTTAAAATGTTTTTGTAAATGCTCATATCATCTTCTGAAAGTTTCTCCTGGCGCTGTAACTAGCCAGTCTATTCTCACCACCGCTTCTGATGTCGCATCATCTTCCTGATCACGAGGCAAAGCTCTACAGAATTAGCTTTACCAAACCTACTGGCTCAGCTTAGCTTTACCAAACCTACTGGCTCAGCTTAACTTTACCAAATCTACTGGCTCAGCTTAGCTTTACCAAACCTACTGGCTCAGCTTAGCTTTACCAAACCTACTGGCTCAGCTTAGCTTTACTAAACCTACTGCATGAATGGATACTCGACATTTTATGTTGAGGAAAAGAAAACTGCCCCCGAAGAGGAAAACTATCTGTTTAAATGGCTAGGGACCAACAGTTACATTGCACATGCAGTTGTCAGGGGATGAAGAACAAGGCATTAGCCACAGCTAAGTACCGTGAAATAAAGTATTTAATCCGAGTCATATAGGACAAAAAATGACTAGAAGTACTTGTACTATCTCCCTGTAACTGCGTGCTGGTGTATTTTTGTAGACGATGCTGTGAAGGTGTTGAGGTACAGGATCGTATCGGCGTGGGGGCCGGTTATGGCAGCTATTTTTTTTTCAGTCCCGGAGTACAGCTAAAAAGCAGGGGGTGTGCAATGCTTCTTTAGCAGACTCCAGCACCATGGGGACTATGGCGATCCTTGACCCGCTAGCAAGGGTAGGCCCGTTACTAGGGGTACCAACGGAGAGGTGGGACAGGGTCTTGATCAGCTATGGTTGGCTAACCATGACGCTAGCATATCAGCTATGGATGGCTAACCATGACGCTAGCATATCAGCTATGGTTGGCTAACCATGACGCTAGCATATCAGCTATGGTTGGCTAACCATGACGCTAGCATATCAGTTATGGTTGGCTAACCATGACGCTAGCATATCAGCTATGGTTGGCTAACCATGACGCTAGCATATCAGCTATGGTTAGCTAACCATGACGCTAGCATATCAGCTATGGATGGCTAACCATGACGCTAGCATATCAGCTATGGATCGCTGACTGCCTAATCGGACAGCGTCTTCACACATAGAGACTGAAGTTGCAGTTTTCATCAGAGAGTACCAGTTCTAACATCTCCTCATCCATCCATTCATCCACATCCACTCTCACTCTTCACCGTCCATCATCTACATCCACTCTCACTCTTCACCGTCCATTCACCCACATCCACTCTCACTCTTCACCGTCCATCATCTACATCCACTCTCACTCTTCACCGTCCATTCATCCACATCCACTCTCACTCTTCACCGTCCATCATCTACATCCACTCTCACTCTTCACCGTCCATCATCTACATCCACTCTCACTCTTCACCGTCCATCATCCATATCCACTCTCATTCTTCACCGTCCATCATCCACACCCACTCTCACTCTTCAGGAATCGTAAATTACGGCTGTCCACTGGGCTTCATGATCACATAACCCGGCAGGCGTTAATAGCTACAGCGTCACTTAATACCACATCCTGGTTTAGTTATAATACCGACGTGGACGAGGCCAAAAAAGAAACGCCATTTTCATGATTAGTGCACATTTACAGCAGATAAACTGATTCTACATGCTTCAGAGGCAGATCTATGTTTGATACATTCTGTGTTTCATGTCTGTGATAAAATACTCCAGTACACGACAATAAAACATGCAATTATCCTTTCTTCTAATTCAAAGAATTTGAAACTACAAACAGAAATATACCGGAAAACATTTTTAAACGGACATGACAAATTTGGGTGCAAATAATGATCTGTTAAGAATCTTCCAAAGATTTCGTTTTTTCCCCCACAAAATAATTACAGCTTTTTCTTCCTTCTTCTTTAATTTCTTACATTTTGAAAGAACAGGACAAAAACTGTAGGTACACAAGATCAAAAATATGTATATACAATTGTTTGTATACACACCCAGATTCGACAAAATGAATATATGAATTAAAAATATGCATCAACAATAGGCACGTACATATCACGAACATGCGCATGCGAATAAGCAGTATGTATACACAGAATAAGCAGTATGTATACACAGAATAAGCAGTATGTATACACAGAATAAGCAGTATGTATACATAGAATAAGCAGTATGTATACACAGAATATGCAGTATGTATACACAGAATAAGCAGTATGTATACACAGAATAAGTAGTATCTATACACAGAATAAGCAGTATGTATACACAGAATAAGTAGTATGTATACACAGAATAAGCAGTATGTATACACAGAATAAGTAGTATGTATACACAGAATAAGCAGTATGTATACACAGAATAAGCAGTATGTATACACAGAATAAGCAGTATGTATACACAGAATAAGTAGTATGTATACACAGAATAAGTAGTATGTATACACATATATATATATATAATATCTGTACGCGATGTTAGTTGATTGTTACTTGATACAATGCCCATGTATCTGTGCCTTTACTGAATATATTCTGACTTAAGCGGGGAGGCGTGAAGACGATGACCATTTGGGCAATCAGTCAACCAGTGACCCAAACCAGATATCATCATCATCATCATCATCATTTGCCATGCCGACTGGCGTTGGTTATTATGCTTCTCCAGAGTACACGATCCTTCATGCAGGCCATCAGCTCAGTTGGTGATCTCCCCTCACACCATCCCGTCAGACTGTCCAGTAAAATTTCTCTTGGTCTTCCTCTTGAACTTCTTCCTTCTGTTTTTTATGTTGTTATAATATTTTCAATGCCCCCTCTTCTCATTGCATGTCCTATGAAAGTACATTGTCTCTCTGTTATTTATTTATTTTTTTTTTACAAGATTTTTTATCTCTCCAGCTCTTCTCATACATTCTTCATTAGTTATTTTTGCTGTCCAGGGGATTCGCAACATTCTTCTAATAAACCGCATTTCTGCTGCTTCCAATGATTTTTGTGCAGACCTGCCTATTGTCCATGATTCACTTTCATATAACAAGATAGGTTCAATATAGCATTTTAGGACTCGTTTTCTAACATTCATTGATACGGATGTGCTGGATAATATGTTTCTCATTCTCTGAAATGCAGTCTTTGCTTGGCCTATTCTGTTCCTAATTTCTGTTCTGCATTTCCCATCTGAAGTTATGACTGTTCCAAGGTATTTGAGTTTCTGCACCTGCTTTAGAATAGTTCCATTTAATTTTATACTGCATGTTGATGGATTCTGTTTCTTAGATATAACCATAGTCTATGTCTTTTTGATGTTCTAAGTAAGGCCTTTCTGTTCACTTTCTTTGGCGACTTTATCCAAGAGATTTTGCAGATCTTGTTGGTTCTCAGCTATCAGTACTGTGTCGTCAGCATACCGAAGGTTGTTAATATTGTATCCTCCAATTTTTATACCAGATATGCTGGAGAAAAATATGACGAATCATAGCTGACCAAGACCCTGTCCCACCTCTTCATTGATCCCCAAATAACAGATCTAGACCGGCTAACAGGGTAGGGATCGCTGTAGTCCCCATGGTGGAGGAGTCTGCTAAAAAAGATATGCACATCTTCTCCTTTTTATCTGCACTCAGGAGCTGAAAAAATAGCTGTCATGACCCTCTCCCAAACAGACACAATGCTGTGTTTCATCATCGTCACAGCATCGGCTGCAAAGAACACCAGCTCACAGTTCCGGGCAGACTGAAGAAGAAGAAGAAGAAGTAAAAATGTATCTTTGTTTCTTAAAGAGCTTCAGTAAAAATACTGGAAAATGTTCTTTCCGGTATAAGGAGCCCTTTACTTAAAAAAAACAACAAAAAGCAAACAATAACTTCATACAATATTAATTTTCTCCTCTCCCAGTTGATAAAAGTTGTGAAATGAGCATCAGTCTTAAACATTGGCACGGAGTTTGTGAAATATTCATATTATCTATGAAGGGATGCACTAACAGCAAGCTCCCTACTACTACTGACGTTACAAACTGACAGTCGTCATCACAGAGATCTTGCTATGACTCGAGCAGTCAGTTCAGGAAAATAGTTTTATAAATAGATTTATACTAGGCAGTCCTCGCCCAACACGGTAATGCATCTCGTCTTGAGTAATTTACATCCAAGTGTGAACGCCTATGGAGTGAAATTACTCTTAGAAATGCCACTGGCAGACAAAGGTAGGAGGCTTTCATTTATTACTTACTTTAGGTTAACTCTCACTTGCAGGATCTTTTGTTTTGTTTTGTTCCCTTTCAGAAAGACCGACTGTTGCTCAAAGGAAAGAAATACAATATTTGGTAATATAGACAAAACCTGATAGTCCATAAGAAACACAGGTAGAAGTCACGGGGGAGAACTGTGACTCTTTACTCTATACTTTTAAACTCGGGGGAGCAGTTCTCAGATTTTCTATATTAGGCGGTTAAAATAATCAAATTTACACATCAACAACAGAACATGTAGTAACAACAGAACATGTAGTAACAACAGAACATGTAGTAACAACAGAACATGTAATAACAGCAAAACATGCAGTGGCGACAAAATATATAGTAAAAAGAGAACATGCAGAAAAAAATACTTACAACAGAACATCTAGTAACAACAGAATATGCAGTAACAACAGAACATGTAGTAACAACAGCAAAACAACAACACATAAATGGAAATATTACAACTTCATTATCACTGTGTTTAGGACCAATGCTTTTGAATGCCCACACTACGCCAGCCTGATTAAACCTCTTGTCCGAAACTTCATAGCAACAGAAACAAAAAAATTACGAGTCAAGACATCAGAAAGTTAATGACAGCACCATTTCCTGACATTACGCGAAGAAATAAAAATAAAATCTTATAACCGCGTGTTTACATTGCACTCATTTACACCGGCATAACTTCCGATTCTGGGCGAAAGAGCTAATCTCTCGTGTTCATCGAACCAAACGAAACTGAGCTTACACTAAGAGAATATCAGACTTCAGCACAAAAAATGGATGCATTTAGATGAAGACTGATGCATTATGCCACTGCAGGGCAGTTCTGAGGAACCATTAATCTTACTACTTTTTCCCAATATTCTTATGTGTTTGCTTATCACTGATGTGAATTTATATTTTCTCTCCTCTTTTCCCTTTCTTTATTCTGTACGTTGTACGAGGGGAAGTCACTAAGTAACTCGCAAATTGAAATATTTTATCAGTGGCAGTTATCAGGTAGTATTTAAATATATCCGTAGATAGTACCATCATCCAACTTTATAATAGTTGTATGTAGGGGGCGCTGGGAGTTAACGTGCGCATGCACAAAGCAATAAAAAAATGGCTACCCAACTGTTAGTGTGTACCAAAGAAGAACAGAGAAATGTAGTGCGATTTTTGTGGGCTACAGGACATTCAGTTGAGGATATTCATAAGGAAATTATTACAGTTTATGCTGAAAAGTTTTTATTACGTAAAGCGGTCTATAATTTGGTAAAAGAATTTTCTCAGAGACGCACCGAAATTGTTGACAAAGTCCGACTTTTCCGTCCTGTTCAGATTGCAACAGAAGCGACAGTGCAACGTGTGAATGAGATTATCAGAGCTGATAGACAAGTAACGATAGACAGTGTAGCAAGTGCAGTTGGATGTTCACATGGCTTAGCGTACAGAATAATGCACGAGCAACTGAATTTTCGAAGAAAACGTCCTGGTCTGCTGACTAGAGGTGTGCTTCTCCTTCATGACAATGCCAGAACACATACGGCTCGGTTAACCCAAGAGAAAATTAGTCAGTTGGGTTGGGAAGTTCTTTAACATCCACCCTATAGTCCTGACTTAGCTCCAAGTGATTTTCACCTGTTTGGTCCATTGAAAAATCACCTTGGCGGGAGAAGATTCTCGAGTGACGAAAAAGTGGAAACAGAAGTAAAAAAAAATGGTTCAAAAATCGGACTCCCGACTTTTACGCCATGGGTATTGCATCACTGATTACACGATGGGACAAATGTATCAATGTTGGTGGCGATTACGTTGAGAAATAGGGGAATAATGGAGGCTAAAAAATTTAAAGTTTTCAAATTACTGTCGCATTTACTCTTTTTTTTTAACAACAGGCATTTGCGAGTTACTTAGTGACTTCCCCTCGTATGTATGATTAAGGTGTAAACTGAAGCGTAGCAACCGCATGTTCGGTAATTAATAAAGCTGTTTCTACTGTTGTTTTAAGCACTCCTAAACAGTCTTGACAGTATTCTTATCAATCTTTTTCTACATTATGTCACAGATTTCTTTAAATAACCCAGTTTTGGGCCCTGCAGTTCTGCATCAACAATTTTTTTTTTATTAGCAAGTCCCTGAAACAAATTTCATCATTAATTAATTAGGTACAAGAAGAACAAAAATCATATTGTTGTTAGCTTTAGGTACAAGAAGAACAAAAATCATATTGTTGCTAGCTTTAGGTACAAGAAGAACAAAAATCATATTGTTGCTAGCTTTAAGTACAAGGAGAACAAAAATCATATTGTTGCTAGTTTAGGTACAAGAAGAACAAAAATCATATTGTTGCTAACTTTAGGTACAAGAAGAACAAAATCATATTGCTGCTAGCTTTAGGTACAAGAAGAACAAAAATCATATTGCTGCTAGCTTTAGGTACAAGAAGAACAAAAGTCATATTGTTGCTAGCTTTAGGTACAAGAAGAACAAAAATCATACTGTTGCTAGCTTTAGGTAAAAGAAGAACAAAAATCATATTGTTGCTAGCTTTAGGTACAAGAAGAACACAAAATCATATTGTTGCTAGCTTTAAGTACAAGAAGAACACAAAATCATATTGTTGCTAGCTTAGGTACAAGAAGAACAAAAAATCATATTGTTGCTAGCTGTTTTTTCTATGTACATTTCACATAACATTCGCAGTGTGCAGACGGTGAGTATATAAACATTAAAACGAAAGAAAAATACATCATTTGCGCTGTATGAAATCAATTAATGTGATTTCATAGGAAGTCTCCATTAAAAAAAAATGGACAGGAAACGCTGGAAGCACTACCAGCAACCTGGTCCAATCGAGACATTAAACTGTACTCAGAATGTTAATTAAAGCATTGGAAATATCTGATCTGAAAACCCGCAGTAAATCCAGAGCTTACCCAGAGTGCCACAAACATGGGCAGATTTTTATCGGAGAAAATTTTAGTGCCTGCTTTCGAAGCTTTTTAGATAAGAGTAGATAAATAGACCACTACTTCCTGTATACCATTCTGTCCACGTGAAATTACTCTTCCTCTTCTTCTTCTTGCAAAAGAAAAATAAAGCTTTAACAGTAATATATAATTTCAACTTTCAGAAAGATAGAGGAGATAAATAGAGTAGTGGTCTATTTATCTACTCTATCTTTCTCTTTAGCCAAAGAAAACTATGGGAGGAGCAGACAACTGTTATCTGTAAGAGAGAAGCGATGACCTGCAGTGATCGGACGTAATTCAAATGTTAATCACTTCTCCGCGTCTCGGCAACTTTCAATATCACAGAGTTCAGTAATCGAAACCTTGATTACCACCCGCTCTTAAGCTTCGGTGCTTTTCAATACTTCAATCCCAGAATGCTTGAAATCAATAGCCTTTGGTTCAGAAATTGTCTCGAAGGATGTTTGGATACTCAAGTCATCAGTGTTATGTTTGGCCGGGAGGAAAATATTGGATGAATTTAGGTTATTATCTGTGCTTCGTTCAGTCGTTGCAGCATATTTCAAGCTGTATTTTATGGCTTAAGTGCTTGTGCGAGTTCGGCCAATCTTTTCTGAAATTTTAAATTATATATTATTGTTAAAGCTTTGTTTTTCTTTTGCAAGAAGAGGACGAAAAAGAAGAAGAAGAAGATGATGATGATAATGATGGTGATGATGATGAGAAGGAGTAGGAGGGGGAAGAAAAAAGTATTAACACAAGGCCTCATTTTAGACCCAAAAATTTCTTAACACACGGGCCTCATTTTAACCAAATCACAGAATTTCACTTAATGTAATTCAGCTCAGACTGTGAAGATTTTGTAGCAAAGACACCGGCTTTTACTGACGTTAGTTCGTTCTGGAAGACTCTCACACACTGATTTGTTTCACTTCTTTCATTCCTGCTTCACATTTTTCGTTTTCTTTAATCACTCACCATTTGAACTAATTGCCCATCTCAACAGATGACACAAGTAATCATTCAGTTTTCTAAAAATAAATCTCTTTTAAGTTCCTACCTTCTCCCACTGGAATAACACTAGTGAAGAGGGGTATACAATTACAAAGCATACCATGCAACGATCAGACATGGCTGTAAAATCTCGCAGTCAGCGCACTGAGCTGGGACTCTAACAGATTCAACAACTTTCACATTACTGATACTTCTATAAAACATACATACATTTTGAAGGGAAAAATACATATTCAGATAAAATTGTTTGGAAAATATCCCAACGCTGGAAAATATATCACAAGTTTAGACCTAACCGGAACTGATGGTTTTTGTATACATCATGAAAATGAAGTTTATGTTTATTTTTTTAAAGACGTGGGTTAATTTACTCGTTCATTTTAGTGTAACTAAACTGTGCTTATTTATAGGCTACATCTTACTGTTGCGAAATGACATATAGATAGATAGATAGATAGATAGATAGATAGATAGATAGATAGATAGATAGATAGATAGATAGATAGATAGATAGATAGATAGATAAGAACAGCCAGATAGAAATGTAACATCAGATAAAACAGCGCGATAAATGGTAAAATTCTCCCGTTAACGAAAAGTGACAAGACAACCCAAGACTCGATTAATTAATTTTTTTTTAAAACTTACATAAATTTCATCAAAAACAGCCATTCATTTTTGGCCGATGGTGACAAGCGCGAGACGAATAATGAAGCCTCTTTATGCTGGCAAGGGTGACATGGATACAATAAATCAAAATCTCGCATGTCCGGTGTGAAATCTGGCTAATGAAGTAGCCAGAAAAAAAAACGGGCACCTGCCTTGTTGGCTGATATTTCTTTTTGGAAATCTTTAACACTTTCCACAGATAATGTGTACTGTATATATTTTCTCATTACAGATCCGTAGCTTGAGTGCTTATTAACGTCTTTATCATACAAACCCTTCAAGTTTCCCGAACTGTCTTCTTCATCTCTTAGAATGAAATGGAAGACAAGACCAGAAATATTCAGAAAGAAATGTAATCCCGTGTGAGTTCTCGAGAGAAAGGCAAGTGAACGTATAAGGATGGATAGCAATCATAACCAGTGTTGGCAGAACAACAAGAGGAAACCGATTTGTCACTCTTACGGTGGTCTGAAGGAATTCCAGACAAGAAGAAGTGGCAAATTTCCCCCTGTACAAGATGATGTGTTCTACTGGCAGACAAATAATTAAAATATCGTATTTTATTGTAGCAGGTTTCATTTTGCTTGCTTGGAGTTCTACTTTGTGTATTATTTCTGTTCAGATAAAAGCCACTGAGTATGAATTTGTGTTTGCTGTATTTCAGTGTTTAATTATTTATCTTTCCATTTGCAAAATTTGTCTTATCAAGTCATGTTGTGGGAATAACTGCAGCCGTCATTTCTGAGGTGTTTTCGTGCATGTATCTGAAGTATTTAGCATCATTTCAACACATTTTCCGTTATTCCAGTGATGATCGCGAAACTGGCAACATTTTTCTAAGAAATGATACAATATCTTGAGCGAGAGACAGCCTTAAATATACGACAGCAGTGGGACTACATTTTTCAGCAACGTGATCACTGCGACTGTGCTGACTGCTTGGTGAACAGCATTCATAGTGAGGGAAAAAATAACAAACTGTAATGTTTAAGCACAGAAATGATGTATGTAATGTGGCCTTCCTATGAAGGTGTGATATTGTTATTTTTCAAGGTACTTTAGGCTTCTTGCATGGACTAAAAAGTCGTGAAATTCTTCGAAGCGTTTCACAATTTTTTAATGTCAATGTTTACTTTATTACCCAACATCCGTGCAGTAAGTTGCGACGTGAAGTAACTCGTATTTATGTGAGTTATAAATGTTATCGTGACTGTCCTACTCCATGGAATTAATGCTACACTGAGCCTGTCCTACTCCATGGAATTGATACTACCCTGAGCCTGTCCTACTCCGTTGAATTGAGTCAAGGACAATAAATAGATTGACGCAAAGATTACTAGAAGCAACAAATGTGTCATTTCTTGAAAAAAAAAGTTAAGTGTACCATGAACAACAAAGATAACAAAAAGGGAATGTCTAAGAAAAGCAGATGTAGAAAGGAACGTAATTAAATGTATAAAAACGACAGTCATCATTCACTGTAGATATAATGAGAATGGAAGGGCTTGAAAACAGCATAACAACAGGAAAGATAAATGGAAAGAGAGGCAGAGGAAAACGAATAGAAAAAAAATCAATGAAGTTTAAAATGATGGCATAACGAAAAGCCACTAACTGATCAGATCAGAATAGGTCTAGGCTGTTATCTCTCTCCATCTCGCTCGATCCTCTATGTCTCGAATCAAGTCGATCGCTGTTTTTCCTGCCAAACCATGCACAGTCCATCCAGGCATCTCTGTCTTCTCCGCCCTCTCTGTCTTTTGCCATTTGTCTTTCCACTTTAGTAATATCAAGGAACAAGATCTGTGGCGAAGTATAACCGCCAACGCTTGTTAGCAACAGCATTGAATGATGATCGTATGAAAAACTGCTACATAATGTACACAAAGCTGATTTATTCTGTCTTAAATGACATGCAACGATTGCATCAGCTACTGCTCTTTTATCAAGCCCAGCCACAACATCTCGGCTGACATATCCTACATGTAAGACACATTCCTAGTTGAAGTACAGTCTGAAAATCAGGGCAGAGAACTACGTGTTCCCCGTAGTGGTGGAGTCTGCTGAGAAGCTCCTGAAAGTAAGAATAGCAACCGTAGCCTTTTATCTTCATCCGATTATCTGTCTGTGGCTCAAGATTTCCGTTACTGGGATTAGAAGGCGAAGAACGACAAATCGTACTGTCATTGAGATCGTACAATAGCATATCTTATCTCCCCAGTGAGACCGTACAATAGTATATCTTATCTCCCCAGTGAGATCGTACAATATTATATCTTATCTCCCCAGTGAGACCGTACAATAGCATATCTTATCTCCCCAGTGAGCTCGTACAATAGTATATCTTATCTCCCCAGTGAGACCGTACAATAGCATATCTTATCTCCCCAGTGAGACCGTACAATAGTATATCTTATCTCCCCAGTGAGACCGTACAATAGTATATCTTATCTCCCCAGTGAGACCGTACAATAGTATATCTTATCTCCCCAGTGAGACCGTACAATAGCATATCTTATCTCCCCAGTGAGACCGTACAATAGTATATCTTATCTCCTCAGTGAGACCGTATAACATATCCCATCTCCCCAGTGAGACCGTACAACAGTATATCTTATCTCCCCAGTGAAACCGTACAATAGAATATCCCATCTCCCCAGTGAGACCGTATAACATATCCTATCACCTCAGTGAGACCGTGCAGTAACATATCCCATCTCATCTAAAGCAACCGCTGAACCTGATAATGGATCATAAAGTTGGTCAGGTAATCTTCTGATGTTCCCGAGTTGTACTGTCTACCAAGCTTCCAAAAATGTGGCCACGATTTGCAACTATTTGTTTCTTGTTCTAAGTAATTTTGTAGATCATCGCGTAGTTTAGCTGGCCTTGTATATGGCAGGGTACTTGTCTGCGTCCCTCTTTTTTTTAATGTTATCCTCAAATGTGATTGTTAGCTTGCATATCTGTGCTTTATTTAGTCATACAGATAATCCTTAGCTTGCATATCTGTGCTTTATTTAGCCATACAGATAACTGTTAGCTTACATATCTGTGCTTTATTCAGTCATGCAGATAACTGTTAGCTTACATATCTGTGCTTTATTTAGTCATACAGATAACTGTTAGCTTACATATCTGTGCTTTATTCAGTCATGCAGATAACCATAAGACAATTTATTTATCTGTGCTTTACTTAGTCGTGTGAATAATTATATGTTTAAGATTATGCCCAGTCTAAACTGGAAATGAAGCAAAAACACCGAACAGCATTTTATGAGGTGAACAAAATTGTACAATTTGCTAAAGTGAATGAAAACAAAATATTTTGCTTGGCTTATAAAGAGATGTTGCAAAAGTAGATTTAAAAAAGGAAAAAAAAAACTGAGTTTGGTAAATGGTAAAGTATGTAAAGAGAATGCGTTGGAACTCATATGTCCTCAAATTCATTATCATCATCATCATGTGCCGTGCCGACTGGCGTTGGCTATTATGCTTCTCCAGAGTACACGATCCTTCATGCAGGCCATCAGTTCAGTTGGTGATCTCCTCTCACACCATCCCGTCAGACTGTCCAGTATCATTTCTCTTGGTTTTCCTCTTGATCTTCTTCCTTCTATTTTTCCTGTTGTTATAATATTTTCAATGCCACCTCTTCTCATTGCATGTCCTATGAAAGTACATTGTTTCTCTGTTATCTTTTTGACAAGGTTTTTTGTCTCTCCAGCTCTTCTCATACATTCTTCATTAGTTATTTTTGCTGTCCAGGGGATTCGCAACATTCTTCTAATAAAACACATTTCTGCTGCTTCCAATGATTTGTGTGCAGTCTTGCCAATTGTCCACGATTCACTTCCATATAACAAGATAGGTTCAATATAGCATTTTAGGACTCGTACAATGATGATCAAATTGCATTACTCTTTTTTGTCACGACCTGCTAGATGGAGCAAAGGCCAAACAAGCTTTGAGCGTGTGTATGTATGTGTGTGTGTGTGGGGGGGGGGGGATGGCGGCGTGTGTAACGTGTGTGTGGTGGTGGTGACAGAAATTATGATCCTTGTAAACTTAAATCCCCAGAGGCGACTGAACAAGTAAATAGGGACAACAATCTAAAACGTCTGTGCCCGGTAGTATCTGCATGCCGTAGGGGGGTGGGGGGTGAATTGTTAGTACCTTCACATTTCCAGGCCAATACAGCATTTGAGGTAGGGATGTCAGCAGAAATGTGGTTTATTAGAAGAATGTTGCGAATCCCATGGACAGCAAAACTAACTAATGAAGAATGTATGAGAAGAGCTGGAGAGACAAAAAAACCTTGTCAGAAAGATAAGAGAGAGACAATGTACTTTCATAGGACATGCAATGAGAAGAGGGGGCATTGAAAATATTATAACAACAGGAAAAAAATAGAAGGAAGAAGATCAAGAGGAAGACCAAGAGAAATGATACTGGACAGTCTGACGGGATGGTGTGAGAGGAGATCACCAACTGAACTGATGGCCTGCATGAAGGATCGGGTACTCTGGAGAAGCATAAAAGCCAACGCCAGTCGGCACGACACCTGATGATGATGATAATGTCAGCATCTGTCCTCGCTGTCTTTGTTTTCCCAGGGAAATCCCAGGTACTCATTTTTTTTTAGAGTAGGTTGACCTTGGTGCCAATCGGTACCAAAAAAAAAAAAAAATCCGTTCGAGTGCGAAATCGAACCGAGTACCTTCTGATCGGCAGACGCGTGCACTAACCACAACACCAGGGCAACACCTAAGCAAAAACTACCAAATTATTTTTTTTAAAACCAAATTAAAATACAAGGGTTTATTATTCTCTGACAGCATCGGACTAATCATCTTTATACGAGGACTGGAAAGAAGAGTGATAACATCACCAAAGAGATGGCCACTTCTGAGTTGATTGACAACATAGCGTGAGTCGGCCACTTTTTAGAAGGAATGACTAGTGCTTGAGTGGGCCACTTTTTAGAAGGAACGACTAGTGCTTGAGTGGGCCACTTTTTAGAAGGAACGACTAGTGCTTGAGTGGGCCACTTTTTAGAAGGAACGACTAGTGCTTGAGTGGGCTAAGAGTTGCTGTGATGGATTTAACAAGTGTAGAAACTGACTGGGACACCTGCACCCAAACAAGCTGATCCCAGTTTTGAGTTACACAATAATTAGTGTATAAGTATATAACTATACACGAAGCTCCTCCGTCTTCGCCGCGTTTGTCAGGATAATTTGGACTTTATAGATCAGTCCAACAAGTTATTAGAATTTTTCCGTCATCGCCACTACCCAGAAAAGGTCCTTCCTGAAGCCTTCAACCGTATCCAACTAGTGAGCCGCAAAGAAGTATTCAGGAAAAAGCCTGTTACTCCATCTGACAGAGTTAAGTTAGTACTGCCTTTCCACCCGCATGGTCAGATGGTTAAGAAAATTCTTTATCGTCATCTGCCGATAATCCAACTCGACTCCGACACGCGCGACATTTTCTCTGATCCACCCCTATTGGCATACAAACGTGAGCCAAACCTTAAGGACATCCTCGTCCACAGCCACCTGAAGCAGAGCCTTACATATGTTGGCACCAGAAAATGTAACAGCCCCCGCTGCGTTACCTGCCCTGTAGTCTGGGAAACGAAAACAATCACCTTTTTCAAAACTATCCTCACCCTTCATGAGGGATTCACATGCGAGTCCCGTAATGTGATATATGTCATCGTTTGCAAAAGATGCAGGATAACATATATTGGTGAGACTGGCCTCAGATTAGGGGACCGCATGCAAAAACATCTGTACGACATCACCCAGCATGCTTCGAAACCAGTCTCAAATCATTTCAATGGCCCCAACTACAGAGGCAAATCTGACTCTCTGGTTACAGCCATCAAACAATGTCACGCAGATGACACAAGCCGCCTGGCACTTGAGAACCGCTGCATTCAAAATTATGGGACGCTGGAACCACATGGGTTAAACTCATTGTTTAGTTACACGTAACATTCTCTTCAATCATTATAGTACCTCTCCACTAAATCCACCCCTTCTTACTTTTCAAACTTCCTCACAGCATCACTCTGCAACCCCTCTTCCCCAATCATCTGTTTCAACTTCTCCTAGCTAGGTCAATATTGCATCAAACACTCTCTCTCCCTTCCCCGGTTCCCCATCCACCACCCCCAGTTACAACCCACCGACCACATGTCACAGGTCTCTATTTAAAGTCTCCACGTTCTACTAAATCCATTCCTGACACACACCGCCGGACAAGCCACACCTTACAATTTACAGCTAAGTACTCTTTAGAATTTTATTTTTATTTTTATTTATTTATTTATTTGTTTATTTATTGTTTATTTATTTATTATTACTATTATTTAAAAAATTATTTTAAATAGCATTCATGTGAATCCACACTTTATCTCCTCTCTCTACTTCTTCGTCCTGTATGTTTTTGTATGATTAAGGCTCACGCCGAAACGTCACAACTTTGTAATCGTTAAGTAATAAAGCTGCTCCTACTTTTTCCTGTTTTATACATTCCAGTTTTGAGTTGTCAGGACACGAGAAAGATTTTGACCGTGCTGGTGCAAGGATAAGCTGATGAAGCTGGAGGTAGTTCTTTTGTGTGATATCCTGCTTTTTTTTCTCCCCTCCAATGCATTCTAAAAATTTTCTTTAGAGTTTTTGCGAAGCAAATGTCATGTTTTCTTACCACTTGGGATATGTCTCGGCTTATTGTAATGGTTTAAGACTGAGATACAAAAGTATTGAATGTTTATGTCCCAGGTACAGAAAAGTGCAACAAAAACGAATGTTAAATGTCCGTAATAAGACACGAAATAGTAGAGGAAATAGACTGAAAATCACCCCCAGCGGAATATAAGACGAATGACTGGATGTGTCAGTGTTTTGATAAGGGACGCAACTATTCACTGGAATATGTTAGATTAATGTTCTTCACAAGTAACATCTTTATGTTTGATTCTGTCAGACCACGTTATTGCTATAAAATACAGTTATGTCCCTTCGTATCTCTGCTTTAAAAAAAGGGAAAAAAAGGGGGGGGGAGGGGGAGGGGGAAAGAAGATCTCATACTCTTTCAAGAAGTTCTTCATATGTTTATGGCCTGTATCTGTAGTTCTGTCTCTTGGATAAACTAGAAAGGTGGGGTTTCCCCACAAAGATTCCATATAAAAACCGAAGAGTTTAGTTTCATAAGTTGTTTCAATGGTGAATATATCAGGTGGTGCAGTTTTACGTGATATATTTCAGTGTAGAGAGAGAGAGAGAGAGAGAGGGAGGGAGGGAGAGAGAGAGAAGGAGAGAGAGAGCAACTTCCAGCTGTGCAAGTGAACTCGTTTTCAGTGTTCTCTTCTTTGCACACTTTTCAGACTCTGGAAGATTGTGTGCTTTGAAATATACTAATCAAAAAACAAGAAACGCAAACACTGCTGTAGTCGTATGGAACACCAAATTTCAAACTTGTATCAAAATTTTATTGAATGTTTTAATCTTGGCATGAAGAAACTTTAAGATGTTAACAATGAAACGATGTTTATTAAATTTGGTTTGGACTTTTATTCTTTGCTACTGAGGCCTCCCTTTCGGTAAGGTGTATGGCCTCCTCTGTCTTTATCAGAGAAGGATATCTCCTTGACATGGATCTGATTAGCCGTTAGATCTGTTGTGGGATGACTGCCCACTCTTCCCGCAGTGCAAGAGACAACTGTCGGAGATTGGTTGGCGCCATGTCTCGCTGGTGGACTTGTCCGTTGAGTTCATTCCATAAGTTCATGTCTGATGACATGGATGGCCACGGAATGATCTGGACGCTGTTGTCAGCGAGGAACTGGGTAGTGAGTTGTGCCACATGAAGTCGAGCGTTATCTTGCTGGAAAATCGACCCTGGTGCAGCCAGAAGTGTAAGGACGTGAAGACAAAGAATTTCAGCAGCGTATCGTTGGGCATTCATGAAGTTGATCGTCCCCCACACCATTACACCTCTACTACCATGTGAGGAACCTCATTCACGCAGTTTTTGGCGTAGCGCTCATGGACTCTGCAGTAAACTCTTCTCCGTCTTTCGTGTCGCTGGAGCAGAAAAAATGATTCATCACTAAATCAAACCCTTCTCCAGTCATTCGCAACGGTCCATTGACGATGCTGGTTCGCCCACTGCAGTCAGTTCTGGCGATGCCGATCCGTAAGAACAGGACCTCTGTAGGGTCTTCTACCCCAAAGACCAGCATCGTGCAGCCGGTTCCTGACCGTTTGATCTGAAATTCGACGAGCTGCTGTCATTGACTGGACTGTTGAGGACGCAGATGCAAATCGATTCCTGAGGTGACGCAGCCACATGAAGCGGTCTTCGGCAGGAGTTGAGACTATGGGTCTTCCACTGCGTGCTGAAATCGTCTCCAAATGCGACTAATGTTGCTTCTAACCACGTTAAATTGTCTGGCCACTAAACTTTGTGACTGTCCAGTCTGGAAACGCCCAATGATGAGGAATCGTTGTTCTGTAGTGAGCTGAGCCATACTTGCGCATTGAAATTTTAAATGAATTGATTCGAGGAGCGTCAGTCTTTTATAGGAATTCAATAACATGGTCAGTGAATTTTGTGTTCAGTAAGTTTCACAGGATTCTCGTGAACCTGTCATGAGTTATTGTCAAAAATGCTGTTTTGGCTAGTGTCGCTTTTCTGTGCTCATGAATCATCTGCTGAGTACAATTCAGGTCAGCACGTGAAGTTGATGTCCAAGTGAACGTTTCAGGGAATTTGCCCTTGTTTGATCAGAAAACTTCAGTTTAAATCGCAACATCGTATTTGTTGCGTTTCTCTTTCTGAACAGTATATAATACTAATTTCAGTGTTTTTTTTTTTCAATTTCATCCCCTTTCATTGTTCTTATTCCTGCTGTTTCTGAAACTGAAGCTGACACTTTGGTCTACCTTTAATTCAACTACTTTCAGCTCTTTCATTACTTCACTCATATAACGGTATACGGCAGTTTTTCTTTGTTTGTTTGTTTGTTTTTGCAAAAGTCTGTATATATCTATCAAGTGCCGAAACTACTGGCGTTGGCAATCATACGTAACTCTCCACAACTCTTTTATTTTGTGTTGTCTCTATAAGCTGTTCTGATGTCTCCGTTTCGTGCCATCTTGCCAGTCCATCCAGGATTTTCTCCCTTGGTCTACCTCGGGCTCTTTCCCCCACTAAAACGTTCCTATTACCAAGATGTGTTCTAATTTGCCTTTTCTTATGACATGCCCTATAAATTTATGTTGTCTTTTCCTGACTGTGTAGTTATTTATAAAACATGTAGATGTAGTCTATAATAACAATTGATGTTAAAACATGAGACCATTTCATATTATCTTTTCCTTCTTGCCAGTATATTACATTGCAGATGAGCTGAGAACTGCGGTTAAATTGGTTCTTGTAAAGTAGAGATAGCCAGGG
Organism: Achatina immaculata; assembly: GCA_009760885.1. Lineage (NCBI taxonomy): Eukaryota > Metazoa > Mollusca > Gastropoda > Stylommatophora > Achatinidae > Lissachatina > Lissachatina immaculata. The sequence goes on along the minus strand of CM019717.1, from coordinate 46,519,709 downwards.
CTGTATCTTACATCCTTCCCGTGCGTCACATAGAGGTCATATGGTAGTTCGCCAAGGTTTCCTGTTTTCAGCGAGCTTTTCGATCTCATCAGGGAATTTTATGCCTACTAATTTGGTCTCTCTTAACATTATCCTCTTTAGAGTTTCACGTGGTCGACCTTTTTTTTTCTTTCTTCGGCCTGCTGTGTTCCACTTGACAGCTTGTTTTGGGATTCTCTGACTGTTTCTTCTCATCACGTGACCGATATATGTTCATATCCTTTTTCTGATCACCCATGAGACAGGCTGTTGTTAGCTCATCTTCCTTATCTCTGCTTTGTTCTTGAATTCATTCCACTTTATACCGAGTATTTTCCTGTGGCATTGTTTTCAACAGAATCTATTTTGTTGTTTATTTCTTTAGTTGTTTTCCTGCGTTTGCATGATTAAATGAGGGTGGATGTTACATTTAAAATGAATAATCTTATCTTATGCTTTTCAATATGTCCTTCAACATCATTAAGGACTTCTACAATGGATATGTCTGTGCAGTCAAGACAGAAGAAGGAATGATTGAATGGTTTTAGATTGAAACAGGTGTGAAACAAAGATGTATACTGTCTCCTTTACTTTTTGGAATTACAATAGACTTCATAATGAGAAAATGCTGCACAGGTAACACAGGTATTGACTGGGTACATGGGACCCAGCTAGAAGATCTTGATTTTGCTGATGACATAACTCTTATCAGTAACAATGTGAATTCCATGCAAAAAAAACAGATAGCCTGTCTTCACTGGCTAGCAAAATAGGACTTGAAATTAACAAGGACAAAGCAAAAATAATGAAAATTCCCTTTAATCAAAATGGAAAAATACATATAGAAGGGACAGATATTGAAGATGTCAATCAATTTGCATACCTTGGCAGCTACATAGACCAGGATGGTGACACCAGAAAGCAAGTTAGAATTAGAATTGCAAAAGGAGCATCGACTTTCAAGAATCTTGAGAACATATGGAATTCAAAAGTTATAAGCACAAAAACCAAGTTAAGACTATTCAATTCAAATGTAATATCCACCCTCATTTATGCATGCGAAAGCTGGAAAACAACTAAAGAAATAGAAAAGAAATTAGACTCTTTTGAAAACAAATGCCTAAGGAAAATACTTGGCATCAAGTGGAACGAATTCAAGAACAATGCAGAGATAAGACAGATGACTGAACAACAACTAGTCTCATGGGTGATCAAGAAAAGGAGATGGACATATGTTGGTCACTTGATGAGAAGAAATGATCAGAGAATCCCAAAACAAGCTATCAATTGGAACACAACAGGCCAAATAAAAATAGGCAGACCGCGTGAAACTCTGAAGAGGACATTGCTAAGAGAGGCCAAATTAACAGGCATAAAACCCCTTGATGAGGTTGAAATACTCGCCGAAGACAGGAAAAATTGGCGAACTACTTTGTGAGCCCTATGTGACGTTTAACGGCACGGGAAGGATATAATATATATAAGAAGAATGTTATCTTGGTTTTTGTGCTTATAACTTCTAAGAGCCATGTGTTCTCAAAATTGTTGAAGGTCAATGCTTTTGCAATTCTAACTCTAACTTCCTTTCTGGTGTCACCATCCTGGTCTATGTAGCTGCCGAGGTATGCAAATTGGCGTACTTCTTCAACATCTGTTCCCTCTATGTATATTTTTCCTTCTTGATTAATAGAAAATTTCATTAAGGGGTGTACGGTACAATATAAAAAGGGACATGTATTACTTGGTTTACATCCCAGGTAAGAAGTTCACTGCCAGTTAAGTTACTGTTTTGTATTCTTTTATTGTTTCGTTAGTTTCGTCGATAAAGGCACACCACCAAAATATACTTTTTTTTTTAACTGTTTGCCATGGAGGCCTGGTTGGCTGAGTGGTTAGGCGCATGGTCTACTGATTCAAGTTTCAGTAGTGAAGATTTGTTTTTTAACTGGTACCACCACACTAAAAAGGCCCCGAGTTCCACTCAGCCTCTAAAATGGATATTAGAAAAATCTTTGAAAGGTAAGTGCAGCCAGGTGTGATACTGGCCACATCACGCTTTCATGTGTCGAAGGTCATGAAAATGCGGGCCTAACATTATGTACCCAATACGCCTTTATGGTATGATATCGGGGATTAAAAAAAACTGTTTTACATTTCTACGTGCTCATCTCCTTACATCTTGTACTATGCCTTCTCACATTCATTTCTCTCTCTCCTTCTCTCTCTCTCTCTCTCTCTGTAAAACTGCACAGTGCACCTCTGACTATCTCCACTCTATATTTAGCTGAAGAAGAAAACGCCACCGAGATCCCAGAATATATCAAGCTATAAATATAAATGACAAGAACCCCAGGTGAGATGGAATATATCAAGCTATAAATATAAATGACAAGAACCCCAGGTGAGATGTGAGGGCCGGTTGCACTTTCAGCAAAGCCGATAATAAACAGCGATACCTGTCATAAGGTACACTATATCTATTTTACCTGTGTGCGTCTGTCAATCTTACAGGATACAATAATGCACAAGGAACTGATATCCAAGCACAAAAGAATTCAGCCTTAGAACATTACATTCATAGCAACTGGAATGCATCTTTTGAGCCAGACAATCATGGGAAGGGTGGCGGGGGGAAGAGAGTGACCTTCTGGCATATGGTGAAAGAGGTGCATGGGGTATATGAGAACCACTGTACTAAATTAATTATGGCTTTTGTTAGTGTGGTTCATTTGTGTACGTTTATGTTTGAAAGATATATACATGATCTCTCTCTCTCCACTCTCTAAATCTCTCTCTCTCTCCGTTCTCTAAATCTCTCTCTCCACTCTCTAAATCTCTCTCTTTCCACTCTCTAAATCTCTCTCTTTCCACTCTCTAAATCTCTCTTAACTCTCTAAATCTCTCTCAACTCTCAAAATCTCTCTCAACTCCCTAAATATCTCTATAAATCTCATTCTACTCTCTAAATCTCTCTCCACTCTCTAAATATCTCTCCACTCTCTAAATATCTCTCTCCACTCTCTAAATCTCTCTCCACTCACTAAATCTCTCTCTCCACTCTCTAAATATCTCTCTCAACTCTCTAAATCTCTCTCCACTCTCTAAATCTCTCTCTCCCTCTCCACTCTCTAAATATCTCCCTCTCTCCAAATTTCTCTCTATCCACTCTCTCTTCACTCTCTCTCTCCACTCTCTAAATCTTTCTCTTCACTATCTCTCTCCACTCTCTAAATCTCTCTCTCTTCACTCTCTAAATCTCTCCCTCTCTCCACTCTCTAAACCTCTCTACACTCTCTAAATCTCTCTCTCCACTCTCTAAATCTCTCCCTCTCTCCACTCTCTAAATCTCTCCCTCTCTCCACTCTCTAAATCTCTATCTCTCTCCACTCTCTAAATCTCTATCTCTCTCCACTCTCTAAATCTCTATCTCTCTCCACTCTCTAAATCTCTCAAAGCAATTCTGATTTTCTCCTAAGAGCCCCAGGGACGGATTAGATGAAAATGGTCCTCTTGATCCGCCAGAATTACGCTGTACTTTATAACAGTTTCAAGCTCAATAAGTGGCCCATCGTTTATCTGAACCAACAAAAAAAAAAGAAAAAATCTATTTGTTCCGTTCGAGAAGGATCTCTCTCAGCCAGGGATGAAGTTTTGTTGTGTCCTAACGGCCCATTTAAGCAAAGTACGTTACCTTCGGTTCTCTCCTGTGTCACGTGGCGCTTACAGACATGTTGAAGCTTCTGACACAATAGACCAGGTGATGTTTTTTTCTATTCCAAGCACTACAGATTAGGTCACTCTAAAATAATTAGTTCATGATACCAAGAATGAACTTACATATGGAAGAATGGCGTTAACATTGAGAAAAGAGATGTTTGGTTTTTTGTTTGCTTTCCTGAGTACTAGATTTTTGTATTTGCTTTACTGAGTGTTTGGTTTTTTGTTTGCTTTATTGTGTTAGGTTTTTTGTTTGTTTTACTGAGTGTTTAGTTTTTTGTTTGCTTTACTGAGTATTAGATTTTTGTATTTGCTTTACTGAGTATTAGATTTTTGTATTTGCTTTACTGAGTATTAGATTTTTGTATTTGCTTTAATGAGTGTTTGGTTTTTGTTTGCTTTCCTGAGTACTAGATTTTTGTATTTGCTTTACTAAGTGTTTGGTTTTTTGTTTGCTTCACTGAGCGTTTGGTTTTTTTTTTTGTTTGCTTCACTGAGTATTTGGTTTTTTGTTTGCTTTACTGAGTATTAGATTTTTCGCTTTCTTTTCCGTGCAGTTCCTTTCTTTCTTCTTTTCATTAAAAAAATTGGACCACTTTCTCTAACAAATACGTCTGTCTTTTCCTGACAGCTGACGCTGTCTACTTTAAGGAACAGGTTTCTAATATCCTGGTAACTGACGCTGTCACGCGCATGTTTCTCAGATCTTCCTGAGTAACACTTCCGAAAATCGAAAGGGATAACCAAGCGAGATCGGGCCTTGATTTTATCAACAGATTGCACCGCAGAATCTCACGTTTGACCTTTCTTTCTTAAAAGTTCTTCTGCCGCACAAGAGTACTTGTCTGGGAGCTTGGCGAGACATAGCATGTAACAGATGAAATCAGCGAAGCTTGAGTAGGGTTAAAGTGAGTTTGACGAGCTGTACACAATAGCTGAAAACAGCGAAGCTTGATTAGGTTTAAAGTGTGTCTGACGAGCTGTACACAATAGTTGAAAACAGCGAAGCTTGATTAGGATTAAAGTGTGTCTGATAAGCTGTACACAATAGCTGAAAACAGCGAAGCTTGATTAGGTTTAAAGTGTGTCTGACGAGCTGTACACAATAGTTGAAAACAGCGAAGCTTGATTAGGATTAAAGTGTGTCTGATAAGCTGTACACAATAGTTGAAAACAGCGAAGCTTGATTAGGTTTAAAGCGTGTCTGATAAGCTGTACACAATAGTTGAAAACAGCGAAGCTTGATTAGGTTTAAAGTGTGTTTGACGAGACAAAATGTCCAATAGTTAGAAACAGCGAAGATTAACTGTAACTGTAATAAGAGAATGGCATCCCCGCACTCCGGGCATTCCCATACGTGCTCCGCCTCCCTTTCCAACACCCGCTGAAGTGTGTGCCAGCTGATGGAGCCAGTCACACACTGGTTGTGGATAAAGCGCGCTAAACTACTTCCTTCGGAAAAAAAAACGCCCGCTTCCCCTCTCCTCCCCCAATCCGATCATCCTCCTGATGTGACTCTTGTCACTCAACCCGATGTCCTCCTCCATAAACAGCCTGTCCAGCGAGGATAAATGTCAAGAATAAATCAGGTCACTGTAAACAGCTGTCAGAAATATAAATCAGTTCAACTTGTAAACTGAAACTGCTTTACTTATTATTACCACCACAAAAACAGCTTCAACACTAACAATTTGCTCTCAGCACACGATACTTATACTTCTAAAGATATTGTTAATGAGATCTATGACAGCAACGGACAGGAATTTGAAATATTTATTTACATGGATTTTTTGTTGTTGTTGTTGAGCAAACATTGGTCTGGTAGATTCTCTTTCATTCATTCATGTGACGTGTCCTTTCTTCATGTGACGTGTCCTTTCTTCATGTGACGTGTCCTTTCCAGAACGTTGTCCCTCTCACAGTCTCTCTGAATGCAAAACGGTCTTGAGCAAGTTGACCAGCGTCTCACAATGACACCCTCAGACTATCCGTCTCACAATGACACCTTCAGACTATCCGTCTCACAATGACGCCTTCAGACTACCCGTCTCACAATGACACCTTCAGACTATCCTTCTCACAATGACACCTTCAGACTACCCGTCTCACAATGACACCTTCAGACTATCCGTCTCACAATGACACCCTCAGACTACCCGTCTCACAATGACACCTTCAGACTACCCGTCTCACAATGACACCTTCAGACTATCTGTGATGTCCTGAGTCCACGTGTGGTGAGATCGTCACTTCTCTCTCTTTGCCGGGCCGTGTGCCTTCTACTATCAACCTCTCCAAGCTGTTGTGTCTTAATATGGCCGAATTATCTCAGGTTTCTAATTTTTATGGTGTTAACAAGCCAGTTTCCTACGACACCTAATCCCATCAATATATCTTTATTTGATTTTCGTTCTATCCATGATATTCTAAGCGCACTTCTGTAACATTTCATTTCAAATGATGTTATTCTCTTTTCTAGTGATTTGTTAAGTGTCCATGTCCCACATCCGTATGTTGCCACTGGAAATATGTAAGCTCTTAGTGAACATAACTTTGTTTTCTTGCTGGTACCTCTCCACGTACTCTTCACCTGTGCTAGTTTCTGTGATGCAGCTGCAGTTCTTCTTTTGATTTCCTCTGCGCAGTTGCCATTGATGGTGATGACTGAACCTAGATATTCTAATTTATTTACATTTTCAATCTCTTGATGTACTTTTTTTTTCAAATTTTGTCAATTATCATTACTTTGGTTTTGTTGGTGTTTAGAAAATAGTTTCTGAGCTTTGCTGTGTCTTTTGGTTGAGAGAATCAAATGTTGCAGTCCTTCTGAGTTGTTTGATAGAAGGATAGTATCATCGGCCTATCTAGTTTCTAGAAGCCGGTGACCTCCGATATTAAGAGTCAAATTTAGCTGTTTCTTGTTCCTCTCTTTCATTCCTCATGGTTTCAGCGTAGATGTTAAACAAGTATGGAGAAAGGATACATCCCTGTCCTACTTCCTTTTGTACGTCAAACCAACCCGATGTTTCGCAACCTACCCTCGCTGCTGCTTGCTGCTCTTGGTACAGTTGAGATGTACCAGGTGACTGGGAAAACGTGTATTGTTCATAATAGACCATAACTGTTGATATTGTACACAGTCAAAAGCTTTGGAGTAGTCTACAAAACAGGGTGCATAGATCCACACTAAACTCTCTACACTTTTCTATGATGTCCTTCATGTTTATGATCTCTGGTGCCTCTGCATGGTCTGGTACCCGCCTGTACTTCATGCATTTCTTGTTCTGTTTTCCTCTCCATCCTCTTCAATGTGACTCGTAGCAATATCTTCTCTTTAACTTTCGCTAAAGCAGGAGCTCGGTATTATTTTGGGAACTTCCTTTAGCCGAAGTCTGCGTCCCGAAACTTGACAGCAGTGACGATCATTCATGGAATCCCATTTTCTCCATTAATTTCTACACATAAATCAACCGACCTCGATCCGTCTCACTTACAGCAAACAAATTAACTGCCAAAATCTCTCAGTGACAGGACAAATATTTGTCACGAAACTGATCCCTCGAATGTGGCTCCGACATTTTGATTTTTCTTTCTTTTGCATCGCACCGGAGAAGAAATTGATTTACGGTCAAATCAAGTTAGACTCTGCGTTTTGTGTCGTTCAACTCTTGACCAAACATTTATTCCTTTCCATTATTCTTGACTTTATCATCTTGCTTGCCGCTGTTTTGAGGGTATACATATCGTTCGTTAAAAAAAAAACTCATAAATACACGCAGATTTTGCTGCCCTCACCCACTGTGCAAAGTTATTGTTACTCCAAGGACTGACCTTAACGCGATATGCTAATGTTAAGCTCTTTCACCCAGAGTTTTGTGTCTTGCTGAATTGGATGTGCTTTGCGTACAAACAACTCCGTCTTTGGAGACTGTTTTTTTTCTCAACATTTTTGTGTTAGGCAAACATCGTTCCAGCTGGGTAGACTGGATAACGCTGGTAGTGGATTATGAATCCACAACCTTTGGAGCAAAGTTCAGATTACTAGCCAATAATCTACTCGCCCTCCTCGCATCTCCCTCGCCTCATAATCGTGCGTGTAGCATAAACAAAAGACCAATTACCAGACCGCTGTTGAGAAGCCAATAGTTGTAAACAGTCAGAAATGTAAACTAATAAAAATAAGACTTCTGTCATATCTGTGCTTCATGCACTGTATATCGTAACGCTAACTTGGGCAAGGTTTAGTCCATGATCAGAAGACAATAGGCGACCCTTGTTTGCTACCCTATCCACTAAACTCGCTTCTACTTTCCCGTAATGATAAATGCAGGATCTTGAAGTAGACTTTTCGAAAACCACTGATCCTAACCTTAAACTGTATATCGATTTTAAGTATATATTACTTCTGGTATCTCAATATCTAGTTTTTGGACAAATTCTCTCGGAGTCTGGTCTTTCTTTTGACCCCATGTGCCATCCTTTTTCCCTCCAAATCTCCTGAGATGGCGTCTAATCCCTGCTTTTATTAATGCAATGTCCGTATTAGTATTCATGCTCACAACTTTCGTGGAATATACTACGCTGGTACATCTTTCTTTCCTCCATAGCTGTAAAAAAATTCTGACTGTATTATGTTTTATGTCTTTCTCACACTTTGCGGTTTCGCTTCATGAGCTGTTCATGAATGTGATTCTCTAGCCACACATTTTGTCTCAGACTTGTGTATTATGGAGTTGTCTAGATTTATGCATACTCTACTATGTGTATACGGATAAAAAAGTAATGAAATAGGAAAAAATGAAATCATTTAAATGTGCAAACAACATCTTTCAAGACTGAAAAAAGAAATGAAACAAAGATATGCTGAAGGATTTAAAAGGATGTGACCTACATTAAAAAGTTTGAAATCAACAGGTAACGAATGTGAACCCATTTAGAGGTAGAAATACGTCCTATCTGAGAGAGAAACTAGACAACTATAATAGACATAAAATACATATTATATTTAATCATTTGTTCTAGTGTGTACCATCTAAGTAACAACATAACCAGTTAGATATTCACTACAGTCCACCTCCGCTATAGAGGCCGAAAATGATGATGTTTCTAAATAGTTCTTATAAAATATTCTCGGTTAACTCCCAGCCACTTCTGCATACAATCCCTCCATGTTCAGATTCCTCTCATTCCAATTTGGGCCAAATCATTCTCTCGTGAAGAGCTCACAGGGGAGAGTACTCAGTTTTTAAGTAGTTTTAATACAGACTTGTAAATAACATGTCCCGCAAATAGTAACAGTGCGCATGCGTATGAATAATGTGTCAACAACGCGAGAAGTTCGGATGAAATTGTAAATACCGTCCACAGATCTAGAAATATAACGCCATGGAGGATATGTTACTGCTCGTTAATGATATAATACTTCACGAAAATATTTTTTTTTTCGTCCAGAAATTGCAAAGTGGAAAGATTTCATGCTTCTGGACTATTTTCTGATTAAGTGCTAAGATTTCCAGGTAGACTGCTAAATACCAGCTAGCAATAGAAAAACAGAAAGTCACGGCACATCAGACAACAACATCTATGAATTCACTGCACTGCCACGAAATACCGAGTTCATAACAATCAGAAAGCTGTAAAAGTAAACACACACTTGCCTTGGATCTTCGGTTATTGCCATCTCAGTAAATGAAGAAGTCAACGCAGGAATATGAAAGCCCACCTGAAGTCAACACAGGAATAAGAAAACCAATCTGAAGTCTGCACAGGAATATGAAAACCCACCTGAAGCCAACACAGAAATATGAAAACCCACCTGAAGCCAACACAGGAATATGAAAACCCACCTGAAGCCAACACAGAAATATGAAAACCCACCTGAAGTCAACACAGGAATATTAAAACCCACCTGAAGCCAACACAGAAATATGAAAACCCACCTGAAGTCAACACAGGAATGTGAAAACCCATCTGAAGTCAACACAGGAATGTGAAAACCCACCTGAAGTCAACACAGGAATGTGAAAACCCACCTGAAGTCAACATAGAAATATGAAAACCCATCTGAAGTCAACACAGGAATGTGAAAACCCACCTGAAGTCAACACAGGAATGTGAAAACCCACCTGAAGTCAACATAGAAATATGAAAACATACCTGAAGTCAACACAGAAATATGAAAACCCACCTGAAGCCAACACAGGAATGTGAAAACCCACCTGAAGTCAACACAGAAATATGAAAACCCCACCTGAAGTCAACACAGGAATATGAAAACCCACTTGTTAAACGTGGCAGAATATTTTTTAAAAAGCAAGAAACAAAAAAATATAACACTTTGATCTTGTGTTCTCACCTGCAAAAACAGTAAAGGGTGGAAATCATGCAGGAAGATAAAGTAGCAAACATTTTGGTGGGGAAATTATAACACTCCCTACTGTGCTTAATTATGATGTTTTGCCAGGCACTGAACCAGCTACACAGCTCGTTAGTTAGGCAAGTTCCAGGACATCCAACATTTACCTGTTTCAGAACCCTCGTATAAGACAAAAAAAAGTGCCATTAGTATTCTAAGAGAGCGAAAACAAGATGTTAAAAGTGCTTTATTTCAGCGTAGGTTCCTATCTCAGAGGCGAGAAGAGCTCAGCGTGAACCCAACAACAGATCCATAGTTTTAACATTTTGTTGTCACAGCTTTACCACTATTTCTGCCTATCTGCGGCGCATCTGCCGTCTCTATCTGGTTACAGAGTCCTACGAAATGTGCATGTCCATAGATTTCACCATTTAGAAACCACGGGATGTTTTAATTCGGAAGCTTTTCACTTTCGATTTTTTCAGTGTCTTGCCTTGTCTTATCTTCTGTCTCCCTGTAACTGCGAGCTGGCGTTCTTTGCAGCCGATGCCGTGAAGATGTTGAGCCACTGCATCGTGTCGGCCGGGGAGTGCGTTGTAGCTGCTATTTTTGCTCAGTCCCTGAATGCAGCTACAAAATCAGGAGGGGGGGGTGTGCAATACTTCTTTAGTAGTGTCCACTACCATGGGGATATGGAGATCCCTGCTTCGTTAGCCAGGCTCGGCCTTTTACTGGGGGTACCAAAGGAGAGGTGGAACAGGGTCTTGGTCAGCTATAGTTCGCCGAGCCTGACGCCATCACGGGTCGCTGACTGCCAAAACGGACAGCGTCTGTGCCCGCAATATTTTCAATAAGCAAGTTTAAAATTGGAAGTAGAAAGGAAGCTGAAGGAGGTGCCGTGTACATTTTGAATTATCCGTGTCCTAAAACAGGAATGATTACTTCCGATTCATCGTCATTCAACCGTGTTAGTTACATTTACTTGGGAGCACTCTTCTAAAGTCTCTGCATTAATACCTCCATCAAATTATGGGGAGAAAAGGAGACTGATTTTTTTTTAAAAAAGGAGAAACTTGGAGGGGAAAAGTAGAAAAAGAACTGGTAAAGAAGGAAGAAGACAGGGCTGGAATGACATAAGCAGGAAGTAGCTGGATGAAGTTTTGTGTCATGCGCACAATAAGAGTCTGATATGGGGAGAGAACTGCAGGGCAAATATGATTTCTAGGTCTTACCCTTTTGTTATCAGATTATAAAATATATTATTATACATAAGATGTTGCAGCGTGAAATTATAAATCGGACTGTTTCCTGCAGACTTTGCCTTTAGTATGAGAAATGTATTTTTTGGTCCTCAGTTTTTTTTTAAAGTGAATTTTGTATAAAATATTGAAAGTTCTTTGTGTTAAAAGAACTATAAAAAAAGTTTTACATGTATTTTGTTTCAGCAAAACCTCGTGTGTAATTATATATATATATATATCCTTCCCGTGCCGTTAAACGTCACACAGGGCTCACAAAGTAGTTCGCCAGTTTTTCCTGTCTTCGGCGAGTCTTTCAACCTCATCAAGGGATTTTATGTCTGTTAATTTGGCCATATATATATATATATATATATATATATATATATATATATACATACACATATATATATAATTCGGAGTTATGCTTGTGAAAAAAGCGCGAAAAACTGCCGAGAAAAAAGAAAATGGCCTCCGAGATCTTGTGGGCAAAGCTTTGAAGAGACTATTGTTGGTTGGGGTTCCCGACACACTCGTGGCCTAGCCAGGATATTGGCAATAGTTCCGAGCACACATCACACTCGTGGCCTAGCCAGGATATTGGCAATAGTTCCGAGCACACATCACATTCGTGGCCTAGCCAGGATATTGGCAATAGTTCCGAGCACACATCACACTCGTGACCTAGCCAGGATATTGGCAATAGTTCCGAGCACACATCGATCGTGGAATAAAACATAATTTGAGAAACAAACAAAGGCAGAAACGGACATTAACCTTGAGATCTAACAGAGAAGACAGGGGATAGATAAATCTTGTTCTCCACATAAAAAAGATGGAAGATGACGTGATGACGCGCAGTCAAATTCATAAGGAAAACAAGATGGATACAAGCCAGATTTCTACCGATTATGCCATGAAAAAAATTAGAGTTGACGACAGAATAACAGATAGAGTTTAACAGATATTGCTTCAGGAATCTATTCTTTCTGCACGTTTTATAGTTATACCCCTTGTGCATCATCAAACATGGCAGGTCAAGGAAAATATTAATGAAACGTTATGTTAATGTTGCGTAATTTGTTGCTTTTCCACGGAACATTTACCAGTTCTCCCCTTCCTTTAAAAGGACGTTGAAAACTTAATCCAGAAACATGTAAGTCCCCCCGGAACCAGAACTTTCTAATTCTGTCCCTGAACTTTCTTTACTCACGGCGTGAAGAGGTTGAATGCATTCAATTTCAGCACCATGAAAGCCATACTTCTATACTTGTATATACTATATATGGATACTATACGTGGATACTATATCTGTGTATTAGGAACATCTGAACCCAGTTCTCTCAAAATTCTTCTGTGCTTGCCATGTGGGAATGCCGGGGTTCGTTAACAGTGGCGTACAATCAGAGATTTATAGAAACAACATTAGAATCAGACATTTAAAATGTTGGTCGTTTCAAGAAGCATAATACAGTAATGAAAAGTATACTAGCGGCCACAAAGTCAAGGAAAAAGGACAAGATGATGACGACGATATAAACAGATGTACAACATTTAAAAAAAAGAAGATGAACTGGGATCAGCTTGTCAGATGCACAAGCAAGAGCTAGAGAAACTTGGAGGGTCAATGCAGCCAACAGAATGAAGGCCATGTGCCATTTCACGGGAAACCAGTAGATTACTTAAGAAAGAACGAAAAAGCAATGAATGAAAAAAAAAGAAAAGAAAAGAAAAAGAATTAAAGCAATGAAGAAGAAAGAAAACCAAGGAGGCTTTTGCGTCTGATAGAGACACTCTCAGCGAGACACCTGGACCGACACACACACTCACACACACAAGCACGCACACACAAGCTTCCTCCACCACAAATGACATCCATGCCCATGCCATGGTTATTTCTGCTCATCCTGGAATGATCTCGAATCAATCAACTGACAGTTGTCATTAATATTCCGCCAGGCTACATGCGACAGCGCGATGGAGCGTTACAATTTCAGGTATAAATCTATAGTACATCTTCCCCTCCTCAACTTCTCCCTCTCCACACACGAAAGATGTGGGTAATTTTTTGCCATGAAGGTGCGCCATATCTGATCTCTCTCTCTCTCTCTCTCTCTCCAAACATGAAGTTGGGACATATCTGGAGTCTCTCTCTTCAAACATGAAGGCGGGCCATATCCGGAATGTCTCTCTCCAAACATGAAGGCGGGCCATATCCGGAATGTCTCTCTCCAAACATGAAGGCGGGCCGTATCCGGGATCTCTCTCTCCAAACATGAAGGCGGGCCATATCCGGAATCTCTCTCTCCAAACATAAAGGTAGCCCATATCTGGTATCTCTCTCTCCAAACATGAACCTGAATGTGGATCAATTCTGGTATCTCTCTCTCCAAACATGAACCTGAATGTGGGTGATATCCAGAATCTCTCTCCCCAAACATGAACAGCAAATCAGCGTTTCAGACTCGAGATAAATTAGCGCAGTAGAAAATAAAGCTGTGCTGCACAAAGAGCAGAATCAGAATCTTTCACAAGAACAAAAATCATCATAACGGTTTATATAGAAAGCTGCTAAGAATCTTTCACAAGAACAAAAATCATCATAACGGTTTATATAGAAAGCTGCTAAGAATCTTTCACAAGAACAAAAATCATCATAATGGTTTATATAGAAAGCTGCTAAGAATCTTTCACAAGAACAAAAAACATCATAATGATTTATATAGAAAGCTACCCAGACATGAGGGAGGCCTTGTGAGCTGAGTGGTTAGGAGATCGGTCTATAAATCCGGTGGCACCGGGTTAAAGTCCTAGCAGTGGGGACTTTTTTTCCTGGTACAACCATAGCAAAAAAAAAAAGGCCACAGGGTCCACCCAGCCTCTAAAAATCGGTACCTAAGAAACCTGGGAAGGTAACTTCGGCCAGGCGTGATACTGATAACATCACACTTTGATATTGCGAAGGTCTTGGAAATACGGGCCTAACACCGTATGCAAAAATAGGCCTTAATGGAATGGAAACGGAGACTTTACCTTTACCTTACCCACACACGAAAGTGTACACTCTCATATGCTAGTCAGCAGATAACAAGCAATATTTTTTCCACATGTAACAAGCCGTGATCACTCCTCCCATGTAACATTTAAGACTGACCGTGGAACTTTATGAACTATGGGAAACATGCAGGGGCTAGTGTGAAAGTACCCATACTGCTGTCTCATTTGTCCCTTTTTGATATCTCTGTACTGGGCCTATAGAAGAGCAACATTTCGAGTTTGCAACGGGTGACAACTCTACAAGTGTTACTGCACCGCCTTCTCTGGACCTCATGTCTATAATTTGGGTGCTATTTAGTATGTTACTTAAGCCAGGAGACTTTGAATAGTACTTGCAGCTTGTGCACGTGGAACCCGAAAAGATCTGAAAAACTGCTGGGGGTGTTTATGTAAACAGATTGTTGTCAGCGGCCGGGACATTAGGCTGTGAACATTTATTTAGTACAAAAGTTGTTGCAAAGACATTTTCCAGTTATTTCGGAACATTTCTCGTTGGCCGAGCTATCGGGTGGTTCTTGATATTGAAGTGTTATCGTCCCCTGCATTGCTTATGTTGTAAGTATATGTGATATGTGGTTGTCGGCTATGACCCCATCGTGCACCCCAGACTCGATTAGGTGGGTTTTGTATGAGTTTGGTTAGTCGAGATGATTTTGTAAGGATGATAATATATGTGTTGGGTGCACCAGTAGGTATGTATAGCAGTGTTGTAGTATGAGTTGGGTTGGTGTTAATACATATACATTATATACAGCCGATATGGGCTGTCATACAATAATGCTTTTTGGTTTATGCCGACAACATAATTCACGATTTATTTATGTAAGAGACATTGAACGATGGTTTAATAATGCATATTTCTTGCTATGTGCTTTGATGTCGTTGCCATGCACATATAGTACACATGTAATGTTGAGTTTTGATATGATGCTTATTACAGCTGTTCCGAGGTACAGCTTATATGAGGTACATGATAAATATTCTGTTATGAGGGTCCTCACTCTTTTGACAATCCTCTTCTTTGTGTTGATGTTTATATTCCATGGACTGCTCAATATGTGTATGCATATTGCTAAGGCTTGTTATGACAACGAAGGTTGATATGAATGAGGATTACTGACTTGCATATTTTGGTCAGTGATGCATTGCTGTCATTGCTTTATATATATATATATATATATATATATATATATATATCCTGTGGTCCTTATGTGAATGGTGTGGTTGAACCATTATTGATATTGTGTGTTCATGATGTCTTGATGTTTTGTCATAATAAACTTCTTTGTTAGTTGTTTTACACACTGAGATATTTGTTTTGTATTTGGTATGAGAGATGATTCGGGGGCAGAGTGGACACAATATCTTTAGGTTGAACTGTTGGTCTAGCAAGGATCAGAGATGGGTGTGGTCAGATTCTCTTCAAATTTAGAGTTGGGGGGGGGGTCACAGTATGTTTGTAGCATTGGAAGAATTTAATTACTTAATTACCACTTTCACAAGTCCCTCACTCTCCCTCTCTCTCTTTTTCTCCCTCCCGTCTCTCCCTCTTGTTCCCCCCCCTCTCTCTTGCTCAAAAATTCTTCAATCATTTTATGTAGCACTTCTTGTTCGTGTCACAATTAAATTAATCATCACTCTCATAAGTCCCTCACTTTCTTCCTTACAGTAAGACGGCGGAGAATGATCGGAAAGCTGGAGAAGAGCGGACGTATTGTTGCCGTTATTTAAAGACAAGAAATTCTTGCTGTGTAATGATATGCAAGAATGCTGGATATGTGGCTGTTCTCGTAAAGTCTCGATGCTTTGGATGCCTCCATTAAGAAAAGCTTGATGTTACTGCCAAGATGTGTGTATGTGCGTGTGAATGAATCCGAGAGGATCATTATGATGTGATAGGTGGCATGCCTAGCCCTCATCATCATCCTGTTGCACCCATTAAACGTTCTAATTGTTCTCAAGATCGGGATTGGTTGGTTGGTCACTGCAGCATGTTCTGTACTTGTAGACGCAGGAAGAAACCTCGGGCCTGAATAGTGTGTCCTCACCTGAGCACTTTATACTTGTCTTCCGTCAGGCTGTCAGAGATTTAATGGACACTCCCTGGTGCGGTCGTTCTTAATCTGGGATCGATGGATCTCCAGGGAGTCCAGGTTCTGTGCTTTAAGATTTTAATGTATAAACTAGGAAAAAGTAGAAACACCTTTATTACCTAACAGCTACGAAGTTGTGACGTTTATGCGTGAGCCTTAATCATACAAAAACAAACAGGACGAAGAAATAGAGAGAGGAGATAAAGTATAGATTCACATGAATGCTACGTTAAAAAAGGAAATAAAATAAATAGAGCACTTAGCTGTAACTTGTAAGAAGATGTGGCTTGTCCGACGCTTGTTCAGAAATGGGCATGGTGGAGCGTAGAGAATGTTTAAATAGAGACTTGTGATGTGTGATAGGTGGGTCGTAAGTGAGGGTGATGAATGGGGAAACCGTGAATGGGAGAGAAAGTGATACAATGTTAACTTAGCCAGGAGAAGGTGAAATAGATTATTGTAGCTGGGGTAGAGGGGTTGTAAAGTGATGTTGTGAGGAGGTTCTGAAGTATGTGTAACAAATAAGAAGGGAGTGGAGCTTAGTGGAGAGGATTATGATTGTTGAAGAGGTGAATGTTAGGTGTAGCTGAATAACGAGTACAACCCATGTGGTTCCAGCGTCCCATAATCCTGAATGTAGCGGCTCTCAAGCGTTAGGCGGTTTCAGTCATTTGCGTGACATTGTTTGATGACTGTTACCAGAAAATCAGATTTGCCTCTTTGGTTGGGGCCATTGAAATGATTCGGGACTGGTTTTGAAGCATGCTGGGCGATATCGTACAGATGTTTCTGCATGCGGTCCCCTAATCTGAGGCAAGTCTCACCAATATACGTTATCCTGCATCATTTGCATACGATGACAGATATCGCGTTACGGGACTCGCATGTGAATCCCTTATGAAGAGTGAGGATAGTTTTAGGAAAGGTGATCGTTTTCGTTTCCCAGACTACAGGTCAGGTAACGCAGCGGTGGTGGTTACATTTTCTGGTGCCAACGTATGTAAGGTCTGCTTCAACTGGCTGTGGACGAGGATGTCCTTAAGATTTGGCTCACGCTTGTATGCTAATATGAATGGATCAGAGAAAATGTCGAGAATGTCTTGGTCGAGTTGGATTAGTGGCAGATGACGATAAAGAAGTCTCTTAACCATCTGATCATGCGGGTGGAAAGGCAGTACTAACGTAAGTCTGTCGGATGGGGTAACAGGGTTTTTCCTGAATGCTTTTTTGCGGCTCACTAGTTGGATACGGTTGAAGGCTTCACGGAGGACATTTTCTAGGTAGCACAATAATTAGTGTATAAGTATATAACTATACACGAAGCACTGCAGTAAAGCTGTGATATTAGAATGTATAAAACAGGAAAAAGTAGGAGCAGCTTTATTACTTAACGATTACAAAGTTGTGACGTTTCGGCGTGAGCCTTAATCATACAAAAACATACAGGACGAAGAAGTAGAGAGAGGAGATAAAGTATGGATTCACATGAATGCTATTTAAAATAATTTTTTAAAAATAATAAATAAATAAATAAATAAAAACTTTTTTTTTCTAAAGAGTACTTAGCTGTAAATTGTAAGGTGTGTCTTGTCCGGCGGTGTGTGTCAGGAATGGATTTTGTAGAACGTGGAGACTTTAAATAGAGACCTGTGACATGTGGTCGGTGGGTTGTAACTGGGGGTGGTGGATGGGGAACCGGGGAAGGGAGAGAGAGTGTGTGATGCAATATTGACCTAGCTAGGAGAAGTTGAAACAGATGATTGGGGAAGAGGGGTTGCAGAGTGATGCCGTGAGGAAGTTTGAAAAGTAAGAAGGGGTGGACTTTGTGGAGAGGTACTGTAATGATTGAAGAGAATGTTACGTGTAACTAAATAGCGAGTTTAACCCATGTGGTTCCAGCGTCCCATAATTTTGAATGCAGCGGTTCTCAAGTGCCAGGCGGCTTGTGTCATCTGCGTGACATTGTTTGATGGCTGTAACCAGAGAGTCAGATTTGCCTCTGTGGTTGGGGCCATTGAAATGATTTGGAACTGGTTTTGAAGCATGCTGGGTGATGTCGTACAGATGTTTTTGCATGCGGTCCCCTAATCTGAGGCCAGTCTCACCAATATATGTTATCCTGCATCTTTTGCAAACGATGACATATATCACATTACGGGACTCGCATGTGAATCCCTCATGAAGGGTGAGGATAGTTTTGGGAAAGGTGATTGTTTTCGTTTCCCAGACTACAGGGCAGGTAACGCAGCGGGGGCGGTTACATTTTCTGGTGCCAACATATGTAAGGCTCTGCTTCAGGTGGCTGTGGACGAGGATGTCCTTAAGGTTTGGCTCACGTCTGTATGCCAATAGGGGTGGATGAGAGAAAATGTCGCGAGTGTCGGAGTCGAGTTGGATTATCGGCAGATGACGATAAAGAATTTTCTTAACCATCTGACCATGCGGGTGGAAAGGCAGTACTAACTTAACTCTGTCAGATGGAGTAACAGGCTTTTTCCCAGTTACAACCCATCGACCACATGTCACAGGTCTCTATTTAAAGTCTCCACGTTCTACTAAATCCATTCCTGACACACACCGCCGGACAAGCCACACCTTACAATTTACAGCTAAGTACTCTTTAGAAAAAAAATTTTTTTAATTTTGAAAAAATTTTTATTTATTTATTTATTATTACTTGTTAAAAATTATTTTAAATAGCATTCATGTGAATCCATACTTTATCTCCTCTCTCTACTTCTTCGTCTTGTGTGTTTTTGTATGATTAAGGCTCACGCCGAAACGTCACAACTTTGTAATCGTTAAGTAATAAAGCTGCTCCTACTTTTTCCTGTTTTATACATTTTCTAGGTAGTGGCGATGATGGAAAAATTCTAATAAATTGTTGGACTGATCTATAAAGTCCAGGTTATCTTGACATATGCGGCGAAGACGGAAAAGTTAATATTTTAAGTGCATGGGCTCAAAGAAAAAATCTTAACAAGTTGGTTCTGTTCATTGCTTTACTTTTAAGGATGGGTCCACAGCTGTTCTTGGGCCGGAAAGAGGATCCACAGTCGAGGTTGAGAACCATTGAACTTACAAGACCTCCAAAGAACTGCTTGCCTCACATAAATGCAGATTTAGAACTGCGGTAATCGAAAGAGGGAAAGGTAATACGAGAATGGAAGGATCATGACTCTGTTAGGGGTAAATTTCAGTTTCTTATTAATTTCCCATTTTTCTAATGCACAGATCGTGATTAACTCGAGCAATATTGCTTTTTTTCCTCCACGTCATTTTGACAGGTTAGATACAGTTAAGCTCAAAGAATTGTATCACGGGCATATAAATTGTTTTGCTTTTAGCACATTTTTTTTTCTTTGAAGATATCAGGATCCAACTTTTCGACTGCGCTACAATCAGTTCTGTCCCTTCCTATTTATTGTTTACACATTGTCCTCGTTCATTAGCTTCACAACAGTGGCTCGGTTTCCCACATCAAATTCTCATTTTCAGTAATAAATTTTGCAACATTTCTGTGATGGAAACTTTGCACGCAAAACATCTACCCGTATTCCGCCTTTTACAATTTTTGCGCTAATGATTGATGTGAATAATAATACGCCAGGAAAATATTTATTATGTCATAAAAGAACCTTCTAACCTTGTTTTGACACAACACAGACATGAAATATTATAGCTCAAGTTATGAAGTTATTGAGGTTATTTTTTAGAATGTTGCTACTGGATTTTAATTTTTTTTTTTTGGGTTATTTTCCAATCCTGTGTCGATGGACAATCCTGGATCTAACTTCTCACGCTTTCAAAACTGTTGTCCGCTGTCATATGATTTTTTTATCTTTAAGGACAAGACCTACGAAAATACAGGTGGACTGTAAAATCCGTGTGCAATTTGAAATATCTCTAACTTTGGATTTATACGTGACAGAATCAGCCTGTGGAAAAAAAACAACATTTACAACGCTTATTTTCCGTCGTCATTCGAAAAATTATTATTATTATTCCTTTTTAAAGAAAATTTAAAATTACTATTTTCTTTTCAAAGCACTTTAGTGAGACGTGAGAGAAAGAAATATCACAAGAGAGCAGCCGTGTAGCCACCAAAGAACGGCTTACTCGTGGCTAGGCGGCTGTACGTTCTACCTGAGTCCGTGGTTCGAATCTCAGGTAATTCTCTTGTGATTTTTCTTTCTCTCGCGTCTCATTAAAGTGCTTTGTCTGCGATTTTTTTTTAGGTCTAATCCTACAACACTATGTTCTCTTACTTCACCGTACGAAAGCCTCGAAGTTTCCTATTTATAAATAAATTCTTTTCTTTTCACAGTTGATGTTCTCTCATGGTTTCACTTGAAGAGAAAGAAAACTTTCTTCTTTGGCTGATTAAACTAAAATGTGCCACTGCTGTCCAAAGAAGGTTCAGAACTCTTTACAATAAAGATGCACCTTGCATAAATTTCCTTTGTCACTTTGCACTCAGAGTTAGAGTTTCTAATTGAAAAAAAAAGTTTCTTAACGGATGCACTGAAAGAGATCGAGCAAACTCTTGGCCTCCATGATCACCAGATTTGACTCTTCCTTAACAGATGCACTGAAAGAGATGGAATAATGTCTTGGCCTCCATGATCACCAGATTTGACTCTTCCTTAACAGATGCACTGAAAGAGATGGAATAATGTCTTGGCCTCCATGATCACTAGATTTGACTCCACTGGATTTCTTTTTACTTTTTTTTTAATGGGGACCTGTAAAGACTACTGTCTGCTCTTCTTCTTCGTTCGCCTCTACCACCAAGACTGCCCCGTGATCCTACTGAATTTACTCCTGTG
Source organism: Achatina immaculata (assembly GCA_009760885.1). Lineage (NCBI taxonomy): Eukaryota > Metazoa > Mollusca > Gastropoda > Stylommatophora > Achatinidae > Lissachatina > Lissachatina immaculata. The sequence goes on along the minus strand of CM019717.1, from coordinate 46,498,402 downwards.
GTCCCTGATAAGTCCTGTGGTTCTCCTGTGGTCCCAGAGGTTCAGAGTATAGCGGGGTTTGGGCCTGTATTCTCTGTGGGTCGCAGAAGCGGGATCGCGTGACACTGTGGTTTTCGTTCACGAGTTTAATCTAGAGTTGGATTTTCTCACCGGAAATACTCGACTTGTTTTGGATATCAGCATCCGCTGCTGGCGAGATTCTTCAGCTGCCGTGCATGGAGCGTTGCTCCTCCCGGCCAATGAAGAAAGATGAAAAGAGGTTGCCGTGCGGCACCATTGCGGAAAATGTGGTAGAAAGGATAAAGCGAAGCAAACAAGTCAAATCAAGGCACCTCTATTCTGCCACGTCCTGAGTGCAGTCATATCGGGGGAAATGCATGAACCGGCTTAACCCAGAGGTTAAGACACTGCTGGCGAGACTCTTCGAATGCCGCGTGTGGAGTGAAGCTCCTCCCGGTCAAGGAAGAAAATGCGGAAAAGAAGTAAGGGTTGCCGTGTGGTGCCGATGTGAAAAGGTGAAGGAAAAAATAAAGTGAAATTTAATCGGTATGCCCAGTAGTATAGCTGCGAGAGCTACACATACCACGGCGTCTCTGCTCTAGAGGCCGGCCACATCCGAAATACACCTACACTGGTGAAATATGCCTAAACCGGCACACACCAGAGGTGAAACTTGATGGCCAGGCATTTCACACTACCTCCGCTCTAGAGGTAGGTCACGCCTGATATACACCCATACTGGTGAAATATGCCTAAACCGGCTCATACCAGGGGTGAAACTTGAAGGCTACGCATGTCACGGTACCTCTGCTCTAGAGGTCGGTCACGTCCCAAACACGCCCATACTGGGATAATATGCCTAAACCGGCTCAACCCAGGGGCGGAAGTCACTAGTGGCGAGGATTCGTCCTCCTGGACAAAAGCTCCATCCTGGTGACTACTGGGAAAGGTAGCGGCCACGACCACAAAATTCTGAAGTCGGAGACACTGGACCAGGGCAGTCTAGATGGGCAACCACCTCTCAACCGGCGGGGATGTATGCATATCCTAATTACGCTGAGGTTTCCCTGTGAGAAAGTCCAACACTGGACTGGATGGGCAACCACCCCTCACCCGGCGGTGATATACGGGTATCTCAAAACACGTCGAGGTTTTCCGGTGAGAAAGTCCAACTCTGGTCTGGGTGGGCTACAACCTATCACCCAGCGGGGATATGCTGATATTCTAACACGTCGAGGTCTTCCGGTGAGAAAGTCCAACTCTAAACTAAACTGGTGCAACGAAAACCACGGTGTCACGCAATCCCGCTTCCGAGACCCACCAAGAATTCAGGCTCAAGCCCTGAGATACTCTGCACCTCCTGTGGTCCTGTCGTGGATCTTGTGTGGGGACCACACGGGGGACCACGGAACTTAAAGAGAACCACAGGCGTAAATTCAGTGGGATCACAGGGCGGTCTTGGTGGTAGAAGCGAACGAAGAAGAAGAAGAAGGATATCAGCATATCCTCGCCGGGTGAGAAGTGGTTGCCCATCCAGCCTAAAATTGGACTTTCTCACCGGAAACCATTATGTGTTATGGACATCAGTATATCCCCGCTGGGTGTCAGGTGGTTGCCATCCAGTCCAGCGTTGGACTTTCTCACCGGAAAACTTCAGCGTGATTAGGATACGCATATATCCCCGTCGGGTGAGAGGTGGTTGCTTATCTAGACTGCACTGGTCCAGTGTCTCCGACTTCAGCATTTTGTGGTCTTGGCCGCTACCCTTCCTAGTTGTGACTAGGACGAAGCTTTTGTCCAGGAGGACGAATCCTCTCCACTAGTAAGTTTCATCCCTGGGCTAAGCCGGTTTATGCGTATTATCCCAGTATGGGCGTGTTTAGGGCGTGACTGACCTCTAGAGCGGAGGTATCGTGACATGAGTAGTCATTAATTTTCACCCCTGGGTTAAGCTGGTTTAGGTATATTTCACCAGTATGGGTGTATATCGGACGTGGCCGACCTCTAGAGCAGAGGTGCCGCGGTAAGAGTAGCTCTCGTCGGGAGACTACTGGTCAACCCGATTAAACTTCACTTTATCTTTTCCATTACCTTTTCACAGCGGCACCGCCCGGCAACCCTAATCGCATTTTCGTCATTGGCCGGGAGGAGTTTCACCCCACGCGCGGCAGCCGAAGAATCTCGCCAGCAGTGTCTTAGTTTAAACCCTGGGTTAAGCCAGTTTAGGCAATCTGCCCCAGTATGGGTGTATATAGGACGTGGCCGACCTCGAGAGCAGGGGTGCCGTGATTTTAGTAGTCCTGACCTCGAGACTACTGGTTACTTCACTTAATCATTTCTTTCACCTTTTCCACGACGGCCCTGCGCGGCAACCCTAATCGCATTTTTCTTCATTGGCCGGGAGGAGTTTCACCCCAGGCATGGCAGCTGAAGAATCTCTCCAGCAGCGGGTTTTAAATCAGAGTTTTCCTTCTCTTAGATGAGCTACCAAATAAGACTTTCATCTACCCGAAACGTATGGTTTTCAGGTTCCAGATATTCGTCTTCGCCCCTTGCCATTCGAGGTTTTATTGTTCAAGTTTGTAATTATTAGGTGTAAAACCGAAGTTTTATTCTCCAAGTTTCTAACTATTTGTTGTAATTCGAAGTTTTATTCCTCAAGTTTGTAATTATTTGTTGTAATTGGAAATTTGTATTCCCCACAGGTTTGCAATTACTTTGAATTCTCTATTTCTTTCATCAGTTTAATAGAGTTCTAAGTTTTCCTTCCGTCAGAGGAAATTCACTTGACTTTCAACGAGATTATTTCCACAGTAGTAAAATTCACACATTTCTTTCTTTCTTTCTTTCTTTTCTTTCTTTTCTTTCTTTCTTTTCTTTTCTTTCTTTCTTTTAGTTAATATCAGTGACTAATATATGTAAATTATGATTTACTATGTACACCAGAGAATGCAAGAAAGCCAGTTGAGACTAGAAGCAGAACTGTTTAAAATGCTGAGCACTAATATTAAACGAAAAAAAAAAAAGAAACGGAACAAGAATGGATAATGTATTTGTTCAATATCCCATCGAATGTTGATTAAGCAGAGGTTTGTCTGAAACTGCGGCGTGCTTCATAGATTTTGTGTTAATGGGGGATTAGTCGATGCATGAGAGCCTATCGCTTCAGCCCGGGTCGTTTGCAGGACAGAATTTGCCCCCATTTATGCTGAATGTTTCATCTTGATGGACAGCTGTGAAATATCTGTAACAGTGGAAACAATTTACAAAAAAAAATGTTTTTTAAAAATAACTTTAGCAACTATATTCAAACAATTGCTAACAGGAGAATTTGCTACTTGCAATGTGAGATTCCCTTTTCCCAGTAAATATTGTACAGAAATCATAGTTTAAAATTTATTTACTATATTATTATACTACAATAGGGGCACAATTCACAGTAGCAGTTACCCCTCCCCCCCCCTTTTTCAAGCGGTAAAGGGAGTCAGTCAGTCAGTCATTCGCATGTCCCTTGCGGAACTTTGCCTCCATAACAGCTCTCTCGGTTGTAAGCAAGATGGCCTGCTGCTGATGCACCCATTTGCAGATTATAAATGATGTCTTGCAGCCACCTTCGCCTTGGTCTTCCTCTCTTTCTTTTTCCCATTATTTATCCTTCCAAGACGGTCTTCTCTAAATTATCATGACGTTTAACGTGTTCAAAGTATTTATGTTTTCTCTGTTTAACCCTCTTTACTAGCCAGCCTTCTTCAATAAAGGGAGTCTTCATGATAAATATAGTCAGTGGGGAGGTCTTAAGTATCTGACTTGATTATTACATTTTGAGAATCGTTCCTTTACTTTAAACGTTCCTTTACTTGCGGCACAAGAAGTCTAACGGCGATTTCTTCCTTGTCCGTCCCCCCCCCCCCTCCCCACACACATACACAATGGACTCACAGACAAGCCAACCAATAAATTCCATTTTTAAAATGTTCTCCTTTCATTTCTTCACTTTCATTTGTCACATAACTTTCTTCTTCTCTACTATGTTGCCCAGGCTCATTCAGTTACTTCCCTTGTTTCCTCCCGTATGGCAACGTATGAACAAAGACAAAGTCAAAACTGTTTGCTTCGTTCATGAACAAAGCTTCTCCCACATTTTAACAAACTCCTAAACTGGACACATAAATGGAAAATTTCCAGTTCCTGTGTCTTGACTGGCAGGTGTCTGCCGTGGGCATCACGATCTGCATGCGCTTTATCTGACCTTATGTTAGATTATCTCACGCTTGAGCCAGGTCCGGTATTTCATGACGACCTTGACCTCCCTCGCTGCCACTTTACTGACATGTGTGTCACCTGTTGTGAAAGATGCGGTGAAGAAAACGCATTCCCCTAGAAGCCAGTGTTAAGTTCAGCCAGGCAATATGAAAATATCAGTTTCTAGCTGTGCGTGGTCTCAGAGCTCTGTATGTCACCATATTTTATGAAATGCAGCGTGCATATATATATATATATGCAAAGGAATGTGATGACCACCGGACTATCAGCCTCTTATGTCACACAACGAAGCTAGTTCTGAGAATCATTATGAGAAGAACAAGGAAAAAGATAAAAATGGCAATAGCAGATGAACAGTTTGGATTTGTTGAAGGAAAGGGAACACACAATGCAATTTATGCTTTACGAACACTAACAGAAAGAGCTTTAGAAGTACAGAAAGATCTCTACTTATGCTTCATAGATTACACCAAGGCATTCGACGAGGTGAAACATAATGAAATTATTAAAATGCTTGAAGACATCAATATAGATGGCAAAGACCTGAGGATTGTAAAAGATCTATACTGGCAGCAAGAAGGAACTATTCGAGTTGAAAACAGAACTGGAAACTATAAAACAAGGGGTGTGACAAGGATGTGTACTATCTCTAGACCTTTTTTCTCTGTATAGCGAGAATATTCTAAGAACGATCATAACAGAACCAGGCATAAAAATTGGAGGATACAATATTAACAACCTTCGGTATGCTGACGACACAGTACTGATAGTTGAGAACCAACAAGACCTGCAAAATCTCTTGGATAAAGTCGCCAAAGAAAATGAACAGAAATGCCTTAATTTGAACATCAAAAAGACAGAGACTATGGTTATATGTAAGAAACAAAATCCACCAACATGCAGTATAAAACAAAACGGAACTATTCTAAAGCAGGCACAGAAATTCAAATACATTGGTGCAGTAATAACTTCAGATGGGAAATGCAGAGCAGAAATTAAGAACAGAACAGGCCACTCAAAGACTGCATTTCAGAGAATGAGAAACATATTAGCCAACACATCATTATCAATGAATGTTAGAAAACGAGTCCTAAAATGCTATACTGAACCTGTCTTGTTATATGGAAGTGAATCATGGACAACAGGCAGGTCTGCACAAAAATCATTGGAAGCAGCAGAAATGTGGTTTATTAGACGAATGTTGCGAATCCCCTGGACAGCAAAAATAACTAATGAAGAATGTATGAGAAGAGCTGGAGAGACGAAAAAGCCTTGTGAAAAAGATAAGAGAGAGACAATGTACTTTCATAGGACATGCAATGTGAAGAGGGGGCACTGAAAATATTATAACAACAGAAAAAATAGAAGGAAGAAGATCAAGAGGAAGACCAAGAGAAATGATACTGGACAGTCTGACGGGATGGTGTGAGAGGAGATCACCAACTGAGCTGATGGCCTGCATGAAGGATCGTGTACTCTGGAGAAGCATAATAGCCAACGCCAGCCGGCACGGCACCTGATGATGATGATTGATATATATATATATATTTTTTAATGCCTAAAAACTGTACTCCTGTGTCTTTTTCTGAATGAATACTTGAAAAAATATCATGTACAAAATCTGAGTAGAACATGAAATGCATGGAAATTAGAAGCTTTAAGAAATTAGTCAGGTGCAAAATAGTAGATGCAAAATAACAGTATATGCAAAATAATAGATGATAAATAACAGCTTCCCCCGAAAAATGTAATTACCAATCGCTGCGACTTATAGATGTGTTTACGCCAGATGTGAACATCACAAACACGCTGCGCATTTCAGGACGACTTGCTGTTGCCTATGGCTCTAAATTGGAAAACGCCGAGAACCAAACATTCAAAACAGCGGAAGTCGTCTCCTGCTTAAAGGGAGAGCAGCGAAACTAGGAAGTGAAGCAAAATAAAACCAGACGGTCTGTGCATTTTCAACTATAATGTAGCACAATATCTTCACATTTACATGAACTATACACATACATTTAACCGGACAGTACTCATTAATTACCTTACTAGTGGTAAGCTCTTTCAGATATCCCTCCGCGGAGAAATTAGTAAAAAAAAAAACATTTTGTTGCCAGTTAAATGGCAGAAGACGAAGGATATGTTGTAGGGAAATTTAGCACAGGACACAGAAATGAGGCAGGTGACAATCTAATAGTGTTTTGCATGGAAAATGAGCTAATGATCGTTAACACTCTTTTTAAACAACATCCAAGAAGACTTTACACATGGACATAACCTGATGGGAAAACCAAGAATCAAATAGATTACATTTGAGTGTAAAGAAGGTGGAGATCAAGTATAACATCAGCAAAAACTTTACCAGGTGCTGATTGTGACACGGACCGTGAGTTACATATTAATAGAAGACCCAAAAATAAAGATAAAAAAGACAGTTACGGGATCAAGATCACTCCGCTTTGATCTTACAAAAATACCGAAACAATACGGTATAGAAGTGAAGAACCGTTTCGAAATCCTGACGGCTGTACAGGAGGAGATGACACCAGATGAACTGGCTACGCAGGCCAGAGATATCTTAATAACAACAGCTAAAGACATGGTTCCAGTAAAGAAAACACAAAATAATGGATGGATTACAGCAGGCACAATATAACTGATAGAACAACGTAGAGAAATGAAGACGCAATGGAAAGTGACAAACAACAACAAAGAGGAATATAAATCTTTAACAAAAGAAGTACAAAGAAACATAAGAAAAGACAAAAAACAATACATGCAAGATTGTTGTGAAAGAATAGAAAGACATCAGAAGTGTGGAAGAGATAGGGAAATAAATAAAGAAATGAAGACATTGACGAGAAATGTCACACCTAAGCTAAATGTAATTTGTGGCGAGATGGGGAATACCTTGACAGAGACAGAGGAAATTCTAGAAAGATGGAAGGAATATTGCAGAGGAATGTATGAAACATCCAACTGTGAAAGCAGAAATCAACAGTGTGAATTATAACTGGAGGAGAAAGAACCTGAAACGACAATAGAAGAAGTTTTATGGGCTATAAAGAATTTGAAAAATGGTAAATAACCAGGATGTGATGAGATAACAGCTGAACTTATTAAAGCAGGAGGAAAGGAATGTGCAACAATCTATCATTCACTATGTAATAAGATATGGCATTCAGGTATTTCGCCAAAGAAAGGAAAAGAACTGTCAAAAAAGGGTAACTTGAAATTATGCACAAACTAACAGAACTGTTGCTCTGATTAGTCATGCCAGTAAAATTCTGTTAAAAATCATAATGGGTAGACTTCGAAAGAAAATAAAGAAGAAGTCAATATGGTCCAAGCTAGTTTCATGCAAGGAAGAGGAACAAAGACCATATATTCAATATAAGATTAATGATAGAAAAATGCAGAGAGGTTAATGTGAATCTATATTTATCTTTTATAGACTACTCAAAGGCATTTGATTGTGTACAACACCGGAAACTTTAGGAAATAATGGAAAAAATGGAATTTCGAACACTGCTGTATCTAGACCAACAGGTAGCAATAAGAATAAATGGTTAAACAACAACAACAACTTTGTTTGACATAAAACAAGGGGTCCGTCATGGGTGCATATTGTCGCCTTACTTATTTAACTTGTATACTGAAAATATAATGAGGAATGTTAGAGAAGATGTAGACAAAGAATATTACGATGCCATAACAATTGGAGGTTATGAAATATCAGAAATTAGATATGCTGATGACACAGTAGTACTGTCCACAACACAAAAAGGAAGGAAAAAACTAATTATGTCAGTCCGTAAGAACAGCGAAGATCAAAATCTCTATCTTAATGTGAAGAAAACTAAATTGATGACAACTGACAAAACAAACAAAGCAGCTGATATATGTATCAATGAGGAAAAATTGGAAGAAGTGGAGAGTTTTGAATATCTTGGATCAGTTCTAACTAATAATGGAGATACAATGGGGGAAATTAAAAGGACATCTATCGCTCTTCAGAAAGTAAAACAACTAAAGAATCTGTGGAGAGGAACAGACAGAACTACAAAAAAAAAAAAAAAGATTTTAAGGGCATGCATCTTTCCCATAGCAACATATGCCTGTGAGACCTGGACACTTAACCAAACAGCTGAGAAACACATAAATGCATTTGAATGTAAATGCTACAGAAGAGTTCTTCAAATATCATGGACACAAAAAATAACAAATATATCCATACCACAAGAAATTAATATTGAAGAAGGTTGGCTAGTAATGAGGATTAAAAAGAGAAAACATAAATATTTTAGACACATTAAACGTCATGATAATCTAGAGAAGACCGTCTTGGAAGGGTACATAATGGGAAAAAGAGAGGAAGACCAAGGTGAAGATGGCTGCAAGACATCGTTGATGATCTGCAAATTTCCTCAGCAGCAGGCCATCTTGCTCACAACCGAGAGGCCTACAAGATTGCTGTTAGGTAGGCAAATTTCCGCAAGGGACATGCAAATGAATGAATGAATGCCAGTTAACTATAGATATCCTGATATAAAAACCCGAAGAAATCTTTCAGGAAACTTAGTACACATTCTCTTTATTGTTTTACGCCATCTCTCTCTTTCTCTCTCTCTCTCTTCTCTGTCTCCCCCACCCCATTTTTTACACAGTTCTATTATAGTTATTTCAAGTTGTTTTTGTTAATCTGGCGAACACAGCATTACACCGACATAGCATTGCTCAGTAAGGCCGGACAGAAGGATTAGAAACAGAAGGCTGTGCCGGTAGAATTAACTCATCCACGTAGCTACCATTAACCGGCGCTCCCGTTAATTCTCTTAGTTTTATATACTGCGTTAAAAGAATAAATACTAAAACATTTTAGTATTACTCACTATTATGTGCTGCTGTCTGAAAGAGTTTCCTGCTTACCTTCTCTTGGCATATGTGAATGAAATATTAACAGTTTTCTCCTTTATAATTTCACTGCATTTGTACTGTTCGTGTAAATCCTGCTTTATAAACTGCGTTATACGTACTGTGCATAACCCATGCACTCTGTGGTGCTTGTGTGAGCATATGTGCGTTAATGTAGGGAAACAGAAGGAAGAATAAATTTGTAATGTTTACGACAGTGCATACTCTTTTTGTAATAAAAAAACCTTTGGGATAAGCTATGTAGTTGACGTTTTAGGAAGATTCTTTTTTAACTTTGAAAGTCGGAGTATATAAAACGAAATAAACGTTTTTAGGTATTAAAATGAAGATTTTGTCTGATCATCTGTAAATAAAGTGGATTCAGCCTTTGATGTGAATGGGAGGAGAAGTCAAAAGCTGGTGGTGCAGTCTTGGACACCCCCCCCCCCCCCTTCCTACAAAATGCGAGCTCACGCACCAACATGAATGACTATTGAGATTGATGTGTATATGAAGGGATATTATACAGGACTCTACTGAGACTTCAGTATGTTTAGTATGTTTATGTGTATTAGTATTGTTATGTGTATTAGTATGTTTATGTGTATCAGTATGTTTATGAGCTCACTAGTTTCTAGACGCACATATTTTATTGCCACTGTTCTGCAACCATAACCTTTCTGTGCTTTTTTTCCCCACCGTTCCTCCAGGTACATAGCCATTGTGTTCGCCATAAAAGCCCACATCCTCTGCACCAAGAAAAGAGTCTTACTCACCATGATCCTTATATGGACATTCTCTGGCCTCTGTGCCACGCCCACCGCCTTGTTTAACCAAGTGATGCGGCTGTCAGCGACTCCGCCCCGAGATTTCTGCATCACTCAGTTCCACACGAACAGAAGCCAGCACGAGGTCTATAATAAGATTTTCAAGTACTCGGAGTGCGCCCTCTTCTATCTAGGCCCTTTGGTCATTCAGGTGGTCTGCTACGCGGCCATTGGGAAGAACTTATTTGTGGGCGTAGAGAAACTGCATCGAAACAGCGGATCCATGATCTCAGCTTCACGCCACGGATCGTCCAGAGCGTTCAACGAAGCTATTCGAGCCAGGAAGGGCGTGGTCAAGATGCTGATGGCCAGTGTCGTCATCTACTTCCTCAGCTACTCCCCGCATCAGGTACTCCTCTTTTATAACACGTTCTCCACGGTCGGGTTTGACAAGACCTGGATGTTCCACGTGTTCACAACAACCCTGGCCTACATCAACTCTGCTGCCAACCCGGTTCTGTACTGTGTATTCAGTGATAACTTCCGTAGCAAGTTCAGAGTAATACTTCACAAGTTCAGCAACCACTGTAAGTGCTGCTGCCGCGACATGGCTAACCAACGACCGATAACTCTGTACTCATACACAGAGTACACGACCCTCGTACGTAAAAAGACTAAAAAGCAGAACATGATAACCGCTGTTGCTTTGTAAATTTCATTTATAAGTTGGAGATGCCTTCACCTCAGTAGTTGTGCGACATGTGGTAAATCAACTGTTGTTGTGAAAACAGGGACGGGGTTTTATATCAAAATGTGTCTCCCCATATTTTTCACGGCTCAGCTTAACGTGAAGAATGCCAAACAAGGAGACTGTGCTCAGCTTTCTCCACCCTCCCCCCCCACCCCCCAAGATGAAGTTACACAAACCCAATTATTTACATATGTTATGGGAGATATAAAAAAATACCTAGTGCAAGTTTCGCGACACTACAGATTTATTGCTGCTGCACGTACAATATCTTCACGAATCTGTGACAGAACCACAAAAATAAGATTTTTAAGGGCATGCATCTTTCCCATCGCAACATATGCCTGTGAGACCTGGACACTTAACAAAACAGCTGAGAAACACATAAATGCCTTTGAATGTAAATGCTACAGAAGAGTTCTCCAAATATCGTGGGCACAAAAAAGAACAAATATATCTATACTACAAGAGCTTAATACTGAAGAAGGCTGGCTAGTAAAGAGGATTAAAGAGAGAAAACTTAAATATTTTGGACACATTAAACGTCATGATAATTTAGAGAAGACCGTATTGGAAGGATACATAATGGGAAAAAGAAAAAGAGGAAGACCAAAACGAAGATGGCTGCAAGACATCGTTGACGATCTGGAAATGGATGCAACAGCAGCAGGCCATCTTGCTCACAACCGAGAGGCCTACAGGAGTGCTGTTTGGGAGGCAAAGTTCCGCAAGGGACATGCAAATGAATGAATGAACGAATCTGTGGTCTTATTCTCAGCAACTTTACAGAATCTGTACTCCTCTCAGCAGCGCCGTTACAATTCTGTAGTCATAATGTTTCATGTTTCTCCCTATCAAGTTCTTCTGTAGCAACGTTTGCAGGCGTCCTGTATTCACGTGCTTGCGTTTCTCGATGTCGCCGTAATAAAAGCGGGTAAGGCGATGTTTAAAAGCACGAGAAAGCAAAATGAAAAACTGCCGCCATTTTGCAAAGACAGACATGGAGGTTTAACTCAGCATAATCATAGACTTTAAAACAAAGCCGCCACCAAGTTATATAGACTTTCTGATAATATATTTTTAAAGGCAAACTTCAGACAAAATTTAAGAGAGAGAGTGAGAGAAAGAGAGAGAGAGAGAGAGAGAGACTATAGAGGCCAAAAAGGGGGGGGGGGGTGCTCTAAAATGGATTTCGAATTGATTCTTCTGTCCTGTAGCCATTTGCATGCGGTAGGGGTGTGAAGTGTTGGTGGCTTCTCATTTCTGGGCCACTGTCAGCATTTGACCTGGGAATGTCAGCAATTGTCCTGGCTGCAGTTGTTTTCCCAGGGAAACCCCAGGTACCCATTTTTTGAGGCTGGGTTGATCCCGATGCCGGCTGTAAGAAAAAATTCCGCCCAAGCGTGAAACCGAACCACGGAGCTTGTGATTGGCAGGCGAAAGAGGACTAATAAGAGGTTGTAAACATAAAGACTGCATGCATAAATACATGATCAAAAGCAAGAGTACAAGAGGAGACAGGCTGAGGAGGGTAAGACCTCTCGGTATAACAGTTTTCAAGACAGAACTAAGAACAGTGCTCTATAAGTGCAGAAATTTACTTAAAATATAAGAAACCGGGCATTATTCGCAGACAGCACACACAAAGGCTTGACAGCTTTTAGTGGGCATGTATACTGCATGACGGCAGTCTACACAAGGAATATCTTCGCGAGAGTGGACTACAGGTTCCAGAACAAATACAGTACACAAATCTCGTTGTATGTACATGGCCGGAAAAGAGGCGGGGGGGGGGGGGGTGAGATCTGACGCAGAAACTATTTAGGTAGCATAATCACATGTAGGTAAAATGCCATCTTGGGAACATGGCTTAGCTTAAAATCAGTAAGCCAACAGCGCTGAAAGAGTTAAAGAAAATCACTAAACAAAGAATGCTGAACGTGTTAATGAAGATAGCTAAACCAATAACGCTATAAGAGTTAATGAAAATCAATACACGTTTAACACAAACCAATAACGCTGAAGAAGTTATAGAGAGAAACTAAGATTCAGCTGTCCTGTTACTCCCAGCGAATGACGTTTGCTACATTCTAGCTGTTATATTTCACAAATAACTTAACTGGTGAACATTTTAGTTAAATGAACATTTGTTTGAAACCTCTCTTCTCCATACATTTAATATTAGCTTCAACGAAATATTATTTATAAACGAAAGTGTTAAAACATATAGTGAGTAGATTATTCTCAGTATAAAATGTACATGTCGCAAAAGGTGCAAAGATGATCATACAAATGCCAAGAGCAGACAACTCAAGGAAAAGAGGATAATAACGAATAATGCCTCGAACTTCAGGTCACGACCACAGCTTCATTTCCTTCTATATAATCTACATCGCTCACGTGACTTGTACTTCCTAGACAGCTGCTCTTTTTTTTTCGATAGACAATCTGGAAATGTTCCGATTTCTGCTTCAGTGAGTGTGGTGTTTGAAGTGCCAGCGATAGGCTCTTTCTCCTCTGCCGTCCCCTCCTCGTTCCCCATGAACCTCCCATTGCTGTCCTCCCTACAGCAACAATAAAAAACCTTAATTTATCGATCAGCCAAAAGTTAGCGAAAGGGCCAGATTAGCCACATGGTGATAAACTGTTGAATCTTGAGTAAAAAAAAGTGTACTTAATTTTTATTCAACTTTTGGCGATTGAGGCTCTTCTTTGCTTCAAGTTGTAACTGGGTCCCGCTGCCATGAAAAGTTCAAAATTTCATTCTGCGACTTCTTATACTGAAAGAACTAACTGGCCACAACTAATTAGCTGTAAGCGGGGGCATGTGGTCGGACTTCCTACCTGTGTTTAGACAACTGGCGGCTCTACGAAGTCCCAAAAACAAATAATCTCGCCTAGATAATGCTAAGATTTTTTTTTCATCGAATCAGTGCTTTTGCTGATCTGTGGACCGGGTTTTTTGTTTTTATTTTAAATGAGGAGTCCACAGCTCTTCTCAGGCCAGAAAGGATGTCCACATTTATTCTCAGGCCAGAAAGGATGTCCACATTTATTCTCAGGCCAGAAAGGAGTTCCACATTTATTCTTATGCCAGAAAGGAGGTCCACATTTGTTCTTAGGCCAGAAAGGAGGTACACATTTGTTCTTAGGCCAGAAAGGAGGTCCACATTTATTCTTATGCCAGAAAGGAGGTCCACATTTATTCTCAGGCCAGAAAGGAGGTCCACATTTGTTCTTATGCCAGAAAGGAGGTCTACATTTATTCTCAGGCCAGAAAGGAGGTCCACATTTGTTCTTATGCCAGAAAGGAGGTCCACATTTATTATTATGCCAGAAAAGAGGTCCACATTTATTCTCAGGCCAGAAAGGAGGTCCACATTTATTCTTATGCCAGAAAGGAGGTCCACATTTATTCTCAGGCCAGAAAGGAGGCCCACATTTGTTCTTATGCCAGAAAGGAGGTCCACATTTATTCTCAGGCCAGAAAGGAGGTCCACATTTGTTCTTATGCCAGAAAGGAGGTCCACATTTGTTCTTAGGCCAGAAAGGAGGTCCACTTTTATTATTATGCCAGAAAAGAGGTCCACATTTATTCTCAGGCCAGAAAGGAGATCCACATTTATTCTCACGCCAGAAAGGAGGTCCACATTTATTCTCAGGCTAGAAAGGAGGTCCACATTTATTCTTATACCAGAAAGGAGATCCACATTTATTCTCAGGTCAAAAGGAGGTCCACAGCTGTTCTTACGCCAGAAAGGGAGGGGAGGGGTGGTCCACAGCTGTTATCAAGCCAGAAAAAGGGGGTGTTGTCCATAGCCAAAAAAAAAAAAGATTAAGATCGACTGTTGCAGTTCATCACGCCTTTTAAATATGATCAGTGAAAGACATTTGTTCTAATGGAGCTGAATGGCTATTTCTCCGCTAAAATTTTAACTAGGAAAGTTCAACCCCGGACTTGAGCTACACGTCTGTCATGAAATTATCATTCTGTGAAACCTGCACAAAAATCTCTGTCTACAGCCTCATTTACATTCGATCATTTCATTAATACACTGTAAAAAACATTGTGAAGGAAAAAAAACAAACCAAAACAAAACAGCGGATTAGAGGATTCGCATTACATGCTCTTGTTCATTTTTTTTTTAAATGTAGGAGGAGGGGGGAATTGATGAAACAAAGGATGAAAAGCTGCGTTATTTGTCTTATATTTGAAAGAATAAATATTATTTTGTTTACGTGGCTCCTGTTTAATATGTTATATGTTTTTTTATGCGCGTATAAAAGTCATGTGCTGCCTTTAAATACCGTCCCCCCGCTGACATACAACTAAAAACTGATTTAACAGAAGAAAATAGACATAAAAATGTATAACAGAAATCAGGCACGAAAGACATCATCAGGACACGATAAGAAGACACACAGAGAAATGAACAAGGGGCAACAAAAACCAGGACTTCGGGCCCAAGCCGAGCTGGAATAAGAAGTAACAGAATAAAAGGAGGAAAATACGCTACAGATAAAAGCACAGTTAGAGGAGCAAGTATAACATAGTCAAATAATATGAATGAAACTTTCATTTATCCAATATCGAGAGAGAGAGAGAGAGAGAGAGAAAGAGTGAGAGAGAAAAAGAGAATGACAATGAGAGAGAGAAAGAAAGAGAGAGCGAGAAAGCAAGAAAGAGAAAGAAAGAACGAAAGATAAAGTGAGGAAGTGCGAGAAAGAAAGAGAGAGAGAGAGAGAGAGAGAAGGAACGAGAGAGAAAAAGAGTAAAGCAGAGAATGAATGATCTTTATTTTAAAAGGGTGAAGAATTGGGCGCGCTGGCGTGTCTTACATTCTGCCCTTTATCACTCTGTCTTTCATTCTTCCCACACGCTCGGTTTAATAAGGTATACAAAATTACATGAAAAAAACACACACATATCCACTCACGCACGCAGAGAGAGAGAGAGAGAGAGAGAGAGAGAGAGAGAGGGAGAGAGAGAGAGTGAGGTGAGGTGGGGGAAGCGTGCTAGAAAAAAGCAATACAATAAAACTGGGAAGTTTTACTAATACAACTTTGGAAGCATCACTTCACATACCTGGTAGAACACCGCAGTTTTTTTCTCATTTAGATGCCGCAAACATTCTAGCAAATGAAACAAAAGTCACATTTAACAAGTATATATCGTCATGTTTTTCATTAACGCTTTCCTTTATTAACAGTGGATTTAATCATTCACAAAACACAGGGACACATGAAAAAAAAGCACTCACTGAGGACAAATGTACCGCAAAATTATAGAACAATTTAAAAACAACAACAAAGGTTCGTGTGAAACAATAAAATAAAAACCAATCGGACTTTATGTTTTCACAGTTATCAGTTTAATGGGAGAGATGAAACGAAGCAAACCTAAAGATAACTACTACAAACACACACACACACACAATGCCCGTAAATAGGCAGAAAAGTGGGGTTTTTTTTCAAATGAAAACTTATACAACAAAAGAAGCAAAATAAATAAACAATCAAAATAACACACGTAAACAGCTCTTTCCATCTTACAACACGCCATTAAAACAGAAGAATATAAGCCGTTGACTGACACCGCTGGGGTGTCATTTTGGTGTGAAACTTCACTTTTCCTGACTGTACCAATGCAGCCATGGAGCTAAAAGAAAAAAACCAACATGTGTGCTAGTACTCAATAGTTTTACTTGTCTTCAGCTTTGATCTTCATTACTGCAATAGATTTTTTGGTCTTTTTCTGTTATCTTTGATAAAGGCATTTTTGCCTAAATATTGGGTGGTGGTGGTTGTTGTTGTTATTCATAAACATTTTACTGTCCCTATCTCTTAACTTACTTTTCTTTGCTCCCTATATCCTTTTTTTTTTTAAACTGAGCCCATAACCATCGTTTACAAGCAAGCATGAACAGAAACAATTTTCTATCTGTAATAAATAATGATATTAGCAAAATAGTTAGTAAATGTTCATCGGAGAAAATAAGTGTTTTCCTTAAAGTTTCAGATTCCGGGGATCATCGTAAACTTGTTATTTTTGTCATTAAAAAAACCTGCTGCAGAAATCAAGTAATATTAGCAAGACAAAAGAAAACATAAAACAGCCAGATACAATTGAACTAATAAACATGTACAAAGAGTTATACATAAACGTTCTTAACGATAACAAGAACAATTTAGACGGCGTATCGTTCTACATTTCAATAATTCCATTATAGAAGAATGCCCGACATAGGACAATCTGACAAGAAACTTGTTTCAGTCACGAAGTATAGCTTCCAGTATAACTGCGACACTGCACTGAAACTGGCCAGTGATTGTGAAGACTGGAGATAACTTGCTGCTCCCCTGTACAAAGCGCACTGTAAACAAACTGCTTTATCGATCACACATGAATGGATGGAAATATGGAAAACACCATATGCACGAGGGTCGTTAATCTTGCTTACCCCCAGTTTATATCATTATACCAAATATAAAACTTCAAGAAACATAGCTTCCACTGCTGATGACTACTATTCTGCTTTCACTCAGACACACAGGGTCAATAAAGCAAAAACTATAAACTCTCTCAGCCCTTGCCTTAGAGTGAACATTGAAAGTTCTCTGGGATAGAGTACTGTTTAATTACTCATACACTCGTATAGAAATCCTTACACAGAGCACTGCTCTCATCACAGCCAATCTGAAAATATCTCGCTGCCCAGCTAGGGTGCTTGTTTCAGTGTACGCAATGCTTACAGATCAATGGCATCTTAGGCCTCCTCTTCCGACCTCCTTCTTCGTCCTCCACAAATCACGCCTTCACTACTGTAGAATTATATCTGAACTGTTTAATTCAGAAATTCTCAAAGATAAAACTCGTCATAAAATGACACGTTATGTGATATATAAAATAAGTAACTCATAATAGCAATTATGTTAAAAGTAAATAACAAGAAAAAAAAGTACCCTGTACTGTACCCTGTCACAATATAAACAGCATACTGAACCCGTAGCTAATCTACATAAAGATAATGTAATATAATGATAACATTAAACGTAACAGAAATGCAACAAAATATTTTTTAAAAAAGCGTTACTGCATCAGCACTAATTTATTACAAAGGACATAATAAACATCCATAATTTATAAACCAAGCAGGACAGATGTATAACTTTGGAGATCTTCGTGCATAATTACAACAATTAACATCAGATATCTAGTTTCATTATTTAACAAGATTTTTTTAAAATGCAGTTATAACAGGCCAAAAATAAAACCAAAAAAAAAAAAAAGTCGCTGCCAGTCAAGAGATCTGTATGGAGCAGTGTCCCGGCCATGAATGGCAGCTTCTGCTTCGGTACTTTGTTTCACAGAAATGCTTATCTTTCTGTTGATCTGTACATGAAACGCTGAGTGTTATTTATGGCTCCTCCTCATGCAAGAGCTTTCATCGTGGAGCTAAATAGTCTACAGTGGTATACGCTGTACCAGTACTACCACTATGTCAAACTAGGCAGTTGTCTACGGCGCTGAGCTCAAAAATTGGGGGAAAGGGGGGGGGGGGCAGTACTGCTCTATGAAGGAGCCAGTTTTATAGAGATTTGTTAGTTCACGGAACTGCCTTCAATTCCCAACACCAGTGCGCTGCTGTCTTGATTTATTTCACTTAATGTGGACTCTAAGGAGTAGCTCCCAGCAAGTAGCTTGCCAGGAGGGAGGATAACTGTGTTAAGTGTGGCGTTGGAGTCATATCTCTGACACCAACTGCGCATTTGAAACAATGTCTGTGGGCTTGAGTCATTGCCTTGTCAAGTTTGAAACAATACTGGCGGGCTTGAATCATTGCAAAATAGGTTTGCACTGGTACTGGGTATGCAACAGAGAAAAAAATATAACAATTATGCTCACTCTGGCATAAATCTACTAATCGCATACTCCGAAGAATAAACAGTTCTATCACTGGAAGCGAAATGTGGACAAATAAATATGAGAGTGACTAGAATTATATACAACTACACACGCTGCGAAGACAAGAGAAGAGTGACTTTTTTAACAAACATTTTAACGTGATAAAGCAATGACTCAACCCACCTCCCCCCCCCCCAAGCCCACCAACACTGTTTCAAACTTGACAAGGTAAAGATTCACCCCTCCCCCTCAAGCCCACCAACACTGTTTCAAACTTGACAAGGTAAAGATTCACCCCTCCCCCTCAAGCCCACCAACACTGTTTCAAACTTGACAAGGTAATGGTTCATCCCTCCCCCTCAAGCCTACCAACACTGTTTCAAACTTGACAAGGTAATGGTTCACCCCTCCCCCTCAAGCCCACCAACACTGTTTCAAACTTGACAAGGTAATGATTCACTCCTCCCCCTCAAGCCCACCAACACTGTTTCAAACTTGACAAGGTAATGATTCACCCCTCCCCTACAAGCCCACCAACATTGTTTCAAACTTGACAAGACAATGACTCAAGCCCACCACAATTGTTTCAAAGTTGACAAGGGATTGTCTCACCCCTTCCCCTCAAGCCCACCAACATTGTTTCAAACATGACAAGGCAATGACCCAAGCCGACCAACAATGTTTCAAACTTGACAAGGGAATGGGCCACCTCTCTCCCTCAAGCCCACCAACATTGTTTCAAACTTGACAAAGGAACGGGCCATCCCTCCCCCTCAAGCCTACCAACATTGTTTCAAACCTAACATGGGAATGACTCAAGCCCCCCAACATTCTTTCAAACTTGACAAGAGAATAACTCAAGCCCACCAACATTGTTTCAAACTTGACAAGTCAATGACTCAAGCCCACCAACATTCTTTCAAACCTGACAAGAGAATGACTCAAGCCCACCAACATTCTTTCAAACCTGACAAGAGAATGACTCAAGCCCACCAACATTGTTTCAAACTTGACAAGGCAATGGCTCAAGTCCGCCACAACTGTTTCAAACTTGACAAGGCAATGACTCAAGCCCACCAACATTGTTTCAAACTTGACAAGGGAATGTCTCACCCCTTCCCATCAAGCCCACCAACATTGTTTCAAACTTGACAAGAGAATGACTCGAGCCCACCAACATTGTTTCAAACTTGACAAGTCAATGACTCAAGCCCACCAACAACTGTTTCAAACCGGCAGCTGATGTCAGAGATATGACTCCCAAGCCACACTTACACAGTTAGCCTCTCTGCTGGCATGGTATTTGCTGGGAACTAGAGTCCACATTAAGTGAACTAGATAAAGACAGAAGCGCTCTGTTGTCGGGAGTTGAAGGCAGTTTTGTGAAGTCAGTAGAACTGTACCGTTTATGAATGTGGAGACAGGCGTATTTTTGTTGGTGGAGTCGTTGAATTTATCAAGGGGTCGGAATCGGAGATGGTATAAATTTAACAAGGGGTCAAAGTCGGAGATTGCATAAATTTACCAAGGGGTTGGAATCGGAGATAGTATAAATTTAAGAAGGGGTCAAAGTCAGAGACTGCATAAATTTACCAAGGGGTTGGAATTGGAGATAGTATAAATTTATCAAGGGGTCGGAGATGATATAAATCTATCAAGGGGTCAAAGTCGGAGGTGGTATAAATTTATCAAGGGTCAGAGTAGGATATGGTATAAATTTATCAAGGGTCGGATTCGGATAACTGAAAAGCAGAACAATCGAGGCTCAAAGTTTGGCATTTCGACTCCAAAGTCCCGCAAGATAGTGGATATCACACAGAAGGCTGCAGTATACTGAACCCGGGCTAATCTACATTAGGATACTGTAATCTTTATATATATATAAATATAAATATATATATATATACATATACACACACACACATGTATGTATGTATGTCCCGGCATCACTCTGGAACGCCTGGAGCAATTTCAACCAAATTTGGTACACATATGAGTTGTAATCTGAAGATGTATAATATGGGGCTAAGACACCCCTATATGCACTTGGAGTACGATACGAAGGAGGTGGAGGTCTTATCCACTAAAGTCATGGAGGAACAAACAATGATCTAAGGGAGATAATCGTTAAATAGAGCATTATTGGTCTAAGAGAAGCATTTGTAGTCCCATGGCAAGTCTAAATAACAGCCTTCTGGAAGGATATGGATATGACTTCGGCCGTGGGCTAATAATGGCCCAGAAACTTCCAGCACCCTCCCGATCTTAGATCGTCGTATATAAGGTACGATAATTCAGCAAGTCTTCCAATTTATCGTCTTTCAGGGAATCTGACATGTTCATTTCGCTTTTTTTACTTCATAGTGAATTGTTTCCTACACTGATAGTGTGCAGTCTGGATCACGTTCATTACCTCCAATCGGCATGGGGTTCCAGGGGTAGGGGTGAGATGTGGTGACATGTACAAATAATTGAAAACCACCGATATTAGTGTCGAATCCATAGTTTTTGGGGTCACTGAGATGAACAGTGACACTCCAGATGCCATTTAAGTCCAAGTTCAGCCTCCATCGGCATGGGTTGGGTGGGGGGCCTAGGATTGGGGGTGGGATGGGGTGACATGTACAAATAATTGAAAACGACCGATATTAGTGTTGAATCCATAGTTTTCAGGGCGCTGAGATGAATAATCACACTCCCGATGCCGCTTACGTCCAAGCTCAGCCCCAATCGGCATGGGGTCCCAGGGGTAGGGGTGGGATGTGGTGACATGTACAAATAATCGAAAACGAATGATATTAATGTCGAATCCATAATTTTCGGGGTCGCTCAGATGAATAGTGACACTCTAAAGTTTAGCCCCATCGGCATGGGGTGGGGTGGGGGTGGTGGTGAGAAGTGGTGAAAAATAAAACGTCCAAATTGACTGAGATTAGTTTCGACTCCATAGTGTTCGGGGTCGCCAAGCTGACTGGTGACAGCCCTGATGACAATTAAGCCCACATTTAGTTGAACAGAAGGAACAGAACTCTGTAGAACCGTCTAGACTCTGTAGAACCTTCTAGAAAGTTGTAGACATGAAGAGAACATTATAGAACCTTCTAGAAGAGTGTGGAACTGAATAGACCTCTGCAGAACCGTATAGAAGGCTGTGGAAATGAATAGAACGTTGTAAAACCTCTAGAAGGTTGTGAGAATGAATAGAATTATGTTGACTGAGATAACTAAATACCCGGACAACGCCGGGTAATCAGCTAGTATAATATAGAAAATAAACTGCAGTCAGGTGTGTCGCGGACTATTGTACACGAAGGCTTAAATGAAGTGATTTTATCTATCTTCTTGTTTTTTTCTCTCTCTCTCTCTCTTTTTCACACAGCTGTAAAATTCACACACGGCTTACACAAATATCACTGTTTCTTTCTATTAGTGAATTAACCTTTTCTACACGGCTCGCATGAGCAAGATGTTGAAGACTGCTTAGCTGGATACAGACTCGCAGTAAGGATTACGATACAACTCACAGTAAGGATTAACATACGACTCACAGTAAGAATTAAGATACAGTAATGATTAAGATACAGACTCGCAGCAAGGATTAAGATATGACTCATAGTAAAGATTAAGGTATAGTAAAGATTAAGGTACAGTAAGGATTAAAATACAGACTCGCAGTAACTCGCAGTAAGGATTAAGACACGGTAAGGATTAAAATATAGGCTCACAATAAAGATTAAGATACAGACTCACAGTACTGATTAAACTTCGAATACAGAAACACGAGATAGAGAGAAGAAAAAAAAAAGATATATAAATGTTAAATATAGATAAATATTTAATATAAATAAAGAAGATGGATAAACAACACAATAATTCCACAAACTGTATAGCGAGGCATGCTACAATCTGAAATGGACATAATAACGAAGAATATAACTGAAACAAAAGAAGAAGAAAAGACAATCCGGGGTTAGTTAGTTTCGGAACAGCAGATTCAATGCTTATCTCATATGAGATGTGGAGTAAGCCGTAATAAGTAATGGCCAGAAGTTTAGCTGTTCATTATTAACAGAAAAAAAGACAATTTTTAAATGTTTATAAACTTATAACGTGTGGTTCGTGAAAAGCTGATCCCACATCGATCCCAGTGTGTAACAATAATCTGCTGTTTTTTTTTTCTCAGCCTAGTCGGTAGGGTAAAGAGAGAAAACTTAAATATTTTGGCCACATTAAACGTCATGATAATTTAGAGAAGACCGTATTGGAAGGATACATAATGGGAAAAAGAAAAAGAGGAAGACCGAAACGAAGATGGCTGCAAGACATCGTTGATGATCTGGAAATGGATGCAGCAGCAGCAGGCCATCTTGCTCACAACCGAGAGGCCTACAGGAGTGCTATTTGGGAGGCAAAGTTCCGCAAGGGACATGCAAAGGAATGAATGAATGAAGTCGGTAGGGAGACTGATCAGCATCCCCCCGCTAGAAGCAAACGGGAAAGACATTGCAACATACGAGTAACTAACAACATAATCATCACCAATATTTAGTCATTCATAATTCATATTTGTAAATTTATATCTGTATCGGAACACACTTTTGAAAGATAGCATAGAAGATGATATAAAGGAAATTGGTGGGTATAAAGGAAATTGGTGGAAATAAAGGAAACTGATGGGTATAAAGGATATAAAGGAAATTGGAAAGACAGCACAGAAGAGGAAGTAAAGGAAATTGATGTCACCAAATGGAGAGAGAAGATAAGGAATAGAGATGAATAGAGGCGAACTTTATCTGCTGCAAAGAGCCTTAATGGCTCGGAAAACTGAAGAAGAAGAAATCGGAGCACACTATGACTGTTTAAAGGAAAAGTACCAGACCGCACACAGTCAGAAGGCCTGCTTGTTTGACATCCACACTCTACAAGTACTTGATGAAAAAAAAAACCTGCACAAATGAGGTCAGGGGTTACACCACGTGACAGACGACCACCTTCTTTCGGTCAGAAACGACAGCTCAGACACTGGGTGACACAGTGGTTAGCTAATAAGTCTGGGGACGAAGGAATCTAATACACAGGCCACGTCATTTCCCTCTATGAAAGAGACGAGGCGGAAGAACATAACAGTCGCTCATATGCTAAAATGTCTAGAATCTTGATCTACACAAGTCCCTGGCATCTCAGTGCCCAGTAATTTGTTTGCCGCACTCTTTATCTCACTTCGTAATAAATATCCACGTATTTCACTCTTCTTTCACAAGAAAGGCTGAATATCTTAGTATGAGTCCAAAATTCTCTTCAAATTCTTTCGACTTAGAATTTTTTTTTAAATGAATACCCAGGATAACAGTAGAGTACACATGTTCAGAAATGCCTTTCACAGACCAAAGACTCACTTTAAATATATAAACATTTTAGGATGTGGGTTCATCATTATTGTACAAGTAATTAAATTTCTTCTTACACCTTCCTGCATAGAGTTGTTTTCTTTCTGAAAACATAACCCTGGTTAATGTCTATGTTTCGCTCTCTCTCTCTCTATCTCTCTCATTCTCTGATGGATGGATGTATGGACAGATGGACATGGATGGATGGATGGGATGGGGGAAGACCAAGCAATAGGAGATTACAAAAAAACTGTCACTTGATTCATTCACTCAAATGACGTATTCATTTCTGAACATAACTCTTGATATTCAATCTGAAAATGTCTTGTCCTCCAGCCAGGATGACTGCTTCAGGAAGTGTGGTGTTTAGACTGGTGGTGACATCACATCGTGGGCCCAGTCTTCTCGTACGCGCCTTCTCTCTTTTCCCATGAACCATTTCCTTCACTGTGTTCTCTAAAGCTCATCGAGTCCTTCAATAAGAAACAAAAAAAGATAACTTTCTTTTCCCGATTGAGCCGAGGAGTCAGTTTTCATCTACATCCAGTTCTTATAAGATGGTTCTACTGTCCCTCTTCTTCTTTGAGCAGCGGCTGATTTTGTCAGTTTTCCAAGTCACTGAAGCTCACTGCTGAGGACAAGTCTCCATTCCTCTCTGATCCTGATCTTTCTTTGCCAGGTTGTCTCGTCGTTGAATATGTCTACCTCTTGGTTCATCCCTTCTTGCTGTCTCTCTTATCTTTCCAAAATATTTCGAGGGTGGGGGGTGGGGGGGGGGTGAGGGTAGTTTCTACAACAGAAAATGCTATTATCTTTTCGCATGTCTGGCTCACTGTCCCATATTCTGTACTCGTATATTGCTGTAAGGAGAATAGAGGATCTGAGTATTTCTTGTTTCGTGTGTTTGGTGATGCTTTGTTATATTTTCTTTTATCAATTTGTGGGTCAGTTTTATTGAAATTACACGAAAACTTCACTGTATATTTCCAGTTTTAATTGTACACCATTTACCCACTCATGAAGCTCACAGAACTCAAGCACTCTAGTAGGAGTTCTTATGTATGACCATAACAATTATAATGACTCAGAGAGACAGAGTAGGTCGAAAAGTTGGAAGCCATTTGCTTTTCCAGTCTTTATCAAGACTGATCACATAAACATTTTAGTGCCATCCTGCTGACTTCATCAAGGCTTCTCAGACTATTTTTATGTGATTGCCAGTAGTCATTCCAAACTACAACAGATACTGGTATCATATTTTTTGTTCATGAGCTGGAAAGGGGAAATCAGGCATGTGATGTTTACAAAAATAAGTTTTAAACGGATAAATTAGTTCGAATTGTAGCTCCAAAAAAAAAAAACTGTTTGTGTTTTAGGTACAAACTTCTACAAACAGGAAACAAAGAAGTTTTTTTTATCTTTCTCTGACGTCTAAAAGTGCTTCGCCTATGATTTTTTTTTCGAGCTGTAACCATACAATACTGTGCTCTGTTACTTTACTCTGTGCTCTAGCCACTTTAAATGGCCCAATGAAATGTAAATCTGATAAACAGTTTTGTTGCTATAGTGAAGAACTCTCAGTACCATCAACCGCAAAAAAAAAATGTCACCAGCGATCAACAGCGATCTTTATCAGTGTGTTCAAACGGTGCTTGTTTTATTGTGAACACTCCGCAGTCTGGCACAGTTCAACTTTTTGAGAACCGCTCTCCTTAACTGGCTTCGGTTTTATTGAAATTATTAACGTTAAACAAGCCATAGCATCAGGACGGAGAGACGTAACCAAACTTTAACTTTGCAATTAATCAATGAATTCAGTCGCGACCAAAAAACTATAGTTTATGGTCTCTTGGAAATTTTGGCTGCAAATGACCGAAAGTACTTGCTTTTAATGTTCATAAATGGAAGCACTTTACATGGATGGGCAGTTCAAATATATTTCTGGCACTTTTCGTCTAACAAGACACTTTGAAGCAGACAGATATCACTTGTGGGTTTTGCCAAGCATTCTCTGCCTTAACGGCTTCTCTCATGGCTGACTCTACCAATGGTGGATTTGAATAATCGGTCACAAGTACCAGAGGACAATCTTTGTGTTACAATGGCGGGTTCCCTTGCGCTTTCATCTTCTAACTTCCCAAGTTTGATTCTAGTTTCCTTCTCAAATTTTACCGTGCCCTTACGCAGAGCTGCCCTCCATGTGACAATCTTTCGTAAGTTCTTCTTAGATCTCGGAGCTAACAGAAAAATCTTGCACTGATGACATTACTGATACACTTGTCCTAATAATATGAAGCATGCGATAGAAAAAGACGTTTGGAGTGTATGGTCTTTTGAAGAGCATACGCAGAACTGACGAGACAGATTTACAACCAAGGAAGAACTGTAAGGTGGATTTAATTCAAGTGCCGTGCCGCGTGGCGTAGGCGATCATTTCTCTCCACAATTCCCTGTCTTTAGACTTGATTATGAGATCCGCCAGTGACTTTCTTCCTAGCCACACAGACAGCCCATCCAGTAACTTCTCTCTGTGTCTTCCTCTGTCTCTTCTTCCTTCAATTTTTCCACTTGCCACAGTGTGTTCCAATTTTCCTCTTCTCGGGAAATGTCCTGTAAATCTTGCTTGTCTGCCTATGATCTTTGCTACAACTTGCTTTTTAACTCCAGCCTCTCTTAAGATTTCTTCATTGGTTTTCTTGGCTGTCCATGGTACCTTCAACATCCTTCTTATAAACCACATCTCTATGGCCTCCGTTTCTCGCTGTACTCTCTTATTCAGACCATGCTTCACACCTATAAAACAAAAGTGGCTCGATGTAACATTTAAGTACTTGGAATCTTGTTTCCACTGATACGGATCTGTTGCACAAGATGTTTCTCACTGTCTGGAATGCTGACTTGGCTTGAGCACGTCTGCTTTTTACTTCGTTGTGACATTTCCCATCAGCTGTTATAATCGTTCCTAAGCACTTGAATCTATCAACGTGTTTCAGATTTGTGCCATCGATGGTAATGCTACATTTTGGTGTTATTCTTTTCTTTGAGATGACCATCACTTCAGTCTTCTTCAGGCTGAGACCTTTATTTTTACTTTCACGAACCACGACGTAAGGTGGATATTAGGATTAAATGGAAAATGTACACACTGCTGTCTAAGGTATCTATGGAAACGGATTGTGAGTCTTACTACAGGAGAAACTGGGTTTATTTCAAGAAGTAATTATATGTAATTCACAGCTTTTGATACCAAGAAACAAAATGTAACCGATAATGCTGATTACATGACAAAAGTAACTGATAAGTTTGACTGCAAGACAAAGTTGGCGATAAGTTTGTTTTCATGACAAAAATGAATCACGTGGTGGCCGTTTGTTTAAAAAGATACTTAAAATAAGCACTATAAACTCTGAAAACTATATGATGGCTTCATCGGAAATCTCAGCTTGTACTGCAGCTGGGAAGTAAGAAACAGACGAGAAAGTAAGGAGCTGAGTAGTGGCTCCACTCGTCATCCTACTCACAATAGCACGTTTTTGCGCAACCACGTTAACATCAGAAAAAAAAGAATGTATATTTTCTTATTTCAATATATATACTAAACAGTGCACAAAAGCAGTTGTGCGGTCCAACGCAAACTACTCAACACGCTTGACGGGCAGAGAACCAAAAACACCTACAGAATCTAGTGACGTGAATAAACGACAAGAATCAAAAGTACAGTCAGTCAGTCATTTGAATGTCCCGTGTGGAACTTTGGCTCATTAACAGCTCTTCTGTAGGCCTCTCGGTTGTGAGCAAGATGGCCTGCTGCTGATGCATCTATTTGCAGATTATCCACGATGTCTTGGAGCCATCTTCGCCTTTGTCTTCCTCTCTTTCTTTTTCCCATTTTGTACTCTTCCAAGACGGTCTTCTCTAAATTCTCATGACGTTTAATGTGTCCAGAATACTTCACTTTTCTCTGTTTAATCCTATTTACTAGGCAACCTTCTTCAATTTTAAGTTCTTGTAGTATGGATATATTTGATCTTGTTTGTGCCCATGATATCTGAAGAACTCTTCTGTATCATTCACATTCAAAGGCATTCATGTGTTTCTCAGCTGTTTTGTTTATTGTCCTGGTCTCACGATGGGAAAGATGCACGCCCTTAAAAATCTTAATTTTTATAGTTCTGTCTGTTCCTCTCCAGCTTCTTTAGTTGTCCTCCTTTTAATTTCCTTCACTGTATTTCCATTATTAGTTAGTAGTAAAAAGCGAAGACTTGAAATAAATATCAGAAAGACAAACGTTAATCAACAGAGAAAAAAAAAGTCGTAGATATAAAAATAAATGGAGAATTACTTGAACAGGTGAAAAGCTTCAGGAATCTTGGGACACATTATAATAGACGATGGAAAATGTGAAAAGGAAATTAACAGAAGAATAGGAATTGCAAAAAACATCTTCAACAGAATGAAGAAGATCCTTACGCCAAAACAAATATCACAGCAACTGAGACTATGCATCATTAAATACTACATATTGTGAAGAAGGCTGGTTTGATTGTTTAAAACACAGCCGGTTTCAAGGGTCAAGTTTTCAGTCACCGCCTTTCTCAGTGGGTGGGTGGCGTGATATTTTTTTCGTCAGGTAAAGGGTGTAATATGTTAGGTTCTTCAGTGTTCGTAGAGGCATACGGCCGGGCAGCACGTGTCTACTTGGGAATCATCATCATCATGAGGTGCCGTGCCGACTGGCGTTGGCTATTACGCTTTTCCAGAGTACACGATCCTTCATGCAGGCCATTAGCTCAGTTGGTGATCACCATCCCGTCAGACTGTCCAGTATCATTTCTCTTAGTCTTCCTCTTGACCTTCTTCTTTCTATTTTTCCCGTTGTCATAATATTTTCAATGCCCCCTCTTTCATTGGATGTCCTATGAAAGTACATTGTAACTCTCTTATCTTTTCTGACAAGATTTGTTGTCTCTCCAGCTCTTCTCATACATTCTTCATTGGTTATTTTTGCCGTCCAGGGGATTCTGACGGGATGCTGTGAGAGGAGATCACCAACTGAGCTGATGGCCTGCATGAAGGATCGTGTACTCTGGAGAAGCATTACGGGGGAAGTCGTTGTGATATGTTATGTTCGGATTGTTTGCGCAGTTGACCACACCTGACGCCTGTATATATGATGCTGTGGCGAGGATGTGAGTTTTCTGCTTGCGTCGCCTCTTGTGATAGTGAAGTCTCACGAACTTAACTTTTCGTTAAGTCAGAAGTAAAGTGCTGTAAACGTGTACTGTGAGTAGGACTCAGTGCTCGTGTATAAGAAATGCTGCGGTCAGTAAATGATTAAGATGTAAGCATTTCATCAAACTGACAACATTTCATTATTATGCTGGCATCTTTCACATATATCATTTTTCTATGACTGACACTGAAGTGTATGTTTCAAGCATAGTATGCGCACATTTGTCTCAGAGCGTTAATCGGTGTCAGGTCACCTTTTTTCATAGTGATATGTATTGTTGCATTTTTTTCCTATGTTGGTATTATACTGAAGTCATACTGTATAGGTAAGGCTATCATTAAACTATGTCATGATGAATTAATGTCAATTTAATGGCAGGACAAGTTCTGCGGATTTCTGTGGGTTTACGTAAGTGGTGTGGATATTTTGTGTCAAAAGGGTGAAGGGAGCGCTGGCAACTGTTAACGTCGGGGACACTCGCTAGCGCGCGATGGAAGAAGGTTGAGGAAACTTAATTGTGTCACATGTGAAAAGGAGACCAGAGAGTTGGAAGGATAAATACGGTATTTAAGTAGCAGCATCATGTGGATGCATATTAGTGTTATGAGTTAGATTTGCGCAAGTACGGACATGTAACTTGTTGGTTGTATTGGTTTGCAACTACATGCTGCGAGTGTTAGTTGTTATTTTGTTGTGGCCTCGAGTGGCGTTAAGTTGTGTCAACAAATGTTACTTATAGTGCTTTGCCTTGACAAAATATGCCTTGTGAGTATTCTTTTTTGTTTTGTTGGTGATGACAGAGAGGAATGGGAGGAACTGATAACTCCCGAGGAATTTAAGAGGGTAGCAGACATGAACAGCAACTATGAGAGTAAAGAATCTGGGTTGGAGATTTATAGGGAGCGAGCTGTAATGGAGGATGGATCAGGCACTATTGTATTCTCGGGCATTCCCCATTACTGCAGGGCAGCAATTTGGTCATGCTCCCAACTCAAAAGATGGAAAAATGGGTAAAATATGAGGCGTTCAAGTGATGGACGTCATCGCCCTCTTATAAAAGCACGGTGTTTGCTAATACAAGGTCTGACAATTAAGTAATGAGACTGATTTTATTATGGCCAAGACAAAAATGTCATCTATGAAGCAAAACATTGAATCCAGAGAGGCAACCTTCATCTATGATCTGCAACTTTTCATCGTCGCCCGACAAGCAGATGACAAACAAACCGCCATTTTGTTGACCTATTTAAAGGTGCACTGCCAAGTAATCAGCATGGAGCAAAAAATCTAACATTAAATTATGTTTAATACTCGGAAAAAAGTGAAATTGAGACAGCTGAATTGATGCCACAAGGTTATGGGGATAACTGGTTATCTGGTGTACGGATATTCAGGTGGTATTCACGATTCAAAAGTTGTGTGGAAACGATTATAAATGCAACTAAACATGGACGCTCAATGTCTGTTCGTAATGAGGAATTCATGGCAAAAAGTCAGAGAACGGATACAAGAAGATCGTTGTTTGACTGTGAGAATGATGGCAGATGAATCTGGTGTTAACCGAGAGACCATTCGTAAAATTTTAGTGGAAGATTTGGGCATGAAAAAAAGTTGCTTGCCGGTTTGTACTACACGCATTGTCTGATGGCCAAAAACATTAGCGTGTTGAGTACGCAAAAGACATCATCAAAACGTGTCGCAGAAATAAAACATTTGATTGTTGCAGAGGATTAAACATGGATTTTCCGCTATAATCCCACAACTAAACGCCAAAGTGCTCAGTGGAAGTCATCGTCATCACCAAAAGGCAAACAAATTCGTCTTCAAACGTCGAAAGTGAAGACAATGGTGGTGTGCTTCTACGACAACAGAGGAGTTATTCACACAGAATTTATTCCAGAGGGACAGACTGTCACTGCCAAAGTTTGTTTAAGTATTTTGAAACGCCTATTGAAAAGGATTCTCAGAGTCCGACCCGAGTATTCAACACCTGGCAGTTTTTTCCTTCTTCATGATAATGCACCGGCTCACCGGGCGGTAGTTGTATAGGAATTTTTGGCCCAAAAACAAGTGTGTGTTCTCAACCATCCACCCTATTCCCCAGGTTTGTCTCATGCAGATTATTTTCTATTCCCAAAATTAAAGTTACCACTGAAAGGACGCTTCTTTGACGAAACTGATGACATCCAAAGGGCCGTAACATCGAGTTTAAGGGCTATACCAACAGAAGGACTGCAGAGGTCGTTCCAGTGTTTGTTAGGTCGTGCCACTCGCTGTATCAATGCACAAGGGGCTTACTTTGAATAAAATACAGGTTATATCTTCAAATGTTGTTTTTTTATGTAATTAGTCTCATTACTTAATTGTTGGACCTTGTGTGTGGGTGTATATATGTGTGTGTATATATATATATATATATATATATATATCGTCATAATAGGCCAATAACTTAGTAGTAGGAGTAGTAAACAGTATATTTTTTTACAATATCCTCTACTCCCATATGGTGCAGAAGCCTGTACATTGAATAAAACAACAGAAAAGAAAATTGAGGCCCTTTAAATGTGGATATATAGAAGAACAGAGTGTGTCCCACGGACAGAAAAGAAAACAAAGAATGATTCATCACACTAACCTCTCTTTCTCTCTCTCTCTCTCTCTCCCTCCCCCTCCTGTTCCGGTCAGAACACGAAGAGTCCGTTCTCGACTTCCCTTGACAACCACATATTTGAAAAAGATGTCAGCACGTGCCTGGACATACAAAGAAGAAGTAAGGAAAGAACCAGGACGAGACAACATCACAAGGGAGACAGATGATCTTGGCTTTAAACAATCTCGGAGTACAAGAAAGAAAAAAGTTACTGGTCTTCCCAATACGATCAGTGACACTCGATACATTATACAGCACCTACTGAAATCAGCTCTCACCGCACTGTACTGGAATGTGAAGCAACCACGCACATTCAGCTACGCTAAAACACTAACAGAAAAACTCTTAAATAATGTTCATTAACTTAACGAAGAAAAAGACAAAAGACAGAATTTTCACCCTTTTTATGCTATTTCATTTTGAAAGTCTCATCTTTTACATTAAGTCACTCATTTAATAGGTTTGTTACACTGAAAAAAAAAACAAAAACGAATATATTAAAGTGCCCGCCACATGAATCTATCTCTCTAAAAGGCCGGTAAACTAAACGTTCAGTTCACGCCGGATCAGGTTCTGGTTTTCATTATTAAAATTTGAAAAATTCTGCATCTTTTTTCAGCGACATGGAGAGGTCATTCTGTTGTATAAAACTGTATTGAAACTGTTCCAAAGATTTTTTTCCGTTTTCGTCTACGGCGATGTGGCCGCGAGATGAAACTACAGACGGGAGAGAGCTTTCTGATTTAACAATGAAAAAAAAAAGCAGCAGGGTTGAAGTGAATAAAGGGTGTATGTTTTGAATAAATACATCACTGGTCTTACGTACTGGGCAACACTGAGTAAATGATCTTCCAGTTTTCACAATAAGAACTAGGAACAAATAAACAAGGATAAAACTGGGAACAAACACAACAAGGACAGAACCAGGAAAAAATCAACAGTGACAAAACAAGGAACGAACAAGGATAGAGCTAGGAACGAACAAACAACTAGGAACAAACAACAAGGACAGAACTTGGAGCAGACGACAAGGATAAGAATCTTCGACCTCTAGAAATCTTACATAGTTCCCGTGCCGTTAATCGTCACACAGGGCTCACAAGGTAGCTTGCCAAGTTTTCCTGTTTTCGGCGAGCTTTTCAACCTCATCAAGGGATTGTATGCCTACTAACTCTCTTAACAATGTCCTCTTTAGATTTTCGCGTAGTCGACCTCTTTTTCTCCAGCCTGCTGTGTTCCACTTGATAGCATATTTGGGATTCTCTGGTTGTTTCTTCTCATCACATGACCGATAAATGTCCATCTCCTTTTTCTGATCACCCATGAGACAGGTTGTTGTTAGCTCATCTGCCTTATCTCCGTATTGTTCTTGAATTCGTTCCACATACCGAGTATTTTCCTTAGGTATTTGTTTCCAAAATAGTCGAATTTGTTGTCTATTTCTTTATATATCTAGAAATAAGCACTATGAAAAACATAAAGACAGCGAATCACAGATATCTGAAAACTGTTACCATCAGTTGCAACAAAGTAAGGGGGCGGGGTAAACCAAGAGTATAGATTAAAAAAAAAACCAAACATTCACTACGACCTTCAACATTTTTTAAAATTCAAAATATTACCTGAGGAGGCCAAGAAAAGCACATGTATATACCACTATCAAACCAGCAATCCTGTATAGCTTTGAAACACGGACTACAGAAAAAAAGTGAGACGAAAAGCATCTACAATGACTTTTGCGACTCTCTGGCCCCCATCTTAGAATATAACAAAGGATTCAGGAGAGTACGAAGAAACAGGGGAATCCACAGTATTACTAACCACCTCACGATGAGAGCTAACAAATTCCGATGGTTGGGTCACGTAGAAAGACTGGAAGAGAGTTCTCAGGCCAAAACTCGCATATGTACAGGAGGTGGAAAAGACAAGGTCAAGAGGCTGGGAAAAGGCGAAGATTGGGAGACAACGTGGGAGAAGACCTGAAAGGAACTTCTGGGTATATAAGTGGAGAGAGAGAGAGAGAGAGAGAGAGAGAGAGAGAGAGTCAGGAACACAAATGAACGAAGACAGAATTGTGACAGCAACGAACCGTAAATGCCTCGTTTGCTGAAGAAATAGGAAGCTCTAAATATATCACTTAAAATGCAAGCAAAAACTGCGAGTATCGCTCATTTCTGGAATATAATTCTGTTTTACTCATGAGATATGCATTACTTACAACTTACTGAAGTAACAAACACGCATGGAAAGATTACATTCTCTAGTCCGGCATCTACTGTATATAATTTCAACTTTTTTTCGATGCCGCGCTAATGGTTTCTTCTGGCACTGGCGGAACTGCATTAAGCCTTTCTGAAAGCCTGGGTCCAAGGCTGTGGATGGTCTCCTCTAATTCACTGGCGCCCTGTCATGCGAGACCTGCACTATTTCTGGAAACCTGGATTCATTTATAATGCTACTGGTTGCGCTGCCCTCACTGTTCACATGGAAATAGCCCACACAGGAAATGTTATGCGACAATGCGACCTGGTTGCCCGGTATCTCAATTGCCCTGTCCAACAGCGTCTAGCAATTTCACATGCAATTACTTTGTTATTGATTATTTCTGTCTTACAGCAACGTCGGGCCTCCAAATGGAAATCCAGGGATAAAGTCCAAATCGAATCACTTGACCAAAACCGATTCCAACGCCTTACAAGGTTCCAATCAAAAACCGAAAAATCACTTTTCGGCGACATTTATGCCTTATTTAATTTACGCGTAGCTTTAAAAAAAAGTAACTACTGCGGTACGAAAAGCCACCTACGGGCGCGCGCGCACACACAGAGTCTTGCATGATAATCCACGTAATAAAAGTAACCAAAGACTTAACGGTGCCAGTGCCACTGTCATTACGTGATCTTGTCTATATGAGCCTCCTGCAGATGGAACTGAATTTGACATGAAAGTTATGGCTGGCTTCTTTCATTCCACCGAGTCTGTGCCATGTCTTTTGGGGTGGTTTCACTTGTTCCCGGGATTTGTTGCGCGCTGCAAGTGGTTTTGATTATGCCTTAAGTTTACAGCGCATGATGGTGGCTTTAAGGTGGTAACCCTTAACCCCAGAATTTACAACGTGTGTGTACTAACACGCCTTCCAGTGTTCCAGGAAGTTACAGCGCGTGTTAAGTTTCCCTATTCCCGGAGTCTATATAGTGTGCGTTAAGGTGACTTCCCTCACTTCCAGTGCGCGTTGAGGTGCGGTAAAGTAAACTATATCCCGCATGTTATTTCCTGTGCGGTAAGGTGAATTCTCCCTTATTCCCGGACATTAAATCGTATGCAATAAGGTGACTTTTCTTATTCCTGACATTATTTCCTGCGAGATAAGGTGACTTTTCTTATTCTTGACATTATTTCCTGCGAGATAAGGTGACTTTTCTTATTCCTGACATTATTTCCTGCAAGATAAGGTGATTTTTCTAATTCCTGACATTATCTCCTGCGAGATAAGGTGACTTTTCTTCTTCCTGACATTATTTCCTGCGCGATAAGGTGACTTTTCTTAGTCTTGACATTATTTCCTGCGAGATAAGGTGACTTTTCTTCTTCCTGACATTATTTCCTGCGAGATAAGGTGACTTTTCTTCTTCCTGACATTATTTCCTGCGAGATAAGGTGACTTTTTTCGTTGCTTGACTCTTCTTATTAACTTTCTTAAAACTCACTGTTAACGAATTTACAACAACAACAACAACAACAACAACAACAACAAACAAAAATTACGCGAAAAAAACCCCCACAAAATCACGTGAGAATTCGGAGTTACAGCGCGGGTTGTTTACTGAAATAGTAGCAACAGTGCTGCTGACGCTGATGGGCAGTCGTAGCATTGTCTAGAAAGAGGTAAACAAGGCTCATCTAACTCGAGTCGTATTCCAAACAAATGTCGTATACCAAACAAAATTTTTCGCGTCCAGGCAGGACGTATATCAAATTGGACTTATTTTAAAGCGGACCGAGGTACTATATTTTAATGAAAAGCGGACCGAGGTACTCTATTTTAATGAAAAGCGGACCGAGGTACTATATTTTAATGATAGGCGGGGGGGGGGGGGGGTGGCGGCTGGGGGGAAGAAGGCGAGGCGGCTGAAACAAAAAGTGGCGGGGGCGGGCGATGTGGAGTTTTGTACTAGTTAACAAAATTTCTCTGCCAGGAAGTAGCAGATCTCAGCCTAAAACTGGGGACAAACTTAGAACAGGGGCTTCATGTAAATAAATGGCCTATGGTATGGATATCTTGAAATCGTGGTTTCCGCCTCTAGTCGATACAGCCTTTTCTGCACACCTGTTGCCCTTATTTCCTTTGGGGATTGCGTGGTTGAGTTTGCCGATGCGGTTTGCAAGGAACAATATTACCTTCATATTCTTCAGAAATTGCGGGCCCAAAGGATGAGAAGGGCCATCATCAACGAAGAACAAAAACTGTCGATTAATTGTCTCCATTCTGGCATCTATTGGATAAGGAAGTTCACTTTTAAAAAAAGCATTTTGTCTTTCATGCTCTGTGGTTATTGTATAACTGCAGGGAAATGTATCAATTCCTCTGAAGCTAACCATACAACACAGTGCTAAATCACTTTGCTGTACAAAAGCTTATTTGTTTTTCATTTGAAAAATGTGAACCCAATTTCTTTGAAATACCCTGGTTTAGAAAAGTTCCCAATAACCAGAGGCCCCAGATTCTCACAGATCTCCCCATTTGCGCAAGGTTGCACAGAAAGCCTCGCCGTATCTTTTTTTCTGCTATCACGGCGTGCCTCTCCTTTCATGTGGATTGTTTTTCTGGCAACTAAAGTTTTTATTATTTTTAAATGAAAGAAAAGGGCTGCCTTCTTAGCAATGAAAAGGTTTTTTTTTTCAGTTCACACCCTCCAATGAGTTTATAGGCTGCCTTCTCAGCAATGAAAAGGTTTTTTTTCAGTTCACGCCCTTCAGTGAATTTACAGAGCTCCATTTCTCCAATAAATCGATACTTTCTTCGTCTACACAGATGCTTTCCAGAAACTAATTCCATGTTGTTCTTGAAAACGATGAAGCCACCCATTAGAGGCTTTAAAGTTTTCAATATTTAATCTTGGTAAATATTTCACACTCTTGATCTTTTACGAAGGAGCCATCATCAGGCACGATATTTGCTGGCAGCTGGTGAAAACATTCAACTGGGATCTTTTTAGTTGTTCGTTTGCTCTGGCCTTCATATTCTTTCTTGTTTTCCTTTTCTCTGCTGACACCTAGAAACGCAATGGGTCACCATATTTTATCTTTCGCTAACATTACCATGCGCGCGACAATGACACAAGACCAAACGCTTAGCCATTTCTTTTCACACACCATTCGGATTTTCTTCCATTTAAGGTATAATATTTTGTTTCTCTTTCTTTCTTTCAGGCCAGTGACACCCTTAGCACTCACACAACTTAAATAAATAAGGGGGGTAAACACAGCTCTCCAGTATTACAACGCAAGCACCTGCGACAAACACTGCACTCGCTACCGAAACTATGCAACGGTCGCGGCGCGGCTTCGTTTCACTGTTTAAATTTGTGGAATGAATGATTTTACCGGAGGCCAATGACAGAAAGCGACTGTCTAAATTTCTACCGCGTTTTCAAGTGACTGGTCGGAAGGAGCTACAACCAGTTGGTTGGTACACGTGCCTGACCTTGGCCGACAGCGCTACGATCTTCAAACGAGAGCGCAGCTTCATCTGACACCACAGACAGGGCTGGAAGTGTAATTACAGTTGATCTTTGAACATGGGGTTTGAACCGCGTGGGTACACGTAAATGTCGATTCTTTTTCTTTAATAAATATACTGGACATTTTTCTTTCAGATCTGAGACAATTTTTAAAAAGAGCAAAAAAAAAAAAAAAACAAAAAACTTGCAGATGAACCACGCAGTCTGGGGTAAAATGTGATTTCTCGCGTTATTTTTCATCGCGTTTTTTGTGCAGTGCGGTAAACTTTGAATATCACTACAGGACAGACCCATACAAAGTCCCAATAGCGATGGTAGAACTGCACTATTGGACAGACCCAAATAAAGTGCCAACGGCAATGCTGGAATAGCACTATAGGTCGGTACCATACAAAGTGCCAACGGCAATGCTGGAATAGTCGGTCCCATACAAACTGCCAACGGGAATGCTGGAATAGCACTATAGGTCGGTCCCATACAAAGTGCCAACGGCAATGCTGGAATAGCACTATAGGTCGGTCCCATACAAAGTGCCAACGGCGATGCTGGAATAGCACTATAGGTCGGTCCCATACAAAGTGCCAACGGCAATGCTGGAATAGCACTATAGGTCGGTCCCATACAAAGTGCCAACGGCGATGCTGGAATAGCACTATAGGTCGGTCCCATACAAACTGCCAACGGGAATGCTGGAATAGCACTATAGGTCGGTCCCATACAAAGTGCCAACGGCAATGCTGGAATAGCACTATAGGTCGGTCCCATACAAAGTGCCAACGGCGATGCTGGAATACACTACAGGATAGACTCATACAACGTGCCAACGCTTTCAGTCAACATTAGGCTATTAATAGTTACGTTTTTTGGAAGCCACAAACACCACCACATGATGACTATCACATGCTAAACAGAAAGGAACAAGTCATCATTTTCCGTCTCCGGACAGGACACAGCCGACTCCGAAGCCATATGTATACAAAGTTTAAGGTTGGTACTACTAATCTATGTACATGTGCCAAGGTGCCCCAAACTGTGGAACATATCCTCCAGAACTGCATCAACTACGAGACACTGAGAAATAATTACTGGCCCAGTGAAACCACTAAAGAAGATAAGCTCTACGGTTCCATACATGAGTTACAAAAAACAGTGAAATTTATCCAAGAGACAGGACTGCAGATATAGACAGACAGTGCGAACGAAGAAGAAGAAGAAGTTACGTTTTCGTGTGTGTGTGTGTGGGGGGGGGGGGTGTCAAAAGTTATACGCCGAGTTTCGACTACGCAGGTGGCGGGGGGAGGTTGTTCTAGGGTTAACCGTATCTTATTCTCTCCGCCCCGTCAAAAGAAAAAAAAAGCTGCTGGCGCGCCCGCACAAACGTCAAATCGCGATCATTTGTGTGTGTGTGTGTGTGTGTGCGCACGGCTTCATACACTGTTCCTTAAATAGCAGTTTTACGTATATCTGAGAAGCGCTGAAATGAAACTTAAATCATACTGTTTCTGTGGATGAGCCATTACAAAGCAACATACACTGCGAGTAAACGTAAAATCGAGACAGCTTAAATCGGGACTTCACTGTACGAGAACACGGACTTCATTTGGTCTTTTATAATTTTGAAGTAAAGAATAGAAAGGTTCGATAATTTAGGATAGAAGAGAAAGGTCCAACAATTTAGGAAAGCAGAGAAAGGTCCAACAATTTAGGAAAGCAGAGAAAGGTCCAACAATTTAGGGAAGTAAAGAATAGAAAGATCCAACAATTTAAGAAAACGGAAAAATTTTAAACATACCTACCTACAATCTATCAAAGCACTTCAGCAGATACAACACCTGACAACAATGCAACCAACAACAAAAAAATACGTGTAATAAATAACCAAGCATACATACTTCTCCGTTAGGGGACACGCTTGGTTTAAATTCTCCAAACTAACATTCGCTAACTCAATTTTACTTAGCAGACATTTTCAAGAAGTAAAACAAGGTCACCAAGGAGAAAATCTGACAGAAACTAGACAAATAAATCAGTCAAACTAAAAAAAAAAAAATATATATATATATATATATAACTAAACACAAGGGGAAAAAAAGGGCTGAACACAATAAACAAACTGCCCTGATGGGATTGTAACTGTTTGGAATGTAAAAAAACAGAAGCAAAGGAACGGCTGGCAAACACATACTTGACATGGCGTCAGGGGCAGATATAAGAAAAAACAAACATTTTTATATAAGCAGAATCTTTAAGAATCTTTCACGTAATTTTATCTCGTCACCTCTACCTTTATCTCCTTACCTCTACCCTTTGCAAAATACTACTTTGTCATAAGAATTATTTTTTTAAAAATACATATTTTATTATTAGTTCAAGCAGAAAGATCTTCCAGAACAAACATCAAGTTGAAACTCACATATTTCAAAGGTACCTAACACCTTCATCATTGCCCTACATTTAAACCTGTATGTTTATCACATATTTCAAAGGTACCTCCAAAGTCCCTCACAAATAATGGTGCAGACTTAGGGTTCCTAAGTTAAATACATCGTAGATAAATCACAATCACTCATTTCAACGCATGTTCCCGCATAACCTTTCTCTGATCTCCCTTTCCAATGTGTGAACTACATCTACCCAAGGTTCTTCCATCCACCATCATGGACCTGAAACAGGATAACAGAATATTACTATGGCAGTGATCCGCCACATTCCAGTTTCAGAAATCACAGATGATATTAGGCAAACAACATTACAAAAGAATACTGAGTGCAGCAACTTGCAGACCAAACAAGCATGATTACAAAAGAACACTGAATGCAGTAACTTGAGACCAAACAAGCATAATTACAAAAGAACACTGAATGCAGTAACTTGCAGACCAAACAAGCATGATTACAAAAGAACACTGAATGCAGCAACTTGCAGACCAAACAAGCATGATTACAAAAGAACACTGAATGCAGTAACTTGCAGACCAAACAAGCATGATTACAAAAGAACAATGAGTGCACCAACTTGCAGACCAAACAAGCATGATTATAAAAGAACTCTGAATGCAGTAACTTGCAGACCAAACAAGCATAATTACAAAAGAACATTGAATGCAGCAACTTGCAGATCAAACAAGCATGATTACAAAAGAACACTGAATGCTGTAACTTGCAGACCAAGCATGCATGATTACAAAAGAACACTGAATGCAGTAACTTGCAGACCAAACAAGCATGATTACAAAAGAACACTGGGTGCACCAACTTGCAGACCAAACAAGCATGATTACAAAAGAACACTGAATGCACCAACTTGCAGACCAAACAAGCATGATTACAAAAGAACACTGAATGCAGCAACTTGCAGACCAAACAAGCATGATTACAAAAGAACACTGAATGCAGCAACTTGCAGACCAAACAAGCATGATTACAAAAGAACACTGAATGCACCAACTTGCAGACCAAGCAAGCATGATTACAAAAAAACACTGAATGTAGCACCTTGCAGACCAAACAAGCATGATTACAAAAGAACACTGAATGCAGTAACTTGCAGACAGATAACTTTCTGCAGCAAGCCCACAGAAACATCTTCACTTAGAGTTGGAAAAAAAACCAGTCTGAGAAGATACAGAAAGTCTGTTAAGTCCCAGAACCATAAAGACTGTAGTAATTTTCAATCTACAAACCTGGCAAAAGAGACTAGCTTATTTACAAACAGAAAAGCAAATCTAGATCCAAAACTGAGTAGAATGGATTCATCTCTAAACTGAAATATTTGCCTCTTCTGATAAAATTACATAAGGAAAAAAAAAACAAAACAAATAAAATGCTTTGAAAATGCATCATCCCAATGTCAAGAAATACACAAGGGAGGCCGTTACTATTTTCCTTCACTGCAGAAACCACACAAAGAATGTGGGTTACATGAAAGACTAACAGACCTAACCTAATCAAAAGAGGTCACAGAAATAAACACACTTTATGCTTACATCACTAACTGCTAAGAAAGCACATCCAATACTAGAAATTGTAAAAGCTTGTTACAACAACAACAAGAACAACAACAAGAACAACAACAAAAATCACTGAAAAATGGATGAAAATCAATTTTGAACAGCATGAAAATCAATTCTGAACGTGAAAAAAAAAAAAAAAGCTGAAAATACAGACCAGGAAAGGCCGATGCACAGCACACAGGGTGCACCAACTTGCAGACCAAACAAGCATGATTACAAAAGAACACTGAATGCACCAACCTGCAGACCAAACAAGCATGATTACAAAAGAACACTGAATGTAGCACCTTGCAGACCAAACAAGCATGATTACAAAAGAACACTGAATGCAGCAACTTGCAGACCAAACAAGCATGATTACAAAAGAACACTGAATGCACCAACTTGCAGACCAAGCAAGCATGATTACAAAAAAACACTGAATGTAGCACCTTGCCGACCAAACAAGCATGATTACAAAAGAACACTGAATGCAGTAACTTGCAGACAGATAACTTTCTGCAGCAAGCCCACAGAAACATCTTCACTTAGAGTTGGAAAAAAAACCAGTCTGAGAAGATACAGAAAGTCTGTTAAGTCCCAGAACCATAAAGACTGTAGTAATTTTCAATCTACAAACCTGGCAAAAGAGACTAGCTTATTTACAAACAGAAAAGCAAATCTAGATCCAAAACTGAGTAGAATGGATTCATCTCTAAACTGAAATATTTGCCTCTTCTGATAAAATTACATAAGGAAAAAAAAACAAAACAAATAAAATGCTTTGAAAATGCATCATCCCAATGTCAAGAAATACACAAGGGAGGCCGTTACTATTTTCCTTCACTGCAGAAACCACACAAAGAATGTGGGTTACATGAAAGACTAACAGACCTAACCTAATCAAAAGAGGTCACAGAAATAAACACACTTTATGCTTACATCACTAACTGCTAAGAAAGCACATCCAATACTAGAAATTGTAAAAGCTTGTTACAACAACAACAAGAACAACAACAAGAACAACAACAAAAATCACTGAAAAATGGATGAAAATCAATTTTGAACAGCATGAAAATCAATTCTGAACGTGAAAAAAAAAAAAAAAGCTGAAAATACAGACCAGGAAAGGCCGATGCACAGCACACAGGGTATTACCGCGATGTTAAAACTAGGACTCAAAGAAACAAAAATACAAATACAGGTTAATCACTGGAACAGGGCATTACATTTCCCTTCATATTTCACACTTTATGAACCAGCTATGCAAAAATGGTGAAGGAAATAGAATTAAAAAAGCAAGAAAAATAAACAACTAAGAGATAAGCAATACCCAAGAAAGATAAATCAAAATGAACATAAAATAAACAAGGATCAAGTTTCTCTTAAAGACCATCCTTAATCTGGAATGTTTATTTATACAATGTGGTAATCATAATCATTTTGTTCCTAGCTGTCTTCTCTCCCCTTCATCCTGTGTAGAGATGTTAAAAAAATGTGCTCTGAAGAATCACAGAATATTTATTATTTCAGAACAGTTTTCAGCATGTAAACATTTTTTTTTCCTTTCATACTGGTATGAACTCTGAACTTTAAAGAGTAGCACAGTTTATGGTTGTCAAGATGGAAGACTGAATGTGACTAGAGGTTAGACTCTTCCACACAGGACTTTTGGTTGTTTGCATCTGTCTGTTGCATGTAGCTGTGATGAGAGGACAGAGTCTACTGTCTACAGCTGTGATAAGCAGATATAGTCTGAGAGAGAAAAAGAGAGAAAGAGAGGGAGAGAGAAAGTGAGAGAGAGAAAGCTGTAAAGTTATCAGGGACACCAAACTAAAGCTGTTCCTGTAACAGGCTGTTGTTCAGGAATAGGGATCCAGGAGTCAAGTAAGTACAGCTGTGAACAGAAGATATAGTCTGTTGTCTCCAGCTGTGAACAGAAGATATAGTCTGTTGTCTCCAGCTGTGAACAGAAGAGACTGTCTGTTGTCTCCAGCTGTGAACAGAAGATACAGTCTGTTGTCTCCAGCTGTGAAAAGAAGATACAGTCTGTTGTCTCCAGCTGTGAAAAGAAGATACAGTCTGTTGTCTCCAGCTGTGAAAAGAAGATACAGTCTGTTGTCTCCAGCTGTGAAAAGAAGATACAGTCTGTTGTCTCTAGCTGTGAATAGAAGATATAGTCTGTTGTCTCCAGCTGTGAACAGAAGATATAGTCTGTTATCTCCAGTGTGATGGGAGGATATAGTCAGTTGTCTACAGCTGTGATGGGAGGATACAGTCAGTTGTCTACAGCTGTGATGGGAGAATAGTCGGTTGTCTACAGCTGTGATGAAAGGATATATATATATATAAATCTGATGGCCACATCTGTGATTAAAGGCAATATTCAATCTGTTATCTAAAGCTGTATATGTCTTCTCTAACAATCT
The DNA here is from genome assembly GCA_009760885.1 of Achatina immaculata. Classification (NCBI taxonomy): domain Eukaryota; kingdom Metazoa; phylum Mollusca; class Gastropoda; order Stylommatophora; family Achatinidae; genus Lissachatina; species Lissachatina immaculata. Next base: position 46,454,373 of record CM019717.1, on the reverse strand, counting down.
TCAGTGAACAACTAATATCAGGTGTTGGCAGTGATAAATCTTTATCTTCAGCACCCCCCATCTTTCAGCTAAAGAAGCTAAGTACAAGGTAGATAAGATGAAAGGCTAGCAGACCTAACCTAATCAAAAGAGGTCACAGAAATAAACACACTTTATGCTTACATCACTAACTGCTAAGAAAGCACATCCAATACTAGAAATTGTAAAAGCTTGTTACAACAACAACAAGAACAACAACAAGAACAACAACAAAAATCACTGAAAAATGGATGAAAATCAATTTTGAACAGCATGAAAATCAATTCTGAACGTGAAAAAAAAAAAAAAAGCTGAAAATACAGACCAGGAAAGGCCGATGCACAGCACACAGGGTATTACCGCGATGTTAAAACTAGGACTCAAAGAAACAAAAATACAAATACAGGTTAATCACTGGAACAGGGCATTACATTTCCCTTCATATTTCACACTTTATGAACCAGCTATGCAAAAATGGTGAAGGAAATAGAATTAAAAAAAAGCAAGAAAAATAAACAACTAAGAGATAAGCAATACCCAAGAAAGATAAATCAAAATGAACATAAAATAAACAAGGATCAAGTTTCTCTTAAAGACCATCCTTAATCTGGAATGTTTATTTATACAATGTGGTAATCATAATCATTTTGTTCCTAGCTGTCTTCTCTCCCCTTCATCCTGTGTAGAGATGTTAAAAAAATGTGCTCTGAAGAATCACAGAATATTTATTATTTCAGAACAGTTTTCAGCATGTAAACATTTTTTTTTCCTTTCATACTGGTATGAACTCTGAACTTTAAAGAGTAGCACAGTTTATGGTTGTCAAGATGGAAGACTGAATGTGACTAGAGGTTAGACTCTTCCACACAGGACTTTTGGTTGTTTGCATCTGTCTGTTGCATGTAGCTGTGATGAGAGGACAGAGTCTACTGTCTACAGCTGTGATAAGCAGATATAGTCTGAGAGAGAAAAAGAGAGAAAGAGAGGGAGAGAGAAAGTGAGAGAGAGAAAGCTGTAAAGTTATCAGGGACACCAAACTAAAGCTGTTCCTGTAACAGGCTGTTGTTCAGGAATAGGGATCCAGGAGTCAAGTAAGTACAGCTGTGAACAGAAGATATAGTCTGCTGTCTCCAGCTGTGAACAGAAGATATAGTCTGTTGTCTCCAGCTGTGAACAGAAGAGACTGTCTGTTGTCTCCAGCTGTGAACAGAAGATACAGTCTGTTGTCTCCAGCTGTGAAAAGAAGATACAGTCTGTTGTCTCCAGCTGTGAAAAGAAGATACAGTCTGTTGTCTCCAGCTGTGAAAAGAAGATACAGTCTGTTGTCTCCAGCTGTGAAAAGAAGATACAGTCTGTTGTCTCTAGCTGTGAATAGAAGATATAGTCTGTTGTCTCCAGCTGTGAACAGAAGATATAGTCTGTTATCTCCAGTGTGATGGGAGGATATAGTCAGTTGTCTACAGCTGTGATGGGAGGATACAGTCAGTTGTCTACAGCTGTGATGGGAGAATAGTCGGTTGTCTACAGCTGTGATGAAAGGATATATATATATATATATAAATCTGATGGCCACATCTGTGATTAAAGGCAATATTCAATCTGTTATCTAAAGCTGTATATGTCTTCTCTAACAATCTTCAGTGAACAACTAATATCAGGTGTTGGCAGTGATAAATCTTTATCTTCAGCACCCCCCATCTTTCAGCTAAAGAAGCTAAGTACAAGGTAGATAAGATGAAAGGCTAGCACTAATTTCATTATCATTTCTTCCTCAGCTATAAATATCTCAAAACAAAATGGCTACACTTTTCATAGTAACATATAACAGAAACGAGTTTAAACTTTGCATCGATAAAAAAGCTCTCACCTGTTTATGGAAACTTTAATCAAAAGGCGGCCATTTCGTCAAACCTTAACGGAAGAAAAAAAATGAAAAGAAAATTACTGTTAGTTTGAGAGTAATCTCTCTATATGTATGTATATATGTGTATGTATTATATATGTGTGTGTAAAATATATGTGTATGTAAGATATGTGTGTATGTGTGTGTGTGTGTGTGTGTATATATATATATATATATATATATATAATGGAAAATCTTACAATTAATATAAAAAAATAAGAAGAATGACTACAGTTTAAAAAAATGAGAAATCATGGAGAACTAACATATAAATGTAGAAACCGTCACATTTTTCCCACCCAAAAGTGATAGCGCTAGGATTTTTTTTTTTTAAACCGGTACAACTGTACCCATCTTTCACTTTACATGAAGTACTTACCGAAATAAATATATCCATACTACAAGAACTTAATATTGAAGAAGGCTGGCTAGTGAAGAGGATTAAACAGAAAAAAACTTAAATATTTTGGACACATTAAAGGTCATGATAATTTAGAGAAGACTGTCTTGGAAGGGTACATAATGGGAAAAAGAAAGAGAGGAAGACTAGGGCAAAGATGGCTGCAAATGGATGCATCAGCAGCAGGGCATCATGCTTACAACCGAGAGGCCTACAGGAGAGCTGTCAGGTAGCCAAGTTCCGCAAGAGACATGCAAATGACTTTCCGAAATACCGGTTCTCTCAATAAAACATTCATATAAAATAAAACACATTTTTACAAACATGAAGGGGAACTAACTGTTTGTGTGAAATTTGTTTCTTATTTATTCTTTATAAAATGTTCACATGCTGGATTAAAATTAAAACTGTCGAATTCTCCTCCACGCAAATTGAGCATTATCACTCTACAGGCCTGATTATTCTTCAACCAATATTGCTCGCTTTTTTTTTAAACTATATTTTTTTAATAATATAAACCGGCTACAGTAACCGACGCTCTCTCAAATTTTTGGGTTTTCTCTTTTATAATCAGTAATTTACCGGTAATTGCCGGTTAACGCAATCACTGTATGTAACATTCACAATGGCATATCATTTAGGCCATTTTATCAGTTGCATACAGACAGATAAGACAGACAGACAGTCAGACGGACGGACGGGAAGACAAAATAAAAGACAAACTGACAGCGGGTCGGATGACTAAACGAACAGAGAAGATAAGCTGGCAGGCAGACGGACAGACAAATGAACCAAAAGATAGACAGAAAAAACACAGAATGATAGGCAGGGGAAAATAAGTCAACAGGGCCTTCTTTTTTTGTGCAAGATGGAAAATCACACAAACTGTCAGTTTGGACATAAGTGAAGATACGTTTGTGTGTGGACATACACTGAGATACATATATAATTATACATTTCACTGACTACGTGCACAGACAAACAATAAACATTAATACCGAATATATATATATATATATATATATAATATATTTCTCTCTCTCTCTCTTAAAAGTTATCTTAAACTGCTCTTACAGACACCGAATACAATTAATTGTTTTCTGAATAGTCCCCAAAATTTTGTTTAGTAGATAGTCATTTATAATGTATGTAGTTACTTCTGTACTGAGTGAATGTTTACGAGCAAAAGGTAAATGTTATATTTTATTTTATGTCTCTCAGCTTCAATGTTAATTATGTTTTTTATATGAACAGCATATTTGTAGAATGTCTGGAATAGGGTGAAAGATGTGTGATAAAGGGCAGAAGGTCAGACGGGCCTGCATGCCCAATTCTTAACCCTTTTGAAATAAAGATCAATCAATCAATCAATCAATCTCTCTCTCTCTCTCTCTGAACTTTAGGTGCCCTAGGCACACAGGGCTTCCGCAAGGGTTTTCCATAAACGCATGTCCTTTGCTTACACCGAATATAGCCCTAATTTAAATACCAGTTTGTGAACCTCTGAAACTGACAAAGCGACTAGACAAAAACATTTCCCATTTTTATTCAACACAGAAGAACAGCGGTTCTCTAACTTAGAAGATAAAAGGTAAAAATCAACATTTCTATGTCATTAAGGCATACTGGGGATATAAATATATTTTGTTAGACATAGGTCCGTGTTTCCACGACCTTCGACACATGAAAGTCTGATGTGGTCAGTATCACGCCTGGCTGCATTTACCTTCCCAGATTTCTCTGGTACTCATTTTTTAAGGGTGGACACTGGGGTCTTTTTGGTGTAGTGGTACCAGAAGAAAATCCCCACCGCTGGGACTTGGAACCAGGTACCACAGGATTAGCAGACAGAGCGCCTAACCACTCAGCCAACCGGGCCGCCAAAACCAAGAATGTGAAATTTCGAAACATTTTGCCCGTTAGAAATCAAAGTAATATGGCCCTGATATGTCGACGAAATAAAATACCTGCCCCTACATAAATGTATTCAGAGACCAAGTGCATGGTCGATAGAATAAAAAGGCTAATATTATTTTAAATTAATGAAGGAGGCAACATCAGACAAACACAGAGGATTACAATGGACCCTTGACACAGTGCTGGAGGACCTTGACTTTGCGGACGACATTTGTCTATTGTAAAGCAGCCACAAAGAAATGCAAGATAACATAAACAAGCTAACTCAGAATGCAAACAACATAGGACTAAAGATCAACCTAGGAAAGACAAAGTTAATGAAGCAAAATGTGAACAACAAAAATGTACTCAGAGTAGATAGCAAGTTAGTGGAGGAGGTCAGTGAATTTGTATACCTTGGCAGTAGAGTAGTAGAAAATGGAGACAGCACAGAGGACACCAACAGCAGACTTACTAAAGCAAACCAGGCTTTTGCTATGCTACAGACTATATGGAAATAAAAAAAACTAAGCGTAAAGACGAAAATCAGGATATTTAAAAGTAATGTTCTAAGTATACTACTCTATGGAAGTGAATGCTGGAAAATCACCAAAACCATAGAAAACAAGTTGAATTCTTTCCAGACTAAATGTTTACGAAGAATTAGACAAATATTTTGGCCAAACACCATAAGAAATAACATCTTATTGGCAGAGATGCAGATGAATCCACTGAAAGCAATTATTGAGGAAAGACGCTGGCGATGGTTGGGACATGTGCTCAGAATGACTGATAACTCACTGCCAAAAACAGCACTAAGATGGACACCACAGGGGAACAGAAGTAAGGGTAGACCAAAAGAGACATGGAGAAGAACAACAGAGAGGATGTTGAGCAACAGAGAGCTCACCTGGGCAAGAGCAGAAAAAAAGGCAAAGGACAGGCATTTTGTGGAAAACCCTTGCGGAAGCCCCATGTGCCCTGGGCACTTAAGGTTCAGAGAGAGATTATTTTAAATTCATTATGTGCTGGGTTGATGGCCACACAGACATACTATTTGTGATAATGTTTCTTCCTTTTTTTGTGTGAAATTTTGTATTCTCTTTCTAATCAGATCTGGCGCTTTTATTTTCCTATACCTCTTGAGTCAGCCCCTTCAGATAATTTTTAAAAAATGTCATTCTTCTCTTTCTTTTCCTCATGAATTTTCCTGTGAATCTACTCCCCCCCTCCCCCCACCCCACATCTTTTTTTAAATGAAAATTTACTTCTTGACAATTGTGGTGAGACTCTCTGGGCAGATCTAAAGTGACATGAAGTAAAGTGATAAATCTTCATAGACTGTTGCAAAGAGTGGCTGCAACATCATTTAATAACTAAAAAACAAAGGGCCAATTACCAGACTATATCTTCCTGAGACAATAAACGCCAGGTGCTTTCAAAGAAGTAAAAGTCATAAGTTTCTCCTGCTCCTTCAAGCAAGTACAGAAATGATCTACGTTTTTTAACCAGGGCCATGCGGTCATACTGAACCTGGATCTCAGGCTTCTTTACATTCTCTCGAAACCTTGCAGACTCCCTCCCCCTCCCCTTTACACTTTGTACCTGTTTGGTTCACTATACCACTAAATGGCGTTAAATGCCCCAATGACATTCCTCGTTATCTATTCGGGCCCATGTATATGCTACCACCACAGTCGGGCCCATGTATCTGCTACCACCCTCCAGTCGGGCCCATGTATCTGCTACCACCCTCCAGTCGGGCCCATGTATCTGCTATCACCCCCCCCCAGTCGGGCCCATGTATCTGCTACCACCTTCCAGTCTGGCCCAGTTAATTATGTTTGTTACATGAACAGCATATTTGTAGAATGTCTGGAATAGGGTGAAAGATGTATGATAAAGGGCAGAATGTCAGACGGGCCTGCGTGCCCAATTCTTAACCCTTTTGAAATAAAGATCAATCAATCAATCAATCAATCTCTCTCTCTCTGAACTTTAGGTGCCCTAGGCACACGGGGCTTCTGCAAGGGTTTTCCATAAACGCATGTCCTTTGCTTACACCGAATATAGCCCTAATTTAAATACCAGTTTGTGAACCTCTGAAACTGACAAAGCGACTAGACAAAAAAATTTCCCATTTTTATTCAACACAGAAGAACAGCGGTTCTCTAACTTAGAAGATAAAAGGTAAAGGTAAAAATCAACATTTCTATGTCGTTAAGGCATACTGGGGATATAAATATATTTTGTTAGACACAGGTCCGTGTTTCCACCACCTTCGACGCATGAAAGTCTGATGTGGTCAGTATCACGCCTGGCCGCATTTACCTTCCCAGATTTCTCTGGTACTCATTTTTTAAGGGTGGACACTGGGGTCTTTTTGGTGTAGTGGTACCAGAAGAAAATCCCCACCGCTGGGACTTGGAACCAGGTACCACCGGATTAGCAGACAGAGCGCCTAACCACTCAGCCAACCGGGCCGCCAAAACCAAGAATGTGAAATTTCGAAACATTTTGCCCGTTAGAAATCAAAGTAATATGGCCCTGATATGTCGACGAAATAAAATACCTGCCCCTACATAAATGTATTCAGAGACCATGTGCATGGTCGATAGAATAAAAAGGCTAATATTATTTTAAATTCTTTATGTGTTGGGTTGATGGCCACACAGACATACTATTTGTGATAATGTTTCTTCCTTTTTTTGTGTGAAATTTTGTATTCTCTTTCTAATCAGATCTGTCGCTTTTATTTTCCTATACCTCTTGAGTCTGCCCCTTCAGATAATTTTTTTAAAATGTCGTTCTTCTCTTTCTTTTCCTCATGAATTTTCCTGTGAATCTATTCCCCCCCTCCCCCCACCCCACATCTTTTTTTAAATGAAAATTTACTTCTTGACAATTGTGGTGAGACTCTCTGGGCAGATCTAAAGTGACATGAAGTAAAGTGATAAATCTTCATAGACTGTTGCAAAGAGTGGCTGCAACATCATTTAATAACTAAAAAACAAAGGGCCAATTACCAGACTATATCTCCCTGAGACAATAAACGCCAGGTGCTTTCAAAGAAGTAAAAGTCATAAGTTTCTCCTGCTCCTTCAAGCGGGTACAGAAATGATCTACGTTGTTTAACCAGGGCCATGCGCGGTCATACTGAACCTGGATCTCACGCTTCTTTACATTCTCTCGAAACCTTGCAGACTCCCTCCCCCTCCCATTTACACTTTGTACCTGTTTGGTTCACTATACCAATAAATGGCGTTAAATGCCCCAATGACATTCCTCATTATCTACTCGGGCCCATGTATCTGCTACCACTACAGTCGGGCCCATGTATCTGCTACCACCCTCCAGTCGGGCCCATGTATCTGCTACCACCTTCCAGTTGGGCCCATGTATCTGCTACTACCTTCCAGTCGGGCCTATGTATCTGTTACTACCCTCCAGTCGGGACCATCTATCTGCTACCACTTCCCAGTCAGGCCAATGTATCTGCTATCACCCCTCTGTCGGGCCCATGTATCTGCTATCACCCCCAGTCGGGCCCATGTATCTGCTACCACCTTCCAGTCTGGCCCATGTATCTGCTACCACCCTCCAGTCGGGCCCATGTATCTGCTACCACCCTCCAGTTCGGCCCATGTATCTGCTACTACCATCCAGTCGAGCCCATGTATCTGCTACCACCATAGTCGAACCCATGTACCTGCTACCACCCCCCAGTTGGGCCTATGTATCTGCTACCACCCTCCAGTTGGGCCCATGTATCTTCTACCACCCTCCAGTAGGGCCCATGTATCTGCTACCACTCTCCAGTCGGGCCCATGTATCTGCTACTACTCCCCAGTCGGGCCCATGTATCTGCTACTACCCTCCTGTCTAGCCCATGTATCTGCTATCACCCCCAGTCTGACCCATGTATCTGCTACCATCCCCCCAGTTGGGCCCATGTATCTGCTACCACCACAGTCGGGCCCATGTATCTGCTACCACCACAGTCGGGCCAATGTATCTGCTACCACCACAGTCGAGCCCATGTATCTGCTACCACCCCCAGTCGAGCCCATGTATCTGCTACCACCCACAATCGAGCCCATGTATCTGCTACCACCCCAGTTGGGCCTATGTATCTGCTACCACCATCCAGTCCGGCCCATGTATGTGCTACCACCCTCCAGTCGGGCCCATGTATCTGCTACTACCCTCCAGTCGGGCCCATGTATCTGCTACTACCCCCAGTCTGGCCCATGTATGTGCTACCACTCCCCAGTCGAGTCCATGTATCTGCTACCACTACAGTCGGGCCCATGTATCTGCTACCACCCTCCAGTCGAGCCCATGTATCTGCTATCACCCCCTAGTCGGGCCCATGTATCTGCTACCACGCCTCCAGTCTGGCCCATGTATCTGCTACCACTCCCCAGTCGGGCCAATGTATCTGCTACCACTATAGTCGGGCCCATGTATCTGTTACTACCCTCCAGTCGAGCCCATGTATCTGCTATCACCCCCAGTCGGGCCCATGTATCTGCTACCACCACAATCGGGCTCATGTATCTGCTACCACCCCCAGTCGAGCCCATGTATCTGCTACTACCCTCCAGTCGGGCCCATGTATCTGCTACCACTGCCCAGTCGAGCCCATGTAGCTGCTATCACCCCCAGTCGGGCCCATGTATCTGCTACCACCCCCCCCCCCCTCACCCCACAGATTCTCTGGCCGGTGGATAGGCTTTACATTCACGACAGACAACTTAACGTACAAACATGACAAACTATTATCTAACACATTTCAATTCGCTCGTTTCTGTATCGAGATTTAAAGTCTGTTGGGCTAGCATAATGACAGCCCTAAACTGTCTCTAGCAAACACTGTACACAGCTTTTTCTTTCTAATCTCAATACATTTATATCGCAGGCAATACTAGGTCAGATATTTTACTTCATCGACCACGCACTTGGCGTTTCAATATATTTATGCCACAGGCAAGTACAATGATCTGGTCAAGCACAGGCGGCAGGAGTCAACGCAAAGGTGACAGCTGTAGAAGTGGAAGCGAGAGGATTGGCAGCAACATCAGCATGCGGCCTGTGTAAGCGACTGGGCATAAAGGGACGAACAAGAGCAAGGTCACCGAACAGCCTTTAAGAAACAGCAGAAAATCCTCGTGCTGGCAATGGAGCATGCGAAACAAGCACTGAGAAGCTAAATAATTTAATTTCTCACATCCTATACTGTGGCAGAATGGCTGAGATGCACCTCGAGATGCAGTGCCACTTGGAAGACCGTGGTTCAATTTCGGGACGAAAAAAAACCCCAACTTACACAGACTCCTGGGTGTCATGGAACAGGGGGCCAACCCCCCTCAGAGTCCAGTACGGGAGTCATTACCCAGGGGGTCAACCCCTTTCCCCCTCAGAGTCCAGTACAGGAGTCATTACCCAGGGGGTCAACCCCTTCTCCCCTCAGAGTCCAGTACGGGAGTCATTACCCAGGGGGTCAACCCCTTCTCCCCTCAGAGTCCAGTACGGGAGTCATTACCCAGGGGGCCAACCCCTTCTCCCCTCAGAGTCCAGTACGGGAGTCATGACCCATGGAGCCAACCCCTTCCCCCTCAGAGTCCAGGACGGGAGTCATGACCCAGGGAGCTAACCCCCTCCTCCTCAGTCCAGTGCGGGAGTCATGACCCAGGGAGCCAATCCCCTCCCCCCTCAGACAACGTTAACAGTGACATGATAATCTAGATAGTTGTGTTGGTGTCTCGCTCTCTACAGTAGAGAAGACTGCTGCATACTCGTGTGGGATATTTTATTCCATCAAACGTGCATCCACTCTCTGAATACATCTATGTCATAAGCAATACCTGTCCTATGTCGAAAAACAGCTCACAAAAGATTTTTTTAAAATATCAGTTCTAACTGAGCTATTTTATTTATTAAGCACTCCATACATATGTACATGTGTATAAATATATTCAAAGAACACAAAATTATTCATCTTGATTCATCAACCCTCCCCCCCCCCTTTCCAATATTCTGGAAGAAAGAATCTTTACAGAAACATTCCATGTTCCAGGCAAGCTATAAAAGTTAACAAACGTTTCTTGTCACACAGATTCATGTGTACGGAACCGTGCCTGCTAACTGAATTTGTTCTCATCCCCGAAGAGTTATTCGGCCAGAAAAAAATCTATCACAGTGGAAGGTGACGGATTCCAACTTTATGTAAATGCAAGAGACTGGAATTTAGATACTTTCTGTACAGAAGGCGAAGAAACATTTTTCTCATGGACTGATTCCTTCAGTTCTATAATTTACTGCTTTCAAAAATCAAAATTTTACAACAGCGGCCTGTACAGACGGAACCATTCACAGAAGGTCAACCCTGTTCGTCAAGACTGATTCTTGGATTCAGCTTGAGAGTCGAATGAAAGATTTTGCAAACAGCTACAGATCTGTTTCATTCCCTTCTACATTCCTTTCTAAAAGTGTTCCCAAGCTACGAGGGGTTCCAGTTCGCCTTTACACTGGCCATCAACCAATCAGTCAGCTAACCTGTCTTCAAAACAGACCTTTGTTTTCTTTAGAACAGTGAACAAATTGCTGTTGTCAGTTCTTTCATCTTAATACAACTTAAGGTCCTGGTTTCTGCTCCGCTTACCGGCAGTCCCATTCAGCCCAAATCTTTCCGCACGATAACCTACCATGTCTTAGTTAGCAGGGCATGAAGACGCTGTCCGATCAGGCAACCAGCGAGCCATAGCTGATATGCTAGAGTCAGGATTAGCCAGCCATAACTGATATGTTAGCGTCAGGGTTAGTCAACCATAACTGATATGCTTGCGTCAGGGTTAGTCAACCATAACTGATATGCTAGCGTCAGGGTTAGTCAACCATAACTGATATGCTAGCGTCAGGGTTAGCGAGCCATAGCTGTTGTATCCCAACATCACCAGAGTATCGGCTGCAAATAACACCAGCTCGCAGTTACAGGGAGATAACGCAAGACAAGACAAGACCTCATTTAGCAGTTCTCATAAACACTTTCCTATTCCGGAGAAAAAAAAACGACATACAACCTTTGACCCTCAGTATCATACTCTAAGAATAACTACGTACAAACAGTCATTGTCATCAGTAAGCAGTATCATCCTCTAAGAATAACTATGTACAAACAACCATTCTTATCAGAAAGCAGTACCATACTCTAAGAATAACTACGTACAAATAGCCATTCTTATCAGTAAGCAGTATCATACTCTAAGAATAACTACGTACAAATAGCCATTCTTATCAATTAAGCAGTATCTTTCTTCAAAGAGGACATCTTGGACCAATGACATATTGCATTCGTTTCACGGAGCTCTGAACTGTGCTGTCAATTACAACGGGAAACGTCAGTAGTAAATAACTGAAACAAACGGTGTCTTCCCGGAAATATAAATGTAACTGATGGCCTCCCAGAGGTACAGTATGGGAGTCATTACCCAGAGGGCCAACCCCTTCTCCCCTCAGAGTCCAGTATGGGAGTCATCACCCAGGGGGCCAACCCCTTCTCCCCTCAGAGTCCAGTATGGGAGTCATTACCCAGGGGGCCAACCCCTTCTCCCCTCAGAGTCCAGTATGGGAGTCATTACCCAGAGGGCCAACCCCTTCTCCCCTCAGAGTCCAGTACGGGAGTCATTACCCATGGAGCCAACCCCTTCCCCCTCAGTCCAGGACGGGAGTCATGACCCAGGGAGCTAACCCCCTCCTCCTCAGTCCAGTGCGGGAGTCATGACCCAGGGAGCCAATCCCCTCCCCCTCCCCCCTCAGACAACGTTAACAGGGACATGATAATCTAGAGAGTTGTGTTGGTGTCTCGCTCTCTACAGTAGAGAAGACTGCTGCATACTCGTGTGGGATATTTTATTCCATCAAACGTGCATCCACTCTCTGAATACCTGTCCTATGTCGAAAAACAGCTCACAAAAGATTTTTTTAAAAATATCAGTTCTAACTGAGCTATTTTATTTATTAAGCACTCCATAAATATGTACATGTGTATAAATATATTCAAAGAACACAAAATTATTCATCTTGATTCATCAACCCCCCCCCCCCCCCCCCCCACTTTCCAATATTCTGGAAGAAAGAATCTTTACAGAAACATTCCATGTTCCAGGCAAGCTATAAAAGTTAACAAACGTTTCTTGTCACACAGATTCATGTGTACGGAACCGTGCCTGCTAACTGAATTTGTTCTCATCCCCGAAGAGTTATTCGGCCAGAAAAAAATCTATCACAGTGGAAGGTGACGGATTCCAACTTTATGTAAATGCAAGAGACTGGAATTTACATACTTTCTGTACAGAAGGCGAAGAAACATTTTTCTCATGGACTGATTCCTTCAGTTCTATAATTTACTGCTTTCAAAAATCAAAATTTTACAACAGCGGCCTGTACAGACGGAACCATTCACAGAAGGTCAACCCTGTTCGTCAAGACTGATTCTTGGATTCAGCTTGAGAGTCGAATGAAAGATTTTGCAAACAGCTACAGATCTGTTTCATTCCCTTCTACATTCCTTTCTAAAAGTGTTCCCAAGCTACGAGGGGTTCCAGTTCGCCTTTACACTGGCCATCAACCAATCAGTCAGCTAACCTGTCTTCAAAACAGACCTTTGTTTTCTTTAGAACAGTGAACAAATTGCTGTTGTCAGTTCTTTCATCTTAATACAACTTAAGGTCCTGGTTTCTGCTCCGCTTACCGGCAGTCCCATTCAGCCCAAATCTTTCCGCACGATAACCTACCATGTCTTAGTTAGCAGGGCATGAAGACGCTGTCCGATCAGGCAACCAGCGAGCCATAGCTGATATGCTAGAGTCAGGATTAGCCAGCCATAACTGATATGTTAGCGTCAGGGTTAGTCAACCATAACTGATATGCTTGCGTCAGGGTTAGTCAACCATAACTGATATGCTAGCGTCAGGGTTAGTCAACCATAACTGATATGCTAGCGTCAGGGTTAGCGAGCCATAGCTGTTGTATCCCAACATCACCAGAGTATCGGCTGCAAATAACACCAGCTCGCAGTTACAGGGAGATAACGCAAGACAAGACAAGACCTCATTTAGCAGTTCTCATAAACACTTTCCTATTCCGGAGAAAAAAAAACGACATACAACCTTTGACCCTCAGTATCATACTCTAAGAATAACTACGTACAAACAGTCATTGTCATCAGTAAGCAGTATCATCCTCTAAGAATAACTATGTACAAACAACCATTCTTATCAGAAAGCAGTACCATACTCTAAGAATAACTACGTACAAATAGCCATTCTTATCAGTAAGCAGTATCATACTCTAAGAATAACTACGTACAAATAGCCATTCTTATCAATTAAGCAGTATCTTTCTTCAAAGAGGACATCTTGGACCAATGACATATTGCATTCGTTTCACGGAGCTCTGAACTGTGCTGTCAATTACAACGGGAAACGTCAGTAGTAAATAACTGAAACAAACGGTGTCTTCCCGGAAATATAAATGTAACTGATGGCCTCCCAGAGGTACAGGGGGTGTTTCACTGGCACAAGGATAAGAAAGACAAAAGTGTCTAACTTGATGAAAGTGGAGAGGGGAAAGAATCACCGTTTTTTTTTCTATTAAGTGAAAGTACGCGGCGACAGTGAGAAAGAGAGAGAGAGAGAGAGAGAGAGAGAGAGGGAGTGACAGGGAGAGGGGAGAAGTGAGGAGGAGGAGAATAAGAACTGCAAAGATATCAGGGACAGCAAAATAAAGCTGTTTCTGTAGCAGGCTGTCGAGCGTCTTCAGTATGACCAGGGGCAGGGGTCCAGGAATCAATTATGCTGAAGGAATATAAATCAATTATGCTGAAGGAATATAAATCAATTATGCTGAAGGAATATAAATCAATTATGCTGAAGGAATATAAATCAATTATGCTGAATGACTATAATCAATTATGCTGAAGGAATATAAATCAATTATGCAGAAGGAATATACATCAATTAATATGAAGGACCATAAATCAATTATGCTGAAGGAATATAAATCAATTATGCTGAATGACTATAAATCAATCATGCTGAATGAATATAAATAAATTATGCTGAAGGAATATAAATCAATTATGCTGAAGGAATATAAATCAATTAAGATGAAGGACCATAAATCAATTAAGATGAAGGACCATAAATCAATTATGCTGAAGGACTATAAATCAATTATGCTGAAGAACCATAAATCAATTAAGATGAAGGACCATAAATCAATTAAGCTAAAGGACTATTTTCGCGGATTCCAGTAAAGGAATTCATGAACGATGCAGTTTTAAAGAAAGATGCAACATACAAGTGTATACCCTGGAAGGACAGAAACAAAAAAAGAGAAGCTGCAGAGCAAGGGAAACTAGCCAAAGCCGTATACGAAAACGGCAGTCACATTCTTCAGGCAAAGTCACGAGAAGACAGAGAAACTGATAATCACTACAAAACTCAGTGGGAAGAGATGGTGTGGGAAGCCAAAAAGAAAAAAATATATTTCAAACGACTGATAGGAGGCACAAGATAGAGAGGGAGGAGAGAGAGAGAGAGAGAGAGGAAGAGAGAGTAACTAAAATAATTAGAAACACGAAAAGCAAGATCGGTCGAATCGATATGGAGGCGGTCTCTCGGGAAGTTCTCGTCCGTGCTACGGAGTACGCGCACTGTGCTGCATGAAAAGAGCGGAATACTAATGGATTCGTCCAATGTACAGGGATGACAAACCCTTTTAACACCGAGGAACTGCTTAGAATAAAGAACTGCGATCGTTAAATGAAGAATTAACAAACACGACCCCACTTTCCGCTGAAGAGCCCTATTTTGGTTGTTCCTTTTTTTAGACCGTGATAGCGTGAATCAACGAAACAGAATGGTAATGAAGATAAGGCGTTTAGGTCGACAGTGGGCGGGGGGGGGGGGGGGAGGGAGGAAGAGCACTGTACTCGGTGCATCGGCGTTGCCTGTCGCACAGTGCTGGAAAATGGCAATACATCAGTGAGATGCGTGCCAAATTATTGAACAGACAAATATCGATCTGCTGTATCAGTTAAAAGTTTTGTATGAACTGCCGAGTTGGGGGGGGGGGGGGAGAACGGTGGCTTTATAAGCAGATTAATAAGTAATACTTAAAAAAATACACACAAGGTCAACATCCGAAACAACTATTCAACACCCCAGTACATCAAAGAAAATAAGCATCGTTTCAAAACAAGTGCTTCTACGTTTTTGAATTCCTGACACTCCTCGAGGTTCTCTCCCCTGAGACCCGACTCTGAAGGATCTGCGAGTTGTCATGGCTTCTTTCTACCCCTCTTTTTAAAAAAGTTTCTCTCTCAGAAGTTGAAGCACAGTCTCTCGCGTGATACTCCATCTTGAAAAGCATTTGAGCTATTCTTGACACACAGGGCTAGTGGTGTCTGTGGCACACACGTGTCCGAACACAAAGTACATCTTCCATCTTACAAGTTTTAATAAATAGGAAACTACGAGGCTTTCGTACGGTAAAGTAAGAGAAAACAATTTTGCAGGATTAGACCTCGAATAAAATCGTAAACAAAGCACTTTAGTGAGACGTGAGAGAAAGAAAAATCACAAGAGAATTACCCGGGATTCGAACACGGACTCTGGTAGGACGAGCAGCCGTCTAGCCACGAGAGAACAGTGTAGTATCGACTTAGCCAATTAGCACCCTTGTGCATAAGGTCCGTGTTCGAATCCCAGGTAATTCTCTTGTGATTTTTCTTTCTCTCACGTCTCACTAAAGTGTTTTGTCTACAATTTTTTCGAGGTCTAATCCTACAAAACTGTGTTCTCTTACTTTATCTTACATCTTTCCCATGCCGTTAAACGTCACATAGAGGATAGCATAGTTGTTTGCCAAGTTTTCCTGTTTTCGGTGAGTTTTTCAACTTCATCAGGGGATGTTATCTCCACTAAACTGGCTTCTCTTACAATGTCCTCTTTAAAGTTTCACGCGGTCATCGACCTCTTTTTCTTCAGCCTGTTGTGCCCCATTTGATAGCTTGTTTTGGTATTCTCTGATTGTTCCTTCTCATCACATGACCTACATATGTCCAACTTCTTTTTCTGATCACCCATGAGACAGGTTGTTGTTTGCTCATCTGTCTTATCTCTGTGTTGTTCTTGAATTCGTTCCACTTTATACCAAATATTTTCCTTAGGCATTTGTTTTCAAAAGAGTCTCATTTCTTGTCTATTTCTTTAGTTGATTTCCATCTTTCAAATGCATAAACGAGGGTGGATATCACATTTGAATTGAATAATCTTAGGTTCTAAGGACTGCAAACGGGCCACAAACAGCCACTGGCAGTCAAGTCCAGCTCCTGGCCTTCCCGTGGCAGAACTGTTTAAACTGACAGGAGAAGGGGCGAGGGCGAATATCTGGCGCCTGAAAACCAGTTACTTAGGGTAGATGAGTGTCACGTTTGGTAGCTCATCTGCCGCTGTTGGCGAGATCTTCAGCTGCCGTGCGTGGAGCGGTGCTCTTCCCGGCCAATGAAGAAATTTGCAAATGAGATTGCCGCGCAGCATCACTGCGGAAAAGGTGGTTGAAAGGATAAATCGAAGCAAACAGTCAAATCACGGCACCTCTGGTCTGGAGGTCGACCACGTCCTGAGTGCAGTCATATCGGGTGAAATGCATGAACCGGCTTGTCCCAGAGGTTAAGTCACTGCTGGCTTGACTCTTCAAATGCCGCGCGTGGAGTGAAGCTCCTCCCGGTTAAGGAAGTAAATGCGGAAATAAAGGTTGCTGTGCGGCGCCGATGGGAAAAGGTGGTGGAAAGTGAAGTTTAACCTGGTATGTCCAGTAGTATCGCTACGAGAGCTATACCACGGCGCCTCTGCTCTAGAGGCCGCCTACGTCCGAAATACACCTACACTGGTGAAATATGCCTAAACCGGCACACACCAGGGGTGGAACTCGATGGCTAGACATGTCATGCCACCTCCGCTCTAGAGGTCGGTAACGCCTGATAAACACCCATACTGGTGAATTTTGCCTAAACCGGCTCATACCAGGGGTGAATCTTGAAGGCTATGAATGTCACAGTACCTCTGCCCCAGAGGTCGGTCCCGTCCCAAACACGCCCATACTGGGAAATGCCTAAACCGGCTCAACCCAGGGGTAGAAGTCACTAGTGGCGAGGATTCGTCCTCCTGGACAAAAGCTTCATCCTGGTCACAACTAGGAAGGGTAGCGGCCACGACCGCAAAATGCTGAAGTCGGAGACACTGGACCAGGGAAGTCTAGATAGGCAACCACCTCTCACCCGGCGGGGATGTCTGCGTATCCTAATCACGCTGAGGTTTTCCGGTGAGAAAGTCCAACCCTGGACTGGATGGGCAACCACCTCTCACCCGGCGGTGATACACGGATATCTCAAAACACGTCGAGGTTTTCCGGTGAGAAAGTCCAACTCTGGCCTGGGTGGGCTTACGCCTATCACCCAGCGGGGATGCACTGATGTTCCAAACACGTCGAGGTCTTCCGGTGAGAAAGTCCAACCCTAGACCAAACTGGTGCAATGAAAACCACGGTGTCACGCAATCCCGCTTCCGAGACCCACCAAGAATACAGGCTAAAGCACTGTGATACTCTGAACCCCTTGTGGTCCTTTCGTGGAACTCGTGTGGTCTATTTTGGACCACACAGGGGACCACGGGACCTAACGAGGACCACATGCGTGAATTCAGTAGGTTCACAGTGCGGTTTTTGGTGGTAGAAGTGAACGAAGAAGAAGAAGAAGAAGAATAATCTTAACTTGGTTTTTCTGCTGATAACTTTTGAATTCCATATGTTCTCAAGATTTTTGAAGGACAATGCTGCTTTTGCAAATTCTAACTTCCTTCCTGGTGTCACCATCCTGGTCTATGTAGATGCCAAGGTATGCAAACTGGTTTACTTCATCAACAGCTGTTCTTTCTACATACATATTTTTTTCTTGATTAATGAGATCTTCTTCTTCTTCGTTCACTTCTACCACCAAGATCGCCCTGTGATCCTACTGAATTTACACCTGTGGTCCTCGTTAAATCCCATGGTCTCCTGTGTTGTCCCTGAGAGGACCACACGAGATCTCTGAGAGGACCACAAGAGGTTCAGGGTATAGCAGGGCTAGGGCCTGTATTCTTGGTGGCTCTCAGAAGCGGGATTGCGTGACACCGTGGTTTTCGTTGCACCAGTTTAGTCTAGAGTTGGACTTTCTCACCGGAAGACCTCGACGTGTTTTGGATATCAGTATATCCCTGCTGGGTGAGAGGTGGTAGCCCACCCAAGCTAGAGTTGGACTTTCTCACCGGAAAACCTCGACGTGTTTTGGATATCAGTATATCCCCGATGGGTGAGAGGTGGTAGCCCACCCAGGCCAGAGTTGGACTTTCTCACCGGAAAACCTCGACGTGTTTTGAGATATCCATGTTTCACCGCCGGGTGAGAGATGGTTGCCCATCCAGTCCAGTATTGGGCTTTCTCACCGGAAAACCTCAGCGTGATTAGGATACGCAAACATCCCCGCCAGGTGAGAGGTGGTTGCCTATATAGACTGCCCTGGTCCAGTGTCTCCGACTTCAGCATTTTGTGGTCGTGACCGCTACCTTTCCTAGTTGTGACCAGGATGAAGCTTTTGTCCAGGAGGACGAATTCTTGCCACTAGTGACTTCCACCCCTGGGCTGAGGCGGTTTAGGCATATTATTCCAGTATGGGCGTGTTTGGGACGTGACCGACCTCTAGAGCAGAGGTAAGGTGACATGTGTAGCCTTGAAGTTTCACCCCTGGAGTGAGCCGGTTTAGGCATATTTCACCAGTATGAGTGTATATCAGGCGTGACCGACCTCTAGAGCGGAGGTGGTGTGACATGCCTGGCCATCAAGTTCCACCCCTGGTGTATGCCGGTTTAGGCATATTTCACCAGTGTAGGTGTATTTCGGACGTGGCCGGCCTCTAGAGCAGAGGCACCGTGATATGTGTAGCTCTCGCAGCGATACTACTGGACATACCGATTAAACTTCACTTTATCCTTTCCTTCACCTTTTCACATCGGCGCCGCACAGCAACCCTTACTTCTTTTCGCAGTTTCTTCCTTGACCGGGAGGAGCTTCACTCCACGCACGGCAGCTGAAGAATCTCGCCAGCAGCGGATTAATGAGATGTTTCAATATTCTTGTTTTGTCTTTTTTAACACCAAGTACACCGTCCGTGAAATTAAATAGCTGACAAAGTGCTACGTGATACATCCACCTGCTACATTCATTGCTTTAGCACACAACAACCACACTCATCACTGCACACGTTTGCCCTTTGTACGTGTGTAGCATGATCTAGTGGTGAATGAGTGTATGTGTAATAACTCAAGCTGTAAGTATGAATACAAGAACTTAATATTGAAGAATGCTGGCTAGTACAGAGGATTAAAGAGAGAAAACTTAAAATTTTGGACACATTAAATGTCATGATAATTTAGAGAAGTCCGTCTTGGAAGGGTACATAATGGGAAAAAGAAAGCAAGGAAGACCAAGGCGAAGATGGCTGCAAGATATCTGCAAATGGATGTATCAGAAGCAGGGCATCTTGCTTACACCTGAGAGGCTTACAGGAGAGCTGTTAGGGAGGCAAAGTTCCACAAGGAACATGCAAATGACTGACTGTAAGTAGTGACAGCTCAACATACAACAATATCCAAACAAACAAACATTTCACAGTGACTTTGATTGCGACTCGAGAATGACCCTGTACATTGAAGAACAGGTCCAAGCATAAGTCCAGCTCTGAGATCTCACACATATACTCCATGTTTACTCACTTTCTCAGCACTCATGTACACAGATAAAGACCTCACATACTTCCACACACGCCCATTCTTTGGTTTCCACACAGCTGTTATACCTCTAAAAAATCCCAACAAAAATGTTCTTGTGACAAAGTTGAGTAACAACTCAATCACATGACCAACGATCAGATCGTCATCTGCCTCAAACCTAACTTTCATTAATGCCTAAATAGTCAGGGCACAATAAATCATATACTTGTGTATCACTAGGATACATTGCTTTTCTGCTATGAATGTGAGTAGTACATAAATTAAGACTAGAACTAGAAATGAACTAGAAGTGTGGCGACTGTATGGAGCCTGCCTTCACTATAATATGAATACACAGTGTGTATCACTGGGTTAACAAGGTGTCTAGTGGGATAATTAATTGATAGTTAGTTTACTCTCAAGATCAAGTTTAACAGATTGATCTATGGATCTTCAAGTTTTGCTTCTATAATATACTCTTAGAAACGCATCATTTCCCGGGTACTATCCTTTCTCCATTAGGTAACAACAGTACAACTGGACTAAACTTTGCAAGTTTCCAACATGACAGCATCTCATGGCCTGAGAAATAACCAAGAATGTGTTTTCAATCACACAGGCATGAATTTATTGAATGAGAAATTGGACGACGAATTATGAGGATGAGGAAAAAAAAAGAGCTGCCAACATGTCAGGGCGACCATACAAAACAACAGTCAACTCCCGGCAAGACATGGGTTGCCATGTGGGGAGGAAACTTAAAACCTAGAATTCTACAACAACTACATGAAAATTTTCCATACTTACAACTCTCATGAAACACCACAACAACTGGAAAATTCACACATCCCAATATTCCATGTTGAAAAAAAAATAGACTAACACTACGGTAAGAGCATGTCTGACAGTAAAACAGCCTAACGTTGACTCATTCTAAATGTCCCAGAAAGGACAATTAACAATACAACTACAAAACTGTCCTAAAGAGGACAACTAAGTACTATACCCTACATTTTTGGAAACCACTGGCCCTGAAAACTGACTCAAGCAAACGACCTTTCCTATCCGAACCTTTCCTAACAACATCTCAATAATCATCTCCCTTATCTCTTTCCAATTTAGCTTTTATATAGCCGACTTTCCCTACCATCCTTCCTGAATTTTCTCTCCGTGAGATTCAGATTCATGGGAAAAACTATTTGTTCTGAGCTTCACTTATAACAAAAAAAAAATAAATAACTCCATGCGAGTTCACAAAACTTGACTAACGCACTTTATAACCCTGAAATATTTAGTCTCTTGTTACTAAATAGAATTTCTACCTGAGCTTTTCTTCAGAAACCCCTGCAGGAAGAGACCTTTAACAAAACAGTCACAGGAGAAATTTGCTCTTCCTTGACCCGTTTCTTCTGAATTATCTCCCTTTGCTCTGACTAGCTTTAATTTATGCCAAATTCTGCCACACTAAGTGACATACAAATTCTACTCAAGTGAAAAACTTAAAAAAAAACAGTATCATTTTGTTGTTTGTGCACCAATAATGGCTTTTTTTCTCCTTATAAAGCAAATACCAAAACATGCAGATGTCAGATATTTGTGGACCTCACTTTGCTGAGCAATAAACAGTGGAATGTCTTTGCTGGACATCTGCAGTCCTTTACACGCAAAGAGAGGGCAGCCATCTCCCCAAACATATGGCATCATATATTGTGTTCTTTTCATCCACATTTGGTGAGTGTTACAATACCCGCTGTAACCAAGTAAAAACACTGACAAGGAGAGGAAACGAAAACGATTTTGACTATCAAATCTTACCTCCCCTCTAAAACACCATCAATGACATTTTTTTTAGGAGGGGGGGGGGGTGAACTTCAAAAGACAGCATGAGCAAGTAACTTACTTGTGAATCAGCACATCTAAATCCTTCTGCCTGTGTGAGCCACCCAAAGCTTCAATGCTGGACTGGGGCTGACCTAAACCAGAGCTGGTTAGACCTGTGCTGAATGAAGCTGAAGACACAGATGGTGTCACTGACAAAGATGCTGTGCTGCTACCACTGACTGTGCTGGATTCTGTAACATTATCAGAGTTTGTACTCTCATCAGACTGTGAGCACATGACTGATGTCCTTGCTGGCACAGGGGTGAGTTTTGGTGGTGGAAGTGGAGGTAGTTTCTTGACTGGTCTATTTAAAGGCTTTACTTGACTAAGTCTGTCCTCTTCTTGTGTTTCTGGCAGACACACAGGAGTCTCTAAAAGTGAATGTTTCCCACCACTGTGTTGCATGCTAGCTCTAGGAGCATCACTCCAAGACTCAGACAGTAGTTCAGAAAAATCAAGAGCAACTTGCTGAGGAAATATGTCCTCCTCACGTTGGCTACCATGTGTGTCACTTAAACTGTGAAGGCTAGTGCTATCCTCTGATGTAGTTTTTTCTGGCACTGTGAAGGAAGATGATTAAAACTACTACCAACTATATTTACTACATGTTTTTCTATACAAAATCTAAATGATCACTTTAAAAAAAGATTTTATGCAAATGATATGAAAATGTACACAAGAGGAGATAACTGAACTACATGTTCCCCAATTATGAAGATAATCCAATTATGCAATGTACTTGTGGGTATGCTAGGATATATGTACACGAACACACCAACATCATGATTCTCTTGCTAAACAGTCAGCAACATCATTATTCTCTTTCTAAACAGTCAGCAACATCATGACTCTTTTGCAAGAGTCAGCACCATAACAATTCTCTTGCTAAACAGTCAGCACCATCATGACTCTTTTGCAAGAGTCAGTATCATAATGATTCTCTTGCTAAACAGTCAGCAACATAATGATTCTCTTGCTAAACAGTCAGAAACATAATGATTCCCTTGCTAAACAGTCAGCAACATAATGATTCCCTTGCTAAACAGTCAGCAACATAATGATTCTCTTGGTAAAGAGTCAGCACCATAATTATTCTCTTTCTAAACAGTCAGCACCATCATGACTCTTGCTCTTGCAACATAACGATTCTCGTGCTAAACAGTCAGAAACATAATGATTCTCTTTCTAAACAGTCAGCAACATAATGAACAGCGCCTTATTTTCCAGACTGGCTGTCTCCACCCAGCTGGAATTAACAATGTCTTCAGCTTTCTGTAACTTCTTTATTTTTCCACTGGCCTTTTTTATACTCTACTTTCTTTCTCTATGCTACCCCTCCCTACCACCATCCTATTTCCTTCTCTGCCAACATATTAGTTTTGTCCTATCCACCAGTTTCACATTTTCTCCCGGTAGGTGTTTAAGTTCTTCATTCATTATCTCTCCGCGTCCCCTTTTCCCTCCCCTCTCCCCCTCCGACACCTCTAACGTCTATCATGTTTCTATTGCCTTCCCCCCATTCTCCCACTTGTTCTCCTCCTCTCTCTCCGCTTCTTCGTTATGACTGGCTCTATCTGGAACCTTTTTCTGTAGTCAGCGTGGTTTTTTTTTTTCCCCCTCCTTTTTTTTTCCCCTCCTTTTTTTCCTCCTCCTTCTTCCACACAAATTTCTGCTTCTCACCCGGAGCAAGATGTTTCAGATAAGTTCTATGTTTTTGTATTTCGTTTTGTATGTATCCTCGAATAAGGCTCACGCCGAAATATCGGATGTTGTATGTTTTTCATTTATACATTCTCATACTTTCTATTTAGTTTTTTTTTTCTCACCTTGCTCACTTCCTCCCTCACTTTGTAAAACTGCACCATACACCTCTGTCTACCTTATTTATTTAAACCAGTTTTACTGCAGTCGCCATCCCTTTTATCAGCAACATAATGATTCTCTTGGTAAACAGTCAGAAACATAATGATTCTCTTGCTAAACAGTCAGCACCATCATGACTGTTTTGCAAGAGTCAGCACCATAATGATTCTCTTGCTAAACAGTCAGCACAATCATGACTCTTTTGTAAGAGTCAGTACCATAATGATTCTCTTGCTAAACAGTCAGCAACATAATGATTCTCTTGGTAAAGAGTCAGCACCATAATGATTTTCTTGATAAACAATAAGCACAATAATGACTCTACTGCTAAATAGTATACACCAATAAATAACATTTTTCTACTAAATAGTAAGCACCAATAATGACATTATTTTGCTAAACAGTAAGCACCAATGAATTTTTATGCTAAACAGTAAGCACCAATAATGAAATTTTTTGCTAAATAATGTGCACCAATAATGACTTTTTTTGCTAAATAGTAAGCACCAATAATGACTTTTTTTGCTAAATAGTAAGCACCAATAATGACATTTTTTTTGCTAAATAATGTGCACCAATAATAACATTTTTTTTTATAAATAGTAAGCACAAATAATGAGTTTTTTTTTGCTAAATAGTAAGCACCAATGACTTTTTTTGCTAATAGTAAGCACCAATGACTTTTTTTTGCTAAATAGTAAGCACCAATGACTTTTTTTGCTAATAGTAAGCACCAATGACTTTTTTTGCTAATAGTAAGCACCAATAACTTTTTTTGCTAATAGTAAGCACCAATAATGACTTTTTTTTTTTTTTGCTAAATAGTAAGCACAAATAATGACTTTTTTTTTGCTAAATAGTATGCATCAATAATGACTTTTTTTGCTAAATAGAAAGCACTAATAATGACTTTCTTTTTGCTAAATAGTATGCACCAATAATGACTTTTCAGATCAGTTTTACCTTGTGAAACAAGTGGTGCACCTGGAGATCTCAGAAGATCCACAAATTTATCTGTATTGGTATCATAGTTTCTGTTATACAGACCATCTTGCTGAAATTTAAAAGTGCATTATGACTGTTATAATAAAAAGCAAAATGAATTAACAGAGGTCAAGACAGAAAGAAAGAAACAATATAAAGGTATTATTAGTTTTGCTTGTTCATCCACTCTCTTTCATATTCATGGGGTTGATTTTTATGCAAACATAAAAGTTTGTTTTGCTGCAGTTAGATATTATATAACACACTCTATGACGCAATCAAATATCCTGTCTAACAACACAAAATTAGGTATATACAAGACACAGATTAGACCAGTTGTCTTATACAAGACACAGATTAGACCAGTTGTCTTATACAAGACACAGATTAGACCAGTTGTCTTATACAAGACACAGATTAGACCAGTTGTCTTATACAAGACACAGATTAGACCAGTTGTCTTATACAAGACACAGATTAGACCAGTTGTCTTATACAAGACACAGATTAGACCAGTTGTCTTATACAAGACACAGATTAGACCAGTTGTCTTATACAAGACACAGATTAGACCAGTTGTCTTATACAAGACACAGATTAGACCAGTTGTCTTATACAAGACACAGATTAGACCAGTTGTCTTGTATAGATCAGAAACATGGAGCACTACAACACAAGATAAAACACAGCTACAGATCTTTGAGAACAGAATCTTGAGAAGAATTTTTGGATCAATTAGAAATGCTATATCACAAGAATGGAAAATTAGAAATAACAAAGAAATACATGCTCTATTCCAGTCTCCGCTTACAACTACCATTACAAAAAAAACAACAGATTGAGATGGCTCAAACACTTAGAGAGGATAGATAAGAATAGACAGACTAAAATGTTTTATACAGAAGTGATTAACAGAAACAGACCAAGACAACGGTGGGCGTGACAACCTGGAAGAAGACCTGCGAGCCCTCGGAGTGGACAACTGACAGGAGAAGACTGAGAACAGAGAAGAATGGAGACAAGTCTTATCTGCAGCAGTGAGCCACAATGGGTCAGAAAGCTGAACGAATGAATAGTACACTCTGGTTAGTTTTATTCCTCTGGCAAACACTGACTTCATTTCCTATCCAGTTTTTTTTTTCCTTTTAAACAAGCATATGTGGTACCCATTTTAACAGCCTTGCTGACTGGAGGTTGTCAATAGCCAGTCTGACTGCCTGCAGCTTAACAACAGTAGGTCTCCTGGCCAAGTTGAAGACATGAACTTTTCCCAGTTCAACCCCAGACAGGATCAGCCCCATCATAGAGTTTTTATTAATTATAACTCTCAAGAACACTGTGCCATATTTCTGCACCAGTTACTCATCAAAACATTGCAGTCATTACGATACATAAACGCAAGAAGCTGCAATAAGCAGCATCAGCTGCTGTGACTGTGACAAGAATTCATGAACAGCTACTCTCATAGCCAGAAACAAATACAACTAGAGTTAGTTCTTGAGATGAAATTACCTGTTTAACCCTTACAGCTTCTGCAAGTTCCTCTTTTAGAGTCTCTGAAATTTAAAAAAAATTTTTTTTTTAAATTTCAGGAACAGAAAAATGTTGAAGGGAGACTGAGACAGAAAATGGATGGAAGATGAAGAGAATGAGAAATTCAAAATAAAAGTCTGAGAAGCAAAAGTTTAGAGAAAAGCTTAGTACATAATACAGGCCAAAGGAACTAATGATGCCAAAGATGATTATAATGATACCAACCAAGAAACACATTAATAGATGGCCTAATGCTGTTTAAGAATAAAATAAATATTTTTAAACTGTATTATCTGCTCATTAAACTGAAATTTCAAATAATAACATGTCTGTTTACATAAATAGTTAAAATGAACAACTCATTTTGTAACCATACTTGTTTATCAGACACCATAAAAAGAATTCTTAAAATGACGTAAACACAGAAGAAATTCTACACTTACTCACTGATCTGGATCGTTTTCTGGAGAGAAAGTGAAATCTACAGTTATGTGACAAAATTACAATCCAGAACTTAACGTTATTTTGTTAAAAGCCTGTAAGTTATGCAGGATGGATGACATAGTACAACTATAAACCATATGCATGACACAAAAAAATGCAAAAAGGAAATTGTCAAATCAAAGCATTCTCTGCTCTTCCTGGCTGATAAGATTGCTCTCATTATTATTTTCATAAAAGTCTATTTTCGTGATCTAAACACATGCCAGTAAAAAGATCTATGCGTAAGGGGCTGTTGGTGTTTACACTGTCTTATTTAATTTTTTTCTTTCTATTTCAGACTGTCATTATGTCCTTATTTTATAAACATTTTAGTATGTAAAGTGGTCACAGAATGATTTAACAGACTAACAGTGGTGGATGTGGAGTGAAGTGGGGTGTATGTGTGTGTGGGTGAGGGGTTGGGAGGAGAGAGGAGAGGGGTGCCCATCAATGCAGAAAGTCCAGTAAACTGAATATGTGCAGGTGGTTGTGGGATTATCACAGTTCAGAAATAGCAGAAAAACTATATATCAGTGATCATGTTAAATGGCAATTACCAGTAAATTAACAGATTAAAAAAAACAGAGTAAATCTGAAACTTTTGTGAGACACTGGTTACCACAACCAGTTTATATTGCCAAAAACCTAGTAAAAAGCAATCAGTGAAATTGGTTGGAGGATAACTGATCTTATAGGTTGATGACGTTCAATTTGCATGGAGGAGAATCAGTTTTCAAATAATACTAGAGCAATCACTGCATATACAACCTGACTGCATGGCAGCTTGTGGAAGAATGAGATCAGAACAAAGAGGATCTACTACATGCACCTAAAATAAGCATAGTATGAAATGTGATGGTGTTGTTTTTAAGATTAAAATTATTTTTTTACTATTTGTCCAGTCTGTCCATAAATCTGAAATCTGTTATACTGAGGGTCTACTGTATTATGTGATGTAATGGGCCCTGCCCAGCACTATGTGCATTAAACTGTTCTTGGCTACTAGTTTTAACCTTCTTCATGTCTCTTTCAAACCTTTTTTCCTTATTTTCAGATCTCTCATTCAAAGTATTCCTTAATTTTTTTTTTCTCTTAGGGCATCAGTTCCCAGCCTGGCATCTGCAGATCCTTGGAGGTCAATGAGTGGTCATTTAAGGATCTTTGTTGTACATCTAGATTATGTAGAGTATTAAAAACGTGTGAAGGTTTTTAATTTAACATCAAGTGATAGGGGAATATGTTGGGTTCACAACAAATTATCATCAGCTCCAAGGGCATGCTTTCGGCTGTGAAAGGACAGATATTGCATCTGGGTTTTGTATCTACTAAAAGCTTGTAGAAAATCATGCTTGTTGATAATATGACCATACCACTGTACCACATAACTTGCTGTGCTATCAGCTTTTCCACAATTACTACACGAACAAATAGAAGTTTATGCATGATGAATATAACTAGAAGACTGACAGAAAACTTGTCCATCTGCTTGTACATCATTAAAATACAACCTAGAAGATTGATAGAAGACTTGTCCATCTGTACATCATGAATACAAACTGGAAGATTGATAGAAGACTTGTCCATCTGTACATCATGAATACAACCTGAAAGATTGACAGAAAACTTGTTTGGCAACTGGGACTTTTGACAAAACAATTAACACAAACAACATACAGCATATGATGTCCTGGCTGTAATGATTCCACTTCATGAGATCCAGAAATTTTTCGAGTATCTTTACAGAGGATCCGATTCTCTCTCTCAAGTTTTCCTACAACTTCACGAAGATCTTGAATGGCACGCTCTCTGGAGAATAAACAGCAGAGATTTTTAAAAAAAAAAAAAAAGTGACAATGAAGAAATAAATTATTTAGTGTGTCTGTAAGCAATTTGCGTCATCTCTTTTATTTTCTGGCAAAAAAAGTTTCATATCAAAGATAGTGGTGCTGATAAATAAATTGACATTTTTATAAAACAATTCAATATTTCCATTTATATTCTTTCATTTTTGGTGGTTTGGGGCTGAACTTCAGCCACTGTTTACATCTTCTTGTCATAAATGGTGTTTAAACGAAGGCTCTTCCTCTCCTTGATATTACCATCCTCTTAAAAATAGCAAAATATGCCAAAGTTGCAGAAAAATGTTGAGACAGAATCACGCAAGAAGGAAATTGCATACTTTTCATTACACTCGTGGAAAACAGCATCATATTAATTTAATGGATGGACAGAAATGTGGTCCTCTTTTAAAATCAACAAGAGAGAACAAATCAACTGAAAAAACATCCACTGCATGAAGTGCAAGATAAAAACACACAAAAGATACCAGCATAAACATGAAAAAATAAAGACTGTAAACTCAACAGAGCAGAGTTAGGACTGGCAAAGATTCAGACTCCGACATCACTGTATTCAGGACAGCCTCCCTATGTGCTCCGCCACATGCCATAGCATCCATCCAAGATAGCACTGGTAGACTCTAAGAAACACTAACTTTATTGTAAAGACACGTGCACAAACAGGCAATATCTGACAACTGAAACTATTACTCAGTTCATTGCAGAAATTGTTGAGGAAACAATATATAACTCACCTGATAAACAGCATAAAATAAAACTGCCAATATAGGCTCATTTACACTTGTATTGTTCATTGTATGAATGATATTACCAGCTTCTCACTATGGCTACATCCTGGTCAGATATTCTGCACTTTAATGGCAGAATGAAAGGGCAGAATGTCAGACGGGCCTGCGTGCCCAATTCTTAACCCTTTTGAAATAAAGATCAATCAATCAATCAATCTCTGCGTAGGCACAGCTAATTTTGAGTTCTAAATCCAAAATTTTACTACACTAACGGAACATATGTTACTGTATTCTCTGGTAGATATATGAAGATATAATTAATGAACGAAGAACTTATTTCTCTTACTTTGCTTCAGCATGTTCTTTATAAAATTTTAATTCTGACTCCAAGTTTGCCAATGTCTGATCCTTGTGCTCCATCAATCTGGTGAGCTCTTGCATTGTATCCTTCATCTGCTGTGACTCTAAACTGACATCCTCTGTATTTTTCTGGTGAAGAAGCCAGCTGAATCAGAAAACTTATCTTATTTTAAACAAGGTGTTAACAGACTATATGCCACTCACTGTGTACCGATTATCATATTTTTATCACAGAGAGAGCAAAGACAATGTCAGATTTGGCAGTCAGCAACCCATAGCTGACATGCAGGTGTCAGGGGTGATGAACCATAGCCAACCGAGACCTTGTCACACCTCTCCTTTGGTACCCCTAGTAACCGATCTAACCTGGCTAACAGGAGTGGTGGAGTCTGCTAAAGAAGTGTTGCACCCTCTCTGCTTTTTAGTGTGCTCAGGTTGCAGAAAAAATAGCCACCATAACCCACTCTCAAAGCCAAGTGCCTTAACATCTCCATCGAATTAGCTGCAAAAGGACACTAGTTCGCAGTCTCAAGGAGATTGAAGCAGAAGACAAAAAGACACAAAGTCTTGAGTGACTACATCCTGTTGCAAGATATTCCAGGAATTGGAAATCTGGGCTCTTGGCAGATGTTGCATTGAAGATCCTTTAACAATGGTTATGTTAGATTTGGAATTAGCTACAATTATTGTTAAAATGTTAACTGTTATCATTTTAACATCTGTAGCTAACTGCTAATATTTTACCAGTTGAAGCTAACTTAAGATTTTAACAACTACAGCTAACTGTTACCATTCTAACCACTGTAACTGCAACCATTTTAACAACTGTAGCTAACTGTTATCATTTTAACAAATATAGCAAATTCCAAATGGTGGCTTTCTTGAATTCCCAGAATCCTCTTAATAAAACAGACTTCTCAGCAAGCTCTAGTTACTGCCATCATATCACGGGGAATTTGTTAATCACTTCCTCATTGAACTGACTGAGCAGTATGAAGGTAACAGTCACACTACTGGAAGGGCTAGATCTTGACCAACAGTAGTCTGTAGCCCGGACAACCATGTCATCTTTTTAACATGGGCATCTTTATTCTTATTAGAAAAATATTTTGGCCAAACACCATAAGAAATAACATCTTATTGGCAGAAATGCAAATGAAGCCACTGACAACAATTATTGAGGAAAGACGCTGGCGATGGTTGGGACATGTGCTCCGAATGACTGACAACTCACTACCAAAAATAGCACTAAGATGGACACCACAGGGGAGCAGAAGTAAGGGTAGACCAAAAGAGACATGGAGAAGAACAACAGAAAGGATGTTGAGCAATAGAGGGCTCACCTGGGCAAGAGCAGATAAAAAGGCGAAAGACAGGCATTTGTGGAAAACCCTTGCGGAAGCCCCATGTGCCCTGGGCACTTAAGGTTCAGAGAGAGAGAGAGAGAGATCTTTATTCTTAAATTGCACTTTATAAAAAGGTATAATGATTTTCTCTTAAAAAACATGTGGAAAAAAAAACATAACAGCACACTGTGCATAAAGATGGCATGCGTATACAGTTTTTCTCCATTGAAATACTAATTAATGCAAATGGTTTTAATATTCAGAACATGAAAATCTGTAGCTAATTCACTTCTTATCAAACATTCATTTGCTACTGCATTTTATACTTCAGACCAACAGTGAAATTCCCTCCACATCTTCTCTGTCTCTCCAATCTATTCTAGTCTCCTGAGTTTTCAATCTATTCTAGTCTCCTGAGTTTTGCTTTCTAAGCTTTCCATTCCCTATGTGCATGTATGTATGTTATCTGTGTGGAGATAGAACGTGTGGTGTGTGTGGGGAAGGGGGGTGGGAAGAAACCACAAACTAGCACGTTATTCTTTTTTTCTGCTGCCAGATCTGACACGAAAATATGTAACAAACACTCATAAACATCTGTAGCTCTGTCATGTTATTGTTCGCCCATCATCTTTGATGATGACCACAGATTCATCTTAGTCAAAGTAAGGAGAGATGTGGCTGTGCGTGACCAACTAGCCCTGTACGAGCTCTAAAAGTTTTGCCACACACGAAACATATATGTCCAGATTCAGTTGTGGGTGCTTGTGCTGCCTTGGCTTTTTGCATTGCGCATTTCAGCTGAGCACTTTCAATTCTTGAGTGCTCTGCTCTCTGAGCACCCAGGGTGGTTAAAGCCCTTCGTGATGGGCGAACTTGTGCTATGGCATAACATACGAATGATAAACATGGACAACTTACAGATACACAACTTCCACTGTGATAACCCTCTTGGTTTACCATCTTTAAAGTGATTTCAGTATGCTATCAGTTCTTCTTATCATGCTGCCCATAAAATTTACAACAGAAAAACAACACTTAAACTTTATAAGCCACTTTAAAGGTTTTACACTGATTTGCTCATGTCTGATCACTAACCTCTTGGAGATTCTCTATAATCTGTTGCTGTGATCTCTGCTTCTCTTCAGCATTCTCCAACTGCCATTTCAAGTCTTTCACTTCTTGCCTAAGGGAACTAACTTCTGCATGAACACTGTTTTATTGGTATACAAAGTCATGATCAAGGATAATGGGTGATGTCAGATGATGGGGGGAAAAAACAAAATAATGTAAGGACAGAGAATATGCAATACAGTAGTTGAGGCAAAGTATATAGTGGGAACTGAGCCTGTGTAAAAATACCATACTGTACTTTTACTTTAACAAAAAGAAGTACGAAGAAACATAAGAAAAGACAAAAAAAACAATACATACAAGATTGTTGTGAAAGAATAGAAGGACATCAGAAATGTGGAAAAGATAGTGAAATGTTTAAATAAATGAAGACATTAACAAGAAATGTCACACCTAAGCTAAATGTAATTTGTGACGAGATGGGGAATACCTTGACAGAGACAGAGGAAACTCTAGAAAGATGGAAGGAATATTGCAAAGGAATCTATGAAACAATTGACTGCGAAAGCAGAAATCAACAGTGTGAATTATTATTGGAGGAGAAAGAACCCGAACCAACAACAGAAGAAGTTTTATGGGCAATAAAGAATCTGAAAAATGGTAAATCACCAGAATGTGATGAGATAATAGCTGAATTTATTAAAGCAGGAAGAAAGGAATGTGCAACAATCTATCATGCACTATTTAAAAAGATATGGCATTCAGGTATTTGGCCAAAAGAATGGAAAAGAACTATATTCTTACCACTGCCAAAAAAGGGTAACCTGAAATTATGCACAAACTACAGAACTGTTGCCCTGATTAGTCATGCCAGTAAAATTCTGTTAAAAATCATAATGGTTAGACTTTGTAAGAAAACAGAAGAAGAAGTCAATATGGTCCAAGCTGGTTTCAGGCAAGGAAGAGGATCAAGAGGATTATATATTCAATATAAGATTAATTATAGAGAAATGCAGAGAGTCTAATGTGAATCTATATTTATCCTTTATAGACTACTCAAAGGCATTTGATTGTGTACAATACCAGAAACTTTGGGAAATAATGGAAAAAATGGGATTTCCAACACATTTTATACAATTAACATCACTGCTGTATCTAGACCAACAAGCAGCAGTAAGAATAATTGGTGAAACAACAACTTGGTTTGACATAAAACAAGGGGTCCGTCAGGGGTGCATATTGTCGCCTTACTTATTTAACTTGTATACTGAAAATATAATGAGGAATGTTAGAGAAGATGTAGACAAAGAATATTACGATGCCATAACAATTGGAGGTTATGAAATACCAGAGATTAGATCTGCTGATGACACAGTATTACTGTCCACAACACAAAAAGGAATGGAAAAACTAATTATGTCAGTCCGTAAGAACAGCGAAGAGCAAAACCTCTATCTTAATGCGAAGAAAACTAAATTGATGACAACTGACAAAACAAACAAGGTGGCTGAAATATGTATCATTGAGGAAAAACTGGAAGAAGTGGAGAGTTTTGAATATCTTGGATCACTGCTAACTAATAATGGAGATACAATGAGGGAAATTAAAAGGAGGACATCTATCGCTCTTCAGAAAGTAAAACAACTAAAGAACCTATGGAGAGGAACAGACAGAACTACAAAAATAAGATTTTTAGGAGCGTGCATCTTTCCCATTGCAACATATGCCTGTGAGACCTGGACATTTAACAAAACAGCTGAGAAACACATGAATGCCTTTGAATATAAATGCTACAGAATTCTTCAAATATCATGGACACAAAAAAGAACAAATATATCCATACTACAAGAACTTAATATTGAAGAAGGATGGCTAGTAAAGAGAATTAAAGAGAGAAAAGTTAAATATTTTGGACACATTCAACGTGATGATAATCTAGAGAAAACAGTCTTGGAAGGGTACATAATGGGAAAAAGAAAGAAAGGAAGACCAAGGCGAAGATGGCTGCAAGACATCGTTGATGATCTGCAAATGGATGCATCAGCAGCAGGCCATCTAGCTCACAACCAAGAGGCCTACAGGAGTGCTGTTAGGGAGGCAACGTTCCGCAAGGGACATGCAAATAAATGAATGAATGAATGAACTTTTACAGTACTTGTAGATCTTAAGTATTAAGTAAACAGATTTTAAAACAGAAAAGAAAATTATGTCATTGTTATAGGAATTTGCCCATTGCCTTGTTTACTTTTCTTCTTTTGTCTCAAAGAAACAGTACTACAACCCTTTGATTCTGAAGGCACTTGCCCCATATGAGTGTCTAAACCTTATTCACTCTCTGAGAGCTTGGACTTCTAGTTATAGAATTCCTGCAATTACAAGGTCCGACAATTAAGTAATGAGACTAATTCCATTAAAAAAATAAAATAAACAACAGTTGAAGATATAACCTGTATTTTATTCAAAGTAAGCCCCTTGTGAATTGACACAGCGAGTGGCATGATCTAACAAACAGTGGAATGACCTCTGCAGTTTTTCTGTTGGTATGGCCCTTAAACTCAATGTTATGGCCCTTTAGATGTCACCAGTATCATCAAAGAAGCATTCTTTCAATGGCAACTTTAATTCTGGGAATAGAAAATAATCGCGGAGGACAAATCTGGGGAATAGGGTGGATGGTTGAGAACACACACTTGTTTTTAGCCCAAAAATTCCTGTACAAATACTGCCCAGTGAGCCAGTGCATTATCATGAAGAAGGAAAAAACTGCCAGGTGTTGAATACTCGGGTCGGATTATGAGAATCCTTTTCAATTGGCATTTCAAAATACTTAAATAAACTTTGGCAGTGACAGTCTGTCCCTCTGGAATAAATTCTTTGTGAGTAACTCCTTTGCTGTCATAGAAGCACACCAATATTGTCTTCACTTTCAACTTCTGAAGACGAATTTTTTTGCCTTTTGGTGATGATGATGACTTCCACTAAGCACGTCGGTGTTCAGGTGTGGGATCATAGTGGAAAATCCATGTTTCATCCTCTGCAACAACCAAATTTAAGAAATGTTTATTTCTGCGATACATTTTGATGATGTATTTTGCGTACTCAACACACTGATGTTTTTAGTCATCAAACAATGAATGTGGTACAAACCGGCAAGCAACTTTTTTCTTGCCCAAATCTCCCACTAAAATTTTACGAATGGTCTTTTGGTTAATACCAAAGTCATCTGCCATCATCCTCACAATCAAACAATGATCTTCTTGTATCCGTTCTCTGACGTTTGCAATGAGTTCCTCATTACGAACAGAAATTGGGCGTCCATGTATGGTTGTATTTGTAATCGTTTCCACACCAGTTTTGAATCATGAATATCACATGAATATTTGTGCATGAGATAAACAATTATCCCCATAAACTTGTGGCGTCAATTCAACTGTCTCAATGGACACTTTTTCCAAGTTTTAAACAGAATTTAATGTTAGCTTTTTGGTCCATGCTGATTACGTAACAATGCACCTCTGACTAGGTCAACAAAATGGCGGCTTGTTTGTCGCCAGCTTATCAGGCAGCAATGAAAAGTTGCCGGATTACAGATGAAGGATGTCTCTTTGGATTCCATGCTTTGCTTCATAGATGGCATTTTTTGTCTTGGCCATAAAAAAAAATCAGTCTCATTACTTAACTGTCGAACCTTGTACATAGTTTTGTCTCTGTTCCAGGTGTTATGAGATAATGAAAGGCATGTTATAAGATTACTAATGTGAGCATCTTTTATAGGATGCTGTATAGTCAAGTTCTGCATACCTCAGCAGCTACATAGACCAGGATGGTGACACCAGAAAGAAAGTTAGAATTGCAAAAGATGCACTGA
Source organism: Achatina immaculata (assembly GCA_009760885.1). Taxonomy (NCBI): domain Eukaryota; kingdom Metazoa; phylum Mollusca; class Gastropoda; order Stylommatophora; family Achatinidae; genus Lissachatina; species Lissachatina immaculata. Next base: position 46,418,308 of record CM019717.1, on the reverse strand, counting down.
CCTTCAAGAATCTTGAGAACATATGTCATTCAAAAGTTATAAGCACAAAAACCAAGTTAAGATTATTCAATGCAAATGTAACATCCACCCTCATTTATGCATGTGAAATCTGTAAAACAACTAAAGAAATAGACAAGAAATGAGACTCTTTTGAAAACAAATGACTAAGTAAAATACTTGGTATAAAGAGGAATGAATTCAAGAACAATGCAGAGATAAGACAGATGAGCAAACAACAACATGGGTGATCAGAAAAAGAAGATGGATATAAGTGACAAGTGGACAAGTGATGAGAAGTAACTGTCAGAGAATCCCAAAACAATCTATCAAGTGTAACACAACAGACAGAAGAAAAATAGGTCAACCATGTGAAACTCTAAAAAGGACATAATTAAGAGAGGCCAGTTTCGTGGGCATAACATCCCTTGATGAGGTTGAAAAGCTCTCCAAAAACAGGAGAACTTGGCAAACTACCATGCAAGCCCTATGTGATGTTTAACGGCATGGGGAGGATGTAAGATACAAGATAGCCAAATTGTTAGCATATTGTTCTCTCATGACTGCATGGTTGCTCCTTCTACAGAGTGGTTCAGTTCTCACACATTCATGTGTGATTTTTCTCACTTGTCTCATGAGTATGTTTTACAACTCAGTTTACTGTATAATTTAAATTAAATTAAATTTGTCAGAATTACTCAGTTTACTGTATAATTTAACCAAATAAATTTGCCAGAATTACTCAGTTTGTTGTATAATTTAACCAAAGAAATGTGTCAGAATTACTCAGTTTGTTGTATAATTTTTTAAATAATAGTTGGTATGGATCACCCTGCTGCTGTGAGCCAGAAGCTCTTGGCTGCTGATTCCACAATGACGATTTTAGCCACCCTTTGTAATTATTCAGCTTTGGAATATAGACAGTTTTGTATTGCAGGCTGTCTTGGAAGCAGTTTTATTCATAGTTCACCTACCTTGGGGCACTTAAGAAAGAATGGATATCAAAGAGGATACCGAAAAAGCAAAGTGTTTAACGTTTCATCTATTTTTCAGTTTTTTCTTAATCTGTTGCGTTGTTTCTGTGTGTGGTCTTTGAAAATGGCATTTATCAAAATTCTGGACTGTTGTATGTTCATTTATACATGGTCATCTGACTTTCTGCCATTTTTACTCCTGTCCACTTTCCTCACTCTTTCTGTCTTGTAAAACTGAACCATTCAGTATACTTTTATTACTAGAACCAGTTGTACTGCTGTTGCCATTTTTTTTCCTATTACTTTACAATCCTTCTTGTAATACAGTGTATATTATAAATATAATGTACGGTCAGTCATCATACTTAACTCCCACTTCTTTCAGTTTAAACGCAGACAGTTTTATTTTTTAAACTCTCCAGAAGCCATGAAACAGATATTAAATACAAGCTTATCTTTCTTCCTTACCCCTGCTGAGAAAATATCTTAGGAGTGATACACAGAACTGAATTAAATATTTATTAGCATCCTTGGCAATAACCACGGGGAGATAATCCCCTAGATATGTCTGGAACAACTGAATGGAGCTGATTGAGGCAGACTGCTATGAACTCACCACCACTGTATGGGCCAAAATTGCCATGCTAAAATTGTTAGCCCCATAAGTTATGCGCTTTCGACTCCATACACAGCATTAAGCCAAAATAGTGTTTGGGGTAGTACTGTGCTTCCAAGCACTGAATGAAATGAGGCCAAGCTTCTAAAAATAATTATGTGAATTCCTAGCTAATATTAATGAGTGGGGAGGGCCATTATAGTGTCTTAGAAATGTTTTTTTAGTATGTTGTTTTCACTGGGCTAAGGAGATTAATGATGAATACATAAAGCAATCATTTTCTTATCATCTAGCTGAAATATGAAATTATATATAAAGGTACTACAAATCTGTGATAGTATATACTCCAAAAGAAGTATTTAATGTTAGTTTATTTTAGTACGGAATTTTCAAACTCTGTATGTCATCAACAGAGACGCACTGTGGAAAATCCTAAGATGGCATGGCCTCCCCCATAAAATAGTTAATGTAATCAAAGCCCTATATGAGGGTTTTCAGTGCAAAGTTATCTGTGGAGAACATACCTCCTGCAGCTTTAGGGTACAAACAGGAGTGAAACAGGGATGTGTACTATCACCAACATTATTTATCTTGGCAGTAGACTGGTTAATGAAGGAGGCAACATCAGACAAACGCAGAGGATTACAATGGACCCTTGACACAGTGCTGGAAGACCTTGACTTTGCGGACGACATTTGTCTACTATCAAGCAGTCACAAAGATATGCAAGATAAAATAAACAAGCTAACTCAGAATGCAAACAACATAGGACTAAAGATCAACGTAGGAAAGACAAAGTTAATGAAGCAAAATGTGAACAACAGAAATGTACTCAGAGTAGATAACAAGTTAGTGGAGGAGGTCAACGAATTTGTATACCTTGGCAGCAGAGTAGTAGAAAATGGAGACAGCACAGAGGACATCAATAGCAGACTTACTAGAGCAAACCAGGCTTTTGCAATGCTGCAGACTATATGGAAATCAAAAAAACTAAGCATAAATATGAAAATCAGGATATTTAAGAGTAATGTTCTAAGTGTACTACTCTATGGAAGTGAATGCTGGAAAATCACCAAAACCATAGAAAACAAGTTGAATTCTTTCCAGACTAAATGTTTACGAAGAATTAGAAAAATATTTTGGTCAAACACCATAAGAAATAACATCTTATTAGCAAAAATGCAGATGAAACCACTGACAACAATTATTGAGGAAAGACGCTGGCGATGGTTGGGACATGTGCTCCGAATGACTGACAACTCACTACCAAAAATAGCACTAAGATGGACACCACAGGGGAACAGAAGTAAGGGTAGACCAAAAGAGACATGGAGAAGAACAACAGAAAGGATGTTGAGCAATAGAGGGCTCACCTGGGCAAGAGCAGAAAAAAAGGCGAAAGACAGGCATTGTGGAAAACCCTTGCGGAAGCCCCATGTGCCCTGGGCACTTAAGGTTCAGAGAGAGAGATATATATATATCTAAGAAACAACTTAAAATTGTGCTATTTAATCTCTCTGGAACTACCAGCGTGTCAGTTTAGTGATAAAAAAATAAATGAGTAATTATCTGCTATAATAAAGTTATTTCAATGAACCTACCTCTTACTATTGCTACTGAAATCTGATTGTGTTTTGATTTGCTCAAGTTCAGAAGTCAGCCTATTGATCTGTTCATCAGCTCGTTTTTTGCTGCTCTCCATTAGCAACATCTGACCTTGAAACAGGGCTACCTCTTTCTGCATGGCTTCCTTTTCTTTCTTCCATTTGATCATTTCATGTCTTTCTGTTGTGATATATATATATATATATATATATATATATATATATATCAGAAAATGACCTATGTAAACATATAAAGAATATGTAAGCTCCATCTAATTCAAATTCATTCTTATCAGTGACAATGTGAAATCAATGCAGGAAAAAATAGATTCTCTGTCTTCTTTGGCTAGCAAAATAGGTCTTTAAATTAACAAAGACGAAACAAAAATAATGAAACTTCTCATTAATCAAGAAGGAAAAAATATACATAGAAGGAACAGTTGCTAATGAAGTAAACCAATTTGCATACCTTGGCAGCTATATAGACCAAGATGGTGACACCAGGAAGGAAGTTAGAATTAGAACTGCAAAAGTAGCACTGGCCTTCAAAAATCTTGAGAACATATGGAATTCAAAAGTTATAAGCACAAAAACCAAGTTAAGATTATTCAATTCAAATGTAATATCCACCCTCATTTATGCATGCGAAAACTGGAAATCAACTAAAGAAACAGACAAGAAATTAGACTTTTGAAAACATATGTCTAAGGAAAATACTTGCTATAAAGTGGAACGAATTCAAGAACAACGCAGAGATAAGACAGATGAGCAAAACAACAACCTGTCTCATGGGTGATCTAAAAAAGAAGATGGACATATGTAGGCCATGTGATGAGAAGAAACAATCAGAGAATACCAAAACAAGCTATCAAGTGGAGCACGACAGGCTGAAGAAAAAAATGGGTCGACCACGTGAAACTCTAAAGAGGACATTGTTAAAAGAAGTCAGTTTAGTGGGCATAACATCCCTTGATGAAGTTGAAAGACTTGCTTAGAACAGGAAAACTTGGCAAACAACTATGCGAGCACTATGTGACGTTTAACGGCACAGGAAGGATGTAATACGTAAGATCAAATTCATCATAATCATTTAGAAATTCTGTTTCTAAATACTGAAGTGTTCAACATGATAGCTCAGTGGATGGGTTTTTGTTTTTGGGGAGTTTTTCAACCTCATCAAGAGATCTTATGTCCACTAATTTCACTCTTAGAGTTTCATGTGGTCAACATTTTTTTCTTTGTCTGTTGCGTCTCATTTGACAGTTTGTTTTCGGATTCTCTGATTGTTTCTTCTCATCATAATCAATATATGTCCATCTCCTTTTTTTTTATCACTGATGAGACAGGTTGCTGCTCATCTCTGCTTATCTTTGTCTTGAATTTATTCAACTGTATACAGAGTATTTTCCTTAGACATTTATTTTCAAATGCATCTAACTTGTTTTCTATTTCTTTAGTTGTTTTCAAGCTTTTGCATGCATAAATAATGGTGGATATTATATTTCAGTTGAATAATCTTAACTCTGTTTTTCTGCTTATAACTCTTGGATGCCATAATTTCTCAAGATTTTTAAAGGTCGATGATGCTTTTGCAATTCTTTTCTGGTGTCACCATCCTGGTCTATACAGCTGCCAAAGTATGCAAATTGGTTTGCTTCTTCAACAGCTTTTCCTTCCAAGTATATTTTTCCTCTCTGAGTAATGGGAAATTTCATTATTTTCATTCTGTCCTTGTTAATTTCAAGTCCTATTTTATAAGCCATTGAAGACAGGGTATCTGCTTTTCCTTGTATTAAATTCACACTGTCACCAATAAGAACTGCCAAGTACCCATTTTTACACCTAACAATTATGTTACAAATAGGAAATGTCAAAGTTTTCATATGGTAAAGTAAGAGAACACAGTTTTGTAGGATTAGACTTCAAAAAACCCCCCATGTGGTACCCGGGATCTGCAAAGAATAGGACCACTGTACCCTACCACACATGATCGTAAAAGGCAACTAAGGAAGGTTCGGCATAGGGCCAGCAACCCTATCTGGTTAAAAAAAACCATCAGACTGCTACAGAAACAGAAGCAAAGGAAAAAAACTATCAGACTGCCACAGAAACAGAAGCAAGGGAAATAACAAATGCAGGTGGAAAGAGAAATGCTTATCAGGAAACTGAGCCCATGAATGTTGTGGATGAAAGCCAGCCACTGGAAGTCCCCAGCCTGACTGCAGACCTCCTGGAACCTAAACACAAGATGCAAATAGGCAGCTGGAATGTAAGAACACTTAACCAGAATGGAAAACTAGCACAAACCATCAAGGAAATGCACAGATACAAACTAGACATACTAGGAATACAAGAAGCAAGATGGACAGGACAAGGCAGAAGGAAATTAACAACACAGCACACAGAAGATACAATAATATGGTCAGGTAAAGAAGATCATCATGAAGGAGGAGTAGCATTGATTATAACAAAAGAAGCATCAAGAGCATTGCTGAAATGGACCCCTATAAATGAGAGATTATTATATGCACGCTTCAACTCAAGATTCATGAAGCTGTCTATTATAGTTTGTTATGCACCAACAGAAGCAGCTGAAGAGGAATTAAAAGAAGATTTTTACAACAGCCTCCAAGCCATAGTAGAAACAATACCCAAGCATGATATGCTACTCATCTTGGGTGACTTCAATGCAAAAGTAGGTGAAGGAAATGAAGATAGAAGAAGAATCATGGGAAGAGAAGGAATCGGAGAAATAAATGAAAATGAGAAAGACTGTGCAGTTTCTGTGAAGAAAACATGATGACCATCGGAGGGACAATTTTCCAACATAAAAACATCCATAAAGTGACTTGGAGGTTCTCAGATAAAACCACAGAAAACCAAATCGATCACATACTAATAAACAACAAGTGGAAACGGTCACTACAAGATGTGCGAGCAAGGAAAGGAGCAGATGTAGGAAGTGATCACAACCTTCTGGTAGCAAAAATAAAACTAAATTTAAGGGGAGCCAAAATCAGAGAACACAGAAAGATACGTTTTGATACAAGAAAACTGAAAGACCAGCAAACAAGGAATGAATTCTCAACAGTACTTAAGAACCGCTTCAGTGTCCTACAAGACGAAGCAGAAATGTCCATACTAGAGTTCAATAAAACACTACAGGAAACAGCAAAAGAGGCGCTGGGATATTGGAAATGGAAAAAAGAGGAATGGATAAGCAAGACCACATGGGAAAAGATAGAGCAAAGAAAAGAAATCAAGAAAAAATTACTGAACACAAATCACAACAGCTAATAAAACAAGTTTTTAGTAATTATGCACAAAAAGACAAAGAAGTGAAGGAATCATGCCGTCAAGATAAACGTCAATACTATGACAACTTAGCAGAAGCATCAGCATATGCAAATGACATGAAAACCGTATACAAAATCACAAAGCAGATGACAGGTAACTTCAGCAAAAGATGTGAGAGTGCAGTAAGGACACATAAGGGACAATTGGTCAGTGGAGAAAGAGAAAAAAAATGAAAGATAGAGGGAACACTTTAACACTCTACTAAACAGAACACAAGCTGCACAAACAATAGACATACCTGAAGCAAAAACTGAACTAAACATACAGGACCAATAACATTAAGTAAAGGAGGCGATTCATTCATTCATTTATTTGCATGTCCCTTGCGGAACTTTGCCTCCCAAACAACACTCCTGTAGGCCTCTCGGTTGTGAGCAAGATGGCCTGCTGCTGTGGCATCCATTTGCAGATCGTCAACGATGTCTTGCAGCCATCTTTGTTTTGGTCTTCCTCTTTTTCTTTTTCCCATTATGTATCCTTCCAATATGGTCTTCTCTAAATTATCATGACGTTTAATGTGTCCAAAATATTTAAGTTTTCTCTCTTTAATTCTCTTTACTAGCCAGCCTTCTTCAATATTAAGTTCAATATAAAGGAGGCGATAAAGAAGCTAAAATTAGACAGTAAAACTACCAAAGAAGGGTGACCTCAGAGATTGCGGGAACTGGAAAGGCATTACCCTACTGCCACTCACCAGTAAAATATTTTGCAGAATAATCATCAACAGAATTGTACTAGCACTTGAGGGAAAACTTCGGAAAGAGCAGGCAGGATTTAGGAAAGGAAGATCATGCACATAAATATTAGAACAGGTAAATGAGTGGCATAGCACAACATATGCACTGTTTACAGATTTTGAGAAAGCCTCTGACAGCGTCAACAGAGATGCACTGTGGAAAATCCAAAGATGGCATGGCCTCCCCCATAAAATAGCGAATGTAATCAAAGCCCTATATGAGGGTTTTCAGTGCAAAGTTATCTGTGGAGAACATACCTCCAGCAGCTTTAAGGTGCAAACAGGAGTGAAGCAGGGATGTGTACTATCACCAACATTATTTATCTTGGCAGTAGACTGGTTAATGAAGGAGGCAACAACAGACAAATGCAGAGCATTACAATGTACCCTTGACACAGTGCTGGAGGACCTTGACTTTGCGGACGACATTTGTCTACTATCAAGCAGCCACAAAGATATGCAAGATAAAATAAACAAGCTAACTCAGAATGCAAACAACATAAGACTAAAGATCAACGTAGGAAAGACAAAGTTAATGAAGCAAAATGTGAACAACAGAAATGTACACAGAGTAGATAACAAGTTAGTGGAGGAGGTCAATGTGTGTATGTTTGTCTAAAAGTTGGTAGAGAGACTGAATGTAAGCTATGGAATTTCTGTGTCACGACCTCATTTCTTTCCAGGTGTCACGATCCCTCCTGTCTACTGAACAGTTACTAATGACTATGCCAATAAATACTTTTTTTTTGGGGTGCTAGTTGGCTAAGTTGGTTAGCACGTTGTTCTCTCATGGCTAGATGGCTGCTCATCCTACAGGAGGCCGAGTTCGAATCACAGGTAAGTCTCTTGTGATTTTTCTTTCTCTCACATCACACTAAAGTGCTTTGTCTACTATTTTTGTAGGTCTAATCCTACAAAACTGCATTCTCTTTATTTTTACAGCTAGGTTGACTGGAGAACCTTGGACCAGAGTTGAACCCATGATTACAAACTTAGGAGATGAACTACACTTTCTGCAACTCAGGTGTTCACTTTGAACAATATAAAGGTTCTAAGGACTGTTATAGCCGGAGGCTCTCCACTCCAATGAAATATCTCCAAAGCATGCATCTCAAATAGCCTCTGACAGTCAAGTCCAGCTCCTGGCCTTCTTGTGGCAGAACTGTTCAAACTGACAGAAGGGGCGAAGGGAATATCTGGCGCCTGAAAAGCAGATACTTTGGGTAGATGAGAGTCATGTTTGGTAGCTCATCTACCGCTGCTGGCGAGATTCTTCAGCTGTTGTGCATGGAGTGGGGCTCCTCCCGGCCAGTGAAAAAAGGTGCAATTATGGACTGCCGTGTGGCACTGTGGAAAAGGTGAAAGAAAGGAGTAAGTGAAGTAATCAGTACTCTCGAGGTCAGGACTGCTCAAATCATGGCACCTTGGTCTGGAGATCGGCCACGTCCTATGTGCACTCATACTGAGCGAACTACCTGAACCGGCTTAACCCAGGGGTTAAGAACTGCTGGCGAGATTCTTCGGATGCAGCGCATAGAGTGAAACTCCTCCTGGCCAATGAAGAAAATGCGAAAAAGCAATTAGGGTTGCCGTTCGGCACCGATGTGAAAAGGTGATGGAAAGGATAAAATGAAGCTTAGTTGGTATGTCCAGTAGTCTCGCAGCGAGAGCTACTCATACCACGGCACCTCTGCTTTAGAGGCCGGCCTCATCCGATATATACCCATACTGGTGAAATATGCCTAAACCGACTTAAACCAGGGCTGAAACTTGATGGCTAATCATGTCATAGTACCTCTGCTCTAGAGGTCGGTCACATCCTAAACGTGCCCATACTGGGATAATATGCCTAAACTGGCTCAACCCAGGGGTGAAACTTACTAGTGGCAAGGATTCATCCTCCTGGACAAAAGCTCCATCCTGGTCACAACTAGGAAGGGTAGCGGCTACAACCACAAAATGCTAAAGTCGGAGACACTGGACCAATGCAGTCTATATAGGCAACCACCTCTCACCCATGGGGATGTATGTGTATCCTAATCATGCTGAGGTTTTCCGGTGAGAAAGTCCAACGCTAGACTGGATGGGCAACCACCTCTCACACGGAGGGGATACACGGGTATGCCAAAACACATCGAGGTTTTCCGGCGAGAAAGTCCAACTCTAGCCTGGATGGGCAACTACCTCTCACCCGGCGGGAATATACTGATATCCAAAACACGTCAAGGTTTTCCGGTGAGAAAGTCCAACTCTAGATTAAACTGGTGCAATGAAAACCACAGTGTCACACATTCCCGCTTCTGAGACCCACAGAGAATACAGGCCCAAGCCCTGCGATACTCTGAACCTCTTGTGGTCCTCTCTGGGATCTCGTGTGGTCCTTTTGGGGACCACAGGGGGACCACAGGACCTATCAAGGACTATAGGAGTAAATTCAGTAGGATCATGAGGTGGTCTTGGTGGTAGAAGTGAATGAAGAAGAAGAAGAAGAACAATATAAACAAGATATTTGAATCCATAAATCATAAAACTTGAATTAACAAAAATTTTATAGAAATAAAAAGAAGTTTAGGCTCCTGTGCAGTGTTGTGGTTAACGTTCTCATCTCTCAAAGTGAGATTTATGGTTTAAAGTCTGGCTGGAGGACCCTCGGTCACTCACATGTAGAAATAAGCAAGGAATGCCAGCCAGACATGGTGCCGATTTTCTTGACTCAAAACTGACCTAGAAGCAACACACCAACAGTGAAGAAGCAAAAGCCAGAAGAAAACTAGCCATATTAAGAAAATTAAGTGGAACCACATGGGGAGCTAGTGAAAGAATCCTCAAGAATGTATATCAGCAAAGTATTCTACCACATTTAGAATATGGCTCAATAGCTTGGTGCACAGCATCAAACACTACGCTGCATAATCTAGACAAGGTACAAAAATCAGTCACTATAGATTATCATAGGTGCCATGAGGTCCACACCAATAGCAGAAATGCAGAAAATAATTGTTGTTCAAGCACTAAAGGAACGTAGAGACACAAAGGTCGTGACCTTGGGAGAGAAATTTCTCAGATCTGTAAGCCATCCCCTGAAGGAGAGATTCAATAACTTGGCACTAAGGCGGCTTAAAAGAAGCAGCTTCATTCATCAGGCCAAGCGTATGTGTAAGCTGATACCTGACCTTCCAACTGTAGTCACTCCATTATCATCTGTACCAGAGCTTACACATGGAAAGAAGAAGATTATACACAAATAACTATTCAGACTGAAGTGAAAGGTGTGCAGAATGGTGAGATGCAGAGCAGCGCTGTAAGATCAACAGCCACACTTAGTGTTCTAGATGACAAATATCCATGTGACACCTGGATACGTGTGTATACAGACAGATCTGTACACAATAGCATAAAGAATGGAGGGGCAGGAGCACATATTGAATATCCAAACAAAACCACTGACAAGATTTCCATACCCACTGGAAAATACTCCAACAACTATGATGCAGAAGTTAGGGCAATTATTGCTGCAGTTAAAAAACTATAAGACTCCAGAATTGATATGTGCCCCGTAGTAATTCTCACAGATGCAAGATCAGTACTGGAAGCTCTTCAGTGCAACAAACTACCAGACCTTAAGGATGCCTTGTCAAAAATTGGCTTACAACACTGAGTCACCTTGCAGTGGATTCCCTCCCACTGTGGGATACCAGGCAATGAGAATGCTGACCATCTGGCCAAAGAGGGTACTGAAATGGAGCAACCAGACATACCAATCATATATAATCAGAAGAAAAGCATGATAAAAACCTACAGGAAAGCCACAAACACCACCACATGATGACTATCACATGCTAAACAGAAAGGAACAAGTCACCATTTTCCGTCTCCGAACAGGACACAGCCGACTCCAAAGTCATATGTATACAAAGTTTAAGGTTGGTACTACTAATCTATGTACATGTGCTCAGGTGCCACAAACTGTAGAACATATCCTCCAAAACTGCATCAACTATGAAACACTGAGAAATAATTACTGGCCCAGTGAAACCACTAAAGAAGATAAGCTCTATGGTTCCATACATGAATTATAAAAAGCAGTGAAATTTATCCAAGAGACAGGACTGCAGATATAGACAGACAATGTGAACGAAGAAGAAAGTGCTGATTTCATCACCCTGCAGTGTTGCTAACAGATCAAGGAGAATATGGGCACCAAAAAAAAAACATATCCCTGGGAGCCTCTATGAAATTACAGGACTATATTTCATTTTAAAAATAATTTAATCATATGAACATATCACTTCTTATAAACAGTGTAAAGTAAAAAGTGTAAATACCAGGCATCTAACAAGGTATATTCAGAACTGCAAAACAGTTATGGTGCTTCTGTTTTATAATACACTCTCACTCTTCTACTTCTGTAACATGTACTAATAATTTAGATAATGACTCAAGTACTTTTGGCATCCTAATTAAATTAGTGGTTAGGTCCTCAGTTTACTAATCCAGTGGTACTGGGTTCAGTCCCAGCAGTGGGATTTTTCTCAGATACACACCAAAAAAGACCTCAAGGCTGACCCAGCCTCTAAAAATGGGTACCAGAGAAATCTGGGAAGGTAAATGTGCTATCAAGTGGAACACAACAGGCCGAAGAAAAAGGGGCAGACCGCGTGAAACTCTGAAGAGGACATTATTAAGAGAGGCCAAGTTAACAGGCATAAAATCCTTTGTTGAGGTTGAAAGACTCGCCGAAGACAGGAAAAATTGGCGAACTACTTTGCGAGCCCTATGTGGCGTCTAACGGCACGGGAAGGATATAAGATATAAGATAAGAAATGTGCCCAGGCATGATACTGATCACATCACATACGCTGAAGGTCATGGAAATGAAGGCCTAACACCATATTCCCAATATGCCATAATGGCAAGGAAACAGGAATTTTACCTTCAGTACTTTTTATTTCACGACAATTTCGAATTTCCTGTTTTGCTTTTATTATTGTCTTAAAAAGTGAAAATCGAAATATTACACTCTTGCCTTCTCACTAATGTGAAGGTTGTTCCTGTCACATTTTGCCTTTCAGTTACTTTCTGCAGCTTTTACTGCAGTGACTCTGTGTACATTTGTTTACACATCTGTGGCAGAATAAGGCATCCATAGCAATGCATCCCATTTTTTTAAAACTTTGTAAGCACTGGTGAGTCAAACTGTTGGATTCTTTTTTTTTTATATCATTATTATATTCTCATTAATACTAACAAATGTAAAAATCGGGAACTAACTTTGTAATGTGAATTATAATTTTGTAGATAATATTCCAACAGCTTGAATCTGTCAATCTGTGGTCCTGATCCCCACCACCCCCTTCCCCCAGGGAAATTCCTACTGGTTGAGAACCCTTGTTTTAGCTGGTTCTGAATCATTTAAAGTTTCTATCTCAATCTTCATTTAATCACACATGCTCCCACATACAGATTAAATTTGTACAAATAGGAAACAACAAGGCTTTTACACGGTAAAGTAACAGAACAAAGTGCTGTATGGTTAGATCTAGAAAACAATTTGTGGGGGTGTGAGATAGCTAAGTTGATTAATGAGCTGTTATCTAATGGTCAGAAGGTTGCTCGCCCTACTGGAGTCTGTGGTTCAAGTCCCAGGTAATTTTCTTGTCATTTTTCTTTCTCTTATGTCTAAAAGTACTTTGTCCACATATAAATCATGCTGTTAAAATTAAACCATGATGTTTGAATAACCGAAATACACATTTGAATCTGTCTTAAAATTACACATCGAAATCCAAATTAAAAAAATTACTAAGCATCTGGGTATAAAAAATTTGAAAAATAAAAACTCTTGATAGTTATATTATCAAAGTTACAATATCACAGCCACACCTTTCTCTACCACGTCTCCATCCTGCCCATATTTGAAGACAAAAAGCTGATTCTTTGCAGCAAGGGTAGCATATTCATCTTTCATCTTGTCATACTCCGTCTGAAGAGTCCCATGCTCCCCCTGCAGCCTAGGAATGTGAGAACAATGGCAGCACAAGCAGTTGTTGAGAACAATGGCAGCACAAGCAGTTCAAGATCAGTGAAGTATTACTTAGCAAAGATTACATTCAAAAGACCTGACAGGCTGGAGTGAGCACTATACCACTATTCTATGATATTTAGACTATGAAAATGAAAAAACATTAATGCCTATTACATAATGAGCCATCTAACAATGTGTGACTGAAGGCATCAACACTGATATCTCTAGGGGAAAGGAAACAGTTTTTGCAAACTTCACGTTTAATCACAAAAGTATCAAACTGTATTTATATTCTAATAGAATGATACAATGAGCTTATGAAACACTGATTAGCACCCAATGTTCTCTCTTTATACACTCCATATCTGTTCATGGTATCAAATGCCTTTGTGAGGGCAGAGAAAAAAAAAGAAGCAATTAAGAATTTGTAATCTTGTTATCTGTCCTTGGAACTGTCTAAAAGTGATGATTATGTCACTGGCTGATGGTCTTGCCCTCAGAAAATATGATCACTTAGGATAAAAAAACAATGGATCAGTTTCTGAAGGTACTTCAGGGTAACCTGAGCAAAAGCTTTACAAAAGCAGAGCATCCAGCTGTATTTATCATTCACCCTTGTCTCCTTTCTTTCTGTACAACATAACTATCTTGGAATCTCTGAAGTCTTGAGCTACTTGTCCTTCTCTCCAGCTCTGCATGAGTGTTCAACCCATCTTTCCAGCAGCTTGTTTCTTTCTATAAGAGGCACCTTTTGAGTGGTGTTCAACCCATCTTTCCAGTAGCTTGTTTCTCTCTATAAGGGGCACTTTTTGAGTGGTGTTCAACCCATCTTTCCAGTAGCTTGTTTCTCTCTATAATAGGCACCTTTTGAATGGTGTTCAACCCATCTTTCCAGTAGCTTGTTTCTCTCTGTAAGGGGCACTTTTTGAGTGGTGTTCAACCCATCTTTCCAGTAGCTTGTTTCTCTCTATAAGAGGCACCTTTTGAGTGGTGTTCAACCCGTCTTTCCAGCAGCTTGTTTCTCTCTGTAACAGGCACTAGTTTCAGATTTTATGTAAGCTACTACGCAGATGCCTGGTGCTAGTTCAAACTTAATACTGCTGCACACTGTTTTGTCTTTCTCCCAAGATGCATATAAGCACTAATTAAACACATAAACATACTTTTTATATTCCGCTGTGGTAATATAGTTTCCAAAATTTCCCTGCAGTTTGGTGCTTTCCTGCAAATGCAAAGGGAATAAAAAAAACTGTGAAGCAGTCAACCCAGGTACCAGATTTACTACAATTATGGATACTTTCAGTAATGTTTAGAGGCTGCTAATCATTTTTCAAGAATAATGGCATGTTTAAAACAGTTTTTCCATCTAAATGTTCACTGGACACTCTTACAACTTCTGTGTGATGAATCGAAAAATGGAAGTCAAGACTCTGCATAATAGGAGATGACAGTATCTTCAACTTACAGCACACAAAGTGTGGCACTTTGAAGTGGGCATTTTGGTTATGCTGAAATGAAATATCATCTGATTTCTTCAAAAGAAACATTCTAGTCAAAGTCTCTCATATGACTGTAAAATTCTCTGTTTTTCTTTTTTATTGTTTTAATTTAATCCAGTTGCTTCAAGGCTAATATCCATTGATTACCACATGAATTCAGTTCACAAAACCATGCTATTTTTGTACCTGAAACTTGAACAGATCTGATAAACCTTTCTATATCTAAAAAAAAATGCATTTGGAATTTGACATAATTAAATGACATTTCTTAGAAGTGCTTTATAAGAGACTGGGCTACTTTATTTACCAGAAAAGATGCTTGAAGATCATAGTGAATATTTCACACTTTAAGAAAGATATTTGCATTTTAATAATGAGAAAGAGATGGATACTTACATTCTAATGAGAAAGAAAAAGATATTTACATTCTAATATTGAGAAAGGGAAAGATATTTATATTCTAACAGTGAGAAAGATATCTATATTCTAACAGTGAGAAGGATATCTATATTCTAACAGTGAGAAAGATATCTACATTCTAATAATGCCTTGAAAAATGTTGAATATTATTAGAAGGCAGCATACTTGGTCAAACTAGTGGGAGAATCACTTTGAAATGGAATCACAAGCTCAAGTTGCAATGTCACAGCAAAATACAATACTAGTCTATCATATGACAGACAATACGATTATTATTAATGAATGAAGCTGTATTTCTTTCTTTAAAAATGAAATGAATGCTACATTTAATAATGGATCAAAACTATGAAATTATTTTATTACGTGTGTGTAATACCACCCAAGATGGCGGACGTTTTTTTAACGCTCTCGCCGGCATGCAGAAATCAGCGGAATTCCGCTTGATCTGCTACATATCATGTACCGGGAGTTGGGCATAAGGCTAACAACCTTATCCTGGGACCTATCTAGAGGCAACTCCAGATAGGAAAAAAAGATATCGTTATGGAAACTCACAGAGAAACCAACCGAGCATCAGGGGTGCCAACTCCGACATATGTTGGTCATTTGATGAGAAGAAATGATCAGAGAATCCCAAAACAAGCTATCAAGTGGAACACAACAGGTTGAAGAAAAAGAGGCAGACCGCGTGAAACTCTGAAGAGGACATTATTAAGAGAGGCCAAATTAACAGGCATAAAATCCTTTGACGAGGTTGAAAGACTCGCCGAAGACAGGAAAAATTGGCGAACTACTTTTAGAGCCCTATGTGATGTTTAACGGCACGGGAAGGATATAAGATACAAGAATACCACCCAATATCTGAGAAGACTTTTAGAAAACACTGAAATTTCAGAACAGATATCTAAAGTCACTATAAGAATTTTTGTTCTATCTTTCTCAAAAGTAGTTTTGAGCCCTTCAAATATCATGGACATAAAAGAACAAATATATCCATACTACAAGGATCTAATACTGAAGAAAGCTGGTTAGTAAAGATAATGAAAACAGAGAAAACTTAAGTATTTCTGATATATTAATCGTTATGAGAGTTTGGAGAAGATAGTCTTAAATGGGTAAATAACGGGAAAAAGAAAGAGAGGAAGACCAAGGTGAAGATGGCAACAAGACATTGTTGATGATTTGCGAATGAATGCATGAACAGCAGGGGATCTTGCTTACAACCAAAAGGCCTTCAGGAAAGTTCTCAAGGAGGCAAAGTTCAACAAGGGACATGTTAATGAATGAATGAATGAAAGTTTTAATGACAAATACAAATTTCAAGATAAAAATGATGTTGAGGTTCAGTCTGGACCCTGTATATAAAAAAAAAAACAACATTTCGTCATAGACAGAAACATGACATATGTGATACAATGTTAAAAGTTAGGTCAAAATTTCTCGTGCATGATATATTCTATACGGAGATTTTGTGATAAAGATGTAGAAAAGAACTGTACCTGTTTCAGGTTATCTATTTCTTTCCGGAGTTGGTATCTTTCTTCCTCAAATAAATCATGTTGAGACAGCCAGGCAGCCTTTTCCTGCGTTAAAGCTGCCACTTGCTGCAGGGCACTTTCATATAATTTTTTTATAGATGTCAGCTCTTTGTTTAGTTCATCTGTCTTCTGTTGAAAGTGAATGTATGTCTACTGATACTGTGAGGTGACAGTGTTTAAAAAAAAAATGTGATGATTAGTGGAAGATGGCAGGACAGAAATGACACCTACACTGGGGATGTCCACTTGGTGGCATGCAGCCCATGGAGCTTTCTTTTGTCGTCTGTGATGTCATCTATTTTATTTAAATTACTACTGTTTGCCAAGAAATGTAAAGTTTTAGTTTTATGGTGTGAAAGTGAGAAATCACAGACCCCAGTTGATTGTGCAGTCTCGACAGTAAAATTCCTTGAAGCATGTTATATAAATTCTGCAAAAACTGGTTAATTTAGATGTAGCCTGCCACCTGATTCATGGACTATGATTGTGGTCTTTAGGCCCTTTGAAGCTGGACACTCCTAATCTAGACTTCTGGAAGTATGTTTATGTGTTCTGATTCTTTTTCTCCATCACAGCTAACATGCTTTGTCTTCTCCATCACTAAAGTATTTAAAAATCTGAATGATGACCGAGTTCAAACTAAAAAAACAAAAATTATGTTTATAATAATTATTAGAAACCACAGCAATGTGCAACTGTTCCAGTTTCTTATTATATATAGCAAACATAATTTTTTTGTTTAATGTAGCATAAAATTTCTTATATACACTTTATGGAAAACATATAAAAATTTGCACTATACAGACTCTCATGTGAAACTCACCCTCTTTACTGCAGTAAGTTCTGTTTCTTCCACATCATACTTGACACCACTGGGCTCTGAACAAGCCTGATGCAACACATGTTCATTCAACTGGTCCTCAAGTGTAAGTTTGGACTGCATATGAACATTAAAAACATGGGATTACATATATAGACTAGGTAGTCTTAAAACTCTCATTTGAAAACAAAAACAAAAAAAATTTTGTTTGTTAATTATGAAAAGGTTGCATGAACTCTGAATAAAATTCTTGAAAAATGAAGTGTAGCAGAACAATCTTTCTTTTATTCTGTTTTTGAGAGCAGGGATAATCTGATTTAAAAATAGGTGCCAAAGGGAAGATGATGATGATGTCATATTCCTGGAGTATTGACTAGTTGTGGTTCACTAAATGTGATGATGATATGATCTTCCTATGATAATGTTGACCAACCATAGTTCACTAGTCATGACATGTCATCTTCCTAGGGCCCTGACCAGCTGTAGTTCACTAGTCATGATAATAATGCCACCTTCCTAGTGCCCTGACCAGCTGTAGTTCACTAGTCATGATATGTCATCTTCCTAGGGCCCTGACCAGCTGTAGTTCACTAGTCATGATATGTCATCTTCCTAGTGCCCTGACCAGCTGTAGTTCACTAGTCATGATATGTCATCTTCCTAGTGCCCTGACCAGCTGTAGTTCACTAGTCGTGATATGTCATCTTCCTAGGGCCCTGACCAGCTGTAGTTCACTAGTCGTGATATGTCATCTTCCTAGTGCCCTGACCAGCTGTAGTTCACTAGTCATGACATGTCATCTTCCCAGGCCCCTGACCAGCTGTAGTTCACTAGTCATGATATGTCATCTTCCTAGGGACCTGACCAGCTGTAGTTCACTAAACATGATATGTCATCTTCCTAGGGCCCTGACCAGCTGTAGTTCACTAGTCATGATATGTCATCTTCCTAGGGCCCTGACCAGCTGTAGTTCACTAGTCATGATATGTCATCTTCCTAGGGCCCTGACCAGCTGTAGTTCACTAGTCATGACATGTCATCTTCCTAGGGCCCTGACCAGCTGTAGTTCACTAGTCATGACATGTCATCTTCCTAGTGCCCTGACCAGCTGTAGTTCACTAGTCATGATATGTCATCTTCCTAGTGCCCTGACCAGCTGTAGTTCACTAGTCATGATATGTCATCTTCCTAGTGCCCTGACCGGCTGTAGTTCACTAGTCATGATATGTCATCTTCCTAGTGCCCTGACCGGCTGTAGTTCACTAGTCATGATATGTCATCTTCCTAATGCCCTGACCAGCTGTAGTTCACTAGTCATGATATGTCATCTTCTTAGTGCCCTGACCAGCTGTAGTTCACTAGTCATGATATGTCATCTTCCTAGTGCCCTGACCAGCTGTAGTTCACTAGTCATGATATGTCATCTTCCTAGGGCCCTGACCAGCTGTAGTTCA
Source organism: Achatina immaculata (assembly GCA_009760885.1). Classification (NCBI taxonomy): domain Eukaryota; kingdom Metazoa; phylum Mollusca; class Gastropoda; order Stylommatophora; family Achatinidae; genus Lissachatina; species Lissachatina immaculata. The sequence continues at coordinate 46,399,268 of CM019717.1, read as the reverse complement.
CTAGTCATGATATGTCATCTTCCTAGGGCCCTGACCAGCTGTAGTTCACTAGTCATGATATGTCATCTTCCTAGTGCCCTGACCAGCTGTAGTTCACTAGTCATGATATGTCATCTTCCTAGGGCCCTGACCAGCTGTAGTTCACTAGTCATGACATGTCATCTTCCCAGGCCCCTGACCAGCTGTAGTTCACTAGTCATGATATGTCATCTTCCTAGGGCCCTGACCAGCTGTAGTTCACTAGTCATGACATGTCATCTTCCCAGGCCCCTGACCAGCTGTAGTTCACTAGTCATGATGATAGTGCCACCTTCTTAGGTCCTGACCAGCTGCAGTTCACTAGTCATGATATGTCATCTTCCTAGGGCCCTGACCAGCTGTAGTTCACTAGTCATGATGATAGTGCCACCTTCTTAGGTCCTGACCACCTGCAGTTCACTAGTCATGATGATAATAACCTTTCTAGATTCCTGACCAGTTGTGGTTAACTTGCCATGATGATGAAGTCATCTTTCTATGGCATGAACCAGCTATATTACCCTGATATAGTCTACGATATCTAATCATTATACTCTGTAACACAATAAGCTTCAAATTCATTTCATACTCAGATACTCCCTTGATTCAAATATAAAATCTACACAAATACTGCATGCTATTCAAGAAAAATGAAACACATTTGACAACTGCCAGTATATGATACTACTTCTGTGATCAGACCTAACATGCACATGTCCCAACAAAAATTCAAAATGCTAATGCAGCAGGTAATGCACACCTTCATCAGCATCTCCTTCTCTAGCATCATCTGCTGAAGTTTACTGTTCGAATCAAGCTTCTCTTGAAATAAACGATCACGGTCAGCACTAGAAGCAGACAGCTGATGCTTCAAATCAGACACTGTGTTCTGGTATCCCTCTATCTGCTTTGTGGCACGAGTACGATCCTTTAAAGAAATGAAGATAAAATGTAACGTGCAATCCTTGATTTTGCTGATGAGAGAAACATGGGACCAATCATGATTTGATGCAGGAGGGTCATGAAAAAACAATGAACTTGTGTGCACAGCATTTGCACTGTGTCTCTTTCTAAGTGCTCTTGGGGCGATTGCAGACTTTGTATGATAGACTTGCCGTCGGTGAGGATGATGATGTGACAAAGTCTGAGCAGTGGTGCTAACCAGTTTTGCAGCTTCTAGGAGAGCTGGTGGCTAAAGAACCAGCAGGCATGAAATATGAAACAATGTGCCAATTTGATGTGCTGCCCAAGTAAAGGAATAAAAGTGGCAATTAAAACAGACAACAACAAACAATGGGAGCTGCTGAAAGAGCCATTAAAAAAAAAAAAGAAAAGAGACAAGCATAAAGAGAGAATCTAATGAAGAGAATCAGAAGAAAGTTTCTAGTTTTGCTCCTTACAAAACTTGCTCATGGAATTATCATTAATGAAGCTGGAACAGAGCATGCAGATGAAACACAAACAGGCAGAAGAAATGTCGAAAAATCTGTACTAAAAAGATATAAGAAAAAAATGTCAAGAGAATGAATTCACTGTCTTGCTATCTTATGAAAGGATGCAGCTATCATGCCATAATAAGCCTGTACATTTATAAATATTACTTGATACACCTGAACAAAACTTATGTTTACATGTCTTAGCCTTTCTTACTACTGTTTTATGTCTTATGTCAAGCTCCGACCCTCGTGGAAAGAGCGCTTTTATTAGTTCAAAACCGCTGTTTGGCGAGATCTTCAGCTGCCGTGCGTGGAGCAGTGCTCTTCCCGGCCAATGGAGAAATTTGCAAATGAGGTTGCCGAGCAGCATCACTGCGGAAAAGGTGGTTGAAAGAATAAAGCGAAGCAAACAGTCAAATCACGGCACTTCTGGTCTGGAGGTCAGCCACGTCCTGAGTGCAGTCATATCGGGTGAAATGCATGAACCGGCTTGTCCCAGAGGTTAAGTCACTGCTGGCTTGACTTTTCAAATGCCGCGCGTGGAGTGAAGCTCCTCCCGGTTAAGGAAGTAAATGCGGAAATAAAGGTTGCTGTGCGGCGCCGATGGGAAAAGGTGGTGGAAAGTGAAGTTTAACCTGGTATGTCCAGTAGTATCGCTACGAGAGCTATACCACGGCACCTCTGCTCTAGAGGCCGCCTACGTCCGAAATACACCTACACTGGTGAAATATGCCTAAACCGGCACACACCAGGGGTGGAACTCGATGGCTAGACATGTCATGCCACCTCCGCTCTAGAGGTCGGTAACGCCTGATAAACACCCATACTGGTGAATTTTGCCTAAACCGGCTCATACCAGGGGTGAATCTTGAAGGCTATGAATGTCACAGTACCTCTGCCCTAGAGGTCAGTCCCGTCACAAACACGCCCATACTGGGAAATGCCTAAACCGGCTCAACCCAGGGGTAGAAGTCACTAGTGGCGAGGATTCGTCCTCCTGGACAAAAGCTCCATCCTGGTCACAACTAGGAAGGGTAGCGGCCACGACCGCAAAATGCTGAAGTCGGAGACACTGGACCAGGGAAGTCTAGATAGGCAACCACCTCTCATCCGGCGGGGATGTCTGCGTATCCTAGTCACGCTGAGGTTTTCCGGTGAGAAAGTCCAACCCTGGACTGGATGGGCAACCACCTCTCACCCGGCGGTGATACATGGGTATCTCAAAATACGTCGAGGTTTTCCGGTGAGAAAGTCCAACTCTGGCCTGGGTGGGCTAACGCCTCTCACCCAGTGGGGATGCACTGATATTCCAAACACATCGAGGTCTTCCGGTGAGAAAGTCCAACCCTAGACCAAACTGGTGCAATGAAAACCACGGTGTCACGCAATCCCGCTTCCGAGACCCACCAAGAATACAGGCTAAAGCACTGTGATACTCTGAACCCCTTGTGGTCCTTTCGTGGAACTCGTGTGGTCTATTTTGGACCACACAGGGGACCACGGGACCTAACGAGGACCACATGCGTGAATTCAGTAGGTTCACAGTGGGGTTTTTGGTGGTAGAAGTGAACGAAGAAGAAGAAGAAGAAGATGTCTTATGTATCAGAACGTCAAATGCCAACCCAAGGCCCACAAAACTCTATATGGTGGTATAGACAACGTAGAAACATAAGAAACATGTGAAGGCTTTTATTTCACTACCAAGTGGTGGGGGGAATGTAGGGAGGTAGAAGTGGATCATCACCAACTTGAGTGGTCAATGGAAAAAAAAGATTAGGAAAACAAAGCACTAAAACATTACACTTGTATGACATCACTGATATTTTACTGCAACAAAAATATCTTGGACAGATGATACAGAATGTTAATTAACAAATGTTGCGTGTGTGGGTTATTTTGTTGGATGTCCCACTATTTACGGAACCTAGTTTTTACATGAATGTGTTGTTTTTCCTTAACGCATTACACACGTGTAGCGCACTCCTGTAAAGCCTTGCTCTGTAGACAGCCTTCCTCAACTTTCAAAGGCAGTCTTCCTATCACAAGTGAATCAAACACCCATTTTTAAAGCTGGATTAACTACAGTACTACAACTTGTCTTTTTATGCAGAACTAGTTCACCACTGACTGTACAACTCACGCATCTGCTCCATGTACATAATAAAATATGTGCTGACAGAACACCAAAACAAGTTCAGCATGGCAGAACAACATCTTACAAACAAACCTCTGTGGAAGTTTTCCAGTTAGAAAAGAGACGCTCATTCTCATCCCTGACCGCCTGCAACAAGCTGCGGAGCTCCATCATCTGGTTAGCCATTTCCTGCACCTTTGTGGATAATCTGGCATTGTCCTAAATAAGTTTGAAGAATTTTGTTACCGCATGAAACAAATAACTGGGGGCAAAGATGCTGTCCAATATGGCACTTAGCAATTCATAGCTGACAAGCTAGTGTCAGGGTTGATAAACTATAGTCGACCAAGACCTTGTCCCAGCTCTCCGTTAGAACCCCCACTAGTCTCTGGGGCAAGGATCACCAGTCTTCCTGGCAGTGGAGTCTGCTAAACAAGTATCGCACACCCCCTGGCTTTTTTTTTTTTTTGGCTTCACTCTGGGACTGAAAAAAAAAACCAGCCACTATAACCCGTTCTCAGTCTGATGTGATGGTGTGCCTCAACATCTTCATTGCATCAGCTGCAAAAACCACCAGTTAGCAGTTCCAGACAGACAGTAGAAGAAGAAACAAATAACTAAATTATTCCTGATTTCACTCTTTCACATCTAAATTTTAAAAAAAAAAACCCTGAAGTAACTGAATATTTCTTCAATCTCTAAAATACCATGCACCACTGATCTTCTCATATTTAGAGGTGCGCTGTACTGAGAAAACAGTTAATATTTGTATGTCAGGATAATGTGTGTTGCCTAGAACAAAACAACCACAAAATTACTCAGATCTACACTCTCCCTGTTACCAATGCCTTCACCAAACAAGAATTACAGCATTCCCATCATTCAAAGAAGTGGGAGAGATCCTCCGACATATAATTTAAGAGATCTGGAAGACTGAATCTTACTACCTTTCTGAAGAGTGACATTTTGCATTCTCATACTTTTTTCTCCCTTAATATATATTATATAATATATGTACCAATACCAAAATAGCATTCTGTACTAATGGTCAAAGCTTAACCAGATTTTGGCTTTCCTATCAGAAGTAGTGAATGGTTTCAAGTGAAATTCAAAGTAAACTTTCTTACCTCTTTTAACTTCATAGATTCACTTGTCAGGTTCTTGTTGTCAGTGTCTATGGCAGTAAATCTCACTTTGGTTGAGTCTAAAATCTTTTTCAATTGAAACAAATCTGACTGCAGTTTTTCTTTATCCTAGTATGAGAAACAGCCAATCTCACTTTAAGAATATATCAAATCATACTTTTATTGATGATTGCAAACTGATATAGAACTTCTTAACACAAATGAAAAAATACCACCAAAAGTGAATGTACTGATTTCTTATTTACATGCATGTAATACTTGAATGAAATTACAATTCATCTCCCTCAAAGTATGACCCTTGGGAAGTTACATAGTAGTTCCAACCTTTTTGGACACCACAGGGGAACAGAAGTAAGGGTAGACCAAAAGAGACATGGAGAAGAACAAGAGAGAGAATGTTGAGAAATAGAGGGCTCATCTGGGCAAGAGTGGAAAAAAAGGCTAAGGACAGGCATTTGTGGAAAACCCTTGAAGAAGCCCCATGTGCGCTGGGCACTTAAGGTGCAGAGAGAGATATCATAGGAGTCACAAAGTTACAGTGGCTCTCTTCAGCTCCTGGTATAGACATAAGAACCAGATTTGTTTCAACAGGCTACCTCCACAATGGGAAATACATGGATTCCTCCTCTACCATCCAGCCTGCAGTACCACAGTGGCCAGCTACATGAAGGTTACACAAAGCCTTGTAAAGCCATGGACTGACTGCAGGTCCTAATGCAGTGTCACCTCTCCAATCATTCTCACTCATTTAGTCACAGTAGTGAAGCTCGTAACACAAATTTCTATTTTTAATCAAACCAAGTAATTCTAAGAGGCATTCTTCCTATATTACTCTAGGATTTGGAGGACAAAATCCAAACAATTAAGGTGTGGATAATTATCAATAAAAAAATAGACATTTGTATTTCACTATAAAAGCCAAAATGTTTCACTGTATGGTCTAATGGCACTTTCCATCTTGGAAGATGATGGTTTTAAAACAAGTATATGTCAGAGAGAACTTGCCAACATCATTTTGCTTAACAGCTTCTCTTATAATTGATTCTATCAATATTTGATTGACATATTTGTGTTTCATGTCCCTTCTTCTTTCCACTTCTTCTGTCTTCCATTTCTTATTCAAATGATACAGACAAGGTCACACCCAAGTTCTTTCCAAGTTCTCATGAGTGAATGGAAAAATCACTCACTTGAAACAGTCACTCAGTCATTTGCATGTCCCTTGCAGAACTTTGCCTCCCTAAAAGCTCTCCTGCAGGCCTCTCAGTTGTAAGCAAGATGCCCTGCTGCTGATGCATCCATTCGCAGATCATCAGTGACAACTTGCAGCCATCTTCGCCTTGGTCTTCCTCTCTTTCTTTTTTCCCATTATGTATCCTTCCAAGACTGTCTTCTCTAAATTATCATGATGTTTAATCTGTCCAAAATATTTAAGTTTTCTCTGTTTAATCTTCCTTACTAGCTAACCTCCCTCAATATTAAGTTCTTGTAGTATGGATAATTTTGTTCTTTTTTTTTCTTGAAACAGTCACTGACTGAAAATGAAATATGAAGATATGAAAATTACAGAATAAGAAAATGAAATGTGAAGATATGAAAATTACAGAATAAGAAAATGAAATGTGAATATATGAAAATTACAGAATAAGAAAATGAAATGTGAAAATACGAAAATTACAGAATAAGAAAATGAAATGTGGAAATGTGAAAATATGACAATTACAGAATAAGAAAATGAAACGTGAAGATATGAAAATTACAGAATAAGAAAATGAAATGTGAAGATATGAAAATTACAGAATAAGAAAATGAAATATGAAGATATGAAAATTACAGAATAAGAAAATGAAATGTGAAGATATGAAAATTACAGAATAAGAAAATGAAATATGAAGATATGAAAATTACAGAATAAGAAAATGAAATGTGAAAACATGAAAATTACAGAATAAGAAAATAAAACTGCTGACAACAAAGCAAATTCTGAGAATAATTAGCTAAATGTATGTGTGTGTGTGTGTGGGGGGGGGGGGGGAATAAGAAGATAAACATATGAAACTGAGAGCACCATAATATGTTTAACTAAAACAGAAAGACCTCATGGACTGTGTGACTTAAAATGTACTTTACAATACAATAATGAAGTCTCTATGTGGGACTAGACTACAGAAACTCTCACCTGGTGTAACTTTGCATTCTCTTCCTCTAACAGTGACAAGGCAGCTGTGGTATGTTCTATGAGAGTGGTATATTTACTGGGTGTGCTTTCTATGTTGTGTTGTGATTTCAGGCACTTTAACTGGTATTCCAGGTTACTGATCCTACATGCATGGAGAAATTTTTTTTTAAAATTTGTCAAAACAAATGCAGTAAATTCAACAATCCAGGGTTAATAACAGACTAGGGCAAATGGAATACCTTGAAACTAGTCAAGGTTAATAACAGACAAAGGCAAATGGAATACCTTTAAACTAGTCAAGGTTAACTCTTCTCACGCCTTTCATCGCTTAGACGACGGTTCCGGTTTCTCACGTGGTGCCTTTAGTCGCTAGTGACATTTAGTTAAAAACCCGGTGTAACATTTAGATTGTAAACATTTAGTGCGTATGCCCTGTGATCTTTTTTCAAAATGGCTGAAGTTACAAGGGAGAAAATTGAAGTTTTCTGCGAGAAATTTCAATTTTTGGTGATGTAGATAGGGGTACAGACATGCCCTGTGGCCAGACCACTGTTCTTGAATGTATCCCAAGTAGATCTAGACATATCAGACGACTGGAGAAGTAGTTAGAAGGTTATTTCAAACATTATTCTACTGATAATGCAACACAGAATCACAATACGACATCAACAGGTAGATCTACACATCTCAGGTAGTACGCAGTGTACCTCTAGATCTATCTGATGGTAAGTTTGACACAATCATTGTCTAAAAACATCACATTACTTCTTTTGTCCTAAAAAAACTCTGCATTTATGAAATCTTCTTACATTAAGTTATATTTTGAAACATAATAAGTACATGGAAGTACGTGGAAATACTGTGTTTCATTCAATTTTACAACTATACCCCCATACATATCAAGACCTACGCTTTTAATCTGAACGTCTGCGTTTCTTCCTGAGGCATGGAAAGAGTTAATAACAAACAAGGGCAAATGGAATACCCTGAAACTAGTCAAGGTTAATAACAGATAACGGCAAATGAAATACCCTGAAACTAGTCAAGGTTAATAACAAACAAAGGCAAATGGAGTACCCTGAAACTAGTCAAAGTTAATAACAGATAAGGGCAAATGAAATACCCTGAAACTAGTCAAGGTTAATAACAAACAAAGGCAAAAGGGAATACCCTGAAACTAGTCAAGGTTAATAACAGATAAGGGCAAATGAAATACCATGAAACTAGTCAAGGTTAATAACAGATAAGGGCAAGTGAAATACCCTGAAACTAGTCAAGGTTAATAACAAACAAAGGCAAATGGAGTACCCTGAAACTAGTCAAAGTTAATAACAGATAAGGGCAAATGAAATACCCTGAAACTAGTCAAGGTTAATAACAAACAAAGGCAAATGGAATACCCTGAAACTAGTCCAGGTTAATAACAGATAAGGGCAAATGAAATACCCTGAAACTAGTCAAGGTTAATAACAGATAAGGGCAAATGAAATACCCTGAAACTAGTCAAGGTTATTAACAGACAAAGGCAAATGAAATACCCTGAAACTAGTCAAGGTTAATAACAGACAAGGGCAAATGAAATACCCTGAAGCTATTCAAGGTTAATAATAGATAAGGGCAAATGAAATACCCTGAAACTAGTCCAGGTTAATAACAGACAAGGGCAAATAAAATACCTTGAAACTAGTCAATCTTGAGATGAATAATCAATCAGTGGACCATAAAAACTATTAAATATTCAAATCCTTGCTCAACTTCATCAATAAACTGAAAAATAATACTTTTGAAACTTCAAAAACTGAAGAAGCTGATCAAGTGCAAATATCACACTGCTGTCTCTGTTACAAGAAGTGAAACTTCTTCCAGTAACCTTTTTTACCAATAAAATAATTGAGTGAGAATCTCTAGACATTATGAAAAAAAGAAAGAAATAAAAACTGTTTAAAAATAAGCTGAAAATAAAACCGTAACAAACCATTTATATACCTGTCCTGCATCTCCTCTCGAAGTCTTATATTTTCAATCTGCAGTATCTTCTTCTCCTCCTCCGACGCTTCCAACTGGCTAATTGTGGCACGATATTCCTGCGTAAACAAAGTAATTTCACATGACATGTTAGATTCTAGCACAAAGTTCTCAAACTGAACAAATGTGATTGGCTAAAAAAAAAAAAAACAGTGATAGGGTTTAAAAAGAAAAGTCATAAGCAAAAAAAAAAAGTTGATAGGCTAAAAAAAAATGATAAGCTTAAAAAACAGTGACAGACTTTAAAAAAAAAAGTGACAAACTAAAAACAGCAAAACAGTGATAGGCTAAAAGAAAAAGAAGAGAAGGATAGGCTGAAAAAACAGTGATAGGCTAAAAGAAAAAGAAGAGAAGGATATGCTGAAAAAAACAGTGATAGGCTAAAAGAAAAAGAAGAGAAGGATATGCTGAAAAAAACAGTGATAGGCTAAAAGAAAAAGAAGAGAAGGATATGCTGAAAAAAACAGTGATAGGCTAAAAGAAAAAGAAGAGAAGGATATGCTGAAAAAAACAGTGATAGGCTAAAAGAAAAAGAAGAGAAGGATATGCTGAAAAAAACAGTGATAGGCTTTTAAAAAAAAAAAGTGATAGGTTAAACAAAAAATTGTGATAGGATAGAAAAAAAATTGTCATAGGCTAAGAAAAATGTAACTACTAAAAAAAAAAAAAAAGTGACAGGCTAAAAGTATTTTTTTCCAACAGCTATACTCTATTTTGCAATTTTAATTTCACCTCTAGAATTGAGAAAAAAAAAAAAATGGAAGCCACCAAGCTCTTGTAATATTTAGTGTTTAGGTGGTTCTGTAAGATACCTTTTCTTTTAATTTTAAATCCTCCATGAGCATGCCGTTGGCTTTGGCTGCTGATTCTATTTGCCTGAGTCGTTCACTTTGTAATTCCAAAGCAGTTTGTGTTTCTCTCAGTTTGCTCATTAGAACTCCTCGTCGGGATTCACTTTCACCTGTTTCGCGAGTGAAACGGAAACAGACATATAATTTTTCTATTACAATCAAAGTAAATCATAAATTTCAAACATTTTCTACCAGACAGGAAGAAAGCCAACTTTCTCCTAAGATTTTATCACAATAAAGAAATAAAGAAAATGTTAAAAGTCTTTTTGAAAAAAGAAACCCTTGATAAACATTTCATTTAGAAGCTAATCCAGTAACAATGTGGGTCTTCTGATATGATATACAGATGGTTCAGTGACTTTTTTAAGGGCATGCATCTTTCCCATCGCAACATATGCCTGTAATACCTGGACACTTAACAAAACAGCTGAGAAACTCTTAAATGCCTTTGAATGTAAATGCTACAGAAGACATGGACACAAAAAAGAACAAATATATCCATACTACAAGAACTTAATATTGAAGAAGGCTGGCTAGCAAAGAGGATAAACAGAGAAAACTTTAATATTTTGGACACATTAAATGTCATGAAAATTTAGAGAAGACCGTCTTGGAAGGGTGCATAATGGGAAAAAGAAAAAGAGCAGGACCAAAGCAAAGATGGCTGCAAGACATCATTGATAATCTGCAAATGGATGCATCAGCAGCAGGGCATCTTGCTTACAACCGAGAGGCCTACAGGAGAGCTGTTAGGGAGGCAAAGTTCCACAAGGGACATGCAAATGACCGACTGACTGGTTCAGTGACTAAAGAAAACAAAAGTGGATGGGGCTTTGTTTTCTACTGAAATGAAAGAGTGACTGGCTGGACAGGCTGAGAAACAAGGCAGGCTGAGGATGGACATGAAGGAGAGAGCGAAGGCTGTCTTTTGACATGATGCAGGAGGGTGAGGAGAGGGTGTGGACGGACAATGTGCAGATATGGAGATTGATGATGTTAGGACAGAGGAAGGGTGACGTCTGAAAATCTTAAATTTGTGGGAGAACAACCAACACTTGACAGGAACCATTAGTATACAAACGCTTAAGTTGATGTTGGGGTCCATTGGCCTGTTCTGAATGTGATGATGCCAGATTCTGATTTCTGAACAATTTAGTCAACCATATATTTAACATTTTCACACACTTAACCTTGCTGCACTGAAAATATAAGACGGAAGGTAGCTGCTCAGAAGTAACTCAGTCATAAATACCGACTCTGAATGCCATGTTACATTTAATCAACTATGTACTTGTACGAACTCCCTCCCTATAACTGCAAGCTGTTGTTCTTTAAAGTTGATGCTGTAGAGGTGTTGAGGTACAGCATCAGTGTTGGTTATGGCAGCTACTTTTTCAGTCCTGGACTATACCTAAAAAGCAGATTTTCTATATGGCCTTTGATTTGTACATAATTGGTTGGGAGTGAAGACACTTGTCCAACGAGGCAATCAGCGACCCACAGCATAAGGGTTAGCGAACTATAGCTGACTAAGATCCTGTCCCACCAAAGGGCATTGTGTTGGGATTTTAGATAGTGCCAAACCTGTCTTAGTCCTTAAATAAATGACTAGATAAAGCACTTAAATGAGAGAGAAAGAAAAATCAGAAGGAAATGACAGAGAGGAAATCCTGGGCCTTAAACTTCAGTCTAACAAGATGCCATCTAGCTTAGACAGGACATTATACTTCTACTCAGCCACAAAGTCCATCCCTACCAGATTCTCCAATGGTTCGATGGTTTTTCTCCAGAAGCAGTTTGATGTTTGAATATCTAATTTCTTGTAAACTCTTTCTTTCACGGGTATGAACTTTGCCTGGATTTTCCTTGCAGTCTTTGTTTACACTTGGATTCTCCTTGCTGTGTTTATTTTCAAAGTTTAATCCACAAACCTTCAGGTTTTCACCTTATGTTTTTTTTTCAAAACTCTAATCATATTTAATCAGATCCAGTGACGTTAAATGTAAAATTTAAAATTCAAACTGGCTTTACGCTTTTTCTAAGCAGCTGTAAAATCCCATGAAACAAAGAAAGATATGACAATGATACAGTTTAGTGAAAAATATACTTGGACAGGAATCAGCTTGGTCAGCTCTATAATGAAAGCACGAGGCAGAACAAACTGGGAGATCTACCGCAAAGAACCCTCCACAGGCTGATGGCAAATAGCAGTGATAAGACATCAATGAATTATATCAAAACAGAAAAATTTCCTATAAACACATCAAAACCTCAAACCACTGCTTTCTGCCCACTCACTGCTTTCTCAGTCCAATGAAAAATGAATAATTCTATGTTAGACAATGCCTAAATGTCATCACATTAAGTCAAGCAAACCTAATGCGTTCTGTGTTTCCTGTACAGATTTGTTAAGAAAATCTGGCCTTTGGTCACTTAAGGTTGACTCTCCTCTTGCTGACCTGGACAAGCGTGACAATGACCTTGACCTAGTAATCCTTGGTGCCTCACTGGTTTTTATATCATCAGACGTGAAATGACCCTTCAGAGAACTGTAATTAAGAAATTCAGTTGGTCATTCTACAGAATATAGAATTTCTGTCCAAAGTTCATTAAAAAAACAAAAATATAAACAAATACATTCAAATCACATTAAACAACATAAACAATTAAAAAATGTGCTTTTAATTATAAAACAGTAACACAACAACATTTTTAACATAATGCAAAAAAAAACAAAAAAACCCAGTTTGAGACTGATCTCTCAAAAAATGAGTATCTTACACTCCTACTACATAGTAGCACATATGTTACTTTATGAGACTCACATGTGAATCCCTCATGGAGTATATGGATTGTTTTAGGGGTGGTAACCAATTGCATTTTCCAGACTACATAGTAGTTAGAACTGCTGCACTTCCCTGCTGTTCTAGTTGCAAAAACTGAGTAGGTGATCACATCCAGAAAACATCTTTATGACATCTCCCAGAACACTTCTAAAACAGTTTCCAATCATTTCAACAGCCCCAACCACAGAGGTAATCCTGATTATAATGTTGTTTAATGGCTGACACTTGGATGTAAGTGTCAGCCATTAAACAACATTATTCTGATGAAAGAAGCTGTCTGGCTCCAGAAAACCTCTTCATACATGAATATGGGATTGAAGACCATGGACTGAACTCCAAATTCAGCTTTACCTAATCTTCCCCACATTCATAATCTCAATGGGACATTTTCTTCCTGCTAAGCTCTCATCCATTCTTTCCTCTCACATAACTTATAATCCCTCACCCCAACTACATTTATTTAATCTATTGTGAAAACATTGTAACAATAAGAAAAATAAAAGGAAGAAAAGCCAGGGGAAGACCAAAAGAAATGATACTGGACAGTCTGAGGAGATGGTGTGAGATAACTGAGCTAAAGGCCTGTATGAGGGATTGGCTACTCTGGAGAAGGATAATAGCCAATGCCAGTCAGCACAGCACCTGATGATGATGACTGTGTCCATCTTTATCCTGAACCTGGCAGTCACTGTAACCCTCTCTCCCCTGCCACCTTCCTCCACCTATTATTTTCTGCTAACCAGAGTGCTATCATAACCCACAGGTCTCCATATAAACATTTACATAAAACATCTTTGGTCAGTTTCATAAAAGGTCAAAAAACAAGTACCCACTCTGTATCCATTCTTATTTTTCTACATGTAAATTTTCTCTTCTTTTCATATTTCTTAATCCAGTATGTTTTTGTATGAATAAGACATAAGCTGAAATATTACAACTGTGTGCTCTATTAATGAATGAAACTATTCCTACCATTTTTTGTTATCAGTTAATTGTTATCACAGATTTACCACAGTGGCTCTGTGTATATTTATCTATTCAGTTTTATATACTTATATTAAAAAACCATCTGTGCGCTACATTAGCTTTTAAATCAAACTGTGGGTTCAATCCAAAAGAAATTAATACATTACTATGTGAACAAAGCCTGTTATTTTGTTTATCTACAGATACTATCATGATGGAAGTCATTTGTTTGAACTGGTCTAAGCGACTAAGAATTAAAATGACTCAAATCTTTGTAAAGAAATTTTTTTTATATTTTGAAGAAAAATGCAAGCTTTCATTTGTTAAATTATCAGAACTTCAGCACAATTTGAGCGCATCCCTCTCTCTTGTCATCTTGTCTCATCTCTTCCCTTCGGTGTTGAGTGGTCCACCTCCAGCATGGCAGCATTTCTGTTTCATACTATCATGAGACTGACAAAAATTCCAATTTTATTTTTATTTTAATCTGTATAAAGAATATCATGTCAAATATCCCCTCAAGCACCTTGTTGGCAGGAATGCAGATGAAGCCGCTGACATCAGTTAATGAGGAGAGACGGCGATGGTTGGGACTGTGCTCCAGATAGTTGACAGCTCATTACCAAAAACAGCACTGAGATGGATACCACAGGGAACAGGAGTAAGGTAGACCAAAGGAGATATGGAGAAGAACAACAGAAAGGATGCTGAGCAATAGAGGGCTCACCTGGGCAAGAGCGGGGGTGGGTGGGAGGCGGCAAAAGACAGGTGTTTGTGGAAAACATTTGCTGAAGACATGGGCACTTAGGGTTCAGAAAAAGAGAGAGAGAGAGCGTGAGAGAGATGCCCTCAAATGACCTTTATCAAATAATAACACCCAAAATTAAGATATCTAATACAAGAACAGAATTTAGTTCTGTTTTAACCAAATAAATGTATTTGTCATCTTGTACCTGACACCACTGTCTGAATCTTGTGATGGCGCTGAAGTGTCATGAACAGCTTTAAGTGGACCACGTGGGGCCAGCTTGGTGTTAGATTTATCAAAGACTGCTATCTGATGCTTCATCACATCATGATCATTGTTTGGTCTGGTTCCACTACTGTCTTTCTGAAAACAAGGAAATGAAGTCCAGACTGCTGCTTGATGACTGAGTGAGTTAAACCTGTATAACATGAAGAATGATTTTTGTCCAAGTTCACATATGCAAACAATACAGCACACTCTCTAAAGATATCAGCTCCACAAGAGGTGAGGATCAGCAGAATGACTCATCTTTCTTCGGCAGAATGACTTATCTTTCTTCTTCTATATTCAAGGTCTTTGTTCCTGTTAGACCTGCAACCTTTTTTGGATGGTCCAGATCAACATTTTTCATATTCAGAGACATTTACCTCGGTTCCACTTTTGTGCACATCTGTATTTGGATTTCAGCTTCATAAGGAAGAGTATTAGTGAGTGACACGTATGAGGATCATACCAAAAGTCATGAGCAAAATTTTTTTTAAAATTAGAATTTACAGATAGAGAAAATATAAATGTATCACATTAATCTGCATCCTTTTCTTCACTTTTCAACATAATCTCCATTTCTCTGCACACATTTTTCCCATCACTCTACAAGTTTGAAAATACCCTCCCGGTAGAATTCCGTTCCAGCTGACTGACGGCACAGACGCACTGCTTTCTGGACATTCTCTCCTGTGGGACCCAGCTGGCACAAACTTTTCTATAGCCTAGGGTTTCAATCATTTCCTGTACTGCACTGTGTCCTACTCCATGATTTAAAGTGATTTCAGAAAATGTGACATGTCTGTCTTCTTTAATGATGTTGTTAACCCTTTCCACGTTGCGTTCAGTGGAGGCCGTTTGATGGTGACTGCTGCAAGGCATATCTCGGATGCTCGTGTTTCCATCTTTGAAATGTTTCACCCACCTCCTAACACTGCTAGCACCCATACACACATCTCCATAAGCAAGGTGAAGTCTTTGGTGAATTTCAGCAATGGGGATTTCCTCTTTAACAAGGAATTCAATAACAGCACATTGATGAAATGAAACTTCAGCACCCACCATTTTGTTTATGCCCCGCTTGGTCATGTGACACATGATGGTGATGTCATGTGACCTCTACATGAAGTGCAAAGGATGCAGATTAAGGTGATACATTCATATTTTCTCTATCTATAAATTCTGATTGTTAAAAATTTTTTGCTCACGACTTTCAATATGACCCTCGTAGAAAAGATGAAGGAACTGTTCTTACATGAAAAATAGCAGTCTCAGTGCAGTGGCACATATGACATACATTATTTTAATGAACTCATGTGTGAATCCCTCATAGCGTATAAGGATAGTTTTGGGGAAGGTAACCAACTTCACTGAAGCAATGACATGCCAATTTAAAAACAAAAAAACTGAATAGAAAATGTAGATTTCATCATTCTATGAGGTATTTCTTCCCAGGGCTTTTAACTGCAACTCTAATATAAAATGTTTACTCTTCTTTTACTCCAAAACAACACTGGCAGTGTTGGTAGACTATGTACATCTATGAGAATCTGTGCTCAGAGTGACGTAAAATCTAAATAAGATGAAATGCACCACATTTCTGACCCAACCCATATTTTTAAAAACATAGACTAACTTATTTCTTGTCTCTTTCTACCAAAGTTTCTCATGAAAATGTATTCTGGCTGAATATGGAAACTAATCCAGGAGTGAAAGAGTCAATACAATATTCTCTTTCGTCACCAATTCCACTTATCAAACACGACCGCACAAGTTGGTAAAGGGAGTAAAAGATGAAGCTTGGTCTTTCCCAATAAATGCAGCAAGGCTGACTGTGAAACAGAAAACACTTAAAACAATCCTCTTCTTGTGTTCCCTTGTAGCTGTTAACCAAAGCCCCTGGCAGTTCATCCTAGAGTGTCTGCCTCACTGGCATCAAACTGGGTGGAAGTGAGCTATGGTGGCTTTCTTTAACTCTCCAGCAGGATGTGTGCCACCGCCTTTGGGAACAGGTCAGTTGCTGTCCTGCTGATCAGGCTCTATATCACAACCTTGTCATGGAGACCACAGTTTGAGACATCTTGATATGACGATGCACTGGACCTGATGATAGTGACATAATCACTAATACAGCGATCCTTACCTCTCTGTTATGAGTGAAATACAGATAAAATTACTTTGTTAAAAAAAAAAAAAACAAGGGATAACTTCCACAAAAAGCTAAAATATACACACTTGCCACCATTTTCTATAATCACAAGTTATTTAAATAAACATATAATGAACATATAAACAAGCATCCTGTACTTATGCTTCATAGACTACTGTAAAGCATTCGATAAAGTGAGACATGCAGAAATCATAAGAATGCTGGAAGACATCAACATAGATGGGAAAGATCTAAAACTTATGAAAAACATATATTGGCAGCAATCAGCAGCAATGAGGGTCAAGAACCACATAGGAGCATTCCAAGATATAAAATTGGGAGTGAGACAAGGATGTGTTCTATCTCCTGACCTCTTCTCCTTGTACAGCGAAAACTTAATGAGAAATAAGAGAGTTTGCCAGGAATATCAGTTGGCGGGTACAACCTTAACAACTTAAGATATGCAGACGACACAGTCCTGATTGCTAAAAGTGAAGGGGAGCTACAGGCTCTTCTGGGCGTCGTGGTTCGTGAAAGTAAAAATAAAGGTCTCAGCCTGAACAAAAAGAAGACTGAAGTGATGGTCATCTCAAAGAAAAGAAAAACACCAAAATGTTGCATTACCACTGATGGCACAAATCTGAAACAAGTTGATAGATTCAAGTACTTAGGAACGATTATAACAACTGATGGGAAATTTCACCAAAAAATAAAAAGCAGATGTGCTCAAGCCAAGTCAGTATTCCAGACAGTGAGACACATTTTGTGCAACAGATCCATATCAATGGAAACAAGATTCCAAGTACTCAAATGTTACATCGAACCAATTTTGTTTTATGGACATGAAGCATGGTCCATGAATAAGAGAGTACAGCGAGAAATGGAGGCCATGGAGATGTGGTTTATAAGAAGAATGTTGAAGGTACTATGGACTGCCAAGAAAACCAATGAAGAAGTCTTAAGAGAGGCTGGAGTTAAAAAGCAAATTATAGCAAAAGATCAGAGGCAGACAAGCGAGATTTATAGGACATTTCCTGAGAAGAGGAAAATTGGAACACACTGTGGCAAGTGGAAAAATTGAAGGAACACGAGACAGAGGAAGACAGAGAGAGAAGTTACTGGATGGGCTGTCAGTGTGGCTAGGAAGAAAGTCACTGGCGGATCTCATAATCAAGTCTAAATACAGGGAATTGTGGAGAGAAATGATCACCTATGCCACGCGGATTGGCACTTGAATTGAATAAACAAACATATGTGTTCACAAAGACACAAACTTACAATAAAATGACTCACTGGTTCACCAACAGGACTCATCAAAGCATGTGTCCACTGCTGTTTCCAATCTTCTGAATTCTGTGGGGCTGCTACTGTATTTGTATACTGTCTACCTCTGACTGGAGCGGGTGATGTAGCTCTATGTGCAGTCGTATGTCCAGACGGAGCTGAGCGGCCTCTTACACTGGACGATCTAACTCTGATGGGGGACTGAGATCCAAGAAGCTTCTCTACATCCCCACTTTCTATTAAGCTGGAGTTATGGCTAAATCGACCAGAGCTGGCTGAAGCCACAATAGGCACATTGGAGTTCACTGTTACAGTCCACATTATGAGTGAATCACAAGTTTTAATATAATGTTTTTCAAACTACTGTCAGACCAAAAGAAAAGAATATACAGTCAGACATGATGACATCTTAGAAAAATCACCAAGTGAACTCACAGAAAGCATTTTAAGAAACTGAGATATGAGGGTGAGTCAAAATATAACCTTAATTTTGTTATTAAAAGAATCTGAATCAAGTAGGAGACAGTTATAATAAAGACGTTATGCCATCCCTCTCTTGACTGACAGAGGCACACTACCATTTTGAAAATATGACATAATAGACCACAGCAAAAATGGCCATTGCCTTTGCATGAGACAAGAATAATTTGCAGTTATTCACTCTTTTGGTAGTTTTAGAAGAACCATCATCCAATCACTCTGGACACATCCACAGGTGCTCTGATATCCTCCTCAATATCTCCTTCAAGGTATAATAACTATTCATGCACACTGAATTGTATTTACGCATGCATCATCATCATCATGTGCCGTGCCGACTGGCGTTGGCTATTATGCTTTTCCAGAGTATCCGATCCTTCATGCAGGCCATCAGCTCAGTTGGTGATCTCCTCTCACACCATCCCATCAGACTGTCCAGTATCATTTCTCTTGGTCTTCCTCTTGATTTTCTTCCATTTTTCCTGTTGTTATAATATTTTCAATGCCCCCTCTTCTCATTGCATGTCCTATGAAAGTACATCGTCTCTCTCTTATCTTTTTGACAAGATTTTTTGTCTCTCCAGCTCTTCTCCTACATTCTTCATTAGTTATTTTTGCTGTCCAGGGGATTCGCAACATTCTTCTAATAAACCACATTTCTGCTGCTTCCAATGATTTTTGTGCAGACTTGCCTATTGTCCATGATTCACTTCCATATAATAAGATAGGTTCAATATAGCATTTTAGGACTCGTTTTCTAACATTCATTGATAAGGATGTGTTGGTTAATATGTTTCTCATTCTCTGAAATGCAGTCTTTGCTTGGCCTATTCTGTTCCTAATTTCTGTTCTGCATTTCCCATCTGAAGTTATTACTGCTCCAAGGTATTTGAATTTCTGCACCTGCTTTAGAATAGTTCCGTTTAATTTTATACTGCATGCTGGTGGATTCTGTTTCTTAGATATAACCATAGTCTCTGTCTTTCTGATGTTCAAAGTAAGGCCTTTCTGTTCACTTTCTTTGGCGACTTTATCCAAGAGATTTTGCAGGTCTTGTTGGTTCTCAGCTATCAGTACTGTGACGTCTGCACTGATTTTTAAAACATGAAATATCTTGTACAAGATAAGTATTAAGCAATGGGTGTATGTTTTTCCCGTGTGTTTTGTATGAATATGGCAAAAGATGAAATGTTACAAAGGTATGCTCCAATAATGAATAAAGCTCTGTTTACCTTTTAAAAATAGTCTAAATATGCTCTGGGAGTTCATACAAATTCGCGAATGGGGGACTCCCGTCATGTGGAAAAATGAGTTTATTTATTTATTTGCTTTTAATACAAGATTAATTAAATGATTTTAACAAGAAATTCTGCCATGAAGCTTTAATTTTACACATCCCAGTGTGATTTTGGCAGACAAATGTATGCTACTATGTCGGACAAAATCGCCCATATCGTTTGGTTCCTGAGAGCTTTTAATAGTCTCCGTGATAACCTACTTCAGCATGTGAGTTAATCGTGTGTGATTTCTCAATATTATTTTTACAACGCGCTTACAGCGTATTCATCTCAATATCTTTCCCATACAAAAGACATTTCAGAACTCATATCTTATTCGATATATAATCAAAAACCATTTTTTTAATAGTTTTGCCCTCTCACTTGTCAGTGTTTAAAGCGCAAGCACACGTAACTCTGGCTAAAGCATATCCATAATGTGCATTGATTTAGAATATATATGCTTTTTAAAGAGGTATATTTACATCTCAATCTTTTGTTAAAACTCCACCAATTCATGTTTGGACGAGTCCCGCGATTGTCGCTCCTCCCCCAAATAAAAAATTCTTGCACTTCCGTTGGAACATTAAACGGAACAAATTTACTCTTCGTGCAGTTTTAATTTAAAACAAAAAATCATTAAACATTAAGCATCATCTAAATATACCATTTAACTAGCTAAACTAAACATTTAATATTCATAAAGCTCGGAATTCTGCTGTTTTAAGTGTTTGTGCAATGTAATATTCATACACAGTTTTGGTATTTAAAGTTTTTTTTGCGTATTTCGGTTTGTTTACTTCCATGTTTTATCTTCGAAGGGGGAAGGTTCTATAGCAGTTTTCTTGTCCAGGAAGTAGATAGAGGGAAATAAAGTGTTGATACACATACTTCGACAGGAAAACCGTTTGTAATAACTTTCAGAATGTCGAATCCACCCAGACCAGCGCGTCCACCACCTCCTATTCCAAAGCCAGGTCAGTTTTTTTTTTACAAACACTTAGATAAGATTAAATGACACATGAATAGTTTTTTGGGTACAAGGTATATACAAAACTAAATATACACAGAAACACTGCAGTCATACTGTGATACGAGGGGTGATTGATAACTTCACGACCTAAGGTACAACGGATTATTTGTGGACAACTTTTTTTGGGTCAACATAGTCCCCTTGCAAGCTTAATCACTTATTCCAGCCATCCTGGAGCATATGGATGCCTTCTTTGTAAAAGTCAGTATCTTGTGCCAGTAGAAAGTGGTCTACAGCTTGAATGATGTCATAATCTGAAGCAAATTTGCGACCACTGAGCTCCTTTTTGAGTTTGGTAAACAGGTAATAGTCCGAAGGGGCCAAATCTGGAGAATAAGGAGGATGTTCAAGAAGCTGGAAGCCACATTCATGAATAGCAGCCATTGCCCCACCGACTTGTGAACTGGAGCATTGTCTTGCTGAAAGATAACTCCTCTCGTCAGTTTCCCTTGATGCTTTTCCTTCAGTTTGACCCCACAGTTGCTTCACAAGGTTACTGTAATAGGCCCCGGTGACCGCTCTGCCCTTTTGAAGATAGTCTACCAATAGCACACCTTCTGAATCCCAAAAGGTGGATGCCATCACTCTGCCTGCAGACAGAACCACCCTTGCTTTCTTTGGAGGTGGGGATCCATGATATTTCCACTGCTTTGACTGTTCTTTGGGTTCTGGTTGAAAATGATGAACCCAAGTCTCATGCATAGTCACAAATTGCTGAGGAAATTTTTCAGGATCTGCAGAAAAATGCCCAAGATTGTCTCTTGACAAGTTGAGATTCTGCCATTTGTGATCAGCTCCAAGAAGTTTCTGGACCCATCAGGCAGAGACCTTTGTCATTTGAAGATCATTGTGAATAATGGTATGAACACATTCCTGGGAGATGCCCAACTCAGTAGCAGTGTACCGCTCAGATGGTAGTCAATCCTCCATTATCATGTCATGGATTCTGCCGGTGGTTTCATCAGTGGTTACTGTTCTTGGTCTTCCTGGACAGGGATCATGTTCCAGACTCTCCCTTCCATGTTTGAATTGAGCTGCCCATTTCTTCACTGTGCTGTAAGAAGGGGCACTCTCCCCTAGAGTCTCTACCATATCCTCATGGATCTCCTTCTATGATAAGCTGTTGATGCAGAGGTAGGGAATGACTGTTTGATGAGAAATTTTATCCATTTTCTCAATTTCTGCCACCCCTTACCACTTCAGTAGCCTGTAAAGAAAAATTGGTTGCAGTTAATTTCTTGAAACTTGGTGTTTAATCTCACATTAACCTGATCTACAAATGCATCTAATATCAACTGTGTGTTTCAAGTACTTGTACCTTAGGCCACAAATTTATCAATCAACCCTCATAACTAATGTTAAGATGGAACGGCTTTATTAATTAACGAGCACGCAGGTGTAACGTTTCAGTTTACACCTTATTTATACAAAAACTTAAAGGACAAAGAGATAGGAAAATGAAGTGAAAATATAAATTCACATCAGTTTACAGTCTGGGTCATCATCATTGCCCTCCAGACATGTCTGTGGATGCTCTGACCCCAACCCCAACCCCCCCCCCCCTCAACATATCCATCGACGTCCTGTGGCTGATAGTTGCCTGTCCTATGTTGGCTGACCAGTTGTCTCGCATGTCTAGTATGCCTTTCATTCCTGGCCATGCTGATCTGTATTCCCAGCTCTCTCAGCCTTAGTAATGATGTAGATTCACTGCCCTCGAAGTCCTGATGTATTCACATCAGTGATACACAACAAATGAGAATGGAAAAAATAATAGAAAAAAGAACTATGTTTTCTGCTGTGACTTGCAAGAAGCTGCAACTGAGAGCACATCTGGTGAAGTATTGTGAGTGTTTAAATGAAGAATTGAGAGGTGTGAAGCCAGTCTGACATGTTGGTAGTAAAGAGGAGGGGAAATGTGAGCAAAGGATACAATGGTTGTCAGGCCAAGAAAAGAATGAGTGGAGTAAATGAATATAGTTGGGGTAGAGGGTTTGTAACACAGTGCAGTGAGGGTCCTAGAATATCATTTGCAGGTAAGACAAGATCAGATGAGAAATTAGTAGGGAGAGAATATGATTGTGGAGAAAGGAAAAGATTGTATATAGCTGAATTTTGAGTTCAGACCATATGGTTAGTATTCCATATTCCTGTATGTGGTGGTTCTCCAGCTTCCAGCACAAGTGATCAAGCTGAATGAGTTACTGGAATAAAACAAGTAAATAAAAGTGTTCTAATTTGAAAGTGATTAAGGGTTTTAAAGAACAAGTGCAATGCATCTCTATTAGTGAAGGCCAGAAAGAGATTTCTAAAATGCTACATTGAGCCTATCCTACTCTCTGGAAATGAGCCATGGGCAATCAACAGTTGATGCAGTGATCACTAGAGGCAATAGAAATATGTGGATTATTAGAGGAATTTTGAGAACACCATGGACAGCTAAGATGACAAACAGAGAATGTCTAAGAAAAGCAGATGTAGAAAGGAGCCTGATTAAATCATGACAGTCATCATTTATATGGACATATAATAAGAAGAGGAGGGGTTGAAAACCTCATAACAAAGATAAATGGGAAGAGAGGCAAGGGAAGACGAATAGAGAAAAAAAATCATGGGCAGTCTAACACATTGTGGAGAAGAGTGATTGGCAGCACCTAGCAGCATGGCACCTGATGATGATAACGGTGATGATGATGATGATATAAAAGTCTGAAGAACAGTAGAAAAAGAATAATAAAGTAAAGAGATCAGATAGAAAATATAGTTATCCTCATTGAAAAAGTTAAAAATGTACTCTCATAATGCTGTTTGGTTAACAGTGGTGACATGGGCCCATTTGTGATTTAATCTGTTTAAATTTGAGTTTAATATTTTTAATTAAAGAGGAAAAAAAATGCCACCACTTACCAGTGAAATGCAGGAGGTTTACTTTTTTGGTTCGGGGGGAGGAACGTAGAAATCTTATTTCTCCATTTTTAAAAAAAATACATTCTTGTAATGAGTATACTACTTTACTTTATTTAGATATTATGTATATGGATGAAGACAGTGTCAAATATAGTTCATAGTGAGCCATATCTGACTTCTTGTGTCAGGGTTGGTGAACCGTAGCCAACCAAGACCCTGTCCCATTGACGTGGGAACAGGTTATAGTAGGTATTTTTTCAGTCCTAGAGTACAGCTAAAAAGCAGGGGGTGTACAGTGCTTCTTTAGCAGACTCCACCAGCACGGGGACTATGGTGATCCCTGCCCCATTAGCCAGGCTGTGCCTGTTACTAGAGCTATCAACGGAGAGGTGAGACAGGGTCTTGGTCAGCTATGGTTTGCTAACCCTGATGCTAGCATATCAGCTATGGGTCACTGATTGCCTAATTGGACGTCTTAACTCCCTACCTGTGGCTGTAAAGAAGATATTGCTTGCTGTTCCAGGGAGATTGAACAGCAACAGCTACAAGTATTACATGTATTTAATAAACATATGACATGAAATATTTATTTTCTAAGTATTTTAAATTGTATTTTTTTCCCAGGTCAAGTAAAAGTTGTTCGGGCAATGTATAGATATGAAGCTCAGCAGGTAAATGCTACATTTTAAGTATATTCTTCTTCATTGTTAATTTTGATGTAGGATCTCCCTGTATCTGATGGCTTGAACCCCTTGCAGCTTATATATAATGATCTTGAAACACCAGCATCAAGAAGGGTGGTGATTTGGTGTGTGCCCAGGAAGAAGGTTTCTTGGCAGACCCAGCCTCCATAGGGAACATGATGAGTGTTTTCTGGGAGCACATTCTGTTTTCCAGAGCACCAAGAAGAGGTGTGTTAAGTGTCCAGGTCAGCTCTGGTTCATTGGCCATGATAAATGCACTAATATTGCCTATGATAAATCCACTAATATTGGCCATGATAAATGCATTAATATTGGCCATGATAAATACACAAATATTGGCCATGATAAATGCACTAATATTGGCCTTGATAAATGCACTAACATTGGTCATGACAAAAGTTCTGAGTTGCCTTAAGTTACAAGACAACACACAAGCGTGCATATGAAGTGACATGATGGACATGCTAAAGAAAACTCAGGCTGGCTGTCAAAGGCAGCAGTGGCTTGATTGCCTACATATGTCACAGATCCATTAACTGACCTTTATATCTGTACCAGGCCATGCAGGTATCAGAGGAAATGAAAGAGCAGATCAGGTGGCCAATTTAGGTGTCGTGGAGAAAGGGCAGTCAGTGGATCAAGCAGACATTGTCGGTGCTAGGGGAGATGCTTGGTGAATAAAAGACATCATTGACAGCTGAATCAGCATCACTGTCAAGA
The DNA here is from genome assembly GCA_009760885.1 of Achatina immaculata. Taxonomy (NCBI): domain Eukaryota; kingdom Metazoa; phylum Mollusca; class Gastropoda; order Stylommatophora; family Achatinidae; genus Lissachatina; species Lissachatina immaculata. Next base: position 46,374,102 of record CM019717.1, on the reverse strand, counting down.
ATGAAGGAGTTGGTGGTGAAACTTGAGGTGGCAAAAGATGAACACTTCATCAAGAGCTCCAAACAGATGGTCAGCCTTTAAAGATTGGGTGTAAATCAGTTACTGAGCACTAAAGGAGATACTGAAGAGGAAATAAGGGCGACTATGGTGTCCAGTGTGTATGGTTGATGGTCCTTCCTAACTAACTAATGCACCGACAGCTCTGGTTCATTGGCCGTGATAAATGTCTGACTCCCTGTGCTAACATTTTCCCATTTAGTCATACTGAATTTTTTTTTTTAGCTGTGTTCAGTTTTAACTGAATAAAATCCACACCAGTAAGCATTAAGCAGAACTTATATAGAGAGAGCTGTCAAATGGGACACAGCAGGACAAAGAAAAAGGTCGATCACATGAAACTCTAATGTGGAGGAGAATGAAGAGAACATTGTTGAGAGAGGCTATATTAGTGGGCATAAGATCCTTTGATGAGGTTGAGAAACTTGCTGAAAATAGAAAAACATGGTGAACTACAATACAGCCCCCGTGTGACATTTAAACGCAAGGGAAGGATGTAAGATACAGAGTTTCATGTTAAAATATAAATTTTCAGTTTTCCCATTTATGCCCAGATGAACTCACTTTTGATGGAGGTGACATATATATCCAGAACATGAAGGACTCAGGCAGGTGGAAAACCAAATGAGGAGTGAACAAAAAAAGCCTTACAACTGAATCACTCAATGATTTTGACCATTGAGCAGTGTCTTCATAGAGTGTTTCATATTAAGATGTGAATTTTCACAAGGTTTATGTGTTTCTCATGAACAGCCAGATGAACTAACTTTTGATGAAGGTGACACATTATATATCCTGGACATGAAGGACCCAAGTTGGTGGAAAGCTAAGTGTGGAGCAAGCATAGGCCTCATTCCTAGTAATTATGGTAAGGATACAGAAGCAAATTATTTACTTTAGTCACAGAGTACTGAAATCATGGTTTATTTGGCCCAGAAAATGGAAATGTAATACTTCAAATATATATATATATATATATATATAATTTTTACAGTGAGATTTTGCAAGTCACATCTCAGTGTTTTAACTAAAGAATGATTTTTTTTTTTTTTTGCAAATGGATTTCAGTGGATATGTAAGAGATGAATTTTTTGTTTTAAATTTAATGAATTTTTTTCATCACCCTTATATTCAGTTTGGAGAGTATTAAATTGTGAAAAGACATTGATTTTAAAAAAAAAACTAGCCATATACATTTATTTAATGTTAAAAACATTAAAAACCAATTAAAAACAAAAAGAAATAGAATCCCTTAGACACAAAAGAGAAGTTAGGGAACTTGAAAATCACTGAGAATCTTCAGGGGTATTTTCTGCTCAGGAAAAGAGAAAGAAAGAGAGAGAGAGAGAGAAAATTTGAATGAGCTGACCACATGGCACTGGACAGGATGGACAACTCATCTGATCTGGAATACCTAGGTTTGTGCAGAATGAAGAAGACCATTGACCAACACCTGTCATGGCTTCATCTAATAAGTGATTGACTTTGACAGTACAGCAATGTTAGAGAAGTAAATGGCCATTGAAAATCAACAAAAACTGGAATAATGCTACAAGATTGCTTTGATTTCACCACATTTTATGCGATGGGCATAACAAAAATCCTACTCAGTTGTCATAGTGATTGTGTGGAAAAATAAGGTGTCCATCATGGAACACAGCGTGTTATGTCCAAATAAGTTTCCTCTTGCAGTAACAACTCTTGTAAACTTACTTTTGGGATTAGCCTCTACATGGCACTGGTCAGTAATATTCTATATCTCAGGTTCCACTGGTCAGTAATATTCTATATCTCAGGTTCCACTGTTCAGTAATATTCTATGTCTCAGCAGGTTCCACTGGTCAGTAATATTCTATGTCTCAGCAGGTTCCACTGGTCAGTAATATTCTATGTCTCAGCAGGTTCCACTGGTCAGTAATATTCTATGTCTCAGCAGGTTCCACTGGTCAGTAATATTCTATGTCTCAGCAGGTTCCACTGGTCAGTAATATTCTATGTCTCAGCAGGTTCCAGTGGTCAGTAATATTCTATGTCTCAGCAGGTTCCAGTGGCCAGTAATATTCTATTTTGGACTATTACTTGTTTACCAAAGTCAAAAAGGAGCTCAGTGGTCACAAATTTGCTTCAGATGATGACATCATTCAAGCTATAGACCACTTTCTACTGGCACAGGATGCTGACTTTTACAAAGAAGGTATCCGTATGCTCCAGGATGGCTGGACTAAGTGCATAAACTTGCAAGGGGACTTATGTTGAGAAATAACCAAAAAAAGTTGTCCACATATAATCTGTTGTACCATATGCCAAGAACTTATCAATCACTCCTGTCTCAGTAGGTTTCACTAGTCAATAATACTGTGACTTGACAGGTTCCCTCTTGAGCTAATTTGCAAAAACTGCTATATTGTACTGACCTGAAGAGCAAGATCTCACACAGCTACTTCCATAAGAGCAACATTATTTAATGAAAGTTCCCCCCCCCCCAGTTTTTTTTTCAATTTGAATATACTCTTTGGTTAATGGCTTAATATACTTATTTCTCTTTCCATTACCAGTTGAAGAGAACACTGAATCTATTGATCATCCTTTACATGACGCAGCAAAGAGGGGTAACATGGATTTTATGCGGGAATGTCTTCACAACAGGGTATGCCTTATATTCATTCTTCATTACAGACCATGGTCCTCCATTTTGTGTGATCTTTAGTGTATCAATTTGATTCAAATGCTTTTCTTTTTCCTTGCCACTTGATCATTTTGTTTTCTGTTTGGCCTCTCTATCCTTTTTCCCTTACAAATGTTTCAAATAGGAAACAATGATGTTTTTTTTTTTTCATAGTAAACTTACAGAACACAGTGTTATATGGTCAACTTATGGAAAATAGTAGAGAAAGCTTTCTTTTTTTTTTTTCCAGTCATTATCAACTTTTCAGACTTCTGTCTTCTTATTTCCATACACTTGTCTGTTCTGCTGTTTCTATTGTCTGCATTAATGTCTCATGCTACCTTTTCTGTGAAAGAATGAGAACTGTCTGAACCTGAATCCTTGAAACATACCAAGAAGATGTAGCAATTGTTTGAACTAGTCAGGCTGAAAATGTGATAAGTAGAGGGCAGTGCCCAGGAAAATAACACTGTGTATTTATTTATATATTTGGTTTTATATGCTTAATACTCAGGAACTATTTGCGTATTAGGAAGGTAATCAAGGCATATGCACACATTGACTCTAGACTCATATAATGGTGTTGTTTCTGTCAGCTGCCATCAGTACAAACAACCATAAGGTTGCTGAATGAACCTGAAGAAAACTTTCGGACTTCATCATGACATTAGTACTCCCAGAGTTTAACTGTGGACTTCATCGTGACATCAGTACTCCCAGAGTTTAACTGTGGACTTCATTGTGACATCAGTACTCCCAGAGTTTAACTGGCCTTGCTGAACAAAGAACTAAATTAAATATTGTTTGCTGTTTGTGCTGAGTAGAAGAGCTTTCTCCTGTGCTTTTTTCTCATTTGCAACTTTTTTTTTTAATGGGAGAAAAACAAAGGGCATTGCAACAAAAAAGAAAAGTTTTATTTAATAAAGTGGTCTTACAGATTTTCACTCTTTTTGTTTGTTTGTTTTTTTTTTACTTATTCTTCTTAACAAAGTTTTCTAGGTTTTCTTTTTCAGTTTTTCTTTTCTGATTAGAAGTAAATGCTGCATTTTAATGTTGTCTGCCTTGTCTCCGTAGGTCTCAGTGAATGGCTTGGATAAGGCTGGGTCTACTCCTCTCCACTGGGCAGCTCATGGTGGTCACATTGATTGTCTGAAGACCTTGTTAGACCAGAATTGTGAAGTTAATGTGCAGGTATCCAGGCCACCTATAAAGAAAACAATAACTCTTTGATGGAGATGGATTTTAAATAATAAGTTTAAAAAAAAAGGATATATAAAGCTTTTTTTTTAAAAAAATAAATATAAGTAAACTCCATCTTATTTACATTGTAATGGAATTTCATAGCTTCAGAAATGAAGAAAACAGACAATTAAAAAGTTTACAGAATCCTAGAATTGTACAGTTAGAAATAATAAAACACATGGTTGCCAGAGAGACTTTTAAAAAATCTAGTACTGAGACTGCTAAAATTTATAATTTTGCTTTGATACATGACTGTTAGCCAAGAGAATGAATCATAAGAGAGCTTACATTTTTTTTAAAGTGGGGGGGGGGGGTGTGTGTGTGAGTATATTTTGGCCCTGTTTCAAAAGAATTATGACAGAAAGGTTCAAAACTGTACTAATTAACATATACTAATGGTTGCAATTAATGCACGTAGCGTGATTAAGTGGATATGAGGCCCTGCCTGTTTGAGTAATTCACATAAACACATTTATTGTTCACATCATTCTTGCAGATGTTTGATGTTGGCTAGGGTGTTTCCAGCATTACAAAGTTTATAAAACATATACAACTTTAGATTTTTTCGTTAATATATATTGTTTATTGAGTGTTCTTACATGTGCTTGAGCTTCAGTTTCACCAGTTAGAAAATTTCATGATTATAAACATCATTTTGATAAGAATTGTTTGCTGCAAACATATTATTGGATTGAATTAAGTCATTTCCAACTTTTTTTTTTTTTAAATTGTAGAATAAGTTAGGAGATACCCCCTTGCACTCAGCTGCATGGAAAGGACATTCAGAAGCTGTTAAAATGTTAATAGAAAAAGGTAAGGAATAATCAAAAAAAATATTTATGTTCAAATCTTGATTCTGTGTGTGATTCATGTCATTGTTGCTTTCCTTTGTTATTGTGAAAATACAACACTTGACAGCTGTTGGTGATTTGTCTTGTTTTGTCTTGTGCTGTCTCCCTGTAACTGGAGCTGGCGTTATTTTGCAGCTGATGCTGTGGAGGTGTTGGTATACAGTATCGTATCGGCATGGGAGCGGGTTATATTTTTTCAGTCCCTTAGAACAGTTAAAAGGCAGGGGGTGTGCAGTTCTTTTTAGCAGACTCCACCACCATGAGGACTATGGTGACCCCTGCTCCGTTAACCAGGCCATGCCTGTTACTGGGGGTACCAACGGAGAGGCGGGACAGGGTCTTGGTCAGCTATGGTTTGCTAACCCTGATGCTAGCATATCAGCTATGGGTCACTGATTGCCTAATCAGATAGCATCTTCACCTCCAGCTGTTGGTGAAGAATTTGTTACATATTGTGTGGTGAATGAGTTATGCTAGCTTCTTTACCAGAAGACAAACAAACAAAAGCCAGTTTCTGTGTAGGCTTCACCACTGAGGCATGCATGGTAGATGATGCAGCAGTTTTTGTTTTTCTTTAAGCAAGTCATGGTGTGGGGTTTGATCTCTTATTGGTTGCTGGGCTTGGCAGTATCTTTCTAAAACAGTTATTTACAGTCAAAGTAAATAGCTGCAGATCAATAATCTGACTTTTTTTTTTAATCAAGTCATAAATTTTTGGCAATAACAGGTCTGTTGCCCTTGTTTCTTCACAGTTGTTTCAGCTTAAATTGAATTATGTACATTACTTTGGAGAGGACATAGAAAGGGACTAGACTTTTCATGAATGTTAGAAATTTCATTTTATTTTAGATATTTTCACTTTGTAAAAACCCTTTTCACTTTGTGAAAATACAATCAAGAACTTAAAAAATATTTGAAGTAGATTTTTGTGTACATGCAATCAAAATCTGGTGGTTTAGGAATATTTTTTTGTTCATGCAGCCAAAAATCTGGTGGTTTAAAAATTTACCCCTTCTTTTGTCTCAAACATTTCATTAGATGATGCAGGGTTCTAAATATTTTGTACCTGCTTTCGTTTTGAGAAAAATGAACTTAATTGTCTGAGAAGAAAATCTTGTTATATTCTACCATGAAAGGGACCACAGGGAGCATGTCCACCTTCTTGATTATCCAGTTTGACATGGATATACTGCATGGGTCATGCAGGAGTCAAAAGCAGCGAGAAAGTGGACAAGCTTACAGACATGGCATCAGTTCAGGGAACCCTAAAATACTCAAGAAGGAGATTGCAAGAGCCGCTTGGATAGGTGTGTGGAGGATGACATCAGAGTGAATGATGACAATCACATCAGGAGGATGACTGAACTGGAGGAGAAGAGGGGAAATGAACATTGTTTTGAAAGAAGTGGTTCAGCGCATGCTACCCACAACCAGTATGTGACTGGCCCCATCACCAGGCTCACACTTCAGTGGGTGTTGGAACCATATGAGAATGACCGGAGTGAGGGGATGCCAGTCTCTGATTACAGTTACATGAAAAGGGTCAGAAATAAAAAAAAAGCTCTTTTATGTTTTTAAATGGATAGAATTTTTTTGTTTTGGTCTTTTACAAATATATTACCTGTTTTGGCCAAAAGGAGCTAGAGTGGACTTCCAAAATAAAGAAGGCAAACTACCAGTTGATTTGACAAAAGATCCAGAGGTGGCAGCACTGCTTCGTCAAGCAGGTAAATTTATGCTGTTTTTACATTCAGGTGTTTCCTGAATGGTAGCTTGTTGAGTTGCTTGTTTAATATGTAACTTAGGCTGGCTTTTGAGGGAAAAAAAACTAACTTTGCACCTATGTTTCTTTCTTCTTCTTCAGCTTTCAAGCCATTAAGGCTCATTGCTGCAGATAAAGTTCGCCTCCATTCCTGTCTATTCCTAATCTTCTCTCTCCAGATGGTGACACCAATTTCTTTTATATCATCTTCTATGTTGTCTTTCCATCTCTGTCTTGGTCTGCCCCTTGGTCTTGTTTCCCCTCATCTCTTGTACATACATAATTTTCGTTTGTCTGTTCTCTTCCATTCTTTCCACATGGCCCAACAAGCGTAATCTATTCAGACATTTATAATTTGTTGGAATGTAAACAAGCTGTTCAGTTCATTGTTCTTTCTAGCTCTCCACTGTCCACCGTTGGTATCCTTTGTGGGCACATAGATTCTTCTTAGGATCTTGTTCTCAAAGATCTGCAATTGTTGATTATCTTTCTTTGTTGTACTCCACATTTCTGATCCATACATGACAATTGGTCTTTTTATAGTTTTGTAGATTGTTATTTTGGTGTTTTGGGACAGGATTTTGGATTTTAACAGGTTTTTCAAGGTGAAGTATATTTCATTCCCATCTGTAGTTTTTAATTTCCTTGCTTACTATGTTGCTTCTGTTGAAGGCTGTGCCTAGATGTGTTTCTGCTTTCCTAATAATCATATTTCCAACATTTATATAATCTGGATCATTTTGCCTCTGGTGACTTGATATCTTCATATACTCTGTATTATCTTGGTTAATGGTCAAGCCCACTTTCAGTGCCACATCTCTCAGGTGAATGTAGGTATTGATGGCTTCTTGCATAGTTTCCCCCACCAGGTCAGTGTCATCAGCATATCCTAGTATTTTAGCTTGTTCTTCTGTACTACTTTCTTTTTTCACTTTTACCTTTTCTAGTACTAGGTTGAATAGTAATGGAGATAATGTATTACCTTGTTTTAAACCAGTTCCTATATAGGATGGCTGTGCCTTTCTTTCTTTATATATTACTATATTTTTGTATCCAACATACATATTCTGGTCAAATTGATTAATTTATTAAGTATCTCAAATTCTTTTAGAATTTTCCATAAGCTGCCTATGTTTAGACACACCAGATACTGCACGCAGTGGGTAAAGCCATCACGCAGTCTTCAGGAGGTGTTGGACATCCAGATTTTATGACCAAAAGTATAGAATAGTTCCAAAAGTTACTGTGAAACACTGAGAAGACTGAGAGCAAGATTACCAAAAGTTTAGCCTCACATCATGCAGCTTGTGCTTCAGAGTGGCATCACTTGACCACACAGCAGAACATCTTTAAGGGATTGATTTCATTGCGTTGGATTATCCACCATAACCATCATGCCTCATTCCAACTCTCATCCTCTCAAAGTCGGGGAGCACCTCAGAGAATGTTTCATGAAGACTGAAGGGTCAGTCATTTGCATGTCCCTTGCGGAACTTTGCCTCCCTGACAGCTCTCTCGGTTGTAAGCAAGATGCCCTGCTGCTGATGCATCCATTTGCAGATTATAAACGATGTCTTGCAGCCATCTTCGCCTTGGTCTTCCTCTCTTTCTTTTCCCCACTATATACCCTTCCAAGACAGTCTTCTCTAGATTATCATGACGTTTGATGTGTCCATTTTCTCTGTTTAATCATCTTTACTAGCCAGTCTTCTTCAATATTAAGTTCTTGTAGTATGGATATATTTGTTCTTTTCTGTGTCCATGATATTTGAAGAACTCTTTTGTAGACTGAAGGGTAGCTTGGCAATATCATAGTCAGTTGGGAAGGACCATCATCCACACACACTGGACATAAGCATAGGTGCTCCTATCTCCTCTTTAGTATCTCCTTCAGCATACTGTAACTGATGACACCCATTATTTGTTGGTTGACCATCTGTCTGGAGCTCTGAGTGAGTCACAAAATTAGTGAAGTGTTAGCAGATGTGTGTGGAATGTCAAGGAAAAGTAATCATGTAAAAACAAATTGCAAAGTTCCATAAGTCATCTGTTTAGGTTTTATGTACATACTTTCATACGTTTCCAAATAATATATTGGAGGCATGACTTTTCAGCATGTCCTTATAAAATGTTCTTTTCATTGAGGGTTCCCCAAAGCAGCTGATATTGACTCCCAAGAGTCACTGAGGTTATCCATGGGATCTATAAATGGCTGCAGGAAAAGTTTTCCTGTTTTTTTTTTTTAGATAAAGTCATTGTTAATGTTGTTGTTGTTAATAATGCTGTTGTTTAGAGTATTATTTATTTTAAGTTACTTTCATATAATAAATATTTGAGGGTAAGTGACCTGTCTAAAACTTCATGAGGAGTTTGATGTGCTAAAAGTGTCTGGAGACCCCTTTTTTAAAAACTTAATGCAGAGTGCCTATTTAAGTAAAAACCAGAGACAGGTACAAAATGGTGAATAACAGCTGTTAACTGCTCTGTTGCCATTCTTGCAAATGCTGAGAGTGCCACTTCCATTAGTGAATAACATAACCTTTCTTTTCTGCAGTTTGCAATAAACTGGTCTTCAATGAAGACATAATCAAGACTTTGAAACCAGATTAGTTGCTCAGTGTCATTTATTTCTTGATTATTTTGGTCACTGTGTTTCTTTTCAGCCGGCATTCAAGCATCGAGATATTCAAGCAACGACTATGAAGATGAAGAAGACTCGGACTGAGTGACAGAATTATGAAGACGATGAATGATCATCATGGCATTTACAGATGATGTTTGGTATTTTGTAGTTCTGCAAGTTAAAACTGTTTCTTAACAGTGTTTACCTTTATAAGTATTTGCTTTTCATGCTCCTTTCGTGTACTAAGTGAAATAATTCTTTCCTGTGTTGGAGATAACAAAATATGTGCCTCCTTTTTTGGGCTGGTGGAAAAAGATAACTTCTGAAAGCAGATACTAGAGAGTAAAACTGATTTTTTATGAACTGCTGTAACCATTTGTCCATTTTATTTTTCCTTTTTAGCCCAGTTTTCTTTTTCATTACAGTACAAACTTAGCATGTTGTTACTGTGATTCAGTATGCAAATCAAGAGAAACAGTCACATGGGAATCTGTCAAAGAAAATTAAGCATGGCAGCTTTTCTAAAAGACTGATATCCATCTACCTGCCACAGTATAGTCTTCCAAAAGAAGAAAGAAGCATATTTGTATAGTAGAAAGCCAGTTGCCTTAGTTGTTTTTCCATTTTAATTTTATCTTTTTCAGTCCTGCCCTGAAAATTCCATTAAGTCTCTTCCAATTTTGTTTTTCTTTTTCAGATGTGGATGATGATTTTTCATATGTGTGTGGCTGGTAACTGTTTTTATATACTCTGTGATTGTGTTATGTGACTGGTTTATGTCCTCTTATACTATGTGATTGTGTTATGTGTCTGGTTTACAGTCTTATATACTCTGTGACTGAGCTATGTAGTGATTGTTTTCCCTAGTGCATTCTTACATTAATATGTGACTGTGCCATGTGGCTGGTAATTGTTCTATCATGCTCTGTGACTGTGCCATGTGGCTGGTAATTGTTCTCTCATATTCTGTGACTGTGCCATGTGGCTGGTAATTGTTCTCTCATACTCTGTGACTGTGCCATGTGGCTGGTAATTGTTCTCTCATACTCTGTGACTGTGCCATGTGGTTGGTAATTTGTCTCTTTTGCTCTGTGACTGTGCCATGTGGCTGGTAATTGTCCTATCATGCTCTGTGACTGTGCCATGTGGCTGGTACTTGTCCTATCATGCTCTGTGACTGTGCTATGCAATGGATATCCATTTACATTTAATTTGCGATTGTCCTGTCTACACATCAGTTACACTTTATCATTTAAAATGACCGTGTTTATTTATGGCTGATTGTTTTCATTTAATCTGTGATAGAATTTTGTGCCTTGCATATTTCATTTGAGCTGTTTGCAGTGTGTGCAGACATTAATGTGAAGATACAGCAGCCATCATCCTGGAATGAGGGTACCCAGTTTTTTTTGAAGATGCGATCCAAAATTGACAATTTTTTTTTAAAAAAACCTACATTGTAGGATGCTAAGATTTTATTGTGTATTTTCAAGTATGAAATTTTTTAGTTCTCCCCCTCCAAAAAAAAAAAAAAACCAACAAAAAAACAAACATATGCAAGCCATCTTTGACACACATAACAAGAGTTTGCCAGCCCTGATAGTGCCTGCCAAATGTCCCAGATAGAAATGTATTCTGATTCAGGATTTGTAAACAGTTGTAAATCCCAGCTTTGAGCAAAGATAGAAAAAAGCATGAGAAAAAAAGGCAGTGTTAAGCAAATAGTTATTTGATCTTTACATTTTTTTTTCATTTGATATGAGAGTTTTTTGTTTTTTTTTTTTGGTTTTTTTAGCTGAACTGAGCATGTGCCTTAATTTAGTTTGTGGCTGAAAATTGGTTGAATAAAGTTACAAGCAGAGCTATTTGTGTAGAGTTTTCCCCCTTTCTGAACTATGGTTTATGCAGCACTGGCCCGTCTCTTTTCTTTTCATTGTGCTAGACAAGCGTGTTTTCATATTGTGGGCTTGTAATGGCTGCTCAACTAGCACAAGATTATGTTGCTTTTTTTCTTCTCAGTGATCACATGCTGTTTTTTAGACTTATGAATTTGTTGTATTCTGATTGAGAATATATTTTTTTTTATATGAGATTGTATTCAATGTTTGCTTCATGAATTCATTCCTTATTCACTGATAAACAGGTGCATGGTTTCACTAACTTCAGCTCAGCTTGCATGAATAGTTATTTAGTCTTGATTAGTATATGGAGAATGCCATGCTTGCATGGATTTTCACCTACTTTGTACCCAAGTTATGACATTGTGGGATGGGCCATAGACAAAGGGAGACAGCCAGTAATCTTAAACTCTACAATCCCTTATATGAACTGCAGGAAACTGCACAGATCTTCCATAAGCTTTAGATTTGTGGCAACAAAAAGGATTTGGTTTATGTTATATATGTGATATATTTTAATCCAGGTTTCTATTGAGTGGTAAATGCACATTTTGTTGCATAAAGCTGTTTTTACTTTTCTCATTCATGCAAGTGTGTTTTCATTTTGTCAATAATTTGCATTGTTTAAAAGAACTTATTTGATACAATAGGCAAAGAGGTGAGTGATATTTCCATGTGCTTTCTTTGGGTTTTTTTTTTTTTAAATTGTTTTGTTTCAATAATGAAACATTTTAATTGCAAATTATGATAATTTCTGTTGTTTTCTTCCTTGGCATTCATATTTATTTCATGTAACGAACCTGCTCTTTTTTTTTTAGGAATCATTTTTCTCAAAATATAGATTGTATTTCTATATTTACCAAATTTTTGTTGAATGTTTTATTCACCAAACTAGTTTTACTTAGATAAATAAATAATTTCATTATTTTACCATTCTTATTACAAATTGTTTCACGAAGGCATAAACTGAGATCTATCTATATTTAGAACATTGTACCATCTATTTATGCAGAACTACAAATGACCAAGTTTTAATCTACCGGCTGAAAACAGGACATTGTAGACTAAGACACCATCTGTAACCATTTGGAATTGGCTTAACAGGCCTGTGTGCCTGTGATAAAAGGGCCACAGACAACACAACATATCCTTCAAAGATGTTGGCTACACAATCCACTCAGGTCAAGGACCTGGCCAGATGTCAGATCCTCTACATCATTGTGGAAAACCAGAAATGAACTGCCACATTTGTGAAAGAGATTTGTAATAATGTCTAAGGAACATATGAAGAAGATACAGAATTCTCACCAGTTTTTCTGTTTGTTTGGCAGTTATAGTTCTGAGACGTCCACATTAGACATAATCTGGTCACTTTTTATCCTAACTAAATGAGAGATCTGAATGTATTCAGTTGCTCACTCTGCTGTTATGATTAAAGGAATCTTGCTGTTTTTAGCCTCACAGTTCCTCATCTAACCTAGATCTAGACTTCTTATTTCATAGTGGTTTTCTTAAGACATCTTAATCATTCTACGAGAACTTATTTGTGAGTCCTGTCAATCTACTAATGAAGTACAGGGATCAGACTAAGACAGTGTTATTTTTATTTAGTGGTGTCATATATATATATATATAAACAATTTTTTATCATATCATTGGTTATTGCATTCCAGATTTCACATTCATGGAGATACAGTTATTAGTTTTATAGAAATTGTTTTCATAAGATTCAGACTCTCCATTTCCTTAAACATGTTCTCTCTCTCTTTTTCTCTCTCTGTTTTGCTAATTGTATTAAAAATATTAGGTCCTTGGGATGTTACTTTTTTCTAAATTCTTTGCAGCTTCTCCTGCTTGCTACAGGTCAAGCTTATCTACAGCCACACTTTGGGTACTTTATTTTCTGCTCATCTTTGCCTCTTCCATTTTCTCTGAGACTTCATCTGTCACCCATTGTCTTATTTTTTTTTTCCCTTTTCTTCAATGGTGAAGTAGCACAGATGTAACGTATAGGCTGCTATCAGTAAACTCCAGTCAACCCAGCTGTGAAAATGTACCATCATGACCTTCAAGTCCCTTCATGATTTGCTTGCATCAGGGCGCTGTTTATGAAATCACGGATTGTCTGCCTGCAAGCTGAATAACAACGGTGCACATTACACCTGGCTACCGGTTCAGTAAATGGAAAACAAGTATTCATATAACATAAACATATAGGGTGTAACCTTATATGAGACTGTATGACCTCACAATGGGTAGGGAAGAAAAAGAATTTCTTTCTAAAAAAAACTGAAATTGTTTTCATTTGATATAAAATGTTTAATATATGCTATAAATTCATTTACATGTCCCTTGCGGAACTTTGCCTCACTAACAGCTCTCCTGTAGGCCTCTCGGTTGTGAGCTAGATGGCCTGCTGCTGATGCATCCATTTTGCAGATCATCAACAATGTCTTGCAGCCATCTTCACCTTGGTCTTCCTCTCTTTCCTTTTCCCATTATGTACCCTTCCAAGACAGTTTTCTCTAGATTATCAAATAACTAAAATAACTATAAATTAACTGTACTAATTTGTCAAACTAATCAGTATTAGAATTATGTAAAATAACATACTCAAGATATATATTTCACACCGTAAAAAATGGTCTTAGTCTCAGCTCTCAGTTAGTGGTGTTCTGAGAGTTTTTTTTTTTTTTTTAAACTTACTCTTATGAAGTTTTATGCACTATAGATGTAGATTTCACTGTTCAGATGATACATGTATTTTGTAACTAGCTATATATTTGTAATGCATTACAATTCTATATATACGTGTACATAGTATTGCCTCACACTGAGTGCCACAGTGCTTAATGCACTAGTTTCTCAAAGTAGAAGACTAGGGGGTTCGAATCTAGCCAGAGGTGCCCCAGTCATCCACCTGTGGAAATGGATGCCTGGCTTCTGGAACTTAGTAAGTAGTGACAGCCAGGTTTGAAGTTGACCACATCACCCTCTGTGTGTTGACAGGTCAAGAAGAAATATGGACACTAATACCACATCCTATGTGTGCCTCCATGGCATGATAAGGCTAATGATACCATCTACATGAACATTAACACTATTAATATAATAAGTCTTCACATATCGTATTTTTTATTATGCTCTTAGTATCAACAGTGTGCACTGCTTTGTTCATTTTTTGCCAGAATGTTTCCCCCATATGTTCTGTCATGTGGTGTGTGCTCCTGGACTCGCAGTAACCGCACAGCTGCATATTATAAACAAATAAATCTACAAATACATGTTCGTGTGATTAATTTCCTAATAAATTTCATTATCGAAAGTTCTAGAACCTTTGGTTCTCAGTCTTGGCCATTTTCATCTACTGTTTCAGGAAATATGACATGTCTAATGAAAATAACATTTTGGATTATAGCAGTAAGTTAAAGCAAAAAGATTCTTATAAAATGTACTTTTTGTGAAAAATACATAGCCAGATTGTGAATAATTGTAATACAAGGACGGGCTTGAATTTTACTTTCATTGATCTTACAAAATTACCAGAACAATATGGTATAGAAGTGAAGAACCGTTTCGAAATCCTGATGGTTGTACAGGATATGACACCAGATGATTTGGCTATACAGGCCAGAGATATCTTAATAACAACAGCTAGAGACGTGGTTCCAGTAAAGAATACACAAAAGAGTGGATGGATTACACTAGAACTGATAAAACAACGTAGGGAAATGAAGACGCAATGGAAAGTGACAAACAACAACAAAGAGGAATATAAATCATTAACAAAAGAAGTACGAAGAAACATAAGAAAAGACAAAAAACAATACATACAAGATTGTTATGAAAGAATAGAAGTGTAGAAGAGATAGCGAAATGTTTAAAGCAATGAAGACACTGATGAGAAATGTCACACCTAAGCTAAATGTAATTTGTGACAAGATGGGGAATACCTTGACAGAGACAGAGGAAATTCTAGAAAGATGGAAGGAATATTGCAGAGGAATGTATGAAACAACTAACTGTGAAAGCAGAAATCAACAGTGTGAATTATTAGTGGAGGAGAAAGAACCCGAACTGACAATAGAAGAAGTTTTATGGGCCGTAAAGAATCTGAAAAGTGGCAAATCACCAGGATGTGATGAGATAACAGCTGAATTTATTAAAGCAGGAGGAGAGGAATGTGCAACAATCTATCATGCACTATGTAAAAAGATATGGCATTCAGGTATTTGGCCAAAAGAATGGAAAAGAACTATATTCATACCACTGCCAAAAAAGGGTAACCTGAAATTATGCACAAACTACAGAACTGTTGCCCTGATTAGTCATGCCAGTAAAACTCTTCGTAAGAAAACAACAGAAGTCAGTATGGTCCAAGCCAGTTTCAGGCAAGGG
Source organism: Achatina immaculata (assembly GCA_009760885.1). Taxonomy (NCBI): domain Eukaryota; kingdom Metazoa; phylum Mollusca; class Gastropoda; order Stylommatophora; family Achatinidae; genus Lissachatina; species Lissachatina immaculata. Next base: position 46,358,606 of record CM019717.1, on the reverse strand, counting down.
AGAGGATCAAGAGATCATATATTCAATATAAGATTAATAATAGAGAAATGCAGAGAGTTTAATGTGAATCTATATTTAGCCTTTATATTATATAAGGCATTTGATTGTGTACAACACCAGAAACTTTGGGAATTAATGGAAAAAAATGGGATTTCCAACACATTTTATACAATTAACATCACTGCTGTATCTAGACCAACAAGCAGCAGTAAGAATAAATGGTGAAACAACAACTTGGTTTGACATAAAACAAAGGGTCCGTCAGGGGTGCATACTGTCACCTTACTTATTTAACTTGTATACTGAAAATATAATGAGGAATGTTAGAGAAGATGTAGACAAAGAATATTACAATGCCATAACAATTGGAGGTTATGAAATACCAGAGATTAGATATGCTGATGACACAGTATTACTGTCCACAACACAAAAAGGAATTGAAAGACTATGTCAGTCCGTAAGAATAGTGAAGAGCAAAACCTCTATCTTAATGCGAAGAAAACTAAATTGATGACAACTGACAAAACAAACAAGGCAGCTGATATATGTATCAATGAGGAAATACTGGAAGAAGTGGAGAGTTTTGAATATCTTGGATCAATGCTAACTAATAATGAGGGAAATTAAAAGGAGGACATCTATCACTCTTCAGAAAGTAAAACAACTAAAGAAGCTGTGGAGAGGAACAGACAGAACTACAAAAATAAGATTTTTAAGGGCATGCATCTTTCCCATCGCAACATATGCCTGTGAGACCTGGACACTTAACAAAACAGCTGAGAAACACATAAATGCCTTTGAATGTAAATGCTACAGAAGAGTCCTTCAAATATCATGGACACCTAGAGCAAGGTGAGAGGTCTGGGTAGCTGTCACGTTATATTTCCTCAGTATGTCTTTCACCCCATCTATCCACTTTTTCCTTGGTCATCTGCAACGGGCCTAGCAAGCCAGTAGATTTTTCAATGCTAAAGTGAAATATATAGGAAACAGGCATGACCATTTTACTACGTTTAACATCCAAGCATGGTTTCTCCATTATTCTCAACTTTTGGTTTCCGAGATGTAACAAAAATTTGTTGCCATCAGTATACTCTGATGTCGAGCTGATACATCATCTAACATTCAAACAGCCCAAGCAAGGAAGAAGTGCTGGACTATCCATTATTTTAGAGCTGGTGAAAAAAAATTCCTTGATGAGGTTGAAAGGCGCCGAAAAGAGGAAAACTTGGCGAACTACCTTGCGAGACCTATGCGACATTTAACGGCATGGGAAGGATGTAAGAAGTATAAGAAGAAGTAGTCTCACCAAGCTGCAGCCATCACACAAAATATGGTTTTTCTTATCTGTTTCTACTCTGATTTTTTTTTTCTGTCGCTTTTGGTTGTGAGGGACGATTTGACAACAGAATGATGGTACAGTGGCTCAGTTTGTATACAGTCGTCTCCACCAGCCTTTGTCTAAAGAGACCGACTGACCCATAAGACAGCAGGGTATACCAAGCTGCTGTTTGCTCAGATACTCACAGCTGCTCTCTGTATCTAGAGGTCACCCAGTGGATGCACCTGGTGGAAGACCAACTCCTCCCTACAGTCTCTCTTTCGCTACTGTAATCTAATCATTTTGTAGACTCCTTCCCTTCTTTTTTTTTTTGCTATTAAAATACTACATGTGATATAACACCAAGCTTCAGTTCCCACAATACTGCTGTGGTGACAAGTTTCTGTAACCAGTTTTTGGGGTTTTTTTTTTTTTTACAAATTATATATTCCAAGGAAAGCACAATAAACACTGCATTTTTTAAATGTTAATTTACTATGAATATCTTCATTCCATAAATATACCACAAACTTCATTTTAAACAGCTCTTTACAAAAAAAAATGCCCTCCCACTGTTTAAAGAACAGACCATTTCACTTGATACAGTGTCAAATAAGAGCAACAATCTTCCACTGGCATGATAAAAAAAAGTTCAATAACAAACTGTAAAAGGTACAAAGTTATTCTAGGAAGAATATGTCCCTATAAACAAATGCAACAAGTAACAAAGCACAGATCACTGAATGTTACAGATTTTGATTTGAAAAGACTGGAGGTTTTTGTTTTTTTTTTTGGTAAATATTTGAACATGCATGGGAAAACAACATGATGCATTGTTCTAGCTTTAAATGTATAAGAAACAAGTCAAAGATACCCTGGAGCAGATCTATATTGAAAAAAAGAATAAATGTGCAAATATTCACATTCTAATTTCATCAACAAGTGTGCAAAAAAATTCACATTCTAACTATTTTTTAAAATCTTGGTAACATGATTACATCTGGTGAGAATGCAATGCAACCCTGTCTTGTCTCCTTTCTCATATACCTTTCGGTGTCTAGCGGACAAATAGATGTCTTGATAGGGCTCGACGTTTAGCTTCATATAATGGGATATTTAATTCTGTAATTTCCTCTCTCCATCTCCTGAGTGGACGGCCTCTTCCTCTTTTACCTACAAATCTTAGTGTGAGTATTTTCTGTGATATATACTGTCTGGTGGTAACTGTGTAACATGGCCAAACCATTTGACTTGCTGTTTCTGGATACAGTGTAATACTGATGTTACTCCAACCTTTGCCCTGATGGTGTCACTTCTTATTTGGTATCTTCTTGTCACATTTAGTATTCTCCTTAAACATTTCATTTCTGTTGTAATGATTTTTTTCTTTTGTTCCTGGCTGTTAGCGTCCATGTTTGACATTGATAGCACAGAGTTGGGAGGAAAACTAGGAAAACTATGTTGTACAGTGCCCTTTCTGTTTCATTTGTGATGTATTTGTTTTTCTGTAAAGGAGACATTTGTCCAATGACCTGATTTGCTTTACTGCATCTGTTCTCAATCTCAGCGTCAGTTGTCCTGAGGATGATATTATGCAACCTTGTCAAGTTTTCTTTAATTTCCGGAGCTTGTCCATGAGGTATTCTTCTGAAAAGGCTCCACCACCTCAGGGAGAACATCAAATCTTACTCCAACCAATGATAAGTTGGCAGTAGCAAAACATACAACTGTATAACAGGATAAATTCTTACAAGTAAGACATGGTCTTAACTAATTATAGTTCAGAAATCCAGATCACATCATCATGTCTCCAACAGTTATTTCTGAATGTCAAAATAGTGCATTATTAATGATGAGGAAACAAAACAAATGGTGATAAAATATAACAATGAAATCATAGGGAAAAACTGCCAATCTTTGGCATCTTCATTTTATAAACTACTGATCACAACCTTTATTAACTTGTAAACACATATACTGGGGAATATATAGTATATCTGAATGGTCAAATCAGTGTTGAAACTGATTATGGTAATCATGTTTCTGTTATATCAGTACGTGATTTTTGCATATTTTACTTATACAGTTTTTTTTTTTTCAAAAAAGTGTCAAGGTTTTTCATCTAAGATATAATGATAAATCACATGAGATGAAATTTGTAATGACCCTTAGAAAGCTGATTTTGTGATGGTGTTATATATTTATAGAGCTGATTTTGTGGTGCATGTTACATAGCTAACTAAATAGTATAGCATTTTAAGAGAGAGAGATGTCAATTTCCCCTTTACTAGTCAAGGCCAAAACAATTCCATTGAGCTGGGACAAGGTTTTGACCACCTATAGTTCATTAAATCAGTCATTAATAAAGCTCTGGAAATGTGGCATTTCTGTTTATTGTTCTATTACTTTAGGCAGCATCTTTAAAATGCAATGACAAAGATTAGTGTTACATATGTGATCATAATCTTTTCTCAGATACTGCAATTCTTCTGAAGTTCTTTTTTTTTTCCTAGTACATTTAAGTTAGCAATATTAAGTTTATTTTCAATCAAAATAGTTTTTCATCACGCATTGTTAGATTAATAGAAGGAAAAACATACATAGAATGAACAGCTGCTGAAAAAGTCGACCAATTTGCATACCTCAGCAACTACATAGACCAGGATGGTGACACCAGAAAGGAAGTTAGAATTGCAAATGCAGCACTGACCTTCAAGAATCCTGAGAACATAAAAAGTTATAAGCACAAAAACCAAGCTAAGAATATTCAATTCAAATGTAATATCCACCTTCATTTATGCATGTGAATGCTGGAAAACACCTAAAGAAGTAATTAGACTCTTTTCAAAACAAATGCCTAAGGAAAACACTCAGTATAAAGTGGAATGAATTCGAGAACAAAGCAGAGATAAGGCAGATGAGTGAACAAAACCTGTCTCATGGGTGATCAGAAAAAGGAGATGGACATATGTCAGTCACATGATGAGAAGAAACAATCAGAGAATATTAAAACAAACTATCAAATGGAACACAATAGGCCAAAGGAAAAGAGGTGACCAAGTGAAACTCTAAAGAGGACACTGTTAAGAGAGGCCAAATTAGTAGGCATGAAATTCCTTGATGGGGTTGAAAAGCTCACCGAAAACAGGAAAACTTGGCGAACTACTATGACAGCCCTATGTGACTTTTAACAGCACAAGAAGGATATAAGATTGTCAGATGAATAAATTTATAAGACTAGAAATTAATGGAACAAGTCTTCCCAAATGCTGCGTGTGGATCTCTCTACATCACACACTACAACAATTAATTATTCATATATGCAAAAAAACAACTTAATCATTTTCATCAGTTCCAAAAACCCTCAAATATAATCATAATTATCATGAAATTACAATAAAAGTATATGAAATTTGACTGCACAGGCTCTGAATGTTCAGTGTATCACACAACTTTATATGGATATGTTTCAGTAATCTGCTTGGTGTATCCTATTTACAAAAACATGAAACTATCTTCATGCATCCTTGTATCAACATGTGAACAGTAACAAAGTGTAATTTCTTTAAAAAAAAAAAAAAAATGAATTAGCCAACACTGAATATGTCCTGCACAATAATCTACAAAATAATCTAAAAATGATTTACGCAGCTTTCAATTTGAATTTTTTTTTTAAGTTAAAAAAAGAAACAACACATCAGTTGTTAAAACTGGATAATTTAAAAATGACATCTTTTAAATTTAGAAGCATAGGCAAAAACAGGTAATAAATATACATGCATAATAAATATCTTTCTGCTCCTTCTGTGTCAATTTTACATCTTTTAAAAATCTGGCAGTGTTAACCTCTGAACTTTTGAGCGCAGAAAACACACTTTTTTTTTTTAGCCTAGAAAACACACTTTTTTTTTGCCTAGAAAACACACTTTAACAAAATAATAAAAGTAGGTGGAGGTTTGCGTGGGTAAGTTTTGCAAAAAAACAGAAAGAATGAGGAAAGTTGGCAGAAACAAGAATGGCAGAAAGTAAGATCAACACATACAAATGAAGAACATACAACAACCCAATATTTTGGCATAAGCCGTTTCCAAGGATCACATACAAAAGCAACAACAGACAAAAACATGAAAAATACAGGCTTAGCTTTTGTGGTCTCCTAGTAAGAAAGATGGGCACAAAATGCCACCTCCATCTACTCTCAATACTAGAATCAGTTTTATCGCAGTCATCATTTCTCCTGTAATAAAGACTGTGTCATGTTCAATTATGATTTTGTACAATGCCTCACACCTGTCATTATGTACACAATTAGTCTGTACAATTATAAATTATCACATGTTAACAAGTATAACTAGGCTTCAGAGCAGAAAGTTTTGGAAAAGTGAAATTCATTTTCTGATCCTACCAGATGTGATGTTCATAAATAACCTCTTCCTAAAATAAGGGCACATGACTGAACTATATGGCACAAAACTTATGAATTTCATGTTGTAGTTAACAGTTACCAAGTTATTATTTCACCAAGAATAAATGGTGAAACAACTTGGTTTGACATAAAACAAGAGGTCCGTCAGGGGTGCATATTGTCACCTTACTTATTTAACTTGTATACTGAAAATATAATGAGGAATGTTAGAGAAGATGTAGACAAAGAATATTATGAAGCCATAACAATTGGAGGTTATGAAATACCAGAGATTAGATATGCTGATGACACAGTATTACTGTCCACAGCACAAAAAGGAATTGAAAAACTAATTATGTCAGTCCGTAAGAACAGTGAAGAGCAAAACCTCTATCTTAATGTGGAGAAAACTAAATTGATGACAACTGACAAAGGAAACAAGGCAGCTGAAATATGTATCAATGAGGAAAAATTGGAAGAAGTGGAGAGTTTTGAATATCTTGGATCACTACTAATAGTGGAAATACAATGGAGGAACATCTGAGCAAGACATACTCTGATAAAAATCAGCAACATCTCTCGAGCAGATGAAAGGTCTAGTGTACCCCTGTGCACCAGGCAGCAAATTCAAATGCAGCCCACTGACCTTACAAGAAGTAGAGGCCATCACAGAAAAGGCTACGGGCAAGTCAGCACCAGGCCCAAATGGTGTCCCTTATATACTATATAAAAGATGCCCCAAAGTACTAAAAAAGCTCCACAAACTCCTACGAACAGCATGGACCAAGGGACTCATTAGTAAAGAATGGAATGCTAATGAAGTATACATCCCAAAGGAGCAGAATTCCACTGAAATCAACCAGTTCAGACCGATCTCACTTCTGAATGTGGAAGGAAAGATATTCTCCATGATGGCAAGTAGACTAACAACATACCTCCTGGATAATGGTTACATTGATACATCCATGCAGAAGGGAGGGATTCCAGGTTCCCAAGGATGTCTCGAGCATGCTTCAATGATTTGGGAAGCTATTCAAAAGGCAAGACCTGGAAAGCAAGATCTACAGGTAATATGGCTTGGCCTAGCCAATGCAAATGGCTCAGTATCGCACCAAATGATATGGCTAGCACTAGACACGTATCATGTGTCAAAAGAAATCACAAAGATGCTGAAAATGTACTTCACAGGGTTCCTCATGAAATTTGGAACATCAGGATATATTACAAGATGGATTGAGTTCCAGGTAGGAATTGCAATGGGCTGTACAATATCTCCCATACTGTTCATACTAGCCATGCAAGTAATCCTGAGAGCAGCAGAAGGCTCAAGGTTCAGAAATGGATGTCAGATGCCACCACTAAAAGTGTTCATGGATGACACCCAGACCAACAAAAGGGGATTTGGTCATGGTGAAATCAAATGGTAGTCAAAGGCCTCTTGCAAGGAAAGAAGGGATATGATCATCAGTGAAGTAAGGAATTCAGAAGATGACAAGCTGGTCCAGAAGGCAGTCCAGAAGGCACAGCAAGGTCAGCGGACAACATGGGAGGAAGCCCTGCAGAGATCACTAACATGGAATGATATTTGGAAAATAGCGCCCTTGAGACTCAGCTTCATCATCAGAGCTACTTATGACCTCCTGCCTACAGGCTCCAACCTATACAAATGGGGTGTATCAGAACACACAAAGTACCCTCTCTGCAACAAAAAGCAAACATTGAAACATGTGCTGTCAGCATGCAGAGTATCATTAGGTCAAGGACGCTACACCTGGTGGCACAACAGAGTGCTGTAGGAACTAGTAGCCACTGTAGACAGGGGAAAAGATAAAGCAAATAACAGCAAAAGAGTTGACGTCCCACCTAAATACTTCATAGGCGCTGATACAGCATCGAATATTGAAATCAGGGACATTCCTTTACCATCACTGCTAGATGGTGGAAAAGACTGGGATGTGATAGCGGACTTACCAGGAAGAAAGGAATACCCGACTGCCATCAAGAACACAGGAATGCAACCGGACATTGTAGCGTGCTCCACAGAAAAACAAGAATTAATAATGATCGAGCTTACGGTTCTGTATGAAACAAGAATAGAGGAGCAGCATCTACTCAAATGTGAGAACTACTATGACCTGGTCAAGCAACTGAGGCAAGGGGCCAGGAGTCAGGGCAAAAGTGATAGCTGTAGAAGTGGGAGCGAGAGGATTCGTAGCAACACCAGCATACAACCTATGTAAGCAACTGGGCATAAAGAGACAAGCAAGAGCAAGGGCATTGAAAAGGCTTTCAGAAACAGCAGAAAAGGCCTCATGCTGTCTGTGGAGTATGCAAAACATGCATTGAGAAATAAATAATTTGTCACAATCAATATCAGTCCTCCGTAGCTAAATCGCTAAAGACGCACTTCAAAGTGCAATGCCAACTGATCATGGTTCAATCCCAGAATGAAAAAAAAAAAAAGCAACAACTCTCAAGACCTCTGGAAGTCATGACACAGAGGGGCCCACCACCCCCCCCCCCCACAAGAGTGTCAGGAGTTTAATAGGGCCAAAACACTTGTCTGAGGGTAGGGGTACTTCCTCTGATGATCTGAAGGAGTTGTGTTGCTGTTCCGCTCTCTACAGTAGAGAGTTTCCTGCAATGAGGGAAATTAAAAGGAAGACATCTACCACTCTTCAGAAAGTAAAACAACTAAAGAAGCTGTGGAGAGGAACAGACAGAACTACAAAAGTAAGATTTTTAAGGGCATGCATCTTTCCCATCGCAACATATGCCTGTGAGATCTGGACACTTAACAAAACAGCTGAGAAACATATAAATACCTTTGAATGTAAATGCTACAGAAGAGTTCTTCAAATATCATGGACACAAAAAAGAACAAATATATCCATACTACAAGGATTTAATATCGAAGAAGGCTGGCTAGAAAAGAGGATTAAACAAAGAAAACTTAAATATTTTGGACACATTAAATGTCATAATAATCTAGAGAAGACCGTCTTGGAAGGTTACATAATGGGAAAAAGAAAGAGAGAAAGACAAAGGCGAAGATGGCTGCAAGACATCACTGACAATCTGCAAATGGAAGCATCAGCAGCAGGCCATCTTGCTCACAACCAAGAGGTCTACAGGAGTGCAAAAGTTAGGGAGGCAAAGTTCCGCAAGGGACATGCAAACAAATGAATGAAAGTTATCAGTAGAGTTCTTAATAAATTCACTATTTCTATACAAACTCCACACTCCCCATACCTGAACTAAATGTAAAACTCCACACTCCCCATACCTGAACTAAATGTAAAACTCCACACTCCCCATACCTGAACTAAATGTAAAACTCCACACTCCCCATACCTGAACTAAATGTAAAACTCCACACTCCCCATACCTGAACTAAATGTAAAACTCCACACTCCCCATACCTGAACTAAATGTAAAACTCCACACTCCCCATACCTGAACTAAATGTAAAACTCCACACTCCCCATACCTGAACTAAATGTAAAACTCCACACTCCTCAATGCTGCAGTATTTCAAGCATAGATGGAAGCATATGAAATTCTGCAGAAAAAAGTTTGTTTTTTTTAAAATAGGAGACATGGTATTAAACAAACAAGGAGAGCAGTGCTACAGACTTTCAGATAAAATACTGCCTTTGTTCGTGTCTTTCACTGCCATTTCTTTAATTTCCTTCCTCTTTTTTGTTTGTTCCATTATTTTTGTTTTGTTTTTTGTTTGTTTTTTTTTTTTTTGAGGTGGACATACATCCACTAACCTCTCCTCCACTAGTACCAGTTTCAAAACCATCATCATTACACTCATCTTGCAATATTTCAAGACTATTCTTCATTACTGTAACATCTTTCCTCCAAATTGCTAGCAAATGTAAGATTTCAGTACTACAGCAGATAGTTCTCTCGCAACAGAGACTGGCAAAAATTACCATCATATTAATATCTGACTCACTACAATATGAAACTGTAAATTTTAACAGATATTTATTATAACATTGCACCATAGCCAAAAATAGGTAAATAAATATACAGTTGTGTGCACAGCCATTAACAAAATCTTAGAAAAAGAAAAAATATTTGTAAAAATTACCTCTAATTCTATAAATCAATAATACTTTAACAAGCCACCATGATCAATTCATCATTTAAAAAAAAAAGTGCAACATTCAAATAAAGACTATTTTGTGATTTGAATTTCAGAATTATTCTTACTGGATGCAGAAAACAAGACTCGGATATTTGGATGCAGGACTGCTAAAAAAAAAAAAAAAATTATATGTCACAGGAACAGATAAAATATAAATGCAATGAATTTTAACAGGTCTGTTAAAATCTGTCCGATGATGAGAAAAGTTCCTGGCTTATTGTTAGGCTGAGCATGCTGCAGTTATGTATCCTGTAGTTCTAGTCACTTTGAAAAGAGTTTTAACCATTTTTTTTTGTGGCAGGTGAATATTAATGCATCTGTTTCAGCATTTTATGTCTTTATTTCCAAAGCCTTTGAAATTTATGCTAAAATCATAAACTGCACATGAAACACTGCAGAGTAGTGTTTAATGTTACAATATCCAACATACACAAAACTACTTCTAACTTAACTACAATCATTCAGTAGCACCATGCTAAATGTATGCAATTCACTTTAACAAATTCAAAGCTATGATAATCTCAAACAATATGCTCCTATGTAGCGAAGGTAACTCCCACTTTTAAGTCACGGGTGGCTTGTCAATATTATCAGTGACAAAGAGAAAATATAAAAGCCTCCTATTTGAACAAAAGAGAGGAGAAACAATAAAAGACATGTGGAAAATGCAGCTCTGCAATAATAATCCACTGAACCACATGAAGTTCACCTGCGTCAAAGCCACTGCCTTCTGGGTAGTTCAGGAGATTCAGAAGTGAGGAAAGTGAATCCCAACAGGAGACTCAAAAGCTAGGAAAGTGAATCCCAACAGGAGACTCAAAAGCTAGGAAAGTGAATCCCAACAGGAGACTCAAAAGCTAAGAAAGTGAATCCCAACAGGAGACTCAAAAGCTAGGAAAGTGAATCCCAACAGGAGACTCAAAAGCTAGGAAAGTGAATCCCAACAGGAGACTCAGAAGCTAGGAAAGTGAATCCCAAAAGGAGACTCAAAAGCTAGGAAAGTGAATCCTAACAGGTAAATCTGGCAGTAAGTGTGGACAGATAATCATGAAACTCTTTCCCCTTATCTTCTGACATTCACTATGGCTCTGTTAAATTTGTGGACAAATGGACCTTGTCTTTTTTTTTTTCCTCTGGAGCTAATCAGCAGAGTTGAGAGGAGAACTGCAGACATCGAAGCAGAAAAACAACGCTTAAACACAAGCAATGAGACACAAGATCTTGGAACACAAGTTACAGTTTACTGTTACCGTGGTCAGCTGTGCCACTCACATTACTGGTAGAATCTTCCATGACACAAACTGCTCAGCATAACAATGCTCATCAACTCCTATAAAAATAGCTGACTTCCCTCAGCATAACGATGCTCATCAGCTCCTATAAATAGCTGACTTCCCTCAGCATAATGATGCTCATCAGCTCCTATAAAAATAGATGACTTCCCTCAGCATAACAATGCTCATCAGCTCCTATAAATAGCTGACTTCCATCAGCATAACAATGCTCATCAACTCCTATAAAAATAGCTGACTTCCCTCAGCATAACGATGCTCATCAGCTCCTATAAATAGTTAACTTCCCTCAGCTTCAAAATCACCTTCTGCAATGAAATGAGGAATTATAATACTAATCCTGGTACAAATCTGTCAATAAGAAACAATGAGGCTCTTGAACAATAAAGTGATTTAGCACCGTGTTGTATTGTCTACTTTCAGAAAACATTAGACAAAGCACTTCAGACGTGAGAGAAAGAAAAATAATAAGAGAATGACTGTGACTCAAACCATGGACTCTGGTAGGAGAGGTGCTAGATGGTTGAGTGGATAGTGCGTCATCTTTTCATGGCCAGATGGCAGCTTATCCTACTTGTCACTGTGGTTAAGTTACTCTCTTGCTATTTCTGTTTCTCTCACATCTAAAGTGCTTTACTATTGTTTTTCAAAGGCTAGCCATTCACCATTATGTTAATGCCAATCCAGTAAATACAAAATTATAAAGATGAAAACATAATAAAATACATGAGGTAAATGGCAGGGACTAGTTAAAAACAAAAAGGACATACTTAAAAAGTAGACAAGTAACTTAGCAAAAAAAGTAACAATGCAGGATTTATTAAAACTTAGGTTTATACCATACTTCTGGATGATGATGGTGATGATGATGACGATGATGATGAAGACTGCTGAAACAGTGAGGTAATCCTCATTACGACTCCCAGTGCGGTTCGTCATTTATTCTATCAAAACAGTCATTCATGAAATTAAACTGAAATAGAAAAAATATGAAAAATCAGTCAATTAAAGTAGATGCTAGAGGTATGGCAAGAAAAACATATAACAAAAGAGGCAAAGAACATTTTCTGGCAGAGGAGAAACATAGAAAAAAAAAACATTTGGTATATGTAAGTTAGGATCAACCAAAATGGCAGAAGACAAGTTAGAGTCACTGGACTTCTTGCAGTGGCAGAGAGAATGCTATGGTTGGTGTAGAGAAATGAGAACAGGCTATGATGTAAATGTAAAAAGTAATGAACTAATGAAATTACATCTACATCCCCTTCTGACTGCTCCTCATGCTCTCTTTTCTTCAGTTGCTCAGAATCCAAAGAAAAAACAAAGTGCAAATACTAAAGTATAAAACACTTACAAATGGACTGAATATACTGAAAATATGAAGCACTTGCAAATGGAGTGAAAATACTGATAATATGAAGCACTTTTAAAATGAGAATACTGAAAATTATAAAGCACTTACAAATGGGGTGAAAATACTGAAAATATAAAGCACTTACAAATGGAGTGAAGATTTTGACAAGTCGTGGTTTTTTTCCTCGTCGGTTATACTCAAAATTGAAAGACATTCCTTCTTCATCCACCTGATAAGATCGAACATCCTTCCAGTCGAACTCAATAACTTGGGACTACAGAATTTAAAACATAATACAGCCTTGAAAAATATGACATGCACTTTATTCATGATGTTCTTATAGCTTGTTCAATGAAACAAATGTATTTCAAATCGCCCATAATGCCCATTAGCCATAAAACGGACTTTCAAAAAATTATGCATTAAATAACTACAGTCCCTAGAAAATATTAAAAACAAGCATTCTGTCATTTTCCAATAAAACAAAGTGGTCAAGTCTGATTACAAAAACCGTTTGTGTGGTCCTGGTTGCTGCATACATGGTCTAGAATCAAACATGCTGACAATCAGGGCCAGCGATTTCAATTTAAGTTTCAAGCACAACTGGGCTCACTGGAACTTGATTTAACTTTGTCTACTGGCAATATGGGCACTAACACCATATCCCTACGTGCCTCTAAGGCATGACAGGATTACCTTTACTTACAGGCCAGTAATTTCATTTGAGAATCAAATTAACAAATTGCCATCATTATCATGCTCACATTAAACTATAAACTCCATGAACCATCAGCATAAGAACAAAGGGAAAAAAACTGGTAAAATACAAAATAAAAGAAAATAGAATTTTCATGAAATAAACTACACACTTTATGAAAAACTAATCACCAAACTTTATATGTGAATGTTCCAAGCATGAAGAGAAGAGATGATATCACAAGAAAGCATCCACTTTTAGTCCTCTTGTTGCACTTTAAACCTTCACCACTGGTCCTTGTCTTACTACCATCTGCTAATCTTCCCCACTATTCTGTATATTTTTTTTGTAATCCCCTTCTTCATAAACAACTGGTTTTCTTCTGTTTTTCTACTCCTAGGAGTTCAAGGACATCATCTACCTTGTAGAAGTTGTGAGGACCTCAGAGGACACTGTCTACCTTGTAGAAGTTGTGAAGACCTCAGAGGACACTGCCTACCTTGTAGAAGTTGTGAAGACCTCAGAGGACATTGTCTACCTTGTAGAAGTTGTGAAGACCTCAGAGGACACTGTCTACCTTGTAGAAGTTGTGAAGACCTCAGAGGACATTGTCTACCTTGTAGAAGTTGTGAAGACCTCAGAGGACACTGTCTACCTTGTAGAAGTTGTGAAGACCTCAGAGGACACTGTCTACCTTGTAGAAGTTGTGAAGACCTCAGAGGACATTGTCTACCTTGTAGAAGTTGTGAAGACCTCAGAGGACACTGTCTACCTTTTAGAAGTTGTGAAGACCTCAGAGGACACTGTCTACCTTGTAAAAGTTGTGAAGACCTCAGAGGACATTGTCTACCTTGTAGAAGTTGTGAAGACCTCAGAGGACACTGTCTACCTTTTAGAAGTTGTGAAGACCTCAGAGGACACTGTCTACCTTGTAAAAGTTGTGAAGACCTCAGAGGACATTGTCTACCTTGTAGAAGTTGTGAAGACCTCAGAGGACAATGTCTACCTTGTAGAAGTTGTGAAGACGTCAGAGGACATTGTTTACCTTGTAGAAGTTGTGAGGAGCTCAGAGAATGACTACCCACATCCACTGGGATGTTTGTAAATGAATCATACAGGAAGTGAATTAAAAACTGAATACAAAAATGGCAAGAACAAAAAACTGGCAAAATTATGAAATGTGTAAACACCTCTGGTGTGCCATCTTCCTTGCAGGCTTGAAGCTTGAACGCCTCCAAACCAATAATGGCTATAACATGACCATCCCGACGTGAGTCACAGCCACAATGAGGAAACACAACTTCAGAGTAGCCCTCAAGATAGCGCACTGTTTTCAAGTACTGAAAAACATACAAAATAGATGTGCCCATTGCCATTAATTTAACTCACTTGTTTGTATTTACTGTTACCTTTTCTCTGTTAGTCACTGTTCTAAAACTCAGATATATTATTGAATGATCTTCATTCTTAAATGGATTATTTCCTAAACAATGAAGGTTTTTTAATCATTGTTCTAAAACAAGATTGTATCTGCAGTAATGAACCTTAAAAGTTTGGACTGCTGGAGAAAGAGAGAGTGAGACAACAGAGAGTGAGACAGACAGATAATGGAGAGAGAGAAATTGCACTAAAACAATGTTCCATATTCATCTTCAAGGTAAAATAGAAAACCCATTGTCTAGCAAACCCATTATAGCAAATTATATGTTTAAGACAGAAAACTACTGATTCTTCTGTAGCTGGATCTCTAGCTGTTGTTACTATAGGATCTCTCTCTTCTGCAAACTTGACATTCTTTGCAGCTGATGTTTTACTTAAGATCTTGGGGGAAAAACATCAGTTTGGATGGGGAGTTATCTACACTGGATCCACTCCACTCCCCCTTCTAACAATCAAGTTTTTCTGTAACTTCCACCACTATGGAGGATGCACTATTCCTACACCTCTTTCAGTCCACATTACTCCTACACCTCTTTCAGTCCACATTACTCCTACACCTCTTTCAGTCCACATTATTCCTACACCTCTTTCAGTCCACATTACTCCTACACCTCTTTCAGTCCACATTACTCCTACACCTCTTTTAGTCCACATTACTCTACACCTCTTTCAGTCCACATTATTCCTACAAAACTGCACTGTCACCAGTTTTTGTCAACTGTGATTTCTATGAAAGAATCACATTTGTCACAGTAATCACAGCCCAGTGAGTCTCTGATTACAAATGGTAAAAAAGAAAGAGAAAAAAAAAATCACAAAAAGAAAGAACAGCTTGACTGATCTTTTAGAAATGCTAACAGCAAGACAAAGGAGACTAGCAATTCCACTGTGAAAACAGAGTAAGGAAGGTTTCTGGAGCTGAGGGAAAAAAATGCAGAAAAAAAGAATAGAGTCATTCTTAGTATAACAAAAAAGAAAGTCACTATCTGTATAACTGACGGGTCACTTAAAAGATCTTTAGAGCAAAGACATAAAGCAACATAGCCAGCAAAAACAAAAGCCACCTTATTTATGTGTTCTACCCATCATCACTCATGTGTATCTAGCAAGTTTTCTTGTTTTTTCACTCTTGCTGTTCCACTGCATATTAAGTTATTATCCTTGCTGGAAACACTGTACGCAAGCCTTCCTCACCATATTTTACTCAAAGCTTGAAATGGCATTTTTTTATCTTCTTTTGAAGGTTTTACAGCTTATACTACAAAACAGAGGCTCATCTGAAGCAGAAAATATCTTCACATTTAAAAATAAACCTGCTACTTTGATTTTTCAATTTCCCTATGCTATAAAGTGCTGCAAAATAGAGCTGGAGAAAAATATGACAGCACTACATGAGTTTGTTCGCCAAATTTCTTTGGATTTCAGTTTTTTTCTTCTATGAGAACTTTATTCAATAACTGGAAAAACACTGGAAAATAGTTGGAAAACGGTTGGAAAAATGTGAGGCCCATATTGGGTAACAAGTGAAAATATTGAAGGTGGGAAAATACGGGAAAAAAAATTACTGACAGCGTACAAAGAAGTGAAAGAAACAGCAGACACAAGAAAGTGCCAAACTTCAAGCTCTTGTAGGATGACCTATGAACGCACCCGTCTTTTGCGGGGAAGACATTTATTCAGCCTGCTTGGACATAAGCAACATTTTCAACCATTCTCTGGAAGTTTTTTTTTCCTTCTCATGCATCTGTATCTTTCGTTCACATTTTGAAGATGCTTCCTATTTTCACACTTTTAAAACAGAAAATTTAACCGCTAAAGAACAACCTCTTTTATAACACAAAAAAAAAAAAAAAAGCATGTCTGAACATGCAAATCCTAGCGCATTCTACTGAAGATGATAACGACATCTTCTATTCGCCTACTTCTGTCACTGTTGCTACAAAGGACTGAATAAACCATGTCACTGTACTTTATGCTATTTCTTTCATTTCACTGCAAAAACTGATTTATCTACTTTCAGAATACCTTCAGAAGAAAAACAAAATAATCTTCCTTGACTTGACAATGAGATTAAATTGTGGATTCTACTATACTGACCTCCAGGACATCTTCAGCTTCTCTGAGTGCCTTCAGTTCATAAAGCTTGTCTCCCGTTTTGATAATGCCTTTGTTCACATCATCAACAGCCTATTTTAGAAAGTTTGCACTACAATTACAACAAAGGAAGTCTGACAGAAAATAACACAAAGCTTTTGTGCATAAATATATGAAAGCTGAATGCAAATACTGTTCAGCTGGAAAAAAAAAAATCTCAAAGTAAATCAAAGGAAAATTCACACTTTTTTTAGCTATCACTTCACTTCTAATTTTTTAATTTCCTTAAGCTACAAAGTGCTGCAAAATAGAGCTGGAGAAAAATATGACAGCAGTACATGAATTTGTTTTTCCAATTTATTTTGATTTCAGTTTTTCCTTCTATGAGAACTGTACTCTGTAATTTGATGTTATGACAGACATTTGCACACAAAAAGTTTTTTGAGAAAATATCTGCACACGACTTGAAAATTTTGCACATGTATCACAAATCCTTAGAGGGAATATTGCTTAACTGCGTGGTCTGTCCAACTTCATAAATCTGTTCATTTTTGCTGTCACAAAGCAGTTAAATCAGGTTATTATTCTTGTTAGAAACATTATATGCAACCCTTCCTCACATTTTACTCATTGCTTCATATGACAGTTGTTATTTTCTCTCCCCCCTCAATACCCATAGCATGATTTACATTTAACCAGTATGATATGCCATGCAGACCACAAAGAAAAGCAAAAATATCCCATTGGACCAAAACAGCAGATAAGCAAAAATCACTGCAACCTGAAATGTTTGGAAAATGTTTACAACCTGCCAAAACAGAAATTTCAAGGCAACAGGATTTGAGCTAAGCTTCATCTCCCTTGAGACAGTGAACAGCCATTTTTTGAGCAAGATGCAGGTAGGTGTGGCAGTAGTGTAGTTCTGAATATAGAGGTTGTGCGGAAGCTCCTGGGGCAACAATTTACGTTCTGGTAAGAGGGGAGAGATATGCACTGCATTTATTATAAAGTCATGATGGTGAATTTATAATGGGGATGAAAAATCAAAATATAACTTTTATAGATACATCAGTCTTCTTCTTCTTTCATATTTCATATAATGTAAACTTTTCTTCAGTACTGATGATGCCACAGTGACCTTAAAACACCAAGTCCAAACAGAAACTGATGAATTCCAAAAGGTGATTCAAACAGGAATCTCATGGTGAGCAAGTCAAGGCTTACCCTATTAGTCAAACTCAAGGAGTGTGACAGTCTGCTTCTAAGAGCACTATGATTAGGTGCGATGCTCAGATATGGTCACTGGCCCTAAATAAAAGCACTATCCTTCCGGCAATTCAATCTTTGGTCCTATATAAGTGCTTGGTCAAACAGAAAAATGTAAAGTTAGACAAACAATCACATTCAGTTTCAAACGAATAAATCCTTGTCAGGGAATGCTATGTAGCACCTGTTTATAGAGATTTTTATATTAAGGTATATTATCTTACTTATATCTTACATTTTTCCTGTGCTGTTAAACACCATATAGGGCTCACATGGTAGTTCATCAAGTTTTCCTGTTTTCTGCAAGTTTTTCAACCTCATCAAGGGATTTTATGCCTAATTTGACCTTTCTTGACAATGTCCTCTTTAGAGTTTCACATGGTCAATCTCTTTTCTTTGACCTGTTGTGTTCCACTTGATAGCTTGTTTTGGGATTCTCTGATTGTTTCTTCTCATCACGTGACCGATATGTCATTATCATCATCATCATGTGCCGTGCCGACTGGCGTTGGCTATTATGCTTCTCCAGAGTACCCGATCCTTCATGCAGGCCATCTGTTCAGTTGGTGATCTCCTCTCACACCATCCCGTCAGACTGTCCAGTATCATTTCTCTTGGTCTTCCTCTTGATCTTCTTCCTTCTATTTTTCCCGTTGTTATAATATTTTCAATGCCCCCTCTTCTCATTGCATGTCCTATGAATGTACATTGTCTCTCTCTTATCTTTCTGACAAGGTTTTTTGTCTCTCCAGCTCTTCTCATACATTCTTCATTAGTTATTTTTGCTGTCCAGGGGATTCGCAACATTTTTCTAATAAACCACATTTCTGCTGCTTCCAATGATTTTTGTGCAGACTTGCCTATTGTCCATGATTCACTTCCATATAACAAGACAGGTTCAATATAGCATTTTAGGACTCGTTTTCTAACATTCATTGATAAAGATGTGTTAGCTAATATGTTTCTCATTCTCTGAAATGCAGTCTTTGCCATCTCCTTTTTCTGATCACCAATGAGACAGGTTGTTGTTCACTCATCTGCCTTATCTCTGCTTTGTTCTTGAATTCATTCCACTTTATACCGAATATTTTCCTTAGGCATTAAGGTATATTAAGGACATTAACTCTTTCCGTGCCGGAGGAAGAAACACAGACGTGTTGTGGAGTGCCAGAGTAAAAACGCGGGTCTTGATATGTTAGGGGGTATAGTTATAAAATGGAATGGAAAACAGTATTTCCATGTATTTCCGTATACTTATTATGTTTCAAAGTATAGTTAAATGAATGAAAATTTCATAAATGCAGAGTTTTTTAGGAAAAAAGAAGTAATGTGATGTTTTTAGACACTGATTGTGGCCAGCTCACCATCGGCAAGGTCTAGATCTGCACTACTTACCACTACTTACCAACTGAGATATGTAGATCTACTTGTCGATCTCGTATTGTGATTCTGTGTTGCATTCTCACTGAATGAATGTCTAAAATAACCTCCTAACTACTTCTCCAGTGGTCTAAATATGTTTAGATCTACTTGGAATACATTCAAGAGCAGTGGGGTGGCCATAGGCTATGTCCATACCCCTATCTGCATCGTCAAAAATTGAAAAATTTCCATGCTTCGTGTCCTTGTTCTCGCTCGGCATCGCTCGTAACTAGGCACTCTTTCGCCATTTTGAAAAGTGTCACCGCAATCGCGGACGAAATATGTACAATCTAAATGTTACACCGGTTGTTTTATTGAAACAAACCAATGATCATTATAATGACCATTGGTACGCAACGGGTATACCGGAAGTGTTATTTTTATGACCAAAGGCACGGAAAGAGTTAAAATTCATCCTTCTAGTTAAACACTGAGCTAGTCAGATTCAGTTCATCTTGTAACTTCAGCAAAACAAAGTAATCAAATGTACCTCATCATTACATTTAAATCCAACAGTCCTTGCAATATTTGAAATTTGACAAAAATGATTCTAGAATCAATACAAAAATATCTGAGAGGAAAAAAAAATAAAAGCAGAAACTTTCCACATACACTGACGCTAATGTATCATCCTGCTTTTTTTTTTTGGCTCTCTTATTTTAATTCTGTTTCTTAAAAACAAAATAAACAAAAACTTACCAAAATTGTATTCTACAGTTTCAAACAAATAAAAATATTCTGCAGCATCCTCAAGATGGAGCTTGGATACAACAGCCTGAAAAAAAAAAACACAGAAAAGAAATTACGATTCATAATTCTGTACACAAATTTTGTTAAATTTGACCAAATTTGAACCATATGATATCTGTAAACCTTTTTTATGGGATTGCATCCCTACTTCATGTGACATGGCTTACATCGCATGACCATTCATTAGATCCTGAAGAAGTCTTAACTATACATATGCCACAGATGATTTCCAACTGAGCATTATGTAGTTTCTGAAGAAGCATTGACTTATGTATTGACTTATGGCAAAACTTATTTCCAATAAGTATTTTGTACTTTATGAAGACATCCGCTTGACTTTAGATACAAATCAGTCTATTTCCAATAAGTATTTTTGTACTTTTTGAAGACATCAGCTTGACTTTAGATATGAATCAGCCTATTTCCAATAAGTATTTTTGTACTTTATGAAGATATCAGCTTGACTTTAGATACAAATCAGTCTATTTCTAATAAGTATTTTTGTACTTTATGAAGACATCAGCTTGACTTTAGATACGAATCAGTCTATTTCCAATAAGTATTTTTGTACTTTTTGAAGACATCAGCTTGACTTTAGATATGAATCAGCCTATTTCCACTAAGTATTTTTGTACTTTATGAAGACATCAGCTTGACTTTAGATACGAATCAGCCTATTTCCAATAAGTATTTTGTAGATTACTAAAAAATCTTCATTCTGCCTGGTTCATCAGTCCCACCAACAGAGCAGATATCCCTGCTTCTCTCTCACTATTTTATAAAGTAGTACAGACAACTTCTGGGCACACTGTAAAAAAGTGTATGCTCCTTTCAAAATATTCATTTTAAGGAGCCCAATACTAATAATAAAATATCTTGTAGGAAGTCTACACATGGAAAATGTTACAAATAAACTTATAAAACTCTTCACACCAGTTAAAAAATTATGCTTCCAGTTCTTTCAGTGAGAAAATATCCTATGGTAAGGTAAAGTAAAATTCCTGTTTCCGTGCCATTAAGACATATTGGGGATACGGTGTTAGGCCCATATTTTCAAGACCATCAGCACATGAAAGTGTGATGTAGTCAGTACCACATCTGGCTGCTTTCACCTTTCCAGGCTTCTATGGTACCCATTTTTAGTTGCTGGGTGGACCTCGGGGCCTTTTTAAAACAAGATTTATTTAAACTTCCTATTTATTTTCTTGTTGAAACTAGTGAAGTATGACAAGAAAGACCAGCCCGTACCCTGGTCATTACAGCATATAAATTGCTGTAAAAACTAGTAAAACTAACAATTTAATGGATCTGCCTTATTTGTCTATAAGATGTACTTTTTTTCCCCTTAAAAAAATTGGTCTCAAAAACAATATGCATCTTACATCAAATTTCAGTTGAAAGTTCATCTCT
Organism: Achatina immaculata; assembly: GCA_009760885.1. Lineage (NCBI taxonomy): Eukaryota > Metazoa > Mollusca > Gastropoda > Stylommatophora > Achatinidae > Lissachatina > Lissachatina immaculata. Next base: position 46,336,993 of record CM019717.1, on the reverse strand, counting down.
TTGCTTGTCTGTATTATTCACAATCATCCTCATTTATGCATAGAAAAGCAACTAAAAAAGGAAAACAGCTAAAGAAATAACAGACAACAAATCAGACTCTTTTGAAAACAAATGCCTAAGGAAAATACTCTGTATAAAGTGGAACAAATTTAAGAACACCGTAGAGATAAGGCAGACCTGTCTCATGGGTGATCAGAACAAGAAGATGGACATATGTCGGTCATGTGATGAGAAGAAACAGTCAGATGATCTCAAAACAACCTATCAAGTGGAACACAACAGGCTGAAGAAAAGAGGTCGACCACTGAAACTCTAAAGAGGACATTGTTAAAGAGGTCAAAGTAGTAGGAATAAAATCCCTGATAAGGTTGAAAAGCTCACCAAAAACAGAAAAACTTGATGAACTATCATGCGAGTCCTATGTGACGTTCAACGGCATGGGAAGGATGTAAGAAATCACAATTATCGACTGCTTTTTGCACAGCAACTGTGAGTGAATTCACTTCCACAAGCTTCCTTGTTTACAAGTTGCCATAGTTTCTTCATGTATGGCTTTGTTGTTTTTTTTTTTCAATAAATGTATGATAAGATATACTAAAATTGTTTTTCTCTCAGTGTCCATAGAGAAAACGGTATGTCCAATGCACCCATGCATCTTATAGGCTGGCAAATACTGTATTCTGCATTTTTACTTCTATGAATCTATTCTGCTTGATAAAACAATATCTATTTTCAAAACTTTCATTCATTCATTTATTTGCATGTCCCTTGCGGAACTTTGCCTCCTGTAGGCCTCTCGGTTGTGAGCAAGATGGCCTGCTACTGATGCATCAAAACTTAGCAGTTCTAAATGAGTATATTCTCTCTGACCAATATTGTAATTATACAGTTAAATCACAACACACCTTACCTTATATACTTTATCAGTATTGTCTGATCTGCATATAGACACAACACACAAGCTTTTGTCTGGCAACAGAACTTTCAGCTCTACCCCATTGTTGCCATCAGTCTGTTACAGTAAGATACAAAATAAATTGTACTGCTCTCACCCTTTCTCAAAAAAAAAAAAAAACCTTTCACATCATCATTGCCAAGAATGTCATCAATTACATCTCACTGGTTTTAAATTTTCACTGTCTACGAGCTTAAGGTTTTATAGTACATATATAAGGTTTAACAGTACATGTGTTTTAAACATTGTGTCCAATAATTTCAAGAATGATACCATAAATCTACAGCATACCTCACTGAGGTCTCCAGCAACAAGAAACTCTTGCATTGTTTCACTCTCACCAATCACTCTGACAGCACAAACTGCAAGGAAAATAAGTGGCACATTACAACCAAAGACAAGACAATTAGCTCTTTCCTTAAGAGAAAACACTTATCATTTCTTCTTATTCAGCTCCTTCATTAGTAAATAAATTTTTCATAATAAATGAAGCATGGCACACTGATTTCTAGTACATACGCCTGTCACATCTGAAGGTCACTGGAAGACAGGAGGCACAAGCAAAATAGAGATTAGATCATGAAACAAAATCTTGGCTGCTGACACTGTTCTTGCCAGTTGTCTGATCAAATACAGACTCACAAAACATGTGAGATACTGTACTGCATAATGACACCTGACAATTACTATCAACTGACATTTACCAGCATCAATATCTTCTTCCACGATGAAAAGAGCCACTGACACTTACACTTACAATATGGAACATCAAATCAACAACTATCCTTCCTCTTGCCATGAGGTGTCATGGGGAGATGTAGCTGGCATTTTTGGACCATATGAATGGCCTCAGTAATGTTCATGCCATAATTCTTAACTCTTCCCGTGCGGGAGAAGAAACACGGACGTGTCGTTGGGTGCGGGAGTAAAAATGCGGGTCTTGTCTGTAAGGGGGTCTAGTTGTAAAATGGAATGGAAAACAGTAGTTCCATGTACTTCCATATACTTAATATGTTTCAAAGTATAGCTAAATGAATGAAAATTTCATAAATGCAGAGTTTTTTAGGAAAAAAGAAGTAATGTGATGTTTTTAGACACTGATTGTGGCCAGCTCACCATCGGCTAGGTCTAGATCCGCGCTACTTACCACTACTTACCATCTGAGATGTGTAGATCTACTTGTTGATCTCGTATTGTGACTCTTTATTGCATTCTCGCTGAATGAATGTCAGAAATAACCTCCTAACTACTCCTAACTACTTCTCCAGTCATCTAAATATGTCTAGATCTACTTAGAAAACATTCAAGAGCAGTGGGGTGGCCATAGGCTATGTCCATACCCCTATCTACATCGTCAAAAATTGAAAAATTTCCATGCTTCGTGTCCTTTTTCTCGCTCGGCATCGCTCGTAACTAGGCACGCATTCTCCATTTTGAAAGTGTCACCGGAATCGCGGACGAAATATGTACAATCTAAATGTTACACCGCTTGTTTTAATGAAACAAACAATTGTCGAATTTTTGACCATACGGTAGCTTGGGACCACCGGAAATGTCGAAAATTCGACCATACCCACGGAAAGAGTTAAGTGTTTCTATAACTCCATTCATTCATTCATTCATTCATTTGCATGTCCTTTGTGGAACTTTGCCTCCCTAACAGCACTCCTGTAGGCCTCTGAGCAAGATGGCCTGCTGCTGATGCATCCATTTGCAGATCATCAACGATGTCTTGCAGCCATCTTCGCCTTGGTTTTCCTCTCTTTCTTTTTCCCATTATGTACCTTTCCAAGACGGATATATATATAACTCCATATATCCATCTATTCCGGGGCCTTCCTTCCATTTAAGTCAGTCTGTTTTATCTCCTTTAAGTTTGTAGCAAGAGAAAATCCACTGCTGGCTTGCTAGGCCTGTTGCAGCTTTACCAGAGCCCCTTTATCCAGCTGCCATTTTCAGGGTGACCAGGTTGGCCTTCATGGATGCTGTAGCAGTCTCATGGGATAAACCCATACCATACTTCACCCAACCCAGCAACCCCCTACTTGGTTGTTGCCCACTCCCATGACAAGGATGTGGGGTTGGTCTTAGGGAGACTTAGGCCTAGCTAAAGATCTTCAAAACTTTATAAAGGCAATTTTGTTATAAAGACTGCTGATGCCTCAGAATACAACAAACATAATACTTTTGTTACAATGCATCTTGTAAATCTGATTCTAAAGATCAAATGTAAAAAACTATAAGTAATATAGGACTGTGAACAAAAACAAACCAATGATCTTCCAAATAATGAAGAATAAAAAAAAAATAGAAATGAAATAGCCACTCTCTAGTAAGAATTTCTGTATTAGGTTCTGCAGGAAACTGAGACTATCAAAGACATCATGAAGATCACAAACAAATATATCCCTGAAAAGATGTAATATGGACAGTGCAAATAAAGGGGCTTTTGCATTAAAAAAGTGTGTACACAGGCCTCCTTTGTTTCCAGCACATTAAACTAAAATTACTAAACTGAACTAAACGCAGAACATTAGTCACTGGAGAGCTATTGCAAAAGCACTTTTCTAAAATCAGCCATCTTGGAGGGTCCTAGAACAGCGCCTTATTTTCCAGGCTGGCTGCCTCTACCCAGCTGGAATTAACAATGTCTTCAGCTTTCTTTAACTTTTTTAGTTTTCCACTTTTTTTCTGTGATTTATACTCTACCTTCTTGTTTCTTTATCCTAGCTTCTCTTCTTTTCTGGCGGCCTATAGGTGTTTTTGCCCCTCCAGATCTTGTCCTATTCACCAGTTTCATATTATCTCCCTGCTTCCCTGCCTCTCCCCACAACCCCCCCCCCGACACCTGTTTCTCTAGTGGGTTACAGGTGTCTATTGCCCTTCCCCTCCCCCCCCACCTGTTTTTCTCCGCCTCTTCTTTCTGACTGGCTTCATCTGCTTTCCTCTGTGGTTCCTATGCCTCATCTGGTCTGAGCGACATGCATTCTTGTGTTTCCTACTCTCTGGAGGATGCCGCACCGATAAGTTTTTTGTTTAGTTATATGTTTTGTCTTGTTTTGTGTATGTAATCCTCGAAAAAAGCTCACGCCAAAATATTGGATGTGTATGTTTCTCATTTAATACATTCTCATCTTACTCTCATATTTTCTATTTGTTTTTTTCTCACTCACTCATTCCTTCTGCCACCTTGTAAAACCGCACCATACACCTCTATCCACCTTTACTGAAATCCACCGAACTGACTTGGTCATGTTAATTAAGCATCTAACTAATCTTTTCAACTTAAAACGGCAATTAAATGTGGGTCCTTGCCTTTCTCTAGATACTGCTCCAAACCCCGCCTCCTCTGGTCCAGCTGTTGCTCTGATAATGTGAAGAGTTTCTTGCCTGGCATGCGTGGGAAACTGAAATCAGGAAACTCTCTTTTCAAGTTCCTATGCAATGCATCAAACTCTCTGTACCTTCTGGAACACAAATGCCGACCAGCCATGTAGATATTAAACACCTGAAATATAAACAATTATCCTCTATTACCTGTATTTACAAAAAGAAAAACACTGCATTTAACTCTGATTTCAGAAATATGCATTTCATCTACATTATTTCATTGTAGCAACCCATACAGCTCCAAACTACACAAATGAAGCACTGACATATTATAAAATTCACCTGAATTAACATAAACAACATGGATCAATCAACAAAAATAATCATTTTGAATTTTTTTTTTTTCACTACTTAGTAGCTTCAGCTCTATAGACTCATCATCATCATGTGCTGTCCTTAATATATTATTAATTTTATGATATGACCAAAGTATTTTGTTTTCTTTATTGTCATTTCTTTGAGAAGTTTACATTTGTGCTTATACTTGCACATTGTTCTCTTTTCTGCTGACTTGGTCCAGTCATTTTTACTGTTGTGTGTTGTTATGGATGGATGCTTAACACACTGCAGTACCTCAGAGTTCAATTTCATTAAAGAATAGTAGCTGGATGCCCTGAGTATAATGAAGCCACTCTCCAGGACCAGCAACACAGCTAGGCCCTTTTTTATAGCTGTAGCTGTAGGTAGCAATAATAACTTCAGATGAGAAATGCAGAACAGAATAGGCCAAGCAAAGACTGCATTTCAGAGAATGAGAAACATATTATGCAACACATCCTTATCAATGAATGTTAGAAAACAAGTCCTAAAATGCTGTATTGAACCTATCTTGTTATAAGGAAGTGAATCATGGACAATAGGCAGGTCTGCACAAAAATCACTGGAAGCAGCAGAAATGTGGTTTATTACAAGAATGTTGTGAATCCCCTGGACAGCAAAAATAACTAATGAAGAATGTATGAGAAGAGCTGGAGAGACAAAAAATCTTGTCAAAAAAATAAGAGAGAGACAATGTACTTTCATAGGACATGCAATGAGAAGAGGGGACATTGAAAATATTATAGCAACAGGAAAAACAGAGGAAGAAGATCAAAAGGAAAACCAAGAGAAATGATACTGGACAGTCTGATGGGATGGTGTGAGAGGAGATCACCAACTGAGCTGATGGCCTGCATGAAGGATTGTGTACTCTGGAGAAGCATAATAGCCAACGCCAGTCAGCACAACACCTGATGATGATGATGATGACAGCTATAGCTGCTGGAATTCTAAATATTGTTAAGTCTGCAGTATGTGCTGTAGGCAGCCTACCACAGTTACAATAGGTTTTATATAGGAAAAGTATCAATAAGGCATTATCTTCAGTCAACAAATACATGTGCACATATACATACACACATTATCCATATATATGACTAAGTACATAATCATATATCACAACATAAAACTAAAACAATTCATTAATATTATTTTGTTATTAAATGTTTAAAGTTACCTTTCTACATATTCAAATGCATATATATTCACTAACTTTATCTATGCTGAAAAGTGTTAAGAGCATTTGATCTGGGACATGCAAACCACAGAAAAACAAGCCATAGACCTTTGTGGACATAGTTGTACACACATACACAGAGTTTTCACTTATCATGTACACTGTGTAACCACTTACAACGAATCTGTCACCCATCTGTTCTAGATAATTACAGTCAGGTATGGAAACAGGGAGAGACCTTCGCTCTGAGTAGTCAATATAAGGACCTGAAGAATCATCACTAGGTTCCAGTTTTTCTGCAACCTGCTCCGGTACTGAAATAACTGGTACAGAAATGTAGATTTAACAGGATCAACCATTAATTACTGATTCTCTAGAACCTTACTTCATAACACCTGGCAAAATGTGTTCATCTGACAATAAGTGATAACAAAATACATATAAATAAGACACAAGCAGTGTGGTATGAGAAGCAAGCTACAAGAGTGCTGTACAATTCCCTGTTAAATCTGAATAACAAACATTAATTTTACAGATCTAGCCACTTGTGGATTCCTTCGCCACTACCCTATACCACTGCCTGATGTCTGCCTGCTTTTATCATCCATATCACACCTTCACATAATGAGTTGCATTTGCCTGGTTTTTTTTTTTTTTTGCAGTGAAGGAGTATAGTTAACATGCCACTGAAGACTCAACAGCTAAACAGATATTTTACAGTTTTATTGGATGCAGAAGCTGTATAAACCATTTTATTGGGTGCAGAAGCTGTATAAACCATTTTATTGTGTGTAGAAGCTGTATAACCCATTTTATTGGGTGTAGAAGCAGTATAAACCATGATTACTAAGCATCTATCATAAAACATGGTACAAAGAATGACAATCCCCCAAACCCAGGATGAATGGCTCAGCATATGAACCAACTGCTTTGTCCCACGGCATTAACAAGAACAAATGCAAGACCACACTGACTCTCAAGTGCAGCCATTTTTTTAGGGTAGGACTGACTGAATAAATAGTGATGCAGTCTTTCAGTCAGTCTTGGAATGAAGTCATGGAATCAACTCCCAGCCACTGCACTCAAGTCCACCTAGCTTGGCAAACAGGTACTCAGTACAGTGTACTGAAGAGAAATTGCCTCCAAAAATGGAGAAAGGCTGCCTATACAGCAATGCAACCTTCATTATACTGCACATATGGCTGTGAGTGGATGAAGCACAGAATATCAATCTCATAAATATGACATTTCATCTAAGCCACTGTGGATAAACAGAAAAATAAAAAAAGAAATTTTATTCACCACATCACACGCAAAGCATCCAGCTATACCTGTCAATGTAAGAGAATCTCCACCAGAGCGAATGTAATCCACCACTTGTTTGTGTGTTGCTCCCTCCACATTCATGCCATTCCTACAAACATAAAATATTTACTCTTACAAACATAAAATGTTCATTCTTAACATTAAACCTCTCTGACGTGGAGAGTTCTGAATATCTTAGATCATTACTAACTACTTCTTTGTGCGCGTTGTCTGTCTATATCTGCAGTCCTGTCTCTGGGATACATTTCATTGTTTTTTTGTAATGGAACCGAAGAGCTTATCTTCTTTGGTGGTTTCACTGGGCCAGTAATTACTTCTCAGTGTCTCATAGTTGGTGCAGTTTTGGAGGATATGTTCCACAGTTTGGAACACATGTTTGGAACACAAGTTTTGGGCACATGTACATAGATTAGTAGTACCAACCTTAAACTTTGTATACATATGACTTCGGAGTCAGCTGTGTCCTGTTCGGAGACGGAAAATGACGACTTGTTCCTTTCTGTTTAGCATGTGATAGTCATCATGTGGTGGTGTTTGTGGCTTCCTGCATGTTTTTATCATGCTTTTCTTCTGATTATAGGTGACTGGTATGTCTGGTTGCTCCATTTCAGTTCCCTCTGTGGCCAGACGGTCAGCTATCTCATTGCCTGGTATCCCACAGTGGGAGGAAATCCACTGCAAAGTGACTCAGTGTTGTAAGCCAATTTCTGACAAGGCATCCTTAAGGTCTGGTAGTTTGTTGCACGAAGAGCTTCCAGTACTGATCTTGTCTCTGTGAGAATTACTATGGAGCACATATCAATTCTGGAGTCTGATAGTTTTTCAACTGCAACAATAATTGCCCTAACTTCTGCATCATAGCTGTTGCAGTGTTTTCCAGTGGGTATGGAAATCTTGTCAGTGGTTTTGTTTGGATAGTCAATATGTGCTCTTGCCCTCCATTCTTTATGGCATTGTGTACAGATCCGTCTGTATACACACATTTCTAGGTATCACATGGATATTTGTCATCTAGCAAACTAAGTGTGGCTGTTGATCTTACAAGACTGCTTTGCATCTCACCATTCTGCACACCTTTCACTTCAGTCTGAATAGTTATTTGTGTATGATCTGCTTCTTTCCATGCTGTATGCTCTGGAATAGATGATAATGGAGTGACTACAGTTGGAAAGTCAGGTATCAGCTTACGTATAATTTTTTATACATAGGAAACTACGAGGCTTTGGTACAGTAAAGTAAGAGAACAAATTTTGTATGATTAGACCTCGAAAAAATCGTAGACAAAGCACTTTAGTGAGACGTGAGAGAAAGAAAAATCACAAGAGAATTACCTGGGATTCGAACACGGACTCCGGTAGGACGAGCAGCCGTCTAGCCACGAGAGAACAGCTTACTATCGACTTAGCCAACTAGCATCCCAAAAAAGGTGTTTTGTTGACATAGTCTTTAGTAACCGCTCAGCAAACATAAGGGATCGTGACACCCGGAAAGAAACGAGGTCGTGACACAGAAATTCCGTAGCTTAGATTCATTCTCTCTAGCAGGTACCAACTAGACAAACATACACACGGTCTCCTGCCATGTCTGGTGCAAACTTGGACAACAATAACAAACGAACGAATACTTATTACATGAAGTTAGTTTCGAATATAGTGAACAATTTTTTATAATTTTTTATAAATAGGAAACTACGAGGCTTTGGTACAGTAAAGTAAGAGAACAAATTTTGTATGATTAGACCTCGAAAAAATCGTAGACAAAGCACTTTAGTAAGACGTGAGAGAAAGAAAAATCACAAGAGAATTACCTGGGATTCGAACACGGACTCGTGGGCTGGTTGTCCATCCTTAAGGATATTTCATTTACAAAGATCTTACCTGCTTTCTATTTAGATGAGAGAGTGAACAGAGTGGTACGTGATTTCTCTGTGTTGATACTTACACACCATTTGTTTGTCCAAGATGTCAAGATGTCTGCTGCTCTTTGGAGTCTCTGTGTAGCAACTGTCACATATTCATCTGTACACCACATGACCAGATCATCTGCTTACAGTGCCGCTTTGATTCCATAGGGAAGTTCCTTGACCAGGTCATTAATGAATACCAGGAATAGTGTTAGTGAAAGGACTCCTCCTTGTGGTACACCGTGTCGCAACAGTACTTTCTGGCTTTTGTTCCATCCATTACTACTCTAGCTCTTCTACTGTGTAAACAGGACTTTATCCAGTTGTACAGTCTTCCATTCACATTGCAGTTTCTTAGTTTCCACAGCAGACCTTTTTTTCCATACTTTATCAAAGGTTTTCTTCAGGTCTATCCACACTGCTAGTACAAGGTTTTTCTCTTGGAATGCATCCTCAATCTCTTCAGAGAGATAGGTCACTTGATCTTCTGTACTGTAGGACTGCCTAAATCCTGCTTGTTGTGGAACGAGAAGGTTTTCACTTTCTATTTTCTGCTTGCTTTCGAGCTGTTTCCACATCATCATGGAATTTTCCCAGTTCACTAGACCAGTATGTTTTATAGTCCATATGAGCTCCTCTTGGAATGGTTTCACAGGCTGCCTGAAGGATACAAGCACTGAATTCCTTCACTGTGCTGTTAATATCCTTATTTTCTATGGGTAACTGTCCCACCAGGATACCTGTAGGATATCTGTACATTGTGCAGTTTGCTTTTTTATAGTTCCATCTGGGGAGAAGGCTACTAGTGTTAAGGAGTTCATTTTCTATTGTCAGGAAGACTGGTCGATGGTCAATACCTCCAAATTGTTTTCCAACTTCACATGTAATGTTCCACTTCAGGTCTGGAGAGTGGAATGCCAGATCTGGTGTTGAGGTTGTATGCCAAGCCCTTGAGTAAAATGTTGGGGATGCATTGGCTGGTTGATCAGGAGAAGTCCATTATCATCCTGCCAGCTCTCAGCTTCCTCTCCTCTCTTGTCTGTGTGGTCGTAGCCCCAGATATGGGAATGGCTGTTAAAATCTCCACAGACCATCAGTCTCTCTTTATGTGGGATTGTTTCCAGAGCAAGTGGGAGGTCATCAGGACAGTAACAGTTAAAGAGGTGGAAATCTGTATTACTGGTTTTTAGATGGAGCACCTGGTATTCGGCTCCTTCCATGTACACTCTCACCTGACATGCACTGATGTTAATCTTTAACAAGTGTGAGTACTCCTCCTTTTCTTCTGTCCTGTCAGTCTGATCTAAAACACTGATTTTAAAGGCGGCATCTTTGGTTTGGTGCATCTCCTGTATGCAGCATTTGTTCTCTTACTTTACTGTACCAAAGCCTCGTAGTTTCCTATTTATAAAAAATTATAAAAAATTGTTCACTATATTCGAAACTAACTTCATGTAATAAGTATTCGTTCGTTTGTTATTGTTGTCCAAGTTTGCACCAGACATGGCAGGAGACCGTGTGTATGTTTGTCTAGTTGGTACCTGCTAGAGAGAATGAATCTAAGCTACGGAATTTCTGTGTCACGACCTCGTTTCTTTCCGGGTGTCACGATCCCTTATGTTTGCTGAGCGGTTACTAAAGACTATGTCAACAAAACACCTTTTTTGGGGTGCTAGTTGGCTAAGTCGATAGTAAGCTGTTCTCTCGTGGCTAGACGGCTGCTCGTCCTACCGGAGTCCGTGTTCGAATCCCAGGTAATTCTCTTGTGATTTTTCTTTCTCTCACGTCTCACTAAAGTGCTTTGTCTACGATTTTTTCGAGGTCTAATCATACAAAATTTGTTCTCTTACTTTACTGTACCAAAGCCTCATAGTTTCCTATTTATAAAAAATTATAAAAAATTGTTCACTATATTCGAAACTAACTTCATGTAATAAGTATTCGTTCGTTTGTTATTGTTGTCCAAATTTGCACCAGACACGGCAGGAGACCGTGTGTATGTTTGTCTAGTTGGTACCTGCTAGAGAGAATGAATCTAAGCTACGGAATTTCTGTGTCACGAACTCGTTTCTTTCCAGGTGTCACGATCCCTTATGTTTGCTGAGCGGTTACTAAAGACTATGTCAACAAAACACCTTTTTTGGGGTGCTAGTTGGCTAAGTCGATAGTAAGCTGTTCTCTCGTGGCTAGACGGCTGCTCGTCCTACCGGAGTCCGTGTTCGAATCCCAGGTAATTCTCTTGTGATTTTTCTTTCTCTCACGTCTCACTAAAGTGCTTTGTCTACGATTTTTTCGAGGTCTAATCATACAAAATTTGTTCAGCTTACGTATATGCTTGGCCTAATGAATGAAGTTGCTTCTTTTAAGCCGTCTTAGTGCCAGGTTATTGAACCTCTCCTTCAGGGGATGGCTTACAGAGCTAAGGAATTTCTTTCCCAAGGTCATGACCTTTGTGTCTCTACGTTCCTTTAGCGCTTGAACACCAACTATTTTCTGCATTTCTACTACTGGTGTGGACCTCATGGCACCTATGATAATCCATAGTGACTGATTTTGTACCTTGTCTAGATTATGCAGCATAGTGTTTGATGCTGTGAACCAAGATGTTGAGCCATATTCTAAATGTGGTAGAATACTTTGCTGATATACACTCTTGAGGATTCTTTCACTAGCTCCCCATGTGGTTCCACTCAATTTTCTTAATATGGCTAGTTTTCTTCTGGCTTTTGCTTCTGCACTGTTGATGTCAGTTTTGAGTCAAGAGTCACTCCTAAGTAAGTGGGCTGGTTGTCCATCCTTAAGGATATTTCATTTACAAAGATCTTACCTGCTTTCTATTTAGATGAGAGAGTGAACAGAGTGGTACGTGATTTCTCTGTGTTGATACTTACACACCATTTGTTTGTCCAAGATGTCAAGATGTCTGCTGCTCTTTGGAGTCTCTGTGTAGCAACTGTCACATATTCATCTGTACACCACATGACCAGATCATCTGCTTACAGTGCCGCTTTGATTCCATAGGGAAGTTCCTTGACCAGGTCATTAATGAATACCAGGAATAGTGTTAGTGAAAGGACTCCTCCTTGTGGTACACCGTGTCGCAACAGTACTTTCTGGCTTTTGTTCCATCCATTACTACTCTAGCTCTTCTATTGTGTAAACAGGACTTTATCCAGTTGTACAGTCTTCCATTCACATTGCAGTTTCTTAGTTTCCACAGCAGACCTTTTTTCCATACTTTACCAAAGGCTTTCTTCAGGTCTATCCACGCTGCTAGTACAAGGTTTTTCTCTTGGAATGCATCCTCAATCTCTTGAGAGAGATAGGTCACTTGATCTTCTGTACTGTAGGACTGCCTAAATCCTGCTTGTTGTGGAACGAGAAGGTTTTCACTTTCTATTTTCTGCTTGCTTTCGAGCTGTTTCCACATCATCATGGAATTTTCCCAGTTCACTAGACCAGTATGTTTTATAGTCCATATGAGCTCCTCTGGGAATGGTTTCACAGGCTGCCTGAAGGATACAAGCACTGAATTCCTTCACTGTGCTGTTAATATCCTTATTTTCTATGGGTAACTGTCCCACCAGGATACCTGTAGGATATCTGTACATTGTGCAGTTTGCTTTTTTATAGTTCCATCTGGGGAGAAGGCTACTAGTGTTAAGGAGTTCATTTTCTATTGTCAGGAAGACTGGTCGATGGTCAATACCTCCAAATTGTTTTCCAACTTCACATGTAATGTTCCACTTCAGGTCTGGAGAGCGGAATGCCAGATCTGGTGTTGAGGTTGTATGCCAAGCCCTTGAGTAAAATGTTGGGGATGCATTGGCTGGTTGATCAGGAGAAGTCCATTATCATCCTGCCAGCTCTCAGCTTCCTCTCCTCTCTTGTCTGTGTGGTCGTAGCCCCAGATATGGGAATGGCTGTTAAAATCTCCACAGACCATCAGTCTCTCTTTATGTGGGATTGTTTCCAGAGCAAGTGGGAGGTCATCAGGACAGTAACAGTTAAAGAGGTGGAAATCTGTATTACTGGTTTTTAGATGGAGCACCTGGTATTCGGCTCCTTCCATGTACACTCTCACCTGACATGCACTGATGTTAATCTTTAACAAGTGTGAGTACTCCTCCTTTTCTTCTGTCCTGTCAGTCTGATCTAAAACACTGGTAGCCTCTGATTTTAAAGGCGGCATCTTTGGTTTGGTGCATCTCCTGTATGCAGTATATACTTACCTGCTCTGCAAAGAGTATGCTCTCTAGTTCCACCTTTTTTACTATAGCCATCTCTAACACTGCTCACACTCTCAGCATTCCACTGCATTATTTTAAGTTCTTGCTTTTTTTGGCAGTTTTCTGCTGTTGTATTTTGTTGCCAGTAGCTCTACTTTCATGTCTCCAGGCTCCACAAGACGAACTGAGAGGACCTCCAGTAGCATTGGGTGGACCCTTTCCAGGCAGGGGGTCTGGCACTGCACCTGCCTGGTTAGTCTTCACAGGGCGAGCACCATGTTTAAAAACTGCAGATAGAGACATTTCATTATCGATAATGCGTGGTACCCTGATTTTTGCGATGCACCTTTTGGCTGGGTACCTCTGACCTCAGCACCTTTCCTTGCTAGGGCAGACTGTGGTCTTGCTCAGACTGCCATGAAGACAGTGGTATAGGCTGGCCTGGCCAAAACTTTGTTTTCCAGCCTCTGGTGACTGTACTTAAGCCCCTTCTCTATGTCAGATGGCTTTGAGACAGTTCCACAGAGACACTCCGACTTTGGGATGAGGAATCTGATGAGTGCTTCAACGATATCCATTCCTCGCCACCTATAGTTTGCTGGCTCTCTTTTGTTTACATCATTCTGATAGCCATTGTTGTAAAGACCTATAGGCTTGTCACGTCCTGGATTCACTGGTTTCATGCCAGATTTTCCTCAACCCTGCCAGTGATCTCCATGTCCCCATCCATCCATCAACCTGACATTACATTTTACAAAAATAACAATTACAATTAGTGTTGATTTCTACAGGTTTCTGGGCTACAGAAGTAGGTCAGAGTTTTTAAGCAAACAGATTTATGTTCCCTGTTTCACAAAGACTATGTTAAGATAAGTGTGTTCTTAACACAGTTGTTCCCAGGGAAGTTACTAACTAATAATGGAGATACAATGAGGGATATTAAAAGGACATCTATTGTTCTTCAAAAAATAAAACAACTAAAGAAGCTGTGGAGAGGAACAGACAGAACTACAAAAATAAGATTTTTAAGGACATGCATCTTTCCCATCGCAACATATGCCTGTGAGACCTGGACACTTAACAAAACAGCTGAGAAACACATGAACGCCTTTGAACTACAGAAGAGTCCTCCAAATATCATGGACACAAAAAAGAACAAATACATCCATACTACAAGAACTTAATAATGAAGAAGGCTGGCTAGTAAAGAGGATTAAACAGAGAAAACTTCAATATTTTGGACACATTAAACGTCATAATAATCTAGAGAAGACTGTCTTGGAAGGGTACATAATGGGGAAAAGAAAGAGAGGAAGACCAGGGTGAAGATGGCTGCAAGACATCGTTGATGATTTGCGAATGGATGCATCAGCAGCAGGGCATCTTGCTTACAACCAAGAGGCTTACGGAAGAGCTGTTAGGGTGGTAAAGTTCTGCAAGGGACATGCAAATGACTGACTGACTGACTCTGTACCTTTAGATGCTTCTGCTTGTTCTTTGCCTCTTTTTTTTCCCACTCTTGCTAAGGTAAGCCCTCTATTACACAACATCCTCTCTGTTAGTTTTCTTCATGTCTCCTCTGGTGTCGGGCTGGGGACTTCCAGTGGTTGGCTTTCATTCTCAACCTTCATGAGTTAAGTTTCCTGAAATGCGTCTCCCCTTCCACATGTATTTGTTTTTACCCCCTGCTTCCGTTTCTGTAGCAGTCTAATGTTTTGTTTTTGCCAGACAGTTTTGCTGGTTCTGTGCTGAATCCTCCCTAATCACCTTGTGATCAATTTACCCTCATGCTGCTGTCAAAATTTCTCGTAGGAACTTCCCAACTTGTATTTTTCTTTCACATGAAAGTCATCAATTAAAAGATGAAATTTTTCTATATTATTTGAATCTTATTTCTCATAACAATATTGGAGAAAGACCACCACATGCATTGCAGTCATGCACATAAATGCTGCACAATTCAACAAGGATGCAAAGACCAAAACTGACAACAGAAATAAGAACCACAAAGAGAGTGGGCCTTGACCACATAACTGTTCTTATAGTGGTGAATTATTTAGAGCAAATCAACTATATCTGATACTCCTTCAATGAGCAGAATGCTGGAGAACAACTGAAAAGGAAACATGCAAATTATCCTCATTTTGCACAACCTGCTTCAGAAAGAGTTTGAATATTTGCTGAACACAAACAATAAATAACAGACACCTAACTGCCCAATGTGAACTAGAAGATCTGCATGTCATAGCAGCAAAAAAATGCTAGAAATGAACTGGTCATGTGGTCTCAGCAACATTGCTAAAACAGCCATGTGATGGACACCTGATGGAAAAAAAAGAGGCCAACCAAAAACTACAACTGGTGGAAAACTGTAGAAGAAGAAATGAGTAGCATGCAGCACAGCTTGTGCGCAATACAAAGGCCGTCCACAGACCATGAAAGGTGGAAAGAATATGTTGCTGCCCCTGCAAGACACCACAGGGCATACTGGGCATTTATTACTTAGCCAATCAGTAGCCAAGGACAAGGACAGTTGGAACTATATCTGAAATCTTATATCTTATATATCTTATATCCTTCCCGTGCCGTTAGACGTCACATAGGGCTCGCAAAGTAGTTCGCCAATTTTTCCTGTCTTCGGCGAGTCTTTCAACCTCATCAAAGGATTTTATGCCTGTTAACTTGGCCTCTCTTAATAATGTTCTCTTCAGAGTTTCACGCGGTCTGCCCCTTTTTCTTCGGCCTGTTGTGTTCCACTTGATAGCTTGTTTTGGGATTCTCTGCTCATTTGCTCATATCTGAAATGCTCAGCAAAAAATAAAACCAAAAAAAAATCTCAGTAACTCCAGAAACAGGCAACATCTACTGTTTCAAAGTAATTTTCAATAAACAAATAAAACCAATTCTAACTGCATCAAGGATGACTAAGTAGTGAAGTGGTTAATGAAACAGTCACTCACTGCAAAGGACAGTGAGTACAAATCCATCCAGGTAACCCAGGTGCAAAGAAGGGTATTTGTCCGGCTCTCTTTAAAGCTGGGGAAGTAAAAGTGGTCACGTCACCCTCTAGTGTGCTGACTGGTCAAGGAAAATATGGGGACTGGCATCATATTATGGTGTCTTAATGACATAACAGGACTGCCTTTAGTCACACCACTAATGTGGAGAAATGTTTGCACCATAAAAATACCAATCTTCACTGAAATGAACAAGTATAAGCACCACTGACGAACTGATCGAATAAAGGCGCCGGGGAAGCATGAATATTTTGTCCATTTTTCTTGAAGACAAATAAAGCACCTTTTTATGGTGGACAAATAAAACAACTTTTTATGGTGGCTTATAAATGTATGCAAAGTATAAACTGTTAAAGAAAGTGGGGGTGAAGACGCTATCTGATTAGGCAATCAGTGACTCACAGTTGACATGCTAGCATATGATAAGATATCCTGTCCCACCTCTCCGCTGGTACCCCCAGTAACAGGCCCTGCCTGGCTAAGGGGCAGGGATCGCCACAGTCCCCATGGTGGTGGGCAGGGATCGCCACAGTCCCCATGGTGGTGGAGTCTGTTGTGCCTCAACACCTTCACAGCATCGGCTGCAAATAACGCCAGTTCGTAGTCACAGACTGAAGAAGTTTTGTACCATAGAAGACAGCAATGTGCACTAATCTAACTTGTATATGAAAAATAGTTCTGTAAAGACACATGAATAAGACCACGAGCTTACACTTCAAGGATTCTATCTCCTTTGCGAATACCAGCTTTTTGTGCAGCGCCTCCATCCAGTACAGCACTAACATGCTGAAGGGGCGCATAAAGCACGCCATTTATAGATCTCAGCACGCCTCCTTCGCTGATTTGTCCTCTAACGTTAAAACCAAAGCCTGTTGTTGTTTTAGTGATAGTCACAATCCTTGGACCATTATGTTCCACTCCATTTGCAGGAGGAGACGGGACGCCTTCTTCGTCGCTGTCGGCCATATTTAATCACGTGACTTTGTTTTCGACACAATCTCATTCCAGTGTTGCAACTTTTCCATGCCTTAGTCTTTAGCATCAGTAGCTATTTACATTTAAAACATTCACAAACATCTACACAGCCGCAACATTAACATCAATGCGCCAGAATAACGCTTCAATTTACAAGTCATATATTCGTCGTTTTGTGAAAATAATGGTCGTTTTCTGAAAATAATAAGAATCATTTATATGGTAGACAAGTGTAACCAACTCTAAAATGCTGCTATATCAAAACTTCCATCCATCACAGCAAAGACTATGACATCTATTTTTTAAAAACTATGATGGTAACAGCATGTTGGCAACTAGATGATACGGATGGCAACTCAGTCAATAATTTGCATGTCCCTTGCGGAACTTCGCCTCCCGAACAGTATGCCTCTCGATTGTAAGCAAGATGTCCTGCTGCTGATGCATCCATTTGCAGAATGGCAACTAGTTCGAACAAATAATATAAGAGAAGCGTTTAAAAATTAGAAGGCCAGGAGCTGGACTATAGCTGACAGTTCAGTGGGTTCAAATCATTCTAAAAACGACACAAGAGATGAAGCGTAGAGAGTTGAGTTGAAGTGACTTTTAATCAGTCGACTGCTATAATAGTAAGATATTTAAAACAACTGATACTTCTATGTCGTTGTTTCCATGTGGTAATAGCAATATTTTGACGTAAATGACAGAGAACAGATGTTAGGGCTGATAAAGTGTGTTCTGTATTGCTGCTGGTATTCTTATATCTTATATCCTTCCCGTGCCGTTAAACGTCACATAGGGCTCGCAAAGTAGTTCGCCAATTTTTCCTGTCTTCAGCGAGTCTTTCAACCTCATCAAAGGAATTTATGCTTGTTAATTTGGCTTCTCTTAACAATGTCCTCTTCAGAGTTTCACGTGGTCTGCCTCTTTTTCTTTAGCCTGTTGTGTTCCACTTGATATCTTGTTTTGGGATTCTCTGATCATTTCTTCTCATCAAGTGACCAACATATGTCCATCTCCTTTTCCTGATCACCCATGAGACTGGTTGTTGTTCAGTCATCTGTCTTATCTCTGCATTGTTCTTGAATTCGTTCCACTTGATGCCGAGTATTTTCCTTATGCATTTGTTTTCAAAAGAGTCTAATTTCTTTTCTATTTCTTTAGTTGTTTTCCAGCTTTCACATACATAAATGAGGGTGGATATTACATTTGAATTGAGTAGTCTTAACTTGGTTTTTGTGCTTATTACTTTTGAATTCCATATGCTCTCAAGATTCTTGAAGATTGATGCTGCTTTTGCAATTCTGATCCTAACTTCCTTTCTAGTGTCACCATCCTGGTCTATGTAGCTGCCAATATATGCAAATTGATTGACTTCTTCAATATCCGTCCCTTCTATGTGTATTTTTCCATTTTGATTAAGGGGAATTTTCATTATTTTTGTTTTGTCCTTGTTAATTTCAAGTCCTGTTTTGCTAGCCAGCAAAAACAGGCTATATACATCCTTGTTTCACACCTGTTTCAATCTGGAACCATTCACTCATCCCTTCTTCTGTGTTGACTGCACAAACATATCCATTGTATAAGTCCTTAATGGTGTTGACAATTTTACTGCTGTTATTGAAAGCTTATAAATACAAATAAACAAACAAAATCTGGACGTCATAAGCTTAGTCTGAATATTAATATCATTCGTATTTTTGTTTTCTTTTTAATAACGCGTATTTTCTCCTGTACTATCTGAGAAATTATAAAGAGACGTGGGCGGAACATCAGCGTTCCGACACACTGGACAGACGAGCACGACCCAGTTAGAAGACAGACAACGCTTAAGAAAAAGCAATACACATGACCACATCTGTATGATACGAAGCTGTAATGCCTTTCTTGTGACGAGATTAGGTGCCAAACTTATTTTGTCTGGTCGGGTTGGCTGACAATTTTATGGTGCACGGAAATAGTACGATCAAGCGGTAAGTGGAGCTCCAGCTTGTTTCATCCTTATAATTTCAGTGGTCAGGTTACGTATTTCTGTCTTCCCTCTTGTAACACCCATTAGAAATAGCTCTCTCTCCCTCTCTCTCTCTCTCTCTCTCTCTCTCTATATATATATATATATATATATATATATATATATATCTGGTCCACGCCACGCAGGCGTTGGCCGTCACTGTTTCCACAACCGTTGCTCTTTCTATAAGATGTTATTTTGGACCGTTCTCCGTGCTTTCAGTCCGTCAAGCATCTTGTATCTTCTCCTTTGCCTCCTTTTCCCGTCAGTTTTCCTGTTGTTACTTGGTGTTCCAGTTTGCCTCTTCTTAAAACCATGTTCTACAAATCTGGACTGTTGTGTGTCTGAATTTGTCCATAATTTCTCTCTGTTGCCCAGTCTCCGCTAGAATCTCTGCATTTGTTTTCTTGGCATGGTATTATTATTCCCATGGTATTATAATCATTTTTCTTAGGAACAACATTTCCGCTGCTTCCAATAGATTTTGAGTGTTCTTTGTTACCGCCCATGTTTTGCAACAACACGGGCTCGATGCAATATTGAATAATTCTCTTTCTGATGTTCCCTGACACAGCTTTATTTGCATATTATGTTCTTCATTTTCATAAATGGTGACTTGGCCTGTGCTATTCAGCCCTTTATTTGGGTTTCGCATCTTCCGTCTTGTGTTATTATTGT
Source organism: Achatina immaculata (assembly GCA_009760885.1). Taxonomy (NCBI): domain Eukaryota; kingdom Metazoa; phylum Mollusca; class Gastropoda; order Stylommatophora; family Achatinidae; genus Lissachatina; species Lissachatina immaculata. Next base: position 46,317,014 of record CM019717.1, on the reverse strand, counting down.
TCCTAAATGCTTGAATTTGTTTAGTTGCTTTAATTCTGTGCCTTTTACTTTGATGCTAAATTTTGCTGGTGTTTCTTTCTTGAGTATGACCATGATCTCTGTCTTCTTTTTATTTAAACTAAGTAATTTCTCCCCGCTTTTTCTTTCTACGATTATGTAAGAAATAATAAGTCATTAAATATCAATCCACACAAATAGTAGAAACATCTTTTTAAAAAAAACTAGGTCTAACTGACACTAATGGTGTAAAAAAAAATTATACTGTTTACAATATGCCTTGAGCTGTGTAAAATCAAAATTGAAAATATGACTGCTGAGATAATTGATTAGATGGTGAAATAATATAAAGAATAATCCATTGTGCGTTACATTATTTGCATTTGATTTATTCACATCCACAACCCACAAGAAGATTACTGAAGAAAGCAATAAAAGAGGCTCAGAGATAAACAGAAACAAGAAAGAAGTAATGGTTATATAAAAAAAAGAATACACATACCAAAATGCATTACAATAATAATAATAAAAAAGATAATTAAAATTTCTTGGGGATGTCATGAGAAGACAGAAGTTGGAGAAGTTAGTAATGACTAATAATTCGAGGGAAAGAGGAAGCGGGGAAGGCCCAGAACAAAATATCTCAGTGGACTGATAATGTGACATCTGAATTAACTGGAAACACCAAAGATCGCACAAGATGGAGAAGAGTGATCACCAACGCTATCCGGTACGGCACACAATCACGTGCAATAAGTGCGGTATATCGGTTTTGAAAGTTCAGGTTTATTACCAAAACCAACATTTACCCATTTATAAAATCATAACATTTTGACTCTTAGACCTGATCCTTGGCTTGAAGCTGCCTGCAGGGACTTGAGACTGCAGTTGAGACTTGAAAACAGTGACTTGAAATTTACCATGAAAGATTTGAATTTGTACTTGAGATACAATTATTTCAAAACATACGCGAAAGACTTTTTTGCTAAGAAGTCTGTTTATCTGGTCAAATTCAGAAGTTTGAAAATATTATTTTGATAGGCTCTGCATCCAACTCGATACACGAGGTCTAGATATTCATCATCATCTTCGCAGGAACAAATAACTAAGGGTTTCAATTACATTAAGGAAATCATCAACCAGATAAAAAATATCATCTAACAGAAAAGGGCAAGTTTCATATTTCGACTTGCGCCTGGGGTGCAATGATGGTAACTTTTAACATTAAAAAAACACGCATGTGCACACACCCACACCAACATAATTTTCCTCCCTTCTTCTCCTTCCTCATTTTATCTTCGCTTCTTCTCTTCAATTGCGTCGTTCTTCGTGGTTATATTTCGTAAGCACGGAGAGTTGGGTGTAAGGCCTCTTTAAACGTAATCTGATCAATGTCATGTGAAACCAGCGTTTTAGGCTCTGTATTTGCAATTCAATTATTTGCTGTATCCTGCATGCAAAGTAAAGCCAACGGCCCAATAGACATTACGAAAATTCGGAAGTAGCCTCGTTGTGACCGGTCCGATACCAAAATAACCAGGACCTGGCAGACGTTACCTATCCTGCATAGAGTGGATGTTGTAATGCACGTCAACGTTACTTGACAACGTTCGGCTGTTTTGTCATAATCGTTAGGTATGTTTCGCTTCTGCACCACAGGGACGAACAGCGTTCATGCAGACTTTGTAGACAGATAGGTAAGTAGTGCAGTCATAAATAATTCATGTTAAATCTCTGTAATTAGGAAATTCCACGGCTGCTGTTGTTATGGGTAAGTCACTAGTTGTGGAGACAGTAGGCACATCACGGATGTCTTAGGTTTCCGAAAAAAAAAAGCATTTATTACCCCCGTAAAACGTTAAGCCAATAAGGAAGTCATGAATTTTAAAATACTTTTGCAGTAGTAAAAGAACACCAGCGGCATCCGTACTGGTACAAACACATTAGAGCAAAATGTATAGTGGTAGCCGGAGAGCACTTGTATAACGCATCAAGACAAGGATCCACGGGAAAACACTGTGAAATTCGTCTGAAGGTACCTGTGCCTCATCCATCATATCCAAAGTACATGCAAATGTATAAGAGTAATGTTCGTAATGGAATATACGTTAGATTTACTAAATTCTAGCATACCCTTGATACTGGAAATTTGATAATTATAATAATTTATCACCCATATTCACCTACCTTTTTTATTTGAGTATTCACTAACCATGAAGAATAATTATTTTGCTGTTATTATGCTAAACCTACTGATTGGTATCCACTTGTGAATATATTAACATGCATGCTATGCTGTGAGCATATATATATATAAATAATTTTACCTAAAACTGAAATGTACAACCAGTGAAATTCATACTGTTTCAGTTTAATGAAAATTTTACATATGATTTGCATTTCTGGAATTTTGGTTATTAATTTTGTTATTTATATTATTACAATTTTGAAAAAAAATATTAGGAATAAGTTATAATTTATGGGAATTAACTCTGTTTACAATCCATAAACACACAAACAGTAGATAGGCACAAAAAAAAAAAACTGTACATTATAACAAAACAGTCTGTAATTGGTTGAGTTGGTCATGACTTGATTTATAATGCTTCCCTGTTTGTTTGTTTGTTTTTTTTTAAATGAGAGTTCATACGATGTGTCAGAAAATTTCTGCCATTGTTTCAGTTCTTATTTCAGCGACACTGGTTACTGCAAAATATCATTGGTCCTTATAAAGGAATGTGCTTGTGGAAAAAAAAAAAAGAACATCACTTCTTGAGAACATTGGCTGTAGATGTCATTGGAAGTGAAGGGGGCAGGAAACTCTACTGTAGAGAGTGGAACAACACAACTCCTTCAGATAATCAGAAATTATGAATGCCCTGGGGGGGGGGGGGTGACACTCTAAGGGGGAAAGGGCCCCTCTGGGTCATGACTCCCAGAGGTCTCTGGGTCATGACTCCCAGAGCTTTTTTTTTTTTCTTTGTCCCGGGATTGAACCCATGATCTTCTAGTTGGCACTGCACTTTGAAGTGCGTCTTTAGTGATTTAGCTACAGAGGACTGGTATTGATTGTGACAAACGAAATTATTTATGTTCCCAAGGCTTGTTTCACATACTCCACAACCAGCACGAAGCCTTTTCTTTTCTCCCTATTGTATTGTAATGTGAATAAGATTTTTCTGTAACATATTCATTTTTTTCCTAACAGGGATGACCTCATGGATGTACCTGGAATAGTGAGGGTGAATAATGACATTTCATGCATGAATGAGCTGGGCATGTCTGGTGTTGATGCCACACCACCCTCTGCACAAGTTTCCATTTCCCCAGGTATGTATACAGTGATTCTCAAATTTTTTTCAGACTTGGGCACATTTGTCAATGAAAATTTCTGCTGCAGTGCACGTATATTATTATTATCTTTTATCTTACAGAATTAAGTGTAAATTTACATCATTATGCTGACTATTTTTAAATCTAGTTACAGAAAAAAAACCCAAATATTTTTATTGTAACACATGACAGATGAAACACATAAGAGAGATTTAAAATTTTGTTATTCAGGGTCCTTATTTTCAGTGTAAAATGTGACCCTGCTTGGAGGCACAGATCATTATTCCTGGAGGTATTTTGGACAAACATACTTTTAATTCATGTTACAGGACAAGAAAAATATTTAAACTGTCTGAAAACTACCAAAGACTGTGCAGTATGACAAAGCATGTGTCATTTGGTCAGCTTGTTGAGATATTTTTCTCTTGGTCTTCCTTTTTCTGTTTCCCCTGAGTTATCCAGTGACATCAACCTTCTTCACGACATGTTCTCTGACATCAGCCTTCTTCATGACATGTTCTCTGACATCAGCCTTCTTCTTGACATGTTCTATCACATCAGCCTTCTTGACATGTTTTTTAACATCAACCTTCTTCATGACATGTTCTCTGACATCAGCCTTCTTCATTACATGTTCTGTGACATCAGCCTTCTCATGACATGTTCTCTGACATCAGCCTTCTTCATTACATGTTCTGTGACATCAGCCTTCTCATGACATGTTCTCTGACATCAGCCTTCTCATGACATGTTCTTTGACATCAGCCTTCTTATGGCATGTTCAGAGAGGTTTGTCTTTCTTGCAATTTGAACTTTTTTTTTTTTATACCGCAAATTCTTTTAGGGCATCAGAGGTACCATTATTGATCTGTGCTGTTTATTCAAATACTGTATTTTTACACATATAACATGTGTATTATTCACAGTTTATGCAAACCATGGAACCACCCCTCTCCCCATATCTGTACAGATAGAGACTTTGTTTTTTCACAGACAGTAGAGGTTTATGAGTAAAATGTTGATAGTAGTTTGACACATGGTCTTTCTGTGAACAACAGCAGAGGAAAAAAATTACATAGAGAACAAAACTGAAGTAGGAAAAGAAGTTACATTTGACTTACCTGGTTTAGAAAACACAATTACAGATCAGTGAAGATTGAAGTACCAGATAAATCCAAATTCTTACATCCATCCCATGCTGCCAGGCATCCCAGTGAGCTTCTCAATCTCATGAAGGGATTTGAGGCCTACTGTCTTAGCCTCTCGTCAGTAAATCCAAATTAACACTTAGCCTCTCGTCAGTAAATCCAAATTAACAATCTTTTTTTTTTTTCGTCCAGTGGATGATAGTCAGCTTGTTCATGGATGACCAAAACTGCAGGGCCTTAATTTTTTTTTTTTTTTTAATAGGAGTCATTGTTAACAGTACATTGTGGAATTTCCACCGAGAAAATAGTCGTAATAGAGTCCCTGTAGTAGAGTTACTTAGATGCCATGTGAGATTACCTGTTTATTAGTAGCTCACTCAAAAGTTGTGGTCAGTTCTTTGATTTTTTAAAATGAATTTGGTGCACTTTGCAAGTGTGGTTAGACCATATGTGAGATCTCCCAATAACCATGATTCTGTTCTCTCTCTCACATGCTCACACACACATGCACACACATGTCCAAATACACACACATGTACATGCACATACACATCTATGCATTATACATGTGTGTACAATATATAAAGTTAATTTTACAAGAATGTGGATTTTCTGCCCATTGCACATTATATGATATGTGTGTTATATGTGTGAAAATATGGTATTTATTGCTAACTTCTTTAGCTACATATGATAGGTAGTTCTCAAACTTTTCAGATTGTTGCATACCTGGCAACGCAAATTTCTGTCATGGCACACCTGTGGTCTTATAAACCATAATTTGTAATATTTTACAGTTTACACTACATCACACAGTAATTTGAGTGAAAATATTTTTCCTGTTAAAATTTGGCAGTGCATCTCTTGTGATATCATTTGAAACACACTGAATTCCATTTCATCATCTGCCACCTGTATGCTTATCTGGCAGAAGGAAATGCTTCTGCCAAGATAAACCTTTGGTTTTTTTGGGGGGTTTTCTGGTAGGGTGGTAGAATTTCTGTTGGTCCATTAACTGTTTTCGAGATATACACAGCTAAGTTTTATTTTGAGAGTGCTCCCATAATTCAGCACCTGATGGATAGGCATGGATGTAAGACAGGTCCTGTCTAGCAGGAAATTAATATCTGGGCTTTTTTTTAGCAGGTACCATTTCTTTAATGTTTTTACATTTTTTTTGTTATTGTTCTTGCTTATGTAAACATCAGGTGGTGATGGGTGTATAATATTATGTAGGCATGTTTTTTCCTTCCTAATTTTTTTTTGTATGAGCAATTGATGTGACTGCATGTAGAAAGTGATCATAAATGTCAGTCATGTAAGTGTGATGGTGGTGGTGAGAGTGGGATGGGGGTAGCAGATGGGATGGTTATGTTATGCAGGCCTGGTTGGATGTAGTGCTTTGCAGAACTGCATTCAGTTTATCATTGTGAAAGGTAGTAGCACCCATGTAAGCTTTCTGACCATGCAGTGCACAGTGACTGTGGTAGTTTCCATGATTTTATGTCCTCTTTATTTTCATGTTGGCAGAATTTTTATTGTTTCTACCTTTAGCAATGACGACAAATGTAGTTAAAGATGAAGCATATGTTTTGTGGACATTTGCATCAAATGCTATTACATATTTGTCACTGAAGTGATATTGGCAAAACTCCTGCGCTGCACCAGTTTTTCTTTCATTGCAACTATCATTCTACCTTGCTTTCATGAATGACTCATCACATCAGACAGGGATCAACACAATCTCCATAACAGTGAAACTCATTGCATTTCAGCAACTTGGGAGAGCATTATCCTGTCATATGTTTGTTATGGAAAATCAAGAGAGTGTAGTGGAGCTAAGATAGTAAAACTGGTACTGGTAGATGTAAGGTAGTAAAACTGGTACTTGTGGAGCAAAGGTAGTAAAACTGGTACTGGTAGAGGTAATGTAGTAAAACTGGTATTGGTAGAGGTAATGTACATGATGCACTGTTACAAGAAAGATGAGAAGAGTAAAGAAAGCCATGCAGAGAAATAGACAACAATAACAGCCTGGTTTTTGCCAAACATATTTATCAAGGACAAAAGAAAAGACCAAAACATACACAAAAGGAGAACAATTTTCTGTTGTAGATTGGTACATACACATGTGTCTAGTGAAGTAATTTAATACATATGAAAAAAGTAAAAAAAGTGGAGAAGAGGACACATAGAAGGTGAGATAGGCATGCCCATTGATCTAGCAAGTAAGGAGCAGGTTAAAAGTGAAAAACTAAATTAAACCCTTTACTGCGTAGTTTTTCTGTTTACTCTCCAATCTGGCCATTGTAATTATAATGAAGTCTCCCACCTTTTTTTTTTTACAGTTACATTTCTCCATATAAACAGAAGTATTAAGGCAAACACTGTACAATCAATGACTGTAGGCTTTTGATAAATTTGATTTTCATTCATTCATTTGCATGTTCCTTGCGGAACTTTGCCTTCCTAACAGCACTCCTGTAGGCCTCTCGGTTGTGAGCAAGATGGCCTGCTGTGATCCATCCATTTGCAGATCATCAATGATGTTGTGCAGCCATCTTCGCCTTGGTCTTCCTCTCTTTCTTTTTCCAATTATGTACCCTTCTAAGACGGTCTTCTCTAGGTTATCATGATGTTTAATGTGTCCAAAATATATAAGTTTTCTCTGTTTAATCCTCTTTACTAGCCAGCCATCTTCAATATTAAGTTCTTGTAGTATGGATATTACCCGTGTGGTACCCGGGATCTGCAAAGAATAGGACCACTGTACCCTACCATGCATGATCGTAAAAGGCGACTAAGGAGGGTTCAGCATAGGGCCAGCAACCCTATCTGGTAAAAAACTATCAGACTGCTACAGAAACAGAAGCAAGGGAAAAAGCAAATGCAGGTGGAAGGAGAAATGCGTATCAGGAAACTGAGCCCATGAAGGTTGTGGATGAAAGCCAGCCACTACCAAAAATAGCACTAAGATGGACACCACAGGGGAGCAGAAGTAAGGGTAGACCAAAAGAGACATGGAGAAGAACAACAGAAAGGATGTTGAGCAATAGAGGGCTCACCTGGGCAAGAGCAGAAAAAAAGGCGAAAGACAGGCATTTGTGGAAAACCCTTGCGGAAGCCCCATGTGCCCTGGGCACTTAAGGTTCAGAGAGAGAGTATGGATATATTTGTTCTTTTTTGCGTCCATGATATTTGAAGGACTCTTTTGTAGGATTTACATTCAAAGGCATTTATGTGTTTCTCAGCTGTTTTGTTAAGTGTCCAGGTCTCACAGGCATATGTTGCGATGGGAAAGATGCATGTCCTTAAAAATCTTATTTTTGTAGTTCAGTCTGTCCCTGTCCACAGATTCTTTAGTTGTTTTACTTTCTGAAGAGCGATAGATGTCCTCCTTTTAATTTCCCTCATTGTATCTCCATTATTAGTTAGTGATCCAAGATATTCAAAACTCTTCATTTCTTCCAGTTTTTCCTCATTGATACATATTTCAGCTGCCTTATTTGTTTTGTCAGTTGTCATCAATTTAGTTTTCTTCGCATAAGATAGAGGTTTTGCTCTTCACTATTCTTACGGACTGACATAATTAGTTTTTCCATTCCTTTTTGTGTTGTGGACAGTAATACTGTGTTATCAGCATATCTAATCTCTGATATTTCATAGCCTCCAATTGTTATGGCATCGTAATATTCTTTGTCTGCATCTTCTCTAACATTCTTCATTATATTTTCAGTATACAAGTTAAATAAGTAAGGTGACACTATGCATTCCTGTCGGACCCCTTGTTTTATGTCAAACCAAGTTGTTGTTTCACTATTCCTTACTGTTGCTTGTTGGTCTAGATACAGCAGTGATGTTAATTGTATCAAATGTGTTTGAAATCTCATTTTTTTCTGGTGTTGAATACAATCAAATGCCTTTGAGTAGTCTGTAAAGGATAAATATAGATTCACATTAAACTCTCTGCATTTCTCTATTATTAATCTTATATTGAATATATGATCTCTTGATCCTCTTCCTTGCCTGAAACCAGCTTGGACCACATTGACTTCTTCTTCTATTTTCTTACGAAGTCTACCCATTATGATTTTTAACAGAATTTTACTGGCATGACTAATCATGCAACAGTTCTGTAGTTTGTGCATAATTTCAGGTTACCCTTTTTTGGCAGTGGTATGAATACAGTTCTTTTTCATTATTTTGGCCAAATACCTGAATGCCATATCTTTTTACATAGTGCATGATAGATTTGTGCATATTCCTTTCCTCCTGCTTTAATAATTTCAGCTATCTCATCACATTCTGGTGATTTACCATTTTTCAGATTCTTTATTGCCCATAAAACTATTGTCGGTTCGGGTTCTTTCTCCTCCAATAATAATTCACACTGTTGATATCTGCTTTCACAGTTAGTTGTTTCATACATTTCTTTGCAATATTCCTTCCATCTTTCTAGAATTTCCTCTGTCTCTGTCAAGGTATTCCAAATCTCGTCAGAAATTACATTTAGTGTGACATTTCTCATTAATGTCTTCATTTCTTTAAACATTTCACTATCTCTTTCACACTTCTGATTTCCTTCTATATTCTTTCACAACAATCTTGTATGTATTGTTTTTTGTCTTTTCCTATGTTTCTTCATACTTCTATTATTAAAGATATATATATTCCTCTTTGTTGCTGTTTGTCACTTTCCCTTTCATCTTCATTTCTCTACGTTGTTTTATCAGTCCTAGTGTGCCTGGTGTAATCCATCCATTGTGTTTTCTTTACTGGAACCATGTCTTTAGCTGTTGTTATTAAGATATCTCTGGTCTGCGTAGCCCATTCATCTGGTGTCATCTCCTCCTGTACAGCCATCAGGATTTCGAAACAGTTCTTCTATACTGTATTGTTCTGGTACTTTTGTAAGATCAAAGCAGAGTGGTCTTGATCCTGTAACTGTCTTTTTTATCTTGATCTTCATGTCTGCTATTAATAACTTATGATCTGTGTCACAGTCAGCACCTGGTAAAGTTTTTGCTGATATTATACTTGATCTCCATTTTTTTTGCATTAAAATGTAATCTATTTGATTCTTGGTTTTACCATCAGGTGATGTCAATGTGTAAAGTCTTCTTGGATGTTGTTTTTTTTTTTTTTTAAATTTTAGTACATCTACTATTTGATTTTACTACATCTTATAATCATTATCATGAGTAGCAAAGGGTTAAACCAGTTTTTCACTTTTTAACCTATTGCCTCACCCACTAAATTGCTGGCCACACCCCCCACTCCTTTTTTGTGCGCCCATCCCTCCTCCATGTCATTCTATTTGTTTGCATCCATCAGACCCTGCATCATTTAGCTAGTCACATTTGTGTGCCAAGCTTTCACTCTAGAATGATCTCAAAGAGAGAAAAATGCTTTTGTGTGTGCGTGTGTGTATGTCATTTCTTTTGTTGTCCTTGATGAAGTTGCCTGGCAGCTTTTTGGGTTGTCATGTCTGTTATTAAACATACAAGTGAAACACTCAGGTCCCATAGTTTTCAGAACAAGAAAAAAAGAAGATGATGAAGAAATGTCAGCAGTTCTAGGCAGACAGAGAAATGAGGAGGAGATTATAAACTATTTTGTGTACTTATCATTTATGGATTTAGTTGGAGCTTTTTTTAAAAAAAAAATTATTGAAAGAATTTCAGAATTATGTGATAAATACAGTTGTACATTATATTTGATTCAATTAAAAATCTTTCAGTTCAGCGATCAGCTGTAGAAAATGCAAGCATCGTGAACTCTGGTCAAAAATCAGATGTCAGGTAATGTATTGATGTAGCATTTCCATGGTGTAATTGTATTAACCTGGTCTGACTTGTAATGCTGTGGTTGTGTGATGTCTTATTATGTGTGTGAAATTAAGTGAAGTAATTTATAAGATGACATGCATTTTTAAACATGAAGTAGGGCATCTTTCTATAACGGCGTTTCATGTTTTGCCAGCAGACTAATAGAAGAGAGGAGACAGAGTTGTAAATAGGACATATATAGTATAAATTGTGATTTCCCCTCGTGCTTGCATTCACAATAGAGACAACAAACTGTGGCAATATTCAGTTCGGGGCAGTTTTTGTTCTTTTATACATTTTGAACTTTACCCGTCTTTAGGGCATTTGTTGAAATGTGTGGGAGAAGTGATCAAATGATGAATACATATACACGGTTTGATTAATTCAAATATGTCATAGTATTATGTAATAAATGAAAGAAAATAATATAATAAGAAATGTATATTGTCATGATAGGAAATATGTTGTTGATAAGACAGAAGTTTAAGATCACTGTAATAGATTTTTTTTTTCTTTGATTGTATTTAAATAAAAGTGAATGTTATGTTGCTCTTAACAAATGGAAATTGTACTTTCTATATTTCTTACTTTCTACTTTAGTAGATTCTTTGCTCATCACTCAAAACTAAAAAAAAAGAATAATTGGGAGCAAAAAAAAATGTGTGTGAAGTCTCTACTGAATTAAAATTTATATTTTACAGAACACAATTGGGCCAATGAGTGGACATTTAGACAATAAAATATCTACTGTATAGTCTCAGCTGTGTCTTATCCATGTCAGACTGCCTTACAGAACAACTACTTCTGTTATATAGGAAAATAATTGAAATGATGTAGTACAACCCAAACCTTTCATAAGTTCTTAACAAAAATTACGTAACAGTAATTTTAGAAGTTTGATTTTTCTGAAGAACTTTCTCTGAGTAGTCACCATTAAATATTTGTTTAATTTGAAAAAAAAAAAGCTTTTTTTTTCTCTTGATTAGAATGACTTGGAATGCTGAATTTGATTTATTTATGCTAAGTTTGCAAATATTAAAGTGTATCAACAGTGTGACAATAATTCTATTTGACTCTTTTTTAAAAATGATTAATTTTTGAGCAGATTGGAGATCACTCCAGCATGAAATGTAATTTTATCAGATGGTGTAAGCCCCTGTTTGATGGCATTTCACTAGGTACAGCTTTGCTCCTGTCTGTCAGTAATGTTGAGAATAATGTACCAGTTGAAGAAGGTGCTGTTTGTATTTTCAGACATCAGCTAGTACTGAAAAAGAAGACTGTAGCTTATAACATGATGGCTTTCATTGGAGAAAGGCCTCCACTAATTGATGGGTAATTTTGCTACAGATTTGGTTCAGATCTGCAAAATTACATTCCTTAGTTGTCAAAAGTTTTTTTTAAAATATGTTGCTTTATTTATTCCATGTCTGTCATAAACAGCAGTGTTTTAAAGTGCTTAATAGCAGTTTTTTTTGTGATTGGCCAGCCATGATAGAAACTTAATCACAACACTTTGCCTCCTACTCTTTAGCAAGGACTGAAGATTGAAGCTGTCATTTACAATGGTTTATGTCATCAGCACATTCTGTTATGATAGTAAAACTTGTCCACCTGACTAGAACAGGAATGTTAAAGTAAAGTACTAGCAGTTTCAGAATTGCATTCTTTCCATTTCTTATAAAAGTGGAGTAATGTATACAGTGCTGATATCACAGGCAGACCTTTCAACATGTACACTTTGTTTAGAGCAGCTGGACCAAACTGTCTGACACAAACTGCACTGTACATTTTTGTCTGACTCCACTAGAACTGGTTTTACTACAACCTTTATCACATATATTCTGTTTAGAGCAGGGACACACTCTTTAGAATATTTCAGTACCTGGATAAAGGCATACCACAAAAGATAAACTAAATACATAAGGAGCATAAAGTAAAAGAAATAAAATGTTCAGTGTGATAAATATATGAAATCAAATTTTTTTTTCAAAAGATTTATGATGGAGCCAGAGAGCATTTATGACAACATTAAGTAAATTATTACCTGTAGATGCTTCTTTAATTATCAGTCTTATAAGAGCTACACCTAAAAAATGAACTTCTCTTCTGTCAAAAGATGTAGCAGACACATGAAAATAGATCTTTATAAATTTTATTAAGTTCTAATTAATTCTCACTCTTTTCAAAGGCTGTTAAGTCTAGTGCGTTGAAAGCTGTAACAAATGAGTAATACACAGGTGGATCTCTGAACCTTAAGCGCCCAAAGCACATGGGGCTTCCGCAAGGGTTTTCCACAAATGCCTGTCCTTTGCCTTTTTTTCTGCTCTTGCCCAGGTGAGCCCTCTATTGCTCAACATCCTCTCTGTTGTTCTTCCAGTCTGATTGAGTGTTCTTACATTCCAGCTGCCTATCTTGTGTTTAGGTTCCAGGAGGTCCGCAGTCAGGCTGAGGACTTCCAGTGGCTGGCTTCATCTACAACCTTTATGGGCTCAGTTTCCTGATAAGCATTTCTCCTTCCACCTTCATTTGTTTTTTCCCTTGCTTCTGTTTCTGTAGCAGTTTGATAGTTTTTTTTACCAGATAGGGTTGCTGGCCCTATGCTGAACCTTTCTTAGTCGTCTTTTACGATCATGCGTGGTAGGGTACAGTGGTCCTACTCTTTGTAGATCCTGGATACCATGTGGGGGACACAGGTGGATGGTCACCAGAAAACATTTCTAATGTAAGCAGAATACTCCTGTGCCAATACACATTTTCTCAAACATGGTGACACTGACAAGCTGTCCTCATAACACACTGAAGCATTCTTTACATTTGCTCCATAATTCTCATGTATAGTACTTATAATTTAGATTTTTAATATGGTCAGCTTTCCTTTTATTTCAAACAGTGCTGTGACAGTCATATTTCATTCTGAATTATCACAGTTACAGATATCTAAATATGTTTGATAATCATCATCATCATCATCATCATCATCATCAGTCCTGTGTACTCCCAATGGAGCCTAAGACATCAACAAAGGTTCTCCAACCAATCCTGTCTTGAGCAAGTTGAGGTACCTGAGACCATGTCTTTCCTGCTTCTTTAGTTCTTGCTAATTGTGCATCTCCGTGTCCCCAGTGGCTTGCCCATCTTTCTTTTCCTTTGAGATGTCCAAGTCAAGGTGTTTGATAATACTTGACATAAATGAAAGACAGAATCTTGGTGATAATTGAGTTCATACTTTTTACACATGACTGTAGTACATGAATTCTCCATCAGATTATGTCTTTCTGGTTTACTCTTTCAAAAAAAAAAAAAAAAGAAACTTTGTGACAGACTGAAAAATATGGGAAGTGGATATATGAATTTAAGCTGAGCTTATGGTTTGTAGTTTGCACTCCGGACATGTCCATAAGTGCTGAAATTCGCATTTTCGGTATATCTATCAGTGTCCTGCTGCTGATAGTGCCCGTTCTGTGTTGGTTTACAAGTCCTTTCATGCACCCCATATGCCTTTCATTCCTTAAACTAAATTAAACTAAATCCTGTTATATAATTAATAATATGAAACACAACCACCTGCATAATTTTAAGGTCACCAGTCATGGACAGAGATCCAAAAATAGAACTTCAGTTTCCTTATACATTTGTCATACTGTGTCACCAGATGATTAAGTTAAGCAAGTGGCCTTACATCCAGGCAGAGACAGATAATTGTATCCTAGGGCTCATTTTATGGACAGCATCATTTGTCACCTTTAAAATTAGCTGAAAGCTTGATGCTGTTACATATTAATTTGGTCAAGAGTCTTAGACCTCCCTGATTACATCTGTTTGGATACACTTACTAGCATCTGATCGCTGCCAAGTAATCAGAATCTGTTTCTTTCTGTGGCTGTTTATTGGATATATCTACATCTGTTTTGAAAGGCCTTCCATTAGCCCCTGCCTGATGGCCTTGTCTGAAAGAAGATTGTGCTTTTTAATAAGAGCTGTGTGGAGGAAAACATTACAAGACAAAAGTACAGAAATAACAAGGACTAATTTCTTTTTTTAGCAATAGACATAGATACAGAAATAATAATGAGGAATTTATTTACTGCCTGAATATTTTATTACATTTTAGTGAATGTAGGTGTAATATCTTCTGATAAATGTTAAAACATTGTCAACATTGCATGTCAGACAAAAAAAAGAAAAATCCAGTCCACTCTTGTAAAGGATGATCTTGGCACAGTGCTCTGTGGCACTGGCGAGAATTTTTACAAATGGAAGGTGACAGATGGGATTCAGTCCCATGCCTCCAGTCCAAGAAGGACCAAGAGACAGCATCCCTGTTGATTTGACCAATCCCCTCCTGTCTTTTGGTCAGTAAATTATAACATCGTGATAATAGACCATGTAACATCGGAATCCAGTAGCACATTTGAGGTATAAACATACTAAAGAACTAGTTTGTAAAATGATGATAGAATATCAAAGCAGAACTTGAACAGATGGTGTAAAATACTGCAGTACCTCTTTTTTACTCTTGTATAAAATGTGCATGTTTGTATAATTGTTTTTATGATAATTATTGTGATTTGAAAGTTTCTGTTTTTAAGATTTGGTTACATCTTTTCCTATGTTTAACTTCAGCACATGATAAAAAATCTGTACAGTCACCCACAGTACAGAAAATGTTGTATCTGTTTTTATATAATCATTAAATTTAATATAATATTTTCAGTTTTGTCATGTATTTGCTTTTGATGGACTAATAATAAAAATTTTGGTTGTTTATCTCAATTTTTCACACATTTTATTTTGCATTTTGTTTTTGTTGCAAAACATATTGCATTATTTATAATGCAAGATGTTTTTTTTTTACTGTTAAGAATGGGATAGCTCATCAATTGGAGATATGTTTTTTATGCGGTATAAGCAGATTCTAGATCAGCATCCAGTAAGCTGAAGTCAGCTGAGTGAATTTGGGCACTTGATACTAGTGTTGAGGAATAAAGGCAGTGAAGGGGAGATTAGATATTTCACCTCCAAGGAACTGTACCCATGAAAAGTGAAAGCTCCAACAATCCTATGAAAAGTTGAGACTATTTAACACAAAAGTAGGAACAGCTTTATTAATTGGTGAGCATTATAGTTATAATGTTTTGATTTACATTTTAATCATACAAAAACATAATGGACAAAGGGATAGGAAAAGAAGAGGAAATATAAATTCACATCAGTAATATACAACAGATAAGAATGGAAAAATAGTAGAAAAAAGAGAGCACTTAGCTATGAATTGCAAGAAGTTGCATCTGAGAGTGTGTGAGGTGAAGTATTGTGAATGTTTAAATGAAGATTTATGAGGTGTGATGCCAGTCTGACTGGTTGGTAGTAAAGAGGAGGTGGGAAAGGAGAGAGATGAATACATTGGTTGTCAAGCTGAGAAAAGGGTGGGTGGAGTAAGTGAGTGTAGTTGGGATAGAGGGTTTGTAATATAGTGCAGTGAAGGCCATAACTTCCTGTCATTTTGTCCGTTATGTTTTTGTGTAATTGGGGTGTAAACCAAAACATTAAAACTGTGTGCTCATTAAATAAGCCGGTCTTATTTTTCTTTTAAATAGCCATAACATTTTGTTATCGCAGTTTTACTGCCATGGCTTTGTGTATTTTTATATATTTAGTTTTATATATACTTATACCCAAAAACTGTTTGTGTGTCAGCAATCCTATGATGTAAAATATGTGGTAAAGGACTTATTTTATGTTTTATAAGATCTTATTATCTATGTTTTATGAATTCTTATGCTATAAATATCATTTTTAGTTGTTAAAGGTTCCAGTGAATGTGGCTACTCTTGTAGATAAAGGCTTTGCTTTTGACCAGGATTTAATCGTTTTCTGAAAAATTCTAAAATTGTAATGTTTTTTTTTTTTTTTTTAACATTATCTTGTATTAATTTTTGCCATTTTTAAGTTCACAGTATAATATTGTTGATTTTGTTGAATAAAGAGCTGATTGTTAGAGTAATTGAAATTAAGATGTGATTTTTGTGAAGTGAGAAGATCAGGATTTGTTTAGCTCTTAGCATGGTGGGTGTAGCAGAACAAGTCTGCAGGTGTTAAACTCTGTTTAAAACATAGCCACATGCATCACCATGCTGTTTGTGGCATATGTGAAAATGCCTGGGTTCTGATTTTGGTTAATGTCTGTTTTGTAGCTCTGTAGAACTCATCACCTGGGCTGTGTGTAGTGTGCTATCTCACCACACATGCAGGCTGCTTTAGATTAGAGCAGGCTGACGTATTTGTCATCATATATATTTCCTTCTTGTTTAGCTTACATGTTATTCATCATGAAATACAAGATTGAAATGGCTTAACAAAAAAAAAAAAAAAGAGCATTTCTGAGATTATTGACAGGTATAAGTTAGCAACTCACAGTTAAGGATCATTCTAAATGCATCCAAGAACCATTACTTTACAAAGCTATGATTAATATATTTTAATATATAGACATAGTAAAACCAGGATTAAAAACAGGAGCACTTTTAATAAGTGTAAATATATATCTTGATTATGCCAAAGTATTTTACTTTTGTGTACAGTCCAGGTCCAAAGAGCCCTTCAAAGAAAATACCAGATGCTTTGGTAAGTACTTTAAAAATATTTTTTTTTGTTAACTTTTAAATTTATGTTCAGACAAACTATTTTTGGAAAGATCTATTGATTTTGAGCACAGTTTTTTTTTTTTTTGAAATGCAAAGTACTTTCAAAGCAGTTAGTTTCATATGAAATGTTCAGTTATGAGTAATTCCCCCCCCCCCCCCCCCAATATATATTCTTATTGACTTGAAGATTTAACTTTTCTGTTTTGGCAGTTTTAAAAATTAGAAGCATTGTGATTATTCATCATTGATAATAAATTTTAATGAGGCAGAGTGCATGCAAGCTGATTGCTTTTATACAAATTTGAGTAGTTTTATTTTGTTAGATTAAAAAAAAAATTGCTTGAAGTTGGAGCTGTTTTCAATGCTACTATTAGAAAACATGTTGTTATTTATGGAGTTATGTTTTCATACAAACGAGAAGTTAAGATGTATCATGGAGCATTAAAGTGTTTCCTTACAATCTTTAAGATTCTGGGTTTTTTTTCTTTTTTAAATTGTGTTAAGTGTTGTTTCAGAACAATTGGTTGTACACTTTTATATTATGTTGTGTAATTTTTGCACTTGCTTTTTTTCTCTCTCTTTTAGCCAACGATAGTCCTCAGGAGCAACTCTCCTGTAAGAAAATAATTTGTATTTATTTTTAGCATGGCATTAGTGACTATAATGATGTAAGGGAAAAACTCCAGGGCTATGCATAGTATGGGCTTACTGAATTAGATTCCTCCAGATCCAGCCTCAGTCAAGGATCTGTTGTGGGGAATACATTTATATAAAATATTTCATTTTTAAGCTAGAAAATGATTGATTCTGTGTAAGTTTGTAAGGAATTCCATTGCTTTGTTTTGTTAGAAGCAGGGCCCAAACCATGCATAGTCTTGACTTTAAAAAAAAAAAAGTTTCATGGTTTGTTGTTGAAAATGTTTTTTGTAGCTGCAGATTTTAAAAATATTTTCAGTTATAGTGGTCATAGTGGTCACAAATTCAGTAGGTTTATTTTCTCCATTCTCAATTCTGGTCTCTCATTTAAAGTTTTTATTATTGTTAAATTAATTAATTATATATTTTACACATGCATATTATACACATACATACACACATGCCCATGTATATATTAATTTTAATTTTATATTTTACATATAATTTACACATACATATACACACAGGCACACATATGAGAGGTGGTTGATAAGTAAGGTCTCCAACAGTATAAAATAAATTTCTGACAATATAAAATGATAAAACTGGTATCAAAATGATGCAAGTTCATTTCTCTAACTCATTGTAAATTTATTGTTCAACATGGTCCCCATATAAAGCTACACATTTTTGCAGTCATAGTATCCATACTTAAATGACCACGCCCAGAAGAATTGATAGACCTTGAAACTGACTTACCATTCCCACAACTAAATGTCAGCCTAGATGAAATTACATTGCATAAAATTGAAACAGCAGTTAATCTAATGGCTAACAACAAATGTGCAGGTGAAGATGAAATAACAGCCGATATGTTAAAAGCTATTAACAGTGACTACATGAAACAACTACAGAGAATGTTCAATAAAGTTTGGAAAGAAGAAAAAGTCCCTTCTAAATGGAGAAAAGGAATTATTGTTAAAATACTGAAAAAACCAACCTTAGCGATTGCAGTAACTTGAAAGGAGTAACCTCTGTCAGTTGTGTCAAAAGTATTTTGCAGAGTTATTCTAAATAGAATTCAAGATATAGCGAATGCTGCAGTGAGAGAAGAACAGGCAGGATTTCGAAAAGGGAGAAGCTGTCTTGACCAGATCTTTACTCTAAGAATAATACTTGAAGAACATATTGAAAAGCAGAAACCATTAATACTGAACGTCATGGAGTTTAAAAGGGCATTTGATAGCATACACAGAGGATCATTATGGGGAATTTTAAGAATATATAGAATACCATCTAAGATTGTCAACATCAGTAGTGACCTCTCCAATGGATATGTTTGTGCAGTCAACACAGAAGAAGGAATGAGTGAATGGTTCCAGATTGAAATGTTTAAAGCATAGCTGGATTTAACTGATGTAGTGCACAAAAACTGAATATGTGTGAAAAAAACATGATGTCAGAGATAAAACAGACAGACGGTCATTTTTAACAGTGGCTTCTTGACAAACACAACATCGCGCATTCACTGTTGAAACGTATTTTAAAAGTGGAGAATCATCTATTACTGTACTACGAAAGTTTCGTCGCCATTTAGAGTTGTTTCTCCGTGATAATGTTCCCAACTGGAGAACAATTTTGAGGTGGGTCAAACAATTTAAGGAAACAGCTAATTGCCTTAATAACAAGTCTACTGGTTGTCCAAGAACTCAACAGACACCTGAACGAATTCAAGGAGTCTGCAACACATTGCTTCATAGCCCTCGGCGATCAGCTGTTAGGTATGCTTTGGCACTGGGTATGTCGGATCGCATCATTCATAATCATCTGCATTTCCACCCTTACAAGTTGCTAGTTGTGCAGCAACTGAATGATTTGGATAAAATTAACAGAGACTTTTGCTACTAATTTTCTAGCACACATTGAAGAAAATCCGAATTTGCTCCGTAACCTCATAATGTCTGATGAAACGCATTTTGAGTTGTCAGGAAGTGTGAACAAGCAGAATTTCAAATACTGGTCAGCTGAAAATTCACAATTACTGCAGGAGAAATCACTCCATAGTGAACGAGTAACAGTGTAGTGTGGTGTTGCATCATTCAGCATTATTGGCCCATATTTTTTTTAAGATGAAGACGGGCATCCTCTTACTGTTAATAGTGATCTTTATGTACAGATACTTCATTCCAGACTTGGCCAATAGAAATAAGAGACTAATATGGTTTCAACAAGATGTATCAACTGCCCACACAGCCCGTCAGTCCATGGCCATGCTGCGACAAGCATTTCCTAATCGTCTTATTTCCAGATTTAGGGATATTCATTGGCCAGCAAGGTCACTGGATTTATCAGCTGCAGACTTCTTTTTATGGGGGTATCTCAAGAACACGGTGTATGCTAGTCAACTATATTCAGTTGCAGATCTAAAGGATCAAATCTGACACTGCATTCAAAATATCCCTTTGAACATGTTAAAAGGTGTTATGCAGGAATTTTCCAGACACCTGTCTGAATGTATCAAATGTAATGGCAGTTATCTAACCGGCGTAATTTTCAAAACCTAAATATGATTGTCATTTTTCTAAGTTTCATTTCACTTTTTTTTTTTTTTTACCAAAAACATGTATAGCGCTTATTTATTTTCAATTTTTAAAATCCAGCTATTCTTTATGCCGGACCCTGTACTTCATAATGAAAAAATGCTGCTCAGGTAAAACGGGCATTGATTGGATACATGAGACCCAACTGGAAGATCTTGATTTTACAGATGACATAACTTTATCAGTGACAATGTGAAATCAATGCAAGTAATAACAGATACCCTGTCTTCAATGGCTAGTAAAATAGGACTTGAAATTAACAAAGATAAAACAAAAATGATGAAACTTCTTATTAACCATGAAGGACAAATATATGTAGAAGGAACAGCTATTAAAGAAGTAAACCATTTTCATATCTCGGCAGCTACATAGACCAGGATGGTGACACCAGAAAGGAAGTTAGAATTTGAATTGCAAAAGCAGCATTGACCTTCAAGAATCTTGAGAACATATGGCATTCAAAAGTTATAAACACAAAAACCAAGTTAAAATTATTCAATTCAAATGTAATATCCACCCTCATTTATGTAAGTGAAAGTTGGAAAACTAAAGAAGTAGACAAGAAATTAGACTCTTTTGAAAACAAATACCTAAGGAAAATACTCAGTTAAAAGTGGAACAAATTCAAGAACAACACAGAGATGAGCAAACAACAACCTGTCTCATGGGTGATCAGAAAAAGAAGATGGACATATGTTGGTCATGTGATGAGAAGAAACAATCAGAGGATCTCCAAACAAGCTATCAAATGGAACACAACAGGCCGAAGAAGGAGAGGTCGACCACATGAAACTCTAAAGAGGACATTGTTAAGAGAGTTTAGTTGGCATAACATACCTTGATGAAATTGAAAAACTTGCGGGAAATCTTGGCAAACTACCAACTATGCGACATTTAGCTTCATGACAAGGATGTAAGAAGTATCCATTGTTTCATTCCGTTGATGAAGAAGGTTTCAATCTGGTGTCTGATACACATGAGAACACAGCTTACGCATCAGCTTCAGCATCTTGTGAAAAATGCGTCTCCTTCAGTTTAGGGAACAATCAGAAATTGGAGGGTGCCAAATCTTGGCTGTGAAGAGGGTATGGAGCAACTCCGAATTTCAGGCTTGTCTCAGTTTCCTTCATTTGTGCACTGCAATTAGGCCTCACATTGTTGTGATGCAAAAGAAGTTTTTTACTTTCAGGCCTGATTCTTCAGGCCTGTTGCATTAGTGATCGCCGGGTGTTGCAATACTTCTGGGAATTTATAATCATTTTATAGTCAGAAATTCCATTTAAATCACTCCCTGTGCTTCCCCAAAAATGGTGAGCATGACTTTTTTTCACTGAGGGAGCACTTTTGAATTTCTTAGCATTCATAGAACCTGTATGATGATATTCATAGATTGCCTTTTGCTTTCTGGATCGTAATGATGAACCCAGAATTCATCACCAGTGACAGTATTCGAGAGAAAATCATCCCATTCAAGATGATATTAGTCAAGAAGTTCTTGAGGAAGAGTTTTTCTGTGTTCCTTCATGGGATGTGTCAACTGGCACACATTTTTCTGTAATTCAGCATCTCACTGATATGGTGTAATTTTTCTAGACTTATACCTAACAAGTGCCATCAAAAACACTCATCTCACCTTTACTACAGCTTTTGGCATGTAGGACCCACTTGCATTTCTCACATCCATAAAACCATTGCCATAAATTGCCTTCATATGTCTATGAATTTCAATCAGAGCGCAGCCTTCAAGTGTCAAAAAAACTATTACTGATTGCTGCCTTAACTCAGACGTGCCACTAATTATTGACACTGCTGCCTAATGACTTTGAACATGAAACTGAAACTTGTTTACGCTACACAGTAATGGCTACCTAACAAATATGCTAACTTTTTTTTTCCCATTATTAGAAGTTGAACACATTTGGAGGCCTTACTTACCAGTTTATTTTTAGTTGCAGGATGTTGAAATGGATATTATGATAATACAATAGTAATATAATAAAAAGCAAGAAGACTTGATGAAGAAAAATTTCCTTCACATGTTTCATGGAGAGAGATAAATTGTATTATAAAGAGCAGCTGAAATGGTCTTTTGCCTTTCCTGGGAGAAAAAAAAAAATAGTCCCTCACATTATAGTAAATGGAAAGCAGAAAGTTACAAGCATGTGTGGCATATTGTCACTATATATTTAACAAGATATCTTAGCTCTTTAAATAGCCCTGAGGAGGATGGATGAGAATGTGGTGTCAGTCTTAGATCTAATAATAACCCTGTTACTCGGAATTCCCAGAAATCCTGTGATGTCGTAAATGAAAGGACAGACCCTGCTATGACAGAGTTTTAGAGGAATTAGACATTTAAAAAAAAAATATACAGTGTCAAAGTGTTTACCCTCAATCATGTCTTATTATGAGTTTGGTTATGGCAACGAGGCTGTATAAAGGAACTAGATTAAGGTAATGGGTCTGTGTGAAGGAATTAGGTTAAGGCAATGAGGCTGTATGAAGGAACTTGGTTAGGGCAGTGAGGCTGTGTGAAGGAACTAGGTTAAAACAGTGAGGATGTGTGAAGGAACTATGTTAAGACAGTGAGGCTGTATGAACTGTGTGAAGGAACTACCAACATTTCAGTGGCTACCACAGAAAGAAGTTGAAAGCAACCATCATGGAAAACCTGACAAAGAATAAATTGAAGGAGATTTCATTTACAACGCAGAATAAGCTTTACTATAAGATGTTTTAACATCGCTTGTTGTTTTGTTAATTAGTGAATGATGAATGCAGAGTTTGTTTTTTTTTCATATATCAAGGAGGTACCAAACAACATCAGCAAGTCTAGGACTCTGCGCTTCCATAAGCTGTTTAAGTCTGCACCACATGATGAATACCCAATTGAGTGTAAGTTTTTTTCCTTGTATAGAAATTATTATTGATTTTCATGCCAGGTACTAGTTGTAATTTTCTGCAGTTGCCTGATGCTAGTATTAAAATGTGCTCACCTCTCAGGAAGGGTGATTGATAAGTTCTCGGCATAAGGTACAATAGATTATTTGTGGACAGCTTTTTTTGGATTATTTCTCAACATAGTCCCCTTGCAAGTTTATGAACTTAGTCCAGCGATCCTGGAGCATACGGATCCCTTCTTTGTAAAAGTCAGTATCTTGTGCCAGTAGAAAGTGCTCTACAGCATGAATGACATCATCACCTGAAGTGAATTTGCAACCACTGAGCTCCTTTTTGAGTTTGGTAAACAGGTAATAGTCCAAAGGGGCCAAAATCTGGGGAATAAGGATGATGTTCAAGAAGCTGGAAGCTGCATTCATGAATGGCAGCCATTGCCACCGCCGACTTGTGAACTGGAGCATGATGATTCCTCTTGTCAGTTTCTCTCGACGCCTTTCTTTCAGTTTGACACGCAGTTGCTTCACAAGATTAGCATAATAGGCCCTGGTGACCTTCTGCCCTTTTGAAGATAGTCTATAATGGCACACCTTCTGAATTCCAAAAGATGGAAGCTATCACTTTGCCTGCAGGCAGAATGACCATTGCTTTATTTGGAGGTGGGGATCCATGGTGTTTCCATTGCTTTGACTGTTCTTTGGTTTCTGGTTGAAAATGATGAACCCAAGTCTCATCCATAGTTACAAATTGCTGAAGAAACTTTTCAGGATCTGCATAAAAATGGCCAAGATTGTCTCTTGACATGTTGAGACGCTGTCAATTGTGATCAGCTCCAAGAAGTTTTTGGACCCATCAAGCAGAGACCTTTAAAATTTAAAGATCATTGTGAATAATGGCATGAACACGTTCCCGGGAGATGCCCAACTCAGTAGCAATGTACCGCTCAGTAGAGGTAGTGAA
This sequence comes from Achatina immaculata, assembly GCA_009760885.1. Taxonomy (NCBI): domain Eukaryota; kingdom Metazoa; phylum Mollusca; class Gastropoda; order Stylommatophora; family Achatinidae; genus Lissachatina; species Lissachatina immaculata. The sequence goes on along the minus strand of CM019717.1, from coordinate 46,292,967 downwards.
TGACTGCTCGATGAGAAATTTTATCCATTTTCTCAATTTCTGCCACCCCTTACCACTTCAGTAACCTTAAAAAAAAACATTGGTTGCAGTTAAATTCCTGGAACTTGTTGTTTAATCTTACATTTATCTGATCTACAAATGCACCTAATATCAACTGTGCATTTCAAGTATTTGTACCTTATGCTGAGAACTTATCAATCACCCCTCGTATCAGCCTTCATATGAGATTAAAGGTCAACGCTGATGAAAAACCTGGAGTGTTTTTGTTTTTTTTTTTTTTTGCAGCGTGAAAGCTCCAGACTGAGCTTAGTAGAAACCTTTAAGACAGAACTCCAAAGTGTGGGAAACATGCAGTATGAAAAGAAAAAGTTTTCACCTTCTCCTTTTGAGTCCTGTCATGTATGGCAAGGATTAATAAATTTCTGACTCGGATAAATGTGTGTACATGATTGTGTATTAGATATACACACATTTGTGCTGCAAAATGACAAGTTGGATATCCGTTGCAATCAATCAACCCCAGAGAAATGACATAAGATCATGTGTTAAAGAAAGTCATATTTCCAATTCCATTCATTTACACTTGTGTATGAAGAAACAAGACAGAGTGATTGCATATGTCTACACACATATATATACATATGAAAAAATGAAACACTACAGTATATGTTCCTTAGTGTGATACTGATCACATCACACTTTAATGTGCTGATGGTTTTAGAAATACGGGCCTGACACCATATCCCAGTATGTCTTAATGGCATGGAAATTGTACTATCAGGAACAAGATTACCCTGAACTTTCTTTTTTTATGACATGCGTACACTTCTGATTTAAAAATAAGAGTGTGAATCAAATGAAAGTTAGCAAATGTGATTAAAATTTCCAAAAGAACAGATTGAAATCCCTTAGTAGTACCCAGCTGTTAGCACCAGAGTTAATGATGTAAGCAGATAGTATCACCATCGTTAAGCAGCAAGCTGAGAAAAGCAGATGTCAAGATGGCAACTATTTTTGCAGACACAGAAGAAGTGCATTTTGTCATCCTTGAATGTGCACTCATCGCCTTGCACATGCTCTCATCAACTTAATGTAGTTGTAGACTGAGAGCCTTGCACATGAATGCATCACCTTAATGTAGTTGTAGACTGAGAGCCTGCACATGAACTCATCACCTTAATGTAGTTGTAGACTGAGAGCCTGCACATGAACTCATCACCTTAATATAGTTGTAGACTGAGAGCTTGCACATGAACTCATCACCTTAATGTAGTTGTAGACTGAGAGCTTGCACATGCTCACATATCACCTTGATGTAGTTGTAGACTGAGAGCCTTGCACATGAACTCATCACTTTAATGTAGTTGTAGACTGAGAGCTTGCACATGCTCACATATCACCTTGATGTAGTTGTAGACTGAGAGCCTTGCACATATGAACTCATCACTTTAATGTAGTTGTAGACTGAGAGCTTGCACATGCTCACATATCACCTTGATGTAGTTGTAGACTGAGAGCCTTGCACATGAACTCATCACCTTAATGTAGTTGTAGACTGAGAGCTTGCACATGCTCACATATCACCTTGATGTAGTTGTAGACTGGGAGCCTTGCACATGAACTCATCACTTTAATGTAGTTGTAGACTGAGAGCCTTGCACATGAACTCATCACTTTAATGTAGTTGTAGACTGAGAGCTTGCACATGCTCACATATCACCTTGATGTAGTTGTAGACTGAGAGCCTTGCACATGAACTCATCACTTTAATGTAGTTGTAGACTGAGAGCTTGCACATGCTCACATATCACCTTGATGTAGTTGTAGACTGAGAGCCTTGCATGAACTCATCACTTTAATGTAGTTGTAGACTGAGAGCTTGCACATGCTCACATATCACCTTGATGTAGTTGTAGACTGAGAGCCTTGCACATGAACTCATCACCTTAATGTAGTTGTAGACTGAGAGCTTGCACATGCTCACATATCACCTTGATGTAGTTGTAGACTGGGAGCCTTGCACATGAACTCATCACTTTAATGTAGTTGTAGACTGAGAGCCTTGCACATGAACTCATCACCTTAATGTAGTTGTAGACTGAGAGCTTGCACATGCTCACATATCACCTTGATGTAGTTGTAGACTGAGAGCCTTGCACATGAACTCATCACTTTAATGTAGTTGTAGACTGAGAGCTTGCACATGCTCACATATCACCTTGATGTAGTTGTAGACTGAGAGCCTTGCACATGAACTCATCACCTTAATGTAGTTGTAGACTGAGAGCTTGCACATGCTCACATATCACCTTGATATAGTTGTAGACTGAGAGCCTTGCACATGAACTCATCACTATACACTGCAGATTTTTAATGGTGTGTATTCAAGGGGTTCAGATGATTGGCAAGAATTGGATGATAGGACACACATATTCCTTGGAGTATGTCTGCAATGTGGTTGCCATCTTGATGTGTGTTCTTTTCAGTTTGCTGCATAACAATAGTGGCAGTATCTGCCTACTGATGACGCTGACCTTGGTGCTAACAGCTGGTACTACCAGAAGATTTATGTCTGTTCTTTTAGAAATTTTATTTGCATTTTCTAACTTTCATTTGATTCATCCATGTAATATTTGTACACATGTAACATTTGTTCTTACAAAGTGTTTTATATGAATTTCTGCATTAACATTAATTTTTCAGTATTTGATGCATCTCTTCTATTTCAGCATTTTCCTGTGCCTTCAAAGGGGATATTCTTCTTCATGGCCAAATGTATGTCTCCCACAACTGGGTTTGTTTCTATTCTAAGATCAAGGCAAGGGGAAGATTGGTATGTCTGCTTTCTATACAACATATACAGGAATATTCACATACATGTTTAACCCTATAAAACAAACAAAACCACATGAACATTTTTATAATCAGACAAGATATCCTCCATATTTTGCCAGTAAATAATATGATGCCTATTTTTAGTATTCATTTCAGTTTAAAATTGCACACTTTCAGTTGCAGAACAAAACCTTATAAAGCAATATGATAGAAGTATGAGGCATATATTAGTTTTTACAGCCACTGCAGTAATATTATTTTTTTTTGGGGTCAAATTAATGATTGTGGGGCAACTAACTGCAGCTAACTGGAGCGTGTGGAGGTCCAGAAAGATAATGTGCTTTAGACACTACAATACACACACCCTTTTTTTTAACTGTGTATGCTGTGAAGTGTTACAAGAAGAAGCTGTGTTATTAGTATTTGATTTGCAGATGATGCAACTTGTTTTATTATGATACTTTTAAATTGTGCTGCCCTCTTTGACATAGGTGTCTGAATATCTTTGACATAGGTGTCTGAATATCTTTGACATAGGTGCCTGAGTGTTGAATCTTTCTGTCTTCCATAAAGGCAGAAGGAAGACTTGTATCTTATATTAATGAGTACAGAAAGGGTTAAAACCGTGATACATGGATAACATTAACACTTTGTGGACCACAGTTGTTTACTCTGAAAAACCCCCACTTCCCAGCCATTTTTCTGAAAAATGAACTTTTTTGAGTGGACTTAGAAAAACATGCATATCTCTACTCACCACTGAGATAAATTAATCCAGGTTGGTAGAGAGACTCCCAAGACCCTCTAGTACTTCTTGAGTGTGTGATATCTTGTGAAAAAATTATCTGGGACTTTACAAATAAATTTTGTTTCACTCTTTTTCTCATTGACCAGTCACACTCTGCACTTCCTAGGTGTTGCTTTTTTAGTGCCTTCATCCTCAGGCTGCACCAGGACATGATCCTTTACTATTCCAGATACTCATTGTTGTGCATTGTTGATATTGTGCAGACAAGTCTTTTGTCTTTCCTTCATCAGTCGAAAGCAGCTGTTTTAGTTTATACAGCTCTTGAAATTTAGGCAAAAAATAATCCAGCAAAGATTTTATTTTGCTAATTTTACCTGTTTCTGGAAGTGTCTGAGAGTTGTCAGAGAAATGCAGAAATGCCAGAAGATGATCAAATTTAGCTCTGCTCATTGTTTTTGAAAATATTGATTTTTCAAGAAGAGGGTCTGTTGTCCAGTACTCTTTCCAGTGTGGCTTCCTAGTCTGGCCCATCAAAATGATCAATCCAAAGAATTTGTTCATGTCTGAATGTGTTATATTTTTAAACAAAAAGGCAGTAGGAAGACTTGTATCTTATATTAATGAGTACAGAAAGGGTTAAAACCGTGATACATGGATAACATTAACACTTTGTGGACCACAGTTGTTTACTCTGAAAAACCCCCACTTCCCAGCCATTTTTCTGAAAAATGAACTTTTTTGAGTGGACTTAGAAAAACATGCATATCTCTACTCACCACTGAGATAAATTAATCCAGGTTGGTAGAGAGACTCCCAAGACCCTCTAGTACTTCTTGAGTGTGTGATATCTTGTGAAAAAATTATCTGGGACTTTACAAATAAATTTTGTTTCACTCTTTTTCTCATTGACCAGTCACACTCTGCACTTCCTAGGTGTTGCTTTTTTAGTGCCTTCATCCTCAGGCTGCACCAGGACATGATCCTTTACTATTCCAGATACTCATTGTTGTGCATTGTTGATATTGTGCAGACAAGTCTTTTGTCTTTCCTTCATCAGTCGAAAGCAGCTGTTTTAGTTTATACAGCTCTTGAAATTTAGGCAAAAAATAATCCAGCAAAGATTTTATTTTGCTAATTTTACCTGTTTCTGGAAGTGTCTGAGAGTTGTCAGAGAAATGCAGAAATGCCAGAAGATGATCAAATTTAGCTCTGCTCATTGTTTTTGAAAATATTGATTTTTCAAGAAGAGGGTCTGTTGTCCAGTACTCTTTCCAGTGTGGCTTCCTAGTCTGGCCCATCAAAATGATCAATCCAAAGAATTTGTTCATGTCTGAATGTGTTATATTTTTAAACAAAAAGGCAGTAGGTTTGTTCATATGTTAGGTTTGTGCACTGATGATGAGCTAACAGTTAAAAAAAAATCGTTGCCAAACTTGCTGAAAATTTCCTCCATGCTGTCTGGTGTGTTTACATTCACTGAAACACCAGGACTTCCTATAAATTTTTCAAGAACTGGTGTAGAATCAATGTTACTCCACACACCTATATCACTGCTAACTATATCACATGAAAGATATGAAATACTTACTGTTGGAGCATCTGACATTGAATCACAATCTCTGCTACTTGAACTTACATTTTTTGACACAGCAACCATGTGCCTTGTAATCGTATTTTTAATCCGATCGCGTCACAGAAATCACTTTGAAACCCATCAGTTTCATTACTAGAATCATTAAACAGTGATTTTTAGTCATAACTGGGGCAGTCTGACAAAAAATCAGAGCATAATTCAGTGTAAATCAGTGTCATCGAGAGAAGCATGCTTTGCCATTTGCACAAAATGTCGACTTGGCGAGATCTCGTAAACACGTGTTCCCAACAGCTACAACCGCAAGATTTCTATTTTCTTTTAAGTTATGAAAATTGAAAATAATATTTTATTATATTAACTTTGCAGTAAAAGTACAGACACCAAAAATTACTTTAAATAACAAGCTAGAAACAGTTCGAATACAACTATTAAAGACGGCAAATCCGGCTTTCAGGCAACAATGCATGGAAACCGGAAAACAGATTTTCTTGTCTTTGGCCCGAGAAGTGTTAAGAGGCCTTGAGTAGCTGTCTTAGATGGTTATAATTAAGTGTCCGTGCTCCTGTGCTACATTTTGGAGACATGTATGCATAGGATTACAGGTCTGAATGGGGGTGTCGAGGGTAACCCATGGTAAACAGTGGTTTGCTGCAGTCATATAGAAACCCATGAAAATACATAAGGAAAAAAAGTTGAATTAAAATTTAATGGGAGTAGAGAACTTGGGAGATGATATCAAGGATAAAAAAAAAACATTTGGATGTACAAAGTCAAAGTTATTATAAGGTTAGAGGTGGTCCTTGTTTCACCTTCCAACAGAGCTGCTTTATTTCAGTCAGGCCAATCCAAATGGATGAGGCAAGAATTGGGTGTTTTAATATAGTGATGGAGCCTCCAGAAGAGACTAAAATGGCAGCTTACAAGGAGGGTCCCAACCTATCATCCTTCATATGTTACAGATAAGTTATAGGAGCCACTTTTATGTTCAGCTACATTAAAAAGCAAGTAACTTGCATTGTGAATGGCTGGCTTAGAGTTGCATCAAGTAAAGAGAGTTTGAAGTTCTGAAAACAGTGACTTTTAAAATATATTGGTGTTAAAATCATACTGCTTTAGAAGATTTATGTTAGCCAGTGTTTTTCTCTCTTTTTTTCCCAGATAGAGATCCCCTTTGATAAGATAATCAGCATTACCAGAGAGAAATTGGCACTAATCATTCCAAATGCTATTGGCATTCAGACAGCGGACCAGAAGGTACGAATTCATTTTGTAATTACATTGTCCAATATTCAGTCATTGACCTGCAATGAACTAGTTTATGGTTCTGGTAAGGTCCATTTTTCGCCATCAGATGGTGAGTTTTAAAAAAAAAAATTGAATCACTCAAACAAGACACAGTATATTTTGTATTTCTGTAATTGGTCCATACCATTTTTCTTTAGTGCAGCTTTGGTGATGTTTTTCTGTCTCCTCAGTATGTTTTTGGGTCATTCATCTCAAGGGATTCTACTTACAAGAAACTGGTTACAATTTGGAAGGTCAACCAAGACACAGTAAGTCTACAGTGAAGTTCAATTACTGTTTTATAAAATCAGTATTATTTTATTACACCGCTATAAATGTAGTGGACTGCATGCAGAAACAGTATTAGGGAATAAAGTGTAAGTAGCTGACTCCAGTGGAAGTTTGAAAGTTAAGAAAAAGGAAAAAAAAGCTGTGAGACATGAGCAGTGGCCTGCTTAGGCCCTCGATTTACTAATCCGGTGGTTCTGGATTCAAGTCCAAGCAGTGGGATTTTTTTCTGGTAAACACAAAAAAGGCCTTCTCGGGTTCCACCCAGCCTCTAAAAATGAATACCAGAGAAATCTGGGATGGTACATGCGGCCAGGCGTGATACTAACCACATTACACTTTCATGTGTCCAAGGTCATGGAAATACAGGCCTAACACTATTAATGGCATAGAAATAGGATTTTTACATTTTATGAGGCATGAGCAAGCAGGTTCATAGCACAGAAACCATATAAACTGCCTTATATTGGCACTTTTGGTTTAAGAAGATGGCTTTGAAGCAGGCAGGTATAAACTGTTGTGAGTTTTTGCTGAGCATCATCTTGCAGAACAGCTCCTGTCATGGTTGACACACAATAATTAGTGTGTAGGTATACAGCTATACACAAAGCGCTACAGTAAATCTGTGATACCAAAATGTATGAACTAGGAAAAAACTGTGTAATCGTTAAATGATAAAGGTATTCCTACTTTTTTTCCTAGTTTATACATTCTGTCATGGTTGACTCCATCTGTGTGGGATATGCATGATCAGCCACATGACACTTTCATGTGCCAGTGGTTTTAGAAATATGGGCCTAACACCATATCCCAATATGCCTTAATGGCATGGAAATGGGGATTTTACCTTTTACCTATGTAACTTATGGGTTAATGTCAGTGTGTTATTGGCCATTGCTGCCTTTATGGCTACATAATGAACAAGATTACCCTGAAATTTTTTTTTTCTGACATGTGTACACTTCTGATTTTATTTCTGTCTTTTCTTTTAGAAATTTTATTTGCATTTTTTAACTTTCATTCGATTCATCCTTGTAATACATATATAACATTGCAAGGTTCAGTTTTCTTTCCAAGGAAATTGATTTACAGAAAAGATGAAAGACATTTCTCAGGATAAGAAATACACATTAAGTTTGTAAAATATTGGATGTAGAAGAAATTATTTCTTTTTTTTAGATGGACAACCTGGGAGTTGATTTAGACATTGCTGGCAGTGTCTTGGATCACTCCAACAGTGGTGACAGCACCGAGACCGATACAACTGAAGATGATTTGAATGCTGATGAGCAACTAGGGCATGTACTTTCATCTTCAGGAGGTGGAGGGAGGATAGATGTGGATGTTCTTCGACATCCAGAGCCATCTAGTGGTGGCCAACAGTCAGGCAACCAGCAGTGTAAGTGCAGCTTTGTGTGACAAATCAGTTCTGACCAGCAGTGTTTTGTATACAATGGAATTATGTGCTCAGTACAGCTTGGCAAGATGATGTTTTTAAACTCACAAGTAATTTATGATTTCTTCCTCTTCTGCTTTGAATTCCCTGGAACTGCAAGGTTGTGTTCACTGCAGCAGATCTCACAGTGATTTTTGAAGCTCATGAACAAATTTAGCAAATAGAAAACAGCAAGGCTTGCACACTGTCAAGTGATAGAACACAAAGTGTATGGTTAGCTTTGAGAAGCTACACATTTCAAATGTGAGAGAAACTAGAAAGAGGCTGATTGTGTTTTAAACTGTAAACTCTGGTAGAATGAGCAGCGGCCTGACTGCAGGAGTTCAGTGCACTATCCACTCAGTCATCTTGCATCTCCAAGCATGATGCTCAGGCTTTCTATAAAGCCTATGCTGGGTTGACACAGATTTGCTTGAAGGCCTGCTATGGATTCTTGCATCTCCAGGCATGGTGATTGGGTTTTGTATCAGGCCTATACTGGGTTAGCACGGATTTGCTTGAAGTCTCGCTGTGAATTCAGGAGATCAGTCCACTATCCACTCTACCATCATGCATCTCCAGTCATGGTGCTGAGGCTTTATATCGAGCCTTGAATTTGAACGTGAACTTGAAGAAAGGCCAGGCTCTGCCTTACACTCAAGACACTCCCGGGTCTCCTTGCGCTCAGGACACTCCCATATGTGCTCAGACTTTAACCTCAGTGTTGTTCGTAGTGTGTGATGGGTGATAGTGCCTATGGCATATTGATTGAATACAGCTCAATCTTTCCACAAGTTCTGAATGCTACCACTGACTTTTGTTATTCTCCTTTCTTATATCAAGCCTGTACTGGGTTAACACATACTTGCTTGAAGTCTTGCTGTGGATTAAAAAGGTGGGCATCTCAGCAGACTTCACTATCATGGAAACTATGCCTAATTCTGCTTTATTTACCAGCCAGAGGGCTGCATCAGCAAGTACTAGGAGTCCCATCAATAGCTTAATTAGGGTGTTGTGAAGTCTGGTTAGTGGTGTAGGGGTATCTCCTATCAAAGGAGAAGTAAGACGCCTCCTTACCTCCGTCAGTCTACGGGACACCCTTGGGCAAGGTGGAGTACCCGTATACCCCCCTGATCAGGGTGACGTGAAGCCATGAGAGCAGGTGGTGGATGGAATGGGAGAGCAGCTGACAGATAAAGTTGGTTATGGTCACCATTCTATGATGGTAGGCAGATGATCTCAGTGTAGGGACAATGGCTATGATCACTGACTAGTACAGTCACTGCCTGGATGGAAAGCAGTGGTAAACTATCTTCTGAAAATATACCAAGAAACCCAAACAACAATCATGGAAAGTCAAATAGGAAAAAGATCTGGTGGTGAGGCCTCCAGGCCAGATAGATCTAATTTTTAACACTGGGTAAGTGTGTGAGACAGAGGTCAGTACTAGTAATTGTGATGACGGACAAAATCCTGACGGTATTACTAAGGAAAACCCTTGCGTCAAACTAAAAAGAAAAATAAGAGTAGGAACATGGAATGTAAGAAGTATGTATGACGGGAAGTATCAAATAATAAGTGATGAGATGAAAATAATGGGGATACATATTTTAGGAATCTGTGAACATCGATGGAAAAGATCAGGACACTTCAAGAGCGAGAATGATATCTTCATATAAAATGGTGGAGAATTAGGAGGAGAGAATGGAGTAGCTTTTTACTTGGACAAATCAACATCAAAAGCATTACTAGGTTATAATCCAGTAAGTGGTAGAATCTTCACAATCAGACTTAAAGGCACTCCTAGAAATGTAACAATCATCCAGATATATGCACCTACATCAGAAGCAGAAGAAGAGAAAGTAGAAGACTTTTATAACACACCACAAACGACGATAGACCAGGTACGGAAAAATGATATTGTATCAATAATGGGGGATTTTAATGCAAAGATTGGTACAGAAAGAGCAGAAGATGAAGGACATGTTATAGGGAAATTCAGCACAGGACATAGAAATAAGGCACGTGACAATCTAATGGCTTTTTGCATGGAAAATCAGCTAATGATTGCTAACACTTTTTAAACAACATCTAAGAAGACTTTACACATGGACATCACCTGATGGGAAAACCAAGAATCAAATAGATTACATTTTAGTGCAGTGAAGGTGAAAATAAGTATAACATCAGCACACAAACTTTACCAGGTGCTGATTGTGACACTGACCATGAGTTATTAATACCAGACATGAAGATAAAGATAAAAAAGACAGTTGCAGGATCAAGACCACTCCACTTTGATCTTACAAAAATACCAGAACAATATGGTATAGAAGTGAAGAACCATTTCGAAATCCTGATGGATGTACAGGAGGAGATGACACCAGATGATTTGGCTAAACAGGCCAGGGTAATCTTAATAACAACAGCTAAAGATGTGGTTCCAGTAAAGAAAACACAAAAGAATGGATGGATTACATCAAGCACATTAGAACTGATAAAACAACGTAGAGAAATGAAGACACAATGGAAAGTTACAAACAACAACAAAGAGAAATATAAATCTTTAACAAAAGAAGTATGAAGAAACATAAGAAAAGACAAAAAACAATACATGCAAGATTGTTGTGAAAGAATAGAAGGAATGTTTAAAGAAATGAAGACATTGATGAGAAATGTCACACCTAAGCTGAATGTAATTTGTGACAAGATGGGGACAGAGACAGAGGAAATTCTAGAAAGATGGAAGGAATATTGCAAAGAAATGTATGAAACAACTAACTGTGAAAGCAGAAATCAACAGTGTGAATTATTATTGGAGGAGAAAGAACCCGAACCGACAATAGAAGAAGTTTTATGGGCAATAAAGAATGGAAAAAAAGATAAATCACCAGGATGTGATGAGATAACAGCTGAACTTATTAAACAGGAGGAAAGGAATGTGCAACAATCTATCATGCACTATGTAAAAAGATTCAGGTATTTGGCCAAAAGAATGGAAAAGAACTATATTCTTACCACTGCAAAAAAAAAAGGTAACCTGAAATTGTGCACAAACTACAGAACTGTTGCCCTGATTAGTCATGCTAGTAAAATCCTGTTAAAAATCATAATGGGTAGACTTTGTAAGAAAATAGAAGTCAGTGTGGTCCAAGCTGGTTTCAGGCAAGGAAGAGGATCAAGAGATCACATATTCAATATAAGATTAATAATAGAGAAATGCAGAGAGTTTAATGTGAATCTATATTTATCCTTTATAGACTACTCAAGGCATTTGATTGTGTACAACACCAGAAACTTTGGGAATTAATGGGAAAAAAAAGGGATTTCCAACACATTTGATGCAATTAACATCACTGCTGTATCTAGACCAACAAGCAGCAGTAAGAATAAATGGTGAAACAACTTGGTTTGACATAAAACAAGGGGTCCGTCAGGGGTGCATATTGTCGCCTTACTTGTTGAATTTGTATACTGAAAATATAATGAGGAATGTTAGAGAAGATGTAGACAAAGAATATTATAGTGCCGTAACAATTGGAGGTTATGGAATACCAGAGATTAGATATGCTGATGACACAGTATTACTGTGCACAACACAAAAAGGAATGGAAAAACTAATTGTCAGTCCATAAGAATAGTGAAGAGCAAAACCTCTATCTTAATGCAAAGAAAACTAAATTGATGACAACTGACAAAACAAACAAGGCAGCTGATATATGTATCAATGAGGAAAAACTGGAAGAAGTGGAGAGTTTTGAATATCTTGTATCACTGCTAACTAATAATGGAGATACAATGAGGGAAATTAAAAGGAGGACATCTATCGCTCTTCAGAAAGTAAAACAACTAAATAATCTGTGTAGAGGAACAGACAGAACTACAAAAATAAAATTTTTAAGTGCATGCATTTTTCCCATCACAACATATGCCTGTGAGATCTGGACACTAACAAAATAGCTGAGAAACACATAAATGCCTTTGAATGTAAAAGCTACAGAAGAGTTCTTCAGATATCATGGACACAAAAAAGAACAAATATATCCATACTACAAGAACTTAATATTGAAGAAGGCTGGCTAGTAAAGAGTATTAAACAGAGAAAACTTAAATATTTTGGACACATTAAACATCTTCTTCTTCTTCTTTGTTCGCATTGTCTGTCTATACCTGCAGTCCTGTCTCTTGGATAAATTTCACTGTTTTTTGTAATTCATGTATGGAACCATAGAACTTATCTTCTTTAGTGGTTTCACTGGGCCAGTAATTATTTCTTAGTGTTTCATATCAATTATATCAATTCATATCTCATATCAATTCTGGAGTTGGGCCAGTAATTATTTCTCAGTGTTTCATATCAATTATATCAATTCATATCTCATATCAATTCTGGAGTCTGATAGTTTTTCAACTGTAGCAATAATTGCCCTAACTTCTGCATCAAAGTTGTTGCAGTATTTTCCAGTGGGTATGGAAATCTTGTCAGTGGTGTTGTTTGGATATTCAGTATGTGCTCCTGCCCCTCCATTCTTTATGGCATTGTGTGCAGATCCATCTGTATACACACGTATCCAGGTGTCACATGGATATTTTTCATCTAGCACACTAAGTGTGGCTGTTGATCTTACAAGGCTGCTTTGCATCTCACCATTCTGCACACCTTTCACTTCAGTCTGAATAGTTATTTGTGTATAATCTGCTTCTTTCCATGGTGTATGCTCTGGTACAGATGATAATGGAGCGACTACAGTTGGAAGGTCAGGTATCAGCTTACGCATACACTTGGCCTGGTGAATGAAGCTGCTTCTTTTAAGCCGTCTTAATGCCAAGTTATTGAATCTCTCCTTCAGGGGATGGCTTACAGAGCTAAGGAATTTCTCTCCCATGGTCATGACCTTTGTGTCTCTACGTTCCTTTAGCGCTTGAACACCAACTATTTTCTGCATTTCTACTATTGGTGTGGACCTCATGGCACTTGTGATAATCCGTAGTGACTGATTTTGAACCTTGTCTAGATTATGCAGCGTAGTGTTTGATGCTGTGCACCAAGATGTTGAGCCATATTCTAAATGTGGTAGAATACTTTGCTGATATACATTCTTGAGGATTCTTTCACTAGCTCCCCATGTGGTTCCACTTAATTTTCTTAATATGGCTAATTTTCTTCTGGCTTTTGCTTCTGCACTGTTGATGTGTTGCTTCCAAGTCATTTTTGAGTCAAGAGTCACTCCTAAGTAATGGGTTGGTTGTCCATCCTTAAGGATATTTCATTTACAAAGATCTTACCTGCTTTCTGTTTAGATGAGAGAGTGAACAGAGTGGTACTTGATTTCTCTGTGTTGATACTTACACACCATTTGTTTGTCCATGATGTCAAGATGTCTGCTGCTCTTTGGAGTCTCTGTGTAGCAACTGTCGCATATTCATCTGTACACCACATGACCAGATCATCTGCATACAGTGCCGCTTTTGATTCCATAGGGAAGTTCCTTGACCAGGTCATTAATGAATACAAGGAATAGTGTAGGCGAAAGGACTCCTCCATGTAGTACACCGTGTCGCAGAAGTACTTTCTGGCTTTTGTGTCCATCCATTACTACTCTAGCTCTTCTATTGTGTAAATAGGACTTTATCCAGTTGTATAGTCTTCCATTCACATTGCAGTTTCTTAGTTTCCACAGCAGACCTTTTTTCCATACTTTATCAAAGGCTTTCTTTAGGTCTATCCACGCTGCTAGTACAAGGTTTTTCTCTTGGAATGCATCCTCAGTCTCTTGAGAGAGATAGGTCACTTGATCTTCCATACTGTAGTACTGCCTAAATCCTGCTTGTTGTGGAATGAGAAGGTTTTCACTTTCTAGGTACCATTTTAGCCTCAGGTCAATGATGCGTTCCATCGTTTTGCATAGGCAGCTAGTGAGACTGATTGGCCTGTAGCTGGAGGCAGTATCACTGTTTTTCCCTGGCTTTAGCAGTGGTACCATGCTTGCTTCCTTCCAGATTTGAGGTAACTTACCTGTGCTCCAGCACATATTGAAAATATCCAACAGCTTTCCCATTGCTGCCATTCCCAGGTTCTTGATCATTTCATTGGACACTCCATCTGGTCCTGGTGATTTCCTTGGTTTCAGTTTACTGACTGCTAGGTCTAACTCGCTGCGTGTGATTGGTGCATCCATGACCTCCACTTTTCTGACTTGTTCTTCTTCTTTCTGTGGGTCATGCGCACTGCACGCTCTTTCTCTGGATGGATATCAATGTTGCAGTCCTGTGCAAACATGAGAGCAAAGTGATCTGCTACCTGCTTACCTGTAAGAGTTTTCCCATCCTCTATTAGTGTAATCTTTGTACTTCTTCCAGTACTCTCATCATTTAACTGTTTGATTAGTTTCCACAGTTTCCTTCCATCGTTTTTCAAAGTTTAGGGACTCTATTTTCTCTCTCCAACTTTCCCATCTGGCTTGCAGCTTTGCTCTCTGAAATTTGGCCTTAGAATGTTGGTAATTACTGTGGTGTTCTTGGCATGGTCTATTTTCTGCTTGCTTTCGAGCTGCTTCCATATCATCATGGAGTTTTCCCAGCTCACTAGACCAGTATGGTTTATAGTCCCTGCAAGCTCCTCTGGGAATGGTTTCACGAGTGGCCTGAAGGACACAAGCATTGAATTCCTTCACTATGCTGTTAATATCCTTACCTTCTATTGACAGCTGTCCCACCAGGATACCTGTTTGATGTCTGTACATTGTCCAGTTTGCTTTTTTATAGTTCCATCTGGGGAGAAGGCTACTGGTGTTAAGGAGTTCATTTTCTATTGTCAGGAAGACTGGTCGATGGTCGCAACCTCCAAGTTGTTTTCCAACTTCACGTGTAATGTTCCACTTCAGATCTGGAGAGTGGAATGCCAGATCTGGTGTTGAGTTTGTACGCCAAGCCCTTGAGTAAAATGTTGGGGGATCCATTGGCTGGTTGATCAGGAGAAGTCCATTATCATCCTGCCAGCTCTCAACTTCCTCTCCTCTCTTGTCTATGTGGTCATAGCCCCAGCTCTGGGAATGGCTGTTAAAATCGCCGCAGACCATCAGTCTCTCTTTGTGTGGGATTGTTTCTAAAGCAAGTGGGCGGTCATTAGGACAGTAATAGTTAAGGAGGTGGAAATCTGTATTACTACTTTTTAGATGGATCATCTGATATTCGGCTCTTCCATGAACACTCCCACCTGACAAGCGCTGATGTTATTCTTAACAAGTGTGAGTACTTCTCCTTTCTTCTGTCCTGTCGGTCTGATCTAAAACACTGGTAGCCTCTGATTTTAAAGGCGGCATCTTTGGTTAGGTGTGTCTCCTGTATGCAGCATATACTTACCTGCTCTGCAAAAAGTATGTTCTCTAGTTCCACCTTTATGCTATAGCCATCTCTAACACTGCTGACACCCTCAGCATTCCACTGCATTATTTTAAGTTCTTGCTTTTTGGCTGTTTTCTTCCGTTGTATTTTTTGGCCAGTAGCTCTACTCTCATGTCTCCTGACTCCACAAGACGAACTGAGAGGACCTCCAGTAGCATTGGGTGGACCCTTTTGAGGCAGGGGGCCTGGCACTGCACCTGCCTGGTTAGTCTTCACAGGGCGAGCACCATGTTTGAATACTGCAGATAGAGACATTTCATTAGCGATAATGCGTGTTACCCTGATTTTTGTGATGCGCCTTTTGGCTGGGTAACTCCGACTTCAGCACCTTTCCTTGCTAGGGCAGACTGTGGTCTTGCTCGGACTGCCATGAAGACAGTGTAGCTGGCCTGGCCAAAATTTTGTTTTCCAGCCTCTGGTGGCTGTATGTAAGTCCCTTCTCCTTGTCAGATGGTTTGGAGACAGTTCCACAAAGACACTCTGACTTTGAGATGAGGAATCTGATGAGTGCTTCAACGATATCCATTCCCCGCCATTTTAGTCTGCTGGCTCTGTTTTGTTTACATCATTCTGATAGCCATTGTTGTAAAGACCCATAGCTTGTCACGTCCTGGATTCATTGGTTTCACATCAGACTTCCCCCATCCCTGCCAGCGATCTCCATGTCCCCATCCATCCACCAACCTGACATTACATCTTACAAAAATAACAATTACAATTAGTGTTGATTTCTACAAGTTTCTGGGCTACAGAGGTAGGTCAGAGTTTTTAAGCAAACAGATCTATGTTCCCTGTCTCACAAACACTATGTTAAGATAAGTGTGCTCTTAACACAGTTGTTCCCAGGGGAATTAAACATCATGATAATCTAGAGAAAACTGTCTTGGAAGGGTACATAATGGAAAAAGAAAGAGAGGAAGACCAAGTCGAAGATGGCTGCAAGACATCGTTGATGATCTGCAGATGGACGCATCAGCAGCAAGCCATCTTGCTCACAACTGAGAGGCCTACAGGAGTGCTGTTAGGGAGGCAGAGTTCCACAAGGGACATGCAAATGAATGAATAAATAAAGTCTGGTTTGCCAGCCCTGGTAATGGTACTGTTTCTCTTGCACATTCATCCTTTCTCCTCCAGTAATTTAAAATCTAAAAATGTCATTCATGATTTTAAGTTGTTGTTGTTTTTTTTAATCAGTAACTGTTATGCTTGATATCTTCTGTAGTGTGCCAGTTTATACAGTTTAACTTACTCATTTTGTTGTTTCACAGGTTTAAGCTGCAGAACTGCAATCAAGACATTTTGTTCATTTTCAGTCAAACTGCAAAAGTAAGACTTTTTTTTTGTTTTGTTTTTTTATTTTAACTTAAATGAAGTTTTGGAAAATAGAAGCCAAGAGAGTTTTGGTTTTAATACTGAAGTATTTATGTCAGGAATGGAGCTGTGTAATGGACCCAGTAAGCCAAAGTTGGTAGAGATCCTACTTCTCAACTCTTCCCATGCCCAAGAAAAAAATGCGGACGTTCCCGTTTGTGTCACACAAAAAGCACTGGTCCTGATCTGTATAGTTGGTATAGTTGTAAAATGGAATGGAAAACAGTATTTACATGTACTTCTGTGTACTTATTATGTTTCAAAGTGTAACTAAATGTATGAAAATTTCATAAATGCAGAGTTGTTTTAGGAAAAAAGAAGCAATGTGGTGTTTTTAGACAGTGATTATGCCCAGCTCGTGGACGACATTTGTCTATTATCAAGCAGTCACAAAGATATGCAAGATAAAATAAACAAGCTAACTCAGAATGCAAACAACATAGGACTAAAGATCAACGTAGGAAAGACAAAGTTAATGAAGCAAAATGTGAACAACAGAAATGTACTCAGAGTAGATAACAAGTTAGTGGAGGAGGTCAATGAATTTGTATACCTTGGCAGCAGAGTAGTAGAAAATGGAGACAGCACAGAGGACATCAACAGCAGACTTACTAGAGCAAACCAGGCTTTTGCAATGCTGCAGAATATATGGAAATCAAAAAAACTAAGCATAAATATGAAAATCAGGATATTTAAGAGTAATGTTCTAAGTGTACTACTCTATGGAAGTGAATGCTGGAAAATCACCAAAACCATAGAAAACAAGTTGAATTCTTTCCAGACTAAATGTTTACGAAGAATTAGAAAAATATTTTGGCCAAACACCATAAGAAATAACATCTTATTAGCAGAAATGCAGATGAAACCACTGACAACAATTATTGAGGAAAGACGCTGGCGATGGTTGGGACATGTGCTTCGAATGACTGACAACTCACTACCAAAAATAGCACTAAGATGGACACCACAGGGGAACAGAAGTAAGGGTAGACCAAAAGAGACATGGAGAAGAACAACAGAAAGGATGTTGAGCAATAGAGGGCTCACCTGGGCAAGAGCAGAAAAAAAGGCGAAGGACAGGCATTTGTGGAAAACCCTTGCGGAAGCCCCATGTGCCCTGGGCACTTAAGGTTCAGAGAGAGAGAGAGATGCCCAGCTCACCATCGGCTAGGTCTAGATATGCACTACTTACCATCTGAGATGTCTAGATCTACTTGTCGATCTCATATTGTGATTCTGTGGTGCATTCTCGCTAAATTAATGTCTGAAATAACATACTAACTATTTCTACAGTCGTCTAATATGTCTAAATCTGCTTAGGATACATTCAAGAGCAGTGGGGTGGTCACAGGCCATGTCCATACCCCTATCTACATTGTCAAAAATTGAAAAATTTCGATGTTTCTCTTCCTTTTTCTCGCTTGGCATCGCTCGTAACTAAGGACTCTTCCACCATTTTGAAAAGTGTCACTGGAAACGCGAACGAAATATGTACAATCTAAATGTTACACCGGTCGGTTTTATTGAAACAAATGAATTGTCACTATAACGACTGTGGCATGCAACTCAGTAACTGGAAATTCTCACTATATCGATTATGGTACGGGAAGAGTTAATGGTGCTGCTGGTAAATAGGTTGTGATTCTACAGCCTGTCTTATAGAGGAGGATTGAGCATGTTCCCTCATTGTGTGAACCACCAATGAAGTATGATAAAATCTTGATCAGATGTGATTTGCTGGCCCTGAAAGCTGTCATATTGCTCTAATACTGTCAGCCTCATTCCTAGCAATTTACAGATAACCAAATTATATGGAAAAGGAATTACAAACATTTTCTTAACTCAAGAAATTGTCATCTTCTTTTTCTTTTCAGCTTACCAAGCCATTAAGGCTCATTGCTGCAGATAAAGTTCACCTCCATTCCACTCTATTCCTAATCTTCTCTCTCCAATTGATGACACCAATTTCCTTTATATCCTCTTCTATGTTGTCTTTCTATCTCTGTCTACTCCTTGGCTTTGTTTCCTTGATCTCTTGTACATGCATCATTTTTGTTTGACTGTTCTCTTCCATTCTTTCTGCATGGCACAACTAGTGTAATCTGTTCAGTTTCAAGACATTTATAATTCGCTGGGACTTAAATAAGCAGTTCAGTTCAGTGTTCTTTCTAGCTCCCCATTCTTCACTGTTACGGACCCAAAAATTCTTCTTAAGATCTTGTTCTCAAAGACCTGCAATTGTTGTTCATCTTTCTTTGTTGTACTTAACGTTTCTGATCCATACATGACGGCTGGTCTTATTATAGTTTTGTAGATTGTTATTTTGGTGTTTTGGGGCAGGATTTTTTATTTTAACAGGTTTTGCAAGGCGAAATTTATTTTATTCCTTATTTGTACTTTGCTTTTAATGTCCTCACTTACTATGTTGCTTCTGTTGAAGGTTGTGCCTAGATATTTGTATGTTTCTGCTTTCCTAATGATCATATCCCCAACATTTATGTAATCTGGATCATTCTGCCCCTGGTCTCTTGATATCTTCATATACTCTGTCTTATCTTGGTTAATGGTCAGGCTCACTTTTAATGCCGTATCTCACAGGTGTATGCAGGTGTTGGTGACCTCTTGCAGTTTCCTCCACTAGATCGATGTTGTCAGCGTATCCTAGTATTTTAGCTTGTTCTTCTGTACTGCTTTCTTCTTCCACTTTTCTGACTACCTTTTCTAGTAATTGAGATAATGTATCACCTTGTTTTAAACCAGTTCTTATATAGAAGGGTTCTGACCTTTCTTACTTTATACATTACTATATTTTTTGCATCCTCCATGCATATTGAAATTGTCCAAATATTGTGATCATAAACAAAAATATGCAGGATAAGAACTGAAGTGATAGTTTTCCTGCTTGCTGTTTACTGACATTGCTTTTGTTTAAAATGTGCCTAACAATGTTATATGTTATAAGAGTGGGATTGTTAGCTTTATCCTACCATGGGCTGGTTAAACAATTTTTTTTTTTATTAAAATAACTGCAGTCAGATGATTTTTTTTTTTTTGTCCTGGGAGTTCAGAATTTTTAACTGCCATAAATGGATTAGTCATGTACTGAGCAGCATCACTAAAACATCCATGCAGTGGACACCCAAGGGGTAAAGATCAAAGTCTGCCTGGCAGAGAACTGTAAAAGTAGAAATGACTAGCATGCCGCACAGATGGTGTACAACACAAAGGCCGGCTTCAGACTGTGAGAGGTGGAGAGAATATGTTTTTGCCCTGCAAGATACCACAGTGCACACTGGACAGTGACTGCTTAGCCAGTCATCAACCAGGGACATGGATGGATGGATAAATGTTTAAAACAGACATTGTTTCATTTCCCACTAAGTCATGATGCTTCATTACAAAAATGTTTGTGCATCATTGTTATTGTTCTGTAGGATTAGAGTTTAATGTGCTTTATGGAATTAAGGAAACATTAACCCTTCTGACTAACTTGTGCATTTCTTCCCCATTATATTGCTTTTGTTTAAGTGTTTGACCAACTTGTTGATTCTGTGAACATAATGTTCTTTCTTTTTTTTTTCCCCTTCAGAATACCTCGTACAAACATGTTGTTAGCAATCTGCACCATATTGTAAGTATCATTTTTTTTAAGGGCACCAAAACATATACTTTCTTTATCTTGACATATGGCAATTGTTTAATTAGTTACTGCAAGGTGTTTAATATTTTAATCCAACTGCAGCCTCAACACAGTGTTGGAATTTTTTTTTAACACTTTGTGGAAAACCCCCAGTTCCCAGGCAATTTTCTGAAAAACGAAGTTTTTTGAGTGGACTTAGAAAAACATGCATATCTCTACTCACCCTTTAGGGAATGTACTTTTTGTATGTGTGATATCTTGTGAAACAATTATCTGGATGCAGTGGGACTTGAGAACTTTTACAAATAAATCTTGTTTCACTTCTTTTCCCATTGACCAAGCACACTCTGCACTTTCTAGATGGTGCTTTTTTAGTGCCTTGAACCTCAAGCTTCACCAGGACATGATCCTTTACTATTCCAGATAATCTTCCTGGAGGATCCTTTACTATTCCAGATAATCTTCCTGGAATATCCTTTACTATTCCAGATAATCTTCCTGGAGGATCCTTTACTATTCCAGATAATCTTCCTGGAAGATCCTTTACTATTCCAGATAATCTTCCTGGAAGATCCTTTACTATTCCAGATAATCTTCCTGGAAGATCCTTTACTATTCCAGATAATCTTCCTGGAGGATCCTTTACTATTCCAGATAATCTTCCTGGAAGATCCTTGCTTGGAGCTCTTTTGAGCTGTTTGGTAGGGGGTTCATTCTCATCACCTTCTTCCAAGATTTCTTGAACAGCAGAATTGTTTTCAGAGAGCCAGAATCTTGCCACTTCAACCAGATACTGCTTATAGGTCTTCTTGTCCTTATTTAAGGCTCTGTAACAGAGATTATATATGAGTTAAATAATGCACAGTTGATGAGATAGAACCCTACTTTTTTGTTCCATTTCACTGTCTTCCACAAGATGTTGGAGTATGAAAGATACTGATCTACTCCCTTCATGTGCTTGTTGTAATCAACAATGCAAATTGGTTTCATTTTTAGCTGTCCAGTTTTTCTATCAGTCTTCCCAGTAGCAACTATTCTTGAATTGTGCATTGTTTATATCATGCGGACAACTCATGTCTTTCCAGACATAAAAAAGTGTTTGGTCTTTCCAACAAAATGTGCTTTCACTTTTCTGTATTCCTTTGGAAACAGCTTTCAAACTTTTTTGACAGTCCTCTGTTTTCCCTAATTGTTCCACAGACTCTGATTTTGTTTTGCATTAGAACTTCAGCCATTGACACACTGTTGTAATAGTTGTCTTGGTATACATGGTGCCACATTCCAAGATAGGGCCTCAGAACTGAGAGGACTGTTTCTTCTAGCTTCTTTCCTTCTCCTGTATGTTTCCATGTTTAGTATGTAGCCTGTGTCACTCTCACACACCAGTCTCACAAGGATCCTATACTTTGTTAACTTTGAAGGATTATATGTCCTAAATTTCAGTCTTCCTCTCCAAGGAATCATTCCTTCGTCAAGTGAAAGCTGCTGTTTTGGTTTATACAACTCCTGAAACTTAGGCAAAAAATAATCCAGCAGAGGTTTTATTTTGCAAATTCTGCCTGTTTCTGAAAGTGTCTGAGATTTGTCAGAGAAATGCATAAATGTCAGAAGATGCTCAAACTTAGCTCTGCTCATTGTTTATGAAAATATTGGTATTTCCAGAAGAGGGTCTGTTGTCCAGTACTCTGTCCAGTGTAGCTTCCAAGTGTGACCCATCAAAATGATTAATCGAAAGAATTTTTTCATGTTTGCAGGTGTTATATTTTCAGACAAAAAGGCGGTAGGTTTGTTCATGTGTTGGGTCTATGCGTGGTATAAATTTTCATGATGAGCTAACAGTTAAAAAAAATCGTTCCCAAACATTATGCTGCAAATTTCCCCTGTGCTGTCTAGTTTGTTTACATTCACTGAAACACCAGGATTTCCTATAAATTTTTCAAGAACTGGTGTAGAGTCAGTGTTTCTCCACACACCTGTATCGCTGCTATCACATGAAAAATGAAAATTACTTGCTGCTGGAGCATTATATCCTGACATTGAATCACAATCACTGTCGCTAGAACTTCCACTATCTGATGCAGCGACCCTGTGCCTAGTTATCGTGGGTCTCATCCAATCACCGTCACAGGAATCACTTTGAAACACATCATTTTCATTACGAGAATCATTAAACAGTGATTTTTCATCATCACTAGGGCAGTCTGACAACAAATCGTAGCATAATTCAGTGCAAACAGCGCTGTCATCGAGAGAAGCGTGCTCCGCCATTTTGAAAAATGTTGACTTGTGAAATCTCGCAAAACACGTGTTCCTGACAGCTAATAACATGAGAATATGATTTTTCTTAAAGTTATGAATATTGAAATCAATATTTTATTATATTAACCTTGCATTAAAAATACAGACAACCAAAAATTACTTTAAATAACAAGCTAGAAACAGTTTGAATAAGATGACCATCGAATATGACAAATCCGCCTTTCCAACGCATGGAAACCGGAAAATGGATTTTCTTGTCTTTGGCCCAGTAAGTGTTAATATTTAGAGTTTTTTTTAAATATGCTTATAGTAAAGATAAAGATAGTCCCATAGCATTTCAAATGCCGTAGGGGGTGAAGCGTTAGAGACCTCATTATGCTGGGTCATCAGCGTATGAGGTAGGGTGACCAGTTCCTTTCCTCGCTGCCTTTACTTCCCAGATTTTCTCTGGTACCCATTTTACGAGGCTGGGTCGACCTCAGGGCCGTATTGGTCGGAAAAAAGATCCCGCTCAGCTGGGGATTCGAACCCTCGACCATTTGGTTGCTAGACGAGTGCTCTAACCACTACGCTAGCCGGCCCCTATGCTTATAGTACAAGTAATAAAATTGTTTGCAAAATGTGAGAAATATATAGTAAAAAATGGTTATTCTCTCCATGTATTTAATTGTTTGTGTTTTTTCAATGTTTTAATGTAATAGGGTGCTTTTCTTGATGATGTCAGCCATTGCACTGACTTACAAAATTCTGCTGCTTCAAAGCAGATTAGAAATGAGGGGCATTTGGAGTCCTCATGTGTCTGTCAGTTTCAGGTGAGATCTTTCAGAACGAACAGAGAGATTGATGTTATATGGTTTCAGAAGTTTGTTTTAAGTTTCAGTATTTCAGACTGTGTTGATAATTATTTATTTTTTTGTTGGTGCGCAAAAGATACTTTCTACTTACCCCACCCCACCCTCCCAATCACCAACACAAAGTTAACTGAAAAAAAAAATGTGTCTTGCGCATTGAAGGCAATGTTTACACGAAGGCTGAAATAGAGGAGAGGCAGGTTAATTGTACCCGTAAGTTCTCAACTCTGACCTTTTGTTTGATTGTGAGTGAACTCACTTACACAAGCTCACTTCGTTATAGATTAATTTCTGACTTCTTTAGCTATCATTGTGCAAAAAAAAGCATTCCAGTTAAATAAATTTCTGCCCACACCATCTTGCCTGTCAGTTGCAAAGCAAAGATTGTTCCAGTTAACACAGAAGATGCTCCTGTTTGAACAGAGTGCATTAGAGAGATTGCTGTTCCAGTATTTTAGTTTTTATTACAGACTCACAGCTCAGAACCAACATAAACATTGCTCTAACATTGCACTCAATCTTATCACAATTGAGTATCAAAAGGAACATGGCATATATTAGTGAGACTGGCCTCAGATTAGGGGACCACGTGCAAAAACATCTGTACGACATCACCCAGCATGCTTCGAAACCAGTCCCAAATCATTTCAGTGGCCCCAACCACAGAGGCAAATCTGATTTTCTGGTAACAGCCATCAAACAATGTCACGCAGATGACACAAGCCGCCTGGCACTTGAGAACCGCTGCATTCAAAATTATGGGACGCTGGAACCACATGGGTTAAACTCGCTGTTTAGCTACACGTAACATTCTCTTCAATCATTACAGTACCTCTCCGCTAAGTCCACCCCTTCTTACTTTTCAAACTTCCTCACAGCATCACTCTGCAACCCCTCTTCCCCAATCATCTGTTTCAACTTCTCCTAGCTAGGTCAATATTGCATCACACACTCTCTCTCCCCTCCCCGGTTCCCCATCCACCACCCCCAGTTACAACCCACCTACCACATGTCACAGGTCTCTATTTAAACAGTCTCCACGTTCTACTAAATCCATTCCTGACACACACCGCTGGACAAGCCACACCTTACAATTTACAGCTAAGTACTCTTTTAAAAAAAAATTTTTTTTTTTAAAAATAGTATTCATGTGAATCTATACTTTATCTCCTCTCTCTATTTCTTCGACCTGTATGTTTTCGTATGATTAAGGCTCACGCCGAAACGTCACAACTTTGTAATCGTTAAGTAATAAAGCTGCTCCTACTTTTTCCTATTTTATACATGGCAGTAGAGTGGGAGAGTGATACTTCTGGCAGCCACCTGAAAAAATACATAGCAGTTCCCTGACAATTATTTCAGTTTCTTCAGTAAATATGTGAAGAGATAAATGAACATTTTTTTTCCCCAAAAATGTCCATGGAAATTGTGGAGTTGTATACCTTACAGGCCAGCAAATACAAAAAATTTATTATGGATGATGCAACACTTTATTTATTTGATAGAGAGACTTGGCTAGTTCAGATTTTAGAAAGGAAACTTGTCCATAAGCATGGAAGGTTTAGATGTATCAGTGGTCAGGTGTCTGCCTGCTAAACAGAGGCTACTGAGTTCAAATCCTAATGGTGTTTTTACATGGTCTTATGCTTTCCCTTGAACAGACCTAACTGAACCAGTTGTTGAGACTTAGAACCAGTCTTAGAAAACTTGTATGTAAAGCAAAGTATGAACATGACAGTTTTTACAAGGCTGTTGGTAGAAAATAGGATATTCACATTAAAAAATATATAATTTGTTATAGATAGCATATACTCAGGTTGATAACAGCAAGCTATGTCTCCTGCAGTTGAAAAAAAAGCAACTTTAAAAAAAGTTAAAATTATTGTATTCGAGAAATGTATTCAGAATTGATAAAAGTACTAATTTATAGTGTTTTTCCATCATAAGAGAAAGATTGCTGTAAAACTATTGTTTTCCTACAATAGGAAAAAGTTCTTGATCTCTCAATTTACCTTAATCCTTTTCCTAATTTTTTTCTGAAATATGTAAGTACCATTTGTCTGATGAAAATAAACTTTAAAAGGTTAAATTAGTGTGGTTTTATCAAGGTTTTTATGTTATTATGTTTCTTTTATAAAAACACAATATAATTTCCTGTTTCAGACTTTTATGTTCATTTATAAAAGTTCAAGTTGTTTTTCTTTCCAGGGACCGTGTAATGAGTAACTTGTATTGGTTACAGACAGAGAGTCATGCTTCAATGGTTCGACAGCTTCACAGTGTCCTTGAAGCAAACATTCACCTATTGGAGGAGGTAATCCAAGCAAACACCTGGAAGAATTTGTGTTGAAGGTTTTCATAGTGTTATCATCCTGTGACTTCTTCTTCTCAGGAAAGACTGGCTGCAATGGCACTCCAGTTTGCTTGTACTTTGTTTTCACTATGCACCTTGCCAAGTAGAATCCAGTCCATTGTTTTATGTTGTCCGCCAATCTACATCATGCACTTTTTCCTTCTATTTTAACCTCTTGTATAGTTTAATTGTTGTATTGTGCCTTTTAATGTGACCAACATTTTTTAACAACCTGATTCTTATGTTTTTCATTATTTCTATTTTCAGTCTTAGTTGATTTAGTGGTTTATTGGTTATTTTTGTATCTCAGTGGAGTTTTCCCTATTATTCTGTTTATCTACATTTCAGAGGTCTTGATTTTCTTTTTTAGCCTTCTTATCCAATGTCTGCTTCTACACTGTACAGTAGTGTGAAGTGTACACAATATTCTATGACTCTTCCAATAGTGTACAATTCTGAAATGTTTAATGCGCAAGTACACACATACACAGGCATAGGGTAGGGTAACAGAGCACAGTGTGTATGAGTGCAACATGGCCATATTGGTGGTCCTACCAGAGTTCATGGTTCAAGTCATCTTACATCCTTCCTGTGCCGTTAAATGTCATATAGGGCTCTTATAGTTGTTTGCCAAGATTTCCTGTTCTCGGCAAGCCTTTTAACTTCATCAAGGGATGTTATGCCCACTAAACTGGCTTCTCTTAACAGTGTCCTCTTTAGAGTTTCACGTGGTCAACCTCTTTTTCTTTGACCTGTTGTGCTCCACTTGATAGCTTGTTTTGGTATTCTCTGATTGTTTCTTCTCATCACATGGCCTACATATGTCCATCTTTTTTTTCTGATCATCCATGAGACAGGTTGTTGTTTGCTTATCTGTCTTATCTCTGCGTTGTTCTTGAATTCATTCCACTTTATAACAAGTATTTTCCTTAGGCATTTGTTTAAAAAAAAAAGTCTCATTTCTTGTCTCTTTCTTTAGGTGATTTCCAGCTTTCACGTGCATAAATGAGGGTGGCTATCACATTTGAATTGAGTAATCTTAACTTAGTTTTTGTGCTTGTAACTTTTGATCATATGTTCTCAAGATTTTTGAAAGGCAGTGCTGCTTTTGCAATTCTAATTCAGCGTTTCAAGTCATAGCCATTCTTTTATTATTTTTTTTTTCTTTCTGTCTTATCTTAAGTGCTTTGTCTGCAGTTTTTAGAGTTTAATCAAACAACGTGCTCTGTCACTTTACAGTGCCCACTTGGCAGTTATCCAGATAAGTCACAGTAAATCCCGCTGCCTAGGTCTGTTCCAGGAAGCCATGGCAGTCTGTCACATTTCACGGGAGAATGTAGGAAAGAGCAACATTTTCTGGTTACTGACTTCTTTTATTATTTTTCCCTAGTTGTGATTAATCAAACAATTCAGTTTTTAAATCACAAATTAACTGCACATTAATA
This sequence comes from Achatina immaculata, assembly GCA_009760885.1. Classification (NCBI taxonomy): domain Eukaryota; kingdom Metazoa; phylum Mollusca; class Gastropoda; order Stylommatophora; family Achatinidae; genus Lissachatina; species Lissachatina immaculata. The sequence goes on along the minus strand of CM019717.1, from coordinate 46,265,460 downwards.
GAAATTTAACATATTAATTTCAGGCATATTGTTCTGTAAGGCATAAATAAGTCAGTGCTACTTTGTAATATAAAATAGTTTTAATGACTGCTTGCCTGCACATATTCAGTGATTCCAGTTAGTTTAGTAACAGTTTTGTGCAACATAAATAACTGAATGAACAGTGAAACATTAATCATTTAACTCATTTTATACTTGGGTGTTTTCCATCAAATGACCAGTGGTCATCTCAGTGGGGTAAATTTCATAAAGTGGTTGTCACATTTAAAAGGATCACAAAGGCAGAGCCTGATTTGCAGTATGATATATATTAGTTTAAATGGGAAAAGTTGTATATTATTTTTCTAATAAAATTGTTAGTATAGAACAAAACAAGTAGCTAAGAATTGAGAAGAATGAGTGGAAAATGATGATAAAAAAATTTTTTTCTCATTTACCCTCAAGATAATCCATTTTACTAGGTCAAAAATATTCAAAATGAATTACATTTTACACAAATACCATTTCCTCACACAAAATATACACTGGTTATTTATTGACAATTAATTTACAATCTACAATAATCAGAAAACAAGAAAACACAAGTGGATGGCTTAGAAATAATTTTTTTATACACTTTCTTTTCAACAAAGAATTTTCACTTGTTTTCCCCTCGTGGCGATGCTTATTACATACCAGAATGGACTAGTACTATAGGTTTGGCCAGATTTCTAAAAATAGTTTGGTTAAATTCAAAACCAGAGACCAAATTAGAAACCAGAGCACTACCATCCCAAGACATCTAGCCACTATCACACTACACGTTGCTGAGGAAAACATTGTCCGCCAGATCAATGCACGGCACGTTTCGAAGTATAAAAAGAGTTAATAGCTAAAAGTAATCTTTTTATATTTTTTGTTTTTGTTTTTTTCTTTGAACCACAACAGAGTGCAATAATGCTATCTTTAAAATAAAATAATGATAAGAAAATAATTTAATGTTCTGACCATTAAATTATTCATTCAGCAAATTGCTTAAGCAGACCATTTTATTTACGCTGGTAGGTTCAAGGGATTTTTTTTAAGCATGTCCAGATAGAGAAAATAAACATTCACAAGGGACAGTGATTGCTGGATATACTAGGTATTTTCTAATTAACTTAACCAGTTTTGGGTATTTGTCCTCCAGTAACTTCCACCAGTGTAACAGGTCAGTGTTACAAGGGTTGATTGATAAATTCGCGGCCTAAGGTACAAATACTTGAAACACGCAGTTGATATTAGGTGCATTTGTAGATCAGGTTAATGCAAGATTAAACACCAAATTTCAAGAAATTAACTGCAACCAATTTTTTTTTTTTTAGCAGGCAACTGAGGTGGTAAAGGGTGGCAGAAATTGAGTAAATGGATAAAATTTCTCATCGAGCAGTCATTTGCTACCTCTGCATCAAGAGCTTATCATCGAAGGAGATCCATGAGGATATGGTAGAGACTAGGGGACAGTGCCCCTTCTTACAGCATGGTGAAGAAATGGGCAGCTCATTTCAAACATGGAAGGGAGGGTCTGGAAGATGGTGGTAACCACCGATGAAACCACTAGCAGAATCCATGACATGATAATGGAGGATCGACGACTAACTGAGCGGTACATTGCTACTGATTTGGGCATCCCCCAGGAATATGTTCATGCCATTATTCACAATGATCTTCAAATGACAAAGGTTTCTGCTCGATGGGTCCTGAAACTTTTTGGAGCTGATCACAAATGACAGTGTCTCAACATGTCAAGAGACAATCTTGGCCATTTTTCTGCAGATCCTGAAAAGTTTCTTCAGCAGTTTGTGACTATGGATGAGACTTGGGTTCATCATTTTCAACCAGAAACCAAAGAGCAGTCAAAGCAGTGAAAACATCATGGATCCCTACCTCCAAAGAAAGGAAGGGTGGTTCTGTTTGCAGGCAAAGTGATAGCTTCCATCTTTTGGGATTCAGAAGGTGTGCTATTGGTAGACTATCTTCAAAAGGGCAGAATGGTCGCCGGGGCCTATTACGCCAATCATGTGAAGCAACTGCAGATCAAATTGAAGGAAAAGCATTAAATTGATGAGAAGAGTCATCTTTCATCAAGCCAATGCTCCAGTTCACAAGTCAGCAGTGGCAATGGCTGTCATTCATGAATGCGGCTTCCAGCTTCTTGAACATACTCCTTATTCCCCAGATTTGGCCCCTTCGGACTATTATCTGTTTACCAGACTGAAAAAGGAGCTCAGTGGTCACAAATTTGCATCAGATGATGACGTCATTCATGCTGTAGACCACTTTCTACTGGCACAAGATGCTGACTTTTACAAAGAAGGGATCTGCATGCTCCAGGATCACTGGAATAAGTGCATAAACTTGCAAGGGGACTATGTTGAGAAATAACCCATTGTACCTTGTACCTTAGGCCACAAACTTTTCAATCACCCTTCCTAATTTGTTGTTCATGTCTGTATTGCTCAAAAGCTTTTATTTTTCATGAGGAGAGGAGAGGTATCAGTGGCTAATCTTCCGAGTCTGATGATAGTCTGTGCTTTTGCATTTTCTTTTGGTGTCTGGTTTTTCTGGTGTGTGTTTAGCTCTTGCCAAACCTCAGTTCTTTTGTCTTCTTATGAGCATTTAAGATTTTATGACAAGGGTTCAGTGCAGTTGTGCTTCTCATCCATGAGAGGGGGTTCAGGTTGCATCATTCAAGATCAGTCAAAAACATACAGTTCTGGCAGGGTCATCTTCACATACAGCCCTTCTGACTTCATGATTGCAGAGCATTGGAAGAATCATTGAGCAGGAAACATATTGTAGCTCTTCTTTCCTCTTCCCTCCCCCCCCCCCCCCACACACACACCCAATTAACCAGTAATTTTGTAACCATAGTGACAGAAATTGAGAACTTTTTTGTATCTGATATAGCTCTTCTGTTTCTGCATTCCAACATTCTGAATTAATATCTGATATTGCCAAAACAGTTGCAGCTGGTGGGTTTTCAACTCAGCGCTGTTTTGCAGGACTGTGATTAAAGTGTTTCTCAGCTTTGTGGCATTTAGCATGGAGGCCTTCATTTCCAGACCCTTCAGCTACTTTCTTTACACATACTGAAGGCCGTGTGCTGTGCGGTGCATGTTCTGAACTTCATACAGTGTCCATGCCATATTTTCTAAATTCCCCATGATCTTGCTACTGGTGAAAAGTGTTATGCAGTTTGCAGAATAGTGTCATTCTTCAATACAAGTACTATATCTGAGTATAGCTGGCTGAAGAATACAATGATTGCCAGTGATATGACCCATTATGTTGAGCTGTGATTAGCCATGGATGACCAATAGTCATCTGTTAAAGCAACAAATTCAACTCCTATAACTTGCCTGATTTTGTCTCTTTATGGCTACAGTAGTCAATTGCTAATGATCAGCCTGAAAAGTAGAGTATAAAACCGATTTCTGCTAGCAACACTAATGTGCTGTGGGACTTCATGAATGATAGTATTAACTGATTGACTGTTTCCAGCAGTCCATCTTATAACAGCATTAGTAATATTGTTGTATTTCCCTTGATCCATTGGTCTTGCCATGTCTTGAAGTTCAACCAGTGTAGTCTGGCTGCGTCCTAATTCAACATTAGTGGATGATGCAGCCACAGTCGATGGCTCAGTGTGAGTGATAAATGGATGCTTTGATCACAGGTGATAATTGAGGGATGAATCGCTGCAATGATATTTAAACTCTTTATTGCAATATTTGCACACTGCAGTATCACTGCACTCCACACAATTGGAGGTTATGAAATACCAGAGATTAGATATGCTGATGACACAGTATTACTGTGCACAACACAGAAAGAAATGGAAAAACTAATTATGTCAGTCTGTAAGAACAGTGAAAAACAAAACCTCTATCTTGATGCGAAAAAAACTAAATTGATGACAAAACAAACAAGGCAGCGAAATATATATCAGTGAGGTAAAATTGGAAGAAATGTGGAGAGTTTTTAATATCTTGGATCACTACTAACAAATAATGGAGATACAATGAAGGAAATTAAAAGGAGGACATCTATCGTTCTTCAGAAAGTAAAACAACTAAAGAATCTGTGGAGAGGAACAGACAGAACTACAAAAATAAGATTCTTAAAGGCATGCATCTTTCCCATCGCAACTTATTCCTGTGAGACCTGGACACTTAACAAAACAGCTGAGAAACACATAAATGCCTTTGAACATAATTGCTACAGAAGAGTCCTTCAAATATCATAGACACGAAAAAGAACAAATATATCCATACTACAAGAACTTAATATTGAAGAAGGCTGGCTAATAAAGAGGATTAAACAGAGAAAACTTAAATATATTGGACACATTAAACATCATGATAATCTAGAGAAGACTGTCTTGGAAGAGTACATAATGGGAAAAAGAAAAGAAGACCAAGGCGAAGATGGCTACAAGACATCGTTGATGGTCTGCAAATTGATGCATCAGCAGCAGGCCATCTTGCTTACAACCGAGAGGCTTACAGGAGAGCTGTTAGGGAGGCAAAGTTCCACAAGGAATATGCAAATGAATGAATGAGTATCACTAGTTTTAACTCTTTCCGTGCCGGAGGAAGAAACACAGACGTTCAGTTACGTGCCAGAGTAAAAGCATGGGTCTTGATAGTGTTAGGGGGGTATAGTTGTAAAATTGAATGGAAAACAGTATTTCCATGTACTTCTGTATACTTATTATGTTTCAAAGTATAACTAAATGAATGAAAATTTTATAAATGCAGAGTTTTTTAGGAAAAAAGAAGTAATGTGATATTTTTAGACACTGATTGTGTCTAGCTCACCATCGGCTAGGTCTAGATATGCACCACTACTTACCATCTGAGATGTGTAGATCTACTTGTCGATCTCATATTCTGATTCTATGTTGCATTCTCACTAAATTAATGTCTGAAATAACCTTCTAACTACTTCTCTCGTTGTATAATATGTCTAGATCTACTTGGGATACATTCAAGAGCAGTGGGGTGGTCACATACCATGTCCATACCCCTATCTCATTCATTCATTCATTCCTTTGCATGTCCCTTGCGGAACTTTGCCTCCCAAACAGCACTCCTGTAGGCCTCTCGGTTGTGAGCAAGATGGCCTGCTGCTGCTGCATCCATTTCCAGATCATCAACGATGTCTTGCAGCCATCTTCGTTTCGGTCTTCCTCTTTTTCTTTTTCCCATTATGTATCCTTCCAATACGGTCTATACCCCTATCTACATCATCAAAAATTGAAAAATTTCGGTCTTTCTCTACCTTTTTCTCGTTCGAAATCGCTCGTAACTAGGCACTCTTTCGCCATTTTGAAAAGTGTCACCGGAATCGCGGACGAAATATGTACAATCTAAATGTTACACCGGTTGTTTTATTGAAACAAACCAAGCGTAAAAAAATTGACGCCTGGTAAGCAACGGGGGTACAGGAAGCGTAAAAAAATTGACACCCGGCATGGAAAGAGTTAAAGATAAATTTTTCCATTCAGAATTGTTTTTTTTTCCACTTTAGATTCCCTTTTAATGTGTCTGAAACAATACAGACATTTGAACCTACTGCAATATATCCAGTTATTCCTGTAATAGATGCTTTCCTTCAGTCATTTGTACAACCTTCATTCAGTCTGGCGATGGTTGGGACATGTGCTCCGAATGACTGACAACTCACTACCAAAAATAGCACTAAGATGGACACCACAGGGGAGCAGAAGTAAGGGTAGACCAAAAGAGACATGGAGAAGAACAACAGAAAGGATGTTGAGCAATAGAGGGCTCACCTGGGCAAGAGCAAAAAAAAAGGCGAAAGACAGGCATTTGTGGAAAACCCTTGCAGAAGCCCCATGTGCCCTGGGCACTTAAGGTTCAGAGAGAGAGAGAGATTCAGTCTAAACACAGCAGTGTTTGTAAACAGTGCTTAGCCTACTCATGATCCATCATTTCTTTCACTAGTGCATGTTTTTGAAAGCTGCATCTTGGATTAGCCCATATTTATGATATCATTTTTCTGACCTGAATAACTAATCCGTAGACATTAGGACATCTTACAGTAACCCCATAGGGTCTATCACGGCATTGCCTAGCATCTGAATAACACTTTTCGAAACATAATCAGTCTTTTGGCCCCTCACTGTCTGCGAGATTGTCAGCCTTCAGTAAATTTTGCTATGCACTGCAGTTTTATAAGAATGTGACAAATAGAGGCTTGCACCCAAATAGTTTACTATTTTTCAGGGTTCGTCATACACATTCTCTAATTGATAAATTTAGGTGCTGCTGCATTTAAAATTGAATTGCAGAAATTTTTAATATGTTAATTGTGATTAACCTGCAGTCCTTGTGTGTGTATGTGGGTGATAGCATACATGCAACTTCTTTCCAGGAACATTCTAGATAAAACGTTATATGGAGGTTGTCAGCTTCCTGATACAGTCCTCAGGGACATTCATCTAGTCTTTCATTATTGTTGGCAGTGCAGTAATGTTTACTTAGTTAAACACATCATTGAATTAAAAAATTCTAAAGTGCAATTTGTTTTGCTGTTTATTTCCAGATTCATCTGTTGTTAAAGAGTCTCTACAGGGAACCTTCACAGAGCCCAGCAAACTGCATTAAAGATTAAAAGTGATGAAATCTGTCACTTCATGTTCTACAATTCCTAGAGCACATGTTAGTTTATCAGAAACTGTTAGCAATATTTCCAGATTTAAGTTGTTCCATTTGAATCAATTAAGTGCACTCTCTTGTTTTCTGAGGATTTGGTAGCCGAAAATTAGATGAGCTAGTTGTTGTTATACATTCCTGATTCGATGCGATGTATGATCAGAGACATTGTAGTCGTATTCATGAAATTTATTTCGGGAGATTCCAAAGCATAATTGACAGAAACTTGACCATTAAGTAAAAGTTATGAAATATTAATTGCCCCATTCTTTATGCGGTTTCTAGGTGTAAGTTTTCAGTCAATGTTTTTAAGGCAAAATGTTTTTAGCATTATAATTTATGAATAATGTACATGAAATGTTCCTACTTGTTTGTTTGATAGGTGTGAGATGAGTTCCTGTGCACATTCTGTTTAAAAATGATATGCTGGCATATTTTTTGGGTGTTAATCTGGCTACAAAGTTAGAAGAGCACCTTTCTAATTAGAAATGTCATCTTAAAAATGAGTCTTTATTCCCTTTGTAATGGATATAATGCGGAGATGTTACTTAAAATCAAGGAACTCCAGTTATGGAAAGTTTTTTAATTAAAAAAAATGGTGTAATGAATAAGATGTTTTTACCCTTCAAGACATCAGAGACTATAATCTGTATTATTAGTTTATTATTAGAGTCATTAAAAACTGTGTTCATTTTATTTGATTTGAAAAACTATGAAGTATTATTAAGTGAAAGTGATAGATTGTTGATGTCCAATGTCATGGTAAAGTATCCAGTAGATGGTGGAAATCTAGTACTGAATCATGTTTTTATAAGGATGAACTTCTTTGTTTTTTGGGTTTTTTTTTTAGCATTCATTGCTTTATACATGCCAGACCTGTAAGTTAAAAAAAAACAACAGTATTGCTTGTATATGTGTGTTGAGTGTGCATAAGAGCTTACCTGTCATAATAGTCTAATTCAGTTGTATACAGACCCTTGACTAATTAGGGAGGGGAGGAGGTGTTTGTTGATACTGAAAGTGCATTAAATCAAATGTAATGGGTATTTGGGTATATATAATGGCTATAATACTTCAGATGGGAAATGCGGAACAGAAATTAGGAACAGAATAGACCAAGCAAAGACTGCATTTCAGAGAATGAGAAACATATTATCCAACACATCCTTATCAATGAATCTTAGAAAATGAGTCCTAAAATGCTATACTGAACCTATCTTGTTATATGGAAGTGAGTCATGGACAATAGGCAGGTCTGCACAAAAATCATTGGAAGCAGCAGAAATGTGGTTTATTAGAAGAATGTTGCGAATCCCCTGGACAGCAAAAATAACTGATGAAGAATATATGAGAAGAAAATTCTTATTAAAAAAAATAATAGAGAGACAATGTACTTTCATAGGACATGCAATGAGAAGAGGAGGCATTGAAAATATTATAACAACAGGAAAAATAGAGGGAAGAAGACCAAGAGAAGTGATACTGGACAGTCTGACAGGATGGTGAGAGAGGAGATCACCAACTGAGCTGATAGCCTGCATGAAGGATCGTGTACTCTGGAGAAGCATAATAGCCAACGCCAGCAGACACAGCACCTGATGATGAAGATAATGATGATGTAATGAGTATTTGGGGAGAAGCAGATTTTAAGCTCTAGTACAGTGGTGTACAACATAAAATTAATTAAATCATAATAGAGAAAGCGTACTACTTACTCACTTTTTTTATGGCGTAGTTTAAGAGTATTTTGCCATTTAAGATTTTTAAAAAATTTTTAAAAGAAATGTTTCAGTTGTTATAATTATTTTTAATGTATTATGTGTCTGATCTATTAAAGCCAAAGTTCATTATATTAGAGTGGCAAGTCGAGGGTTTACTGTGTTAGTGTATGAGAATCCATGCTAGAACTGCTAGTACATAGTAGTGTAAGCAGAGAAGATTGCAGGAACCAGAAAAGACTTTAGAATTTGATGTTCCCACATAGTAGTAGTATAATGTAGCTGGGGGGAATGCAGACTAATAAGTCTATCAGTGTACTCATGCAGGCAAGAAGAACCATAGCTTTAGTACATTTATGACTTGAAAGTCACAATTAAGAGTACTTAGAAAAAATTAGAAAATGTACTTATTCACAGGGACTTAAAGCAAAATTTTATGAAAAATTTCATTATTACATATTATGAAAAAAAAAACACAGCTGAAAAGGGAGGACAGTAGCTAATGTAATATATAGGCACTAGTAACTTATTGTTTGTAGTGAAGTACATGTTAGCAGATAAATAAACGACATATGATTGTGCAATCTGCCAAGTTCCTGTGTATGTTACATAATTATGCGTGCTGCCAATTTCCAGTATGTGATATAATTTATGCAGACTGACAAGCTGCAGTTTTTTTTAATACTTTTTTTTTTTAATGGTTTGTAATAGTGCTGTTGCTGCATTATAGACATGATGAAATCTCTTGAGCTTCTGGTAGAATAACTTTATAAACAGTCCTATGTTGTGCTTTTGTCTTTTCCATTTGAGTCTCTTCTTTTGTTTAATCATATCCGTGTCTTCCTTGTTTGTCTGGCTGTCTTCTCTCCAGATGATGTTTCCCACTAGAGTCATTGATTGTATTTTAAAGGTTTAAAAATAAGAGCTCGTCAGAGTTGCTTCTGAATTTATTTCATTGAGAGAAAAGAGAATGCTGGTTTTTCTTTCAATGTATAGAGAAATAATGTTATGTTATGTTATGTTATAGATCACCATCATTGCACTCCAGATTTGTCCAAAGATACTCCGATTTCTTCCTCACTATATCCCTCAGTGTACAGTGACTGAATGTGCCATTTCACTGTTGACTGATGATTCCTCTCATGTGCTGGGAATACCAGTCAGTCCTCACAATACCATTCTTCACTCTCAGCTCATACATCAGAGACAGTGATGTCAAGTCACTTCTCTCAGTCCTTTGCTCTTCCAAGCTCTCTGAGAACATTAACACCGTCAGTATGATCCATTGGTTGGCCATCATCTTTGGTGGCCAGACCAGCCAGTCTATCTGCTCTCTCACTTCCCTGGACACTAGCATGACCTGACACAAAAATGAAGGTGACACTGCGAATTTTTTACCTCAGCAAGGACTCCAGCCACTGCCTGTGCACTGAACCTGTTTGAACCTTTCGGATCATGCTCATTGAATTGCACAGTTTACAGACATGGGTGTAATACTATGATTTCTGCCAGATAAATGCCTTTATCACTGCCATGATCTCCATCATCATGCTACTGTCCATCATCGCATAAGTACTGCTGGCTTCCTGGACTATTCTGCCACCAGAGCATGTGATGAAACCCAAGGTGCTCTGATGATGGTGCACAACAGGGCCACCCATGTAGATCTCAGCAAATCTGTGTCATTGGAGTTTTCGCTCATGAGAGTGTTGACCTTTGCGTCAACAACAACCAGGTTCAGCTCTCTGCAGCTTCTGTCAAGTGTGACAGTGACAGAAAAGACATCTTTGAAACCTGAATGCACCAGTGTACATTCTGCACCAGGATTGATGATAGTCATTCTACTGACTTGTTGGACAATGTATTCTGCCCAGCCCATCCAAGGTTTACCTCTCTTCAGCCTGTCTTCTTTTTTTTCCAGTGAGTTCTCTGTATAATGGGTGCTCTGTATCTATGCTTATCCTGAGATATTTTCATGCCCTCCAAATCTTGATTCTGTGCTCTATGGTGGAAATATCAAGGAAGAATCTCATTGCAACATAGGGAGTGATTCTAGTGCAATGCAAGATAGTGCACATGGTATCATTTTGCATCTTTTCGAGTTTTTCAGACTGTCAGGCTGACAGTGAGGATGGCCAAAGTATACTTGATGGGTGAAAGGACCAGACCCTGGTACAGAAGTACAATTAACTGTTGCTCAGTACTGGCAGCTGCCATAGCCTTGCGAGTTTTCGTTATCACATGGTCAAAATGTGCTTTAAAGCACAAGCCACAATCAAATTTCACTGCCAAGTATGTCATCAGGTTTGCCCTGCAACACAGTCTCATACCTAGCATAAATCTGTCCAGGGAGAACCATATAACTGTTGCTTTTGTTTGCTAGTGTCATAATAGATGTAGTATATATATATATATATATACACTAATATAGAGGCATATTTTTTCTTTTTTTTTAAAGAAAGTTTACATTTTAGTTGTATTATGTTTATTAGAAGAAATAAAAAAAAAACAAAACATATATTTCAGATGAGTGTCTTATTTGCAGTATAATTTCATCAGTATACTTGTAAATTATGAGTGAATTAGGACTGTAAGAGTGGAACTTCGAGATTCGTATAAGGCATTCGTTTTAAGCTACATTGAGAAAGTATATGAAAACTTTACATAGAAGTAAGGATATTCCAACACTGTTTTAAGTATTAAAATTACACATTGCTTTGCTCTGCTCATTAATAACAGTAGCTCCCTTTCAAGATACCATTTTTTTAGGCATACTAGCAAAAAATGAAGTTGGACTTATAATTTATTGGTTTAATTAAATGGTTAGAGATTTGTTAAAATTGCTGAAGATTTTCAAAGACAAGAGGATATTAAGAAGGAAGTCACTTGAATACTTAACAAGCACAGATTGAAGGTGAACACAGGTTACTAAAAGTGATGAGTGATTTTGGTAAATTTTGTAAATTCAGGTTCACATCATCATTATTATATTCATTGTTATATTCAGAAAACTGGAAAGCTTGCCACAGGCATTTTGTATTCTTGGTGTTATTAATCTGAGTGGAATTCATGACAGACCCAGCCATCTTGAGGTTCATATATCCATATTTATCATTTTCCCACTGATTTCTATTCAGTTTGCATGTTACAGTATCTTCCATTCTTTTTTTTTTTTTTAATGTTTTTGTTTTAGTAATTTTCCTGCTCTACCACCCTTTGTGGTCCAGCACTGCTACACTTTTTAAAGACCTGGGGAGAGAAGTATGACAGCTGGAGTATATTTTTTATGCTGGTTTTGTTAGAAATGTTTTGAAGTTTAGTCTCCAACAGTTGTGCTCTACTCTTTGTATTTTATTTTTATTTGTTGAACAGAAGTGAGATGGTGCATTGTAATTTTGCATCTCTTCCTTAAAATTTATTTGCCTATGATTGCTTACCTTATGTGTTAATTTATTGTAGCATGCATCAGTTGAAAAACGTTAGTGCTTAATTCTATATGTTTGCCATACATTTTACCATATGATATGTCTGACATATCATATTAAAGGGACGTCATTAATTTCTAGTGTTTTTTCTTTTTTTAAGTCAAGTCATGAAAAATGTTAAGAAATTTTTAGTTTGTTTTTCACGTCATTAAGAATGATTTAAGTAGGAGCTCTTTGTTTATATACAGCCTAGTGTTGTCATTTTGAGTAATGTGTGTTACAAGTTTTCTTTTAGGCTATATGACCTTAGTGGGGTTTAATTTGTTTGGTTTTGTTTGTTTGTTGTTTTTGTTTGTGTTTTTTTTTGCATGTTTATTGTTACAGTTAGCTTTGTGTTTGCAGTTTAATTGCGTATGATTTAGCATAAAATCAGGTAATGTGTGCAGATGGCAAGACAAACTCTGAAATTTTCTCATCATTGTGGAAGAAGTATAATTGGTAAAATAAGTGAAATAACTTAAGATTTTTTCCCCTTAATTGTTGATCAAAGATCAGTTGGGTATCTGCAGCATAGGACAACAGTAGCATTAGAGAATGTTGGAAGCTGGATTTGTCTCATTGAGCTGCTGGCTTTCAGCTTTTTACTGTGTGCAATGTATGATGTAACAAGAAATACATGTTATTAATTGTTTGCAAAGTTTTAATATTACAACAAAATATGTACTGTTGTTTTTTTTCTTTTTAGTGTTATTTCTATCATATATGCCTTGGCATTGCATTGTTGTGTTGCTTAATTTATTTGTTTCATCACCAAAACACAAACACTTTAGCAGTTTATAGTGAAACAAGTTTGCTGTTGTTATTTTTAGATAGTTAATGAATATTTGAGATTTATATGAGTGCAGAGTATCTTTTGTTGGAATGGTTCTTGTCTATGTTGGTTGCCCAGGATAGTGCAAGTGTGGTGTCTCTGTTGTGTTTTTGAAGTGGGGCTTTTTTTTCTGTTTAGTTTTAAGTTGTGTAAAAGTTCTCATGTTCAAAAGTGTTTTGCTTTGTGGTGAAGATGCTAGTTATAACTGAAATAAAAAAGGAAAAAAAATCCAAACCAGGATGTGCGCTGATGCAGACTTAGCAGAACATTGACACCTGATTGTTGTGTTGTAGGTTGATTTGTCCTTTGTTTCTCTATCACCTTGCAACTCTGAACTCAAGCTGTTTTGCAACTGACTTGGTGAAGGCAAGAAAGCGCATTCATCATTTTGGATGGGGAGTGGGTTATAATGACTTTGCTTGTAGGCCCGGAGAGACTCAAGAAGTGATTGGGTGGGGGGGGGGGGAGGGGGGGTCATGACAACATGTTGTTACTTAGGGGCACTATGGAAAGGTTGGCTTTGGCCTAGCCTGGTTCACCTGCCCTGATAGCCACATCTGACTAGCAGCCATATTTGCTCCTAGAATGATATGATTATGATTAATGTCAGCTTTGACTCAGTGAAAATGACCTGTCCTGTTTATAATAAGCTGAAATATTCATATCTTTAATTCTTGTGAGTGAGTGAGTGAGTTATGCATTTTGTGTTATTACATTCATTGATGTGAAAGGCTTGAATTTTTTTGTCATGTATGTAATGATAACAGTGCTTTGAAAAGTCCAACTGTTGAAAAGCCCTAAAATTTCATGTGTGGCATGAATTTTTGTGTCCGCAGCCTTGTAAAGGAAACAGTGCAGCCGAGGTGATTTTCCTTTGAATTTTTTATTTGAGCAATATTCTGCAATTTTTGGATTATAGAAAAGTAATGGGGATTGTCTGCTGTAGCATGCTCTCAGCACTACCTGATGAAATGCCTACAGACAGTAGCCTTTATTCCCATTTTACACTTTTAAAGTGAGGTTCATCAAAATTCAGACTTCAAGTAGATCACTGAACAGAAAGCTTATATTTTAATCTAAGTACAAAAAGTTTTTACAAGTTTTGTTTTTTGTTTTTTTGTAATCATCATCATCATTTCTGGATGGTCATTTACTAACCCTTGCAGAACAGCAACAAACTTTGCTCCACTTCTCACAGTTTGTAGTCCAGGCTTTGTATGCTGCTCCTATTGTGTTCCATGCTGCCCACAATGGTAAATCTTTTTGAATGCTGAATTATTTTGTCTAGACGCTTTGGATGTTCTAGAACAGTGGTTCTTAACATTTTTTTTATCATGGATCCCCTACCTGGCCTTAGAACAGGTGTGAACCCTTCATTAAAAATAAATCAATAAGTGGAACCCATATGCTGCTAAGATTCATTTGCTGGTTCATGGATCCCGATAAATTCTTCTATGAACCCCACTGTTCTAGACTGACACTCTTTAATTGATGACATTCCCTTAAATTTAAAACATCATTGGGCGTTTATTACCACAGTAATTTTTATCTGCTTTCAGAACCTTTGTGCTCTGTGCTGCTTTTTTGAAAATAGCTTAAAAATACATACATGAAAAAAAACATGAGGATTCAATAATAGCTACAGGTGAAATGGAGGCATGGATGAGATGAAGCTTAGGATTGTTTAACTTGTCAGCTGTGGCTTAGTTTCTCTCACAAATTAGATTCTCAGAGAAAACTAGATTCTGTCAGTTTTGCATGTTTTATGAGTGCTTGCAGTGCCATGACAAAATAATAAAGTTTTGTAGTGGAGGATGTCAAAACATGAGTTAAAGTTGTTGGTTGCTGATGTGTTCTAGTGTATCCCACAGAGTCAAATTAATTGAAGAAATAACAACTTGTTACAAATAGGTTACTCCATTTCTTTTTAAGTATTAGATTTTTTTCAGATACATTGTCATGGATGTGCTATATCCAGAAGTTAAAAAAAAATTGATTGCCTGTATTTATGTGTATGAGCATTTCCTCTATGGGGCAAATCTAGATAACATATGTACGGTTAAGAAAAACAAAAATTATTTTAAAGTTTTCATTGACTTTCTATTGTATATGCAAAAATATGCATACGAATGTCCACACACCATTTTACTGTCAAATAGTTGTCATTTGAAATATGCATTTAAATCACTTGTTCAGATAATAATTCAGAGCACAGTTGTCATCTGAAACTACTTGACTATTTTAATTTGAATCAATTGTATTATGTTTCATTGTTGAAACCTGCAACCCTTGTTTTATTACCTATATGTGAGTTTTGAAACCGGTAATAACTTCCAAAGTACAGTTTCATATCAGTAGCTTCCAGTGGGCTTTCTGCTTTTTAACCAATGAGTGGCTTGATTCCAGTCTATTGTTAACACAACTGGGATGCTGGGATACACTTCACGACCAGGTTGTTCTTCTGAGTTAATAGTTTTTCTGCCTTGAAGCTTTTGACTAATAGGTTATCTTCAGGATCTGTAGTACAAGTAATCTAGCTTATGAATTTATTGGGAAAGCAAAACTTCACATAATCTATGCTGAATAAGTGTGGCCTGCAGAGTGAAACTTTAGTTGTTTTATTTTAATTTTTTTTTTTAGTGTTATCATTTGCATATGTTTGTGTATGGTGTCAATTTATTGAGTACTCTTCTTACCAGACTTAACCATTTTTCTAGACACATTTATCAAACTACTTCAGAATTTATAACATAACTGATCAATCTATTTCAATATCTACAACATGACTGATCAATCTAATTCAAGATCTGTAACATGACTGATCAATCTATTTCAGTATCTGTATCATGACTTTCACTCACTTGATCCAATGACTCTTTCATTATCATGTTTGAATAATATCATTTGTTTTCATTTGTTGAAATGGCTGTATGTTTTGTTTTGTTTTTTTTTTTTGTTAACGTTATCAAACTTGCATGCATGTTTGATCAGTGCAAAATGTAATATGGGTCAGATTTAACTGCACTTTGTATATTTCTAATTTTTATCATATTTTTTTTTACAGTGCCCTTTTGACTGCCTAGTTACAAAAAATATTCAAGATAAAAATTGTTTGAAATTTGAATAATATGTGTGTAAATTGTCTTTGGTTTCAGTTCATTATAGACATTTTTCTGTTCTCTGAACTATGAGATAGTTGGGCAGATAAAAGTCCAGCATAGAGTATTGTCTCTTAGTACTTGCAGATTATGTGATGGTATCATAATAGCATTACTGGTAATGATGAATTCATTTCACAATGTTCATTTTATCTGTAAAAAGAAAGATTGTTTTTGATGATAAGTAAACATTACATAGCCATTTTTGATGATAAGTAAACATTACATTACATCTTGACTAAACAAAGTGGTGGTCCATACCAGTGGTTTCCAATACCCCAGCTCCCAATCCTCCCGTTTCAACCCAAACTGTCCTCAAATCCTCCCCTGTATATTAAATTATCATCATCTTGGGAATTCCTCCTATGGAAAAAAAATTCCCCTCTGTGAAAAAGTTCCTGGCCATGGACTTGAAATTCCTTCCCTGGGAGCCACATGCTTCCCCTTTGAGAATCACTGGTTCAGACAATTTTATTTACATTTGATCTTATGAAACAGATTGTCTCATTTTTTTTTAAAAAGTTAATGATGTATTTTCCATGAAAGCAGGTAGTGATTGGGGATACAAGGTTCAGCTGTAATGTTATTATAATGTAAACCAGCCTAGTGAATACCAGCACAGAGAGATGAATGGATTGTTTAGCTTGAAAGATTGTGAGGACAAGAGATTATCAGATAAAACAACAAATATGCAGTGTTGTCCAGACTTAGTATTAAGAAAAATCCACATTTTATTGAGGTTGAAGCCTCATCCCACTGTAGTGCAGCATAAATGCTCTAGCAGTTTACTCTAAGCTTGGATGGATATTTGTGATTTGAACTTAACATTTGCCATGGATTAAAAAAAAAACACCCAAACAAACACAAATCTGTGCACAGAATACTTCCTTTACATGCTGATAATATCACAAGTTTTGCAGAGGAGCAGCTTGCACAGCTGACTTTTTTAAAAATATGACAGATCCACAAACAATGTGGATAGACAGTGATGGGAAAAGTGTCTGGATAGTGTGAGAACAGTGAGGAAACACATGATTGTTATCACAGTCTGGCTTCTTGTTGGAGAAGAAGGGCCAGAGGCAGAAAGGAAGGAGAAATAAGTAGGAAGACACAAGTTTTCTGGGAGAAAACAACACCAGTGCTAAAACAAATATGACTGCATTGTTCAGACAGAACATAAAGAAGGGGTTCTGACTTGTTAATCCAGCAGCCAAACAAAAGTACAAAGAACACAGGAAGAAAATAACACAAACCTTCTAATAACATCTTAGAAAGCTGTAAAATTCCAACAACTCCAAGCCATTGAAGAATGATCCAGAGTTGTTTCTCTTCTTTCTCATCCACACACCCCACCCTGAAATGGCCACATGATCAGGAGGGTTTCCTTTGAGTGATCCAGGCAGCTGCGTTATTGTTTCATTTTGTGTGATTGAGGGTTAAGAGAAAATTTAATGGAGATCTGTGCTTGCTGCGCAGGAGGCTGAAAGTAATTGCTGAAGATAAATGATAAGCACATGGATATAAGGGAGTGAGTGCCAGCCAAGAAATAGTTACAGTAACCTTGGGGAAGTGGAAATTGCCATGGCACTATTGAATGCTGCGGAAGGTGGTGGAATTTGTTGTAATGGTCTGTGATAAAAGGTGGTAACCTGTTGAAGAAGACAAAGCATAATTGTGTTTATTTACATTATTATTTATCAATGGTTAAGGAGTTGAAAACTTCAGAAATCTTTTTCCTAGTTACATTATTTGTGTTTGTTGTTTGGAAATTAAACAATTGATCTTTTTTTCCATTGAATATTTGGTCATTTGAGATGAATTACATTTGAAAATATTAACTTTATCTGGTGCTGCAAAATGAAATTTCTTTTCATATGTGGCCAGAAAACATTGTTTTGATTACATTCTTAAGCTGTTTCTTAAAACTGAAATAATATGGTAGATTATGTCACACCAAGTCTGATACACATTAATAATAAATGCTTTAATAAGTAATGCTGAACTCTTGAAATTATATTGTTGATTCTTTGTTGATCTATTGTTGTCCCATTAGTACTGAAATTTTTCATGATGTTGTTGATTCAGTTTCAGAGTATTATGTAGTTATGTTCAATTATATTGTTGATTTATATTGTTCACATGACAACTGAAGTTTGTTTAGTTTTATTATTTAATCATTTCCTGATTGCCATTGAATTCTGTTCAGTTTTGTTGTTGCTTCATTATCAGAGTGGTACTGAGTTTGTTACATTTTGTTATTTATTCACTCCAAGACTAGTAGCATAGAAAGTCCTGCTGTTTTCTTTTTTTTTTTTTGTACCAAAATATCTTAGTTTTGTTTGAATTTTTCTGTAAACTGTATACTGCTATGTATTCTACAGTGTAATTTATTTAATTTTTCAAATGGCACTGCTTGATTTTATTATTTGATTTTATTTTTGTGTATGCCCCTTCTAGCATCCAGCTGTCCATAAGCTACAGCAGATGTATGTAAAAAACATTGACCAAATCATGTTGAAGATTATATCATTCATTCATTGCTTTATAGCCCATAATAAACATCTCTATTTATCTTCGTGATAGTAGAGTTATGAATAGTTTCTTTTGTTGCAGTCATCAGTAGTTCATCACTTCAGTAGTCGGACACTTTCACTATTACATGCTTACAGAGTTTGCATGTTATTGTTATTTTACAGTAACTGCTGCAATATTGTTTTATTCTATTGTTGACATTCATAAGAAGCTGTGCTTATATTTAAGCTTGTGTTGTACATTTTTAACAAGCTTTTTTTTTGTGTGTGCTTAGCTTGACATTTGTGATTAACCTAGATAATGCTCTTTCAGTAATCTTTTGTACTATGACAAATCACTGTACATGCTTTTTTTTTTTTTAAAGTCTTACAGTTTGGCTTTGTTGTGCTTGTAGTGTGTTAGTGTTGATTTCAGAATATTTGCAGTGTGTGCTGATTTTGAGCTGACGATGTGTCATATAGCAAACAGATTGCTAAGAATAAATGAACAAATAAATGAATAAATAAATGAGTAAATAAATAAATAAATAAAATAAATAAATGAATGCATTGGTGGAGTCATTTTAGTAAGTATCAGTTTATGAAAGCAAACACATGACATGACATTTCAGAAGAGATACGAGTCAAGAGTCTCAGCTTATAATAGAAGAAGGATTGCAGTGTGGCCAGTTAAGTCCTGACAGTATTGTGCTATGAAGCGTCCAGATACAGTGCATCTAGAATGTCACATTAGAAAAATCAGGTTCCTTGAGCAGTATTTCCACTCAGTAATAATTAGAGTAACAGCCAGTTACAAGGTATGTAGGAACTTAAACATTTAAACAAACAATTTTTCTTTTACATTTAAAGGCTAGACTTGTTGAAAAACATTTGGGAAAAAGCCACTGAAATCTCATGATTGGATATTTTAAATTCGGTCTAAGTTTGCTTTTCAATCTTCCAAACTTTTTCTTGGGGAAAAAAAAAAAAGAAAAGAACCATTCTACGCAAAGAAAACTTTTTTCAAATGTATACGTTGTTAGCTGCTTTCATGTTTTGTAAAATAGTGTTTACATTGGACAATGCTTTGAGACCCCACCGAAATAGTGAGCACCATTCATTTGATAAAATAATCATTTGTCAAAATTGTGCAAGCTTGTAGGTCACATTTGTTAGACAGAGTAATTGGTTGTCATAAATGTGCAAGGTCATAGATCACATTTGTTAGACATAATAATCAGTTGTCAAAATTGTGCAAAATCATGTTTGTTAAAGTAATCTGTTGTCAAAATTGTGCCAAGTTGTAGGTCACTTTTTAGGTCACATTTGTTAGATAAAGTAATCAATTGTCAAACTTTTGCCAAATTGTATGTCACATTTGTTAGACAGAGTAATTAATATGTGAACATTATGCCAGGTTGTATGTTACATTTCTTTGATAAAGTAATCAGTAGTCAGAATTGTTCAATGAGTGTAGGTCACATTTGTTAGAGTAATCGGTTGTCAGAATTGTACAGGGTTGTAGGTCACATTTGTTAGGCATAGTAATGAGTTGTCAAAGTTGTGCCAGGTTGTAAGTCACATTTGTTAGATAAAGTAATTAGTTGTCAGAATTGTGGCAAAGTAGGTCACATTTGTTTTAGAAAGATTTGTTATTTTTATAATACCGCCTAAATAGGAGGCTAGTGTTTATATGGTACATACACATATATATCAGCACTACACATGCACACAAATGTGTGAGAGACAGAGAAGATGGTTAGATCAGAATGCGACATCTACACCTCTATAGAGTGTAGTAAATCTCAGGTATTGTTACAAATTGAGTTATAAAGAGTATCTTTAATTTGGTCAAATGTTTATAAATTATACATTAAGTTCATTTTTGTTTATTGTTGGTAGCTTTATAACATATTGTGTTCATATCAGAATGAATGATTTTTGTTTTGAGAAAGTATATTGGTATAATTTGTTTGCGTAGCCATGATTATCCTAGAAACAATAAATCTGTGATAAGAGAGCATTCCCATGTGCAGGTCAGCAACATGTTTGTGGTTAAGGTAATGTTTCTTTACATTTTCTACCCCATTTTGCTAACATTTGTGCTTATTTCATCATTTTACTTGCAGGCAAAGACTGTACTTATTTCATTGTTTTACTTGTAGACAGAGGCACAATTTGTGTTCCGTGTGTTTTGAAGGACTCACCCTAAACACTATTTTACTATCAGCTGTCTTCCTGTTATCATACATAGCTAAAACTCTGTGTCTGTTTTTTTTCCTTCTGCACATTTAGAATATGTATAGAAATTATATGAGAAATATTTGAAATTTTTCTGAAGCAAGAAGAGTTTAAGAGAAACAGGTCAGTAATTTCTTATGACATTTATTGTAGTAAATCAACAATATAGCAGAGTTTTATAGTTTTCTTTGTCTTCTTGCATCTCCCTGGAACCATGAACTTGATCTTCTTTACAGCAGATGTTGCAGTGAAGATGTTGTGGCACAACATCGTGTCTGATGGCAGCAGCTTTTCCAGTCCCGGCATGGAGCTAAAGAGCAGGTGGTGTGCAGTACTTCTTTAGCAGGCTCCACCACATTGAGGACTATGGTGATCCTTACCCCTGCTAGCCAGGCTGGGCTTGTTACTGGAAGCACTAACAGAAAGGTTGGACAGGGTCTTGTTCAGCTTTGGTTTGTCATTGCCAGTGCTAGCATGTCAGCTTCTTCGCCCCCCAGTGTGTATAGTTATGTTCAGCATGTAAATGCTTGTAACTTCTTGTTTTTCCTGTACTCTCTAGTACAGTATTTTCATTGGTTCACTCCAGTCATAACAAATTAGCTGTCAGTGTAGCAACGGTAATCCAGCTCAGAAGAGCAGCCAGCACTAAAGAAAAGTATTTTTTTTACACCTTATTTAAGACTTAAGTGTTCACAGTATAAATTACGTAAATGTTACCAAATAAGTTGTTCTGATTTAGTAGTCTTAATTTCTTATTAAAAAAAAAACAAATTGGAAACAAGAAGACCTACACACAGTAAAGTATTATAGAGTGTACTGTTTGCATGAAAAATAGATGAAGCACTTTAAATGAAAGAAAGAAAAATCTGAGGAGAATAAATGTGATTTGATGCTGAAATAAGGGCTCAAGTCACAGTCTTTCTCTTCACAACTAAACTGCTTTGTCTGTTTCCTTTCTTGGACTAATCATACGTACTTTGATCTAACACTTAAAAAAAAATCTAAGAGTATTTCCTTATCTCTATGTATCATTTTTTTGTTGTTGCTGTTTTAATTAGTGAAGCTGCCCTGATGAAATGCTTAATTAATGTGTCTGAGTGCTACATAATCTCCCTCCACCATCAACTTCAGTTGTTTGGGCTGCTTCTGATGTTCTGCCAGTGTTACTTTCCTCCCTTGTGCATCACACGCTGTGTCTTGTGAGCTCATGCACAAGTATTATATACCACAGGTCCACAGTCTCTCACAATCAAATGAACTGGATTCTCTTACTGAAAAGTATTTTATTTTCAACTGAAATTGTAGCATCTACCATACTTTTTTGTAGTCAGGCAGTTTTTGTTTGTTTTTTTGTTTGTTTGTATGTATGTATGTTCATGGTGGAACTTTGATGTGGATATGATGATTCTGTACTTATATTCAGTAATGAGTTTATGGCCAGTGGCATTTTGGAGAATGGTTTGATCCTTTCAGGTTAAGCATATGATTTGTCTCCTAGAAGGACTCCCTGTGAAATATTCTCTTAAAATACTTGTCTTGTCTCATAATTTACAGAGGCAGTTAGTAGCAAAATGTTTTTTTTTAGAGTGATCTTTGAGTGAGAACTGTGTAGTTTATATGCTCAGTCCATGTGTACAGTTTATCTAAAGGATTCCTTAAGGATGAATAATTTGATTTAATGGTCTAGTGATTTCATTCTTTATATGAATGATTTTATAATAAAAACAGTGACAGACTGTGCAATTTTCTGATTTAAACAAAAAATCAGTTTCTGTAACTTTTAACAGTTATTGGTTGTTTAGTCAGTAAAACATCAAACATGTGTTAAATAGTTGCTCTATACATATAGACTTGAACATAGAACATAAGGTTTGTTAATTTCTTCTGTGGGGTTTCACAAATGGTTTTTAATCATAATAATCTACATTTTCTATCAACAACAGTTCTCACAAATGGTCTTTATCATAAAAATCTACCACTTTCCATCAACAACAGTTCTCACAAATGGTTTTTAATATAACAATCTACACTTTCCATCAGTAACAGTTTTCACCTTTTTTGACAATCAAAATTAAACTCTCAGTGTACTGAAAATGAGCATCAGATGCTTCATCAGTTGATTGTGTACTCTAAAGCATGTACAGCCAGCGTTACATCAGTTGGTTGTGTACTCTAAAACATGTACAGCCAGTGCTACATCAGTTGATTGTGTACTTTAAAACGTGCACATCCAGTGCTGCATCAGTTGATGTGTAATGAATGGAGCGTGACAGCTTTGCCCTGGCGTCTTTGTGTCCTAAAGACATACTTTGATAGCAGTTTTACTGCATGGTTTTTGCTTGAACTCTTGTAAATAGATATAGCTTGATTTTCATTGAACATGTGTCTGTGTGTTGGTTTCTGAGCAGACTGGGTGCAAATGTGTCTTGAGAGGCAACTGCTTCTTTTTGTTTACTTAAATGTTTATGTGTTACTTATTGCTGGCACAGACCTTTAGAGTCATGATCACCAGCACTTACGGACATGCCACTTATTGCTGGCACAGACTTCAGAAACATGATCACCAGCACTTACGGACATGCCACTTATTGCTGGCACAGACTTCAGAAACATGATCACCAGCACTTACGGACATGCCACTTATTGCTGGCACAGACTTCAGAAACATGATCACCGGCACTTAGGACATGCCACTTATTGCTGGCACAGACTTCAGAAACATGATCACCAGCACTTAGGACATGCCACTTATTGCTGGCACAGACTTCAGAAACATGATCACCGGCACTTAGGACATGCCACCTAGTAATTTGGTATTGTCTATGCCAAAAAAAAAAAACAAACTCAGAATCAAGCTCGATAACACACTATAATGAAACTGTAAAGAATGAATAAAAATGCATAAATTTATGCACTATTATGGGACATACCTACGCTGAGCAGGGTCTTTCTGTATTAACAAAAAAATGGGGACATCAAAGAAAAGATATTTAGAAAAAAAATAACACATATAACCTAATATAGTGAAATAAAGATGAAGTACTGTATACTTATAAACAATAACAGAAAGCTATACTAGGAGTAAAAGTCAGGGCTATAAGATCTATATACCAGTAATAGACCAGTAACAACAAAACGTAAATCTATAGAAATAATATAGATAATTCATTATCTAAACAAGTAATCGGTCAGAGAGACATTAAAAACATGGGTATAATGTTCCTTATCAAAGTGCAATCATCACATTGGAAGCAAAGATGACTGAACAAGATTAATGGCACAGTTATCAAGACAAGTGAATCGGATCAAGCAAGACGCTGTCTCGTCTTTCATAGTGTTGTTTCAACTGAGTAGGGCTCGCCGTGGTCCGATGGTGGTGGACGCAGCTGAGACGTTTGTTTCGTGGTCCACTGGGTCTTAACATGCCAGTGTAATCCACTTCCTAAATGTATAAACTAGGGAAAAAGTAGGAACAGCTTTATTACTTAGGGAGTACACAGTTGTGACGTTTCGCTGTGAGCCTTAATCATACAAGAACACACAGGACGAAGAACTGGAGAGAGGAGATAAAGTATAAATTTACGTGAATATGTTTTTTAAAAATGAAATAATAGAGGACTTAGCAGGGCATTTTGCTTACAACCGAGAGGCATACAGGAGTGTTGTTAGGGAGGCAAAGTTCCGCAAGGGATATGCAAATGACTGACTGACTTAGCTATAACTTGTAAGAAGCTGTGGCTTGCCCGACGCTGTGTTCAGAAATGCGCATGGTGGAGTTTAGAGAATATTTAAATGGAGACTTGTGATAGGTGGGTCGTAAATGAGGGTGGTGGGTGGGGGAACAGTGGGGTGGGAAGAGAGTGATACAATGGTCACTTAGCCGGGAGAAGGTGAGATAGGTGATTATAATTGGGGTGGAGGGGTTGTAATGTGATGCTGTGAAGAGGTTCTGAATTATGTGTAACAAGTGAGAAGAGGATAGAACTTAGTGGGGAGGGATTTTGATTGTGGAAGAGAAGAATGATAGGTGTAGCTGAATAACCAGTTCAAACCATGTGGTTCCATCGTCTCATATTCCTGAATGTAGCGGTTCTCAGGCGCTAGGCCGGCTTCAGTCATCTTTGAGACATTGATGGCTGTTACAGAAAATCAGATTTGCCTCTTTGGTTGGGGCCATTGAAATGATTCAGGACTGGTTTCGAAGCATGCTGGGTGATATCGTACAGATGTTTCTGCATGCAGTCCCCTAATCTAAGGTCAGTTTCACCAATATAAATTATTCTGCATCTTTTGCATACAATGGCATATATCACAGTAAGGGACTCTCATGTGAATCCCTCATGGAGTGTGATGACAGTTTTGGGAAAGGTGATCGTTTTTGTTTCACAGACTACAGGACAGGTAACACAGCTTTACTGTAGTGGTTTTGTGTCTAGTTATATATTTACACACTAATTATTGTGTGTAATCCACTTCCTGTCCGGTACGATGTTTATATTTCAAGAGAGAAAGAAAAATAGAGATGTCTTCGCTGCATAAACTGGATAGGACAATAGTTCACAGTTCCTGGAAGATTGGTAAATACTAGCAGATTGTTAGTCTGTCCAGCATGGCCGAATTACAGCACAGCTGCTCAAAACCAGATCTTCAGATGATTACATATGCTCACAGACAAAATGAAGTGATTGACGAAGAAAAAAATGCTGTGAAATGGCAGTCTCTCTGTCAAGAATTCTGTTTTCATACAAAAACAAAAACAACAAAACAAACCCCAGCATAGATCCAATACAAATCAGCAATCAAACCAACCGTTTTACCAAACTGCGAGTATGTGACCTGTGACGCATTCATTCAACAGAACGCCTTAACTTGTGGTTCAGCTTTTCTTTTTCTTCTTTGCCTTCTTCTTCTTCTTTCTTTTCCGCTGCCTCTTTGAACCTTTCAGTTTTCTTTTGCTGTTGTGGTTTTTACTTTTGGTCTTCGTGAACATAGTTGGTTTTTGCTTGAAATTCTCCATATTTCGTGTTGGAGACTTCAATGGTGAATGCAGAAGATCATCAGAAACACAAGAATCAGTCTTATCTGTTTTGGAGGATGGATAAATTTGCCTCAAACACTTGTCATTATCTTCCCTGCAGAACTCATTCTGTGGTGCTTTGTTCCCTTGAAGAAAAAAGTGGAATGATTTAAATCTTATGCGATAAGAAGTCTGTTTATGCAGATATCTATAATAGCTCATGCAGTAAAAGAGTAAAAGATATCGTTTGTTTAACAGCACGTGAACAGTACTCCTTCACCGTTCGTCCTCAGACGCCGGTTGTCTAGCAAGATTCACCCCCAAGCACCTTTTAGGAACATGCACGCCTTCCTGGTTTTTTTTTCTCCCTATTCAGCCATGTTACTACTATCTGTTTTTAGAGAGGACAGACGCTGTCCTATTTGGCAGACAGCGCCCCATAGCTGACATCCTAGCACCAGAGCTGGTGAACTATAGCTGGCCAGGACCCTGCCCCATTTCTCTACCCTCAGTTACAGGCCTATCTAGTTAACAGGGGGAGGGATCGCCATAGTCCCCATTGACGGTGGAGTCTGCTAAAGAAGTATTGCACATCACCTGCTTTCTTTAGTTCCACTCAGGAGCCACTATAACCCGCTCCCAATCCGATACGAAGCTCTGCCTCAACATCCTCTCCTCATTTGCTGCAAAGAACAGCAGCTAGCAGTTCAAGGAAGAAGAAGAAGAAGAAGAGGACACGAAAGAGACATAGAATAAGGTCATGGTCAGCTGTCATTCACCAGCTCTGACGCAAGCTGTCAGCTGTCATTCACCAGCTCTGACGCAAGCTGTCAGCTATCATTCACCAGCTCTGGCACAAACTGTCAGATATCATTCACCAGCTCTGACCCAAACTGCCAGCTATCATTCGCCAGCTCTGACGCAAACTGCCAGCTATCATTCACCAGCTCTGACCCAAACTGCCAGCTATCATTCACCAGCTCTGACCCAAACTGCCAGCTACCATTCACCAGCTCTGACCCAAACTGCCAGCTACCATTCACCAGCTCTGACCCAAACTGCCAGCTACCATTCACCAGCTCTGACCCAAACTGCCAGCTATCATTCGTCAGCTCTGACCCAAACTGCCAGCTATCATTCACCAGCTCTGACCCAAACTGCCAGCTATCATTCACCAGCTCTGACCCAAACTGCCAGCTATCATTCGTCAGCTCTGACCCAAACTGCCAGCTATCAGTCGCCAACTCTGACGCAAGCTGCCAGCAATCAGTCGCCAACTCTGACGCAAGCTGCCATTTATTCGTCGCTGATCATTACCTCATTCAGCTTGAGTAGTGTGTCCTCGATCCCATTGACAATATCAAGAAGGCACTGCTATTGTTTTAAAACAGTGGTTCTCAATTAACAAAAGTCCCCGGACCCTCTGCTGTTTCAAAATCCATGCCACGAACCCCTATACTTTGGAAAAGTTTCATATCTGTATGGTAGCTCTGTAATTTTAATGCAAAAATGTAGGTAAACGATACACTACACTAAAAACAAACACAGTACACACCAGATGGATTTTTAAAATGACAGTAATGTAGTTAAGAAAAAACAAACAATTGATAGCAATTAACATTCCTACTTGTTCTGACGAAAAAGGACCTCGAGTTTTTGTCACGGACCAAAACGGCATGTTCCACGGACCACCACATGGGAACCACTGTTTTAAAAACATTCAAGCAGAGTAACTGAATTGTCTTCTCACGTTTTAAATCTTCGTCTATATGTTACGGGCTGCAGACACCACTGCCCGAGTTTCAGTGAATTTGCATGCTTTGATGTAAACTAATATCAAAGTCCTTAAGGATATTGTATAAAACAAAAACTGATTTCTCATCAGTTTGTACCACAACAGCGTAACGAGTAAGCTTTGGGTTGACACTATCCCGTTCTACTGTTGCTTAAGAGTCTTCCCGCCCGCCCGCGCCGAGAAGGCATCGTGTTAATACAGTGTCTCCATAATATCATGGCGCAGTTTGAAACTTATAAAATATTAGAATTAAACGTAGCAGAACCACGATAATGACACTACATTAATGAGCAAATGAAGCCACATTCATTTGTTTTCTGATGTATAGATAGTCACATGACTGTGACGCAATACAAAGCGTCATTACGCCCAACAAGTGACGCATCAGTTCATATCTACAGGAAGGGGTGGCCATATAGATTTAGGCTAAAAACGAACATTTATGATTTACTCTTTCATTTAATGTATATTTTCATTTGTATAATATGTATGGTTATAAAAAAAAACAAATAGTATTCTGTGTACCTTAGACTTGACTACACTCCAACGAAAAGTCGTTATCAACAGCATCTTTGGAAAGAGTTCGAGCAAAGATTTCGGTCATGTTTGATTTGTTTGGTTCACTATTTTCACTGCCTTATGTTCTCATCTGATATTAGCTATTACAAATCCTCAGTTTTAGTGTAACATTTAGAATAGGTAATTACTGTTAAAAAGAACAGATATATCCATACTACAAGAACTTACAACTGAAGATGGCTGGCTAGTAAAGAGGATTAAACATAGAAAACTTAAATATTTTAGACACATTAAATGTCATAATAATCTAGAGAAAACCGTCTTGGAAGGGTACATAATGGGAAAAAGAAAGAGAGGAAGACCAAGGCGAAGATGGTTGCAAGACAAATGTATGCATCAGCAGCAGACCATCTTGCTCACAACCGAGAGGCCTACAGGAGTGCAAAAGTTAGGGAGGCAAAGTTCCGCAAAGAACATGCAAATAAATGAATGAATGAATGAATTACAGTTATATTCCTACAATATCTAATTTAGAAGCTATACTGCTATAAACGAAACAAATACGATGTTGCGATTTAAAATGAAGTTTGCTGATCAGACAAGGGCAGATTGCCTGAAACGTTCACTTGGACATGAACTTCACGTGCTGAGCTGAATTGTACTGAGCAGATGATTCATGAGCACAGAAAAGCGACACTAGTCAAAACAGTATTTTTGACAATAACGCATGACAAGTTCATGAGAATCCCGTGAAACTTACTGAACACAAAACTCACTGACCATGTTATTGAATGCCTATAAAACATTGACGCTCCTCCAATCAATTCATTTGAAAGTTCAATGCGTAAGTATGGCTCATCTCATTGGACGTTTACAGACTGGACAGTCACAAACTGTAGTGGCAAGACAATTTAATGTGGTTATAAGCACCATGATGGACATATGTTGATCATGTGATGAGAAGAAACAATCAGAGAATTCCAAAACAAGCTATCAAGTGGAGCACAACAGGCCAAAGGAAAAGAGACAGACCACGTGAAACTCTAAAGAGGGCATTGATAAGAGAGGCCAAACTAATAGGCATACAATCCATGTATGAGGTTGAAAAGCTGGCCGAAAACAGGAACAACTGGCGAACAACTGGCGAACTACCTTGCGAGCCCTATTGACGTTTAACGGCACGGGAAGGATATACGATAAGATAAGATAAGATAAGATATAAGAAGCACCATTCGTTGCCATTGGAGACGATTTCAAGAAACTGGTTCAGTTGCAGACCGGCCGCGCAGTGGAAGACCCATAGAGAAAACTCCTGCCGAAGACCTCTTTATACGGCTGTGTCACCTCAGGAATCGATTTGCATCTGCGTCCTCAACAGTCTAGTCAATGACAGTAGCTCGTTGAATTTCAGATCAAACGGTCAGGAACTGGCTGCAAGACGCTGGTCTTTGGGCTAGAAGACACTACAGAAGTCCTGTTCTTACGGACCGGCATCTCCGGAACCTATTGCAGTGAGCGATCCAGCATCGTCAATGGACCGTTGCGAATGACTGGAGAAGAGTTTGGTTTAGTGATGAATCACTCTTTCCGCTCCAGCGACACGATAGACGGAGAAGAGTTTACCGCAGAGTCCATGAGCGCTTCGCCCAGAACTGCGTGGATGAAGCTCCTCCACATGGTGGTGGAGGTGTACTTGGGTGTGGGGGACGATCAGCTTCATGGGAAGAAATGATCTAGTGCAAAGTGAAGGACGCCTGAATGTCCAGCGATACATCGCTGAAATTATTCGTCCTCACGTCCTTCCACTTCTGGTAGCACCAGGGTTGATTTTTCAGCAAGATAACGCTCGACTTCATGTGGCACAACTCACCACACAGTTCCTAGCTGGCAACAGCGTCTATACCATTCAGTGGCCATCCATGTCATGAGACATGAACCCAATAAAATACTTATGGGATGAACTCAACAGACAAGTCCGCCAGGGAGACATGGCGCGTCTTACAGTTTCTTCAAGCCAAGATTGAAACATTAATTCCGTAAAATAAAATGATGATACAAGTTTGACATTTGGGTCCCAGTACGACTTCAATAGTGTTGCGTTTCTTTTTTTTTCTTTTGAACAGTATATTATAAAATATTATTTCAAAACTCAACATATGTACAGACATGTACACGCATATACAGACATGTACACGTATATAAGACATGTACCTGTACACATAAACATAGACATGTACACATATATATAGGTATGTGCTTACACACTTATACACATACATGTACTTATACACATATATACTGTTATCTACAATATATATACTGAACTCATATGTACGTACTTGCCAGAAATGGGGTCCGTAATTTCTTGTCCATTAATGGAGACAAATTACAGAAATACTCTTGGCTCTTAGCTCCTCGTAGAGACTGGATATAGCGGGCGAGGATCAACATTCGCAGGGAATGAAATAAAAACTGCTCCATATTTATTCTCGCATTTTCAACCTCCAGGCCTCTGTGAAGAGAAATGATATGCGGCAAGTAAAACAACAGCGCGTTTTTTGAGACATGACAGAACAAGTAGCTCTCCTGATGAGAGATAATTTTACAGAGTCAGTGCCACGGTGGTGTAGTCGTTAGTGCTCTCGTCTTCGTTCGATCTTGCACTCGGGCAGATTTTTTTTTTTTTTCAGTGCCGGGGCCAATCCAGTCTAGGAAAAAAAATTGAGTACCTGCAGCGACAGGCGTTGGTATCCCTACCTTAAATACTGTAGTCGCCTAGAAATGTGAAGCCACTAACAGCGTACAATCCCTAAGGCATGCAGATGCTACGAGACTTTTTTTTTTGC
Organism: Achatina immaculata; assembly: GCA_009760885.1. Taxonomy (NCBI): domain Eukaryota; kingdom Metazoa; phylum Mollusca; class Gastropoda; order Stylommatophora; family Achatinidae; genus Lissachatina; species Lissachatina immaculata. The sequence goes on along the minus strand of CM019717.1, from coordinate 46,234,659 downwards.
TATGGCCAGTCAATGCGTTATCCTTTTCAGCTGGGATATAGCATCATCTTATTGGCTACCAAAGCAAACTCACTTGTTAGCTGTACTCATCAATGCTTTTCTTCCTTCCATTTCTACGCACAGCGTAGTACGTGAGATGATCAACCTCTGAGTTCACTACACTAACGTATGCGTCTTTTTTGACATGATATACTCTGGCAAACTAAGGAAAAGGGAAAGGAACAATCATTCATTCATTCATTTGCATGTCCCTTGCTGAACTTTGCCTCCCAAACAGCACTCCTGTAGGCCTTTCGGTTGTGAGCAAGATGGCCTGCTGCTGTTGCATCCATCTCCAGATCGTCAACGATGTCTTGCAGCCATCTTCGTCTTGGTCTTCCTCTTTTTCTTTTTCCCATTATGTATCCTTCCAATACGGTCTTCTCTAAATTATCATGACGTTTAATGTGTCCAAAATATTTCAGTTTTCTCTCTTTAATCCTCTTCACTAGCCAGCCTTCTTCAATATTAAGCTCTTGTAGTATAGATATATTTGTTCTTTTTTGTGTCCACGATATTTGGAGAACTCTTCTGTAGCATTTACATTCAAAGGCATTTATGTGTTTCTCAGCTGTTTTGTTAAGTGTCCAGGTCTCACAGGCATATGTTGCTATGGGAAAGATGCATGCCCTTAAAAATCTTATTTTTGTGGTTCTGTCTGCTCCTCTCCACAGATTCTTTATTTGTTTTACTTTCTGAAGAGCGAGGAACAATAGAAGGTTAATATTGAAGACAGAGGTTTTAATTCATTAGACCTGTGTGCTAAGCACTCTCTCATACGGATCTGAAACATGGACATCATATGTAAGACATGGGGAAAACTACTTTCCATCTTCACTCCCTTCGAAGAATTATGAATATCAAGTGGCAAGACAAAGTGACCAACTCTGAAGTTCAGAAGTGTGCTAAATTTTCATCAGTTTTCACCATTTTTTCGTTAAAAATAAAAATCATCATTAATTTATTCATTCATTCACTCATTCATTCAGTAATGCTAATACAGTGCGTTTGGAAAATAACTGTGCACTAACCCAGTACTTATTCCTGTATCGTAATAATATCTTAACGATTGCAGCAGGTAGATGTGGCTAGATACCGCAGACATTAAGATATCACTACGATACCGAAATCGATACTGGGTTAGTGCACAGTTACTTATGGAACAAAAACCACAGAAAACTGAGATGGCTGGGACATGTAACAAGAACAAATGGCAGCTGTATTCACAAGAAAGCTTTGCACGGCGAACTCACCGCGGAAAGTAAGCAGGGTGTTAGGACTAAACGGAGGTATAAAAATATTTCCAAGTTTTCAGTGCGAGAATTTTCTATTCACAGCGCGGTCTGGAGAGAACTTGCGAAAGAGCGAAACATGTGAACAGTGACTCTCCACAGCATCATTTGAGAAGGAAATGAGGACAAGACTTGATATTCCTAGCTCAAGGAAACTGTATCCTGCAGCACAGACATTGCTTTGTATTACTGTGGCCGGCTGTGCAAGTCCTAACATTGGTAGAGTCAGCCGTAAGAGATACGCTCCACAAAGACGATGCGTGGCAAAACTCACAACAGTTGATATCTGCCTGAGTCAAATCGACTTCTTGGATGAAAGGTGCCAGTATATAAAAATCTAGTGCGGAGTTATATAATTAAGATACTATGTTTATGGCAAAAGCTGTCATAAGATTGATTGAAGAATCCTGCATCTCGCATAAAAAAGTGTGAAAAAAAGAAAAATAATTATATCTGCTGTGAAGTCCTATTTCACACAGCATTTGATTTGATCAAAGAACTGATTATGGAGAGAGATGAGCTACAGACAGACAAATAGACAGACAAATGGACAAACAGATAGATAGATAGATAGATAGATAGATAGATAGATAGATAGATAGATAGATAGATAGATAGATAGATAGATAGATAGATAGATAGATAGATAGATAGATAGTAGAGGAATGGACGGGTGAGCAGACAGAAGGATCGAGACAAACAAACAGATAGCAAATTTCCTTAAACAGTTTTGACATCAATGAAAGACAGTCTAAATAGTACTTACGTAGGTACTCAATAGTTCTACGAAAGCAAGCTCTCACACAGTTATTGGTCCGTGATTTCCCAACAGTCGTGAACTGCTTCGTTCTAACATGAACAAATAGTCTTGAGATAAGGTGCGGAGCCGACTTCTCAGAGCGTGGTGGAAGAGCGATCAATATCGGACGGCGCTCAACGTTTTTCCGTTGGTCAGGTATTTTCGCTGAACACATACAGCCAGCCGTCCACGCCAAGTGCTAAAATATAACCAGTATTTTGATTGTTACGACGAGTTCCATCAATGTATTCGCGTACGAACGTGTGTCTCTGTATGTGTTGTGAGGGAGGGAGAGGGGAAGAGTTAGGAAAGAGGAAATGTACGGCCTCCTTCTTCTGCATGCATCCACTCATGTTCAGTGCCAGCAGACACCAGATAATCACCAGATTATCCTTGACAAAGTCGGGATGCAGTCTCAGAGATTGTCTCCCCTGGGATCGGCGGGAGGAATCCGATTTGACAGAAGCAGTCATTGATTCCTTGAAGGTAGAGAGAGAGAGAGAGAGAGAGAGAGAGAGAGAGAGAGAGAGAGAGAGCGGGGGGGGGGGCTAAAGTTCACATTAAAAAACAAAACAAAACAAAAACTACATCTAACGGTGAAGAAGTCGCTCACAAGGGCTTATGTTACATAAAATTGTAGCTTTCATGGCGCTCGATACTGAGCCGTGACATATCTAGAGAGAGAGAGAGAGAGAGAGAGAGAGAGAGAGAGAGAGGAGAGAGAGAGATGGCATAAAATGTCTGTATATCTGTGCTACAGCTCTCTACTACTCGGTTTAAATCTTGGTTAAAAGAGCAAAATTAAGGTTACTTTTTGACTGTCCCTCGTGAATAACAGCGAAGCCTGAAATGTTTATGTACTGGGCGGTCTTCAAGCTGGGAGATCCTACAAGTGCTAGTTCATGTGAATGACATTTCCCAACCATGTGAATAACGTTTCCCAGCCATGTTAATGACATTTCCCAGCCATGTGATGTTTACTTTAAATTTGGCGTGCAGCACATGCAAATCGACTTTTTTCAGAATTTATGACATTATTAAACGTTGCATGACTTTGAAGTTTGGCACACACACACACACATTAGGCAAGTTTAAGCAAGTAACAGGTCATTATCTGTTTCTATCAAAAGGAAGTATGTTAATGTTTTCGCCATGACCATATTGCTGTCACAAGGGCGGTGACAAGCTGTTGATATGCTCAGCAGTGGAATGTCTCACTGTGACTAGAGTGAGGTAGAATCAGCGATTTCAGGCAACAGACACCACGAACGACCGTCCTCAGTCTTGGACAACCTGGTGTAACAACACAGCTCAAGATCACCAAATGCTGTTATGCAGGAAACTCTACTGTAGAGAGCGGAACAACAACACAACTCCTTCAGATCATCAGAGGAAGTACCCCTCCCCCCTCAGACAAGTGTTTCGGCCCTATTAAACTCCTGACACTCTAAGGGGGGGTGGGCCCCCCTCTGGGTCATGACCCGAGAGGTCTTGTGAGATGTTGCTTTTCGTCCCGGGATTGAGTTGGCACTGCAGTTTGAAGTGCGTCTTTAGCGATTTAGTTACGGAGGACTGGTATTGGTTGTGACAAACGAAACCATTTATGTTAATGCTTGTTTCGCATACTCCACAGCCAGCATGAAGCCTTTTTTGCTAGCTGAAGCCTTTTCATGAATCTGTTTATGAAAAGCTTTTCAATGTCCTTGCTTTTGCTTGTCCCTTTATGCCCAGTTGCTTACATAGATCATATGCTGATCTTGCTACGAATCCTCTCGCTCCCTCTTCTTCAGCTATCACTTTTGACCTGATTCCTGCCCTCTGCCTCAGTTGCTGGACCAGGTCATTGTAGTTCTCACATCTGAATAGATGTTGCTCCTCTATTCTTGTTTCGTACGGAACTCGATCATTATTAGTTCCTGTTTTTCTATGGAGTACACTACAATGTCCGGTCGCATTCCTGTGTTCTTAATGGCAGTCGGGTATTCTCTTCTTGCTGGTAGGTCCGCTATCACATCCCAGTCTTATCCACTATCTAGCAGTGATGGTAAGGGAATGTCCCTGATTTCAATATTCGATGTCGTAACAGCGCCTATGAAGTATTTAGGTGGGACCTCAACTCTTTTGTTGTTATTTGCTTTAACTTTTGCCCTGTCTACAATGTCTGCTAGTTCCTGCAGCACTGTTGTGCCACCAGGTGTAGCGTCCTTGACCTAATGATACTCCGCATGCTGGCAGCACATGTTCCAATGTTTGCCTTTCGTTGCAGAGAGGGTACCCTGTATCTTCTGATACACCCCATTTGTATAGGTTGGAGCCTGTAGGCAGAAGGTCATAAGTAGCTCTGATGATGAAGCTGAGTCTCAAGGGTGCCATTTTCCAGATGTCATTCCATGTTAGTGATCTCTGCAGGACTTTCTCCCATGTTGTCCACTGACCTTGCTGTGCCTGTTGGACTGCCTTCCCATCTTATGAATTCCTTACTTCGCTGATGATCACATCCTTTCTTTCCTTACAGGAGGCTTTTGACCACCATTTGATTTCACCATGACCAAATCCCCTTTTGTTGGTCTTGGTGTATTACTTCTTTCAGCTCCCTGATTGAGGTCACTTCCTCACTTACTTTCCATTTTCGTCCAGTTTTAAGTGTTGGCTGCACTTTTCGTACTACTGAATCTGTATATTCTTGTAGCATCATTGCAAGCCTTGTCTTTCCTGCCTTGTATTCTTCGACCACAGATTTGAATGGTAGCTGCAGTTTGCTATTCTTGCAGTACAGTGCTACATCAGTTAATCCTGGTGGTACGCCCAGCCACTTTCTTATGGATTTATTTATGTTTCTTTCGACTGCCTCTACTGTGCTGGTACATACTTCGTAAATGAGTAGTGGCCACATCAATTTTGGAATCAGCATGAACTGGAGGCACCATATTTTGAACTTCCCCAGTAGCTTGCTTTTGTCTATGATGTTCAGTCCATTCTGTGCCATTTCTATGACCTGCTCCACCGCGTTTGAGTCTTTCATAGAAGCATCATATACTCTGCCAAAGCTCTTAACTGGCTCTTCCCCTACAGTTGGGATTATTTGATTTGCCACAGTGTACAATCTTTCTATCACTTTCCCCTTTCTGAGTGACAGGCTTCTTGACTTCTTTGGCTTGAAGCTCATGCGGCACCATATGATAAGGCTGTTCAAACGCTCTAACATCTTTTGTGCCTGTGTTTACGTGTTGTTATTATTGTTGTGTCATCCATGAATGCTTTTAGTGATGACATCTGACATCCACATCTGAACCCTGGGCCTTCTGCTGCTCCTTCTGCTGCTTTCAAGATTATTTGCATAACTAGTATGAACAGTATGGGAGATATTGTACAGCCCACTGCAATTTCTACATGGAGCTCAATCCATCTTGTAATATATCCTGATGTTCCAAATCTCACGAGGAACCCTGTGAAGTACAGTTTCAGCATTTTCGTGATTTCCTTTGCCATATGATACATGTCCAGTGCTAATCATATCATTTGGGGTGGCACTGAGCCATACGCATTGGCTAGGTCAAGCCATATTACCTGTAAATCTTGCTTTACAGGTCTTGCCTATTGAATAGCTTCCCAAATCATTGAAGCATGCTCGAGACATCCTGGGGAACCTGGAATTCCTCCCTTCTGCACGGATCTATCAACGTAACCATTATCTAGGAGGTATGGTGTTAATCTCCTTGCCATCACAGAGAATAATATATTTCCTTCCACATTCAGAAGTGGAATCGGTCTGAACTGGTTGATTTCAGTGGAATTCTGCTCCTGTGGGATGTATACTTTGTTAGCTTTTTTTCCATTCTTTACTTATGAGTTCCTTGGTCCATGCTGTTTGTAGGAGTTTATGGAGCTTCTTTAGCACTTCTGGGCATCTTTTAGCACTTCTGTGCATCTTTTGTATAGTACGTAAGTAACGCCATTTGGGTCCGGTGCTGATTTGCCATTAACTTTTCTTAAGACACTCTCTGCTTCTTGTAAGGTTGGTGGCCTGCATTTGAATTTGCTGCCTGGTGCACAGAACCACACTAGACCTTTCATCTGCTCGAAAGGTGTATGCTGATTTTTATCAGAGTATGTCTTGCTCAGATGTTCCTCGAGCACCTCCTTACCTGCTTTCAGCGTACCTGATTTTGGCTGTTCAAATAACTGCTTGGCAAACCCGAAGTTATCTCTGTAAAACTTCTCTCTTGCGTATCTGGTTTCTCTCTTCTTTTACATAGTCTTTCAGCTCTGCAAAGGGCTATAGCAGTATGCTCTTGGCTAGGGATTATAAGCAGGATTGGTATTTAGGAAATAATTCATAGAGTGAGTACCCTTGTTTAAAAGGTAGGTTGGTTGAGACCATTGAGCAGGGGTCTCTGGAAAAGCGTGCAACATGGAGAAAATTGAGTGGGTAGGGATGGTATAAATACCACTCACGATTAGTCTAAGGAGGGAGCCTTACTTGTTGTGTGTAGGAAGAGCCTTAGTAGTTTTGATGTAGATGGAATCTCGTTTAGGAAGAGTTTCTTTTGTTAGTGGCAGGCTTTATGTAGTTGAGATGGAAGAATTAGGTTTTCTTGTGATGGCTGAGGTTTTTGGTGGAACGTTGTAAGTATAGTTTTATTTGTACAAGGACATTTGTAAGGTTTTCACCCCATATGGCGTAGAGTTCTCTCACGCCGTGCATTGTCATTGTAATTTCTGTTCAGCCTGATGGCTACGTTTCCATCCTCATAATTTCACCCCTCATTTTGTCCATCAATAAATGTGTGTTGTCTGAAGATATAACTACACCAATTGGCTTTGTTGGAATTCTCATTGTTGACCAGTTTGTTTTGGTTGGAAGACTGCCAAGTTATGTTAAGTTGTTGTATCTGTATTATTCTGTGGAGTTGGAAGCCTGGGTGTCTTGTTGTATTTTCTCAGTGTGTAACATAGAAAATTAGGTTGTTCTATAACACCAACAACAAGAAGAAATTTATAAGATGAAACTATACTCCACAAGAAGATTTAATCAAACCAGTAGAAAACCATTTTAGTTGGCTCCAATACTATTTCAGTGGTGTTATAAATAAGTAATGATAAATAGTAAAATACTGTTACAGGGCATTGTGCTGGGATTTTAGATGCTGCCAAACCTGTCTTAGTCCTTCCTTTTCTGATTCGTGTGCCTTCTTGAACATTTTCTGGGCATGGTTCTTCTGTTGTCATACTGCTTCTATTTTCCTCTGTCTTCTGGACTTTCTTGATGCTACTTTTTCTCTTTTTGCCTGTTTGGTTCCAAACTCTTTGTGGCAGTGAATATATGATGTTACCAAATGCTTCTAGTTTTTGCTCAAGGTTTTTCCCTCTCAGCCGTTTGTCCAATTCTTTGTATAATCCTGTGTCCATGTTTTCCCATATGCTTTTGGTACTTGCTGGTGGGAAGTTAACCTTGTCTCTGGTCTCGTTGTAGGGCTGCATTGCCTCCCCGCTGCCTGACTCAATCTGAATATTCCCTGTACTGTGGTTTATATCATGACAGAGATCTTCTAATGTCTTTTCTGAGACTGGCGTCGCAGTGCACTGTTGAGTATTGAGCAGCAAGGAACCACCACATCCCTTCTTCATTCTGTGTATCATGCCACGTTGAGTGTTATCTTTCCTGCCACAGATGCATGGATACTCCATCCGCTGTTCTCAACTCGAATTAATTGGGGCGAGCATGGTCGTTTCCATATAGTCACCTGTGGATCCATTATTCCCCCCCCCCCTCTTCGGTGAATCCTGGGGGCATTTCTTCTTTTTGGACTTTGTAGCGATAGTATGACGGCTGACAGGGTTGACAGTATGACGGCTGAAAGGGTTGATAGTATCACGGCTGACAGTGTTGATAGTATCACGGCTGACATGGTTGATAGTATGACGGCTGACAGGGTTGATAGTATGACGGCTGACAGGGTTGCTGGCCCGGACAGCCCAGTTCAGGGATGCTTTCCCAGTGAGGATTCTGGTCTTTCCCAGTATCCATCGGTCTTTCCCGATTGTCAATGGCATTACCATGCTCTGTATGCAGGAAACTCTCTACTGTAGAGAGCGGAACAACAACACAACTCCTTCAGATCATCAGAGGAAGTATTCCCTCCTCTCCCAGACAAGTATTTCGGCCCTGACGCTCTAAGGGGGTGGGCCACTCTGGGTCATGACTTCCAGAGGTCTTGTGAGTTGTTGCTTTTCGTCCCGAGATTGATACATTCTGTGCAACCGTTTTCACGCAGCAACTCAGACATCAGCACATACACCCGGCACTTGAGGACACTACGACGGATACTTCACGCCGCTGACTTGCAAAACCGCCATCCCAGCATTGGACCTCTCCTTACTAGACGACACCAGATCAGGAGAATAGCTTGGGCCCAGCTAATAACGTCGCTCAATGGCAGAATGGAGATCGACGATGTTCTCAGATGAAAGTCGCTTTGGTGTCTCTGTTGCTGATAGGAGAAATCGCGCGTGGCGTCGTCCCAGAGAAAGATACGCTGATGCGCGTGGCGTCGTCCCAGAGAAAGATACGCTGATGCGTGTGGCGTCGTCCCAGAGAAAGATACGCTGATGCGTGTGTAGTTCAGAATGACAGGCATGGAGGGAGAAGCGTACACGTGTAGGGTGGATTCTCTCATGACATGTACTCCACTCCACACTTTCAGAGTTATTGTTACCGCTGACGGTAATCAGGTACTGTGACATATCGTGGTGCTTTTCTTTCAAAATCATCCAGATCTGAGAATCTTTCAGTACGACAACGCTAGACATCACACGGCTAATATTACCAGGAATTTCTTGGCCAAGCAACCTTTTCTTGTGCTGGATTGGCCTGTAAACTCTCCAGACATGAACCAATTGAATGGGCGTGTGATGAACTGGATAGAAGGAGCCGTCAGTATGACATCAAAACACTGTGAACGATCTGGAGCTATCACTCATCACAGAATGGAACGCCACACCCCAACATTTTTTCAAACACTCTGCAACAGCATGAGACGCCGAAGCCCAAATCTGCACTAGCGCTTCAGGGGTCATACACTGTATTAATGGTGGCTGCGACTTTATGACAGTGAGTGTGAATTTTGTTTTGTTTTTTTACACCAAAGGTCACTCGGTTTACTAATTCGGTGGTACTGGGTTCAGTCCCAGCAATGGTGATTTTTTTTTTCTGGTACACACCAAAAACGGCCCCGAGGTTCACCCAGCCTTTAACAAAGGGTACCAGAGAAATCTGGGAAGGTAAAGCGGCCAGACGTGATACTGACCACATCACACTTTCACGTAATGAAAGTCATGGAAAATATGGGCCTAACACCGCATTCCCCAATATACGTAGCTTAACTGCATGGAAATGTGAATTTTACCATTTTGTTTAAACACCAGAGGTAGACAACTGCTTATAAACCGCTTATGAATTGTGTCATATTTAAGAATACAGCACGTTTATATCAGTAAATGGATGAGAAATGTGAAATCAGTGGTTTTATGTATCTTAAATCTAGTACAACGACTTAAGGCTCAAAAATAAATAAATAAGTGCTTTTTTAAAATTGTGGATAGTATATAAAGAAGGGCAACAGACTATATACAGAACTTCAGAGTCGGTACTAACTGGTGAAAAGAGCTCTAAACTTACGGTAATTATAACGAATGATATCGAATAAGACACAGTAAATGACAAATATCACTTATTACCCTTGCTTCTCAAGCCACTCCCCCTCCTTTTTTTTTTTTTGAAGCACCAAAACCAACCAACATTGTCCTTCTTGCTTTTCTCCTTAAACCAGCGTCCGACAGCCCTTCACAAAATCCTGTGCATTAAAAAACAAAAATCATCGTACTCGGATTTGAACAAACCTGTTTTGTCTTTCTTACACCGACAAGCTGTTATTCGTGTTTCACTGATTATACCGTTGTATGAAGTCCAATATACCAGTTAAAGTCTATTATTCGTGTGACTCATTCATACAGGAAGTTGATTTATACACTATCTTGGCAGCAACATAAACAAAGATATAAACGAGACACGTAAATGCAGCTAAAAGATAAAAATTAGGGAAACAAAAGTTCATTCTTCATGGACAGGATTTTTTTAAAGCAGAAAGAAACGTGGCCGCTGCAACTGTTGACATCATTTCAAATCTTACAGCATCCGTCATACAGTCCTGGCCTTACTCCTTCTGATTATCACGTGTTCGGGCCCCTGGAGGGAGCTTTGAGGGGACGAAAGTTTCGGAGTGATAACAAACTCAACGAAGGGTGAGGGCACATCTATTTTCTTTTTCTTTCTGATGGAATAAAGACAATGGTGAACCAGTGTGAGATGTGTGTTGAAAAGAAGAGTGATTATGTAGAAGAATGACACATGATTTGTGTATCTCTGACTGAATTTTATATATATATATATATATATATATATATATATATATGTATATATATATATATATATATGTGAAATTGTCAGTTTGTCTTTACTTTTTTAATTACTCTGATATATATATATATATATATATATATATATAATTTCATTTTTAAGAATAGAAGATTATTTACCACCTCCCCATGATCTTAGTGGCCGTTCCTTGTGCTTTATATAGATATATCTAGTAAACCCAACTGGTGGCCATCAGTTCTAACAATGAACCAGGTCGTTGACTTTATATATAAAGCACTGCCTTCAAAGACGTAGTATGAAAGCTTATAAAAGCCGCTACAAGCTTTTTTCTGTTTCATGTGATGTTGAGCACTGGTGATTTTCCTTCACCGTTTTGCACAGTCCTTGATGTTTCTGATCAGTTCTAATGCCTTTCTTTTCCTGTTTCCTGGGCCACTAGTTCTAACTGTTAGTATGACCAGATATCGCAACATAGTCAGTCATTTGCGTGTCTCTTGCGGAACTTTGCCTCCCTAACAGCACTCCTGTAGGCCTCTCGATTGTAAACAAGATGCCCTGATGCTGATGCATCCATTTGCAGATTATCAACGATGTCTTGCAGCCATCTTCGCCTTGGTCTTCTTCTCTTTCTTTTTCCTATTATGTACCCTTCCAAGACTGTTTTCTCTAGATTATCATGACGTTTTAATGTGTCCAAAATATTTAAGTTTTCTTTGCCTAATCCTCTTTACGACCCGCCCTATTAAGTTCTTGTAGTATGGATATATTTGTTATTTTCTGTGTCCATATTTGAAGAACTCTTCTGTAACATTTAAAGGCATTTATGTGTTTCTCAGCTGTTTTGTTAAGTGTCCAGGTCTCACAGGCATATGTTGCGATGGGAAAGATGCATGCCCTTAAAAATCTCATTTCTGTAGTTCTGCCTGTTCACAACATAATAAAGAATTAATTTACGTTATATCAAGTTGTGTCTTCCAAAGATAGTTTTTGACGCCGATGTCAAACTATTCAGACAGACCACAACACTGACTCTTCATACCATGTCCTTATTCATCTATTTCACAATCATCTATAAAAATGCTTCTGGGCTATCTAAACTCATTATCTTGTTTAATACTGTTCATCATCATCATCATCATCAGGTGCCGTGCCGACTGGCGTTGGCTATTATGCTTCTCCAGAGTACACGATCCTTCATGCAGGCCATCAGCTCAGTTGGTGATCTCCTCTCACACCATCCCGTCAGACTGTCCAGTATCATTTCTCTTGGTCTTCCTCTTGATCTTCTTCTTTCTATTTTTCCTGTTGTTATAATATTTTCAATGCCCCCTCTTCTCATTGCATGTCCTATGAAAATACATTGTCTCTCTCTTATCTTTTTGACAAGGTTTTTTTGTCTCTCCAGCTCTTCTCATACATTCTTCATTAGTTATTTTTGCTGTCCAGAGGATTCGCAACATTCTTCTAATAAACCACATTTCTGCTGCTTCCAATGATTTTTGTGCAGACCTGTCTATTGTCCATGATTCACTTCCATATAGCAAGATAGGTTCAATATAGCATTTTAGGACTCGTTTTCTAACATTCATTGATAAGGATGTGTTGGATAATATGTTTCTGATTCTCTGAAATGCAGTCTTTGCTTGGCCTATTCTGTTCCTAATTTCTGTTCTGCATTTCCCATCTGAAGTTATTACTGCTCCAAGGTATTTGAATTTCTGCACCTGCTTTAGAATAGTTCCGTTTAATTTTATCCTGCATGTTGATGGATTCTGTTTCTTAGATATAACCATAGTCTCTGTCTTTTTAATGTTCAAAGTAAGGCCTTTCTGTTCACTTTCTTTGGCGACTTTATCCAGGAGATTTTGCAGGTCTTGTTGTTACTTTATAACACAGTTTATAACACTGTTAATACTGTTGCCGTTCTTTAAGAGTCGAATAAACTCGCATTCTTTTTTCTCTTTACCGATATTCTAATTTTAATGGCACATTTCTCACGTGCTGGCTTCAGATGAATGTTTAGTATTCCTGCAGGAAGGAGACATCTGTATGCTTATCTGCCAAGAGAGTTCATTTCGTGCAATTCTAGATTCGTCTCTAAACCTCATCTTCGGCCCATGTGTACTGAAAAAAGTAGCATTACCAAAAAAAAAAAAAAGGCATTTAAATGATTTTTTAGACTTTACTTGTGGAGTTAAGAACGAGAAAATCACTTTGATTTAAATATACGAACTTTTCTTTGTTATAAAGTGCATTTATTTAGAATTATGTCACTGTTCTGCTTGGACTCTGTATACTAAGACCTGATAGGAAGGTTTCTGCGCTATAAGTAGGTAGAACAGACAGGAAGCTTTCTATGCTATAAGTAGTTAGAACTGATAGAAATATTTCTATGCTATAAGTAGGTAGAACTGATAGGAATATTTCTGTGCTATAAGTAGGAGGAACTGATAGTAATGTGTCTGTGCTGTAAGTAGGTAGAATTGATAGGAAAGTTCATGTGCTTTAAGTAGGTAGAACTGATAGGAATTTTTCTGTTCTATAAGTAGGAGGAACTGATTGGAATCTGTGTTATAAGTAGGTAGAACTGATAGGAGTGTTTCTGTGCGATTAGTAGGTAGAACTGTTAGGAAAGTTTCTGTGAGATAGTAGGTAGAACTATTAGGAAAGTTTCCGTGCGTTAGTAGGTAGAACTGTTAGGAAAGTTTCTGTGCTATATGTAGATAGAACTGTTAGGAAAATTTCTGTGCTATAGTAGGTTGTGTTGAAGCAGTTTACAGGTTGTTCAGTACACGTGACCGTGTGAACTTTTATTATTTTGGTCACGTGACTGAGTTGTTAATGAAATTTTTTTTCACGAGAGGAAGCTTTTTTTGGGGTGGGGGGGGGGGGGAAGTTTTGGAGAGAAGAAGAGCTGTGTGAAAATTGCAGCAGGAATGTCCAGTTGGCGGCATGCGAGACTTGCGGTCTGCGAGATTTTTATGAAATGGTAATTTATTTCATCAATTAACATTTCTTTTCTTGAAAACATGTTAACAACTTTTTTTTAGCATCAGAAGCTAATTAAATACAGTCAATTAACCTTTATTTCATTTTTCTCTTTTTGATGTAAGTTGGCACAAACCAAAGGTTTTTGATTGAGAGGTTGCCGCCTCCTTTTCTGCAAGGCCATATCCTCAAGGTCCCCTTTCTTCCACCCCCCCCCCAACCCCCAACCGCCCTGTTATATACTATTCGCACAATGGGCTATTACACCAGGATATACATCATACAACTAAAAACTTCAGCTGGCAAACCAGTTTATTTAACAATATGAGGGAGTACATTTATAACTCACCTACCACATTATTTTCTCAACTTTTTATATGATGGATGAGTTTCATGTAGGGGCACGAGGTTCTCAGTATCAGGCAGAAAAATGCTAAGAAGGAAGATATTACTGACTCTGTCTACTGCTTCGTTTTCCCATAACACCCCTCTACTGCCTCTTTACTACCACTCCCTCCCCTCCCCACTAACCCTTTTTTCACCGCCACCCCCGCCCCCCCCCCCCAAGCAGGTCCTTTTCAACGCCCACAATGTGTCTTAACGCCCACTTTGGGAAACACTGCTTTAAATGCTGCTCGCCACTTGATTTCCGCATACATTTGCGACCCTTGAAGCCATTGAAGTTGGACACCCCAGAAGTAGAAGACGGACGCACGGAAGTATGCGAGGTCTTTATCTGTACATGAAAGCTGAGAAACTTGTTAAATATGGAGTGTATATGTGAAATCGTATAGTTGGACTTATGCTTGGACCAGCTCTTCAATGTAGAGGTCGTTCCTGTGTGGCCATTACAAAGTTAGCGTGAAGTGTTCGTTTGTTTGGATGCTGCTGTGTGTTGATCTGTCACTACCTACAACACGAATCATCACACATAGACTCATTCATGGCTAGATCACACTGTACACGTTTGAGAAACAAACATGGACTGTGTGTGGGATGTTACAGGGGGACTAGTTGAACTCGTAAATTATTGGGAGAAGAGGGTAGTGGTGATGAGAAGCGGCCAGGTGGTTTTTTTTTATTAACAAAGATAACGAATATTACAAGAATAATAATAATAATAAAGTCAGCATGCTTTTTAGGACTCTGATATACAAGATAAAATTAAAGAAGATGTATTTGTAAGATAAGACAACTGGACATCTTTCTTACCTCTCTGACTCCACCGCCCATTGCTAAAGAACAGAGTTCACCTTCTTAAAAAAAAAGATGATCCAAATGGAGATATTACTTGGTTACTGACGACTTCATACGTTCATCACGCGACAGAAAGAAGCATACAAGTTTCGGCCTATTATTATTATTATTGTTTCGTTTGCTATTAAGTGAAGCGATTTGCGTGTCTGCTCTGGAAGGTGATGACAGTGATGCTGACAAGCGAGTCCTATGACTTTCCTTATGTACTCAGCCAACAGAACAGAGTTCCTACGGATCAGTGACACAGGAAGGGGAGGACTCAAAGGAAAGGCTGAGGAGGTAGGAAATTCTGAGACTCACCCAAAATCTTTTTTGTCTTTCCATTGCCCAGACTTTCAATCCTCTTCACGAGCCATATTTCCGTTGCTTCTAAATTTAGTGTGGTCTGTTTATTTATGTTTTATTTCATACGATTTTTCGACGGGGCTATGTAAGAGGATTCCAGACTGACACTTTGCTAGCACGTGAAAACAATGTCTGGGATGCATTATTAAACGTGGTAGCGGACGCCCGGAGTTTTTGTATACTTAACCTGATTTGTTTAGTCTGGTATAACTATCGATGTTCAGGTTTATTCTCCCACCCCACCCCAACTCATTCTCACTCCCAGCATTTGTCCTGCCTTTACGGGCAATCTATTCCATTCAGAAATCTCATGGCTAACATACACTACCTATTTCAAGCTTTTCCATTTTATCTATCTATCTATCTATCTATCTATCTATCTATCTATCTATCTATCTATCTATCTATCTATCTATCTATCTATCTATCTATCTATCTATCTATCTATCTATCTATCTATCTATCTATCTATCTATCTATCTATCTATCTATCTATCTATCTATCTATCTATCTATCTATCTATCTATCTATCTATCTATCTATCTATCTATCTATCTATCTATCTATCTATCTATGGGAAATGCAGAACAGAAATTAGGAACAGAATAGGCCAAGCAAAGACTGCATTTCAGAGAATGAGAAACATATTATCCAACACATCCTTATCAATGAATGTTAGAAAACGAGTCCTAAAATGCTATATTGAACCTATCTTATTATATGGAAGTGAATCATGGCCAATAAGCAGGTCTGCACAAAATCACTGGAAGCAGCAGAAATTTGGTTTATTAGAAGAATGTTGCGAATCCTCTGGACAGCAAAAATAACGAATGAAGAATGTAGGAGAAGAGCTGGAGAGACGAAAAATCTTGTCAAAAAAGATAAGAGAGAGATAATGTAGTTTCATAGGACATGCAATGAGAAGAGGGGGCATTGAAAATATTATAACAACAGGAAAAATAGAAGGAAGAAGATCAAGAGGAAGACCAAGAGAAATGATACTGGACAGTCTGACGGGATGGTGTGAGAGGAGATCACCAAATGAGCTGATGGCCCGCTTGAAGGATCGTGTACTCCGGAGAAGCATAATAGCCAACGTCAGTCGGCACGGCACCTGATGATGATGATCTATCTATCTATCTATCTATCTATCTATCTATCTATCTATCTATCTATCTATCTATCTATCTATCTGTCTGTCTGTCTGTTTGTCTGTTTGTCTGTCCGTCCGTCCGTCCGTCTGTCTGTCTGTCTATTTGACTCTTTAGCCCTGTCACTTTAATATAAAATTCGCACTGATTTGATTAAATCAATGATATAAAATGCACTGGCTGGGAGTCTTTGTAAAGCACAAGTTGATGCTAATTACGGTAGTCTGTTGCTGTAATTTGCTACTAATTATGGTAATCTGGTGTTGTAATTTGCTACTAATTATGGTAATCTGGTGTTGTAATTTGCTACTAATTATGGTAATCTGGTGCTGTATTTTGCTACTAGTTACGGTAACTCAAATGCCAACGATTTTTTTTTGTTCGAATAACCTCAGATAAAAGTTTAATTTGCATGTCTAAGTTCTATGTAACTCACACTGAACCTGTGGCCTGTCTTGGACGTGTGAGTGCAGGTCTTTGTTAGGACGAGCTGACTTAGATGCGCAGTTTAGTTTATGGAAGTACCCAGGTCCCACTGACTTCTACATAGAGATTATTTTATGTGATTTTTAGATTCAGTACCGAGGGTGCCGCGGTGGTATAGCAGTTAGTACACTTGTCTGCCGATCACAAGGTCCCTGGTTCGATTTCGAACTTAGGCAGGATTTTTTCAGATCGACCGCCATCAGAGTCAACCCAGCCTAAAAAAAAAAATGGGCACTTGGGGTTTCCCTAGGAAAACAAAGGCAGGGAAGGTCTCAGATGCTGCAGTGGCCTAGGTCTTTCAGTGCCTTTGGTCACTTTAATGACGCTTCCGGTATACCCGATGCGTGCAAATGGTCATTATAATGACCATTGTTTGTTTCAATAAAACAACCGGTGTAACATTTAGATAGTACATATTTCGTCCGCGATTCCGGTGACACTTTTCAAAATGGCGAAAGAGTGCCTAGTTACGGGCGATGCTGAGCGAGAAAAAGGACGAGAAGCATGAAATTTTTCAATTTTTGATGATGTAGATAGGGGTATGGACATAGCCTACGGCCACCCAGCTGCTCTTGAATGTATTCCAAGTAGATCTAAACATATTTAGACAACTGGAGAAGTAGTTAGGAGGTTAGTTCGGACATTCATTCAGCGAGAGTGCAACACAGAATCACAATACGAGATCGACAAGTAGATCTACACATCTCAGATGGTAAGTAGTGGTAAGTAGTGCAGATCTAGACCTCGCCGATGGTGAGCTGGCCACAATCAGTGTCTAAAAACATCACATTACTTCTTTTTTCCTAAAAAAACTCTGCATTTATGAAATTTTCATTCATTTAGCTATACTTTGAAACATATTAAGTATACGGAAGTACATGGAAATACTGTTTTCTGTTCCATTTTACAACTATACCTCCTTACAGACCAAGACCCGCTTTTTTACTCTGGCACTCCACAACACATCCGTGTTTCTACCTCCGGCACGGAAAGAGCTAGAAATGTGAAGGCACTAACACATCCCTACAACTTGTAAATGCTAAGGAGCTTAGATTAGACCGGATCTACGAGTTTCAGTTCTTGGCCATGGAGTAGCTCTCTGTGTATAGAACTGCGTCACGATATCTCAAACAAGCCACTAACAATCAACTCATAAGAAGGGATGAGTGAATGCTTCCAGATAGAAACATCCGTGAAACAAGGATGTATATTATCTCCCTTGCTTTTTGGAATTGCCATAGACTTCATAATGAGAAAATACTGCACAGGTAACACAGGTATTGACTGGGTACATGGGACCCAACTCGAAGATTTTGATTTTGCTGATGACATAACTCTTATCAGTGACAATATGAAGTCGATGCAAGAAAAAACAAATACCTTATTTTCAATGGCTAGCACAATAGAACTTGAAATTAACAAGGAAAATGCAAAAATAATGAAACTTCCTATTAATCAAAAAAGAAAAAAAATGTACGTAGAGGGAACAGCTGTTGAAGAAGTCAACCAGTTTACATACCTTGGCAGATACATAGACTAGGATTGCGACACCAAAAGGGAAGTTAGAATTAGAATTGCAAAAGCAGCACTGACTTTCAAGAATCTTGAGAACATATAACGCTCAAATGTTATGAGCACAAAAACCAAGTTAAGACTATTCAATTCAAATGTAATACCCACCCTCATTTATGCATGCGAAAGCTGGAAAGCAACTAAAGAAATAGACAACAAATTAGACTTTTGAAAACAAATGCCTAAGGAAAATACTCGGCATAAAGTGTAACGAATTCAAGAACAACGCAGAGATAAGGCAAATGAGCAAACAACAACCAGTCTCGTGGGTGATCAGGAAAATGAGATGGACATATGTCGGTACGTGATGAGAAGAAACAGTTAGAGAATACCACAACAAGGTATCAAGTGGAACACAACAGACCGAAGAAAAAAAGGCAGACCACGTGAAACTCTAAAGAGGACACTGTTATAAGAGGCCAAATTAGAGACCTTGATGAGGTTGAAAAGCTCGCCGAAGACAGGAAAACTTGGCGAACTACCATGCGAACCCTTTGTGACGTTTAACGGCACGGGAAGAATATAAGAATGTAACAATAACCGCTCGCCATTAGCTATTGCAGCTATACAAGGGATATAAATCAAGAAAATGTAAAGTAAGGAAAATGAAAAAAATGAGTTACTTCCCCATTAATGAGACATTACTGTTCGTTTGATACTATTTCTGAAATGTTTGATTAAAAATCTAACGTTCAGTCGTTTTCATATTAGAAGTTTTCCATTTCTCAATACTGAAGTATCTCAAGCAGGGTTTCCCGTGTTCTCTGTCTGTCTGTCTGTCTGTCTGTCTATCTGTCTCTCTCTCTCTCTCTCTCTCAATAACACTTCGGCTCTCTACAGAAATATCACAGATAGAAAACGTTAGCGAGTACAAAACATTCATTCATTCATTCATTTGCATGTCCCTTGCGGAACTTTGCCTCCCAAACAGCACTCCTGTAGGTCTCTCGGTTTTAAGCAAGATGGCCTGCTGCTGCTGCATCCATTTGCAGATCATCAACTATGTCTTGCAGCCATCTTCGCCTTGGTCTTCCTCTTTTTCCCATTATGTACCCTTCCAAGACGATCTTCTATAGATTATCATGACGTTTAATGTGTCCAAAATATTTCAGTTTTCTCTTTTTAATCCTCTTTACTAGCCAGCCTTCTTCAGTATTAAGTTCTTGTATTTGTTCTTTTTTGTGTCCATGATATTTGAAGAACTCTTCTGTAGCATTTACATTCAAGGGCATTTATGCGTTTCTCAGCTGTTTTGTTAAGTGTCCAGGTTTCACAGGCATAAGTTGCGATGGGAAAGATGCATGCCCTTAAAAATCCTATTTTTATGGTTCTGTCTACTCGTCTCCACAGATTCTTTATTTGTTTTACTTTCTGAAGAGCGATATATGTCCTCCTTTTAATTTCTCTCATTGTATCTCCACTACTAGTTAGTAGTGATTCAAAATATTCAAAATTCTCCACTTCTTCCAGTTTTTCCTCATTGATACATATTTCAGCTGCCTTGTTTGTTTTGTCAGTTGTCATCAATTTAGTTTTCTTTGCATTAAGATAGAGGTTTTGTTCTTCGCTGTTCTTACGGACTGACATAATTAGTTTTTCCATTCCTGTTTGTGTTGTGGAGAATAATACTGTGTCATCAGCATATCTAATCTCTGATATTTCATAAACAAATCAAATAGATTACATTTTAGTGCAAAGAATGTGGAGGTCACGTATAACATCAGCAAAAACTTTACCAAGTGCTGATTGTGACACGGACCATGAGTTATTAATAGCAGACATGAAGGTAAAGATAAAAAAGACAGTTACGGGATCAAGATCACTCCGTTTTGATCTTACAAATATACCAGAACAATACGGTATAGAAGTGAAGAACCGTTTTGAAATCCTGATGGCTGTACAGGAGGAGATGACACCAGATGAATTGGCTACGCAGGCCAGAGATAACTAAATAACAACAGCTAAAGACATGGTTCCAGTAAAGAAAACACAAAAGAATGGATGGATTACAGCAGGTACACTAGAACTGATACAACAAAGTAGAGAAATGAAGACGCAATGGAAAGTGACAAACAACAACAAAGAGGAATATAAATATTTAACAAAAGAAGTATGAAGAAACATAAGAAAAGACAAAAAAAAACAATACATACAAGATTGTTGTGAAAGAATAGAAGAACATCAGAAGTGTGGAAGAGATAGTGAAATGTTTAAAGAAATGAAGACATTGACGAGAAATGTCACACCTAAGCTAAATGTAATTTGTGATCAGATGGGGAATACCTTGACAGAGACAGAGGAAATTCTAGAAAGATGGAAGGAGTATTGCAGAGGAATGTATGAAACAACCGACTGTGAAAGCAGAAATCAACAGTGTGAATTATTATTGGAGGAGAAAGAACTCGAACCAACAATAGAAGAAGTTTTATGGGCAATAAAGAATGTGAAAAATGGTAAATTAACAGGATGTGATGAGATAACAGCTGAACTTATTAAAGCAGGAGAAAAGGAATGTGCAACAATCCATCATGCACTATATAAAAAGATATGGCATTCAGGTCAAAAGAATGCCAAAAAAGGGTAACCTTAAATTATGCACAAACTACATAACTTTTGCCCTGATTAGTCATGCCAGTAAAATTCTGTTAAAAATCATAATGGGTAGACTTCGAAAGAAAATAGAAGAAGTCAATATGGTCCAAGCTGGTTTCAGGCAAGGAAGAGGATCAAGAGATCATATATTCAATATAAGATTAATAATAGAGAAATACAGAGAGTTTCATGTGAATCTATATTTATCTTTTATAGACTACTCAAAGGCATTTGATTGTGTACAACACCAGCAACTTTGGGAAATAATGGAAAAAATGGGATTTCCAATACATTTGATACAAATTGTATCTAGACCAACAAGCAGCAGTAAGAACAAATGGTGAAACAACAACTTGGTTTGACATAAAACAAGGGGTCCGTCAGAGGTGCATATTGTCACCTTACTTATTTAACTTGTATACTGAAAATGTATTCTCTTTTATCCCTTCTAGCTGACCTTTTTACTTTCTTGTCTAGTTCTTTGTATGTTGCTGTCACCAGATCTTTTCCAAGATCTGTTTTTACATTCAACATGTCTACTTTGACTGCTCGTCTTTACTCTATGTACTTCCATGTGTTTTCTGATATCCATGCTTTTCTATTTGGTTTTTTCAGTCCAGCACTTGTTTTTGCAGAAAAAAACAGCAAAAACAGGAGACAGCAAAACTTTATATAAAATACAAAAGAGGCTAATAGGTACTATTACATCTAAAGAAAGACCAATATTTTGCAAAACTGGAACCCTATTAACATCAAGTAAAGACCAAAAGCAAAGATGGGCTGAACACTTCCAAGAAATACTTAATCAACCACACCCAAAAGAATTGTTAAACCTTGAAACCGACTTACCAGCCCCACAACTAAATGTCAACCTAGATGAAATTAAATTGCATGAAATTGAAACAGCAGTGAATTTACTGGCTAACAAAAAAGCTGCAGGTGAAGATGAAATAACACCCGAAAATGCTAAAAGCTATCAATAGTGACAACATGAGACAACTACAGAGAGTGTTTAACAAGATTTGGAAAGAAGAAAAGGTCCCTTCTAAATGGAAAAAAGGAATCATTGTTAAAATACCAAAAAAAAGCGAATCTTAGTGACTGTAACAATTGGAGAGGAGTAACCTTAATATCAGTTGTGTCAAAAGTATTTTGCAAGGTCATTTTGAATAGACTTAAACAAGATTTGGAAAGAAGGAAAGGTCCCTTCTAAATGGAAAAAAGGAATCATTGTTAAAATACCAAAAAAAAAGCGAATCTTAGTGACTGTAACAATTGGAGAGGAGTAACCTTAATATCAGTTGTGTCAAAAGTATTTTGCAAGGTCATTTTGAATAGACTTAAAGATATAATGGATACCGCAATGAGAGAAGAACAAGCAGGATTTCGAAAAAGGAGAAGCTGTCTCGACCAGATCTTTACTCTAAGAATAATACTTGGAGAACATATTGAAAAGCAAAAACCATTAATACTGGACTTCATAGACTTTAAAAAGGCATTTGATAGCATACACAGAGATTCATTATGGAGAATTTTAAGTCTATATGGAATACCATCTAAAATTGTTAACATCAATAAGGACTTCTACAATGGATATGTTTGTGCAGTCAAAACAGAAGAAGGGATGAGTGAATGGTTCCAGATTGAAACAGGTGTGAAACAAGGATGTATCCTGTCTCTTTTACTTTTTGGAATTACAAAAGACTTCATAATGAAAAAATGCTGCACAGGTAACACAGGTATTGACTGGGTACATGGGACCC
The DNA here is from genome assembly GCA_009760885.1 of Achatina immaculata. Lineage (NCBI taxonomy): Eukaryota > Metazoa > Mollusca > Gastropoda > Stylommatophora > Achatinidae > Lissachatina > Lissachatina immaculata. The sequence goes on along the minus strand of CM019717.1, from coordinate 46,211,937 downwards.
AACTAGAAGATCTTGATTTTGCTGATAACATAATTCTTATCAGTAACAATGTGAATTCCATGCAAGAAAAAACAGATAGCCTGTCTTCACTGGCTAGCAAAATAGGACTTGAAATTAACAAGGACAAAACACAAATAATGAAAATTCCCCTTAATCAAAATGGAAAGATACACATAGAAGGGACAGATATTGAAGAAGTCAATCAATTTGCAAACCTTGGAAGCTACGTAGACCAGGATGGTGACACCAGAAAGGAAGTTAGAATCAGAATTGCAAAAGCAGCATCAATCTTCAAAAATCTTGAGAACATATGGCATTCAAAAGTTATAAGCACAAAAACCAAGTTAAGACTATTCAATTCAAATGTATTATCCACCATTATTTATGCATGTGAAAGCTGGAAAAGAACTAAAGAAACAAATTAGGCTCTTTTGAAAACAAACGCCTAAGGAAAATACTCGGCATCAGGTGGAACGAATTCAAGAACAATGCAGAGATAAGACAGATGACTGAACAACAACCAGTCTCATGGGTGATCAGGAAAAGGAGATGGACATATGTTGGTCACGTGATGAGAAGAAATGATCAGAGAATCCCAAAACAAAGTGTCAAGTGGAACACAACAGGCCAAAGAAAAGAGAGAGACCGTGTGAAACTGAAGAGGACATTGTTAAGAGAGGTCAAATTAACAGGCATAAAATCCCTTGATGAGGTTGAAAGACTCGCTGAAGACAGGAAAGATTGGCGAACTACTTTGCGAGCCCTATGTGACGTTTAACGGCACGGGAAGGATATAAGATAAGAAGATACTGAAAATATAATGAGGAATGTTAGAGAAGATGTAGACAAAGAATATTACGATGACATTATTGACCAACAGCTGACCTGAAGCTCTCATGTGTAAGGTCTAACAGAACTCATCGCGCAAAAAGTATACTAGTTAACTAAAATTAAGCACTTCATCGATCAAGACACAAGGAAGACATACTACATATCACATATACAAACACAGTTAGACTATTGTTCAACAATCTAAGATGGTTGTTCAGTGTCACATACTACATATCACATATACAAACACATTTAGACTATTGTTCAACAATCTAAGATGGTTGTTCAGTGTCACATACAAAGAGGCTTTACTCATTTCAAAAGCGAGCAGTAAAGCTTATTAGTGACAAAGATCAAGCACAAACAACTAACCAGCACAAACGTATCAAAATACTGCCTCTTAAGAACAGCTTCCTCTTCAACAAAGCCAAGTTGGTACATCAAATTCTTTCACAGCATGCTCCGCATTGTCTATGGAACCTGTTTAAATTTAGCCCAAAGTGCAACTAACGCTTGAACAACATGTCTTCCAAAACCAAGTCTTGATCTTTACAAGAAAAACTACTTATTCTGCTGCTCATCTTTGGAATACCCTCCCATCCTGTATTTGAAAAAGAATATATAAACTATACTCCTTCCTACAACTACAAACTTTTCCAATATCTATTTGATGTCAGACTACATGCCTCCATGATTCATAAAACTTAAAAAGTTATTTTAGACTTCTCTTACATACGCCGAATTCAGTTAATTGTTTATTTTGAATAGTACTGAAATTTTTGTTTGGTAGATAGTCATTTATATGTGTATGTAGTTAGCATTTATATGTGTATGTAGTTAGTCATTTTTATGTGTACGTTGTTACATTATTGTTAATTATGTTTGTTATATGTGCAGCATATTTGTAGAATGTCTGGAACAGAGTGAAAGTTGTATGAAAAACGGCAGAATGTCAGACGGGCCTGCGTGCCCAATTCTTAACCCTTTTGAAATAAAGATCAATCAGTCAATCAATCAATCAATCAATCAATCAATCTCTCTCTCTCTCCCTCCCTCTTTCTTCACTGCGAGTTGCTGGGATTCTACAAGACAGGCCCATTTATGCGGTAAGGGCAGAAGTTTCTAAATGGCTGAGACATATTCGTAGCTGCCCTTCTCTGAAGATTTAGGACGCGGATTGCTTAGTTCAGAAGTTCTCAGCATCAGGTTTACTACCCAGTTTAGAGTCGAGAGAGGGGGGGGGGCTCTGAAAAGCAGATACGAGGACTCTGAGATAAGATCAAGGAAAGATGAGAACAACATTTTTTTTTCCATTGATTTTTTTTAAAGTCTGCAACTTTATGCTTTCACATTTAAATATATTACTGCACGGAAGTTAAGGGCTACCCCTTTATTTTCAACACATTTTTATATCAACCATCCACAAATAGTCCTCTGTGCACGTGAGGTATGAAAAAATAGTCAGGGATTATTCTGGTCAGTGTAAAAATCATGTGCAAGAACGTTATGTTAAGCGTAAATTTAGAGCGTGATTCGCGCATTCCATCAACCCACGCAGGTAGAAAAATCGTGCCGATTCGTGATGCAGGTGTAATAAGGACTCTTAGATGTCACTTTTCATTCGTTTTAAAGTTGATGATATAATGAAACTTCCGCCAGTTTAAAAAATCATGCCCCAGATAAGGAGCATTAGCACCATAGAATGTATTCGGGCTATTGCATGAGTTAAGTATGGTGAACCCTTTCGTCAGGTTGAAAGACGTTTGGGAGTGTCGCATTCTACCATCCAAGGATTTTTGGAGAGATCTAGACCCACCGGAGGAGTAGGAGACGGAAACCTTTCAGAACGAGCCGGCAGGATGACAGATATCTCTTGCTGTCTGCCCTTTGCCACCAGATAGTCATCAGTACCGCTCTACGACGTCACCTGACTAATACTGCAAACATGAACGTCAGCAGGATGACAGTTTTCAGACGCTTACGTGAATTCTGACTTGTTTGAGGAAGACCAGCAGTCAGAATCCCTCTACCCGTGCTGTCTGGTGTTATGAGCACATCAGGTGGCCAATACGTCGCTGGAGTAAGACCTATTTGCATATGAGTCCCGCTTCACTCTGTCATATGGCAGGGTTCGTGTTTGGAGAAGGCAGTGAGAGCTTTTTACTGATGACACAGTTCAAGAAGTGGATCACCATGAAGGAGGTTCTGTCATGGTCTGGGGTCTCCTCAGCTGACAAAGGAAGGCTCCTCTTCGTGTCATCCATGGAACACTGACGGGCCCAAGATACCAAGATGAGATATTGTGACTTCTTATTCAAGTCTGTTCTGAGAGCCATGGGTGGAGATACAGTCTTGTAGGATGACAATGCTTGACCTCATCGAGCTCGTATCATTAATTAATGACTTTATTCAGCTCCAGGGAATCGTCAGGATGGAGTGACCCTCCTCGTTCACCTGATCTTCCTCCTACTGAACACCTCTGGGACGTCCTTGGGCGGAGAGAATCAACTAATCACCCTCCTCCAGTTGATGTTGCCCAGCTCTCTCTCTCTCTCTCTCTCTCTCTCTCTCTGTGCGTGTGTGTGTGTGTGTGCGTGCGTGCGTGCGTGCGTGCGTGTGTTTGTTTGTTTGTTTTCATAAAGAGTGGCGGGCTATTCCGCAGAATGTTCTTAGAACTCTTATATACTCCATGGGTCAAAAATGTATCGAATGTCTGGCTATAAATGGTGGATGTACCAGATTTTGACAGACCAAGTGTAGAAGTACTAGTACTTTTATGGTGAAGGCTTCTCAGGCTTATAACTTTTAAACGGACTATCACATTTGCACAAGAGTTGTATGAATTTGTTGTATTTTAAATGCAGTTAATTCTGATATTAATTTTTTCTGATATTGACTGCATGTTATTTTTTAGGCACGGGTTTTAGCAAGCGATCCTTAACTTTTGAGCAGTAGTATATAATCACAACCACAGTGGCAAACTTACATCACGTGGGAAAAACATTTTTTTTTAAATTTCAATATTAGAAAAAAAAACTTTTTTCATGGGTTTCGTGTCACGTACCAGTGCTAGTTAAGAGTCGCGGGTCACGTACCATTGCTATAGTCTAGTCGCAGGTAACGTACCATTGCTAGTTTAGAGTCGCGGGTCACGTACCATTGCTAGTTTGTACCAGTGACTTCGTGTATATTTACATATTTAGTTTTACATATACTCATCCCAAAAAACTATTCGTGCACCGCTGGTTTAAGGTCGTGGGTCACGTAGCCTTGCTAGTTTAGGGTAGCGAGTCATGTACCAATTTTCTCGGGAGGTCACGCTAAAAAAAAAAAAAGTTTGGGAACCACTGGCTAAGCCTATTTCGTCATGATATTTTCTGTTACCAATCTTGGTTTCAGTATGTATAACGGTGGTATGGTAACACTTTAGAAAGCTTGGAATTGTAAAACAGTAAATGTTGCAACAGCTGGTGTATTAATATGGATGGAGCATGACTCATCTGCACAAGCGTTGTGTGCTTATTTAATTAAAAAAAAAACAGAATGTTGCAATTGGTATAACAGCAGCACCTGTCGTACCAGCTGAACCGGGCGGATTTGTAGCATAGCGTGCTCGTATCATGTATAAAAGTAGGTCAGATATTTTTTGCGCGTACAAGTGATGGTAGGAAGTTTATTATTATATGACATGACTCGACAATGTCTGTCTGTATCATCATCATCATCATCATCGTCGTCGTCGTCGTCGTCATTGTCATCGTCGCCGTCATCATCAGTCAATCATTTGGATTTATCTTGCGGAACTTTGCCTCCCTAACAGCTCTCCTGTAGGCCTCTCTGTTGTAAGCAAGATAACCCTGCTGCTGATGCATCCATTTGAATATTATCTACAATGTCTTTCAGCCATCTTCGCATTGGTCTTCCTCTCTTTCTTTTTCCCATTATGTACCCTTCCAAGACGGTTTTCTCTAAATTATCATGAGGTTTAATGTGTCCAAAATATTTAAGTTTTCTCTCTTTAATTCTCTTTACTAGCTAGCCTTCTTCAATACTGAGTTCTTCTAGTATGGATATATGTGATCTTTTTTGTGCCAATGATATTTGAAGAACTCTTCTGCAGCATTTATGTGTTTATCAACTGTTTCATCATCATCATCATCATCATGTTGAATTTATTTTTTCTCTTGTTCACAACCGCTGGAAGACAATGAATATTAACTTCAGCTACCAGGAAAAATTAAAGAAGGTGTACTTTAATGTTTTAAATGCATTTTCTCTCTCTCTCTCTCTCTCTCTCTCTCTCTCTCTCTCTCTCTCTCTGAACCTTAAGTGCCCAGGGCACATGGGGCTTCCGCAAGGGTTTTCCACAATTGCCTGTCCTTCGCCTTTTTTTTTCTGCTCTTGCCCAGGTGAGCCCTCTATTGCTCAACATCCTTTCTGTTGTTCTTCTCCATGTCTCTTTTGGTCTACCCTTACTTCTGCTCCCCTGTGGTGTCCATCTTAGTGCTATTTTTGGTAGTGAGTTGTCAGTCATTCGGAGCACATGTCCCAACCATCGCCAGCGTCTTTCCTCAATAATTGTTGTCAGTGGTTTCATCTGCATTTCTGCTAATAAGATGTTATTTCTTATGGTGTTTGGCCAAAATATTTTTCTAATTCTTCGTAAACATTTAGTCTGGAAAGAATTCAACTTGTTTTCTATGGTTTTGGTGATTTTTAAATGCATTTTAGTCAATATATATACTTTTTGTAATTACTATCAGTACTGTTATGTGCCGTGCCTGATGAGTTGACGATCTGTTTTTTTTCTCCATCTTATGAAATCTTTGGTGTTTCCAACCAATTCAAATGCTTTTTTTTTTTTCAGTCTACTTGGTCAGTCTACTTTTCTCCTACACCTTCCTCTCCTCCTTTTCTCCTGTGTTCTCTAACTTCTGTCTTCTCATTCTCTCTCTCTCTCTCTCTCTCTCTCGCTCTCTCTCTCTCTCTCTCAAGTTAAGTTTGTTCACAGAATTCTGTTAGATAATGCTCCGCCTTACTTGTGGTCACTGTTTACGTATAACACTAAACATAGCCATCGTTTAAAAAACTGTCTTCTTCTTAGGATTGATCTATACAAGAAAAGCCTTGCATACTATGCAGTACAGCTCTGGGACACCTTACTCTACCATTTAAAATCCATTAGTAATACTTCATCCTTTAGCTCAGACCTGTTTAATTATTTACTTGCTTGTAGTTATATGCATCCATAGAACAACCAGCACTCTCTCAAACTATGAATCTTATCTTATATCTTATATCCTTCCTATGCCATTAAACGTCACATAGGGCTCGCAAGGTGTTCGCCAATTTTTCCTGCCTTGAGCGAGTCTTTCAACTTCATCAAGGGATTTTATGCCTGTTAATTTGGCCTCTGTCCTCTTTAGAGTTTCACGCGGTCTCCCTCTTATTCTTTGGCCTGTTGTGTTCCACTTGATAGCTTGTTTTGGGATTCTCTGATCGTTTCTTCTCACCACGTGACTAACATATGCCCATCTTCTTTTCCTGATCGCCTATGAGACTGGTTGTTGTTCAGTCATCTGTCTTATCTCTGCATTGTTCTTGAATTCGTTCCGCTTGATGCCGAGTATTTTCCTTAGGCATTTGTTTTCAAAAGAGTCTAATTTCTTTTCTCTTTCTTTAGTTGTTTTCTAGCTTTCGCATGCATAAATAAGGGTGTATATTACATTTGAATTGAATAGTCTTAACTTGATTTTTGTGCTTATAACTTTTGAATTCCATATGTTCTCAAGATTTTTGAAGATCGATGCTGCTTTTGCAGTTCTAACTTCCTTTCTGGTGTCACTATCCTGATCTATGTAGCTGCCAAGGTTTGCAAATTGATTGACTTCTTCAATATCTGTCCCTTCTACGTGTATTTTTCCATTTTGATTAAGGGGAATTTCCATTATTTTTGTTTTGTCCTTGTTAATTTCAAGTCCTATTTTGCTTTCCATTGAAGACAGGCTATTTGTTTTTTCTTGCATGGAATTCACATTATTACTGATAAGAGTTATGTCATCAGTAAAATCAAGATCTTCTAGTTGGGTCCCATGTACCCAGCCAATACCTGTGTTACCTGTGGGGCATTTTTTAATTATGAAGTCTATTGTAATTGTCTATTGTGAAGTCTATTGTGTAATTGAAGAGAGAGACAATGTACTTTCATAGGACATGAATTGAGAAGAGGGGGCATTGAAAATATTATAACAACAGGAAAAATAGAAGGAAGAAGATCAAGAGGAAGACCAAGAGAAATGATACTGGACAGTCTGACGGGATGGTGTGAGAGGAGATCACCAACTGAACTGATGGCCTGCATGAAGGATCGTGTACTCTGGAGAAGCATAATAGCCAACGCCAGTCGGCACGGCACCTGAAGATGATGATTGTAATTCCAAAAAGTAAAGGAGACAGTATACATCCTTGTTTCACACCTGTTTCAATCTGGAACCATTCACTCATCCCTTCTTCTGTTTTGACTGCATTTCATTGTAGAAGTCCTTGATGATATTGACAGTTTTAGATGGATTCCATATAGACTTAAAATTCTCCATAATGAATCTCTGTGTATGCTATCAAATGCCTTTTTAAAGTCTATGAAGTTCAGTATTAATGGTTTCTGGTTTTCAATATGTTCTTCAAGTATTATTCTGAGAGTAAAGATCTGGTCGAGGTAGCTTCTCCATGAATCGGAAGCCATCAAAATGACATAGTTCGAAAAGTAACTTGTTAGATATTGTTAGAAATTATTTTAATGTTTGTTTAAATAAAACATATGTTAGACAATTTTACTGACACTGTATTTTGATTATGTATATGTCTGTGTGTGCGCGTGTATGTATGTGAGAGTGCTATTTTATTAGGTTAATTACTTATCTCTTTTACCTTGAATGTAATAGTTTAATCTACACTCTTTTGATATGTTTTTTTCCTAATGTAATTTGTATACTTGTATTAAATCGAGTGTGTGGGAAAAATGAAAGATGGAGTGATGAAGGGCAGAATGTAAGACGGGCCTTCGTGCCCAATTCTTTGCCCTTTAAAAAATAAAGATTCTCTCTCTCACCTCCTCGACCCCCCCGCCCACGTGGCGGTATACAAAGTCCAAAAATAAAATCACGACAAAACTAGACCGTGCTACATGTCGCGTGTCACGTACCATTGCTAAAGCTAGCTCTGTCACGCTATAGAGACACTGTTATGCTTTTCAATATCCTCATACCTCCAGCTACCCGTACTTATTTCATCAGGCTCTAGTGAATTACTCTATTTTCAAGGAGCATTTCTTAGCAGCATAGGAGGGCCATCTATAATAATGTAGATCAGTAGTTCCCAATTGGTGGTCCGCAGAACTTTGCCGTGGGGTCTGTGACAAAAACTCGCAGAACCTGCCGTGAAGTCTGTGACAAAAACTTTTTTTTTTTTAGCTGTGAATAAGCGACGTTTCTGCAAATCTTGTGTGAAGGAAAGAACTTTTTTTTTCACTTTCAAAAATAGGAAATATGGAACCAGATATGGAAGCGATTGTTCAGAATAAAAAGAGGGATGATTCATTTGTTAGAACAAGTAGAAATGTTAATTGCTGTCTCTTTTTCCTTAAACTGTTATTTTGAAAATTCACCAAATTTGTGCTGTTTTTAATGTAGCGTTTAGGGTTTACCTACATTTTCTGAAAAAAAAATGCTATTGCATTTTAGAAGCACGTAGCTACCATCATCATCAGCAGCATCATCATCATCAGGTGCCGTGCCGACTGGCGTTGGCTATTATGCTTCTCCAGAGTACACGATCCTTCATGCAGGCCATCAGTTCAGTTGGTGATCTCCTCTCACACCATCCCGTCAGACTGTCCAGTATCATTTCTCTTAGTCTTCCTCTTGATCTTCTTCTTTCTATTTTTCCTGTTATAATATTTTCAATGCCCCCTCTTCTCAATTCATGTCCTATGAAAGTACATTGTCTCTCTCTCTTATCTTTTTGACAAGATTTTTTTGTCTCTCCAGCTCTTCTCATACATTCTTCATTAGTTATTTTTGCTGTCCAGGGGATTCGCAACATTCTTCTAATAAACCACATTTCTGCTGCTTCCAATGATTTTTGTGCAGACTTGCCTATTGTCCATGATTCACATCCATATAACAAGATAGGTTCAATATAGCATTTTAGGACTCGTTTTCTGACATTCATTGATAAAGATGTGTTAGCTAATATGTTTCTCATTCTCTGAAATGCAGTCTTTGCTTGGCCTATTCTGTTCCTAATTTCTGTTTTGCATTTCCCATCTGAAGTTATTACTGCTCCAAGGTATTTGAATTTCTGCACTTGCTTCAGAATAGTTCCGTTTAATTTAATACTGCATGCTGGTGTATTCTGTTCTTAGATATAACCATAGTCTCTGTCTTTTTTATGTTCAAAGTAAGGCCTTTCTGTTCACTTTCTTTGGCGACTTTATCCAAGAGATTTTGCAGGTCTTGTTGGTTCTCAGCTATCAGTACTGTGTCGTCAGCATACCGAAGGTTGTTAATATTGTATCCTCTAATTTTTATGCCTGGTTCTGTGATGATTGTTCTTAGAATATTCTCACTATACAGAGAAAAAAGGTCTGGAGATAGTACACATCTTTGTCGCACCCCTTGTTTTATAGGTTGATATTTTCCAATTCTATTTTCAACTCGAACTGCTGCTTCTTGCTGCCAGTATAGATGTTTTACAATCCTCAGGTCTTTGCCGTCTATATTGATGTAGCTACCATACAGATATGAAAATTTTCCAAGTATGGGGGGGGGGTCTGTGATCTGGATTTTGAAACAGCAGGGGCCCACGGACTTCTGTTATTTGAAAACCACTTCTGTAGATGATTAGAAGTTACACAGACTTCGATGTGCGGACTTCGGTCATAACTTTTGACCTTTCACATATGACCTTTAGGTCAATCAGTCACAAGTCATATCATTGGATCGCCATGTTCAGTCAACAGTAACTTCCGGTTCAGATACTTCCTCTACAGTGCACAGAAGAGGAGGAAACGATTTGCTATCAGTTCTCGGGATACCAAAGCCATTTAAACACGAAACCTCTTTTTCTTATGAACAGGAAATGAACCTTGGTTATTTTATCATTACAGATTGTACTTGAGCAGGTAAATGCGAGTTTAGAAGTTTACAGGTAATTTCGTGGTAGACGGTTTAAAATCCTTGGCGACACCCACTTCATGTGAATTTTAGGCGCTGTTCATAGGTGATATTTTCCTTCGTTTTAAATTAAATCTGTCGCTGTCTTCTAATTTTATGTTGGCCGCTGTACAACCATGGGTTGTTAAAGCTTAGCTGCTGAGTTTTGTAGCACAAAGAAACATTCTTCTTTTGTCTTTTTGCCCAGTTCTTGAAATACGAATCATTGTCCGTCAGACATACATCTTACTCCTTCCCGTGCTGTTAAACGTCACATATGGATCGCATGGTAGTTCGCCAAGTTTTCCTGTCCTCGACGAGCTTTTCAACCTCATCAAGGGATTTCATGCCTACTAATTTGACATTAAACGTTATGATAATTTAGAGAAGACCGTCTTGGAAGGGTACATAATGGGAAAAAGAAAGAGAGGAAGACCAAGGCGAAGACGGCTGCAAGACATCGCTGATGATCTGCAAATGGATGCATCAGCAGCAGGCCATCTTGCTCACAACCGAGAGAGGAATGCAGTTAGGGAGGCAAAGTTCCGCAAGGGACATGCAAATGAATGAATCTGGCCTCTTATAACAGTGTCCTCTTTAGAGTTTCATGTTGTTAACTTTTTCTTCGGCCTATTGATAGCTTGTTTTGGGATTCTCTGATCGTTTCTTTTCATCACGTGACTGACATATGTCCATCTTCTTTTTCCTGATCACTCATGGAACTGGTTGTTGTTCGCTCACTAGACGTACTGCAAACATCAAAAATGACCAGAAACCCAACTTAACTTTATTTCTCTTAATAAATATGATTCACTTTGGTTTATAGGCCAGTGTCACATACCAGACCATTCACTTCATCTATTGGTTTTTATCTGTCCTCACTACTAAGATATAGTGCCACATGTTTTGTGCTCAATAATAGCTATTTGTAACAGGCAGAACATAACAAAACTGTATGTAAATGATTGTATGTCAAACATCTAAACATGGTTCATCTTTGAAAAGACTTGATAACATAAATACTGTGTGTGAAATAGTTGTTTTGTTAAAATTGCTGAGAAACCTTTTCTTTTTTAATCACTAGGGAAGTAAGATTCACAAGAAATGCTAGTTCATGTATTGGTGTGCCATCATTAGCTTCACAGTGACAGACTGTTCCATTTTCCTGCCCACAAATGTTGTATGTTTATGTTTTGTCATTTTAATTTTCCTCGCGCTCTTTATGTATTTATTAATCCTTCTACTGCACTGTATGTTTGAAAGCTGGGTAAAAGTTGTACGATGAAGGGTGGAATATCAAACGGACCTCCATGCCCTATTCTTTACCCCTTTCAAAACAAAGTTCACTCATTCATTTGGTACTTCATTTGCTTTCCTTTTTTTTTTAATTAGAATAATTTTTGTACCAGCATTGCTTCAAAGTAAAAAGTAATAAATCCAAATATTTGACTAAATCTTGAAATTTTGTTGCAAGTTTTGACAGATGTTGAAGTAATAGGTACAGTGTTTTTAAAAAAATATATATAGAAACTCCATGAATTCAAGCAAGTAACTGTAAACCACTCTTAATTCAACTCCACTGCCCAAGTTTGTGGATCTTTACAGTGTCAATTTTCCAGTTACATTTAGATCATACAGCAATATCCAGTCAGATAATGACCATGTTATTAACCAAGCTGTGGCATCTTAACATCCATTCATATGCTGTTCAAGCAGTTGGTGAGCCATATTCTCAGATGTGTTGTCGTTATAACCATTGGATGTTTTCATCTGTTAATGCTTATGATTTATCCCCAGCTACAGGACTGACTGGAAATGCCACCCCCTCCTCCACCACCACCCCTTGGTCCAGGGCCGCCCCCACCACCATCACTTGGTGGTGGTGGTGGTTCAAAAGGGGGAGGGACACCTAATCGTTCAGCACTCCTGGACCAGATTCATCAGGGGGCAAGACTAAAGAAGGCAGTAACAAATGATCGTAGTGCACCTCAAACTGGAGGTAGTGTCCTTATTTGTTCATCTCTACTAAGCTCCAGTCACTAGTTAACTAGTATTGAGAAATATCTGTGTTTGTATTTGGAATATTGAGTTTAAAATATTTGCTGCTGAAATTTTAAAAAAAAAAATATATATATATATATATATATATATATATATATAATTTTTATCTTTACTGTTAGCAATCTAAAATGAATAATTCTACAAAGTTTTGTTTATATTAATATTACAATTAATGTTAATGATTTACTGTGGTGAATTAGGCAAACTTTTAGCAAATCAAATTATAATTGTTTTCTCTTTTTTTGTTTTTTTTGCAAACTGTTTTCTTTCATTAGTCTTTGGTGAGTAATTTTTTTTTTGGATTCTGTTTTGAATAACTGATGCAGTCATCAGTATGCATCTGTCAGCATAAATGACATGATACATGGTTACAGTTGAATGTAATACTGATCCTCCTTGGCTGAATGCCTAACTGGTCCTCCTTGGCTGAATGCCTAAGATGCACATTGAAATGCAGTGCCATTTGGAAGATTGTGGGTTCAGTTCCAGGATGGGACAAAAAGAAAACAAACAAAAAAAACTCATCACTTTTGAAAAACTCTTGGGGTCATGACCTCCCCCCCCCCCCCAAGTTTAAGGAGTTTAATAGGGCTGAAATGAAACACTTGTCTGAGGAGGGGGTACTTCCTCTGAAGATCTGAAGTTGTCTTGTTGTTCCTCTTTTTTTACAATAGAGAGTTTCCTGCATGAAGCAGAGGTTCTCATGCAGTAGTAAACTTTTAGTTAATGTATTGCCCACAGAACACTGATGTATTCCCTGCACTGCCGGACTTATTATGATGATATATGTTGTATTTATTGTCACAGCCATTTATCATTTGTTTCATCAGCTGTAAAGAGCAGTGGAGGGGGCCATGGCAGTAGTGGAGGAGGAGGAGGTGGTAGTGGGGGCGGAGGACCAGCTGCACTTGGTGGACTGTTTACTGGGGCTGTACCAAAGCTCAAATCTGTAGGGCAGGCTAGAGGTGAGTGAGGTGATTTTTCAGACTTGAACTTAATAAGCTAACTCAAAAATCTGGCACGCATTGTGGATGTTTTGCTTATCTGGGTACATTTTCTAAACAGTTTTTTTTTAACTTTTGGAAGGCAGTTGAGTAAATTTTGTTGAAATATATTAATAAATATATTATTAATGTTTATATCTAATAAGTTGTTATCAGAAAGCTTAGTATCTGAGTGCTTTTTATCAGAACAATAGCCTGAAGGCTTGTTCTTGGAGGTTTAACTTGCTGTGGAATCTTAGTCAGTGTTTTGGGTTTTTTTTTCATATCCTAAAATTTTCAACATTTTTATTACAGTGCCTGGAGCTGCTACTGGTCCAGTGCTCAAGCCTCCTAGTTCCATGTCCAATGGACCGACTTATGCGTCTGATGATGGTGAAAACCGTCAGCCTGATGGTAGGTCACCACCGCCTCCGCTTTCAAGTGCTAGCAAACCTTCAGGTAATAGAGGACCACCAGCTCCGCCTTCCAGCCTCAGTAAACCAAATAACGGTGGCTCTCCTCTTAATCCCAGCAACAGTAAACTGGGCAGTGCAGGAACACCAGGGCGGCTCAATTTAAATGCTTTCAAACAAATGAATGATTCAGGCACAAATGAAAACAATAGCTCAGACACACCCCAGTCAAGCTTTTCACTAATTGCAGGTGGCCTCGCATCTAATAGAACACAAAACCAATCACCAGTGCATAAACCTCCCATGCCCACTGGAGGGCCTCCGGCATCATCACCAGTCCCACCTCCACCTCCTAGTCGACCTCCCCCATTAAATGCAGATAGACCCAGTAACGTGATGGGGCGGCCATTGCCTCCACCGCCTGGAGACAGTGGAAATGTAACAGTAAGTCCTTCACGAGTACCTCCGCCGCCTCCATCGAGGACCCCTGCTCCTCCTCCATCAGCTAACAGAACAGCCGCACCGCCGCTGCCACCACCACCTCCTCAGAGAACAACATCAAACGTAAATGCTGGGGGCACCATTGTCCAACCAGTTCCACCGAGCATAAGACCCCCAACTCATCAGGGCCTCACAAGTAGTGGTTTTCCACCACCACCACAGATTCAGCCACCTTCAAACTTCAAAAAATCTGGAAATGAAGATGGTGAGTCGTTTCATTATTTTTGTTTTGTTTTGTTAATGTTTCATTATGACAAAAGATTCTAAGAAATATTAAGTATTATAATGTACATCAGCATTATCATCATGCACATGTCACCTGAAAACAAACAGAGATTCTGAATCTTTGTTCTCCATAAACAAGCTGAGACTGAAGGAAAGAAGATTCATTACAAATTATATGTTTTTTTTTTTTCCTTGTCATTGGGTCACTGCTATATCCTATTTTGTACTTGTTTTTTTTTTTTTTTAGCTTGACGTAAAGAGTGGTAGTAATATATAGGCGGTTTTGTTTTTTTTCTGTTGGCTAATGTCTGTAGGATTACAAATATTTTTCAGATTTTGAATTACGGTTTCGGTTTCACCAACTTGGTGAGCTCGCACAGCCTGAGCCTTTCACCAACATAAACAAAGTATATCAGAGTAAACGAAACACTGGTAAGTTACGTCTTCATGGATTGTTGGGTGTTTGTTGATTTTAGTGTAATCAATGCAGCTTTTATGTGTCTCGTTGCTTTGGATGTCTGCAGTGTTTCGCCTGATTGAGTGAGTCTGTAGTGTCTTTTAAAATCAGTTGAGGGAAGGGCAAAAGTCAGTGTTATAAAGAGTGTACTGAGAAATTTTGTGATATATAGAAATTCATTGACTGATCTTACTTCAGGACTGAAGGTTGTTGATGAACATGATCAGCTCTGACATGGTGTTTGATGATCAACTCTGACATGGTGTTTGATGATCAGTTCTGACATGGTTCTTGATGAAAGCATGTAATATATGCCGTAAAGAGAGAGGTGGCTTTTAAGAAGATTATCAAAAACTCCACAGACAAACAAAAATACCTTTGAAAATGCCATCCAAAAGGGGAAAATATCTTAGCGACCAGAGTAAAATAAGTCATATCTTGAGGAATGTGCTCAAATGAAGTTTTAAACAAGTGAAAAAAAAATAACAGGGTGATTGAAAGTTATTAATAGACAGAGGAAAATAGAGCAGACGGTCATTTAGCATGCTGCAGTTTAGATAAAAAAGGGAGCTAAATGTAAAAAACAAAGAATTGTGGGGAAATCAAAGTTACTGTACTTTATCGTCTTGACCTGTGTATGAAGCATTAAAGTACACTTAATATTATAAATTTGCAGGCAGTTGTCCACATGCAGTTGGCTGTTATTGTAAATGCTTACTTGAAAAGTAAGATGCTAACTGAGGAAAGTAAGCAGCTGATTGTTTTCTCATGAAACCATAGTTTGATAAATAACAGTCGACAGTAAATATTCTACCAAACTCATGAGCTCATTAATATGGGGGTTGGTAATAATTTAAATACTGTAAATAAACAGTCTCCAGTTAGTTGGGTATGGAACTCATGAAAATGAACAGTCACAAGCAAATGTGCTACAGAACTCATGAACCCAATAAAGCAGCCATCATTATACTGTATTTGGTATGGTAAGAAGATAAAATCTTCAATTCCATACAATTAAGGCATATTGGGGATACATTGTTAAACCTGTTTTTCCAAGACATTCGGCACATGAAAGTGTGATGTGGGCAGCATCATACCTGGCCGCATTTACCTTCCCAGATTTCTCTGATACCCATTTTTAGAGGCTGGGTGGACCCCAGGGCCTTTTTGGTGTGGTCGTACCAGAAAAAGGTACCTACAGCTGAGGCTTCAACTTGGTACCATGGATTAGTAGACTGAGCGATATTTGCTATGGAACCAGGTCAGATGAGAAGGGGAGGGATCCAGCCAGCAGATCACTTCAGGGCCAGGATGGCTTACTCTGTTTTAAAGGGGGTCTGTAGTGAATGGAAACAGAATGGCTAACATTTGGGTATGCCAAGGTGTGTGTGTGTGTGGGGGGGGGGAAGACTGTACACCACCTTTGGGATTCCACTCAGGGGCCCTGTATGGAACCCATGAACCCACATTTAAGTAAGTGAGCAGTTACCAGTATCTGTGTTGATGAAATATCAAAATCTAATGTCATTTCAGCTCTTCAGAGGCCCCCTCCTCCACATCCTCCTTGGACATCTGTCTGAACAACTGGATGACATGGAGTACCTATACTGTACAGATAACTGTACTAGCACGGATATCTGGACTTTCCAGTACAAGTATTCTGCATAGCACAACAGTGTTAGGATGACTTCACTTTACAAGAGCATACTGATTTAGTACTGAAATGACATTTTAAAAGTAATTTTGTTGTTATAATTGCTTGCACCAACATGAACAATTTATCAAGATTGTAATAATGACATCTTGTAAGTAAAAGCAAAACTGTTCTTTCAGAAGCTGATAGTAAAGGCTACAGCAGTTTCTGGGAAAATCATCTTTAAATTACTGTTCTGGGAAATATCATATTTTGATTGCATGTAAACTAGGCAAGATTATGTTGTTTTCCCATCAGGGCAGTAGATGTTATGAAAAAAAATGTTGAAGGATCTGGGGTCATATTTTCATTTCAGAAACAAAAATTTAAATACATGAGGCTGGTAGTCTTTTTTTTTTTTATAGCTTTTTTTTTAGAATTTGTTTGGAACATTTGCAATACCGGACGTCTCTACATCACAGCTGACTTTCCAGATAAGGAGAGCTTATTTTTCTTCTAGGAGCTAATCCGCGGAGCTGAGAAGTTAATGGAGCAAAGTCAAGTATTTACTTCATAGGCTCAACAGGAATTTTTCTTTCAACACAATATAAAAAAAGGGTGAACAAAAAAATGCGTCACAATTACTGTGTGACACCTTTAGAAGTGCTTGTATGACATGTGAAGTGTTAACTCTTTCCGTGCTGGAGGAAGAAACACGGATGTGTCTTGGGGTGCGGGAGTAAAAACGCGGGTCTTGACTGTAAGGGGGCCTAGTTGTAAAATGGAATGGAAAACAGTAGTTCCATGTACTTCCGTATACTTAATATGTTTCAAAGTATAGCTAAATGAATGAAAATTTCATAAATGCAGAGTTTTTTAGGAAAATAGAAGTAATGTGATGTTTTTAGACACTGATTGTGGCCAGCTCACCATTGGCGAGGTCTAGATCCGCGCTACTTACCCCTACTTACCATCTGAGATATGTAGATCTACTTGTCGATCTCGTATTGTGACTCCGTATTGCATTCTCGCTGAATGAATGTCTGAACTAACCTCCTAACTACTTCTCCAGTTGTCTAAATATGTCTAGATCTACTTAGAAAACATTCAAGAGCAGCGGGGTGGCCATAGGCTATGTCCATACCCCTATCTACATCGTCAAAAATTGAAAAATTTCCATGCTTCGCGTCCTTGTTCTCGCTCAGCATCGCTCGTAACTAGGCACGCATTCTCCATTTTGAAAGTTTCACCGGAATCGCGGACGAAATATGTACAATCTAAATGTTACACTGCTTGTTTTAATGAAACAAATAATGTCACTATATCGACCATACGGTAGCTTAGGGACACTTCCAGTGTCGATATATCGATCATACGCACGGAAAGAGTTAATACTTTGTATATATGTGTCTGGCCAAGGATAACATGCAGGAGGTTCCAGGACAGAAGTGAGTTTAGCATGTCTGAGTATGTAATAACACTGAGTTTCAGACTCTTATATTGAAGCCCAAATTTTTCAGCACAAATTTGAAAAACTGAAATCAGATTATGTGAAAAAACAGTAATCAGTTTTAACATGAAGTGAGGGGAAACTTGGTATCACTGTTTAAGAAGATTAACTGCATTTAAAAAGAAGGGCACTTGGAATACCATGGATAGAAAGAAAATCAAAGGAAGAGATATTGACAGGATTAGGTGTTGTAGAAAACTGACTAGTAGACACTGTCAGAGCTAGAAAGATGAGATACTTCAGCCACATCAAGAGGCACAGTGGTTAGGAGAGGCTGATAGCAGAAGGTATAGTGCCAGGGGAAAGGGGACGACCTAGCCGCAGAGTACAGCGTGAAAGGTCTGAATGTGTCATTGTGAGACGCTGGTCAGCTTGCTTGAGACCGTATTGCATTTGGGGATTCAGAGAGAGGGACAGCGATCCAGAGAGGACACGTCACATGACACACATGGAAGAGTCTGCAAACAGCAATTTCTCTCTTTGTTTCGAAGGATCACTGTGATGGCTTGAAGAGCTCCTTTGATGCATTTCTAATTTATGTAAATAGATTTTGTTTGTGAAAATCATATCAGTAGAAACTAACATTTTATAATGTGATGCATACAAAGTATTTTGTGCATTGTTAATTTACTGGGGCGCAGCATTTATTTGTACATCGAAAGCATTAAGCTACTGGGAGTGTAGTTAGGATAGAAGAAGGTCATGTCTCATGCAAGGGAGTTAACTGAATTTATATGTGCCTTGTTTAGACCAAAATATTTTTCATATGTGAAGCTTAAAAAAAATGTAATAATTCTTGACTGTATTAATAAAAAGACATTCAGGGCATAACATTACTTGGCACATAATATTTTATATCTCTAAGATGTGTAACCTTTGTAAGCATGCAAAGTTAAATTCTAGAATCCTCATTTTACAAGGTGTTTGTGGTTTTGAGTACATCTGGGATAGCCTCAAGCATTGAAATTATTGAAATTCCAGTATTTCACAATAATGTCATACTTTGAAACAGTATTCAAATGTGCAAGAAAATGTTGTGTATGGTTGTCTGAGGAAAGAGTGTATGTGTGTGTTTGTGAAAGGAAGACTACTTTATATCACATAATACAGTTTTTTTAAAAAATTATTATTGCTTACTGGAAGACATAGCCATGATACTCTTTTAGAACTACTAATATCCAGAGTGGTCACTACCAAGTGGTGTGCTTATAGAGTCCAGTGGTGTGTTAGAGATGTTTAGGAGAGTCCATTTTACTAATATCAGTAGTTATTATCTGAAGTCCAGTTTTTGTGCGCTGGGGTAAATAAGTGTGTCACAAGGTAACTTTTTTTTTGTTTTTGTTTAAATACCTGTGTACATTGAACTCAGAGTTTTGGTAACCACTGGTCTGTGATGGTGAAAAAATACCTGTGTGCCTTGAACTCAAGAGTTTTGGTAACCACTGGTCTGAGGTGACACCACATTGGTGCCAGGTGATTGATAGTCCCATTTTTGTTACTTTACAAATTATATGTTATTTATTTTTATGTGTTGTGCCAGTGTTGTCAGACATGTGTGTTGACTGCATTATTATGTTTTTTTTTTTAAACATTTAATTTACCACATTTAGTTTCCAACTGCTACAGGAGTAGCACAGCCATAGTGAACTGGTTTATCATGAGGGTTGACAAAGCCCACCACCATGGGACTTCAGTCAACCTAGTTTTTAAACAAATAGGTACCTGGGGCACTTGTGTTAGGGAAACTGCTTCTAGAATCAAAGAAAATCTGTCTATAGGGTACTCTGATAGTATTTTGTCCAAGCTGTTATCAGTGGATTTTTTAAAAAATAAAACAAAAATGTTCATGTTAAGAATTCAGTTCTGTGTGTACATTGAGCATTGTTAGTTCAGAGTACGTGAACACATAATATGCATTACTGTTTTGCTAGAAAGGTATAGAAACTGAAGTCGTGATAAACATGCTGTCAGATTTGGCCGTTTGTGTAGCATCGGCAGTGTTCTTTGTAGTTGTTGTATGCTCCTCTGGTAATGTTGTCCAAACGATTCATTGAAGCTGCCTTCCATTTTCTCATTCTTCCAGGTCACTGAAGTAGGTCTTTGCTAGGTCATTTGTTTATAAAATCTTATAAATGGTTTATAGAATAGTTTCTTCTAAACTGCATCAAAGGCAAAAAAAAAAAGCTAATTTGTATTACATTAATATATTATATACCTTTGTGTTTTGTTTTGTTTTTAAAGCAACTAGTGTCATTAAGGAACAGAGTTTTTGCCGCAGATGAAATTACCCACATGTGCACTTTGTGTTTACTGCAGTTGTGATGTTCAGATTCCTTACCATGAGATGAAAGCATTCTGTATGTCCTCACATGGTATATTATACTGCATTTTATTGGTTTTAAGTAGTCTCATTCTAAGTGGTAAATCCATAAGTAGTTTGGTGTAATGTTGCACTCTACTTTAGTTTGATACTCAGAAGAGGCCATCATTTTTTTATAAATTTATGATCACTTATGTTTCATATTTAAATATCACTTCAAAATAACAGCAAAAAAATACAAAGGAGTGGGTATGCAGGGCTGGATAGGGAATGGGTATGCAGAGCTGGATAGGGAATGGGTGTGATGGGCTGTATAGGGAATAGATATGCAGGGGTGGATAGGGAATGGGTACGATAGGCTAGGGTAGGGAATGGGTGTGATACTTGGATGGAATTTGTATTGGGAATGTACAGGATATGGAGTAGGTATGGTTTTCCAGAGCAGGATTCACTGGGAGCTGGATAGTAAGTTGGTAAACTTTTCTGGAGAAAGATTCTTCTGAAGCTTCACCATCACTGAGAATACGCAATTGGTGATCTCTTTTAACATGCTGTTGTAATATGAGAGAAGCTATTTTGCTTCTTGAAAAAAAAAAAAGAAAGACAACTCAAGATTTTCACAGGGTGATAAAAAAGTGAAGACTTGTCTGATCAGACAATCATTGAACCATAACTGATATGCTAACATCAGGGTTAGCGAACCATAGCTGACCAAGACCATGTCCCATCTCTTCGTTGGTACCCCCAGTAACAGGCCTGGCCTGGCTAACAGGCCAGGGTTCACCATAGTCCCCATGGTGGTGGAGTCTGCTAAAGAAGCATTACACCCTCCTTGCTTTTTAGCTGTACTCTAGGACTGAAAAAGTAGTTGCCATAATCTGCTTCCATGCTGATATGTTGCTGTGCATCAGCGACAAAGAACATCAACTTGCAGTTACAGTGAGATAGCACAAGACGAGACAAGTAATTCAAGAGAAAAAAAAAATTACTATTTATGGCATCAGTTGTAGTCTGTAAAAAAAAATACTATTAAAGGAGTCAGTTGTATTCTGTAAAAAAAAAAACTATGGTGTCAGTTGTATCTGTAAATAACATAGTATTTATTGCGTCAGTTGTAGTCTGTAAAAGACTGTAAAAGAGTTGAACAGTAGAAAAATGAAAGAGCTGGAGCTGAAGATTAGGTTAGCTTTGTAGACAGTGTGACCTTCCCTCTTGGAAGGATATCAGCTTAGTTGTTCTTACTTCATAGATGAGTCTTGGACATTTGTAGTTTACTGGGGCATGATGGCAGTACTATCTGTCACTTCTTTCTCTTACTCTTGCAAGGCATCATCAGATATAGCTGTGATGACTAATTTATGCTTTTATATGTCTGTTAACATATAGAGTGGGGGAGGGGTGTGTGCACATGACAGGAGAGCAGTGTTTCCAGTTTGTTGAACTGCCTTTGAAAGAGTTAACTCTATGAGATGATTTATGTAAGTTAGTTGTGTTCAGAATATCAAGAGTAAGGAATGGGATGTTTTGTTCTGGGTGAAAGAATGGGTTGTATGGAAGGCAGTGTTGCCACAGATGAAGAATAACATGTGTATATTGTCTTATTCTTGTTAATGGTGGGTAAATATTGCAGGGCAGAGATTTTATTGTTTATTATTTTGGCTTATTTATACATTTATGGCATTATGAAATCCTTGTTAGTGTATAAAATCTTTGTACAGATTGCCCTAGACTTTCATAAAGCAAGTGCTCCTGAGGATGTTGAGTGGCAGATTTGACAGTTAGAAATACTGTCATTTTGCTGTGTTAAATTATGTCCGTCTCCTTGACTATGTCAGTTATGTCTTATCTCAGAGACTATAACATTTCTGTCTATCTCAGTTACTATAACACTTAATTAGTATCTTAGTAACTATAACAATTACGCCTGTCTCATTTACTGTAACAGCAGAGCGTTGCTCAAGACTGCGTTTATTTTGTAGAAGTTGACAGGATGTTTCAGTCCCTCCATGAGGATGTCAGTGTGAGAGAAGAAAGTGTGTAAAAGGGTGCCAGTGGTGCTGCCCGCTCTTAAGATCTGTTGACATGACATTAAACAGAGATTGACAGTTTGAGTACTGGCGCTAGGGAGTTGAAGGTTTTATGTGGGCATGTAGTATGTCGTTGCAGTTCAGAACATACCTGGCACTGAGCAATGTAGACTCTCCGGCCGATGATAACGATGGCAAGTGATGTGGACGCTGGCTGGCGTGGCTTCCTGTGTATCAGGTTTATACACAGTAAGAGAGTGTGTTTGTAGTTCTAGGTTTCTCAGTAAGCTCCACCATGACAGGGGCCACATTGCTCCTTCCCCCCCCCCCCCAACAATATCAGTCACCTTGCGGTCGCAACAGCAGTAAAAATTAGGTGCGGCCACCGTCACCAGTTATGGGAACTTCTTTTTTTTTTTGGGGGGGGGGGTGGGTTCAAAGGGTAGGATATGAAATAAGCCTTTTTTTTTTTTGTCAACAAAACCCTTCCATGTTGTCCTCATTCCACATCTGCAACAGTTTCCTGTCTTTTTTCTGCCACTGGTATTGAATAATGCGACAAAATTCATGTCGCTTTCAGTGCAGTAAACTCTCAGAGCAGGAGAGCATGTTGATCTTCAAACGGTGCCTTATTTTCTCTGTTCGCCTATCATTCAGATCTTCACCAGGGAACCTTCTTTGGAAGCCTCGTGTAAGTAAGCTATAGCCAAGAAGTTTAAGACAGATCACAGGTGCTGGCGAGCATGTATGGAAGTGCGCAGTTTATGACATGGAAACTTGAAAGTCTTCTGGGCAGCCTGTACACAACTCTGATAAGCGAAAGCTACGAAGACAACAAATAGTTCGTCAGCTTTTATTTTACTGCCCTAAAAATAGCACGGGCCATAACCATTATTGTTATTTTGTATCATTTATAAGACATAAGCTTCGAAAGGACTGTCACATATAGATTGAGTCATGCTAGTTTCAGTGATTAATTGTACATGTTTTAAAATTCGTGTTAACTTGAATGCATAGCATTTCTGTTGTAAAGTAACGGGGGGAAAAAAAACCAATGAAATATATCTCTGCAAAGATGTACACTGTCTTTTGAGTTCATTTTCATTTTTGGATGTTAATGGTATCCTGCAGTTTGTTCACATGTGTTGCCTTTTCCTCCAAAGATCTTGAAATACCAGCGCAAGAAATTGTGGTTTGTGCCCTCCCTCCCCCGGAAAGGAGAGGAAGTGATTGGCCTTATGTAACCTTATCAAGGTCATAGGTCATCTACCTGACATTGAGTTATATTGTTCTGTGGCACACCGTGAACGTTATTTTATCTATTATTTGTCTGATTAATGCACTATGTAGTTGGGATATAGGTATGGAGTTCATTGTTCTACATATGTTTATTGTTGTTTCAGTAAAAAGAATTTAACGTTTTGGTGTTTAGCATCTGATTCACTTGGCATTTTTTTGTCCTGACATTGGGGACGTTTACCCAGCTTAAATCCGCAGAAAATGTTAAAGGACAAAAAATATTAGCCCCAATGATGCACACAAGTTTATTAGGCATCTGCATTTTCTGTTTCTTGTCAAACTACCTTTAAAACACTGTCTGAATTCGCTGACAACATTCACGGAAGACGTGTCAGAATTTTATTGCAGTGTTTTCTTAAACTGGTTATTTTCATAATAAAACAAATGTTTTGAAAAAAAAACGAATCATATTTTTTTATGGTTGAGGTAAATCAGTGCTTGTACTGTACTCCTTGAGAAAGCGCGACAAAGTGACTATGCTCAAATTAAGGGGCGGTGACTGTGATGTGTTTTTTTTTTTTTTTTGGAAAAGGGGGAGGGGCCTGATTATTTTCTCCTTATGTGTGTAATAAAGTTGTATGCATATTCCGCCTACATACTCAAAATCCTATCTTTGCCTTTCTTGCCACGGCTGTAAATAATTACATGTGAATAAGAAGGCGGTGTTTAAAGTTTAGCTGCGTGAAAGTCATGTTCATATATTTATTCTCTGTAATATTCGTGTTAATAAATATAATACAACTAATCTACATAACGTGTGTAGAATACCCATTTTGAAATTGATTCTATAACAAGAATATTGATACATGTACGTACCACTTTGGGTTGTCTGTGTTACGGTTAGTAGTCACTTTAAAGCAGCTCCGGTGTGGTTCACATTTCCTTGATCTGTATCGAACACCCACGCACAGTTAAGTAGCCCTTGCAAATAAAAGCGTAGAGAGCATCTGCTGTCATTGTTTTGTTTTGTTTTCTTCAAGGAAAGTCGTAAGCGGGCAGGATGGAGAGTGGCGTGTCTTCTCTTGCTTTTATTAGTGCCACGTGTTAGAAAAAGGTGCACGAGCTCTACAAGAGAAGATTGTTTACGTAGCACGAAATAAAAACTGGATAACTTATACGATAACTTTTATATACTGTTTTTTTTTATGAAAAGCACATACAAGTCTGTTACTCTCTGTAACATACTATATCTGTCTATCTATGGTTGGGACATGTGCTCCGAATGACTGACAACTCACTACCAAAAATAGCACTAAGATGGACACCACAGGGGAGCAGAAGTAAGGGTAGACCAAAAGAGACATGGATAAGAACAACAGAAAGGATGTTGAGCAATAGAGGGCTCACCTGGGCAAGAGCAGAAAAAAAGGCGAAGGACAGGCATTTGTGGAAAACCCTTGCGGAAGCCCCATGTGCCCTGGGCACTTAAGGTTCAGAGAGAGAGAGAGAGAGAGAGATGTCTATCACAGATACAAACACAATTGGACTACTGCTCTAGTCTGGGGATGGTTGTTCCATGTCAAACATGAAAAGACTACTCACTTCAAAAACGAGCAGTAAGTCTTATAGATGACAAACATGCAGCACGTATTACAAATAACGACAAACGTCTTGATATTCTACCCCTAAAGAAGAGATTTCTTTTCAATAAGGCCAAGTTAATTTATACAATTCTATCGCACAATGCTACACCTATCTGTGGTCGTTGTTTAAATCCAACCAAAAACACAGTCAACGCTTAAACATGTATTCTCCCAAAACCAAGGCTTGACATGTTTAAAAAAAAAGCTTCTCTTACTCAGCTGCCCACCTTTGGAATGCCCTACCAGTTCACGTAAAACGTATAAGTAATATTCGTTCTTATAACTTTAAAACTTTGTCAACATCTGTTTGATATGAACTATATGCCTCCCTAAGCATAGTCTAAAGCAGTTTAAAGTATGGCTTGATTGTTGTAAAAGTTTTTTTAATACTTATCTTATATCTTACCCGTGCCGTTAAACGTCACATAGGGCTCGCAAAGTAGTTCGCCAATTTTTCCTGTCTTCGGCGAGTCTTTCAACCTCATCAAAGGATTTTATACCTGTTAATTTGGCCTCTCTTAACAATGTTCTCTTCAGAGCTTCACGCGGTCTGCCTCTTTTTCTTTGGCCTCTTGTGTTCCACTTGATATCTTGTTTTGGGATTCTCTGATCATTTCTTCTCATCAAGTGACCAACATATGTCCATCTACTTTTCCTGATCACCCATGAGACTGGTTGTTGTTCAGTCATCTGTCTTATCTCTGCATTGTTCTTGAATTCGTTCCACTTGATGCCGAGTATTTTCCTTAGGCATTTGTTTTCAAAAGAGTCTAATTTATTTTCTATTTCTTTAGTTGTTTTCCAGCTTTCACATGCATAAATGAGGGTGGATATTACATTTGAATTGAATAGTCTTAACTTGGTTTTTGTGCTTATAACTTTTGAATTCCATATGTTCTCAAGATTCTTGAAGATTGATGCTGCTTTTGCAATTCTGATCCTAACTTCCTTTCTAGTGTCACCATCCTGGTCTATGTAGCTGCCAAGGTATGCAAATTGATTGACTTGTCTATTGTAATCCCAAAAAGTAAAGGAGACAGTATATATCCTTGTTTCACACCTGTTTCAATCTGGAACCATTCATTCATCCCTTCTTCTGTCTTGACTGCACAAACATATCCATTGTATAAGTCCTTAATGATTTTGACAATTTTAGATGGTATTCCAGATAGACTTAAAATTCTTTATAATGATTCTCTGTGTATGCTATCAAATGCCTTTTTAAAATCTATGAAGTTCAGTATTAATGGTTTCTGCTTTTCAATATGTTCTTCAAGTATTATTCTGAGAGTAAAGATCTGCCGTTATATAAATTTGTTAGTTTTGAATGAATGTAAGAACGCAAGTTTATTTCATGTTGTTGCATAAATCAGAGTGTAGAGTGTATGGACATGAGATAAGTTTATTATTTATTTATGTAATCATTTAATGTGTCTTCATGATTATTATGCTCATTAACAAATGCCGAATGACTGACAGAATGAAAGCTGTTTGATGAAGGGCAGAATGTCAGACGGGTCTGCGTGCCCAATTCTTAACCCTTTGAAAATAAAGTATGTTCGTTCGTTCTATCTATCGGTCTGTCTACTACTACAACTACTACTGCTGCTGCTGCTGCTGCTGCTGCTACTACTACTACTACTACTACTACTACTACTACTACTACTACTACTACTACACACACCCTATTTCCTAATTGTCAGCTCATCATTTCCATTCATGCACCCCGTATCTTACATATTATATACAGCAGTGTATTTGTCATTTCGAATAATAAACTAATAAATACAAAAATTATCAGTAAAACTAGCAAGTAAAATCAGTCTTATGGTTGCTTTCTTTTCCTTGTTTTCTGTAGTTGTTTATTCCTTGCCTCTTGAGTTTCATTCTATGAATTCACTGACTTGAGTTGTTAGCATGTTAACACGTTTATTAGTTTGTGTTGTCACACGCAGATATGATTCAGTTACAACATTTCTTCAATGTGTTCAATAACCCCGCCCATGACGGCGGTTGTCGCAATAGGACAGCTTTGTAAAATCACTGAGAGGCCATCAGTACATTGTTGAGAAACACGCTATTGGTCGCTGCTAGTGTTAGCACATGCTCAAGTGCTAACACGAAGCTCCTCCCATTGGCTCCGCCTTTTATTGTTAAGCACGTCGGACAATGCTATAAATATTAGCATAGCATCAATAAGAGTAATTATTTGATTAATTACAGCGCGAAGGTGAGCTAAATCTTTTAGTATCACAGTAGTGCGACATAAAATAAAAACCCTTGTATCTTTTATATTTCGTTACTACATTTATTATGATTGTTGTAATCACAGCTTTCTCTGCATTGCATACATAATAACTTCGTTATAAGTGACAGTTATACTAACGAGTTCTAAATGAGCCCAACAGTCAAATTTTTCTTTCTTTTTTTCTTTTCTAATGTTAGAAATTTTAGCACATGAGCCTATGCAGCTTAGATAATAGTAAGTTATAAATAAGGAACAGCTTAATTGAAAGAAGATTGTGCAATTAACAGATGGTGTCTTTAACTGAATATTAGTACACTAATATTTTGGCGGAACAGAGTGTCGTTTTGTGTGTGTGTGTACAAGAAACATCTGTACCAAGTTCAGAACGGTAAGACGGCAGGATTAAGATAAAGTTAGGCGATGTGCTGGCCGTTTTGAATGTGTCTGCTCCAGCCAAATTCTGCGAAGATGAACACGCAGGGAGTTATGAGCCACAACCTGCATCACGGCCAGAACCACCACCAACAACAGCAGTATCCCGAGATGCAGTGGTACCAAGTGAACCACTACAATGATCTGCGGCAAGAGATATACCAACAGGATGAGGCCAATCTTCACTATTTGTACACGAGGTTTAGACTAACTTACGACTGCTCTCCTCCATCCCCGCCCTCGATGAGTCTGGAAGAAATGCCCGACTACACTCCTGGCTGCACTTTCACGAAGGCGTCCAGGCGCAAGAAACGTAAATGCCTCCAGCAACAAGTTCAGCAAAGACAAGCCGCAAACATGAGAGAGCGCAGACGAATGCAGTCAATCAATGATGCCTTTGAAGGTATGTCAGCATGTAGCAGTCACCACATCTACAGCAACATAACATCAGATATGTCATTCTAAAACAACAGCAATAACTGGCATTCAGTTTCTGTGACTTACGCTACAGCAATGTAATCAGTGTAAATCAGTGAATGTGTTCGGCGAATAATACTGTTATAGGTTGATAATTCGTGCACCATGAGCTACTTCACTGCCTGGTTAATTCTTGCACTATGAGCTACTTCACTGCCTGGTTAATTCTTGCACTATGAGCTACTTCACTGCCTGGTTAATTCGTGCACTATGAGCTACTTCACTGCCTGGTTAATTCATGTACTATGTAGTATTTCACTGCCTGGTTATTTCTTGCGCTATGAACTACTTCACTGCCTAGTTAATTCTTGCACCACGAACTATTTCACTAACTGGTTAATTCTTGCACTATGAAATACTTCACTGTCTGGTTTAACTTCTTCGTCATCATTACTTCTCTTCCCGCCTTTAGGCGTAAAACAAAGACGAAAATTCACCATTAGTCCTAGATCTTAGTCTTATTCTCTCCCTTTATCTTTCTTGTGCTTTAGAGATGTTTCTGACAAATTCATTCTCCACGCGGGACCGGTCTATAAAGTCCTTGTAGATTCCAGGTCCATTGCTTGCCCTTGCTTGTCTTAAGAAGCTATGACTTGGACCATTCAGTCAAACTTGGCCAGCTCTTTGTTTTTCATATGTTTCCACTCGCTTTATTTTATCGCAGAAGATTATACTTTATTATTAAATTAATACTTGAAATGTTACTTGTTAATTGGCTTGTTTTTAAGTGTTATTTCGTTGCTGGTTTCGTTTATTTTATTCAAACTCTTTCTGAAAATAAGAAGTGGTTTTCTGACTGTAATTCATATGCTGACTGCAGTTAATCTTGCAACTCTGTAAGATCCATTTCATGGTGCATAAAATGTTTATCTTGGAAGAGGGGGGGGGGGGTGTCCAGTTTTTTAAAAAAGTTGCTTGGAGTCTTATATCTACTTCTACTGGTCCTATCATGTGCCGTTTCGTTTAATTAAAATGTTCATGTTATTTTGGTTTTTTTCCATTCTTTTCTTTCCTTGTTTCTTTCTTTCTTAGTAATCATACTCTTATTGTAGTGGTCACGTTCATATTTATGTATAAAGTATCACTGCACTACTAAAGCACTCTACATAACCGAGACTCCATCTACATCAAACAAATAAGGTTCCTTTCTGCAACAAAAACAAGTAAGGCTCCCCTTTGTCTAATCGTGCGTGGTATTTATACTATCCCTACCCACTCAGTTTTCTCCATGCTGCACGCTTAATCTCAAGACCCCCGCTTATGGTCTCAACCAACCTACCTTTCAAACAAGGGCACTCACTCTATTAATTGTTTCCTGAGTACCAATACTGCTTATATCCCATAGCCAAGAGAATACTGCTATATGTATTCAGTTACAAATATACACAGTCCGTTCCTCTAGTTTTATAGTATATTCAGTCAGTCACTCGTATGTCCCTTACGGAACTTTGCCTCCTTAACACCTCTCATGTATGCCTCTCGGTTGTAAGCAAGATGCCCTGCTGCTGATGTTGCAGATTATCAACGATGTCTTGCAGCCATCTTCGCCTTGGTCTTCCTCTCTTTCTTTTTCCATTATGTACCCTTCCAAAACGGCCTTCTCTAAATTCTTGTTTAATGCGTCCAAAATATTTAAGTTTTCTCTATTTAATCCTGTCTACTAGCCAACCTTCTTCAATATTAAGTTCTGACCCTAATAGCAATATAGAAGGTCTGTTTTATATAAAGAACTAAAGAACGCTCCTTTATCAAATGTCTTGTTCCTCTGTAATCTTCCATTGTCTCTTTCTTAGCAACTTCACAATTTGTAAACAGCAGCATGTGACACGTGACTGACTGCCGCATCCAGCTCTTAGAATTCACTGCGACACGAATATAGTCCACTGCTTCTTCTGTCATTTTTTGTCCTTGCGTTGACGGGGTCTTCTTAAGCTAAAAAAAAGGTATTAAAATGAATAGTGTTAAAGTGTTGTCATCAGTGAATCTGGAAGCAGTCAGTAAGTGCTTCAGGCTTCTCGTGGTAAAGAAGACTTCAGGATACTAAAGAAGACTTCAAGACACTAAAGAAGACGCCATGACACTAAGGAAGACTTCAGGACACTAAAGAAGACGCCAGGACATTAAAGAAGACTTCAGGACACTAAAGAAGACGCCAGGACACTAAAGACTTCAGGACACTGCATTTTATTACGTAGCACTAATCAGAACCTTTATGTAAGGAACAGGGTCGGTCGGGGGGGGGGGGGGGAGCAAAATCTACAGCCTTGAGTCCGAGAAGTCGTGATGACATCGATTCAGGCAAATCCGTTCTGCTCTTCTTAAAATCCCACTAAGGCGAAGTCAGTGGTCTTCTCCTGGTTCTTGCCTTTTCCTGTATCTTCTGTCTGGTATTTAGTTCCTTCCACGAACATGTTCCTGCGGTGCCTACGGACCATTAATGCCTTCAACATTTCTAGGCCACAGAAGTAGTGTAGTGAAACAGGGAAGTCAGCACCTGCCCTTGCTGCTGCTGTTTTCCTAGGAACACCCGGGGTACCCATTCAGCACCTGTCCTTGCTGCTGCTGTTTTCCTAGAAACACCCGGGGTACCCATTTTTTCAGGTGAAGTCAATCCTGGTTCCAGTTCGTAAAGAAAAAAAAAAAAACCTCTTGGTGGGGAATCGCGCTCAGAATCTGCGGGTCGGTAGACACGTGCACTAACCACAGCATGGTTTGGGGGTGGGGGGTGTAAAGACACTGTCCTATTAGGCAATCGGCGACCCAATAGCTGATATACTAGCGTCAGGGTTAGCGAACCATAGCTGATCAAGACCCAGTCCCACCTCTCCGTTGGTACCCTTAGTAACAGCCCTAGCCTGGCTAACGGGGCAGGGATCGCTATATATCTCCTTGGTGGTGGAGTCTGCTAAAGAAGCACTGCACACCCCCTGCTGTTTAGCTGTACTCCGGGACTGAAAAAAAATAGCTGGTGTAACCGGCTCCTACGCCGATACGATGCTGTAGTCCAACACCTTCACAGCATCGGCTACAAAGAACACCAGCTCGCAGTTGCAGGGAGATAAGACAAGACAAGACGAGGCAAAGAAAAGACAAAGCAAGACAAGACAAACCACAACATCACCCGGAAGTTCCTCCACAGTAAACATTGATGTGCTGGCCCTCTTGTAAGCGTTAAAGTGTTTGGGTCCCACCCTTCCATGGTTAAAGTGTTTGGGTCCCACCCTTCCATGGTTAAAGTGTTTGGGTCCCACCCTTCCATGGTTAAAGTGTTTGGGTCCCACCCTTCCATGGTTGTTGCTTAATATTTAACCATAAGACATTCTTCGTCTTAAAACTCGGAGGTGTATCAGGTGAATGTTATCTGCCGTAGGATTTGGCAACCATTGTCATGCCGGGCACCTTAATATCTTGACTTATTCTACTAATACTGAATCTACGCAATCGACTAACAGCTAAACAATATTTGCATTGCCAGGTCCAAATCTCGTTGCTGCTGCGTCTTTTTATCTTAAGTTGTTACCCTCGTTTCTACCTTAAACGATGCTGCTTTCCTTCCGTTGTATGTAGATCTGTTAAACGGTGCTGCTCTCCTACGCTGTATGTAGATCTGTTAAACGATGCTGCTGTCTTATGCTATATGTAGATCTGTTAAACGATGCTGCTCTCTTATGCTATATGTAGATCTGTTAAACGACGCTGCTCTCCTACGCTGTATGTAGATCTGTAAAAGAATGTATTAATGTGCCTTACACTAACTGAAATATTAGCATCTACCCAAGTTTTCAGCTTTCTACTCTTAGACTGATGTTATATTCTATATCGTTATAAGGCACAGTCAATGTTTTCTTAGTTTTCAGTCAGTTTACAAGTTAACAGCGCCATGCTTTTTCTGATATATATATATATATATATATATGTATATATATATATTCCGTTCTTGTTATGTTACTAGCTGTAACCTATGTAAAACAATGACGAGAAAGAGATAACGGAACAACTGTAATTTAAAATTCTACAAGTAGGTTTCCTTGGGGTCAAACAGAGATAATCAACAACAACAAAAATCCTTCATCATTAGTCGCAGGAAAAATTATTTCATAAACATCGTTACCTACAATAATTTGTCAGTACTTTTAAAGAATACAAGCAAATTTTAAAATGATTCGGTCATTATTTCTTTACTTGAATTACTGTACAAAAACCTGTAGACAGTGTAAACTCTTTAATGATTTCAAACAAGTCATTTCTTTTACGCTTAACTTTTTTAGAAATGCACTTAATGTAACATAAATTTACTCACTTAATTTTAATGATTATAAGTGTTAATAGTCAGTCAGTCAGTCAGTTACTTAGTTAGTCAATCAGTCAGTTAGTTAGTTAGTCAGTCAGTCAGTTAGTTAGTTAGTCAGTCAGTCAGTTAGTTATTAGTTAGTCAGTCAGTTAGTTAGTCAGTCAGTTATTTAGTTAGTTATTTAGTTAGTCAGTCAGTCAGTTATTTAGTTAATTAGTTAGTCAGTCAGTTAGTTAGCTAGTCAGTCAGTCAGTCATTTAGTCCGTTAGTTAGTCCGTTAGTTAGTTAGTTAGTCAGTTAGTCAGTCAGTCGGTCAGTTAGTTAATTAGTCAGTTACTTAGTCAGTCAATCAGTCAGTTAGTTATTTAGTTAGTTAGTTAGTCAGTCATTCAATCAGTTAGTTAGTTAGTTAGTCAGTCAGTCAGTTAGTTAGTCAGTCAGTCGGTCAGTTAGTTAGTTAGTCAGTTACTTAGTCAATCAGTCAGTTAGTTATTTAGTTAGTTAGTTAGTCAGTCATTCAATCAGTTAGTTAGTTAGTTAGTCAATTACTTAGTCAGTCAGTCGATCAGTCAGTTAGTTATTTAGTTAGTTAGTCCGTCATTCGATCAGTTAGTTAGTTAGTTAGTTAGTCGATGAATCATCTTCATTGCGCATCGGACAATTAGTCCATAGGAGGTCTGATCCCATCTTCAATATTTCCACCTGTGTTTGGCTGCTGTGTTGATCAAGCAGCCTTCTTTTGCTTCCCAGTGTAGCGATCTTGTCTGACCACTCCGCGTTTGATGTTATGTACAAGTGAACATAGAGCCACATACACGTACAGATAAAAAACATATATATTCATAGATTATTTTGTCTTTTGGTCTTCGAGGGTTTTGCATTTTTAACTGATAGTATGGAATACATCTTAATCATTTTCTTATTTTTCAATGAAATTAATTTGATACATATTATTTACAACATTAGATCGGTTATATCAAGCATCTTGTTACGTTTTCATGCTGTTATAGACGTATCTAAATTCAAATTCATAGGACACGTCATGAGAGCAGGCGGGTTGGAGTTGATAAACGACAGGGATGATAGAAGGCAAAAGAGAGGAGATGATACATGGACTGACGAAGTGGCGTGGAGAAAGAACAGTAGTCCAGCTCATAACTAATCTAGTCTAAGTGCCATGCCGCGTGGCGTAGGCGATCATTTCTCTCCACAATTCCCTGTCTTTTGAGTTGATTATGAGATCCGCCGGGTGACTTTCTTCCTAGCCACTCTGACAGGCCATCTAGTAACTTCTCTCTCTGGCTCATAAATGACACACGGAATAGAGAATTGTGGAAAAGGCATGAGCGCCAACGCTTGTAGGCATGGCACTGGACAGTTGTAGTAGCAGTAGTAGTAGTAGTAGTAGAAGTAGTAGTAGTAGCAGCAGCAGTAGTAGTAGTAGCAGTAGTAGTAGTAGTAGTAGTAGCAGTAGTAGTAGTAGTAGTAGTAGCAGCAGCAGTAGTAGTAGTAGTAGTAGCAGCAGTAGTAGTAGTAGTAGCAGCAGCAGCAGTAGTAGTAGTAGCAGTAGTAGTAGTAGCAGTAGCAGTAGTAGTAGTAGTAGTAGTAGTAGTAGTAGTAGTAGTAGTAGTAGTAGTAGTAGTAGTAGCAGTAGTAGTAGTATAGATATATAAAAGTTATCTATTAAAATAACTCTTCCTTTCTAATAAAATAACTATTTTTATCTAGTAAAAATAATTTATAATTATAATACAGTTTTTTTTTGTCCACTGGCAGGTTTACGGGCTCATATTCCAACCTTGCCATACGAGAAGCGCCTGAGCAAAGTGGATACTCTGAGGTTAGCCATAGGCTACATTGCTTTTCTGGCCGAGATCGTTCAGTCAGACACCCAGAGTAAAGACAGCGCTCATCTACACGTTCACGAACAAGCCAAGAAGGTCATCATTCACTGCCACGCTGGTAAATATCGCACAGCTCATTCTGATATAACTGGAGTGTACTAAAAGAATCACCTTCATTCATAATTAAACAGGCGAATCTTGATTCGGGGACAGCAGGTTCTTTCTTTCTTTCTTTCTTCTTTCTTTCTTTTTCTTCTTCTACTTCTCCTCCTTCTCCTAGAAGCTGGAAATCTGGTGATTTTTGCAGCAGATGCGGTGAAGACGTTGAGGCACATTATCGTGTCGGATTGGGAGCGGGCTACTACGGGTATTTTTTTATTTTTTTACTTTCAGCGCCTGAGTCATTACTTCTTTAACAAATTCAGTCACAATGGGGAGTATGGCGAGGTCCCCGCCCAGTTACCCAGGATAGGTCTTATTTTATACATATCTTTCAAAACTGGTATGGCCAGTTTGTTCTTGATCTCTTTTTGATTTAATGGTGAGGCCAGTGTGTTCTTGACCTCTTGTTTGAGTTAAAGTTTACTCAACAAGAATCGCTTGTTTTAGCTGCTGCCTCACTTGTCTTAGAGAAATGCATTAGAAAGAAAAACGACCAGAAGAAATAGGTCGAGAACAGTAGACAGGAAGGTCTTTAAATACTTGTTTCGAAATAACTGAAGTTCAATGGGAAAAAAAATCATTAAAAACTGAGACAAACAGTTAACGAGTTATATTCTTCAGCTTTCCGAGCCATTGAGGCTCATTGCTGCAGATAAAGTTCGCCTCCATTCCTCTCTGTTCCTAATCTTCTCTCTCCAGTTGGTGACACCAATTTCTTTTTTATCCTCATCTATGTTGTCTTTCATTCTCTGTCTTGGTCTACCCCTTGGTTTTGTTTCCCTCATCTCTTGTGCATACATCATTTTCGTTTGTCTGTTATCTTCCATTCTTTATACATGCCCCAGCCAGCGTAGTCTGTTCAGTTTCAAGACATTTATAATTCGTTGGGATTTAAATAAGCTCAGTGCTCTTTCTAGCTCTCCATTCTCCACTGTTGGTATCCTTCATCGGCCCAAAGATTCTTCTTAGGATCTTGTTCTCAAAGATCTGCAGTTGTTCATCTTTCTTTGTCGTACTCCATGTTTCTGATCCATACATGACGGCTGGCCTTATTATAGTTTTCTAGATTGTTATTTTGGTGTTTTGGGACAGGATTTTGGATTTTAAGAGGTGTTGCAAGGCAAAGTATATTTTATTCCCTATCTGTACTCTGATTTTAATTTTATCGCTTATTGTGTTGCTTCTGTTGAAGGTTGTGCTTATATATGTGTATGTTTCTGCTTTACTAATAATCATATCGCCAACATTTATATAATCTGGATCATTCTGCCCCTGGTCTCTTGATATCTTTAGGGCTACATCTCTCAGATGTATGCAGGTATTGATGACTTCTTGCATAATTTCCCCCACCAGGTTGATGTCATTAGCGTATCCTAGTATTTTGGCTTCTTCGTCTGTACTGCTTTCTTCTTTCATTTTTCTGATTACATGTTCTAGTACTAGGTTGAATAGTAATGGAGATAATGTATCACCTTGTTTTAAACCAGTTCTTATAGAGAAGGGTTCTGCCTTTCTTCCTTTATATATTAATATATTTTGTGCATCCTCCATACATATTCTTGGTCAGATTGATTAATTTATTAGGTATCTCAAATTCTTTCATAATTTTCCATAAGCTGCTCTCATCTATGCTGTCATAAGCTATATTGAAGTCAATGAAGATGTTATGTACTTCTTTTCAATATTCCCATTATTTTTCTGCTCTTTGACGTAGATAAAATATTTGGTTTGTGGTTGATCTATTCATCCTAAAACCTGCTTGATAGTCTCCCAGTATGTTCTCATTGTATGGTTTTAATCTATTTCAGAGTATAATAGATATTATTTTGTAGCTTGTTTGTAGTAACGATATTCCTCTGTAGTTTTCAGACTTATCGCCTTTTTTGAATACTGGAATCAGTAATGATACTCTCCATTCACTAGGGAGTTTTTCTTCTCTCCATATTTGTTGTATTAGTGCACATATCTGTTCACGTAGATTTAGACCTCCTTCCTTAATCAGTTCTGCAGCTATATGAGGAAAGAAATATTGCACCATCTTGAAAAAAAAAAACCTATGGAAAAATCATATTTCGAAGATGGAAAAAGCTAGAACATAAGGGAAATATAGGCCGACATCAAGAAATTTATTCGAACATATACTCAAGGCAAGGGGATCCACACTCTCCCCCCCCCCCCCCCCACCCCCACCCCAAGCAAGATGAAGCTAGTCTTCACTGGAGAACTGGCAGAACATGATGTCCTCCATGTACGTCAGATTTGAGAAAAACAACAGCAGCTCAGTGACCTGCAACATTGACCTCACTCACAGATTTCCTGGGTGGCCCACGCGGGGCTTCCCTGTCTAAACTGACTGGAGGATCCTCTGTTCTGGGGGAACAAGGCGGCACCACGGAGGGCAGCTCTACGGTCCTGTACTCCAGCTTTTCCTGTTTTGGTCACGTCTCTACGGTAATACAGTAAGGGGGAGAAGCGGAAGTGACGAGATGACACCAGCTGAACTCTGGGAGGCAACCAGCAATGCCTGCAAGTATTTGATTTACTGCTGGGTACAGGAAAGGGGGGGGGGTGTGAGAGAGAGAGAGAAGGGGAAGGGTGGTTGGGGAGGGGGGGAAGGCGAGTATTCGATATATATATAAACATAACCACAAATTTAGAATAGGGGGCCACCTCAAACGAAGCAAAACTTTCCATCGTCTTCTGAAATGAATGAATATTTTGCTTTCAATTTAATTTATATGGCAAAAAAAGGCCGAAAACCATATTTTAACAGAAAAATGCATTAAAATATTTTAACAATAATCGTGAGATTCTGAAACCATATTTTCTGCTTGTGAATACTTAACGCTTTCAGTAGGAATTGTTTGTTTGTTTCTTTTCATTAATCACACTTTTTTCCTCTTCCTTCTTGTTCATCACCATAAGCAGAACATGTTTTGACAATTCTCACAAAAAATCGGTTTGAAAAAAATAAAAGAAATGAAATAAATATGAGCTTCTGTGTCGTAACATTGTTCAAACACGAAGCTTCTGGCTATATGTAGTTTCAAACATTATGGTTGTATGTCGAAAACATGTATGTTTCCGTTTTTTTTTTCTTTTGGAAATTAGCGACCCGTAGCTGACATGCTGGGATTAGTGTTGGCCAGCCATAGGCGACCAAGACCTTGCCCCGACTCTCAGTTGGTACCTCTAGTAACAGGCAACGGGGCAGAGATCGTTACGAATCTGCCAACAGAGTACTGCATGCACCCTGCTTTTTTAGCTGCGCTCACGTACTGAAGAAAACAGTTTCCAAAATCGGCTCCCACGCCGACACAAAGCTGCCCCAACACCTTCACAGCATTGGCTGTGACGAACACTAGCTAGTAGCTCCAGGGAGATACAGAGACAAGACAAGACAATTAAAAACTATATCACGTTATGTGCTTTCATAAAGTAGGCTGAACATGAGGTTACATGAAAGTTGGACACTGAAATTCCATACTAAGACAGTGAGGAATTTCATCCAAAGGCGTTATATCCATTATAAGATCTATGAATATGTTAGATCTATGTAAGGTCATTTTGTTGCTGTAGCATCACGTTATATGATTCAGTTTGGGCTTATATACAATTTTAAATAATTGCCTTGGGTTAGCAAATTGAAATTTTTATATAAAGATCAATAACAATCGTCGTTGTCATCATCATCGTTATCATCATTACCACCATCAACAAGAATGAATGGAGGGACATTTTTTATATACATATATATCTTTTATAGATATTTTATGTATATCTTCTCGGATGTCTATGCCTTTTATATATCTTCTTGAATGGTCACCTGTCTATACCTTTTATATATATCTTCTCGGATGATCACCTGTCTATGCCTATCAACCTGTCTTTCTCTTCTGTGGCCTGCAATGAACATTCTGTTATCTTCTGACCCTGGCTCAGCCTTTTTACTTCAGATAAAATTGGCGAACTACTTTGCGAGCCCTATGTGACGTCTAACGGCACGGGAAGGATATAAGATATATAAGATAAGATTTGATAGGTCCATTCCACTGATATCCTTGACCTCATGGAGACTTGTGTACATAATAGCGCAATAACTTCTGGGTAAACTTCCCTGCTTTCGTGGGAGCTGACATCACTTAAATTACTTCAGTAATTCATGAAATAATTTGGACAAAATGTCTTTTTCCGTATACACTATGTAACACAGAAAAGGTGATATTTCTAAAGACATCGTTGTTCTGTGGTACTTGGTGTTAGTTCTGGGTTTACCTTTTTGTATGCAAACTTCATAATTTATTTATGTTTCACTTTTATTTTCTGGAGGGAGGTGCGCTGTCCGCTCTAAACTTCTCTGTCTTTGTATTGTATGTGTCACATATCTGTGTCTGCCTAGACTGATTGGAAAGCTCTTGAAGTCACTCTCTCTCTCTCTCTCTCTCTCTCTCTCTCTCTCTCTCTCCTAAAAACAAACGGCAGTTAATTTAATCATTGATTTATTTCCGCACATTTAAATAAGAAATAGAAAATTAGTTATCGCTATGAAAATAATCTACGTAAAAAAACATTACATGGAAGACAGCCATCATCCAGTTTCCTTCCATTTAAACCAGTTTTGAGCGGTCAGTTTACGTTAATTAAATAATGACCTTTTTTTAATTTTTGTCCACAGGTACAAGCGACGACATAGATACACCCGGTACACCTCCCCTTGCAGGTCACTCTCTGTCCTGGTGTGACATAAAGCTTCCAAATCTTGGCCCAAGAAACACCATGGTGGCCAAAATTTGGACACCCGAAGATCCCCGAACACACAGACTAGAGAAAGAACATTGTCCAGAGTTGCTATCATGCAGCGTAGATTCCACTCAGTTCTAGCTCAAGTACCAAAAAAAAAAAATCTGTTCTAGGAGAAGATAAAAACATTTCCTCCACAGAAAGCTAATATTGGACAAATGGTGTAAAATTCAAACGGTACTGATAATCCAAAACGAGAACTACATGCGCTGTTAGACAAAATCGTAGATAAAAAAAAAAAAGCGAGGAGAAAGGACTTAGTTTCAATAAAGAGAAGACAGAGGTCATGGTCATCTCCAAGAAAGAAAACACCAGCAAAATATGAGATCAAAGTGAAAGGCACAGAATTAAAGCAAGTGGACAAATTCAAGCATTTAGGAACAATAATAACACAAGGCGGAAGATATGAGACCGAAATAAGGAGTAGAATAGTCAAGTCAGCATTTATGAAAATGAAAAGCATACCTGAAAATGTTCCCTAAAATATGATTACTTCTTATATATGCAATAAAGCTCCGTCGATGAACGCCAAAAAAAAAAAAAAATATATATATATTCAGCGTTACATGGAAACTGTGTTGTTAGACGGACGCGAAAGCAAGGGCAGTAACCAAGAGCACTCAAAATCTACCGGAAGGTGTGAAGATGCGTTCCTAAGAAGGATGGTGAGAATGCCACGGACAGCCAAGAAAACAAACGAAGAAATCCTAAGTCAGGTAAAAGAGAGAAATTATGGCAAAATTCAAAACATTACAGTCCAGTTTTGACAAGAGGCAAACTAAAACACATAGTGACAACAGAAGAACTGGAGAGAAAAGGGGACAGAGGAAGACAAAGAAACAAGATATTTGATGAACTAAAAGAGTGGCACAGAGCATGGTCCAACACATATCTTATAGAAAGACCAAAAGATAGATAATTGTGGAAATCAATGACGACCAACCACTGACTAGCCAGAGAGAGAGAGAGAGAGAGAGAGAGAGAGAGAGAGTGAGTGAGAGAGAGAGAGAATGAATGAATGAATGAATGATCTTTATTTTTAAAGGGTAAAAAATTGGGCACGCAGGCCCGTCTTACATTCTCTTCATTTCTTACATTATCTTCATCACCCCATCTTTCATTCTTCCCACACAGTCGATTTAATACACGTATACAAATTGCATTAGGAAAATAAACGTCAAAAGAGTATGAGATTAAACTATTGCATTCACAGTAAAAGAGAAGAAGTAATTAACCTAATAAAATAGTACTCATACACATACACAAGCACACACAGACATATACATAATCAAAATACATTGTCAGTACATATCTTCTAACATATGTTTTTTTTTAAAAATCCACTAGTAATAATTTATCCTTTAACTCAAACCTGTTTCATTATTTACTTGCTTGTAATTATATGCCTCCATAGAATAACCAGCACTCTCTCAACCCATGACTCGCCAGCCATCAAATACTAAAATGAACTAGTTCGAAAAGTAACTTGTTAGATAATGTTAGAAATTATTTGAATGTTTGTTAAATGGTAGAGGAGGGTGTTCCAGAGCTGTACTGCAGAGTATGCAAGGTTTTTCTTGTACAGATCAATCCTGAGTTTAGGAAGAAGACAGTTTTTTAAACCCTGGCTATGTTTAGTGTTATATGTAACCACAAGTAAGGCGGATCATTGTGCGACAGAATTCTGTGAACAAACTTAACTTTGTTAAAAATGACTCTATATTTGAGGAGTAGAATTTTGAGTTGTTTGTGTTGATCTACAGTCTGTACTGGGTATTTGTCACAAATCAGATTTAATGGTCGTTTGTAAAGTGAGTGGAGCCTTTTTGTGTTTGAGACTGAGCATCCATCCCAGATTGTGGAACAGTAATCTAACTGTGTTTGTATGTGTGATATGTAGTATATCTTTCTTGCGTCTTTGTCGATAAAGTGTTTAATTTTGGCTAGTTTGTAAACTTTCTGTGCAATCAAGTTTGTTAGGTTATGTACGTGAGAATTCCAAGTTAAATGCTGATCAATGACGAGTCCTATAGTTTTATGTTCATGAACATTTTCTATTGCCTTAGTCCCAGCACAAAGTTTTTGTTGCATTCTGCAGTTTCTGTCTTGTAGTGATGAGCATGGATTTTGTTTTGTTGGTGTTTATCAACATACCATTTTTATTACTCCATTTAATCAAACTGTTTATATCATTTTGGAGTGTTGTCTGAAGTTTATTGATGTCACAGTCACTATTGTAAACAGTACAGTCATCAGCGAAAAGATCACACGAAGAGTGCTTTAACTGTAGTGGTAAGTCGTTAATATAGGTAGCAAAGAGAAGAGGTCCAAGAATGGAGCCTTGAGGAATACCAGTATCAACCACAGACGAGCCAGATATTTTGTTTCTAAAGCAAACTACTTGTTTTCTACCTGAGAGAAAAGATGTAATAAATTTTGTTAGGTCAGGGTGTAATCTATAACCTTCCAGCTTTTTTGCAAGAATTTCATGATCAGTCATATCGAAGGCTTTCTTGGAATCAGAAAGACAGCACCACAAAATTTGTCAGCATTTATATTAGACAGCCAGCTTTCTGTCATTTTAGTTAATACTGTGTGGCAGGAGTGATTTGGTCTAAAACCTGACTGACTGTCTATTAGTAGATTGTTTTCTTGCATGTGTAGAAGTGTTAACTTTTGTATATGTTTTTCAAGAGGTTTAGATAATGATGACAGAATGGATATGGGTCTATAGTTTGAGAGGTCACTAGTCTGACCAGATTTAAAAAGAGGAAACACTTTGGCGAGTTTAAAAGCGTTAGGGAAATAGTAAACACACAGAGAGAGAGAGAGAGGGGGGGAAGAGGGAGGTAGGGATAGGGAGAGATTTATCATACATGATTAAATACGTTCATTGAAAAGAAATTAAAAAGTTAGACCTACGAGTTTCATGAAACTGAAGAGGATGACAGCATTTCGCCATATCAGGAAACGGAAGGATATACTAAATATATATGAGGGAAAAGCTGAAGGGAGAGGAGAGCACAGATAAAAGATAACAGAAAACATCAAGAAATGAAGAGAAAATTTTAATCTGGGTCATCATGATAACAGGATGTCAGAGATCTGTTTCAGATACTCTCCCAGGTAGACGGCACAAAATATTTTAAAATATTTGACGATATAATGCCTTTATAGCTGCTTTCTAGCATGTTCACAAAGAAGCTTTGATGTCTATGTCCAGAAGAGTTCTTGCACCAAAGGACTAGAATGTACAAACCTTCTCGAGTCATAACGTAGAAGGTCATAATGAATCGTAGCTTTCTGCTGACTAATGTCACTTCACATTTACAGTATTTATTTTTTTCATGACTTAATTTTTCAGAAGGAAGAGAAAGCCACGGAGACATAAAATATTGCTGCTATTATTAGAAACAAATATAATGACCGTCATCAGACTATGACCATTACTGAGACAGTTATGTGTAGAGATATGTAACACCAACATATATTTATAGTGTAGAGATATGCAATATCAACATATATTTATAGTGTAGAGATATGCAATATCAACATATATTTATAGTGTAGAGATATGGAATATCAACATATATTTATAGTGTAGAGATATGTAACACCAACATATATTTATAGTGTAGAGATATGCAATATCAACATATATTTATAGTGTAGAGTCATCAGCGAAAAGATCACACGAAGAGTGCTTTAACTGTAGTGGTAAGTCGTTAATATAGGTAGCAAAGAGAAGAGGTCCAAGAATGGAGCCTTGAGGAATACCAGTATCAACCACAGACGAGCCAGATATTTTGTTTCTAAAGCAAACTACTTGTTTTCTACCTGAGAGAAAAGATGTAATAAATTTTGTTAGGTCAGGGTGTAATCTATAACCTTCCAGCTTTTTTGCAAGAATTTCATGATCAGTCATATCGAAGGCTTTCTTGGAATCAGAAAGACAGCACCACAAAATTTGTCAGCATTTATATTAGACAGCCAGCTTTCTGTCATTTTAGTTAATACTGTGTGGCAGGAGTGATTTGGTCTAAAACCTGACTGACTGTCTATTAGTAGATTGTTTTCTTGCATGTGTAGAAGTGTTAACTTTTGTATATGTTTTTCAAGAGGTTTAGATAATGATGACAGAATGGATATGGGTCTATAGTTTGAGAGGTCACTAGTCTGACCAGATTTAAAAAGAGGAAACACTTTGGCGAGTTTAAAAGCGTTAGGGAAATAGTAAACACAGAGAGAGAGAGAGAGAGGGGGGAAGAGGGAGGTAGGGATAGGGAGAGATTTATCATACATGATTAAATACGTTCATTGAAAAGAAATTAAAAAGTTAGACCTACGAGTTTCATGAAACTGAAGAGGATGACAGCATTTCGCCATATCAGGAAACGGAAGGATATACTAAATATATATGAGGGAAAAGCTGAAGGGAGAGGAGAGCACAGATAAAAGATAACAGAAAACATCAAGAAATGAAGAGAAAATTTTAATCTGGGTCATCATGATAACAGGATGTCAGAGATCTGTTTCAGATACTCTCCCAGGTAGACGGCACAAAATATTTTAAAATATTTGACGATATAATGCCTTTATAGCTGCTTTCTAGCATGTTCACAAAGAAGCTTTGATGTCTATGTCCAGAAGAGTTCTTGCACCAAAGGACTAGAATGTACAAACCTTCTCGAGTCATAACGTAGAAGGTCATAATGAATCGTAGCTTTCTGCTGACTAATGTCACTTCACATTTACAGTATTTATTTTTTTTCAT
This sequence comes from Achatina immaculata, assembly GCA_009760885.1. Classification (NCBI taxonomy): domain Eukaryota; kingdom Metazoa; phylum Mollusca; class Gastropoda; order Stylommatophora; family Achatinidae; genus Lissachatina; species Lissachatina immaculata. Next base: position 46,167,854 of record CM019717.1, on the reverse strand, counting down.
GACTTAATTTTTCAGAAGGAAGAGAAAGCCACGGAGACATAAAATATTGCTGCTATTATTAGAAACAAATATAATGACCGTCATCAGACTATGACCATTACTGAGACAGTTATGTGTAGAGATATGTAACACCAACATATATTTATAGTGTAGAGATATGCAATATCAACATATATTTATAGTGTAGAGATATGCAATATCAACATATATTTATAGTGTAGAGATATGCAATATCAACATATATTTATAGTGTAGAGATATGTAACACCAACATATATTTATAGTGTAGAGATATGCAATATCAACATATATTTATAGTGTAGAGATATGCAATATCAACATATATTTATAGTGTAGAGATATGCAATATCAACATATATTTATAGTGTAGAGATATGCAATATCAACATATATTTATAGTGTAGAGATATGCAATATCAACATATATTTATAGTGTAGAGATATGTAATATCAACATATATTTATAGTGTAGAGATATGTAATATCAACATATATTTATAGTGTAGAGATATGTAATATCAACATATATTTATAGTGTAGAGATATGTAATATCAACATATATTTATAGTGTAGAGATATGTAATATCAACATATATTTATAGTGTAGAGATATGTAATATCAACATATATTTATAGTGTAGAGATATGTAATATCAACATATATTTATAGTGTAGAGATATGTAATATCAACATATATTTATAGTGTAGAGATTGTAATATCAACATATATTTATAGTGTAGAGATATGTAATATCAACATATATTTATAGTGTAGAGATATGTAATATCAACATATATTTATAGTCTGAAAACGTACCCGAGCTTCAGTGTCTGATAATTTTCCTAAATATGATTACTTCTTAGTTTAGATCAGAAGATTACTTCTTAGTTTAGTGTTACTCAGAAGATCACTTCTTAGTTTAGATCAGAAGATTACTTCTTAGTTTAGTGTTACTCAGAAGATCACTTCTTAGTTTAGATCAGAAGATTACTTCTTAGTTTAGTGTTACTCAGAAGATTACTTCTTAGTTTAGATCAGAAGATTACTTCTTAGTTTAGTGTTACTCAGAAGATTACTTCTTAGTTTAGATCAGAAGATTACTTCTTAGTTTAGTGTTACTCAGAAGATCACTTCTTAGTTTAGTTTTACACGGAAGATTACTTCTTATTTTAGTGTTACTCAGAAGATTGCTTCTTAGTTTAGTGTTACTGAGAAGATTACTTCTTAGTTTAGTGTCACTCATAAGATTACTTCTTAGCTTAATGTTACTCAGAATTTTTCTTCATATGCTTCTACAGAGCTTGCTTTCAGTCTACGCTGTTTTTCAAACCGAAATCTTTTAATAGTTTCTGTTGATAATTTACTATAAATCTTTTTTTCGACTTATGCAGTACATTAAAAAAAAACCTTATTACTGTTTTTATTGTAAATATAATCGAAAAAAAAAACTGTTGATCCCTCATATTGCTTGTCAAATTGTTCGTTGTTATCATTGTGCATATGTGACTTACATGTTAAATATTCTTGATGTAGAAAATAATAAACTATTCGTCATCCTTGAGACTCTATATGTAACACTCTATATACTGCATTTGTTTTAGACATTCATGAACATTATGCACTGTTTTTGTAGATAATATCCTGGCACATGTATCATGAATGTACACTTTAAATGTGTAAAATAAAACCGCTGAATCTCTATCTTTTCCATGTTGAAATCATATGTACAGCTGTGTTTACTGAACAGAACTTTGGGGCACCAGTTGAAGCCGCGTGTGCTGAGTGTTTCTGGATTGGTTATTCACTGTCTCCAGCCACCCTTCGCTTCCAGGCTCTTTCAGTCCTAAAGTTGGCAACACACTGATACAGAACTCAAGCTAGTCCCGCGTGTCTCTTGACATGAGGTTTTATTCTGAAACTGGATGAAAATGAAGATGATAATGACGATATTCTGACCGCCGACAAGTCTGCCCTGCCACATGGCGAGTCTATTCATCCTTCCACAACTCCAGTAACAGATATAAACATCCATTTCTGGACAGAGACATCACAGAAGCCATCCTCTCAGGTGCACATCCAAACTGCCTCACTCACAGTCTCTCCCACAATTCTTTGTCACGGTTTCTCAGACCACATGACGCTCAAGAAGGATCTCGACCGACCATGGAAAAGTTCAAAAAGAGAATCATTACAATTGCCCTTTCTGTAAATGCAACAGTTATTCCCCCGTATACTGCCATACTGTTAAATGACTTTGTTAAATTCCAGACTTTCAGCCATTTCGTTCAGTCTAAAATATTACTGATTCGCCGAAAAGATAAATTCTTAGTTTAGATCAGAAGATTACTTCTTAGTTTAGATCAGAAGATTACTTCTTAGTTTAGATCAGAAGATTACTTCTTAGTTTAGATCAGAAGATTACTTCTTAGTTTAGATCAGAAGATTACTTCTTAGTTTAGATCAGAAGATTACTTCTTAGTTTAGATCAGAAGATTACTTCTTAGTTTAGATCAGAAGATTACTTCTTAGTTTAGATCAGAAGATTACTTCTTAGTTTAGATCAGAAGATTACTTCTTAGTTTAGATCAGAAGATTACTTCTTAGTTTAGATCAGAAGATTACTTCTTAGTTTAGATCAGAAGATTACTTCTTAGTTTAGATCAGAAGATTACTTCTTAGTTTAGATCAGAAGATTACTTCTTAGTTTAGATCAGAAGATTACTTCTTAGTTTAGATCAGAAGATTACTTCTTAGTTTAGATCAGAAGATTACTTCTTAGTTTAGATCAGAAGATTACTTCTTAGTTTAGATCAGAAGATTACTTCTTAGTTTAGATCAGAAGATTACTTCTTAGTTTAGATCAGAAGATTACTTCTTAGTTTAGATCAGAAGATTACTTCTTAGTTTAGATCAGAAGATTACTTCTTAGTTTAGATCAGAAGATTACTTCTTAGTTTAGATCAGAAGATTACTTCTTAGTTTAGATCAGAAGATTACTTCTTAGTTTAGATCAGAAGATTACTTCTTAGTTTAGATCAGAAGATTACTTCTTAGTTTAGATCAGAAGATTACTTCTTAGTTTAGATCAGAAGATTACTTCTTAGTTTAGATCAGAAGATTACTTCTTAGTTTAGATCAGAAGATTACTTCTTAGTTTAGATCAGATGATTACTTCTTAGTTTAGATCAGAAGATTACTTCTTAGTTTAGATCAGAAGATTACTTCTTAGTTTAGATCAGAAGATTACTTCTTAGTTTAGATCAGAAGATTACTTCTTAGTTTAGATCAGAAGATTACTTCTTAGTTTAGATCAGAAAATTACTTCTTAGTTTAGATCAGAAGATTACTTCTTAGTTTAGATCAGAAGATTACTTCTTAGTTTAGATCAGAAGATTACTTCTTAGTTTAGATCAGAAGATTACTTCTTAGTTTAGATCAGATGATTACTTCTTAGTTTAGTGTTACTCAGAAGATCACTTCTTAGTTTAGTTTTACACGGAAGATTACTTCTTATTTTAGTGTTACTCAGAAGATTGCTTCTTAGTTTAGTGTTACTGAGAAGATTACTTCTTAGTTTAGTGTCACTCATAAGATTACTTCTTAGCTTAATGTTACTCAGAATTTTTCTTCATATGCTTCTACAGAGCTTGCTTTCAGTCTACGCTGTTTTTCAAACCGAAATCTTTTAATAGTTTCTGTTGATAATTTACTATAAATCTTTTTTTCGACTTATGCAGTACATTAAAAAAAACCTTATTACTGTTTTTATTGTAAATATAATCGAAAAAAAAAACTGTTGATCCCTCATATTGCTTGTCAAATTGTTCGTTGTTATCATTGTGCATATGTGACTTACATGTTAAATATTCTTGATGTAGAAAATAATAAACTATTCGTCATCCTTGAGACTCTATATGTAACACTCTATATACTGCATTTGTTTTAGACATTCATGAACATTATGCACTGTTTTTGTAGATAATATCCTGGCACATGTATCATGAATGTACACTTTAAATGTGTAAAATAAAACCGCTGAATCTCTATCTTTTCCATGTTGAAATCATATGTACAGCTGTGTTTACTGAACAGAACTTTGGGGCACCAGTTGAAGCCGCGTGTGCTGAGTGTTTCTGGATTGGTTATTCACTGTCTCCAGCCACCCTTCGCTTCCAGGCTCTTTCAGTCCTAAAGTTGGCAACACACTGATACAGAACTCAAGCTAGTCCCGCGTGTCTCTTGACATGAGGTTTTATTCTGAAACTGGATGAAAATGAAGATGATAATGACGATATTCTGACCGCCGACAAGTCTGCCCTGCCACATGGCGAGTCTATTCATCCTTCCACAACTCCAGTAACAGATATAAACATCCATTTCTGGACAGAGACATCACAGAAGCCATCCTCTCAGGTGCACATCCAAACTGCCTCACTCACAGTCTCTCCCACAATTCTTTGTCACGGGTTTCTCAGACCACATGACGCTCAAGAAGGATCTCGACCGACCATGGAAAAGTTCAAAAAGAGAATCATTACAATTGCCCTTTCTGTAAATGCAACAGTTATTCCCCCGTATACTGCCATACTGTTAAATGACTTTGTTAAATTCCAGACTTTCAGCCATTTCGTTCAGTCTAAAATATTACTGATTCGCCGAAAAGATAAATTCTGTTGTTTTCTTTATCTGAGTTTTCTACATTTTAATGTAGTGTGCGACATATCATGGAAAATGTGCACCTCAAGATTTAAAAATTGAGCGAGTTAATATTCATCCTCGACCAATGATTACTGAATAAAGTTTAGTCTAGTGCAGGATGCAATCTTGACATTAATGATGAAAAAGAACAAGAGAAAGAGATTTTTTTTTGGATGAAGAATAAGCAAGACTCAATCTGTCAAGAAATACCCAAAAAGTAATCAGGCAATTCGATGATTTGAAAACGGTTCTTTCGTCATGTACAACACCTTAAATAGTTACTTGGCTTGGTTGCTTGGCAGGAAACATCTTTGCAGAAGACAATAACACGCACTGAAAATTTGTTTTATTAAAAAGCACAAACCGCCAATAAAGAAAAGTAATTTAACTAGGAAATAGTACAAAACAAATTCATCCATGGACGTATAAAAAGAATTATATGCCAACGTGAACGTCTAACGTATATTCAGTTTGTATCTGGTTTTAAAATATAGTCTTGGATTTAGAATATAGTTTTGGTTTTAGACCATAGTCTTGGTTTTGGAATGTAGTCTTGATTTTATAATATGGTTTTGGTTTTAGAATGTAGTCTTGGTTTTAGAATATAGTTTTGGTTTTAGAATATAGTCTTGGTTTTAGGATATAGTTTTGGTTTTAGAATATAGTCTTTGTTTTAGACATTCATGAACATTATGCACTGTTTTTGTAGATAATATCCTGGCACATGTATCATGAATGTACACTTTAAATGTGTAAAATAAAACCGCTGAATCTCTATCTTTTCCATGTTGAAATCATATGTACAGCTGTGTTTACTGAACAGAACTTTGGGGCACCAGTTGAAGCCGCGTGTGCTGAGTGTTTCTGGATTGGTTATTCACTGTCTCCAGCCACCCTTCGCTTCCAGGCTCTTTCAGTCCTAAAGTTGGCAACACACTGATACAGAACTCAAGCTAGTCCCGCGTGTCTCTTGACATGAGGTTTTATTCTGAAACTGGATGAAAATGAAGATGATAATGACGATATTCTGACCGCCGACAAGTCTGCCCTGCCACATGGCGAGTCTATTCATCCTTCCACAACTCCAGTAACAGATATAAACATCCATTTCTGGACAGAGACATCACAAAAGCCAGGTGCACATCCAAACTGCCCCACTCACAGTCTCCCTCCACAATTCTTTGTCACGGGTTTCTCAGACCACGTGACGCTCAAGAAGGATCTCGACCGACCACGGAAAAGTTCAAAAAGAGAATCATTACAATTGCCCTTTCTGTAAATGCAACAGTTATTCCCCCGTATACTGCCATACTGTTAAATGACTTTGTTAAATTCCAGACTTTCAGCCATTTCGTTCAGTCTAAAATATTACTGATTCGCCGAAAAGATAAATTCTGTTGTTTTCTTTATCTGAGTTTTCTACATTTTAATGTAGTGTGCGACATATCATGGAAAATGTGCACCTCAAGATTGAAAAATTGAGCGAGTTAATATTCATCCTCGGCCAATGATTACTGAATAAAGTTTAGTCTAGTGCAGGATGCAATCTTGCCATTAATGATGAAAAAGAACAAGAGAAAGAGATTTTTTTTTTTGATGAAGAATAAGCAAGACTCAATCTGTCAAGAAATACCCAAAAAGTAATCAGGCAATTCGATGATTTGAAAACGGTTCTTTCGTCATGTACAACACCTTAAATAGTTACTTGGCTTGGTTGCTTGGCAGGAAACATCTTTGCAGAAGACAATAACACGCACTGAAAATTTGTTTTATTAAAAAGCACAAACCGCCAATAAAGAAAAGTAATTTAACTAGGAAATAGTACAAAACAAACTCATCCATGGACGTATAAAAAGAATTATATGCCAACCTGAACGTCTAACGTATATTCAGTTTGTATCTGGTTTTAAAATATAGTCTTGGATTTAGAATATAGTTTTGGTTTTAGACTATAGTCTTGGTTTTGGAATGTAGTCTTGATTTTATAATATGGTTTTGGTTTTAGAATGTAGTCTTGGTTTTAGAATATAGTTTTGGTTTTAGAATATAGTCTTGGTTTTAGGATATAGTTTTGGTTTTAGAATATAGTCTTTGTTTTAGAATGTAGTCTTGGTTTCAGAATATAGTCTTGGCTTTAGAATATAGTCTTATTACTTTATTTTTATATTACGTTGGCAGATTAACTATCAGTGCGCCCGAAAAATCGCAGAATTTGATTATCACTCCAAAATCAAGATCACCTGGAAACTTCAAGGGAGCAGCTGAAAGTGTACTCGTTTACAAGGTCGTTCTACTCTCTTAGGCCTGTCTCCTGAAACGCGTAGTTTTACTTTTTGTTTCACATGTGTAATCCGCAGTTACTGTGAATACAGGGCAAATCTGCTAACAAATGAGAATGAGTGAAATCTTCGTTAACAAATGAGAACAAGTTAACATACTGACTGAAAGAGTTGAGTAATTCCACGTGCAGTAAACATTAAACGAAGACCATTACTCTGATAACCGTTGTTCAGCAAACAGCACCGCTACTGTAACCTTCGTCATCATAACCACCACCACCATCATCATCATCATCATTACAACCACCACCACCACCACCACCAACATCATCATCGCTATCATTATTACAAACAAACACTGGCAACACTTAAGCTCATAACCATCATTGTCATGTTGGTATGGTATACCAGTTCCCTATTTGTGGCGAATCTTTTTGACGATTCCTTCTGGAATTCACAAATCAAACAAACCTCATTGCTTGCCATAAATTTTACTGTATATTTTGAACTGCAAGTTTCTGGATTAATGCGAACCCAAATAATTTGCTAGCGTGCCACATGTTCTCCGCCTCCTGAACATAGATTAGCCTGCAAAAACACAAAACTATCCCAGTGAAATAAAAACATAACAGCAGTTCATTTTTCAACACAAATAGCTCTTTCTTGCCTAGGGACTAGTCATGTGGTATTTTCCCACGATAACAGATCGATGTTCAATAATTTTCCCAGAATCAGCAAAGAGCATAGGAAGATGTCCACTAGAACAATCGAACACAATAATCATTTTGAGACAAAAAGGTGTAATTACACACGCTAATGTCTTCTAAATAGGAAAGACGGGAATCAATAATGGTTTTTTTCTTTTCAATAAGCAACAAAAAGGTTGTGCAATTTATCACACGAGTGAATGATTTTACAACGCGGTCATGGTAAATATACAAAGGAGGGAAAAAAAACGGTTTCAAAGGACATGGCTTCATCACTACAATTATTGCTTTCATCAACCGAGGTCGGACAGTGAGTCTAAATAGTAGTAAATTCGGACCAGACTTGAAATTTGTGAAACTTTCCAGCAGGTCAGAAATTGTAAAAAGAATTTGCAAACGAGAAAGAAAAAAAAAAGAACAGCGTTTCAATATTTAGAAGAAATGATTATGCAATTAAAGTTATATTTCTTTACTGACCATAAGTTAAAAACAACAACAACAACAACATTTTCTCACATTCGACAGTATGTTTCTCCAGGTAAACTGCTCCCACACATTTCACTACTCCCAGCGTTTGATGTTTTAACTGCTTGTTATTTGCCATTGGTTGAAAGTTTCTGGGTCTTATTCTGTCTCCTTGGAATTGCAGAGCAGGATGTTCACTACAGATAATGCTAAGAAGGTGCTGAAGCACAAATCTGTCCAACTGGGACTCGGTTACGCCTGCGAGTTTTTGTTTTTTTTTCAGACCATGAGAGTAGCTAAACAGCAGGAAAAAGTGTTTTACTTCTTTGGCAGATCCCACTGGACTAGAGCGATCACTGCACCATTAGTCAGACTGAGCTTGTTACTGGGGACAGAAACGGAGAGGTGATACAGGGTCTTGGTCGTCTATGGCGACCAGCCCTGATGCAAGCATCATTTATGGGTCGATTACCGCTGCCCCGAGTTGTTGTCTCTCCCCCCCCCAAAAAAAAGCAGGATCAGGACAAGAAACTAGTGTACAGTAACATCGTAGAATAACGACTTGAAAGTTAGCCTGCAAACTCTTGGGTGACGCCGTAGCCTGTAAGCTCTTAGGTGACGCCGTAGCCTACAAGCTCTTAGGTGACGCCGTAGCCTGCAAGCTCTTGGGTGACGACGTGGCCTGCAAGCTCTTAAGTGACGCCGTAGCAAGCTCTTAGGTTACGATGTAGCCTGTAAGCTCGTAGGTGACGCTGTAGACTGTAAGCTCTTAGGTGATGTTTTAGCCTGCAAACTCTTAGATGACGCTTTAGCCTGTAAACTCTTAGGTAACACTGTAGCCTCTAAGCTCTTAGGTGACTGTAGCCTGTAACCCCTTAGGTGGCGCTTTAGCCTGTATGCCCTTAGGTGACGCTGTAGCCTGTAAATCTTAGGTGATGCTCTGGCCTCTAAGGTCTTAAGTGACGCTTTAGCATGTAAGCTCCTAGGTGACGCTTTAGCCTGTAAACTCTTAGGTAACGCTGCAGCCTCTAAGCTCTTAGGTGACTGTAGCCTGTAACCCCTTAGGTGGCGCTTTAGCCTGTAAGCTCGTAGGTGACGCTTTAGCCTGTAAAATGTTAGGTGACTCTGTACCCTGTTAGCCTTTAGGTGACGCTTTAGCCTCTAAGCTCTTAGGTGGCGCTTTAGCCCGTAAGCTCTTAGGTGACGTTGTAGCCTGTAAGCTCTTAGGCGACGCTGAAGCCTGCAAACTCTTTGGTGACATAGTAGCCTGCAAAGTCTTAGGTGACGTTGCAGCCTGTAAACTCTTAGGTGACGTTGTAGCCTGCGCACTCTTAGATGACGTTGTAGCCTGCAAACTCTTAGGTGACATTTTAGCCTGCAAACTCTTAGCCTGCAAACTCTTTGGTGACGCTGCAGCTTGCAAACTCTTAAGTGACACTGTAGCCTGCAAACTTTTAGGTGACGATGTAGCCTGTAAGCTCTTAAGTTACTCTGCCGACTATAAGATCTTAGGTGACGCTTTAGCATTCAAAACTTTTATGTGACGCTGTAGCCTGCATGCTCTCAGGTGACGCTGTAGCCTGTAAACTTTTAGGTGACGATGTAGCCTGTAAGCTTTTAGGTTACGCTGTAGCTTCTTGCAGTTGTAGGGAGATTAACACAAGACAAGACAAGACAAACTTCTCGCAGTTGCAGGGTGATTAGCACAAGACAAGACAAGACAAGCTTCTCGCAGTTGCAGGGAGATTAGCACAAGACAAGACAAGACAAACTTCTCGCAGTTGCAGGGTGATTAGCACAAGACAAGACAAGGCAAGCTTCTCGCAGTTACAGGGAGATTAGCGCAAGACAAGACAAGACAAGACAAGCTTCTCGCAGTTACAGGGAGATTAGCACAAGACAAGAGAAGACAAGACAAGACAAGCTTCTCGCAGTTACAGGGAGATTAGCACAAGACAAGACAAGACAAGACAAGCTTCTCGCAGTTACAGGGAGATTAGCACAAGACAAGACAAGCTTCTCGCAGTTACAGGGAGATAGTACAAGACAAGTCATAACAAGCTTCTTGCAGTTACAGGAAGATTAACACAAGACAAGACAAGCTTCTCGCAGTTACCAGGAGATTAGCACAAGACAAGACAAGACAAGCTTCACTCTTAAAGATTTTAAAGAATGTCTGACTGTAATATAAGATATGTATTTTAAATATGGATAATTTTCCACATGAATCATGAGGTTAGCTGAGAAACCCAAAGAAGTCTGTATACCACTTCTACTGTATGAATCTCAAAAAACATCTCGCCCACGGCTGCCTGTCTTTGATTCGTCCATTTGTGCACGTGACATGGCCGGGAATGGACTAGCAGAAATGGAGAGTGAGTAAGTGCATACTTGTAGCCTCATACCAGAGACAGGCAGCACGCTCTTTTGTTTGGTCTTAACGCATCCTTTTTTCCCCTGGATAATTATGCATTATCTGCCGACCTGGACAAAATTTCCAACAACCTCTTATCGTGGGACTGGTTGGTTGGTGTCGGTCCCCATTTAGCTGATACATTAGTTCTCAACAATGAAGTGTCATTAGTTCTTCAGAAATAGATTATGTGCCCGGCATGTCCACTTTGCATGTATTATAGAAAATTTCTTTGAAAATGAACAAATGAACGGCTCGCTGCAGAACTGAAGACTAAAATCGACTAATCTAAATATACACAGATATTTTGTCTATAGATTTGGTGACAAATGAAAAAAAAAATAGGCCTGGTGAATGAAATGGCCGGAAGTAGAATTTTGGAAGGACACATAAAAATAGAGAAACAATTCTGTTATCAGTTATTGAGATCTCAAAGAACCAAAGGCTAACCAAGACGTCATTCTAACTTCTGAGAACATGATGACAGCCAGTTTGGTGAACTGTCTGGGGATTGACGTATTCCCTGTAGTGAAGGAGTTTCCACCGAAGTCTACTTTTTGGATGCACTCCACCAGAATCAGAAGAAGACTTTGGACTTTGAACCTTAACTTTGCGATTTGGCTCCAGACTTACCATACTGACCAGGAACAGACATGGAGACTATTACAGACAAAGATGATGGTGATACCAGTATACAATAATAACAACACATTCCATCTACGTGCTTCTAGTGTCATATGACAAAGTTTTCAAATCATATTCAGTTTATTTATGCAGGCCTTTTCAGAGCCTCGAATGAAAGCTTCCCCTGTAGAAGAAGTCCAGGGAGATGTTTCTGGTGATACAGATCGTTTAAAGAGAACTCACGCGAGAACTCGCCAATTCATAATGTCGATGTTTACAAGGAGTTACGGACACCGGGGAGGGGACGCCCTGGGCTGGGTTGCCATGCCCAACAGCCGCCAGTTTAGAGGACTATGTACGTGCCTCGACGAAGACCAAACACGCAAAACTGTAACTGGTCTTTTGTTTCGATTGATTTGACTGGTACCTGAGCACCTGCTGGGTCTTAAGTCTTACGCTGGCAAATTCGTTTCACGCTGGGTCACTTGTGTTGGAACTTTTGTATCCTATATAAAGAAACTTCAGCAAGACATTATCAAGATTTTAGATGTTTTTTTTAAATATTTTATTTTGAGAGTTGTTATCATGGACGACAAATATGGAGAACAAAAATAGCGTGTTAGAGAAATCACGCAGTTGTCCGGGCATGGTTAGGCTATATCACGCGGCTGCCGCCACACTAAGATTTCTAAGTAACAGAAGAAGAGGCCGCCCACGCAAGAGATGGAGGGAGGAGATTACAGAAACCTGAAATATCCTATTCAGTCAGTCATTTGCATGTCCCTTGTGGAACTTTGCCTCCTTAACAGCTCTTCTATAGGCCTCTCGGTTGTAAGCAAGATGCTCTGCTGCTAATGCATCCATATGCAGATTATCAACGATGTCTTGCAGCCATCTTCGCCTTGGTCTTCCTCTCCTTCTTTTTCCCAGTATGTATCCTTATAATATTCCATTATGTGAAGCAAATTGCCGAGCCTCATAAAACGTCTATTTGTGCATTCAGCACTGAAGTTATATTAGGAAGGAGACAAGTCCGAGCACGCGAGTAAAAACACAGATCAAGACTCTTATCCCATCTCATTGCGGTTCTCCTGGTGTGTAACTTCAACCTGTAACTTCTACAAGGTAAGAGATCTTTGTATCCTCAACCCTGAAGATGGTTTCCAAAATTTTTCTATAATTTGATTTCACAGCCTGATGCTGTGGCGACATTCGAGTATTTGTGCTGTACAACCTGCCCATATGTTGTCTTTTTTTCTTCACTTATTAATTAAAAAACATACACATATTAACGATAATCGACCTTACAATAACCACTACCATCATCATCATGTGTCGTGATGGCAAACAGGCAAACAGGAACGAAGTATTTCGAATACGTGTTTTCCGTTGTCAGAATCCTGCATCAAGCGACCAAGTGACATAGTTCTGCATTAGATTACATAATAACTGGATCCTGCATCAAACTATCTAGTAACAGAATTCTGCATCAAACGACCTAGTAACTGAGTTCTGCATCAAACGATCCAGTAACAGAATCCTGCATCAAACGATCTAGTAACAGAATCCTTACAGCATTAGATTACCTAGTAACTGGGTCCTGCATCAAACTATCTAGTAACAGAATTCTGCATCAAACGACCTAGTAACGGAGTTCTGCATCAAACGATCTAGTAACAGAATCCTTACAGCATTGTAACCTAGAATTATGATTATAATTATGAACATATTTTAGTTATAATTGTTAACATTAAATAAGAAGAGAAAAGTTAAAATCCAAAATTTAAGGAACAAGGTGGGAAACCGATTCCCGCTACATTAGTGATAGTTTGTTACGACTGGATGCTGGCAAGTGTAAGCAGAAGAAACAGAGAAAAGGCAGACACAGTGACGTCAAAGAAGGGATGGGCTAGAGAAAGACGATCGTAAGTACAATAGGTTGGCAATACCATCTGGCAATAGCAACCCGCAAGTGATTTAACAAGTGACAACAAACAGTCTTCGCACAGAAAGCTAAGAACAAGAAGACAGACACCAAGCGCTCGAGAATAACTTGTCTGAGGTGTGCTAAATGGACAGGGACGCTAGAAGGATCCAAGAAAAGCCAAAAGTCGCGTTGGTGACTGATAGTCTGTGAAATGGAAACGACGAATAAAGAAATCGGACTAGTAATCAATCAATAGATAGATACAGGCAGAAAGTGCCAAGGGAAAGTGGTGGACATTCCACACCACTAAACTGGCAGGTACGCATATCGAAACCAGTGGGCCAGTTAGAGGCGGAGCAGAAATACCGATTGGTCAGTTCATCAAACTGGACTCCAAGACAAAACAAGGGACAGAGAGAGACAAGGGAGATACGCACACAGAGGTACGCACAGACCTGCGCGAAGAGGTACGCACAGACGGACGCACACAGACTCAGGGCGGAACTAAAACTCCGCCACCAAGATACTCAGAGACGAAGATACTCGGATACTAAGATAATCGGACATTCAGACAGAGACTCAGATAGGCAGATCGAGAACAAGAGAGATGTGCAGATAGGAACAGACAAACTGCTACATATGGAGATTTGGAGAGACAGATTTATTGAAGTGCACCTTGCGAAACAGAGAGATCTAGAACTAGATAGGCATGCTGATGTGATGAAACTACGAGATAGATTGATATGCAAATACTTAGGGCAGCTAGAGAATAGATATCGTGATCATGTGTAGCGAACAGAAAGAAATCGACTTATATTTCGGCGAAGGTTCTTGAGAGAGAGAGAGAGAGAGAGAGAGGAGAGAGAGAGAGAGAGAGAGAGAGAGAGAGAGAGAGATTATCTACCAATGATCGTGCAACTGAGCGTGTAACTTCAAGAATGAGCACTTTAAGAATGAATTCTCCGTTGTTTATGACTTTGTTTATTCTATTGAACTGTTGGAAATTCTACACCAATTTTTACAAGTCAGTTGTTAGAAATAAACCGTCACAGACGAATGGAGTCACAGTACTTGTGCAAGACTTTTCTGTGTGACAATATCTAAAATCCAACATAAACGACTTAATAACATTATACCTGCAACAAAACGACATAGTAACAGACTCCTTCATCGAACGACCTAGTAAGAGGTTCCTGCATCAAACGACCTTGGAACAGAATCCTGCAACAAAATGGCCTTTTAGAAGAATCCTGCATCAAACGATCTAGTAACAGAATCTTGCATCACACGACCTAGTAATAGAATCTTGCACCACATGACCTAGTAACAGAATCTTGCATCACACGACCTAGTAACAGAATCTTGCATCACACGACCTAGTAACAGAATCTTGCATCACACGACCTAGTAACAGAATCTTGCATCACACGACCTAGTAACAGAAAGCTGTATCAAACAACCTAGTAACAGAAAGCTGCACCAAACGAGAGTCCTTCATCAAAAGAACTAGTAACATAGTCCTTCATCAAACGACCTTCTAACAGAGTCTTTCATCAAACGACCAAGTAACAACATTCTTCAGGATAAAGTACCTGGTGAAAGAAAAATCGAAAGACCAAAGGTTAAAAAAAAAAAAGACAAATATCACAAAAGAGTGGACAGCGAAAAAAAAAAAGAAGAAACTATCAGTGATTATACATGACATGTCGAAAGAAAATCCTTTCCCAAAGATTGCGACAATAAAGTCATGAAAAACAAAACAAAACAAAAAGGAGATGATCCTGTAGTCTGAGTTATAACAGGAACAGCTCCGCATTGTTAAACTGTGAGAACTGTGTGGACATTTTTCCTGTTGCAGCTGCTGAGAAAGATATAACGACTTACATGTGGTTTGTGAGCTACGACATAAAACATCTCTTAAGTATCAGTTATAAAACAGTCAGTAGCATTCAGACTCTAAAGAAGAAACATGAATGAAAAGCAGAAAAGGAAAAAAAAACAGCGTTTAGAAGAAAAAAGTAGCTGTTAATAGGTACGTATTATTAGTTATTATTGAACTGACAATACCAACAAGCAACACATGGTGAATAAACGAAACACAATATGTGCAAATGTGAACGAATTAAGAAGTTAAAAACAGTGAATAAAGTAAGGTATAATGCCAACTAACACTGCGGATCAAACGTATAAAGCAAATCACAATTGAAACATAGGTCTCTAAAAGCAGATGGAATGAACAAAGAAGAAAGTACACATATTAAAGGGCAAATAGATTTATTACCTAGCGACCGTTGTTTGGCAGTTGCCTGGTTGCCCTTTGGGTTCTTCATTGTGGTTTGCCGGGTGTCTTGCACGCGAACAGACCAAACTAGTGTTCTTGTCTCGTCATGGAGCAGCCATTTTGTCTGAAAAACTTGCTATGACACTTATCATTTCACATGGCTTCACCACAAACACAGCAGAAGCGGCACGTGTGGGTATAACATTTTACTGCCTGTGGTGCATGCTGCCCTCCAACTAATGATGGCAATATTCAACACTCTGAAGTGGTCCATGTAGATTGCCTGGAGATGGCGTGAGAATTAGCACAGCGTCGTAACAAGTTTACTCAGGCGTTGGTTAATGAAGAGATTCATTGCCTATCTCATGTTAGATACCAACCCGGTCTTCATGCAGCAAAGTCTAGACGCTGTCAGAGCGATTGACATCACCCCTTGTGCAGGTCTAATAATCGAACGACGCCTGGAGGAGTTGCATGTCCCATTAATTATGATGTCTTCAAATGACCCTGCTCCAGGATGGAATTACACAAAGTCAGCTGTACAAGTCTGGGAGAGTTCATAAAGAAAATGCAAAAATGCTTGCAACGTTGAGGGCAATCTGTCGCCAGCGTTATCATGACTCGATTACTCGGCACCTGGTTCCGTTCCCTTCATCTGGGGAGTGAGCACCGGTCATAAGTCTCTGTCCCCGACCAAAAATGCACACCCTCACCATCCATCTGCTCCCCAAGCTGCACCAGCAACAAAGTGAAAAGCTGGCCACCTTATTTGTTTAATAAGGAAAAAGTCGATCACTACGCTTGAACAAAAGAGTCTGGCATCTTTTGATTATGAACATATCTGGGAAAGAATTCAGACTTCAGGTGCTCCTCATCGTAAAAGCTCCAACGTTTGCATAGCATGCGCCCGTTACGTGCGGAGACGGCTTGTGTCAAAGAAGCGATCCCATTCGCCACTCGTCACTTTTGTCTTCGTTTCTCATGCTTTTTTTAAAATACAAACTATTGAAGTCTGCACAATACACACGCCAAGTTGCTCTTTGTAGTCTCAGATTGGAAGTTTCCCTGGATCCTTCATGCCATGTTTCTCACATCCTCACCTGCTTCCTATTAAACAGACCAAAGATTTGGAGTTTGAAGGCCAACATTACTAACAATTTATTAGCAAGTATTAAGAACCAAAGCTTCAAATTAACAGGCCCTCTCTTGTTATTCTTAAATCATCTACAGCAGTATGAGAAAACAACAGATTAAAGAGTTATAAGAGCTCTTGTGTAGGAAAGATAAGGTCTTTCTTGATGGAAAGTTTCCCCATCCAGATGGGAGCGGACTAACTCGCATTTATATCCTCATAATGAATACGCTTCAAGTGAATTTGCTAGGAACAAAGGACGGAAGTGACATCATCGTTGTTTGTTCAGAGAACAGAAGAACGGAACATAATATGGAACCTGGCACTTAAAGTTTGAAGGAGGCAAGTAAGGAATGATTTGAAACTTCTTTCACAGATAACGTAGAAGATCTCAAGATATTGATAAATTTTCCTTCTTAAATTCTCATGTTTCCGCTTGTAAACATCATTCTGTGATCAGACTTGATATACCCAATAGAAATCTCTTTGAAACACGTAGCGTGACTGTCATGAGAACGAAGTTGCCTGGTTACCGAAGTTTGATTCGTGTGATGTTCGAATGTCGTACAAGCGCCATTCAACATTTTGGCAGCGAATATTCTCATCTAACCACCAATTCACTAAGTATTATCCTCAAACTCTTTGGATATTAACATGTGATTATATCTACCAACTAGCATGCTTAGGCACTGCAAGTTCCATATTTTGAATTTCCCTCCTTTTGGTTGCCACGTAGCAACGGCAGAAGGAGCGCATGCGTGTATTGTATCAGCTCTTCCATTGTGAGCCGGGACATAAACATTCGTGCTGAGCGCGAGCTGCAGGTTTTCACACACGTGCTCTGAATCAGCTGATAGCGAGCGTTGACGTGATAAAGAGAGTAGAAAACGCGATTGAAAACGTCTTTGATTTTATTAGTGTATTTATTATTATTATTATTATTTACAATCCTTCGTCTTTTTTCACGTGCCCTTTTAAAACCATTGGTTAGCATCGCGCCAAAAACGGTTTTTATAAGAAAATGAGAACATTTTGTAGGTTTTTTGTAAAAGAGCCCGTGGCAAAGTTTAACTAAAGTACAAACAAAATGCTTTTATTGGCAAAAACGAGAGCATTTAAGCGTGTTTAATATCACATAAAAAAAGATTGTGTATCGGGGGCAATTTAAAAAAAGGGGCCAGAAATGACGCGAAAGAAACATCTTTACCGTGGATTGCCACCTTTCTTATTTTGTGTATGAATAAAGATCTTAATTTCTGAGATCTGCTGTCACATTATGACTATTATGGTTATTCTATAAAGATATTAATATAACTTTACCAAGATAACTAATGAACTATTTTTTTTTCTGACCATTCAGGAGAGCACAGTGCGGGGTTACAGCTGAACAATTCTTGGACGCACCGCCACGAAGTGTAATGTGCCTTGAGCTGTTCAGCCCAACGTGGAAGTGCCGTATCTTGCAGTATATAATGTGCTGATGAAAGTATGCGATGTTCTTTTATAAAAGGTAGCAAATGATGGAAAGCATGCAGCAAATGCAACCAGTATTTCAGTAACGTTCCTTCGTCGGGAGGAACAGAAAAGTTACAAAAGAACAGCTGAATCCAGAAAGAGTGAAAATAATCAGTTTAATCTACAGAAGATCATTCTTGGAAAGGCCCGGCAGTGAATTCACTGCATTGACAGTTTATAAGAGGAACAAATGGGCGATTTAGCATCATGGTTCGGGAATTTACTTTGTGTCGACAATCATCATCAGCATCATCATCATGTGCCGTGCCGATTGGCGTTGGCTATTATGCTTCTCCAGAGTACCCGATCCTTCATGCAGGCCATCAGTTCAGTTGGTGATCTCCTCTCACACCATCCCGTCAGACTGTCCAGTATCATTTCTCTTGGTCTTCCTCTTGATCTTCTTCCTTCTATTTTTCCTCTTGTTATAATATTTTCAATGCCCCCTCTTCTCATTGCATGTCCTATGAAAGTACATTGTCTCTCTCTTATCTTTTTGACAAGGTTTTTTGTCTCTCCAGCTCTTCTCATTCATTCTTCATTAGTTATTTTTGCTGTCCAGGGGATTCGCAACATTCTTCTAATAAACCACATTTCTGCTGCTTCCAATGATTTTTGTGCAGACTTGCCTATTGTCCATGATTCACATCCATATAACAAGATAGGTTCAATATAGCATTTAGGGACTCGTTTTCTAACATTCATTGATAAGGATGTGTTGGTTAATATGTTTCTCATTCTCTGAAATGCAATCTTTGCTTGACCTATTCTGTTCCTAATTTCTGTTCTGCATTTCCCATCTGAAGTTATTACTGCTCCAAGGTATTTGAATTTCTGCACCTGCTTTAGAATAGTTCCGTTTAAGTTAATACTGCATGCTGGTGGATTCTGTTTCTTAGATATAACCATAGTCTCTGTCTTTTTGATGTTCAAAGTAAGACACTTTCTTTGGCGACTTTATCCAAGAGATTTTGCAGGTCTTGTTGGTTCTCAGCTATCAGTACTGTGTCGTCAGCATACCGAAGGTTGTTAATATTGTATCCTCCAATTTTTATGCCTGGTTCTGTGATGATTGTTCTTAGAATATTCTCGCTATACAGAGAAAAAAGGTCTGGAGATAGTACACATCCTTGTCGCACCCCTTGTTTTATAGGTTGATATTTTCCAGTTCTATTTTCAACTCGAACTGCTGCTTCTTGCTGCCAGTATAGATGTTTTACAATCCTCAAGTCTTTGCCGTCGACAATAAATTTTGCAAATAAATAAGATAAAGTATATGTACTGAGGAATATTTAGGGAAATTTCAATCTTTGTTTTGATCTTGGTTTATCCCATTCTGTTTTGATCTTGGTTTATCCCATTCTGTTTTGACCTTGGTTTATACCACTCTTTTTTACCTTGGTTTATCCCACTCTGTTTTGACCTTGGTTTATCCCACTCTGTTTTGATATTGTTTTATCACACTCTGTTTTGACCTTAGTTTATCTCACTCTGTTTTGACCTTGGTTTATTCCACTCTAAACTTCCTCACATCTTATCAATCTAGAACAGTGGTTACCAAATAAGCCTTGCCTTAGAGCACTTGGAAGATAGAAGAACGATGAGAGAAAAGAGATCATAAGAACCAGTTGAAGCATGTGTATGTATGGAAGGGGTGGGGGGGGGGGGCTATAAGGATGTGGTTTTGGGGGAAAGGGGGCAGCAGTCCGAATATGTCTGGAAACAACTGACATAGAAGCTGGTCTTTCAATGCCTGCTGAACGTTGAATCACATGACGCAAATGAGCATATATTTTCTTTAATTGAATATTTGATTCCATGCTATGCCAGATTTCCAGTTAGGTTCCACTCAAGGACTGCGAGAATTACTTGTTTCTAAGATTTCTTCCCATGCTATGCCAGGCCTTTAGTTAACCCCCCCCCCGCCCCCTCACGTCCAAAGACTGTGAGAATTTCTTGTTTCTCAGATTTCTTCCCATGTTATGGCAGATTTATAGTTAGCTCCTGCCCCCTCCCCTTCCAAAGACTGCGAGAATTACTTGCTTTTAAGATTTCTCCCCATGCTATGCCAATACTTTCAGTTAGCTCCCTCCCTCCCCCCAAAGACTGCGATAATTACTTGTTTCTAAGATGTCTCCCCATGCTATGCCAATACTTTCAGTTAGCTCCCTCCCTCCCTCCCCCCCCCCCAAAGACTGCGATAATTACTTGTTTCTAAGATGTCTCCCCATGCTATGCCAGACCTTCAGTAAGGCCCCCCCCCCTTTTTTTTTTCCAAAGTCTACGAGAATTACTCGACCGGTTTTTTTTTTCCGTACCACCCAAACCTGCACCTCTATACCGTTTTTTTCCGTATCACACAAACCTGCACCTCTAAACCGTTTTTTCCATATCACACAAACCTGCACCTCTAAACCGTTTTTTCCGTATCACACAAACCTGCACCTCTAGACAGTTTTTCTGTCAGCACGTATAAAAGTACTCTATGAACTTCAGCTAGATCACTAAAATGTGTGCTCCAAGTTGACTACTACTTTTAAAACTGTTAAGTTAAAACCTATTTTATAGCTTTTTCTTTCTTCTTTGTAGCGTTCATGTGCTATAAGGAACAATTTTTTTTTCTTTATAAAAAGGAAACAACGAGACTTTCGTACGGTAAAGTAAGAGAACACAGTTTTGTAGGATTAGAACTCGAAAAAATCGTAGACAAAGCACACTTTAGTGAGACATGGGAGAAAGAAATATCATAAGAGAATTACCTGGGATTCGAACCACGGACTCCGGTAGGACGAGCAGCCGTCTAGCCACGAGAGAACAGCGCACTAACTAACTGCGCTAACTAGCACATCCCAAATCTCACTGAAGCGCTTTGTCTACGATTTTTTCCGAGATCTAATCCTACAAAACTGTGTTCTCTTACTTTATCATTTGCTACAAGTACTGTTTAATAATGTACAATCTAGAATTAAAATGTTAAACAATCTTTACAATTGCTCGAAAAATGAATACTTGCCTCTGATTTTATTGAACCGTTTTACCTTCTTTTTCAACAGTACATGGTTTGTTTTTTTTTTTCGTTTTTCTTTTTTTCACTCGCTACCCGGAGCATTTTTGTTTTTCGGCCACAGAAGAACCAGGACGTTTTCTGCTTTCTATAATTCGTAATTAATTCATCACTTTAAAGTTTTTTTTTCTTTTTATTCTTGCACTGTTCCTCACCATCTCCCCCTGCGGGCTAAAATAAATTTGTCTAAATTGTGCTTGTTTGCACAGGGTGAGTTTTGTAGTCGGATTTCCGACGCCTCGCCGTGGTATCGGCATCGCCCAAGCATTTCCGTCATAATGGCCTCGAGTGTCGTCGGCGAGGCCCGATATCTTTCGTAACCAGACCCACGAGTCGACCAGCCAGCAGGTGCACTACCCAGGCAGTGATTATCCGACGTTCAGATCTCCTGCTAAATGAACGCGTGCTGTAACACGCGGGCATAAATCTTTCTAATTACATGTTCACTTCGTCTCCATTTTGTCTCACATGCAGAATGTTGACGGGTAGAGCTAGTAAACTATGCCAACGATCATTGTTTGGCCACACATTTGAGTTAAATTTAGCAACTTGTAAGTTAATATTTCTTCAGCAAACACAAAAATCATGGCCGTTAGATCTATGAACTGACTGAAGTACACTGTCGTATGTTTATACAGCATATCTTTTAAATCTTCTTTTCCATACTTTTTCTATTCACATAGACTGATTTTTAAAGGCAATTTGTAAACAAAAAATGCCGAATAAAAGACCAGAACAGGCAAAAAAGGCGGAGACAACAGAAATCGAAAAATGAAATTATAAGAAGCGACACAATTTATACATTAATTTACGAAAACAATGTTTTTTAAACACAAGAGGTAGATTTAAAAAAAACAGAATGAAGACTAGGAAAATAACAAGTAACTAAAAACAGAACAGTAAATGGGAAGATTTAAAAGAAACATGACTTAAATCTACATCAGACCCGACTCTCTAACTCTTGTTTTAAATTATTTGCACGTGTAAGGACTACACAACATTAACGTTCTTCGTGGCCTGACGGGTAAATGAAGGGTGTCCCAAAATTTTCCTCCAGAAGCCGAGATGGAGATAAATGGATCAGAGACTGACACGCCAGCAAGAATTAGTGAACCCAGGCAGTGGCAGTTTAACCACCTCCCCCCCCCCCCAGGTCTCTAGACTAAAGTCAGAGGGGTCTTTCCACCCCAACCCTTGCCAACCCCCAGGTCTCTAGACTAAAGTCAAAGGGGTCTTTCCACCCCAACCCTTGCCCCCCCCAGGTCTCTAGACTAAAGTCAAAGGGGTCTTTCCACCCCAACCCTTGCCCCCCCCCCAGGTCTCTAAATTAAAGTCAAAGGGGTCTTTCCACCCCAACCCTTGCCCCCCCCCCAGGTCTCTAGACTAAAGTCAAAGGGGTCTTTCCACCCCAACCCTTGCCCCCCCCCCAGGTCTCTAGACTAAAGTTAAAGGGGTCTTTCCACCCAACCCTTGGCCGCCCTGCCCCCCCCCCCCCCGCAACCCAGCCTGTATCTTTCATCTACTGATTTAACATTCATAAATAGTCTGTATTTGAGGATTTTATTTTATTTTATGCCAGGCTCCTTAGGTTTAATTATTTTCAGACTAATGGACACTCCACTGAACCCAGGTCAGTTCCTTGTCTCCAGGAGAGTGACATACGTCTGTGTTACAGCAGTCCTGAAAAGGGCAGTGAAGCCACTTCTAAGTCCAGCCTTACAGGTAAAGAATGATACCGTAGCACACTTCTACATTAATATTTTACCACGAGTTCTTCATCTGGTTACTTCCGATCGCAGCTGGGGATATTCTACAGAAATAGCAAATTCGAACTTTGTCTGTATGGCTTTTGAAATATGCTAAACAGTAGTTCCCCACATCCGCGGTTTCAGTTTTAAAAATATTAGATTTTAAAAATTCCAAAAAAAAAAAATTAGTAACTCATCAATGTCAATTCGCGCTCCCGCCTGCTTTCATAACTTTCCCAGTCTTCAGCTCACAGTTACACTATAACGTCCACGGTGTAAACAATACTCACGCCTTGCAGCAATGCCGCAACTACTGCGCAGTGCTTTGTATAATCTATTTGTTTTCATACGGCCACAAAGCACAAAAGTAGTGATCGTGGCAATTCCGCCAAGTCATAGGGAATCTCTAATGTATAATATGCCTAAAAAGCGTTTAAAAAAATTTTTTTTTATAGAGTTCGATATTATCCACAGTCTCAAGCATCCACTGTAAGGCTGGGAATCAATTGGCAGCGTATACGCGGGGACTACTGTATTTATCCGTACGCAGATTTGAAACTGATAACATGCTAGAAACCATTTCAAAACGTCTTTTCAAATGAAGAGGAAAAAAGACCTGGTGTATTTTGTACGAACACTTGTTCCCCCTCCCCCTTTTTTTGTTTTATTTTTAAAACCTAGCCAGTGTCAGCCTGACATTAGATAAGACTGAGCCGGAATGACCCGCGAGGCTAAAATATGACCAGGTAATCTGACAAGTCTTAAAATGGGGACAACATGTGAGAAGGTGAAAAAGGGAACTCACGCTTAAGGAGATAAATTGTACGAATTAAAGAGTTGTAAACGCAGTCATGGGGTAAGGACAAAAGGTAAAATTCTCGTTTCCATGACACTAAGACATACTGAGGTTACGTAAGGAGTTAGGCTCGTATATCCAAGACCATCGGCACATGAAAGTGTGATATGGTCAGTATCACACATATGCAGTCATGGAGGCCATAGATAAAATCTTACAGGCATAGAACGTGCACAATGCATACAAACTTACATAAAGGCCTTACGGGGGAGGGAGGGGGTGGGTAGATGCATTGCTAAGGGGTCCAGGGGGTTTCTTCTGTTTTTAATAGTGGGTAAAGAGAGCGGGGGGGGGGGGGGAGAAGATGAATCGCAGGGGAGGATTGGTGGGGGGGGGGGGTGGGAAGGAGTTCTTTCTCTGAGACTCTTCATACATGTATCATACAGACCCAATGAGAGGGGGGTGGGGGTGGGGGGTGAAGGAGTACTTTCTCGGAGACTCTTCATACATGTATCATACAGACCCAATGAGAGGGGGGTGGTGGTGGGGGGTGAAGGAGTACTTTCTCTGAGACTCTTCATACATGTATCATACAGACCCAATGAGAGGGGGGTGGGGGTGGGGGGTGAAGGAGTACTTTCTCGGAGACTCTTCATACATGTATCATACAGACCCAATGAGAGGGGGGTGGGGGGGGGTGAAGGAGTACTTTCTCGGAGACTCTTCATACATGTATCATACAGACCCAATGAGAGGGGGGTGGGGTTTTCTGTTTTTAAGGGGATGGGCCTGTAGTGGATGAAAACAGAGTGACTCAACAAATAAATGAGGTAAACTGGGGGGATTGGGGGGGGGGGGAGAAATTTTGCATTGGCTTGCAAGCAAAATTCTTCTCGGAGGCTCTAGATAGATAGATAGATAGATAGATAGATAGATAGATAGATAGATAGATAGATAGATAGATAGATAGATAGATTTGTATTATCAGTGTATCGTCATTTATCACTTCTGCTTGCTTTCTTTTCCATGCGCGTATTCCATATTTCTCTCGAATGACCTAAAAGTCTTCTTCTTCTTCTTCTTCTTCTTCTTCTTACTTATGCGAACTAATTATTTTCAATGTATTTTATTTAGTGCGTTTCCTTATAGTGTTTATTTGTACAGTCAACAACTTTCGTAACATCATCACATACACATAAAAATGTACTCTGTATATAAGAACACCCCCACAGTTTCGTTGCTCCAGTTAAAAGAAACAGTCTGGTCATACCTCATATGAGAGTGATGTATGGCAATCATTGCACGGTTCACCAAAGCATTATTTTTGTATTGATCATTTTCGTGCCTTTGGAAGCTCGTTTTTGCTTTTGTGGTTCATTAGCTCCTTTCAACTGTTTATATTGTTCTGAGATAACTGAATTTATCTACTTATCTAAGTGATTTGCTGCCAGAAAGAGCACTTCATTTGCGCTATTTCTAAGTTTGTGGAAATATTGTTCCTGTCATATTAAAACTCAATGATCGTTGAGTGCTTGGTTTGATAAACAGTGACTTTACGTATTTTTAATTATTCAGTATTCTTCAGTTTTTTTTTTTCATCCGTTTAATTTTTAGCTATCAGTACAGTGTCTGAAATTATTGATAACAGTTCATTTCCACTGCTTTGGAATTTAAATCAACTTCATAATATTTTCTTTGTGAGGCGTGAAAGAGATTATAAGACCGTACTCACGCTTATATAACTGTATTTTATGTACATATCTTGATTTGGGTTACATTTAAAAGTGTGGCATATTCAAATTCATTAAAGTCTATCAGAAAAGTTGAAAGAACATTAGTCACACAGAAAATAAAACTTTAACAATTTTATTATTATTATTATTTTCTTGGAGTTTATTTACTCACTGTGACAAGTTTACTATGAAGGTGCTCGTTTTGTTTCGAAGTTAAAGAAAGATCTCGCTTCCGCCTAATCTTACGCGAACCTTGAAAACGGAGGTAGGGTATAGAAATATTGATAAAACCCATGTTCTTTGTGCGTAATCCACGCATTATATTTGAAAATTTAGTCGGCAGGTAGCGAATCTGAGATGTTGGTGGAAAGCTCGATTTAGCTAGTGTCCTCGAGGTGACATTGTACCTCTAAGAAGTGTCTTGGTTGAGGTCAGATACTCGGTCTAATGAAAGTGTACGGCACAGCATGTTACACACAATAATTAGTGCATAGGCGTACAACTGTACACAAAGCACTGCAGTAACATGTTACGGGTTTCAGTTATTATTTGTAATATAAAATAATAATTGAGTAAAATAAATATTCATTCTACATGTTGATTGTTCAGCAGCTGTGAGTTTATCATTATGGTGTGCCGTCTTCAGTACAAAGGGTGGCAGTAGTTCTCAAGTTTTCTCGCACCTTCGCCTTAATGATGAGCTTAGCCAGGTTGCATCCTCTCAGCTCTCGTATGTTGTCTTCCCAGCTACATCTTTGTCCACCTCTCACCCCTTTTTCTTCCACCTTTCCTTCTTGAATGGTCTTCAGTAATTATTATTTGTCTTTTGATATGGCTTAAGTATTTTATTTTCTTGAACCTTATTTCTTTGAGTTCACAAATTCACTTGTAGTAGTAGATGTTGTTATTATTATTATAGCACAGACATTTAAGTGTATTTTCTATGTTTTGATGGTTTCCAGACTGAAATGTTTTATATCTGTTATAATTAATGGTCACCAAAAGCAAAAAAAAAAAAAAAGTATATGTTTGTAAATAAATGCACATCACTTCTCAGTGTCATTGCAGCAAGCTATACAATTTAAAAGCAGAAAATGTGAGATGAGATTCATTTAATAAGAAAACATGCTTTTAATGTTTAACTATTTATTACAATTTTGAATATTAATAACAGCTTTGAAGTACAGTAATCACAGTGTAAGAGAAATTTGAAGGAAAATTTTTTTAAAAATCAACAATTTCTGTAGGAGCTGTTCTTTCTGTTCATTTCTTCTTTCTTCAGCTGAACTCATTTCCAGTTTTTACTAGCAGAGCTCACCGTGCACCCTTCACTGGCTCCTCCATGCACCCTTCACTGACTCCTCCATGCACCCTTCACTGGCTCCTCCATGCACCCTTCACTGACTCCTCCATGCACCCTTCACTGACTCCTCCATGCACCCTTCACTGACTCCTCCATGCACCCTTCACTGGCTCCTCCATGCACCCTTCACTGACTCCTCCATGCACCCTTCACTGGCTCCTCCATGCACCCTTCACTGACTCCTCCATGCACCCTTCACTGGCTCCTCTTTTCTTTGACAATTGTATGCTTCAGTGGGAGCTTTGAGGGAAAAAGGAACTCAAGGGCCACCAGGACCAACTAAAGAAAAAGAGTTTTGGGGGTGCAAGAGATGTGGTCTGGGAGGCATGAGGGCAACAGCCTGAAGAAGTTTGGGAAACAATGTTGTATATTGTTTTGACAGCCAGGCTTATCGCACCCTCAACCCTCCAGAAACACGCACGCACGCACATACACACACACAAAAACCTTGACTTCCAGCCAGATGTATTGTACACATTTCTCAGGGTTAGGGCTTGATCTTTTGACAAGGAAGCAGAGAAATAACAAGCCAGGAAATTGAACTCATTTTCTTTATAGAGCCTTCTTTTAGTATTAGTCTTTTTTACTATTTGTCCTTTATATATTTGGTATAAATAAGGAGAAAGCAGAAACATCACATTTGTGTTGTTCATTATTAGATAAAGCAGATTCTGCCTTTGTTTCTAACTGGTTAAAGGAATCTTTTAACATATTTTCAGTTTACTTTGTTACATGTCACAGAAATATGACCAGGAACATGTCAGGATCAAAGAAACTATGGGGACATATCTATCAGTGTGGTTTACAAAGGCTATGAAGTGTGGAGACATATCTATCAGTGTGATTTAAAAATGCTTGGAAGCATGGAGACATATCCGAATGTCAGTGACTTGTTGAGTGGGTGGTGTAATGTTAAGGAGCAGAATGAACTCAAAACAAAGTCAGTTTATTTACTGATTCTCACATTCTTATGGAGTTGTCTTGCCAGGGATTATGCAGTGTCAGTAATTACTATGTTAAAAAGTCACAAAGATGAAACCCTCAGTGACCTGCAAACAGCAGTATGCCAGATTTGTAAGCTTTTCTCAGGAGTGATAATACAGTGGACTCCATCCCACTGCAGTATGCCAGGTAACAAAGCAGCTGAGATCCTAGCAAAAGGAGTTGATAGATTACCACAAAGATGCAAGCATGGCAAAGCTAAATCTGTGATAAAATAACTTTCAAGAACAGTTGGGCAAAGGAACACCATGGCTATCAGAAAAATGATGCTTACTACCGGCTTGCCAGAGAAGAGTAAGTAGTCATTGTTTGGCTCTGCATTGGTCACAACAGACTTGATGTACCATCTTTTCAGCAAGCTCAAGATTGGCCCAACTGACACATGGCACATGTGGCACTAGTAAGGTGAGGGGAGAACATATTCTGCAGGAGTGCCCAACATACAAGATGCAGAGAAAACAGATGTGGCCAGCACATACAGCAATTCAAGAGACGCTTTACACAACTCCAGCTTACCACCGTTTACTTCAGAAATATACAAGTCTATGTCTGAGAATTATCAAAGAAAAAGAATGAATGAATGAATAATATTTATTTTTAAAGGGTAAAGAATTGGGCACGCAAGCTCATCTTACATTCTGCCCTTCATCACTCCATCTTTCATTCTTCCCACACACTCGATTTAATACAAGTATACAAATTACGTTAGGAAAAAAAATCTCTGTTGTTCCACTGTAAGCTGATCTATTGTTTAAACTGATATGTTATTCCAGTGTAAGCTGATCTCTGTTGTTCCAGTGTAAGCTGATCTATTGTATAAACTGATATGTTGTTCCAGTGTAAGCTGATCTCTGTTGTTCCAGTGTAAGCTGATCTCTGTTGTTCCAGTGTAAGCTGATCTATTGTATAAACTGATATGTTGTTCCAGTGTAAGCTGATCTCTCTTGTTGCAGTGTAAGCTGATCTATTGTATAAACTGATATTTTGTTCCAGTGTAAGCTGTAAACTGATATGTTGTTCTAAAATAAGCTGATCTGTTGTTCCAGTATAGAGTGATTATCTACTTTCTGCTTTTGTTTCCCCTATTCATTCTTACAGTTGCATACACTCAACACAGCTAATTTGACATTTTTTTCTTTTCTATTTTAAATGTTCAACCGTCATGAGCTTGTCATGTATTTATTATACTTTTTTTTTTTAGTAAATGTGAATATCTTGTTTTCCTATATTGCCCTGACAACTGTAATGTGCTTCACTGTGTTATCAGAAATGCTTTCCCTAGCACAGATGTGTCAGTTGTCTATTTCTACAGCTGAATTTACTGAAATATAACTATAACCCACTGACTTTGCATAATTATTCGTTTTGCTGTTGACTAAACTTCTCATGCGCACCTAAAGCAGGTCTGATTGACACATATGCTTTCACTTTCCTTGTCAGAACAAAATTTCTAGTGAATGACTCCCCCATAATATGCAGACTGTTGACTTTTTATAGACATTCATGATTATTTGTTTTAATAGGATGCCTTACAGGCAAAATGTGTATAAACATGGTAGAGACCAGAGAATTATTTGAACTGTAGCTTTTCTCTTATATAATCAGCGAAGAGTTTTCAGCCTTTTTGTCTGATCATCCATCCATGTCGTTGGTCAGCGATCATCTAAGTATTCAACTCTGTGGTGTCTTACAGGGCAAGGAACAAATTCTCTCCACTTTTCATAGTCTTTGTAGCAGCCTTTGTGCTGTGCCCCAGCTTTGCTGCATGCTGCTCATTTCTGCTTCTGCAGTTCTCCACCAGGCGGCCTTTGGTCAGCCCCTCTTTCGCCTCAGGTGTCTGTCTCATGGCTGTTCCAGTGTTGTTACCAG
Source organism: Achatina immaculata (assembly GCA_009760885.1). NCBI lineage: Eukaryota > Metazoa > Mollusca > Gastropoda > Stylommatophora > Achatinidae > Lissachatina > Lissachatina immaculata. The sequence goes on along the minus strand of CM019717.1, from coordinate 46,138,214 downwards.
GGTCTCTTTGGACTCATGACTAATCCATTTTTCCAGCATTTTTTTGCTGTTATGACATGCAGATCTTCTAGTTCACATTGAGCAAGTATGTCTCTATTATTTATTGTTTGTGGCCAGCAAATATTCATAATCTTTCTGAGGCAGGTTGGGTGGAATGAGGATAATTTACCCATTTCCTTTTCAGTTGTTCTTCAGCATTTTGCTCCATAGAGTATTTATGTGATCATGCTTGTTAAATATTGTTTTATTTTAATTTTGTTTTGATCAGAGTGACTAATAATAGTATTATTGTTAAATTTGATTCTTTTTTTTTTTTCATTTCAAAGCAAACAGCCATGTTACACATGCATTTACAAATTTGGACTGGCAAAATAGCATTGCAGCTTCAGAGTTGGAAAGGCCATTCATGGTTGCAGTACTTTTGTGCATTAATACAGAGGAGATCCAAACAAGCATGTGTGTTTTCTGGCAGGGGTTGTTTGGGACTTGATAACAAGGAAGCTCCTAAATATTTTGACTGTTTAAATAGATTAACATACTCCATAGATGATGTTCACAAATATTTAACTATTGGAACGATGTTTGTCACTGAGCATCGTTTTGATCATCTCCCTGCTGTACCAAAACACAGATTTTACCCTCATTCAAGAAGACATCTTTTTCTTCCAGCTTGGTTTCAGCAGCACAGAAAATGCCAAAGAAATGTTCTGTTTCCATGTGTCAGATCATTTCATGTTTGTTCTGATGAGCAAGACCAGTCCAAATCACAGGCAGCTGATCAGGTGATCAGCGGAGTAGCAGTAGCAGCAAATCATGAGCTATCTCAGAGCCATCTAAAACTGTTGACTGATCTCTTACACTGCAGCACTGATGAGATGAAAGAACTAGTAAAAAGGTACAGTTTTTTTACTCACCTGTCTCTGGAGCTGATAAGGGAGAAGGTGGATATTATGACATCATTTGGGCTGCCATATTCATTTATTGTAAAAAATCCGAGACTTCTCTATCAGACGTCTGCAGAACAACTGCAAAAACGCTTAGAGCAGTTTCAGGCACATTCTTTTCTGCAGGAAAACACTGTAATTAATCTAGAGAACCTTCCAAATTTTTTAGAATGTAGAAATGACTATTTTCCACATGCATTTAAAAGACTGTGTGCCGAAAAAGATTCTCTTGAAGGCTGTTGGGATCAGCTGGCATATATTCAGTTTCGGTTAAACTGTTCTACGTCACAGGCTAAGGATATGGTCAGTTCTTATCCTTTAGACAGGAATATTAGTAATGCCAAGGTGAAAGTCATATTCGATTTTTTCCTAAAGGAAGTTGGAGTCAGTACAGAGTTCATTGTCAATCATAGACGACTCTTGTGCTTTTCTGTACGACGACTTCAGTCACGTTGGAAAGTAATGCAAGCTGCGGGTGTGACAAGTGAGGCTGGGATGTTTCACGCTTGGAATATGTCCCAAAGACAATTTAACAAGGAGTACAGTGAATATTTAGATGGTCAAGCAACCTGAGAGGGGGATGAGGTTTAGCATTCAGTTGGTTGTACAAATAATTGCAATTAGTTAAGTTTCATTTGTACATGTGACATGAGAAAGAATAGTGCAACCAAAGAAAGTAGAGTGTATTAAAAAATTGAGTATGTTTCTTGGACAGAAGAGAAGACAAATGAAGCACTGGAAGAAGTGGTGTTGAAAAACAAAAACAAAAAAAAAACATAAGAATAAAGTGATTAAAATAATTTGGCTACATTGTGAAGCATATTAATAGAGTGAAAACAGTAGTACAGGGAAAAGTTTTTGAAGGTAAAGAAGCAAGGGGGATGATAGTGATGCAGATGTGTGAACAGCATCTTTAGACCTAGACAGGAAATTGCTTGTCTGGAAATATCATAGGGAGAGGTTACAACATGTTGTATATATGCCTAATATTTTCTTTTTTTAGAAAGTAGAAAATGGCCAACTGGGCTTGAGAGATGTATTCTAAAACTATGCTATAGAGTGGGCCACAAAACCAGTCTTTCATTCATTCATTCATTTGCATGTCCCTTGCGAAACTTTGCCTCCCTAACAGCACTCCTGTAGGCCTCTCGGTTGTGAGCGATATGGCCTGCTGCTGATGCATCCATTTGCAGATCATCAATGATGTCTTGCAGCCATCTTCGCCTTGGTCTTCCCCTCTTTCATTTTCCCATTATGTACCCTTCCAAGAAGTTTTCTCTAGATTATCATGATGTTTAATGTGTCCAAAATATTTAAGTTTTCTCTGTTTACTTCAGTATTAAGTACTTGTAGTATGGATATATTTGTTCTTTTTTGTGTCCATGGTATTTGAAGAACTCTTCTGTAGCATATACATTCAAAGTTATTTATGTGTTTCTCAGCTGTTTTGTTAAGTGTCCAGGTCTCACAGGCATAAGTTGTGAAGGGAAAGATGCATGCCCTTAAAAATCTGATTTTTGTAGTTCTGTCTGTTCCCCTCCACAGATTCTTTAGTTGTTTTACTTTCTGAAGAGTGATAGATGTCCTCCTTTTAATTTCACTCATTGTATCTCCATTATTAGTTAGTAATGATCCAAGATATTCAAAACTCTCCACTTCTTCCAATTTTTCCTCATTGATACATATATCAGCTGCCTTGTTTGTTTTGTCATTTGTCATCAATTTAGTTTTATTTGCATTAAGATAGAGGTTTTGCTCTTCGCTGTTCTTACGGACTGACAAAACCAGCCTGCACAGATTAAATGATATGTTAAAATGATTTGACCACATTATGAAGTATACTAATGGACTGAAAACAATAAAGGGTAGAGTTTTGAAGGCAAAGAAGCAAGAGGAATACAGTGACTATAACCACGCCCATCCAGCTTATGACAGCTCTGTCTCAGAATACATGAAACATGTTAGTTTTAATGGCCCACCCTGTATATGTGACTTTTTTTTTCTTATCATAAGTTTCATCTTTTCAGCAACATAGAAGAAATTTCTATATGTTTATCATTTGGTGAAAAAGCAGATAAATTATAGATTGTATGGAGGCCACTTTTAACAACTGTGCAGAGCTCAGATCATCTTTCTCAGGCTAGTAAATAAAACAAATGCTGAAAACAGTGTGCTGAAATTCTTAACTATACTGGGCATCATCACTACCCACTACAATGTTTATAATTTTACTTGTAAGTTGAGTACTTTGTTTTTAAATTGTATCCCTCCTGAATTAATTTGTATGCTCTGTCAGAATAAAATTTTACGAGAAATTCTGGCAGAAAGAAACTGGAAGGAAGCTCCTCTATAATTTAAAAATATGGACTGTGTTAAAAATGTGCTACTTTTCATTTTATTTAGACTTTCTTAAACAAGCATTGATTTGAATAGGAGTGCAGTATCTACCAACACTACCTTTGCTGTCTTGCACTGAAAGAGTTAATGTTTAATTATATTTTCATACAGATTAAATTTAATTATAAATTCTAGATGTGTGAATGATGTTTTGAACATGCGTGCATGTTGTTCTTAGCTTTCTTCAGATATTTAAATTGTTGCTTTATACCATTTGAAATGTTGCTCAGAGGACTATCGGAATCAGCACAACGTATCCTCTCCTGGTTTCTCCCGGGAACTCTGAGCAAGGGGCTCTTTGTAGTCACCGTGGTGAAGGTGCTGGAAAACATGCGCTGTGTTTGAATGAGGAGTGAGCTGTGGCAGCTGGCATTACACACCTGGGCTGGAGCTAAAAAAAAAAAAAAGGACTAGGGTAGATTGCTTCTCAGCAGGCTCCGCTGTGGGAGCCATAGCACAATTCCTGCCCCATTGGCCAGGTCGAACCTTTTTTTTTTTTTTTTTGTGTTAACTACCACAGGGTAGGTGAAACAGGGTTTTGACAACTTTGCCATCTTACTTCACCAGTCATCTCTGCTTGCTTATATTCTGCCCATGCAGTGCTCTTGTCTCATGAGCCCATTCTGACTGTTTTGTTAAGATAACATAAACATCTTTAGAATCTCTGGGTTAGTTACATGGTGCCCATGCAGCGCTCGCTACTTGTCATGTAGTTCCATTCAGATATGTACATTTTTTTTTTTTTTTTAAAGACTGTGTATCAAGTCTGTTTCTAATCATCGTTTATATAGAATATGTTGCAGTCATCACATACTTAGTTCCTCCCATTAACACACCTTTGAACAGTCATTTCCACCATCATCTTTTCAGATTCATTCATAAGAACAACTGTCGTTTCAAATAGCCGGAGTCATTATGCTTAGGCAGGACAGTTTGAAGAACACAAATGAGACATCTTTGTAGGTTGTACAGAAACATTTAATGTGATAGTTTTGACAGGAAAGCCAACTAAAATCAGCATAAAATGACAGATTAAAAACATCACCAATAATATACATCTCTTAACATGGTCACTGGTCGTATACCACGAGAAAGGAAGAATAAAAAAAAAAAAAAAGTTTAGTAGGCACACATTAACATTAAGTGACGTCATGCAGGTGGAGTGTTAGTTTTGGCAGATGGCCGGTTTCAGAAACATCTAGGACTCATTTGAGAGACCAAGGGAGGAAACCCTGAAAATGAAATCTGGAGTTGATGTTCCTGGAGCAACGTCATTTTGATTTTGACATTTCTTTGTAAGGCTTAACTCACATTTAGTTGTGTGTGGCTGTTCACTCTACGTAGTTGTGAGGTTTAACTCTCAATTCCACATGATTGCTCATCCTACAGGAATGTGAGGTTTAATTCTCAATTTCATATGGTTGCGTATGCTGCAATTGTGAGGTTTAACTCTTAGCCAATCCTATGTGTTTGCATATTCTGCAGAAACGTGAGGTTAAACTCTCGGTGAGTCCTATCTGATTGCTCCTACTATAGAAATATGAGGTTTAACACTCAGTCAATCCTATCTGGTTGCTTATTCTGCAGAAAAGTGAGGTTTAACACCCAGTCAATCCTATCTGGTTGCTTATTCTGCAGAAAAGTGAGGTTTAACACTCATTCAATCTTATCTGGTTGCTTATTCTGCAGAAAAGTGAGGTTTAACACTCAGTCAATCTTATCTGGTTGCAACAAACATGAGCCAAACCTTAAGGACTTCCTCGTCCACAGCCACTTGAAGCAGAGCCTTACATATGTTGGCACCAGAAAATGTAACCGCCCCCGCTGCGTTACCTGCCCTGTAGTTTGGGAAACGAAAACAATCACCTTTCCCAAAACTATCCTCACTCTTCATGAGGGATTCACATGCGAGTCCCGAAATGTGATATATGTCATCGTTTGCAAAAGATGCAGGATAACATATATCGGTGAGACTGGCCTCAGATTAGGGGACCGCATGCAAAAACATCTGTACGACATCGCCCAGCATGCTTCGAAACCAGTCCCAAATCATTTCAGTGGCGCCAACCACAGAGGCAAATCTGATTTTCTGGTAACAGCCATTAAACAATGTCACGCAGATGACACAAGCCGCCTGGCACTTGAGAACCGCTGCATTCAAAATTATGGGACGCTGGAACCACATGGGTTAAACTCACTGTTTAGTTACACGTAACATCATCTTCTTCAATCATTATAGTACCTCTCCACTAAATCCACTCCTCCTTACTTTTCAAACTTCCTCACAGCATCACTCTGCAACCCAGCAATTTTCTCTGCAACCCCTCTTCCCCAATCACCTGTTTCAATTTCTCCTAGCAAGGCCAGTAGTGCGTCACTCTCTCCCCCCTCCCCGGTTCCCCATCCACCACCCCCAGTTACAACCCACCGACCACATGTCACAGGTCTCTATTTAAACAATTTCCACGTCCTACCAGATCCATTCCTGACACACACCGCCAGACAAGTCACACCTTGCAATTTACAGCTAAGTTCTCCTTTAAATTTTTTTTTTTTTTTAAACAGTATTCATGTGAATCTATACTTTATCTGCTCTCTCTGTTTCTTCGTCCTGTATGTTTTTGTATGATTAAGGCTCACGCCGAAACGTCACAACTTTGTAATCGTTAAGTAATAAAGCTGCTCCTACTTTTTTCCGATTTTATACATTCTAATCTGGTTGCTTATTCTGCAGAAAAGTGAAGTTTAACACTCAGTCTATCTTATCTGGTTGCTTATTCTGCAGAAATGTGAAGTTTAACACTCAGTCAATCTTATCTGGTTGCTTATTCTGCAGAAATGTAAGGTTTAACAATTCACTTGCAACTTTTGTTCCTCTCATATCTCAATTCCTCAACATTTTCTTACAGAGATTCTCCTTCATGCCTGCAGAAAGTTCTTTAATTTTTTGTAATTTATTATATATCAGTTTTATTGTTTCCACAGCTTTATCACTTGTAGGCGAATACATAAATGAGAGTCATGAATGAAAGATTGTCACATACTGCACTCATGATATTAATGGCAAGGTCAGGGACATTTGTAAAGCAAAAAAAAAAAAAGAGAAGGAACTGGGAGATTGTCAGAGGTCCTATATACAATTTGTGGCATTATTTTAAAAATAATTGTTCAAGAGTTAATTTCTGTCTTTATTATAAATAGGACTTTAAACCAGGCAAAAATAAGACTTTAAACCAGGCAATCTGAAATGAAAATTGGTACCTGCCTTTTTTGTTTGTTTGTTTGGGAGACTGGCTCAGATAAGCCCAAAATATGATATTATTTGTTGCAAGATTAGGCAAACTGGAAGAATACTTTGAAAAACGTGACCAAGGGACAAATAAATTGTTCACATTAAAAAAAAGCACAAAAAACCTTATATAAATAGGACCACTCGATATTAAAAATAGGAAAAAAAAAGAGGTGGGCAGAAGAAAAACATGCATTCTATATTAACATTAATGTTGTGTGGGTTTCCTTTGCAACACATTTTAATTTACCCAGTTAGAAGTAATAAAAAATACTAGGTTCACTACTTAACAAAAGTATCACTACCCACAGGTGAATTAACTTTATGAATTAGGTACATCATTTATTTTTGATTTTTACAAAATCTTAGTGGATTTTGTAATATGTTTTTTTTAATAGCTGTTTGAAAATTGCCACAATTGTTCCCATGGTTAAAAAAAAAAAAAAAAGATAAAATTCCTGTTTTTATGTCATTAAGGCATATTAGGGATACAATGTTCAGCACACAAAAAGTCTGATGTGGTCAGTATCATGCCTGGCTGTGTTTATCTTTCCAGATTTCTCTGATACCCATTTTTAGAGGTTGGGTAGATCCCCTGAGTATTTTTGGTTTGGTGGTACCAGAGAAAAAAGTCCCACTGCTGGGATTTGAACTGGATACCACTGAATTAGCAGATCAAGCACCTAACCACTCAGCCAACTTATCTAAAAGTACTGTAGACTGAAGATCGTGTGTGTGATGTTCGGTGAATATGGATTCTGATGAGGGCATATGGTGCTCCGCTTTAGAGTAAACATCTGACACCACACAAAGCAGAGACATAATACATGATGTGTGCATGGCAGTAGCAGAGTGTAAAATAAATGGATGAGACATAAAAACTTAACATCCCAGACATATCCAGCTTTGTCGCACGTCATGGACATGAGATGGATTATAAACAGGGTTTATAATGTCATGTTCAGACCAAAAACCGCGGTGATTTGTTTTGCTCATAGTAATCTGATTGTTTGATAAGGATAAGAGTTTCATTATATGGTTAGATAAATTTAGTTTGCTGAATGTGGCAGGTTAGACATGTAAATGGTCTAATTAGTGTACAACATTTGGTTTGTCCACGTGAAATGGGAGATAATTCTCATGTCACAGTTAAATGCCCATCCTCAAAGGGAGATCATTTTAAGTAGTTTATAAAGGAAGCATCTGATAGTTTGATGGTCCCTTTTCATCTGCAGCAGAAATTCCCCAAACTCTTGGTCCTATGTTTTGAAAGTGACTTCTTTTTCTTGTTTGTCATTTACCACCATTAGCTGAAGTTCAGTGGCATCCTGCAGAAATAAATTAATATATATTTTATCATTAACACACAGAAAACCAATATATATTTTTATCATTAGACACAGAAAACCAATATATCTTTTATCATTAACACACACATAACCAATCTCCAATAGGTAACTTATCTGAAGCCATATCATATTTGCTATATTTCTTCTTCAGTGTGTTTAAATTTACCCCTTCTCGGAAACCTGTTAAGTATTTTTAGGCAAATATTGCTGCATCATTGACAAAACAAGCAGAAGAAAAAAGAGATCTTAAGAGGACACTGTTAAGAGAGGCCAAATTAGTAGGCATAAAATCCCTTGATGAGGTTGAAAAGCTCACCAAAAACAGGAAAACTTGGCAAACTACCACACAAGGTCTATGTGATATTTAATGGTGTGGGAAAGACGTAAGATTGACACAGTCTAACTCCTGCATATTTATATTCAAATTAGGAACTAAGAGATTAACAGTAACAAGAACGAGGAACTGGGCACACTTAAAGAAAGTCTTCCCATGTGGAACTGCCACCCTTCCCCCCCCCCCCCCCCCCCCAAAAAAAAAAAAGGGCAATTTAAAAAACAGACTCAAAACAGGAAGCAGACAAGGCAAACTATAAGAAAGACCTTCCAAGTTTCCACACAACTTTTCAACACAAAGTTTCATAGAAAGTACTTAAAAAAAGAAAATGTTGAAACTGTAAAAAAAAAAAAAAAAAGACAAAAATTAAATGGAAGGTTTCAGTGGAGGTGCTAGGGATGAACATACAGACACGGGAATCTATCTTCCTCACAAGAAAAAAATGTAATAAATTATAACAACTTTTATTTATAGATTACAAATAAGAAACCAGTATTTCTTCTTTATGATCTCAGATTTCACTCTGTGTGTGTGTGTGTGTGTGTTTGGGGGGGGGCCCCCCCCAACACGGGCATGAAAAATCTAAAGCCAGGAAATGAGAAAAAAGTAAAATGTCACCTGAGCATTCCTGTTAAATGTTCTTGCCATTCTGTTGCTGCCGTTCTTAAAGGCGGTGCCAGCGGAGGTGGTATCATCCAGTGTCACGGCCATAGTGATGCTGTTGGACGAAGGCCTGCCCAGGAAGGTTTGGTCGTAGTTATTATGCCACTGGTCCCACTTCCTCTTCAGCACAGTCAGAACCTGTAAATATAAAAAGTAAAATCTGTTTCCACACCATTAAGGCATATTGGGGATATGGTGTTAGGACCCATATTTCCACACCATTAAGGCATATTGGGGATACGGTGTTAGGACCCATATTTCCACACCATTAAGGCATATTGGGGATACGGTGTTAGGCCCGTATTTCCACACCATTAAGGCATATTGGGGATACGGTGTTAGGACCCATATTTCCACACCATTAAGGCATATTGGGGATACGGTGTTAGGCCCGTATTTCCACACCATTAAGGCATATTGGGGATACGGTGTTAGGCCCGTATTTCCACACCATTAAGGCATATTGGGGATACGGTGTTAGGCCTGCATTTCCACAACCTTTGGCACATGAAAGTGTGTTGTGGTCAGTATCACGTTTTCATAAATGTAAACATACAACAACAAAACATGTCAGAACATTCTGCTGGGGCCAGAAGAATGGTTCCTAAGCTTGTAACTGTATACGCCATGGATGTTAATCTCCATTATGTGTCTGCTGTCAATGCCTATGATTCAGTATTTACATTCTGTGTTGTTTCAGTCAATGAATGTTTACCCGAGTTGTGTGCATTTGTGAGAATATGGTTAGCATGTGATTTGGGAGTGTGTGTCAGTTGAGAGAACAGAGGAAATACTTGGCTAGAGTGGATATATTTGTTCTTACTGTCAGCTTTGAGTCCTAGGTGATACGTGAAAGATTGGAATGATGATGCGTTTCATCCTAGACTTGTCCCTGTGTTGCCTGAATGGAAAAGAGATACCAGTTCAGTGGCCTGATCAGTCTGATATATCGCACGTTATGTTCTGCTTTCATCGACTTGGCCGCTTGATATATTGATATATCACACATTATGTTCTGCTTTCATCAACTTACCATCTTGATATATCACATGTTATATTCTGCTTTCATCAACTTACCATCTTGATATATCACATGTTATATTCTGCTTTCATCAACTTACCATCTTGATATATCACATGTTATGTTCTGCTTTCATCCAACTTACCATCTTGATATGTGTTATTTTCTGCTTTCATGGAATTATCATCATCATCATCTGGTTCCTCCCATTAAACTTCATGTATATATCGCCAACACTGGACTTGGTTTATTAATTTGCAACTTGTATAGCCTTGGCTATGAAAAGAACGGAGATGAAAAGAACCGGGATACACATTTTGGGAATCTGCGAACATCGATGGAAAGGATCAGGACACTTCAAGAGTGAGAATGATAATATCTTTATATACTCTGGTGGAGAATTATGAGGAAAGAATGGAGTGGCTTTTTACTTGGACAAATCAGTATCAAAAGCATTACTAGATCCAGTAAGTGATAGAATCCTCACAATCAGACTTAAGGGCACTCCTAGAATTGTAACAATCATTCAGATATATGCACCTACATCAGCAGCAGAAGAAGAGGAAGTAGAAGACTTTTATAACACACTGCAAATGACGATAGACAGGAACACAAAAATGATACTGTATTAATAATGGGGTATTTTAATGCAAAGATTGGTACAGAAAGAGCAGAAGATGAAGGACATGTAGGGAAATTTAGCATAGGACATAGAAATGAGGCAGGTGACAATCTAATGGCATTTTGCATGGAATATGAGCTAATGATTGCTAACATACTTTTTAAACAACATCCAAGAAGACTTTACACCTAGACATTACCTGATGGGAAAGCCAAGAATCAAATCACATTTTAGTGCAAAGAAGGTGGAGATAAGTATAGCGTCAGCAAAAACTTTACCAGGTGCTGACTGTGACACGGACCATGAGCTATTAATAGCAGACATGAAGATAACGATAAAAAAGACAGTTACGGGATCAAGACCACTCCGCTTTGATCTTACAAAAATACCAGAACAATACGGTATAGAAGTGAAGAACCGTTTTGAAATCCTCATGGCTGTACAGGAGGAGATGACACCAGATGATTTGGCTACACAGGCCAGAGATATCTTAATAACAACAGCTAAAGACATGGTTGCAGTAAAGAAAACACAAAAGAATGGATGGATTACAGCAGGCACACTAGAAATGATAAAACAACGTAAAGAAATGAAGATGCAGTGGAAAGTGACAAACAACAACAGAGAGAAATATAAATCTTTAACAAAAGAAGTACGAAGAAACATAAGAAAAGACAAACAACAAAACAATACACGCAAGATTGTTGTGAAAGAATAGAACGACATCAGAAGTGTGGAAAAGATAGCGAAATGTTTAAAGAAATGAAGACATTGACAAGAAATGTCACACCTAAGCTAAATGTAATTTGTGACGAGATGGGGAATACCTTGACAGAGACAGAGGAAATTCTAGAAAGATGGAAGGAATATTGCAGAAAAAAGTATGAAACAACCGACTGTGAAAGCAGAAATCAACAGTGTGAATTATTATTGGAGGAGAAAGAAGCCAAAATGACAATAGAAGTTTTATGGGCAATAAAGAATCTGAAAAATGGTAAATCACCAGGATGTGATGAGATAACAGCTGAACTTATTAAAGCAGCAGGAAAGGAATGTGCAACAATCTATCATGCACTATGTAAAAAGATTCAGGTATTTGGCCAAAAGAATGGAAAAGAACTATATTCATACCACTGCCAAAAAAGGGTAACCTGAAATTATGCACAAACTACAGAACTGTTGCTCCGATTAGTCATGCCAGTAAAATTCTGTTAAAAATCATAATGGGTAGACTTCATAAGAAAGTAGAAGAAGTCAATATGGTCCAAGCTGGTTTCAAGCAAGGAAGAGGATCAAGAGATCATATATTCAATATAAAATTAATAATATAGAAATGCAGAGAGTTTAATGTGAATCTATATTTATCCTTTATAGACTACTCATTTGACTGTGTACAACACCAGAAACTTTGGGAAATAATGGAAAAAATGGGATTTCCAACACATTTGATACAATTAACATCACTGCTGTATCTATATCATCAATAAGCAGCAGTAAGAATAAATAGTGAAACAACAACTTGGTTTGACATAAAACAAGGGGCGCATATTGTCGCCTTACTTATTTAACTTGTATACTGAAAATATAATGAGAAATGTTAGAGAAGATGTAGACAAATTATATTACGATGCCATAACAATTGGAGGTTATGAAATACCAGAGATTAGATATGCTGATGACACAGTATTACTGTCCACAACACAAAAAGGAATAGAAAAACTAATTATGTCAGTCCGTAAGAATAGTGAAGAGCAAAACCTCTATCTTATGCGAAGAAAACTAAATTGATGACAACTGACAAAACAAACAAGGAAGCTGATATATGTATCAGTGAGGAATAACTGGAAGAAGTAGAGAGTTTTGAATATCTTGGATCACTGCTAACTAATAATGGAGATACAATGAGGGAAATTAAAAGGAGGGCATCTATCACTCTTCAGAAAGTAAAACAACTAAAAAAATCTGTGGAGAGGAACAGAAAAAGTTTTTTAAGGCATGCATCTTTCCCATCGCAACATATGCCTGCGAGACCTGGACACTTAACAAAACAGCTGAGAAACACATAAATGTCTTTGAATGTAAATGCTACAGAAGAGTTCTTTAAATATGGACACAAAAAAGAACAAATATATCCATACTACAAGAACTTCATATTGAAGAAGGCTGGCTAATAAAGAGGATTAAACAGAGAAAACGTAATTATTTTGGACACATTAAACGTCATGATAATCTAGAGAAGACCATTTTGGAAGGATACATAATGGGAAAAAGAAAGAGAGGAAGACCAAGGTGAAGATGGCTGCAAGACATCGTTGATGATCTGCAAATGGATGCATCAGCAGCAGGCCATCTTGCTTACAACCGAGAGGCCTACAGGAGTGCTTTTAGGGAAGCAAAGTTCCACAAGGGACATGCAAATGAATGAATGATAGCCTTTGCCAAAGTGTGAAAGAATCCTGGGTTTCTTTTCTGAGTGGAGATTATCAATTCAGAGACAAATGTTCATACTTAGAAGGGTTGCCAACGCTGTTCCTACAGTTGCAACATTTTTGTTGTTGTTGGTTAGGCCAACTTAGGAGTCCTGAGCACACATGTAGACCCCTCCTTAAAATAAAGCAATAAACAAAACTCAGATTACCTTCAATCAATCAAGTGGCATGGCTTTGTTGATCTGTTCTCTCCACAATTCCCTGTCTTTAGACTTGATTATGAAATCTGCTGGTGACTTTCTTCCTAGCCACACTGACAGCCTATCCAGTAACTTCTCTCTCTGTCTTCCTCTGTCTCTTCTTCCCTTAGTTTTTCCAGTTGCCACAATGTGTTCCAATTTTCCTGTTCTCAGAAAATGTCCTACAAATCTCCCTTGTCTGCCTCTGATCTTTGCTGTAATTTGCCTTTTAACTCTTAAGACTTCTTCATTGGTTTTCTTAGCTGTCCATGGTACCTTCAATATCAATTGACCATAAGATTTTTAAAGTCCAACCTGTCCATTCTCTGATCTGTGGACACTGAAAAATCCTTATGGACTTGAGATTAAGAAACACTGGTAGAATATAGCTGAGATGATTTGATACTGTTCATATACTATTTATGTTTTGAGCAGGGGAAATCTTAAAATATCAGGACTCTAAAATTGGTTTAACAAAATTTGAATTTATATGCTATCAAAGTGCCAAACTTTGGCTTATCAACCATAGATTTCTGCCAACCCTGAAACCTCTGTTTTTCTACTGGATTTTTCTCACATGTTTGGATTCTGATTCCACTGACATTTTTGTCGATAGTGTAAAAAAAAAAGTCTGCTTTTCTTGTTAAAGCAGACATTTTCAATTTTTTTTTTCTGGTCGTAGCCCACTTTTCACGCCTTCCTCAGTAAACAATGTTGTTATGGAAAGATTTCCATAAACATTGAGCTGGTGTGTAGCAAGTAGGGTACAGAATTTTCTACTACTGCAATTGCTAGCAAAATAAATTTGATTATGTCCCTTCATGCACTGTCTTTTTAAAATGTTGCTCGTCTCTTGGACTGCTGGTTCCATTCTCTGACACTGCCTGTCGAACATTTCATCCCCTGTCTTTGTTCTTGGTTTAGATTTTTTAGGTCCATTTTTTTTTAAGTTCACGATTTGTTTTAGGCATTTGTTCTCTGTGACTCTGGACAGCCCTGTGCCCACAAAACTTGTTTTTATGTGACTTATTTGCCTCTCAGTGCCCTCTCTGAAAGTCGAGTGTCCATTTGTTGTTCATTGTGGTCATTCAAGACAGGGCTTGGAAACAAGTCCATAGAAACAATAGAAACGTACTGTTTATGAAGGAGCTGGTGTCGAAGGTAACATGTCTGCTTCAAGGTCCAAATATTTCAAGCGCATTTTTAAATGGCTTGCTTAATTGAGACGCATCAGTATAGGACGACCAATAAACATAAATATTACACAAGTGTACGCTCCAACATCTGAAAGTTCTGAAGAAGATGTACAGCTATTTTATAATGACATAGAGACAGCCCTAAAACACACAAAGTCACATGAAGTTACTATAGTCATGGGAGATTTTAATGCCAAAGTTGGTAAAGGAAGACCTTCAGACATCGTTGGTGACTATGGACTGGGGGAGAGGAATGACAGAGGTTATAAATGAATTGAATGGGCAAGAATACATAACATGGTTGTAGGAAACACCTGGTTTAAACAACATCCCCGAAGACTGGCAACGTGGTGCAGCCCAGACAAAAAGACTTTTAACCAGATAGACTTCATATTAATCAACAAACGATTCCACAATGCATTATTGACAACAAAAACCATGACAGGAGCCGACTGCAATAATGACCATGACCCACTCTGTGGAAAAATTAGAATAAAGCTAAAGAAAGCATGCAGAAAAGTGAGAAACATCAAACTGAATACAGAACTCCTTAAAAATGACTAAGAACTGCGAGAACAATACAAAGTTATTATAACAAAAAGATACAATGCAATAGCAAAGATAAATAGTATAGATAAACAATGGGCAATGTTAAGTGGTTCTATCCAAACTGTTAAGGAGATAATACCACCGAAAAAAGAAGCCTTTACAAATAAATGGATGAAGACGACAAGAGGAGGAGGAGTAAAAATAACCAAGAAAAATATAGCAAGATAAATAAAGAATTAAGACGCAAATGCAGAGAAGCAAAGGAAGTGTGGTTAAATGAACTGTGCAGACAGATAGAGGACTCTCATAATAAAGACAGGAAAAACATGCATAAACGAATTAGTGAACTCACAGGCAAGAAAACAAAATATATCACAGGATGCCTGAAATCAAAAGAAGGTAAAATGTTAATGGGAAAAAAAGACATTGTAGACAGAATACATCGGTGAGCTATATGGAGGAGAAAGACCAGAATTAACACCAGATACTGAAAGCTGTGATGGACCACTAATACTTGAAGATGAAATCATAGATGCCATCAAACACATGAAGAAAGGAAAAGCAACTGGGCCTGATAATATAACAAAAGAAGAAATAGAGGCACTAGAGGAGACAGGAATACAAATAATAACCAAGTTACTGAATGATATTTACAACAGTGGTTATATGCCTAATGACTTGGTTAAATCCACGTTTATAGCACTACCAAAGAAACCAGGTGCAAAGGAATATGATGACCACCGGACTATCAGCCTCTCATGTCACATAACCAAGCTACTTCTGAGAATCATTATGAGAAGAACAAGGAAAAAGATAAAAATGGAAATAGCAGATGAGCAGTTTGGATTTGTTGAAGGAAAGGGAACACACAATGCCATTCATGCTTCACGAACACTAACAGAAAGAGCTTCAGAAGTACAGAAAGATCTCTACTTATGTTTCATTGATTACACCAAGGCATTCGACAAGGTGAAACATAATAAAATTATTAAAATACTTGAAGACATCAATATAGACCGCAAAGACCTGAGGATTGTAAAACATCTATACTGGCAGCAAGAAGCAGCAATTCGAGTTGAAAATAGAACTGGAAAATATCAACCTATAAAACAAGGGGTGTGACAAGGATGTGTACTATCTCTAGACCTTTTTTTTTCTCTGTACAGCGAGAATATTCTAAGAACGATTATCACAGAACCAGGCATAAAAATTGGAGGATACAATATTAACAACCTTCGGTATGCTGACGACACAGTTCTGATAGCTGAGAACCAGCAAGACCTGCAAAATCTCTTGGATAAAGTCGCCAAAGAAAGTGAACAGAAAGGCCTTACTTTGAACATCAAAAAGACAGAGACTATGGTTATATATAAGAAACAGAATTCACCAACATGCAGTATAAAATTAAACGGAACTATTCTAAAGCAGGTGCAGAAATTCAAATACCTTGGAGCAGTAATAACTGCAGATGGGAAATGCAGAACAGAAATTAGGAACAGAATAGGCCAAACAAAGACTGCATTTCAGAGAATGAGAAACATATTATCCAACACATCCTTATCAATGAATGTTAGAAAACGAGTTTTAAAATGCTATATTGAACCTATCTTGTTATATGGAAGTGAATCATGGACAATAGGCAGGTCTGCACAAAAATCATTGGAAGCAGCAGAAACGTGGTTTATTAGAAGAATGTTGCAAATCTCCTGGACAGCAAAAATAACTAATGAAGAATGTATGAGAAGAGCTGGAGAGACAACAAATCTTGTCAAAAAGATAAGAGAGAGAGACAATGCACTTTCATAGGACATGTAATGAGAAGAGGGGGCATTGAAAATATTATAACAAGAGGAAAAATAGAAGGAAGAAGATCAAGAGGAAGACCAAGAGAAATGATACTGGACAGTCTAACGGGATGGTGTGAGAGGAGGTCACCAACTGAGCTGATGGCCTGCATGAAGGATCGTGTACGCTGGAGAAGCATAATAGCCAACGCCAGTCGGCACGGCACCTGATGATGATGATGATGATAAGTATAGGTCCGTCTTTACTTCTATTGATCTTTCCATCAATGTTATATATATATATATATATATATATATATATATATATATATATGGCATTACTTGTGCCTTTTCCTTCGACGAAGCCACACTGTTCTTCAGCGAGTTCTGGTTTTATTTTGCCCCGGGCTCTTCTCATGACAATACGAAGGTTGAGAACCCAATAGGAGCATTCCAAGACATAAAATTGGGAGTGACACAAGGATGTGTCCTATCTCCTGACCTCTTTTCCTTGTACAGCGAAAATATAATGAGAAATATAGAGAACATGTCAGGAATATCAGTTGGCGGGTACAACCTTAACAACTTAAGATATGCAGACGACACAGTTCTGATTGCTAAAAGTGAAGGGGAGCTACAGGTTCTTCTGGATGTCATGGTTCGTGAAAGTAAAAGTAAATATATCAGCCTGAATAAAGAGTAGACTGAAGTGATGGTCATTTCAAAGAAAAGAATACCACCAAAATGTAGCATTACCATCGATGCACAGAACTGAACCAAGTTGATAGATTCAAGTACTTAGGAACGATTATAACAGCTGATGGGAAATGTCACAACGAAATAAAAAGAGACGTGCTCTGGCCAAGTCAGCATTCCAGAAATGAGAAACATCTTGTGCAACATATCCATATCAATGGAAACAAGATTTCGGGTACTTAAATGTTACATCGTGTCAGTTTTGTTTTATGGGTGTGAAGCATGATCCATGAATAAGAGAGTACAACGAGAAATGAAGGCCATGGAAATGTAGTTCATAAGAAGGATGTTGAAGGTACCATGGACAGCCAAGAAAACCAACGAAGAAGTCTTAAGAGAGGCTGGAATTAAAAGGCAAATTGCAACAACGATCAGAGGCACACGCGAGATTTATAGGACACTTTCTGAGAAGAGGAAAATTGGAACACACTGTGGCAACTGGAAAAACTGAGGAAAGAAGAGCCAGAGAGAGAGAGAGAGAGAGAGAGAGAGAGAGAGAGAGAAGTTACTGGATGGGCTGTCAGTGTGGCTAGGAAGAAAGTCACCAGCGGATCTCATTATCAAGTCTAAAAACAGGGAACTGTGGAGAGAAATGATCGCTTACGCCATGCGGCATGGCACTGACTGATTTATTAATTGGAGAGTTGCTGTTGTGGATTCTTAAATCGCTCTCTTCTAGCAAGAAGATAGTTCACTGTATCTGTGGTAAAGATGTCGCTTAGCTGCAAAGTGAAAGGAAAATTATATGATTCCGCGAGGAAAACAAAAGTGTTGGTAGAGCTTATGAACTTACCTCGCCGTTGAAGAAACAGAATATTAAAGCCACAGCCGCGCCCTGAAAATAATAAAATAAACTTATTTAGTGATTTAATCAAATGTTTTAATGGTCAGGAGGTAGACTGGTTTGTGGTGTGTCAGTCGGTGTAACAGTTGATCTATGTTACTGGTGTGTCGCTCGCAGTCGATTCGTTTGTGAAGTCTCCACGTCTGTAACAGTGCTGATCTATGTTACTAGTGTGTCGTAGGGTAATCAAGCGTGCATCAACATCCGTTTAGCTGGGGAAGGGAGGTTGGTGCTGGTGGGGGGGGGGGGGGGGTGTTAATGTTATGGCTTCAGTCACGTGACCGAAAGCTGACTTGATTTCAGGGCTTGGCAGGAATCTTAGTGGCGGAGAAGATAGGCCACTGAGCTAGAGTGTGGACGCATCTTTCTGAACGGGAAGTCGTGTGTGCCATTAGAATGTACTGTGAGACGAACTAAACATGGATGTTTTTACACTGGTCCACTCAGACTGGGTCAGTCATTTTTGCAGAAGTCATTCCTGTCATCGCAAAGTCAACAAATGGAAGGAACAATGTATCTGTGCCACTACACATGTCCATGGAGTCGCCACATTCATAGTGATGCAGCAGAGACAGATACAAGAAGAACAGTATACTTGTACATCTGTCAACAATCTAAAAGTGAACATCTGTCAACAATTTGAACATAAACATCTATCAACAGTCTAAATGTGAACATCTGTCAATAATCTGAAAGTGAGCATCTGTCAACAATATAAAAGTGAACATCTGTCAACAATCTGAAAGTGAACATCTGTCAACAATCTGAAAGTAAACATCTGTCAACAATCTGAAAGTGAACATCTGTCAACAATATAAAAAGTGAACATCTGTCAACAATATAAAAGTGAACATCTGTCAACAATCTGAAAGTGAACATCTGTCAACAATATAAAAGTGAACATCTGTCAACAATATAAAAAGTGAACATCTGTCAACAATCTGAAAGTGAACATCTGTCAACAATCTGAAAGTGAACATCTGTCAACAATATAAAAGTGAACATCTGTCAACAATATAAAAAGTGAACATCTGTCAACAATCTGAAAGTGAACATCTGTCAACAATCTGAAAGTGAACATCTGTCAACAATCTGAAAGTAAACATCTGTCAACAATCTGAACATCTGTCAACAATCTGAAAGTAAACATCTGCCAACAATCTGAAAATAAACATCTGTCAACAATCTGAAAGTAAACATCTGTCAACAATCTGAACATCTGTCAACAATCTGAAAGTAAACATCTGTCAACAATCTGAAAGTAAACATCTGTCAACAATCTGAAAGTAAACATCTGTCAACAATCTGAACATCTGCCAACAATCTGAAAGTAACATCTGTCAACAATCTGAAGTAAACATCTGTCAACAATCTGAAAGTAAACATCTGTCAACAATCTGAAAGTAAACATCTGTCAACAATCTGAAAGTAAACATCTGTCAACAATCTGAACATCTGCCAACAATCTGAAAGTAAACATCTGTCAACAATCTGAAAGTAAACATCTGTCAACAATCTGAAAGTAAACATCTGTCAACAATCTGAAAGTAAACATCTGTCAACAATCTGAAAGTAAACATCTGTCAACAATCTGAAAGTAAACATCTGTCAACAATCTGAAAGTAAACATCTGCCAACAATCTGAAAGTAAACATCTGTCAACAATCTGAAAGTAAACATCTGTCAACAATCTGAAAGTAAACATATGTCAACAATCTGAAAGTAAACATCTGTCAACAATCTGAAAGTAAACATCTGTCAACAATCTGAAAGTAAACATCTGTCAACAATCTGAAAGTAAACATCTGTCAACAATCTGAAAGTAAACATCTGTCAACAATCTGACACTAGCACTTGCCACAATAAATACACCAACAGGGACATCAATCAGAAACGTCCAGTAACTTCCGGTGTAGGCTACAAAACACGGAGGAGGACTCGAGTGAGAATAATTACCTGATAAGAAACCAGGACCGCAGACGACATGTCCCAGGCAAATATTGCCTTGTCATCCATGGGGGGTTTGACCAGTGTAAGGAGATTCTGAAGTCCCAGGAGCGGAATCAGTATCAGGGTCGCCTTCACGGCTCTCCTAAACATTGGTACAGATATAGGAGAACTAGACCGAATGCAACAGCTATTCATTAACACATAGAAATTATTTTCGTTTCATCGTTATTCCCGTTCCTACACTTTTGATTTTATGTATGGATACTGCTATGTTAGGCAGGGCCTTTTTCCCCCTCTCTTTACCGTAGATAGAAGAGACAAATTCTTCCAACCCTCCCCCCCCCCCCGGAAAAAGTGTCCTGCTGTATAATATCCGTGTAAGTGTCAACGTGAAACTGATTGATCTTAGGAGGCAGCGACAGTCCAGTCAGGACGTTCCCATATATACTCCAGTGCTCTTTCCGGTAACCAACGTAAAGTGTGTATATGGTGATTGTCTCTATCTCGCGTTGATTGTGAATTCGTTACTGCCATCGCGAAGCTTTGACAGCTGATAACGTGGGGCAAGATCTTTGTAACACCGGCATGATATTAGACTGTGACTCAATGGCTGTTTGTACATCTGAATGTGCTTCCTAAGAAAAATGATGAGAATGTCATGAACAGGCAAGAAAACAAATGATGAGGTTCTAACGGAGGCTGAGGAAAAGATAGAAATTATGGCAAAATTCGGAACACGACAGTCCAGATTTGTAGGTCATGTTTTAAGAAGAGGCAAATTAGAACACATAGTGACAATAGGAAAACTGGAGTAAAAAAAAAAGGGAAACAAAGAAACAAAATATTTGACGGACTAAAAGAGTAGCACGGAGAGCGGTCCAAAACACATCATTTAAATGGCTGTGAAAATCAGTGACGACCAACGTCCGATTCAGAGAGAGAGAGAGAGAGAGAGAGAGAGAGAGAGAGAGAGAGAGAGAGAGAGAGAGAGAGAGATTGGATATATTTTACCGCGTTATCATATGGGAGATAACCCCCATGGTTTTATTTAAATTTTAGAGCAAACAAAAGAAACTTGATTTCTAGCAGGTCCCAGGAAGAAATGCCTTGACCTACCCAGGATGTGATGTCACAACAGCCTGATCACCAGGAACACTGCCGGAAGATCGTACAGGGTCTGGAATGTCTTTTCCTATATTAGCAATCTGGCATCTTTGACTCTTCCCATTATCGCATATCTGAAGTAGCACTATTTTCTACAGAACTCTAGAATTTTATATGATTTATCCTTTACTATAATAAAATATCAGCGCCGGTGCATGCCTGAGTAAGTTAAAAATACCTCCAGTATAAATCAACTGACCAAAGAAATGCTAAAATTTAAGGAGTGCAATTAAAGTTATTTATGTATCGCACAGCAAGGGTAGTGATGGTAAAAATTCAATGAAAAACTTAAAGACTTCGAATAATAATTATATTTTGTATTCATTTTTTTTCTCATTATTACTAGCAGGCTACAACTAGAATAGCAATAGTAACAATACATATGTAAACAAAACACTTCAAAGAGTAATTATGCCCTACGGATCTGTGAAAACCCAAAGAAACTACGTCGATATCAGGTTATGGCTTAGTTTTGAGAACTGTTTATATTCTGAAATAGGTATTGTTAAAATACACGCTCAGGCTAGTTTCAGGGCAGCAGATTATATGAGAGCAGCGTCTTTGAAATTCCCAGTCTTAAATAGCAAATGAAGAGATACATCAATATCGGGCGCGCACAGCAAAAAAAAATATTGAGCGAAATGTTCTGTAAGTAACTGTAATGTTTGTGTGGTTGCCGGGGTTTTTGTACTGAGTGTCTCGATATAATATAATGAAGGTTTAGCCTCTGGGAACAACTGTGTAAAGAACATACTTATCTTAACATAGTCTTTTGAAACAGGAAACATCAGATCTCATTGCTTAAAAAACTCTGACCTACTCCTGTAGCCCAGAAACCTGTACCAACCAATACTTTTTGTTATTGTTATAAAATATAATGTCACCCTCTTATAAGGTTGAATTTTAAGGGAACAGAGCTTTCTGTAAAAGAAAGAGGGAATATAGAACTTAGAAATCTGCTAGTAGCCTCTTGTTTATTATAGGAGTGTCAGATAACTCAGACAAAATTCTATGTACGCTAAGAAAACCCACTTGCCTGTGGGAAAAATGGCAAGCAAACAAATACCCCTCCTAGGATAGAAGACCCCCCTCCTAGGATAGAAGGCCCTCCAGCTTTTGACATTACACACCTGTCAATAGGTGGAGCTGAGATCTTGGCCTGGGGCTGCGCTGGGCTGTTCGGGATGGTGGAACACAGAGGTCACCTGTGGGGATGGGGAAAGCATGGTGGAAGTCGACGTGACAAGCCTATGGGTCTCTACAACAGTGGCTATCAGAATGATGCAAACAAAGCAGCCAGCAGACTATAAGAGGCGGGGAAAGGACATCATTGAAGCACCATCAGATCCCTCATCCCAAAGTCGGAGTGTCTCAGTGAAACTGCCTCAAAGCCGTCGGGCGGGTCGGTGTTGCACTTGGGGCCTGATCTCAGCTTCTCACTGGAAGGGCCTCCTGGGTATGAAAGAAAGACTTCATAAACCCCAATATGAAAATGTCAGAAACAAAAAGAAAACTACACGAGCCCGGAAGTCGCCTCGTAAAAGGTCCACGCCAGGTGGTTCGCCCCCCGGCTACCCTGAGCGAAAAATCAGCTACGGGGGGGGGGGGGGTTACACTAAACATTCTTCAAATCAAAATTTCTAGACTTAGGCCAAACCTGTCAGAATTAAGCAGACAGCTAAAAAAAAAGTCAACATTCATATTGCAATCATACAAGAAACCCTTCTATATGGAAAAGATCACTTAGTGTCTGGATACACCATGTACACATGTGAATGTGGTATTGCCACACTCTTGAGAAATGACATCCAAGGAGAAGTTAAAAACAGAAAGTGCAATGAGAATGATATCCAAGAGATAATAGTATGGCATGATGGACTGCAGTACATTCTGTATATTGTTTATTGTCTCCCAAATTCTAAAAGTCAGATCAATATACACAGCACAGACATGCAAAAAACTGTCATTGCTGGAGATTTTAATGCACATCTACTATCACTAGGATACAAAGACTGAAACCCTATGGGAAACAGCATTGAAGAGCTACGCAGCACCAGCAACATGATAATATTGCAAGACTCCTCCTCCCCACCAACACTCCACCACAGAGCCACTAGATGCACATACAGACCTGACCTCACCAACGTCTCAGCAGACACCCACAACGACTGTACTCTGAGAGTGCTTGATGACATAGGAAGCGAACATCACCCCCATTCTTCTACAGATTTCTCACACACGAAACCAAAGACCACACAAACCCCCTCGCTGGAATTATAGAAAAGCAGATTGGGAAAAATTCAGAACACAAACAGATGGCCATCAAAATTAAATGACAACACAAACATTGACACACTCTACATCAACATAATCCAGGTCATACTTGGAGTAGCCTACAAAACAATCCCCTGAGGATGCAGAAAGAAATATAGCCCCTTCTGGTCAAAATCTCTGGACGACTTAGTAAAAAAAAAAGAAGAGCAGCCAGGAAGAATGCAGAGAAAAACCTTACTCCAGAAAACAGAATAGAGTACAATAAGCTAACAGCTAAGGTAAGACTCAAAACTAAAAAAGCATAGAAAGAGAAGTGGTTAAGAACATGCAGCAATTTCAACCTCAGAACTGAAGGAAAGAAGGCTTGGAAACTCTTAGATAACATGTCTGGAAAAAACAAACTAACCTTAAGCCAATGCAAATCTCTGGTTGAGTCCTCTCAAGTGACTCAGACAAAGCCAGTACCTTTAACAAATTCTTTGCTGCCACCAACAAATCCTCCAACAGGAAAGTACTTGACAAGGTGCTGGGAAATGTTCTGAGAAGTAAAGAGAAATCTGGCTTGGCAAACATTCCATTTTTGAGGAAAACTTTACCATCCACGAACTCCAGAGTGCTATGGGTAAGTTACAGCTAAGAAAAGCACCAGGACCAGACAAAATATCAAATGAAATGATCCTTCATTTGGGCCCTGTAGGAAAGTTCACATTGCTTAACTTCATTAACAAGACCTGGCAAAGCGGAGTACTACCAAAATCTTGGAAGTCAGCCAGAGTTGAATATCCGGAAAAAAGGAAAGCTTTAGACCAATCTCACTGACTTCCAACATTAGAAAGCTAGCAGAACGAATGCTTAACAATAGGCTGTACTGGTGGTTGGAATCTCCGGGGTTCCTCAATAACTTTCAGGCAAGCTTCTACAAAGGGTCAAGAACCGAAGACCAGCTATTTCTCCTCACTCAAAGTGTAAGAGACAGTTTTTTATACAAGAGAAACTCTGTAGCTGTCTTTGTAGACTTCCATCAGGCATATGACAGGGTCTGGCGAAAAGGCCTACTGTTAAAGATGCAAAACATGGCCATACATGGAAAAATGTATCAATGGGTTAAAAACTACCTGAGTAACAGGACCATACAAACTCAGGTCAATAACAGACTGTCAAACAAATGAACCCTGGAAGAAGATCTGCACTATGTTCTGCTCCTAGCTGTACCTTGTTCTTAATCTTTATAAATGATCTCCACGACCTGTTGAACACCTACAAAGCCATGTTTGCCGATGACCTTGTCATATGGATTGGTGGAACAGACCTGCAGCTGGCTGCTGAGAGACTTAACAGAGCCCTCCTCACCCTATCAGCCTACTGCAATTTCTGGAAGTTGAAGATTAATTTTAGTAAAACTACATATACAGTCTTCACTCTTAGCAACAAACTAGCAAAGACTGAATTGAAAATAACTCTTGATGGTGCTGAAATCATGAAAGAAAAAAAATCCAACATACCTTTGTGTGAAACTAGACAACTGAACTTTAAAAAGTTCATGGATGGATTAGCAGAAAAAGCATCCAAAAGACTAAACTTACTCAAGTGGCTTGCAAGTACATCCTGGAGTGCTGACAAAGCAACACTCAGACAACTGTACACAGTATATGTTAGATCTATAATAGATTACAACCTCCCCCTACATCATCAAAGAGCTTTCGTACACAAGGAGACAGAGATCCAGAACCAAGCCATTCATATCATTTGTGGGGCAATGAGATCAACACTCACAGCTGCATGTAAAATTGATGCAAACAGAGCCATTAGATATAAGACGTGAAAAGTCAACCATTGAGGCAGTAGACAGATATAAACGCGTGCCCCCAGACCATCCTAACAGAATAGTGGTTGATAAATGGAAGCATAATAATAGACTGAAACTGAAAATTCCAGTGCACATAGCAGAACAGTTAAACACAAAACACAAACTCCCTGAAGACAGAGAAGAACTTACAAAAGCAACAGACATCCCACCAAACACAAATACACACTTCCTCAAAATAACACAAGACCCAAGAACAAATTAGTGAACAAATCATCAGATCCCAACACCCTAAAGCTTTGTGCGCCAGAGACCATAGAATCCTACCCCAAGGACTGGATCCCTGCATACACTGATGAGTCAGCATTCAAGGAAACAGACAATGCAGGATATGGGGTACTTATAATGTCTTCAGACAAAACAACAAGCCACATTTCTGCTCCTTGTGGATCTCGCTGCTCCAGTTATGATGCAAAGATGCAGACAGTATTAGCAGCCCTGGCAGCCACCACCACCAAATACAAAAACAGTGCTTCTCACCCAAAAAAACCTTGTTATTTTCTCAGACTCCCAGTCTGCTCTCCAGGCCCTTGAAAACTGGATACCATCAGCTGATCACATTACAACTGACATAGTGCAATAAACCAACTCGCCTCCTATTACATCAAGACCACCTTACAGTGGATACCAGGGCACATGGATATCAGAGGAAATGAATGTGCAAAGATTGGAGCCACCATGTCACTGCCCCACATCTCCACCAACATGAGAACAGCTAGACACATTAAACACAACTACAAGCAGCAGTGGATGGACAGCTGGGCCTGTAATCCAACTGGAAGATCCCTATATAAACACCCGCCAAAGCCTAACCCCGGAGACCACATCAACAGCTTATGTCGTAGAGACCAACGCACAATTTTCAGGTTGAGAACAGGACACATTAACCTCAATAAGCACTTACACAGAGTAACCGCAGACCACACACTATACTGCATGCACTGCAACAGACAAGAAACTGTTAAACATCATCTGCTGGACTGTTGTGCACTGAAGGACCTTCGGAAGAACCTGATACCACCAAACTCCTCAATCACCGACATTCTGTATGGAGATGTAGAACAGAGGGCCTGTATGTTTCATTATCTGGCACAAGGGAAAAAGAGTGGAAACTCGTAAACTCGGGGATCGGAAAAGTCAAAGTCAGTGAAGGTTTAGACTTCTGAGTCGTAGCTTCAAACCTTCTTTTAAAAGTTTGCATTGTTTTATTGTAAGTCTAGTATTTCTAAACGATGTTTTAACATCAACACTAGAATGAGCAGTATAACACTAAACAAAGTTATTAATTTATCCGCAGTCCCAGCGTTGGAATCAACATCATCGTTATTCAACGTTAGCAATGTTCTTTATATACGTTTAAAAAATGGGCGGCCTAGTTGGGTGAGTGGTTAGGAGCTCGGTCTACTAATCCAGTGGTATTGGGTTCAAGTCTCAGCAGTGGGATTTTTTTTTCTCTGTTACCACCACACCAAAAAAGACCCCCGGGTTCACCCAGCCTCTAAAAATGGGCACCAGAGAAATCTGGGGAGGTAAATGCGGCCAGGCGTGATACTGACCACATCAGACTTTCATGTGCCGAAGGTGGTGGAAGTACGGGCTTTACTGTATCCCCAAATATGCCTTAATGGCATGGAAACGAGGATTTTACCTTTTACCTATGCTAAAAAAAAACACGGATAGTTAAAAAGCATTATCTTTCAGAGGTCCTAACTGAAGGCGAACTTTACAGACTACATGCTTGTGATTTATATTGATAATCAATGAAGATACTTAGTGAAGATTACAGTGCTCTTCGTAAAGGATCAACATCAGACAAGTACAGTGTCCAGTACTATTTGAACACACACACATTACTTACTTGTAGAAAGTGCCATTCGGGAGTGAGGAGTATTAGAGAGGACAAAGTTAAATACAGCCTACCTGTTCTGGTTGTGTTCGGCTGTGTTGAACGCTCTAATCTTTGACAAGAGGATGCGGAGAATGTTGAGCAGAAGGATAAAGTTTATCTGGGTAGAAAGGGAAAACGAAAGCAGATTAATTTTTGCTGTTGTTTAAAATTCCCCGAGAAAGCCATGTGAATTCAGGAGTTAATTCTGTGAATTCCTTGAATTCCACGCATAGGACGCCGGATTTACTCTCTCTCTCTCTCTCTTTCTCTCTCTCTCTCTCTCTCTCTCTCTCTCGGTATGTGCTCTTTTGCGATGAAATATGCTTTCACCCTGGCGAACGTTAAAGAAAGCCCATATTGGGGGAGGGGGAGGGGGGAGGAGTAGGATTCAGGGTCTGCTGCTCTATCAGTCCATAAGCAACTTTTCCATATCTGATATAGGTCCCTTTCGTTGCTTCCTTACTTTGGTTGTTTTTTTTTTAAGAGAGGAGATCCATTCACAGCCCCAAGAATATTAACGTTGATCCCTGTGGTTGGGCGAGCTGATGAAAGGAACCCAATGAGCGTCCAGGAGTATTAACGTTTCCCTTCATTGTGTTCTTTTATTACTTTTACTTCCAAGGTTTGTCACTTTCTCTCGTCTTGTTTTATTACTTTTACTTCCAAGGTTTGTCACTTTGTCTCGTCTTGTTTTATTACTTTTACTTCCAAGGTTTGTCACTTTCTCTCGTCTTGTTTTATTACTTTTACTTTCAAGGTTTGTCACTTTCTCTCGTCTTGTTTATATTACTTTCCATGGTTTGTCACTTTCTCGTCTTGTTTTATTACTTTTACTTCCAAGGTTTGTCACTTTCTCTCGTCTTGTTTTATTACTTTTACTTCCAAGGTTTGTCACTTTCTCTCGTCTTGTTTTATTACTTTTACTTCCAAGGTTTGTCACTTTCTCTCGTCTTGTTTTATTACTTTTACTTCCCAAGGTTTGTCACTTTATCTCGTCTTGTTTTATTACTTTTACTTCCAAAGTTTGTCACTTTCTCTCGTCTTGTTTTATTACTTTTACTTCCAAGGTTTGTCACTTTCTCTCGTGTTGTTTATTACTTTTACTTTTAAGGTTTACTAATGTAAATGTAATTTACTATTTATTATTCTGAAGCACCACTATAATCGTATTGGCGCCAACTAAAATGGTTTCTAGGCTACATCTGAAATTGTTTTCTATTAGGTTGATTAAATCTTCTTGTGGAGTTCAGTTTCATCTTATAAATTTTTTATTGTTGTTGGTGTTATAGAACAACCTAATTTTCTATGTTACACACTGAGAAAATACAACAAGACACCCAGGCTTCCAACTCCACAGAATAATACAGATACAACAGCTTAACATAACTTGGCATTCTTCCAACCAAAATAAACTGGTCAACAATGAAAATTCCAACAAAGCCAATTGGTGTAGTTATATCTTCAGACAACACACATTTATTGATGGACAAAATGAGGGTGAAATTATGAGGATGGAAACGTAGCCATCAGGCTGAACAAATTACAATGACAATGCCCGGGGTGAGAGAACTCCACGCCATATGGGCGAAGACCTTATAATGTAATACACATAAAACCATACTTACAACGTTCCACCCGAACTACCTCAGCCATCACAAGAAAACCTAAATCCTCCAACTAACAACCAAAAACTACAACTACTAAAAACTCTTCCTAACAAGACTCCATCTACATCAAACTAGTAAGGTTCTTCCTACACACAAACAAGTAAGGTTCCCCTTTGACTAATCGTGAGTGGTATTTATACCATCCCTACCCACTCAGTTTTCTCCACGCTGCACGCTTATCCCAAGACCCCCGCTCATTTGTCTCAACCAACCTACCTTTCAAACAAGGGTACTCACTCTATTAATTATTTCCTAAATACCAATCCTGCTTGAAACCCCTAGCCAAGAGAAATACTGCTATAATCTCCCTCGTGTTGTTTTATTACTTTCAATTTAGCTTCAAGGTCTGTTACTTTCCTTCGTATCTTGGGATCTCTTGTGGAACTAGGTTAGGGGTCACGATGCACTTGGAGACCACTGAAAATGACGGCAGCTCAGGCGGCCACGGGGTCCTGACCATGACTGTCATCATCTGCACCTTTCTTCTCCTCCGCCTTATAATTATCAATAACTTCAAAGGCGTCATGATCATCGTCATCATCATCATCATCATTGCCATCATCATCATCATCATTGCCATCATCATCATCATTGCCATCATCATCATTGCCATCATCATCATCATCATCATCATCATTGCCATCATCATCATCATCATTGCCATCATCATCATCATCATCATCACCATAATCGTCATTATAATCATCAGCATCACTATCGTCATCATTTTGTTTGTCATCATATATAACTGTCGTAAACATCATACATCATCAACATGTTTTGCACCTACCACGAGTGACAGAACGACAGGTGTGCTCAGTATCCAGATCGTCCAGGTAGGATGTGACCAACACCTCGTTGAAAGAAAACAGAACATGAAAGTTTCATCGTTTGATGAGATGGAAATGTGAAAAAAAGATAAAAGACACTGAATAGGAAAACAATTAAAGCGTAGCATATTACTTAACAACAAGCATTAATTAAGAGAAACAAACATGAAGCCAAAGAAACAATTATATATCAGCTTCATGCTGATGATTATATATATATATATATATATATATATATATATATATAGAGAGAGAGAGAGAAACATTAGCACGTAACATTCTTGTATTGTATGAAAATAAAATGTAATGGAGATTTGTGTTAATGACATGCCTTGTAAAAAAAAGATGGTTTGTTTTTAATGAAATTTCAATATCTACAATTCTTGCAATAAAACCTTCCAGTTTGATCTTTAATATGCTGCTGTTCTTCATCTGTCCCTCTAGGTTTTGGTGTATAACTTTTATATGTTATTGTTCTTAATCCGTCCCTCTAGGTTTTGGTGTATAACTTTTATATGTTATTGTTCTTAATCCGTCCCTCTAGGTTTTGGTGTATAACTTTTATATGTTATTGTTCTTAATCCGTCCCTCTAGGTTTTGGTGCATAACTTTTATATGTTATTGTTCTTAATCCGTCCCTCTAGGTTTTGGTGCATAACTTCTATATGTTATTGTTCTTAATCCGTCCCTCTAGGTTTTGGTCTATATATGTTTTATATGTTGCTGTTCTTCATCTGTCCCTCTAGGTTTTGGTCTATATATGTTTTATATGCTGCTGTTCTTCATCTGTCCCTCTAGGTTTTGGTCTATATATGTTTTATATGCTGCTGTTCTTCATCTGTCCCTCTAGGTTTTGGTGTATAACTTTTATGTTATTGTTCTTAATCCGTCCCTCTAGGTTTTGGTGTATAACTTTTATGTTATTGTTCTTAATCCGTCCCTCTAGGTTTTGGTGCATAACTTTTATATGTTATTGTTCTTAATCCGTCCCTCTAGGTTTTGGTGCATAACTTCTATATGTTATTGTTCTTAATCCGTCCCTCTAGGTTTTGGTCTATATATGTTTTATATGTTGCTGTTCTTCATCTGTCCCTCTAGGTTTTGGTCTATATATGTTTTATATGCTGCTGTTCTTCATCTGTCCCTCTAGGTTTTGGTCTATATATGTTTTATATGCTGCTGTTCTTCATCTGTCCCTCTAGGTTTTGGTGTATAACCTTTATATGTTGCTGTTCTTCATCTGTCCCTCTAGGTTTTGGTCTATATATGTTTTATATGCTGCTGTTCTTCATCTGTCCCTCTAGGTTTTGGTCTATATATGTTTTATATGTTGCTGTTCTTCATCTGTCCCTCTAGGTTTTGGTCTATATATGTTTTATATGCTGCTGTTCTTCATCTGTCCCTCTAGGTTTTGGTGTATATCTTTAACTACGCCAGGCAGTTTATGTTTATGATAAGAAACTTAACAAAACTACGCCAGGCAGTTTATGTTTATGATAAGAAACTTAACAAAACTACGCCAGGCAGTTTATGTTTATGATAAGAAACTTAACAAAACTACGCCAGGCAGTTTATGTTTATGATAAGAAACTTAACAAAACTACGCCAGGCAGTTTATGTTTATGATAAGAAACTTAACAAAACTAGGCCAGGCAGTTTATGTTTATGATAAGAAACTTAACAAAACTATGCCAGGCAGTTTATGTTTATGATAAGAAACTTAACAAAACTAGGCCAGGCAGTTTATGTTTATGATAAGAAACTTAACAAAACTACGCCAGGCAGTTTATGTTTATGATAAGAAACTTAACAAAACTAGGCCAGGCAGTTTATGTTTATGATAAGAAACTTAACAAAACTACGCCAGGCAGTTTATGATATGAAACTTAACACAACGACATCAGAGGAGGGACTCACATCACATCATGGGCAGTATCCAGTGCTCGTCCCAGGACGTAGGCTGTCACAGGCAAAATAGGGATACCTGTAGGGAAATATTTATCTCGCTCTGTTAACAGCAAATACAGATCTCAGACGAAGACAGGCCGGAAAGTCATCGGCCAGCACGCAAAACTCAGAAAAAAAAACCCCGGTGTGAACTCAAGCGAAAATATTTGAGGAGTATTTCTCAGCCTCGTTTAGGGGGAATAATTTACCCTAGTCTGGTAAAATATCTGAGGCATATACCTGTTTTAAGCTGAAATGGCTTACCAGAAGATAAGGTTGAGAGGGTAAAGTCTTCATGAGCACCGCCCTGAAATGTATGTCAAAAGTTTTCGTTTTGCCATTAATGAGGTTTTTGTTGTGGTAAAAATGATTATTACGAAAAAAGATGTTTCTTTCCTTCACGCGCCATTAAATGCAGTAAAGTTCCGATACTCACGTGACTTATCATAACAAAGGAAGTCGTGTCATGCCATAGAGGCACCTCTACTGATATTACGTTGGGCGTCATACTTTCCTTCATCTGTCAGTACATGACAGAGTGATGTTGTCAGCATCACGCCTGGCTGCCTTTGTTTTTTTTTTTCCTCTTCCTGTTTCAAAAGGAAACGGCTGTCCATTTTCACAGATGGGTGGCTGGGGCACCTCCGGTCGAACTACAAGTAGAACCACGCCGACCTTTGCCAAGAGATACGAGTGCCCTACCCACCCTTGCCACTCAGTCACCTTTGTGGAATTAGTTCTTTCTACAATATTCTAATTCTCTCTTCTTTCCACAACACCCCCCCCCCCCTTCCACACACACACACTCTCTTTTTTTTCATACGCTGGCCATTGAGAGCAATGTTCTATACTCTGATATGAGTTACTTGTAGAGAGATAACCTCTCCTTTCAGACACATTTCTTAAAACAGGTATACAAGAGGCTCACATTTACTGCTAATTTGTTAATCGTTGGTTTTTCGTGAAAGAGCAATTCATTCTCGACTGCGTTGTTCCCGCGCACATGGTAATGTATTACATTATCACTGTTGTATTGAAATTTGTCGTTTCAATGTCAGTTCAACAGGAAAAAAAACATCACATTTCTGAAACGAATGCTACAGTTCTAAGAGTGCTTTAATGCTCATACTATTCCTCATGCGCTGATTTGTTTCTTGAATTTGAAACACCAACAGAATACCCCGCCATGAGAAGGTAGAATGTAACCAAGGTAAATATTCAATTAATGTATGTAGTCTTATGTAGCATATTGTGCTAATATGCACTCGTCATATCATGTAAGCATATGTAACATATTGAAAGATGTTAGAGCGCTTGGATAGCCTCATCACATGGTGCCGCATAAGGTTCAAGCCAAAGAAGTCAAGAAGTCTGTCACTCATAAAGGGAAAAGAAGTGATAGAAAGATCGTACACAGTGGCAAATCAAATAATCCCAACAGTAGGGGAAGAGCCAGTGAAGAGCCTTGGCAGAGTATATGATGCATCCATGAAAGACTCAAACGCGGTGAAGCAGGTCACAGAAATGGCGCAGAATGGACTGAACATCATAGACAAAAGCAGGCTACTGGGGAAGTTCAAAATATGGTGCCTCCAGTTCATGCTGATTCCAAAATTGATGTGGCCACTACTCATTTACGAAGTAAGTACCAGCACAGTAGAGGCAGTCGAAAGAAACATAAATAAATCCATAAGAAAGTGACTGGGCGTACCACCAGGATTAACTGATGTAGCACTGTACTGCAAGAAGAGCAAACTGCAGCTACCATTCAAATCTGTGGTCGAAGAATACAAGGTAGGAAAGACAAGGCTTGCAATGATGCTACAGGAATATACAGATCCGGTGTTACGAGAAGTGCAGCCAACACTTAAAACTGGACGAAAAGTGAGGAAGTGACCACAGCCAGGGAAACACAGGAGTTAAAAGAAGTAATATGATACACCCAGACCAATAGAAGGGGATTTGGTCATGGTGAAATCATATGGTGGTCAAAGACCTCCTGTAGGGAAAGAAGGGATATGATCATCAGCGAAGTAAGTAATTTAGAAGATGACAAGCTGGTCCAGAAGGCAGTCCAACAGGCACAGCAAGATCAGTGGACAACATAGGAGGAAGTCCTGCAGAGATCATTAACATGGAATGACATCTGGAAAATGGCATCCTTGAGACTCTGCTTCATCATCAGAGCTACTTATGACCTTCTGCCTACAGGCTCCAATCTATACAAATGGGGTTTATCAGAAGACACAAAGTGCCCTCTCTGGAACGAAAGGCAAACATTGGAACATGTGCTGTCAGCATGCAGAGTATCATTAGCCCAAAGACGTTACACCTGGCGGCACAATAGAGTACCGCAGGAACTAGTAGCCACTGTAGACAGGATAAAAGGTAAAGCAAATAACAGCAAAAGAGTTGAGGTCCCACCTAAATACTTCATAGGCGCTGAAACAACATCGAATATTGAAATCAGGGACATTCCCTTACCACCACTGTTAGATGGTGGAAATGACTGGGATGTGATAGCGGACCTACCAGGAAGAAGAGAATACTCGACTGCCATCAAGAACACAGGAATGCGACCGGATATTGTAGTGTACTCCATAGAAAAACAGGAATTAATAATGATCGATCTTACGGTTCTGTACAAAACAAGAATAGAGGAGCAGCATCTGTGAGAAGTACAATGATCTGGTCAAGCAACTGAGGCAGAGGGCGAGTCAGGGCAAAAGTGATAGCTGTAGAAGTGTAAGCGTGAGGATTCATAGCAACATCAGCATATGACCTATGTAAGCAAGTGGGCATAAAGGGACAAGCAAGAGCAGAAAAGGCTTCATGCTGGCTGTGGAGTATGCGAAACAAGCATTGTGTACATAAATAATTTCATTTGTCACAACCAATACCAGTCCTCTGTAGCTAAATCGCTAAAGATGCACTTCAAAGTGCAGTGCCAACTAGAAGATCAATTCCGGGACAAAAAAAAAGCAACAACTCACAGGACCTCTGGGAGTCATGACCCAGAGCCCCCCCCCTTTTTTTTAAGAGTGTCAGGAGTTTAATAGGGCCGAAACATTTGTCTGGGGGGGGGGAGGGGTTACTTCATCTGATGATTTGAAGGATGTTGTGTTGTTGTTCTGCTCTCTACAGTAGAGTTTCCTGCATATTGTGTTAATATGCACTCGTCATATCATGTAAGCTTATGTAACATATTATGTATAACTAGTGTCGCCATCAGCACGAACTCCGTAGCTAGCGGCGTCATTCCTCTTCCTTCTCAGAACGTTAACCACGAGGCTGGCTGAAGTCCAGTAAGTATTTTGGGGAGCCATGGTCTGACCGCCACTGTGATGAGTGGATATCGATACTGCGAGTGACTTATCAACTGCGCTAACGCAGAGAATGTTTATGGAGATGGTGAATAGAACTTTAGAAATTAAAGGGATATTGATGTTGTTGCTGGTGAGAGAGTGTTACCATTAAAATGTTATCACCCTATCTGTTATCATTATAACACTCAGTTCAAGCAAGCTCGAAGCCCCCTCCCCCCACATATCTCTTCATTTGAAGAACATTTTAGCATGGGCTAGAACATTGACGAATAGAAGTTGGGGAGACGGCAAAAGCAGAAAAATACACCACACTCAGTCCTGGAAACCGCTTCGATATCGATTCTGCCTTTGCCGACTCTGAAAAAAAAATCATAAAAATTTGATTTAGAGATCGCACAGTCCACGTGATGCAGTGAGCACATCGGCCATTTCTCACATCTATCGCTAGGGCACCCGAGTAGCGAAGTGGCAAGTTCATGGTTAACCCATAGGAAGTCAGCCCAGCTGTGGAAAGCTGAGGAAGGGAAGGCGGCCTGACGTGATACTGACCATGTCACAGTCTTGTGTTCTGATAGGCTAAGGGAAATGCAAGCACTAACAACACGATCTCTAATTGTCTTTATGGCCCTTATCATTACTTCTAAGTCTGTCATTACTTCCAAGTCTATCATTACTTCTAAGTCTATCTTTACTTCTAAGTTATCATTTTTTTTTCTAAGGCTATCTCTGCCCGGAAAACCAAGTTCATTTATTAATTTTGTAAACTTCAACTCTGTCTTTTCCTACAGTTGTTCTTTAACTCTTTCTGTGTCTTTAGACTGAAGCAGAATGTAAACGAGATACAAGAAGTAAAACATAACCTCCGCTACGAACGTGAAGGAATGGGATATGATCTATGTTCTAAACAAAAGGTGAATACAGGGTGTTCCATAAGTAACCGTGCACTAACCAAGTATCGATTCCGGTATCGTAGTGATATATTAATGTCTGCGGTATCTAGCCACATCTACGACACCGGAATCGATACTGGTTTAGTGCACAGTTATTTTCCGAACTCACTTTTAGGAGAGAGACAATCAGCAAAACAAGGTTATAAGAAATACTTATCTGTAAGGGTGGGTGTTTTTAGAAGCTGTGTTTCAATCTTTATTATCGATGTTGTAACTTAGAAGTTGTATCCTAATCTTTATTATCGATGTTTTAACTTAGAAGCTATGTCCCATTCAGTAGCATGTACAAGTTTAGATGCTGTTTCTGCATAAGAAGTGGGGGTGTTGTAAGCTCAGAAGTTGTGTGCCTGAATATGAAACGTGGATGTTGTAATCTCAGAAGTTGTGTGCCTAAATATGAAAGGTGGATGTTGTAAGCTCAGAAGTTGAGTGCCCGAATATGAAATGTGGATGTTGTAAGTTTGTATCTGGGTGTGTAGCATAGATGCTGTAAGCATACAAGTTGCATTAGAATTCGCAGCCTTGATGTTACAAGCTTAGATTTTGTGCCCGAATCTGCAACATGAATATCAGTAGAATAGCAAGTACATCTGAATCTAAACTGTAAGTTCAAGCTTCGCCAACGAGACTAATAATATATACCAACAAAAAAAAAAAACCCCTCCATCTTGGCAGAAGAAGAAAATATCAAATCTGGAGGTTATCATCCTGGGAATTGTCCGGGCACAAAAAGGGAGCGTGAGATCTGAGACCCGGATTTCTCCTGGGCCGCAGCCTGTGAGAGTAGCTGGGCAAGATTATACTGAGAGGTTTAAACGAAAATTTCCTTTTCTTGCAGGGAACAAGAAACGCAAACCCCGGTAGAAATCCGATTTAATGTTCACTATAATTTAAATCGGGATCAGAGTTTGTTTTTTTTTCTTCCCCTTACCTTCTAACTAGCCATCCACGTGCAGGGATTTGGTAGGATTTAATTTAATTAGAAATAAACGAAAAAACAAACAAACAAAAAACCGCTCTGCCCTCCCTGATGGGAAAATCCAAAATGTTGGAAGGACAACAAAAAAAAAATGAAGAGAACAATCCATATATTTAAGACCTTCCAGAGTGCCCTTCCTCCAGTTCCAACTTTTCAATTCTCAAAAATAAGAAAAAAAAACATACATGAGGTAAAGGAGGGAGACAGATGTATGTCCACAGTTGTGAAGGGACATAGACAAATGTCCACAGCCGGTAGACAGGCGCCCACAGTTGTGGAGGGACATAGACAGATGTCCACAGTTCTGGAGGGACACAGACAAATGTCCACAGTCGATAGACAGTTATGGAGGGGCATAGACAAATGTCCCCAGTCGGTGGACAGGTGTCCACAGTTGCGGAGGGACATAGACAAATGTCCACAGTTTTGGAGGGACATAGACAAATGTCCAGAGTCGGTAGACAGGTGTCCACAGTTGTGAATGGACATAGACAAATGTCCCCAGTCGGTGGACAGGTGTCCACAGTTGCGGAGGGACATAGACAAATGTCCACAGTTTTGGAGGGACATAGACAAATGTCCACAGTCGGTAGACAGGTGTCTACAGTTGTAGAGGGGATATAAACAAATGTCCACAGTCTGAAAGGAAGGTCAACAAATGTCCACAGTCAGTGTACCGAATATTGCTAAGAGACTATCATCAGCACATGTAGAACGGAAGATGGAGATTAGACACAGACAGAGGAGAGAGAGAGAGGGGGGGGAGGAAGACAGAGACAGACACAGAGAGAAAAAGAGACAGAGAAAGAGAAAGAGAGAGACAAAGACAGACAGAGAGAAAGAGAGAGAGAGACAAAGACAGACAGAGATACAGAAAAGAGAAAAAGACAGACAAAGACAGACAGAGAGACAGAGAAGGGGAAGGAGAGAGACAAAGACAGAAAGTGAAAGAGAGACAAAGACAAACAGGAAGACAGAGAAAGAAGGAGACAAGAGAGAGGCAAAGATAGACAGAGAGACAGAGAAAGAGAAGAAGAAAGACAGAAAGAGAGAGAGAGAAGGAAGGAGAGAAAAGGGCATAGGATGGATGACGGATTGATCTATGGATGACTGAATGCATGATCGGATGAAGTGAAAACTGAATGAAACAACAGACAGACAAGGAGGTACACACATACGAGTATATGTAGGCAAGCAGACAAATTTGCAGACGGACACACAGATTACCCCATCCAATGACACAGCAAGCAAAGAGCAGTTTTTTCTGCTTGGAGAAAGCTTGAACTACAATGGTATGAAGGAAAAATCCCTCGCAAAACATCCAGAAGTAGTTGCTGACGGAGGCGTACTGGGTCACAATGTGAAGGACTTTACACCAGGCCTGGAAATATGAAAATTTAAAAAAAAACAAAGAAATAAACGTTACAGTATTTCCACTGGCAGTATTATTATAAGGCATGCACTTACAAAGCAAACAAGAGTTTTAAAGAGCAGAACTACGCCAAAGAAAGCAGAGTGACGTCCACTCACTTACGATTTACGATTACATGTTCTTGATGAACGATTTTTTGCTGTTGGGGAGAAGATGCTGTCCTGTCTGTTAATCAGCGAACTACATTTAACATGTTGACAGCAAGTAGGAGGAGTTCTCATCTCTCCATCGGTACCCCCCTCCCTTTCCAGTAACAGACCCAGCCTATAACGTGGCAGGCATCGTCATAGTCACTATGGTGGTGGAGTCTGTTAAAGAAGCATTGCACACCCCCCCCCCCCTTCCTTTTTAGGTCCACAGTCAGGGAGCTGCCATGACCCGTTCCAAGTCCGACACGATCCTGTGACCTCAACATCTTCACAGCAGTTCCAGGGAGAGTGAAGAAGCAGAAGAAGCGGAAGAAGAAGACGATGACGATGATGATGATGAAGAAAAAAGAAGAGGAAACTGCCTCTACTGTTGCTATTGTTCCTTCTCTTTGTATCTGAGAATGTGAAGCTCATAAAAGCTGATGATATGGCGTAGTTCTTGTAGTACACGCATCCAGGAATAGTTCTACAAGTAAGTCCACTCGATTGTTAAACAGAACGCAGAAGTCGGAGAGTCACAAAGAGACAACTTAGCCTTCGCTATATAGCAAAGTGAGCTCCAACACGCCCTGTATATGTCATACCATATAGAAAATATGCAGCAGCTACTTGTTAAAAAATTCAAAGAAAGGTAGTGCTAGTTTGCAAGATTTTTGGGAGTATATCGGTCCCTGCCTTGTCATGCACTCTGTAGCACCTCAGTTTATACTGATTACCTACATCACTTCCCCCGATGGTTCCAGGGGATATTAACACATCGATTACAACACACCCTAGGTTGGTGACATGGTGTTAACCAGCCATTATTTGCGTGCACTGAGCACTTCGTTATATTTCTAAGACAAGTTATTATGTATTCCATGATTTTATTGTTTTGTAAACAGTTTTAAAGAATCCTGACACAATGGAATATACAAGGGAAGTAACAGCAAAATAGTTTAAAAGAATCCTGACACTAAAGAAGATAAAGGGGACATAACCGTCTTTTGCTCCATGCAGCTGCCAGACAGACTTTTCCAGGTTGTCACCCCAGTTTTCAGAATCAATACTTAGGCCGAAGACACGTAGGAAAAGTCATGGAGGGAAAAATGTGGGGCGTCAGTGAATTGATTTATGGAAGCGCATCTTCTCCTCTAATTGGCCCGAAATATGAAAATTAAAACTCAGTAAAAAGAAGAATAACCCGAGCTGTTTGATCTTTAAGGCGAAAAGTATAGAGGGTGAGACAGCTGTTGGTACAGACCAGTTTAATGAAGCTCTGTACGCTGTGTTTGCTGCTATAGTGAAGGAATAGAGGGTGAGATAGCTGTTGGTACAGACCAGTTAAGCTTGCTTTGAATGCTGTGTTTGCTGCTATAGTGAAGGAAAAGAGGGTGAGATAGCTGCTGATACAGACCAGTTAAACTTGCTTTGAATGCTGTTTGCTGCTGTAGTGGAATGTGCTTTAAGAGTCTGTTTCTGAGGGATGATCCACGAATTAAGGAAAGCCAGTGTGGAGTACACCTCGTCTAATATAGTTTGTACATTTTGAGATCCTTCCCACAGAATTAACTCTAAAGAGAGTTCACTTGATTATTAAAGTGAGATTCCACATCAGCAAACAGGAACAGAAAAGAATGTAGACAGACAGACAGACCTGATCAGATAGACAGAACGAGCGAACGACTGTATTTTCGAAGAGTTAAGAATTGGGCACGCAACTTAGCATTGTCAGACAGACAGACAGACAGACAGACAGACAGACAGACAGACAGATAGAGATAGATAGATAGATAGATAGATAGATAGACTTACGG
The DNA here is from genome assembly GCA_009760885.1 of Achatina immaculata. NCBI lineage: Eukaryota > Metazoa > Mollusca > Gastropoda > Stylommatophora > Achatinidae > Lissachatina > Lissachatina immaculata. The sequence continues at coordinate 46,097,582 of CM019717.1, read as the reverse complement.
TTCACCATAAATGATTAACTTAAGACAGGGCATTCATTATATTTAATACAGCCACAATACTATATTTCTCGCCATATTAAATACAGCCAGAATAATTCACGTGGATAAATGAGCCTAAATTCTATCTGCGTCATAAGTGCTAACATTTCAAAAGACCAGTTAATAAAAGGAGGAAGAAATAGGATGATTAAAAATGTCTTTAACAATGAATGAATCAGTTGCGAAGATCATTCCAAGCAACTGGGAAGTGGCTTTTCAGACCAATCCAATGGAAGTTTTGTTTGAAACAAAAAATGTACAGAAGAAAAATCATTTACAAAGAAATATTTCATGAAAAAAGCAGCAGACATAATTTAAAATCTGACACAAATGCAAATATTCAGCAACAACATAACAATAAGCTGAAGCAACATAACAATAAGCTGAAGTAACATAACAATAAGCTGAAGTAACATAACGAAGAAATGGAGAAGACTGGCTGTTAAAATTGCTGGATAACAAACAGAAATTTACAATAAACAGAAAACTGGCGGTTAAGAACGCTGGATAACAAAAAGAAATTAATAATAAATAGAAAACTGGCGGTTAAGAAGACTGGATAGCAAACAGAAAATTAATAATAAACAGAAATCTGGCGGTTAAGAACGCTGGATAACAAACATGGATTTATAATAAACAGAAAATAGATTTGTGACATAAACTTGTTCCATAAGATACACCACAAAACAGCAAATAAAAAGCCCCAAAATCGACGCTTAAATGGTTATAAAATTTATCTAAAAATAAATCCATTCATACAGCAGCAGTCTTCGATGTTCTGAAAGTTGTCTGCTTTTAGCCATCAATTAAAACAGCCTTTAACAAAGAGAACATATCAAGTATTTAAATAATTATACACAGTGCCTGCTTCTCTCATTCAGGTTTTATTACTAAATAGTCTTCGTTTTTTTTAAACTCTTTCTTTCTTTCTTTCTTTCTTTCTTTCGCTTCACCGTTATGTATGAAATTAATTGCAACATCAACCTTTTCACATGTGTATGACTATAGATCGCTAGGAGCTCTTAGCTCTATCTCTCTCTCTCTCTCTCTCCTCTCTCTCTCTCTATCACCTGCTTCTGAAAAACTGAGAAACATACATAAGACGCACATCAATCCTTCTACCTCAGTGGCACTGGAGACAGCAAGATACATGATAGAAAAACAAAACAAAACAAAACAAAAAAACTACAGTAAATACATGTTACAATAGTACAACCTCTGCGAGATCAAAATTTGCAAAACAGCAGTTCGGCTTCAAAGCTCAGTTTTCACATTTTAAGTAAAATATAAAAATAACACAAACACAAAGGTAAACATTAAATGAATGGGAAAAACTGAATTTCAAACAATTTAAGCTTAATTTGTTCTAGCACCTTTTGTAATGTTTTAATGAAATTTGAAGTGTCATGTATGAGACTAGACAAATGCGGGCTAGATATGAAAAAAAAACAACCCATCTTACAGGGTTATGTTTCCTGATATCCGGTCTGTTCATGAACAGTGAGTATGTTGCTATCCACGTGCAACCAGTCAGGATGAACGACACAAAGAGATGTTGATGAAGAATCACCCGAGTGCATCTCAGCTGCCTGTGACGAGAGAGAATGAAAAGTGTAACTTGTGACTACTAATTTTCCTAGTGATAATTAGGTGTGATACTTACACAAATATCTCATAGAATCAGGAGATCAATATATGCGATATAGACTGTAGTTGTAGCAACAGCATAGACAATTCGAAGACTGCAGTTATAGCAAAAGTATATGCGATGCAGAGAATGTAGTTATAGCAACAGTATATGTGATACAGAGATTGTAATTATAGCAACAGTATATGTATATATATATATATACAACGGTATATGCGACAAAGAGATTGTTTTTACAGTATATGCGATATAAATATGGTAGTTAATGCCAACAGTGCATGTTCTACAGAGAGTGTAGTTATAGCAACAGTATATGCGACATAGTTGTTATACCAACTGTATATGACATAAAAAACTTGTAGTTATAGCAAAAATTGTAGCGATATGAAAATGATGGTGGTAACCATATTAGTGGGATAACAATTTTGGTTTTAAGAAAAATAAAACGAGCACAAAAGGAAAAAGTACTTGTAGCATGTAGACAAAGTCATCGCAAAACGTTGTAAGGGTACATTTATCCCAAGAACCCTGAAAGAAATCTAATTCCAGGATAAGTACAGTTGCACCAATGACATTATCCTGCCACCTTCATGTTATCGCCATAATTCTCACCACCACCTTACCTGAAGCAGTTGAATATTTTAATGCTGATGGTCAGCAGCAGACACGAGATGACGTAGCCGGATATGGACATGTACAGGATCATCTGGTCTTGCTGTGGAGGAAGTTCCAAGAAATGTTAGCTTCGGTTTTGTTTCCTGTGCCAGGAAAGCGATGCTTAAATGTAAAGTTCTTTGAATGAATGTCAGGGTTAATACATTTACACATGTGCTCGTGTAAACATGAGATTGTTACTGTTAGCTGGTGGAAATGCGAGAACTTAATACCTGTTTATGCAGAGTCGGATCGGAGGGCCATATTTCATTAACAAAAAGGAAGACAAGGAAATATTGGAATCGTTAAAACTAAAGTGACAATTAAAGAAAAAAATTCAGAATTATGTAGCTAATGAAGAATTTGTAACAGAAATATAAGAACGTGTTGAAGTACATGTAGGATAGAGATTCTTGTTAATACTAATTAAAGGATACAGAGAAGGACAACATGAAGACAGGGCAGACAAAATGCACAGAAAATATCATCAAAGTTGCATGTACAAGTATATACTTTTCAGTTGCCTTTTATGCAGTGGCAGCACAGGTTAATGACGGGGTGAGATAAGATCTATTTTCCCTTGTGAATAAAATTTCTCAGTGCCTACTTTTGTGAAATTAGAGCATTGAAGTTTGTTTATATGAAACAGTGTTCCTTTGTACACAGTGTGCTGTTAATGTTTGTTAAAACTGAGACAGACGTACTGTGATACATTCTCACTAGTTTGATATTATCTTGGTCTCAAATTTCTAGCACGTGTAAATCATCTTCGGTCTGTATGTGACATAGGTGAGTACCAGGATATAAAATTAGGCGTGGGACAACGGCGTACACTGTCACCTGATCTATTCTCATTATGCAGTGAAAACATCACGAGAGGCATTTAAAATGCCAATTAAAATAGGAGGCCATAATACCAATAACCTGAGACATGCAGATAGCACCGTTCTAACAGTAGAAAGTGAAACCATTTTGCAGAAACGTGTGAATAAAATTACTGAAGAGAGCAATAAAAGAGGCCTAGAGTTAAACAGCAAGAAGACAGAAACAATAGTAATATAAAAAAAGAATAAACATATCAAAGACCAATATCCTTTCAAATAGGAAGACACTGACCAAAGTAAATAAACTTAGTTACCACTGAGTGGCAGTAACGCTGATGGCAAGTGCACAAACGAAATAAAATCACGAACAGGGAAGAATTTTATGATAAGAAGAAGATACTAACAAATATGAAAATGTCACTGAAAGTGAGAAAACGAGTATTACATTTTTATATAGAGGCAGTATTGCTATATGGTTCTAAGTTTCGAAGTCATGTCAACAAAAAGATAGCAAAGAAAACAGAAGCAGCAGAAATGTGGGTTTGGCGAAAGATGCAAAAAAAGTAACCTGGGCAAGCAGAAAAACAAGCGAAGAGGTCCCCAAGGATGTTTCAGAACAATGAAAACTAGTTAAAATGATAAGAAAAAATACAGTCAAAATGTCTTGGACATGAGACGAGAAGACAGAAGGTGAAGAACCTAGCAACGACTGCAGAAGTCATGAGGAAAATGAAGAGAGGAAGCCCGAGAGAACCTCAGCGGATTGGCCAAGTGGCACGTAAAGAAGAAAAGCAACTGAATTAACTGGAAAAGTCAAGGGTTGGACAAGATGGAGAAACATAATCGCCAACGCTGTTCGGCACGCCACATAACAATAATCTTCGGCTTGACTGAGAGGAATGCTTGCTTTCTCAGTTCATTATGTCCTGATAATTTATATCTGCTATCTTGTTCTCATGAAAATTCCTACTTTTATTGTCTGTGATTTCCGTGGCATCAGGTACCATCTCTTCTTTTCACAGCGAAACCGTTTTTCGCAAATTTCACTTGCTGGCCTTCTGCGCACTGCATCAAGATTTTATCACACTGATCTGAGTAATTGTTTTGGCCTGTTTTATATTCATCTGTTACTTGTCTGTGCAGGCCTGAAGATGCTGCTCTTTGATGAGAAATAAGTTGGTTTTTTTGTGTGTGCTATTTTCTAATTGGAAATGATTCTTGCATTCTTTAACGTCATGAACTTCTGTGTTGAAGGGAAACATCGTGGCCCCAAATTAATGGGTTTTTTCTTTCTTTTTCATCACCTTCTTGTGCCACCTCCGCAAACAAGGTTGGCTGCAAAGAATCTCCATCATGTTCTGTTCCCTGCCCTCAGAAGGCACCAGTCCAAGGAGATTGCTGTTCATCTTTTGATTTTGTCCGCTTGTATATACGGTTATCTTCCTTATCTATTTGATAACCCAATCTTCGAATGAGTTTTCATTCAAATTTTTTGTCCTTATTTTTTTCAACTTGACGTCTACTTCTCTCGTTCTCTCTCTCTCTCTCTCTCTCTCTCTCTCTCTATCGCTCGCTCGATCTCGAATTTTATCGAAGTAAGAATACAAAACATGCTGAGCTCTTACTGGATTTAAAATCTCTTCATCCAGACTTTTGTTTATCTTGTTACAGAACCTCCCAGCATTAGAACTTCTGAAGGCGTGCGCTAGCCTCCTAGCATTAGAACTTTTGAAAGCGTGCGCTAGCCTCCCAGCATTAGAACTTCTGAAGTTGTGCGATAGCCTCCCAGCATTAGAACTTCTGAAGCTGTGCGCTAGCCTCCCAGCATTAGAACTTCTGAAGCTGTGCGCTAGCCTCCCAGCATTAGAACTTCTGAAGCTGTGCGCTAGCCTCCCAGCATTAGAACTTCTGAAGCTGTGCGCTAGCCTCCCAGCATTAGAACTTCTGAAGCTGTGCGCTAGCCTCCCAGCATTAGAACTTCTGAAGGCGTGCGCTAGCCTCCCAGCATTAGAACTTCTGAAGCTGTGCGCTAGCCTCCCATATAAAAAAAAGTGAACGAAAACTACAAAGCACATTATCTACTGCATTTTATTCCAAGATAAAACAAAAATCCCCAACGTCCATGACTCCTTCAAGCCCATATTTTGTGTTGTAAGTTAAAAACCAAAGTCAATATCTTGGGATGTAAGCTAACAACCAAAGCCCCTATACTGTGCTGTACGTTAACAACCAAAGCCTATATCCTGTGCTGTAAGTTAACAACCAAAGCCCATATCTTCGGCTGTAAGTCAACAACCAAGGTCCGTATTTTCGGCATGTTAACAACCAAAGCCCATATTTTGGGCTGTAAGTTAACAACCAAAGCACGTTCTTACACCAGTGAACCCCCCCCCCCCCCCCCCCACCTTCGTACAGATATCATGAGATAACTTGTCGTTCTCCTATGATAAGGAATATATTTTCTAAAAAAAAATGATTCCTATAATGTGGAACTTAGCCTTGAGTGTTCTGTCTATAAAGCCACATCTCTTTGAATTCTAAACACTGAGGCTGGAGATAAATGAGACCTCGTCTTGCCAGTTTTCAATTAACGTACTCAAATGCGTCGTCTAAATTGATTTAATCTGCTCCAATCGCGCTGACTAGTATGCATACCTCTAAGTTGACAAGCATAAATATTGAGGGGAAAAAATATTTTTCCATCCCCCCGCCCCTCTACTCTTCCCAAAATGCATGGCCCAGGAGCAAAAGGCACAATAGGGCCCCAGACAATTTTGACATTCCAGCATGCGGTCGCTAATGGCTGGGACGCTTTGTTGTACAAATAAGGTTTTTCAGCTGACATGAATGTGTAAATAACGATGTTGTTTACTGTCTCTGGTTGTGGATGCCGAAGATTATGGTCATTAATATAACGGCAAAAGATGTTATCGTTTTCCCGTTCCTTGGAGACCTTATCTAGACATTGCCATCTCATGTTTTAAAAAATGCACTCAGTGGAAACATTTGAAATAAAAACTCTACATCATATATTCCCCCCCCCCCCTCAACCTTGCTCTGTGGAAGAGAGGCTAGGGGGAAAAACCCCAAAGCCATAAGGGGGGGGGTAGTTGTGTCTCACAGAAGTAGACGAGTACAGTAAGGACGTTATGGCCAAATTGCCTTGGCCAGTTCATAAATGACGAAGAAGAGAATATAATGAAGAATTAAACGAACTGAAACAAAATAATAAACACTGCGATAAAAGAATTATCAGCCTGACATTCCCTTAAGCAGCCCAGTGAAACGGTTACCATTTCACAACTATTGAAAGTATGTTTATGAGGTTCCTACTTCTGATCTTCTTCTTCTTCTTCGTTCGCTTCTACCACCAAGACCGCCCTGTGATCCTACTGAATTTACTCCTGTGGTCCTCGTTAAGTCCTGTGGTCCCCCGTGTGGTCCCCGAAAGGACCACAAGAGGTTCAGAGTATCTCAGGGCTTGGGCCTGTATTCTTGGTGGGTCTCAGAAGAGGGATTGCGTGATACCGTGGTTTTCGTTGCACCAGTTTAGTCTAGGATTGGACTTTCTCACCGGAAGACCTCGACGTGTTTTGGATATCAGTGCATCCCTGCTGGGTGAGAGGCGGTAGCCCACCCAGGCCAGAGTTGGACTTTTTCACCGGAAAACCTCAGCGTGATTAGGATACGCATATATCTCCGCCGGGCGAGAGGTGGTTGCCCATCTAGACTGCCCTGGTCCAGCGTCTCCGACTTCAGCATTCCTACTTCTGATAACTCTATACAGCCCCTACAGCTGAAACTATAAAAATATCTTAACAAACCCACAGTTATCTGATAGCCTATACAAATAGTCCAATACGTCAACTACCATGTGATAGTTCATGAAATACTACCGCACCTAATGACAAATCATGAAATTGGGCTAATGTGTAGCAGTATATTGAATGTTAGGATGTAAGAAAGATAACTCATCTGAGAATTGGAACATTTGTATAAAATGAGTTATCTTCTAAAGTAATCAGCTGTTTGTGAGTAGAGACCATCTGCTTTATCTCGGGTTGCACGAGGGTCACGGTTAAGGTATGACAGAGAAAAAGATCAGGTGAGAGAGAAATCATATGACTGAGGGACAGTTGTGTTTTGTGTATCGTCTGAGATAGACGTAGATTAGTCTGTTAGAAATGTTGTTTTGTGAATTAGATGTAGAATAGAGTGTATTAGGATTGTTCTGATGGCGACAGCAGTCTCCCGGAACATATATTATAACGTGGAGAGATGTCCAGTCTTGTGTCCATGGATTTTGTTGATGCTTTTGTCGTTCTCGTAATATCGCTCATCGACTCATCGTCACCCCGTGCATCATTAAAGTCATTTCAACTGTAAAGTTGCTGCTTCTGTATTACTGTTTCCACTGAGAGAGAATGAACCTGGGAGCATGTAAGTCTGTGAAGTGAATAACAAAACAGACGCAAAACGACGTAGAATAGTCGTAGATTAAGTGAGATAAAATATTAACAGTAATTGATAAAGTCAACACTTGTCGTTGTAAACAGATAGAACATTATTCCAGTGGACAATAGTGGAAATACACAGGGGAATACACAGAGAATCACCCCGAGTATCCTGCTATAATTGCAACCTTCAATATTTAACAAACCATAAAAGTAACTAAATACAGCCACCGCTATTTTAAAAAAAGCCATGGAAACAGCCCAGCGCAAGCTGGAATACGACCAGTACTTAGCTCATTCAACCTGTTCCAGACCACCGCCGAAAAGTGGAAAACGGCTTTTCTCACTACCAATTGCTCATAAAATTCTTTTTCTCCCTCTTCTATCTTACTGGAATTAAGACTTGATGTTCTTTGCAGCCGATGCCATGAACACATCGAGGTAAATCATGGCGTCGGATTTGGAAATGGGTTGTTCCAGTCCGCTGATGGAGCTAAAAGTAGCAAATGTGCAGTGTTTCTTTCGCAGACTCCACCCCCATGGGGACTATGGCGATCCTGCTCCATTAGCCAGCGAGGTCTGTCACTGGGGGTACAAAATGAGAAATTGACAGCTGTTTGGTCGGCTGTTGTTCTTAAAAAAATCGATGTTTTCAAATATTTCTTTTCCATACCACATTTAATGTATCACGACATTTTGTGTTCGCTTATCTTTCTCTTCGGTCTGCTCTATGCAGAACTACTCTCTTGTCTTTCATTTTGGTCTGCTCTACGCAGAACTACTCTCTTGTCTTTCACTTTGGTCTGGTCTATGCAGAATTACTCTCTTGTCTTTCACTTTGGTCTGGTCTATGCAGAACTACTCTCTTGTCTTTCACTTTGGTCTGCTCTATGCAGAACTGCTCTCTTGTCTTTCACTTTGGTCTGCTCTATGCAGAACTACTCTCTTGTCTTTCACTTTGGTCTGCTTCTATGCAGAACTACTCTCTTGTCTTTCCTTTTGGTCTGATCTATACAGAACTACTATCTTGTCTTTTCCTTTGGCCTGCTCTATGCAGAACTACTCTCTTGTCTTTTCTGGTGGTATGCTCTATGCAAAACTACTCTCTTGTCTTTTCCTTAGATCTGCTCTATGCAGAACTACTCTCTTGTGTTTCCCTTTGGTCTGCTCCCCTTTGGTCTACTTTATGTAGAACTACTCTCTTGTGTTTCCCTTTGGTCTGCTCTATGCAGAAGTACTCTCTTGTGTTTCCCTTTGGTCTGCTCCCCTTTGGTCTGCTCTATGCAGAAGTACTCTCTTGTGTTTCCCTTTGGTCTGCTCTATGCAGAAGTACTCTTTTGTGTTTCCCTTTGGTCTGCTCCCCTTTGGTCTGCTCTATGCAGAAGTACTCTCTTGTGTTTCCCTATGGCCTGCTCTATGCAGAAGTACTCTCTTGTGTTTCCCTTTGGCCTGCTCTATGCAGAACTACTCTCTTGTGTTTCCCTTTGGCCTGCTCTATGCAGAACTACTCTCTTGTGTTTCCCTTTGGCCTGCTCTATGCAGAAGTACTCTCTTGTGTTTCCCTTTGGCCTGCTCTATGCAGAACTACTCTCTTGTGTTTCCCTTTGGCCTGCTCTATGCAGAACTACTCTCTTGGCCGCTAGTTTGAACGTCTCTGTATTTAGTCCAGCTGCTCGTTCAAGTGTATGTTTTTCCTAGTGTATAAGTGCTACCCTGAAACTGTCACCTCATTGGCTGTCCTCTTGTTCTTTTTCTTAATGACCTGTTTTTTGTTCCTCTTCAAGCTGAAATTTTGTTTAATATGATCAAAGAACGACAGTTCCCCCACCCCAACCCCCACAAATGAGGGGATCAGTTCCTTTTTTCACTTCGACTGCGCCAGTTTTTAAATTTGAAAAAAAGAAGAGGAGAGGAGAGGAGAGGAAAGAAGAGGAGAGGAGAGAAGAGAAGAGAGGGAGAGAAGAGGAAAGGAGAGGAGAGGAAAGGAGAGAAGAGAAGAGGAGAGGAGAGAAGAGAAGGAGAGGAGAATAGAGGAGAGGAGAGGAGAAGGATTTTCAGGTAGCGGAGCTAACTCAGTAAAGTGGTGTAAACTTCCATTTTCTCTATTAAAACATACAAACACAAATTCCTGCAGCTGTTACGAAAGAATGTCTGGAGATACTGACGCGGGCCAACTCGTCGACGTCGGACAGTTCAAGGGAAGATCCTTTCCGCTAAAGCAGGATAGTCAGAAGGGAATAAAAGGGAAAAGAAATAGAAATGGCGAAGAAAAGATGACAAAAAAGCATGGGTTTCCACTTTCTGTCAGTGCTGAATATGAGTGAATGCCCTAAGACGGAACTTTATCTTAAGAAGTGATTCTCAACAAGGGGTGGGGGCGGGGGGAGGAGGTTGCTCCCGGGGGAGGGATTTCAAGTTTCTTGTTTCAATAATTACCTCCGTAAATGAATGTATAATGGAAACAATCCTTTCTGGACGATGATTTAATTTATAGAGGAGCAGGGGACATCCTGGAGGAAGGGCTGGGCTGGGACATTGAGAATCACTGCTAAAGTGTCCTCACTGTGAAGATACTAACACTGTGAAGATACTAACATTGTGAAGATACTAACATTGTGAAGATACTAACACTGTGAAGATACTAACATTGTGAAGATACTAACATTGTGAAGATACTAACATTGTGAAGATACTAACATTGTGAAGATCCTAACACTGAGAAGATACTAACACTGTGAAGATACTAACACTGTGAAGATACTAACATTGTGAAGATACTAACACTGTGAAGATACTAACACTGAGAAGATACTAACATTGTGAAGATACTAACACTGAGAAGATACTAACATTGTGAAGATACTAACATTGTGAAGATACTAACATTGTGAAGATACTAACACTGTGAAGATACTAACACTGAGAAGATACTAACACTGTGAAGATACTAACACTGAGAAGATACTAACACTGTGAAGATACTAACACTGTGAAGATACTAACACTGAGAAGATACTAACACTGAGAAGATACTAACACTGTGAAGATACTAACACTGAGAAGATACTAACACTGAGAAGATACTAACACTGTGAAGATACTAACACTGTGAAGATACTAACACTGTGAAGATACTAACACTGAGAAGATACTAACACTGTGAATCTCGTACGTCGTTCCTTGACTAGATGATTCCACCACGTGAATTAACACAACCCATCAAGGAGAATCACATCTCTCACCACGTAAATTACAAATTTTGAATGTCTCCATTCTTCTTTGTCTCCTCCTCCACCTCTACCTTCTTCTCATTCTTCTTTGTTAAAAAAAAGAACACAAACACACAAAGTGGTGGGGAAATAAAAAAGAATCTGAATATGGCACAAGTAAAAGACAGAAATAGAACATTTAAAGTGATGCAGAACAGAAAAAAAAGAAATAAAGAAAAAAAAAGAAAGAAGAAAAAGAAAAAAAAAGAAAAAAAAGAAGAAGAAAGAACAGAAAAACAAGAAAAAGAAAAAGAAAAAAGAAAGCAAGGACGAAAGAAAAAAAACAAAAGAAAAAAAAACAAGAAAGAAAGAAAAAGAAAAAAAACCAAGAAAGAAAAAAAACAAGAAAGAAAAAAAAACAAGAAAGAAAGAAAAAAAACAAAAGAAAAAAAACAAGAAGAAAAAAAACAAAAAGAAAGAAAAGAAAAAAAACAAGAAGAAAACAAGAAAAAAAACAAGAAATAAAGAAAAAAAACAAGAAAGAAAAAGAAAAAAAACAAGAAAGAAAAAAAGAAAAAAAAACAAGAAAGAAAGAAAAACAAGAAAGAAAAAAAAACAAGAAAGAAAAAAACAAGAAAGAAAAAAAACAAGAAAGAAAGAAAAAGAAAAAAAACAAGAAAGAAAAAAAACAAGAAAGAAAGAAAAAGAAAAAAGCAAGAAAGAAAGAAAGAAAAAGAAAAAAAAACATGCACCGTTTTGCTCGTATGAATATTAAAACTCATCTACAAACTTCCAAACCTAAATTTCAGTTTCTTTTATTACACAGTATATGCTCATCAGTCACATTGATACAGACGCAGAGTTCATTAAAACAGTCATTTGAGCTTCTTTTTTCTGCCGTACAAATATTCCAATGTAAATACTGCGGTGTCTGGTTCTGTACAAAAGACTTCTATACATGCTGAAAGTAAAGAAGTGTAGCATTTGTACGAAGAAAAGTTAATTGTAAATAAATATTTATAATCTACTCAAAAGCATCAAAATGTGGTTTAATATGTCATTTATTCGGAATGTTAATAACAGTAAATATGGATTTTCATGAAATGCCATCAGTCTGTTGTAGTGTTTCGCTTTTGAAAAGAACTTGTTTAAACAGAACCAGAGTATGATATTTTGTAGACCATTATACCGGCAAGTAACCATATCCGATTCGTTTTGCACTGAATTCGTCGTACAAGTATGGAAGCACGTCCACGTCAAGACTCATTTTCTCCTTAAAATGTTTTCAATTACTGCAAATTCTCTTCTCGTGTGACTTGTCCGTCTTCATTTAAAATGCAAATCAAAAAGCACATTCTGCCCGGCTTAGCCGCGGCAGCGTTTGTTTGGTTTAAATGATCTTGCAAGGAAAGAGGATTCGATGTATTCTCTCTGTCATCATTTACCACCACGTGATTCATGCAGCAAGTAAATCACGAAATGATTGTAGCTCTGGATACTTCATGATACTGACACGTTCTACAGAAACGATGCCACGGTGTGACCCTACAGCCATGCTCATATATTTTCGTTGTCTGCAAGTGATTCTGAGAAAACAGGGCTTTTCAGTTTTGTGCAAGACCTTTTTTTATATTTTAAACATTCATCAGCAACGAACTTTGTTCCCATATTTGCTGAAATAATTTTCACATGAAATCTTTTATACACTGACATCAGCGTGTATATCTGTGTCAGTGTGTCTTGCCTGCCGTCAGACATAATTTTTTCAAAGGTCACAAAGAAGAGATCATGAAATGGCACGAAAATATGCAAGGAGCGTCCACCACAAGATTTTCCCACCGGTCACAAGGCAAGGAACATGAAAGAAAGATCTAGCTAGCCACATGTAAATGATTCTGTGCAGAAGTATCCTGGAGCATGAGAAAAGCGATGACACTTGACTTTTTATTAATAAAATGTGGAATGATCTTACTGTGGCTGGCTGTGCCGATCAAAAAATTGATTCAATGAATTGTTGTTGTTGTTGTTCTTCTTCTTCTTGCTCTTCTTCTTGCTCTTATTCTTGCTCTTTTCTTCTTGCCCTTCTTTTTCTTCTTCTTGCTCTTCTTCCTCTGCTTCTTCTTCTTCTTCGTCTTCTTCTTGCCCTTCTTCTTCTTGCTCTTCTTCTTGTTCTTGTTCTTCTTGCTCTTGTTGTTGTTTTGTTCTTCTTCTTCTTCTTATTCTTCTCCTCCTTCTTCCTTCTTCTTTTCCTCATCCTCCTCCTCATTCACGCCTCCTTACCTCTGTCAATCTACGGGACACCTTGGGCAAGGTGGAGTAGCCGTATAACCCCCACCCCCCACCTAGCAGGGTGACGTGAACCGATGGGCGCAGGTGGTGGATGGAATGGGAGAGCAGCTGACAGATAATGTTGGTAGGCAGATTATCTTAATGTAGGGGCAATGGCTACAATCACTGACTAGTACAGTCAATGCCCGGAAGGAAACCAATGGTAGACTACTTTCTGGAAATATACCAAGAAACCCAACAGCAACATGGATAGTCAGAGAAGAAAAAGATCTGGTGGCGAGACCCCCAGGCCAGATGGATCTAACGTTAACACTGGGGAAGAGTGTGAGACAGGTCAGTACTAGTAATTGTGATGATGGACAAAATCCTGACGGTGTTACCAAGGAAAACCCCTGTATCAAACTAAAAAGAAAAATAAGAGTAGGAACATGGAATGTGAGAAGTATGGATGAGGGGAAGTATCAAATAATAAGTGACGAGATGAAAAGGACGGAGATACACATTTTGGGAATTGCGACCATCGATGGAAAGGATCAGGACACTTCAAGAGCGAGAATGATAATATATGTATATACTCTGGTGGAGAATTAGGAGGAAAGAATGGAGTGTGGCTTTTTACTTGGACAAATTAAAATCAAAAGCACTACTAGGTTACAATCAAGTAAGTGATAGAATCTTCACTATCAGACTTAAGGACACTCTTAGAAATATAACAATATCCAGATATATGCACCTACATCAGCAGCAGAAGAAGAGGAAGTAGAAAACTTTTATAACACACTGCAAACGACAATAGACCAGGTACGGAAAAATGATATTGTATTAATAATGGGTGATTTTAATGCAAAGATTGGTACAGAAAGAGCAGAAGATGAAAAATATGTTGTGGTGAAATTTAGCATAGGAATAGAAATGAGGCAGGTGACAATCTACTAATGGCGTTTTGCATGGAAAATCAGCTAATGATCGCTTACACACTTTTAAAACAACATCCAAGAAGACTGTGTTTCTTCTCTTCTGAACTTAAAAGTTTTGCTTTTCACCTTCAGAATGTCTGAATGACACCTGTAAATGTGCTGTTTAAAGTTTGTCCAGAGTTTGCACGACAGAAAGTGTGTTAAAAGTTCACATTATGTTTCATGAAATCTGAGTTATTTCTATATAGGTAATATGTTTCACGTATAAGTAACTACTACTTTTAGTTTAGTTGCTTTATGCCGTTTTTTTTTTGTTGCGTTTCCTAAATTTGCCCCCCCCCCCACAAGATTTCGCGAGAGTAATACATCTGCTGCCATTGGACTTAGACAGTGACGCTACAAAATAATGCTGTTACCAAACACTCTGAGAACCCGACACAGTGATAATCTTGCGGCAGCTCCAGCAGCAGAAAAATGGATTTGCAAGAATAATAATTGCCGTAAAAGTAAATCAAACCTTCGCGTCCTGACTTCAGCATCTTCGCGGATACATTCGAGCTCTTCGAAGACCACTTTAGAATTCTCTGCGGGACATTTTGAACTCTTTGAGAGGCACCTGCAGATTCTTCGCGGGGCACCTTCGAACTCTTTGAGAGACAATAGCTGGTAATCGTTGCTGGAAGAATTATAAATTTCATCACGTCTATGAGACAGTCGGCAGAACATCTCAGGACGTCTATGAGACATAGTCAGCAGAACATCTCATAACGTCTATGAGACATAGTCGGCAGAACATCTCATAACGTCTATGAGACATAGTCGGCAGAACATCTCATAACATCTATGAGACATAGTCGGCAGAACATCTCATAATGTCTATGAGACATTGTCGGCAGAACATCTCAGGACGTCTGTGAGACATGGTCGGCAGAACATCTCAGGACTGTAAGGAGTGGAAAAATAAGCAAGCAGTGACCCGGTTTTGATTGGAAATCCCACTGGCCAGAGACGGCCAGGTTTTGAATGGAAATCCCCAGGCCTTCGAGTCCGGGCTGACCAGGTATATAAGACGAGAAGAGAAGAAAAGGGGGATAAGCTGAGCACGTGGAAGTCCAGCGACGAGTCGTGGACGAAGGATGATTCGATAGATGGAGGCTGACGTGTATAGTTTAGTATGTGCATTGTAATCAGGATTGAAATCATATTATTCAAGGAACCCTTTTTATGAATCAATAACGCGTGTGGAAATGTATACTTATATGGACATCATGTGCATAGGATTCGTTGATTTGTGTTGCCTTATGGATCAGAATTTTGTAAATACAAGGATCGTTATTTTATTAAAAAAAAAGGATTGTTGTTTCGTGTTCCTGTTACTTACATGTAAGGTGTGAACGGTGGTGTAGTCAGCCTTCCACCACTCAGTACGACGGCGGCAAGACAAAATAAAAGATTGAATAATAATTCACGTCAGTAAAAGCAAATATAAAATATTAATATCAGTATAAACTGTAAATACTACAGGACATCACACACCTGTTGCCGCTCACGAAGCAATATGCTCAGAAAACAGACCTAATAATGAACCAAAAAAAGGCAGAACATAGACCATAACAGGAAACAACAAGGATAGGAACTTACAACTTCTAGATATCAACAATTCGAACATCACAGGAATAAGTTAAAGTTATCTGGGAGCAGTTTTCCTACAAGAAATAATAAGGGATTAGTGAAGCTAGAATGCAAATAGAAAAAAAAAAGAAATTTACTGCGTTAAACAACAGTTTATTAAAACCCAAATGATGGGATGCCTATAGCAGTATTCGTATAACAATGATAGTAAGGGCATTATTATAGGTTTTTCCTTTTCAATTTTCTCCTGTTGAGATTCTTCGAGAAGGTCACGTGGGCTGCAAAACCCGTGACAGGAAATTGTAGGGGCAATGCTGAGTCCGTGGAGTTTTAGTTTTGGTTTGAACGTGTAACTGTGTGGACGTGTTTTGTCGAGCTGTGTGATGTCTTCGTGGAACAGATGGAACTGCAGTTGTACGTATGAATGGACTGGCCACATGGCAGGGATAACCAGCCGGCAGTCAGAATTTAATGTTATTTTCATCAGCATTGTCATAATTCCATCAATAAATGTTCCAAGTCACCGTTACCCAGGATTTACTTGACTATCTGTACCAGTTGTCGTCAACGTGAGGTTTTGAACGAGCCTGGATGAGAAGTATGTCTGGAACAGTGTGTAACTAATCCAGCAGGTGAGAGTGAGAGCTGGAATTATGTGTGTAACTAGTCCAGTAACCTCAACGCTCGAAGAGCAAGATGGAAGTCGACCCTGATATTCACGTGCGTAACGTGAATCAGCACAACTTATGTCGACACGGCCCAGCTAACGAGTGTCATATACACAGCAAAGTCTGTGTCACCAAAAGATTACCTTGTTATTTCAAGATGCACCACGGCAAAATCTTATTATAACAAGATAACATCATATAAAACTACTATAAGACCAGAGGTCGTAGTTCGTTCAGAAACATGGAATACAAGAAAGAAAGAGGACAAATGGCTGTAACGTTATGAAAATAGAATCGTCAGATGAATTTTTAGCTCGTCGGAAAAAATAGCAGAGAAAGATGAAGAATCAAAGCCAACAAAGAAATACGCAGGCTTACAAAGAATCATTAATCACCTTCGCGACGAAAGCTCGCAGATTAAGATGGCTAGGTCATGTACATGTCATGTAAGACAGTCCAGAAACAAAATTCGAATACATACAAGAGGTGGAAGGTACAAGACCAAGTAGAAGAGAGTGCAGAGATGGACAAGGGGCAGACAAATGCAAAGATGGATAAGGGCCGACCAGAGCAAAGATGGACAAGGGACAGACAAATACAAAGATGGATAAGGGTCAGATAAATGCAAAGATGGAGAGAAAATGTAGAATAAGATGTAAGAGAACTCGGAATACACAACCAGAAAGGCAAATTCAGGAATAAAGGACGAATGGAAACAAACTGTATCTTCAGTACTAAACCTTAAAGATTTGGAGAGATTGATTGATTAATCTTTATTTCAAAAGGGTTAAGAATTGGGCACGAAGGACCGTCTGACATTCTGCCCTTTATCACACATCTTTCACTCTATTCCAGACATTCTACAAATATGCTGTTCATGTAACAAACATAATTAACATTGAAGCTGAGAGACATAAAATAAAATACAACAGTTACGTTTTGCTCTTAAACATTCACTCAGTACAGAAGTAACTACATACATAATATAAACGACTATCTACTAAACAAAAATTTCAGGACTCTTCAGAATAAACAATTAACTGTATTCAGTGTCTGTAAGAGCAGTTTAAGATAACTTGTTAAGTTTTATGATTCATGGAGGCAAGACATCAAATAGATATTGGGCAAGTTTGTAGTTGTAGGAAGGAGTATAATTTATATTTTTTATACAGGATGGGAGGGTATTCCATAGATGAGCAGCAGAATAACTAAAGATTTTCTTGTAAAGATCAAGTCTAGGTTTTGGAAGAAACATATGTAGTTCAAGCGTTGGCTGCACTTTGGGCTAAATTTAAACAGGTTCCATAAATAAGGCGGGGCATGCCATGAAAGACTTTGATGTACTAACTTGGCTTTGTTGAAGAGGAGCCTGTTCTTAAGAGGCAGTATTTTGATACGTTTGTGCTGGTTAGTTGTTTGTGCTTGATCTTTGTCACTAATAGGCTTTACTGCTCGCTTTTGGAGTGAGCAAAGCCTCTTTGTATTTGACACTGAGCAACCATCCCAGACTGTTGAGCAATAGTCTAAATGTGTTTGTACATGTGATATGTAGTATGTCGTCCTCGTGTCTTGATCGATGAAGTGCTTAATTTTGGCTAACTGGTATACATTTTGTGTGATGAGTTTTGTTAGACCTTGCACATGAGAGTTCCAGGTCAGATGTTGGTCAATAATAAGACCTAGTAGAGACAGACAGACAGAGAGACAGACAGAGAAACAGAGACAGAGAGACAGAGACAGAGAGAGAAACAGAGACAGAGAGACAGAGACAGAGACACAGAGAGAGAAACAGAGACAGAGAGAGAAACAGAGACAGAGAGACAGAGACAGAGACACACAGAGAGAAACAGAGACAGAGAGACAGAGACAGACAGAGAAACAGAGACAGACAGAAACAGAGAGACAGAGAAACAGAGACAGAGAGAGACAGAGAGACAGACAGAGAAACAGAGACAGAGAGACAGACAGAGAAACAGAGACAGAGAGACAGACAGAGAAACAGAGAGAGAGAGAGGCAAAGGGAGAGACAGAGTGACCGAGAGAGGGGGAGGGGGAGATCTTGGAACCGCATAATGGTGTGAAAAACATTTATTTAAATTGGGCTACGGAACTCAACTTTGGCGGTGGATCATTGGACTGCTGAGCTGAGAGTGAGTGGATAGATGGACGACAGACAAACAGACAGACAGACAGACAAACAGACAAACAGACAGAAAGTTTTTCATCCACAAAAATGAAATGGGTCGTCAACTATTAACGAGCTTTTGTCATGACTGTCAAGGGACTTAATCGAAGCAAAGACCGAGCACTCTTGCTTCACCACCGATGTGATCGGTTCATTAACTTGATGGATTCAGATGAATTACTCTTTCCATATTCATGATCAGATTGGGCGCCCTACCATGTGAAAGCTGAGGGCAAAGAGTGTTTTATTAGACATCTTCGGTTATGTGCTCTTTATTTAATGACACCGTGTTATTTTCATAGAAACGATTATTATCATCGCGGATTAAAATCTGAACATTTCCTTCTTATTCTAGCTTCTCTGTCTCCGTACTTGTTAACAGTTGCGAAGAAGAAACATCAAAAGCAGACAGCGATAATTATCAGATTTTTTTTTCTTCTGCATGATTGGGATTTCCAACACAACTGATACAATTAATATCACTGCTGTATTACAGGCAGCAGTAAGAATAAATGGTGAAACAACAACTTAGTTTGACATAAAACAAAGGGTCCGTCAGAAGTGCATATTGTCACCTTACTTATTTAACTTGTATACTGAAAATATAATGAGGAATGTTAGAGGAGATGTAGACGAAGAATATTACGATCCCATAAATATTAGATGTTATGAAATACCAGAGATTAAATATGTTTGACACAGTATTACTGTCCACAACACAAAAAGGAGTGAGAAAACTAATTATGTCAGTCCGTAAGATAGTGAAGAGCAAAACCATTATCTTAATGCAAAAAAATTCATGACAGCTGACAAAACAAATAAGGCAGCCGATGTATATATATATATATATATATATATATATATCAATGAGGAAAAATTGGAAGAGGCGATCAGTTTTGAATATTTTGTATCAGTACTAACTAATAATTGAGATACAATGAGAGAAATTAAAAGGACAACATCTATCACTCTTCAGAAAGTAAAACAACCAAAAGAAGCTGCAGAGAGGAACAGACTGAACTACAAAAATAAGATTTTTAAGGGCATGCATCTTTCCCATCGCAACATATGCCTGTGAGACCTGGACACAGCTGAGAAATATAAAGATGCCTTTGAATGTAAATGCTACAGAAGAGTCCTTCAAATATCATGGACACAAAAAGAAGAAATATATCCATACTACAAGAACTTAATATTGAAGAAGGTTGGCTAGTAAAGAAGATTAAACAGAGAAAACTTAAATATTTGGACATATTAAACGTCATAAGAATTTAGAGAAGACAGTCTTGGAAGGGTACATACTGGGAAAAAGAAAGAGAGGAAGACCAAGGCGAAGATGGCTGCGGGACATCGTTGGGGATCTGCGAAAGGATGCATCAGCAGCAGGCAATCTTGCTTACAACCGAGAGGCCTACAGGAGAACTGTTAGGGAGGCAACGTTCCGCAAGAGACATGCAAATGACTGATTGACTAACTGACTGACTGATCTCAGCGCTATGTTTTTGCAAAAAGTAAATAATTTTCCATCATTTGTTTCTTGTTATCTTGATATTCTTATTGAGATGGTTCTAAGTTTTCTGTGCAGTATCCAGTCTAATTTATTTTGTCCGTTGTTTACTTTTTAATCAATTTTTTTTTTGGTTGGTTCGTCTGTGTCTCAGTAGCTTTTGTCTGTTTATGCTTTCTTCCCTTTCATTTTGTCTGCCTGTCAGTCTTGCTTAGACTGTCTGTCATTCTCTCATTGTCTGTACAATATGCTTACATAGAATACATACATACATACATACATACATACACACATACTTACATACACACATACATATTTACATACACACATACTTACATACATACATACATACACAAATAAATAAATACATACATACATACATACTTACATACATACATACATATTTGCATACACACATACTTACATATACATACATACATACATACATGCATACATACATACACACATAAATACATACACATACATACATACAAACATACATACCTACGTACATACGTACATACATACATACATACATACACACATACACACATACACACATACACACACACATACATACATACATACATACACACACATACTTACATACATACATATTTACATACACACATACATACATACATACATACATGCATACACACATACATACATACATGCATACATACATACATACATACAATAGACTGTTCATTGAAAAAAAAATTACAAATTTCCAAAATTTTATGGCAAAATCAGAATAGATCCCAACACAATAATATAACATAAATGTCACTCATGCAGAAAACATTCTATATCCACTCAATGAAATCTTGCTTTCTTATGGCGTACAATAAAAATGTGCGTTTTCATACCAACATGATGAGATTTTCACATTAAAATATCAATTAAGTTTTAATGGCGACTGCAGATGAATTTTTGTTAACTACGAGATGGATATTTTGTCCCTTAAGTATATTTTATTCCCTGGCTTCAATTTTAACTTAATACAGTTTTTTTTTGCGCATACGTGGTTAAACAATGATGGAGAAAAATAAATAATTATTGTTTCGTTTTATCTGAGCTGAAAAGAAACATTCGTCGAAATCTGGCAGGAATGAATTTACAAAACAATTCATTCAATGATTCTAATTTATCTCTGTTCAAAGTTCCATAGAAATGCCCCAAAGCTGTAGTTAAATTTATCCTTCTTTTTTTGTGTGTTGTTATATAATCTTTCTTCATAATCCACACATCAGTCATTAATCTGCCAATCCAATGGCAGCTACTCTATAGATATCCAGCAAAGCCCGCCTGTTCAGTTTATCGTTTGCTCCATTAGCCAATCATTTTGTAGGCAGTAAACAAGTGACCAGTTTGTCAGGTATATCAGGTCACCAAGAAGTTGATCTTTGATGGATCCATAATTCTATTAGGTAGATTGTGATATCACAGCCTGTGTAGATACGCTACATTCCTTCCTGGCGTTAGTTACAGTCGATGTGTGTTTTACTTGTGACCAGCAAATCGCAGGGGACGATGCGACTGAAGAGGAAGAAGAAGGAAAAAAACACAGCTCTTCAGAGTTACAAACCTTTCACTGCTTCACACTTTTGTGCAGTTTATCTCACAAACCTTTCACTGTTCCACACTGTCCGCAGTTTATCTCACAAACCTTTCACTGTTCCACACTGTCCGCAGTTTATCTCACAAACCTTTCACTGTTCCACACTGTCCGCAGTTTATCTCACAAACCTTTCACTGTTCCACACTGTCCGCAGTTTATCTCACAAACCTTTCACTGTTCCACACTGTCCGCAGTTTATCTCACAAACCTTTCACTGTTCCACACTGTCCGCAGTTTATCTCACAAACCTTTCACTGTTCCACACTGTCCGCAGTTTATCTCACAAACATTTCACTGTTCCACACTGTCCGCAGTTTATCTCACAAACCTTTCAGTGTTTCACACTTTTGCACAGTTTATCTCACAAACCTTTCACTGCTTCACACTTTTGCGCAGTTTATCTCACAAACCTTTCAGTGTTTCACACTTTTGCACAGTTTATCTCACAAACCTTTCACTGCTTCACACTTTTACGCAGTTTATCTCACAAACCTTTCACTGTTTCACACTTTTGCGCAGTTTATCTCACAAACCTTTCACTGCTTCACACTTTTACGCAGTTTATCTCACAAACCTTTCACTGCTTCACACTTTTGTGCAGTTTATCTCACAAACCTTTCACTGCTTCACACTTTCGCGCAATCACACATTTCTGGCATTTCGTGAACACACACACACACACACACAAACAAACACACACACATACTTCAAATCAGTTTCTGGCAAAACAAAACACTCTAAAATTCTTCATTTCTCAGACTTTGTAACAACGATTATTCGTTCAATAGTCTGTTCATGTGCCATAGCTCTTCATCACTATCAGCAAGATAGTAAGAGTTACGGCAGAAAACGAACCAACCCACAGTGAAAGAAACGATAATGAAAATACGTCGGAAATAGACAAGACAGACATTGCCAAAGACTACCACAGACTCAACCAGGCATGCTCTCACCTGGAATCCCCAGGGGAAAGAGGAAACACCGAAGACATAGAAACACCTGGCGAAGGACTCTTCACGCAGAGATGAAATAAAAGATCGACTACATCAGGAGACGGATAGAAGAAACAGCCCAGGACAGAAATAAATGGAGACCCCTTGTTGATGGCCCAGAAAGGGGTAAAGAAAGCGAGGAAGGCTGGAAGTCCAGTTACAACTTAGAATTGCTTATAAACGTTCATTATATCAAAACTGGCATAAAACATGTCTTATCTGATTGTACATGCCACAAAGATCATGCTTTATTTTAGTTATATTAAAATTGGAAAAAAAACCAGTTTTAATGCAAACATGAACTGAAATACTGATATTTATCAATGAATTGGGCAAAATGTGATTGAAAAGTTAGAAATTGATATGGATGTGCAGAACACGGGGGAATATTTTAGAGATAGGAAAGAAGATCAAAATAAGATTATTAGATGAACTTAGCCGAAAGAGTAAATGATAATGATTTCAGACGAGGTGAACTGACTGAATTTATCAAAGAGGTTTAATAATTTATTGAGAGCTGTTTTTTTGCTGGGTACTTTGTCGGGAAAAACAGTGCTGGTACGACGACGTAAAAATATGAATGAAACCAAATGATGAAGAGACAGAGACGTTACTGAAGTGCATGAATGTGAGATGTTAGGCAGTATAATAAATAAGATGACTTCAGTTATTACTATTATTATTGCTATCATCATCACCACCGTGTGTCCTATAAATAAAGATTTTAAAAATATTTCAGTTCTTATTATGCTATGTTAGTTTTAAATGAAACTGAAGAGATATGCTAAGTGTAACACACAGAGAGAGGGAGAGAGAGAGGGAAAGTGAGAGAGAGGGAGAAAAAGAGTAGGAAAGAGAGAAGGACGGTGGGAGAGAAAGAGAGGAAGGAGAGAGTGAGAGAGAAAGAGAGGAAGGAAGAAAGATAGGAGGGAGCGAGAGAGGGGGAGAGAGAAAAGAGAGGAAGGAAGGAGAGAAAAACAGAAGGGAAGGAGGGAGAGAGAGGGGGAAGAGAGAGAGGAAGGAAGAGAAGAGGGAGAGAAAGAAAGAGAGAGAAGAGTGAGCTAGAGAGGGGGAAAGAGGGAGAGATACTGAGAGGAAGGAGACAGATAAATAATGATAATAAGAAGCAAACTTGCGGAGCTTTCTCTCGTCTCTGACCATACGAAGCTGAGCCTATGAAACAACGTCAATCTTTCATCCGCTGTTTTGTCTGGGTCTTCTGCTTTTTTTTTTCTACACATTTTTCTTTACGCCTGTTACAGGAGTTTTTCTAGCAAAATGTTCATCGAAGATTAAGGGTAGTTCTTACTGAATAGAAGGTGAGGCGATCTTTCAATCATCTGACACAACGAAATGAGATAAATATCCCCTAGCTGCCCTTCAGCTGGCGCTGTTTTGAGTGAAGGGGAAAAAACCTGCTCCTGAAAATAAAAGTTTACTTGCACGGCGAGGAGCTCTGGATTACATTTTTTGCACTGTTGTCAAATGATCAAGAACAAAACACCACATAATATCACGCACAGATAGTCCAAGAAGGGAAAACACTTAACCTAAGTCACAACGGATGTAGTCGCTGTTATTACAAGAGCTGAACGGAAAAACCTTAACAAAATGAGAAATAGTGAGTACTGAGGAACTGCACTAATAGTGGAGTCTCCCATTTAATAACGTCGTAAAAATGCACAGTGTCATTCATTCATTTGCATGTCCCTTGCGGAACTTTGCCTCCAAAACAGCACTCCTGTAGGCCTCTCGGTTGTGAGCAAGATGGCCTGCTGCTGCGGCATCCATTTGCAGATCGTCAACGATGTCTTGCAGCCATTTCGTTTTGGTCTTCCTCTTTTTCTTTTTCCCATTATATATCCTTCCAATACGGTCTTCTCTAAATTATCATGACGTTTAATGTGTCCAAAATATTGAAGTTTTCTCTCTTTAATCCTCTTTACTAGCCAGCCTTCTTAAATATTAAGCTCTTATAGTATAGATATATTTGTTCTTTTTTGTGTCCACAGTGTATGCTTAGTAAAATTGAGGAGAAATTGCTCTGAAATGAACTGGGGTTGGGTCTACTTATGTTGCGTAGACGATGATGATGATGTGGTGTGTGTCTGCTGGTGTTTGACCTTGGGTTGCTGTGTAGCTCAAGTGTAAGACACGCTTGTCCGCTCTCCACCACAAAAATAGTAAACAATGAAGAATAACTAAGTTCGGTCCGGGGATAGCTAGTTTATTGCACCCTTTTATCGGTAGGGGCTGTGGCGTATTTATCAGCCACAGAACTTGCACCAATGAATATATACAGTAGTACAAATAAGACATCTAAAGGACTACTCATGTAGTATTTAGCATACATAGAACACCATTCAAAACAAGACTCATGTAGTAATCAATCAATCAAGTGCCGTGCCGCGTGGCGCAAGCGATCATTTCTGTCCTCAATTCCCTGTATTCATGTAGTAAGTAGTAGTAATATCTAGTTTCTAGCATCAAGTATGTAGGGGTAGCATCTAGTACTTAGTATGTAGTATCAAGTATATAGTGTCTGATACTCATCAGCAGGTTTCCCATAAAAGTACAGTGGGCAGTTCGGGCAGGTAGCGATTTGCAGAGATCTGACCTGGCTACATAGTTCTCAGAGATCTGGCCGCCTGGCTACACAGTTCTCAGAGATGTGGCCGCCTAGATACACAGTTCTCAGAGATCTGGCCGTCTGGCTACACAGTTCTCAGAGATCTGGCCGCCTGGCTACACAGTTCTCAGAGATCTGGCCGCCTGGCTACACAGTTCTCAGCACTAATTTAAAGACCACACGTACGAAAGCGGTTTGGCTGTGACCACCTGCTCGGAAATGAAAGAGTAAACAGCGGAACTTTTAAACTTTAAACCTCCCTACAACAAAAGTAAACGTCACCCTTTCTTCGGGAAACATCAAAATCCGTGGCCGGATACATCAATTAACCAGGTTGAGCCTCTTTTTGCTGGATACCAACGGAGAGGTGAGACAGTGTCTTGGTCGGCTGTGGTTCGCCAACCTGACTGCAAGCAGCTACGGATCAGTAACTACTGATATGATGTCTTCATCTCCATCTTTCCCGGGTAAAAATCACTCCCAACACTAAATCTTCTCACCTATGATCTGAACGATCTCCACGAAATCTTCCTAGTTCAAATCCGGAAGAAGAAAATACTTTTCCTGGATGTATGGTAGCTTTAAACAAAGATCAAGACATCACATTATGTTTTCTCATGTATACTCCAGCTAGCTGTGGAAATTTGGGTCAGATGATCCGTGTCCACTTCAAAGGAGATGCCGACTAACGGAATAAATGCTTATTCTCATCGCTTCCGACGAATCGAACAACAATCTTTCTCATCGCTTCCGACGAACCGAACAACAATCTTTCTCATCGCTTCCGACGAACCGAACAACAATCTTTCTCATCGCTTCCGACGAACCGAGCAACAATCTTTCTCGCCGCTTCCGACGAACCGAACAACAATCTTTCTCATCGCTTCCGACGTACCGAACAACAATCTTTCTCATCGCTACCGACGAACCGAACAACAATCTTTCTCATTGCTTCCGACGAACCGAATAACAATCTTTCTCGTCGCTTCCGACGAACCGAATAACAATCTTTCTCATCGCTTCCGACGAACCGAATAACAATCTTTCTCATCGCTTCCGACGAACCGAACAACAATCTTTCTCGTTGCTTCCGACGAACCCGAATAACAATCTTTCTCGTCGCTTCCGACGAACCGAATAACAATCTTTCTCGTCGTTTCCGACGAACCGAACAACAATCTTTCGATTTATCCATTCGTCGTTTGTCGTAAAATTTTAGTAAGCCGACTCCAGAATACTGGTATTCGCAAAAATTAGAGGAAATGGTTACGGCACAAAGAAACGAAAGGATTATCTCCCTCTTCTCCCCTCTCTAACTTTGGGTATATTCTATCCACCACCAACACAGAAAGAATGTGTTAGTCTGTTACGCCATTCAACTGTGATGAGCTCGACGTGGATTTACTGAAGAGGTCATGTGGGAGTAACATGGACATGAAATGCCGGATAGACTTGCTGGGCAGGCTGAGAACGGACAAGGGCGACATTGCTGAAGCTGCACTGGGCGGGAAAATGAAGAGTGGAAATGGAAGTAAAACGTAGTTATGAGGAGATTGCTAAACTGGGAGTGCTGGCAGGACATCCGAATTGTGTGGGGGAAAAACACTGTAAACAACCAACACTTGACGGGAACTATTAGCAAACAAACTCTTGGATGGATGACGCGGCATGCGGCGCAGCATATATGGGGCTGCCCTGAATGCAGTGACGCCAGAGTCTGAACTTTGAACCTTGAACTTTTATTTCATAACTCTGAGACTGAATGAGTAATTTGCGGTTCAAAAATTACAATTAGTCAGTGGCATTTTCTGCGTCGCTGGTAGTTTATGTGAGATTACAGTCATACAGATAGGAGCTACTGGTTGCAGTCGTTTTGTGTTTCCAACCAGTACTACAGTTGTAGTACAAGTTACGGTAACGTTTCATACTGTAATGTGCAACAAGTTGCGATAACATTTCACATTGTAATGTGCAACAAGTTGCGGCACGTTTTTTCTGACTTCCTCGACCAGATCTAAGAAGTCCCAAGGGAGGTGTCAAAGCCCATCCTTTTGATAAAGAATGAGAACTAGGTAGATGATGATATGATGATGATGATGACGGCGATGACGAAGTCTTATCCATATCTCTTTGATGTCATCATCTAAGTTCTCAACGCTTCAATACATTCAATACTTTGACATAATCAAAGAGACCTTAATATTTCTCTTCTTGTTTTTGTGTCTATTCTAAAATAACAAAAGGTGGTGGCTAGAAAACAAATCTGAGTGTTTGAAGCTACCTTACATCCAGGAAAAGTATTTTCTTCTTCTAGATTTGAACTAGGAAGATTTCGTAGAGATCGCCCAGAACACAGGTCAGAAGGTTTAGTGCTGGGAGTGATTTTTCCACGGGAGAGACGGAGATGATGACGCCATATGATATAGAGTAGCTACTGATACATAGCTGACTGCTTGGAGTGTCAGGTTGGCGAATCACAGCCGATCAAGACACTGTCCCACCTCTACGTTGGTAACCAGCAAAAAAGAGCCCCAATCTGGTTAACGTGGCAAGGATCGATAGAGTCTGAATTGGGGTAGAGTCTGTTTAACCAAACATTTCACCTTCGTGTTTTTTAGCTGCAATCCGGGTACTCAAAAGAATATCCGTCAAAATTCACTTCCCATTTGACACGATGTTTCGTTTGTCAATGTTCAGCATAGGCTGCAAAGAATATCCTACTTATAGTTTCAGAGAGATGACACTGCAACAACAGCAACAGTAACAACAACAGCTGTAACAACTACAATAACAACACCAGTGACAACAACAGCAACTGCAGCAACAACAACAACAGCAGTGAAAACAACAGCAGCAACAACATCAACAGACAGTAGTAACAACAACAGCAGTAATAACAACAACAACAACAACAGCAGCAGCAGTAACAACAATAGCAGCAGTAACAACAACTACAGCAGTAACAACATCCGCAGCAGTAACAACAAAAGCAATAACAACAACAGCAGCAGTAATATCAACAACAACAATTGTAACAACATCAACAACAACAGCAGCAGTAACAAACAACAACAACAACAGCAACAGTAGTAACAACAGCAGCAACTACAACAGCAATAACAACAGCAGTAACAACAACAATAGCCGCAACAACAACAGCAGTAATAACAACATCTACAGCATCAGTAGCAGCAATAATAAAAAACAATAGCAACACCAACAGCAGTAATAAACTCAACAACAGCAAGAAGAACAATAGCAACAACAATAACAGCAACAATAATAACAAGAACAGCAGCAGCAGCAGCAACTACAACAGTAACAGCAAGAACAACAGCGACACAAACAGCAGTAACAAACTCAGCAACAGCAACAAGAACAACAGCAATAGCAACAACAACACGCGAGAGATAGATTACAGCCCCCATTATTTAGTTTGATGAAACCAACACTGCAACCAGAAGACACAGTTTGTGCCAGGTATTGTAAAAATCTGCGCGCAGGAGATGAGAGAGCTGTTCATGCTACAAGGATGTCGGTACAGCGCTGTTTACCTTCTATGAATACAATCTGGCCCATTTCTCTATGAAACTGAAAAGCACAGTTATAACATCAATAAATTGTCTGAAAAATAGCAATATTACAAAATCCACATTCATTCGCTCAGACGTTTACAACCTTCCCAACAAACAGTTTCCGAACACGGCATCATAAATATCACAAAGCAGACAGCTCCCTCTATTATTCTGATCTTAATTGCCGCCAAGTCCTACATATACATGTACATTTTCTTATTTCTTAATTCTTTTCTTTTCTACCTGAAATAAGGAGAAATCCATAACGTTACAATTGTGCAACTCCATTAACGAATAAAGCCGTTCCTTATCTTTTTTTTTAAATAATCTAATTATCTGTCCTACCGTTTAAAAATAATTTAATTATCTGTTAACTAGAAAGTGGTACACCATATCATTACCAGGCTAAAGCTAGTAATTTTTTTTCCTCTCTATGACTGATAACTTGCAAATTGAGGAGAATAAATAAGAAACTGGGATGTAAATTACAAGTGCCATAATGTAATACCTTTACACTGAGAAGAACAAACAGCAAACTGGGAAGTAACTTACAAGTATCTTAATGTAATACTAAACTAGGGAGTAACTTCTCGGCCTTTTGGCTAAGATCAAAGTGGCTGTGGCCGGGGGTATGGCCTACATCTCGTTACGGGTGGACCCGGTTTGTTGTACCACCGGGTTACGGCCTGTCGTTTTCGTCGTCTTAAAAAAAAAAACAAAACTTACAAGTGTCACAATGTAACACAGTTACACTGAGAAGAACAATAAGTAAACTGGGGAGTAACTTACAAGCATCATAATGTAATACTATTACGTGATAAGAACAAAAAAGGAAACCAGGGAGTTACGTACAAGCATCATAATGTAATACCATTACACCCAGAAGAATAACAGCAAACTGGGGAGTAATTTAAAAGTGTCATAATATAGTACTATTACGATGAGAAGAACGAAAAAAGGACATCGGAGCATAACTTATAAGTGTCTTTGCAGTGGATAGAGCGAACAAGAGACTGTGGAGTTAACTTTCAAATGCCATAAAGTGCTACAGTTATATTTTATTTTCAAGCCTACTTTCGACACAACAGCTTAACGCCATAGCACAGTAAGGGACAATAGTAAGTCCAGGGCAGCGGTTTTAACCCTTTCCCATCCTTTGCCAAAGATTTATTAGAAAGGACTCCAACAAGCACAAATTTTATTATAGATTGAGTAGAAAAAGCGTAATTTATTTCAGTTAGCTGACAAATTCGCCCATAAATTTTCTTCGTAAATTTAACTTTGACGTTAGAAAAATGGAAAGTTTTACAACCATGTAAAAATAGGAGGTATACAAAGCTGTACATAAAGACCTCCCTGCTATATGGTTCAGAGACAAGAATAGTGACAAAGGCAATACAACAGAGAATACAAACGCTCATGAACTACTGCTTGTGAAGGATTTTAAACATTAAATGGCAGGACAAGATCAGGAAAGTGGAGACTGCAGGATAAGAGCCTATGAAACTACAAATCATGTCTAGGAAATGGAGATGGATTGGCCGCATACTGAGGAGTCCTGACACCAACATAACAATACATGCACTGACATGGAATCTTCAGGGAAACAGAAATCGAGGAAGACCTAGAAATGTCTGGAGAAGGGAGATTATGACAGCGCTCTGGGACAAGGAGCAAGGAAGGAAGCAAAGAATAAATTCAAGAACAGGGAAGGACTGGAGAGCCTTTATCCGCGGCCTATGCTTCCAAGGGAGTGAAAGGCAATGATAATGATGATGATGATGATGATAACACAAAGCTGTAAACAAGCTATAATTATTCAGGATAAGGAAGGTTGATATGACAAGAAAAATCTCACATAACTCTGTAACTTTTATATATGTAATCAGCATTTCTAAAACTCTTAATACTGAGAGAAAACAGATACATAAATGACATATGTCCCAGAGTTGCTGTAATGACATAAATCCCAGGGTTATTATAATGATATAAATCCTAGGGTTGCTGTAATAACATAAATTCCAGGGTTGCTGTCATCATCATCATCATCATCTTCAGGTGCCGTGCCGACTGGCGTTGGCTATTATGCTTCTCCAGAGTACCCGATCCTTCATGCAGGCCATCAGTTCAGTTGGTGATCTCCTCTCACACCATCCCGTCAGACTGTCCAGTATAATTTCTCTTGGTCTTCCTCTTGATCTTCTTCTTTCTATTTTTCCTGTTGTTATAATATTTTCAATATGCTTCTCACTGCATGTCCTATGAAAGTACATTGTCTCTCTCTTATTTTTTTTGACAAGATTGTTGGTCTCTCCAGCTCTTCTCATACGTTCTTCATTAGTTATTTTTGTTGTCCAGGGGATTCGCAACATTCTTCTAATAAACCACATTTCTGCTGCTTCCAATGATTTTTGTGCAGACTTGCCTATTGTCCATGATTCACTTCCATATAACAAGATAGGTTCAATATAGCATTTTATGACTCGTTTTCTAACATTCATTGATAAGGATGTGTTAGCTAATATGTTTCTCATTCTCTGAAATGTAGTCTTTGTTTGGCCTATTCTGTTCCTAATTTCTGTTCTGCATTTCCCATCTGAAGTTATTACTGCTCCAAGGTATTTGAATTTCTGCACCTGCTTTAGAATAGTTCCGTTTAATTTTATACTGCATGCTGGTGGATTCTGTTTCTTATATATAACCATAGTCTCTGTCTTTTTGATGTTCAAAGTAAGGCCTTTCTGTTCACTTTCTTTGGCGACTTTATCCAAGAGATTTTGCAGGTCTTGTTGGTTCTCAGCTATCAGTACTGTGTCATCAGCATACCGAAGGTTGTTAATATTGTATCCTCCAATTTTTATGCCTGGTTCTGTGATGATTGTTTTTAGAATATTCTCGCTGTACAGAGAAAAAGGGTCTGGAGATCGTACACATCCTTGTTGCACCCCTTGTTTTATCGGTTGATATTTTCAACTCGAACTGCTGCTTCATGGTGCCAGTATAGATGTTTTACAATCCTCAGGTCTTTGCCGTCTATATTGATGTCTTCAAGCATTTTAATAATTTCATTATGTTTCACCTTGTCGAATGCCTTGGTGTAATCAATGAAGCATAAGTAGAGATCTTTCTGTACTTATAAAGTTCTTTCTGTTAGTGTTCGTAAAGCATAAATGGCATTTTGTGTTCCCTTTCCTTCAACAAATCCAAACTGTTTATCTGCTATTTCCATTTTTATCTTTTTCCTTGTTCTTCTCATAATTATTCTCAGAAGTAGCTTCGTTATGTGACATGAGAGGCTGATAGTCCGGTGGTCGTCACATTCCTTTGCACCTGGTTTCTTTGGTAGTGCTATAAATGTGGATTTAATTAGGTCAATGGGAATATAACCACTGTTGTAAATATCATTCAGTAACTTGGTTATTATTTTTATTCCTGTCTCCTCTAGTGCCTGTATTTCTTCTATTGTTATATTATCAGGCCCAGTTATTGTTATATTATCAGGCCCAGTCGTTTTTCCTTTCTTCATGTGTTTGATGGCATCTATGATTTCGTCTTCAAGTATTGGCGGTCCATCACAGTTTTCAGTATCTGGTGTTAATTCTGGTCTTTCTTCTCCATATAGCTCACCGATATACTCTGTCCACAATGTCTTCTTTTCCCATTAACATTTTACCTTCTTTCGATTTCAGGCATCCTGCGGTATATTTTGTTTTCCTGCCTGTGAGTTCATTAATTCGTTTGTGCATGTTTTTGCTGTCTTTATTATGAGCGTCCTCTATCTGTCTGCACTGTTCATTTAACCACACTTCTTTTGCTTCTCTGCATTTGCGTCTTATTTCTTTATTTATCTTGCTATATTTTTCCTCGTTATTTTTACTCCTCCTCCTCTTGTCCATCAGTCCTAAGATGTCGTCTGTCATCCATTTATTTTTAGAGGCCTCTTTTTTTTGGTGGTATTATCTCCTTAACAGTTTGGTAGATATTTATCTTTGCTATTGCATTGTATCTATTTGTTATAATAACTTTAGGGTTGCTGTAGTTAGTGAATGAGGGATCCGCATGTTTTCACCGTTTACAGAAATGATTTATCCTGATATTCTGGACATCACAGCCATGGAGAAAGTGCATCATGGTCTCCAATAAATCTCCATAGAGTGAATCACCCTTGCCCATGCATTGTCATCTAAGTGTAATTGTTATGTGCATCGGCCCTAGCCACAGAGGAAAATCTTCCATGTAATACCCATCACACAATATTACTCTGAAAACGGAAGACGTCTGGCGCCTGTAAACCGCTCCATTGAAGGATATGACAAACTAGAACCACATGGATTAAACGTGGAATTCATCAATACATAACCTTCCCCTTCTCCACACTTATTTTCCCCTCTTATCTACTCTTTCCTCACCTGTAACCGATATTCCAGACTCTCCACCCCTACAGCACTCATCTGTTTTACCAGTCTTTATCCTGCCTTGACAATAAATGTAGCCATTTCTCTTCCAGTCCCTTTCTCCACTCCGTCTTTAATGTAAACCAGCCAGACTGATACCACAACCCACAAATCTTCATAAAAACATTCGCAAAACTAAACACTACGCACTCTCGGACACAGCTTCATACACGCCATGGTAAATGCTCCCATATTATATTAAGATTTCTTTATATTTTTCCTATTTCGTAGCCCTGTATATTTCTGTACGAATAACTGTCAATTGAATTGTTACAAATATGTGCTAATTAACGGATAAAACTATGTATTTTTATAGTAATCTAGTATCCCCTATCAAAGGAGAAGTAAGACGCCTCCTTACCTCCGTCAGTCTACGGGACACCCTTGGGTAAGGTGGAGTACCTGTATAGCCCCCCGATCAGGGTGACGTGAAGCAATGGGAGCAGGTAGTGGATGGAATGGGAGAGCAGCTAGGTCAGATAGGAAAAAGATCTGGTGGTGAGTCCCCCCAGGCCAGATTGATCTAATTTTAATACTGGAGAAGAGTGTGAGACAGAGGTCAGTACTAGTGACTGTGATGAGTGACAAAATCCTGACGGTGTTACTAAGGAAAACAACAACATCAACAGACAGTAGTAACAACAACAGCAGTAATAACAACACCAACAACAGCAGCAGCAGCAGTAACAACAATAGCAGTAGTAACAACAATAGCAGCAGTAACAACAACTACAGCAGTAACAACATCCGCAGCAGTAACAACAAAAGCAATAACAACAACAGCAGCAGTAATATCATCAACAAACGAAACAGAAAAATAAGAGTAGGAACATGGAATGTGAGAAGTATGTATGAGGGGAAGTATCAAATAATAAGTGACGAGATGAAAAAAAAACGGGGACACACATTGTGGGAATCTGCGAACATCGATGGAAAGGATCAGGACACTTCAAGAGTTAGAATGATAATATCTTTATATACTCTGGTGGAGAATTAGGAGGAAAGAACGGAGTGGCTTTTTACTTGAACAAATTAACATCAAAAGCACTACTAGGTCCAGTAAGTGATAGAATCCTCACTATTAGACTTAATGGCACTCCTAGAAATGTAACAGTCATCCAGATATATGAACTTACATCAGCACCAGAAGAAGAAGAAGTAGGAGACTTTTATAACATACTGCAAACGACGATAGACCAGGTACGGAAAAGTGATAGTGTATTAAAAATGGGGTATTTTAATGCAAAGATTGGTACAGAAAGAGCAGAAGAAGAAAAATATGTTGTGGTGAAATTTAGCATAGGACATAGAAATGAGGCAGGTGACAATCTAATGGCTTTTTGCATAGAAAATGAGCTAATGATTGCTAACACTCTTTTTTAAACAACATCCAAGAAGACTTTACACATGGACATCACCTGATGGGAAAACCAATAATCAAACAGATTAAATTTTAGTGCAAAGAAGGTGGAGATCAAGTATACCATCAGCAAAAACTTTACCAAGTGCTGATTGTGACACGGACCATGAGCTATTAATAGCAGACATGAAGATAAAGATAAAAAAGACAGTTACGGGATCAAGACTACTCCGCTTTGATCTTACAAAAATACCAGAACAATACAGTATAGAAGTGAAGAACCGTTTCGAAAGATGAACTGGTTACGCAGGCCAGAGATATCTTAATAACAACAGCTAAAGACTTGGTTCCAGTAAAGAAAACACAAAAGAATGGATGGATTACAGCAGGCACATTAGAACTGATAAAACAACGTAGAGAAATGAAGACGCAGTGGGAAGTGACAATCAACAACAAAGAGGAATATAAATCTTTAACAAAAGAAGTATGAAGAAACATAAGAAAAGACAAAAAAAACAATACATACAAGATTGTTGTGAAAGAATAGAAAGACATCAGAAGTGTGGAAGAGATAGTGAAATATTTAAAGAAATGAAGACATTGACGAGAAATGTCACACTTAAGCTAAATGTAATTTGTGACAGGGTGGGGAATACCTTGACTGAGACAGGGGAAATTCTAGAAAGATGGAAGGAATATTGCAGAGGAATGTATGAAACAACTGACTGTGAAAGCAGAAATCAACAGTGTGAATTATTATTGGAGGAGAAAGAACCCGAACGGACAATAGACGAAGTTTTATGGGCAATAAAGAATCTGAAAAATGGTAAATTGCCAGGATGTGATGAGATAACAGCTGAACTTATTAAAGAAGGAGGAAAGGAATATGCAACAAATCTATCATTTACTATGTAAAAAGATATGGCATTTAGGAATTTGGCCAAAAGAATGGAAAACAAATGTATTCATACAACTGCCAAAAAAGGGTAACCTGAAATTAAGCACTGACTACAGTACAATTGTCCTGATTAGTCATGCCATTAAAATGTTGTTAAAAATCATAATGGGTAGACTTCGTAAGAAATACATAACATAGTCAACAAGATCCATGCTGGTTTCAGGCAAGGAAGAGGATCAAGAGATCATATATTCAATATAAGATTAATAATAGAGAAATGTAGAGTGTTTAATGTGAATCTATATTTATCTTTTATAGAATACTCAAAGGTATTTTATTGTGTAAAAAACCAGAAACTTTGGGAAATCATGGAAAAAATGGAATTTCCAACACATTTGATACATCACTGCTTTATCTAGACCAACAAACAGCAGTATGAATAAGTGGTGAAACAACAGCTTGGTTTGACATAAAACAAGGGGTCCGTCAGGGGTGCATATTGTCGCCTTACCTGTTTTAATTGTATTCTGAAAATATGATGAGGAATGTTAGAGAAGATGTAGACAAAGAATATTACGACGCCATAACAATTGGAGGTTATGAAATACCAGAGATTAGATATGCTGATAACACAGTATTACTATCCACGAAACAAAAATGAATGGAAAAACTAATTATGTCAGTCCGTAAGAACAGCGAAGAGCAAAACCTCTATCTTAATGCGAAGAAAACTAAATTGATGACAACTGACAAAACAAACAAGGCAGCTGAAATATATATCAGTGAGGAAAAAATTGTAAGAGATGGAGAGTTTTGAATATCTTAGATCACTACTAACGAATAATGGAGATACAATAAGTGAAATTAAAACTAGGACATCTATCGCTCTTCAGAAAGTAAAACAACTAAAGAATCTGTGGAGAGGAACAGACAGAACTACAAAAATCAGATTTTTAAGGGCATGCATCTTTCCCATTGCCTGTGAGACCTGGACACTTAACAAAACAGCTAAGAAACACATAAATGTCGTTGAATGTAAATGCTACAGAAGAGTTCTTCAAATATCACAGATACAAAAAAAAAAAGAACAAATATATCCATGCTACAAGAACTTAATATTGAAGAAGGCTGACTAGTAAAGAGGATTAAACAAAGAAAACTTAAATATTTTGGACACATTAAACGTCATGATAATCTAGAGAAGACCGTCTTGGAAGGGTGCATATTGGGAAAAATAGGAGAGGAAATCCAAGGCGAAGATGGCTGCAGGACATCGTTGTTGGTCTGTAAATGGATGCATCTGC
Organism: Achatina immaculata; assembly: GCA_009760885.1. NCBI lineage: Eukaryota > Metazoa > Mollusca > Gastropoda > Stylommatophora > Achatinidae > Lissachatina > Lissachatina immaculata. Next base: position 46,060,720 of record CM019717.1, on the reverse strand, counting down.
AGCAGGCCATCTTGCTTACAGCCAAGGAAGAGGATCAAGAGATCATATATTCAATATAAGATTAATAATAGAGAAATGTAGTGTTTAATGTGAATCTATATTTATCTTTTATAGAATACTCAAAGGTATTTTATTGTGTAAAAAACCAGAAACTTTGGGAAATCATGGAAAAAATGGAATTTCCAACACATTTGATACATCACTGCTTTATCTAGACCAACAAACAGCAGTATGAATAAGTGGTGAAACAACAGCTTGGTTTGACATAAAACAAGGGGTCCGTCAGGGGTGCATATTGTCGCCTTACCTGTTTTAATTGTATTCTGAAAATATGATGAGGAATGTTAGAGAAGATGTAGACAAAGAATATTACGACGCCATAACAATTGGAGGTTATGAAATACCAGAGATTAGATATGCTGATAACACAGTATTACTATCCACGAAACAAAAATGAATGGAAAAACTAATTATGTCAGTCCGTAAGAACAGCGAAGAGCAAAACCTCTATCTTAATGCGAAGAAAACTAAATTGATGACAACTGACAAAACAAACAAGGCAGCTGAAATATATATCAGTGAGGAAAAAATTGTAAGAGATGGAGAGTTTTGAATATCTTAGATCACTACTAACGAATAATGGAGATACAATAAGTGAAATTAAAACTAGGACATCTATCGCTCTTCAGAAAGTAAAACAACTAAAGAATCTGTGGAGAGGAACAGACAGAACTACAAAAATCAGATTTTTAAGGGCATGCATCTTTCCCATTGCCTGTGAGACCTGGACACTTAACAAAACAGCTAAGAAACACATAAATGTCGTTGAATGTAAATGCTACAGAAGAGTTCTTCAAATATCACAGATACAAAAAAAAAAAGAACAAATATATCCATGCTACAAGAACTTAATATTGAAGAAGGCTGACTAGTAAAGAGGATTAAACAAAGAAAACTTAAATATTTTGGACACATTAAACGTCATGATAATCTAGAGAAGACCGTCTTGGAAGGGTGCATATTGGGAAAAATAGGAGAGGAAATCCAAGGCGAAGATGGCTGCAGGACATCGTTGTTGGTCTGTAAATGGATGCATCTGCAGCAGGCCATCTTGCTTACAGCCGAGAAGCCTAGGTGCTATTAGGGAGGCAAAGTTCAATGTAAATGAATGAATGAATGAATGAGTATTCTATTATATAAATAAGATCGCATATTTTAGTGATGAACGTATAATCTCAGACAAAGTGAAGTTTCATCTATCTAATGGAACCAGTTTTCAAAGTAAATCATTTTTTTTCTGAACTGCTTAAAATTGACCGGGGTGTATAGTTCAGTTCTGCAAAAATGGTTAGGATAGTGCGGAGGAACAAGAGTAATAGAAAGTAAGATGAGCACGTATAAATAAAGAACATACATACAATATTTCGGCAAATGCCTTTGTTAGTGACCACATCCAAAAACAACACAGCAGAAAAATACGTGAAAAGAAATGAAAACTAGAACACAACTCTTTAGTAGGCTCGTGTGCTTGGAGACACAGGTCTCTGGCTATTTCAACTGACGCTGGACTGGGACTAATAATTAAATTGCTGCAGGTTCTGTGGCTGGCGTATATTTATTATATAAATAAGCTAAAAATGCGCTGTAATGTGGACAAAAATATGTTTTACTACAAACAACGGCGGGAGACTTTAGCCCTCTAGCGACACACTTCTAGCCCTCTACAGCCACACCTCTAGGTCTCTAGCGACACACCTCTAGCTCTCTAGCGGCATATCTCTTGCAGCACACCTCTAGCCCGCTAGCGGCACACCTATAGCCCTCTATCGGCACACCTCTAGCCCTCTATCGGCACACCTCTAGCCCTCTAGCGGCACACCTCTAGCCCTCTAGCGGCACACCTCTAGCCCTCTACCGGCACACCTCTAGCGGCATACCTCTAGCCCTTGTGCGGCACACATCTAGCGGCGCACCTCTACTTCTCTTGCGGCACACTACTAGGTCTCTAGGGGCACACCTCTAGCCCTCATGTGGCACACCTCTAGCCATCTAGCAGAATATCTCTAGCCCTCTTGCGGCACACCTCTACCTCTCTTGCGGCACACCTCTACCTATCTTGCGGCACACCTCTACCTCTCTTGCGGCACACCTCTAGCAGCACACCTCTACCTCTCTTGCGGCACACCTCTACCTCTCTTGCGCCACACCTCTTGCGGCACACCTCTACTCTCTAGGGGCACACCTCTAGCCCTCATGTGGCACACCTCTAGCCATTTAGCAGAATACCTCTAGCCCTCTTGCGGCACACCTCTATCTCTCTTGTGGCACACCTCTACCTCTCTTGCGGCACACCTCTAGCGGCACACCTCTACCTCTCTTGCGGCACACCTCTACCTCTCTTGCGGCACACCTCTACCTCTCTTGCGGCACACCTCTACCTCTCTTGCGGCACACCTCTACCTCTCTTGCGGCACACCTCTACCTCTCTTGCGGCACACCTCTACCTCTCTTGCGGCACACCTCTACCTCTCTTGCGGCACACCTCTATCTCTCTTGTGGCACACCTCTACCTCTCTTGCGGCACACCTCTAGCGGCACACCTCTACCTCTCTAGCGGCACACCTCTACTCTCTAGCGGCACACCTCTACCTCTCTTGCGGCACACCTCTACCTCTCTTGCGGCACACCTCTAGCGGCACACCTCTACCTCTCTTGCGGCACACCTCTACCTCTCTTGCGGCACACCTCTAGCGGCACACCTCTACCTCTCTAGCGGCACACCTCTACCTCTCTTGCGGCACACCTCTAGCGGCACACCTCTACTTCTCTAGCGGCACACCTCTACCTCTCTTGCGGCACACCTCTACCTCTCTTGCGGCACACCTCTAGCGGCACACCTCTACCTCTCTTGCGGCACACCTCTACCTCTCTTGCGGCACACCTCTAGCGGCACACCTCTACCTCTCTTGCGGCACACCTCTAGCGGCACACCTCTACCTCTCTTGCGGCACACCTCTTGCGGCACACCTCTAGCGGCACACCTCTAGGTCTCTAGCGGTACAACTCTAGCCCTCTTGTGGCACACCTCTAGCTCTCTCGCGGCACACCACTGTACAGTGGGGTACTCTTTTCAAAATCTGTTATCTACTAGACAATTTTAGCACTTATTTTTCAAATGGTGTACCACGGCAGACTAGCTTAGTGTATATGTGCTGGTACCCGTCACTTCTTTTAGTCATCATCTTGACACGTTTTATTTAAACGACAACACTGACTTACCAAGATTAGTGACGAGGATAAATTATTTTTGCTATATAGACATTTTGCAACTTTGCTCTCGTCTGGATGGCACCGTCAAAGTACTGCAACTTCAATTTCATATTTTATCGAATTTATTATTATTCCACATCTGTCGAGGAGGGACCGTTCTAATGAAAAAAAAAATGTTTCATTGCTGCCGAGATGTGAAGAGTTAGTGCCTCATATATACAGCCACTGAAGCACTGTGAGGAAGACAAGCCGGCACCTGGTATCGCTGCCCTCATTTTACCAGGTAAGCCTCAAGTACCCGTTTCTTGAGGCTCGGTCGACCCTGGTGTCTGTTGGTTAGACCCTGGTGCCTGTTGGTCTACCCTGGTGCCTGTTGGTCTACCCTGATGCTTGTTGGTCTACCCTGGTGCCTGTTGGTCGACCATGGTGTCTGTTGGTCGACCATGGTGCCTGTTGGTCTACCCTGGTGCCTGTTGGTCGACCCTGGTGCCTGTTGGTCTACCCTGGTGTTGGTCACCCGGAAAATATTCCGTCCCAGTGCGGAAATCAGCCATGGACCTGCTGGTTGACAGGAGAATGCACTAGCCATTGTACCAGGGTAGCACTTTGGTTTTTTTTTCAAATCAAGGAATATTGTATTTGATTTTTCTTTCTGTTTGTTTTCCTTCTACTGATGCCAGATATTTAGTTATGTTATAACAATGTCAATTATCATCAGAAATTACGAGGGTAAATTAAATGAAAGTTAGAAGACGCGAATAAACTTTCAGAAAGAATAGACAGAAATCCCTTAGTAGTACCATCTGTTAGCACCAAGGTCAATGTCATCAGTAAGCCGATAGTCCAATCGTCACTAGGCAGCACGCCGAGAACAGCTCATATCAGGATAGCGAGTGCTTTCCAGACATACTCCAAGGAAGATATGCTTTACGTCATGCTTAGACATGCATTCATCGCGGTACACCGCAAATGTTTCACGTTTATGTCCGAGAGGTTCAGAATTTTGGCGGACAAGAACTCGACTTTTATTCTACTGTTGTTTTATGGCGCACGTGTCTTTCTTCTTCCTCTGAGTATATCTCCGACGTAGTCACCATCTTGACAAGAGCTATTCTTTCCTTGCTGTTTAGCGACGCTGGCACTATCTGCTTGCTGACGTCATTGACCTTAGTGCTTAACAGTTGATACTACTAAGGGATTCCTTTCTGTTCTTTTAGAAATTTTATTTGCATTTTCTAACTTTCATTTCATTCACCCTGGTACATTTAAGAGAAATCACCCAAATGTGGCTTTCAAATCTTCTCTGTTAGATTGCCAGTTTGTGAAGTTTACGAGTGTACGAAAATTACAGCATAACTTCTTTATGTTACTTACGCTTGTGTTCGGACACTTGGTGTAGTCTGTCCAGATTTTGTTTGTGTCTGGATTTGCGTACCAAGACCCGTTTTCATTACATGTCTTTGTGGCAAATGCTGAAAAAAAACAAGAGAAAAATATAATCACATCTTAGCTCGTGAGATCAATAAGAAATACGCTATTTGTTTTTATAAAATTTTTAAACGTTGAAAGCAATAAATTCACACACTACGGATTATTTCTTACACTTCTAGACAAGAAAACCCAAGCCCAGTGGCGGTGCTGTGCATATTTTCTGAAAAATGACGGCCGCCATTCTAATCTGGTAATTATAAAGGCGACGGAAAGATAACAACTGGGACCAGAAACCCAAAATTATTTATTTTTTAAATTTAAATTTTTATTTGCTATTTCGGAATTTGAAGTCTGATACCACAGGACAAGAAAACATAGCTCTTTGGACAATGTACAATGTCCTGATTCCGAATAAAGTCATACTAACACTGAAATAAAAAAATGCATCAGACCGTACATATATATCCATATATATATATATATATATATATATATATATATATATATATAGCTCCTGTTACGATGGTGACTACATCGCAAACATACCCATATATATATATATATATATATATATGTTTATGGCACCTGGAAATATTGCTAGAGTTCGAGTCTAATCTTTATAAGACTTTTTTATTTTAGGTTAAAGTTCATGTTAATTGATCTTCGTTATTCATAAAACTGAAGTCATATGCTAATGACTGAGTGCCTAATATGGCACCAAACTGACGTGTGATATTACAGTTTAGACTTCTGCCAAAAGAAACGCAACTATGTTACTTTGCTAGACGCTGAGTAACACCATTCACCCCAGGTACATTACTTCACTCTTCAGCAATAATATTGTGACATTAGACGCTGAGTAACAGCATTCACCCCAGGTACATTACTTCACTCTTCAGCAATAATATTGTGACATTAGACGCTGAGTAACAGCATTCACCCCAGATAAATTACTTCACTCTTCAGCAATAATATTGTGACATTAGACGCTGAATAACAGCATTCACATCAAGGACAATACATCACTCTTCAACAATAACATTATGGCGCTGGACACAACTGAACATTTCATCAAACATAATACGACAGCACTAACAGAATGAACATTGATGTAAAACACTAGTGTAAGACGTCATTTACCAATTCATTAAACACATTTAATATGAGAAAATGATGAGTGTGAATCCTGATGGATGGAAGGAAATGAAACAATCGATACAAGACATCAGAAGAATCAAAATACCACCACATGCAAACATCCCCGACGAAATAACTTCGCCACATGGAAAGCACATGTTCTCAAACATACTAACCTCTCAATGGAAACATCCAACCAAATAAAATTCTGCCCCCCCCCCCCCCAAAAAAAAATCAAAACAAACTCTACGCTACATTCCTACAATCACTTACTGTCCTAAAAAAGGACAAAAACCGATACCTGAACCTACATTCTATCACTGCACAAACTACAAACATGTCCTAAAAATGGCAAAAACCGATAATTATCTTTTAAATTCCAACTCTATAGTTCAGTCATCCGAACACTGACTAACTAGACGAAAACTAAACACGTCAGCTCAGAATGAGCGCTCATTCATATCTTTAACTCTCTCTCTCTCTCTCTTTTTGAGTTGTCTCTTCCACTCTTCTCTGCCTTTTTTCTTAAAAAAATCTAGCAAACTTTTATATCACATATTTTCTTCTAAGAACTAGCAGACCTTTATATCACATATTTTCTTCTAAAATCTAGCAGACCTTTACATCATATCTTTTCTCTAAAATCTAGCACACCTTTATATCACATCTTTTCTTCTAAAATCTAGCACACTTTTATATCATATCTTCTCTCTCAATTCCCAATTTCCACGTGAAGCGCAGTCGCTCAACACACGAACAGCCAGTCCGTGGCTCATGAACAAGGCCATTCACTCTGTCTTTACTACAGTAGCATAACCTAATCATTTTAGCGTCCCTTGTACTGTTACAAAAGGTGCTTCACTAATTCACATCATGCCAAGATTTATATTTATTCGGATTACTTCTAAAATTTTCTTTTATTGATACTCTTTGTTAACTAATTCGTTGAAACGTCAAGTTTGTGTTTTTCGCGTACTAAAAATAAAGTTGATTCTGTCTTCGTAATAAAAGTGTGCTGTAAAATTAAACAGCGGTAGGTACCACAGTAAGTATCACGAGGAAGTCAGAAATAATTCTTACCGTCAGGGCTAAAACCAGGCTTGAACTCATGTGGACATTGGGCCTTTGCGACGGTTCCTGCTCGCGTGTAATCCCAACACAACCAGCTGTCGAATGCAGGAGGACAGTAGAGAAAACCTGTAAGCCGAAGAGTGGATTCAGTATTAATAATTATGTGATATTAATTATCACCTGATTTTACCAAGTAACCACTGATTTTTTTGTCTGGTACCACCGCACCAAAAAGACCCCCAGGCTCACTCAGCCTCTAAAACTTGGTACCAGAGAAACCTTGGAACATAAATGCGGCCAGGAGTGTGATACTGACCCCATCACACTTTCACGTGCCGAAGATCTTGGATATACGGGCCTAACACCGTATCATCGATGTTCCTTAGTGGCGTGGAAACGGGGATTTTATGTTTACCGTTACCTTTTATCAAATTATATATTGCACCAACAGCCCTAAATCACAGCCCTACATCACAGCCCTACATTACAGCAGTACATCACAGCCCTACATCACACCTTTACATCACAGCCCTATATCACAGCCCTACTTCACAGCCCTACATCACAGCCTTACATCACAGAAGTACATCACAGCCCTACATCACAGCCCTACATCACAATCCTACATCACAGCCCTACTTCACAGCCCTACATCACAGTCCTACATCACAGCCCTACTTCACAGCCTTACATCACAGCCCTACTTCACAGTCCTACATCACAGCCCTACATCACAGCCCTACATCACACCCATACATCACAGCCCTACATCACAGCCTTACATCACAGCAATACATCACACCCCTACATCACACCCCTACATCACAGCCCTACATCACAGTCCTACATCACAGCCCTACATCACAGTCCTACATCACAGCCCTACATCACAGCCCTACATCACAGCAGTACATCACAGTCCTACATCACACCCCTACATCAAAGCCCTACTTCACAGCCCTACATCACAACCCTTCATCACAGCCCTACTCCACAGCCCTACATTATAGCCCTACATCACAGCCATACTTCACAGCCCTACATCACAGCCCTACTTCATAGCCCTACATCAGAGCCCTACATCACAGCCCAACATCACAGCCCTACATCACAGCCCTACACCACATCAAAATAAACTGCGTAAAAACGACTTCAAGAACAATTTAGCAGACTAACAAATTAACGACTTGGTTACACCGCTGGAAATTCTCAGGGATGTTTGTTATTATTTTGTACTAGCTACTGTAAACATTTGTTCCTCATAGGTGTACTATGTACACATGTATACTACAAGAACTTAATATTGAAGAAGGCTGGCTAGTAAAGAGGATTAAACAAAGAAAACTTAAATATTTTGGACACATTAAACGTCATGATAATTTAGAGAAGAGAGTTTTGGAAGGATACATAATGGGAAAAAGAAAGAGAGGAAGACCAAGGCGAAGATGGCTGTAAGACATCGTTGATGATCTGCAAATGGATACATCAGCAGCAGGCCATCTTGCTCACAACCGAGAGGCCTACAGGAGTGCTGTTTGGGAGGCAAAGTTCCGCAAGGGGCATGCAAATGAATGAATGAATGAATGAATGATCCCTTTCCCTCATGACCTGCAAAATCACAGGTGTTATCCAGGAGGACTTCACTTGATGTTTAATTCTCACCTCTTTAATAGGAACATGTCTGTCAAATATATCCCTGAAGGTTTTATCCAGTATTCCAGGGCCTTATCAGGGTCAGTTAATTGGTACACATGATCTAGAGGTGCTGCTTGTAACTCTTTCAGAAAGAGAAGGAGAGAGTGTTAGAGAAAGAGAGGGAGAGAGGGTTAGAGAAAGAGAGAGAAGAGTGAGAGAGGATTAGTGAAGGAGAGAAAGAGACGTACAGAAGGTTAGAGAAAGAGAGAAAGAAAGGGAAGAAATTACAGAAAATTCTGCGATTTAATGCTTGGTTTTCGTTCGCTTGTCACAAGACAATGCACTTCTGTTCTTTGTTCTGTTCTTTTTGTCATAATTTATTTTCCATCTTTGTTCTTTATCCTTTGGGTATTTCTGAAATCTTTTTCCTGGTTAGAGTTTTATTCTCAAAACCTTTTTGTTTTGCTAAGTTATTAAAATTTTCTGCATTTTCAGTACTTCAACTTCTGCATTATTCTGATGAAACTATGTGTGTAAATATATTTCCATTAATGTACATATGATTTCTTAGAAATTATTAACAGTACGATAGACAGCGAAGAAGACAAACAATGAATATTTAATGAAATCAAGGAGGAAACAATGAAATTCAATTATATCCGTAAGAAACGTCAACATCCATTCGTCATATAAAGAGAAAGGAGGATTATACAGCATGACCCAACAGAGATTGTGAATGATGTTAATGGTGACCAAATATGCGAACCAAAGAGCGTAGTACAGAGATGGGGACAGTATTTCGACAAGTTACTCAGTATACCATCTGAGGCAAGCCAAATCCATGAAAGCAACACAGCTGGCTACATACAACAGGAGCCAGTCATACTAAAAGTTTAAATCAGAGAAGCCATCCGAAAGGCCCCAATGAACAAAGCCCCAGGATGTGATTGAGTACCAAATGAGTTAATCAAATGCGCGCTAAAGAGGTTGGAATAGCTTCGCTTCACAGACTCTATAACCTGGAATGGGAAAAACATGAAACACCACAGGACTTGAGAAACATTGTAATTATTCCAATATGGAAGAAAAAAACAGTAAAAGGGACTGCAACCAATACAGAGGCTAAGCCGCGCTAGAAAAATGTTCTGCAAGATCCTATAGAACAGATTGCGACCAGTGATTGGACCACAGTTAAATGAAACTCAGATGGGATTTAGAAAAAAAAATAGAAGCTCTACAGGTGCCATCTTTTCCCTAAGACAACAGAAAAATCAGTTGAACACAATCAGATACTGCATATAGCTTACGTTGATCAAGAAAAAGCGTTTGATAGTGTTGATAGATATAAACTGTGGGAAATCTTACAGCATTATGGAGTTAGTATATATTTGATCAACCTATCCAAAAACCTATATGAAAAAAGTCAGTGCACAGTTAGAACAAATGCCGGACACTCTGAACCATTCGTCATAAAATCTGGAGTGAGGCAAGGCTGTGTAATATCTCCCTTACTATTTATAATATACACTGACACCATCTGCAAAGAAGCTAACATACAAACTAAAATCTCCACGAAAAAGCTGCCCAACAGCCTACCTCAGAAAGAATGCTGATAAACCCACAACACCTTCCAGAAGACATACCCAATAGGAGGACCGTAAACAAATTCCGTTTTGCTGACTATCAACCATTTATAGCCACATAAAAAAATACCTACAGCAGAACATAGGTAATTTAGCAAGGGTATGTAAAAAGCCACAACATGAAGATCAGTGCTAAAAAAAAACAGAAGTCATGACCATAGCGAGAGAATAAATTAAAACAAAGATCTTCCTAGACAACCAGCCCTTGAAACAAGTGAAACGTTTCAAATACCTAGGTAGCATAATATCATCCTCAGGGACAATTGACGCTGAGATTGAGAACAGATGCAGTAAAGCAAATCAGGTCATTTCACACATGACTACTTTACTGAAAAACAAATACATCACAAATGAAACAAACATTCATTGAAAAAGGGCACTGCACAACACAATTTTCCTCCCAACTCTATGCTATCAATGTCAAACACGGACACTAACGGCCAAGAGCAAAAAGAGAAATCATCACGACAGAAATGAGACATTTAAGGAGAATACTAAATGTGACAAGAAGAGACGAAATAAGAAATGACACCATCAGGGCAAAGGTTGGAGTAACACCAGTATTACACCATATCCAGAAACAGCAAGTCAAATGGTTTGGCCATGTTACACAGTTACTGCCAGACAGTATATCACAGAAAACACTCACACTAAGATTTGTAGGTGACAGAGGAAGAGGCCGTCCACTGAGGAGATGGAGAGAAGGAATTACAGAAGCATTAAATATCCCACTATATGAAGCTAAACGTCGAGCCGTATCAAGACGTCTATTTGTCCCCTCAACACTGAAAGGTATATGAGGTAGGAGATAAGACAAGGCAAGTAACAAATTGACAAAGAGACCGGAAGGGCGGAGAGAAAGAAAGAGAGAGAGAGAGAGAGAGAGAGAGAGAGGGAGAGAGAATGTCATAACAGTCTAATACGATAGCATGAGAAAAAGTCACCAGCTCAGATGATGGAAGTAAGGATCAAGATTTTGTGCTCAAGCGTCACCGTCAACGCCCTGCCGACAGAGCACACGATGATGATGATGATGATGATGATGTTTATGATGATGATGATGATGTGAAAGATTTCTAGAAGGCCAGCCTGCAAGAAGATTAGCTCCCCTCCGTTGATATTCGTCTTTCAACAAGATAATGGCTAGAACTGAAAAAAAAATGAAACGCAAGCTCCAAAAGACTTGAGTTGTGAAATGAAAGCGGTTGTTTCCCACGTAACTCATTCTGGCATCTGAGTGTGAGGATTTCTTAGAGCAGAGGCTGTACTTTAGGGATTTCGGCGTCAAAGTTCAAGTCACATCGCAACATCTCAAGTCTCTTAAACAGCACAGAAATATTCGCACTGGCTCGGTAATTAAAGTAATATGCTAAAGAACAGCGGCGTTGTAATGGTTCATTTTGTCACTTTCAATTACAGTTCCATGTGGCAGAGAAGGTTTAAAAAGCCATGCAAAGGCACATTTTATGTGGGTAACTTGAATGAATCTCAGTTTGGGGAAGGTGAAAAAAGAACAGAAAAGAACAAAAAAGTAATGAGCATTAACAGCCTCTTCCATGGTCATGACGTGAAGGGGAGACAAACCACTGAAGTGGCAGGAATTTGAAGAGAAGGAAAAAAAAGCGGTGAATGTAAATATTTCTTGTAAAACATCTGAGACGCTGCTCTATGCTTTCGCGTTCTGCCTTTAAGCAACTTCCTGTGTATATTAATGTGATGTTCTTTTATACGTCTGATTGTCTTTATTTTTATATCATTTTTGCATCTTAACAATAATTTTATACTGGTAGGAAAAATAATTCATTAATAAAGGAAGCTGACAACATTTATGCCTGTATTGTAGTACAGAGTTTCAGTGTAACATGTTCATAGTTTATCCCTAGATAAGGTAGACAAGCTACCACTTTAAGCTAGATATTCATGATTATAGCCATGATATTTCACGACGACAACGAAGGACAAAACAGTTAAAATAACATTTGTGGTTCTCAGGTTGCAACGAAATGGAATGATAAACACGAGCCCTGCTCTGCTCTCTGTCTGTGATCTGCCGTGTTTGTGTAGAGTGCAGATAATCGGAGATATATGGTGCAGTTTTACAAAAAGAAAACAAAAGATAGAACAAAGTAAAGGCGAGAAGATATGGCAAAAATGGCATTGCGATGAGAACATAGAAATGTAACAGTTAAAAAAAGCAATATTTCGGCGGTATGCATTTATCAAGAAAGACGAAATTCTCGAAAGAAACAAATAAACACAAAAACAACACTTAACTAGAAGAGATCTTCATGGTTAAGACATCAAGATAGAAATGTCTCTGGAGCCGTTCCAGACAGTTTATATAAAACATATTGTTCAGTTATATATGAAAGCCGTTGCCAGCGATGGTTAAACAACTTCGTCAGGTTCGTTGGTTATTTCTTAAGAATGCAAGAAAAACAGGAATAACTCTCAAAAATTAAACAGAAAAATAGGGACCGCAGATCAAGCTTAATACGACAGCGACCAACAGCTACCTGTTGTGTCAGGGTTGGAGAATCATAGCCTACCAAGACCCTGTTCTACAGGGTGTTCCATAAGTAGCTGTGCACTAACCCAGTATCGATTCCGGTATCTTAGTGATATCTTAATGTCTGCGGTATCTAGCCACATCTATCGTTTTTTTTACTGTTACATTCCTATTTGAAACACCATACTGTACATACCACTGTTGCCTCCTGCAAATAGTGAGTAAGGGTCACATCTGGTTAGCTAACATGGTCCTAAAGTTTAAAACATAAACACCTGGACAGCCTGACAGAAGCTTAACACTAGCAAATATACCCTAACAGAAACCTAACACTGGCAAATATAGCCTCACAGAAGCCTAACATTAGCAAGTATAATATTATATACAGCAGTCAAAAAATTGATACCTGACCAAGGTAACACCCAAGTAAATGAAGAGGGAGACAGATTAGCAAAAGAAGAACGAAGTGTGTCAATATACTGATCTTCTACGTATACCTGTACGATCTCCCTGGAACTGCGAGCTGGTGTTCCTTTGCAGCCGATGCTGTGAAGGTGTCGAGGCGCAGCATCGTATCGCCGTGGGAGCGGGTTATAGCGGCTATTTGTTTCAGTTCCGAGTACAGCTAAAAAGCACTTCTTCTTTAGCAGACTCTACCACCATGAGGACTATGGCGATCCCTGCCCCGTTAGCCAGGATATGCATGTTTCTGGGGGTACCAACGGAGAAGTGGAACAGGGTCTTTGTCATCTATGGTTCACTAACCCTGACGTTATCATATCAGCTATGGGTCACTGACTGGCTCAGCGAACAGCATCTTCACCCCGTCACTATACTGACAGAAGCAACCACGTATGAAGAAAAAAAAAAGACAAGAAGTCATATATAAAGACATGCGGGTAAAACAACGCCCTAAAGCAATACCAAAAGCAAAGACGGGCTGAACACTTCCAAGAAATACTTCATCGACCACACCCAAAGGAATTGTTAAACCTTGAAACTGACTTACCATCCCCACAACTAAATGTCAACCTAGATGAGATTAAATTGCATGAAATTGAAACAGCAGTGGATTTAATGGCTAACAACAAAGCTGCAGGTGAAGATGAAATAACACCCGAAATGTTAAAAGCTATCAATAGTGACAACATGAGACAACTACAGAGAATGTTTAACAAGATTTGGAAAGAAGAAAAGGTCCCTTCTAATTGGAAGAAAGGAATCATTGTTAAAATACCAAAAAAGGCAAACTTAGTGACTGTAATAACTGGAGAGAGTAACCTCAATATCAGTTGTGTCAAAAGTATTTTGCAAGGTCATTTTGAATAGACTCAAAGATATAGTGGATACTGCAATGAGAGAAGAACAAGCAGGATTTAGAAAAGGGAGAAGCTGTCTCGACCAGATCTTTACTCTCAGAATAATACTTGAAGAACATATTGAAAAGCAGAAACTATTAATACTGAACTTCATAGATTTTAAAAAGGCATTTGATAGCATACACAGAGATTCATTATGAAGAATTTTATGTCTATATGGAATACCATCTAAAATTGTCAACATCATTAAGGACTTATACAATGGATATGTTTGTGCAGTCAAGACAGAAGAAGGGATGAGTGAATGGTTCCAGATTGAAACAGGTGTGAAACAAGGATGTATACTGTCTCCTTTACCTTTTGGGATTACAATAGACTTCATAATGAAAAAATGCTGCACAGGTAACACAGGTATTGACTGGGTACATGGGACCCAACTAGAAGACCTTGATTTTGCTGATGACATAGCTCTTATCAGTAATAATGTGAATTCCATGCAAGAAAAAACAGATAGCCTGTCTTCACTGGCTAGCAAAATAGGACTTGAAATGAACAAGGACAAAACAAAAATAATGAAAATTCCTCTCAATCAAAATGGAAAAATACACATAGAAGGGACAGATATTGAAGAAGTCAATCAATTTGCATACCTTGGCAGCTACATAGACCAGGATGGTGAGACTAGAAAGGAAGTTAAGATCAGAATTGCAAAAGCAGCATCAATCTTCAAGAATCTTGAGAACATATGGGATTTAAAAGTTATAAGCACAAATACTAAGTTAAGACTATGCAATTCAAATGTAATATCCACCCTCATTTATGCATGTGAAAGCTGGAAAACAACTAAAGAAATAGAAAAGAAATTAGACTCTTTTGAAAACAAATGCCTAAGGAAAATACTTGGCATCAAGTGGAACGAATTCAAGAACAATGCAGATATAAGACAGATGACTGAACAACAACCAGTCTCATGGGTGATCAGGAAAAGGAGATGGACATATGTTGGTCACTTGATGAGAAGAAATGATCAGAGAATCCCAAAACAAGCTATCAAGTGGAACACAACAGCCCAAAGGAAAAGAGGCAGACCGCGTGAAACTCTGAAGAGGACTTTATTAAGAGAGGCCAAATTAACAGGCATAAAATCCTTTGATGAGGTTGAAAGACTCGCCGAAGACAGGAAAAATTGGCGAACTATTTTGCGAGCCCTATGTGACGTTTAACGGCACGGGAAGGATATAAGATATAAGAAAGCAAGAACTGATGACAAATACTATAATCTCTCAAGAAATTACCAAATAATAATCTTCCGACTGAGACATGAACACTGCAGGCTGGGGGATCATCTATATCAGAAGCTGAAAAAAAAATGCCTGAAAAGATCTAAGTATTTGCAGCAGAAAGCAATGGTCACGACATCACATCCTCCAGAGTTACCTGAAGTGATGCTGAAAACCTGAGACGAACTGCTGCATGTGTGAGAGACATTGGTGTACATAAATGAACGAACAGCAAAGTAGAAGAAGGTCTTAAAAGTACTCAGAGTCGAAGTCGGATGTGTTGGGCCTTACAAGGTACATAACGGCAACTCAATAAAGCCAACACCCTTTTGTTGTTGTTGAAGAAGAAGAAGGAGAAGGACGACGACGACGACGAGGAGGAACACAACATCCACATGAAGAGCACACAGCTTTCCTCAGAATGAACAGAGAGGCCGTACTGCCCAGAATGCGACAGCACATAAGGACGTATTTTAAGATGTGAAAAAGAGAAAAAACGGTAAAGGTGAAATCCTCTTTTCCGTGTCATTAAGGCACACTGGGGATACGACGTCAGGTCCATATTTCCATGACCAGCGGCACATGAAAGTGTTATGTGGCCAGTACCTCACCTGCCGGCATGTACCTTCTCAGATTTCTCTGGTGTACAGAAACTGGATGGACCCAGGGGCCTTTTCGTGTCGTGGCACTAGAAAAAGTCCCCACTCCTGGGACTTTTAAGACTGTATGGTCTGTAATTTGTTTGGGATATGGTAATTACAGTCAAAGTAACAGTCAATGTTGAGAGGTCACATTTTTTTTTCTGTTTTAACTATGGAAGTATACTCGGAGAACTGAATGTATATTTGCCCTTTCGAAGTTCTTTCGCTTGAACAAATTACTGCAAACATAAATTTGGATTACATGCATCCCCAGGCATGGACGTCAAAGATGCATGAGAACATATATAAAAAAGAGTTGTCAGAAACGTCTAGACGTACATTTCAATGAGTTCTGTGTATTCGACCAGGCTGGGTGGGGACGTGGGGAGGTGGGAGGGGAGAGAACGGGGTAGGAGAGGGATGAGGAAGGGCCCACAATGTGAAAATGTTGCAGGAAAAGAAAAGTCACTGGTATAAAACAGTCTTTCCAAGTGCTGCATGTATTTTTATATTTTATAAAGTATTTTTATGTTTTATAAAGTAATGTGTATATTTTTATATTTTATACAGTAATGTGTATATTTTTATATTTTATAAAGTTTTTCTCCATCACAAGAATCGAAC
The DNA here is from genome assembly GCA_009760885.1 of Achatina immaculata. Classification (NCBI taxonomy): domain Eukaryota; kingdom Metazoa; phylum Mollusca; class Gastropoda; order Stylommatophora; family Achatinidae; genus Lissachatina; species Lissachatina immaculata. Next base: position 46,044,160 of record CM019717.1, on the reverse strand, counting down.
AGTTTGTTTTTTTAACATTTGTGTCAAGTTAAAGGTAAAATTCCCTTTTCCGTGCCATTAAGGCATATTGGGGGAATACGGTGTTAATTTGTGTCAAGATAAAAAAGATAAAGTGAAGAGAGGTTGCTCGAACTATTGAGAAGCAGATGATCTTTGCAAGTGAGAAAAAAAAAGATCTGCAAAAATGCACAGAAATCAAAATCCGTTTCTGACTTCTGCCACGTGATCTCAAAATGTTTTGGAACTGCCGCATTCTTGACCCTCAGGCCACACACCAAGGCCCTCCCCCCCTCCCCCCAATTTCCTCCCCCCCTCCTCCCATACCAACTCTTATTCACTTAGTTGGTTCTGACGTCATCCTAAGCTCTCTCTTCTCTTACGGTCATCTGGGTCTTCCAGGGTTCCAGGGTTTGGGGGGGGGGGGGCTGTTAAAGCGAAGAGAAGGAAAGCCCACTTTTGGGTAACCATTTGACTTGATCATGCTTCTCCAAATACCACCTACCGCTGTTTAATCTTGTTTTGTGTAATCAAAGCCAGCGCTTTCGTAACTTTCTTTTTCCTAGAAACAATTTGTTTGGCCCAAACAAGAATGCCCTACACGCGGACACCAGCAAGCCAAACACTTCTCATCATCCTCACAAAGTGAACATTAATATTCAAGCGAATAAAAAAACGAACAACAAACAAACTCAACTTCCCTGCACAGGTGAGAACGTTTTCACAGTCCTTGTAAAGATTGCTAGCTCTTAACGTCATAAAATGGAAACGTTTGAAGTGCTGCACAAGTTAGTGAGGGGGAGGGGTGTGTATTTGTTAAGAGTTGTTGAACAAATGTACAAATATTTGGCGGGATGGGGGGTGGGGAGGGGTGAGAGGAGGTGGCGGGGGGAGGAGAGCAGGGAGAGATCCTGACTCTTCCATCCTTATGACCCTTCGCTACGTTTCTTCATCGGCTTGGATTAGGCACTGTCCTGATAAGCTCCCCTTGCTTTAACGTGTCTTGAAACTGTGGTCCTGAACAGAAGAAACATGACTCATTTTGAATGCTAAATCTTCCTTCATTATGCTATCCTCCCCCCACCTCTCCCCTCCTCTCCTCTTTTCCCGAACGTATAAGCACGTTATACTGATTATCTTGAATACTTGTACAACGCTATAATTTGATGACTTAGCTTCGGGAAGATTATGCATTGATTTAAAAATTTTACCGAGTTTTAAACACAGAACGTAGATTACTCATGAAAATAGCCCTTTCCGCTTCATAAATAATAAATAACATAAACTTACACTGGCAATGAATGCGCTTAATCTTATACAACCTGAGTACCCGACGTTGTCCGAGTATTTATTTATTCCAATCACGAAAGTTCTATTCATTTCCACAACTTTCCGGACGGTTCTGCAACGTTATATTCCTTTCTACAGCCTTCTAAAATGTTCTACAGAGGTCTATTCGGTTCTACGATCTTCTAGAAGGTTCTGTAATGTTCTATTCATTTCCACAATCTTCTAGATGGTTTATAGAGTCTAGATGGTTTGATGGTTGACAACATTTTTAGCTTCACACCGAGGAGCAAGAATAAATAAATTCTTGGGTGACCCCATCTTTGAGCAAGCAACATAAAGTTGTCCGTGGGAGAAACATGGCGATCTCAAATCTATCTCCCTCCCTCTGTGTCCCTATCTCTCTCCTTCTCTCTCCTTTTCTCTATCTCACTCTCTCCCTCTATTTCCCTCTCTCTCTCCTCTCTTTCCCTCCCTCTCTTCTTCCCTCCCTCTCTCTCCCCGTCTCTATCTCTCTCCCTATCTCTCTCACTCCCTACCTCTCTCTCTCCCTCTCTCTCCCTCTCCCTTCTCTCTCCCCCTAATTTGAAAAAAAATAGGAAAACGGCACACTGTCACAGAGCAATGCAATCTACTATAGAATACAATAAAAAGCTAATATAAACATAAGGAGAAAACAAAGTTAAAATTTATTTTTACAAATATAATTAAAACAGACAAAGAGACCATCAACTAAACAAGCGACACGACACTGTCACATTCCCTGACAGATGTTAAACTGGAAGACTTGCTGAATTATCTTATCTTATATACGACCATCTAAGATTCGGGTGGGTGCTGGAATTTTCTCGAACATCATGAGTCCAAGACCGCAGTCATATTCACAACCTTCTAGAAGATCCCACCCCGCCCCTAGGCCCCCGCCCCCATGTGATTGGTAGCTGATCAACCAATGTATGGGCGCTCTCTGTTATGAAATAAACACTCTGACCATTTTCTAAATGGACGCTGAGGTGAACAACAGTAGGGAATTTCGTGAATCATAAATCTGCTCCGTGTATCATGTTTCTCGTTGTGAATGCCAACGGTTCGGCATCTCAGCAGATATAACGTTGTCGATTTGTGTGCGCTGACCTTTGTCCGTCACGGCCGACAATCCACAGAAGGCATAAATATCACGGGAGTTACTTCCCGTCGTTCAGTGGGGGTATTGTTTGCATCGCTCGGTTTCGATCACACCCTAACCACCCAAGCCCCCTTAGGGGTCATAGGGATGACACTGTGCAGTTTCCAGACCGTAAGTCACATGTGTGCCAAGTTTGGTTGAAATTGTTCCAGACGTTCCAGCGTTATGCTTTAACATATATACATATATATATATATATATATATACACACACGTTCATATATATATATATATATATATATATATATTACAAATATAAACTGAGCCTATCTGTCGGATGTTCATAGAAATGAGAGCGTTGAAGTTAGTTGTGAAACAATACTGCAGATGAACAATATTCTGCGAAATACTCGAGATAGACTCATGATTCCATTCTCCAGTTAAGATAAAAATAAAGCAAAAAAAAAAAAACCCCACTAAAAATAAAGAAAAAACCACTATTTCCGTCGTGCTGTAAAAGTCTCTAGAAATATAGTGTTAATATAAAAGTACATAGGAATATAGTGTTAATATAAAAGTCTCTAGGAATGCAGTGTTAATATAAAAGTCTCTAGGAATGCAGTGTTAATATAAAAGTCCATAGGAATATAGTGTTAATATAAAAGTCTCTAGGAATGCAGTGTTAATATAAAAGTCCATGGGAATGTAGTGTTAATGTCTGTATCTTCTTTGACCTGTCAACACACAAGGGAGTGTAGTTCTGGTCGCCTTTACTTTCCAAGTTCCTGAACAGGCCAGTTGCCCATTTCTACAACATGGTAACTGGGGGCTCAGACCAGGCTTCAAACCACCGACCCTGCTGTGTGAGACAAGTGAACTAACGATTGTGCCACGCAGATCTTTTTTTTTTTAGAGACTACAGTTCAAAGTGTGTATTTTTCTTTCTTTCTTATTCTGATACTTTGAACAGTAGAAGCAGCCGAGATGTTCTGTTTAAGAAGGATGCAGTGTATACTCTGGCCGGCCAGAAAAGAATTTATCTGAAAAGTTGTAGAACGTTAAAAAGTAGCTAAAATCGTAGATAGGAAACGATGATCATTGTTTAGATTTGTCATAAAGAGAATCCAAATATGAGAACTTAACAGTCACTGAAAAACTTAATGGGAAAGGGGAGGGAAAGAGCTGGGAGAGCGAGAGAGAGAGAAAGAGAGAGGGAAAGAGAGAGAAAGAAAGAGAGAAACAGAGAGAGACAGAGAGAGACAGAGATAGAGACAGAGAGAGAGAAGAGTGAGACAGACAGAGAGAAAGAGACAGACAGACAGACAGAGAGAAAGAGAGAGACAGACAGAGAGACAGAGAGAGAGAAGAGAGAGAGAGAGGGACAGGAAACCGACATAAAAATATCTGAAAAAGTCCGTGAAGCGCCACAGAAAGGAGAAAGGCACCTTGTTTGATTAGAACCATCAAGATAAATGAAAGCACATTATCAAGATGCACAAACGCCAGTGATAATGCAGCAAATACTGAATAAATGAGTGAAGGTTATGAACAAACAGCATTAGACTCTTACAGCGACGAACTGCCGCCTCAGCTTCAGATGGAAGGCTGTGTTTTATCAGTTACATCAGGCGATGAAGACGCTGCCCGGCTTGGCAACCAGCGAGCCACAACCCGCATGCTAGCTTCAGTTTTTGGCGAACTTTTGCTGACCAAGAACCCTGGCCTACTTCTCCGTTGGTATCCCCAGTAACTGGCCCAGCCTGACTAATGGCACAGTGATCGTCATAGTGACCATGGTGGTGGAGTCTGCTAAAGAAGCATAGCACACTCCCTACTTTTTAGCGGAGGCTGAAAAAAAAAACCAGCTGCCGTAACCCGCTCCCAAGCGGACACGATGCTGTCCTTCAAGATCTTTCCCGCACTGGCTGCAAAGAACACGAGCTCGCAGTCCGATAGAGACTGAAGAAGAAAAAGGATCCGTTAAATCATTGGTTTCCAACATTTTTCAGGTAGCGGAACCTATTCTTCTTCTTCTTCTTCTTCAGTTTTCCAGGCCATTAAGGCCCATTGCTCTCTATTCCTCTCTATTCCTAATCTTCTCTCTCCAGTTGGTGACACCAATTTCTTTTATATCCTCTTCTATGTTGTATTTCCATCTCTGTCTTAGTCTACCTCTTGGACTTGTTTCCCTCATCTCTTGTGCATACATCATTTTCGTTGGTCTATTCTCTTCCATTCTTTCTACTTGGCTCAACCAGCGTAATCTGTCCAGTTTCAAGACATTTATAATTCACTGGGATTTAAATACGCTGTTCAGTCCAGTGTTCTTTCTAGCTCTCCATTCTCCACTGTTGATATCCTTTATGGGCCCAAAGATTCTTCTTAGGGTCTTGTTCGCAAAGATCTGCAATTGTTCATCTTTATTTGTTGTACTCCACGTTTCTGATCCATACAGAACCCTATAAACAATAATAATTCACTTCCATCAGCCTTCCCTTCTTCCTCCTTCTCCACACCAACCCCCCTTCTTTCTCCTCCTCCACACCAACCCCCCCCCTTATTCCTCCTCCTCCACACCAACCCCCCTTATTCCTCCTCCTCCACACCAACCCCCTTCTTCCTCCTCCACAACACCAACGCCCCTTCTTCCTCCTCCTCCACACCAACCCCCCTTCTTCCTCCTCCTCCACACCAACCCCCTTCTTCCTCCTCTTCCACACCAACCCCCTCTTCCTCCTCCTCCACACTACCCCCTCATCCTCCTCCTCAACACCAACCCCCCTTCTTCTTCCTTCTCCACACCAACCCCCCTTCTTCCTCCTCCTCCACACTACCCCCTTCTTCCTCCTCCTCTACACCGACCCCCTTTCTTACTCCTCATCCACATCAACCTCCCTTCTTCCTCCTCCTCCTCCACACCAACCCCCCTTCTTTCTCATCCTTCCCACCAACCCCCCCTCTTCCTCCTCCTCCACACTACCCCCTCATCATCCTCCTCAACACCAACCCCCCTTCTTCTTCCTTCTCCACACCAACCCCCCTTCTTCCTCCTCCTCCACACTACCCCCTTCTTCCTCCTCCTCTACACCGACCCCCTTTCTTACTCCTCATCCACATCAACCTCCCTTCTTCCTCCTCCTCCTCCACACCAACCCCCCTTCTTTCTCATCCTTCCCACCAACCCCCCCTCTTCCTCCTCCTCCACACTACCCCCTCATCATCCTCCTCAACACCAACCCCCTTCTTCTTCCTTCTCCACACCAACCCCCTTCTTCCTCCTCCTCCACACTACCCCCTTCTTCCTCCTCCTCTACACCGACCCCCTTTCTTACTCCTCATCCACATCAACCTCCCTTCTTCCTCCTCCTCCTCCACACCAACCCCCCTTCTTTCTCATCCTTCCCACCAACCCCCTTCTTTCTCCTCCTCCACACTATCCCCTTCTTCCTCCTCCTCCACACTACCCCCCTTCCTCTTCCTCCACACTACCCCCTTCTTCCTCCTCCTCCACATTACCCCCTTCTTCTTCCTCCTCCTCCACACCAACCCCCCTTATTCCTCGTCCACACCAACCCCCCTTCTTCATCCTCCTCCACCCAACCCCCTTCTTCCTCCTCCTCCACACTACCCCCTTCTTCCTCCACACTACCCCCTTCTTCCTCCTCCTCTACACAAACCCCCCTTCTTCCTCCTCCTCCACACTACCCCCTTCTTCCTTCTCCTCCACATTACCCCCTTCTCCTCCTCCACACTACCCCCTTCTTCCTCCACACTACCCCCTTCTTCCTCCTCCTCCACACCACCCCCTTCTTCCTCCTCCTCCACACTACCCCCTTCTTCCTCCTCCTCCACACCAACCCCCCTGCTTCATCCTCCTCGCTCAAATCTCCTGCTTCCTTCTCCTCGCTCCAACCTCCTGCTTCCTTCTCCTCGCTCCAACCCCCTGCTTCCTCCTCCTCGCTCCAACCCACTGCTTCCTCCTCCTTGTCACTTCTATATCAGTTCCATGTTTCTTATTTGTGTTCACAAGTAAGTCTAAACCAGGTTAATCGTTCTTAAGATACGTTTTTAAGACAATAAATGGACGCTGTCTGGTAATCATGTACAAATGACTAGTTAATTTACCACAACTCCCGGACCCCTGAGATCAAGAAAAACACGAATAAATATTTATCTCTTAGTCTATGTCCACGAAATATTTATCATCTACAAACTGCTGAGAAATAAAACAGTAAAGCAATACAGCAGACAACCACTTCAGACTTTTTAAAGGCTAATCATAATACTATGTCCTATCATTTCTCTTGTGGCAAGCCTCGTGACTTCTATTTTGTTAGATTTGAGAAGTAAGCAACATTACGTGCAAATTACAAAGAAAATGTAATTGTAATGTGAGATAAATGTCCGGCAGTTTATATAAATTCCACATTAAAAAACTTCCTCTACTCTTGCGCTGCCCAACAAAGAGTTGAAAAAAATCTGCTGTGGCACTTGGGAGGAGAAATGAAGAACGAACAGGGAGTGAGTGGTCTTGGGGGGGGGGGGGAGAAATGAATGAGGAACGAGCAGGGAGTGAGTGGTTCAGGACAGACATTAATAAAAAAAAAAAACACGTACAATCGCGAAATGTGCGTTAGACAGAAAATTTATTGGATCAAAATTTGTGGAATATTGACGCACGTCTTCTGGGAATCTTTCCCTTACACTGCGCAAGTTTTAAAGCCCGTGCAGAAGTACGAGTACACTTTGTTCCTATCTATAACAGCGCGAGGCTTGGAAACGGTTGAAGGTCCAAAGATTCAGATTGATATGCAGGGTATATATTCTCAAGGGGGAAATATTTGTTGGGATGATGTATGGCTTTTAATTCTTTGTGAAAGTGTAATAAAACTTATCCACCTCTCCCACACGCCCCCCTCACTTCTAACTTATCTATCTGTTTCTTATTTCTTAATTCCCCCCCCCCCTCTCTCTGTCGTCTTATTTCTCTGCTGTCTTTTCTTTCTCATTGTCCCTGCTGTCTTATCTCTTTCTGATGTCTTCTCATAGTACTGTTTTTGCCTCCCTCTGTTGTCTTACATCTCCTCTGCTGTCTTCTCCCTCTCTCTGCTGTCTTCCTTCTCTACTGTCTTATAATTCTCTGCTGTCTTATAATTCTCTGCTGCCGCCTCTCTATGCTGTGTATCTCTAACTGCTGTCTTCTCTCTCTATCTGCAGTGTTATCTCTCTTTGATGTCTTATCGCTCCAATGTCATCTTTTTCTCTCTCTGCTATTTTTTCTCTCTGTATTCTTCTCTCTCCCTTTCTCTCTCTCTGTCTCTGTTGTCTTATATCTCTCTGCTGTCTTCTCTCTCTTTGCTGTTTTAACTCTTCTCTCTGGTGGTCTCTTTTTCTCTCTCTCTCTCTCTGCTGTCTTATTTCTTTCAGCAATCCTCTCTCTCTATTTGCTACCTTCTCTTTGATGTCTACTCACTCTGCTGTCCTCTCTTCGCTGTCTTATCTCTCTTATTTCTTTCAGCAGTCCTATCTCTCTTTGCTACCTTCTCTCTCTCTCTCTCTTTGCTGTCTTATTTCTTTCAACAGTCCTATCTCTCTTTGCTATCTTCTCTCTTTGTCTACTGTCTTCTCTCTCCGCTTTCTTAGCTCTCTTTTCTGTCTTACTCTGTCACTGTGATATCTCCTTTCTCTTTTTGCTGGCTTATTTCTATCTCTCTCTCTCTCTCTCTTATCTTAAGCTGCTCTTACAGACACCGAATACAATTAATTGTTTTCTGAATAGTCCCGAAAATTTTGTTTAGTAGATAGTCATTTATAATGTATGTAGTTACTTCTGTACTGAGTGAATGTTTAAGAGCGAAACGTAAATGTTATATTTTATTTTATGTCTCTCAGCTTCAATGTTAGTTATGTTTGTTATATGAACAGCATATTTGTAGAATGTCTGGAATAGAGTGAAAGATGTATGATAAAGGTCAGAATGTCAGACGGGCCTGCGTGCCCAATTCTTAACCCTTCTGAAATAAATATCAATCAATCAATCAATCTCTCTCTCTATCATTTTTCTCTCTTTCTGTTGTATTATTTCTCTCCGCTGTCCTATCTCTCTTTACTGTCGTTCTCTCTGTCTCTCTCTTTCTCCTTCTCCCCCATATTTCTACTCTGCTGGTTTTATCTGAGCTCTACCCTCCAAAATTTAACATTTACTTTGATTGCTGTCTGATAATGAAGTCGATTGTTAAGAAATCATTTCTTCAATCGATTGTTAAGAAATCATTTCTTCAATCGATTGTTAAAAAATCATTTCTTCAATAGATTGTTAACAAATCATTTCTTCAATCGACTGTTAAAAAATCATTTCTTCAATGGATTGTTAACAGATCATTTCTTCAATCGATTGTTAGCAAATCATTTCTTCAACTTTATTCAAACTTACCGTTACGACACAAACTTTGATAATTTTCTTCTTCTTCTTCTTTTTCAGCTTTCCGCGCCATTAAGGTTCATTGCTGCAGATAAAGTTCGCCTCCATTCCTCTCTATTCCTAATCTTCTATCTCCAGTTGGTGACACCAATTTCTTTTATATTCTCTTCTATGTTGTCTTTTCATCTCTGTCTTAGTCTACCCCTTGGTCTTGTTTCCCTCACCTCTTGTACATACATAATTTTCATTTGTCTGTTTTCTCCCATTCTTTCTATACGGCCCACCCGGCGTAGTTTGTTCAGCTGCAAGACATTTATAATTCTCTGGGATTTAAATAAGCTGTTCTGTTTGATAATTTACTAGTAACAATATTTCCAAATACTGGACGTTGGATAAAAATAAAGTACACGTTTTAAAAAAGCTCGTAGGACATAATTATAAATGTATAAAACTAGAGTGTAGACTACTTTACTTTTTTATACACATAAACATGTGGGGTATATGATAACAGAGGATGGAAAATGCGAAACAAAAAATTAACAAAAGAAAATGTGTGGCAAAAAAAAAAACACCTTCAGCAGAAAGAGGAAGATCCTTACATCAGAGCAAATATCACGGCAACTGAGATTACGTACCGTAAAATGCTGCTACATATATTCAATATTCCTGTATGGTGCAGAAGCATGGACCTTGAATAAGACAACATAAAATAAAATCGAGGCCCTTGGAATGTAGATAAACAAAAGAATTGTGCGTATCCATGGACAAAAAAGAAAACAAACAACGAAGTGCTAAACCAAATAGGAGTGAAAAGAGAAATATTGAAAATCATAAAAAAATAAGACAGTTAAGATACTTTGGGCATGTCAAAAGGCACAATACTATACTGAAGACCCTTCTTGAGGGCAAGATCCTAGGGGGGAAAAAGCAAGAAGACGACAGCGATATAGATGGGTGGACAACATCAAGAGATAAGACGCGGAGAAGCTTGGCCGATTGTTGTAAGAAGACAAGAAACAGAGCAGAGTGGACATTTATTGCAGCCAACCTTCGCGGGGGGGGGGGAGACCGCACGAAATAATGATGATGATGATGATAAACACGCACGCAGGCGTACATCTACACACATATAAACGTACACACATAAGTTACAAGGGCAATGGAAACATTCAAACACTTTATCATCAACACCTAATAAAAATACTCCAGGGACTTTTACCTGGCGCAGTCAACCAAAATTATACGACTATATTAAGTCAGGACTGCACATAACAATAAAATAGCAAACTACTGATCGGCCCATCTTTTCGGCATCACAAAGCGAAACGATCACTCCTATTTACCTCAGTGTTACACTTATCTGTCATATTATGTGCATTCTTAAAATGATTACAACATACAAGTATATGGAGATATATTCTGCAGACCAACAGCTGGTCGCCATCTAATCTGTTTTAAGAAGTTGATAAGAAATCTGCGTCCAAAAGAAATACTCACATAAATCACCATGGCAGGACTTACAAGAAAGAAAGGGCATTGTATGTGTGTATATGCATGTAAGGAAAAAGGTTGGGGGGGGGGGGAGGAGATGAAGAGAAAATGCAGAAACCTCCAAAATAATATGTGCAGCTTTTTGTGAATCGATTCTTCATTGTACTGAGCACAGAACGAATAGGTTGGTTCAGCTAAGAACCGCGGCGGGGAGAAGACATCTTTAATATCTGTGAGAAAAATGTATTTCTAAAAATGTTACGAGTGTATTTTTTTTGTCTTATTTCTTGTCTCGGAAAGGAATTCTCAAGTGCATCTCAGGAAAGGAATGAACGATGTTCTGTCGCCATTTTGCAGAATGAAATTCTACACAGACATAAAAATGTCCTAGTTCTTAAGGTCGATGAAATCTCTTTCATTTCGGCTTTTAGTTAAAGAAACTGAAGATTTGATTGTGGAGTTTAGATATAAAACACGTGGCTACTTTTGTTACATAATGTTCTAAAAAAGAATGAAATATACTTCCGAGGAACTGTGATGACTACAGGAGAGAACTAGATGAAAATCACACACTTTTTAAAAAATAATCTGTACAGTGCTCTAAAATAAAAGACCAAATAATCGAAAAAGAAACATGGAAAAGAACAACAGAAAGGATGTTGAGCAATAGAGGGCTCACCTGGGCAAGAGCAGAAAAAAGGCAAAGGACAGGAATTTGTGGAAAACCCTTGCGGAAGACCCATGTGCCCTGGGCACTTAAGGTTCAGAGAGAGAGAGAGAGAGAGAGAGAGAGAAAGAGAGAGAGAGAACAGAGAGACAGAATCGAAAACAATTATTTATTTCTCGTACTTCGTTACAGTTAAGAAAAATTGTTAGTTCCATATTTGAAAACATGATCCTCATATTAAAATGCTTATAAAAGTACTCAGATATCGTCACCCACGTTTTAGTGAGGCGTGTTAAAAAGAAAGAGAACTTTTGGTATGAATCTATTAGTGTTCATTTGGCAACATTTTAAGCAGGGTCCCCTTCAAAGTAATCCCTTCTATTTGTCATACACAGTTCCCAACATTTCTTCCATTGTTTGAATGCTTCCTGGAAAGCACTCTGTGATAATGCGCAGTTCACGTATCACATTTTCATTTTCGTATAAAACTTTATTAGGACGTGCCTTATTTATGAAATCGATTTGTACTTTTTAAAATAAAAGTGCTGCTTTGAGAAGTTATTTAACGTATCATTACCAGCTTTTTAAAAACAATTCTTAAGATTTTCTCTAAAGGTAAACAGATGTCTATAATGCAATAAAATGAATGACGAAAATCACAATTCTTGTCATACTTTTTTTCTTTCTGTGTGAGAATAATTTACGCACATACCTGTGTAATTATGCTTTCAGTTTTCCTCATTTACATTTTAGGTGTTTTCATACTTACTTGCATGAAGATTTTTGGTTTCGAAACTTTCAAAGTTCACAGCTGTGAGACAACATTAACCATGGAGTACAACAATCTGAGCAGTTAGCCCCAGAATAGATTTCATACATCTATGATCATACATCTTCAGACATCTATCTTCACACATCTATTTTCTATATGTTCTATATGTTTTCTATATCTATGAACTAGAATATTTGTGTTTCGGGTTCTATACAAGCGTTTCATTCTTAATGTTTCATAAATATGAATGATAACCATTTAAAAAAGTTCATTGACAAGAAATGATTACTTTTAGACAACTCTTTGTTTTGTCATGGGCATAGCGGCGCACGGCAAAATGTGTATCGGAGCGCTAAAGCTCATAAATGTAATTCATGTCAAAGTTTCTTCTTCTTCTTCGTGCGCATCTACCACCAAGATCGCCCCCCCCCCTGATCCTACTGAATTTACTCGTGTAGTTCTCGTGATAGTCTCATTTAGGATGGAGGCTCAGAGCATCGTGGGGCTTGGGCCTTTATTCTCGATGGTCACAGAAGCGGGATTGCGTGACACTGGTTTTCGTTGCACCAGTATAGTCTAGAGTTGGACTTTCTCACAGGAAAAACTCGACGTGGTTTGGATATGAATGTATCCTCATCGGGTGAGAGGTGGTTGCCCATCTAGCCTAGAGTTGGAATTTCTCACCGGAAAACCTCAACGTGATTTGGATATAATATATCCCCGTCGGGTGAGAGGCGGTTGCCTATCTAGACTGCACTGGTCCAGTGTCTCCGACTTCAGCATTTTGTGGTCGTGGCCGCTACCCTTCCTGGCGGTGACCGGGTCGGAGCTTTTGTCCAGGAGGACGAATCATCTACACTAGTGAGTTTCACACCTGGGTTAAGCCAGTTTAGGCATATTTCACCAGTATGGGTGTATATAGTACGTGGCCGGCCTCTAGAGCAGAGGTGCTGTGTTATGAGTAGCTCTCGCCGCGAGACTACTGGACATACCGATTAAACTTCACTTTATCACCTTTTTCACAGCGGCGCCGCACGACAACCCTAATCGCATTTTCACATTTTCTTCATTGGCCGGGAGGAGTTTCCCCCACGCGCGGCATCCGAAGAATCTCGCCATCAGTGTCTTAGTTTAACCCCTGAGTTAAGCCGGTTTAGGCAATCTGCCTCAGTATGGGTGTATAAAGGACGTGGCCTGCCTCTGGAGCAGAAGTGCCGTGATTTTAGTAGCCCTGACCTCGAAATTACTGGTTACTTCTCTTAATCCTTTCCTTCATGTGGAAGGTAAGTATACCGCCTGAAAGTAGACACATGTCCAAAAATCATCATCACATTACACAGAAGTAAACTTTGAATATATTGAAGATCTTCAGTCTAATGAATGTAAAGTGTAAGTATGTACTACCGAATGAATTCTTTCACACTGAGGAAAGACTCATGGCTCTGATCAACAGTCCTTATATATATGGAGAGTTTTGAATATCTTCGATCATTACTAACTAATAACAGAGAAGATACGATAAGGGAAATTAAAAGGAGGACATCTATCGCTCTTCAGAAAGTAAAACACTAAAGAATCTGTGGAGAGAAACAGACAGAACTACAAAAATAAGATTTTTAAGGGCATGCATCTTTCATATCGCAACATATGCCTGTGAGACCTGGACACTTAACAATACAGTTGAGAAATCCATAAATGCATTTGAATGTAAATGCTACAGAAGAGTTCTTCAAATATCATGGACACAAAAAAGAACAAATGTATCCATCTCTCTCCCCCTGTTCCCTCTTTCTCTTCTAACTTCTCTCTCTTTTAATTCCCTCTATGTCTTATCTCTCTCTATCTCTCTGCTGTCTTATCCCTCTGTTGTCTTTTCTTTCTCTCTGCTGTCTTCTCCCTCTCTGTATGTTTATTCATTCAGATATGGTAGGTATCTTTGAATGTAAATGCTACAGAAGAGTCCGTCAGATATCATGGACACAAAAAAATAAAAAAATATATCCATACTACAAGAACTTAATATTGAAGAAGGCTGGCTACTAGAGAGAATTAAACAAAGAAAACTTAAATATTTTGGACACATTAAACATTAATCTAGGGAAAATCGTCTTGGAAGGTTCCACAATGGGAAAAAAAGAAAGAGAGGAAGACCAACGCGAAGATGGCTGCAAGACATCGTTGATAATCTGCAAATGGATGCATCAGCAGCAGGGCATCTTGCTTATAACCGAGAGGCCTACGGGAGAGGTGTTACGGAGGCACAGTTCCGCAAAGGACATGCAAATGACTGATATATAATATCCTTCCCGTGCTGTTAAACGTCATATAGGGCTCGCAAAGTAGTTGTTCGCCAATTTTTCCTGTCTTCGGCAAGTCTTTCAACCTCATCAAAGGATTTTATGCCTGTTAATTTGGCCTCTCTTAACAATGTCCTCTTCAGAGTTTCACGCGGTTTGCCTCTTTATATATATATATATATATATATATATATATATATATATATATATATATATATTATATATATATATGTATATGTATGTATATATATATAAAGAATTCCATGTCTTATTCCTGTATTAGCTACTTTAAGGTCAGGTTTACAGGAAAAAACGGTTATAGTCGGATGGAAAACTGACGTCACAGAAAAAAAAGCTACGTTCATTTACATATCTTCCCAAGTGTAGCGTTAACTGTTGTTTTGTATAGTAGAACTGGAAGATAAAATGTATCTTTTTTCATCTGTTCGGTCTGTCTGTTTACTCGCTAGGTCATCTGAACCACACACACGCTCCTGATTACAAATAAACGGACGAACGAACGGACAGAAGTTATTTTCAAATGGTTAAGAGATGGGCACGCAGGCCAAACTTTCTTTCACGCTTAGGAAAGACTCATGGCTGGGGATCTACAATCCTGCGGAAGAGCTCATTCGCAAGAAGATACTATACTGGATTAATAACAATGGAAAGATGGTATTTCAAATATATACAACATTAACTTTTAAAATAACAGATAAGTAGATAGATAAAACCAAGAGAAAGTGGATAAGCAGTCTCTCATATACACGTAGGTCTTCTCTTTTTTGACCAGCTCCTACATTCAACAGCCTTCCCAGCCACTGAGACTCATCGCTGCAGGCATGGCACGTCTTCATCCTTCTCTGTTCTTCATCTTTCCTTGCCACTTTTCGATTCCAAGAGCGCATATATCTTCTAGATTGCTTCATCATTGTTGCCTAGGTCTACCTCTTGGTCTATCCCCTTTTATCGCTTCTGCATAGGCCATATTTGTATATCCTCCTCCATTCTATCTAAAATGCCCGAGCAACCTCAGTGCCCGAGTCTGTTGTTTTTCATAATATCTATTATAAGGGAAGGTCGGGGGTTCGAATCCAGCCGGAGGCACCCCAGTCATCCAGCTGTAGAAATGGGTACCCGACTTGAGTTGGGGAAGGAAAGACGGCCAGGCGTGATACCGACCCTATCACCCTCTAGTGTGCTGACAGGTCAAGGAAAATATGGGCGCTAACACCATATCCCTATGTACCTCTAAGGCATGACAGGATTACCTTTACCTTTACCCTTTTTTATTATAAGCGGGGAGTTAAGCAATGAAAAGATTGTTTGTGTTAGGTCTTATCTTTCAGTGTTACAGATCTCTTACCGGTCCATACATTCCTCTCAGGATTCAACTCTCAGATGTTTTTATTTGGTTTTCAACCTGTTTAGCTGTACTCCATGCATACGTTCACGCCCACGTGTTCGTGTTTAGTATAGCCAGTATGTCCATTTTATTAAGATACCCATTTTGTCTGTTCTATTAAGATAGCCAGTTTGTCGGTTTTATTCCGGTCTTTCTGACCCTGTAATTTTTAAGAGTGTCTTCGAAATGTTTCACAAATTAACTGTAGCAACACAATTATAAAAACAGTGGGGTTTTCCCCTTATTTTCATTACAAATATCTGTGATATCGCGAGTAATATTCTCTGAAAGCTGACAGTATGGGCGAGCGCACACATTTGATTTTGGCATCACTCATACATTTTCATGTGGTTCAGTTCATTTGTTTTTGTTTACATTATTTTTTAAGGTTATTCTGCTCGTAAATTGTCAATTTACAGACATTATAGTTCATGCAAAAAATATTTTTGCACACGTTGAATAATTTCTTAGAGACGCCATTAGTAGTGAGATGTGAGGGAGAATATCTCTTTTGTGTGGTCAGTAATGTCCAGCAGTTCAAAAGAAACTGTGAAGAAAAAAAAAAGAGCAATCATCTCCAGATCTCTGTGCAACTCTGAGTAGGATCTGAATGTAGAAAGATCTTGGAAGACTTCACATCCACGAAGACCTAAGATCCATCAAGGCAAGATCCTTCAAGTTACCCTTGAACTGACTAAGCCCCACTCCCCCAACCTCTTCCATTGATAGAAAATAAAAATTTTTGTTTGCTAGTTCCCGTTACAGAACAGAAGCTGGAAGCCTCAATGCTAAGAATAGAGTCTCGTATCAGTGTCATTAACCTCAGATTAACCTGACATTACCTTTGAGTTTTCCCTTCTTTCCTTCCTTCCTTCCTTCCTTCCTTCATAGCAGTCCCCAGTTATGTTTCATTTCTTCACCTTTTAGAGTTCTCAGCTCCATTCACATAATTCACGGATTCACTTCACTGACCCAAACGACTATATCAAACATTGAAGTCGTGTGTTTGCCTCCCTGTAAGATTGTTATAGTATTAAAACTTTCACCCCTGAATTAATCCTTATACTCTGACGGAATAAATTTTAATGAGGGAATTTTAGCAGAAATAAATTAGAAAGACGTTAATCTATTATTTACAAATATGGGTTGGGTTAAAAATGTACCACTTTTCATTTCATTTAGACTTTGGCCGAAATATTGCTTCGAGAAGTGATTCGCATAGTCGTGCAAGATTACCATTGCTAATTTTTTTTTGGGGGGGGGGGGGGGTAGAAAAGTTAAAAAGATTGAGCTTTACTTGCAGTAGGGGAGATAAGTTAGGAGGGAGAACCAAAAAGGTATGTGCTACATTTTTATTCTTTGTACGCGTGTGTAGGTGGGTCCTAGAATGTATGTCCTAGTTACTTTAGTTGGAATGAGCCTACAGTTCGAGAAAGGCGTCCTGCTTGACCAGGCGTTTTTGTTTTGATGGTTGGTTGTGGAGAACCGTGCTGTGCTGACTTGTGAGTATTTGCTGCTAGACTTTTTAATAGGCAGGTTATAATTTTGTTGGAAAAATGATATTTAACTATGCTATTCAACAAACAATAACAAAAAAGAAACAAAGAAACGGAACAAATACGGTGTTGCGATTTAAACTGAAGTTTGCTGATCAGACAAGGGCAAATTGCCTGAAACGATCACTTAGACATCAGTTTCACGTGCTGACCTGAGTTGTACTCAGCTGATGATTCATGAGCACATAAAAGCGACACTAGTCAAAACAGCAGTTTTTTTTACAAAAACTCATGACAGGTTCACGAGAATCCCGTGAAACTTACTGAACACAAAACTCACTGACCAGTTTATTGAATGCCTATAAGAGATTGACGCTGCTCGAATAATTCATTTGAAAATCCAGTGCACAATTATGGCTCATCTCACTACAGAACAATGACTCATCATCATCGGACGTTTACAGACTGGACAATCACAAAGTGTAGTGGCCAGACAATTTAATGTGGTTAGAAGCACCATTAGTCGCCTTTTGGAGACGATTTCAAGAAACGGGTTCAGTTGCAGACCAGCCGTGCAGTGGAAGACCCATAGTCACAACTCCTGCCGAAGACCGCTTCATGTGGCTGCGTCACCTCAGGAATCGATTTGCATCTGCGTCCTCAACAGTCCAGTCAATGACAGCAGCTCATCGAATTTCAGATCAAACGGTCAGGAACCGGCTGTGCGACGCAGATATTTGGGCTAGAAGATCCTACAGAGATCCTGTTCTTACGGACCGGCATCGCCAGAACCGACATCAGTGGGCGAATCAGCATCGTCAATGGACCGTTGCGAATGAATGGAGAAGGGTTTGGTTTAGTGATTAATCATTCTTTCTGCTCCAGTGAAACGATAGACGGAGAAGAGTTTACAGCAGAGTCCATGAGCGCTACGCTCAGAACTGCATAGATGAGGCTCCTCTACATGGTGGTGGAGGTATTCGAGTGTGGGGTACGATCAACTTCATGGGAAGAAGTGACCTGGTACAAAGTGAATGACGCCTGAACGCGCTCTGATACGTCGCTGAAATTCTTCGACCTCACGTCCTTCCACTTCCGGCTGCACCAGGGTCGATTTTTCAGCAAGATAACGCTCGACCTCATGTGGCACAACTCACCACCCAATTCCTTATTGACAACAGCGTCCAGATCATTCCTTGGCCATCTATGTCATAAGACATGAACCCAATAGAACACTAACGGGATGAACTCAACTGACAAGTCCGCCAGCGAGACGTAGCGCCAACCAATCTCCGACAGTTATCTTTTGCACTGCGGGAAGAGTAGGCAGCCATCTCACAACAACAGATCCAACAGCTAATCGGATCCATGCCAAGGAGATGTCGTTCTCTGATACAGGCCAAAGGAGGCCATACACCTTACTGAAACAGAGGCCTCAGTCGCAAAGAATAAAAGCCCAAACCAAAAGAAGAAAAAAGAATTAGAGAGTCAGATAAATAATCTAAATAGTAAAAGTAGGAGCGTCTGTTTGTTTAGTTAGAAGGTAGTGGAGCTGGTTAAGATGAGTTTCATTTTGGTTATTGTGCTTGTCTCATTTTTAGTTGTTGTTGTTGTTGGATATTGTTTGATGTTTCTGGGAATGGCAAATATAGTGTGCAATAACATGTTGGATTTGTCGTTATCACCTGTGCGGAAGTCAGGTTACCTGAGAAAATAATGATTGAGATTGAGCCTAACTTGTAAATGTTGCTACACTGACATTTGTCATATCTTTTTTTATAAGGAATGTTCAGTGGCCACGCGAGAAATGAAGAGGAGACGTTACAGAAACGTTAAATATCCCACTCTATGAAGCAAATCGTTCTCACGATAAGCTATCAAGTGGAACACAAGAGGCCGAAGAAAAAGGGGCAGACCGCGTGAAACTCTCAAGAGGACATTATTAAGAGAGGCCAAGTTAACAGGCATAAAATCCTTTGATGAGGTTGAAAGACTCGCCGAAGACAGGAAAAATTGGCGAACTACTTTACGAGTCCTATGTGACGTTTAACGGCACGGGAAGGATATAAGATATATAAGATAAGATGAAGCAAATCGTCAAGCCCTATCAAAATATCTATTTGTCCCCTCAACACCGAAAGGAATATGATGAAGGAGACAAGACAACACAACATTAATGACCCGCGGATAATGTATACACAGAGCACCATATGAAATTTTTTATATGGTTTTCTGAAATCTGTTTTGTATCTTTGAGTATGTCAATTATTCATTCAATTGTTTGTTGGACTCTGTTATTGGTGGGTAGATATGTAAAATAAATGTTGATGATTATGTTGTAAGGACATTGCCTGGTGTTGATCCGTCGCATCGGTGAAGTCACTCTGTGGATGTTGGTGTGGCAGACTACGTTCACGAGAAACATAGAAACAGCTACGAATGTCCTTGTCATTTCTATTAGCTGCGCTAAATATGGCTACTAATGTGGTGTATTCATTCAGCAGATAGGACACTCCAAGGCTTACGCAAGCGATATCCCAGGATTTCTCAACGTCAAGTTCCGTGAGGGATCTGCCGGGGTTCCGCCAGAGATCGTGGCTGAAAAAAAAATCTCTCACAGAAACCTGTCCATGACAGGTTGGCTAAAAAGTCTTTTTGTTTTGGTTCTACACAGAGAAAAAAACTACTCTTACACATGCCAGATACCCCAAGCCATACCCGATTAACATTTTGTATACTATACATTTCTTATAAATCTTTTCGGTATCCAGTATCATCGCGAACCCCATAACCGCTATACCGCCTGTGCCAGTGAATTTCGCACAGAATGTTCATCGACGACCCCTTGCTTCAGTCCTTGATGATGAGCCACCCGGTGAGGATGCCATTTTAAGAACTAAAAGTTCGAAATGTGAAACTAGTCAGCGTCGCTCTCTGCACGAACTCTATCGCTAAATCGCCAAGCCAAATCAGAACACACAAAGACCATCACAGTTTATCATTGGTTGGGTAAACGTAGAGGTGATTGATAAGATCTCGGCATAAGGTACAACGGGTTATTTATGGACAACTTTTGTGGGTTATTTCTCAACACCCTTGCAAGTTTATGCATTTAGTCCAGCGATCATGGAGCATACGGATCTCTTCTTTGTAAAAGTCAGCATCTTGTGCTAGCAGAAAGTGGTCTACAGCATATTTTCTACCACTGAGCTCCTTTTTGAGTTTGGTAAAGAGATAACAGTCTGAAGGGCCCAAATCTGGGGAATAAGGAGGATGTTCAAGAAGCAAGCCACATTCATGAATGGCAGCCATTACCACCGCTGACTTGTGAGGTGGAGCATTGTCTTGATGAAAGATGGTTCCACTCATCAATTTCCCTCGACAATTTTCCTTCAATTTGACCCGCAGTTGCTTCACAAGATTAGCGTAATAGGCCCCGGTGACCATTCTGCCAACATAACACCTTCTGAATCTCAAAAGATGGAAGCCATCACTTTGCCTGCAGACAGAAACACCCTTGCTTTCTTTGGAGGTGGGGATCCATGATATTTCCACTGCTTTGATAATTCTTTGGTTTCTGGTTGAAAATGATGAACCCAAGTCTCATCCATAGTCACAAATTGCTGAAGAAACTTTTCAAGATTTGCAGAAAAATGGCCAAGATTGTCTCTTGACATATTGAGACGCTGTCGTTTGTGATCAGCTTGAAGACGTTTCTGGACCCATAGAGCAGAGACCTTTGTCATATGAAGATCATTGTGAAGAATGGTATGAACACGTTCCTGGGAGATACTTAACTCAGTAGCAATGTTACCGCTCAGTTAGTCGTCGATACTCCATTATCATGTCATGGATTCTGCCGGTGGTTTCATTGGTGGTTACTGTTTTTGGTCTTCCTGGACAGGGATCATCTTCCAGACTCTCCCTTCCATGTTTGAAATGAGGTGCCCATTTCTTCACTGTGCTATTGTAAGAAGGAACATTCTCCCCTACAATTTCTACCATATCCTCATGGATCTCCTTCGATGACAAGCTCTTGATGCAGAGTAGCGAATGAATGCTCGGTGAGAAATTTTATCTATTTTCTCAATTTATTCCATCCCTTACCACTTCAGTAGCCTATAAAAAATTGGTTGCAATTAATTTCTTGAAATTTGGTGCTTAATTTTTACATTAACCTGATCCACAAATGCACCTAATATCAACTGTGTGTTTCAAGTATTTGTACCTTATGACGAGAACTTATCAATCAGCCCTCGTAACTAAGAATATCAATGGTGTTCGGGCGAAGTTTACAGCTAACTTTGGCACCATAGCACTCAACTCAGTCGTTTGGCACACAGAACCGACCTCCATCTTGGAAGCAGTGACAACACTGTGGCTCATTCTGTCACGTCTTTGCTGTCCTGTCTGCACCACACTCAGTCAAACTGCCTCAGGGCACACGCACTTTTTACCGGTGGCTCAGAAATTCAGCTCCACATCAAAACATCATAGCCATCGGCGTGTCGCTTGTGAGAACGTGAAATGGTCGTACCGCCATTGCTGAGCTCGAACTTCACTATCTAGAACGTGTGTATTATATGACGAGAGATAATGGCGGTGATAACTGGGAGAAAAAGGGGGTGGGGCGTATGACACACACACACAAATGACCGGCGATAAATCTTTTAATGCAGGGGTTCCACGAGGATTTAAAGAAAAAAAATCATTCCAAATGTTTCCACGGGGACACAGTTTTGAGAAATTCTGATCTAGACGATTACCCGACCCACAAGTGTCCGTGGCTCTGGGTCAAAGGGCATTTCATCACAGTTATTCTATTACTATTTTTCTTTCTGTCACGCCTCAAATGCTTTGTATTAAAAAAAAAATCTTTACAGGCTACACTGTTCTCTGTAGCTTTCATGTGTACGAGTATTGATGAGTATCAAAGAAAACAAGTAACACGGAGGAGATAAGAGGATACTCTCAAGATTCTAGATAACCCAGAGCCCGTGGAAATAACTGTATATATTACACGGCCAATCAGTCAGTCAGTCAGTCATTTGCATGTCCCTTACGGAACTTTGCCACCCTAACAGCTCTCCTGTAGGCCAATATGCTAAACAATTCGAGAGACACTGCACAGATCTCGCAGAAGTTTGAAAACACTAGATAAAATAAGTTATTTGTCGTTTTTATCTTTAGTTCCTTAGTCATTATTATTATTTTTCGTATCATCGTTCAATGAATGTTTCATATTAGTGTATTAGCCATACTATATATATAGTATATATGTGTAGTAAATATATATAACATGTATATATGCTTTGATGATGTTATATATATGTGTGTATATATATATATGCATATATGAGAGGTGGCTGATAGTTCTCGGCATAAGGTACAAGTACTTGAAACACACAGTTGATATTAGGTGCATTTGTAGAATAGGTTAATATAAGATTAAACACCAAGTTTCAAGAAATTAATTGCAACCAATTTTTTTACAGGCTACTGAAGTGGTAAGGGGTGGCAGAAATTGAGAAAATTGATACAATTTCTCATGGAGCAGTCTTTCGCTACCTCCACGTCAAGAGCTTATCATCGAATGAGATCCATGAGGTGGAGACTCTAGGGGAGAGTGCCCCTTCTTACAGCACAGTGAAGAAATGGGCACCTCAATTCAAACATGGAAAGGAGAGTCTGGAAGATGATCTCCGCCCAGGAAGACCACAAACAATAACCACTAATGAAACACCAGCAGAATCCATGACATGATAATGGAGGATCGACGACTAACTAAGCGGTATATTGCTACTGAGTTAAGTATCTCCCAGAAACGTGTTCATGTCATTATTCATAATGATCTTCAAGTGATAAAGGTCTCTGCTCGATGGGTCCCGAAACTTCTTGGAGTTGATCACAAACGACCACGTCTCAGCATGTCAAGAGACAATCTTGGCCATTTTTCTGCAAATTCTGAAAAGTTTCTTCAGCATTTTGTGACTATAGATGAGACTTGGATTCATCATTTTCAACCAGAAACCAAAGAAAAATCAAAGCAGTGGAAACATCATGGATCCCCACTTCCAAAGAAAGCAAGGGTGTTTCTGTCTGCAGAAGGTATGCTATTGCTAGACTATCTTCAAAAGGATAGAACGGTCACCGGGGCCTATTACGCTAATCTTGTGAAGCAACTGCGGGTCAAATTGAAGGAAAATCGTCGAGGGAAATTGACGAGAGGAGTCATCTTTCATCAAGACAATGCTCCAGTTCACAAGTCGGCAGTGGCAATGGCTGCCATTCATGAATGCGGCCTCCAGCTTCTTGAACATCCTCCATGTTCCCCAGATTTAGCTCTTTCGGACTGTTACCTGTTTACCAAACTCAAAAAAGGAGCTCAGTGGTCGCAAATGGTCTTCATTCATGCTGTAGACCGCTTTCTACTGGCACAAGATGCTGGCTTTTACAAAGAAGGGATCCTTATGCTCCAGGATCGGTGGACTAAATGCATAAACTTGCAAGGTGACTTCAATTCAATCATTTGCATATTCCTTGCGGAACTTTGCTTCCCAAACAGCACTCCTGTAGGCCTCTCAGTTGTGAGCAAGATGGCCGGTTGCTGCTGCATCCATTCGCAGATCATCAACGATGTCTTGCAGCCATCTTCGTTTTGGTCTTCCTCTTTTCTAGTTCCCATTATGTATCCTTCTAATACGGTCTTCTCTAAATTATCATGACGTTTAATGTGTCCAAAATATTTAAGTTCTCTCTCTTTAATCCTCTTTACTAGCCAGCCTTCTTCAATATTAAGCTCTTGTAGTATATATATATTTGTTCTTTTTTGTGCCCACGATATTTGGAGAACTCTTCTGTAGCATTTACATTCAAAGGCATTTATGTGTTTCTCAACTGTTTTGTTAAGTGTCCAGGTCTCACAGGCATATGTTGCTATGGGAAAGATGCATGCCCTTAAAAATCTTAATTTTGTAGTTCTGTCTGCTCCTCTCCACAGATTCAAGGGGACTATGTTGAGAAATAACCCAAAACATTTGTCCACATATAATCCACTGTACCTTATGCCGAGAACTTATCAATCATCCCTCGTATTATATATATATATATATATATATATATATATATATATATACAAAACGTAATATTGAAGAAGGTTGGCTAGTAAAGAGGATTACACAGACAAAACTTAAATATTTTGGAAACATTAAACGTCATGAGTAAGATGCAAATAGGCAGCTGGAATATAAGAACACTAAACCAGACTGGAAAACTAGCACAAACCATCAAGGAAATGCACAGATACAAACTAGACATACTAGGAATACAAGAAGCAAGATGGATAGGACAAGGCAGAAGGAAATTAACAACACAGCACACAGAAGATACAATAATATGGTCAGGTAAAGAAGATCTTCATGAAGGAGGAGTAGCATTGATTATAACAAAAGAAGCATCAAGAGCAGTGCTGAAATGGACCCCAATAAATGAGAGATTATTATATGCACGGTTCAACTCAAGTTCACGAAGCTGTCTATTATAGTTTGTTATGCACCAACAGAAGCAGCTGAAGAGGAATTAAAAGAAGATTTTTACAACAGCCTCCAAGCAACAGTAGAAACAATACCCAAGCATGATATGCTACTCATCTTGGGCGACTTCAATGCAAAAGTAGGTGAAGGAAATGAAGATAGAAGAAGAATCATGGGAAGAGAAGGAATCGGAGAAATAAATGAAAATGGAGAAAGACTGTGCAGTTTCTGTGAAGAAAACATGATGACCATCGGAGGGACAATTTTCCAACACAAAAACATCCATAAGGTGACTTGGAAGTCACCAGATAAAACCACAGAAAACCAAATCGATCACATACTAATAAACAAGTGGAAACGGTCACTACAAGATGTGCGAGCAAGGAAAGGAGCAGATGTAGGAAGTGATCACAACCTTCTGGTAGCAAAAATAAAACTAAAATTAAGGAAAGCCAAAATCGGAGAACACAGAAAGATACATTTTGATACAAGAAAACTGATAGACCAGCAAACAAGAAATGAATTCTCAATAATACTTAAGAACCGCTTCAGTGTCCTACAAGACGAAGCAGAAATGTCCATATTAGAGTTCAGTAAAACACTACAGGAAACTGCAAAAGAGGTACTGGGATATCGGAAAGGGAGAAAAGAGGAATGGATAAGCGAGACCACATGGGAAAAGATAGAGCAAAGAAAAGAAATCAAGAAAAAATTACTGAACACCAAATCACAACGGCTTAAAGAACGAGTTTTAGGTAATTATGCACAAAAAGACAAAGAAATGAAGGAATCATGCCGTCAAGATAAACGTCAATATTATGACAACTTAGCAGAAACAGCAGAGAAAGCAGCATATACAAATGACATGAAAACCATATATAAAATCACAAAGCAGATGACAGGTAACTTCAACACAAGATGTGAAAGTGCAGTAAGAACACAAAATGGACAACTGGTCAGTGGAGAAAGAGAAAAAATTGAAAGATGGAGGGAACACTTTAACACCCTACTAAACAGAACACAAGCAGCACAAGCAATAGACATACCTGAAGCAAAAACGGAACTAAACATCAATACAGGACCAATAACAATAAATGAAGTAAAGGAGGCGATAAAGATGCTAAAATCAGACAGGGCACCAGGTGACGATGAAGTGACTACTGAGAGGTTGAAAGCAGAAGAAACAGAAACACCAAAACAACTTTGCCGGATATTACAACAAATTTGGGATTTAGAAAAAGCCCCAGAGGAGTGGAAAACTGGGCTTATAGTAAAACTACCAAAGAAGGGTGACCTCAGAGATTGCGGGAACTGGAGAGGCATTACCCTACTGTCACTCACCAGTAAAGTATTTTGCAGAATAATCATCAACAGAATTGTACCAACACTTGAGGAAAAACTTCGGAAAGAGCAGGCAGGATTTAGGAAAGGAAGATCATGCATAGACCACATATTTGTACTTAGACAAATATTAGAACAGGCAAATGAGTGGCATAGCACAACATATGCATTATTCATAGATTTTGAGAAAGCCTTTGACAGTGTCAACAGAGATGCACTGTGGAAAATCCTAAGATGGCATGGCCTCCCCCATAAAATAGTAATGTAATCAAAGCCCTATATGAGGGTTTTCAGTGCAAAGTTATCTGTGGAGAACATACCTCCAGCAGCTTTAGGGTACAAACAAGAGTGAAACAGGGATGTGTACTATCACCAACATTATTTATCTTGGCAGTACACTGGTTAATGAAGGAGGCAACATTAGACAAACGCAGAGGATTACAATAGACCCTTGACACAGTGCTGGAGGACCTTGACTTTGCGGACGACATTAGTCTATTATCAAGCAGTCACAAAGATATGCAAGATAAAATAAACAAGCTAACTCAGAATGCAAACAACATAGGACTAAAGATCAACGTAGAAAGACAAAGTTAATGAAGCAAAATGTGAACAACAGAAATGTACTCAGAATAGATAACAGGTTAGTGGAGGAGGTCAACGAATTTGTATACCTTGGCAGCAGAGTAGTAGAAAATGGAGACAGCACAGAGGACATCAACAGCAGACTTACTAGAGCAAACCAGGCTTTTGCAATGCTGCAGAATATATGGAAATAAAAAAAAACTAAGCATAAATATGAAAATCAGGATATTTAAGAGTAATGTTCTAAGTGTACTACTCTATGGAAATGAATGCTGGAAAATCACCAAAACCATAGAAAACAAGTTGAATTCTTTCCAGACTAAATGTTTACGAAGAATTAAAAAAATATTTTGGCCAAACACCATAAGAAATAACATCTTATTAGCAGAAATGCAGATGAAACCACTGACAACAATTATTGAGGAAAGACGCTGGCGATGGTTGGGACATGTGCTCCGAATGACTGACAACTCACTACCAAAAATAGCACTAAGATGGACACCACAGGGGAACAGAAGTAAGGGTAGACCAAAAGAGACATGGAGAAGAACAACAGAAAGGATGTTGAGCAATAGAGGGCTCACCTGGGCAAGAGCAGAAAAAAAGGCGAAAGACAGGCATTTGTGGAAAACCCTTGCGGAAGCCCCATGTGCCCTGGGCACTTAAGGTTCAGAGAGAGAGAGAGAGAGAGAGAGAGAGAGAAACGTCATGAGAATTTAGAAAAAAAAACCGTCTTGGAAGGATACATAATGGAGAAAAGAAAGAGAGGAAGACCAAGGCGAAGATGGCTGCAAGACATCATTGATAATCTGCAAAAGGATACATCAGCAGCAGGGCATCTTGCTTACAGCCGATAGCCTACAGAGAGATGTTAGGGAGGCAAAGTTCCGCAAAGAACATTCAAATGACTGACTGAGCTGTACCATGGGCACATTATTTTTGTGCGTGGATGTGTGTATTTGCGTGCGTGTGTGTTTTCTTAAACAGATCCCCGTCGAACTCAAAAACATTATGTGGCCCACCTTCAGTTGAAGTGAATTCTGAAAGAGAAGTAATGTGTATGTGTTATGCAGTGTTTTGTCTTTCCCTTTATAAAGGCGCCCTGTCGAAATATTGGTTTGTTCTTGCAATTTTTTTTATTTATTACCCTACTCTCTTCTCATTGGCTTTCATTGTTATCTCTCTCTTTTTTTTTTGTTTTTACTATTTTTTTAAAAAATCCTGTAAAACGGAACGATGCACCTCCACCTGAATCTAGTCCAACATTTACACTTCTTTCTAATCTTTCATAAAATAATTTGTAAAAGACTGAAAAGATCTGAGCGAGAACTTGTGGCATCATTGTCGGACCACAGGTGGTCAGCTCCGCATGTCAGAATCTAAGCAGCTTCCTAAAGCGGGAAAGAAGCAGGATATAATAAAGCAAGAAAGCGGAATAAATAATGAACATAACGAGAAAAGGGAGGGAACACTTATACTAACAAAAATATGTCATCGATAAAAAAAAACAATAGACCATTCCCCCCCCCTTTCAAAAACATTTTGTTTAGAGCAACTAAAGCACAAAAATATTTCTATAGAACAATGAGCTAATTCGGATCACTAGGAATTCTAGATAATGTCAAATCTGAAAGGAGAGTTCTCTCCCCTTGTGCCACAATTGCCCAAATCTCCATTAACATCAGATCACGTCTCTCAGCGCGAGATTCTTGCCCACAGTTCGGATCGCGTAATTGGAGCCCCGCAGTGTCCCCGCTGCTTGGAACCAATGCAAAATAGCATAATGATTTATTGATGGACTTGCAGCCCTCAAACAACCAGAAGTTAATTGTGAACTGTTTATAATTACTTGTCTCTCTCTCTCCCTCTCTCCCTCTCTCTCTCCCTCTCACACACACACACAAACACACATAAACAAACAAATAGCAGCAACAATGTTATGTGTCGCTGTTGTTTTTTTAAAAATAATCTTCAGGAAAATCAAGCTGGTACTGAACATTTATATGTCGGGGATGGCCAAACTTGCTTGACTACAAGAGCCACTTGTGATAAAAGTTCAGATGTCTGAGAGCCGCTAGAGGGCGTGGTGAGATCGGGGTGAGGGTTACAGAAGCTGGGGATGTACCCCATTTTGACGGTCTTTTGAATAGAGTCTAATTTTATAAATATAAAGTTTTAATATTTTTATTTTGCCTTTAAAAAAATTAATTATTGATGTTAATAAAAAAAAGGGTTTTCAGCCTACATGCTTCCGCTAGCCCCTCATTATATATCAGAAATCCGCATGCGACCCACGAGTCGTAATTTGCCCAAAACTGGTTTGTCTGTTGAAGAAGTGAAGCGAAAATAGAAGAAATTTATGCCGGTAAAGGAAAAAAAATAATGAGAAACAAATACGTCCAGAGGAGATATTCTGTCTTTCTATAATTGTGTACTAAAACAAGAAGAAACAGTAAAAACTACACCATAGTGCTGTCCGCGGGACGCATTGATATTTAACACACACGTGCTATGATCATGTCTCCTTCTGTAGGTCATCCTGAATTACGGTTAAACAGCAAACTAATATACCTTCGTAGCACTTTTCCACTCAGAAAGAAATCTTACTTGGAGAGGAAACCTTTCAGCGGAGAGAAATCAGAATTGGCGGAATCAAGGGTGGCCCTCTAGCTCGGACTGACGTCAGTTATAGTTGTAGTCTACCTGACTCAGCCGTACCAGTCGGTGAGATGCTTTGATAAAAAACCACGTCAGTACAGCAAGCCGTGCCACGTAATACGGCTGTCAGAGGAAATAATAGGACATCGCGTGCAGGTTACTTCCGTAAAATATGGGGCTTAGGTATGTAATTAACTACAACAAGTGAACACAGAAAAAGAATGAGAGGAGAAAATCAAGAATACCAAGTACTGAGGTCATAATGTGAGAAGTTATTGATTCATTCCTTTCCTTCGTTTCACCAGTAACTTCCACCTTTATGTCATCAGTGACTTCCACCTTTATGTCATCAGTAACTTCCACCTTTATGTCATCAGTGACTTCCACCTTTATGTCATCAGTTAACTTCTACTTTTATGTCATCAGTAACTTCTACTTTTATATCATCAGTGTCTTCTACCTTTATACCATCAGCAACGCCTACCCTTATGTCATTAGTGTCTTCTACCTTTATGCCATCAGCAACGCCTACCCTTATGTCATCAGTAACTTTTACCTTTATGTCATCAGTGTCTTCTACCTTTATATCATCAGTAACTTCTACCTTTAGGTAATCGGTAACTTATACATTTACATTATCAGTAACTTCTACCCTTATGTCATCAGTAACTTCTACCATTATGTCATCACTGACTTTCACCTTTATGTCATTCGTAATTTCTACCTTAAATTGGTAGGTAACTTCTACATTCGTGTAAGAGCTCATCATATGCCACTACCTTTCTTTGCACTGTTTTTCTGTCCCTACATTCTTTTCTCTCTTGTTTGGGCCTTCGTTTCTTCGGCCTCATTAGTACTCGATATATTCCCGGTTTAGAGCTGGCTACAGTGGTTAGATTTGTTTTCAGACGATGTCTCACGTTGTACAGAATCGATTAAAGATTTCCCCCCCCCCCCATGACCAGTGTTTCTCAAACTACTATCCCAGTGGTAATTCCACAATATATTCTTACGTACTGTCTCTAGGCGTGTTTTCAAAGCAATTGTCAGTGTTCTCTTGTGTGGCAAGCATTCCTACTTGTGTCCTGTATTTAATTTTATCATCAGGACCGTATCTCTGTGATATATACAAGGGTCATACCGAAAGTCGTGAGCAGAAGTTTTTTTAAAAAATCAGAATTTACAGATAGAGAAAATATAAATGTATCACCTTAACTGCATCCTTTATTTTCGCTTTTCAACATAATCTCCATTTCTCTGCACAAATTTTTCCTATTGCTCTGAAAGTTTGAAAATACCCTCTTGGTAGAATTCCGTTCCAGCTGACCGAAGGCACAGAAGCCCTGCTTTCTGGACGTTCTCTCCTGTGTCGTAGTGATGGCCTCGCATTTGTTCTTTCATAAAACCGAAAATATGATAATCACTGAGTGCCAGGTAGGAGCTATAGGCAGCGCGTGGAAGAATTTCCCAACCTGTTTTCTGAATTTCCTCAGTTGTCCGGCGAGCAGAGTTTTTCTCACAGCTTTGTGATCTTCAGTCAACAAACGTAGGACCCAGCGGGCACAAACTTTTCTATAACCTAGGGTTTCAGTCATTTCCTGTACTGCATTGTGTCATATTCCAAGATTTACAGCGATTTCAGATACTGTGACACGTCTGTCTTGTTTAATGATGTCGTTAAACTCGGATGTTTTGTATATATATATATATATATATATATATATATATATATATATAGGTCCGGTCATGGGTCCACTCAGTACGTGTAGATTATACAGAACACTAGAAACTTACTATGTTAAAACATAAAAATATTTCATGTAATACGCCAGTGACGAGAATGGTCATGTGCGAATTGATGAATTATGGCTATAAGGGTCCTGTGACATTATAAAATTTGAGAACCTTTGATATAAGGGGTTTACCAATATGAAGATAATAACTAAATAACTGTTCTAGTTATGTATAAAACAACATAGTAGTATCATTACGGTGGCAACTAGTATTATAACTTCAGCGACAGAGGATGCTGGGAAAATTCTGTAAAGTGATGTATCAAATTTTGTATAATAAACTTCGAAAAGCACTAGACAAGGCGATGTAGACGAGAAGGAAAAAACCTACGACACTGATTGTGACTCGAACCACGGACTCCAGTGGGAAGAGCAACCATCCAGTCCCGAAAGGACAACGTACTATCAGCTAGGCCGTCTTGTATTCTGTGTGGAAGTTTAGTTATGTTCTTCTTCCATCATTTCCTCTCTCTCTTCTACGTGCCAATCATGTGCTGGTCGTCATTGATTTCCACAACCACCTGTCCTTTGCTCTTTCTATAAGCTGTTTTGAAACAAAAACCGTGCTCCGTGCCACTCTTTTAGTCTTTAAAGTATCTTGTTTCTTTGTCTTCCTCTGTTCCTTTCTTTAGTATTTAACTTCTAATTCTCACGTACATAACCTAACAAACTCGATTGCACAGGAAGTTTACCAACTAGCCAAAATTAAACGCTTTATCGACAAAGACACAAGAAAGATATACTACATATAACACATACAAACACTCTTAGATTACTGTTCCACAATCTGGGATGGATGCTCAGTCTCAAACACAAAAAGGCTCCACAAACGAGCATTAAATCTGATTTGTACAAGAAAAGCCTTGCATACTCTGCAGTATAGCTCTGGAACACCCTACTCTACCATTTAAAATCCATTAGTAGTACTTCATCCTTTAACTCAAATCTGTTTCATTATTTACTTGCTTGTAATTATATGCCTCCATAGAATAACCAGCACTCTCTCAACCCATGACTCGCCAGCCATCAAATACTGAAATGACAGTTAGAAAAGTACCTTGTTAGATATTGTTAGAAATTATTTTAATGTTTGTTAAAAAACATATGTTAGAAGATCAGTACTGACAATGTATTTTTGTTTATGTATATGGCTGTGTGTGGGCGTGTATGTGTGTGAGTACTGTTTTATTAGATTAATTACTTTTTACTCTTTTGCTTTGAATGTAATAGTTTAATCTTACACTCTTTTCATATGTGTTTTTTCCTAATGTAATTTGTATACATTTGTGTATATCGAGTGTGTGGAAAGAATGAAAGATGGAGCGATGAAGGGCAGAATGTAAGACGGGCCTGCGTGCCAAATTATCATTTAAAAAATAAAGAGTCTCTCTCTCTCTCTCTCTCTCTCTCTCTCTCTCTCTCTCTCTCTCTCTCTCTCTCTCTCTCTCTCTTGGAACTCCTAGGGACTCTCGCGAAACCTCATGAGAAATTCCACAGTAACAGTTTTGTATAGAACAGAGTACATTACTATCGATAGACAGTATTACATATTAGTGGTGGACCAACAGCAGCAACTCAGCCATGGATGGAAGAAAATCTATCCAGCATATAACAAGCCGGGAATCAATCGCGGTTCAATAACTGGCTGTCTGAGCGTCCGCGGAAGAATCGCACCTCTTGTCTGGTCTTGTCATCATATTTCTTGCTACATCTCTTGCTCTTATCATCGTAATATTCTCTCTGACTGAAATTGTAAGGTATTCTCACTGTTTTCACGTCCATTAAACAATAATGAAACCTCTCAAAATCTTCCCTCCAAAGCTAACCTCACCTCTCAAATACAACCAACCTAAGACATCTTATAAACCTCTAATACTACATATGATAAGCTGAAACTCGCTGGTAAACGCAAATTCAAAATTATGGCTAAAAGGTATATTTGATTAGTTGTTGTGAGGGTTTTGGATGACTTGCTTGTTTGGAAAGCTGGGACTGTTATAGATTGTGAAACATCCAAACCACACAGTAAACTACAGAAAGAAGAAATTCACCGTTCACGACGAATACATCTTCGGTGCAAAGATAAGCTCATGAAAGCACTAAATCTGCCCAAGTCCACCAGCCCTAGGCCCACAGGACTACCGTTTTGATCTCTCGACCAGATGATAGTTAACGTTTACTGGGTTAACAGGGATTCTGGGTATTATACATAAATAAACATTCCCAGGAGAGAAGACTCTCATCTCCAGGACACAGTCCTCCAAGGATTCACTAAACACAAGCCTCGCCAACTAGGCCAGGTCAGAAGATCTAGAATTAAGTCTGCAGTCATGGGATGACCACCATAATTGGATAAAACTCCCTCGACTTAAAATCCTGATGAATGTGGGTCTAGATTTTGAGCTTTACCAAAAAAACAAAAAACGTGGTGGTTGGAGATTCCTGCAAGGACATGACTCCACGGGATGTTGTCGTACGTTATGAGCGAGTGTAAAATACAAGCAAATAACGAGTTACTTTGAAAGATTGTGAAACTGAAACATGCTTTTTCTCATGGTGTCACTTACAGTAAGAACATTAAAAGATAGTGAGAAAAAAAAAAGACTTTCAAAGAGGAGGGGGAGGGGGTGTGCAGCTAGTAATAACAGGTCGTCAGATTAAAAGAAGAAACTAGTTCTTTTCCAACAAGGGGCTAGGCAGAATATAATCCTTCCGGAAATTATGTGATTATTTTCCAACAACAAAATCTTTTCTTCGCTTATAAGAAACATCGCTCAGTGGGGGGAATGAACAAGTTCTACTTTTGTTCTTTACTTAACTATTAACAAGTAATTTTGATAAAAATGAATGCAGGTGAAATTCCAATTTATTCGTTTTTCATAAATTAACATTTTCATCTCATATTTATAGCTCATCCTGGTCAATGAGTAAATCAGACAAAACATTTTTGATAATAAAAATGCCATTTACTAAGGTCTGATAGTCTTCTAGACTTTTAGCTGGAATGTTTCGGGGTAAATGGGTGGGAGTACCGAAGTTGCATATGAGACGTTGGTGATTGCATGAGGGCACACTCTAGAGAGTTTTGTAGCAGGATCCAGCCGCAGGGAATCCAAAAATAAACTGGTGACGTAATAGAATATCACGTGAGCGCGAAAGACTGGGAAGGGGGGTAGTGGGTTGTTTTTTTTTTGGGGGGGGGGGGTTAGCAAAACGGCGAGCCCTAGAAGGAGAAAGGTTTATACATCCGGAGAGCGAGAGAGAGCGAGAGAGAGAGCGAGAGTGTGTGTGTGTTGAATTTCTAATAGACGTAACTAGTTAATAGTAGATATATTAGGACTAATTCTGGCTATAGGTAACAGGAGTAGGATGTACGATGAAGCAGGACAGGGAGTGCTGCGGGGGTTCTGTTTAAAAAAAAAACTGTTTACATTTTCATAAGAGATGGTCCCGCCTAGAAATTCCAGTGAGTGTGAAAGTGGGGAGGGAAGAGAGAAACAACGCGCAAATTGGGGGTGGGGGGGGGGGTTTAAAGACGCATAACAGATCACTATAAATGAATACACCAAATACAGTGAGCTTGTAAGAGGGTGAGGGGTAGGGGGACGCAGGAGAGAGAGAGAGAGATGTAGGAAGAGAGAGGAGCGCTAATTATAAACGTTATTTTTTTAGTTACGACAGGAGACAGAGGGAGGAAGTTGTGCGATTATAACAGCGAGGAAGTTGTGCGATTATAACAGGGAGAAAGTTATGCGATTATAACAGGGAAGAAGTTGTGCGATTATAACAGGGAGAAAGTTATGCGATTATAACAGGGAAGAAGTTGTACGATTATAACAGGGAGAAAGTTGTGCGATTATAACAGGGAGAAAGTTGTGCGATTATAACAGGGAAGAAGTTGTGCGATTATAACAGGGAGGAAGTTGTGCGATTATAACAGGGAGAAAGTTATGCGATTATAACAGGGAAGAAGTTGTGCGATTATAACAGGGAGGAAGTTGTGCGATTATAACAGGGAGGAAGTTGTGGGATTATAACAGGGAGGAAGTTGTGCGGTTACCACAAGGGAGGAAGTTGTACGATTAACACAGAGAAAGTTGTACTATTACCACAGGGAGAAGTTGTACGATTACCACAGGGAGAAGTTGTACAAGTGAGTGACGCCTGAAGAGTAAATCGATCAGAAGAATAAGGTCACTGATGTGATAATTGAGTCCAAGCCTTTTTTATTTGATACCGTAATCGCATCAGCTGCAGAGCATCTTGCTTACAACCGAGAGGCCTACAAGAGAGCTGTTAGGGAGGCCTACAGGAGAGCTGTTAGGGAGGCCTACAGGAGAGCTGTTAGGGAGGCAAAGTTCCGCAGAGTTACTGACTGACCGTAAACCTGTTGTCTGGTGCACTGTAACGGGTCTTCTCATGTCTCAGGGATGCCCCAAAGGCGGATCACCCTGGCCTGGGACCTGCAGCATTACACAGTGAGGTACTCAGAGAGTGAAGGTTCGAACCATTCCAGTCCTTCATTCTGTCAGCGACAATACACCAGGGACAGCATCTATACGAAGCCCCACTTTTCCTCATCTCTTTCGCAGGGGATTACATTTCGTTTGTGGGCCGAGAACGGGCCCTAGGCGAACGTTGGTTACAAAATGAAAAGAAAAGTTAATATGTATAAAACTGTGCCCTTCACATGTCAGTACTGCACCGTACCCTCACATGTCAGTACTGCACCGCACCCTCACAGGTCAGTACTGCACCGTACCCTCACATGTCAGTACTGCACCGCACCCTCACATGTCAATACTGCACCGCACCCTCACATGTCAGTACTGCACCGTACCCTCACATGTCAGTACTGCACCGCACCCTCACATGTCAGTACTGCACCGCACCCTCACATGTCAGTACTGCACAGCACCCTCACATGTCAGTACTGCACCGCACCCTCACATGTCAGTACTGCACCGCACCCTCACATGTCAGTACTGCACCACACCCTCACATGTCAGTGCTGCACCGTACCCTCACATGTCAGTGCTGCACCACACCCTCACATGTCAGTACTGTCCCGCACCCTCACATGTCAGTACTGCACCGCACCCTCACAGGTCAGTACTGCACCGTACCCTCACAGGTCAGTACTGTCCCGCACCCTCACATGTCAATACTGCACCACACCCTCACATATCAGTGCTGTACTGTACCCTCACATGTCAGTACTGCACCACACCCTCACATGTCAGTACTGCACCGCACCCTCACATGTCAGTGCTGCACCGTACCCTCATATGTCAGTACTGCACCACACCCTCACATGTCAGTACTGCACCGCACCCTCACATGTCAGTACTGCACCGCACCCTCACATGTCAGTACTGCACCGCACCCTCACAGGTCAGTACTGTCCCGCACTGAGGCTTTTTCTTAATTGGATGCTTACTTGGTTTAAAAGTAGCACTACCCATGTGTGTAGACGTTAAAACAAAATATTAAAAATGAGATCGGCAGAAAATGTTTCTAGTCTAAACTATATTGTATTATTTCTACAACGATACATGGCTAGATTGGGTTCCTGAAGCAACGTTTCGTGCAATTTTAAGGGATCACACACAAAAGCAAGAAGATGCCAAATACTGATACAAAGAATACTTTCAGCACCTCTGGTTCGCTCCATTTTTTTTTTTTTTTGGGTGGGGGGAGGTCAGACTGCTAAACGTGCCTTTCTTGTTGATGTTACCTTTCTCAATATTTACCCACGATCACGTGACTTTTCCTATTGACCGGGTCAGGAGCACGTGTTTGACAGTCTCTCTGATGACTGATGACTGATGTCTTGCTTCCGCGGACCTGTTTCAGTGTGGAAAACTGCTGTCATGTCCAGATTAATGTAGACTCTAGCTTTTGATCTGTGTCTTTCTCTTCTTCGGCAGAAAAAAAATATTTGAATTTGTTTAGTGAAAATGTTCACATTACTTGTAGTTCTTTTTTTTTTTTTTTGGATGTCCAGGTTCATTTTTTTTTTCCTGATGTGAACTAACTTTCCCCTTGTCGCAAAACAAACTTTCCCCCTTCTCGTATTAATTCGGTAGATCATGGGAGACAGCCATGAAGATATCGAAGGAACGAGAAAAGTCACTATTGGCGAGATTCTTCGGCTGCCGTGCGTGGGCCGAAACACCTCCCGGTTAATGAAGAAAAATGCGATTAGGGTTGCTGCGCGGCGCCGCCGTGGAAAAGGTGATGGAAAGGCTTAAGTGAAGTAAAATAGGTATGGCCAGTAGTCTCGCGGTGAGGGCTATCTATATCACGGCACCTCTGCTCTAGAGACCGGCTACGTCCTGTGTGCACCAGAACTGGGATAACATGCCTAAGCCGGCTTAACCCAGGGGGTGAGACTCACTAGTGGCGAGGGTTCGTCCTCCTCGGCAGGGGCTCCGTCCTGGTCACAGCCAGGAAGGGTGGCGGCCACGACCACAAAACTTTGAAGTCGGAGAGACTGGACCAATGCAGCCTAGATAGGCAACCTCCTCTCACCCGGCAAGGGATATATTCATATCCAAAACACGCCGAGGTTTTCCGGTGAGTAAAGTCAAACTCCAGGCTGAACTGGTGCAACGAAAACCACAATGCCACGCAATGCTGCTTCTGTGACCCACCGAGAATATAGGCACAAGCCTCACAATGCTTTGAGCCTCCATCCTAAATGAGATTATCGCGAGGACCACAGGTGTAAATTCAGTAGGATCACGGGGCGATCTTGATGGTAGAAGCGTACGACGACGACGAAGACAAAGAAGAAGAAGAAGAAGAGTGGAAATCTCTTGTTACCAGTGACCCCATGTGTTCTGGGCGCTGGCGGAACAAAAGAGAGGGAATTCAGTCTATCAAAATGCTTTATGGCTTGAAAGTAGTCGATGTATGAAGGACGTGATATGGAGATATTCCTTCTCCCCTCTGTTGATGAAGCAACATTTTAAAATAACTTGACTTGCTGTGGGTCATGTATCTGTGACATGTCTTCCAACATTGTTTTACATAATCCGCTGTTTCCCGAACAAATTCTTCTCCAACTCTAACGATCAATTTATTGCATAATTCTTATGCAATTCTGAATGAATAATTCATTGCTTTAGAAGAAAAAGTTTCCAGTGAAAAATAATTTTCTGAAAAAGCCAGGGTTTCCAAACTGAGCGCCGTGGAGAACATAACAGGTCATGGAGATTTTGAATGTTTGATACAACGGCATCCATCTGACCAACACAAAATACAAGCTTGAGATAGTTCTGAGTTTTGGTATTAGATCGTGGTACATTCTTTCGGCCGACCTTCTTTGAATGTTTGCGATACTCCTATGTATTTTGTTTACTGGTGCTTCAAGCAACAATGGTAACTTCTCTCAAACTTTCACGTATCTCAGGTTTTGTGCATAATTACCTGTCGACTTTGAAGATCCCTTAGTGATCGAAATGACTGAATAGTGCTTGATAAAAAGTCTGTGAAATGTGGCGAAACTCAGTGAATTATTTGAATGAGTTTTATTCTTTTTACATAAAATGCACGGTTTAAAAAATACTAGTAAAACGTGGATAAACCAGGACAAAATAACCAACCATATGCTAGTGGCACTATTGTGAAAAACTAAGGAACTAGTCAGTGTTGTGACAACAACAACAAAAAAATCAGAAACATTAAAAAAAACATGATGGTACTTATCTGATTTTTTTGGTAAATTAAATCAGAAAAGAGTTTCGAGGATGCATTATGTCTGAAAGGTTTTGGCAAATCCGTTGATGTATTGGGGACTCACGGAGTAATACACAAGAAAGATCTTGGGCCTAAGTAATGAAGTCCTGCACTGAATCTAGTCATGGAAAATGTGCTGAAACTATTGAAGTTTTTTTTAAAGTCGGCCATAGAGATCAAGGCTTACATTTAAAAAGAATAAAAAAGCAAAACAAAAACTGTATGAAATATGGGATCTGAGCAGAGATCTTTGTTGTGATACTGTAGCATACGATGATCTTCCTGGTGGGCTGTAGTGTCTGAAATATTCCAATTACGAAAGAGACTTTATTTGTGTTCTCGCAGCGTGCCAAAACCTTTTTTCGACCTCTTTTTTTTTCTCAACGTCAAAATTAGAATAACTATGTGATCTCTTCGAAACACTTCTTCTTCTTCTTCCTTATTTTTCGAACAGTTTCAGACGCCGACTTGTATACTTTTGAAGTAGCTGGTGGTCACCTGTTTGTTTTGGACTGATGTGGTCTTTGGCTATATTTCCCTTCTCTGTTGCTCATATATTGGGCACTCCTGCTTCGAAACACTGAATGCTATGTATTTCTCGCTTCAGCTAAACAACACACACACATACACCACAACTCACAGAGATTATCTTAACTTTCTGACTAAAAAGTGAGTAGGGAGTAGTTTGAAAAATACTTTCCAGAAGAAATGTAAACATCTGTGCACCTCCAAGACAAGGCCTAGTCCCACATCTTAAACTACTACTATAGAAGAATCGAATCTTAAAGAACTGACTTTTGGAAAGATCTAAAAGAAAAAGAAAAATCTAAATTTGACAGCATGTGGCTGGTTGAGTTATGGACATCAATAAATGATGATAATTCAGTACAAAGTGATAAAGAACAGCCAATCCTGTTACTAATTGTGACATCATATCTTTGCACATCTGGACTTTGGATAGTTGTTGCTATGGAAAGAGCAAGTACACAGGGCCGTCTTAACAGCATCGGGGGCCCCTGGGCAGAGTAATGCACTGAGCCCTCACCATTCCTCTCTAACCTATGAAAGCTGTACTGTTATATTACACGGACTGGTTGGGACCCCATTGGACTTGGGGCCCATTGGGAGTGCCCCAGGTGGCCCCATGCGTTAAGACAGCACTGCAAGTACTAAGTGAAAATCAACTCGAAGGTGATAGTGCTCAGTCTGACTCTAAGGTTTGAGATGTAAAGTCGTTTTCAACGCTTGTACAAGTCCTGATACAGGCCCTTGTTGGGGACGGGGAGGGGGAGGGTGCCCGTGCATTGCGCCGGGGCCTGGAGAATTTTCTCTTTTTTAAGGGTGGGTCCGAAGGGGAGAGGGTTGTCCTGGCTTATAAAATGTCTCTAGAAGCCCCGGCCTGGAGGCAACCGATTATTTAAGAATTAAATGTAAAATAATATCTTTTTTAGTTAATGTTTAGAAATGTTTTTCAAACAGCAAATAAGTTGCTAGGATAAATATACTCATTAAGCTGTAGGGACCTAACTACTTAATAAACGGTATTTTTTCGTTATTTATTCTTGAATATGGGCGTTGCCAGAAAATAAATAATAAACAAATAAACACTAATGTTGGCGAAACTCTAAAATGTTTTGAGAACCTCTGTCTTAAAGATAAACTTTCGCTCAATCCTGAACGAAGTATTCACTCTTCCTAAGTAAACAAATTGGCCCATTGTATGTTAAGCGGCTTCGGTCTTCCTTGGCGTTTCTTAGCCGACTTTCAACTTCTGAGACTAAAATATTGTCTTCCCGTTGTCTGAGTAATTAATGGCCGTTGCCAGACTTCGATATCAGGAAGGAGGTGTTTTCTTTATCTGGAAAGGAAACAGAAGTCTCCAACTCTGGCTTTATTTATGTAGAAAACACTTTCCATCTATCACTGATCTTAATTTTCAGTGTCTTTACCCCAGATATAAAAGCGCATCTCCTCTGTTGCTAGTGTAACAGTATATGCTACTGATATGAACCCCATTATTATTTTTTTTATGGAAACGCCAATTATTTAATGTTTACATTTTCTGACTTGCATCCCTGAATGACTGATCTTGATCAGAGAAACGCACAGAACGTGCAGGCTTAATCCTAGTTAGTAAACGAGATCAAACAGGGAAAACTAGAAAACATAACTATTTCGGACATATTAAACGTCATGTGAGTTTGGAGAAGACAGTCTTGGAAGGATACATAATGGTGAAAAAAAAGAGAGGAAGACCACGGCGAAGAAGGCAACAAGACTTTTTTTATGATTTTCGTTTGGATGCATCAGCAGCAGGGCATCTTGCTAACAACGGAGAGGCCTACATGAGAGCTGTCAGGGAGGCAAAGTTCCGCAAGGGACATGCAAGTGAATGAATGAATCTTGGTATGTGGAAATGTGTGTTAAGTAAAAAAAAACCAGAACGAAATGGACGCTTGACCAGTGCGGGTGTGTTTGTCGATCGCTTATTATGGAGTTATTATCTGTAATAGGAATTTTGAGAATTGTCGACATGTTTCGTCCGAAGTCTTGTTCACTTGTTTGTCTGGAATTACATTTGTATATGAGCTATATGGTATGACGACTTAGCTGAAGACCTGTAAATCAACATTTTGCTCATCATTCATACAGCATACATACATCACCATCAAGTTCCATCAAGTAAACTTTACCTTGTCGCATTTTCAGCACTGGACCTGCTTGCTTGTTTCATTGTGATGTTTCAACAAAGGAAAAGATCCTGGGAATCATCTGATTCATTCATTCATTCATTCATTCATTTGCATGTTCCTTGAGGAAATTTGCCTCTCTAACAGCACTCCTATAGGCCTCTCGGCTGTAAGCAAGATGGTCTGCTGCTGATGCATCCATTTGCAGATCATCAACGATGTCTTACAGCCATCTTCGCCTTGGTCTTCCTCTTTTTCTTTTTCCCATTATATACCCTTCCAAGACGATCTTCTCTAGATTATCATGACGTTTAATGTGTCCAAAATATTTACGTTTTCTCTCTTTAATCCTCTTTACTAGCCAGCCTTCTTCAATATTAAGTTCTTGTAGTATGGACATATTTGTTCTTTTTTTGTGCCCATGATATTTGAAGAGCTCGTCTGTAGCATTTATATTCAAAGGCATTTATGTGTTTCTCAGCTGTTTTGTTAAGTGTCCATGTCTCACAGGAATATGTTGCCATGGGAAATATGCATGCCTTAAAAAGCTTATTTTTGTAGTTCTGTCTGTTCCTCCCTACAGATTCTTTATTTGATTTACTTTCTGAAGAGCGATAGATTTCCTCCTTTTAATTTCCCTCATTGTATCTCCATTATTAGATAAAAGTGATCCAAGATATCCAAAACTCTCCACCTCTTCCAGTTTTTCCTTACTGATACATATATCAGCTGCCTTGTTTGTTTTGTCAGTTGTCATCAATTTAGCTTTCTTCACATTAAGATAGAGGTCTTGCTCTTCGCTATTCTTACGGACTGACATAATTATTTTTTTCCGTTCCTTTTTGTGTTGTGGACAGTAATACTGTGTCATCAGCATATCTAATCTCAGCTATGTCATAATATTTAATTATCTAATTATTATAACATTTAATCATCTGATTAGTAAATATTAATTCAGAGCTGGTCGCTCTTTCTGCACCAAGCTGGGTTATACAGACAGTACAGCAACGGTACGGTCACACTAGGTCCTTAGTGCCAGTTATGCTTCACGTAAGATTAAAAAACAAACAAACAAACAAACAAACAAAAACCATGGGAAAACAGCAAAAATAATTCCAGCATTAGGAACAGACATTAAGGTGTAATTATAAGTTTGTCGTTATTTAGGACTCTAGACGGTGAAGACTTGTCCGCCTCAAGAAATATAAAATGTCAGACATTCTTCAATTGATATGTTCAAAAAAAGAAAATACTGTAGCTGCGGTAGTGAAATTGTTAATGCATTCGTGCCTCATGACAAACGTCGGTGGTTCAAATCCTGCCGGAGGAGCCGCCACCTGCCTCTTAACTGTAGAAGTGGATATCTAACTCCTTTATGTGGAGAAAGAAAAGCGACCAGACGTCACTCTTCATTGTGTCGAAAGATCAGGGCAGGTGACAATCTAATGGCGTTTTGCATGGAAAATGAGCTAATGATCGCTAACACACTTTTTAAACAACATCCAAGAAGACTTTACACATGGACATCACCTGATGGGAAAACCAGGAATCAAATAGATTACATTTTAGTGCAGAGAAGGTGGAGGTCAAGCGTAACATCAGCAAAAACTTTACCAGGTGCTTATTGTGACACGGACCATGAGTTATTAATAGCAGACATGAAGATAAAGATAAAAAAGATAGTTACGGGATCAAGACCACTCCGCTTTGACCTTACAAATATACCAGAACAATACGGTATAGAAGTGAAGAATCGTTTCGAAATCATGATGGCTGTACAGGAAGAGATGACACCAGATGAATTGGCTACGCAGGCCAAAGATATCTTAGTATCAACAGCTAAAGACATGGTTCCAGTAAAGAAAACACAAAAGAATAGATGGATCACAGCAGGTACACTAGAACTGATAAAACAATGTAGAGAAGTGAAGACGCAATGGAGAGTGACAAACAACAACAAAGATAAATATAAAACTTTAACAAAAGAAGTACGAAGAAACATAAGAAAAGACAAAAAGCAATACATACAAGATTGTTGTGAAAGAATAGAAGAACATCAGAGGTGTGGAAGAGATAGTGAAATGTTTAAAGAAATGAAGACATTGACGAGAAATATCACACCTAAGCTAAATGTAATTTGTGACGAGATGGAGAATACCTTGACAGAGACAGAGGAAATTCTAGAAAGATAGAATGAACATTGTAGAAGAATGTATGAAACAACTGGCTGTGAAAGCAGAAATCAACAGT
The DNA here is from genome assembly GCA_009760885.1 of Achatina immaculata. Taxonomy (NCBI): domain Eukaryota; kingdom Metazoa; phylum Mollusca; class Gastropoda; order Stylommatophora; family Achatinidae; genus Lissachatina; species Lissachatina immaculata. The sequence continues at coordinate 46,000,610 of CM019717.1, read as the reverse complement.
GTGAATTATTATTGGAGGAGAAAGAACCCGAGCCGACAATGGAAGAAGTTTTATGGGCAATAAAGAATCTGAAAAATGGTAAATCACCAGGATGTGATGAGATAACCGCTGAATTTATTAAAGCAGGAGGAAAGGAGTGTGCAACAATCTATCATGCACTGTGCAAAAAGATATGGCATTCAGGTATTTGGCCAAAAGAATAGAAAAGAACTGTATTCATACCACTGCCAAAAAAGGGTAACCTGAAATTATGCACCAACTACAGAACTGTTGCCCTGATTAGTCATGCCAGTAAAATTCTGTTAAAAATCATAATGGGTAGACTTCGAAAGAAAATAGAAGAAGAAGTCAATATGGTCCAAGCTGGCTTCAGGCAAGGAAGAGGATCAAGAGATCATATATTCAATCTAAGATTAATAATAGAGAAATGCAGGGAGTTTAATGTGAATCTATATTTATCCTTTATAGACTACTCAAAGGCATTTGATTGTGTACAACACCAGAAACTTTGGGAAATAATGGAAAAAATGGGATTTCCAACACATTTGATACAATTAACATCACTGAAGTATCTAGACCAACAAGCAGCAGTAAAAATAAATGGTGAAACAACAACTTGGTTTGACATAAAACAAGGGGTCCGTCAGGGGTGCATATTGTCACCCTACTATTTAACTTGTATACTGAAAATATAATGAGGAATGTTAGAGAAGATGTAGACAAAGAATATTACGATGCCATAACAGTTGGAGGTTATGAAATAACAGAGATTAGATATGCTGATGACACAGTATTACTGTCCACAACACAAGAAGGAATGGAAAAACTAATTATGTCAGTCCGCAAGAACAGCGAAGAGCAGAACCTCTATCTTAATGCAAAGAAAACTAAAGTGATGACAACTGACAAAACAAACAAGGCAACTGAAATATGTATCAATGAGGAAAAACTGGAAGAAGTGGAGAGCTTTGAATATCTTGGATCACTACTAACTAATAATGGAGATACAATGAGGGAAATTAAAAGGAGGATATCTATTGCTCTTCAGAAAGTAAAACAAATAAAGAATCTGTGGAGTGGAGCAGACAGAACTACAAAAATAAGATTTTTAAGGGCATGCATCTTTCCCATCGCAACATATGCCTGTGAGACCTGGACATTTAACAAAACAGCTGAGAAACACATAAATGCCTTTGAATGTAAATGCTACAGAAGAGTTCTCCAAATATCGTGGACACAAAAAAGAACAAATATATCTATACTACAAGAGCTTAATATTGAAGAAGGCTGGCTAGTGAAGAGGATTAAAGAGAGAAAACTTAAATATTTTGGACACATTAAACGTCATGATAATTTAGAGAAGACCGTATTGGAAGGATACATAATGGGAAAAAGAAAAAGAGGAAGACCGAAACGAAGATGGCTGCAAGACATCGTTGACGATCTGGAAATGGATGCAGCAGTAGCAGGCCATCTTGCTCACAACCGAGAGGCCTACAGGAGTGCTGTTTGGGAGGCAAAGTTCCGCAAGGGACATGCAAAGGAATGAATGAATGAATGAATGAATACTACGTTTAGAAGGTGCACAGGTAGCATGATATGTTTATTTGTTTTTGCCTTTAAAGCTAATGCACAAATAGTATAGTATTTATCACAGTATATACCAGGAGTGTCCATCGACAAGGATATCCACAAGCAAAGTGACGGACCGCATCGAAATAAATCAGTTTTTCGCCGAACTGCATAACACACTTCGGGGAATTATATTATTGACTGCGCAGTCAGTTGGAGCTATGGCGATTTCTCTGTTTTGCAGCATAAAATTAAACACACCGCTTCTTGGCTAACAACATCAATACTGATCAAATAAATTACATTTTCATAATAAAAAGGCCGCATGCGGACCACGGGCCGCCAATTGGACCCCATCTGGTGTGTGCATTCTACATCGCAGTCGTGCATGTTTGAACTAATTAACATAATGTCAAACGACGTGGAAGACAAGAGAATAATTACACCAGTCTTTTACTTGGAGTACGCGACACAAGAGCTTTATGTCCACGGGTCATGTTTCCCCGTTAGATTCAGCAGATGCAGCGGAAATGATTAGTAGAAAACCAATTAAAAAGAATAAAATAACAGCTGTTTCTCCGCATTTAAGTTTCCGGTCATGTCTAAATCTGGAGCACTATCACCAGAGAAAAATTACAGCTTACTGCAGACTTATTGCTACTTCAGGTCTCATTCATTCATTCATCTTTTATATTTGACATTCTTATAGCTCCACGTATTCCATATGTTTGGATTGCACAACAGAATATATTCACTTTGAGCAGATAAAAGCTTTAATACTGTCGAGAAACAACTAAACTTGTGTGTAGTAAGGGATAATATTAATGTAGATGGGATTATGTAGATGTCACATAACGAAGCTACTTCTAAGAATCATTATGAGAAGAACAAGGAAAAAGATAAAAATGGAAATAGCAGATGAACAGTTTGGATTTGTTGAAGGAAAGGGAAATACAATGCCATTTATGCACTACGAACACTAACAGAAAGAGCTTTAGAAGTACAGAAAGATCTCTACTTATGCTTCATTGATTACACCAAGGCATTCGACAAGGTGAAACATAATGAAATTATTAAAATGTTTGAAAACATCAATATAGACGGCAAAGACCTGAGGATTGTAAAACATCTATACTGGCAGCAAGAAGCAGCAATTCGAGTTGAAAATAGAACTGGAAAATATCAACCTATAAAACAATGGGTGCGACAAGGATGTGTACTATCTCCAGAGCTTTTTATTCTGTACAGCGAGAATATTCTAAGAACGATCATCACAGAACCAGGCATAAAAATTGGAGGATACAATATTAACAACCTTCGGTAGGCTGACAACACAGTACTGACAGAACCAACAAGACCTGCAAAATCTCTTGGATAAAGTGGCCAAAGAAAGTGAACAGAAAGGCCTTACTTTGAACATCAAAAAGACATAGACTATGGTTATATCTAAGAAACAGAATCCATCAGCATGCAGTATTAACTTAAACGAAACTATTCTAAAGCAGGTGCAGAAATTCAAATACCTTGAAGCAGTAATAACTTCAGATGGGAAATGCAGAACAGAAATTAGGAACAGAATAGGCCAAGCAAAGACTGCATTTCAGAGAATCAGAAACATATTATCCAACACATCCTTATCAATTAGAAAACGAAATTAGTTAGAAAACGAGTCCTAAAATGCTATATTAAACCTATCTTGTTATATGGAAGTGAATCATGGACAATAGGCAGGTCTGCACAAAAGTCATTGGAAGCAGCAGAAATGTAGTTTATTAGAAGAATGTTGCGAATCCCCTGGACAGCAAAAATAACTAATGAAGAATGTATGAGAACAGCTGGAGAGACAAAAAAATCTTGTTAAAAAGAAAAGAGAGAGACAATGTACTTTCACATGACATGCAATGAGAAGAGGGGGCATTGAAAATATTATAACAACAGGAAAAATAGAAGGAAGAAGATCATGAGAAAGACCAAGAGAAATGATACTGGACAGTCTGACGGGATGGTGTGAGAGGAGATCACCAACTGAGCTGATGGCCTGCATGAAGGATCGTGTGGTCTTGAGAAGCATAATAGCCAACGCCAGTCGGCACGGCACCTGATGATGATGATGAGATGGGATTAACCACGAAAAATGTGGACAAACCACTTGAGACGTGAGATAGCGAAAAACAGTAATCGAATACCTGAGAACGGAAGCTCAAACTATAATAGGACGAACAACTGCTCCAGTCACCAGAGGACAAAGCAACGACCACATTCGATCACAAAATCTCCTTCAAAAATTGGTCTGGGGATATTTTAGTCGGGACAAGTAACGAACCAGTAGGCCATGACCAAGTAATGAACCAGTAGGCCATGACCAAGTAATTAACCAGTAGGCCATGACCAAGTAACGAACCAGTAAGCCATGACCAAGTAAAGAACCAGTAGGCCATGGCCAAGTAATGAACCAGTAGGCCATGACCATGTAATGAACCAGTAGGCCATGACCGAGTAATGAAATGACAGAACTGGATGAACAGTTAATGGTCAGATTTAAAGAACGTATTAAAATACAGATAAATGTTGAAAGGACATCGCAAGTTTAACTTGTGCACATACGCTTAAAGAAGACAAGTTCGTCCTTCGTAAAGCTTTAAAAACGTGTCAGAACTGTAAAGAGATGATGTAGTTTATCGTTTTCTTTTATCATAATCAGTGCCTAAGATATGCACCTAATCAGTGCATAAGATAAACAACCCACAACCTGAGGTCTCACATGCCTTCTGATATAAATCTGTAATAAGAGGACTCTAAGCTTTATACAATTTAGGGCCTCATCACAACTAAATTCGCCACAGCAGCTTATGGTCTCACTAAGACTAAATTCGCCACTGCAGCTTAAGGTCTCATCAAGACTAAATTCGCCACTGCAGCTTAAGATCTCATCAAGACTAAATTTGGCATTGCAGCTTAAGATCTCATCAAGACTAAATTCGCTACTGCAGCTTAAGGACTCTCCAAGACTAAATTCGGCATTACAGCTTAAGGTCCCATCACGACTAAATTTGCCACTGCAGCTTAAGGACTCACCAAGACTAAACTGGGCATTGCAGTTTAAGATCTCATCAAGACTAAATTCAGCACTGGAGCTTCAGATCTCATCAAGACTAAATTCAGCACTGGAGCTTAAGATGTCATCAAGACTAAATTCAGAACTGCAGCTTAAGATCTCATCAAGATTAAATTCAGCACTGGAGCTTAAGATCTCATCAAGACTAAATTCGGCACTGGAGCTTAAGATCTCATCAAGACTAAATTCAGCACTGCAGCTTAAGATCTCATCACGACTAAATTCAGCACTGCATCTTAAGATGTCATCAAGATTAAAGTCGGCACTGGAGCTTAAGATCTCATCAAGACTAAAGTCGGCACTGCAGTTTAAGATGTCATCAAGACTAAATTGGGCATTGGAGCTTAAGATCTCATCAAGACTAAATTCGGCATTTGCAGCTTAAGATCTCATCAAGACTAAATTCGACATTGCAGCTTAAGATCTCATCAAGACTAAATTCGGCATTTGCAGCTTAAGATCTCATCAAGACTAAATTCGACATTGCAGCTTAAGATCTCATCAAGACTAAATTCGACATTGCAGCTTAAGATCTCATCAAGACTAAATTCGGCATTGCAGCGTAAGATGTCGTCAAGACTAAATTGGGCATTGCAGCTTAAGATCTCATCAAGACTAAATTCGACATTGCAGCTTAAGATCTCATCAAGACTAAATTCGGCATTACAGCTTAAGATCTCATCAAGACTAAATCCGACACTGCGGCTTAGAGGCTCACAAAGTCTAAATCCCGGCACTACAGCCTACGGTCTCATCAAGTTTAAATCCGCCACTAATCATAATCAATAATTTCTTATAAGACTGTTTAATCGCTGCACGTCCCACATTTAAAAAAATCATTTGCATTTCTATAGCCCTCTTAGAATTATCGGGACTCATGGAAGAATCAATATGAAGCAATGTCTAGCCAGCTGCATAGCTCCATATTTAATAATCAGCAAAAGCCATCAGCTGATATTTTTCCTTCCAAAAATGCTTTATGTGTCTACAAATAAATTCAGGCAGTTTGACATGTCAGAAATTATGGTTTCCACTATCGACTTCATGACGGGCGGCATTTGTAGCGGGGAAATGTGATGAGAATGCAGTTACTACATGGAGAAAAGATTCTGCGGTGAACTCGATGAAGGGGGAATGGATAACGCAGATATCGACGGGTTTTGGAGGTGTCTGGATCCATAAGCTTGGTGGGCGTAAGAGAGCAAAATAAAACCAGGAAGACGGGTCGTACGTAGAGCATCAGAAGGATAAACTGAGGTGCGTCACATCTCTTTTATGGCATTCCAGGCTCAGAATACTCCTCTCGTACTTAGTTTATAGCACGAGAAGGAAAGAGCAGAAAAAGAAGGGGAAAAAATCGACTGCGAGCGAGAGAGCATATGAGAGAGAAAGAGGAATAATAAAAGAGAGCATGAAAGAATAAGATTGATTGATTGATTGATTGATCTTTATTTCAAACGGGTTAAGAATTGGGCACGCAGGCCCGTCTGACATTCTGCCCTTTATAAGAGAGAGAAAGAGTATGATAGAGAATGAGAGAGTAAGAGAGAGAGAGAGAGAGAAAAAGACCATGAGAGAGAAAAAAAGAGAGTATGAAGAGAGAAAGCATGAAAAAGCATGAGAGAGAGGGGGGAGAGAAAGCATGAGAGAAAGAAACAAACGAGAGAGAGAAATCATGAGAGAGAGAGAGAAAGAATGACAGAAAAGAGCAGGAGAGAGAAAGAGCATGAGAGAAAGAGAGAGAGAGAGTACTACTATAACTATATTACTAAAAAAGAAGCAGTAATACAGGGAGCAGTAATAACTCTCCCAAGTGTTTAAGAAATATACAGGTATGTATATAGACTGTAGTAGTGGGTGCCACTTTCATTGGAAAGTTTATTTTTTTACTGTAGCGTTCTTGTAATCTGAGATAACTGTACTTTATGTAGAAGCGGAGATGGTTTGTTTTCGTTCTCCTTAATGGGCAGTAACTGACTGCTTTATTTGTAAAATTCTTTATTTACAGTTACATTGTCTCATTAAATCGAATATTATATGAGGATTAACTTACAATTCAAAGTGAAATAGATGTTTTACGAAACTTGCATCTATCATGACAAGATGTAGCGGCTGATGATGTGAGAGTGAGCGCACAAACAAAAGAAGAAAAAAAAGAAGAAAAAAAAAGAGGATAACAGGTCAAGAAAGATAACTATAAAATTCTTTTTGATGAAGATTGCCAGCGAAATTCGCATCTAAAAACAGAAACGACGAAATTTATAACTTGTTTGCTTTAAATTACTCACACCGTTTCAAGATTTTTGTCTTCTTTAGAACTCTGTCTTTCTCTCATTTCTTTAGAACTCTGTCTTTCTCTCATTTCTTTAGAACTCTGTCTTTCTCTCATTTCTTTAGAACTCTGTCTTTCTCTCATTTCTTTAGAACTCTGTCTTTCTCTCGTTTCTTTAGAACTCTGTCTTTCTCTCATTTCTTTAGAACTCTGTCTTTCTCTCATTTCTTTAGAACTCTGCCTTTCTCTCATTTCTCTGTCTTTCTCTCATTTCTTTAGGACTCTGTCTTCTCTCATTTCTTTAGAACTCTGTCTTTCTCTCATTAACATCCAGCGATGAAGAATTGATGAGGACGCTGTCAGATCCGGCATTCAACCACCCACAGCTGACATGCTGCTGTCAGGGTTGGCGAGACATAGCCGACCAAGACCCTGTCCCGCCTCCTCTTTTGGCACATGCAGTAACAGGCCCAGCCTAGCTAATGTGGCCGGGATCGCCATAGTGCACTTGGTGGTGGAGTCTGCTAAAGAAGTATTACATCCTTCTTCATTTTAGCTACATGGAGTGAAAAAAAAATTAGCCGGTCCAACCCGATCCCAGATACTGTGCCTCAATATCTTCATCGCACCCACTACAAAGACAACCAGCTCACAGTTCTAGGCGGACAGAAGAAGAAGAAGGAAGAAGAAGAAGAAGGAAGAAGAAAAAGGAAGAAGAAAAAGAAGAAGGAAGAAGAAAAAGGAAGAAGAAGAAGAAGAAGGAAGAAGAAGAAGAAGAAGGAAGAAGGAAAAGGAAGAAGAAGAAGAAGAAAATAAGAAGAAGGAAGAAGAAGAAGAAGAAGAAGGAGAAGAAGAACTTGATTCTGCAGTTTCATAATTAAGATATAATGAAACAAAGAAGTACTAACTCACCCGAACTTGAAAACAGAAATAAGGCACCTAAAATACTTCGATCATGGCAAGAGCTGAAATACGATAATGAAAACTATATTTGAGTGACAAGCTGAAGGAAAAAAAAAGAGGAAAAGGATCATAACGATACAGACAAGTGAAGAACATCAAGAGATGTACTGAATTAGCTTGGTAGGATGCGCCGTGAAAACAAGAACGAGAGCAATTTGAAGGGTCATTTGCAGTCGATCTTTCCAAGTGAGACGGCACATGATGATTATAAGTTTTAAAAATATATTTTTTAATAACAAAAAAAATTCTGAAGATATCTGAACAACTGAAATATGGGTGAAGATATGTTTGAGTCTTTTACTGGACTTTTTGCTGGCATGGGTTGGAAATGGAAGAGATATATTTGAGAGTCCATAAAAGCATTCAAGGGAATATATGGGGAGGTTGTTGTCCGTGCACTCGCCACTCCTCCTTCCCCCTCCCTCTAAAAAAATTCATGAAATTAACAGAAATGAGATCCTATGCACTCAGCTTTCTCTCACAGATGAACAAAAGTTTGTGAAATAGAAGCTGTGTTACTTTTCTCACAGGAACGAAGTTAATGCAGGTTTTTTTTTCAAACTAAATAAGCAGATTTTCTGTGTCAGTGTATTAATGTGATACATAATAATATGCTGCATGATACAAACTGTTTAGAAGAAGAAGAAGAAGACTTTTAAAAAGTCCGTTCTTAAAACACTTGTGCTGACATTTTTCAGGCTAAGAACTCAGCTGTTTATGTCCAAGATTTAATGTAATCGGTCAGCCTAGACCAATGTTCCCAAAGCGAGGCGTACTGCCCCCTCCCCCCCCCCACCCCCGAGATATTTTGAAGATTCGGGGTGGGGGCTGGGAGGAGGATACAAGAAACAACTGAGCACAAAATGTTTATTGGGAGCCCTTAAGACGCGCTTAGGAAAGTAAGGAGGCTGTTACCAGCAGAGAGAAAAAAAATTAGGGACAAATTTAGGGACCACTGTACCAGACCTACTTTATGAGGCACTGAGGTACACCAGGTTTATTTTGCTTTTATTAAGTGACCCTACGCTCCTAAAATGTGAAAACCGCCGCCTTGAACAGGGCTGCTTTCTGTACAGAAAACTGTGCCTTATTATTCTTACACTTTTGCTGCCTATCACAGGTCAAGATGACAAATGTTCAAGTGCCATGTATGGCAGATATCTGTTTATAAAACAGCATCTACGCCGTCCATGTAACACCACATATTAGAATGAATGCACATATTTTACGTTAATAACCACTTTTAAAAAATTTGTTTTAATTAACAATGGAGATGTATTAAAATATTTCTATTTTTTCCATTAAAATCTGGGAACAAGATCGTTAAAATACAATATTCGGTAAAATTCTGAGTTTACTTTTACGATTTAATAATAATAATAATAATAATCACACACATTCATTCATTCATTTGCATGTCCCTTGCGGAACTTTGCCTCCCAAACAGCACTCCTGTAGGCCTCTCGGTTGTGAGCAAGATGGCCTGCTGCTGTTGCATCCATTTCCAGATCGTCAACGATGTCTTGCAGCCATCTTCGTCTTGGTCTTCCTCTTTTTCTTTTTCCCATTATGTATCCTTCCAATACTGTCTTCTCTAAATTATCATGACGTTTAATATGTCCAAAATATTTCAGTTTTCTCTCTTTAATCCTCTTCACTAGCCAGCCTTCTTCAATATTAAGCTCTTGTAGTATAGATATATTTGTTCTTCTTTGTGTCCACGATATTTGGAGAACTCTTCTGTAGCATTTACATTCAAAGGCATTTATGTGTTTCTCAGCTGTTTTGTTAAGTGTCCAGGTCTCACAGGCATATGTTGCTATGGGAAAGATGCATGCACTTAAAAATCTTATTTTTGTGGTTCTGTCTGCTCCTCTCCACAGATTCTTTATTTGTTTCACTTTCTGAAGAGCGATAGATGTCCTCCTTTTAATTTCCCTCATTGTATCTCCATTATTAGTTAGTAGTGATCCAAGATATTCAAAACTCTCCACTTCTTCCAGTTTTTCCTCATTGATACATATTTCAGTTGCCTTGTTTGTTTTGTCAGTTGTCATCAATTTAGTTTTCTTTAATCACACACAACAGTTTCAAAATCGGCTAGGATTTTACGGGAAAATGACCTGATGTTTATTTTTAGCGTTTTTCTTTCATAGTTACACGAAATTACAAATTGGCAACAACGGTCCAAGTATATGCACGGCCATGAATATATATTACCATAATTTTTTTTTCACAAAGCTGTACAAAACGAGTGAGAGAAACAAAATAAATAAAAGGTGTTTCAAACATGCAGATGTACTTTCCAACATTATCGTTCTTTTGTATCAACACATCAGCAGTACTAAAGGGACAGAACTGGCTGTACTTTCAGCTTTGTAAGAAATTAGTAGACAGATTTGCATGATGGGACGACCTAGAGAGAGAGAGACGTACTGCAGAGAGAATGCTGGTAAACAAAGGACGGACATAGGAGACAGCCAGGTAGACGGCGAAGGACGACAAAAGTGGAAACTTCTTGCTACCAGCAGCTTCATGTGTTTTGGGCACTGAAAGGGACGAGAGAGAGAGAGAGAGAGGGAGGGAGGGAGAGAGAGAGAGAGAGATTTGCACGAAGAAGAACAATGTGAATATAAATTTTACACTAAAAAAATATGTTATACAAAAATGAAAGAAAGAAATGGAAGACCAATTTTGTTTTTTACGTCAAACTATAAACGCCATTAACCATTATTCTGGCAGAATAGAAGAATTTCAGCAAATAAAACTTTTATTGCCTGTGAAATTTATGAACATCTTGTATATTTTAGCACTAACTTTTACCAATTTCTGGTCAGTTTTCACATCAGCTTTTGTACAGCTTTTACAATATGGCCCCCTATTTTAATCATAACTAGATGGAATATTTAGCATCTGTAACTTCATATAATGTTTCGGCAGCGCACGTGGTACGCAATGTCCAGTTCGTCAATCTTGCATAGATAAGAACTAAACAAGAAGACCTATAGACTGACATGTACGCGGGTGTATACTAAGTACACAAATATGTTTTTAAAAGAAAGGGGGGGGGGTAAGCTGGAAACAATGTGCACTTAGAAAGTTTTAGAACTTCACCGATGGCATTGACTGTAAAAGATTATTCTGGAGAAGTGATTACAAATGATAACCTTGCTATGATTACCCGTGCAGTGCCCCCTCTCTGTCTATTTTAACCCCTATCTCGTTAATGAAGGGACAGAATCGGCTGATTCTTAAGCGTTGTCTGTATCGATATCCAAGCGTTGTCTGTATCGATATCTAAGCTCAGACTAGGCAAAGATTTAACGTGCTTGGTCTCGGCAATTGCCTGGTCATAACTTATGAGGTCAAACGAAATCTTCATTTAAAACCTTGGGGGTAATGTTGCTAGAGCCTTTGTTTGTAAAAAAGGGTTTTGATGCCCCCACAGAATTTAAAGTGTACTTGACAACGTTTCAACGTTTAACAGAAGTAGATTTCGAAAAGAAAATCACCGTACTAAGCCGTTAAATGTACAAACTAGGAGATTTCCAAGAGTTAATAGAACCGGACTTCCGAAAACAAACTTACTACTTTGTGAAATACGTCACGAAGGACATATATTAACTATATTCCACTGTATTTACTGTAATATTCTTTAAGACCATGTTTTCCCACTTCATTTGAACTTAGAGAACATTAAGAGATTGTCTGTAACTTGTTTTTTTTAAAATTTAATTATGAATGTCGCTTAGGGGGGAATGGTTTTTTCTTACTGTTAATTTCTTAAAAGAGAATCTTCATCCAATAGCTTTTCAACAAAATAAACATTTTGTGCTGAAATGTGACCAATCCGAGATTCCATATTTAGCACGACTGCAAATTAAGTTTTCGTTTGCGTAGTATTTTCTAAACTAATAACTCAAAGCCCCCGACAGTAACAAAACTATACAAACTCATATTTGCGACACGGAAATGAAAAGACTAACTTCAAGCTCAACATCAATAACTAACAACTTGATGAGACTGGTATTGTTTCACAAACATAACAGCACCAAAGTCAGAACTCGGTGTTCGTTATCATCATCGTGTGCCATCTCCTAGGTTGCAATGTCGCTCCTGCTTGCATGCTCTGTACGAGTATCTTGCTTTCACGCTGCGCACGGCCAGGTTGAAACCAAGTATATCTCTTTGATGTTGTCCAGCCACCCGTGTTGTTGCCACCAGCACACTGTTCCTTTCCACTTTTCCGTCACAGTATGCTTCTCGTTATTTCTTTAATGCCTCTTGATATGATCGAAATATTTGAACTGCCTGGTTCTAATGTTTTAATTATGTTTATTTCCATTTCAGTTCACTTCGTACTTCATTGTTTAATTATGTTTCTTTCCGTTTCAGTTCATTTCGTACTTAATTGTTTAATTATGTTTCTTTCCATTTCAGTTCATTTCGTACTTTATTTTTTAAAATCCATGGAATTCGCCATATTCTTCCATGTACCCACATTTTCTAGAATCTCTGCTTTTCTTTTTATTTTCCTATTTAATGTCCATGTTTCTACACAGATGAAGAGCATGAAGTACACATTTGGCGAATCTCAGCCTTCAGACGCTGTGCTTCGAAGGAAAGATGCATTTTTAATCCATTAAAAAAGTGCATGTGATCATTCTTTTCCTCTTCGTACTGAATGTTCTGTCAGTTCAAGACTAGCTTGCACCAAAGCTGTTAACTTCCCGGACTGGAGAACCACCTATTAATTGGTTCAAACGTTCCCTTTGAAGCTGCTCGGGCCACAGATAACACGTACATAACGTTAACGAGAAAAGCCAAGATTCTTCATATCGTGCATTAACTGTTTTAACACATTGTTGCCAGTTCCCAGTAGCACACACTTAAATCAGCATTAAAATAATGTTTATTATAAACGGTAACACATTAATCGAAAGTATTGGCGGTTTCTCTCTCTTTGCAGACAATAAACATTTACGTAGTTTATCATTTAGTTTTCTGAGTCCTGAAATCTTATTATCACAGACATTTTTTTCCATTCATCCATCCATCCATCCATCCATCCATCCTCCATCTGGACTGTCTGTCTGTCTAGCTGTCATCATCATCATCATCATCATGTGCCATGCTTGTAGGTTTTGGCTATGCTTCTCCAGAAATATCGTTCCTTGATGCTTTCCGTCAGCTCGGTTGGCGATTTTTTTTGTGTGTGCCCTCGTGTCAGACTGGCCAAGATTTTTGTTCTCTTGGTCTTTCCCTGCATCTCTTTCATTTATCTTCCCTGTTGTTTTGATGTTTTCAAGCGCTCCTCTTCTCTTAGCATGTCTGGTGAATGATGACCGTCGCTTTCTTATGGATTTAATTAGGTTCCTTTCTACATTTGCTTTTGTTAGACATTCCTCGTTTGTCATCTTAGCTGTCCATGGTATTCTTAACATTCTTCTAACGAATTACACCCCTTTCGCCTCACATGAACTTTTCATCGATCGTATGCTTATTCATGATTCACTTCCATAGAGTAGGATAGGTTCAATGTAGAAATTTAGTACTCTCTTTCTGGTGTTCTTTGACATAGGTGCATTGTACAAGATGTTTCTCGTTTGTTGGGAAGATATTTTGGCTTGGCATATTCTATTCTTGATTTGAAAGAGCATTTCCCATCTGATGTTACTCGAGTGCCCAGATATCTACTGTATGCAGTTGTCTCAAGGTTGTTCCTTGTATCTTACGGTTACATTTAGGTGGGGTTTTCTCTCGTGATATGACCATTGTTTCTGTTTTCTTGCTATTTAGGGCGAGTCCTTTCTTCTCACTTTCTATCAAAGGCCAGAGGACACAAGCTTGGGGCCAAAGCTTTCGGGCTCCTATCAGGATCTGGAGAGGGCTGCAGGCTTTGGCCTTGTCGACAGGGATGTGACCAACAACCTCGAATGCAGAAGCAGAAGAAGAATACTATATCTAATATGTTTGTAGGCCTTTTTCCTTGTTGGCTCTTAGTACTGTATTACAGACATATCATGGATTATTCACATTGTAGTCTTCAACTCGAATTCCTGGTTTATTTTTTAAATTTCTCACATACTGTCACTGTACAGTGAGAGCAAAGAAGACGCAGCTTTGCCTAACTCCTTTTTCTTAATTTGTAGATCTTTGCCTATCATAGTTTCTACCTCCATGGCTACTTCCTCATTCCAATACAAGTACATGTTTATTATTATTATTCTCAGATCTCTGAGTAAAAAAGTCCCTGTTTCCATGCCATTAAGGCACACTGGAGATATGGTGTTAGGCCCATATTTCCAAGACCTTCGGCACATGAAAGTCTGATGTGATTAGCACCACACCTGGCCTCATTTACCTTCGCAGATTTCTCTGGTACTCATTTCTAGAGCCTGGCTGTACCCCAGATCTTTGTCTTCAATAACTGTACCCTCTAAAATTGTATGATTTCGTTGTTTTCTTGCCTTATCACATGCTTTTGTATAATCAGTGAAGCATACAATGTTTAAATAAACTGAAATAACAAAATTGAAATAACAAGAGAAAAAAAAAACAGAAAAAGAAGCAGTAAATCTACAGAAAGGAAACTAAAGCGTTCGCGACCTTTGCTCAGCGTCAGGACTTTTTGTTTTCTGTCTGTAAATTAGTTTCTTCTTCTTCTAAGTTTTGTTATTTTTTTCTCTTGTTATTTCAGTTTTGATTATGCCCGTTACAAGCATAAGATATTTGTAATAACCAATATAAAATGTCTGGCATAGAGTACAAGATGAATGATGGGGGGGGGGGGGGGAGGTGGGAGAGAGGGGGGGTAGGGGAAGAATATCAGGAAATGTTCTTCATCCCGTAATTAAAGTATATTGTACACTTAAGTTTAAGACGAATGAAGTGAAATTCGTCCGTTCATTCTCTTATTATCTCTCTCATTCTCTGTGTGTATGTGTGCATTCAATGAAATAACTGTTGTAATATTAAATAATACTGGTAGCGGACCAATTTAACAACAACAATAAAAACCATTTCTCCTGGTCTGCGGATGGAATTCGATTTTTACCAAAATAGGTCTGAAATACGAAAAGTTTTTAGAAGTTTTCTACGCTTTTTATTTTATTAATCTCATGCAGGATTAAAATAATCTTTACAACTTCTAGAACCTAAAATTATTTTCAAATTCCTGAAAATTTCCCTGAGAATTTACAGAGCTGTTCATATGAACCATCGCCTCGCCAACAACGAAAGGAAATGTTTGCCGCCGTACAAAAAGTCGTTTGTACGTCATTTGAAAGCTTGAAAACAAATAACTCTGCTTTTCATTTTTAAAACAAATGGGGGGGGGGGGGGTGAGGTGGGGGGGACGACACGCAATAAACTTATATTTATGCTTTTGTTGTGGAGAGCTTTCCATGATATCCTTCAGAATTCGGCAGATCCGCGACCGAAAAAAAATTCAAGTAGGTTAAATGACAGAAATCCGTCTCGTCATCTTCAGTCGAGTTATAAATATAGGTACCCTACACCCTAGGATGCTGATGACACAGTATTACTGTCCACAACACCAAAAGGAATGGAAAAACTAATTATGTCAGTCCGTAAGAACAGCGAAGAGCAGAATCTCTATCTTAATGCAAAGAAAACTAAATTGATGGCAACTGACAAAACAAACAAGGCAACTGAAATATGTATCAATGAGGAAAAACTGGAAGAAATGGAGAGTTTTGAATATCTTGGATCACTACTAACTAATAATGGAGATACAATGAGGGAATTAAAAGTAGGACATCTATCGCTCTTCAGAAAGTAAAACAAATAAAGAATCTGTGGAAAGGAGCAGACAGAACCACAAAAATAAGATTTTTAAGGGCATGCATTTTCCCATCGCAACACATTCATGTGAGACCTGGACATTTAACAAAATAGCTGAGAAACGCATAAATGCCTTTGAATGTAAATGCTACAGAAGAGTTCTCCAAATATCGTGGACACAAAAAAGAACAAATATATCTATACTACAAGAGCTACAAGGAAAGCAATGGTAAACTACCTTCTGGAAATATACCAAGAAACCCAAGCAGCAATCATGGAAAGTCAAATAGGAAAAAGATCTGGTGGTGAGTCCCCCAGGCCAGATAGATCTAATTTTAACACTGGGGAAGAGTGTGAGGCAGAGGTCGGTACTAGTAATTGTGATGACGGACAAAATCCTGACGGTGTTACCAAGGAAAACCCCTGTATCAAACTAAAAAGAAAAATAAGAGTAGGAACATGGAATGTAAGAAGTATGTATGAGGGAAAATATCAAGTAATAAGTGACGAGATGAAAAGAACGCGGATACACATTTTGGGAATCTGCGAACATCGATGGAAAGGATCAGGACACTTTAAGAGCGAGAATGATAATATTTTATATATTCTGGCGGAGAAGTAGGAGGAAAGAATGGAGTGGCTTTTTATTTGGACAAATCAACATCAAAAGCATTACTAGGCTACAATCCAGTAAGTGATAGAATCCTAACAATCAGACTTAAGGGCATTCCTAGAAATGTAACAGTCATCCAGGTATATGCACCTACATCAGCAGCAGAAGAAGATGAAGTAGAACATTTTTATAACACACTGCAGACGACAATGGACCAGGTACGGAAAAATGATATTGTATTTATAATGGGTGATTTTAATGCAAAAATTGGTACAGAAAGAGCAGAGGATGAAGGACAAGTTGTAGGGAAATTTAGCATAGGACACAGAAATGAGGCAGGTGACAATCTAATGGCGTTTTGTATGGAAAATGAGCTAATGATCGCTAACACACTTTTTAAACAACATCCAAGAAGACTTTACACATGGACATCACCTGATGGGAAAACCAGGAATCAAATAGATTACATTTTAGTGCAGAGAAGGTGGAGGTCAAGCATAACATCAGCAAAAACTTTACCAAGTGCTTATTGTGACACGGACCATGAGTTATTAATAGCAGACATGAAGATAAAGCTAAAAAAGATAGTTATGGGATCAAGACTACTCCGCTTTGACCTTACAAATATACCAGAACAATACGGTATAGAAGTGAAGAACCGTTTCGAAATCCTGATGGCTGTACAGGAAGAGATGACACCAGATGAATTGGCTACGCAGGCCAAAGATATCTTAGTAACAACAGCTAAAGACATGGTTCCAGTAAAGAAAACACAAAAGAATAGATGGATCACAGCAGGTACACTAGAACTGATAAAACAATGTAGAGAAATGAAGACGCAATGGAGAGTGACAAACAACAACAAAGATAAATATAAAACTTTAACAAAAGAAGTACGAAGAAACATAAGAAAAGACAAAAAACAATACATACAAGATTGTTGTGAAAGAATAGAAGAACATCAGAGGTGTGGAAGAGATAGTGAAATGTTTAAAGAAATGAAGACATTGACGAGAAATGTCACACCTAAGCTAAATGTAATTTGTGATGAGATGGGGAATACCCTGACAGAGACAGAGGAAATTCTGGAAAGATGGAAGGAATATTGCAAAAGAATGTATGAAACAACCGACTGTGGAAGCAGAAATCAACAGTGTGAATTATTATTGGAGGAGAAAGAACCCGAGCCGACAATGGAAGAAGTTTTATGGGCAATAAAGAGTCTGAAAAATGGTAAATCACCAGGATGTGATGAGATAACCGCTGAATTTATTAAAGCAGGAGGAAAGGAGTGTGCAACAATCTATCATGCACTATGTAAAAAGATATGGCATTCAGGTATTTGGCCAAAAGAATGGAAAAGAACTGTATTCATACCACTGCCAAAAAAGGGTAACCTGAAATTATGCACCAACTACAGAACTGTTGCCCTGATTAGTCATGCCAGTAAAATTCTGTTAAAAATCATAATGGGTAGACTTCGAAAGAAAATAGAAGAAGAAGTCAATATGGTCCAAGCTGGTTTCAGGCAAGGAAGAGGATCAAGAGATCATATATTCAATCTAAGATTAATAATAGAGAAATGCAGGGAGTTTAATGTGAATCTATATTTATCCTTTATAGACTACTCAAAGGCATTTGATTGTGTACAACACCAGAAACTTTGGGAAATAATGGAAAAAATGGGATTTCCAACACATTTGATACAATTAACATCACTGCTGTATTTAGACCAACAAGCAGCAGTAAGAATAAATGGTGAAACAACAACTTGGTTTGACATAAAACAAGGGGTCCGTCAGGGGTGCATATTGTCACCCTACTTATTTAACTTGTATACTGAAAATATAATGAGGAATGTTAGAGAAGATGTAGACAAAGAATATTACGATGCCATAACAGTTGGAGGTTATGAAATACCAGAGATTAGATATGCTGATGACACAGTATTGCTGTCCACAACACAAGAAGGAATGGAAAAACTAATTATGTCAGTCCGCAAGAACAGCGAAGAGCAGAACCTCTATCTTAATGCAAAGAAAACTAAAGTGATGACAACTGACAAAAAACAAGGCAACTGAAATATGTATCAGTGAGGAAAAACTGGAAGAAGTGGAGAGTTTTGAATATCTTGGATCACTACTAACTAATAATGGAGATACAATGCGGGAAATTAAAAGGAGGACATCTATTGCTCTTCAGAAAGTAAAACAAATAAAGAATCTGTGGAGAGGAGCAGACAGAACCACAAAAATAAGATTTTTAAGGGCATGCATCTTTCCCATCGCAACATATGCCTGTGAGACTGGACACTTAACAAAACAGCTGAGAAGCACATAAATGCCTTTGAATGTAAATGCTATAGAAGAGTTCTCCAAATATCGTGGACATAAAAAAGAACAAATATATCTATACTACAAGAGCTTAATATTGAAGAAGGCTGGCTAGTAAAGAGGATTAAAGAGAGAAAACTTAAATATTTTGGCCACATTAAACGTCATGATAATTTAGAGAAGACCGTATTGGAAGGATACATAATGGGAAAAAGAAAAAGAGGAAGACCGAAACGAAGATGGCTGCAAGACATCGTTGATGATCTGGAAATGGATGCAGCAGCAGCAGGCCATCTTGCTCACAACCGAGAGGCCTACAGGAGTGCTGTTTGGGAGGCAAAGTTCCGCAAGGGACAAGCAAAGGAATGAATGAATGAACAAGAGCTTAATATTGAAGAAGGCTGGCTAGTAAAGAGGACTAAAGTGAGAAAACGTAAGTATTTTGAACACTTTAAACGTCATGATAATCTAGAGAAGACCGCCTTGGAAGGATACATAATGGGAAAAAGAAAGAGAGGAAGACCAAAACGAAGATGGCTGGAAGACATCGTTGACGATCTGCAAATGGATGCAGCAGCGGCAGGCCATCTTGCTTACAGCCGAGAGGCCTACAGGAGTGCTGTTTGGGAGGCAAAGTTCCGCAAGGGACATGCAAATGAATGAATGAACACCCTATTACGGAGAAAAACAGTTTCCAACAAAAAACAGAATATATGCCTGGAGGGTGGAGCAAACCTGGACTGCATCGTGCACGGGGCTGACAGCGAGTGACAGAACGTGTGACTTTGCATAAAGGTTATCTCCCACGGATTTCGACCAAGTCGACGGTGAATGAAAGAAAAGAAAAATGGTCGCTACAGAACAAATGAGACAAGAAGCATTTACGATGCCTGTATCACGCTCATCAAAGACTGTATCGAAATTAAACTGCATTAAGCGCCTGTGGATTTCGCTTGCGGATTTATCCTCACAATAGCAGAGAAAAGAGATCAGAAATTTACAGCCGATCAAGAGCTGAACTGTTTCTGACTAGTGGATATAAAATGCCAGGAAACGTATCCAACGTTACTAATTCCATTATTCTGAGCGGAAACAAGGTGTTATTTTAAGAATCATTTGGTAAAACAAAACACAAACAGTAGCAGATTTACAGTATTGTCTCCGCTACGCTTTCACCAGGTGAACAGAAATGAAGGAAACATATTATTCTACATTGGCGTACATAATGTCTTCACTATGTAACAGAATAGCAATTCTGTACAGAGTGTATTGTGTACAGCCAGTAGTTGTTGTCTGGTAGACTACAACTCACGTCCGTGTGCAAAGCACGTGGTTCGAGAAAATTCGAAGTCACGTGGTTGAGTTGAGCTGGAGATATGCATGGGCTAAGAAAGGCAGTCTTGTTCAGAATGGGTCAGAGAAAGGTTGTGTGATTGTCTCTAGAATGTGGTAGAGAGAGCCTTGTTGTTTGTGGTAGCAGGAGTTTTAGTGATTTATGATGTAGGAAGAATGTTGTAGTGATTACAAATTGAAATCTCGTTTGGGAAGAGTTTCTACCAGTGGCAATTGTTGGTAGTGAGATGGAAGAATTGGTTTTTCCTGTGTCGATTGAGGTTTTCTTGATAATGTGAGTATGAATTATTTTGTGTACTGCACATTGTATGGTATTTTTACCCATATGGCGTAGAGCTCGTCCACGCCGGGTACTGTTAATGTAATTCTTGTTCAGCCTTATGGCAATGTTTACATCATCATGATTTCACCCTCATTTTGTCCATAATAAATGTGTTTGGTCTAAGATATAACTACACCTATGGGCTTTGTTAAAATTCTCATTGTTGACCAGTTTGTTCTAGTTGGAAGACTGCAAGTTACGTTAAGCTGTTGTATTGTATCTGTACTATTTTTGTGGAGTTGAAAGCCTGGGTGTCTTGTTGTATTTTCTCAGTGAGTAACATAGAAAATTAGGTGATGGTTAGAACACCAGCAACAAGAAGAAATTTATAAGTTGAAACTGTACTCTACAAGTAGTTAAAGAATAACAGAGAAAAACTAGTAAAGTAGTGTCGTGGCTCTGTTTTAACTACAACTGAAACTCATAGCGTCATTTTGATCGTTTATTTTGTTTCTAAAGGCCGGGTTTGAAGCAATTAGATATCAGTTATTGTCGGGAGTTGCTGAACATCGTTTTTAAGTTTATTTCGTCACTGACTACTGATAACATCATTTCTGTTATCATTAGTACTGTCATTGCTGTAACTACTGCGTTCACTGCCGCTTGTTCCACCTACTGTAACTTCAACTCTCAATACTTCTGCAAGTCTTTCTGGTGATTTTTAGGTCTACATGTATTACAATTCTAACAACTTACTGTTGCTTGACTGATAAGTCCATCAACTGCTGTAACTGTTGTATTACTAGGCTGCGAAGATTAGTTTTAGATGTTCAGTGATACTTGTATTACTGAACAGAGAATATTAATGCTAAAAAATAAATGATTCTTGTATTGCTGAACTTAGAAGATTAGTACTAAAATCTTAATGCTTCTTGTAGTGCAGGACAGAGAAGATTAGTACTAAAAACTTAATGATTCTTGTATTGCTGGACAGAGAAGGTTAGTACCAAAAACTAAAAGATTCTTGTATTGCTGAACAGAGAAGATTAGTACTAAAGAAAAGTTAATGATTCTTGTATTGCTGGACAGAGAAGGTTAGTACCAAAAACTTAAAGATTCTTTTATTGCTGAACAGAGAAGATTAGTACTAAAGAAAAGTTAATGATTCTTGTATAGCTGGACAGAGAAGCTTAGTACTAAAAACCTCAGTGATTCTTGTACCACTGAACTGAGAAGATTAGTACTATAAATCCAACCTGGGAACAACTGTGTTAAGAGCACACTTATCTTAACATAGTGTTTGTGAGACAGGGAACATAGATCCGTGTGCTTAAAAACTCTGACCTAATCCTGTAGCCCAGAAACTTGTAGCAATCAACACTAATTGTAATTGTTATTTTTGTAAAATGTAATGTCAGGTTGGTGGATGAATGGGGACATGGAGATTGCCAGCAGGGATGAGGAAAATCTGGTGTGAAACCAATGAATTCAGGACGTGACAAGCCTATGGATTTTAACAACAATGGCTATCAGAATGATGTAAACAAAACAGAGCCAGCAGACTATAGGTGGCGGGGAAAGGATATCGCTGAGGCACTCATCAGATTCCTCATCTCAAAGTCGGAATGTCTCTCTGGAACTGTCTCAAAGCCGTCTAGCCAGCCAGCGTTGCATGCTGGATCTGACATGGAGAAGGGGCTTAAGTACACCCACCAGAGGCTGGAAAATAAAGTTTTGGCCAGACAAGCCTACACCACTGTCTTCATGGCAGTCCGAGCAAGATCACAGTCTGCCCTAGCAAGGAAAGGTGCTGAAGTCAAAGGTACTCAGCCAAAAGGCGCATCGCAAAAATCAAGGTACTACGCATCACCGCCAGTGTGAGTACGAAGTACTAAAAACCTCGGTGATTCTTATATTGCTGGACAGAGAAGATTAGTACTAAAAACCTCGGTGATTCTTATATTGCTGGACAGAGAAGATTAGTACTAAATATGTATTGATTCTTGTGTTGGCGAACAAAGAAGATTATTATTAATAACTTAATGATTCTTATATTGCTGAATTGAGAATATTAGTACTAAAAACCTGAAAGAGTCGTGTATTGCTGGACAGAAAAGATTAGTACTTCTTCTTCTTCTTCTTCGTTCGCTTCTATCACGAAGACCTCCCCGTAATCCTACTGAATTTACTCTTGAGGTCCTCGATAGGTCCCGTGTTCCTCCTGTGGTCCCCGAGAGGACCACAAGAGATTCAGAGTATCGCGGGGCATGGGTGGGTCGCATAAGCGGGATTGCGTGACATCGTGGTTTTCGTTGCACCAGTTTAATCTAGAGTTGGACTTTCTCACCGGAAAACCTCAACGTGTTTTGGATATCAGTATATCCCCGCCGGGTGAGAGGTGGTTGCCCATCCAGCCTAGAGTTGGACTTTTCCACTGGAAAACCTCGACGTGTTTTGGATATCCATGTATCCCCGTCGGGTGAGAGGTGGTTGCCTATCTAGACTGCACTGGTCCAGTGCTTCCGACTTCAGCATTTTGTGGTCGTGGCCAGGACGGAGCTTTTATCCAGGAGGACGAATCCTCGCCACTATTAAGTTTCACCCCTGGGTTGAGCCGGTTTAGGCATATTATCGCAGTATGGGCGTGTTTAGGACGTTACCGACCTCTCGAGTGAAGGTACAGTGACATGAGTAGTCATCAAGTTTTACCCCTGGGTTTTACTGTTTTGGCATATTTCACCAGTATGGGTGTATATCGGACGTTACCAGCCTCAGGAGCAGAGGTGTCGTGGTATGAGTAGCTCTCGCCGCGAGACTATTGGACATACCGATTAAACTTCACTTTATCCTTTCCATCACCTTTTCACAGCGGCGCCGCCTGGCAACCCTAATCGATTTTTCGCATTTTCTTCATTTTCTAAGAGGAGTTTCACTCCACACGCGGAATCCGAAGAATCTCGCCAGCAGTGTCTTAGAGCACACTTATCTTAACATAGTGTTTGTGAGACAGGGAACATAGATCCGTGTGCTTAAAAACTCTGACCTAATCCTGTAGCCCAGAAACTTGTAGCAATCAACACTAATTGTAATTGTTATTTTTGTAAAATGTAATGTCAGGTTGGTGGATGAATGGGGACATGGAGATTGCCAGCAGGGATGAGGAAAATCTGGTGTGAAACCAATGAATTCAGGACGTGACAAGCCTATGGATTTTAACAACAATGGCTATCAGAATGATGTAAACAAAACAGAGCCAGCAGACTATAGGTGGCGGGGAAAGGATATCGCTGAGGCACTCATCAGATTCCTCATCTCAAGTCGGAATGTCTCTCTGGAACTGTCTCAAAGCCGTCTAGCCAGCCAGCGTTGCATGCTGGATCTGACATGGAGAAGGGGCTTAAGTACACCCACCAGAGGCTGGAAAATAAGTTTTGGCCAGACAAGCCTACACCACTGTCTTCATGGCAGTCCGAGCAAGATCACAGTCTGCCCTAGCAAGGAAAGGTGCTGAAGTCAAAGGTACTCAGCCAAAAGGCGCATCGCAAAAATCAAGGTACTACGCATCACCGCCAGTGTGAGTACGAAGTACTAAAAACCTCGGTGATTCTTATATTGCTGGACAGAGAAGATTAGTACTAAAAACCTCGGTGATTCTTATATTGCTGGACAGAGAAGATTAGTACTAAACATGTATTGATTCTTGTGTTGGCGAACAAAGAAGATTATTATTAATAACTTAATGATTCTTATATTGCTGAATTGAGAATATTAGTACTAAAAACCTGAAAGAGTCGTGTATTGCTGGACAGAAAAGATTAGTACTTCTTCTTCTTCTTCTTCGTTCGCTTCTATCACGAAGACCTCCCCGTAATCCTACTGAATTTACTCTTGAGGTCCTCGATAGGTCCCGTGTTCCTCCTGTGGTCCCCGAGAGGACCACAAGAGATTCAGAGTATCGCGGGGCATGGGTGGGTCGCATAAGCGGGATTGCGTGACATCGTGGTTTTCGTTGCACCAGTTTAATCTAGAGTTGGACTTTCTCACCGGAAAACCTCAACGTGTTTTGGATATCAGTATATCCCCGCCGGGTGAGAGGTGGTTGCCCATCCAGCCTAGAGTTGGACTTTTCCACTGGAAAACCTCGACGTGTTTTTGGATATCCATGTATCCCCGTCGGGTGAGAGGTGGTTGCCTATCTAGACTGCACTGGTCCAGTGCTTCCGACTTCAGCATTTTGTGGTCGTGGCCAGGACGGAGCTTTTATCCAGGAGGACGAATCCTCGCCACTATTAAGTTTCACCCCTGGGTTGAGCCGGTTTAGGCATATTATCGCAGTATGGGCGTGTTTAGGACGTTACCGACCTCTCGAGTGAAGGTACAGTGACATGAGTAGTCATCAAGTTTTACCCCTGGGTTTTACTGTTTTGGCATATTTCACCAGTATGGGTGTATATCGGACGTTACCAGCCTCAGGAGCAGAGGTGTCGTGGTATGAGTAGCTCTCGCCGCGAGACTATTGGACATACCGATTAAACTTCACTTTATCCTTTCCATCACCTTTTCACAGCGGCGCCGCCTGGCAACCCTAATCGATTTTTCTCATTTTCTTCATTTTCTAAGAGGAGTTTCACTCCACACGCGGAATCCGAAGAATCTCGCCAGCAGTGTCTTAGTTTAACCCCTGGGTTAAGCCGATTTAGACAATCTGCCCCAGTATGGGTGTATATAGGACATGACCGGCCTTTAGAACAGAGGTGCCGTGATTTGAGTAGTCCTGACCTCGATACTACTTAATCCTTTCCTTCACCTTTTTCACGACGCCGCTGCGTGGCAACTCTAATCGCAACTTTCTTCATTGGCCGGAAGGAGTTTCACCCCACGCACGGCAGCTGAAGAATCTCAGCAGCGTGTTTTAAATCAGAGTTTTCCTTCTCCTAGATGAGCTACCAAACAAGATTGTCATCTATCCGAAGTGTCTGGTTTTCAGGCGCCAGATATTCGCCTTCGCCCCTTCTCCTGTCAGTTTAAACAATCCTGCCACGAGAAGGCCAGGAGCAGGACCTGGACTGTCAGAGGCTATTCGAGACGCACGCCTTGGAGACATTAAATAGGAGCGGAGAGCGTATCCCCTCACCCCACCTTCGGCTATAACAGTCCTTAGAACCAAGATTAGTACTAAAAACATATTCATTCCTGTATTGCTGAACAGAGAAGATCAGTACTAAAAACCACAATGATTCTTGTGTAACTGATCAGAGAAGATTAGTACAAAAACTTAATGATTCTTGTATTGCTGGACAGGGAAGATTAGTACTAAAAACTTAATTATTCTTGTATTGCTGGACAGGGAAGACTAGTACTAAAAACTTAATTATTCTTGTATTGCTCAATTGAGAAGATTAATACTAAAAACATAATGCTTCTTGTATTACTGGACAGAGAAGACTAAAACTAACAACCTCAATGATTCATGTATTGTTGGACAGAGAAGATTAATACTAAAAACTTAATGATTCTTGTATTTCTGGACAGAGAAGATTAGTAATAAAAACTTAATGATTCTTGTATTGCCGAACTGAGAAGATTATCACTAAAAACCCCAATGATTCTTGTGTTGCTGGACAGAGAAGAATAATACTAAAAACCTCAATGATTCTTGTATTGCTAGACAGAGAAGAGTAATACTAAAAACCTCAATGATTCTTGTATTATTGTACAGAGAAGAGTAATACTAAAAACCTCATTGACTCTTATATTGCTGGACAGAGAAGATTAGTACTAAAAACCTCAATGATTCTTGTACTGCTGGACAGAGAAGATTAGTACTAAAAACCTCATTGATTCTTATATTGCTGGACAGAGAAGATTAGTACTAAAAACCTCAATGATTCGTGTTTCTGAACAGAGAAGATTAGTTTTAGCAGGCGCTAAGGTCATAATCCATCCGTGTGGTTACGGGGACCCCTGGGGAGAAAAGAATAGAACCACTGCCACCTTCCACGCATGTCGTAAGAGGTGATTAAGAAGGTTGGGGGATAGGGTAACGACTTGTTCCCTGTAAAAAACCGGAACGTTACAGAAGCACCGAGAGGAAAACTAGGAAACTTTGTCTCAGAGACAAGAGATACGCATGTAAGGAAGCAGAGAATAATTCCAAGAACAGGGATGATTGGAGAGCCTTTATCCGTGGTCTATGCTCTTAAGGAATCAAAAGAGTGAAAGGCTACAACGACGACAATGATGATGATTATGATAATGACGACGACGACAATGATGATGATGATGATGATGATGATGAAGCCTTAAAACAAAAAGGTCTTATGGGTCTACCTTAAAACAAAAAAGTCTTATGGTCCTGCCTTAAAATATAAAATCTTATGGCCCTGCTTTAAAACAAAAAAGTCTTATGGTCCTGCCTTAAAACAAAAAAGTCTTATGGCCCTACCTTAAAACAAAAATGTTTTATGGTCCTGCCTTAAAATATAAAATCTTATGGCCCTGCTTTAAAACAAAAAAGGTTTATGGTCCTGTCTTAAAATATAAAATCTTATGGTCCCACCTTAAAACAAAAAAGTCTTATGGTCCTGCCTTATAATATAAAATCTCATGGCTCTGCTTTAAAACAAAAAAGTCTTATGGTCCTGTCTTAAAATATAAAATCTTATGGCCCTACCTTAAAACAAAAAAGTCTTACGGTCCTGCCTTAAAATATAAAACGGCCCTGCTTTAAAACAAAAAAGTCTTATGGTCCTGCCTTAAAATATAAAATCTTATGGCTCTGCTTTAGAACAAAAAGTCTTATGGTCCTGCCTTAAAATATAAAATCTTATGGCTCTACCTTAAAACAAAAAAGTCTTATGGTCCTGCCTTAAAATATAAAATCTTATGGCTCTGCTTTAAAACAAAAAAGTCTTATGGTCCTGCCTTAAAATATAAAATCTTATGGCTCTACCTTAAAACAAAAAAGTCTTATGGTCCTGCCTTAAAATATAAAATCTTATGGCTCTGCTTTAAAACAAAAAAGTCTTATGGCCCTTGAGCAATGCACCCCTTCCCCTTCCCCCCCCCCCGCCAACTGTGATTCATGAAAGAACCATTTTGTTCCTGACATCACTGGTTCAGCAACTGGTTGTGTTATCCAAAAAAAGTCGGTTTTATCCTTAGTTTGACTGATTTTTAATGATTTTCTGTTCGATTTTATTTATGTGTTTCTTTCAATCGCTGACTATCATCTTAGCGCTATCATCTTAGTGCTGACTATCATCTTAGCGCTATCGTCTTAGTGCTGACTATCATCTTAGCGCTATCGTCTTAGTGCTGACTATCATCTTAGCGCTATCGTCTTAGTGCTGACTATCATCTTAGCGCTATCGTCTTAGTGCTGACTATCATCTTAGCGCTATCGTCTTAGTGCTGACTATCATCTTAGCGCTATCACCTTAGTGCTGACTATCATCTTAGCGCTATCGTCTTAGTGCTGACTATCATCTTAGCGCTGACTGTCATCTTAGTGCTTACTGTCATCTTAGTGCTGACTATCATCTTAGCGCTATCATCTTAGTGCTGACTATCATCTTAGCGCTGACTATCATCTTAGCACTATCATCTTAGCGCTGACTATCATCTTAGTGCTGACTATTATCTTAGCGCTATCATCTTAGTGCTGACTATCATCATAGCGCTATCATCTTAGTGCTGACTCATCATCTTAGCGCTGACTCATCATCTTAGCTCGGACTATCATCTTAGTGCTGACTATCATCTTAGTGCTGAGTATCATCGTAGTGCTGACTATCATCTTAGCGCTGACTATTTTAAAAGTCTTTCAGCTGTTCATATCCCGTGAACAAATCTATTTCTTAATAACATAAAATAATCTTTCAAACTTTGCAATAACATTCTCAGGAATAACTTACTAACGACACTTTATAGTTATTTTAATATTTATTTATACAGAAACAATATCTATTTTTAAACTTTGCGGTTCGAACATTAAATTGTAACCTGTTTACAGGTCTAGATGTTTTGTTCGTATATCACATAATATATTTAAGGTATAAAATAAATTAAGATAGACTCTTTTGAAAACAAATGCCTAAGGAAAATACTCGGCATCAAGTGGAATGAATTCAAGAACAATACAGAGATAAGAAATTAGGAACAGAATAGGCCAAGCAAAGACTGCATTTCAGAGAATGAGAAACATATTGACCAACACATCCTTATCAATGAATGTTAGAAAACGAGTACTAAAATGCTATATTGAACCTATCTTGTTATATGGAAGTGAATCATGGACAATAGGCAGGTCTGCACAAAAATCATTGGAAGCAGCAGAAATGTGGTTTATTAGAAGAATGTTGCGAATCCCCTGGACAGCAAAAATAACTAATGAAGAATGTAGGAGAAGAGCTGGAGAGACAAAAAACCTTGTCAAAAAGATAAGAGAGAGACAATGTACTTTCATAGGACATGCAATGAGAAGAGGGGGCATTGAAAATATTATAACAACAGGAAAAATAGAAGGAAGAAGATCAAGAGGAAGACCAAGAGAAATGATACTGGACAGTCTGACGGGATGGTGTGAGAGGAGATCACCAACTGAGCTGATGGCATGCATGAAGGATCGCGTACTCTGGAGAAGCATAATAGCCAACGCCAGTCGGCACGGCACATGATGATGATGATGACAGAGATAAGACAGATGATTGAACAACAACCAGTCTCATTGGTGATCAGTAAAAGGAGATGGACATATGTTGGTCACTTGATGAGAAGAAATGATCAAAGAATCCCAAAACAAGCTATCAAGTGGAACACAACAGGCCAAAGAAAAGGAGGCAGACCGCGTGAAACTCTGAAGAGGACATTGTTAAGAGAGGCCAAATTAACAGGCATAAAATCCTTTGATGAGGTTGAAAGACTCGCCGAAGACAGGAAAAATTGGCGAACTACTTTGCGAGCCCTATGTGACGTTTAACGGCACCGGAAGGATATAAGATATAAGAAGATAAGATAATTGCTGCTCAGTAGTATAATATTTGTCTTTCCTCGCTTTGGATACGTCAAAAAAAAAAAAAAGAATGGTATATAATTTAGCGAGTATGGCTACGAAGTGTGGTTCATTTCAGCACTGATTTGTCATTATCAAAACAAGTGATCACGTTAACCGACAATTACCCGTGAATTACCGATTAAAGAGAGAGAGAGAGAGACTTAGTGCTGACTATCATCTTAGCGCTATCGTCTTAGTGCTGACTATCATCTTAGCGCTGACTGTCATCTTAGTGCTTACTGTCATCTTAGTGCTGACTATCATCTTAGCGCTATCATCTTAGTGCTGACTATCATCTTAGCGCTGACTATCATCTTAGCACTATCATCTTAGCGCTGACTATCATCTTAGTGCTGACTATCATCTTAGCGCTGACTATCATCTTAGTGCTGACTATCATCATAGCGCTATCATCTTAGTGCTGACTATCATCTTAGCGCTGACTCATCATCTTAGCTCGGACTATCATCTTAGTGCTGACTATCATCTTAGTGCTGAGTATCATCGTAGTGCTGACTATCATCTTAGCGCTGACTATTTTAAAAGTCTTTCAGCTGTTCATATCCCGTGAACAAATCTATTTCTTAATAACATAAAATAATCTTTCAAACTTTGCAATAACATTCTCAGGAATAACTTACTAACGACACTTTATAGTTATTTTAATATTTATTTATACAGAAACAATATCTATTTTTAAACTTTGCGGTTCGAACATTAAATTGTAACCTGTTTACAGGTCTAGATGTTTTGTTCGTATATCACATAATATATTTAAGGTATAAAATAAATTAAGATAGACTCTTTTGAAAACAAATGCCTAAGGAAAATACTCGGCATCAAGTGGAATGAATTCAAGAACAATACAGAGATAAGAAATTAGGAACAGAATAGGCCAAGCAAAGACTGCATTTCAGAGAATGAGAAACATATTGACCAACACATCCTTATCAATGAATGTTAGAAAACGAGTACTAAAATGCTATATTGAACCTATCTTGTTATATGGAAGTGAATCATGGACAATAGGCAGGTCTGCACAAAAATCATTGGAAGCAGCAGAAATGTGGTTTATTAGAAGAATGTTGCGAATCCCCTGGACAGCAAAAATAACTAATGAAGAATGTAGGAGAAGAGCTGGAGAGACAAAAAACCTTGTCAAAAAGATAAGAGAGAGACAATGTACTTTCATAGGACATGCAATGAGAAGAGGGGGCATTGAAAATATTATAACAACAGGAAAAATAGAAGGAAGAAGATCAAGAGGAAGACCAAGAGAAATGATACTGGACAGTCTGACGGGATGGTGTGAGAGGAGATCACCAACTGAGCTGATGGCATGCATGAAGGATCGCGTACTCTGGAGAAGCATAATAGCCAACGCCAGTCGGCACGGCACATGATGATGATGATGACAGAGATAAGACAGATGATTGAACAACAACCAGTCTCATTGGTGATCAGGAAAAGGAGATGGACATATGTTGGTCACTTGATGAGAAGAAATGATCAAAGAATCCCAAAACAAGCTATCAAGTGGAACACAACAGGCCGAAGAAAAAGAGGCAGACCGCGTGAAACTCTGAAGAGGACATTGTTAAGAGAGGCCAAATTAACAGGCATAAAATCCTTTGATGAAATTGAAAGACTCGCCGAAGACAGGAAAAATTGGCGAACTACTTTGCGAGCCCTATATGACGTTTAACGGTACGGGAAGGATATAAGATATAAGAAGATAAGATAACTGCTGCTCAGTAGTATAATATTTGTCTTTCCTCGCTTTGGATACGTCAAAAAAAAGAAAAGAAAAAAGAATGGTATATAATTTAGCGAGTATGGCTACGAAGTGTGGTTCATTTCAGCACTGATTTGTCATTATCAAAACAAGTGATCGCGTTAACCGACAATTACCGGTGAATTACCGATTAAAAAAAGAGAGAGAGAGAGAGAGAGAGAGAGAGAGAGAGAGAGAGAAACCGAAAGTTTTAGATGTTGTTACTTACCGTAACTGGTTTATTATGTTATTTAAAATTTTTTGGTAAAAACCTAGTAAAAACCAGTGCGCGAAATCAGATGACATGATAGTCCGGTTAGTAGGATGATGATGATGATGATGCTCAGTTTGCATGAAGGAGAATCAGCCAGTTTTAAACCTGGTTCAGCGCGTCTGCATTTTCTAAAGACTGAATGTCTGAAAGTTGAGAAGATAAAAGTTCACACGAACATTTACTTTCAGCTGATGCTTGTAAAGTGTGTTTAATTTTACATTTAAGTAAAGTACAAAGTAGCGAAGGTTGTTTAGAGAAAACCGGTATTTCGGAAAGCACTTCATGCAAAGTGAAAGACAGTTGATGTACCGGTCTCAAACAGCGCGAAAACTGATAAAAACACGCAGGGGACACTAAGTAATCAGAGTTATAATGTATTTTCGATAGATTACTGTAAAACAGTGTTTCCCACACTGGGCGATAACTTCCCCCTGTGTGCGTTGGAAAGAACCGGGCCCGGTGAAAGAAAAAGGGTTAATGGGGGGGGGGGGGGGGCCCGCAGTGAAAAAAAATGGGAGCAGTTTGGAGGGGGTTGTTGAGGGAAGACGAAGCAACAAACGGTGGCAATAATACCTTCCTTTGGTAGTCGAAAGTTAGATTGTTGTGACAAAGGACAAAGTAAACTCCCTGAATGCTTCTATTCACTTTTTGAAACAGTTGTACAATTCTTCCAAGAGTCCAAGTTTTTCTCTTTGTAATGAACTGAGCATGGCATTGCTAACTTGTCAGATTCATTCACTAAATTTAATCAAGTTAATTGGCACTTTCAAGGCAATGAATTTAATCCTATCAAAGTAAAGTCAGCATCTCGACATTTCTGTCAAAGTTACACTTATTCGGACAAAACATAGCCCTCACTGAACTGTTACAGTTTCCAAATCTTTCTGAACCGGACAAAGAGAAACGGATATCAGACGATGATCTTCAGATCTACTGTTCACATTTGGATCAGCTGCATAAGGACATGTCTGACAGATTTCAGGATCTCCTTTTACTTCAAATAGCTGGATGATCAATCCACTCTTTAATATCACCAGTGAGGAAATGATAAAAAAAAAAAACTGGTTTCATTCCAAAATGACACACTGAATTGATCATCATCATCATGTGCCGTGCCGACTGGCGTTGGCTTTTATGCTTCTCCAGAGTACACGATCCTTCATGCAGGCCATCAGCTCAGTTGGTGATCGCCTCTCACACCATCCCGTCAGACTGTCCAGTATCATTTCTCTTGGTCTTCCTCTTGATCTTCTTCCTTCTATTTTTCCTGTTGTTATAATATTTTCAATGCCCCCTCTTCTCATTGCATGTCCTATGAAAGTACATTGTCTCTCTCTTATCTTTTTGACAAGGTTTTTTGTCTCTCCAGCTCTTCTCCTACATTCTTCATTAGTTATTTTTGCTGTCCAGGGGATTCGCAACATTCTTCTAATAAACCACATTTCTGCTGCTTCCAATGATTTTTGTGCAGACTTGCCTATTGTCCATGATTCACTTCCATATAACAAGATAGGTTCAATATAGCATTTTAGGACTCGTTTTCTAACATTACTGAACTGATGCCAGATTTTTAAAAAATCATATCAAAGATTTTAGTTACAGAAAAAAAAACATTTCTGCACGTTACTCTACTTTGTGGAACAAAGTCCAGATTTATTTTATTGGCTTTCTGACGACGTAGTTAGTAGATCGAGGCTTCAGTGCAGTTACAAATCTTCTTTCCGGACAGAGAAACAGACTGAAAGTTAGTGAACGTGGAGATCTATGACCTCTTCTTAGAACTTTTCAATTTGATATTGAGAAACTTGTGTCCCTACATGAAACTCATCCATTACTGTCGTAACCAGATGATACTGCAGACAGTATAACAGGAAGATGATTGTTTCGCTAAATGTTTGCTATACTGGTTTAATATGAAATTTTCTTTAACAAAATTATACAGACATCTCTCTACATAATTTCCTGCGTCACATTTTAAGTTCGGCAACGAAATCAGTTCACTATGAAAGGGATACCCAAATGGGACTGTATTCACATGTTTTCTAATTTCAGTAAGTGTCCTTCATGAAACGGTCGATAATATGTATTTGTATTAAAGATTTGTGGTATTTTTTTCTTCACTTGATGAATCTTCAGTTGATTTCTACTCGAAGAAGATTTGTCCTAGAATGTAGAAATGCAACAACTAAAGACACTATGACGACTATGAAAAACAAGGAAAATAACCCCTAAATCGTATACGGTTACATTCGTACTGTCTTTTATTAACTATGAACTCTGTGAAGAACTTGGTAAATTGGTAAAGTGTGTGTACGGCGAACAGAATACTGCCAAATAAATACCAGAGGTAACATTTTATTTGTATTTTTTTTAATTAGATAAAATTGGCACAGCTTTCATTTCTTAAAAAAATCCAGTATTTTCATTTCCTTTTCTCGTCAGTTTGATCAGTTACCGCTAGTAGCTTTAGATTTCGTGCTTAGACGCCCAATTGTGGCGAAATCTAACTTATGATTCATAGCTTTCTCCCCAGACTCACAGGGCAGACAAGAAGTCACATGGCTCAGAGGGCAGACAAGAAGTCACATGGCTCAGAGGGCAGACAAGAAGTCACATGCGCTTCCAAAAGGTGTGACATCTCCCAGAAAATCGTTACCCTTTTCCGTTTGTCACAATGATACCAAAGTGATACCGATCTAAAAATAGCTTTACACTTCTCCTCCCTTGTTCCTGTACGATTCTCCGCGATTTGATGAAGAGTATATTGCATTTTGTCTGCACAAAAATGGCTAAAACTGGATCATTTGAGTATTTGTTTTCAAATCGTGTCGTGTGGCATACTTTCTCTTTAAAATCAATACGATTTTTTTATCTGCTCAAAAAATGTATATTTCAAGAATCGCTATCATATTTTTTTTCTGCTATTACTAGTCTGCCGAAGACAAGATTTATCCACTACGGCAAAGTGCTTTGAAACAGACCTCAAACGGATTGAAAAATCGTTTAGCTTGAAGGCGAAAGAATATAAAATTTACCATTTACAAAGAGCTGCAGGACAGCACAGATAAAAGATAAATTAGTTCTGTAAATTTTGAATGAAATGTAAACCCTAACATGGCAACGGATGAAAGATTTATTGCTACAAAGCTGACACGTTGTTAGTTCCGAAGAGGTCTGAAATGATGGAACTCATTTATATCATTCCTGTGTGCAGCATTGGATGATTTTGTCGAAGCTTCGACCATGTAATTTCATTGCATTCTTTATTTTTTATCGCTGGCTTTCCACTGTTTCTTACGTACACACGGTCATCACTAATATCAGTTCAGACATGAAAGTGTGGAGATGTCTAAAATCTACTGTGGACTGCAGAGGTGATGATGATGATGATGATGATGATGATGATGATGATGATGGACTGCAGAGGTATTCAAACATATTCAGGTCCACGTCTGAAAAGGTTAAAAAAAAGATACTATTTCTTCCTATCAGACTGTCAATCTCTGGATATTTCTCTGCGCTTTTATCTTCGTTGTCGAATTTGTTATTGTACTTTAAATTGCTCATCTCTTTCAAGGCGTACAGTCTTTACTGGACTCTTTTCCTTGCTTTCTTAGGCCTAACCGACTTGTTCATTGACATTTCAGAGGTACCAGCTCCGTTTCTTCAAGTAAATATCTTTTAACCTGATGAATATCAGCAGTCCCCGATTACGAATGTTCGACATATGCACAATCCGTTAGTTACGAACGATCCCCCAGTTGCTACTTTGCAACGCGCATCCAAAAATTGCTTCTCTACCTCAGTTAGTCGGTGTCCTAATTTCCTTTTAATGCATAATAAGGTACACTGTATATTATTTTTTTGGGGTGTCCAACTTTAAAGGACTCATGAGCCATAGCTGCATGTGGAAGTGAAGTGGCGAACTCCATATAAATCACCCAGGATTTTTTTTTTCCAAGTTACATAAAAATAAGAAAAACTGACAGTTATGAAGTAAAGGTGAACTGACTATATTTAATTAGCTTTTCACGTCATCTATAACGCTGTTACATGTTTTGAAGAGAATAAATTCTAATTTCAGTCAAATAAACTAACATTTTTATAATACCATCGGAGGCCGCATAAATATCTTGCGGGCCGCTAGTTGGACACCCATGTTATATACTTTATAACGAACGATACATAATAACCGTAACTAACTTTTTTCGACTTACGAACGGAACTCGTTTGTAACTCGGGGACTACCTGTACTTACTAAGGGGGCCTTTAGCTAGTGTTCTTACTTTTATGTTACACTTTTGTCAGGCTGTCCCAATTAATAACCATCTGACTGCTGAGAAAGGGCGGAAGTTCGAATCCTATTATGTGCTGACACTCTTTTTTTTCAGTGACATCATAATGTCTTGTATATCCCTAATCTGCTGGCTAACAAGATTCTGCCAGACTCTGAAATAATAAAATACCTGGCTGCAAGGCGCGGCACATCAGGATGCTGAAGAAACGTTGAGGTCAGTATGTATATAGAGCTGTGTGCGAAGAAGGTAAAGTTTGACTCGTCTTCAGCTTAACTTAATTTTGTTCTCGTCCTACTCAAGAAAGATTAATTGAATGTAATCTAATTCCGAATATCAGCCGCTTGTCCGTATCGTAATATCATCACAGATAAATAATCACCTTTTTATTGCCAAATGCCAACGGGGCAGACACTATCCGATTCTGTCTATTACACTCCGTATGATTTACTGAATGACGCTATGGCTTCCATATTAATTCCGCACGTCAAGGCTAGTCTTATTATTAAGGCGGAGGAGATTCATATACGTACTTAATTATAATTCTGTATGTTCTGCGAAAAACGTTTCTCCGGGACACGTAAAATTTGATAGCCGCTAGAATGTGAATGGTCTGCGAAGCAGCTTTTTGTTCAGTCTCTGAAAAAAAAAAAGGTTTATTACAAACAGATCCAGAATTCTGAGCAATGGTTTGTTACAAACAGATCCAGAATTCTGAGCAATGGTTTGTTACAAACAGGTCCAGAATTCTGAGCAATGGTTTGTTACAAACAGGTCCAGAATTCTGAGCAATGGTTTGTTACAAACAGGTCCAGAATTCTGAGCAATGGTTTGTTACAAACAGGTCCAGAATTCTGAGCAATGGTTTGTTACAAACAGGTCCAGAATTCTGAGCAATGGTTTATTACAAACAGATCCAGAATTATCTTTATTTAAAACAAAAATAATATCTTTATATGTTTCTGTTTATCTATATATGTGCCGAAAAGTCTCTTCTGTAGGAGCGAAACGACAATACAACTCTCTAGATCATCAGAGGAAGTACTCCCACCCCCAGACAGGTATTTCTCCCCCATTAAACCTCTAACAATCTAAGGGGCTGGGCCAACAACAAATGCTATAGACAGAGCCATCTAATGATGAAGATGATCGTAGCAGTAAGATCCAACAAAATGTATGCAGAAGGGGAGAGCAGCAATAGAATGATAGTAAATATAACAGGACATCTTTCAAAGATGGACAGAAGTCAACCTGAACATGGTACACGGTAATAACAAGAGACAAAGAGAGCTGCGGAGCCATTGAAATCAATCTTTCCTGTGCAGACAGCACATGATGATAATGCCCCCCACCCAGGAGAGATATTTCAGATAGATATTTCAACTTCAAAGCAAAACTTCTGAATGCGTGGGCTAAAAAACCACGTACAAGAGGAAGAATATAAATCCGTAATTCTCATTGTTACAGTTGTTTAAAACCGAGAAATAATAAAACGCAGATGTCCAGTCCAACATTTTTCATGCAATAATTCCTTATAGACGGCCCAGAGAGCACTCGCCTAATAACTGATTCTAGGTATTCGACGCTGGAAATATGGCTGCATCACATCCTTTTTCCAGATGTGGAACTGTAAATCATGTACATTTAATACTGTTTTCCATTACTCCTGAGGCATAAATCTAGTGCTTCTAATGTTGGCATACATTAATATTCAAGAGTTAGTATTTCATTTCTTAACCATTTATCATTTCTCCAGAGACTGTAATGGAAGTTATAAATTCTCCAGCCCCGTGGACCAGAGTCTGTTATTTATTTTCGTTCACTGCAGATAATATACTAATCACTGATATTTCTTGTTTTGGATCGTTGTCGATCTTGGAACATCAACTCGATCACGTGAATTTAGCTTGGTGACTTTTTGTGGTTTTTTTTGTGAAGTACTCTTTATGCACGTCAGTGGCCCAGATTCCATAAGACGAAAGATATAACAAGGCATCCGCATCCAGATAAAGGCTTTCTTTTCAGGGGAGAACCATCAACTCCAGGAAAGACAAGACGAGATGAGAATTAGAAGCTAAAGATCAATACTATGTTATAGAGTGTTCTCTTTCAATTTGTACTCATCTACTTCTGGGCTCAAGGAGTATTCAAGGTGATATCTGTATTTACTTCCACGTTTTTGAGTTCTCTGAAGACGGTGATTTAGAGATGGGGAGAGAAACAGACAGGCAGATAGATGAACTTAGGCAAAGAAAAACATGTAGAGTGAGACTGCTCAGACAGGCCGCCAAGAGACTTTACCCTCCTAGACTTTGTGTTACTAGAAATTGACTTTAGGCAATTTGGTGAATTAGAAGATGTGGTGAATATTAGTTTCTTTTCTTTAAAAAACACAACCCTTTTTTTAAGTTAATGAAGTGAAACCCCCAATAATATCTCAAGTGGTCTAGCAAGGAAGTAACCAAATGAAAGAGACCAATATTTTCCTTTTCAAGAGTGCTGGACTTAATCAAATGAATCACATTTTATGCATTATACGAAGATTCTTGTAGTGGAGAGACAAGCAGATAGACAGACAAAGAGACGGGTAGGTAGATAAAAAGGCTTACACACAGAAAAATATAGATAGCTAGATCAACACACAAGCGGACAGACAGACAGACAGACAGACAGACAGACAGACAGACAGATAGACAGATAGATAGATAGATAGATAGATAGATAGATAGATAGATAGATAGATAGATAGATAGATAGATAGATAGATAGATAGATAGATAGATAGATAGATAGATACTCGTACGCACATAATTTATTCCCATGAACCTCAAGGAGTTTGAGAAAAGTAACCAATTTTACTTAAAAACCTCCTCCACCACAGCTACCTCTCCCCAGCCCCCCAGTTATGAACCCCAGTGCTAGAACAGAACCATGTCAATTCTTCTTCTTCTTCTTCAGCTTTCCGAGCCATTAAGGCTCACTGCTGCAGATAAAGTCCGCCTCCATTCCTCTCTATTCCTAATCTTCTCTCTCCAGTTGGTGACACCAATTTCTTTTATATCCTCTTCTATGTTGTCTTTCAATCTCTGTCTTGGTCTACCTCGTGGTCTTGTTTCCCTCATTTCTTGTGCATACATCATTTTTGTTTGTCTGTTATCTTCCATTCTTTATACATGCCCCAGCCAGCGTAATCTGTTCAATTTCAAAACATTTATAATTCATTGGGATTTAAATAAGCTGTTCAGTTCAGTATTCTTTCTAGCTCTCCATTCTCGGCTACTGGTATCCTTTATGGGTCCAAAGATTCTTCTTAGGATCTTGCTCTCAAAGATCTGCAATTTCTGTTCATCTTTTTTTCTTGTGCTCGATGTGTCTGATCAATACATGACGGCTGGTCTTATTATAGTTTTTTTTAGCTTGTTATTTTAGTGTTTTGGGACATGATTTTGGATTTTAGCAGGAGTTGCAAGCAAAGTACATTTTATTCTCTATCTGTACTCTGCTTTTAATTTCCTTGCTTATTGTGTTGCTTCTGTTGAAGGTTGTGCCTAGATATTTGTATTTCTAGCTTTCCAAATGATCATATCTCTAACATTTATATAATCTGGATCATTCTGGCTCTGGTCTCTTGATATCTTCATGTACTCTGTGGTATCCTGGTTAATGATCAAGCCCACTTTAAGTGGTAAATCTCTCAGGCGTATGCAGATAATGATGACTTCGTGCATAGTTTCCCCCACCAGGTTGATGTCATCAGCGTATCCTAGTATTTTAGCTTGTTCTTCTGTACTACTTTCTCCTTACACTTTTCTGATGACATTTTCCAGTGCTAGGTTGAACAGTAATGGAGATAATATATCCTCTTGTTTTAAACCAGTTCTTATATAGAAGGTTCTGGCTTTCTTCTTTTATATTACTATATATTGTGCATCCTCCATGCATATATATATATATATATATATATATATATATATATATATATATTCTGGTCAAACTGATTAATTTATTAAGTATCTCAAATCAAATTCTTGCATAATTTTCATTAGGCTGCTCATATCTATGCTGTCATGGGCTTTCTTGAAGTCAGTGAAGATATTATGTACTTCTTTTCCATATTCCTATTACGTTTATGCTCTTTGACGTAGATAAAATATTTAGTCTACGATTGATCTGTTCTTCCTAAAATCTGCTTGATAACTGTCTGTAGTAAAGATATTCCTCTGTAGTTGATCTTATCGCTTTTTTTAAATATTGGAAACAGTAATGATTCTCTCCATTCACTAGGGAGTTTTTCTTCTCTCCATATTTGTTGTATTAGTGCACATATCTGTTCATGTAGATTTAGACCTTCTTCATTTTATCATTTCTGCAGCAATTCCATCTCAACCCGTTGCTTTGTTGTTTCGTTGAAGCATGATATTGTAGATGACTCTACCATGTAAATAGCCATGTAAATGCCATCTGTTATACAAAGATACAAGACAAGCTATTTTTCTATCATAAATAAAATTCCTTATACAAAACATTTTTAATCTGAGAAATGCAGTCTTTGCATTATATTTAACGCTGAATGATCACTGTTGTGAATAATTTGATTTATAAGCGTGTATAAGATATCCTTCTTCAATTAGATTTTATAGCATGAAGTTTCTTGTAGACTGTTATTGTGTCTAGCTTACCCCCCCCCCCCAACTTGTGACCCTTTTCTCCTATTATTCAGATTAGTTTGTGTTCAATATTCTAATCATTCTAAATCTCCCGTTCATCATTTTGTCCTCCATCTCTGATGATCCGTAAGAGAACGTTGATTGAAACGTCACGTTAGATTGCGAATCTCTTTCTGCAGCTTTTTCGCTTCGACTTCCAGAGAACTGTAACCGTTGGGACCGGTTTGTTTTTTTTTTGTCGCTTGATTGCGGAGGTTTGGTCTTATTGCTTGTTTTCTCTACGAACTATCGATATTTTAGCTGCGATAGAGAGACTGAAAGTCGAAGGACGTCTTCATTTATAGTTTGTGACTGTTTTTTATCTTTGACTCCAGTTCAAGGGCGCATGAGTTCTCATTATAAAGCGACAACATGAGAAGCATTGAAAGTATGAAAGGAATTAAAGTACGAGGCCATAACCTCAATAATCTGAGATATGCAGATGACACCGTTCTAATAGCAGAAAGCGAAAACGACTTGTAGATAAGAAGGCAGCTTTTATGGCATAAAGACTAACAAATATGAAAATGTCTCTGAAAGTGAGAAAGAGAGTACTGCGGTGCTATATAGAGCCAAGGCTGCTATATCGTTGTAAAACTTGGACAGTCAACAAAAAGATGATAAAGAAACTGACAGCAACAGAGATGTTCTTTTGGAGAAAGATGCAAGAACTAACTGACAGAGAAACAAACAAAGAGGTCGTCAAAGAAGTCTCAGAACAAGGAAAACTTGTTAAAATGATAAGAAAAAGACTGTCTTGGACATGCCATGAGAAGACAGAAGTTGGAGAACCTAACAATGACAGGAAAGTTCAAGGGGAAAAAAAGAAGGAGAGGAAAGAAAAAAAGAAAAACATCTCAGTGCACTGACCAAGCGTCATGGAACAAAGAAAAGCATCTGAACTAATCGGAAACACCAAGGACCGCACAAGATGAAGGAGCATGATCGCCTGTGCTATCCGACACGGCACATAATAATGATCCAGATCAATGGCATATGTCACGCTGATTCAGCGCTGTTCCTCGTCAAAAATGATGGGAGAAGAAATGAATTATTGATTTTAACAGATTAGTTACTTTTCCCCACATTAAATTATAATGTCTTGAAAACAACATCTTGGAGCTTTCTACATGACCAAAAATTTAAAAAAAATTTAAAAGGCATGTCACTCAGGTGAACGCTACTAACGAAAATTATCTGAAACGCTTCTGACCTGTACTCACTACAACTAACATCTCCCGAACAGCTTAAGCCCAGGCTATGAAGCGGAACAGTCAACGCAAATGCACACACGGCACTCTTGTTCATGTTACAATGAACGTAGAAAATTATGGTATTAGATCAGGGGGATTTTTAAAAACTTTTTTTACGGCTACAGACCATGACTGAATTGCCCAGAATGTTCCCATTCTCCCATTTCACTGTCGAAATCAATCACCATCATCCGTTCTGTTATGTACTAGTATGATATCAAAAGATTTCAATAACTTGATTTTACTTTATATATATAAAGCCAGGAACAGAAGTAGAAGAAAAAAAAACAAAGAAAATTCTAATCTAAAATGATTTTTTCGGCAGTTCTTTAGAAATAGAATTCCATACCCCCATCACTTGGCCCCCATATTTCTGTCGCTTGGTTTGCCATACCCAATTATATGGTTCCCATACCTCTATCATGTGGTTCCTATACCCCGTTATTTGGTTCCCAAGCCCCCATCATTTGGTTCCTATAACTCCAGTATTTGATTCCCCGGATTATAAATTCCTGCAGTAGATAATCAGTTTTACGAGATCCAAGATGTCTCCTCACAGGTTGTACTCTGTGACAGAGTGTCTGCCTGGACAACTAAGCCGAAGCCAATAGAGAACCTAACAGACGATTACATTACTTTCAGCCTGTCTATCCGGGAAGGGATCGATGTGTTCCTAGCTCTGGTGGGATCTTTCAGGTGGCAGGGTTTTTTTTAACCTCCAGGAAGTGAAAATAAAGTCCGCCATCCATCTTCCCGTTTGATCTGATTTTTTTTTTCGATAGTTTTTCATTTAACCACCGCATTGTCTGCATGCAAATAACTCAAAGTTCTTGATCTCTTGGACAACTGCAACTCATCGTCAATGGACACTTATGCAAGCACGCACGCACGCGCATGCACACACACACACACACACACAAAATCACATTAGCTCCACATCTAAGCTCCCTTGCTAAATTCATGTCAGGAAAATTTGTTGGATTTTCAATTTTCACGGTCGTGTACCTTTGTTTGCGTTCTATGAACATTAGTCATACAATTCTTCGCTAGCACTGTCTGCCCAGCAGTATGGACAATTTTGACATTACAGTGTAACAAAAAAAAAAATCAGTCCCAACTGTGATTCCAATCTCCTAACCCACAGACAGTACATGTGC
This sequence comes from Achatina immaculata, assembly GCA_009760885.1. NCBI lineage: Eukaryota > Metazoa > Mollusca > Gastropoda > Stylommatophora > Achatinidae > Lissachatina > Lissachatina immaculata. The sequence goes on along the minus strand of CM019717.1, from coordinate 45,957,807 downwards.
ATTCAACAACAAAAAAATACCCCCCCTACACACACACACACACTCACAAACATTGTACAAATAGAACTCTGAGACTTAAAACACAAAACGATGGACGACTATATCTCTGATAAGATACAGAAGAACCACCTTTGCTAAGTGTGTAAGATTATAAATCATTTTTACACTTGTGTACCAGTTTAGCTTCTTTTCAAGGTTAGAATAATTGAACTGAAAAGTAAACCTCCCATTTATGCTCGAATTTGAGAAATAAATCAGTAATATTGTAACTGTCATGAGTCAGTCATTTGCATATCCCTTGGGGAACTTTTCCTCCCTAACAGCTCTCAGATAGGCCTCTCCGTTGTGAGCAAGATGCCCTGCTGCTGATGCATCCATTTGCAAATCGTCAACGATGTCTTGCAGCCATCTTCGGCTTGGTCGTCCTCTCTTTCTTTTTCCCGTTATGCACCCTTCCAAGACGGTCTTCTCTAAATTATCATGACGTTTAATTTGTCCAAAATATTTAAGTTTTCTCTCTTTAATCCTCTTTACTAGCCAACCTTCTTCATTATTAAGTTCTTGTAGTATGTATATATATTTTTTTCTTTTTTGTGCCCATGATATTTGAAGAACTCTTCTGTAGAATTTTCATTCAAAAGCATTTATGTGTTTCTCAGTTGTTTTGTTAAGTGTCCAGGTCTCACGGGCATATGTCGCAATGAGAAAGATGCATGCCCTTAAAAATCTTATTTTTGTAGTTCTGTCTGTTCCTCTCCACAGATTCTTTAGTTGTTTTATTTGTTTATTTTTTTTTTTTTTGAAGAGCGATAGATGCCCTCTTTTTAATTTCCCTCATTGTATCTCCATTATTAGTTATTAATGATCCAAGATATTCAAAGCTCTCCACCTCTTGCAATTTTTTCCTCACTGATATTTCAGCTGCCTTATTTGTTTTGTCAGTTGTCATCAATTTAGTTTTCTCCGAATTAAGATATCTTCTCTATTCTATGTAACTGATATACGCGTTGTTAAATGTATGCTGAGAATATAAAAGTAAAAAAGTAAAAATATGGGCACTAACACCATATCCCTATGTGCCTCTAAGGCATGACAGGGTTACCTTTACTTTTTTTTACTTTTTACCCTCATTATTTTATACTGGTTATATTTTATTACAGTTTGATATGAAAATGGTAATAGTAAAGTGAGAAAAGACTGTAGGAGCGAAACACAAGCCCATACCTGTATACACTGCTTTCTTCATTGCTTCAGCGCTTGGCCCATCTTTGCAATTTCTCTCAAACTCTTCGGCCTAAACTGCGTCTAAACGTAGGTGAGGTATCTTTAACTGTACGACCAGGTTCGGAAGCAATAAACGATTAAAGTAACTTGTTTTTTCTTTAGATGGTCTGATGATAGTTTTCTAAGTGGATGATAGACTGATGATAGCTTCCTAAGTGGATGATAGTCTGATAATAGTTTCCTAAGTGGATGATAATCTGATAATAGTTTCCTAAGTGAATGATAGTCTGATAATAGTTTCCTGTGTGGATGATAGTCTGACGATAGTTTCATATATGGATGATTTCCACTGCAACATCATCCTACTCGGTTTTGCCTGGATAACTGAGGTGAGCATTAGCCTAAGAAAGTATCAATATTTTATTAGCAAGTATCTTCGTTTCTACTGGAGGATAGTCGGAGACAGTGCTAATGTTGCTCTTCCCTGGTGTTCGGGAAGAGTAGAAGATTTGTTCTACTTTTGTTCTACGCATAGCAAGAGAGAAGTAGGAGAAGTAATAGTAATATTTATAACAGCATCGGCAGTAGCGGCAGCAGCAGCAGCAGCAGTAGTAGTAGTAGTAGTAGTAGTAGTAGTAGTAGTAGTAGTAGTAGTAGTAGTAGTAGTAGTAGTAGTAGTAGTAGTAGTAGTAAGAGTAGTAGCAATGGTTATAGTATAATATTTTGGTTCTGAATTATATATTAATGCTGTCGTTTAAATTCAGCCACTAGAATCGATGATATCGCTGAACGTTTGAATGATGGTGGTTGTCACTTTTTAATTTAGTAATGCAGGCCAATACTTCTTCTCTTCGTTCACTTCACAAGTTCTGATACTACACATAATACTATATGATTCACCACAAGACTGAAATCTTAACACACAGTCACCACAAAATTCAGATGGTTCATTCTTGAATCAAATTATAGTTCACTTTTAATATTCATCAATCGAAATTTGTAAGTATTACACTGAGGCATCTCCGAAAGCATTTTACACAAAGTTCCAAAAATCTCAGATCTTCTGTATCTCTCGCGCGGTAGTAATAAATCACTTTTTTCTCTTTAAATGCTATCTTCTGTCTGTCTTAAATTACTTCTGGTTCTAAACTGACTCTCTATCGCCTGAGTATCTATTGGCTCTACTTGTCCATCTGTTCTAACTGTCGTTGCTCTCCTATCTATCATTCTTTTCTTCTTTTTGTTTATCTTTGTATTTCCCTGTGTCTTCCTCTCTCTCTCTCTCTGTCTCTCTGCATGTTCTTTTTGTCCTCTTCGTTTTTAGACTGCTTGCCTGGCTTATATACCGTAAGTCAGTTGTCCAATAGGCACACTTCTAGATCTTTCTATTGGTCAGCTGATTGACTATATACTGACTGGATTTCGAGATGAGTCGGTCCACTCCCTTTGGTCGTCTTACTGGTCCGCTGGACTATTCATGTGTGCAAATTGCGTCCTAAGATTATAAATTATGCCTCACTCGTCAGTACGTCTGTTGCGTCAAATCCGTCTATTCAATTTTCTGGCATGGATTAACCTTTCTTATCAAGTATCAGGCATTTGACATACCTGTAGGGGATATTTATTTACGCAGTGTCCTTCAGTCTGTCTCCATGTGTACTAGTGTTACCTGACTAAATCCTCTTTATCCGCATTCACTGTCAGTGTTTAGTATTTCAAAGGATCTACTTAATTCTGTTGTAATGCTACTAATACAGTGGTAGTGTTCCTCTCCCACAGATTCGCAAATTTTCCATCGTTTCTGACCTACTTTCTACTTATCAATAATAATCATAACTACAATAAAAATATTAGTAGTAATAATTATAACAACATTAATAATAATAATTATAATAATATCCTAATATACTTGGCCATAATAATACTACCGACATAACATAAAAGGCACTATGTTATATAGTTGTATTTATAGTCGTCGTAGAGGTAGCTGTAGTAATGATGAGCACTACAATGTTAATAAAAAATACATATAACATTCACAGCGGTATATTATTCGTATTTAGCAGTAAAAGATACAATACCAACACTGATAACTAGTATTAGTATTGTGATAACAGAATGTAATGTAATAAATTATCAGTAGTAATATAAATCCGACATCCACAGACAAAAGTACAGTGACGAGATGAAACTATTAACCACTCGTGTGTTTCACCCGGGAATGAAGTTCGTTGTTAATGAGTTCTACATGAGAGAAAGTGTCATACAGGGAACAAAGGGTTAACGCAGTTAACGTTTATTGAATTATATCTGTTCTCTACTTCACGTTTTTCATTCTGTTCACTGATTAACTCTTTTATAAAACACTACATTTTTCTGATATTTTATGTCTTGTATCATTACTCTCCATACTACAAGAACTTAATACTGAAGAAGGTTCACAAGTAAGGAAGATTAAACAGAGAAAACTTAAATATTTTGGACACACTAAACGTCATGAGAATTTATGGAAGACAGTCTTGGAAAGGTACATAATGGGAAAAAGAAAGAGAGGAAGACCAAGGCGAAGATGACTGCAAGATATCATTGATGATCTGCGAATGGACGCATCAGCAGCATAGCATCAGCAGCATGGCATCTTGCTTACAACCGAGAGGCCTACATGAGAGCTGTTAGGGAGGAAAAGTTCCGCAAGGGACATGCAAATGACTGACTGATCACTACTCACCATCTTGAGGAGGGGACTTGTTAGTAATGTTTATACACTTCTCCATTTCTTTGATATTTAGACCGTAGTCGCGACCGCTGCGGTTCACTGCCCGTTCTGTTATACTGTAAATTCCCATGATTCTGGAATGTAAAGAAGAATATGAAAAATCTTAGTTGTCAATAGGACAGCAACTGTACATTTATTGTTAGTTCAATCACTGGACAGATGTGTAATGCATCTTAATGCATGTTGTACTTATGTGTTCATTTCTCTCTCTCCTTCTACCTCTCTCTCTCTCTCTATCTCTCTCTCTCAAGGTCCCAGCTGACAGGCATAGGATATCATGTCCTTCCATAACCCTAGATCCCTAGTGCATCTCATTATGCTTGTCATGAACATTTCCCGTGCCAAGATGTCAAGAAGTTATAAATCTTTTCCTCTCTGTCTATTTGTCTCTTCTACCTTCGATCTTCCCTGTTGCATTAGGTGCTCTCACTCTCTTCCTCTCTCTCTCTTGCTCGCTCTCTCTACATATATATATTATATATATATATATATATATATATATGGTAAACTACCTTCTGGAAATGTACCAAGAAACCCAAACAGCAACACGGAAGGTCAGATAGGAAAAAGATCTGGTGGTGAGTCCCCCAGGCCAGATAGATCTATTTTTAACAATGGGGAAGAGTGTGAGACAGAGGTCGGTACTAGTAATTGTGATGATGGACAAAATCCTGACGGTGTTACCAAGGAAAACCCCTGCATCAAACTAAAAAGAAAAATAAGAGTAGGAACATGGAATGTGAGAGGTATGTATGGCGGAAAATATCAAACAATAAGTGACGAGATGAAAAGAACGGGGATACACATTGTAGGAATCTGCGAACATCGATGGAAAGGATCAGGACATTTCAAGAGTGAGAATGATATATTTGTATACTCTGGTGGAGAATTAGGAAGAAAGAATGGAATGGCTTTTTCCTTGGATAAATCAACATCAAAAGCATTACTAGGTTACAATCCAGTAAGTGATAGAATCCTCACAATCAAACTTAAGGGCACCCCTGGAAATGTAACAATCATCCAGATATGTGCACCTACATCAGCAGCAGAAGAAGATGAAGTAGAAAACTTTTATAACACTTGCAAACGACGATATACCAGGTACGGGAAAATGATATTGTATTAATAATGGGGGATTTTAATGCAAAGATTGGTACAGAAAGAGCAGAAGACGAAGAACATGCTGTTGAGAAATTTAGCATAGGACATAGAAATGAGGGAGGTGACAATCTAATGGCGTTTTGCATGGAAAATGAGCTATTTATTGCTAACACACTTTTTAAACAACATCCAAGAAGACTTTACACATGGACATCACCTAGATTACATTTTAGTGCAAAGAGGGTGGAGATCAAGTATAACATCAGCAAAAAAAAATTTACCAGGTGCTGACTGTGACACGGACCATGAGTTATTCATAGCAGACATTAAATTAAAGATAAAAAAATAGTTACGGGATCAAGACCACTCCACTTTGACCTTAAAAAATACTAGAACAATATGGTATAGAAGTGAAGAACCGTTTTGAAATCCTGATGGCTGTACAGGAGGAGATGACACCAGATGAACTGGCTACGCAGGCCAGAGATATCTTAATAACAACAGCTAAAGACGTGGTTCCAGTAAAGAAAACACAAAGGAATGAATGGATTACAGCAGGCACACTAGAACTTATAAAACAACGTAGAGAAATGAAGACGCAATGGGAAGTGACAATCAACACCAAAGAGGAATATAAATCTTTAACAAAAGAAGTATGAAGAAACATAAGAAAAGAAAACAAACAATACATACAAGATTGTTGTGAAAGAATAGAAGGACATCAGAAGTGTGGAAGAGATAGTGAAATGTTTAAAGAAATGGAGACATTGACGAGAAATGTCACGCCTAAGCTAAATGTAATTTGTGACGAGATAAGGAATGCCTTGACAGAGATAGAGGAAATTCTAGAAAGATGGAAGGAATATTGCAGAGTAATGTGTGAAAAAACTGACCGTGAAAGCAGAAATCAACAGTGTGATTTATTATTGGAGTAGAAAGAACCCGAATCAACAATAGATGAAGTTTTATGGGCAATAAAGAATGTGAAAAATGTAAATCACCAGGATGTGATGAGATAACAGCTGAACTTATTTAAGCAGGAATAAAGGAATATGCAACAATCTATCATCCACTATGTAAAAAATATGGCATTCAGGTATTTGGCCAAAAGAATGGAAAAGAACTGTATTCATATTACTGCCAAAACATGTAACCTGAAATTATGCACAAACTACAGAACTGTTACTCTGATTAGTCATGCCAGTAAAATTCTGTTAAAAATAATAATGGGGAGACTTTGTAAGAAACCCGAAGTCAATATGGTCCAAGCTGGTTTCAGACAAGGAAGAAGATCAAGAGATCATATATTCAATATAAGATTAATAATAGAGAAATGCAGAGTTTACTGTGAATCTATATTTATCTTTTATAGACTACTCAACCCGTCGCAACATATGCTTATGAGACCTGGACACTTAACAAAACAGCTGAGAAACACATAAATGCCTTTGAATGTAAATGCTACAGAAGAGTTCTTCAAATACTATGGACACAAAAAAGAACAAATATATCCATACTACAAGAACTTAATACTGAAGAAGGCTGGCTAGTAAAGAGTATCAAACAGAGAAAACGTAAATATTTTGGACACATTAAACGTCGTGATAATTTAGAGAAGACCGTCTTGGAAGGGTATATAATGGGGAAAAGAAAGAGAGGAAGATCAAGGCGAAGATTGCTGCAAGACATCGTTGATGATCTGCAAATGGATGCATCAGCAACAGGACATCTTGCTCACAACCGAGAGGCCTACAGGAGTGCTGTTAGGGAGGCAAATTTCCACAAGGGACATGCAAATGAATGAATTAATGACTGAACATATATATATATATATATATATATATATATATATATATGTGTGTGTGTGTGTATGAGGTATATAAAACAAAAAACTCATGAATGCCCTAAATTCAGATTCCACGTTACTGGCATGTTTCTGGATGTAAGAGACACAGCATCGCGAGCTAATACTTCAGTCAACATTCTGAAATGGTAGGACTATAGTATTGTGTATGTTCTCTCAACTGTGAACTGCCTTTCGAAGCCCAGAATAGTGTACGGATTTTGAACGGAGGGATGCAGTTCACGTGATGCGTGGGTGGAAGACCTATATAAAGGAAAAAGCCTGCGGTAAAGGACACACTGAAAATAGCCAGCGGGCAAATGGCGGGGCAAGTTCGATCACGTCCGTGTTGTGTTTGATATGGAAATACTTAACCCCAGCCGCCAAAAATATTGTATGCTATATATATGTATTGGTGATTCAAGACGAATAATGTTCAATGCTGTGTGTTCATATATATTGTGTAAAGTGAAGAATAACCATGTGTACCGCACAGTCATAGTGAAGAAGTATCTCGGTGATTGATTCTAATATCGTTCTCTTGAATGGCACGGATGATGCCATCATGCTGTTAATTTCATGTGAACGTCTTGAAGCTGTGGAAGAGTATTAGTGCGTTAGCACATGTGAACTTCATGAAACTGTGCAGCAAAATTAGTGCGTTGCACAAGGTGAAATATGGTATTCAGTGCACGGGCACAAAAGTGGAAATATGTATTTTAGTGCATTTCGCACAAGTGGAAATATATTACTCAGTGCATTGGCACAGGGAAGTTTTATGTGAGATAGGGGAGTGGGGATTTCATGGCAGCAGCGGCTGAAATGTGTTACTAGTGCATCGGCACAATGTTGAGATATATGTATAATTGCTTATGAGGAGCCCAGGCCAATCTGGTACATTGAATTAGTTGTTACTCAGTTAGAGATAATACATTGTATTTATGTCATATTTTAATATGTTACATTGATGATATTTGTCATGGTTGTTATTATCATGATGATATAGTTGATGTTCTGTGTATGTAATGTCTGTGGTAGCGTCACTATGCTATATGTAGAGAGTGTTAATGACTGGGTGTAAGTTGATTTGCTGACTTGGTAATATGTATTTCATGTTGATGTGATGCATGAATGTGTGTAAAATGCTGAATTAAACTGGCATGCAGTGTCCTTGGAGGGGGAGAATCTGGGTTGGCGTTCATAGGGGTCTCGAGATCTTGGCTACACAGTACGGTAGTACATGCCAAGGGAATGCCTGAAACAGCTGGGTTGGCCTATTTCTTCCCAATTTATCCATAAAATGTAGATTTAGCACTATCAAAGTTTACACAGCTACCTTTCCAGCGCGGAAAGTATCCATGAATTATTTCATTATAAAGAAATGAAATATTCAGAGATCGCGTTAACCGACAGTTACTGCTAAATTACCGATTTTAAAAAAAAAAGAGAAAAACTAAAGTTCTAGAGTTCGTCGTTTACCGTAACCTGTTTATATTATAAAAAATCAAGTAAAAAGCAACCAGAGAAATTGGTTGGGGGATAATCAGGCCAGTAGATTGATGACCCTCAATTTTCATGGAGAAGAACCAGGCAGTTTTGACTTTGGTTCCGGCATGTGAACATTTTGTCAAGATTAAATCTCACCGCTAATAAAATAAAATAATAAAATTCACATTAATCTCTTCACATTAATCTTTCTCTGATGTTTGTCTAGTGCCTAATTTTACATAAAAAGTAATATAAGGTACTGAATAAGGTACTGACAAAAACGGAATTTCGGAAAGCATTTCATGCAAGGTTAAAGACACTTACAACTGTATAGGTTTAAAAAACATCCTAGCGGGATCGATGTATATGACAACTACGATGTTTAACATGGTGAAAACACGCCTGTACGTGAGTGGAGAAAGACGGTCGCGCACACCATGTGCCACGTGACCATTACCGACGAACCAAAAACGTACTGTTTGCTTAACAATTTGAGCATACTGTTGAACAGTTAGACCCCTGGACGATAATTTTCACACCCGTAAAGTAACACAGTTTACTAAGACAGAAACCACTTTGAAGTTAAAATATGTTGTACTGTGGAGTGTCTTGAAGAATAATCATTGTGCGATTTATTCATTAAATTATATATATATATATATATATATATATATATATATATATATATATATATATTCCTGTAAAATCACCATCAATATCATACATTAATACATAAATAAATATAATACCCCCCGTGTGGTACCCGGGATCTGCAAAGAATAGGACCACTGTACCCTACCATGCATGATCGTAAAAGGCGACTAAGGAGGGTTCAGCATAGGGCCAGCAACCCTATCTGGTAAAAAAAACTATCAGACTGCTACAGAAACGGAAGCAAGGGAAAAAGCAAATGCAGGTGGAAGGAGAAATGCGTATCAGGAAACTGAGCCCATGAAGGTTGTGGATGAAAGCCAGCCACTGGAAGTCCCCAGCCCGACTGCAGACCTCCTGGAACCTAAACATAAGATGCAAATAGGCAGCTGGAATGTAAGAACACTAAACCAGACTGGAAAACTAGCACAAACCATCAAGGAAATGCACAGATACAAACTAGACATACTAGGAATACAAGAAGCAAGATGGACAGGACAAGGCAGAAGGAAATTAACAACACAGCACACAGAAGATACAATAATATGGTCAGGTAAAGAAGATCTTCATGAAGGAGGAGTAGCATTGATTATAACAAAAGAAGCATCAAGAGCATTGCTGAAATGGACCCCAATAAATGAGAGATTATTATATGCACGGTTCAACTCAAGATTCACGAAGCTGTCTATTATAGTTTGTTATGCACCAACAGAAGCAGCTGAAGAGGAATTAAAAGAAGATTTTTACAACAGCCTCCAAGCAACAGTAGAAACAATACCCAAGCATGATATGCTACTCATCTTGGGCTACTTCAATGCAAAAGTAGGTAAAGGAAATGAAGATAGAAGAAGAATCATGGGAAGAGAAGGAATTGGAGAAATAAATGAAAATGGAGAAAGACTGTGCAGTTTCTGTGAAGAAAACATGATGACCATCGGAGGGACAATTTTCCAACACAAAAACATCCATAAGGTGACATGGAGGTCACCAGATAAAACCACAGAAAACCAAATCGATCACATACTAATAAACAACAAGTGGAAACGGTCACTACAAGATGTACGAGCAAGGAAAGGAGCAGATGTAGGAAGTGATCACAACCTTCTGGTAGCAAAAATAAAACTAAAATTAAGGAAAGCCAAAATCGGAGAACACAGAAGATACATTTTGATACAAGCAAACTGACAGACCAGCAAACAAGAAATGAATTCTCAATAGTACTTAAGAACCGCTTCAGTGTCCTACAAGACGAAGCAGAAATGTCCATATTAGAGTTCAATAAAACACTACAGGAAACAGCAAAAGAGGTGCTGGGATATCGGAAAAGGAGAAAAGAGGAATGGATAAGCGAGACCACATGGGAAAAGATAGAGCAAAGAAAAGAAATCAAGAAAAAATTACTGAACACCAAATCACAACGGCTTAAAGAACGAGTTTTAAGTAATTATGCACAAAAAGACAAAGAAGTGAAGGAATCATGCCGTCAAGATAAACGTCAATATTATGACAACTTAGCAGAAACAGCAGAGAAAGCAGCATATACAAATGACATGAAAACCATATATAAAATCACAAAGCAGATGACAGGTAACTTCAACACAAGATGTGAAAGTGCAGTAAGAACACAAAATGGACAACTGGTCAGTGGAGAAAGAGAAAAAATTGAAAGATGGAGGAAACACTTTAACACCCTACTAAACAGAACACAAGCAGCACAAACAATAGACATACCTGAAGCAAAAACGGAACTAAACATCAATACAGGACCAATAACAATAAATGAAGTAAAGGAGGCGATAAGGAAGCTAAAATCAGACAGGGCACCAGGTGAAGATGAAGTGACTGCGGAGATGTTGAAAGCAGAAGAAACAGAAACACCAAAACAACTTTGCCGGATATTACAACAAATTTGGGATTTAGAAAAAGCCCCAGAGGAGTGGAAAACTGGTCTATAGTAAAATTACCAAAGAAGGGTGACCTCAGAGATTGCGGGAACTGGAGAGGCATTACCCTACTGCCTCTCACCAGTAAAGTATTTTGCAGAATAATCATCAACAGAATTGTACCAACACTTGAGGAAAAACTTCGGAAAGAGCAGGCAGGATTTAGGAAAGGAAGATCATGCATAGACCACATATTTGTACTTAGACAAATATTAGAACAGGCAAATGAGTGGCATAGCACAACATATGCATTATTCATAGATTTTGAGAAAGCCTTTGACAGTGTCAACAGAGATGCACTGTGGAAAATCCTAAGATGGCATGGCCTCCCCCATAAAATAGTTAATGTAATCAAAGCCCTATACGAGGGTTTTCAGTGCAAAGTTATCTGTGGAGAACATACCTCCAGCAGCTTTAGGGTACAAACAGGAGTGAAACAGGGATGTGTACTATCACCAACATTATTTATCTTGGCAGTAGACTGGTTAATGAAGGAGGCAACATCAGACAAACGCAGAGGATTACAATGGACCCTTGACACAGTGCTGGAGGACCTTGACTTTGCGGACGATATTTGTCTATTATCAAGCAGTCACAAAGATATGCAAGATAAAATAAGCAAGCTAACTCAGAATGCAAACAACATAGGACTAAAGATCAACGTAGGAAAGACAAAGTTAATGAAGCAAAATGTGAACAACAGAAATGTACTCAGAGTAGATAACAAGTTAGTGGAGGAGGTCAATGAATTTGTATACCTTGGCAGCAGAGTAGTAGAAAATGGAGACAGCACAGAGGACATCAACAGCAGACTTACTAGAGCAAACCAGGCTTTTGCAATGCTGCAGAATATATGGAAATCAAAAAAACTAAGCATAAATATGAAAATCAGGATATTTAAGAGTAATGTTCTAAGTGTACTACTCTATGGAAGCGAATGCTGGAAAATCACCAAAACCATAGAAAACAAGTTGAATTCTTTCCAGACTAAATGTTTACGAAGAATTAGAAAAATATTTTGGCCAAACACTATAAGAAATAACATCTTATTAGCAGAAATGCAGATGAAACCACTGACAACAATTATTGAGGAAAGACGCTGGCGATGGTTGGGACATGTGCTCCGAATGACTGACAACTCACTACCAAAAATAGCACTAAGATGGACACCACAGGGGAGCAGAAGTAAGGGTAGACCAAAAGAGACATGGAGAAGAACAACAGAAAGGATATTGAGCAATAGAGGGCTCACCTGGGCAAGAGCAGAAAAAAAGGCAAAGGACAGGCATTTGTGGAAAACCCTTGCGGAAGCCCCATGTGCCCTGGGCACTTAAGGTTCAGAGAAAATATAATACATAATTAATACAATATAATATAATACATACATTAATGATGCGCAGAAAAGAATTCACGGCATGAACTCACACTGGCTGTTAAGCAACACGAAATGTTGGCTGCTTATGGGACCTAGAAACATAGTGCCATCAATTTAATTCTTCCTATCTAATTACCATATAACGTCACTACAATTTCACACAAAATATTCAGAAATGTTCTCGGCATTATTATAGATCATTTTTTAGTCTCCGTGGAGGTTTGGGTATAAGGATTTCTGTGCAAGATTTTGATCAAGTGAGATGGAAAGAAAACGGCTTGCACAAGAAGAAAAAAAATGTGGATGTGTAGGGAAGTGATTAGTGTAGTTACCTAGGTTGATTGGCAACCCTAGCGTAGAAATAATGGCTCAGCAGCTGGGCAGCTTAGGGGTGCGCAATTCTGAGAGAGTCCAGTTCGCGGACCCAGTATATAAAGAAAACATGATAGAATTTTAATAGGTCGGGATTCGTACGCTGAGGGGATCGGATATGTAAGAAAATATTTTTTTATAATAATCTGTTAATTATAGTGTTGCTTATATTGTTCTGATTTGCTATGGTATTGTTGGAAGGGTGATTATACACTACACATTGACATATTATACAATGAAAAGAAACACAAATAAAACAACTCTTATTTAAAATAATCATGGAACTTATATTGTTATCGATCATCAGTTTAGAAGGTTAGGAAAATCAAACAAGGGATCATCAATTTATATGTTACTCATCAGCTTTATCGTTAACAACATAATCATCAAAATGACTTCCTTAAATGTTCAGAATCCTAGATTGTCATGATAGACAGCGGAACTTCTAAAGAATCAATGTTAACCCCGTGTATATAATCATACAAAAATCTCTAATCTTCATCATTAAATGACTGAGTATCTGATGTATTATAAGGAACTAACTGGCAATAATTGTTACAACATACATACATGTCAGCAATACGTATTTATGTGTACACATGAGCCATCATTGCACATCACCAAAATTATTCATGTACACTTCATTTATCCTAACCATACTTAAGTGGGTCGGGATGCGGGTCAGAGGATTGGACAGCACAGCCTTGCACGTGACAGAGATATAAACCCCGATATTAATCTAACGCTTACACGTTTATCCACAGATGACATACACTCTCAAACGCTCTCGAACGACAACATGACCTCCCCCGATCCCTTCAGCGTACGAATCCCGACCTATTAAAATTCTATCACGTTTTCTTTATATACTGGGTCCGCGAACTGGACTCTCTCAGAACTGCGCACTCCTAAGTTGCCCAGCTGCTAACCCATTATTTCTACGCTAGGGTTGACAATCAACCTATGTAACTAGTACTTATCTGGATGGATGGATGGATGGATGGATGGATGGATAGATGACCCACCAGAAAATGGATGGATATTAGAACCGATACACTGATAGATAGGAAGATGGGCGATCTAATGGATAGATGAATAAATGAGTAACTTAATGAATGAATGAGTAATCTAAAGGATGGATGGATGAATGGATAGATATTTAACGGATAAATGAGTGAATGAACTATGGGATGGATGGCACTTGCAGCACAGAAAAACCAAGGGAAAAATATCTAAAGACGAGCAGCTCAGAGCTGCGAAGAATCTAAAGAAATAAAAGTGGAAAATACCGATGTTACAGTCCTGTGCTGAGTAAGAGGACATCATGTGGTCTCCGAAGTGATTCATCTGGGTAACAGGTGTAAGGGTTTATGGTAGGATAAGTTCTTTTCATTGAGTAAAAGATAGCGCAAACCTTTTCACTGTCCCAAATCACAAATAAAAACTGTGAAATATAAACATAAAAATCCATTGCTAGTTCGTCTTGTGTGAGAATGTGCACTTCTCTACTCGCTTGTCTACATAAAAGTTCTTTCTGCATTGCACTCAGAGCTTTTAAATCGATTTTAGGAGCTGAATTACACATAGAACCCTCAGTGTTGCACCATCCCAAGATATTTTATGAATAAATTATAACACGGCCGATTCTAACATTTGAGAGTGTTTGCCTTGAAATCGTTATGTAAATTACTAATAGAAATGACGACTGCGGTAAAACTGGTTCTAGTAATGAAGTAAACGGATGTTTCTTGCTATTCTTGCCCGGCCTTCTTGTCTTAGCCTCACTCACTTCGCTGCATTTTCTCCCTCTTGCCGCAGGCGGTTTAAGGTTCATTTTCCGGCCCTTTCTATCCTTCTTCTCTACTTGGCTAGAAGGTTTTGATGGCTTCCTTGTCTAGACATCCTAAGCGAACAGTCTTGTCCTCTCAGTGGTTTCTGTTCATTCTGAACCATCTTTCATTCAACTTCTCCCCATATTGTTTTCTCACTTTCATTATCTGCGCCTTCTCGGGCGGCTTTTGTTTACGTTATAGATATCGGATGGGAGCAAGCTGGGGCCATCTGGGGCACAATGCCATGTTGTTTACCATAAGGTATTCTTTGCTATCATCCCTTTATCTCATTTCTCAGCCAGTCACCTGTTTCTACTTCATGTTACCTACGTCTATTTTGTAACCGTCTTACTTACAAAGAGGATGCACAAAAGCTAAGTGTTTAATTTTTTTTTCATTTATTTTTGTTGTTTTTAATCTGTTGTTTTGTTGTTATATATGATCCTTGTAAATAGATAGGACATCTATTGCTCTTCAGAAAGTAAAACAAATAAAGAATCTGTGAAGAGGAACAGACAGAACTGCAAAAGTAAGATTTTTTAAGGGTATGCATCTTTCCCATCGCAACATATGCCTGTGAGACCTGGACACTTAACAAAACAGCTGAGAAACACATAAATGTCTTTGAATGCAAATGCTACCGAAAAGTTCTTCAAATATCATGAACACAAAAAAGGAACACATATATTCATACTACAAGAACTTAATATTGAAGAAGACTGGCTAGTAAAGAGGATTAAAGAAAGAAAACTTAAATATTTTGGACAAATTAAACGTCATAATAATCTAGAGAAGACCGTCTTGGAAGGGTACATAATGGAAAAAAAGAAAGCGAGGAAAACCAAGGTGAAGATGGCTGCAAAACATCGTTGATAATCTGCAAATGGATGCATCAGCAGCAGGGCATCTTGCTTACAACCGAGAGGCCTACAGGAGAGCTGTCAGGGAGGCAAATTTCCGCAAGGGACATGCAAATGACTGAAGCTGATATGATCTTTGAAAAGGCTTTAGCCGAAATATTGGATTGTTGTATGTTCTTCGTTTATAAATTCTCATACCATTCTTGTTTCTTACCATTTTCCTCATTCTATCTTGTTATTATTATTAAAACTGAACCATACAGCTCAATCTACATCATAACCATAATTTCTTAACATTCATTTAGACACGACCATGTGTCTTAGCACAAATTACAGCATAAAAGCAATGGAACAAGCTGCGAATTCTTCAGTTTATACCAATTAATAAGTATTGAACGTATTATATTCAAACACTTTACTTCATTGGAAGCAGTAGAAATGTGGTTTAGTAGAAGAATATTGCGAATTCCCTGAACAGCAAAAATAACTAACGGAGTATGCTTGAGAACAGCTGGAGATACAAAAAATCGTGTCCAAAAAAATAAATAAGAGAGAGAGAGAGACAATGTACTTTCATAGGATATGCAATTAGAAGAGGAGGCACTGAAAATATTATAACAACAGGAAAAATAGAAGGAAGAAGAGCCAGGGAAAGACAAAGAGAAATGATACTGGACAGTCTGACGAGATGGTGTGAGAGGAGATCACCAAGTGAGCTTATGGCCTGCATGAAGGATCGAGTACTCTGGATAAACATAATAGTCAACCCCAGACGCCACGGATGATGATGATGATTTTACATGTAATTTCAATGAAATAAAGTTTATAAATGAGGCATAACAATGGTGAGGAGTGTGGGCCATGTGAGAAAGGAAATGTTTTTATAAGTAGAGAGGGCGCATTTTAAAGTTTAAGATGAAGAAATTCTACTTCTCTCCATGTAAACTTAAATTACATTTCATATCTTTCATGGTGCGAACTTTAACAAAAAAAAAATTATCTCAGCGCCATTAAAAAAAAACAAGGAAATTCTCTGTGCGAAGTTAGCTCTTGTTATTTCTCCATCATATCCTGTGAAGTAGTGCCGCCAGTTGTAAAAGACTGAACAAAATTTGGAGTCTTACAAACCGATTTATCACAGTCCAAAAATAGAAACAAATGGCAACATTATTTCTGTTATTTACGTCATTTTCTGCAGATCGCCTGTTTTCGCTCTTTCAAGTTTTTCCCATCAAAGTATACACAAATGTCTTATTGTGTATGTTAACAATCTATACTGTCTCATAGTTCTTGTGTTTGTTAACAATCAATGTGGTCTCATAGAGTACTCACAGTCAGTGCTATATATCGCAACGAAGACTGTGCTTGAATGACAGTGCAGTCTCTTTCAGAAAACTCTTTCAAGACCGGGTAAGACAAAATTAGAACAGTTTTCTCTAATCTTTTTTTTTTCATTTTATCTTTTTTTTCTTTCACTAAGGAAAGGTGGTATTTTTGTCATATATAAACAAATATTAGGATCTTATATAGCTCATAGTTTAGATGTGGAATATGCAGATAAGTGACTTAGCTATGAAAAAAAATATATGTATATAAATGAAGTCTGAAATATCATATAAACATTTACTGTAATTTATAGCACATACAGTATTTGTCAAAACTCCTTAAGATTTTTTTTCACAACAAACTGGGGTTATGTGTGAACTTTCCGCATTTACGTACAGAAAGATATCGAAGCACATTATTTTAGCCACAATAAATCTATAACAACAAATAAGCAAATCTTGAAAAAACATTGCTTGATAATTAAAAGATATTTCAGTATTCTCATAAAATTAATCAAATCAGTACAAGGTATGAATACAAGAATAATATTGCAAAACAACAGCATATTTTTATTTAGAAAAAAATGATACAGTATAGTTCAAATACTCACATCGAAATCGCTTTCTAAAATGTCAGTCTGTGGGTGAGTGTCGCTGTACACGGTGGGAGTTTTTCACATTCAGGCCATCCCATATTTTGTCTCAGAACTACGCAGACTGGGACAACAAGAAGGTTTGGGGGTTTTTTTTTACATCTTTATTATACAAGCGACGCTAATGTAGAAATGATGTGCGTGTTGTAGTGAGTGGAATCAAGGATGGAGAATTTCTAGGAGTCAATCTTAGAATCAGGGATGGAAACTGTTTAGGAGACAATCTTAGAATCAGGGATGGAAGATGTCTAGTAGACAGTCTTAGAATCAGGGATGGAAGATGTCTAGTAGACAGTCTTACAGATGATGTAAGAGTGCTTGTCTGTAGCGCGAGGATCATGCTGGATAAGAGAAAACACCTGTTCCACTACCGTAATGTAGCCCAAATCATCAAATCCCATAGCATAAAATTCATCGTCGTTTTCTTCATCTATCAGCAAACAATCAGCAACTTCTTGGGAAGAAAGTTTATGAGAACAGTTAGGTTTATTACTAACAGCCATATATAAACAATGCGCATGCGCAAGAAAGCCAGAGCAGTTAGCAATCACCTCTAAGTCAGGTCACCCACCCCCACACCCACCCTTTTTCACCCAACGAACACTAGCACTCACAAAACGCCCTAGCGGGTTGATTATGGGTCGGCTCGCAAATATTTATTATCAGTTTTAAAGACATTCTCATTGGTCAGCCTCAAATTCAAGAACTCCTGAAAAATTAAGGTGGTGAATCAGATGACGGAGATCATCCATGGATTGGTCGGCAACACGATGAAGATCATCCACGGTCGACAACGCAAAGTTTGTCTTCCCAACTGTTTCAAGAAAGGCTTTGACAGGGTTAATCGACCTTCCCGTAGTTTACATACACTGCAAAAATACAGCCAAGTTTCCAGGGGGAAAAAAGTTGGATGCTGAAGGAGTGTGAAGTATTAGTGTGTTCACATTTTAGGCCATAATTCAGAACATCCGCTGTGGTTATGTTCAGAGCAAGAAGATCACAAAGGGACAGGCAGATCACAAAGGGACAGGCAGAAACACAAATAGATGAACAGGAAGCTGCGAGGGCATGCGCCTTGTAAAAGCAGGAGATTGTGGTTCCTTGTAAGCAACCTCCCCAGGGGATAATGATGAATTGCAAGTTAAAAAGAAACGATCAATTTAGGGACAAACCTCGAACATAAAATTGGTTTATGAATGCTAAACTAAGCATCAGGCACTTGTTCACTTTTTGTAGTCTTCGGTATTTCTGTTAAGATCAGTTCTTTTTTCATTCTTATAGCACATTTTTTCCAGCATTTTCAACTATTTTTCAGCTTCCTTCTTTTTTTTCACTGAGTTCTATTCACTTCTTTTTGTTGCTTTTTTACTTTTTCTGTGTATGAAATGTAATGTTATTGTCTCTTACGTACCGTTTTAATTAGTCTTCGGTAGTACACTGCAGAAAAAACTTAAGTATTTCGGACACATTAAACGTCATGAGAATTCAGAGACAGTCTTGGAAGGGTGCATAATGGGGAGAAGAAAGAGAAGAAAACCAAGGCGAAGATGGCAGCAAGACATTGTTGATGGTTTGCGAATGGCAGCATCAAAGCAGGACACCTTGATTACAACCGAGATGCCTTCAAGAGAGCTGATTTAGGCGTGGGGGTGGGGCAAGTTTCGCAAGGGGCATGCAAATGAACAAATGAATGAAAGAAGTACACTGTAACTTCACTTAAAGTTTTTCATTTGTATTATCTGGCCATCAAGTGTATGTGCTATATTTTTCTCCAAAACAGTCTTTCTTTGGTACCACTGTCTGTTTCTTTAATTTACTTGATTAAAATATATATTTATACATACATTTTTCTTTTTCTTCTTCTTCTTCTTCGTTCGCTTCTACCACTAAGACCACCCTGTGATCCTACTGAATTTGCGCCTATGGTCCTCGTTAAGTCCCGTGGTCCCCTTGTGGTCCCCGAAACGACCACATGAGATCCACGAGAGGACCACAAGAGGTTCAGAGTATCGTAGAGCTTGAGCCTGTATTCTTGGTGGGTCTCAGAAGCGGGATTGCATGACACCGTGGTTTTCGTTGCAGCAGTTTAGTCTAAAGTTGGACTTTCTCACCGGAAGACCTCGACGTGTTTTTGGATATCAGTGTATCCCCGCTGGGTGAGAGGTGGTAGCCCACCCAGGCCAGAGTTGGACTTTCTCACCGGAAAACCTCGACGTGTTTTGAGATACATGTGTATCACCGCCGGGTTAGAGGTGGTTGCCCATCCAGTCCAGCTTTGGACTTTCTCACCGGAAAACCTCAGCGTGATTAGGATATGCATACATCCCCGCCGGGTGAGAGGTGGTTGCCTATCTAGACTGCCCTGGTCCAGTGTCTCTGACTTCAGCATTTTGTGGTCGTGGCAGCTATCCTTCCTAGTTGTGACCAGGACGGAGCTTTTGTCCAGGAGGACAAATCCTCGCCACTAGTGACTTCCACCCCTGGGTTGAACCGGTTTAGGCATATTATCCAGAATGGGCGTTTTTAGGACATGACCGACCTCTAGAGCAGAGGTACCGTGACTTGTGTAGCCATCAAGTTTCACCCCTGGTGTAAGCCGGTTTAGGCATATTTCACCAGTATGGGTGTATATCGGGCGTGACCGACCTCTAGAGCGGAGGTGGCGTGACATGCCTAGCCATCAAGTTATACCCCTGGTGTATGCCGGTTTAAACATATTTCACCAGTGTAGGTGTATTTCGGACGTGGCTGGCCTCTAGAGCAGAGGCGCCGTGGTATGTGTAGCTCTCGCAGCGATACTACTGGACATACCGATTAAACTTTATTTTATCCTTTCCTTCGCCTTTTCACATCGGCGCCGCACAGCAACCTTTATTTCTTTTCCACAGTTTCTTCCTTGACCGGGAGGAGCTTCACTCCACGCGTGGCATCCGAAGAATCTCGCCAGCAGTGTCTTAACCTCTGTGTTAAGCCGGTTCAGGCATTTCACCCGATATGAGTGCACTTCGGACGTGGCCGAACTCCAGACCAGAGGTGCCGTGATTTGACTGTTTGCTTCGCTTTATCCTTTCTACCACCTTTTCCGCAGTGGTGCCGCGCGGCAACCCCACTTGCACCTTTCTTCACTGGCCGGGAAGAGCACCGCTCCACGCACGGCAGCTGAAGAATCTCGCCAGCAGCGGTAGATGTGCTACCAAACATGACTTACATCTACCCTAAGTGTCTGGTTTTCAGGCGCCAGATATTCGCCTTCGCCCCTTCTCCTGTCAGTTTAAACAGTTCTGCCATGAGAAGGCCAGGAGCTGGACTTGACTACCAGAGGCTATTTGAGACGCACACCTTTGGAGCTGAGAGCGAATTCTCCACCCCACCTTCGGCAATAACAGTCCTTAGAACCATATATTTTTATTAAATTTCACCATTCTGAGAATCTCAGATATCCGTAAGGCAAAATAAAATCCTTTCGTGATTAATAAAAACTACGCTAGACAAAAACATGAATATTGTGGCGTTAACGAAAGCATTTTTTCTTCTATACACTTAGTTCTACAATCATCAGTATCAAAATGGCGTATTTGAAGGAAAAAGCCAAGTGTGTTTTGTGGTATAATGAAACAAATTCATCAGTTATAGTTCAATGAAGGCTCAGAAATGAGTGCCAAGAAGATCTGCCAGATGCAAAAAAAAAAAAAAACGCATCACAGGTTGCCATGCAAAGTTTAAAGATGCTGGCAGTGCTGTCGAGCCTGCTTGGCCTAGCGTGAATGAAGAGACTGTTGAGCCTGCTTGACCTAGCATGAATGAAGAGACTGTTGAGCCTGCTTGACCTAGCATGAATGAAGAGACTGTTGAGGCTGCTTGGCCTAGTGTGAATGAAGAGACTGTTGAGGCTGCTTGACCTAGTGTGAATGAAGAGACTGTTGAGGCTGTTTGGCCTAGTGTGAATGAAGAGACTGTTGAGCCTGCTTGACCTAGTGTGAATGAAGAGACTGTTGAGCCTGCTTGGCCTAGTGTGAATGAAGAGACTGTTGAGGCTGTGCGTAATACTTTCCAACCCAGTCCTGGCAAATCAACTCCTCGTGCCTCAAGTGAACTTCGTATACCTGAGGGCATAGTGGTTACATTTTATGCACGAACTGCATAATTCACACGAGTACAACGCGTTCAGGCTTTGGTGCACAGCAAAGATAATGGCGTTAGTGAATAAAGAGATAGAGGAAACATGGCAAAAACAAATTATACAACACTACTGTAGTCGTAATAGACACCACATTTCAAACTTGTATCAAGATTTTATTTTACGGAATTAATGTTTCAATATTGATTTGAAGAAACTTTAAGACCTTAAAAACGAAATGTTGTTCATTAAATTTGGTTTGGATTTCTAATATTTGCGGCTGAGGCCTCCGTTTCACTAAAGCGTATGGCCCCCTCTGGACTGTATCAGAGAACGACATCTCCTTGACATGGATCCGATTAGCCGTTGGATCTGTTGTTGTGGGATGGCAGTCCACTCTTCCCGCAGAGCAAAAGAGACAACTGTCGGAGATTGGCTGGCGCTACGTCTCGCTGGCGGACTTGTCTACTGAGTTCATTCCATAAGTATTTTATTGGATTCATGTCTCATGACATGGATGGCTACTGAATGGTCTGGACGTTGTTGTCAGCGAGGAACTGGGTGGTGAGTTGTGCCACATGAGGTTGACCGTTATCCTGCTGAAAAATCGACCCTGGTGCAGCCAGAAGTGGAAGGACGTGAGAACGAAGAATTTCAGCGACGTATCGTTGGGCATTCAGCCTCCTTCACTTTGCACCAGGTCACTTCTTCCCATGAAGTTGATCGTCCCCACACCAGTACACCTCCACCACTTGTGGAGGAGCCTCATCCATGCAGTTCTGGACTCTGCAGTAAACTCTTCTCCGTCTATTGCGTCGCTGGAGCAGAAAAAAATGATTCATCACTAAACCAAACCCTTCTCCAATCATTCGCAACGGTCCATTGACGATGCTGGTTTGCCCACTTCAGTCGGTTCTGGAGATGCCGATCCGCAAGAACATGACCTCTATAGGGTCGTCTAGTTCAAAGACCAGCGTCTTGCAGCCGGATCCTGACCGTTTGATTTGAAATTCGACGAGCTGCTGTCATTAACTGGACTGTTGGGGACGCAGATGCAAATCGATTCCTGAGGTGATGCAGCCGTATGAAGCGGTCTTTGGCAGGAGTTGTGACTATGGGTCTTCCACTGCTCGGCCGGTCTGCAACTGAACCAGTTTCTTGAAATCGTCTCCAAAGGCGACTAATGGTGCTTCTAACCACATTAAATTGTCTGGTTACTACATTTTGTGATTGTTCAGTCTGTAAATGTCCAATGATGATGAGTCGTTGTTCTGTAGTGAGAACAGCCATATTGCGCATTGAATTTTCAAATGAACTGATTCGAGGAGCGTCAATCTTTTATAGGAATTCAATAACATGGTCAGTGAGTTTTGTGTTCAGTAAGTTTCACGGGATTCTCGTGAACCTGTCATGAGTTATTGTCAAAAATGCTGTTTTGACTAGTGTCGCTTTTCTGTGCTCATGAACCATATGCTGAGTAAATTCAGATCAGCACGTGAAGTTGATGCCCAAGTGAACGTTCCAGGCAATTTGCAAACTTCAGTTTAAATCACAAAATCGTATTTGTTGCGTTTCTTTGTTTTTTAACAGTGTAGTATCGATTACACGTTCACGTGACAACAAACATAGCACATGATGATGATGTGCATGAATAAAAGTAAAAGAAAAGGAACTTTGAGTTTAGGTAAAATTTCGAAGACATCTGTATCTAGCATAGTTTTTGTTTCAAATCAGAGAAAGACTTTCAGCTCCAGATAAAAATGATAAACTTGAGTGCTTAGATTTAAGCGCGTAAATAAAATGTATAAATAATACAATAATAATTGAAATACCAGAGATTAGATATGCTGATGACACAGCATTATTGTCCACAACACAAAAAGGAATGGAAAAACTAATTATGTCAGTCCGTAAGAATAGTGAAGAGCAAAACCTCTATCTTAATGTGAAGAAAACTAAATTGATGACAACTGACAAAACAAACAAGGCAGCTGATATATCTATCAATGAAGAAAAACTGGAAGAAGTGGAGAGTTTTGAATATCTTGAATCACTGCTAACTAATAATGGAGATACAATGAGGGAAATTAAAAGGAGGACATCGTTCGCTTTTCAGAAAGTAAAACAACTAAAGAAGCTGTGGAGAGGAGCAGACAGAACTACAAAAATCAGATTTTTAAGGGTATGCATCTTTCCCATCGCAAAATATGTCTGTGAGACCTGGAAACTTAACAAAACAGGTGAGAAACACATACATGTCTTTGAATTTAAATGCTACAGAAGAGTTCTTCAAATACCATGGACACAAAAAAGAACAAATATATTCATACTACAAGAACTTAATATTGAAGAAGGCTGGCTAGTAAAGAGGATCAAACAGAGAAAACTTAAATATTTTGGACACATTAAACGTCACGATAATCTAGAGAAAACCGTCTTGGAAGGGTACATAATGGGAAAAAGAAAGAGAGGAAGATCAAGGCGAAGATGGCTGAAAGACATCGTTGATGATCTGCAAATGGATGCATCAGCAGCAGGCCATCTTGCTCACAACCGAGAGGCCTACCGGAGTGCTGTTCGGGAGGCAAATTTCCACAATGGACATGCAAATGAATGAATGAATGAATGAATGAAATAATACTTATCACAAATCATTATATAATAGTCCGAACAGACTAGAAATTCATGATATATAAACTAATTTTCCATAAACTAAACCAAAATGTTTCTTCATACTTTCATAACCACAGCGGATGTTCTCAGTTATGTTATGTAGCATCGTCTAATTTATGCTGGTCATTGTGTTTACCAAAGAATATAATTTCCTTACGTTCTGCCTTGCCTGCTAGGACAGTGGGTAGATCAAAGGCACAAGACTTGCATTCTTACATTCTCACATCCTTCACGTGTTCTTAAACGTCACAAAGGACTCTCATTGTAGTTCGCCAAGTTTTCCCGTTTTCGGCGATCTTTTCAATCTCATCAAAGAATTTTATGCTCATGAAAATGGCCTATCTTAATAATGTCTTCTTTAGAGTCTCACGTGATCAACCTCTTTTTCTTCGACCTGTTGTGTTCCACTTGATATCATGTTTTTGGGATTCTCTGGCTGTTTATTCTCATCACTTGACCGACGTATGTCCCTCTCATTTTTCTGATCATGAAGCAGGTTGTTGTTCGCTCATTTGTCTTATCTCTGCGTTGCTCCTGAATTTGCTCCACTTGATGCCGAGTATTTTCATTTATCATTTGTTTTCAAAAGAGCCTAATTTGTTGTTTATTTCTTTAGTTGTTTTCCAGCTTTCGCGTTCATAAATGAGGGTGGTTATTACATTTGAATTGAATACTCTTAACTTGGTTTTAGTGCTTATACCCTTTGAATGCCATATGGTCTCAAGATTCTTGAAGGTCAAAGATGCTTTTTCAATTCTAATTCCGATTTCCTTTCTAGTGTCACAATCCTGGTCTATGTAGCTGCTGAGTTATGCAAATTGGTGTACTTCTTCAACAGCTGTCCCTTCTATGTATATTTTCCTTCTTGATTAATGGGAAGTTTCATTATTTTTGCTCTGTCCTTGTTAATTTCAAGTAATATTTTGCTAGCCAGTGAAGACAGGTTACCTGTTTTTTTTTCCTTGCGTCGAGTTCACATTGTCATTGATAAGAGTTATGTCATCTGCAAAATCAAGATATTATAGTTGGGTCCTAGGTACCCAATCAATGCCCGTTTTACCTGTGCACCGTCAGCCGCGCAGATCCACCCGGAGCTGCACAGCGCGGGCTGCTGTTGTGCAGGCCGACCGTTCCTTTGGCGAAAAGGGCTCTCGAGTTCCGTGCGTGGGGAGAAAGGCTTTCGCTCCCTTCCCGGACGGCGAAAGTTAAGGTGTTTCGATGTAGAAGCGAGTGGTTTGTCCGTCGAGCGAAGCTAATAAACGGCTAGCCAGCCAGGTTCGTGCTAACGCGTCTGTGGTGTACTACGGTTTTGTCGACCGATGATCTCGAAATTGGCCCATCTCTCCCACAGAATATCGGGTCTGTAGTATGTAACGTGCATTGGTTGTGGGTGCCAGACTTTCTTCTCGTTCGTTAGAGCAGAGAGAGCCGGCCGCCGCCGGTTAAAGGAAATGAAACGCCGCCGGGGTCGAAAGGGATTCGCTCCCTTTCCTCGCGTCGGTCTGTCGGCAGATATCCGACTAAGGTTCAGTGAAGAAAGCTATCTGGTTGATCTTGCCAGTAGTCATATGCTTGTCTCAAAGATTCCGCTGTTGGCGAGATTCTTCAGCTGGCGTGCGTGGAGTGGGGCTCCGCCTGGCCAGTGAAGAAATGTACGCGCGGCGCCACTATGGAAAATGTGAAAGAAAGGATTAAGTGAATTAATCAGTAGTCTCGAGGACAGGACTGGTCAAATCACAGCACCTCTGGTCTGGAGGTCGGCCATGTCCTATGTGCACTCATATCGGGCGAGTTGCTTGAACCGGCTTAACCCAGAGGTTAAGGCACTGCTGGCGAGCTTTCTCGGATGCCGCGCGTGGTGTGAAACTCCTCCCGGCCAATGAAGAAAATAGGAAAAAGAAATTATAGTTGCCGTGCGGCGCCGATATGAAAAGATGATGGAAAGGATAAAGTGAAGCTTAATTGGTATGTCCAGTAGTCTCGTGGCGAAAGCTACTCATACCATGGCACATCTGCTCTAGAGGCCGGCCACGTCCGAGGTACACCCATACTGGTGAAATATGCCTAAACCAGCTTAAACCAGGGGTGAAACTTGATGGCTACTCATGTCACGGTACCTCCGCTCTAGAGGTCGGTCACGTCCTAAAAACGCCTATACTGGGATAATATGCCTAAACCGACACAACCCAGAGGTGAAACTTATTAGTGGAGAGGATTCGTTCTCCTGGACAAAAGCTCCGTCCTGGCCACAACTAGGAAGGGTAGCGGCCACGACCACAAAATGCTGAAGTCAGAGACACTGGACCAGGGCAGTCTAGATAGGCAACCACCTCTCCCCCCGGCGGGGATGTATGCGTATCCTAATCACGCTGAGGTTATCCGGTGAGAAAGTCCAAGGCTGGACTGGATGGGCAACCATCTCTAACCCGGAGGTGATACACATGTATCCAAAAACACGTTGAGGTTTTCCAGTGAGAAAGTCCAACTCTAGGCTAGATGGGCTACCACCTCTCACCCAGCCGGGATATACTGATATCCAAAACACGTCGAGGTCTTCCGGTGAGAAAGTCCAACCTTAGACTAAACTGGTGCAACGAAAACCACGGCGTCAAGGACTCCTGCTTCTGAGACCCACCAAGAATACAGGCTCAAGCCCTACGATACTCTGAACCTCTTCTGGTCCCCTCGTGGATCTCGTGTGGCCCTTTCGGGGACCACAAAGGGACTACGGGACCTATCGAGGACCACTGGAGTAAATTCAGGAGGATCACGGGGCGGTCTTGGTGGTAGAAGCGAACGAAGAAGACCTGTGCACAATTTTTTCATTCTGAATTCTTTGGCAATTCCAAAAAGCTATCAAATGCCTTTTTAAAATCTGTGAAGTTCAGGATAAATGGCTTTTGCTTGTCAATATGTTCTTCAAGTATTATTCTTAGAGTAAAGATATGTTTGAGATAGCCTTTCTCTTTTCGAAATCTTGTTTGTTCTTCTCTCATTTCAGCATCCACAATATCTTTAAGTCAATTCAGAATAACTTTGCAAAATACTTTTGACACAACTGAAAGGATGATACTCTTCTCCAATTATTGCAGTCCCTAAGGTTGTCTTTTTTTTGGTATTTTAACAATGATTCCTATTTTCCATTTAGAAGGGACCTTTTCTTCTTTCCAAACTTTATTAAACATTCTCTGTAGTTGTCTCATGTTGCTACTATTGATAGCTTTTAACATTTCAGGTGTTATTTCATCTTCACCTGCAGCTTTGTTGTTAGCCATTAAATTCACTGCTGTTTCAATTTCGTTCAATGTAATTTCATCTAGGCTGATATTTAGTTGTGGGACTGTTAAGTCAGTTTCAAGGTTTATCAGTTCTTTTTGGGCGTGGTCGATTAAATATTTCTTGGAAGTGTTCGGCCCACATTTTGCTTTTGGTCTTTACTTGATATTAATAGGGCGCCAGTTTTGCAAAAGATTGGTCTTTCTTTGAATGTAATAGTACCCGTTAGCCTCTTTTGTATGTAATGTAGAGTTTTGCTGTCTCCTTTTTTTCCCTCTGCTTCTTCCGCCATTGGACGTAAATTTAACCACCCAGATCATTCTTCTTCTTCGTCGTCGTCAGCTCAGACATCGATGCCAGTCTTTCTCATACATGCAACGGTTTTTCCTTGGTTTTCAGCGTCATTTTACAGCGTACTCCGCATTGAGTTGAGGTCTAGTCCGGTCTTTTGCCCCTAAAGTGGAACCTCTTTAGAATATACTGCACTGTCCGTGTCTCTTCGCCGCAGGCACGTAGGTCAATTTTCAGTTTCTAGTGCCCAGATTCAATGATCTTGTGAGGGTATAGCTCGAAAAAAGTAACGTCGCTTCAACAAATGGCCACGTGCATAAGGGAATCAAGCAAGCAAGTAACATGACCCCACGTGCTAGATGAAGCAAAATAATGTTTAAATCACTTCTGTGGTGGTAATAAAAATAACACTACGATATTGTTTAGTTTAGTTTTTTTTTCCTCTTCTTTGATAGATCACCTAACACTGCCCTCTTCCTTCCCTGCGGATTGAAATCCCAGGATGTACTGTTCAGGCAGCTCCTTCAGATGTTGAAATGCTACAGTTTTATCTTCCATGATAAAACTGACTCTGTCAGTCTTAAGGCGTCTCTTCGATTTGGAATAGGTTACAATGACTCGTCTCAGCTCTCTTCGTCTTCTGGGAAAACAAGCTGGGAAAGTAAATATAATCTGAAACTCAGTAATTCTGTTTGCCACCTAGCATCACAACTCAGCCAATTATGGGTGGGGAATTTAGTTCACGAAGCTGTCATCTACAAGCTTGTGATTTTCACACTGTCAGGCGCCCCAGCAATGGTACGCCCTGTGGTTGTAAGTTCAGATACGCGAAAACTGTAATTCGGAGAAATGACACTGTTGTATACTATCTTCAAGAACTGATGTTACAGCGCAGCTCCATGTAATCAGCCAGATGATACAGCACTGCTCTATGTAATCAGCCTGATGATACAGCACTGCTCTATGTAATTAGCCTGATGTTACAGCAATGCTCTATGTAATCAGCCTGATGTTACAGCAATGCTCTGTGTAATCAGCCTGATGTTACAGCAATGCTCTATGTAATCAGCCTGATGTTACAGCAATGCTCTATGTAATCAGCCTGATGTTACAGCAATGCTCTATGTAATCAGCCTGATGTTACAGCAATGCTCTATGTAATCAGCCTGATGTTACAGCAATGCTCTGTGTAATCAGCCTGATGTTACAGCAATGCTCTATGTAATCAGCCTGATGTTACAGCAATGCTCTATGTAATCAGCCTGATGTTACAGCACTGCTCCATGTAATCAGCCTGATGATACAGCAATGCTCCATGTAATTAGCCTGATGTTACAGCAATGCTCCATGTAATCAGGCTGATGTTACAGCAATGCTCTGTGTAATCAGCCTGATGTTACAGCACTGTTTCGTGTAATCAGGCTGATGTTACAGCAATGCTCCATGTAATCAGGCTGATGTTACAGCAATGCTCCATGTAATCAGGCTGATGTTACAGCAATGCTCCATGTAATCAGGCTGATGTTACAGCAATGCTCCATGTAATCAGGCTGATGTTACAGCAATGCTCCATGTAATCAGGCTGATGTTACAGCAATGCTCCATGTAATCAGGCTGATGTTGCATCACACCCTGGTCAACCGGCTAAAGATCAACAAATTTCCTATGTTTATGAGTCACTGGGAAGTCTTACTCTCCAGGTCACCCTGTGAACATTACTGAAAGCCACCTAAGCTTACCGCATGCCCCAGGTGAATCCTGGGTTCAAAGATCTTCATACGGCGCCAAGAGCCAGCTTCGAGTTGGCTGTTGTAGACAGATACAAAAACAGCAGCACACAAAAACAAAACAAAACAAAAACGCCAGCGAATTGTCTTCATAGAGAGCACTATGTCATTTATATTCTTACCGTGGTCAGATAAATTTAGTTCTGGTGGGTTTTTTTTTCAAGTGTTTAAATCAGTTTATATATTTTCTTGAATATTTTATTTTCTAAAATGCACATTGAATGTTATATTTTAAAGTGAGGTTAGGGTTGACCAAATTAGTAGTGACGCTGTTCCTCAATCAGTCTCGGGCAGGAGACATGGTATCGAGTCTCACCCACAACCCTCCAATCGGCCCAGGTACATGAATGGGCACTCGATACCCTGTGATGATGTAAAGCGGCCTCTAAACACCTACACGGAGAGAAACTCTGGGTTTCATCGCGCACCTACACACACACACGGACGTCGGTGAATGGCGGACACAGTAGGATATTTGGCACAACTCAGGTCATAGAAATCATGGGATTTTTGTCAAAATCACAGAGAATGAACGAGGGGTGGGGGGCGCATTTTAGTGCTGGAAGATACACGGATTCCACGCTAATACATTGTTGACGCTATGTATTGATATTTTGCCTATCCTGTGTAAATCCTATGTAAAATATAATTTGAAAGGCGCTGGTCTCGGGTAAAGTCACAACAAACTAACTTCTTCCGACATCGGCCAGGAAACTGTCACATCCTAAAGTTACCATTTCTTTCCTCTAATGAGGCTAATGGTTCTCTAATGATGAACCCATTTTATCCTCCCGAACGGGGCTGACGGAAGTAACAAGAATCCAAGTGTTCAGGTGGATGTAAACGAGAGTCGGCCCGTAGAAAGATGAAGTGACGTGAAAAGAAATGATGGTGTTACGATTTTAACTTCGAAAGACTAAAGACTAATAGAGATAACAAAATTCTTAACTTTTTAACCCGGCGATTTTTGAAAAAAATTCTTTGTTGGGTGGGGATTTTCAGAAGTGTTGGAGACTGCAGCATACCAGAACTGTCCAAGACCCTTCTGTCACACATCTTCACTCTGGCTCAAAGGGATTAAAGTGCTCCTTAAGGCAGAGGAGCTTGCTAAGAAGTCTTCTTCTTGGGTCCACTTCGGGATTTCAGTCAACCACTGTAACTTCACCCAGTCCTCAAAGCGTCACAGCCTGCGGCTGACGGGAACTTGAGTTTGTAATTTAAGAGGACAAGCTTCGGTGGTACCGGTTCAAGTCCCAGCAGTGTGGATCTTCTCTGCTACCCCACACACAAGAAGCCCCGAGACCCACCCAGCAACTAAAAAAATTAGTATCAGAGAAATCAGGGAACTAAGTTGCGGCCAGCCGTGATACTGACCACGTCACACTTTCATGTGCTGAAGGTCTTGGAAATACGGGCCTACAGCCGTAATCCCACTATACCTTAGTGACATGGAAGTGGAAATTTTACCTTTTTTAAATTCTTAAAAAGTAAACGCTGCAGTCCATATTTGGACAATTAAACTTACAACTATGGCAGTCACAGAATATTGATATCAATAACAAACAGCCATGGAAACTATCCTTGAAAATGTAAGAAAATGTAACTAAAATAAACATTCGTGGCTTGTAGTATTACAGCTGTGTGTGCTTAACAGTTCTGTCATGCAAATTTTTTTCTAAAAAAACCGCTTCCTGGAAAATGATGATGTCACTTCTGAGGTCGTCCCTTATTTGAGTTCGTTGTCAAGAAAGTCTGATGCTGCCAGATATGGATTTGTTTATACCATTTGCGCCCATCTAGTCCGCTGAGGCATAATTGAAATAGGTAAAGCCATGGTTTAATTAATGAACTAACTCCAGGAAAAGAAGAAAGTTAAAAGTAGTCTCTTATAGTTATCGTTATGTACCCGTGGTAGAAACGTTGTGTAATGAACATTGGAATGCCTGCTACATGTACTACAGAGTAAGACTATTTTATCCTAGATCCCGTCGTCGGTTCGATGTTGAACGACCCCCAAGAGATGACGCACGTGTTTCTT
The DNA here is from genome assembly GCA_009760885.1 of Achatina immaculata. Taxonomy (NCBI): domain Eukaryota; kingdom Metazoa; phylum Mollusca; class Gastropoda; order Stylommatophora; family Achatinidae; genus Lissachatina; species Lissachatina immaculata. The sequence goes on along the minus strand of CM019717.1, from coordinate 45,926,182 downwards.
CCTCACTAGATTGATCTTTATTCACACACACACACACACACACACTCCACCAGATAAAACTACACCCAAGTCAAGGTATAGGCTCTGAATAGTATCAAATCGAAATTTAAATTCAAGCAACTCAAACCGGTAACACAGGCTCAGTAAGGACATCCAGTTTACGTCCGTACGCTGATCCTTTCAATACGTGAGTCGTCCGCCGGACATTCCAGACTTTATGGAGAGAATCGATGTGGGTAGCACACTGAGAGTATTATATCGTATCACTCTGGAAACCTACTCACCCAGGATTGAGACGCTTCTTTTGTGTGAAATGTATGACTGAAGTCTCTATCCCAGGACGTATGACCAGAGTCTTTATCCCAGGACGTATGACCGGAGTCTCTATCCCAGGATGTATGACCAGAGTCTCTATCCCAGGACGTATGACCAGAGTCTCTATCCCAGGTCGTATGACTGAAGTCTCTATCCCAGGACGTATGACCGGAGTCTTTATCCCAGGACGTATGACCAGAGTCTCTATCCCAGGACGTATGACTGGAGTCTCTATCCCAGGACGTATGACCGAAGTCTCTATACCAGGACGTATGACCGAAGTCTCTATCCCAGGACGTATGACTGGAGTCTCTATCCCAGGACGTATGACCAGAGTCTCTATCCCAGGACGTATGACTGGAGTCTCTATACCAGGACGTATGACCGAAGTCTCTAACCCAGGACGTATGTATCAGAATCGTTATGTACCTTACGACTCTACTCTCACTCTCGGACTTAATCCACATTGACTATGTGTTCCCGATAAGATTTGTTCACTCATGTAAGACCCACCTCTCAGGTAAATACTGTGTATAGCATCGACTTCGCTACTTCAGGGTGTACAAGCCTCGTTCCGACCACAAACTTTGACGCTCAAATTACATCGCATTCTTGCCTGTCTCTTCTACACAACTTTTCTCTGCCCGTCTTCTTCCGGGATTTCTTGCCACCATCTCAAACGGTCCTGCTCCAGTTATTTATCACGAAAAAACGCCTACATGATCACTGACTTGAAGCGCAGAGCATTCTGAACATCAACGACAGATATATCCCCGTGACCCCTACGTGAGACCAGCATATTCCTATGGACTTCACTTCACGGCAGTCGCACCGATAACCGATTTCCGCATTTTGATCTGATCAGAATGAAGGGAGTTAAAATTTATTTGGTCTTGAAAACGAAATCGATACCGGCTTCCCTGATGTGGGTATAAAGTGCAGACACTTCACATATTGAATGTCGCTGGTATTTGTCAATTCAGGGTCACATTTCGCTTCTGTACAGATGCCTTTTGAAAAAAAAAAAAATTAGATGAATTTCGTTTCGTCAAGGCTTTCTGAGGCTCACTTCTAAATGAGACTGACAGACAAAGAAAGAAAGAAAGAAAGAAAAGGAAAGAAAGAAAGAAAAGGAAAGAAAGAAAGAAAGAAAGAAAGATGAAATTAAGCATTTAAGAGGACATAAAATAATATGGTTGGATTATAAAAAGGAAGTAAATGTGACGTCCTGACATTCTAGAGAAAGCACCTCTAGCCTCATGTGCCACAAACTGAAAGCAGACACTCCTACTCTTTCCCACCAAAATTTTTAAAAAAAGATAGTAAGTAAAATAAATGACGTAAGACATTTTATTTGTTTTAAAAAAAACCTCAACCAGGAGAGGGAAGTGATAGAGTTCAGACACTTTCACGTAAATGAAATGACGATAAATATCAAAAAGAGGGGTGGGGGGAAATCCTTTCTCGGAGAAGTGAAGATTCTCACATAAGTGTGAATATTACTGCACCGACTCATTGAAATCATCGATCGCATATTATAAATGATAAAACCTAATACAAACATGTTTTCTATTAACTTTGCCCTCTGTGAAACCTGTGAAGGAATCTCCAAAAAATACTGTTATATCTTCCTTTTTTAACACGGCAGTCAGAGGTATACAGGGCATTTTTACGGACACAAAAAGAAAGCAGTAAAGGTGATGAGAAAAGCACCGTAGAAAAACGAGAAGGCAACAAACCAATATTTCAGCCGTATGTCCTTTTGTCGAGGACAACGGAAGTAAGGAAACAAGTACACACAAAAATGGCACTTAGCTGGCAATCAAGATCCTCGCCAAATCTGGCAATCAAGATCCTCGCCAAAGCTGGCAATCAAGATCTTCGCCAAAGCTGGCAATCAAGATCCTCGCCAAAGCTGGCAATCAAGATCTTCGCCAAAGCTGGCAATCAAGATCCTCGCCAAAGCTGGCAATCAAGATCCTCGCCAAAGTATTAGCTATAAATATCTTAGCCCGAGCGCCAGTTTTCAAGATTTTCACCACAGCCCCAGCCAGATCTTCGCATTTATAATTACTGGATGATATCACGAAAACCGTCCACTGCAAATTAGAAATTTTGTCTCATTAACTCATTTTGGACTTAACGTTCTCACAATACGTGAGCTAAGCCACAACTGCAAAACCAAACAAAACGAATAGCACGACAAACCACACCAAGTTACGAAATGTGACATCACAGACAGTCTCCTTACTACAGCCTGGTCAGCGGGGTGCCGAATAAGCAGAAATCAAACTGAATAACCCAGTGGTCAGTCAACCATAGCTATTTGCCAGCTCCAGAGTCAACCAACCACATCTACCCAAGATCCTGTTCTGCATCCGAGTGGTGCATCTGGTGACAGACAATGGTCTGACAGAGTGAGGAGGACTGAGGGCAAAACGGGTCCTAACGATAAGCCAGGTGTGCCGGGCCGAACGATGCAAAATATCATAGCCTAACTATCATGCCCTGGCCACAACATTACTGCTGTATCATGCCCTGGCCACAACATTACTGCTGGATCATGCTCTGACCACATAAATTACTGCTGTATCATGCTCTGACCACAACCTTACTGCTGCATTATCCTCTGACCACAACATTACTGCTATATCATGCTCTGACCATAACAATCAATCAATCAAGTGCCGTGCCGCGTGGCGTAGGTGATCATTTCTCTCCACAATTCCCTGTCTTTAGACTTGATTATGAGATCCGCCGGTGACCTTCTTCCTAGCCACACTGACAGCCCATCCAGTAACTTCTCTCTCTCTCTTCCTCTGTCTTTTCTTCTCTCAATTTTTCCAGTTGCCACAATGTGTTCCAATTTTCCTCTTCTCTGAAAATGTCCTACAAATCTCGCTTGTCTGCAGCTGATCTTTGCTGTAATTGGCTTTTTAACTCCGGGCTCTCTTAAGACTTCTTCGTTGGTTTTCTTAGCTGTCCATGGTACCTTCAACATCCTTCTTATGAACCACATTTCCATGGCCTCCTTCTCTCTCTGTACTCTCTTATTCATAGACCATGCTTCACATCCATAAAAAAATTGGCTCTATGTAACATTTAAGTACTCGTAATCTTGTTTCCAATGATGTGGATCTGTTGCACAAGATGTTTCTCATTTTCTGGAATGCTGACTTGGCCTGAGCACGTCTGCTTTTTATTTCGTTGTGACATTTCCCATCAGCTGTTAAATTGTTCCTAAGTACTTGAATCTATCAACTTGTTTCAGTTCTGTGCCATCGATGGTAGTGCTACATTTTGGTGGTATTCTTTTCTTTGAGATGACCATCACTTCAGTCTTCTTTTTATTCAGGCTGAGAATTTTACTTTTACTTTCACGAACCACGATGTCCAGAAAAGCCTGTAGCTCCCCTTCACTTTTAGCAATCAGAACTGCTATATCATGCTCTTACCACAACATTACTGCTGTATCACGCTCTGACCACAACATTGCTGCTATATCACGCTCTGACCACAACATTGCTGCTATATCGTGGTCTGAGGTATACAGGGCATTTTTACGGACACAAAAAGAAAGCAGTAAAGGTGATGAGAAAAGCACCGTAGAAAAACGAGAAGGCAACAAACCAATATTTCAGCCGTATGTCCTTTTGTCGAGGACAACGGAAGTAAGGAAACAAGTACACACAAAAATGGCACTTAGCTGGCAATCAAGATCCTCGCCAAAGCTGGCAATCAAGATCTTCGCCAAAGCTGGCAATCAAGATCTTCGCCAAAGCTGGCAATCAAGATCCTCGCCAAAGCTGGCAATCAAGATCCTCGCCAAATCTGGCAATCAAGATCCTCGCCAAAGCTGGCAATCAAGATCTTCGCCAAAGCTGGCAATCAAGATCCTCGCCAAAGCTGGCAATCAAGATCCTCGCCAAAGCTAGCAATCAAGATCCTCGCCAAAGTATTAGCTATAAATATCTTAGCCCGAGCGCCAGTTTTCAAGATTGTCACCACAGCCCCAGCCAGATCTTCGCATTTATAATTACTGGATGATATCACGAAAACCGTCCACTGCAAATTAGAAATTTTGTCTCATTAACTCATTTTGGACTTAACGTTCTCACAATACGTGAGCTAAGCCACAACTGCAAAACCAAACAAAACGAATAGCACCATAAACTACACCAATTTACGAAATGTGACATCACAGACAGTCTCCTTACTAAAGCCCGGTCAGCGGGGTGCCGAATAAGCAGAAATCAAACTGAATAACCCAGTGGTCAGTCAACCATAGCTATTTGCCAGCTCCAGAGTCAACCAACCACATCTACCCAAGATCCTATTCTGCATCCGAGTGGTGCATCTGGTGACAGACAATGGTCTGACAGAGTGAGGAGGACTGAGGGCAAAACGGGTCCTAACGATAAGCCAGGTGTGCCGGGCCGAACGATGCAAAATATCATAGCCTAACTATCATGCCCTGGCCACAACATTACTGCTGTATCATGCCCTGGCCACAACATTACTGCTGGATCATGCTCTGACCACAAAATTACTGCTGTATCATGCTCTGACCACAACCTTACTGCTGCATTATCCTCTGACCACAACATTACTGCTATATCATGCTCTGACCATAACAATCAATCAATCAAGTGCCGTGCCGCGTGGCGTAGGTGATCATTTCTCTCCACAATTCCCTGTCTTTAGACTTGATTATGAGATCCGCCGGTGACCTTCTTCCTAGCCACACTGACAGCCCATCCAGTAACTTCTCTCTCTCTCTTCCTCTGTCTTTTCTTCTCTCAATTTTTCCAGTTGCCACAATGTGTTCCAATTTTCCTCTTCTCTGAAAATGTCCTACAAATCTCGCTTGTCTGCAGCTGATCTTTGCTGTAATTGGCTTTTTAACTCCGGGCTCTCTTAAGACTTCTTCGTTGGTTTTCTTAGCTGTCCATGGTACCTTCAACATCCTTCTTATGAACCACATTTCCATGGCCTCCTTCTCTCTCTGTACTCTCTTATTCATAGACCATGCTTCACATCCATAAAAAAATTGGCTCTATGTAACATTTAAGTACTCGTAATCTTGTTTCCAATGATGTGGATCTGTTGCACAAGATGTTTCTCATTTTCTGGAATGCTGACTTGGCCTGAGCACGTCTGCTTTTTATTTCGTTGTGACATTTCCCATCAGCTGTTAAATTGTTCCTAAGTACTTGAATCTATCAACTTGTTTCAGTTCTGTGCCATCGATGGTAGTGCTACATTTTGGTGGTATTCTTTTCTTTGAGATGACCATCACTTCAGTCTTCTTTTTATTCAGGCTGAGAATTTTACTTTTACTTTCACGAACCACGATGTCCAGAAAAGCCTGTAGCTCCCCTTCACTTTTAGCAATCAGAACTGCTATATCATGCTCTTACCACAACATTACTGCTGTATCACGCTCTGACCACAACATTGCTGCTATATCACGCTCTGACCACAACATTGCTACTATATCACGCTCTGACCACAACATTACTGCTATATCACGCTCTGACCACAACATTGCTGCTATATCGTGCTCTGACCACAACATTATTACTATATCACGCTCTGACCACAGCATTGCTGCTATATCGTGCTCTGACCACAACATTACTGCTATATCACGCTCTGACCACAACATTACTAGTATATCACGCTCTGACCACAGCATTGCTGCTATATCGTGCTCTGACCACAACATTACTACTATATCACGCTCTGACCACAACATTACTACTATATCACGCTCTGACCACAACATTACTACTATATCACGCTCTGACTACAACATTACTACTATATCACGCTCTGACCACAACATTGCTGCTATATCGTGCTCTGACCACAACATTATTACTATATCACGCTCTGACCACAGCATTGCTGCTATATCGTGCTCTGACCACAACATTACTACTATATCATGTTCGGACCAGAGTTACGTTCGATAATACGCACACGTTTGCTCCCATTCTTGTCACTGTACGGAGAACAGTCGAAGTTCCTAACACTGCACCAGCTTCATCAACAAATAAAATGTTCTGAGCAGTGAAAGATTTGAGTGAAAACTACAGTTACGAGTCAGAGACTAAGGCGAAGAGAAATCGTAAGAAAACGTGGCAAAAGATAAGGAATATAATATTAATAGTAACAAGAATAAAATCAGTGAACACTGCATAATACACGGGCACAGTTTGTCACTAGTCAGTAACATAACTACAGCTTGTCCAAACAGAGAGAGAGAGAGAGAGAGGGAGAGAGAGTGTAGGAGAGAGAGGGGGGAAAGAGAGAGGGAGGGATTGATTGACTGACTGATTGATCTTTATTTCAAAAGGGTTAAGAATTGGGCACACAGGCCCGTCTGACATTCTGCCCTTTATCATACATCTTTCACTTTATTCCAGACATTCTACAAATATGCTGTTCATGTAACAAACATAATTAACATTGAAGCTGAGAGACATAAAATAAAATATAACATTTACGTTTCGCTCTTAAACATTCACTCAGTACAGAAGTAACTACACACATATATAAATGACTATCTACTAAACAAAAATTTCGGGACTATTCAGAATAAACAATTAATTGTATTCAGTGTCTGTAAGAGCAGGTTACGGTAACTTTTAAGTTTTATAATTCATGGAGGCATGTAGTCGACATCAAATAGTTATTGGGAAAGCTTGTAGTTGTAGGAAGGAGTATAATTTATATTTTTTATATAGGATGGGAGGGTAAACAAAGATGAGCAGCAGAATAACTAACGCTTTTCTTGTAAAGATCAAGTCTAAGTTTTGGAAGACATATGTAGTTCAAGCGTTGGCTGCACTTTGGGCTAAATTTCAACAGGTTCCATAAATAAGGCGGGGCATGCCATGAAAGAATTTGATGTACTAACTTGGCTTTGTTGAAGAGGAACCTGTTCTTAAGAGGCAGTATTTTGATACGTTTGTGCTGGTTAGTTGTTTGTGCTTGATCTTTGTCACTAATAAGCTTTACTGCTGACTTTTGGAGTGAGCAAAGCCTCTTTGTATTTGACACTGAGCAACCATCCCAAACTGTTGAGCAACAGCCTAAATGTGTTTGTATATGTGATATGTAGTATGTCTTCCTTGTGTCTTGATCGATGAAGTGCTTAATTTTGGCTAACTGGTATACTTTTTGTGCGATGAGTTTTGTTAGACATTGCATGAGAGTTCCAGGTCAGATGTTGGTCAATAATAAGACCTAGTGTTTTGTGCTCGTTAACATTTTCTATCTGTGATGTTTCTGTACAGAGCCGAAGTGTTGTTTTTGTTGCGTTTTGTAGTTTCTGTCTTGTTGTTATGAGCACTGATTTTGTTTTATCGGTGTTTATAATCATGCCATTATTTTTGCTCCATCTAATTAAATTGTATAACTCGACCTGAAGAGTGATTCTAGATTAATACAATCGTAGTCACTGGTGTAGACTGTGCAATCATCGGCAAAAAGGTCACAAGAAGAGTGTTTAAGATGAAGTGGAAGATCATTGATATAGATAGCAAAGAGCAACGGGCCTAGAATAGAACCTTGCAGAACACCAGTGTCAACTTTAGTAGAATTTGATAGAGAAATGTGGAAGAATACTACTTGTTGTCTATCTGAAAGAAACGATGCAATTAATTTTATTAGGTTAGGGTGCAATTTATAAGTCTTTATTTTTCTTACAAGAATATCGTGGTCAGTCATATCAAATGCTTTTTTAAAGTCGACAAAGATGACACCACATAGTCTGTCGTCGTTTGTTTAATAACCAGTTTTCTGTCATTTTGGTAAGAGCTGTGTGGCAGGAATGATTGGGTCTAAAGCCTGACTGACTGTCAATAAGTAAATTGTTCTCTTGCATGTGTCGTAGAGTTATTTTGTGTATGTGTTTTTCGAGTGGTTTTGATAATGACGATAATATAGATATTAGTCTCTAGTTGGTAAGATTGTTAGATGAGCCAGATTTAAAGCGAGGGTACACCTTAGCAGTTTTAAAAGCCTCAGGGAAATAACATTTTGCAATGCACTGGTTGTAAATATATGTTAGTGTATGTGAAATGACAGGTGCAGCATAACGTAAGATCTTATTACTAATATCATCAAGCCCATCTATATTGTTGTTTTTTAAGGTTAAGAGATAACTATAAACTTCACTGACTGTTAAGAATGGAATGTGTAACTGTTTAAAATCAGTACATCTGCTGTCCAGGAATGTTTGTAGTTCATGTAAGTCGCATGCAGGAGCTGATATTGATGATTTAAGAACGTTGATTTCTTCTCTGAAATGTGTACTGATACGTGCGCTAGTGTATGAACGATTGATGGCTTGAAAATCAAATTCTTTTCTTTTATTTGATAGGGTATTTATGGCTTTCCAAATTGATTTACTGTCTGATTTATTCTGTATTAGATTCCCGAAGTAATTTTTTTCTCTTGTCTTATTAAGTATTGAACTTTGTTTCTGAGTGAACGGTAGGTCCTAAAGTCCTTGATTTTGTGCGCGCCCGGTCACGTTCTCTTATGGATTGTAGTATTTCAGGTGTTATCCAAGGTGACTTCGTCTGGTGTTTTACTCTCACCTCTTTCATGGGGACATGTTTGTCTAATATATCTCTGAAGACCTTTCGCCAATATTCTATTGCCTCATCAGGGTCAGTTAGTTGGTACACGTGTGTAAGTGAAGATTCTTGCCAATCATTAAGGTATTCCTTAATAACCTAGAATTATTATTCTAGGTTAAATTTTCTGAAGCTTCTAAATTTCATACTGATGTGATTGTGTTTAGGAAGTTTATACCCCTTTCTTGTCCACGTACAGCAGACTGGGTAATGATCACTTAACGAAGTATGAGGGATGTTCCATTCAATGATGTTTTCTGGGTGGGCTACATATATACGATCTAATAATGTGGATGATACTTCTGTTACTCTTGTAGGTTTGGTAACAATTTGGCAAAAATTGTAGGATAATATAATATTGCTCCAAGTTGGATTTGACTGTGTTCGGTCTATGTTGAAATCTCCAAGAATGATAATATCTTTGAACCTAAAGGTTGAAACCTCATCCATCATAGTCGTGAGGTGATTGTACCACAGGGATGATGCATTTGGATTACGGTACAAAAGTTCAATAATTAATGGACTCTGGTTTGGCATTTTAACTTCCGCCCAAATACACTCTACCTCTGATGATTCGAGGCCTTCTCTACTACTAAACTGGATAGTTGTGGAGACATACATTACTAGACCTGTTTCTAGTTTTCTGGTTGGGTCACGCCGGACCCAAAGAGAGAGAGAGAGAGGGACAGAGAGAGGGACAGAGAGAGAGGGAGAGAAAGAGGGAGAGAGAGGGGAGAGAAAGTATTGGCAGACATCTGGAAACAAATAATAACACAATCGATACCGCACATCTTGATAATGAGATGTTTATCGCTAACCAGACACATCTAATTAATCCATCCAGTCTTTCAACAATTTCAATTTTCTGTGAGTTCAAAACAAATGATATTATCAGGCAGGTCAAGAAAACAGAAGAAAAACGATCATCATCGTAAAGTTATATAGAAATAACAGCTGACAGTCTACAGATGGGTACATAAACAGTGAGATCGTAAAGAACTGAAATGTATGGAAAATTGTTTGCTTCAAAGCAAGCTAATACAAGAGGATGTGAAGATCTTTGTAGTAACAGAGGAAGCGACTTTTTTGCCAGTAAATAAGTAATTAGCTTCCAACTGGAAGTCACAACAGTAAAACAATGAGAGGAGAGAGAGAGAGAGAGAGAGAGAATAAAAGATCAGCTTTAAAAATTGTTTCTGAACTTTCTACATCTGTGTTCCTCTCCATCTTTTTTTTTATTTTCTGTGTTGTTTAATAACCGTGCAGGTTGAAGTATAACTCTTTAAAAAAAAACAGTAAAACTTGTGACACAAAATTTCAGTGCATAAATTACAAATGCGAAATCATGTTTTTATCGCACGAGAAATTATGTCTTGAGACAAATGATTTGAACCACGCAATGCAACAAACACAATGAGAGCCAAGAGATCAAGAGACTCAGCCACCTCATCAGAACATGGCATAACTAGCTGCCACCAACCACCTTCAGCAGAGGCCGTTCAGGTGTCAGACCAAGAGGACGCCTGAAAAGAAGATGACTAGATGGTTCTCAAGAAATCCAACATAGACATGGAGTGTCTCTGGTCAATTTTGTTTCCGCACCTAGCACAAAGAATACATCTTCTAACAATGCTTAATGCACACGATGTTGTTTGTTGTTTTGACTTCGTAGTCAGAACCGTTTCCACGTCGGTTCGGCTGTCTCCAGCCAAAATGTGCTCGTCTTTCTTACGAGAGGGATGTCAAAGAGATAAGTGTTTAATTTGTCATCTATTTTTAGTGTTGTTTTTATCAGCTGTGTTTTTTATATGGTCCTTGAAAAAGGCATTTGACTAAATATTAGATTGTTATGCATTCTTTATTTATACATTTCTCTCTCTCTTTCTCTCTCTCTTTCTCTCTCTCTCTCTCTCTCTCTCTCTCTGAACCTTAAATGCCCAAGGCACAAGGGGCTTCCACAAGGGTTTTCCACAAACTCCTGTCCTTTGCTTTTTTTCCACTCTTGCCCAGATGAGCCTCCTATTGCCCAACATTCTCTCTATTGTTCTTCTCCATGTCTCCTTTGGACTATCATTACTTCTGTTTCCCTGTGGTATCCATCTTAGTGCTATGTTGGTAGTGAGCCCCCTAGCGCTCAACATCCTCTCTATTGTTCTTCTCCATGTCTCCTTTGGTCTACCCTTACTTCTGTTCCCCTATGGTATCCATCTTAGTGCTATTTTTGTTAATGAGTCTTATTTATATATGCTCATCCTATTTTCCGCCACTCTCGTTTCTACCAACTTTCCTCACCTTCTATCTTTTTGTAAAACTGAATTGTACATCTCTGCCTACTTTTATTATCAGAACGAGTGTACACTACATTATAGAAGCCCAGACTCTAGTAGGTGACGTTTTAAAATGACCCATGAAAATTTCCTAACCTTTGTCAATCAGCTGCCTGGACTAGACAAACTTTCAATAGCCCCACCGCTTAATGGTTTCCGTTTTAAAAGTCTCCTGTTCTTGAATGTAACGACTGAACATCTCCAAGTTAAATGTCACGAGTCGAAACGGCTGTGACACGCCATTTAAAGAATTTTACTCAAAATTGGCCCAATTTCGCTGCTTCTAAAAACACAGCACAGGACAGCTATGAAATAAAATATCGCTTGTTAAATTTCAGACTTCGTGAAATCTTTTCCCACATATTGTAAACATTGATCTCGTTGAGGAAATTAAGCTACGACCAAAGGGACCATCTTTAGATATTCTTATCTCTATGAAAAAAAATTTAATCTGATAAGCTATTTCCTGATATATAACTTTTTTTAAAAAACATACTTTACAGTATAGAGCCAGTCAGTCAGTTCAAAGGAATATCATTTCTTATTCTTTTATACTCCAATAAAACTGTGAAATCTATAATGTCCCCAACACGTCTCCCCATTCTCCATGTAGTCTATTAGCTCTTCTTCTAAATCTTCTAATCCTTTGCTGTCATCTTGTGCAAGAACGTTCCCGTTAGCCGAAGGCAATCGTTCTTCGCCTCTTCTTCTCATCTCAGCAGACACGGCTAATGAAGGCTGACTAGTTCATGCTGACCTTCTGTGCTTTATTCTGGTCTGTTATTTGACTCTTAAGTAATTTTCACTGGTGAATTATTAAAAAGCGTCTTTGTGTTCTGCAGTAATACAACAGTGATCACGCTTACTGCTGCCATAATGGATAAAAAATATATATAGCAAAATTTTATCACTTTTTTAGAGAATTTTTTTTCTGTTGCTATTATTCTTAACATATTAATTTTGTTTTTGGAAAATGTATTGAAAACAAAAAAGAACAAACAAGTGGATCACAGTTAATAAAAAAAAACAGCATTGAAGACAACACACTCTTCCTTTCATGTCTGTGCTACAAATGCCAAACCTGGGCACTAACAGCTCAAACCAAAAGGAAAATACTCACAATAAGAATAAAGTGTTGTAGGATAACGCTGAACCTAAGAAGAGACAAAATCAGACATGACACTTCATCACAACCAGGACTGGGATAACACTACTACCAAGCTACGTCCAGAAACAACAAGTCAAAGGTCTGGGTCACGCCACACGACTACCACCAGACAGGGCAACACAGAGGACGTTCACGCTAAGAATGTTAGGACACAGAAGGAGGACAACGTAAACAAATACTTCCCTTATACAGAACAAATCGTCGAGCCCGATCAAGAAATGTGTTTGCCTTCTTAACACCGAAAGATAAATGAGGAAGTAGACAAGACAAGAAAGAAGACAACACATCAGGTTTTGTCAACCTGCTGGCATCAGTGTACTTCTAGTTAAATAATTCGACGAAACAACCAAATACGCGAGAAATTTATCTTGGATGAAAAAAAAAACAGACAATATCTTAGGTAGTAGATCACAATCATAGCGTGGGCGTTTAACCAAAGACAGACAAGGAGTTTAACCAAAGACAGACAAACGTTGACAAGTCTGTCTTCAGACAGCCATAAGGATCTGCAGGCAATCTAACAAACAGATCGACAGACAAACGTTGACAAGTCTGTCTTCAGACAGCCATAAGGATCTGCAGGCAATCTAACAAACAGATCAACAGATAAAAGACAGAGCCAGGATTGCATGCGAACTGGTAATTTGATGGCCAAAAAAGTCAAAGGCAGTCATAGAAACTCACGGACAGAGAAAAGCAGATTGACAGATAAATGGAAAAGATGAACGCATGGCTGGGCATAGCCAGGGAATTGAAAAATACGAAATTCAGGCTAAGGAGAGCCAGGCAGGCAAGCAGACAGACATACAGTCAGATAGATAGATAGATAGATATAGATAGATAGATAGATAGATAGATAGATAGATAGATAGATAGATAGATAGATAGATAGATAGATAGATAGATAGATACTTCGTATCTTCGTCGTTCATTTGTACAGCTAACGGTATTGCCAGTATTCTGTTGCCTGTTTCTGACGTATTTCCTTGAATAGACTGACAATATGTGATAGCCTTGTAATGTACTTCTTCATTATAAGATTTTTCATAATCGCTAACGCCCTCTACGAGCCAAACTTCGTTAATAAATTTGTCCGCTATTTTTCTTTATATTCTCCAAGTCGTCACCATGTATGTCCTCTGTCTTTAAGGTTTATCGTTTGCTTATTCCGTATTTTTCTTAGATTAAAAAAAAATATTTGCCCTCGGATGTTAGCTGTCGGATTATTACTTCATTCGCAAAATAATATCATTTTCTTTTCTCATAGATAAGCTTACCTCTCTCTCCCCCAACAAAGATGTTAAAATCCCATTATTATTTTAAAGTAAAATAATGGGAAAAATGTTGGAGGCCTTTGAACTGTGGACGTACAGAAGAATGAAGTGTATCCCGTGGACGAACAAGAAAACCAGCAAAGAAGAACTAAATCATTTGAGACACAGACAAGGAAATATTGTGGCCATATCAAAAGTCGTCACAGAGTGATGAAAATCAAAACTTGAGAGACAAAAGTGAAGAGACAAAAAAGAGCCAATGAACAGCAGCGATGTAGATGCGTGGACTACATCAAAAGATGTGGCCCAGTGCATCAAGAAGAACAAGGAACAGATCGAAATGGAGATCTACTGCAGTCAAATTCCCTTGGGAGATGGTACAAGGTGAGGCTGATGACTATGACCTCGTGGTGATGAAACAGATTGTTGCAACTTTATCTTGTTTTTAAAAAAAAAGAGCAATATTATTAAGTTTGCAACTCTGTTTTCTTGGAGTAAAAATAATAACGAAAATCCAGAAACTCTGACACAGGTTTCTCCCAAAACATGCAATTTACCTGCGCTTGCTGGTAATGGTACACGATAGATCGCTTGTGTGATTACCGTGTAAAAACATTGTGGACATCAAGGTGGCCTCTATTATCTAATCAAGAACAAAAGATTCACTCCTGCGGTTATCAGACAATTAATATTCCTAAATCTGTCGATCTTTCTTCACTCTGCTCCACTGGCAAAAGAAGCCTACGATGGTTTTTGTATTCAAGTTATCCTATACTACACAAGGCCTGCTCAACACAGTCATATGTGCCGGGAAGTAAATTGCACGCGCCGGTCCTTCCATTTCCTATTTGATCTCCTTCCATTGACCTATCCATCATAGTTATTCTTGCAATTTACACAGCGTCATTTACGACTTGATGGTGAGATTACAGTGTCAGCTTTACGTCTGGGCCAAAAAACCGAATCCCTCATCCGGGCATTAAGCCGCTAAACATTGCAAAGATCTGTTATTGGCGAAACTTAAAGCGGAGCTAGCGACTAAGAGTTACTAAGATGGCACTATGGCAATACGGTACAAAGCAGGCAGTGACTTTCAGTTAAATATATACTAAGATTAAACAGTGAAGTGTTAGAACAATATTTTTAACTGAATGAAGTCGTCAAAGAAACGCTAAAGAAAAAGGTAAAGTACTTAACGTCAATCTGAAAAAAGCAATACCAGACACAGTGGAAATACCAATGAACAATTTCCATGCAAATTAGAATTTTTTTTAGAACTGTTCGGTAATTAAACTTTTGAAAAAACACAAGATTTTAAACGCAGAGTTGACATCAAACCATGATAGAAAAGTCAGAAGATCTTCTTTCATAGCACATAAAGAAGGCCCTATCATAGGAACGTAAGATTTCGAAAAATGGTAAAGTAACGAGTGTTCTTACTGTGGATAGAGCCCACGTGAATAAATTTTAATGCGACAAGAACTTACAATAATGGTGTGAATGGAAAATTATATGCAATGTTGTAAACTGAAAATTATATGCAATGTTTCTGTTTTTTTTATAGAAACATGCAATTCATGCCATGAAGAATGAAAAAATTTAAACGAAATTTTCAAATACATTGCCAAACTAGTAACTATAGTAACCAACATACAGGACAAATGAGAAGGGGTTCCGGCTCTGTTCAGTGGCCGGTGGACTTTCCCTACTTTAAAGGAGGGGAAAGTCTCTCCCTCTCGGCTCTCTGTTGCCATGGGGGAGGGGTGGGGGCAAGGAATGAGCCCGTAGTTCGTGAAATAGAATGGCTAATCATTTTCTTCTTGAAGGCCCTGCTAACAGAAGCCAATACGGAAATGAGAACGAAAATTCATTAGGAATGACCTTGTAAAAGTAGAACCACTAAGACTCCAAAGAGAAATATCAGTGATACCAAAGGATACCTGCATTGACAAATCGACAAATTTGCGCTGGGAAGGAGAGGTAGCTGACCTCCTTGGTAATATTAAAAGGCTGTTGTTACCAGAGAACCTCGATGGCCTCGAAAGCTTGCGATATTGACGTGAAGCGTGGAAGGCGAAACAAGTTTAAATATACCGTAAGACATCTCAAGAACTCACTCAAGACATCTTTGTTTCTTTCTTTCCTCTGCAGCTCATTTTTAACATTTTTTCTTTTTCTTTTTGTCACGTTTTCTTTAGAGTTTCGGTTTCTTACTACATTAATTTCATTAATTAGATCCTCTTTTTTGTTCGTGTGAAGGATACTAGGTAGAGACATAGCTGCATGCTCCTTTTAATAACCCGAGATTTGCTGACAACACAATCCTGATAGCAGACAATGAAAAAGATCTACAAGAGCTGATAGATATAGCAGTGGCAGAAAATAGAACTGGAAAATATCAACCGATAAAACAAGGGGTGCGACAAGGATGTGTACTATCTCCAGACCTTTTTTCTCTGTACAGCGAGAATATTCTAAGAACGATCATCACAGAGCCAGGCATAGAAATTGGAGGACACAATATTAACAACCTTCGGTATGCTGACGACACAGTACTGATAGCTGAGAACCAACAAGACCTGCAAAATCTCTTGGATAAAGTCACCAAAGAAAGTGAACAGAAAGGCCTTACTTTGAACATCAAAAAGACAGAGACTATGGTTATATCTAAGAAACAGAATCCACCAGTTGCAGTATAAAATTAAACGGAACTATTCTAAAGCAGGTGCAGAAATTCAAATACCTTGGAGCAGTAATAACTTCAGATGGGAAACGCAGAACAGAAATTAGAAATAAAATAGGCCAAGCAAAGACTGCATTTCAGAGAATGAGAAACATATTAACCAACACATCCTTATCAATGAATGTTAGAAAACGAGTTCTAAAATGCTATATTGAACCTATCTTGTTATATGGAAGTGAATCATGGACAATAGGCAGGTCTGCACAAAAATCATTGGAAGCAGCAGAAATGTGGTTTATTAGAAGAATGTTGCGAATCTCCTGGACAGCAAAAATAACTAATGAAGAATGTAGGAGAAGAGCTGGAGAGACAAAAAACCTTGTCAAAAAGATAAGAGAGAGACAATGTACTTTCATAGGACATGCAATGAGAAGAGGGGGCATTGAAAATATTATAACAACAGGAAAAATAGAAGGAAGAAGATCAAGAGGAAGACCAAGAGAAATGATACTGGACAGTCTGATGGGATGGTGTGAGAGGAGATCACCAACTGAACTGATGGCCTGCATGAAGGATCGTGTACTCTGGAGAAGCATAATAGCCAACGCCAGTCGGCACGGCACCTGATGATGATGATGATGATAAAATGAATATAAAGACTACCATTGAACAGTAAGAAAACAGAAACGATGGTCGCGCCCAGAAATAAACTCCATACCAGAAAGCAAAGTAAAAAGCAAAGGAATAATATTAAAACACGTGCACATATTCAAGTATCTTGGTACAACGATAACATCAGATGACACGTGAATCACAGAGGGGAAAAAAACAGAATACGTCAGGCAAAGGTAAAAATTAAATCCATTTGGTGCAGTTCATCTTTGTCAATGGATACAAAGAAAAGAATCTTGAACTGCTATATCGAGCCAGTACTGCTATACTGTGAGCGAATCATGGCCACTAACAAAAACAACGAGAGTATTAAAGGCAATTGAAACACGGTTCCTACGAAGAGTGTTCAGAATGCCGTGAAGTCCTCGTTTATGCAATGTTAGTTACAGTAAGATTAGTGAGAGAAGGGGAAGAAAAGAGGATGGATAAGATTAAGCAGAACGTGAAAAGTAGACTTTCCTCCTTTTTTTTTTTTGCAAATAATTCCCAGAAATCGACCATAGTAGTCGACTACTAGGCCGAAACGTAATCAGTAGTCGACTACTAGGCCGAAACGTAATCAGTAGTCGACTACTAGGCCGAAACGTAATCAGTAGTCGAGATGTTAAAAAAAATAGGTGAAGATAGCACGTCCGTTCATACAGAATCTGGCTAGAGCTGGACTATTTTCGCATCTATAGGGCTCAGACATGTCTAAGCCATTCAGTCAGAACGATGGCCTGTTCTAATTGCATAGTTATCAGGTTAGCGAATAGACTGTGTGTCAAACAGCAGACATGTGAAGCCAAACAGCAAATGAAACATAATATCATTTGGGCGGCATCAAATCCTCCATTGATAGGCCGGCTATATTTGTTGACAAGGATGAGATGTGCTTTCCTGAAGGAGCTAATTCTAACATTCGTGATGGTTTTGACTAAATCAAACAAACCTTTCTTGTGTCATTAGTAAATCACGTAAACTTTTCTTGTGTCATTAGTAAATCACGCAAACCTTTCTTGTGCCATCAATAATGCGAGCAAAGCTTTCTGGGAGTCCTTGGTAATTTCTGGTATCGTTAATGATTCAAGCAAACCTGTCCTGTGTCATTAGTAAGTCAAGTAAAACTATTCTTTTAACATCTGTAAGTCAAGAAAACTATTCTTTTAACATCTGTAAGTCAAGAAAACTATTCTTGTGCCAGCTGTAAGTCAAGAAAACTATTCTTCAACGAAATCGCCGGAAGATGCGGAAGCAACTTTGCGCTGTCTTTTCTAAAATACGAGAAAGAGTATAATGAAACTGACTCATTCACACACGACAAAAAAAAAAAAAAATCTCCGGTAGCTTTCCAAGGTCAGTCACATCCTGACTGTCCTATCACATGACGTTGTCTGATATCTGAGGTGTTCACATACCCTGATATCATCAGTGGTGATAATTTTGCCGACGCGTGACTATTAGTCCTCATTACGCCTTATCTCAGTACCACACAAGACGACCTATTCATAAGAATAAAAAAGCAAGACTGTGGTTACTTTTGCTTTGGAAAGTAGCATAGACTTTCATCCCGCTTACCTAAGCATTGATATTTCTTGTCCATGTTTATCTGGTCAATGTGAACTAATGTGTGTGTTTTGTTTTTTTTTTGTCCTGGTTCGGCTTGGCACCTTAGCTACTGAGTTCTAGCCGAGATCGACGCTGACTAGTTCCGCATTTGGACTTTTATAGTTCCAAAACTGGCGTCTTCACTGGGTGACTAATCATCAAGGACTGATGAGAAGGACCACTGATGAACATTCTGTGCCATATCCACTAGCACAGGCGTTGGAGCGATTATGGGAGCATCCCATTGGCGATGATACCGAGAAACCTAAAATTGAAACTAAACAGGCTAAATGGCCAGGCGACAAAGCTTTTGAAACAACACCTTCTCTGATCTACAGGCGAGCCTCCGAGATTATTCTCTGTTCGTGTTATTCTGACTGTTTTTCAGTTACCTGCGGAAAGTAAAATCTCAAGAATGCGCATGTTCTCTAACACGTTTCTTCGATTTCAAAACCTAAAGCTACGACTGTAACATGCCAGTCGAGTTTTAAATACCATGAATACTAAGTTGTATTAAAATATACATATCCTCAATATGCCTTAATGGCATGGAAACAGGAATTTTATCTTTACTTTTTTTTTACATTATACAATAATAAACGGGAAATAGCACATGGCATTTGTCGCAGGCATAATCAAGGATCCACATACAAATGAACTTTAATAGAAAATACAGCTCTAAACCGCTGCGAATTAACAATTCGGGAGTGTCATATGTCATAACTTCCCTACTGCTTCTTACGCGCATATTTTATAACATAAAAGAAAAAGTAGGTTATGAAATACCAGAAATTAGATATGTTGATAACACAGTATTACTGTCCACAACACAAAAGGGAATGGAAAAATTAATTATGTCTGGCCGTAAGAACAGCGAAGAGCAAAACCTCTATCTTAATGTAAAGAAAACTAAATTGATGACAACTGACAAAACAAACAAGGCAGCTGAAATACGTATCAATGAGGAAAAACTGGAAGAAGTGGAGAGTTTTTAATATCTTGGATCATTACTAACTAATAATGGAGATACAATGAGGGAAATTAAAAGGAGGACATCATTCGCTCTTTAGAAAGTAAAACAACTAAAGAATCTGTGGAGAGGAGCAGACAGAACTACAAAAATAAGATTTTTAAGGGCATGCATCTTTCCCATCACACTGTATGCCTGTGAGACCTGGACATGTAACAAAATATCTGAGAAACACATAAATGTCTTTGAATGTAAATGTTACAGAAGAGTTCTTCAAATATCATGGACACAAAAAAAGAACAAATATATCCATACTACAAGAACTTAATATTGGAGAAAGCTGGCTAGTAAAGAAGACCATCTTGCTCAGAACCGAGAGGCCTACAGGAGTGTTGTTAGGGAGGCAAAGTTCCACAAGGGACATGCAAAGGAATGAATGAATGAAAAGAAAAAGAATTGAAACGATAAGCTTCAATACAATCTTCTTTCTTCTTGGCCTGTTGAAATGTTCCTATAATATATTCGTGCGAATGTTTAAAAGAAGGATTAAACAGAAAGCATTCCCGATCTATTTTGTTAATATGACTGCTATGCTCACGCAGTTGGTAAAAATGTAATTATGAATGCTATATAGTTTCAGATAATAAGCGATGTAAGACTGACAAAAGTTATCGTCTTTCATGGGGAGTTATGGACAATGACAGAGAGACTTAATGGACCAGGCTTAAGTAAGCGAGATTTCAGCTAACAAGAAGATGATATAAAATGGCATTACTAAGACAAATACTAATGTCAGTCTGCTCAGCAGATTTAAATAGGACTAGTTCATATTAGCATGCAATCTTATATCTTATATCCTTCCCGCACCGTTAAACGTCACATACAGCTCGCAAGGTAGTTCGCCAATTTTTCCTGTTTTCAGCGAGCTTTTCAACCTCATCAAGGGATTTTATGCCTATTAATTTGGCCTCTCTTATCAATGTCCTCTTTAGAGTTTCACGTGGTCTGCCTCTTTTTCTTCGGCCTGTTGTGTTCCAATGTAAAATTAGCATGCAATGTCAAGGAAAAAAGAAGGTAAAGGTAAAGATAAAATTCCCGTTTCCGTGTCATTTAAGGCATACTGGGGATAAGGTGTTGTTCCGGTATTTTCAGGACACATGAAAGTCTGATGTGGTTAGTATCACGCCTGGTCGCATTTACCTTCCCAGATTTCTCTGGAATCCTTTTTTAGAGGCTGGATGAACTACATAACATTTTTTATGTATAACAGAAAAAAATCCCACTGCTGGAACTTTGAGTCGGTACCAGCGGATTAGTAAACCGACCGTCCTAACCACTCGGCTAACCAGGCCGCATTGTGAAGTCGAACGACCATAAAAATAACTTCCTAAAAATGTCGACTTTTTCTGAGAATCATAAATGACATGACTGACTGAAACTCCGTGAGTGAGAGAAACACTAGTGTCTTTTAAAAGACACAAATAACTGTTTGATTTTAGGAGAAAAGAAGAAATGTCCAGTCTTAAGATACAGAAAGAAATACAAGTTAGAAATAAATGTGTGGTCTTAACTAGAAATGAGGATGTGGTTTTAACAGATCATAGAGAGAAACACGTATTTTCAACATTTTGCTAAAGAAAAGCAAGTTATTTTAAGAGTAGTTGGAAATTTTCCATAATAATGCTTGTAATTACTTGAAGGCAAAAAAATGGTATTCACTGTTTCTCTGAAAGTGGAGTTAAAGCATATTCTTGTATACGTCTTAACAGAGAATGTTCCCCCCCCCCCCAAAAAAAAAAAATAGTGATTATAAACTTTCGGATTTTTATCTGTTAGGCCCTCTACGATTCTTAAGTAAGTGAAATAATATAGATATGAGCATAAAAATAAAACTAGATCTTATTTATGTAGCAATCAATATCTGCCAGTTTAATCTATAGCAATCTAAAGCTACTTGATGTTTCTGAAATGAAATCAGAGCATATGGAATAAAAGCAAAGGGGGAGGGGTAAGCATAAAGGGATAACCGAGAAAACCTGACTGGCGGGAACGAGGTGGAAACAGCAATGTTTACCAGACCGCGAGATGGAGCTGTTGACGCGCTGTCGTGTGTATGAAACAAAGAGCACTGGAAATTACGTACTCTATTAGGAGTCAAGGCAAGCAATGACAGATGAATGATTGAGCAAAAAAACCTCTTAGAAATGAGCCTCGAGATTGCATTGTTTGTTTAACTGGCGTGTCAAATACAATAAATAAATAAATTCATATGATTTGTTTCATTGTTGAGAGTCCATGATTTTAAACCTACGGTAAACGTTAAACAGAGACATCGAGCTATTCTCTCACTAAAACATGGCGACCCTGATGAATGATTACATACAATTTCCGTGTGTCCTGTGCGTTGTTCAGTGGTGTAATTGTTTAGAATATTTTAAGCGTCACAGAAAATGTATTATCTATTTCTTGATCTCAACCATGGCAGTACATATAGCGGACTTGTTTATTGTTACGTTCTTTATGTCGTATTGTGATTTTTCTTCTACTGGTAGGTTACTAGTTCTAGTAACTCCTTGGCCGGATGATAGGCATGTCTGAAAAAAAGAGCTTCTCTGAATATCTAAATTCTAGGGTATCGATTTTCAAACGAAGACGGCGGCAAAGGTCAGCAAGTGACAGTGTGGCCACCCTAGCTGTGACACGTGATAGCTAATTTTAACGAATAACGGCAGATGTTCTTTGGATATTGTAACCAACTCTACAGAACTTAACCGAAACTTTCGGCAGCTGAACTGACAGTCCTAGCAGCTACAGCAACACGTCAGAGTCGTTAACACAACGTTTTGTCATCTCCACGATGTGCTCCAAGCTGTTAGAGATCTATTAGCGTGTGTGGTTATATCAAGTCTCCTTTGATACATAACCTATAGATCGAGTCTCCTATGATACCTATAGATCGAGTCTCCTAAGGTACTTAGGCTAAAGTACTTAGCCAACTCTAAAAAGTTAAGCAGGGTAACTACAGCATACCTCACCACTGACTCGATACTTCGCTTTTTATTACACGTTTTTCACTCCTGCACAATCTGCCAACACTTTCTAGTACCCAGACACGAGCAGATCTAAAGTTAAAAGCCAGCACTCTTGGCTGCAGTTAGCTTTGACTAACAGACCAAACACCGAAATAAAACAAACAAAAACAACTTAATAATAAACATATATGCCATTTTTGTAACTGTAAAATTACGTGCTGCCTATTTTTAACTTACGTAGTAATTTTTAATGAGAACTAAAAAGAAACGATATAAATCCATGTATATCCGTACTGTTTATTTGTAATTTTGTGTAAAGCTGTGTACGTGAATGACGGTAAGAGAAACGTTTAAGCTCCCTTTTTTAAATCATTTGTTATCACACAGTTTCAAAACATTCACTTCGAATTGTACAATAAACACATCCATCTGTATATCTACAAGCCAACACAAAACTTACTGTAGAGTTCTCCAAGAGTTCTGGCAATACAGATCTACTCTTCCTGAAACCACACTTCACGTCACAGAAACTGAGTGATTAAGTATAGCATTTTTGTCACGTGATTCTCCTAAAGAAGTCTTCAGCTTTTTCTTATCCCTGACAAGTACAAACACTCAATAATGTCTTCCTTTGCAACGCTGTGACACCACAGAAAAGATCAAGCTAGCAATAAAACAAAACAAGCAACAACAAAAAAAAACAGGAAGAGAGAGGCTTTGTTGAGAAGAAATAGAATTTTAAAAAACAACACTCTTTAAACTGAAAATTTTCATGTTCTTAGAACGGTAAGCTAAAATAAGGGTCTTCGCCATTCAGAGTCACTTTCTGATTAGGAATGTTTATTGTTAATTCGGTGCGAATAAAGAAAACACTTCAGTTCAACAATCATCCCAGCAGCACTCACAGCGTCCTCGTTCATCATTCTCTTGTTCATTTCAGCTCCATTTATCAGATGTTAACGTAGAGTAGCATATTTATCATGTTAGCGTAAAGTAGCACATTTATCAGACGTCAGCGTAGAGTAGAACATTTACACGAACAGATATTTCTGTAGTCTAGTAGTTAAACACGCAACTATATTTATAGCTTATATTTATAGTTTCGCACGGTTATACTTGCAACTAGTTTTGTAATCCATCATAGTATGTTGTGCAACATTATATTCATTCATTCATTCATTCATTTGCGGAACTTTGCCTCCCAAACAGCACTTCTGTAGGCCTCTCGGTTGTGAGCAAGATGGCCTGCTACTGCTGCATCCATTTCCAGATCATCAACGATGTCTTGCAACCATCTTCGCCTTGGTCTTCCTCTCTTTCTTTTTCGCATTATGTACCCTTCCAAGACGGTTTTCTCTAGATTATCATGACGTTTAATGTGTCCAAAATATTTAAGTTTTCTCTCTTTAATCCTCTTTACTAGCCAGCTTTCTTCAATATTAAATTCTTGTAGTATGGATATATTTGTTCTTTTTTGTGCCCACGATATTTGACGAACTCTTATGTAGCATTTACATTCAAAGGCATTTATGTGTTTCTCAGCTGTTTTGTTAATTGTCCAGGTCTCATAGGGATATGTTGCGATAGGAAAGATGCATGCCCTTAAAAATCTTATTTTTGTAGTTCTGTCTGCTCCTCTCCACAGATTCTTTAGTTGTTTTACTTTCTAAAGAGCGAATGATGTCCTCCTTTTAATTTCCCTCATTGTATCTCCATTATTAGTTAGTAATGATCCAAGATATTCAGAACTCACCGCTTCTTCCAGTTTTTCCTCATTTATATATATTTTAGCTGCCTTGTTTGTTTTGTCAGTTGTCATCAATTTAGTTTTCTTTACATAGAGGTTTTGCTCTTCGCTGTTCATACGGACTGACATAATTAGTTATTCCGTTCCTTTTTGTGTTGTGCACAGTAATACTGTGTCATCAGCATATCTAATCTCTAGTATTTCATAACCTCCAATTCTTATGGCATCGTAATATTCTTTGTCTACATCTTCTCTAACATTCCTCATTATATTTTCAGTATACAAGTTAAATAACTAAGGCGACAATATGCACTCCTGACGAACCCCTTGTTTTATGTCAAACCAACTTGTTGTTTCACCATTTATTCTTACTGCTGCCTGTTGGTCTAGATACACAGTAATGTTAATTGTATCAAATGTGTTGGAAATCCCATTTTTCCCATTATTTCCCAAAGTTTCTGGTGTTATACACAATGAAATGCCTTTGAGTAGTCTATAGAGGCTAAATATAGATTCACATTAAACTCTCTGCACTTCTCTATTATTAATCTTATATTGAACATATGATCTCTTGATCCTCTTCCTTGCCCGAAACCAGCTTGGACCATATTGACTTCTTCTTCTATTTTCTGTCGAAGTCTACCCATTATGATTTTTAACAGAATTTTACTGGCATGACTAATCAGGGGAACAGTTCTGTAGTTTGTGCATAATTTCAGGTTACCCTTTTTTGGCAGTGGTATGAATACAGTTCTTTTCCATTCTTTTTGGCCAAATTCCTGAATGCCATATCTTTTTACATAGTTCATGATAGACTGTTGCACATTCCTTTCCTTCTGCTTTAATAAGTTCACCTGTTATCTCATCACATCCTGGTGATTTACCATTTTTCAGATCTTTATTGCCCATAAAACTTCTTCTATTGTCGGTTCGGGTTCTTTCTCCTCCAATAATAATTCACACTGTAGATTTCTGCTTTCACATTTGGTTGTTTTATACATTTCTCTGCAGTATTCCTTCCATCTTTCTAGAATTTCCTCTTTCTCTGTCAAGGTATTCCCCATCTCATCACAAGTTATATTTAGCTTAGGTGTGACATTTTTCGTCAATATCTTCATTTCTTTAAACATTTCATGATCTCTTCCACACTTCTAGTGTTCTTCTATTCTCTCACAACAATATATATATATATATATATATATATATATATATATATCATTGACTGGTGTTCTTTCGTCAATATTGATGAAGAACGTATCGTTCAACGCAATTAATACTGAAATGATTTTACATTGTACATTGCTCTTTGCAGGTAAGTGTTAACACGGCAAACATTATATATGATCTATATACTCGTGTGTATTCATCACTACAATCTTCCCACTTACATCTTCTTTGTAAGAAAACTCTCAAACATTAACAAAATAGCTGCTACGAGAATACGACATTCTGTAAGAACAATGTTGTTACCAGAAACCTAGTAAGAATAACATGCTAATTCTGTGAAAGAGACTAGTCTGGTATTTTCACTAGCTGTAAAAAAATGTCTTCACCAGCTGTAAAAAAAAATATCTCCACTACCTGTAAAAAATATCTTCATTAGCTGTAAAAAAATATCTTCACTAGCTGTAAAAAAATATCTTCACTAACTGTAAAAAATATCTTCACTAGCTGTAAAAAAATGTCTTCACTAGCTGTAAAAAAATATCTTCACTAGCTGTAAAAAAATATCTTCACTAGCTGTAAAAAAATATCTCCACTACCTGTAAAAAATATCTTCACTAGCTGTAAAAAAATATCTTCACTAGCTGTAAAAAAATATCTTCACTAGCTGTAAAAAAAATCTTCACTAGCTGTAAAAGAAATATCTTCACTAGCTGTAAAAAAAACTTCACTAGCTGTAAAAAAAAATCTTCACTAGCTGTAAAAAAAATCTTCACTAGCTGTAAAAAAAATCTTCACTAGCTGTAAAAAAATATCTTCACTAGCTGTAAAAAAAAATCTTCACTAGCTGTAAAAAAATATTCTTCACTAGCTGTAAAAAAATATCTTCACTAGCTGTAAAAAAAAATCTTCACTAGCTGTAAAAAATATCTTCACTAGCTGTAAAAAAATATCTTCACTAGCTGTAAAAAAAAAAGGTAAAGTTCCAGTTTCTGAGCCACTGAAGCATGTTAGGCCTGTATTTCCGCGATCTTCGCCACATGAAAGTGTGATATTGTCATTATTATTCCTGCCTGTGTTTACCTTTCCAGAATTGTCTGGTACCCATTTTGTTGCGGCGGGGCTGACCGCTAGGGCCTTTTTTGTGTGTACCAGGAAAAAAAATCCCACCTCTGGGACATGAAGCCGGTACCACCTCACTAGCTGTAGTCTACTCAAATATCTTCACCAGCAATAGTCTACTAAAACATCTTCAACAGCAATAGTCTACTCAAACATCTTCACCAGCAATAATTTACTCAAATATCTTCACCAGCAATAGTCTACTCATATGTCTCCATCAGCAATAGTCTACTCAAACATCTTCACCAGCAATAATTTACTCAAATATCTTCACCAGCAATAGTCTACTCATATATCTTCATCAGCAATAGTTTAGTCAAACATCTTCACCAGCGGTAGCTTAGTCAAACATATTCACCAGCGGTAGTCTACTCAAACATATTCACCAGCGGTAGTCTACTGAAACATCTTCACCAGCGGTAGTCTACTGAAACATCTTCACCAGCGGTAGTTTAATCAAACATCTTCACCAGCGGTAGTTTAATCAAACATCTTCACCAGCGGTAGTTTACTCAAACATCTTCACCAGCGGTAGTTTAATCAAACATCTTCACCAGCGGTAGTTTAATCAAACATATTCACCAGCGGTAGTTTAATCAAACATCTTCACCAGCGGTAGTTTAATCAAACATCTTCACCAGCGGTAGTTTACTCAAACATCTTCACCAGCGGTAGTTTAATCAAACATCTTCACCAGCGGTGGTTTAATCAAACATCTTCACCAGCGGTAGTTTAATCAAACATCTTCACCAGCGGTAGTTTACTCAAACATCTTCACCAGCGGTAGCTTAGTCAAACATCTTCACCAGCGGTAGCTTAGTCAAACATCTTCACCAGCGGTAGTTTACTCAAACATCTTCACCAGCGGTAGCTTAGTCAAACATCTTCACCAGCGGTAGCTTAGTCAAACATCTTCACCAGCGGTAGTTTAGTCAAACATCTTCACCAGCGGTAGTTTAGTCAAACATCTTCACCAGCGGTAGTTTAGTCAAACATCTTCACCAGCGGTAGTTTAGTCAAACATCTTCACCAGCGGTAGTTTAGTCAAACATCTTCACCAGCGGTAGTTTAGTCAAACATCTTCACCAGCGGTAGTTTAGTCAAACATCTTCACCAGCGGTAGTCTACTGAAACATCTTCACCAGCGGTAGTTTAGTCAAACATCTTCACCAGTGGTAGTCTACTGAAACATCTTCACCAGCGGTAGTCTACTGAAACATCTTCACCAGCGGTAGCTTAGTCAAACATCTTCACCAGCGGTAGTCTACTGAAACATCTTCACCAGCGGTAGTTTAATCAAACATCTTCACCAGCGGTAGTCTACTGAAACATCTTCACCAGCGGTAGTCTACTGAAACATCTTCACCAGCGGTAGTTTAGTCAAACATCTTCACCAGCGGTAGTTTAGTCAAACATCTTCACCAGCGGTAGTTTAGTCAAACATCTTCACCAGCGGTAGTTTAGTCAAACATCTTCACCAGCGGTAGTTTAGTCAAACATCTTCACCAGCGGTAGTTTAGTCAAACATCTTCACCAGAGGTAGTCTACTGAAACATCTTCACCAGCGGTAGTCTACTGAAACATCTTCACCAGCGGTAGCTTAGTCAAACATCTTCACCAGCGGTAGTCTACTGAAACATCTTCACCAGCGGTAGTTTAGTCAAACATCTTCACCAGCGGTAGTCTACTGAAACATCTTCACCAGCGGTAGTCTACTCAAACATCTTCACCAGCGGTAGTTTAATAAAACATCTTCACCAGCGGTAGTCTACTCAAACATCTTCACCAGCGGTAGTCTACTGAAACATCTTCACCGGCGGTAGTCTACTGAAACATCTTCACCGGCGGTAGTCTACTGAAACATCTTCACCAGCGGTAGTCTACTCAAACATCTTCACCAGCGGTAGTTTAATCAAACATCTTCACCAGATTAGCCTACTGAGACATCATCACTAGCAGTAGTCTAGACTAACATCACTAGCAGTAGTCTAGACTATGTAGTTTTCGGCGTGTTCTTCCTAGGCTTTCCCGCACAACTGTGTCTTCCTTCTTTGGCGCGGAAAGATATTCTCCCAAACGCCGTCACTCTGTTCTGATATACAGTTATTTAGTTCCCTCCAAACGTAACTTGAGAGTAACGATACAGATTCTCCTCGTTGAAATATGCACAGCATTTTGCAGTGAGACCCCCAGTTTTTGCTAAATGCCCCTGTTATCTGCATATCTTCTCTTCAGACTTCCCTGTGCATTAAAGCTAAATCCCTGGCTGATGACGACAACAGCTTGGGCTACATTCTAATGAGGTGTCCAAATCACATTATCTCTGTCTCCATACATAACTAGTGCGAGGGAGTGTTTCCGATGCCTTTATTCCAATGACATTTTCTTTTACAAAAGTAAAAAAAAAAATTCTTAACTATTAGAATACGCATGTAGTTGTTAAAAAATATCATCAAAACCCGTAGAGATATTTTAGACATCAGAGCGCTCTTTTAAAAAAGTAAAATTACAAAGCTGTACGTACATTTCATGTACAACAATACTTATCGAGAAATTACTCTCCAGTTGCAAATTACGACAAACGACATTTAAGAAATGTAAATATCGACCAATGTCTGCACGGGAACTGGTAAAATGACAGCAAACACCTGCTACTTGGGATTAATGGAGAAATCACGTATCACGCGGAGAAGTACAACAGCAACAGTCACGCGGAGAAGTATAACAGCAACAGCCACGCGGAGAAGTACAACAGCAAGAATCACGTTGAGAAGCACAACAGCAACAGCCACGCGGAGAAGTATAACAGCAACAACCACGCGGAGAAGTACAACAGCAACAGCCACGCGGAGAAGCACAACAACAAGAGTCACGCGGAGAAGTACAACAGCAACAGTCACGTGGAGAAGCACAACAGCAAGAGTCACGTTGAGAAGCACAACAGCAAGAGTGAAGAAATACGTGAAGGATAACGTGGAAGAATCAAGTATGATGGGCAAAGTTTTGGACAAAAATGACGGGAACGAGGGAAAAAAAAGCAGTTTAGGAGACAGAAGTACATTTGAAAAGATGAATTAAATTAAGAAGGAAAGAAACGAGATAGCAGACATAGGAAAATTGAAAGAATGAGGATGATGGTGGTTTAAAGAGCAAAACCGAAATAGATGAAAAAGAAAGCAATGAAGACGATAACTCGTCATCAAGACGAAGAAGAAGAAGAAGAAGAAAAAGAAGAAGAAGAAGAATGAATGAATGAATGAATGAATGAATAATCTTTATTTTTAAAGGGTAAAGAATTGGGCACGCAGGCCCGTCTTACATTCTGCCCTTCAGAAGAAGAAGGAGAAGAAGAATGGATAGCTTGGAAAGAAAGACTGGATAATGCACTGAGAATCTGCAGAGAAAGGAAGACTGTTTTAGAAAGATGAAAGATAGCTCCAGCCACTGCAGCTTCAGCGATGTTTACTTAATGGGGTATCTAATTCCTTACATAATCCTTTTACAACATGCCTGTAACGGAAACAGTTTTTCTTTTGTCTTCGCAGACCTGGACATGTATAGAAAGTTTATATATCCTTCCGACATCGTGAATCAACTATTCCGCCTTATTAGTAAAATTATGGATCCTCTGCAGCTCAGATACTGTGCCAATATTTGTTCTGGACCCGTACGTGTCTTTCTGAAAGATCGGAAAATAGTTAGGAATTAAGTAACGTCTTACGTATCACTTTTTTTTGTACTTTAATATAACCTAAGCGTGATACTTTCTGTTTACGTGGCGTGTTATTGGTATCTCACTTAATCAAGTGACCGATATTTCGAGTTACTTGAAGTTTATGCGGTAATTACGAAGCAGATGAGCTACGTGTCTTGTCTGTATTCAAATATTAACCGATACATTAACGATGTTCATCGTTATTTCATTTCTTCTCTTCCGCCTGATTTCTGTATTTATCTTGTGGCACTGGAAGATGTTTTCTTAGACTCCCTGGCGTTACTGATAAAAAAAAATTATCTTTGACTTCCTTCTGAAGTAATGCCTTCGTTGTCTCGTCTTGTCTGGCCTTCTATCTCGGTGCTCTTTGCAGCCAGTGCTTTGAAGATTATGAGGAGCAGCATCGTATTGGTGTGGGAGCGGGTATGGGCAATATTTTTTTCAGTCCCGTGGTGCAGCTAAAAAGCAGGGAGTGTGCAACACTTCTTTAGCAGATTCCACCACCATAGGGACTATGGCGTTAGCCAGGCCAGATCTGTTATGGGGGGCGGGGGGGGGTACCAACAGAGAGGTGGAACAGGGTCTTGGTCAGCTACGGTTTGCCAATCCTGGCTCTAGCATGTCAGTTATGGGTCGCTGATTCACAGAATTTCTCTCTCTCTCTCTCTCTCTCTCTCTCTGTCCCTTGTGCGAGAGAATTTCCCGTGACAGAATGCCAAACCATAAAATATCTTCTCTCTCTGTCTACCTCTATCTCTTCTACTTTCGATCGTCCCTGTTGCCATTAGCTGGTCTAGCCCGACTCTCCTCCAAACATCCCCCACAAATTTATAGTAATGTTATTTTCTCCCCTGTGTGCTCTCAAATAACCCATGTAGTCTGCTTATATCGTTTACCTCAAGCAACTGAGGCAGGGGGCAGGAATCAGGGCAAAAGTGATAGCTGTAGAAGTGGGAGCAAGAGGATTCGTAGCAACATCAGCATATGACCTATGTAAGCAACTGGGCATAAATGGACAAGCAAGAGCAAGGGCACTGAGAAGCCTTTCAGAAACAGCAGAGAAGGCCTCATGCTGGCTGTGGAGTATGCGAAACAAGCATTGGGAATATAAGTAATTTCATTTGCCACAACCAATACCAGTCCTCCGTAGCTAAATCGCTAAAGACGCACTTCAAAAGAAGTGCAATGGCAACTGGAAGATCATGGGTTCAATCCCGGGACCGGGAAAAAAGCAACAACTCACAAGACCTCTGGGAGTCATGACCCAAAGGGGCCCAACCCCCTTAGAGTGTCAGGAGTGTAATAGGGCCGAAACACTGAGGGGGAAGGGTACTTCCTCTGATGATCTGAAGGAGTTGTGTTGTTGTTCCGCTCTCTACGGTCGAGAGTTTCCTGCATACATACCTTTTACTAGGCGGTTCTTCTCTCAAAAGGTTGTACACAGTCTCTCCTTCAAGGGGATGTGGACAGAATCTCCTTCCATTGGATACGAGCAATTATTGCTGTCAGTCCTTGCTTGCAATGAATCTACGTGTTCTTTTGTTTTCATAGATACTTTCAACGCTGGAACTTTGGTGTCTCCGATTTAAAACTGAGTCAACAGAAAGCTTCAATATTTTGCCTTAATGTTCACTTAGTTGATCGGTTAATATCTTCGCCTGTTAAACTCAAACTCAAATTCGGGGCGGGGGGGGGGGGTGTCTTTCGGTTATGGTCAAGATTTTGAAAAGAGACACCAGGTTGGATGAGGTTCTATAATTCTCCGAATCAACTTACCAGCTTCTCAAGAAGTGCAGATCTGCTCCCGCCCCTCCCTCTATCTCTGGCCATGCTGAATTAACAAAGCTTGCTTCCTTGAGCACCGCGGAGGACAAAGGCTAGGATCTCGGTCGGTTAAGTCATGTAAGCCTCGGTGATTGTATCATATTTCTTGAATAATTGTCTCCGTTATACTGCTTCTGCAATATACACGACTAAATATCATCTTTCTTAAACAGTCCCCTATGTCTATCGATTCCGCAGTATCACGACTAAGTATCATCTTTCTTAATCAATCCTCTATTTCTATCGATTCTGCAGTAATGACGATGATCTTTTGGGTCTTTTCGCAGTGTGCAATAGGCCTAGCTAGAGAGGACTAATAGATCGCTTGGAGGCCCTCGTTTTAAGGGAGAGCCTGGAGAGCTTCTAGAAAGTGGATAAAAACAGAATGAGTAATCATTAGGATGGAAAAGGGGGAAGGTGGTGCCAAGTTCTGCTCCACCTTACATTTCTCTCAGGGGCCCTGATGTGGAGCACATAGTTTTTTGTTACATTTTACTCGGGGGCCCTGATGTGGAGTACATAGTTTTTTGTTACATTTTACTCGGGGGCCCCGATGTGGAGCACATAGTTTTTTTTACATTTTACTCGTGGGCCCTGATGTGGAGCACATAGTTTTTTGTTACATTTTACTCGGGGGCCCTGATGTGGAGCACATAGTTTTTTTGTTACATTTTACTCGGGGGCCCTGATGTGGAGTACATATTTTTTTTTACATTTTACTGAGTATGTCCTCACAGTGTTTTTGTTTGAGACTTACACTATATAAGTGTTTGATTACTTCCTATAACTTTCCTGATGTTGACCTGTCATAAGTTAGTGTTTTCCTTTCTAGTGCTTTTGATTACTTGTTTCTTCTACCTTCTTATCATTCTCAAAATAGATGATTTGTAACAATACATTGGTTTTCATGGCGTTTTCTGCGGTAGTTCATTATGATGGATTTACATCCTTTGCTTAGCTCCGAGGTTATTTAGAATTTTACAGTCATCGTTGATATAATTATGTTTTGTCTTTTTTTTTGCTTTTGTTTTTAGAAGTTTTCTCTGTGTATCTTCCACTCTCTATATTTAAGTTCAGGTTGTTGATACGTCAATGATATTAGCTGCCCATTGTATTAGCTGTCCATGATATTAGCTGTCTATGATTTTAGTTATCCATAGTATTAGCTGTCTATGGTTTCAGTTGTCCATGGTATTAGCTGTCCATTGTATTCTTAACATTCTTGTTAAAATCCATGTCTCTATTGCCTCTAGTGATCTATCCATTGCTAACTGCTGTATGCTGATCTAGCCATCACCTGGACTATCTTTCAGTTTTTAATGTAGCTGTTCTTATTTATCCTCTGATGTTCTGTCATCTGTTCTGAAAAATCTCTTTTCAATGACAAAAACGTGCGAGCTATCTTTAGAAACTTGTCTTTTACCCCCACGTATAGTTTTAAAAACATGTGCCTCATTTTCTTTTTGTGTTTCTAGTCTGAGTTTTGATAATTGTATCACTCATTCATTCATTTGCTTGTCCCTTGCGGAACTTTGCCTCCCAAACAGCACTCCTGTAGGCCTCTCGGTTGTGAGCAAGATGGCCTGCTGCTGCAGCATCCATTTGCAGATCGTCAACGATGTCTTGCAGCCATCTTCGTTTTGGTCTTCCTCTTTTTCTTTTTCCCATTATGTATCCTTCCAATACGGTCTTCTCTAAATTATCATGACGTTTAATGTGTCCAAAATATTTAAGTTTTCTCTCTTTAATCCTCTTTACTAGCCAGCCTTCTTCAATATTAAGCTCTTGTAGTATAGATATATTTGTTCTTTTTTGTGTCCACGATATTTGGAGAACTCTTCTGTAGCATTTACATTAAAAGGCATTTATGTGTTTCTCAGCTGTTTTGTTACATGTCCAGGTTTCACAGGCATATGTTGTGATGGGAAAGATGCATGCTCTTAAAAATCTTATTTTTGTAGTTCTGTCTGTTCCTCTCCACAGATTCTTTATTTGTTTTACTTTCAGAAGAGCGATAGATGTCCTCCTTTTAATTTCCCTCACTGTATCTCCATTATTCCCCCGTGTGGTACCCGGGATCTGCAAAGAATAGGACCACTGTACCCTACCATGCATGATCGTAAAAGGCGACTAAGGAGGGTTCAGCATAGGGCCAGCAACCCTATCTGGTAAAAAAACTATCAGACTGCTACAGAAACAGAAGCAAGGGAAAAAGCAAATGCAGGTGGAAGGAGAAATGCGTATCAGGAAACTGAGCCCATGAAGGTTGTGGATGAAAGCCAGCCACTGGAAGTCCCCAGCCCGACTGCAGACCTCCTGGAACCTAAACAAAAGATGCAAATAGGCAGCTGGAATGTAAGAACACTAAACCAGACTGGAAAACTAGCACAAACCATCAAGGAAATGCACAGATACAAACTAGACATACTAGGAATACAAGAAGCAAGATGGACAGGACAAGGCAGAAGGAAATTAACAACACAGCACACAGAAGATACAATAATATGGTCAGGTAAAGAAGATCTTCATGAAGGAGGAGTAGCATTGATTATAACAAAAGAAGCATCAAGAGCATTGCTGAAATGGACCCCAATAAATGAGAGATTATTATATGCACGGTTCAACTCAAGATTCACGAAGCTGTCTATTATAGTTTGTTATGCACCAACAGAAGCAGCTGAAGAGGAATTAAAAGAAGATTTTTACAACAGCCTCCAAGCCACAGTAGAAACAATACCCAAGCATGATATGCTACTCATCTTGGGCGACTTCAATGCAAAAGTAGGTGAAGGAAATGAAGATAGAAGAAGAATCATGGGAAGAGAAGGAATCGGAGAAATAAATGAAAATGGAGAAAGACTGTGCAGTTTCTGTGAAGAAAACATGATGACCATCGGAGGGACAATTTTCCAACACAAAAACATCCATAAGGTGACTTGGAGGTCACCAGATAAAACCACAGAAAACCAAATCGATCACATACTAATAAACAACAAGTGGAAACGGTCACTACAAGATGTGCGAGCAAGGAAAGGAGCAGATATAGGAAGTGATCACAACCTTCTGGTAGCAAAAAAAAACTAAAATTAAGGAAAGCCAGAATCGGAGAACACAGAAAGATACATTTTGATACAAGAAAACTGATAGACCAGCAAACAAGAAATGAATTCTCAATAATACTTAAGAACCGCTTCAGTGTCCTACAAGACGAAGCAGAAATGTCCATATTAGAGTTCAATAAAACACTACAGGAAACAGCAAAAGAGGTGCTGGGATATCGGAAAAGGAGAAAAGAGGAATGGATAAGTGAGACCACATGGGAAAAGATAGAGCAAAGAAAAGAAATCAAAAAAAATTACTGAACACCAAATCACAACGGCTTAAAGAACGAGTTTTAAGTAATTATGCACAAAAAGACAAAGAAGTGAAGGAATCATGCCGTCAAGATAAACGTCAGTATTATGACAACTTAGCAGAGACAGCAGAGAAAGCAGCATATACAAATGACATGAAAACCATATATAAAATCACAAAGCAGATGACAGGTAACTTCAACAAGATGTGAAAGTGCAGTAAGAACACAAAATGGACAACTGGTCAGTGGAGAAAGAGAAAAAATTGAAAGATGGAGGGAACACTTTAACACCCTACTAAACAGAACACAAGCAGCACAAGCAATAGATATACCTGAAGCAAAAGCGGAACTAAACATCAATACAGGACCAATAACAATAAATGAAGTAAAAGAGGCGATAAAGATGCTAAAATCAGACAGGGCACCAGGTGAAGATGAAGTGACTGCTGAGATGTTGAAAGCAGAAGAAACAGAAACACCAAAACAACTTTGCCGGATATTACAACAAATTTGGGATTTAGAAAAAGCCCCAGAGGAGTGGAAAACTGGTCTTATAGTAAAACTACCAAAGAAGGGTGACCTCAGAGATTGCGGGAACTGGAGAGGCATTACCCTACTGCCACTCACTAGTAAAGTATTTTGCAGAATAATCATCAACAGAATTGTACCAAACTTGAGGAAAAACTTCGGAAAGAGCAGGCAGGATTTAGGAAAGGAAGATCATGCATAGACCATATATTTGTACTTAGACAAATATTAGAACAGGCAAATGAGTGGCATAGCACAACATATGCATTATTCATAGATTTTGAGAAAGCCTTTGACAGTGTCAACAGAGATGCACTGTGGAAAATCCTAAGATGGCATGGCCTCCCCCATAAAATAGTTAATGTAATCAAAGCCCTATACGAGGGTTTTCAGTGCAAAGTTATCTGTGGAGAACATACCTCCAGCAGCTTTAGGGTACAAACAGGAGTGAAACAGGGATGTGTACTATCACCAACATTATTTATCTTGGCAGTAGACTGGTTAATGAAGGAGGCAACATCAGACAAACGCAGAGGATTACAATGGACCACACAGTGCTGGAGGACCTTGACTTTGCGGACGACATTTGTCTATTATCAAGCAGTCACAAAGATATGCAAGATAAAATAAACAAGTTAACCCAGAATGCAAACAACATAGGACTAAAGATCAACGTAGGAAAGACAAAGTTAATGAAGCAAAATGTGAACAACAGAAATGTACTCAGAGTAGATAACAAGTTAGTGGAGGAGGTCAACGAATTTGTATACCTTGGCAGCAGAGTAGTAGAAAATGGAGACAGCACAGAGGACATCAACAGCAGACTTACTAGAGCAAACCAGGCTTTTGCAATGCTACAGAAATATGGAAATCAAATAAACTAAGCATAAATATGAAAATCAGGATATTTAAGAGTAATGTTCTAAGTGTACTACTCTATGGAAGTGAATGCTGGAAAATCACCAAAACCATAGAAAACAAGTTGAATTCTTTCCAGACTAAATGTTTACGTAGAATTAAAAAAATATTTTGGCCAAACACCATAAGAAATAACATCTTATTGGCAGAAATGCAGATGAAACCACTGACAACAATTATTGAGGAAAGACGCTGGCGATGGTTGGGACATGTGCTCAGAATGACTGACAACTCACTACCAAAAATAGCACTAAGATGGACACCACAGGGGAACAGAAGTAAGGGTAGACCAAAAGAGACATGGAGAAGAACAGAAAGGATGTTGAGCAATAGAGGGCTCACCTGGGCAAGAGCAGAAAAAAAGGCGAAAGACAGGCATTTGTGGAAAACCCTTGCGGAAGCCCCATGTGCCCTGGGCACTTAAGGTTCAGAGAGAGAGAGATCTCCATTATTAGTTAGTAGTGATCTAAGGTATTCAAAACTCTCCACTTCTTCCAATTTTTCCTCATTTATATATATTTCAGCTGCCTTGTTTGTTTTGTCAGTTGTCATCAATTTAGTTTTCTTTGCATTAAGATAGAGGTTCTGCTCTTCGCTGTTCTTACGGACTGACATAATTAGTTTTTCCATTCCTCTTTGTGTTGTGGACAGTAACACTGTGTCACAATTGTATCACGTTACAAATACAGACGGACATTTCTTCCAGATACTTGTAGTCTGTAGTTTATTTTTTCTTATTTTTTAACTCATGTTTTTCTTTCTTCTTGCTAATGAACGTTGTTGCATATTTCTTATTCTATTACCCATGTCTGATGGAATCTGTATGCCGTAGGGATTTTAAGTGTTAGTGCCTTCACATTTCTAAGCCACTATAGCATCTGAGGTAGGGATGTCAGCATCTGGCCCAGCTGCCTCTGTTTTCCCAGGTAAACATCAGGTACCCTTTTTTTTAGAAGGGGGAGGGGTAGTGGACTAGGCTGACTCAATGCTGATCGGTCCGAAAAAGTTCCGCTCGAGTGCGAAATCAAACCAGGCTCCTTCTGATCGGCGGGGTACTGCACTAACCACTACACCACTACGGCAGTATTAGTTTATTAGGAACTGTAGTAACATTTGGGGAAGCATCGCTGTAAATCCGGCCAGACCTGAATGGTCTAAAACTTTGCCAGGAAATGTAGCCTCTAGTTAACGTGCTACTTGATTTGAATGTTCTTTAGCTCTTTGTTTCTCTCATGTTTTCCCTGATTTCTGTTGCTGTGTAAATCTTGTGAAAGAAATGAATTAGCCTGAACTGTTTCTTATACGATTTAAAACGTTTTTTTTTTTCATGATCCGAACCATTAGTCTAACAAGACTGTATAGGTGTGTCTAAAATGTTATAATACAAAGTAGAAAAAAACTAACAAAGTAACATTTAGTACTGAAATACAATAGAACTGTCAAGAACATACTTAACATTAAATGAACTCACCCAGAACTGAATATGTTAATCGCAGGCTCTGATGAAACAAACTGCAAAATAACCTCAGTGAAGTCACAGTATCAGTGGAAATGTCTTCTCTCTCCTCGAACTAAAATCAGTGGAAATGTCTTCTCTCTCCTCGAACTAAAATCAATGGAAATGTTTGTTTTCTTGGACTGTTTTTTTTTATACGGTTATTCCTGTTTGTGGATTCCAGTCAAGTATGGCGGATTTTATAATAAAGTAATACATTAAATTATTACCTTGTTTGATTTGTATGACTGTACTTAAGAATTTGTTTCTTCTTCTTCACAAACTAGCGTTCACGGAACAACAAACGCTGCCTAAAGCCGCTGTAAAATGTCAGTGGAATATCAAAGTAAAGTACAAATTGAAATGGAGAAGAACAAAACAAGAGATATTAGCACCTGCTGTGTGTCAGAAGTATCAGCTGTCGAAACGTGTGATTACAGTTCAAAGTGTTTCAGCGTGGTGAATATTCAAAAGTTTAAATTACCATGATGGGTTCTGGTCATCTGTGCAAACTCAGTTCACGCTTTCAACAGAAAACAAAACAACAAAGGAAAAAAAAAAACCAACCAAGGCCACATAAAGTTTTGTGGTAAATTGAATCAGTTAAGAATATTTCGCTGTAAATTTATTCGATTCCGAATATCTCGCCCAGAAAACCCGCATCAAAATGTGAAGTTGTTTGGAAACTTGACTAAGTCGATCCAATAAATGGACGAGAACACGTAACCACGCAATCACGCGGGTACTGGAAGGACCGGGCGCGAGATGAAATTCTTAGCTTCATTCGGGGCCATGATTGCAGCCGGCACGCGGTGGCTAACGATGGCGCCAGCTGTCAGAGGACGTGAGGAGTGAAAGTTCCTGCCTGCAAAGTCCCGATCTTCGTGTTTTATATCGTTTATTAGTTCTGAGAATTGGAATGCGGTCAGCAGAAATGAAACACTTTTTTCTGTCAAGGTGGTCCCATGAACGCATCTTTACGGGGAGTGACTTTCGGTTGTTAAGTCTAACGGCAGCAAAAACGGCTTTCTTAAATACGCCGATGAAAACTCTTCAACGTCCACTTTTCTGTCACGTTTCCCTTATTTCTTTTGCTATATAAATCTAAAATAACTTGAACATTACTACTCCTTATGAAAAGTGATTATTGCAATTATGTGGTACCAATGCCTGATACGATTTCAGACTGCAGAGTCTAATAATGGTATATTAAAAGAATTCTGTGACAGAGCTTGCTAGAAGATGATTCAGGATAACAAAATAATTGAAATATAAAAGTTAAAGTCATAAAATCTTCATAAAGTGGCTCTTGTTCACGAATTATGCAACTAAAATATTACAGCTTATTGCTTAATGGTTATATTTGGCGTATTACCCTATGAAAGTGAGTCATGGGCAATCAACGGATCGATTAATTAAAGATCTCAAGAGACAACAGAGATGTGGCTTATTAGAAATATGTACCGACATGGCACATTATTATTATTTTTATTAACTAACAAAAAGAGTTAACCTTCATTGCGGGTTTCTGCCCGGTGCAAGCGAACCCCGGACTCGGTTTTTAGAATGTATCATTGACTGTCATTTGGCTGTTTACACAGACCGTCTTTCTAGTTTACTGGACCATCATTGCCCAGATAATCTCTGCTCAGACACATTCGATACCCAGTCCTCCATCTCTCTGAAGCCGATCCCCACACAGCAACAACAACAACAACAATAACAACGGAAAAAATATATATCTGAAAGAACCATCTAAAAAAAAACCACGAGACTCTTCTTCTTTTTCTTCTTCTTCTCCTCCTCCTCCATTTTCTTCTTCCTTTTTCTTTTTCTCCTTCCTTCTTCTTCTTCTTGTTCCCTCTTCTTGTTCCTTCTCCTCCTCCTTCTCCTTCTTCTTCTTCTTCCTCTTCTTCCTCTTCTCCTCCTCCTTTTTTCTTCTTCTTCTTCTCTTCTTCTTCTTTTCTTCTTCTCCTGGTCCTCCTCCTCCTTCCTTCTTCTTTTTCTTCTTCTTCTTCTTCTTCTCCTGGTCCTCCTTCTCCTCCTTCTACTTCTTCTTCTTCTTTTCTTTTCTTCTCCTTACTCCTTTTTCGTCTTCTTCTTCTTCTCCTGGTCCTCCTCCTCCTCCTTCTACTTCTTCTTCTTCTTTTTCTTCTTCTTCTTCTTCTTCCTCCTACTCCTTTTTTCGTTCTTTCTTCTTCTTCTCCTGGTCTTCCTCCTCCTCCTTCTACTTCTTCTTCTTCTTCTTCTTCTTCTTCTTCTTCTTCTCCTCCTACTCCTTTTTTCTTTCTTTCTTTCTTCTTCTTCTCCTGGTCCTCCTCCTCCTTCTTCTTCTTCTTCTTTTCTTCTTCTTTTTTTCTTCTTCTTCTTCTCTTGGTCCTCATCCTCCTTCCTTCTTCTTCTTTTTTCTTCTTCTGCTTTTCTTACTGGTCTCCTCTCTTCTCCTTCTTCTTCTCTTCTTCCTGGTTCCTCCTCCCCCTCTATTCTTTCTTCTTCTTCTTCTTCTCTGGTCTCCTCTCCTCCTTCTTCTTTCTTCTTCTTCTCTTCTCCTGGTCTCCTCCTCTCTTCTCCTTCTTCTTCTTTCCTGGTCCTCCTCTTCTTCTCTTTTTTTTCTTCTTCTTCTTCTCCTGGTCTCTTCTTCTTCTTCTTCTTCTCCTGGTCCTCCTCCTCCTTCCTTCTTCTTCTTTTTTCTTCTTCTTCTTCTCCTGGTCCTCCTCTTCTTCTTCTTCTTTTTTCTTCTTCTTCTTCTCCTGGTCCTCCTCCTCCTTTTCCTTCTTCTTCTTCTTCTTCTCCTGGTCCTCCTCCTCCTTCCTTCTTCTTCTTCTCCTGGTCCTCCTCCTTCTTCTTCTTCTTCTTTTTTCTTCTTCTTCTTCTCCTGGTCCTCCTCCTCCTCCTGCTTCTTCTTCTTCTTCTTCAGTGTTAAATCTCACCTTGTCGATAGGAAGAACCTCATAGCTTTCTCTGACAGCATCCCTCATACCTTGGTTCCCTACACATCTCCGCAGATTAGGAGGGACTTGGCGGGACCGAGTGTTTTGAATAACCCAGCAACATTATTTCTGGAAATGTTGGTTCCACTTCCACATGGAAAGTAACGGAGAATTTAAGCTTTTTTAGAGGTGGGGAGGGGGGGGGGGGGTTGGTTGAGTAGAGCGCAGGAAGCAATTCACTTGTCTTCTTCAAAAGTCACTGTGGTCTTCATTCTCCTTGGTGTCGTAACGATACTGGTGAATCCACTAAGTGATTTTCTCACTTAGTGCAGGTCTAAAGTGTTTAATTCTGACTCTGGCTCCTAGCAAAAAGTTTCTTTTTTTTTTTGTTTTATAAATCAAGCTAAAGTTTATGTTGGTCTAAATCCCATGCACGTGAAAGCTGGAAAACAACTGAAGAAACAGACAAGAAATTAGACTCTTTTGAAACTAAATGCCTAAGGAAAATACTCGGTATAAAGTGGGAACGAATTCAAGAACAATGCAGAGATAAGACAGGTGAGCAAACAACCTGTCTCATGGGTGATCAGAAAAAGAAGATGGACATATGTTGGTCATGTGGTGAGAAGAAACAACCAGAGAATCTCAAAACAGGCTATCAAGTGGAACATAAAAAGCCGAAGAAAAAGAGGTCGACCACGTGAAATTCTAAAGAGGACGTTGTTAAAAGAGGCCATTTTAGTGGGCATAACATCCCTTGAAAAAGACAGATAGTCCCATAGCAAATGCCGTAGGGGATGAAGCGTTAGAGACCTCATTATGCTGGGCCATCAGCGTATGAGGCAGAGTGGCCAGTTTCTTTCCTCTCCAGATTTTCTCTGGCACCAATTTTACAAGACCGGGTCGACCTCGAGGCCGTATTGAGTTGGGGATTCGAACTTTCGACCATTCGGTTGCTAGACGAGTGCTCTAACCACTACGCTAGCCAGTTCCCCCCCCCCCACCCCTCCTCTCTCTTGAAAAGCTCACCAAAAACAGGAAATCTTGGCAAACGACCAAGCAAGCCTTGTGTGACGTTTAACGGCACAGAAAGGATGTAAGAATGTAAGAGAAATCCCATATTCTGGGTCTGAATGTAGTTTTAGCCTTAATTCGAATCATCTCTCTCTCTCTCACCCTACCTCATACGCTGATGACCCAGCATAATGAGGTCTCTAACGCTTCACCCCCTACGGCATTTGAAATGCTATGGGACTATCTTTACTTTACTCTCTCTCTCTCTCTCTGAACCTTAAGTGCCCAGGGCACATGGGGCTTCCGCCAAGGGTTTTCCCCAAATGCCTGTCCTTCGCCTTTTTTTCTGCTCTTGGCCAGGTGAGCCCTCTATTGCTCAACATCCTTTCTGTTGTTCTTCTCCATGTCTCTTTTGGTCTACCCTTACTTCTGTTCCCCTGTGGTGTCCATCTTAGTGCTATTTTTGGTAGTGAGTTGTCAGTCATTCGGAGCACATGTCCCAACCATCGCCAGCGTCCTTCCTCAATAATTGTTATCAGTGGCTTCATCTGCATTTCTGCCAATAAGATGTTATTTCTTATGGTGTTTGGCCAAAATATTTTTTTAATTCTTCGTAAACATTTAGTCTGGAAAGAATTCAACTTGTTTTCTATGGTTCTGGTGATTTTCCAGCATTCACTTCCATAGAGTAGTACACTTAGAACATTACTCTTAAATATCCTGATTTTCATATTTATGCTTAGTTTTTTT
Source organism: Achatina immaculata (assembly GCA_009760885.1). NCBI lineage: Eukaryota > Metazoa > Mollusca > Gastropoda > Stylommatophora > Achatinidae > Lissachatina > Lissachatina immaculata. Next base: position 45,882,941 of record CM019717.1, on the reverse strand, counting down.
TTATTTCCATATAGTCTGCAGCACTGCAAAAGCCTGGTTGCTCTAGTAAGTTTGCTGTTGAAGTCCTCTGTGCTGTCTCCATTTTCTACTACTCTACTGCCAAGGTATACAAATTCGTTGACCTCCTCCACTAACTTGCTATCTACAGTTCTGGTGTTCACATTTTGCTTCATTAACTTTGTCTTTCCTACGTTGATCTTTAGTCCTATGTTGTTTGCATTCTGAGTTAGCTTGTTTATTTTATCTTGCATATCTTTGTGACTGCTTGATAACAGACAAATTCGTCCGCAAAGTCAAGGTCCTCCAGCACTGTGTCAAGGGTCCATTGTAATCCTCTGCGTTTGTCTGATGTTGCCTCCTTCATTAACCAGTCTACTGCCAAGATAAATAATGTTGGTGATAGTACACATCCCTGTTTCACTCCTGTTTGTACCCTAAAGCTGCTGGTGGTATGTTCTCCACAGATAACTTTGCATTGAAAACCCTCATATAGGGCTTTGATTACATTTACTATCTTATGGGGGAGGCCATGCCATCTTAGGATTTTCCACAGTGCATCTCTACTGACACTGTCAAAGGCTTTCTCAAAATCTATGAACAATATGTTGTGCTATGCCACTCATTTGCCTGTTCTAATATTTGTCTAAGTACAAATATGTGGTCTATGCATGATCTTCCTTTCCTAAATCCTGCCTGCTCTTTCCGAAGTTTTTCCTCAAGTGTTGGTACAATTTTGTTGATGATTATTCTGCAAAATACTTTACTGGTGAGTGACAGTAGGGTAATGCCTCTCCAGTTCCCGCAATCTCTGAGGTCACCCTTCTTTGGTAGTTTTACTATAAGGCCAGTTTTCCACTCCTCTGGGGATTTTTCTAAATCCCAAATTTGTTGTAATATCCGGCAAAGTTTTTTTGGTGTTTCTGTTCCTTCTGCTTTCAACATCTCCGCAGTCACTTCATCTTCACCTGGTGACCTGTCTGATTTTAGCTTCTTTATCGCCTCCTTTACTTCACTTATTGTTATTGGTCCTGTATTGATGTTTAGTTTCGTTTTTGCTTCAGGTATGTCTATTGTTTGTGCTGCTTGTGTTCTGTTTAGTAGGGTGTTAAAGTGTTTCCTCCATCTTTCAATTTTTTCTCTTTCTCCAAATACCAGTTGTCTATTTTGTGTCCTTACTGCACTTTCACATCTTGTGTTGAAGTTACCTGTCATCTGCTTTGTGATTTTATATATGGTTTTCATGTCATTTGTATATGCTGCTTTCTCTGCTGCTTCTGCTAAGTTGTCATAGTATTGACGTTTATCTTGATGGCATGATTCCTTCACTTCTTTGTCTTTTTGTGCATAATTACTTAAAACTTGTTCTTTAAGCTGTTGTGATTTGGTGTTCAGTAATTTTTTCTTGATTTCTTTTCTTTGCTCTATCTTTTCCCATGTGGTCTTGCTTATCCATTCCTCTTTTCTCTCTTTCCGATATCCCAGTACTTCTTTTGCTGTTTCCTGTAGTGTTTTATTGAACTCTAATATGGACATTTCTGCTTCGTCTTGTAGGACACTGAAGCGGTTCTTAAGTACTATTGAGAATTCATTTCTTGTTTGCTGGTCTTTCAGTTTTCTTGTATCAAAACGTATCTTTCTGTGTTCTCCGATTTTGGCTTTCCTTAATTTTAGTTTTATTTTTGCTACCAGAAAGTTGTGATCACTTCCTAGATCTGCTCCTTTCCTTGCTCGCACATCTTGTAGTGACCGTTTCCACTTGTTGTTTATTAGTATGTGATCGATTTGGTTTTCTGTGGTTTTATCTGGTGACCTCCAAGTCACCTTATGGATGTTTTTATGTTGGAAAATTATCCCTCCAATGGTCATCATGTTTTCTTCACAGAAACTGCACAGTCTTTCTCCATTTTCATTTATTTCTCCGATTCCTTCTCTTCCCATGATTCTTCTTCTTATCTTCATTTCCTTCACCTACTTTTGCATTGAAGTCGCCCAAGATGAGTAGCATTTCATGCTTGGGTATTGTTTCTACTGTGGTTTGGAGGCTGTTGTAAAAATCTTCTTTTAATTCCTCTTCAGCTGCTTCTGTTGTTGCATAACAAACTATACTAGACAGCTTCGTGAATCTTGAGTTGAACCGTGCATATAATAATCTCTCATTTATTGGGGTCCATTTCAGCAATGCTCTTGATGCTTCTTTTGTTATAATCAATGCTACTCCTCCTTCATGAAGATCTTCTTTACCTGACCATATTATTGTATCTTCTGTGTGCTGTGTTGTTAATTTCCTTCTGCCTTGTCCTGTCCATCTTGCTTCTTGTATTCCTAGTATGCCTAGTTTATATATGTGCACTTCCTTGATGGTCTGTGCTAATTTTCCAGTCTGGTTAAGTGTTCTTACATTCCAACTGCCTATTTGCATCTTGTGTTTAGGTTCCAGGAGGTCTTCGGTCGGGCTGGGGACTTCCAGTGGCTGGCTTTCATCCACAACCTTCATGGGCTCAGTTTCCTAATAAGAATTTTTCCTTTCACCTGCATTTGTTTTTTCCCTTGCTTCTGTTTCTGTAGAAGTCTGATAGTTTGTTTTTTTTACCAGACAGGGTTGCTGGCCCTATGCCGAACCTTTCTTAGTCGCCTTTTACGATCATGCGTGGTAGGGTACAGTGGTCCTATTCTTTGCAGATCCCGGGTACCACACGGGGGAATTCGAATCATAGGACAAATATTTTCTATTAATATATGTATTATCACTGCTGTTGGTAGTACTGTAGGGAAGAGATGGCGATTATTGGCCACATCGTGAGAATGAAAGAAGAATCCTTGCCACAAACAGTTCTAAAGTGGACTTCACAGGGTAAAAGAAGTACAAGGACGATCCATAGAAACATGGATACATACAGCAGAGAAAATGCTGGTAAACAAAGGACTGACGTTGTTGACAGGCAAGAAGACAGCAGTAGAGAGGCCCAATTGCAAATTTCTTGGTACCAGCAGTCCCGTGTATACTGGAGGGATAAAAAAAAGGATATGTGTATCATATAATGCACTGGTTTTCCGACTAGAATGTCTACTAGAATTCGATTCCTCATTGATGTAATTTTTATTTTCTCCAAGGGACCGCCCAGGGGTCGATTCAGGCTGAAGAATTGAACGCTGGGAATTCTCTGGAAGGTAGTAACAGACTTCTTTATCTTACTGTGGTATAGAAATGTGAAGGATTCACACACATTTCACGCCCCTAAGGCATGCAGAATGTTATGGAACTGTTTTTACTCCATTAAAACTCGATTTTTATTTTACATTGTTTTGCAGACGACATTTGTCTACTATCAAGCAGCCACAAAGAAATGCAAGATAAAATAAACAAGCTAACTCACAATGCAAACAACATAGGACTAAAGATCAACGTAGGAAAGACAAAGTTAATGAAGCAAAATGTGAACAACAGAAATGTACACAGAGCAAATAGCAAGTTAGTGGAGGAGGTCAATGAATTTGTATACCTTGGCAGTAGAGTAGTAGAAAATGGAGACAGCACAGAGGACATCAACAGCAGACTTACTAGAGCAAACTAGGCTTTTGCAATGCTGCAGACAATATGGACATTAAAAAAAACTAAGCATAAATACGAAAATCAGGATATTTAAGAGTAATTTTCTAAGTGGATGAAGCAGATGAAGCCACTGACAACAATTATTGAGGAAAGACGCTGGCGATGGTTGGGACATGTGCTCTGAATGACTGACAACTCATTACCAAAAACAGAACTAAGATGGACACCACAGAGAAACAGAAGTAAGGGTAGACCAAAAGAGACATGGAGAAGAACAACAGAAAGGATGTTGAGCAATAGAGGGCTCACCTGGCCAAGAGCAGAAAAAAAGGCAAATGACAGGCATTTGTGGAAAACCCTTGCGGAAGCCCCATGTGCCCTGGGCACTTAAGGTTCAGAGAGAGAGAGAGAGAGAGGAGAGAGAGAGAGAGAGTTAGACTGTATCTCCCATACCATATATTAGATAAATGAGAAATCAATGAGCAATATTCACGCTCTCATTTATACGCCGTGTTTTTTTTTAGGATCACTATCACCATATTTATGTAGCAGCTCTTGTATCCATGTGAAGTATTGAAATAAAACAAGTAATGAGTTTTTGCACGAATTAAAACGTCCTCTTTGTCCACATATCACAGTACATGTATCCGACCTTGCAGCATCGTATTTAAGATCTCATGAAAGTTTTACTTGTTCATTGCCTTCGCGACTAGACATCAGCTTGATGACTTTCCGTCCACATGAATCTTTCATAGCTTTTTAAAAAACCTATTTTTTAAACTGTTATCTAAACACTCAAATGCTGTGGAGAGAAAACAAAATTGAAGATATCGATTATATTTATATGGAATTCTCACTTGCCTGACATGTATAGCTATCATGTTAATCTTCTCACTGGCTATGCTAATATTTTCACTGTATATGTGAATCGTCTCATTGGCTATGCTAATCTTCTCACTGGCTATGCTAATCTTCTCACTGGGTATGTGAATCGTCTTACTGGGTATGCGAATCTTCTCACTATCTATGTGAATCGTCTAACTGGTTCTGCTAATCTTCTCACTGGCTATGTAAATCGTATAACAGGCTATGTTAATCTTCTCATTGGCTATGCTAGTCTTCTCACTGGCTATGTAAATCGTCTCACTGACGATATGTTTTTCACATTCATATTTTCATATATATATATATATATATATATATATATATATATATATGAAAATGTCTTTCTTTCTGCTCCGAAGCTACGTGGTCTTGGGTTTTAAACCTTCGCCTCGGGTTTTGGGGGTTGCGGGTACGAATCCCATCAGAAGTGGCAGATATATATATATATATATATATATATATATATATTCAAATATTCAAGAACATACTTGACATTTTGTGCTTCGGAATCTGATTGGAGATCTGATACACAGATTTTCCAGTCGTAAATTTAATACCAAATGTTTATTAACAAAGTGCTTGGAAAATAAATAATAAACGACCTACTTGATATGCACAGGAATGCTATGGTCCGTGTATCTTTCTGACTATTTATCGTGATTTTTCTACACATTTTGCAAGTAAACGGCCAGATATAAACATAAAAATGACACGTTAGCTTGACTCTGGGAGTTCATCGATGCTAGAGCTTTTCAAGAGATAAGAGAAATGACGAATGTGATAAAAGTGGTTCTAGTAATGAATGTAGATAGAGGTGTATGGAGAAAACAAACAAAAAAAAAACCGAAGTCTTTCATTTTTCAACAATTTTTCATGTTGTTGTTGTGTTTTTATGTGATCTTTGAAAAAGCCTTTTACTGGAAATATTGGGTTGTTGTATGCTTTTCATTTATATGTGCTCATCTTGCTTTCTGCACACTTTCCTCACTCTTTCTATCTTTTTGTAAAACTGAATTATACATTAATTAATAGAACTTTTCAATAAATAATCAACGGTGACTCGCAATTCTGAACGTGTATTATTTCCCTTTGTTTCATATTCTGATTTGCATTCTTGTGGTATTTCCCATGTCACTTTGATTATTATTCTGAATAAATGACAATTTGAAATTTATAAACTAGCCCCTACAACTATCCCCGCATGATTTTTCTATAGCTGACATTACTATGAAAAGGCAAGATATGTTTATGACAAATCTATATATTGTTATCCCCTTATCTATCTCCAGACGTAGTACCCTAGAATGTTACGTAAACAGTGTATTTACTCTTTCACTCTTGAATTAATTTCCATGCTCTGCTTCGGTAAATTTTGGTAGAAATAAACTGTAAGGAAGTTGCTCTATTATAATATTTTTTAATGTATAGTTCGGGTTAGAAGTGTGCTACTTTTAATTCTGTTTACTTTGTTCGAGTTAGAAATGTGCTACTTTTAATTCTGTTTACTTTGTTCGAGTTAGAAATGTGCTACTTTTAATTCTGTTTACTTTGTTCGAGTTAGAAATGTGCTACTTTTAATTCTGTTTACTTTGTTCGGGTTAGAAATGTGCTACTTTTAATTCTGTTTACTTTGTTCGGGTTAGAAATGTGCTACTTTTAATTCTGTTTACTTTGTTCGGGTTAGAAATGTGCTACTTTTAATTCTGTTTACTTTGTTCGGGTTAGAAATGTGCTACTTTTAATTCTGTTTACTTTGTTCGAGTTAGAAATATGCTACTTTTAATTCTGTTTACTTTGTTCGGGTTAGAAATGTGCTGCTTTTCGTTCTATTTACTTTGTCTAAATATTGTTTTGATTCACATAGATGTGCAAGATCTACAAACCCTGGCAGTGTTGTTTTGGGTGAAAGAATTGACTAGGACAGGACTGGAGACCCACAGAGAAGACAGGAACATTCTGACACTAATACAACACGGTGCTGACTTTTTATTGCATTTTAATTATTTTGTTTTAGTTAGAAGAAAGAGGCTTACCTATGACTGGTCATAGTCATCTTATGGAACATTTTAAAATTGGCGATGACTTGGAGTTGGGAACCCTGCATTCCACATCTTAGTTACATTATTACTCGAGCTCTTCTCTATGGAAGAAATAACTTGTATGTTGACAACCATTGCATTTTTCTCTCCCCCTTCTGAAGAGTCCTCTGTTAAAAGTTCAGTAAGGTAATTTATTCGTTTAAACTACATTAACTTGTGCTACCTCCGTTTCGATTCATAGGCTGAGGTTATAGATTTAAACAAACAAACAAACAAACAAACAAAAATCACCTTTTCCATGTCATTAAGACCTACAAGGAATATGATTTTAGGCACGTATTTCCACGACCTTCGGCGCATGAAAGTGTGATGTGGTCAGTATCATGCCTGGCTGCATTTACCTTTCCATATTTGTCTGGTAACCATTTTTTTAGGCTGTATGGACCATGGGGGCCTTTTGGTGTGGTGGTACTAGAAAAACTCCCCACTGCTGGGGCCTGAAGATTAGTACCACCAGATTAGTAGGCCCAGCTTCTAGCCAGTCAGCCAACCAGGCTAGATCTTATAGATAGAATTCAGTATAAATCACACTGAGCGTAAATACATCCAGAACTGTGACTGTTTTACTCTGTACATCACAACTAAACTTTATTTTGCTTGTGTATTCTTAACATATTAACATTATTCGCTTGATAAATATTTTAATGAGGTACGTTTTATTATGTAGTGCATATCAGTATGAACGCAATAACAACGTTTCTTCAAATGTTTAAGGGGATATAGCAGGTAATACGTTAGAAAATAAAAGTATTTACTATAAGAAATGTTAAATTAGAATTATAAGGGATGTACAAGAACAGAATCTAAGTGCTGAAACTCTGTCGGACACAACAGAGATTTAAAACTACTATTTTGCACGAATGTATGTACGTCAGTGAGCAGTAAACAGGATATGACATAGGGAAAAGTGCATCATCAAGGAGCTTCAGCTGACTAAACATTCCAAGAAGAAACAAATATCCGTGAAGAAAACTTTAAACAACTAGTTCTTTTTTTCTTTATACGTTACCCTAGACAGTGTCTTAATTCAACTCAAACATCGATATAAAGTGATAGATAAACATGGACGCGATGATGCGATACGAGGGGTGATTGATAAGTTCTCGGCATACGGTAAAATTATTGAAACACACAATTGATATTAGGTGCATTTGTAGATCAGCTTAATGTTAGATTAAACACCAAGTTTCAAGAAATTAAATGCAACCAATTTTTTTTACAGGCTACTGAAGTGGTAAGGGGTGGTAAATACTGAGAAAATGGATAACATTTCTCATCGAGCAGTCAATCGCTACCGCTGCATCAAGGACTTATCATTGAAAGAGATCCATGAGGATATGGTAGAAACTCTAGAGGAGAGTGCCCCTTCTTACAGCACAGTGAAGAAATGGGCAGCTCAGTTCAAACACAGAAGGGAAAGTCTGGAAGATGATCACCGTCCAGGAAGACCAAGAAAGGTAACCACCGATGAAACCACGGGCAGAATCCATGACACGATAATGGAGGATCGACGACTAACTGATTAGCACATTGCTGCTGAGTTGGGCATCTCCCAGGAACGTGCTCATGTCATTATTCACAATTATCTTTAAATGACACAGGTCTTTGCTCGATGGGTCCCGAAACTTCTTGGAGCTGATCACAAACGACAGCGTCTCAACATGTCAAGAGACAATCTTGGCCATTTTTCTGCAGAAAAATAAGAAAAGCTATTTTAGAATTAAATTTTTCACCTTGGATGAAATACTGGTTTTGTTAGCCCAACATTCGGTACCTTATACTTTTTCTCTAATGTAAAATTAGACACTTAACAAACATCTTACATCCTTCCCGTGCCGCTAAACGTCACATAGGGCCCGCATGGCAGTTTGCTAAGACTTCCTGTCTTCGGCGAGTTTTTCAATCTCATCAAGGGATGTTATGCCCACTGAACTGGCCTCTCTTAATAATGTCCTCTTTAGAGTTTCACGTTGTCGATCTCTTTTTCTTCGGCCTGTTGTGCTCCACTTGATGGCTTGTTTGCGGATCCTCTGCTTGTTACAAACATCAGCGGGAAGTGTGAAATTTCTCCTTACTTTATTTGCTGAGAGACTTCACCTTTACGAACTGCTCACTTGCTGAATTAACTCAAACTGGCTGATTCCCCAGCATGCATCCTACTAGTCAGATTATCCTCCAGCCGATTTCGCTGATTGCTTTTAACTGTTTTTTAAAAATTGTTTAATAATGTTTCTCTCTCTCTCTCTCTCTCTCTCTCTCTCTCTCTCTCTCTCTCTTAATTGGTTATTCCTGGTTAACGCGATGGCTGATAATCAGCTGATTATAACTTAATGATATATAGCTAGGAACACAACAGCTGAAAGAAATTCATCACTGAAAATGATCAGATCACATGCCCTGATCATTTGATTCCCGTACCCTCATCAGTTTGTTCCCATACCCTCCATCATTTGTATGCCGTATCCTCCATCATTTGGTTCTGATACTCTCATCATTTCGTCCCCATCATCTGGTTCCCGTACCCCCATCATTTGGTTCATATATCACCATAATCTGGTTCCAAACCCCCCTCCCCATTATTTGATTCCCATACCACTATCATCTAGTCCCCATACTTCTATCATCTGGTTCCCTTACCTTCGTCATTTAGTTCCATTTACTCCACCCCCAGCCCCATCGTTTGGTTCCCATACCCTATCATCTGGTTTTCATACCCCCTCCCCCCATCATTTGGTTCCCATTCTCCTATCATTTGTGTTCCCCTACCCCTGTCATCTCTTTCCCATATCCTTATAATTTGGTTCATATACCCCTATAATTTGGTTCCTATACCCCTATAATTTGGTTCCCATACTCCCCATCATTTGATTTCCATCATCTGGTTCCCATGCGCCCATCATTTGGTTCCCAAACCCCCACCCCTACATTTGGTCACCATACCCCTATCATTTGGTTCCCGTTTCTCCAAGTAGTATGAATATCCCCAGGTTAAGAATCCTGCCCTGGATAATTACGATCTTAAGAAGCGATACTAAAAAACGCAGAACGAACGGAAGTCAGACAAGAGAGACTTACAGCCCCCCCCCCCCAAAAAAAAATCTGTATAATATTTAGAATTATCCTCTGGAGAAATCAGTCATGTAATGATGCTCGCAGACTTTTACAAAATGCAGGTCGATATAGGACATGAACAAAATCCACGGTTTGAAATGATTCAGCGACAGTGAAAAATTTGGCTCGTTCAGTCCTGACTGGCATAAAAGCGGCGGTGACCTCCTACGTCAGATTTTTCTTTAAAAGTGCTTCACTAAGTGGCCAGGGATTTGTCAGCGAGTTAACCTATATGTCATTTATTCAGCAAGTACTGGATAAAAATCAATAATTAACGTGAAGATTGTTAAACGCCGTCTCTGTGTAGGTGGGAGTGCACAGCTGCTGTTCCACATCAAGACCGAAGAGTAACACGAGACATGGGAAAGAGTAAACAGTAAAATAAGAATAACAAATACAACCAATTTGTGGGTAACATTCCTTTTTTTTCAGGCACAACAGAAACGACGAAAAATCAAATAACACAGACAGAAAAAAAAAAACCTGAAGGGACACATTTAATGAAGATTACGAAACCAAAAGTTTTGAAATTTTTAATCTTCGCCATAAGTGGACCTCAAATAAATAAGCAATATTTTTCTTTGATTGCCGTTTAATTTTTATGCCGTTCTTTAAGAAGAAGAAGGAGACATTTGCCGAAATATTGGTTGTGATTGTTTCCTTTCACAGCCTCACAAGGCAGACACTGACATGGAACCGCCAGGGAAATAGAAATCAAGGAAGCCCGAGAACTATTTGAAGAAGGGAAATTTTATAAATGTGCTCTGAGACAAGGGTTGAGAACAAATCCAAGAACGAGGACAACTGGATTCCTGGCCTATACTCCCAACAGAATGGCAGGCAACGATGATGAACTAACTGCCTTCGTGACAAAACTCGCACAATACTTTCTTAACCCTGTGCTCCACATTGCCAGTTTTCCTGCAAACATCGGTGTACTCAGTGTTAAACAAAGCATGAAGCATTTGTTCCGGGTTAACTCGTCAAGTAGGTCAAAGTACGCATTCAAAACATCAAATGCCTATCTGTGCTACGCATTGTGATACAGGTTTTTCGAGATTCATTTATTCATTTGGGAAACTTTGCCTCCTTAACAGCACTCCTGTAGGACTTTCGATTGTGAGCAAGATGCACAGCTGCTGATGCATCCATTTGCAGATCATCAACGATGTCTTGTAGCCATCTTCGCCTTGGTCTTCCTCTCTTTATTTTTCGCATTATGTACCCTTCCAAGACGGTCTTCTCTAAATTATCATGAGGTGTGTCCAAAATATTTAAGTTTTTCTCTTTAATCCTCTTTACTAGCCAGCCTTCTTCAATATGAAGTTCTTGTAGTATGGATATATTTGTTCTTTTATGTGTGCATGGTATTTGAATAACTCTTCTGTAGCATTTACATTCAAATGTATTATGTGTTTCTCAGTTGTTTTCTTAAGTGTCCATGTCTCACAGGCATATGTTGTGATGGGAAAGATGCATGCCCTTAAAAATCTTATTTTTGTAGTTCTGTCTGCTCCTCTCCACATATTCTTTATTTGTTTTACTTTCTGAAGAGAGAATGATGTCCTCCTTTTAATCTCCCTTATTGTATCTCCATTATTAGTTAGCAGTGATCCAAGATATTCAAAACTCTCCACTTCTTCCAATTTTTCCTCATTTATACATATTTCAGCTGCCTTATTTATTTTGTCGGTTGTCATCAATTCAGTTTTCTTCGCATTAAGATAGAGATTTTGCTCTTAGCTGTTCTTACGGATTGACATAATTAGTTATTCCATTCCTTTTTGTGTTGTGGAACACTGTGTCATCAGCATATCTAATCTCTGGTATTTCATAACCTCCAATTATTATGGCATAGTAATATTCTTTGTCTACATCTTCGCTAACATTCCTCATTATATTTTCAATATACAAGTTAAATAAGTAAGGCGACAATATGCACTCCTGATGGACCCCTTTTTCATGTCAAACAAAGTTGTTGTTTCACCATTTATTCTTACTGCTGCTTGTTGGTCTAGATACAATAGTGATGTTAACTGTATCAAATGTGTTGGAAATCCAGTTTTTTCCATTATTTCCCAAAGTTTCTGGTGTTGTACACAATCACGTGCCTTTGAGAAGTCTATAAAGGATAAAAATAGATTCACATTAAACTCTCTGCATTACTCTATTATTAATCTTAGATTGAATATATGATATCTTGATCCTCTTCCTTGCCTGAAACCAGCTTGGACCATATTGACTTCTTCTATTTTCTTACGAAGTCTACCCATTACGATCTTTAACAGAATTTTACTGGTATGACTAATCAGGGCAACAGTTCTGTAGTTTGTGCATAATTTTAGGTTACCCTTTTTTGGCAGTGATATGAATACAGTTCTTTTCCATTCTTTTGGCCAAATATCTGAGTGCCATATCTTTTAACATAGTGCATGATAGACTGTTGCACATTCCTTTCCTCTTGCTTTAATAAATTCAGCTGTTATCTCATCACATCCTGGTGATTTACCATTTTTCATATTCTTTATTGCCCATAAAACTTCTTCTATTATCGGTTCGGGTTCTTTCTCCTCCAATAATAATTCACACTGTTGATTTCTGCTTTCACAGCCAGTTGTTTCATACATTCTTCTACAATATTCCTTCTATCTTTCTAGAATTTCCTCTGTCTCTGTCAAGGTATTCTCCATCTCGTCACAAATTACATTTAGTTTAGGTGTGACATTTCTCGTCAATGTCTTCATTTCTTTAAACATTTCACTATCTCTTCCACATTTCTGATATCCTTCTATTCTTTCACAACAATCTCATACGATTGTTGTTTTTTTTTTTGGTCTTTTCTTATGTTTCTTCTTACTTCTTTTGTTAACGATTTATACTCCTCTTTGTTGTTGTTTGTCACTTTCCATTGCGTCTTCATTTCTCTACGTTGTTTTATCAGTTCTAGTGTGCCTGCTGTAATCCATCCATTCTTTTACGTTTTCTTTACTGGAACCATGTCTTTAGCTGTTGTTATTAAGATATCTTTGGCCTGCGTAGCCAATTCATCTGGTGTGATTTCCAGCCATCAGAATTTCGAAACGGTTCTTCACTTCTATATCGTATTGTTCTAGTATTTTTTGTAAGATCAAAGCGGAATAGTCTTGATCCTGCAATTGTCTTTTTTATCTTTAATTTCATGTCTGCTATTAATAACTCATGCTCAGTGTTACAATCAGCACCTGGTAAAGTTTTTGCTGATGTTATACTTGATCTCCACCTTCTTTGCACTAAAATGTAATCTATTTGATTCTTGGTTTTACCATCAGGTGATGTCCATGTGTAAGGTGTTCTTGGCTGTTGTTTAAAAAGTGTGTTAGTGATCATTAGCTCATTTTCCATGCAGAATGCCGTTAGACTGTTACCTGCTTCATTTCTATGTCCTATGCTAAATTTCACCACAACATATACTTCGTCTTCTGCTCTTTCTGTACCGATCTTTGCATTAAAATCCCCCATTATTAATACAATATCATTTTTCCGTACCTGGTCTATCGTCGTTTGCAGTGTGTTATAAAAGTCTTCTACTTCCTCTTCTGCTACTGATGTAGTTGCATATATCTGGATGATTGTTACATTTCTAAGTATGCCCTTAAATCTGATAGTGAGGATTCTATCACTTACTGGATTGTATCCTAGTAATGCTTTTGATGGTGATTTGTCCACGTAAAAAGCCACTCCATTCTTTCCTCCTAATTCTCCACCAGAGTATATAAAGATATAATTGTTCTCGCTCTTGAAGTGTCCTGATCCTTTCCATCGATGTTCGCAGATTCCCACGTGTGGCCCCGTTTTTTCATCTCGTCACTTATTATTTGATACTTCCCCTCATATATACTTCTCACATTCCATGTGCCTACTCTTATTTTTCTTTTTAGTTTGATGCAGGGGTTTTCCTTGCTGACACCGTCAGGATTTTGTCCGTCATCACAATTACTAGTACCGACCTCTGTCTCACACTCGAGGTACGATGGGGAAAGAACCATGTTTAAGAATTCATTACATAATTCATGGATTATGTCCCTTCACTTTAGGGTGCACAACCCCAATGTCTTGACCATTATCATGAAAGAATTCTAAATTTTATTTTTCATTGGAGGTCAGTGGTTCATGACTTGATTTCAAACAATGAAAATATCCAAGTAATGCCAAAACTCACCAAATATTTTCCTAACCCTTAAAGAAATTTGAAAAAAGTCAGTGTATAAAATATGTTCAAAATATCTAAATAAATACGTACCTAATAACTATATTTACACTGTTTTGTAGTAAAAGCTATATGTATTATGAGCTATCAGATAGCTGGCACACTAAAAGTTCGTTTATTCTCTCCTTTATCTTGTGAAGACAAGAGTAAAAAAAAAAAAAGCCGAAGTTATTGCAGACAGGGGCAATAACTAACACACAAATATTAATGAGCCTATCGTTCATCATAAAATCTGGAGTGAGGCAGGGCTGTGTATTACCTCCCTTACTATTCATAACATACATTGATAACATCTGCAAAGAATCTAACATATATAGTAAAAATTCCATCACAGAACAGCCCAACACCAGAATCAATACCGATAAACTCACAACTTCCAGAAAACATATCCAATAGGTGGACCATAAAAGAACTCCTTTTTTGCGATGATCAAGCACTTATAACCCCAATCAGAAAAATACCTACATCAAAACATGGATAAGTTATCAAGGGCATGTAAAAGCCACAATATGAAGATCAGTGTTGAAAAAAACGGAAATCATGACCATGTTATCATCATCAACTCCCCACGGAAAGTTGGCTGCAACAAATCTCCATTCTGCTCTGCATGACCATAGCGAGAAGAAGAAATCTGAACAAAGATCTTCCTAGACAATCAGCAGGTTGAAACAGGTGAAACATTTCAAATACGTGGGTAACATAATATCCTCGGGGAAAATTGACGCTGAGACTGAGAACAGATGCAATAAAGCAAATCAGGTCATTTCACAAATGACTTCTTTACTGAAAAAACAAATACATCAGAACAGAAACAAAAAGAGCACTGTACAACACAATTTTCCTCCCAACTCTATGTTATCAATGTCAAACATGGACACTAACAGCCAAGAACAAAAGAAAAATCATCACGACAGAAATGAGATGTTAAAGAAGAATACTAAATGTGACAAGAAGAGACCACATAAGAAATCACACAATCGGGGTAAAAGATGGAGTAACACCAATATTACACTATATCCAGAAACAATAAGTCAATTGGTTTTTCCATGCTACATAGTTACCAGCAGACGACATATCACAGACAACATTCACACTAAGATTTGTAGGTAACAGAGGAAGAGGCCGCCCACGCAGGAGATGGAAAGAGGAAATTATAGAAGCGTTAAATGTCACATTATGTGAAGCAAATCGTCGAGCCCTATCAAGATATCTACTTGTCCTCTCATCACCGAAAGGTATATGAGGTAGGAGACAAGACAAGACAAGACAAGACTAGCTAATCAAATGATGTCTAGCGAATGAACTACTAGAAAGGGGAGGAAGAGGGGGGGGGTCAAAGAAAATATGCAGAGAACTATTTTTATAATTTTACAGAAAAGCACATACACAAAAAGGACTACGTAACAAAACTTCAGATGAAGACACTGACCCAGGAGCTGATTGACAGCAAATACAACCCAGCTGAATGGACACATGTCTGCACAGATGGGTCTGCAGAAAAAGCAATAAAAAAAGAGGTAGGGGCGCAGACTACAGAGCCACCTACATCGACTCAAAATGTCTCACACAGAAGAGTGTCCATGTGGCAGTGGAGTCCAGACTTCAGAACATATCATACAAGAGTGCCCAAACCATGCAGATCTGAGGCGTGAGACATGGCCAGAGGACACAAGCTTGGGGCAAAAGCTTTGGGGCTCCTGTCAGGATCTGGAGAGGACTGCGGGCTTTGCCATGTCGACAGGGGTCAGGATCTGATGTGACCAACAACCTCGAACGCAGAAGAAGAAGAAGAAGAAGAAGAAGAAAAGAAAAGCAGATAACGTAATAACACTAGATAGCTAACAAAATTACTACAGCAATCATCTTTAGTCTAGTGTTTTTATCTATATCTATAAAATTATAAAACTTACACCCTCGTGGCTTCACTGAACTATTCTTATATAACGATTAGCTTCCTCCCTTAGAAATGATAATGAACCTCGTAGAAACACAAGGCATCCGAACACGATTTGATTAATTCAATGTTTTTTTCTCTTCTGAGACACTTAATGGAGTTATTTAAAAACTGCTGTTATATGTACTCCATTTTTGCTGTTTTGTTTGTGTGTGTGTATGTGCTCGCGTGTGCTCGTGTGTCTGTGTTGAAATTTTCAAATTTTAAGCTTTAATATAACCTAATGTAAGATTCGTTTTATTTCCTTACATCAGAAACATGGCGGATCTGCTTATTATATATTTCTTTGTGTGATCTAGGGCTTTTACTGAGTAAGGCCGGGGTTCCATCTGGCATTCGGGAACCAGGCTTTTTAAATATGTAAAATATTGTTCAAACGTGAAAGGTTAACTAAAAATAATAAATGCACATTTACTTCATAATTTCACACAAAAAAAAGAACAAATATACTACAAGAACTTGATACTGAAGAAAGTTGGCTAGTAAAGAGGATTAAACAGAGAAAACTTTAATATTTTGGACACATTAAAAGTCATCTTCTTCTTCTTCTTCGTTCGCTTCTGCCACCAAGACCGCACTGTGATCCTACTGAATTTACGCTTGTGGTCCTCGTTAGGTCCCGAGAGGACCACAAGAGGTTCAGAGTATCGCAGGGCTTTAGCCTGTATTCTTGGTGTGTCTCTGAAGTGGATTGCGTGACACTGTGGTTTTCGTTGCACCAGTTTAGTCTAGAGTTGGACTTTCTCACCGCAAGACCTCGACGTGTTTAGGATATCAGTGCATCCCCGCTAGGTGAGAGGTGGTAGCCCACCCAGGCCAGAATTGGACCTTCTCACCGGAAAACCTCGACGTGTTTTGAGATACCCGTGTATCACCGCCGGGTGAGAGGTGGTTGCCCATCCAGTCCAGAGTTGGACTTTCTCACCGGAAAACCTCAGCGTAATTAGGATACGCAAACATCCCCGCCGGGTGAGAGGTGGTTGCCTATCTAGACTGGCCTGGTCCAGTGTCTCCGACTTCAGCATTTTGTGGTCGTGGCCGCTACCATTCCTAGTTGTGACCAGGATGGAGCTTTTGTCCAGGAGGACGAATCCTCGCCACTAGTGACTTCCACCCCTGGGTTGAGCTGGTTAGGCATATTAACCCAGTATGGGCGTGTTTGGGATGTGACCGACCTCTAGAGCAGAGGTACTGTGACATGCGTAGCCTTCAAGATTCACCCCTGGTGTGAGCCGGTTTAGGCATAATTCACCAGTATGGGTATATATCAGGCGTGACCGACCTCTAGAGCGGAGGTGGCATGACATGTCTAGCCATCAAGTTCCACCCCTGGTGTGTGCCGGTTTAGGCAAATTTCACCAGTGTAGGTGTATTTCGGACGTGACCAGCCTCTAGAGCAGAGGCGCCGTGGTATGTGTAGCTCTTGCAGCGATACTACTGGACATACTGATTAAATTTCACTTTATCCTTTCCACCACCTTTTCACATCGGCGCCGCACAGCAACCTTTATTTCTTTTCCGCATTTTCTTCCTTGACCGGGAGGAGCTTCACTCCACGCGCGGCATTCGAAGAGTCTCGCCAGCAGTGTCTTAACCTCTGGGACAAGCCAGTTCATGCTTTTCACCCGATATGACTGCACTCAGGACGTGGCCGACCTCCAGACCAGAGGTGCCATGATTTGACTGTTTGCTTCGCTTTATCATTTCTACCACCTTTTCCGCAGTGGTGCTTCGCGCAACCCCATTTGCACCTTTCTTCATTGGCCGGGAAGAGCACTGCTTCACGCACGGCAGCTGAAGAATCTCGCCAACGGTGAAACTTTGTCGGATATCTGCCGACAGACCGACGCGGGGCAAAGGAGACAGCACTCTGCTCTGAGCGGATCCCTTTCGACCCTGGCGGCGTTTCATTTCCTTTAACCGGCGGGGGCGGCTCTCTCTGCTCTAACGAGCGAGAAGAAAGCCTGGCCACCCACAAACAACACACGTTACATACTGCAGACCCGATACTCTTTGCGAGAGATGGGCCAATTTCGAGACCATAGGTTGATAAAAATGTACTACACCGTTAGCACGAACCTGGCTGGCTAGCCGTTTATATGCTTCGCTCAACAGACAAACCACTCGCTTCTGCATCGAAACACCTTAACTCTCGCCGTCCGGGAAGGGAGCGAAAGCCTGTCTCCCCACGCACGGAACTCGAGAGCGCTTTTTCGCCAAAAGAAATTAAAAGTCATGATAATCTAAAGAAGACCGTCTTGGAATGATAAATAATAGGAAAAAGAAAAAGAGGAAGACCAAGGCGAAAATGGCTGCATGACGTCATTGATGATCTGCAAATGGATGCATCAGCAGCAGGGCATGACCGAGAGGCCTACAGGAGAGCTGTTAGGGAGGCAAAGTTCCGCAATGGACATGCAGATGACTGACTGACTTCATAACTGCCACTTTTTTGCTCATTTTTATGTAAGCTGACAAAAACTACTTGATTTATGTGCAGCACGCCATTCGATTACCTCAAACAATTTGGCTCCTGAGGTCACAGAAGTTGGACACCCTATGTGTAAGATTTAAAGAGCAGCTCAACCTGGATGAAAAAGGTTCATTGCTAGGGGGGAAAAAACAGAAGCATGAAAAACAAAGATATCAGCAGTGAAAATACTATTTAAAATATATATTATTTTTGTAATACTTTGTCAACTTTTAACCAAAGTTGGCGTATTTCTTCCTGCATGACGAAAAAGAATTTATGTGTGTGTATGTGTGTATGAGAGAGGGAAAAAAAGGGGGGGGGGTAAAAAGAAGGAGTCTGTTTAGTGTAATATTCTTATTTCATAAGTTGTAGCAATCGCCGAGATAGCTGTAGATCAGTTCTTGAGAACTCTCGGAGCGATACATTTATAGCTTTAGATCAGTTCTTGAGAACTCTCAGAGCGATACATTTATAGCTTTAGATCAGTTCTTGAGAACTCTCGGGGCGATACATTTATAGCTTTAGATCAGTTCTTGAGAACTCTCGAAGCGATACATTTATAGCTTTAGATCAGTTCTTGAGAACTCTCAGAGCGATACATTTATAGCTTTAGATCAATTCTTGAACACTCTCAAACCGATACATTTCACAGACAGTCATTGGAATATGGATGGTGAAGGACTGAAACAACAGTGACGAACGACATATAACATACAAACTGTTAAGTTTTTATTTATTTATTTTATACTCACGGAAAAAAGTAAGTGTGCAATGCTTTAAAAAGCACCATGAATGTGCTCAGGTGATGACTGAAATAAAATTTGGCACACATTATGTTTGATTATCCAATAACAGAAAAAAATGATAACTTTCAGGCCAGTCACATGTCACAAAAAAGTAAAAAAAAAAAAAAAGCTCACCTAATGTGGCTCACCACCCCAAGAACAGAAAATCAAGGTTTCAATATCGTGTGTGTCCTCCTCAGGCAGTTATCACTGCTTGACACCGCCTTCTCATCGAACCAATGACACGTTGTATCAGTTGTTGAGACATGTTATTCCATTCTTCTTGCAACGCTTGGGCTAATTCTTGGTGTTTCCAGGACGATTGTGTCGTCTTCGCAACCTGCGGTCCAGTTCATCCCAAATGTGCTCGATAGGTGACAGGTCCGGTGAAACTGCTGGCCATGGCAAGACTGTAATCTGATGTTGTTGAAAGTAGTGGTCCCTGACCACACGTGCGACATGTGGACGAGCGTTATCCTGCTGTAGTATCAGGTCTTGTCCATTAGCATCTAGAAAAGGCATTACGTGGCGTGTAATGATTTCGTCCCTATATCGTAAACCTGTAAGGTTGCCATTGAGGAAGACTAGGTTTGTTCGGCCAGCATATGAAATTCCTCCCCAAACCATTACACTGCCTCCTCTTTTCCTATCCACCTCTAGCACACAGTTATTCGCAAAGCGTTCTCCTCTTCGCCTGTACACTAAAGCACGCCCATCGTGGCCTTACAGACAGAATCTGGACTCATCAGTGAATAGGATCCGTTTCCATTGATGATAAGGCCATGCCACATGTTGCCTGGCCCAGTTCAAGCGGGTTTGTCTGTGGCGAACTGTCAGTATTGGTCTAATTGCAGACCTATGAGTTAAGAGATTTACCTCTCTGAGTCTGTTCCTCACTGTCCTGCCTGACACACGTCTTACACCTGGAATGTAGCAGGCAGTCCATGCTGCCTGGAGAAACCTGCTACGAAGGTGCATGAGGTGGATGTAGCAAGGGTGGTAACTCTGGTCTACCGCTTCTATGGCGGTCAGCAACGGAACCATTTTGGTTAAAACGACTTTGAAGGCGTGATATTGTGTTTCTGTGAACATTAAAATATTGAGATACTGCTGCTACTGTTAATCCAGCAATTAACATCCCAACAGCTATTTCTCGCTGATGTTCATTCAATCTTGGCATGATGAAACAAGATGTTTATGTTGGAATTCCACTACTTCTTTCTTCAACGATTACGTGAAGAGATCTCTGAGAACAGAATTACACACTTACCCTCATTTTATCCGTGGTTAGTAACCAATCATGGATCACTGAATGTGATTTCACTGGAGCTGTGGTTATCTCCCCATGAATAGTGCTATCAACTTCGTGCAGCACGGGGAAGTAGACAACACTCAGACAAAACTTTGTGCCAAATTTGATTTCATTTCACTCATGACAACGTGATTGATAAGCTTGACATCACTGCACACTTACTTTTGTCCGTGAGTAATATTTTTCAGTGTCAAATATCGCTAATGGTAATTGCGCAGACTCAAGATATCTAATTAATTTTACAAATACAATTTTCAAAAAACAAAAAAACCTGTACAGTAAGCCAGAATTATGCTACTTCTAGTACAGTCCTATCGTCTTTCAAACGCAGGTCAGAATGTTTCCCCAACTCACTTGTAGGTTCTCTTATACTCTGTCATCATACATCTGCGGACAGCCGTGTATGCAGCGTAGCATGGTGTTGTCCTCTAACTATGTGGATAATCAGTCTTCCGAGGTTATTTACCCTCAACACAGCTTGCCCAGTGTCCATCCTTTACGTCTGCAATGACTGAGCAGTGACGCTACTAATCTAAATGACTTCAGTCCGAGATTGACTGAGAGACCACGTTTTTTTAATGCGAGCTGGTGTTCTCTACAGCCGATGCTGTGAAGATGTTGAAGCACAACATCGTATCGGTGTGGGAGTGCGTTATAGCAGCTAAATAACAGGGGAATGCAATACTTCTTTAGCAGATTCCACCACCATGGGGACTGCGGTGGTCTCTACCCCGCTAGCGAGACGAGGCCTGTTACTGGTGGCACCAACGAGGTGGTGGGACAGGGTCTTGATCAGCTATGGTTTGCCAATCCTGATGCAGGCATGTCAGCTATGGGTCGCTGATAGTCAAGACGAACAACGTCTTCGATCCCCGATTGTCAGGTTCCCAAATTTAGGTCAACAGCCGGTGAATGACCTTCATGACATGTGCCGGCGGAAGTTGTCATTTGTCACAGTTTCTGGGTGCAGCTAAATCTTAATAATGTTCGCCAGTGTACAACGAAATTATATTAAAATTCTTTTTCCAGTCACCGTCGTGATTTTATTGTCTTGTGTAATTTATATATGGAGTATCGAACCAATGCCAACAGGCCACGATCTGTGTGCGCATCTGAAGGGTAAGCCCAGGCTGGCTGTAAGCTTTCAATGTCTGTGTGATTAAGTGTGTATTGGAAGAAGCTGTTGCGATATCTCGCTAAACCGGGAACTTGACATTTATGACATAAAAGTTTGCAGCATCGTGGAAAATGTAACACAAGCAATATATGTACTGAGGTGTGAGTTTGGATCCATTTATTTGAATTCACAGAGCAAAGAAACACGTCCGAGCAATATGTACCGACAATGGAAACGCCTTTGTCTTGTCTTGTCTCCTTCCTCATATACCTTTCGTCTTGATAGGGCCCGGCGATTTGCTTCATATAATGGGATTTAATACTGCTGTAATATCCTCCCTCCATCTCCTACGTGGGCGGTCTCTTCCTCTGTTAGTCACATATTTTAGTGTGAATGTTTTCTGTGATATACTGGCTGGTGGTAAGTCTATAACATGGCCAAAACATTTGACCTGCTGTTTTTGGATATAGTGTAATACTGGTGTTACTCCAACCTTTGCCCTGATATTTCTTATTTCCATTTCTTATTTGGTCTCTTCTTGTCACGTTTTGTATTCTCCTTAAACATCTCATTTCTGTTGTGATGATTTTTCTTTTGTTCTTGGCTGCTCCGGTTAGCGGGGTAGGGGTATCCCCTATCAAAGGAGAAGTAAGACGCCTCCTTACCTCCGTCAGTCTACGGGACACCCTTGGGCATGGTGGAGTACCCGTATAGCCCCCCGATCAGGGTGGTGTGAAGCCATGGGAGCAGGTGGTGGATGGAATGGGAGAGCAGCTGACAGATAGTGTTGGTTATGGTCACCATTCTGTGATGGTAGGCAGATGATCTCAATGTAGGGACAATGGCTACGATCAATGACTAGTACAGTCACTGCCCGGAAGGAAAGCAATGGTAAACTATCTTCTGGAAATATACCAAGAAACCCAAACAGCAATCATGGAAAGTCAAATAGGAAGAAGATATGGTGGTGAGTCCCCCAGGCCAGATAGATCTAAATTTAACACAGGGAAAAGTGAAGCAGAGGTCAGTACTAGTAATTGTGATGACAGACAAAATCCTGACGGTGTTACCAAGGAAAACCCCTGCATCAAACTAAAAAGAAAAATAAGAGTAGGAACATGGAATGTAAGAAGTATGTATGAGGGAAAATATCAAGTACTAAGTGACGAGATGAAAAGAACGGGGATACATATTTTGGGAATCTGCGAACATCGATGGAAAGGATCAGGACACTTTAAGAGCGAGAATGATAATATCTTTATATACTCTGGCGGAGATGTAGGAGGAAAGAATGGAGTGGCTTTTTATTTGGACAAATCAACATCAAAAGCATTACTAGGTTACAATCCAGTAAGTGATAGAATCCTGACAATCAGACTTAAGGGCATTCCTAGAAATGTAACAATCATTCAGATATATGCACCTACATCAGCAGCAGAAGAAGAGGAAGTAGAAAACTTTTATAACACACTGCAAACGACAATAGACCAAGTACGGAAAAATGATATTGTATTAATAATGGGTGATTTTAATGCAAAAATTGGTACAGAAAGAGCAGAAGATGAAGGACATGTTGTAGGGAAATTTAGCATAGGACATAGAAATGAAGCAGGTGACAATCTAATGGTGGTAAGTCTATAACATGGCCAAACCATTTGACCTGCTGTTTTTGGATATAGTGTAATACTGGTGTTACTCCAACCTTTGCCCTGATATTTCTTATTTTGTATGGAAAATGAGCTAATGATACTAACACACTTTTTAAACAACATCCAAGAAGACTTTACACATGGACATCACGTGATGGTAAAACCAGGAATCAAATAGATTACATTTTAGTGCAGAGAAGGTGGAGGTAAAGTATAACATCAGCAAAAACTTTACCAGGTGCTGACTGTGAGACGGACCATGAGTTATTAATAGCAGACATGAAGATAAAGATAAAAAAGACAGTTACGGGATCAAGACCACTCCGCTTTGATCTTAGAAATATACCAGAACAATATGGTATAGAAATGAAGAACCATTTCGAAATCCTGATGGCTGTACAGGAGGAGATGACACCAGATGAATTGGCTACGCAGGCCAAAGATATCTTAATAACAACAGCTAAAGACATGGTTCCAGTAAATAAAACACAAAAGAATGGATGGATTACAGCAGGTACACTAGAACTGATAAAACAACGTAGAGAAATGAAGACGCAGTGGAAATTGACAAACAACAACAAAGAGAAATATAAAACTTTAACAAAAGAAGTAAGAAGAAACATAAGAAAAGACAAAAAAACAATACATTCAAGATTGTTGTGAAAGAATAGAAGAACATCAGAAGTATGGAAGAGATAGTGAAATGTTTAAAGAAATGAAGATATTGACAAGAAATGTCACACCTAAGCTAAATGTAATTTGTGATGAGATGGGGAATACCTTGACAGAGACAGGAAATTCTAGAAAGATGGAAGGAATATTGCAAAGGAATGTATGAAACAACCGACTGTGGAAACAGAAATCAACAGTGTGAATTATTATTGGAGGAGAAAGAACCCGAACCGACAATAGAAGAAGTTTTATGGGCAAAAAAGAATATGAAAAATGGTAAATCACCAGGATGTGATGAGATAACAGTTGAATTTATTAAAGCAGAAGGAAAGGAGTATGCAACAATCTACCATGCACTGTGCAAAAATATATGGCATTCAGGTATTTGGCCAAAAGAATGGAAAAGAACTGTATTCATACCACTGCCAAAAAAGGGTAGCCTGAAATTATGCACAAACTACAGAACTGTTGCCCTGATTAGTCATACCAGTAAAATTCTGTTAAAAATCATAATGGGTAGACTTTGAAAGAAAATAGAAGAAGTCAGTATGGTCCAAGCTGGTTTCAGGCAAGGAAGAGGATCAAGAGATCATATATTCAATCTAAGATTAATAATAGAGAAATGCAGAGAGTTTAATGTGAATCTATATTTATCCTTTATAGACTACTCAAAGGCATGTGTACAACACCAGAAACTTTGGGAAATAATGGAAAAAATGGGATTTCCAACACATTTGATACAATTAACATCACTGCTGTATCTAGACCAACAAGCAGCAGTGAGAATAAATGGTGAAACAACAACTTGGTTTGACATAAAACAGGGGGTCTGTCAGGGGTGCATATTGTCACCCTACTTATTTAACTTGTATATTGAAAATATAATGAGGAATGTTAGAGAAGATGTAGACAAAGAATACTACGATGCCATAACAATTGGAGGTTATGAAATACCAGAGATTAGATATGCTGATGACACAGTGTTACTGTCCACAACACAAAAAGGAATAGAAAAACTAATTATGTCAGTCTGTAAGAACAGCGAAGAGCAGAACCTCTATCTTAATGCAAAGAAAACTAAATTGATGACAACTGACAAAACAAACAAGACAGCTGAAATATATATCAATGAGGAAAAACTAGAAGAGGTGGAGAGTTTTGAATATCTTAGATCACTGCTAACTAATAATGGAGATACAATGAGGGAAATTAAAAGGAGGACATCTATTGCTCTTCAGAAAGTAAAACAAATAAAGAATCTGTAGAGAGGAGCAGACAGAACTACAAAAATAAGATTTTTAAGGGCATGCATCTTTCCCATCACAACTTTTGCTTGTGAGACCTGGACACTTAACAAAACAGCTGAGAAACACATAAATGCCTTTGAATGTAAATGCTACAGAAGAGTTCTCCAGATATCATGGACACAAAAAAGAACAAATATATCTATACTACAAGAGCTTAATATTGAAGAAGGCTGGCTAGTAAAGAGGATTAAAGAGAGAAAGCTTAAATATTTTGGACACATTAAATGTCATGATAATTTAGAGAAGACCGTATTGGAAGGATACATAATGGGAAAAAGAAAAAGAGGAAGACCAAGACGAAGTAGGCTGCAAGAAATCGTTGTTGATCTGCAAATGGACGCAGTAGCAGCAGGCCATCTTGCTCACAACTGAGAGGCCTACAGGAGTGCTGTTTGGGAGGCAGAGTTCCGCAAGGGATATGCAAATGAATGAATCTTGGCTGTTAGTGTCCATGTTTGACATTGATAGCATAGAGTTGGGAGGAAAACTTTTGTACAGTGCTCTTTTTATTTTTGTTGTGATGTATTTGTTTTTTCAGTAAAGAAGTCATTTGTGAAATTACCTGATTTGCTTTATTGCTTTTGTTCTTAATCTCAGCGTCAATTGTCCCTGAGGATGATATTATGCTATCTAGGTATTTGAAATGTTTCACTTGTTTCAAGGGCTGGTTGTCTAGGACGATCTTTGTTTGGATTTCTTCTCTTGCTATGGTCATGACTTCTGTTTTTTCCGCACTGATCTTCATGGTGTGGCTTTTACAAGCCCTTTGCTAAGTTATCAACGTTCTGCTGTTAGTCTTTTTTCTGATGTGGCTATAGTGCTTGAGTGTCAGCACCGGAAACCAGTAGATGCATATTTAAATAGCCAAGCTGTGATATAACACCAACCATTTTACTGGGTGCACAGGTGTAGCTAAGACTGACTGCGCCAAAGGCAAATAGAATAGCAGTCTTTGGTAATGTATAATTTGGAAAAATATCATTTACATGAAGGAAAAGTGGAATTTTTCCATTTGTAACCACAATAATGACACACCCCCAATTTGGCTGCTCATTTTATTCCTCCTAACTTGTCCAGACCGTTAACAGTAGCAAATTTCGAATATTTGTATAATAGCATATTCCAGACATGAATTATATACAGTATATTATTTTTACATCCAGATACTGTGATTTTGTATACTTTCAAGACAGTCTGTTTATTTCAGTCTGGCAGTTTTTCCCTAATAGGAAACATAGTCATTTATTTCTGTTAGTTATTTTGTGTTACCTTTCTATGATTTCAGATACAGCAGCTCGTAAGAACATCAGCAGACAGTGGTGGGAATGGGCTTGTCTGTTGCAGAGGTAAATAGCAAGAAACATATGTAATTAATAATAATAATTTGCATAGTCATTTGTTTGTATGCATGAACCAGTGATTGTGTTAACTGGCAACTATGAGTAAATTACTGATTAAAAATGAGAAAAACCAAAACTTTTGGAGGTCATTGGTTACTGCAACAGGTTTATATTATCAAAACCCAAGTAAAAAGCAACCAGCAAAATCAGTTGGAGGATATTAAGGTCAAGGAGGCTGATGATACTGAATTTGCATGAAGGAGAATCAACCAGTTTTGATTTTGGTTCAGCATGTAAGCATTTTGTAAAATTTAAATCCCACCGCAAATAAGAAAAAAAAATGTACATGAAGTTTTGCTATCCACTGATGTCTGTAAATGTTTAACATTTGAAAAAAAGTATTAAATTTTATATTGAGAAACTGGTATTTTGAAAGTGCTTCATGCAAAGTGAAAGACAGGTAGAGCTGTACCGGTTTCATAAGGTACTGGTGTGATCAATGCATGTTCTCTTTTTTAGTTAAATAGAAATGACTATAAAATGACTCTTCATAATTTTTATGTTTGTTTAGTTTTAAATAAAAAACATGTTTTCATTTATTTTCCCATCATTTTTGAAACGTTACACAGAGGCAGCATCAGATAGTTTTTGGCTTCCATAAGAAACTGACCTTATTGTTTTATAAGCAGAGTTAGTTTTAAATAAACACTATTATATTCATAAATCAAGGTCATTTACATTGATTTACCTGAAAGGAAGGAATAATGTGATCAAGATTTTCTTGTCTGTTTCATGCAAAGTGTTAGAGAAGCTTTGTAGTCCAGTCGGTAGTGCATTGTCCTATAATGACTAGGCATTTGCTTATCCTGGTGGAGTCCAGTCAGACTTTGATTCAGTCATCTTCTTAATTAGGTTTTGGTGCAGCTATATTTCTGTATTGCAACAAGGTGTCCTGGTGGTGATTACTTAATTGATCACTGACCAAGGACATGGGTGGATAGATGTTTCTGCATTGCCACAAATTTTGCTAGATACTGATTACTTAATTGATCACTGACCAAGGACATAGATCAATGTTTTCACATTGTGGCAGATTAATTGTGACACATTATTATGTCAGTTTATGACTTCTTTCTTGTTTCACCCTTTACCTGTCACTTTGTTTGGTTTCATGTTTTTTTTAACCACTTTTCTTGTTTTAGTCTTGTCATCAGCTAAAAAACTGGTAAATATTTTGTGAGATACTACTATGATCCATTACTACAGTTTTTTAGTTTTTTTTTTTTTTTACTGATGGGTATTTAGTTAATATTTTTCTTATTTCTTACTGCTTAGTAATACTTTCATAATTTTTGTTTTCAAAACCAAGCATCAGAAATAATTGTATCAATATTTCTTTCACGTTCCATCATGTTTTGTTTTTCTAAAATCAGAAATGCACTTCTTAGTTCAGTTTTACAATTGCACATCTCATTATAATATCCCTGTTTTGTTTCAGAGAATGGGATGAAGGACCAGAGCATTTCTGTCAAGATGGGCGGGTTCTTGGAAATTATTACATTTGTTTTGATGAGCCATACAAGCCTAAACCTCCATGTTTAGTGTACTCATTTGGGTATGTCTCTGTACGTGGTTATTTTTAAAAAAAATAAATTATAGCTTTTTGGCAGAGTTTTTGGACCTTTTTTTTTTAAACATATGCCAAACTTGAATAATTCTTTTTCATTTTTATAATATCCATAGGTTTGAGTACTTTGCTTTTATGATCAATGATTATGACAGCAGCAGTATGTGATTATGAGGGCAAGTACTTCTGGCATGATGTTCACATATGCTGATGACGTGAAAATATCTCTGTCTAGCCAGTATCTAAAAAGGAGTGTGTTTGATGATGCTTGCTGGTTCTTATGGCTGCCTTCATTTTTGAAGTTGTAAGGAGACGTGAGGTTAGAGCTTCAGGTTTAGAGTCTGTAGAAGTGTAGTAATTGTGAAGGAGTTGGAGTTGGACAGTAGAAAATTAATGGAGACAAGAGTTGAAAGTTCAGGGAACAGACTCTATAGGCCTGCATTGTGTATCTGAGAAAATGATTGATGCTTTCCTAGCAAGTTGCACTGCTTGGCTTCTCATAAACTCCACCATGAAGATCACAGTATTGTTCCCTACCATGTGTGCCAGGTGGTTGCAACTGTCCAGGAAGCATGTCAAGGAAGGAAGGTAGAGTTACGGTTATCTGTGACTTGTCAGCCTCAGTGTCACAGTGAACATCTCAGTTGTCTGAGATATCACCAAATGTATGATTCATAAATCATGATTTTATCTAGAATGCTTGGATGTTGTGGAATCTACTACATTACTATTTGAAAGTCACATTGTAGTTTGTGAACTTATGTATGTTGGTAACTATGAATTCTGGTTTTGCCTGAAGAGCTTATTTTAAAACAGCAAAATAACAGTAGTGTGCTCTTTGGAAAGGATATTTAAAATGTGGTATGGGATAAAGTATGGCCTCTGATAGTTATTTCTGCTTCAGTGATTTCCAGTGTGTGTCAGTGTACCACCTTTTATTTCACTGATTTACCAATTGTTGATTATAGAATGGTGTGTAAGGTCTGTAATTATTGTTGTTTAATTTAGCAGAGCAGTTTCTGTACAGCAAGATACCTATTTCCATGCAGTGCTGTGCTCACTTATATAATTGATCCAGGAAGTACTGATAAGAAAATAGAATGCCTAAGATCCCACTTTACCACAAAAGCAATATATCCTTTTCCATGAAAACTGCTTATTTGGGATCATGTTAAATCAGTGGCATGAAGCACCAAGTTTATATACAGTTATTTTAATACTGATCAGTAGGCTTTTTTGCCTTTTTATTTTACAGAACAATGTCATTTTGATCAGGAATTCTGAACCTAATACTTATAGATTGATCTCAGAGAGTATTACTTTTCCCTTGTGCATCTATCAGGATATCTGAGAAATACAGTATTGTTGAACGTGGTGCGTGTAGTATTGAATGTATAGTGAGCATGCACTGCATAGTTCAGTTATTTCATGCAGAAACAATTTGTGGCACACTTAATTAATGACAAAAATAACTCTCTGTGATTCAGGATTGACAATGACTTTACTTTTGATGATGCAATGGCTGAAGTTGGATGTGAAGTCTTCTCATTTGATCCCAGGTATGTCTTTTTGCAACGGTGTGATAGTTGTAGTCTTTTATAATGAAGAAAACAAGACAAATGCCAAGCCTTCTAAGTAGATGAATGTTTCATATGGCAACTGCAAAAAGAAGACTTGATCTAAGAACACTACACAAGTAGTTTTTGGGTAATAACACACAGTGCCACTGCAGTAAAGCTGTGATAACAAAATGTAAAAACTGTTTAACTCTTCCCGAGCGTATTGGCGCTATCCTGCCGCTTCCGCTTTCAATGCTGAGAGCGTATTGTCAGGATTGTTTGTTTCGTTAAAACAAGCGGTGTAACATTTAGATTGTACATATTTCGTCCGCGATTCCGGTGACACTTTCAAAATGGCGAATGCGTGCCTAGTTACGAGCGATGCCGAGCGAGAACAAGGACACGAAGCATGGAAATTTTTCAATTTTTGACGACGTAGATAGGGGTATGGACATAGCCTATGGCCACCCCGCTGCTCTTGAGTGTTTTCTAAGTAGATTTAGACATATTTAGACTACTAGAGAAGTAGTTAGGAGGTTATTTCAGACATTCATTCAGCGAAAATGCCATACGGAGTCACACTACGAGATCGATAAGTAGATCTACACATCTTAGATGGTAAATAGAGGTAAGAAGCGCGAATCTAGACCTAGCCGATGGTGAGCTGGCCACAACCAGTGTCTAAAAACATCACATTACTTCTTTTTTCCTAAAAAACTCTGCATTTATGAAATTTTCATTCATTTAGCTACACTTTGACACATATTATGTATACGGAAGTAAATGGAAATACTGTTTTCCATCCCATTTTACAACTAGACCCCGTTACAGACAAGACCCGCGTTTTACTCCCTCACGCAACGACACGTCCGTGTTTCTTCCTCCAGCACGGAAAGAGTTAAAACAAAAGTAGGAACAGCATTATTAGTTAACTCTTTCTGTGCCCACAGGAAGAAACACGGACGTTCAGTTGGTGCAGGAATAAAAGCATGGGTCTTGATATGTTAGGGGGTATAGTTGTAAAATGGAATGGAAAACAGTATTTCCGTGTACTTTCGTGTACTTATTATGTTTCAAAGTATAACTAAATGTATGAAAATTTCATAAATGCAGAGTTTTTAGGAAAAAAGAAGTAATGTGATGTTTTTAGACAATGACTGTGCCCAGCTCACCATTGACTAGGTCTAGATCTACACTACTTACCATCTGAGATGTCTAGATCTACTTGTCGATCTTGTATTGTGATTCTATGTTGCATTCTCGCTAAATTAATGTCTGAAATAACCTCCTAACTACTTCTCCAGTTGTCTGAATATGTCTAGATCTACTTGGGATACATTCAAGAGCAGTGGGGTGGTCACAGGCCATGTCCATACCCCTATCTACAGCATCAAAAATTGAAAATTTTCCATGTTTCTCTTCCTTTTTCTCACTTGGCATCGCTCGTAACTAAGCACTCTTTCACCATTTTGAAAAGTGTTACCAGAAACACTGACGAAATATGTATAATCTAAATATTACACCGGTTGTTTTATTGAAAGAAATGAATTGTCACTATAATGACTATGGCACGCAGCTCAGTAACCGGAAGTTAGCACTATAGCGATGATGGCACGGGATGAGTTAATGAGCACACAGTCTTAACATTTCAGTTCACACTTTAATCATACAAAAATATACAGGACAAAGGAATAGAGAAAGGAGATAAAATATAAATTCATATGAATGATATACAACAAATAAGAATGGGAAAAAAATGTGGAAAAAAATGGAGCACTTAGCTGTGACTTGCAAGAAGCTGTGTCTCAGAATGCATGCATGTGGTGGAGTATTGTGTGAATGTTTAAATAAAGACTTGTGAGGTGTTATAGTCTAGTAATAAAGAGGGGGTGGGGAAAGGAGAGAGAGAGGGATAGAGAGAGAGAGAGAGAAGGATAAAATGGTAATCAAGTCAAGAAGAGGGTGGATGGTATACATGAATGTGGTTGGGGTAGAGGGTTTGTAATTAATACAGTGAAGGTTCTGGAATATATGTTGCGGGTGAGGAAAGAGTAGACCTTAGTAGAGAGGGAATATGATTGTTGAGAAAGAGAATGTTGAGCATAGCTGAATTTTGGGTTCAAACCGTATGATTCCAGTTCCCAAACCCTCTACCCCAACCACATTCATCTGTTTCACCCACCCGCTGTCTCTCTCCTTTCCATTTTCCCTATCCCCTCTTTACTACCAACCTATCACAGGTCTTAATTAAACATTCACCGTACTCCTCCACGCACATTCATGGACGTAGCTTCTTGCAAGTCACAGCTAAGTGTTTCCTTTTTTTTTCTACATTTTTTTTTCCATTCTTCTTCATACTTCTTTGTCCTATATGTTTTTGTAAGATTTTTTTTTTTGTAAGATGTTTTTGTCAGTGTAAACTGAAATGTTTTAAATGTGTGCTTGTTAACTAATAAAAGTGTTCCTATTTTTGTTTAAATAGTTTTAAGAATACCACAGTATATATACAGGAAGCTAACAGAGAATGAAACATTCCTATAGCAAACTACGGATAAAAGAGATAACGATTGCAGTAAAACTTGGTTCTAGTAATACAGGTAGATAGAGGTGTATGGTACAGTTTTACAAAGTGATAGAGGGAGTGAGAAAAGTTAGTAAAAACACAAATAATGAAAAACATACAACATCCAATATTTCAGTGTGAGCCTTTTTCAAGGATTACATACAAAAAACAAACACACATATAATAATAAAAGAAGAAAAATGAAAATGAAAAACTTAGCTTTGTGGCATCCTTACTTGTACACAATACAACAGAATGCACCCTAGAGACAAGGCTGTGAGACCACAAAGGAAAACAAATTGAACCAATCGGATGGTAGCAGTGTGGGTGTTGGGGGGCTTGGGAAGGAGATCAGGAGGCAATAAATACCTCTAGGCCACTAGAGAAGACAGGGGTGGAGGGGGGGGGGGTGTAGTAAAGAAGGGAAGCTGAGAGATAACAAGAAACTGATGAATGAAGAAATGTAGTGAAATGCGCTGGGCTAAGACAAGAAAGTAGAGTATAAATAGCAGAAAATAGGTGGAAATCTAAAGAAGTTTAAAGGAAGTTAAATATATTGTTAATTCTCAGTTGGTGGAGATCTGACTACAGTTTACATATAGAAAACTGACATTGGGAGTAAAATATGACTACAATTTACATAAAGAAACCTGACACTGGGAGTAAAATAACTATAAGCAGACTACAGCTTAAAATAACTATAAGCAGACTACAGCTCACAGATACAAAACTGCTTCAGATAACTGTTACTATTTTCTGCTTTGTGAAGTGAAAAATGTTTAAGCTTAATTATTCTTTGCACAGGTATTCAGAATGTGGGATTGTTAGCTGAGGGTATTTTCTGCTTCTAGTGTAGGCATTTTAAGTACTTTAAGATGATTTTCAGGTAAAAGATTTGAGAGACATATTGTGAATACTTTCTGTTTCCTGTTTTCATAAGTGTGTCTTATTTTGCATTTGAAATGATTTCAATTTCTTTACAGTGAAAATAATTTTTGTTAAATTCATCATTAGTCCTTGTCTTACTCAAGAGTACACAAGGTAGAAATAAGCTGTATAGCTTACCCACTATCAGCATATTTCTGTATCTCCCAGCTTGTTTTTCTTAAATTGTGGAACCAGTGTTCACTGTGAATTATTCCTGTTCTATTTCATTAAGAATACATTATGTCTTTTGTAATTGTTACTTAGCATGAATGTCCCAGATCACCAACGATCTGATCGTGTTCGTTTCCTGCAAATTGGCTTATCAGCACAGGACAGTGATAATTTTCTCCCACTGATTGATGGTTACACCGAAGATGCTAACAGAACTTGGAAAATGAGAAAATTGTCTTCTTTGAAAAAAATGCTGGTCATGAAAATGTAAGTAACTAAATTTTCCTTCCTTTTCTATGTAATTCTAGTTGCAATTGTTTGTGAATAAATCTTGCAGCTGTGGACTTCTTGTCCTTAGCAGCCGATGTAACGATCTTAGAATAAAGGCATCAGATCAGACAAAGAATTGGCTACAGTAGTTCTCCATTTTTCTCATAACGGACAAATAATGCAGTAATCTGAGCAAGGTAAAGTAAGAGAACACAGTTTTGTAGGATTAGATCTCAAAAATATTGTAGACAAAGCACATGAGAGAAAGAAAAATCAAAAGAAATTACCTGGGATTCGAACATGGACGAGCAGCCGTCTAGCCACGAGAGAACAGTGTACTAATGAACTGAGCTATCTCACATTTCCATAAAAAGGTGTTTTGAAAATGAAGTCATTAGTACCGTTTAGCTGACATGAGGGATTGTAACACCCGGAAAGAAATGAGGTCATGACACAGAAATTCCATAGTTTAGATTCAGTCTCTTTAGCAAGTACCAATTTTTAGACAGACATACACATGGTCTCCTGCCATGTCTAGTGCATACTTGAACAACAACAAAAAACGAATGAATACTTTTTACATGAAGTTAGTTTCAGGTAATGTTTCAGAAACAATTTTTTTATAAATACTAACTCATTCCATGCGTTTGGTCATTATAGTGACGCTTCAGGTATTCCGATTCTTCCGTATGGTCATTATAGTGACAATTGTTTGTTTCAGTAAAACAACCGGTGTAACATTTAGATTGTACATATTTCGTCTGCGATTCCGGTGACACTTTTCGAAATGGCGAAAGAGTGCCTAGTTACGAGCGATGCCGAGCTCTTGAATGTTTTCTAAGTAGATCTAGACATATTTAGACGACTGGAGAAGTAGGTAGGAGGTTAGTTCAGACATTCATTCAGCGAGAATGCAACACAGAATCACAATACGAGATCGACAAGTAGATCTACACACTCAGATGGTAAGTAGTGCAGATCTAGACCTCGCCGATGGTGAGCTGGCCACAATCAGTGTCTAAAAACATCACATTACTTCTTTTTTCCTAAAAAACTCTGCATTTATGAAATTTTCATTCATTTAGCTATACTTTGAAACATATTAAGTATACGGAAGTACATGGAAATACTGTTTTCCATTCCATTTTACAACTAGACCCCCTTACAGACCAAGACCCGCTTTTTTAGTCCCGTTCATACCCATACGTTCGCTTTTCGTCCTACGCACGGGAAGAGTTAAACAACGAGGCTTTCGTTCGGTAAATTAAGAGAACAGTTTTGTAGGATTAGACCTCGAAAAAATCATAGACAGAGCACTTTAGTGAGACACAAGAGAAAGAAAAATCACAAGATTCATACTGTTCAGCATACTGTTCAAGTATGCACCAGACATGGGAGGAGACTGTGTATGTTTTGTCTAAAAATTGGTACTTGCTAGAGAGACTGAATCTAAGCTATGGAATTTCTGTGTCACAACCTCATTTCTT
Source organism: Achatina immaculata (assembly GCA_009760885.1). Taxonomy (NCBI): domain Eukaryota; kingdom Metazoa; phylum Mollusca; class Gastropoda; order Stylommatophora; family Achatinidae; genus Lissachatina; species Lissachatina immaculata. The sequence goes on along the minus strand of CM019717.1, from coordinate 45,847,837 downwards.
TCCAGGTGTCACGATCCCCCGTGTCAGATGAACAGTACTAATGATTTCGCTTTCAAAACACCTTTTTTATGGAGGTGTGAGATAGCTCAGTTCATTAGTATGCTGTTCTCTCATGGCTAGACAGCTGCTCATCTTACTGGAGTCCATGTTCGAATCCCAGGTAATTCTCTTGTGATTTTTCTTTCTCTCATATCTCACTAAAGTGCTTTGTCTACGATTTTTTCGAGGTCTAATCCTACAAAACTATGTTCTTTTACTTTACTGTACAAAAGACTCGTTGTTTCATTTTATAAAAAATTTTAAAAAGAGCAAGTCCCACCATTTTTAACTTCATTGCATATCATGATGGCATTCATAATTATATGCATGATTTGGTAGGCATACAGAAGTTTGATAATGATGTATATCTGCACTAGCCATTCAGTCTTTTCTTCCATTGATGTTCTTATTCTATTTCTTTTAATATCATTATGCAGACTTATGGAGTACCATATTAAATTATCATGTCCCTGCATGTTTTTTGGCATTCTTGTAGTTAAAACACTGATACAAAATATATTATATCACTTTATATGCTGTGTGCTAAAGATTTTAAGCCCATAATTGCTAGTTAATGAAAATTTCATGCTCATACCTTTTTTGATTGTTAGAGGACTCATGCTTATAGTCCTTTGTATTTTATCCCAGAAGTACTGCTTGCTTGAAGATTTGCACCTAAGATAATATTTGAGTTGCTTACTTAGGTCAAATATTTCTTAATGTAGCATTTGTATCATATTGCCTATACTTGGTCAAAGATTTCTTAAACATATCAGTATAGGATTGAGGTCATTTTTCAAAGTTTTGATGGACTGCTTATAGCAAAGCAAACTGTGTCATTAATTATATACAGTACGGTATGGTTTTGCTTACATACAGAGAAAAAAGGGAAATGTCAAGGGGCAAGACTAAGGCAAAAATGGAGAGACAGTGTGAAAGAAGACCTAACATAACTTGGAGTAAACAATTAGAGAGAGAAACCTAGAAACAGAAATGAATGGAGACAGGCTAAATCTGCAGCAATAAGCCATACAGGCTTGGAATGCTAAATAAAAGATTATATACAGTGAAAAATAAATCATTCACATTAATGACACTCTTGAATAATCATATTATCAGTTTCATACAGCATCAAAATACAAAGAAGATGGAGGAACACCAAAACAAAACACAGTAAATGGGGATTGTAAATATATCAAGTGGAACAAATTTTTTTTTTTTAATCAAGGAAAAGGAACATAGTTAAGGACAAATAGCTCCTTACCACTGTTTTGTAACAGGGAAACAAATGTTTTCATACCAAAGAGTTTATTACAAGTTTTTAAATTGTCAGAATCATGGATTATATTTTATTTAGGTCATTTCATAGAAAAAAATCTCCTTGGAACTGGCATCTGGATGTTCTTAACTTGAAAATTTTGGAAATCTGGGATCACTTAATTTTGGGGCCAGATTACAGTGGCTTGGTTATAGACCTGGAGTGGAACCCCCCCCCCCCAAAAAAAAAAAATTAAGCTTCTTACCAGCCTCTACCACCTGGGGGAGCCACAGTGAACCCCATTAGCTGGACTGAACCAGTTTCTAAAAGAACCAAAGGAAAGGGGGGATGAAGTCTTGGCCAGCTCTTGTTCATTGATCCTGATAATCAAGACATCACTCTAATGATCCATACCCTATTAACCAGGCGGAACCTGGAGGCATCAAGGCAAAGGTGAGACAAAGCTTTGGACAGTTCTTTTGCACCGGTCTGACCAGTAAGATGTCACTCTAGCACAGTCATCTTTGCTACCAAAGTGCAGTTTATTTTGAATGAAATAGAAAAGTTAACATCAGGACATACAAATTATTGTTCATCTGCTTGGAAATAACACTTCTCACATGGCCATTATTGCTCAGGTTTATGTTGTATTTTTTTTCTCTGATCTGTAGAGAACGCTGGATGTTCTGAAGATGGATATTGAGAGCTATGAATGGGCAGTGATGAAACAGTTACTCAAAGATGGTCTTTTAAATTCCATAAGGCAGTTAACGCTGGAGTGGCACATTTTTGCTAATGAACCGTTGCGCTCAGAGTTTCAAAGCATGTTCCAGACCTATATGGGAATGAAGGATATTGGCTTCAGGCTGTCACATGTAGGTCCTGGAGCTCAGAGTCATACCAGATATTATTTTAATATGCAGGCGGATAATTCATTTGTCAATACTTTATTTCAGCAGACTGAGAGGCAAAAATTATTTCAGCAAACTGAGAGGCAAAAATTTATGAATATAAAAAAAATACCTGTTCAGCTATGACATCTCTCTCTCTCTCTGAACCTTAAGTGCCCAGGGCACATGGGGCTTCCGCAAGGGTTTTCCACAAATGCCTGTCCTTCGCCTTTTTTTCTGCTCTTGCCCAGGTGAGCCTCTATTGCTCAACATCCTTTCTGTTGTTCTTCTCCATGTCTCTTTTGGTCTACCCTTACTTCTGCTCCCCTGTGGTGTCCATCTTAGTGCTATTTTTGGTAGTGAGTTGTCAGTCATTCGGAGTACATGTCCCAACCATCGCCAGCGTCTTTCCTCAATAATTGTTGTCAGTGGTTTCATCTGCATTTCTGCTAATAAAATGTTATTTCTTATGGTGTTTGGCCAAAATATTTTTTTAATTCTTCGTAAACATTTAGTCTGGAAAGAATTCAACTTGTTTTCTATGGTTTTGGTGATTTTCCAGCATTCACTTCCATAGAGTAGTACACTTAGAACATTACTCTTAAATATCCTGATTTTCATATTTATGCTTAGTTTATTTGATTTCCATATATTCTGCAGCATTGCAAAAGCCTGGTTTGCTCTAGTAAGTCTGCTGTTGATGTCCTCTGTGCTGTCTCCATTTTCTACTACTCTGCTGCCAAGGTATACAAATTCGTTGACCTCCTCCACTAACTTGTTATCTACTCAGAGTACATTTCTGTTGTTCACATTTTGCTTCATTAACTTTGTCTTTCCTATGTTGATCTTTAGTCCTATGTTGTTTGCATTCTGAGTTAGCTTGTTTATTTTATCTTGCATATCTTTGTGACTGCTTGATAATAGACAAATGTCGTCCGCAAAGTCAAGGTCCTCCAGCACTGTGTCAAGGGTCCATTGTAATCCTCTGCGTTTGTCTGATGTTGCCTCCTTCATTAACCAGTCTACTGCCAAGATAAATAACGTTGGTGATAGTACACATCCCTGTTTCACTCCTGTTTGTACCCTAAAGCTGCTGGAGGTATGTTCTCCACAGATAACTTTGCACTGAAAACCCTCGTATAGGGCTTTGATTACATTAACTATTTTATGGGGGAGGCCATGCCATCTTAGGATTTTCTACAGTGCATCTCTGTTGACACTGTCAAAGGCTTTCTCAAAATCTATGAATACAGCTATGACATAAATTGATTTAATTCATTATAGAAAATCCTCTTGTGTGTTATTTCCCTTGAACAGGTGTGATCACTTCCATGAGAATTACCAAAGGTTTGTTTTCTTATCCTAAAGGTAATAAAAGAAACAAATAAGTAAAAATAAGCACACACACACAAAAACAGATTTCTGCTAGATGACCAGGAAACAACTTTCAGTGAAAGAAAATGAGAAAATGGTTATAAAAAGGTAAAATTCCTGTTTCCATGCCAGTAAGGCATATTAGGGATACAGCCTGGCCACATTTACCTTCCCAGTTTTCTCATTTTTATAGGCTAGGTAGACCCCAGGGCCTTCATGGTGTGTACCAGAAAAAAATCCCACTGCTGGGACTTGAACATGATACCACCAGATTAGTAAACCAAGCGCCAACCACTCAGCTAACCAGCCTGTCCAAAAATGGTTGTGTTCACTGCATTTCATTCTTTCAGCAGATATGGTCATCGCTTTTTATTTTGAAATCCATGTGGTCTAGAAGTGTGTAAACATCAAACTCATGGTGTATTATCTCAGAGAGAAATGCTTGTAGAATAATATTCTGCTGTGAGCTGTGGAGTTTTTACCTTTACACAAAATGATGGAAGGCAACATCAAGAAGTAACATAAGAACATCAGACTCACCATTCCAGACTAGTGCTTCTGTTAGTAAGTTAACTCCATAGATTTCAGAATAAGTGCACATTGTAATCTAGTGAGTAGTTTAGTGAAAAATGAGTCTGGAAATGTCTCTGTATAAGCAGGTAAAGGTAATCCTGTCATGCCTTAGAGGCACATAGGGATATGGTGTTAGTGCCCATATTTTCCTTGACCTGTCAGCACACTAGAGGGTGATATGGTCAGTATCACGCCTGGCCGCCTTTCCTTCCCCAATTCAGAAGAAGTCGGGTACCCATTTCTACAGCTGGGTGACTGGGGTGCCTCCGACCGGAAACGAACCCCGACCTTTGCCATGAGAGACCAGTGCACTAACCACTTCGCCACTCAGACACCCTCCTTGTATAAGAACCATGTAGAAAGAAGGGGATCACAGTTTCATTTGGGTTAATTTTAAAAGCAGAATTAATTCTGAAACAGTTTAACTCTTCCCGTGCCACAGGAAGAAACATGGACGTTCAGTTGTAAGCCGAAATAAAACTGCGGGTCTTGATTGTTTAGGGGGTATAGTTGTAAAATGGAATGGAAAACGGTATTTCCATGTACTTCCGTGTACTTATTATGCTTCAAAGTATAACTAAATATATGAAAATTTCTTAAATGCAGAGTTTTTTAGGAAAAAAGAAGTAATGTGATGTTTTTAGACAATGATTGTGCCCAGCTCACCATCAGCTAGGTCTAGATCTACACTACTTAGCATCTGAGATGTCTAGATCTACTTGTCGATCTCGTATTGTGATTCTGTGTTGCATTCTCGCTAAATTAATGTCTGAAATAACTCCTAACTACTTCTCCAGTCATTTAAATATGTCTAGATCTACTTGGGATACATTCAAGAGCAGTGGGGTGGTCACAGGCCATGTCCATACCCCTATCTACGTCATCAAAAATTGAAAATTTTCCATGTTTCTCTTCCTTTTTCTCACTGGCATTGCTCGTAACTAAGCACTCTTTCACCATTTTGAAAAGTGTCACCGGAAATGCAGACGAAATATGTACAATCTAAATGTTACACCGGTTGTTTTATTGAAAGAAACCAAGAGTCGCTATATCGACCCTATGCACAAATTGGGAAACTGGAAGGGTCGATAAAGCGATCCAAGGCACGGGAAGAGTTAATTTGTGCATTCAGCATGTGCATTTGTTAGGCTCATTATGTATGAAAAGCTTCAGGTATGGTCATACTTTACACTAATGCACTTTAGATCTGTTATAAGTTTTATTCATGTTTTCTATTAATCAGTAAGCACAGCATGGACCTAAACAGAAATCATCTATGCTCATAACTCATAAAAACTTAAAGCAGAATAATAGGAAAAAAAACAAAAACCTGTCTGTTCTGTGGACATCTCATTGTTTCCAAACTCTTCTTTCTCTCTGTTTGCTGTGTCCAATAAGTTCGTCTCAGTATGCGTCTGGGTCTGTCCTGTCTTATTTCTGTATACATCAGTTGATCTTAACCCTTTTTTTTTTGGCTGTGGATCTCTTTCCTGTCTTAGAACAGCTGTGGGCATCACATTAAAAGTAAAGCAATAAACAGTACCCAAATAATAATTTATATACCGTTGTGATCAGTCATACCAAATACAGACATACCAAATATGGTCATACTAAAATACAGACATACCAAATACAGTCAAGCAGAGTAATTTTCAGCATGGGAAACAAAATATCAAATAAAACTAGCTACAAACAAGGTAAAGAGTTTATTCTGCTGGCCCATTTGTATTTTGCTTATTATCTCTCATTGTACACATTGTGAATTAACTGGTTCAAGCATTTGATACACATGAATCCACAACAGCTATCATCATGTGCATAAAACTCGAAAACATCCAGATATTAGGCAGGAGGATGACCAAGGAAAAAAGGCTATAGATGGGGTGAAAGACATACTGAGGAAACATAACATGACAGCTAGCCAGGCCTCTCACCTTGCTCTGGACCAATGTCTGAAACTCCCTGTGATGCTAGTGGCATTAAGCAGACCATTAAGAAGTAGAAGAACCACACACTGTTAAGTCCCTTGGACACATGGATTCTTTCTTCGTCATCTTCTCCTTCATCTTTGTTATTTGCTCAGATTTCAATATGAATTTCTCTCACAAATGCATTTCATCTCTGGTTTTCAGCATCAGAGCTTCCCCAGTAAAGAGCTGGTGTCTGACTAGGTCCTTAGCAGACATAAAGATTCAGAATCATGAGACAAATAAGTGGAAATCTCATTATATAAGAAATTGATGAACTGCATTTTAAAATCCCCATTTTTAAAACTTTTCATCTTTCTTATTTTCAGTGAAATTTCCGGCTTGTTTCTCTTGATATTTATTGATGCTGGTCAGGAAGTGCTGGAAAATGAGTGGCTTGACCAATCTGTAATATAAAATTTTAAAAAATGTTTGATGTTAGTAAGAAACAAGAAAAAAGTACAAATGTCAGCCAAGGTGCTTATGAAAGCACCAGATATATTTTTGAAATGTTATTGCCTAATTCTTTTTTAAAGTGTCATTTAAAAATGTTACTAGCACATGTGGTTTTTATATGGTGTATACAGTGCAGACTTGACACATTCCATTTGGTGATTGCTGAATTATATTTTCAAAGGCTTCTCAGTGAAACAGATTTAAGAGAAGTTGATCTCAACATTTCTTTACATGGGATTTTAGAAAATTTCTACACCTCAGCTTGAATGTACCATGAATTTTGTTTGTTTGTTTGTTTGTTATAGAAAGGTTCTCAGTGTCTACTATGAAGCATTAACAGGCCATAGCATAGGTCATATATGGACTTTCATAGTGGAGATTAAACTTTGACATTTCAAATCCCCAGGTTCATGACTTTCATTCAGTTTCCCTGCAGAGGTTAAAAATATGGGCTGTAACTATAAAACTGATTTTAAAAAAGTGGTTTCAGTTCTGTTTTTGTGTGTCATAGGCTGGTTTACTCTGCCACTGACATTTTTTTTTTTTTTAACAACGCACAGAAATGAGTGAAAATTTTAGTTGTGATTCTTTGTAACCAGGTAACATTAGGCCATATATTTATGTATATATTTTTTTAATTAAAAAAATGGCATTTTAAATACATTATGAAATAAACAAAACACACAAGTTTTGAGATGGAAATATAACATTTATTATGCCTGTCCGATGAGGCAATCAGGGACCCTTAGCTGATATGCTAGCGTCAGTGTTAGTGAACCATAGTTGGCCAAGACCCTGTCCCACCTCTCCGTGGTACCCCCAGTAACAGGCATACCCTGGCTAATGGGCAGGGATGCCATAGTCCCCATGGTGGTGGAGTCTGCTAAAGAAGCATTGCACAACTCCTGCTTTTTAGCTGTACTCCGGGACTGAAACAGTGGCTGCCATAACCTGCTCCCATTCTGATACGATGCTGTGCCTCAACATCTCTACAGCATCAGCTGCAAAGAACAACAGCTCACATTTACAGGGAGTTCGTACAAGTACAAGTATGACAAAATAATCGTTATTTTTTTTTTTTACATTTTCATGTCAATATCTTATTAATTTATTTACCTATGGTTGTTATGTTTATAATAAGCAGGCAAATAAATTATTTTATTTTATTTTACATGTTTATTTTTTATTTTAAACTCTTTACTCAGTTTTCTTAAACATAATTTTTTTTTGTCTACTAAACTCACATAAAATGAAAAAAAAACCAAAAAAAAACTGTATTTTTTTATATTTGTCATAAAACTTTGATATTACAAAAATGTGTTTCATTAATCCCAGAAATACAACAAAATCTGAATCAGAATTTGTTTCCATTGATTCTTTCTACAATTCCATACTTTAATTATCATGTTGATGTTAAGTATGAAAATCTGATTCGCTTTATGTCCTACAGTTACTATGCTAAAAATATCTCTGTTGTCAGACCTGAGTGAGATTTCTTACTTCTCTCCCGTTTATGGGCTCACAGAAAGCTATGGATGAATATCATCTCATAAGGGCAAAGACACTGTCTGATTAGGCGATCAGTGACCCATATCTGATATGCTAACAAAAGGGTTAGCAGACCATAGCTGACTAAGGCCCGCCCCATCTCTCCGTTGGTACCCCCAGTAACAGGCCTAGCCTGGCTAACAGGGCAGAGATCACTGTAGTCCCCATTGTGGTGGAGTCTGCTGAAGAAGTATTGCATATCCCCTGCTGTTTTAGCTGCACCCAGGGACTGAATAGCTACCATGACCCACTCCTGTGCCGACACGATGCTGTGCCCCAATATCTCCACAGCATTGGCTGCAAAGAATACCAGCTTGCAGCTACAGGGAGATAGCAGACAGTACAAGACATTGTCTCATAAAATCTGATAGAAAAAGAAATGTTTAACTCTTTGTATGCTTTATTAAGACTTCACAATGATTTGTGTTATAATTTTAGTCAGGCAGGAAAGTGTTGAAGAGAGTGAAACAACACAACAACTCCTCAGATCATCACTCTCTACTCTCCCTCCCCCCAACCTCCCAGTTCTCCAGACAAGTAGATAATCACCTCTGCATCTTGAAGAGGTCCGTGGGTGCCAGTCTCCTCTGTCATATATCACTCAGTGTACTCAGCTAATAAAAAACTCTGCTGATTCAGTTGTTATTCCACTCTTATCATGATGTTCACATCTCTCTTTATTATATGCAGCTTTGTAACCATGTCGAGATCTTTTGTCCTCCTGATCTCTCTTAGGGTGTTGACAGTAGCCAGTATCTTCTGGCTAGCTTGTAGATGTACCTAGCACAGTCATTTCATCTGCACTTTCATTTCCAGTAACACCAGCATGATCTAGGACAGAGATGTATAGGCTTCTACAGACAGCAGATTACTTAGATTACAAGCCATTTCATTCTTTTGGTGTTGAGCTTGTTTGAACTGTTTTTTTTTATTTTTGGTTTTGTCCAATATAATAATGAAACTATATACATACATACATATATGTATATATATATGTATGTATGTATATATATGTATGTATATATATAAGGATGTGATATGAAGGGATTAGTGATAAAATTTATGAAGTAAAAAGCACACAAAATGATATCTTGTACTTATGTTTGAAAATTTTATGACATATCACATTTGACACAGTACTTCATATGATTATTCAGAATTGTTCATGTACTGCAGTATTTCTTTTGTATATGAGAAAGACAATCAGAGATCATTGTTGTTGCTTATTATTGTCATTAAACAAAAATTAGCAGTTCATTTTTTTGTAGTTTTTCATTTTTTAACCACACATCTGTTTTCTTAAATCCCATTTGGCAGTCTGAATTTTGGGTGTGGGAGGTGCGCAAACATTGTTAACTTGTGCAGTGTTACCAGTTCCATGGCTTTTCTCACCCACTTGGGCTACTTTTGAAAGTTGGTTGCGGGAGATTTTGAGCAAGTGTGGGCTTCAGGTCTGGTTCTGAATTTCGTAGCTGCAATTTGGGCAGCGATAAAAGTACATGAAAATTATAATTAAACATCTGTATTTAATTGCAAATCATCACAAGCTGGCATGAATTTGTGTTCATAGATACAAATGTAGTCCACTTGCATAGGTAATAAATTAGCCTACTGATTTTTCAACTCAGAAGCTCTTGCAAGTTGTTACCTTATAGTGAGAGAGCGTGTGTGTCCCCATGACCCAAAGACATATGCTAGCGGGAACAACAGATCCAGGCACTGCCACCCAAGCCAGATAGGTCTGAGGGTAGGGGGCAGACAAAGCACAACTCAAACCCTGCAGCCTTGCAGGATGGCTGGGTACAGCCAAAGGCTACAAAAGCAAACCCAAAGAAAATGCATGCTGATGATGGATGTACTGGGCCCAGCGCGCAAAGTAATGCAGGCGTACTGAGAACTGCAGTACATTGCAACTCCCACTCAAATAACATTACATCCAGTCTCACCCAGATATGGTGACCTGTGAAGTCCCACCAGGCAGGGACGACAATGCCGGGCCCTAAGCCTTGAATGGGATCCACCCAAAGCAACTGGTGGCCACTCTGAGCCAGGATACAGAGACTTGGGGGGGGGGGGGGACGACGACAGGCTACTGACCAAATAGAGACACAAAAGAAATTCAGCATCCTACAATGGAATGCTGAAGGAGTCAGAAATAAAAAGATTGAACGTACCAAATAACTTATGGAAGAGGACATAGACCTTGCATGTATACAGGAAACACACTTGAAACCAGACAACAGATTCACAATAAGAGGATACCAGACATTCAGACAAGACAGAGAAAGACACAAGGGAGGAGTTATAACATTGATCCAAAACCAAATAGCAGTCAAAGAAATAAAACAAGAATGAGAGAACACCGAAATGATAGGACTAGACATAATAACACAAAGAAAACAACTAACAATCTACAACGTATACTGCCTCCGGAAAAGACCATGATGCTGACAGAAATAAAAACTACAGTCTCAGTGTTTAATCACAAGTGACTTCAACAGTCTCTCAGAACGATGAGGATGTAATGAAGCAGAGGAGAGGAAGTAGAGGAATGGGGAAGAGATAACCTACTACTAATTAATCAAGCAGAGAAGAATGGGAAAGAGATAACAACTGACTACTAATCAATCAAGCTGATGAGAGGAAGTAGAGGAATAGGAAAGAGATAACAACCTACTACTAATCAATCAAGCAGATGAGAGGAAGCAGAGGAATAGGAATGAGATAACAACCTACTACTAATCAATCAAGCAGATGAGAGGAAGTAGAGGAATAGGAAAGAGATAACAACCTACTACTAATCAATCAAGCAGATGAGAGGAATAGGAAAGAGATAACAACCTACTACTAATCAATCAAGCAGATGAGAGGAAGTAGAGGAATGGGAAAGAGAAAACAACCTAGTACTAATCAATCAAGCAGATGAGAGGAAGCAGAGAAATAGGAAAGAGATAACAACCTACTACTAATCAATCAAGCAGATAAGAGGAAGTAGAGGAATGGGAAAGAGAAAACAACCTATTACTAATCAATCAAGCAGAGGAGAGGAAGTAGAGAGATGGGTAAGAACAACAACCAACCACTAATCAATCAAGCAGAGAAGAGGGAGTAGAGGAATGAGAAAGAGATAACAACTGGCTGCTAATCAATCAAGCAGAGGACAGGAAGTAGAGGAATGAGAAAAAGATAACAACCAACTTCTAATCAATCAAGCAGAGGAGAGGAAGTAGAGGGATGGGATACAGATAACAACCTACCACTAATCAATCAAGCAGATGACAAGCCAACCTTTTAGTCAAGGAGATGGAGAACCACCACAACCCCAGACCTAGCATTCGCAGCAGAAGATATAGCACACAAAACTGAACAAAAGATACTTGCACAACTAGGAGGAAGTGGCCACAAACCAATAAAACTAAAGGTAGACCTTAACTACAGAACACCACAAAAACCACTACTCAGGTGGAATTACAAAGGAGCCAGTTGGGAAAATTTCAACAGGCTTACAGATCTACACTGTGAAAACATAAACACCCGACACAAGGATGTGAGCAAAATGGCTAAACAATGAAACAATATTAAAAGCAGCTTTTGAAACCATACTATGAGGAGGAAGGAAAAACTACCAGCCATACTAGACAGAAGAGCTTCAAAAACTAGAAAATAAGCCAACAGCTGCAAGAGAACTAGCTGAGACAAACAAGACAATGAAAGCAACATCAGACTAAAAGAAGCAAGTGCAAGGTATAGGAAAGAAGTTAATCAAGAAGCAAGAAAAAGCTGGACAGAGAAAACAGAAAATTTAAACCCGGATAAAAGAGGTGCAAAACTATGGAAACTTATAAAAACACTAAACCATGAAGACAATAATCATAGAAAGTAGTGGGAGAACCCTAGCAATAAAGCAAACAGCAAATGATCTCATGGAAAACTACAAGAACATCAGCCTGGTCAGAATGCCACTCCAAAGGAAAAAAGATATAAAGACCTTATAGAATACGACAACAAACCAACAGCAACGGAAGAACATCATTCAGTAAACATTACCCTCCAGGAGCTAGAAACAGCTCTAAAAGCCCTGACATGTAGAAAATCCCATGGGGAAGATGGTATCACAAATGAAATGTTACAATACATGGGGCACGGAGGCAAAATCAAAATCCTTAAAATATTCAACACCAGCTGTAAGACAGGTACAGTGCCACAGATATAGAAGGATGCTGTAATGACACTAATACCCAAACCAGGAAAAACCAAAACTAGCCCAGATAGATACAGACCTATTAGTCTGCTAAGCATTGTAGAAAAACTAATGGAAAGAATCATACATACAAGACTTGCTTGGCACCTAGAAAGCAAGTCTGATAAAAAGGCAACAAGCAGGCTTCAGACAACATCAATCAACAGAAGACCAAATAGTGCACATAATACAAGAGACTAAAGTCTCATTCTAAGAAAAGAAAACCACAACAGCAACAAGGATAGACATGGAAAAGGCATTTGATAATGTCTGGAGAAAGGGCCTGCTGCTAAAATTTAGAAAAAAATAGTATACACAGAAGAATGTACACTTGGATAAAAAAAATTATTTGAACAACAGACATGCAAGAATGCAATTACAAGGAAAGCAGCAAAAGATTACCCTTCAGCAAGGCATTCTCCAAGGAGGAGATGTCCCTCACTCTATTTCTGATATATATAAAAAACATTGCAGATGGCATACATCAGAGAATACATCACATATTATATGCAGATGATGTAGCAATGTGGACATCAGGACAAAATACAACAGTAGGCACTGAAAGAATATAAGCCACACTCAGAAAGCTTGAAGACTGGACTAAAAGATTGCTAATGACCATTAATGAGAAAAAGACAACATACACGATCTGTTCATTGTCAAACAAAATACATAGCGTAGATCTAAAAATTAATGGATACAACTTCCCAATGGAAGACAGCCCAACATACTTAGGCATCAGTCTATACCCCTGCCTGACCTGGAAAAACAATATCAACAAAAGTGCATGTCAAAGAATGGAAATGATGAAAAAACTCAGGAACTACCTGGGAGCAAACCATGACATACTAAAAAACTAGCAGGAACTACCTGGGGAGCAAACTACAACATACTAAAAAACTAGCAGGAACTACTTGGGGAGCAAACCATGACATACTGAAAAGATATGCACGGGAAGAATGAGACCATAACTGGAATATGGTGTGACAGCATGGACAACAGCAGTCAAAACAAACCAAATAAAAGAACTGGAAAGTATACCACAAATACAACATCTAGAAGAGGGAAGGGAACTTAGAACACTACTGCAAGCAGAAAAATTCAGAATATTAAAAGAAAAGAATACCCAATGTATGATCATATGCACAACAAAGGCAGGCTAAAAAGAACAAACTTCATGCAAGGAGCAAAGAAACTCTTGCAAGATGATCCAGCAACCACACTTACACAAACCAAACCTCTATAATAATTTTTTCAAATTCCCATCATGGTAAACAAAGCAAAAAAAATTCCTAGAACTGAGAGATCAACTCCCAGGCATACAGAAAAAAAAGAACCCAAACAGTAAAGGAAAAACAATTGATAGGAATGGATTACATAACAAAAACTCTCCCAGAAAGTATTGGCCGCATGTATACACATGTGGATAAGCTACAAATGCTACAGAAAATGGAGGTGGAGGCATATCTGTAAAGCTAAAACAAGAACAAACAATACAGATGGCTATACCAACAGGTGCCTACTCCAATAACTACATAGTGGAGGCAGGAGTAAAAAAAAAAAAACTGCAGCAATGAATAAAATAGGAACCACGCTGAGGAGCAAATAGTCTTTTTCACAGATTCATAGCCAGTAGTACGAACACTATAACTAGCAAGCACAACATTCAATAAAGCAGTCATACAGTGGATACAGTAACATCCAAGGAAATGAAGAGGCAGACAGACTGGCAAAAGAGGGAGGAAGAGTGCAACAAACTGATAGAAGCACAACATATGAACAAACAAAAAACAGACTAAAAGCCATATATGGACAAAACACCCCCACAGCAAAAACATATGATGAATACTGTAAACTCTCAAGAAATGACCAAATGATAATCTTCTGACTGAGAACAGGACTTTGCGCAGGCTGAGACACCATCTATACCAGAATGTGAAAACTTGAGTAACAGACCCATGTGCCCGCGCAAAGAACAAAAGACACTACATCACCCCCTCCAGAGTTACCAGTTACACAACTCACGCAGGCAAGGGATCTAGCCAGCCCCAACCCTCTACAAGAGAAGCTCTACGGTGGTGCTGAAAACCTGAGACGAACGCCGCATTTGTGAGACAGATTTGTGTCGATGTCTGTGCGAACGACAAAGAAGAAAAAGAATTTCGGAAGGTCTTCGACCTGGAAAACATGTCTAACCATCTGCAATGGTTATTTAAAAAATTGATAAATTCGGTATTGAATTCCATTTGTTGATCCACGAGTCTACAATTGAGCGCACATTGGGGGAGAAAATAAAAAGAATCTTAATTATCTTGTTGAACTGCTATGGAACCGCATCAGAGGATGCCGGGAAACGTGCGGCAGTTCTCTTGCCGTCTGTCGACCTCGGAGTTCACGAAACGGAGCTGGTGAAGTTGTAATTTTTACCTTTATACAAGTTGAATCTGGGATATCCGGAGCACTAGTGGATGCGAATCAGCAAATGTGGCCGCTAAACCTCAGTGATAACGACATTGAGCACATTACTTGGATGTTTCTGGTGATTGTAATTTCCTTCAGCTGGGATATTTTGCCTTGCATTTGCTGCCTTTTTGTTGTTGTTGTTTTGTTTTAATAATGCAGCTGTGGAAAGATCCTGATTCGTATATAAGAACCTGCTTGCTTCTGTATAGGAAACTCAGAAACTGCACAGAACATGCTAGAAGCTTTGCTACGCATTTGCAGCTCTACAAGGCACAAAATGATGTTGAAATGAATTTACGCCAACAGTAGCTACGCTTAGCAATTTAATTTCGAATATTTGTTCCAATGATGAGGGTGCCGTTTTACCCGACAACATACAGTTACAAAAGATGAATAAGGTTTCTATTGTTGTTATTCGATGTTCAGCGACCAAGCAATTTTCATTATAACTAACGAGACAATATTATATAAATTAACAAGTCTTTATAAATTACTTTAAAAGAGATAATGTATGACAGTTTGCTCATATTAGCTTCCCGGAAGTAAATATGGCTACTTTTGGGCTAGTTTTGCCAGCAAAAAAAAGGGGGGAGGGGGGATTTCTGCAATGTATCTGGCAACAGTGGCCTTACACAGGTGCAAAACAGCTTGGAAAGAAGCCTATGGTTCCATTCTCGAATTTCCGAAAAAGCTTATGAGTACATATTTGCTCTTCTCCCTGAGACCTGGGCACATGTCAGTTGCTAGTTTTCTGAAAAAGTCCAGTGCGTCGATTCAGGGCATGTATTTGTCACACGTGCATCTGCTGTTCTCTTATATTCTGTTTTTTCAAATCGTTAAAAACTTTGTGACGCAACCTTAATTTCAACTAGACAGCTGCTCGTCCTACCAGAGTCCGTGTTCGCATCCCAGGTGATTTTTCTTTCTCTCACGTCTCACTAAAGTGCTTTGTCTACGATTTGTTCGAGGTCAATCCTACACAACTGTGTTCTCTTACTTTACCGTACGAAAGCCTCGTTGTTTCATATATATATATATATATAATATATATATATATATATATATATATATTATATATATATATAATTCAATGCGCTATTGCATTGGGAAAATTGTCAACAAGCGCTGCAAATACCCTTTTGGTATTTTTAATTACCAGTAGATTACATAAAAAAGGCGTGATAGCTGATATGTTGCACTGCTTCTTACTGAAGAATATTGTATGAAACTGCTTCTGTATATCACTTAAAACCGGAAGATATGCTTCTAAAGTGTTAAGTGGTCGTGATGATGGTAACAGAAAGATATGACGAGTCCAGTCCATTTGACTAGTAAACACGTCAAACCTCCACAAAATATTAGAAAAAAAGAGTATTGTACAGATGAAAAAAGATTCGTTTTTTTAAAAATATTCAAAACATTTTCCTTCTAAAGATGTTATCACAGTGAGTCTTAATTAAATCAGTATCTTTAGTTTTAGGGATTTTGTCGTAGACTCGACGAAATAGTAAACACAACTCTTGGCACGTGATAGAAAAGAAGAAGAAGAAAAAAAGAAAAAGACACAAGCAGAAGGCGACAGTGAAATAATGTTTTATACCGCCCACTGCATATTAATTAACCACTGACATTATTTTCTATGCTGACATATATCTATGTAGTTTTGGCGCAAAATGTCACCTATTCACGTCTCAATGATAAGTACGGAATCGTAGTCGACGCTGCGAGCACACTGTATAATGAGATATCCGGTAGGTTACTGTTTCCAATCGAATGGATTAATAGCAGAATTCACTTATGTTATAGATCTTGTTATTTATATAACATTAGCATACTTTTTCAGTAAACCCAGTCCAGTATTCTGTATTCTACATTGAATCTTGTTTTCAAATTTAGTGACTTTTGATATAAAACATATTGGAATGCCATGTTATGATATATCCTTACGAATGCCTTTTCGGTGGAATTGCAGACGCCATTTGCAACACACTGCTTTAGTATGGCGTATATTATTGTGCAGGTTATAGTAGCAGTGTTAACAGTCGGATACCGGGAGCATATTTACAGCATTGAAATTGAGCCGTGATTAGAATCTGTTCATGAGGTAAATCGTAAAGACTTTCGTAGTTTTTTTTAAAATTTGTAATTGCGCTTGAACAAATTTGTTATAATACAACGGTTTCCGGATGTTTTTGAGATAGTTGGCAATTTAAATGGAACCCCAGTCGCATCAGTTTCAGCCAGGTCGTTATTACTTTCGTTAGCCGCCCACACGCCGTTCTTCGATTTCAATTTGAATGCAACAGATGCATGGTGGAACAAAAAACAAAAACAGGGGTATAATTTTTGATACTGCAGGACACTGAAAAAGGAATATTGATTCTGTAGTTGTGCACTTGATGAGGGAGACGCAGTCGACAAATTTAATTGGTATATAAACCTAATGTTGCACGGTGCTATTTAACTGACAGATTAAACACCAGCTTATAGACTGCATTCATTCCACAGCATTCTCTTTACATTGTACAGTATTGCTACCCAGTTTTAACATGATTTCATTCACAGTTGAGATTGTAAACAACCCGCTCTTTTCTTTGGTCGTCAGGCACATTATAAATCAGCGTTTCAAGATTGTAGAGGGAGACAACAGTATAGTTAATTAAGTAAATGCTGACGGACCAGCTGTTGTATGTTTATACCATATTTGTAGTCAAAAAGTCATTGCTGAGTAATTAAAGTGACATTAAATCTTCCAGTAACATGACTCCTTTAGCAATTTTGTGATTGTTGCATAGACTAATGTAATCTGAAGATACAAATTTAATTATTGATTCAATTGATGCTTTCTTCTTTTTTTTACCATCATCATCCTGTGCTGTTTTCCCTAGGGAAATTTGGCTGCTATGGGCCTCCAACTTGTTATGTCCTATGTTTTCACTGTGCACCAAGCCAAGCTGAGTACAGTCTATTTTTTTCAAAGTAGTTGTCCACCAGTCTGTTCTTTTCTCTCTTTCTTTCTACTTTTCCCTATAGCATGGTTTTCATTATTGTATTTTACCTCTTGTTATAACAGTGTCTTGTCATAGTGGACATAATTATAGATTTATATTTGTCATATTCAGTTAAGCAGTTAACTTTCTTCTTTGGTTCTGTTTATGTTTATTATTTCAATGCTGATAGACAGCACAGGAACATTATAGTGATTCTGTTGCTATGCAAGGATTCTGTTATTGGTTCATTCAGATGTAGTGTATTATAAGAAGTTTGCAAAACCACAAACCTGCCAGAGTTTCAGGTAGTTTGTTGAGGCATTTGTTGTTGCAGCTCTTTCTCCCTGGAACTGTGAGCATGATGTTCATTGCAACTGATGCAGCAAAAGTGCTGAAGCACAAGCATCGAATTGGATGGCAGATAACAGCAACTATTTTTGTAAACCCAGAGTGAAGTCAAAAAGCAGGGAAGGGTGCAGTGTTTCTTCAGCAGACACTGTTGCAGTGGGGACTATAGCAATCCCTGCTGTGTTAGTCAGACTGAGCCTTTTTACTGGAGGCACCAGCAGAGAAGTGGGACAGGTTCCTGGTTGACTGTGGTTCACTAATGCTGATGTCAGCAGTCAGCTAATGGGCTTCTGGCCTCTGTTTCACACTGTGACTACATCCTCTTTGAGGCATTTTTCTGTGGGCATTAGGAAGTCTAACCACACTGGCAAACATTTTTACTAACAAACTTTAGGATATATTCAAATTTTTGTCAAGTTTTTATTGTTGTTTCCATCCCAATCCCACCACTTTTTTCATATTTCAGCTTGAAATGATTTATTTTGTATCATGTTTTATATCTTTTACTTACATAGTTTGTGTTATATATATTTTCTGGATTTTTTGACAGGGTTTGCTGTCACAAAGATTGTTGTCAGGCCAGATAAAAGGATTGCCCTCAGTGCTGGACATCACCTTGTGACTGGACTATGGATGGTCAGAATGACAGCAGTGAAGAGTAATATTACAGGACAACAGCCAGCCCCTCACAATCATCATTATTGATTCTGAGCGAAGTATTACTGTCATGTAGCACATAGGGCAGAACATTATTTATGTACTATATGAAATAAAAATGTAAGACTTCCTGAGAGACCCCCCCATCAGTGGTATATACAACAAAAACCAATGGGGCATGAAACACTTTCATTTCTTGAAACACTAAACTGATATTCGATGCTGGCACATTTGGTAATGAAGTTTTGTATTATTTCTACATAAACGCAAAATTTATTGCATTTCTAGACAGTGATATCACAACCTCAGATGAGTTGTCACCTAGTTTTGAGTCATCAGGTGAAGTGAATGTTGATTTTCAGCATGATTCTGTAGCAGACTCCGGCATTATTGCTCATTATATGAGCAGCAGGATGGAAACAATAACATTAGCAGCTCCATCACATGGAGACAGTCTCAGCATAGGTGAATGGATCAGTGGTCAAAGGTTGTCATCTGAACTGCTAGCTGGCTCTGACATTGCTGTTCAGAATAGTACACTGAATTCACAACAGGAGAGTACAGCAGGATCAACAGTCAAAGTTGTTGCTGATGAAAACTCTCCTTTCACAAATGATATTTGCACCATAGGGGAGATTGATGGCGAAGAGTCTAGAAGGTATTTGAAGGAGCAGTCTCATGGACATCAGTCCATGCATAGCTTTGGTGCTGTCTCCCGACATTACGCTTGTCCTCCATTGGGTCATCGAAAGAAGGGGCAACAACTAAAGAAAAAGAAATGTTATTTATTCCAGCACAAAAGGAGCACTCTGTATAATGGTTTGTGCAGCAGCAAAAATGTTTGTGAACAAAAGGATACTGCAGTAAATAATGGGCGCACTAAAGGCAGCATTATTAATAGTAATCATGCAGAAATTTCTGGTGCTAGACAAACTTGTTTTAATTCTGTTATATTTCACAATGAAGAGGCTAATAGTGAAGCAACAGCAAACAACTGTGATAACTCTGTTGTGCAAAAGAAAAGTCCAGGAAGACCAAAAGGGACGCATGCTAAACAGAAAGTTATTAATACAGCATTTCAGCGCACAATTAGAAATAGGCTGCACAAACCAAAAGCAGAAACACTTAATAAAGTTACAGGGATTAAGCCCATCTGGGACCCAACTAAGGCATCACAGGGCAGATTGAAACGTCCTCGAGGTAGACCTCGCAAAAACGCTATGTTAGAGAATATCTTTTCCAACAGTTTGGATATACCCATAACAATTGAAAGTGTTTCCGGTGATGTTTCATTAAGATCTCATTCTGCCCCATCAAACAGCCTCAAGTCTCATTCACATTCAGCAGTGAGACAAAAATATATCAGAGCCAAGAAGATGGCATTTACACAAAATAACAAAACAAATCAGACAGTACATTGGACATTTTCTGGCTCTTTTAAAAAACCAGTGTTTCAAGATGATAACCTGAGTGCCACACTTAAAAATGTTGGGTCATCAATTAAAAGTCAGTTTATGAATAAAGATTCAAACACTGATGATCACATCCTTGATAGTCCATTCAGAGCAGTTCATCCAGTGTCTGTTCATAAATTAATGAAATCTGGGCCTCCAAACTTAGTTAAGCCTAAAGCAAAGAAGCCCAAATTGCATGTCATGATGAGAAGAACAAAGAGGAAGAGACGGAAGATGCCACAGAATAGCAAAATAGAAACAACAAATGCAGTAATAGCACAGCAGAAGTTACATGTTGTTGATGTATTGTCACCCATGAGAGAAGTTGAGAAATTCATGCAGTATCCACGAGGAGAAACAGAAGAGTTTAGTTCAGTTCCAGAGAAAGCTTCACCTTATTTTACCCCTCTTGTTCAGCCACCAAAGATTCTTACCACTTCAAGTAGCTTAAATGTTTTTCTTCCTGGTACTGTTTTGGATGGACCACATCGATCAGGTTCATCCACAGATATAGATCAGTCTGATTGGCCCGACAGAAGATGTAAAAAACGTCACCACCTCCTGTATCGTAAATCTAAGCACAAGAACATTATCGATCCAGTTTTTGCTGCAGATTTAGAATCATTGGTGTCAGGGTTGATTGGGTTGTCTATTTGTGAAAATCCAGCGGATAATTTTATTAAAGTTCGTCCTGGCGAGGTGCCTTTGCCTTCAATTTTCCGAGTTATAAAGATTGATGTCAACAAAAAACTGAAAGAAAGAACAGTCAGTTCAGAAGGGTATGGGGCAGACAGAAGTAAACTTCTTAAAAACAGAAGAAGCACTCCACCTCTTGATTTATCATCAACTTCAAGACCTGCCCACAGAGGACGCAAGAAAAGCTGCCTGGACCAGCCATTTGAGTATCGAGATCTCGTGTCCCTGAGTGATTCAGGAGATCAGTGCCTTCCACCTAAGAAACGTCACAGATTAGTAAACGTAGAGGCATCTTCTCCTTTTCTTAGTTCAGGGGATGAAGCAGGCATTTTGAAGAAAGACTTAAAGTTATTAACATGGAACCGAATGGGAAGATGTGCTAGGAGGTCATCAGGATTAGATGAGAGAAAACAAGGTACGTGAAAGAAATAATTTTTAAGCCTTTGCAAACTTTTAGAAATATTGAAAAATATTAAGTAAAAATTACCTGTAAAGTTTACTTGGTCTACTAATCCAGTGGTACCAGGTTCAAGTCCCAGCAGTGGGGACCAAAAAGGCTCCAAGCTCCACCCAAATCTTGGAAAGTAAATGTAGCCAGGCATAATGCTGACCACATCACACTTTCATGTGCCAAAGGTCTTGGAAATACTAGTCTAACACTATATCCCCACTATGCCGTAATGGCATGGAAACAGGGCTTTTACCATTTACCTTTACTTTTTACCTGTAAAGTTAATTGGAGGCACTGCATCATGTTTATGCATTAGTTTCACTAAGTAAAGAAACCAGCCACATTTTTTTTTTGCTCTATGAAACTTATGTAAACTTAAACCTGTTAAAGAATTTTCAAAGATTAGTTTTAAAACTTTATGGAAAATTTACTTTACTCAGGTCTTACCCTATGTTATGTATGTCTGAGTGTTGATAAACTACCCACTGTTAGCAGCTACAGAGTAGGTAATTAAAATGATACAGCAGTGCTATTTTAAGTTTGTTCAGAGCAGATGTACTTATTATCAGCTGAGTTTTTAAAGAATGTTCGCTCATGTTGAAATAGTGTAGGGGAAAGTAAAAATTCATTGATGGTTTGGTCGTAAATATAAAGAGCTGAACGGATAAACTAGAGTATCAGTCCTTTAGAAAAAATGCAAATATTTACAATATATGAAAATGAATATGAGAAAGAAATATGGCAAAATTAATATCACCAGCTATATCATCTTTATAATGCCTACTATATTCTCATACATATTCATTCATTTGTTGATCATTACATGTCTCTCATTACAGATTTTACTCTATATCTTATCTTATTCTTATTATAAAAAAAAAATAAAAATTCAGAAAATTATACCTTTATTCTTACTGCACTTTCTTGAATGCTTGGTTAATTTGGACATCTGAACATTACAGTCATCTTACTTGTTGGTTGTAAGTAATTATACTTTATATACTTTTCATTGTTTTATGTTTTCTATTGATAAATTTAAAACACATTAATTTTTTTTTCTTTCTTTTTGTTTGTGTTAGAGAATGTGATACTTAACCGATAAACCAGACATTGATGTTGTAACATATTTTTTCATGTAATATTTTATTTTATAATTAAAATCAGCTCAAGGAAGACAGTATTTTGACCTGGAACTTACAATAGACACCAGCAGCTTCACAACAGGAGAATCAAGTGTGTGTACCTCATCATTATCACCTTGCCCGAGCAAACAGTCTACCCGTAGTTCTACACTTCCGTCTTTGTCATCACCATCCCCAACTGGATCAGTAGTCTCTAGGAACAGGCACCTGTATAAAATTAACTCTGCGTTAGCATGTTCTACCAACTCTGTGTCATCAAGTTTAGATGAGCATTTGTCATGTGCCGAGTGTCGTCTTCTGGAGCGGTCGATTTCACCAGGTACATTCCTGTCATGTCGAGCAGCGCTCAGGACACTGTCACGCCAAGCATCAGAGTGTAGCTGTTCACCAGACTGGCCGGTGAGCAGTTCAGAGCCAAGTCCCGTTTCAAAGGAAATATCTCAGCCAGATAGTTCACAGGGCAGGGGTATCTGCAAACGCAGAAAATCATCAAACATTTTTGCAAATGATTCAGATTTATCACAACCAAAGATAGAAAAAAATACCTTTTTATCAGCAGATCCACATTATTATGGCAGCATTTTCTCTGAGCCATCAGAAGTAGCACAATCTCCACAAAAAAGACGCATATCATCTAGACAGCAGTCATTAGATCGATTAAATTGTGATGTTTTAGAATCACCAATCAGTCCATCTTCACCACACAAGAAAAAGTACTCAGGAACTTCACCACAAAGAAATCTGGCACATTCATCTTCAGTCAAATCAGTCCAGCTTGTTTCGGCAAGACACCAGTGCAGTGCACATCAGCTGATCTTTCAGAATGCAAGCACATCTGAAAAACAGCTATGCTCTGAGTATGAACCCTTGCCGCTTGAACATTGCAGAAAACGTAAACTTGTGGAAGAAATTGTAGCAGCTACAACCTGTGATAGGTAAGTCTCTTAATTATGTCATAACCAGAAGTCTTTGTCTCTTTGAAGTCTTTTGTTCTTGCAGATTTCAGTGAGAAAGGATTTTTCTTTGTAGGGAAAGTGAAAAAGTGACACCTGATGATAATTTGCTAGTATGTTGTATCCAAAAAGTGGACTTTACAAAAACATTTTTGTTGCTTTACTTAGAAATTAGTCAGACTTGTTGTCTTTGAAATTAGTTTCTTCCACTGTTGATACACTACTCCCAATATATTTTCCAGTTTTTTTTTATGCACCCTGAAACTTTGCAGATAGTCAGGTGCTGATTTGCACAAATTACAGAACTCCCATTCTCAGTGTGGTTGTCATCCATGGATGTGAAAGATCATCCAGATTTGGGATCACCTGTGAAAGTTCTTTCCTATTTGAAATGTTGGTACTTCATGTGATATTGTGAATGGCACAAACATTTGCTCTCATGGGCCCGCTGATGCATTTGAAAATTTTCAGTAAAAAGTTTTAGCTGATACGAAACAGAATTTAATGTGAACACGTTGATCTTCAAGATCTTTCATTGCTCAATGTGTAAAAAATCGGCAAGTGCACTATTTTCCCACATGTAGATAAGTGACTAACAGTCATGGATGATGCGGCTATTATTATAATAAAGTCAAGGTCACTGTTACACAGAAATGCAGTAGGTAGCACCTTACTCTTTTACTGCGCCATATTAAAAGTTTGGTATCTTTTTGGATAAACTATCTTCTGGAATTATACCAAGAAATCCAAACAACAACACGGAAAATCAAATAGGAAAAAGATCTGGTGGTGAGACCCCCCAGGCCAGATAGATCTAATTTTAATACTGGAAGAGTGTGAGACAGAGGTCAGTACTAGTAATTGTGATGACGGACAAAATCCTGATGGTGTTACTAAGGAAAACCCCTGCGTCAAACTAAAAAGAAAAATAAGAGTAGGAACATGGAATGTAAGAAGTATGTATAAGAGAAAGTATCAAATAATAAGTGATGAGATGAAAAGGGGGATACATATTTTGGGAATATGCGAACATTGATGGAAAGGACCAATGATATTGTATTAATAATGGGGGATTTTTATGCAGAAGATGAAGGACATGTAGGGAAATTTAGCATAGGACATATAAATGAGGCAGGTGACAATCTAATGGCTTTTTGCACGGAAAATGAGCTAATGATTGCTAACGCACATTTTAAACAACATCCAAGAAGACTTTACACATGGACATCACCTGATGGGAAAACCAAGAATCAAATAGATTACATTTTAGTGCACAGAAGGTGGAGATCAAGTATAACATCAGCAAAAACTTTACCAGGTGCTGACTGTGACATGGACCATGAGCTATTAATAGTAGACATGAAGATAAAGATAAAAAAGATAGTTACAGGATCAAGACCACTCCGCTTTGATCTTACAAAAATACCAGAACAATAAGTTATAGAAGTGAAGAACCGTTTCGAAATCCTGATGGCTGTACATGAGATGACACCAGATGAACTGGCTACACAGGCCAGAGATATCTTAACTCTTTCCGTGCGTTTGGTCATTATATTGACGCTTCCGGTATACCCGGTGCGTGCGAATGGTCATTATAATGATCATTGGTTTGTTTCAATAAAACAACCGGTGTAACATTTAGATTGTACATATTTCGTCCGCGATTCCGGTGACACTTTTCAAAATGGCGAAAGAGTGCCTAGTTACGAGCGATGCCGAGCGAGAAAAAGGAAGAGAAAGACCGAAATTTTTCAATTTTTGATGATGTAGATAGGGGTATGGACATGGCCTGTGACCAGCCCACTGCTCTTGAATGTATCCCAAGTAGATCTAGACATATTTAAACGACTGGAGAAGTAGTTAGGAGTTATTTCAGACATTAATTTAACGAGAATGCAACATAGAATTAGAATATGAGATCGACAAGTAGATCTAGACATCTCAGATGGTAAGTAGTGTAGATCTAGACCTAGCTGATGGTGAGCTGGGCACAGTCATTGTCTAAAAACATCACATTACTTCTTTTTTCCTAAAAAAACTCTGCATTTAAGAAATTTTCATTCATTTAGTTATACTTTGAAACATAATAAGTATACAGAAGTACATGGAAATACTGTTTTCCATTCCATTTTATAACTATACCCCCTAACATATCGAGACCCGTGTTTTTACTCCCGCACCCCAGAACACGTCCGTGTTTCTTCCTCCAGCACGAGAAGAGTTAATAACAGCTAAAGACATGGTTCCAGTAAAGAAAACACAAAAGAATGGATGGATTACAGCAGGCACACTAGAACTGATAAAACAACGTAGAGAAATGAAGACGCAGTGGAAAGTGACAAACAATAACAAAGAGGAATATAAATCTTTAACAAAAGAAGTACGAAGAAACATAAGACAAAAAAAAACAGTACGTGCAAGATTGCTGTGAAAGAATAGAAGGACATCAGAAGTGTGGAAGAGATAGTAAAATGTTTAAAGAAATGAAGACATTGATGAGAAATGTCACACCTAAACTAAATGTAATTTGTGACAAGATGGGGAATACCTTGACAGAGACAGAGGAAATTCTAGAAAGATGGAAGGAATATTGCAGAGGAATGTATGAAACAACCGAATGTGAAAGCAGAAATCAACAGTGTGAATTATTATTGGAGGAGAAAGAACCCGAGCCGACAATTGAAGAAATTTTATGGGCAATAAAGAATATGAAAAATGGTAAATCACCAGGATGTGATGAGACAACAGCTGAACTTATTAAAGCAGGAGGAAAGGAATGTGCAACAATATATCATGCACTGTGTAAAAAGATATGGCATTCAGGACTTTGGCCAAAAGAATGGAAAAGAACTGTATTCATACCACTGCCAAAAAACGGTAACCTTAAATTATGCACAAACTACAGAACTGTTGCCCAGATTAGTCATGCCAGTAAAATTCTGTTAAAAATCATAATGGGTAGACTTCGTAAGAAAATAGAAGTCAATATGGTCCAAGCTGGTTTCAGGCAAGGAAGAGGATCAAGCGATCATATATTCAGTATAAGATTAATAATAGAGAAAAGCAGAGTTTAATGTGAATCTATATTTATCCTTTATAGACTACTCAAAGTCATTTGATTGTGTACAACACCAGAAACTTTGAGAAATAATGGAAAAAATGGGATTTCCAACACATTTGATACAATTAACATCACTGTTTTATCTAGACCAACAAGCAGCAGTAAGAATAAATGGTGAAACAACAACTTGGTTTGACATAAAACAAGAGGTACATCAGGGGTGCATATTGTCGCCTTATTTAACTTGTATACTGAAAATATAATGAGGAATATTAGAGAAGATGTAGACAAAGAATATTACGATGCCATAACAATTGGAGGTTATGAAATAGCAGAGATTAGATATGCTGATGACACAGTATTACTGTCCACAACACAAAAAGGAATTGAAAAACTAATTATTTCAGTCCATAAGAATAGTGAAGAGCAAAACCTCTATCTTAATGCAAAGAAAACTAAATTGATGACAGTTGACAAAACAAACAAGGCAGCTGATATATGTGTCATGAGGAAAAACTTGAAGAACTGGAGAGTTTTGAATATCTTGGATCACTGCTAACTAATAATGGAGATACAATGAGGGAAATTAAAGTAGGACATCTATCACTCTTCAGAAAGTAAAACAACTAAAGAATCTGTAGAGAGGAAAAGACAGAACTTCAAAAATCAGATTTTTAAGGGCATGCATCTTTCCCATCACAACATATGCCTGTGAGACATGGACACTTAACAAAACAGCTGAGAAACACATAAATGCCTTTGAATGTAAATGCTACAGAAGAGTTCTTCAAATATCGTGGACACAAAAAAGAACAAATATATCCATACTACACGAACTTAATATTGAAGAAGGCTGGCTAGTAAAGAGGATTAAAGAGATAAAACTTAAATATTTTGGATGTCATGATAATCTAGAGAAAACCATCTTGGAAGGGTACATAACAGGAAAAAGAAAGAGAGAAGATGGCCTCACCAAGGCGAAGATGGCTGCAAGACATCGTTGATGATCTGCAAATGGATGCATCAGCAGCAGGCCATCATGCTCACAGCTGAGAGGCCTACAGGAGTGCTGTTAGGGAGGCAAATTTCCGCAAGGGACATGCAAATGAATGAATGAATGAATGAATGAATGTAGGAAAGACAAAGTTAATGAAACAAAATGTGAACAGCAGCAATGTACTGAGAGTAGATAACAAGTTACTGGAGGAGGTCAATGAATTTGTATATCTTGGCAGTAGAAGATGGAGACAGCACAGAGGACATCAACAGCAGACCTACTAGATCAAGCCAGGCTTTTGCAATGCTACAGACTATATATGGAAATCTAAGAAACTGAGCATAAAGATGAAAATCAGAATATTTAAGAGTAATGTTCTAAGTGTGCTACTCTATGGAAGTGAGTGTTGGAAAATCACCAAAACTATAGAAAACAAGCTGAAGTCTTTCCAGACTGTTTATGAAGAATTAGAAGAATATTTTGGACAAACACTATAAGAAATAACATCTTGTTGGCAGAGATGCAGGTCAAGCCATTGACAGCAATTATTGAAGAAAGATGCTGGCGATGGTTAGGACATGTGCTCCATAGACAACTAACTAGCAAAAATAACACTAGGATGGACACAACAGGGGAACAGAAGTAAGGGTAGACAAAGGAGACATGGAGAAGAATAGCAGAGAGGATATTGAGCAATAGAGGCTCACCTGGGCAAGAGTGGAAAAACAGATAAAGTCTAGGTATTTGTGGAAAACCCTTGTGGAAACCCTATGTACCTTGGGCACTTAAGGTTCAGAGAGAGAGAGAATCAAGAATGAAAATACACAGATATTGAAGATATGATGTTAAAAAAAAATAAGTAAAGAAGAAAGGTCACACGAAACTAAAGAAAAAGATCTGGTGGTAATGACATATAGAACTGTATTTCTCTCCATTTTTCAGAAGATATGACAAACATAACTTACCAGTAAATGTCCTCCATCCAGACCTATTTCATCGTATATTCAAGTTATTTTTCATCAGTGCAGTTTATTTTATAAAATTCTCATTTTTACTAAAGGATTTCAATTTAAAGGCCAACAGAAAAAATGTCGTCTATGTGTCCCAGCCATTTCAGTGATGTGATTTTATTTATGTTACTGGTAAATAACCTCTAGATGATTTTTGTCAGTGCTTGTGCACTAGATTTGGAGCTTTTTTTTCTTAAGCAATGATTTGGAAAACCCCTTAAATGACTGTCTAATTGAGTTCTTGTCTTCTGCTCTTTCAGAACCATTTATTTATTTTTATTTTTGGTTCTAATTTTACCATATTTAGTAGCAGCCAGAATATTTGAATTCATTCACATCTTCCAATTCTGCTTCCACACTTTTAATATGCTAGTTTTTCTTGGGATTTGTTGTCATTATTTGTATTTTATTTATTTTTTTTTTCAAGATTCATTGCTTCATATAAGGCTTTATCAAGCTTGAAATATAAGGCTTTATGATCTTTGAACTTTATCTTTATCATCCTTGAAATATTAGGTTTTATCATCCTTGAAATATAAGGTTTTATCATCCTTGAAGTATAAGACTTTATCATCCTTGAAGTATAAAACTTTATCATCATTGAAGTATAAGACATTATCATCTTTGAAATGTAAGGTTTTGTCATGTGTGAAATATAAGGTTTTTAGTTGTTTTGTGAGGTCTTAAACATGGGCATAACTCACAACTGTGTGTGTGTGTGTGTGTGCGCGCGTGCGGGCGAGAGAGAGAGAGAGAGAGAGAGACAAGGCAGCATTCTTTTTTATTTCTTTTTTAAAGTATAAGTTCAGTTTATAGAAGAAAAGTGACTTTAATCTTGTGCTTTTCAGCAGTGATGAGAGCCACAGAAAGGATGAATATGATGCAGCATGCTCACCTTCTGCATTCAGCAGTGTAAGTCAGCCTCCTAGGAAGCGGTTTCAGAGGGTTGGATTATTTTCGGATTTTTACAAAGATGAAGAGTGAGTACACTGAGTTTATTTACTGTCATAAAGTTGTAACATTTACATGTTCATAGACAGCCTGCTTGTTTATACAAGGACAGCTTAATGTAGCCATTAATGATCAAAGTTCATTATTATTTTTTTCACTGGCTTGAAAGCACATTATATTGTTTTATTTGTCTTGGAGTGAATGGTTCTATTGCAGACCTCATAAAAATAAAACAAATTCTAATTAACATTTCACACTATAGCTTAGCAAATTCTTCATGGCACCTATATTTTTCAGTGGGAGTTATTTGCAGTTGTAGGTTTATGCAGATTCAATTTTAAAGTTTCCAGGCAGAATATCTAGTGGTGCCCTCATGTAAGGTCAGTATTTCCTGTTTCTTATGCAGAGTAAGATCTGTCTGCTGTAATTTTTCTTATTCTGCAGATAACTATATTGAATATCCAGCGTAACCACTAATGCGGTTTTTGTTTGAAGGGGAACTGAACAGTTTTTTGGGTTTTTTTTTTTTATAGTGAGGAAACCATTTCAGAAATACATCTGATATACTAAGGAGCTCTTATGAAGAGCCCTGAGATCTGTTTCATATGTTTGTAAGCTGTTTGTTCACAAGAGTAAACAGTTTTTTGTTGTTTTTTTTTTTTTTTACTTTTGTTGCATGAAGAGATCAAATATAACTTGAATGAACATTGAGATTATGGTCCCATTTCCAAGTTGGAATTCATTTGTTGTGTCTGTCTCTTCTCACTGTGCTAACATTCTTAAATATTAAAACACGTATGTCCTTTTATTCTTTGTGGTGAGCCCCGGGGATTTTGTCCCAGGTTATCCCATTCTGTTCTTTTATCAAAGGCAAAATAGACCACTTTTTTAAGTGGATCATGCGTAATAAGTGAGTTGTAATTACTTTGACTTTGGTCAAGGTCAGATAGAAATGCAGAGGATTACAATGGACCCTTAACACAGTGCTGGAGGACCTTGACTTTGCGGACGACATTTGTCTATTATCAAGCAGTCACAAAGATATGCAAGATAAAATAAACAAGTTAACCCAGAATGCAAACAACATAGGACTAAAGATGAACGTAGGAAAGACAAAGTTAATGAAGCAAAATGTGAACAACAGAAATGTACTCAGAGTAGATAACAAGTTAGTGGAGGAGGTCAACGAATTTGTATACCTTGGCAGCAGAGTAGTAGAAAATGGAGACAGCACAGAGGACATCAACAGCAGACTTACTAGAGCAAAACAGGCTTTTGCAATGCTACAGAATATATGGAAATCAAATAAACTAAGCATAAATATGAAAATCAGGATATTTAAGAGTAATGTTCTAAGTGTACTACTCTATGGAAGTGAATGCTGGAAAATCACCAAAACCATAGAAAACAAGTTGAATTCTTTCCAGACTAAATGTTTACGTAGAATTAAAAAAATATTTTGGCCAAACACCATAAGAAATAACATCTTGTTGGCAGAGATGCAGATGAAACCGCTGACAACAATTATTGAGGAAAGACGCTGGCGATGGTTGGGACATGTGCTCCGAATGACTGACAACTCACTACCAAAAATAGCACTAAGATGGACACCACAGGGGAGCAGAAGTAAGGGTAGACCAAAAGAGACATGGAGAAGAACAACAGAAAGGATGTTGAGCAATAGAGGGCTCACCTGGGCAAGAGCAGAAAAAAAGGCGAAAGACAGGCATTTGTGGAAAACCCTTGCGGAAGCCCCATGTGCCCTGGGCACTTAAGGTTCAGAGAGAGAGAGAGAGATAGAAATGTGTTTTAGGCTGGTTAGAGCAGTGGTTCCCAACCTTTATAAATCCAAGGACCATTTTCCCAACTACACATATTTTTTGGACCACTGTCTTATGAACTATTAAATATTTTTAGTCAGTATACCAATTTGATAATGCTGCCATGGACCAACTGCTAATACTCTGAGGACCATTTGTAGTCCATGAACCACAGATTTGGAACCACTGGGTTAGAGCATCCATTTAATTTTTTAGAGGCAGATAAGATAATTTAAACCAGCCATGCAGTATTGTTTAGTGCAAATGATTGTAGAAGCACTTTGCTTTTGAAGCAGAGACATACATTGTTTTATGTCTACATTTATAGCTAACACACATAAATACGGGGGCATTCAGAAAGTAATGCACCACATTGTTTTTCTCAGGAGCTGTTTATTCAAAAAGCATGAAATTTATACACAATATACATGGATATGTCATGTAAACATCAGTATTATTCAACATAATCCCCATCAACTTGTATGGCTTTATGCCAACATGAAACAAGTGCATGTATTCCTACCCTGTACCAGATTTTCTCTTGATTATGTAGCCATTTTTTTCGCTGCATGAATCACTCCTTCGTCATCTTCAAATCTTACCCCTTAGAGTTCATCTTTAAGTGGACCAAACAGATGGAAATCAGAGGGTGCCAAATCGGGACTATAGGTTGGATGGGGTAGTACAGTCCAACCCAGTTTGGTGATTGCTTCCTGTGTTGCCAGAATTGTATGAGGGTGTGCATTGTCATGAAAGAGAAGCAGGTCTGCTGGATTCTTGTGTGTCCGAACTCTGCGAAAATGTTGATTGAGTTTTTTCAGTGTCTTAATGTAAGCTTGCGAATTGATTGTCTCTCCTCTTGGCATAACATCCACAAGAATCACACTTTCAGTGTCCCAAAAGACAGTGATCATGACCTTTCCAGCTGAAGGATTTGTCTTGAATTTCTTTCTTTGTGGTGATTGCGGATGATGCCACTCGTTGACTGTCTTTTTGTCTCAGGTTCAAAATGATGTGCCCAGGTTTCGTCACCTGTTAGCCAAAAAAGTTCTCTCCCTCAGCATTGAGATGCTCCAACAATTCAGAAGAAATTGCTTTCCTTTGTAGTCGATGGTCATTTGTGAGACTTTGAGGAACCCATTTTGCGTAAACCTTATAAAATCCGAGAGCTTTTATAACTGCATTTGCACTGCCATTGCTGACTGACAGCTTTAAGGCCAAATGTTGAGTAGTGATACGCCCGTCAGTAAGAATAATGCCCTCAGCACATTTCAACATTTCTGCTTTGGTGGCTATGGCAGGACATGCACAGCGCGGCCAGTCATGCAACTCCTTATCTCTGCTTAGATTCTGTGATTCTCTGAACCCAGCGACTACTCCTGTCGACTGCAAAACTTCCATACACATCACATAGATGCTTGTGAATGTTCACAACAGTTTCCTTCTCTGCAATGAGAAATTCTATCACAATTTGCTGCTTATACTGCACGTTGATAACACACTCAATTTCAACAGTTAAGGCAGCCATAATATTTGGCCAGTTGTAGTGCAATTCGGTTCACATAATCAGCACATGCCATATTTAAAGTGTGCAGAATTCATCTTCATTATTAGCTGAAAAAAACGATGTGGTACATTATTCTCTATATCACCCTCTAGTGTGCTGACAGGTCAAGGAAAATATGGGCACTAACACCATATCCCTATGTGCCTCTAAGGCATGACAGGGTTACCTTTACTCTTTTTTTTACATTATTCTCTGAACACCCCTTGTAATACATGGAAGCTGTGATGGAGAACAGTGTAGGCCACATGGGTTAATTGATTGCTGTAATCAAATTAGCAGTTGGTAAACATAATGGAGTAGGCAGAACAATAAACTCTTGTACTATTTACAATGTGAAAACTTTCTGAAGTGCAGCCAAAAAAAAATATTGAAATTTTGCCATGTATTTGATATCAGTTACGTTTTGTGTTCAAGTCATAGAATTCTAAATTTGTGATTTATTATCATGCATATGGCGATTATTCAGCCAGAAAGAGTTGAAGCGCAGGTCTGTAACTGTTAGTTTTTTTTTTCCTATCATCACTTTCCCAAACCATACCTTCTTATGAATAAATTTTCTTATCAGATCAGGTCATGAAAGTGAGGAAAGTCATCAGAATACATGAAAGTACTGCAATATGATATCTTTACTACAAAGTTCACTGAGATATCAGCTGTTGCATCTGGTTCTGCAGAAAGATTCAGGCAATGCAACAACTGACCAAAGTAAAATTACAACAGTAAGCATTAAAGAGACCAAAAAAAAACAACAAAAAACTATCAGCCAAGTGGCATTGATAAGCAGGGCCACATGAAGTAGATTATCTAGAAGAGAAATTTCATTTGAAGACATAATCACTTGTGTGGCCAAGAGGACCAGGCAGTTTGTGTAGAGCTTGGTTACAGTTACTGAAAAACACATTATAGTGAAATTCATCTGACT
Source organism: Achatina immaculata (assembly GCA_009760885.1). Lineage (NCBI taxonomy): Eukaryota > Metazoa > Mollusca > Gastropoda > Stylommatophora > Achatinidae > Lissachatina > Lissachatina immaculata. Next base: position 45,814,010 of record CM019717.1, on the reverse strand, counting down.
GTACAGATCAGTCAGTCTTCACTTCTTCAAATGAACAGGTCCATGTCCAGTCTTTTTGTGTCTTTTTTCTTTCCTTTTTTTTTCATTGTATTTTTGTAAGTTATGAATTTAAAAATATCACAACAATCTTGACAGTCAGAACTTTCATTCATTTGCATGTCCCTTGTAGAACTTTGCCTCCCTAACAGCACCCCTGTAGGCCTCTCGGTTGTGAGCAAGATGGCCTGCTGCCGATGCATCCATTTGCAGATCATCAATGATGTCTTGCAGCCATCTTCGCCTTGGTCTTCCTCTCTTTCTTTTTCCCATTATGTACTCTTTCAAGACGGTCTTCTCTAGATTATCATAATGTTTAATTGTCCAAAATATTTAAGTTTTCTCTCTTTAATCCTCTTTACTAGCAAGCCTTCTTCAATATTAAGTTCTTTTAGTATAGATATATTTGTTCTGTGTCCATGATATTTGAAGAACTTTTCTGTAGCATTTATATTCAAAGGCATTTATGTGTTTCTCAGCTGCTTTGTTAAGTGTCCAGGTCTCACAGACATATGTTGCGATGGGAAATATGCAGAACTACCGTATGTTAATTATTCTTTCTTCACACAGTATACCTCTTCAAAAAATTTTGTTGAAATTTTCATGATGGATGTGAACTCAGAAGTTGGAATTTATTTTCCAGTTTAATGAAATCCAAAGGAACATTTCTGAAATAACTGAAAATAGAAAACTAATGAGAACTTCAAGGTGAGGTAGGAGTGATGTAATTATTTTGTTGTCAGCAGTGAATTAGGACAGCAGAAGACCAGGAAAGGAGGACAGTTGTTTGACTTTAGAGAAAATAGCCTTGCCAGTTTTCTGATTCACTTGCTTTTTGATTTGCAGACCAAGAAAACGATGTGAAAGTATGATGAGGAGTCGAGACAAAATGTCGTATGTGAGAGAGGAGCATGAGTTTGGACTTATGCCACAGCCATTACATATTGGACAGTACTACATGAGACAATTACAAGATTTCCAGCTGCCATATGATATTTGGTGGCTGTATTTACACGATCAGGTTTGTAATTGAATGACGTGTTAGGAGTGGTTGCTGGATTTGGAATAGTATAGATTAAAATATCAGTGCTTTAATGCTTTCAGTGTTGTCAGTTTATTTCTTGTTTCTGTTTATGTCATATATATGTATGTATAACAGGGGAAATTTACAGTCCGGACACTGTATGGATTGACAGATTTCCTCTCTCTCTCATCTTATATCCTTCCCGTGCCATTAAACGTCACATAGGGCTCGCAAGGTAGTTGCCAGTTTTTCCCGTCTTTGGCAAGCCTTTCAGCTTCATCAAAGGATTTTATGCCTGTTAATTTGGCCTCTCTTAACATTCCCCTTTAGAGTTTCATGTGGTCTGCCTCTTTTTCTTTGGCCTTGTGTTCCACTTGATAGCTTGTTTTGGAATTCTCTGACTGTTTCTTCTCATAACGTGATCAACACATGTCCATCTCCTTTTCCTGATCACCCATGAGACTGGTTGTTGTTCAGTCATCTGTCTTATCTCTGCATTGTTCTTGCATTCTTTCCACTTGATGCCAAGTATTTTCTTTAGGCATTTGTTTTCAAAAGAGTTTAATTTCTTGTCTATTTCTTTAGTTGTTTTCCAGCTTTCGCATGCGTAAATGAGGGAGGATATTACATTTGAATTGAATAGTCTTTTAAAGAAGACTTGTTAATTTCAAGTCGTATTTTGCTAGCCAGTTAAGACAGAATATCTGTTTTTTCTTGCATGGAATTCACATTGTTACTGATAAGAGTTATGTCATCAGCAAAATCAAGATCTTCTAGTTGGGTCCTTTGTACCCAGTCAATACGTGTGTTACCTGTGCAGCATTTTTTCATTATGAAGAGTATTGCAATTCCAAAAAGCAAAGGAGACAGTATACATTCTTGTTTCACGCCTGTTTAAATCTGGAACCATTCACTCATCCCTTCTTCTGTCTTGACTGCACAAACATATCCATTGTAGAAGTCCTTAATGATGTTGACAATTTTAGATGGTATTCCATATAGACATAAAATTCTCCATAATGAATCTCTGTGTATGCTATCAAATGCCTTTTTAAAGTCTATGAAGTTCAGTATTAATGGTTTCTGCTTTTCAATACGTTCTTCAAGTATTATTCTTAGAGTAAAGATCTGGTCGAGACAGCTTCTCCCTTTTCGAAATCCTGCTTGTTCTTCTCTAATTGCGGTATCCACTATATCTTTAAGTCTATTCAAAATGACCTTGCAAAATTCTTTTGACACAACTGATATTAAGGTTACTCCTCTCCAGTTGTTACACTAAGGTTGCCTTTTTTTTTTTTTTTTTTAGGTATTTTAACAATGATTCCTTATTTTCCATTTAGAAGAGACCTTTTGTTCTTTCCAAACTTTATTAAGCATTCTCTGTAGTTGTGTCATGTTTCTACTATTGATAGCTTTTAAAGTTTCAGGTGTTATTTCATCTTCACCTGCAGCTTTGTTGTTAGCCATTAAATCCACTGCTGTTTCAGTTTCATGCAATGTAATTTCATCTAGGTTAACATTTAGTTGTGGGGCTGATAAGTCAGTTTCAAGGTTTAACAATTCTTTTGGGTGTGGTCAATTAAGTATTTCTTGGAAGTGTTCAGCCTGTCTTTGGTTTTGGTCTTTACTTGATGTTAATAGGGTTCCAGTTTTGCTAAAGATTGGTCTTTCTGTAGATGTAATAGTAATTGTTAGCCTCTTTTGTATGTTGTATAAAGTTTGCTGTCTCCTGTTTTTGCTGCTTTCTCAGCCTCTTTCGCCATATTGTCTATGTATTCTCTTTTGTCCCTTCTAGCAGAACTTTTTACTTTCTTGCCTATTTCTTTGCATGTTGCTTTCGCCAGATCTTTTCCAAGATCTGTTTTTACATTCAGCATGTCTGATTTGGCTGCTTGTCTTTCATGTATGTACTTCCATGTGTTTTCTGATATCCATGCTTTTCTTTTTGGTTTTTTCAGTCCAGCGCTTGCTTTTACTACTGTGATTAATACTGTGCTGTAAGAATTCCATAATTCATCTATACCTATCTCCTCTACTTCACTGAGTGTTGTGGAATGATTGGCAAGTTCCTGATTGAAATTACTGTTAGTATTTTCTTCTTGTAGGCTGTGGCTGTTTATCTTTCTGTGTATTGATTTCTTTTGTTGGCTTTTCAGTTTTAGTTATATTTTCCCTATACACAGATCATGATCACTGTTGATATCTGCATCCCTATATGCCCTTACATCTATCAGAGATGTTCTGTATTGCTTTCTAATAAAAAAAAAAATATGTATAAGATTGACATTATTATTAATGAAATTTAAGCCTCTGTGTAAAGCAGATATTCTTGCAAACCAAACCTGAAGCAGGTAAATTTCCTACTTATCAGCATGGTAGGAGGTGTACAGCTGTAAAACAGACAAGTCTAAGAGTGATAAAATTTACACTTGGGAAATGAATTTTGTAAGCCATTGAGCTATTTTATCTGTGGAGAAAGAAGTTTACTGTCTACATTAATTTTCATGTTGACACTTTGTGGATCAATTATTTACCCTGAAAAACCTCCAAAATGTATAAACTAGGAAAGAAGTAGGAACAGCTTTATTATTAAACGGTAACACACTTGTGACATTTCAGCGCGAGCCTTCTTCAAACAAAAACAAACAGGAAGAATCAGGGAGAGGAGACAGAGTATAGATTCACATCAAGCTTATGTAAACGAAGTAACAAAAAATGAAAAAATTAATGAAAAATTGTAACTGAATGAAAACTTATCTCAGTCCTTGTAAAGGCACAAAGGTGTCACTTGTGTGTATTCAAGAACATAAACAGTATGTGTCCGTTACCAGGGTTATAACACTTTTGTGCTGAAAGTGCAAAATATGCATGGTTGAATGTAGAAAATGTTAAGAAACAAGGGATGCACATAGAAGGAGCAGAGAATTATACAAAGAACAGGGATGACTGGAGAGTCAGTATCCGTGGATGATGCTCTTAAGGGAGTGGAAAGTGATGTTTCATAGTAGATGATGATAGGGAATGGATAGGGAATTGTGATGTTTGATAGTAAATGATGGTAGGGAAGGGATGGTAGTCTATTTAGGAGAAGGTGAAATGAATGATTATGGTTGTGGTAGAGGAGTAGCAACGTGATGATGTGTGAGGGTACTAAACTATGTGCAGCAAGTGTGAATGAGTATGGAAGATTATGTGTAGCTAAATAACGAGTTCAAACCATGTGGTTCCAGCGTCCCATAGTCTTGAATGTAGTGGTTCTCAAGTGCTAAGCGGCTTTTGTCATCTGTGTGACAATGTTTGATGGCGGTTACCAAAAAAATCAGATTTGCCTCTATGGTTGAGGCCATTGAAATGATTAGGGACGGGTTTCAAAGCATGCTGGGTGGTATCATACAGATGTTTCTGTATGCGGTCCCCTAGTCTGAGGCCAGTTTCACCCATATAAGTTATCCCGCATCTGTTGCATATGATGGCATATATTACAATGCGGGATTCACATATGAATCCTTCATGGAGAGTCAGGATAGTTTTAGGAAAGGTGATCATTTTCATTTCCCAAAATTTCCCACTTCCTAGCCGTTTTTCTGAAAAGTGAAGTTTTTTTAGTGGCCTTAGAAAAGTATGCATATCTCTACTCACCCTTTAGGGAATGTGATCCAGCTTGATAAAATGACTCCCAAGACCCTCTAGTACTTCTTGAACAATTATGTGGAAGCAACGGGACTTGACAACTTTTATAAATAAATCTTGTTTCACTTCTTTTCCCATTGACCAAGCACACTCTGCACTTCCTAGATGGTGCTTTTTTAGTGCCTTGACCCTCAAGCTTCACCAGGACATGATCCTTTACTATTCCAGATAGTCTTCCTGGAAGATCCTTTACTATTCTAGATAATCTTCCTGGAAGATCCATGCTTGGAGCTCTTTTGAGCTGTTTGGTAGGGGGTTCATTCTCATCACCTTCTTCCAAGATTTCTTGAACAGTAGAATTGTTTTCAGAGAGCCAGAATCTTGCCACTTCAACCAAATACTGCTTATAGGTCTTCTTGTTCTTGTTTAAGGCTCTGTAGATTATGTATGAGTTAAATAATGCACAATTGATGAGATAGAATCCTTTTTTGTTCCATTTCACTGTGTTCCTCAAGATGTTGTGGTATGAAAGATACTGATCAGCCCTGTCTACTCCCTTCATGTGCTTGTAATCAACAATGCAAATTGGTTTCATTTTTGGCTGTCCAGTTTTTCTATCAGTCTTCCCAGTAGCAAATATTCTTGAATTGTGCATTGTTGATATCATGTGGACAACTCTTTTGTCTTTCCAGACATAAAGAAGTGTTTGGTCTTTCCTACAAAATGTGCTTTCACTTTTCTTTATTCCTTTGGAAGCAGCTTTCAAACATTTTTGACAGTCCTCTGTTTTCCCTAAATGTTCCACAGACTTTGGTTTTGTTTTGCAATAAAACTTCAGCCATTGACACACTGTTGTCATAGTTGTCTTGATATACATGGTGCCACATTCCAAGATAGGGACTCAGAACTGAGAGGACTGTTTCTTCTAGCTTCTTTCCTTCTCCTGTATGTTTCCATGTTTAGTATGTAGCCTGTGTCACTCTCACACACCAGTCTCACAAGAATCCCATACTTTGTTAACTTTGAAGGATTCTCTCTCTCTCTGAACCTTAAGTGTCCAGGGCACATGGGGCTTCCGCAAGGGTTTTCCACAAATGCCTGTCCTTTGCCTTTTTTTCTGCTCTTGCTCAGGTGAGCCCTCTATTGCTCAGCATCCTGTCTGTTGTTCTTCTCCATGTCTCTTTTGGTCTACCCTTACTTCTGTTCCCCTGTGGTGTCCATCTTAGTGCTATTTTTGGTAGTGAGTTGTCAGTCATTCAGAGCACATTTCCCAACCATCGCCAGCATCTTTCCTCAATAATTGTTGTCAGTGGCTTCATCTGCATTTCTGCCAGTAAGATGTTATTTCTTATGGTGTTTGGCCAAAATATTTTTATAATTCTTCGTAAACATTTAGTCTGGAAAGAATTCAACTTGTTTTCTATGGTTTTGGTGATTTTCCAGCATTCACTTCCATAGAGTAGTACACTTAGAACATTACTCTTAAATATCCTGATTTTCATATTTATGCTTAGTTTTTTTGATTTCCATATAGTCTGCAGCACTGCAAAAGCCTGGTGTGCTCTAGTAAGTCTGCTGTTGATGTCCTCTGTGCAGTCTCTATTTTCTACTACTCTACTGCCAAGGTATACAAATTCGTTGACCTCCTCCACTAACTTGCTATCTACTCTGAGTACATTTCTGTTGTTCACATTTTGCTTCATTAACTTTGTCTTTCCTACGTTGATCTTTAGTCCTATGTTGTTTGCATTCTGAGTTCATCATCATCATCAGGTGCCGTGCCGACTGGCGTTGGCTATTATGCTTCTCCAGAGTACCCGATCCTTCATGCAGGCCATCAATTCAGTTGGTGATCTCCTCTCACACCATCCCGTCAGACTGTCCAGTATCATTTATCTTGGTCTTCCTCTTGATCTTCTTCCTTCTATTTTTCCTGTTGTTATAATATTTTCAATGCCCCCTCTTCTCATTGCATGTCCTATGAAAGTACATTGTCTCTCTCTTATCTTTCTGACAAGGTTTTTTGTCTCTCCAGCTCTTCTCATACATTCTTCATTAGTTATTTTTGCTGTCCAGGGGATTCGCAACATTCTTCTAATAAACCACATTTCTGGTGCTTCCAATGATTTTTGTGCAGACTTGCCTATTGTCCATGATTCACTTCCATATAACAAGATAGGTTCAATATAGCATTTTAGGACTCGTTTTCTAACATTCATTGATAAAGATGTGTTAGCTAATATGTTTCTCATTCTCTGAAATGCAGTCTTTGCTTGACCTATTCTGTTCCTAATTTCTGTTCTGCATTTCCCATCTGAAGTTATTACTGAGTTAGCTTGTTTATTTTATTTTGCATATCTTTGTGACTGCTTGATAATAGACAAATGTCGTCCGCAAAGTAAAGGTCCTCCAGCACTGTGTCAAGGGTCCATTGTAATCCTCTGCGTTTGTCTGATGTTGCCTCCTTCATTAACCAATCTGCTGCCAAGATAAATAATGTTGGTGATAGTACACATCCCTGTTTCACTCCTGTTTGTACCCTAAAGCTGCTGGAGGTATGTTCTCCACAGATCATTTTGCACTGAAAACCCTCATATAGGGCTTTGATTACATTTACTATCTTATGGGGGAGGCCATGCCATCTTAGGATTTTCCACAGTGCATCTCTGTTGACACTGTCAGAGGCTTTCTCAAAATCTATGAACAATGCATATGTTGTGCTATGCCACTCATTTGCCTGTTCTAATATTTGTCTAAGTACAAATATGTGGTCTATGCATGATCTTCCTTTCCTAAATCCTGCCTGCTCTTTCCGAAGTTTTTCCTCAAGTGTTGGTACAATTCTGTTGATGATTATTCTGCAAAATACTTTACTGGTGAGTGGCAGTAGGGTAATGCCTCTCCAGTTCCCGCAATCTCTGAGGGCCCCCTTCTTTGGTAGTTTTACTATAAGCCCAGTTTTCCACTCCTCTGGGGCTTTTTCTAGATCCCAAATTTGTTGTAATATCTGGCAAAGTTGTTTTGGTGTTTCTGTTTCTTCTGCTTTCAACATCTCAGCAGTCACTTCATCTTCACCTGGTGCCCTGTCTGATTTTAGCTTCTTTATCGCCTCCTTTACTTCATTTATTGTTATTGGTCCTGTATTGATGTTTAGTTCCGTTTTTGCTTCAGGTATGTCTATTGTTTGTGCTGCTTGCATTCTGTTTAGTAGGGTGTTAAAGTGCTCCCTCCATCTTTCAGTTTTTTCTCTTTCTCCACTGACCAGTTGTCCATTTTGTGTCCTTACTGAAGGATTATATTTGAAGGATTATATGTCCTAAATTTCAGTCTTTCCCTCCAAGGAATCATTCCTTCGTCAAGTGAAAGCTGCTGTTGTGGTTTATACAACTCCTGAAACTTAGGCAAAAAAAAATCCAGCAGAGTCTTTATTTTGCTAATTCTGCCTGTTTCTAGAAGTGTCTGAGAGTTGTCAGAGAAATGCAGAAATGTCAGAAGATGCTCAATTTTAGCTCTGCTCATTGTTTTTGAAAATATTGGTATTTCCAGAAGAGGTTCTGTTGTCCAGTGCTCTTTCCAGTGTGGCTTCCTAGCCTGGCCCATCAAAATGATTAATCCAAAGAATTTTTTCATGTCTGCAAGCATTATATTTTCAGACAAAAAGGCAGTAGGTTTGTGCATATGTTGGGTCTGTGCACAGTATACATTTTCATGATGAGCTAACAGTTCAAAAAGATCATTCCCAAACATTATATTGCAAATTTCCTCTATGCTGTCTAGTTTGTTTACATTCACTGAAACACCAGGATTTCCTATAAATTTGTCAAGAACTGGTGTAGAATCAATGTTACTCCACACACCTATATCATTGCCAACTCTATCACATGAAAAATGTAAAATACCTGTTGCTGGAGCATTATATCCTGACATACAATCACTGCCACTAGAACTTCCACTATCTGACGCAGCGACAGTGTGCCTAGTTATCGTAGGTTTTATCCAATCGCTGTCACAGAAATCACTTTGAAACACATCATTTTCATTACGAGAATCATTAAACAGTGATTTTTCATCATCACTAGGGCAGACTGACAACAAATCATAGCATAATTCAGTGTGAACGGCAGTGTTATCAAGAGAAGCATGCTCCGCCATTTCGAAGTCGACTTATAAAATGTCACAAAACACGTGTTCCCGACAGCTAATAATGCGAGAATATGATTTTTTAAAAAGTTATGAAGATTGAAATCAATATTTTATTATATTAGCTTTGCAGTAAAAATATAGACAATGAAAATTACTTTAAATAACAAGCTAGAAAATGGCAAATCTGCTTTTCAGCCAACAACGCATGGAAACTGGAAAACTGATTTTCTCATCTTTAGCCCAGGATGTGTTAAATAGGAGCTTCTTTTAATTTTAGTATTATATCTATTGTCATTTAGTGTTGAATGCTCAAAGTGATGTAGAATTTTTGTGACATTAATGATCTGTCTCCTGTTGCAGTTACCAAAAAGATTGGAGCCAAAGATCAAATTTCGAACAATCAGAACAAGTAAGTAAAATAGAGATACAAATTTAAAAAAAATTTTTTTAACTAACACCAACTTTCAAATAACAGTGAATAACAGAATGTTCATGAGCCTTTTGTGATTGTTCTAAAATTGAATTATGTTGATCACTCATTGTTTTCTGCATAGTAATATTTATTATAATTTTCTTTTTTTTTTTTTAATCTAGCTTTCACCAGTGCTTTTTCTTCTTGGAAGTTATAAAATCAAATTCTAGAGATGATCGGACAGAAACAAAACCATGTACAAAATAATTACAGTACATTCCTGTAACCCAGCAAAGTTTGTGAGTGAAAAGTAGAAGTGATATGGAGAAACTTGCCAGGAAATCAGCAAGGAGAATCAGCAATGTGTTCTAACACAGGTTGTGAGTAAGTCATTGGAGTAATATTATGGTATGTGCTAGATGAAATCTCACTTGGAGAAGTTCCTGAAAGAAGTTCTTACTATAGAAGTGTAAGTTGTTGATATCACTGTTGTATTAATTGTATAAATGGAACATAGCAACCAAGGCACATTGATTCATTTCAATCTTTGCAGATGTTTACTCAGACAGCAAGGTCAGCAGTCGTAAGCTAGAGATACCTCGCTGTAACTGCACCCCACAACAGAATGGTGCTAAAGGTTGTGGAGATGACTGTTTGAACAGGTATAGAATATGCACTTGCTGTACAGAGCGTGCACCTAGTGTATAGAGTGTGTTTATAACTAAATATAAATCGGCTGCTGTTTACTACCTCAAAAGGTTCAGAATATGCACCCACGAACAGAGCATGTGAATAACTAAATGAACATTGAACTGACAGCCAGAAAAGTTAGGGCAGTCATAAGTGAGTGCTCAGAAAATTAGCTGGCAGATAGAATTATGACATGTTTGCTGTGAGGAATTTGGGGAAGAGATGGAGTAGATTGGGTGTCTGAGTAGCAAAGTGGTTAGTGCCCTAGTCTTTCATTTACTTGTAGTCAGATCCAGCCAGAAGTGCCCCAGACATCCAGCTGTAGAAATAGGTACATGGCTTCCTTTGGAGCTAAGAAAAGGGAGGTACACATCCTGGCCACATCACCCTCTAATGTGCAGACAGATCAAGGAGTGTATGCACCATATATCCCCTAGGTGCCTCCATGGCTTAACAGGGTTACCCATACTTACTTTACTTACAGAGCAGATGGAACAATAATAGTACATAGGCCAGAAAGTTATTTCAGCTGTTATATGATAATATAATTGATAGTATTGACTCTTTCCGTGCGGGAGGAAGAAACACCGACGTGTCATGGCATGCGGGAGTAAAACGTGGGTCTTGACTGTAAGGGGGTCTAGTTGTAAAATGGAATGGAAAACAGTATTTCCATGTACTTCCGTATACGTAATATGTGTCAAAGTGTAGCTAAATGAATGAAAATTTCATAAATGCAGAGTTTTTTAGGAAAAAAGAAGTAATGTGATGTTTTTAGACACTGATTGTGGCCAGCTCACCATTGGCTAGGTCTAGATTCGCGCTACTTACCCCCACTTACCATCTAAGATGTGTAGATCTACTTGTCGATCTCGTATTGTGACTCCGTATTGCATTTTCGCTCAATGAATGTCTGAAATAACCTCCTAACTACTTCTCCAGTCGTCTAAATATGTCTAAATCTACTTAGAAAACATTCAAGAGCAGCGGCGTGGCTGTAGGCTATGTCCATGCCCCTATCTACATCGTCAAAAATTGAAAAATTTCCATGCTTCGCGTCCTTGTTTTCGCTCGGCATCACTCGTAACTAGGCACGCATTCTCCATTTTGAAAGTGTCACCGGAATCACGGATGAAATATGTACAATGTAAATGTTACACTGCTTGTTTTAATGGAACAAACAATGTCGAATTTTCGACCATACGCACGCTGGGGACCATCGGAAGTGTCGAAAATTCGACCATACGCACGGAAAGAGTTAAGTCTCTTCAAAAAAAAATCATCAAAAGTAAACTGAATCAGTATTATAATTCTTAGAAAGAAAAGACTGCATCTGTTACATCCATAGCAAGGAATGGAATTGAGGCAGAAACTCTGCATTATGTTTTCTGATTTACATGTATTATCAACAGATGAACAAATAAGAGCAGATGCAGGTGAGTAAGATACTTCATATAAAAACACATCCCTCGTGGTGAAATTCCGTGGAGCAAGATAGATCATCTGGCAGACTTTTCTAAGCATTCAGATTGATTTCGAGCACAAGATTTTTGAGAAATGATGAATTTTGAGGAATAGGTAAAGACTACATGATGCCTTGTTTTTTTGTAACAACGGAATCATCATTTTCTTAAAAGTAGATCTAACAGCATGTCTTTAGATTAAAAATCCTACCACAAGTGACATGTTTTGTTGCTTTTCCCCTCTCTCAGGGTGATCTTTGCTGAGTGCTCTCCATTGACATGCAGTGTTGGAGAAAACTGTGGTAACCAGAAAATACAGAGGCATGACTGGGCACAGGGCTTGGAGAAATTTTCTACTGCAGATAGAGGATTTGGCATTAGGACCAACAGTTCCATCAGAAATGGTCAGATCATACACTAGCGTGGCATTATTCACTGAATATAAACCCTTAACATTTTTAACCAACAGAGTTGCATGGCAGATCAGACAGACATTAAATTGTGCACCTTGATTCATATACAGTAGTTGTAAAAATAAATGTTTAACGAATGAAAATTAAGTTTTTGTTTATTTACATTCATCAGCAACAAACTCAGAATCTCTCAAAATAAGACACGCATTTCATGAATATCTATGGCAGCTGTGTCTATAGTTTATATGGCTGTCATTGAAACCACCCAAATAATCAGTATTATTTTGCATTTTATAATAGATATAGCTAACATCTGCTTAATTTTGAAATAGGTCAGAACAAGGGAGATTCTTACATGTTTCATCACAGATACACTATTCTTTAGAATTTCTTTTATCTAAAAAAACCCTCCTTATTTGTGTAGAAACTTTTGTGATGATGAATAAAGACTTGCTTAAGCATTCCTTTATTGTCTGTTAATCAGGTCAGTTCATCTTGGAGTATTTAGGAGAAGTTGTCAGTGAAACGGAATTTCGACGCCGAATGATGGAAGAGTATTCTGAAGAATGCCATCATTATGCTCTTCATCTTGACTCTGGAAGTCTGATAGATGGGTACAGGATGGGCAACATTGGCAGATATGTCAACCATTCTTGTCAGCCGAATTGTGAAATGCAGAAGTGGTATGTAATTTGTAAATTAAGGTTTAGAATGTAAAATTTTATTTGTACTTACCCAGTGTGAATTTGGGTGTTGTCTCATATGCAGAAGTTTGATTTTTATGTCTCAATAAATGTGGTTCTCTTAAAACACTGGCAGTGTGTCTTTTGTGTTCAAGTTCATTCTTTAATTTCAGGTGCAGTTTCTTCAAATCATATGTGCCAAGTGCCCGTTTTGTTTGTTTTTTTTTAAAGATGGGGTGCCTAGAGTGCAGTAATAGTTGGTCTCCAACATAGTCTTTTTTCATTAAGAAGTCGAGTCATTATGGTTGTCCTACTCTTCTGATAGCATGATTTTAAAAACAACAGACAGATGATGGTCAGTATTATTTGAGACAGCCTGAAGTCTTTCTCTCTTTGTTTCAATTAATGCAGACTTTTGAGATGGTTTTGCAAAGAAAAGGTTAAACTCATTGCTGTAAAATTTCGAACATTGTCATTTAATTGTTTTCCAATTTTAAAATTGAACTGTTTACATTCATACTAAGATTTTTTTTTTTGTAAACTGTACCTGACATGAACTTTATCATAATTCCATATTTATAAGACATTTTTTAAAAGTTTTTTTTTTTTTTTTTAACTAGGGATAATCTGTATTCCTCTATTATTCTGACATCACTGCAGTCTGTTCTGCCATGCCTTTACTAGAATTTAGAAACTTTAAATTGCTCCTAGCATTTATAAGATTCATTATTTCCTTTTCATTTAGAAGGCATGCTTAGAGACCAGCTCCAATCCTGGTTTATTGTTGCTTAGTCTTAGTCAGGCCAGTAATATGGGAACAAGCTGTTTTTTTTTGTTTGTTTTTGTTTTGTGAGTCTGAAGGTCATGATGGTAGTAGGAGTAAAATGTGTACTTTTTTTGTTTTTTTCCTATTCTGAGGTACAGGTCTTGATTCTGATTTTTCTTTTCCAGTCATTTTTTTCAGTATGTTACATCTAGTAACAAGTAACAAGATATCACAGCGAAACTGAAAGAAACCAAATGCCACAATGAAGCAGAAAGAAACCAGGTGCCACAGTGAAACAGAAAGAAACCAAATGCCACAATGAAGCAGAAAGAAACCAAATGGCACAATGAAGCAGAAAGAAACCAAATGTCACAATGAAGCTGAAAGAAATCAAATGTCACTGATTTGCAGATTGATTGAAGATCGTATATGAAAGTGAAACTTGCTTTTAATTGATGATTCAGTGACACTGTTTTCTACTTAAGAAATGAGGTGGTCATTGAGTTGTCTACCAGCTTCAGTATTTCTTGACATTACTGTTGAAGTGTTTGGTAAGTAAGTATTTGGGCCCATTCTTCTTGTTTCTTTGCTTTTGTTTGATTTCAGGAATGTGAATGGATTGTATAGGATGGGTTTGTTTGCCCTTCGAGACATTGAGCCTGGTGAGGAGCTTACCTATGACTACAACTTTGACCCATTCAACCAGAAAACGCAGGTAAGATATCAAAATAATGTACTTTAAATATGGACATTGTAATGCAGGAATTATGAGATTCATTTTCTGTATCTCATTATTTATTTTTTTTTTAATAGTTGATGGAGAAAAAGTGAGTTTCCTAATCTGAATTTGTTATTTTCCTGGCTTCAGTGTCATTAGAATGATGAAAATTGTCTAGTTAATTCTGTAGGATAAAAAATGACTGATAGAGAGATGGCATAGTTGTCAGGTTGACACAACTAAGTCCTGATAGAGAGGTGGCATAGTTACTAGGTTGACGTATCAGAACTAAGTCCTGATAGAAAGATGGCATAGTTACCAGATTGACATATCAGAACTAAGTCCTGATAGAGAGATGGCATAGTTACCAGGTTGATGTATCAGAGCTAAGTCATTGACCCTGTATTATCATATTGTATCTGTAAATGGGCTCTTGCGCTCCTTTAGTGTGGTAACAGAACTTGACTTGATGCAAGATGATGTAGTCTGCTTCTTATTTGTATAACTCCAGAAATTTAAGCTAGCACAGTAATCTAATCCCCAATCAATTCAAGATTATGACAGTGTCAGATATGAAGTTCCTAGTGACAGGGAGGTCCAGAAGGTTAATTTTGTTCCATCTGTTAACTTTTACATTTTCTGTGTCCATCATTAATTTGTTTCTGCTTAACTCATACCTTACCACATGGCTAAATAAAATTAAAAAATAAAATTGCAGCCATTCATTTATCTGGAATATGTAATTTTCAAACTTCTTTAAAGCCTAAAATTAGGCATTGTATCATTTTCTGGGAATTCCAAAGCAGAAGCATTTTCAAAACTTTTTTACCATGAGACATTTAAAAAAATTTTTTTTTGGGTCTGTCTGGTGGTAAGACTTGAACTGGAATGTATATTAATATGATGAATCAAGTATTCAAGAATTTTAATTTACTGTACTATGTTTACAGCAGGAGTGTCGATGTGGCAGCTCACAATGCCGAGGCGTGATTGGTGTGAAAACCCAGCGCATTAATGGTACCTATAAACTTTCAGAACGGATTGTTGATGATTCCAAGGACAAACGCAAATCTAAGCTCATGAACAAGAAAGTGAAAGACAAGGTGAGGTGTTTTAGAAAAGCATTTTATTCCAAAGCTTTTTTCTTAAAAGAAATTATTTATTAAGAATTTATGATTTTTCCTTGTAATTAATGAAGAAATTCATATCTGTAATTTGGAAGACACCTGATAAGGTAATCAGCGTCCCATAGCTGATATGCCAGCGTCAGGGTTAGTGACCAACCCATAACTGACCAAGACCCTGTCCCACCTCTCCGTGGTACCCCCAGTAACAGGCATAGCCAGGCTAAAGGGGGAAGGATTGCCATAGTCCCCATGGTGGTGGAGTCTGCTAATAAGCATTGCGCACCCCCTGCTTTTTTAGCTGTACTTCGGGACTGAAAAAGTAGCGTCCATAACCCGCTCCCACGCTGATACGATGCTGTGCCTCAACATCTCTACAGAATCAGCTGCAAAGAAGAACAGCTTGCAGTTACAGGGAGCTTGTACAAGTACAATATTTGTAATTTATGATAGAGGAAATAGATAATCTTTAGTATTTAGATGATATCAGATTATAGGATCCAGTACACATGATCCAGCTTACCAAAAGCAGAGACATCCTCTAGTCATCTTGCTTCATTTAAGAACTTTTGACTCAGACTTTTGTAACATCCATGTCAATAGTAGATATCCCAGCACCCAAATAAATGCTTCTTCTGCAGAGACGTACAGACTGTAAGACTGAGATATTCAGACCTATGCCTCACATCTGGCTGGTGAATCTGGATGTAGGCGGTAAGCTACAGGGCCACCACTAGAATGTAGGAGGAGAGGTGCAGACTTCATTCTGACTACAGGGCCTCCTTGTTTAGAATGATCTAGCACTTGAAAGCAGAGGAAGCAGATAACAGAGTCCATAATGAATGTATTGTATTTTACACCATGTTTTCATATTTCATTTTCACAAAGCAGCCATTGGGCATGGTGCCTGTTCAACCGCCAGTTAAACCTATGTCACTGAAAGAGCGATGTTACGCACGCAAGCATAGAACCTTTCTTGTTCGCAATGTGGACAAGATTCGTAATCAGCGTGACACAGAACATGACTTTTCAGGAGTAGAGAAGGAAGAAATGAGTGGTTTTAGCTGTAACAGAGCAAATGTCTTCAGTTCTGGTGAGCAAATTATATCTGCTAGTTAAATTCTGCTTGTAACTGTTTGCAAAAGTATTGATTGAGTGAACTGATGAGAAAGTGCAAAAAAGACCTATTTTTCAAGATGATCCTTAATGAGGGTGGCAGGTGAGTGAGGAACAATTATAATCTCTGATCCATAATGAAGGTGCAGGAGCAATACAGACTCATGCAAAGAGTGTGGGTTGTAAGCCAGTTCTCTTCATGCTTCAGTAAATCTAAAGTGAGAAACTACATATTTAACTTAGTGAAATTGTCCCTGAAATAGTAGGATGTCTACCAGCAAGTCAAGACAACCAAAAGTGGTAGACTCACAGTATGTTTAGAAGAAGAGAATGTTTATGTAAAAATCATATCTGTGTGTGTAGAACCACACCACCATGAGCCCAAAAAAAAAAAAAAAAGATTATAAATAGCCTTTGTAGAAGTCATTGACAGCAGTCAGTGTGGAATAATGAAACAATGAGAAAACCACAGTGTTTTTGTATATGTTTATGAACCCAAGTCTATAAATGCATACAAAGCCACTGAAGTTAAACTGTGATAAGTAACAGTTGAATTATTTTTTAAAAAGTGGAGCAGCTTTACCCAGTAAACAAAGCCACATTTTATTAAGTTGCTGCTGCCTTTTAAACATAATGTGACTGATGCAGTGAGAAAGTGGAGTGGTTGGATGAAATCAAGCAGGCCTGGAAATGAGTCAACAGGAATTTATTGAAGAGATGGCCAGCAAATTACATTTTGTTGGTGAAGTCCCATATTCAGTAGGCAGCAATTGAAGGTAGAGAAGTAAATAGTACATAAATAAAACAAGAAAAAAAACCTATGGGTTTATACTAGCTAGAATGTAATGAGCAAAGAAGAAAACAGAGTTGAGAAAACTGAAATGGAAACTTCCAGTACAAAAAAAAAATTGACTACTGATGTATGAATAAAGTCTTGAACATGATGACTTAGGTGTAAGAATTAGAACTAGGGCATGTTATAAGATTTTTCAGTACCTATAAACTATATAGTGTGGGCACATGATACTGTAGAAAGAACTTGTGACAAAGATATATCAAATGAGAAATATAATACGGCAGTTTTTCCATAATTTTTCTGAGCAAATATATGAAACAAGACTGCTACCATAAGGAACGCAGTCATCCAAAGTACGGTATTACGGTACCCATTTATCAGGAACAGCTGTGTTGAAGTGGGATAAGATCTACACCAGCTTTGGCTCTCTAGGCTTGATAACAGTGATATCTTCATGAAACATTGTCATGTTAGCTCTGAGCTGGGCAGTTAAAACCCACCCCAGGGAATAAAGGGATATAAGTAAAAAAATTGGTGTCAGAGAGAAGGGGGGTGAATTCATGATTTATATCCAGCAAGTTCTGTGACATGAGAACACAGCAGTTTTGAGATTTAAAAGGATGCAGTAAACAGCAAAAGGGGTAGAGACAGTTATCTCAGCCACATATCAGTGTATCACAGACTGCAAGAAGTGACTGCATAGTCTTAACTGACAGTGTTCTTAAGTGAGATGTAATCAGATGTTTCACAAATATATATTAAGACACATGAGCAGTTGATGCTCAATGTGATTTATAAATTTATGAATGGATTATAATATTGGCAAGTTAGGTTCTTCATGGCCAAGTTTATACTGCAATGTTCTGTAATGGCTAGGGGTTGCTCACTCTTTTGGAGTTAAGGATTCAGTGTACAGCCATTCTCTTTTAATTTTTTTTTTTTTTTTAGTCACATCTAAGTGCTTTGTCCACAATTTTTCGAGGCTCAAGTCATGCACACTTTACGTTAAAACATTGATCTTAAGTAGAAACACTTATTTTGTTATTGATGGATACTTTCAATTATAAAATTAAATTTCAGATCTCATTCAGGCAGTTACAAATGAACGAACAACTAAAACCAGGTGAGCTTACTTATCTTATGTGGTTCATTTTCTTGTCTGCAAGTTATCACAGACTAGACCAGTTGTCTTCATCTTCATTGGTCAGCTTGTAAAACTTCCATTTATGGTGGCTCATGTATTTAACTGTGGAGCTAATCTTTTTCTGGGGATATCCATTGGCAGCATTAACTTGGTAACATTATGCTATGCTTTCAAGAATGTGATGCATTTTAACCCATATTCAGATAAGCTAATGCATCAGTTATTATTAATGATTTAGTTTTGCCACATCTAAGCAGTATCAAAGCATATTCATAATTTACTGTAATTTCAAGGTTGTTTTCCCTCAAGTATATAGTTTATATTTATGTGAAAGAATTTATATGAAAATGGACATCAGAACATAACTTTACTTTTGTGCATTTTAAAGTAAAAGTTGTCAGATTTTCTTTGATAATGTATGAAATTGTATTAATTATTTTGTCATTAATGCAGTGCAAATTCATGATTATCTGCACTAAAAACAGAAATTTTAATCTTATTACAAAACAAATTACAGACTGGCCTCCTATGCAAAGGACAATCCAGAAATGGCAAAACGTCATCAGCTTTCACAAATCTTTGAGAAGATTCTTGCACAGCTTCTGTCCCTGAAAGGTAATATGTGTGTGTGTGCATCCATGTGTGTTTGTTGTTTTTTTTTTGTTTTTGTTACACCTTATGAAATCCCAACTGCACAATCATTCTGGGCCATGTTCCATGTGACAGACTCAGATCAAGCATGGGTTGATTTACAGTCTGTTCTCTAATTTTACACATTTAACATGTGCTTTGTTCACTCTATACCTGCTGTCATGGGTATGGCACTCCACACTACATCACTGATTGTCATTCACCTGATTCAAAATTCTACACACCATTTTGACACACGGTGCATTGTCAAACTCATTACACCACCTTTATAAACTTCAACCAACTGGTAATGAATTTCCACAGCTGGCACATGCTTCACATTCAGAAATTGTATCACTGTCTGGACCACTGCTCCAGTCAACCCTCCATCTTTAACTGATGGTGCTGCTCAGTACAGCTATCTGGCATGGTATTCCCAGATCATCAGCTACAGAGGTACCTGCACCTTATAAGACCATGTTAGAGGTATCCCAGAATGTTTCAGCTTCTAACATGCTAAAGTGGGTGCCAGCATCTCTCATTCTGGTTTATAGCTCAGCTAGTCAATCATTTGTATGTCCCTTGCGGAACTTTGCCTCCCTAACAGCAATCCTGTAGGCCTCTCTGTTGTGAGCAAGATGACCTGCTGCTGATGCATCCATTTGCAGATTATCAACGATGTCTTGCAGCCATCTTCACCTTGGTCTTCCTCTCTTTCATTTTCCCATTATGTATCCTTCCAAGACTGTCTTCTCTAAATTATCATGACGTTTAATGTGTCCAGAATATTTAAGTTTTCTCTGTTTTCCTCTTTACTAGCCAGCCTTCTTCAATATTATGTTCTTGTAGTATGGATATATTTGTTCTTTTTTTGTGCCCATGATATTTGAAGAACTCTTCCGTAGCATTTATGTTCAAAGGCATTTATGTGTTTCTCAGCTGTTTTGTTACTTTGTGGACCACAGTTATTTACCCTGAAAAACCCCCAGTTCCCAGCCATTTTTTCTGAAAAATGAAATTTTTTGAGTGGACTTAAAAAAACATGCATATCTCTACTCATCATTGAGATAAATTAATCCAGGTTGGTAGACAGACTCCCAAGACCCTCTAATACTTCTTGAGTGTGTGATATCTTGTGAAATAATTATCTGGATGCAGTGGGACTTGACAACTTTTACAAATAAATTTTGTTTCACTCTTTTTCTCATTGACCAAGCACACTCTGCACTTCCTAGATGGTGCTTTTTTAGTGCCTTCATCCTCAGGCTTCACCAGGACACGATCCTTTACTATTCCAGATAATCATTGTTGTGCATTGTTGATATCATGCGGATAAGTCTTTTGTCTTTCCTTCATCAGTTTACAACTCTTCAAATTTAGGCAAAAAATAATCCAGCAGAGGTTTTATTTTGCTAATTCTACCTGTTTCTGGAAGTGTCTGAGAGTTGTCAGAGAAATGAAGAAGTGTCAGAAGATGCTCAAATTTAGCTGTGCTCATTGTTTTTTAAAATATTGGTATATGTTTCTGATGTCCAGTGCTCTTTCCAGTGTGGCTTCCTAGTCTGGCCCATCAAAATGATCAATCTAAAAAATTTGTTCATGTCTGAATTTGTTATATTTTCAGACAAAAACATTTGTTCATGTGTTGGGTCTGTGCACGGTATAAATTTTCATGATGAGTTAACATTTAAAAAAAAATCATTGCCAAATATTATACTGAAAATTTCCTCTATGCTGTCTGGTTTGTTTACATTCATTGAAACATCAGGATTTCCTAGAAAATTTTTCAAGAACTGGTGTAGAATCAGTGTTACTCCACACACCTATATCACTGCTAGCTATATCACATGAAAAATGTGAAATACTAATACTTACTGTTGTAGCATCATATCCTGACATTGAATCACAATCACACTGTCACTTGAATTTTCACTTCTGACACAGCAATGCTGTGCCTAGTTATTGTATTTTTAATCCAATCACCGTAACAAAAATCACTTTGAAACACATCAATTTCATTACTAGAATCATTAAACAGTGATTTTTAGTCATCACTGGGGTAGTCTGACAAAAAAATCAGAGCATAATTCATTGTAAATCGCAGTGTCATCGAGAGAAGCATGCTCTGCCATTTCCACAAAATGTTGACTTGGTGAGATCTCGTAAACACGTGTTCCCGACAGCTAAAACCCCAAGATTTCTATTTTTTTTAAAGTTACAAAGATTGAAAACAATATTTTATTATATTAACTTTGCAGTAAAAATACAGACAACCAAAAATTACCTTAAATAAGCTAAAAACAGTTTAAATAAGACAACCATCGAAAATGGCACATCCACCTTTCGGCCAACAACGGATGGATATCAGAAAACGGATTTTCCCGTCTTTAGCCTGGGAAGTGTTAAACGTCCAGGTTTCACAGGCATATGTTGCGATGGGAAATAACTGCCAGGGATTAATAGACTCTTGAAGCTTACATGGTTTTTCTTTTTGGTCCCATTGCACCATTAACAGTAACCCGAAAGTCTCTTTTGGTAATATGAATACAGATAGAGGAAATGTAATTTTAGAGAGGCTTTGAGAGCTTGCTCTTTATAATTCTGTCAGTTACTTCTGTACCTTCGCAGATGAAGATGGCTGGAACTTGGTGGGTCCTCTCATGTCACTGCCATCTCATAAGACTCAACCTGACTATTATGAGGTGGTGAAGGATCCTATAGACTTATCAGTAATAAAACAGAGAGTGAAGGCAGGATCTTATGACCATCTCAGCTTATTCAACTCTGATATCATGCTGCTGTTTAGCAATGTGGAGGTTAGTCAAGAGTGTTTCACATTTTTTAAAGGGCAGTTTTGGAGTGTGTTTCACTTACTTTAAAGAATAGTTAGGAGTCTGTTTCACATTTTTAAGAAGTAGTTTTTGGAATTAAAATAAGTGTTTATATATAGCGTGGTCGTTCTATATGGCTTGTTGTCTGTGATTTCTGTTTTTTTAAAAAATCTGTTGATTTATTTTGGTGACTGAATTGATGATCTATTTTGAATTGAGTTCTTAAGCTTCTAATGCTTCTATTGCCTGTTAGTTCAGCATCAGTCCTTTTTTTGAAGTTTTAATTAACTGTGTCATGGTGATGCTGTAATCAGTTCTGGGGAAGAGTAGTGATTAGATGAATGTACTGTGGAGATACAGTCATCAAAGCCTGAGAACCAATGCTGGTATAGTTCTGGTCCTAATATATGGTGTTTCTGATAGCAGATTTGTGATCCAGACGCTTGGGCAGTATGATTTTTTATTCTGGTGAAGCTTGTTAAGAAGCCTGCTTCTCAGATTTCTAGAAAGCACTGTAAGAAACTCCCTTTCTAACTAATGATATTTTTATTCTCAGTTTTTTAACCACATTGTCATTTTCCAAGAGCATCAGATTCATCATTACAATGAAATCCTACAAGAGGAAAATGAAAAGAGAATGAGCAACAACAAATAACAAGAAGACATTTTTCTTTAAACAGTAGCTTAATGAAGTGTTGAATCTGTGTTATACAGAGGTACTTCTGATTAGCCTTAAGGATAGTATGACCTCAGCTTTCTGAGATCAGATGCTGATCTAGTCTTTATATTTCAGGTCATGAAGCAAATTTCAATGACTCTTTTGTGTTAAAATGGTACAGGAACATTCTAAGTTAAGTTTATTTTGAAGTTTCTTGTTCATGGCTCTGCTACAGCTGCTGTTATGACTTGCTTTATAAAATGTGGCAAAGTTCTCTGATTTTGTTATACAGTTGTACTGTGGGATCAAGTCAGAGATGGGTCAGATCATACAGGAATTGAGGCAAGCATTCAACAGTCTGAAAGCAGATGTGGCTAGCCAGATAGATGAGCTGCTGGGTTCAGACACAACCAAGGCATTCATGGATTCACAGCTGGGAAGTCAGAAGCTGAGTTCTAGTGAAGGTACTTTGTGCAGGTGTTGTAAGTGTCTCCGGGTTATGATTGCTAAGAGATTTATATAGCGTATATCCAGCTGAGGTCTGTAGAATTTGATGTACAAATTATGTGCATTAAAAAGTTGGATGGATATTTGTATTGAAATCAGCTTCAAATTAGTGGCAGGGTGCCTGTCAAGAGTTTTTTTTTTTTTAAATATCCTGTTTATTTCACACTTTGTAGACTTAATGCATCAGATATGAATTCACAAAGATTAGTGCATTGACCATTTCATAGGAAAAATGCTACTATAACCAGTTACATTGTTTTTAGAATTTATTTCAGTATGTTTTATATTAACCATCATGAACCATTATGTATATAGTTGAGAAGATACAGGAGATCTTGTATTAAAACTATGAGAGGATATCCACTGATTTCAGTTCAGTAGTTTTCTAGTAAGTTTTTCATGTTCTGGTTTAGAATTGCCATTTTGAAGTCTCTTTTCAAAGATCTCCATTTTTATTTCTGAAATTTTCTGGGCTTGGTTCTTCCTAGATATAAATAACATTTACATAATTATTTTTAAAGTATCTGTTGTCAGCTAAAAAAGAAAATTAAATAAGTTGTTTGGAAGATTAACAAAAGTATTAAAGTCTTTAAATGTGTCATAAACCATGTCATTGTTATTATTACATGCTGTAGTTTGTCACAAAAAAAATATTGGGAGAAGAAATGATAGTATGATTTATGCTACTAATTTTATTGTCTTTTGGTAGCATCATCAACAACTTTACAAAAAGTCATGCCACATAGATGATAATTACTACTGCTATTCCTGCAACACATGTTTTTTTTTTTTTTTAGACTGTTCACTGCACTCACTGTGAAGTTTTATCCTTGGTCAGTAAAGCAAAACAATTCTCCAAACTTTTTTCTCTCTCTCTCTCTCTCACAAACACAAACACACGCACACACACACACACACACAGAGAGAGAGAGAGAGAGAGATACATCGGAGGCTACAGCGCAGCTGACAGTTAGTGGACAAACCATCATAGAATTTTATATAGTTAGATGATAGTTAGCTGAGAAACACATAAATGCCTTTGGATGTAAATGCTATGGAAGAGTTCTTCAAATATCATGGACACAAAAAAGAACAAATATATTCATACTACACGAACTTAATATTGAAGAAGGCTGGCTAGTAAAAAGGATTAAACAGAGAAAACTTAAATATTTTGGACGTCTTGATAATCTAGAGAAAACCATCTTGGAAGGGTACACAATGGGAAAAAGAAAGAGAGGAAGACCAAGGCGAAGATGGCTGCAAATGGATCATCAGCAGCAGGCCATCTTGCTCACAACTGAGAGGCCTACAGGAGTGCTGTTAGGGAAGCAAAGTTCCACAAGGGACATGCAAATGAATTAATGAATGAGATGATCAGTAAATGTAATTTCGTTTCTTTAATTCTCTTTGAATAATTGTTTCTTCAGAAGACACTGATGAAGCAGAAGAGGATATTATCCGCTGTATCTGTGGTATGACCAGAGATGAGGGGTTAATGTTGCAGTGTGAAAAGTGTTTGGTATGTCTCCATGGTGTTTTTTTTTGTTGTTTTGTTTTTGTACCCTACTGCAGTTTGTAGTTTGTGCAGCTGTGAAAAGTTGTCCACGAGCATTCAGAATGATATTTATCTTGTATTGCATTAGTTTTTATACTTCATGGTGGTAAAATCCAAAACGGTCAATTTTAGATATTTTTATCTTGAAAGTTCTACTCAAAAGATTTGTCTGTATGTGCATAAGGGGGCGTCTTCATATCTTTTTTTTTGTCTAATTATTGGGCCATTTTATTGTTCATTTCAGGCTAGATTTGATACAGACGATTAATACGATCAGTGTTTGTAGTGGAGTATTTTGGGTTTTTTGAGAATATCATCTGTCATGAAAAGACAAAACTTTGCTGCCCTCAACTTTGGAGCAGTTATTTTCAAAGTAATATTTTAAGAATTAGATTTTAAAATGTTGATAATTTTTTAAACTTCCTCTGTGTTTTATTTTAGGTTATGTTCACATACAATAATTTGTGCATATTCTTTTCTGTTACAGAGGTGGCAGCACTGTGACTGTGTCAGGGCTAGTGGGAAGGAAGCCCATTACCTGTGTGATCTCTGTGAGCCAAGATATTATGAGCCGGTATGTAACAGACAGTATATCACAGGATATGGTGTCGGTAATGGCTTGATTAAATTGTCTAATTTTTTGTGGTTCCCCCCTTTTCTTCTATCATGGTTTATGAGTTTAGCTGCTTTCTTCTTGCAACTACCCGCTTGTCTACTGGGATGTGACCTCCATAAACAGCTGTTCTCTTTTATTTAAATATACAGGAAGTGAAAATTTAGAACTCAGACTTTATGAGAAAGTGGTTAGCAATCCAAAGCTGACCAACACCCTATCCTGTCTCCAGTATGATAGCAGATAAGTGGGGGAAAAGCCAGATAACAACCTACATTTGGAAGAGCGAATAGAGATCAAGTGGGAAGACAAACCTAAGTCACAAGGATGAGTATGTCAGTCTGGAAGGTGCAGATATACACTAGTTGAAAACCATGTTATAACAGTCAGTGCCCTTTTGAAGGCAAACACAAAAGAAGATCTAGCTATGCTCACAGCCTTGCATCTTGTCTGCTCTGATGTGGCTTTCTTTGAAAACAGTTTATTCTTGTGTATTGTCTCTTGTAGTGTGACTTCTTTTGCAAAAGCAGATATTCTGTTTTCCTAAGCATGAATCAGAATATGCAGGGAAAATATCGGCATCCGGTTAGACTTGAACCAGCAATCCTTTGTCTGCTAGGTAGTTGCTTAACAATGATTCTATCCAGACCACCTTTATGATGTTTTTTAAAAGCATAATTTAAACCAAGATGGAGTAGACAATGTATAAATGGACTGCGTTGCTGGACTATGCCATCGAATCGGGAAATGGAATACACAGTATTGTGAAATGAATAGCAAAATCTAGTCGAAAGAAGTATGCACTTTCTGTAATTGACTTCAAATTAGCAGACGATGCTTTCAGATAAATTGATCACATGTAGCGAGAAGTCGTGAAGAATGTAACGTTAAAAGAAAGTATTTCTCATCTGATTTTTAGGAGATCGTGCTAGTTCCGCAGCCCCGAGATGTTCGCCCAAACTGTACACATTACCTGACCATAGTCAAGGATGATGTACAGTATGCTGTGGGTGACTGTGTGTATGTCATGAGAGACACTAAACGAACATCCTCTGGCACTCCTGTGCGTACTTCTCACCGCCTGTTGGCCTCTGCAAGCCCAGACAAGATGGACATTTATAGATTGGAGCAACTTTGGAAGGACTTAAAGTGAGTACTTTAGTATGGTTGCCATAATAATTTTTCCCATATTTCGGAAATAGGACAACATATTTTAAATTCTGTTCAAGGCATTAAAATAATTTTTGTTTTTGAGTTTCTATTTTGATTTTGATTTTTTAATTTTATTTATTTTTAATTTTGATTTTGAGTTGATTTTGAGTTTTAACAGGAACTATTAGCAAACATACTCTTGTATGGATTCTGCAGCATGCGGTGGAACATATATGGGGTTGTTCTGAATGCAATGCAGCCAGAGTCTGAATTTTGAACTTTGAGCTTTTATTTCTGCTTCTGGTTGTCAGTCTCTGCAATAATCCTGTTCTCTATAAAAAAAAAATAATGGAACATATCAGATGACATTATCTAATAGGCCTTAATTATAAGGTCCACAAAACATTAATTTTTTTTTTTCTCTTTTGACACTACTTATCATCATCTGAATGATCCCCCCCCCCTCCCCTGTTTGACAGTGGTCATTGATAGTTCAGTATGGAGAAAGTACAAGCAGATTTGAAAAAAAAAAATAAAAAGCAGTTGATTCAAAAGAAGAAGCCTGAAAGATGAGATGAAGGACATTTAGAACATCATCATGGATGCATTTAACCAAGCATTGTTGGGTGAAAATGGAGAGTTGTCATTCATTTTTGCCTTAAATGCCTCCTCAAGCACTGAGGCTGACAGTGATGTTTAATCTGCCTTGTTTATTCTTGACTGAATTAGAAGAAATTAGAAATATGTCAGATTTTGCTGAGTATTTGGTCTAAAACGAACATTTGATTTTCGGATGGCCAAATATGAGGAGTAGATCTATAGAAACGGGACTCATCTTTGAAAGTATGAGTATAAAATCGATAACTACAAGTATTATTAAAAATGTTAGAATAAATTTTAAATTATTTCCTTTGCGTAGTCTTGCACTGTTGTAAAAGTTTGCAGAAAGAACAGGTAGTAATTACAAAAGTAAGCATTTAAGTTTCTTATAAGATCTGATCTAAATGGAGTATGAATTTATCACCAGTGTTGGGCAATCTGGGGGAAATACTTAATGAAATATTTTAAATTTTACAATTATAATTTTTATATTGAATAAGAATATTTGAATTTTGTCATATTTTTTGCTGTGCCCAGATAAGATTTTGAGTAGGATTTATATCTTTTATATTTGTGATGTATCATAAATCAGTGTTTTACTATTTGAAAGTTTGTTGGAACTCTTGAGGAATTTGTTGTTATCTGTAGCAGATGTATTATCATTTTTTTTCCTTGGCATTTCTCATTCTCAGGGGAGAAAGGTTTGCTAGCGGAACTCCGTATTTGAGACCTCAGGAAACTTTCCATGAACCCACGCGCAAGTTTTATCACAATGAGGTATGTTCTACATCTGTTTCTTCTTTCTTGCGTGACATAAACAGATAACATTTTTCATGAACCCCACTTGCAAGTTTTATCACAATGATATATGTGCTGTGTCTGTTTCTTCTTTGTTGTGTGACATAAACAGATAACAGTTTTCATAAACCCACTTGCAAGTTTTATCACAATGATATATGTGCTGTGTCTGTTTCTTCTTTGTTGTGTGACATAAACAGATAACAGTTTTCATAAACCCACTTGCAAGTTTTATCACAATGATATATGTGCTGTGTCTGTTTCTTCTTTGTTGTGTGACATAAACAGATAACAGTTTTCATGAAACCCACTTGCAAGTTTTATCACAGTGAGGTATGTGCTGTGTCTGTTTCTTCTTTGTTGTGTGAGAATTAACAATAACAGTTTCCTAGGCCCATTCCCCCCATGATGTGTTAGGTCATACAGAAAATATATTTCTGCTAGCCTTTTTTTTTCTCAATATGAATAATTGGTCTTTTGTTTAAATGCCATCATATATGTGTTATAAATATTTGTGTGTTAATTTCTGTATGTTCACAGAGTTTGAAAAGTATTAAAGCTGAGTAAGTGTTATTTATACACATGTATATATTCATATACTGTATTATTTATACACATATATTTTTTCACATAGAGTATTATCTGTGTACACATATTCACAGTGTTATTTATATACACATATATATTCACATACAGTGTGTTATTTATGTACACACATCTTCTCTTCTTCTAGTCATGCCTTAGAGGCACATAGGGATATGGTGTTAGTGCCCTTATTTTCATTGACCTGTCAGCACACTAGAGGGTGATATGGTCAGTATCACACCTGGCTGCCTTTCCTTCCCCAACTCCAGAAGTTGAGTACCCATTTTTATAGCTGGGTGGGGGGGGGGGAGGAGAAAGAAAGCACGCTGCCGCCTCCAGCTGGATTCAAACCCCCCCAGCCTTCACCATGAGAGACCAATGCACTAGCCACTTTGCCACACAGAAACCCATATTCACATACATTGTGTTATTTATATACGCATATTCACATACAGTGTGTTATTTACATGCACATTTATTCACATACAGTGTGCTCTTTCTGTCTTAGCTTTTCCGGACTCCAAACTTTGAGGTTATTCCTATGGAGTTTGTAGTGTCTAAATGTATAGTGATGGATCCAGTGACGTATGTCAAAGGTCGCCCCAAGGGAGTCAAGGAACAAGATGTTTATATTTGTGAATATAGAGTGGATAAAACAGCACATCTTTTTCACAAGATTCAGAAAATACGGTTCGTGAACAGAATTTTTTGTTTTGTTTTAAATGGTTAGAAATGTTACCAAGTGTACATAGTGAAATCTGACTTGTACACAAATAATCAGTTACTGAATGTGTTCCCTTGAGATAAGCAAAATGGTTATTTTGCCTTTAACAAAAAAAATGAAAGTGAAACTTCATTTCGACTGCAAGGGTCCATGAGATTTGTTGTCTTTGATACTTTCTGTTAGTAGTTTAAGAAACTGTGAGTTGCATTATTTACATATTATACATATGTGTAATTTCCATGGTTATATTGGTCAGACTTCTTATCTACTTTACATCATCAGTCCTCTATACTGCCAATAAGACATTAACACTTTCCCTGCCATCTGTGCTATAGCAAGGTCTTCCGGTTAATCTAATGTCTGCCATCCTCATTATAGCGAGGTTTGTTTCACTGCAGTGTCTTCTTCTTCTTCGTTCACTTCTACCACCAAAAACCGCACTGTGAACCTACTGAATTCACGCATGTGGTCTTCGTTAGGTCCCGTGGTCCCCTGTGTGGTCCAAAATAGACCACATGAGTTCCACGAAAGGACCACAAGGGGTTCAGAGTATCACAGTGCTTTAGCCTGTATTCTTGGTGGGTCTCGGAAGCGGGATTGCGTGACACTGTGGTTTTCATTACACCAGTTTGGTCTAGGGTTGGACTTTCTCACTGGAAGACCTCGACGTGTTTGGAATATCAGTGCATCCCCGCTGGGTGAGAGGCATTAGCCCACCCAGGCCAGAGTTGGACTTTCTCACCGGAAAACCTCGACGTGTTTTGAGATACCCGTGTATCACCGCCGGGTGAGAGATGGTTGCCCATCCAGTCCAGGGTTGGACTTTCTCACCGGAAAACCTCAGCGTGATTAGGATACGCAGACATCCCCGCCGGGTGAGAGGTGGTTGCCTATCTAGACTTCCCTGGTCCAGTGTCTCCGACTTCAGCATTTTACGGTCGTGGCCGCTACCCTTCCTAGTTGTGACCAGGATGGAGCTTTTGTCCAGGAGGACGAATCCTCGCCACTAGTGACTTCTACCCCTGGGTTGAGCCGGTTTAGGCCTTATGGGCGTGTTTGGGACGGGACCGACCTCTAGGGCAGAGGTACTGTGACATTCATAGCCTTCAAGATTCACCCCTGGTATGAGCCGGTTTAGGCAAAATTCACCAGTATGGGTGTTTATCAGGCGTTACCGACCTCTAGAGCGGAGGTGGCATGACATGTCTAGCCATCGAGTTCCACCCCTGGTGTGTGCCGGTTTAGGCATATTTCACCAGTGTAGGTGTATTCCGGATGTAGGCGGCCTCTAGAACAGAGGCGCCGTGGTATAGCTCTCGTAGCGATACTACTGGACATACCAAGTTAAACTTCACTTTCCACCACCTTTTCCCATCGGCGCCGCACAGCAACCTTTATTTCCGCATTACTTCCTTAACCGGGAGGAGCTTCACTCCACGCGCGGCATTTGAAGAGTCAAGCCAGCAGTGACTTAACCTCTGGGACAAGCCGGTTCATGCATTTCACCCGATATGACTGCACTCAGGACGTGGCCGACCTCCAGACCAGAGGTGCCGTGATTTGACTGTTTGCTTCGCATTATCCTTTCTACCACCTTTACCGCAGTGATGCTGCGCTGCAACCTCATTTGCAAATTTCTTCATTGGCCGGGAGGAGCATCGCTCCACGCACGGCAGCTGAAAATCTCGCCAACAGCGGCAGATGAGCTACCAAACGTGCCACTCATATACCCTAAGTAACTGGTTTTCAGGCGCCAGATATTCGCCCTCGCCCCTTCTCCTTTCAGTTTAAACAGTTCTGCCACGGGAAGGCCAGGAGCTGGACTTGACTGCCAGAGGCTGTTTGAGGCGCTTTTGCAGTCCTTAGAACCAATATTTATTGTGATTTCGGAGGCATAAAGACATGTCCTGTGACCAGAACACTGTTCCTGAATCTATCCCAAGTAGATCTAGACCTATTAAATGGACTGGAGAAGTAGTTAGAAGGTTATTTCAGACATTTTAGTGAGAATGCCACCACGTGACGAGATCGGACAAAAATTTAAGTAGATCTGGAAATCGCCGATGGTAAACATTGTACATCTAGGCATCGCTGATGGTAAGCACTACGCATTTATCAGCTAAAATCATCACACTACTTCATTTTTCCTAATTTATGAAATCTTACATTTACAACTATTTTCATGCATAATATGTATACTTTTAAAGTGGAAATACTTTTCACTTTTACAACTATACCCCCTATACATATCAAGACCCACGCTTTTTGTGTGGCACGGACAAGAACGTCCGCGTTTTTTTTTTTTTTGCAGCATGGGAGGAGTTAACAAAGGTTCTTCAGTCAATCCTATCTTTAGCAGGTCGGGATACCTCAAACCATGTCTTTCCTGCTTCCTTTAGTTCTTCCTGTAGTGTGTTTTGTTCTTATATACTGAATTGTATTGTAGTTGCTATTGTTGTAACAGCCTTCATGAGTCACAAAAACATTTCTTAGGCCAAACTGATGTTGTTCTAAATGTTTTTTTTTTAGTGGAAACTGTTTTTAAAAAATAAGTATTCATTTTTTTTCTTTTTTTAAACTGAATCTGATCTTTTTCATGCAGATATACTATCAACACAAGCAGATTTTGTTTTGATTGGTATGATACCAAACTTAAAATCAAGAGAACATTTTTGGTGAGTCCAATATTATCAGTAGCCTGTCTTCACTATGTAAGCACAGACTTAGTGAGTCCAACATTGTCTGTAACATATATAGACTATGTAAGCACAGACTTGATGAGTCCAACATTGTCTGTAACATGTATAGACTATGTAAACACAGACTTGGTGAGTCTAACATTGTCTGTAACGTATGTAGACTATGTAAGCACAGACTTGGTGAGTCCAACATTGTCAGCAGCATTTACAGTCAAAGCCACTTAATATCACATCACTTTATGTCACAGCCCAGATATTGTCACGGAAATTTGTATCCCCAGCTAACTCCCATAAGAAATTAGTGGGCTTTACTTAGGTTAATATCACCCCGCTTATAGGCACAAATTGGTTAATGTCACTGCACCCAGAGAAGGTAAAGACTCCGCTTTGTATCACAAACTGGGCGAGTCAAAGCTATAAGTATCTCACAAAGCGTTAACAGTTTCATGACTCATCTAATGGCAACGAGCTGAAAATAGCTTAACAGCTGTCATGTGCTGTAACATGTCTAACACATCTGATTAATAGACCAGTTATCACTACACAAGCAGAATTACACATTTTTTTACTACTCTGCTGACAATTCAGGTGCTGCTTTATTTTAGTGCTGTCTGTGATGTAAGACTAAGACTTAATGTCTTTTGTGATTAATATATTTAGTGATTAGCACATTATGTGTCCGATGACTATAGCTTTGGCTATTTGCTATATGTTTAATGTAGAAAATGTGAGGTGGATGGACACACACACTGGCTCAGTTAAAGCCCTTATAATTAGGCTTACCAGATGTCCTGCTTAGACTGGGACTGTCCTGGTTTGATAATGTGGCCCCTGCATCCCGGCCAGTTTGTCATTTTGTCCCAGTTATTTGGTAACATTTTAAAACTGGCGAATATACAAGAAGTAAAAAAATAGTGCAGCCTCTGGTAAAATGGCGATTTGGCAACCAAAATATCCCCTCTGTTACACTCACTGTTGCCAATCTAAATATTTTGTATCTAGATCTAAGTACTTTTAAAGTTGTCTAGTTTTCTTCCAAAATTTAGAGCATGTGGCTTAATGAATTTAGATGTTTTATTTTTTCATTCAGATATTTTTCACAGAATTTATAATAGCATTTAGCCTATGAGATCCAGATATTTTTATTTCATTTTTTAGATATTTTGTTTCAGTTAGAGTTGGCTACATTGGAACTTATACTGGCCATGTCATTGTTGCGCATGTCCTATCTTAGTTGATTTCAAATTGCGAGTCAGCATTTGCCATCATTCTGTACTGTACATTAAATTAATTTAATCTCCAAAATGCCAAAAAGAAACTGCGTGTTTACTGATGAATTAAAAAAGGAAAAAGGATTATCCGTTTTTGAAAAAAGAAAAAAGTTTGTGATTGTATTGACAAAGTGAAATGTGAACTGTGCTTTTCAGAAATTTCAGTTTAAAAATCACTTGAAATGTGTGAAACATAAGGCAAACCTAGTAGCGGCGGCAGGAACTTCCACAAATTTATTCTCATATTTTAAAGGTACTGATTTAAGTGACAAAGAATTTTTAATAGCAGCTAAAGAAGCAACTTTTGCATTTCATGTTGCTATTCACAATCTCAGCTTTAAGTCAGTCGATTGTTCATCTAAATTGATTTCGAAGCTCTTTGAAGCAAAGTTTAGACTAGCCACATCAAAATGTGAAGCTGTCGCTGTTAATGTGATTAAGCCACTGTTGTTTCAGCAGCTTTGCGAAGATTTAAATAAAACAAATTTTGTGACGGTATCAGTAGATTCTTCCAGCAGGAACGAAATTAAAAATGTGCCAAATGTTGTGCTTTATTTTGTACCAGATTGTGGCGTAAAAGTTAAACTTTCAGACTTTCAATCAGTTCCCGGTGAAACTGCAAAAATACTGACAAACCATTTAATGTCAGCTATAAAAACTCATAGTATAGCCCAAAACATTATTGCATTTTGTGGAGATAATTGCAGTACTAATTTTGGGGGTGTTAAACTTTGAGGAGAAAGCAATATTTACAGTAGATTGAAGAAAGAACTAGGAAGAAATATTGTTGGCATTGGTTGCGGTGCTCACATTGTACACATTTGCCTTCAAACTGTAGTCGATGTTCTACCTATTGAAATAGAAGCTTTAGTGGTCAAAATTTATAAACATTTCCACGGTTTGAGTCACTCAACTAAAAGAGTTCTGTGAATTTGTAGATGTAGAGTATAAAAAGGTTCTTCAACATGGCAACACCCGTTTTCTTTCGCTACTTCCAGCTATTGACAGAATACTTGAAGTCTGTGAAGAACTGAAATCTTATTTTATTTCACAAGAACACTATCCAGTGATGATAAAACGTTTTTTTTTTTTATAATGATTGTGGTGAAATGTATTTGTGGTTTGTGCAAAGGCAACTTAATATTGAAGAAGGTTGGCTAGTAAAGAGGATTGAAGAGAGAAAACTTAAATATTTTGGACACATTAAACATTATGATAATCTAGAGAAGACCGTCTTGGAAGGGTGCTTAATGGGGAAAAGAAAGAGAGGAAGACCAAGGCACAGATGGCTGCAAGACATCGTTGATGATCTGCAAATGGATGCATCAGCAGCAGGCCATCTTGCTCACAACCAAGAGGCCTACAGGAGTGCTGTTAGAGAGGCAAAGTTCTGCAAGGGACATGCAAATGAATGAATGAATGCAAGAGCAACTGAAATTGTTTAGCAAAGCTATCTTGATTATGGAAAGTACAAAAGCGAGTGCAACTGATATTGTCAGTGAACTTGCAAAATTAAAAACAAACCTTTAGGAAAGGCATGATAATAAATTTATGCCTCAAGAAGCAAAAAAAAAACATTTTAGAATACTAGAAAATAATGGAAATATTGATATCGGTACAATTCTACAAGAGTTTACAGCATTTTATGACAGATGTCTTTCTTACATTGATCTATGGGAAAACAGTTTTGCTGGAGCAGAATCTTTTACTTGGATAAACAACAATGAATTAGCATGGTCTGAAATTGAATCTTCAGTTGAAAAAATTAATGGAACTGTTGCAAATAGTACAATAAACATGGATCAACTATTTGATGAAGTAGTGATTGCAAAAGCTTTTTGGTCAGCAAACTATGAAATTTGGAAAAATACAAGTTGTGAAGAAAAATGGATATCAACTTTTCAGTCATTTCAAAGAAAAGAACATTTCATTTCCCAATTTTGTTCGAATTATAGAATACATTTTCAGCATGCCAGGCACATCTGCACCAGTATTCTCAATAATGAATATCATATGATCTGAAGAAAGGTAGAACGTCTGAATCAGCCGTCAGAGCTTTACTATGCTGCAAAATTAACAGTGAACTAAATTGCAGTGAATTTTTCAGTGCCATTAAAAATAATTTTTACACTTTTCACACAAGTGATAAATATTAATAACTTCTTCATAATAAGGTATGTTCAGTTGAGTTATTAAAAATTGCTTTGAACTTTTTTTTTTTTATATAACTTCTTTATTTAGCCTTTTCAGTCATAGCTACTTATCCTAGTAGGCTTTATTTTCTGTTGTGAGTATTTTCTCAGAATTGTCCTGGTTTGAGAAATAAATATGATAAGCGTCCTGGTTTGAGAAAAAATATTATGGTAGGCATCCCGGTTTGAGAAACATATATTATGGTAAGCCTACTTATAATAAGGTAAAGGTAATCCTGTCATGCCTTAGAGGCACATAGGGATATGGTGTTAGTGCCCATATTTGCCTTGACCTGTCAGCACACTAGAGGGTGATATGGTCCTTACTTATAATGGACCCTGCTTAATGTCACTATATTTTGACGGTCCCAGCGATGTGGCATTAAACGGATTTGACAGTACAGAGTATTTTGGACATATTATAAACATCATGAGAGTTTGGAGAAGACAGTTTTTGGAAGGGTACATAATGGGAAAAAGAGAGAAAGACCAAGATGAAGATGACAACGACATTGTTGATGATTTGCAAATGGTTGCATCAGCAGCAGGGCATTTTTTTTTACAACTGAGAAGCCTTCAATAGAGCTGTTAGATAGGCAAAGTTCCACAAGGGGAACTTTGTGTTCAACAATAGGTGGTGATTTTAGAATTTATTGCTTTTTATCATTCTTTCAAATATATGTTACAGAAAGTCTTTATTCAGTATTTCCTTGTTTATGAAGATGTCCAGTCACATGCCCAAATTGTGTAAGTCTGGCTTCTCGGTTATTACTTAATGTTTTATTTTTTTGTTGCTACTGATCCAGATCCCTGCTGGCTCTTGCTCTTCTGTCCATTGCTTGTTCTTGCAGCTTGCAAGCATTTGCCATAGTGTGGAATATTTATTAGGTCAAAGTGGACATGGAGTGCTTCTAATATCTTGGAGAGCAAGACTTTGAGATTGGTGGTTTACAGTATCATATGAGCTGTATCAAATGATTGATGAACAATGAAATATGCTCAAAGACTATTCAGCAAACATCTATCGAAATCCTACCTCCAGATAAAAAACATGCTAAACAGGGGTGGATGACAGAAGAAATTTGCAAGTAATGGATCAGAGAAGAAGTCTTAAGGAAGATAAAGATGAATATGACAAAATAAATAAAGAAATAAGACACAAATGCAATAAAGCTAAAGAGGAGTGGCTAAATAAGAAATGTAGTGAAATAGAGACACGCCATCATGGAAACGCAAGAGATATGAACAAACAAATAAAGGAGTTAATGAACAAAAGGACATGCCACAAGATTGGTTACCTGAAGTCAGAGGAGGGGCATACAGTAATGGACAGAGATGAAATAATGGCAAGATGGAGCAAATACATTAGAGAACTCTATGAGGACAATAGAAGTGAAATAGATATACGAAATAATAATGAAAGGGCTCACATATTAACACTTCCTGGGCCAAAGACGAGAAAATCCGTTTTCCGGTTTCCATCCATTGTTGGCCAAAAGGCAGATTTGCCATTTTCGATGGTCATCTTATTCAAACTGTTTCTAGCTTGTTATTTAAAGTAACCTTTGGTTGTCTGTATTTTTACTGCAAAGTAACATAACAAAATATTGTTTTCAATCTTCATAACTTTTTAAAAAATCATATTCTCGTGTTATTAGTTGTCGGAACACATGTTTTGCGAGATTTTGCAAGTCGACATTTTTCTAAATGGCGGAGCACGCTTCTCTCGATGATGCTGCTGCTGGTGCTGAATTATGCTATGATTTGTCGTCAGTCTGCCCTACTGATGATGAAAAATCACTGTTTAATGATTCTTGTAATGAAAATGATGTGTTTCAAAGTGATTCCTGCGACAGTGATATGATAAGACCTATGATAACTAGGCACACTGTCGATGTGTCAGGTAGTGGAGGTTCTGGTTGACAGTGATTGTGATTCAGTGTCAGGATATAATGCTCCAGCAGCAGGTATTTTACATTTTTCATGTGATAGAGTTAGCAGTGATATAGGTGTGTGGAGTAACACTGATTCTACACCAGTTCTTGAAAAATGTATAGGAAATCCTGGTGTTTCAGTGAATGTAAACAAAGTAGACAGCATAGAGGAAATTTGCAGTCTAATGTTTGGGAATTATTTTTTTGAACTATTATTTCATCATGAAAATTTATACCATGCACAGACCCAACATATGCACAAACCTACTGCCTTTTGTCTGAAAATATAACGCCTGTAGACATGAAAAAATTCTTTGGATTGATCATTTTGATGGGCCAGACTAGGAAGCCACACTGGAAAGAGTACTGGACAACAGACCCTCCTCTGGAAACACCAGTATTTTCAAAAACAATGAGCAGAGCTAAAATTGAGCATCTTCTGACATTTCTGCACTTCTCTGACAAATCTGAGACACTTCTAGAAACGGGCAAAAGTAACAAAATAAAACCTGTGTGGATTAATTTTTGCCTAAGTTTCAAGAGTTGTATAAACCAAAACAGCAGCTTTCGCTTGACGGAGGAATGATTCCTTGGAGAGGAAGACTGAAATTTAGGACATATAATCCTTCAAAGTTAACAAAGTATGGGATCCTTGTGAGATTGGTGTGTGAGAGTGACACAGGCTACATACTAAACATGGAAACATACACAGGAGAAGGAAAGAAGCTAGAAGAAATGGCCCTGTCAGTTCTGAGCCCCTATCTTGGATTGTGGCACCATGTATATCAAGACAACTATGACAGCAGTGTGTCAATGGCTGAAGTTCTGAGCCCCTATCTTGGATTGTGGCACCATGTATATCAAGACAACTATGACAGCAGTGTGTCAGTGGCTGAAGTTCTGAGCCCCTATCTTGGAATGTGGCACCATGTATATCAAGACAACTATTACAACAGTGTGTCAGTGGCTGAAGTTTTACTGCAAAACAAAACCAGAGTCTGTGGAACAATTAGGGAAAACAGAGGACTGCCAAAAAAGTTTGAAAGCTGCTTCCAAAGGAATACAGAAAAGTGAAAGCACATTTTGTTGGAAAGACCAAACACTTCTTTATGTCTGGAAAGACATGAGTTGTCCGCATGATATAAACAATGCACAATTCAAGAATATTTGCTACTGGGAAGACTGATAGAAAAACTGGACAGCCAAAAATGAAACCAATTTGCATTGTTGATTACAAGCACATGAAGGGAGTAGACAGGGCTGATCAGTATCTTTCATACTACAACATCTTGAGGAAGACAGAGAAATGGAACAAAAAAAGTAGAATTCTGTCTCATCAATTGTGCATTATTTAACTCATACATAATCTACAGAGCCTTAAATAAGAACAAGAAGACCTATAAGCAGTATTTGGTTGAAGTGGCAAGATTCTGGCTCTCCGAAACCAATTCTACTGTTCAAGAAATCTTGGAAGAAGGTGATGATAATGAACCTCCTACCAAACAGCTCAAAAGAGCTCCAAGCATGGATCTTCCAGGAAGACTATCTGGAATAATAAAGGATCTTCCAGGAAGATTATCTGGAATAGTAAAGGATCTTCCAGGAAGATTATCTGGAATAGTAAAGGATCTTCCAGGAAGATTATCTGAAATAGTAAAGGATCATGTCCTGGTGAAGCTTGAGGGTCAAGGCACTAAAAAAGCACCATCTAGGAAGTGCAGAGTATGCTTGGTCAATGGGAAAAGAAGTGAAACAAGATTATTTGTAAAAGTTGTCAAGTCCCACTGCATCCAGATAATTGTTTCACAAGATATCACACACTCAAGAAGTACTAGAGGGTCTTGGGAGTCTGAAAACCAAGCTGGATCACATTCTCCTAAAGGATGAGTAGAGATATGCATACTTTTCTAAGTCCACTCAAAAAACTTCATTTTTCAGAAAAATGGCTGGGAACTGGGGTTTTTTCCTGTGGTCCATAAAGTGTTAAAAGCAGAAGTGGAAGAAGCCATCAAACACATGAAGAACAACAAAGCACCAGAATGTGTATAAACTAGGAAAATTTAATGATAACAGAACAATAAAAAATGGAAAAATTAATAAAAAAATTGAAAAAGGACTTATCTCAGCCTCTGGATCAACACAGCACCAAAATCGCATTTATGCCCTCAATAGAAGCATAAACAAGAAGCAATGGTAATGATGGAAACAGAGCGTTCGATCTGAAAAGGTGCAAAATTGTACATGGTTGAGTGTAGAAAATGTGACAAGGATGTGCACAGAAGAAGCAGAGAATTATTCCAAGAACAGGGATGACTGGAGAGCACCTATCCATGACCGGTACTCTTAGGGAGTGGAAGGTGATGGTGATGATGATGGTAGTGAATGGATAGGGATTTGAGATGCTTGATAGTAGATGATGGTAGGGATGGGATGGCAATCTATTTAGGAGAAGGTGAAATGAATGATTATGGTTGTGGTAGAGGAATAGTAATGTGATGATGTATGAGGGTACTAAACTATGTGCAGCAAGTGAGAATGAATAAGATTGTGGAAGATTAGTGAATAACGAATTCAAAACATGTGGTTCCAGCGTCCCAAAGTCCTGAATGTAGTGGTTCTCAAGAGCTAAGTGGCTTGTGCCATTTGCGTGACATTGTTTAATGGCTGTTACCAGAAAATTAGATTTGCCACTATGGTTTGGGCCATTGAAATGATTGGGGACTTTCCCCAATAATTAGAAACCATTAGGAGAGCTTAGCATAGAAATAATTACCAGTTTGCAGAATGACATATATAACAGTAACTATGTCCCATCAGGCCTTTTGCAATCAGTTTCATTGCCCTACCAAAGAAACAAGGTGCAGTAGAATGTGAAGACCATCCAACCATTAGTCTTATGAGCCATGTTACCAAAATCCTGCTTCATTTTGTCATGAGAAGAGTCAGGAGCAAAATAAAACCAGAAGTCGCTGAAGAACAGTGCGGCTTCGTTGAAGGAAAAGGTACAAGTAATGCCATATATATAATGAGAACATTGATGGAGAGATCAATAGAATTAAAGACGGACCTATACTTATGCTTCATAGACTGCTGTAAAGCATTTGATAAAGTGCGACACACAGAAATTATAAGAATGCTGGAAGACAAAGATGGGAAAGATCTGAAACTTATCAAAAACATATATTGGCAGCAATGAGGGTTGATAACCAAATAGGAGCATTCCAAGACATAAAACTGAGAGTGAGACAAGGATATGTTGTATCTCCTGACCTCTTCTCCTTGTAGAGCAAAAACATAATAAGAAATATAGAGAGTTTGCCAGGAATATCAGTTGGCTGATATGTAGACGACACAGTCCGACTGCTAAAAGTGAAGGGGAGCTACAGACTCTTCTGGATGTCGTGGTTCATGAAAGTAAAAGTAAAGGTCTCAGCCTGAATAAAAAGAAGACTGAAGTGATGGTCATCTCAAAGAAAAGAATACCACCAAAATGTAGCATTACCATCGATGGCACAGAACTGAAACACATTGATAGATTCAAGTACTTAGAAAAATGATTATAACAACTGATGAGAAATGTCACAGTGAAATAAAAAGCAGACATGCTCAGACCAAGTCAGCATTCCAGACAATGAGACACATCTTGTGCAACAGATCCATATCAATGGAAACAAGATTCCAAGTACTTAAATGTTACATTGACCCAATTTTGTTTTATGGGTGTGAAGCATGATCTATGAATAAGAGAGTACAGTGAGAAATGGAGGCCATGGAAGTGTGGTTTACAAGAAGGATGTTGAGGGTACCATGGACAGCCAAGAAAACCAATGAAGAAGTCTTAAGAGAGACTGGAGTTAAAAAGCAAATTATAGCAAAGATCAGAGGCAAACAAGCAAGATTTATAGGACATTTCCTGAGAATAGGAAAATTGGAACACACTGTGGCAGCTGGAAAAATTGAGGGTAGAAGAGACAGAGAGAGAAGTTACTGGATGGGCTGTCAGTGGGCTAGGAAGAAAGTCACCGGCAGATCTCATAATCAGTGCAAAAGACAAGGAATTGTGGAGAGAAATGATCGCCTATGACACGCAGCATGGCATTTAGATTATATTAGATGAATGTGCAGAAATGTGGCCAAATTCTGTTTGTGCAACTGCTTAACTTTCTTTTTTTTCAAATTGTTCTTGAAGGTTTAGTCTCACGCCTGCTCTTTCCTTGGCCCAACTGTTTCTTTCTCTTGTTTGTTTGAATGATTTTCCAGAATTTGCTCATGATTATCTCTCTCTCTGTCTGTCTGTCCGTCCATCCGTCCATCCATCTGTATGCGTTCCAAATTTGAAAGTGATCCTTGATTACTTGGTGCATATGAGTTTCCTGGGACCTGCTGCACTTCTGACTTGGTTGCCAGAGAAGTTTGTGAAGTAATCTATGTTGATAATAACTTGGAAACTTCTTAGTGTGACACTTTCTGTTTTTGTCTGCATATTCTTAGATAGTTGTGAATTATCATT
Organism: Achatina immaculata; assembly: GCA_009760885.1. Taxonomy (NCBI): domain Eukaryota; kingdom Metazoa; phylum Mollusca; class Gastropoda; order Stylommatophora; family Achatinidae; genus Lissachatina; species Lissachatina immaculata. Next base: position 45,772,590 of record CM019717.1, on the reverse strand, counting down.
TAGATGGTGTTGAACGTTGAGTACAAAATTTATTGCTCCAGTCTCATTGCTTACTTCTACATATAAAACTTTCCACCATTTTTATTAGTGTGTTCTGTATGCAGTTAGATATGCAAGTGCTATATGTTGTTATTCACAGCCTCATGAGGTGCCAGAAGAGTACAAGCGCAGGGCAGAGCGAAATATGGCAGCAGCTACACCATCCATTTCAGAAACCAAGAACAGCAAGGAAAAGTTTAATTCAAAGAAAGCCATCAAGAGCCACAGTCTGGCTGAAATGGTCAGAGTTGATGACAGCATCAAGAATGATTTGAAACTGAAGGCAGAAGTGAAAGTTCATGTTAATAAGGAAGGGGTGCACAAGAACTTTGACCCTCAGAAAGCTGCCACTCAAGGACAAATGATTACAGAGAGCCTGGTAAGGATCTCCTATATTATCATGTTTTTTATGCACTCTTGATTATGGTAACATCCAGTAGTTTTGACTCATTCTCTCTTTCTTCATCTGACTTTTTATGATTTTTTTTTTTTCAGTTGTTGATGTATTTCTGTGCATTTCTTCTTTGATCATCTCAGCTGTATATGCTATACAGTGTCCTTCTTCAAGACTCTTTCAAGATGAAATAACAGCACTCTTGTGTACATTGTCCCTATTTGTCTTACCTTCTCCCCATGAAATTATCACTACTGTTGTTTACATTGTTTTTATTAGTTTCACTTTTTACCATTGAAATACCACTACTGTTGTTTACATTGTCTTTATTAGTCTTACTTTCTGTCCATGAAATTATCACTACTGTTGTTTACATTGTCTTTATTAGTCTTACTTTCTGTCCATGAAATTATCACTATTGTTGTTTACATTGTCTTTATTAGTCTTACTTTCTGTCCATGAAATTATCACTATTGTTGTTTACATTGTCTTTATTAGTCTTACTTTCTGTCCATGAAATTATCACTATTGTTGTTTACATTGTCTTTATTAGTCTTACTTTCTGTCCATGAAATTATCACTACTGTTGTTTACATTGTCTTTATTAGTCTTACTTTCTACCTGTGAAATTATCACTACTGTTGTTTACATTGTCTTTATTAGTCTTACTTTCTACCCATGAAATTATCACTACTGTTATTTACATTGTCTTTATTAGTCTTACTTTCTACCCATGAAATTATCACTACTGTTGTTTACATTGTCTTTATTAGTCTTACTTTCTGTCCATGAAATTATCACTACTGTTGTTTACATTGTCTTTATTAGTCTTACTTTCTACCTGTGAAATTATCACTATTGTTGTTTACATTGTCTTTATTAGTCTTACTTTCTGTCCATGAAATTATCACTACTCTTGTTTTCATTGTCTTTATTAGCCTTACTTTGTGTCCATGAAATACTGTAACATTCACATCATTTTTTGGACTTAAATTTTTTTCTTACTTTACATTCTTATCTGTTAACTAGTAAGATTACTAATTACTATTATTTCTGTATTTTAACCCATCATAATGGAGTATATAATAAGTTGCAAGAAGTATAAGATCTCCTCAGTTAAAAAAAGATGATATTCACATATAGTATGTTATTTATTCTCTGTTGGATTGGAGAGTCTTAAGTCATTTCTTAACATGTGTTCCAGTAGCTGTGTCAGGATGCTTCATGTTGATGTGTTTGTTGTTAATCCATTATGACTTTTATTTGGTAATTTTGTTGTTGTTCTGTTTTCATTTCTTTTAGAAGAAAGAGAAGAAGCAGAGATTAGACAAGATACTGTCCAAGCTGCTGAAGAATCTCCCAAGTAAGCAGAGGATTGATTTGACATACCTCCTAGATGAAGGAAAGAGAACCCGCAGGAAAGTTGTCAAGTGAGAAAACTCAGCATCATCAAAGATATACTACGGCATGATTGTTGGTATCTGTGCAAAACAGACAAGAGGGAATTGAATATTGAAACAAGAAAGAACAAGAAATTATTTTCTTGACAAAAAGGTCAGAGAAGCAGTAGATATTGAAGAGGAGAAAGAAAAGGAATAGATTTATTAAGAATCCCTGCTTGACATTGAGATATGTTTGCAAAGTTTGTGTTGCTGTACATGTGGAATATGTCAGAGGTGAAGTTTAATCTGTTGATTATGGTTTAGAAATTTGACTGCAGTAGTGTATAATTGTCACCTTTCATAGCATGCGTCATTTACATGTCAAGAGATGCATTCTTTTGCCATCCATAGTAATGTCATCTGTATTATATCAGGCATGACAGTATACATTTACTATAGAATACAGCTGTATTTGATCTGACAGAAAAAAAAACAGAAAAAAATATATAAAAGGTGTCATCGTCATCAGGTGCCATGCTGACTGGCGTTGGCTATTATGCTTCTCCAGAGTACATGATCCTTCATGCAGGCTATTAGCTCAGTTGGTGATCTCATTTCACACCATCTCGTCACACTGTCCAGTATCATTTCTCTTGGTCTTCCCCTTGCTCTTCTTCCCTCTATTTTTCCTGTTGTTATAATATTTTCAATGCCCCCTCTTCTCATTGCATGTCCTATGAAAGTACATTGTCTCTCTCTTATGTTTTTTGACAAGATTTTTTTTTACCTCCAGCTCTTCTCAGGCATTCTCCATTAGTTATTTTTGCTGTCCAGGGGATTTGCAACATTCTTCTAATAAACCACATTTCTGCTGCTTCCAATGATTTTTGTGCAGACCTGCCTATTGTCCACGATTCGCTTTCATATAACAAGATAGGTTCAATATAGCATTTTAGACTCGTTTTCTAACATTCATCGATAAGGATGTGTTGCATAATATGTTTCTCATTCTCTGAAATGCAGTCTTTACTTGGCTTATTCTGTTCCTAATTTCTGTTTTGTGTTTCCCACCTGAAATTACTACTGCTCCAGGGTATTTGAATTTCTGCACCTGCTTTAGAATAGTTCCATTTAATTTTATACTGCGTGTTGGTGGATTCTGTTTCTTAGATATAACCAAAGTCTCTGTCTTTTTGATATTCAACGTAAGGCCTTTCTGTTCACCTTCTTTGGCAACTTTATCCAAGGTTGGTTCTCAGATATCAGTATTGTGTCTTCAGCATACCGAAGGTTGTTAATATTGTATCCTCCTACTTTTATATCTGGTTCTTCAATGATCATTCTTAGAATATTCTCGCTGTACAGAGAAAAAAGGTCTGGAGATATTACACACCCCTATCACACGCCCTGTTTTATTGGTTTTAAAAGGTGTGGGTACTGTAAAATGGAGTTATTTTTCATCTGATAGCAAAGATGAGGGTTCTGTAAAATATAGTTATATTTCATCTGACAGCAAAAAGAAGTTGTGTACTGTAGAACATAGTTAAAACCAGGATTTTTTTTTCTGCTGGAATTCACCATTCTAGACCTTTTTTATGAAAACTTTTTCTGAACTTTAGCTGTTGCTGAGTGGCTAACTTTCTTTTCTGTGTGTGTGTGTTTAATTGAGGAGATGTTACATTCTGGCACCATTCTTTACAGAAAATGGATGAGAACGAAAGGAATGAAGCATTTTCTTTTTGTATTGCATTATTTCTCCTTTCCTAAACTGCCTCTACAGCACAAGGTGGAGACAGATCTCATTTATTTAGCCTGTATTCCGCCAGCATCTCATTTAATTCCATGTTTTTTTTTCACTCACTTTTTATTTTATAATCTTCACTTATTAATACCACATCTTCCTTGTTATTTTTCCACACTGATATCCAGCAAGAAGGGTGTAGATGGCTTTCATTTTTTTCAAAATGATCCTAGTGTGTGCTAAAGTCATTGCCAAGAACTGTTTCTTGATCTCATCATTTTTTTTTAATTACTTCCTTTTTTTTTTTTTAGTGGGGGGGGGGGGGAAGTAGTTTCTGTGTTCATTGTCATGTGCATTCTTCATATTTTTAGAGGAGTCATCTCAAAGCAGCTGTCATTTTTTAACAATTGTCTGGCAAATTTCTGAACCATGTGGGACTATAGTTTGATGTCGTCATGTTAATCATTAATGTTACGGTCTTTGGAGCAGGGGAATCAAGGATTGAACAATGAACAATCATTAAATCTTTTGCTGAATTAAAGGTTGTGGTGGTTACCAAAGAAAATTGAAGAGTATGATAGCACAAAAAACAGAAAGTCTTCAAAGGTTCAAAATTCAGATCTGGCTTCACTGTGTTCGGAACAGACCCATGTGTGCTCTGCCACATGCTGCATCATCTATTCAGTAGTAAGTTTGCTAATAGTTCCTATCACATGTTGGTTGTTTATAGTGCGTTTTCTGCCTCACAGTTCAGATTTCCTGCCAGCACCTTTAATATGTCCTAGCTCCAGCAGTCTCTTCAGATCTACATTGTTCTTCCATTCCTGCTCTTCGTTTTCCTGCAGTCTATCCAATACAGCTTTAGCAATGTCACCCCTCGTCCATTGTTAGTCTGCCATTTATTTTAACCTTCCCAACCAATCTATCTGCCACATCATTGCCATGTACACCTGCATGACCTGGACAGTAAAGTCACGTTAGGCTTGTCACAGTTGACTGGCTTAACAGATGAACCCATTCTTTTTTAAGCAATTTCTTCTCAGTCTTACAAAGCATACTCTATGAATCTGTCACAATGACACTATTTACTACATCATTAGCAGCTGACCATTCCATTGCTGCTGACACAACCTCAGTTTCCATTTGCGTGCTTGAAGTGGTGACTTCAAAGGCTTCTGAGCCCAGTGACACTATTCTTCCATTTTGGCAGACAACAAAACCCCAACCACTTCTGCTGTTCCGAGTCACTGAGCCATCTGTATATATTACTGTGTCGGAAGACCCACAGTGGTGCTGGATGAGATCTCGAACCAAAAGTTCAGCTGCTCCCTGTGCCAAATCATGATATTCACGGCTCTTCTGTATACCAACCTTTGTTAGCTGAGGTTAGTCCTGTACCAGTAACCAATCATCACCTTTAGGCATCTCATCTAAACTGCAAATTGAGTTTGTTGTATCCTCGGTCTTGGCCATCCAGGATCTGCCTCGTTTGATGCGTCTTCCCTTTATCAACCCCAGCTTCATACGGAGTGGATGATCCTTCATGCCAGCAACCCTGATGTTGTTTAGACCTCCCACTAAAAAAGCGGATGGCCACTACTGGAATATCCCTGGTGAAACTCAAGACCACTTTCATTGCTTCATTCTGTACACATTCTAGCCTGTTCAGTGTTCAGCTGTGCATTGGGCAGGGTGAACAGGCCAAAATCATATTCCAATGATAACAGTACCAGCACATGCATCAAGGAGACCAGACAATAATTAGTGTATAAGTATACAACTTTACACAAAGCACTGCAGTAAAGTTGTGATACCAAAATGTATAAACTAGGAAAAAAGTAGGAACAGTTTTATTAATGGCATTCTGAAAAGAGTTCTACCTTACGTTCTTCCAAGACTTAAGCTAAGTTCCATTTTTCATTAATTTTTTTTCAATTTTTTATTATTTCTTTTACATAAATTTCATGTGAATCTATACTTTGTCTCCTCTGTCTGATTCTTTGTTATGTTTGTGTTTATATAAAGTTGGCTAGTGCTAGAACGTCACATCATTGTTAAGTAATAAAGCTGTTCCTACTTTTTTTCCTAGTTTATACATTTCAGCAAGAACAGAGTGTGCCATGGAAAGCCCGCTGCGGCCATTAACCTAACCGCTTCCAAAGCTTTTCTGGCATTTTGTATTGCATTGTCCACATGGTGTGCAAAAGACAATGAGCAATCAAACATGATCCCTAGATACCTCATGAAATGTGTCCTCTTAATATCTTGGCTGTGACACTTCACAACTGGAACTTCAGATCCTACAATTCTGTTATTTAATGAGCACCACAGGATGCTGGCTCTTTCTGGGTTTATCACTGCATTGTTATCCTCACACCAGCTTGTTATCTGGTCCACCCTGCTATGTACACTTGAGGCTAACTTCTCTCTACACCTCCCACTCCCATGCTCATGTGTTAATATATCATCAGCGTAGATCAGTGTTTAGTAGTAAATAGTTAAATACAGAGTTTGTTCTGCAAGAATATTGAGTGTTTTATGATAAAACGAGTAGAAAGAACTTACAGAAAGGCTTGCAGTGATGCTATAAATGAAATGAACTTGTGCAGGATTGTACTATTGTGTTGATGAAGAGATGTGTAACTTGTGCAGGGTTATGATGCTGTGTTGATGAAGAGATGTGTAACTTGTGCAGGGTTATGATGCTGTGTTGATGAAGAGATGTGTAACTTGTGCAGGGTTATGATGCTGTGTTGATGAAGAGATGTGTAACTTGTGCAGAGTTATGCTGTGTTGATGAAAAGATGTGTAACTTGTGCAGAGTTATGATGTGTTGATGAAGAGATGTGTAACTTGTGCAGAGTTATGCTGTGTTGATGAAAAGATGTGTAACTTGTGCAGAGTTATGATGCTGTGTTGATGAAGAGATGTATAACTTGTGCAGAGTTATGCTGTGTTGATGAAAAGATGTGTAACTTGTGCAGAGTTATGATGTGTTGATGAAGAGATGTGTAACTTGTGCAGAGTTATGATGTGTTGATGAAGAGATGTGTAACTTGTGCAGAGTTATGATGTGTTGATGAAGAGATGTGTAACTTGTGCAGAGTTATGATGTGTTGATGAAAAGATGTGTAACTTGTGCAGAGTTATGATGTGTTGATGAAAAGATGTGTAACTTGTGCAGAGTTATGATGCTGTGTTGATGAAGAGATGTGATGTGAGACCAAAAAAAAAAAAAACATAACAGACTGATTTCCAAGTGCCTTGTCCATGTCTCTCATTACTAACCAGTTCTGGTAGTCTGGTCACACACACAGATATCATTGCCATTGACACAAAGCTCAATATTTTAATTCATGATGATCAATTTTTCTGCTTAAAATGTTTAGTTGTTAAATGAAGCAATGTTTACCTTGGTTGTTACATGAAGCACATATGGAGGAAACTATAGATCTGAGAAGAGATTTTTATATTTTGTGTGGCACTGTACGTCCACACATAAGATAACTGTACTTAAACCACAAAGCTGGCACTGTTCATTAATTCATTTAGGTACCATGCTCATAGGTACTGTGAATTTTAACTTGTATTATAGTGCTGTTTATAGTAATATTGTTCATATATAACACTGTAGTAGTATTCTCTTGTGTTTTTTTTTGGGTAACTTTTAAAGATATTCATTTATTTTGCACAATTTTGCATTTCATGGAATATGCTGAACATGTATTTTTTTTGTAACTTGATACTGCTTTTCAGTTGTTTGTTGGTTGTTTAATGTATTGTAGTGATGTCATTAATTTGCTAAAATATAAATATAAAGTGATTCATAAAGTAATACATTTAAAATGAAATAGTTTTTGTTTTTTTTTGTGATTGGAAATAAGGAGTCCTGAGAGAACATTAAGGTATACTTACTTTAACCAGTAATGTTGATTAGTTATCTTATTCATTAATGTTAATTAGTTCTTGTAATCATTAATGTTAATTATATTGACCATTTATGTTAATTAACCTGAAAGTGTAATTCAGAGAAAACTGAGAATGAATTTTGTTGCAGTATTTTCTTGCTTGATTGCAGGCATGAATTTAGCAGTATTTAAATACTAGTTTCAGAGTTTTTCCTAGAAATATATTAACAGATTTTATAAAAACGGCACAGCAGTTCCTCTAATGTGGGAAAATTTAGATACCCCAAGAAAACTCCATATACCTGATCTAGTTGTGGTATAAGTTGTTTTATATACAAACATTGGCTGTGCTCCCAGCCCTGAATAGAATAATTAAGGAGCATTTGATTGTACTTTAAATGCATTTTTGAGTTTGTTTTAAGACAGCCTGAGGTACCAGTCAAGCAAAATTTTTGTACTGTAAGTTTTAAGTTTTGCCTTTTCAACCTCTTTCTTGTTCTTTGCTTTTTATTTTTCTTTAGCATAAAAACATACACAGGTTGAAACAGAAGTATGACCCTATGGGATGTTTATGATGGAAAATAAAAATCTGCATTCGGAGAGATAATTATGAAATAATATTTATTTAATTATCTGAAAATTGCAGTCTATTTTCTTGTAAACACTGTGTAACCGGGCTGACACAACACCATTGCACATTTGTAAGCATAGTAGGACTGACTGCTGTTGCTTTCAGATCTTAGGTTTATGGTAACCTTTAGTGCTTGTATTGTTCTTGATCTACTAACATAAGCAATTGATTTAAAGTGTCACCCATAATGTTGGAGTTAATTCTTCTTTCAGCAGTGTTCAGTAAATGAAGTATTTATACATGAGCAGTTAGCATTATATTGTTTTCTTGATTTTTAGTTCCCCATAGTTTTAACCCTCAGATCATGATAGACAAGATTTATTAAATAGATTCAGTCTGTGTATTTTTTGATAGATTTTTTTGGCAAGGACATCTTTATCTTTTAGTATTGTATAGTCCAGTATTCAAATTCTGATTTACTATTGTAAAATTAATGTATTTTTGTGTGAACAGGACTTGATTGTTCTCGCTGGTCATGTATGGTTGTAAACAAGAGTCGTATGAATTGAAATGGTTTCTCTGTTAGCAGCAGCTGCATATAAAGTATGTATTTACTTTGCTGCACCCACATTTTAAATCTTGCCCACGTTTTGGTGATTGTCATTTTCCAGTGATTGTACTTCTCTTCCTGTTATTTAACTTATTCATATATCGTTGCCATGGTTGTGATAGCTTAGTTCAGTAATCTTTTCTACAAGCCAAGCCTGCATATTTACTAATAATGTCATTTGTTTCTTTCTTTTTGGGTTTTTTCCCCACTGGAATTTTCCTGAGTCCTTTTTTTTTATCTGCTGAAAAGTCCTTTCTTTATATAAGGCAGACCATTCTCTGTACATTCAAAAATTCTTGTGAACCCACTGTCTTGATTTCTACATTTTGTCTGAGCATATATTTCATTTGTCAGTTCCTGTTCTTTCTTAGTCCCATGCCATGTGCATTGTCTAGCAATGAGGACGTTAACATGTTTGCTGTGAAATGTGCTCTCACAGTTGTATATAATTCAGTGTTTAAACATTTTCTCTGAATATGTTGTTTTCAGAGTATTAAGACGTGCCATATAGTAGTTACACTTTCCCCGATTTTTGGGACATTATATCTGCATTGTAATTGCTGTACAGTATCATATATCTAGGTGCTTAGGGGTGGGGGGGGGCAGTGTGTCAGGGTGTTAATACAAAGTATAACCAATCTAACTGATATGGGAGGGGGATGTCAGGTTGTTAATACAAAGTATAACCATCCTAACTGAAATGGGGCTTGCTTTTGGCTAGGCTTTTATTTCTTGCTTACTTTGATATGTCATTAGTTCACTCTTCTCATTTAGAATGTATCCACTTGCAGCCAGCCATGTTCATATAACAAATGATGAAAAAAAATTATGTCACATGGTAGGGAAACACCAGAGACTACATTTTTCAAGAGCTTGACCTCTATGCTTCATTTCCTAACCTAATTGCTAGTACCCATTTTAACCTGACTCTTCTTGAGTATATCAAGATATGTGTGGCTAGAACATAGTCCATTTGCTTCAAAAGGCAGTGCTACCTTTTGTCAACTGCTGCACTTGTCTATCAATCATGTATATATTACATTTTATTTCTGATAACATTACCTGTCTTTCAGTGCAAACTGGATATGGTAAGATGCATATTTTAAACACACTCTCCATGCTTTCCAAGCTCTGCCCATTCCATGCCCGGAAATTCTGATCAGTGCTGCTCTTTGTGTTTCCTAATATATTTTGTTATTTACACGATAGGAAAGGAATTGTTTGAACCTAGATGGTTTGTTTGATCTGTATGTTAAATTTATGTGTAGAATTTTCAAATATCATTTGAATTTATTATTTTTAATGTTGGTGACTTCCTTTCGTGACATAAGGTTTCCCATTCGGCTTATCTATGGTGTCATGAGTATATGTTTTATTTTCATATAATGATTGCCATTGTTCTGTAAAGGCAAGTTGTGAAAGTTATTATGTGCAAGATTTATTACATGCAGATATTTCTGATGTTGTTTCTAGATATAAAAAGTAAACCGGTTTGGTGTGCATATTTGCAGCAGCATCTTTCAGTCTCCATAACAGTGATGGGCTGGAGGAGCATGCTGTCTGTTGCCAGTACTGCCAGTTTCTTCATTTGAAAAATCGTGCTGGTTTCTTCACGGAGATTGTTAAAAATCTGAGGCCATAGATTCTGAGCTCAAGTCTGGCCTCCACTACTTCACAGAGTTACAGAAGGCTGGGGTGTATGTGTGCATGTAGATTGTTATATTTAATTCTTCCATTTATTAAGCTTACTCAGAGGTGTGGTAGTGAGCAGAGATCACAAGCTTGTCACAGGAATTGTATGGTAGTTATCATTCAAGAGCTGTGTTTTTCTGTAAGGAAGAAAATTACGAGATTGTTGATGTTTTCTGAAAAGTAACTAATTCAGCTAAAAATTACATTTTCATTTCTTGCCCATCATTTATTTATGTATTTCAAGCAGTGTTAGAATATTTACCAGCATCTGTCTATTGTGAGCATAAATGCTCTTTTGCAGCATGAAATTTAGTTGAATTTGACAAGAACCTTCATCATTATTTCAGAGTTACAAATCTGTAGTAACATAATTTGTTTCATATTTTCTCAAATATTTGATATATTTCCTGTCTCTTATTTCAGTATGACTGCTTGGTTTAAATGATCATGTTTCCTCTCTCTCATTTACTGCACAGATTTCAGCAGCTTTTTTGTTTTGTTTTGTTAAATTATAAAAAAATACTAGACCACAAATCAACCAGTTTTTTGTTGTTGTTGTTGTTTTTCCTACTAAGTCTTTCACTTTTATTGTGTGAACTTTTATTGTATAAATATAGTTTGTGAATTCCTAATGGCTAGTTGATCCCACTAGAACAGCATTTACTTTACGATGGTTTGTTCAGTTTTACACTTGTATTTCATTTTAAAATCTCTCTTACCCCATTGACTTTTCCAGTTTCAGCAGACAGCTTAGTTTTTCTAAGACTGCAGTGGTTAAGATAATAAACCCTTTTTTTTAAACATTGTGAAGTTCATATATCATGTTAGTGGCTTTATATCATTAGTGGCAGCTGGAGTGGCATGTTGACTAGATATGTTCACATACCACAGATGTTGAACATGGAGATGCTTGCCAAGTGCCTGATTAACATTGGTGCAACTAGGATAACCAAACCAGCTAATCCTTATCAGTGTGCAAGTGTTCTAACACATGGTGACTAACTAGGCAGCAAGGAGGCAGAAACAACAACACTAAAATCAGTGCAATTTTTATTCTTTTACAACTCTGATATTGTGTCATGATGGTTTAAATGTGCAGCACAATTTTATGTCATAGTTTGGGTTAGAGAATCAAGAAAAATGTGCTCGTGGTGTCATGTGCTTCTTCGGCTGTATCCACATGTAGCTTCACTAGTACTTTATAGCTTTCAGTCTTCAGAATTTCTGACAGAGACTGTTGGAATGGGTGTCTGTATATCTTTGTAACTGTTGGTTGCAGACATGTGGCCCGATTCATTTTCTCACCAGTTACATCGGACAGTTCATCAGGACATGTCACATGTTTGATTTAATCAAACTGCCTGCGAAATGTAATGATAAACAGTGGAGATGAGACAAAAGAAGATTGCAGAGATGAATAGTCTTCACATATAAAGAATGTGATATTGTTTATGAGTTAGTGTAATTTTCCTCATATTACACATTTTTTGGTTCATCAGTGTTATATGCTTTTTTTCATATTATTATGAGTGCTGCAGTTAGGGACAGTTTTAAAACTGCACATATGACCAAACACTTGAACTAAAATTAAAAGTGATGGATAAAAACATTTTTCTCTTAAATTAGTTGAGGAATATGCTTTTACATAAAAACAAAGTTGGCTCAAAAGACTTGACATATTCATTTGAAGTAAGTTATGTACATAGAAATAAATAAGATCAGATTTTATTCTCATTAATAATAATGTTTTGGTATCTTCTAGTATTAAGTGCCATAGGTTAAGCAGACACAGGGTCTGAGCATTTCAGAGACAGCTTCTAGATGTGAGATGCTCACCTTTGGTCTCATTGTCTTTTTTCCCTAACACTAGCACGAGGTACCTATCTTCCATTTATGTTGACTAGAACATGTCTGGAGTTTGTATGTCATCCACTCCATTCACATGAGCATCAAGATGTCTAACTAGTGCACTACACCATCATTCCTACTATGACAAGCTGAAGGCAATCAGTGAATGTCATTTTCTGATATTTGGTGCTGAAAAAAAATGTGATAATAAGTAGTAGTAAAATATCCACAGAAACCAGTGTTCTCAATTGTGCAAGAATGGCACTATGATCATTACTGAACAAAACTTGTGATGGTGGTGTCTGAAAGACGTTATTTTGTTCTGAGCCTGAACAGATTGGTTGATTTTTGTAAAGTCCTCATTTTGTTTGATTTTTGTGTTGGTTTTATCTCATTACTTGTCACAGAATTCATCATCATTTAAGACACATTTGGTCAATCTTGTTTGATCAGCTCATGTGTAAGATAGAAGTATTTCACTTTATAATTACACTTTTGTTCTGCTTGTTATAGTGTTATAGGTCTGTTGTTGTTCATCATTGATTATATAGTTTTAACTTGTGAGGTTATAAAATGCTGATTGAAGCATTATGTATTTTTTGTTTTAAATACTTAATTATGAATCTCAGTTTTGCTCATGCAAGTACTTGCCTAGATTTATGCCTCTCAGAATGGCAGGTTTAGTATGATGCAGTGAGCACATTAAAATCATTCAGCACTAATCTGTTATCCTTCCACCGCCAAGCTAGGATTAGTAGGGGACTTGTGCTTCCATGGTGCTGGATTGTTGACGCAATCTGTTGTCCTGACGCTACTAAGCTGGGTCGGTCATTCGTACAGTGTAAAGTGCCATCAGTTTTGATATGTAGACATGTTTTATGAGCACATATGATATAATGAGCATTGCACCACCCCCCCGTTTTTTTTTTAAAATTTGCCATGGTAAGTCCATTCATTGAAATGTAAATATGAACATTCTATGCACAAAGCACTTCCAGTGCTTTTATTATTGAGCTAAGTTTGCATGCACACGCACTTGCTCTTGAATTCTCTGTCATCAAGCCTGTATTGTGTTTCATTCATATATGTATGCGTGCAAATATATTTGATAATTGTGCATAACATTAAAGCGCATATAAACAAATTCATTTCTATGAGGACGAGTCAGAAAGTAATGTGATGTGGAAAGTAACTGCCTTATGTCAAGCAGATGTATAGAGTTATTGAAATACCGCAGTTACTTTCACATTGCGGGTTACTGTTTGACTTGCCCATAATCTGTAAACACAATATAACATTTTAATACTGCCATATTGTTCACATCTGCTGTTATTAGCTCCTACTATTGTATATGTAAATGTATGGAATACACAATTGTTTTTATTTTTTATCACAATCTAATGGTTGCATGCACCTCTGCCAAGGCTAGCTGTTGAAGTGAAGAATAACGTGGTAGTTAGGGAAAGCCTTATGCAGTGCCGGTTTATTGTTAAAGGAATAATGAGTGTGGTCTACATTGGTCTGAATATTGTAGAACATTCAGGTCTGGGCAAGGGGAAAAGTAGCTCAGTTATGCCGTAGAAGCACCTAGGGGATACAGTGGTAGTGTCCTTATTTTCCTTAACGCACTAGAGGCTTGCAGGAGAGCTGTTAGGGAGGCAAAGTTCCGTAAGGGACGTGCAGACGACTGACTGACTAGAGGATGATTTGCTCATCGTAAAATCTGGCGGCCTATCCTTTCCCAGCTCCAGAAGCCAGGTACACAACAGCTAGACCCTTAAAAACGATGGTAGTTTGCTGTCACAATATTGTTATTCTCCTCATATGTTTGAAGAGAGTTGATCTGTGAGCTAAACCTGGCATTATAGATTTGTTGGCCTGTTTTATGATTGAAGAGACTTGATCTGTGAGCTAAACCCGGCATCATGATTTTATGTCCTCATACATGTTTTGAGAGACTTGATCTGTGAGCTAAACATAGTATCATAATTATGTTATAAGTTTGAGGATATGTGATCTGTGACCTAAACTCAGCTTCATAATAAAACTAAGCGTTTATGTGTACAAGAGAGACATGATCTGCGAGCTGTACTCAGCATAATAATAATGTTTCTGTCCTTTAATATGTGTAAGGAGACTTGATAAGTGGGGTAAACCCTTCATTATAATGTTAGTTTTTTTTATGTCTTCAGCATTGTGATTCTTTGTTTTTTAAGTTGTTGAACAACCCTTAAAATGGTGATCAGTAAATGCTGGTGAATTCCGTTGTGTACAGCAACATGATTCCTGTGTTATGTCAGGGTTTTTGTAATATTTTTACTGGAAGAAAAAGTGCTTATATAGATGAGAAGAGTTTTAGATTTGGATTTTGGGTTTATTCTTAAACAAAAATGTCACTGTTAATATGAAGTGAAATATTTTTCTGGACACTTTCAGCAAGCCATATTTTAGACACTTTTGGCAAGCCATATTTAAGACATTTCCAGCAAGCCATATTTAACATACTTTCGGCAAGCCATATTTTACATACTTTCAGCAAACCATATTTAAGATACTGTCAGCAGCAATCCATATTTTAGATACTTTTAGCAGCAAACTGTATTTTAGATACTTTCAGCAAACCATACTTAAGATACTTTCAGCAAACATATTTAAGATATCAACAAATCATATTTAAGATGCTTTCAGCAGGTGCTGTTTAAGATAACATTTGGAAAGTGTCTGTTTAAAAAGGAACCAGTGAATTGATCACTTTCTCTGGAGTTGTCAGATTTTTTTGTAGAATTTCCCAACTTTTTTGTTTGTTTGTTTGTTTGTTTTGATTTTATGATGCGGTTGCTGATGGAATTACAGTGGAGTTTATCTATGTTTATTAGTGCCATATATGTAGATGGTTTGACTGAAAATATTACTTCTGTTGTCTGTTGCTTGCTTACATATTGGATGGAAGTAATTATCTGTGTCTTGGGAAACAAACAAAATATTTTTCTATGAATTGTAAAGTTAGTACATATATGGGAGTTAATTTTTGTTCCTCTTGACATATCTTTCTTATACATGAAAAGTTTTTATTCTGTTGATTTGGTTTACACTGCATTGTGTTCAGTAAATTATCTGCTCTTGTTGGTTCATACACCTGATGAAAACTTGAACATAAAAATGAACAAAAATAGCACAGCTGTGTCCCTTTTTACCGCTGCTTTTCTTAAAGCCATGATGAACATTTTAAAGAATTGAATGTGATTGGAATGTTCTGTCTTTATTTACTTATTATATTGATATTTTTTCCTGTGCTTATGTAATATACACTTTGCGAAGTAATTTGAAAGCTACATGATTAAACACAGATATACAAAATACTTGTAGCTTGTTTTTGCTTTTCATTATTTTAAATTGTGGAAGCTGATTGTCAGACATTCACCTCCAGCATGTTTTGTTCTATAGATCATAGATTCAGTAACATCTGATGGAGAAAAAACATGAACAAAAATATGGCCCTGTGATACTATAGTGACATCTAGGGGATGTGGTATTAGTTTCCATATATCTGTGATCAGCATCACACCTTGTTTCATTTTCCATCTGTTTGTCCTTTACAGTTCATAACAAATGAATTTAGCACATTATGTGGACAGATGTCACCAGTGTGTTTCCTTCATTGGTGTTTGTGCATTTGTTTGTCTGTGTATTGTAATAATATCTCTAACAAATCGCTGTATGTACTTTGTGCATAAAACATTTTATTAATTTTTTAAAAAGTTTTCAAAAAATTCATTGTCTTAAATATCAGAGGCCTGCCACGATTTATTTTGCTGCCGGAGTCATGTTGGTTTAGACATTCATATTCTCCTAGAAACCTTTACAGTAGATTTATTATGGCAAGAAATGTTCCGAATGTTTTAATTTGTCAAATAATGATGTCTGTGATGAAAAGATAGAAAGATGTCAACTATAGCTGTCATGGCCTTCTTCATGTGTTCAAAAAGATAGAAATGTCAACTTTAGCTGTCATGGCTTTCTTTGTGTGTTCAAAAAAAGATAGAAAGATGTCAAGTATAGCTGTCATAGCCTTCATGTGTTCAAAAAGATGGAAAGATGTCAGCTGTAACTCTCATGGTTTTTTTTGTGTGTTCAAGAAGATGGAAAAATAACTATAACTGTCATGACCTCTTTCGTGTGTTCAAAAAGATGGAAAGATATCAACTATAGCTGTCATGGCCTTCTTCATGTGTTCAAAAAGATAGAAACATGTCAACTTTAACTGTCATGGCCTTCTTCGTGTGTTCAAAAAGATAGAAAGATGTCAACTATAGCTGTCATGGCCTTCTTTGTGTGTTCAAAAAGATAGAAAGATGTCAACTGTAGTTGTCATGGCCTTTTTCATGTGTTCAAAAAGATGTCAACTATAGCTGTCATGGCCTTCATGTGTTCAAAAAGATGGAAAGATGACAACTGTAGCTGCATGGCCTTCTTCGTGTTTTCAGAAAGATGTCAGCTGTAGCTGTCATGGCCATCATGTGTTCAGAAAGATGGAAAGATGACAACTGTAGCTGTCATGGCCTTCGTGTGTTCAAGAAGATGGAAAGATGACAACTATAACTGTCATAGCATTCTTTTGTGTGTTCAAGAAGATGGAAAAATAACTATAACTGTCATGACCTCTTTCGTGTATTCAAGAAGACAGAAAGATAACTATAACTGTCATGGGCTCCCTCGCGTATTCAAAAAGGAAAGATGAAAACTATAGATGATTATCACGTTTTCCTTTATGCATTTGCGATGACAACTATAATTGACCATGTTCATGTACACAGAGAAATTGAATGATGTCTCTCAGCAGGCCACAATGCTGAACTTCTGAGAAAGCTCCACCACGACAGGAACCAAGTCTATCTTCCGCTAGCTCGACAAGCTGTGACCACATCAAAGAGCGCTGCTAAGAAATGAGGTAGGGTCTCTGGCCCGCCCTTTGCCTAATACCAGGAACCTTACTTTGAGTCTGTCAAGTTTCAGACACAATCTTGCCAAAATGATTGGGCCACAGTTTGTGTTTTTTTCGCATACGTTATATCAGATAGGTTTCAGTGCTTTCGCTGTGTAGTGGAATCTTATAGTGTGTAGAGACATGTCTGGGCTCAGCGCTCCACACACACATATACACAATATTCAATCAATAATAGTACACAACGCACTACAAAGGAAGAAAGGGACCTTCGCAAGAGTCGCGTTGCCGTGTTCGGTATGTTCTCGAGAATGTGTCGCTTCTTGAGGAAACAAAATCGTTGCTAGATAAGGGATTTTACAAATATAAATTGTAAAGCGGCAAAATAGGTTTTTGTGTTAGTCTTCGTTCAGCTTGAGGTTTTTGTGTTAGTCTTCGTTCAGCTTGAGGTTTTTGTGTTAGCCTTCGTTCAGCTTGAGGTTTTTGTGTTAGTCTTCGTTCAGCTTGAGGTTTTTGTGTTAGTCTTCGTTCAGCTTGAGGTTTTTGTGTTAGCCTTCGTTCCACAACTTCGTTGTGCTAGGTTTTTTTTTTTTTTTAAGTAACAGGAATAATTAGTGAATACGTATATAAAAGCAAGTGTATACACGGAACCACTGCGTTAAAACTGTGATAACAAAATGTACAAAAGGAAGAAAGTTGGAACAGCTTTATTACTCGTGTGCTCGTTAAGTAATAAAGATTTTCCTACTTTTTTCCCATTTATACATTTAGGTTTTTAAGTAAAGCTGTGGAAGGAAGCTTTCATGCCCTACGCATGTTTCTGTCCTAATTCTGTTCTCGTCTCTTTCTCGTTTTAATTGGTATTATTATTATTTTTACAAAATGCATGTTGCTTTCTTTCATTGTCTTTCACACCTTCCTGCTGTTTTAACGGGTTATGTGGAGTACTTCAAATGTTCATACTCTTCTAGAAACACCAAGTTCATGCTAGTAGACCATATCGAGTGTGAAAGTCCCATTGTGTAATTTCTGCTTAGCGCTTTACTGTACGGCGTGTAGAGAGCTAGCCTGTAACTATTTATAACTGACTTTGTTACAGCGTGTAAGTACCAGCCTTCTAAATTCAGAATCATATATTCCCAAACACATTCAATAACAGCACCGACGGTATCTGTGTTCTCAAGGTAAAGGCAATAGTAGATAGAAGAGCCTGTTTTTTATTTTGTCTATAACAGCCATAGTGTAATGTAAGGCTTACTTACAATTTAAAAAATAATGATATAACTATTACAAACTGAATTTACTGAAATGTTGTAATTCCAGGATTCGGTGGCGTGTTGTGACTCATCAAATATTTGTTCCAGAAGACGGTAACAAGCAACAGGTGCTGACCTGGCTTGTATGGAACGTTATAGTTCCTGGACCGCTCTGTACAAGTGAACTAGAAGTGATTGACAGATAGCTTAAAGGCATCATATCGAATGGCAGTGTTTTTACAGCGCAAAACTTAGACTTTAGAGGAGACTATTATTACAGGTAATGCACTGGTCCCTCCAATGCTCGGCGGGCTATCGTGTAACAACAGCCTTGTGCCAGGAGCAGTAGGAACCATTTCTTAAACTGCTGAGGTCTTCGGGTTGTATTTATGGATGCCGGGTGGCGCTGCCATGTGTGCCAGCAGCCTTTTACCATAGGCTGAGTGTGACATTCTCAGCACGAATGTGTCAGTCACTCGTAGTAAAGTATTGTGAACCGACATATCTGCGCTTAAAATGCTGGGAACTTCTCTATAGATGTTAATGACGGGTGATAGGTGATGACAAGGCGGTTCATTCTGCTGGCCCAGCTGTCAGTCATTGTCACCTGATTATTAAAGTTTCTTTAGCCACTCGGGTGGTTTTTTTTTTCTTTGTAGGTGTTGTGTGCAGATTTTCATGAGTTCTTTTACTTTCTGTATTCTCAGATATTTTAGTAGATTTACTCTCATGTTTATCGTCGATATTTAATATATACGGTCACGTGATGAGAAGAAACAGCCAGAGAATCCCAAAACAAGCTATCAAATGGGACACAACAGGCCGAAGAAAAAGAGGTCGACCACGTGAAACTCTAAAAAGAGGACATTGTTCAGAGAGGCCAAATTAGTAGGCATAAAATCCCTTGATGAAGTTGAAAAGCTCGCCGAAAACAGGAAAACTTGGCGAACTACCATGCGAGCCTTATGTGACGTTTAGCGGCACGGGAGGGATATGAGAGTGTAAGAAGAGTTACAGTTACACATAAACATTTGACAGTATCATCTTTCATTTACTGTGTAAACATTTTATCTTCCTCACGCCTTTCGTTTTTGCTGCATTAACCAGTTAGCATATATTCCAACAGTTGTTATTTAACATCTTGTAATGTAGCCTGGAGAGAGAGAGAGAGAGAGAGAGAGAAAGAAAGAAACAGAGAGAGAGGAGACGGATAATTTTAATATAATTTTTTAACGTGGTGGACTTGTTTCTTGATTTGGATTTCAATAATCAGTGTCCAGATGCTTAGCTTTTGATTCTATCTATCTATCTATCTATCTATCTATCTATCTATCTATCTATCTATCTATCTATCTATCTATCTATCTATCTATCTATCTATCTATCTATCTATCTATCTATCTATCTATCTATCTATCTATCTATCTATCTATCTATCTATCTATCTATCTATCTATCTCTATCTATCTATCTATCTATCTATCTATCTATCTATCTATCTATCTATCTATCTATCTATCTATCTATCTATCTATCTATCTATCTATCTATCTATCTATCTATCTATCTATCTATCTATCTATCTATCTATCTATCTATCTATCTATCTATCTATCTATCTATCTATCTATCTATCTATCTATCTATCTATCTCATTTAATTTTTTTTTTTATTTTCCCTCCTTCATTTTTTATGCTACCTACATCTTTCTCAGCTGTTTATTCTTGTTTTACTTTCATTCACTTAACTTTTTTTCTTTCATTTTCTTTCTATCCATCATTCATTCTTTTTTTTTTCAATGCACTTCCCTTGAGTACAACATTGTTTTTTTCCCCCTCTAATTTTGTGTATCAAAGAGCCGCGCTGTCAGTTAACAGGTTTCTGGAACTGTAATGACAAGCTGTACAGAGAACTCCTAGTATGCAAGAATAAATTTGAGGAATCCAAGTAGGTCTTCAGTAATGTAGTGACAGTATGTCTGCTCTAAGTCCAACAGCATCGATCCCATGATAGCAACATCGAGATTGGCAATTTACGTTTTGCTATTGAGTGATAATAGTGGCAAAGTGTTGTCGGTTTTAATGCGAATTGCGTACAGTGGTTCGTGACGGACACTGGAAGCGGGAAAACTGTTACATACATTTCCTCCACAATCCATATTCCCCATCTCTTTGAACTGGATTATCAAAGCATGCTGGGCTTTTCTTTTGCTTTTTTTTTCGTAGCAAGTAAGTGCTGACGCAGCGATGACTTATCACGGTCAAGATAATATCCTACCCCTTCGCGATGCTCCCAGTAACAGTTTGGCAAGCTCTTTTTAGCTCAGCCAACGATGGGACTTCCAGTCTTGGACCACGAGTCGCCCGCTATAAACCACTTCCCATCCGGCATGATGTTCGTTCTGCGGAGAACTCGAGTTCGCAATTATTAAGTAACAGAAGAAGAAGAAGAAGAATAAAGAAGAAGAAGATGATGATGATAGCGGCGGCGGCGTAAATAGAATATAACAGAGGAAGGAAATATAATAAGAGAGTTGAACTTGGCTCTGAAACATTATCGACTATTTAGTAGAAGCAGATACAGCTTTAACATTCCCAAAGTTAAAAAGGGAAAATCTTCTTTGTCGTTCATGAATATTACACCCCCCCCCCCCCCGGCCCCCCCCAAAAAAGCATAAGGATCCTTTGTTGGGGCCTTCTGTGTTGATGGATCCTGTGGATTTTGCCACAATTGCCCAATATCGATAAAGCAATAGAGTATATGAGCTTCATACTTATTTATTATTATCATCATCGAAACATTATCACAGCATATTGATCTAGTGTAGCAAAGTTTCTTCAGTAAACGAATATGCGTTTCGTGAACTTATTATCACGTTTTACCGAATCAATTTAACACTACTATATTAAGTCTGGAATTTTGTTTTTTTTTTTTAAAGGTGAGAAATGCTATTATTTCTGCCTCTTGTTTCCTTATAAATAGACAGCCACAGATAGATGCCACGATTGGTATCTCTTTTACTTTCTGCACGGGGCGAATCATCAAGATTTGTTATCACATACAGCAGCTGAAGTCCTTCCGATTGAAAAAAAAAATTCCTCGTTGACAGTGGTCTTATTTTGGTAGTTTGAAGATATAAGCATGAATGTGAACGAGGAATCCGTCTTTCACGAACATGAATTTATCCCTGCATGTACAAATTTATCCCACCTTCCCATTGAAAATATGGGCACTAACTAACACCATATCCCTATGTGCCTCCAAGGCATGACAGCCTTTAACTTACTTTTACCCACTGAAAGACGATATAATCTGATTCCTCATATTCAAAGCCCGACCCATGCTGACAAGAACTAGTATATTTAGTGAAAGCGTATATTCCTTCGAGAATATACTTCCTACTTTGTGTGCTTGAACTACTGTACGTGATTACTTTGAATACAGAAGAGTAACTACTACTACTACTACTACTACTACTACTACTACTACTACTACTACTACTACTACTACTACTTATATATATCTTATATCTTATATCCTTCCCGTGCCGTTAGACGTCACATAGGGCTCGCAAAGTAGTTCGCCAATTTTTCCTGTCTTCGGCGAGTCTTTCAACCTCATCAAAGGATGTTATGCCTGTTAACTTGGCCTCTCTTAATAATGTCCTCTTTAGAGTTTCACGCGGTCTGCCCCTTTTTCTTCGGCCTGTTGTGTTCCACTTGATAGCTTGTTTTGGGATTCTCTGATCATTTCTTCTCATCCAGCCGTAACGATATCCTTCGCTGTGGTATACGTTGTTTTAGTGTAATAATGTAATTTAATACACATTTTACACGGACTGTAAGTTTAATATTTCCGCTGTATGCAGTTATAGCCCTTAATATAAATCAACAGCAAATGTAGCAGGCTATAAATGTTTGATCTATTGCTTGTTTTTTAAGGTTCTAGTGGTAACATTTATCGCTTCTTTTCAAAGTTCTAGTGGTAAAAGTTATTTATTGTTTTCAAGATTCTAGTGGTAAAGTTTGTTGCTTGTTTTCAAGGTTCTAGTGGTAAAACATCTTCACTTTCTTCCACAGATTTCGTCTTCATCGCCTGTGATAAGAGATCATCACAGATGTTGTTGATCCCATCAAATATTTCTTAAACGGTGTGACATCGTTCGTTGTTTACTAAAAACATTGACCTGTGCATCAGCTTAAAATATTGCTAAGCAACAACCTGTAGCGGTTCCCAAGAAACACAGAAAAACTACGCTTTGTTCTTAGTGTGCTCTAGGGAGCAAGTTAGTAAAAGAGTTTCAAAGTGAAGACTTGAAGAAACAAGGCCAAAGGCAGAAATGACTGGAAATGCTTTGTCTCTGGCTTATGTTCCAGTGGAGAGACAACGTGCAAATACTGACTGACTGATTGAACTGATTGATTAAACTGACTGACTGACTAAAAAGAAAGCTTGTAAAACTCAGTTTCAAAAAAATAATTTTAAAAATGATGGACTCTGTCGTGTCTTCACAATTTGGAAATAGAGCAGTTCTGGATGTACCAGCTTTGCAGATTTCCAGTCAAAAATCTTCAGCAATTCCTTCATTACAAGCACCAGTCTTGCCGTCACTTAGTAACAGCAACCTCAGACCTGATTATACCTTCATGCCTAGAGCAGGTCCACAACCTACTTTCCCGGCGTCCATTGGTTTACCTCCAGGCCAGATGGGCTTTTCAGAATTTGGCAGAAGACATCATACTGCACCGACTGGACCTTTCTACAGTCCTCAGGGCCACCAGTTTAATTATGCCCCTTATGGGAACATGATGCAGCCCGCCTTGTTTCCTCAGTCTCAGAGTGTTTATCCAGGGAATACTAATTCTTTTCCAGGATATGTTACTGCTCCTCATCCAGGGCCTGTTAACATCCCATATCACAGCTTTGGACTTCCCAGCCAAGAGTCTAGCGTCGTTTGTGAACTAGAGTACGGAAGAGTTATGAACATCGATCTGAAAGGCTGTGTTGGAGAGTTTAGAGGGATTCCTCCCTTCCTGAGAACAGAGCTGATGAGAGCGTACAGTTCTTACCCTTACATGAAGGTCAAGATCACACACAAAAACGGGGAGTTTCACGTTTTCGCGGCTCATAACAGTCGCCGTAGAAATCCGTGGCACAGAAAACATGAAGATGACTGGGATAGTGAGAGTGATACGCAGTATGATGATGATTACGACGACAGATTTCGTGACTTTAGAAGTGAAGTTGATTCATACAGTAGAAGAGCGCGCCCCAGGAAGCGAAGAGACAAACCTAGGGGGATTATTGAGGAGCGAAGTTCCTACCGCTTTCGATGAAAAATCATTTAGCTGTGCTGCACTGCAACTTGGACCTGATAGAAATTACTTGTTTATGCAATTATGTAATTATGTTAATTATTTGTGTTAGCATCAATGACAAAACGAAATAAGATGTACTTTCTTATCTGTATCACTTTCGTCATCTTAGCAGCCACTGCAGGATGCACATTTTGATCATGTCTTTCTCACACTGCCAAGCCTTCCATTATTTGTCCGGCCCCCACCCCCGATTCTTTTGCCTTTTGTTTTGCCCGCTTTGATAGGTTAATTTGTTTCCTGTATCATCACTGTTTCACTATTATCCATCTCCTTTACCCTCTGGTATTTCTGTTCCTTCTTCTCATCTCATCTCTTCTGGTGTGTTATCTTGCAGTAGTCTCTTCGTCGTCACATTTGTTCCTGTCTAATAATAATCGGTCTTCTTGGATTTTTTCTGTCTAGATTTATTTTGTCTCTTTTTTTTCTGTCTGGGTTTTTGTTATGCTCATTTGACTTTTTCAAGCTTTTTACCCAGTGCCTCGCCTTTGTTAGACTCTAGACTCACCGGTGTCTTGTCTTTTCTTTTTCATGTCTGTCTCAACTGTCTCGTTACTTGACATCACTTTTAAATTAGAGTTTAAAAAAACACACTGTTATAAGCTCTTCTAAGGAACAGTCTACAAGGCTTGGCCATGTAAATAAGACCTACGATGGACACCTCATATAAGATCATTTTTTATGAATAGTCAACACAGGACAAAAGACCGCCTGCACAAATATGAAAGCGGTTTTTTAAAATAGTATGTGGATGAAGCATGAAGGGGTTTTACTTTTTTTTTTTTTAAATCCACTATCATATAAGAAGTAAAGAAGCTTCACCCAAGAAGAAGTGTGCTTTGAGCTTGCAGCGTGGGGAACGGAAACTCCTGCATCTGTCATGCTTGTAAGAGGAACAAGAAAACTCTTGTATCTGTCATGCTTGTAAGAGGAACAAGAAAACTCTTGTATCTGTCATGCTTGTAAGAGGAACAAGAAAACTCCTGCATCTGTCATGCTTGTAAGAGGAACAAGAAAACTCTTGTATCTGTCATGCTTGTAAGAGGAACAAGAAAACTCTTGTATCTGTCATGCTTGTAAGAGGAACAAGAAAACTCCTGCATCTGTCATGCTTGTAAGAGGAACAAGAAAACTCCTGTATCTGTCATGCTGTAAGAGGAACAAGAAAACTCCTGCATCTGTCATGTTTGTAAGAGGAACAAGAAAACTTCTGCATCTGTCATGCTTGTAAGAGGAGGAACAAGGAGAAGAAACAAAGCTAAACATCGGGCAGAGGGAGGGTTGGGGGAACATGTTTTTTTTTTCTTTCCTTCAAGGGGGTTTCCCATTGTAACAAGAAATGGCTGAAGGACACTACAAATAACTGAGTTCTAAGCGTTTCCAGGAAAGCAGTTGTTAACACTCCAGTTTTGTACTCTCCATTAGTGTCAGATATTTTTGTTTACTACTTGTATAAGCTTTCATAATTTTAAAGCAACCATTTTCTTGTTTAAAAAAAAACCATTGAAGTAAAGCATTAAAAAATGTGAAGTTTCGACTGTTCAATGAACTATTGTTGCTCCTGCGCCAAGCACGCCCATTTTAGACCTGCCAAAAATGCCGTGATTAGTTGTGGTATATGTTCTTTTCTGGGACATATGAGAGCATAGCTCCAGTTCTGTATTTACAGAGTGTAGAAGGAGGAACTGTTTAACCCTTTCATGTCCTATCATACAATGTTTATTTCAGAAAAACCAGTATATTTCTTCCAGCTAATTCTGTGTCAGTTTTCTTTAGATAAAGTAGGCCATAGTTCTGTAAGTTTATTGGCTGTTAATTATATGCTTGAAAACACCTTATATTTCGGTTAGAGTTTATTTCATTGGAATAAAAACTGTTTAAAATAACAACTAGAAAGCAACCAGGCTAAAAAAAAAAATTATACAATCCTGTAATAGGAAAAACAGTCAAGGCAGCTTGAATTTTGAATTTTAAAAGTTATTGAAAAGCTGTGTATTATTACTCAGTTTGAAGCAGTGTCAGGGGATAGTTCGAATACTCATGCAGTTTCAATATTTTCTGTAAATATTCAGTGCTGATACCAGATTATTGTGCTCTCTATGCAAGTTAACCAATCAGTACTGCGCTGACGTGCGGTCTGCACCCCACCTGTCTTCTTAGTTTCCCTAACGGAAGCACCGACCTGTAGATAGGAAATGTGTCTAAAGAACTACCACTGTAGCACAAATACAAAGAAACAAATACTGGATTGTCTGGGTCTTCATTTTCAAGGATCTTTATCTTTCACTCATATCCAATCAGGGAGCACGTGACAGAGGACTGGTAGTCCAGCTAATCGTAATCCTTGACGTAGAGCAACCTCTGTATCAGCTGCAAGATGTCGGAGCGTGGGACCGTCGATGGCTTGCCTTTTCTCCTGCACCTCTCGTTCATTGCACATGATTCTGTTCGAGAAACCAAATCCGGCTATTAATATGGCCAGCTATGGCTGCGCTGCTGCTGCTACTACTACTACTACTAATAATACAATCCTCAGTACTACCATTACTAATAATAATAATAATAATATTAATTATTATTATTATTGTTATAATACAGCCTTCATTACTGCTATTACTGTTATAACTACTACTACTACTACTACTACTACTACTACTACTACTACTACTTATTACTACTACTGTTTTTAACTAAATTGTGCGTTTATAATAAATCATATGAATGCGTTGTAGAAAGTATTATTACTAAACCGTCATTTGCTTTTTTTTCAGCAGCCTCCACAACGTTAAGTGTTACTTTAAACTACTACTACTACTACTACTACTACAACTACTACTACTACTACTACTACTACTACTATTACTACTACTACTACTACAACAACTACTACTACTACAACTACTACTACAACTACTACTACTACTAATACAACTACTACTACTACTACTATTACTACTACTACTACTACTACTACTACTACTACTACTACTACTACTACTACAACTACTACTACTACTACTAACAAAAGTAGACATGGGTGTATGATTCAGTTTTACAAAAAAGATTGAAAGAGCGAGTGTTTATAGTGAGTGTAAATACGTTTTTTCACTCTTTCTACATTTTTTGTAAAATAGAACCATCCACCTCTGTCTACCTTTACTACTAGAATCAGTTTTACCTCAGCCATTTTTCTTATCTCTACTACTACTTCTACTACTACTACTACTACTACTACCACTACTACTGCTGCTGCTGCTACTACTACTACTACTACTACTACTACTACCACTACTACTGCTGCTGCTGCTGCTGCTGCTACTACTACTACTACTACTACTACTACTACTACTACTACTACTACTACTACTACTACAAAATAGAAATTTATACCGGAATCACAACAAACTCCATCAGCCACACAGTTCCCAGAGTCCTGCGCGCCACAGACATCGCCAGTAACCGAACACGGCGCCGTGCTCTGATTTTCTTGCTGGCATACTTCCGCTTCCTGTGTATTGAAGTGACATCCAAAATGTGGGCTGCAGCAAACGCTTGGGCCAACACACTGTCCTAGTCCGGCCGGACCGCACCTCATGCACTGAGAATAAATATCCGGTAACATTAAATTAATTGGTTATAAATTGAAAGCGGCAAGAACACAAAACCTGTTTATTCACCAGGGTTATAAGGCATATCAATTGCTTGTGCTTTAGTTAGTAAGTAAAGATAGTCCCATAGCATTTCAAATGCCGTAGGGGGTGAAGCGTTAGAGACCTCATTATGCTGGGTCATCAGCGTATGAGGTAGGGTGACCAGTTCCTTTCCTCGCTGCCTTTACTTCCCAGATTTTCTCTGGTACCCATTTTACGAGGCTGGGTCGACCTCAGGGCCGTATTGGTCGGAAAAAAAAATCCCGCTCAGCTGGGGATTCGAACCCTCGACCATTTGGTTGCTTAGACGAGTGCTCTAACTGCTTTAGTTGAAAAACTGAAAAATCACACTAAGGAACCAAGAAATACAAACAACTATAGCATTCATATATATATATATATATATATATATATATATATATATATATTACAATCAGCTATAGACTTCGTATGTGCTATTTTTTTAAATCGTCAAAAACTATACTTGTAAAATCACTTGTAGTATTCGCTTGTGCAATAAGGTGTAGCGTTCATTTGTTCTATATTTGAAAAATCACGACAAAGAACTAGGCAGTGCAATCGATTATATCAGTTTTCTATGAAAATATATTTTTGTTATTTAAGAACAAGTAGGACCGGATCGAAGACTATTCAACTGAAATATAAAAATATAAAAAATAAGCCTATGTTTATATATAAACAGTAAAACAACAGTCATGGACACACTGCAGTTGTTGTTATAATGATACGAGCTTAATTTTTGTACACACAACAAGAAGTTAGCGTGAAGCGAAACGAAAACTACGAAGCATTAATTTGCTTCAGAATACAAACAGTAGCACATGATTCACCATTCTCCCAAACTCATGTTATAGACTAGAATGCCTCAAATACAGATATAGCATCGTGCTACTCTCATAGATTTGTAAGACCTAGATGACAGATTTGTCAATATTACCACGGCGGGCAGTGATAACTGACGGTAGATCGTTTTGTAGCGATGGTGTCCTTTCGCCGGCAGCTCTGCATTATTTGAAGAATTGACGAGAGTCAAAACTGAAGCTGGAAGGAGCATGGGCAGTGAGACTTCACTTTGCAACACGAACGTAGTTTGTTGCTATAGTAACCGATAATGTCAATTAAATGAAAGATTAGGCATGAAAGAAGCAGATCAACATGATGATGTAGCTAGAAGAGACAGCTTACATCTGCCTGATTCAGTCTTCTTAGACGAAAAGCGCCATAATTCTCATTTCTCAGCATTACATCCAAAGAAAGAGTCAATCGATAGAACACTTAGTAAAAAAAAAAAATACAGGACTACATGTAAAGGAAAACAGAAATCATAATCTTCAGCATAAAAACCGCGAGCAATTTATGAAAACTGAACATCAGAATCTTGCACACATCTACAGTGTTTTTGATCACGAAAGCCAATTTCACCGTATAGAGAAACCATCATTCAACGGATGACACAGAAATCAACAGAAGCACATCTACCAGACTGTATGAAATCAGGAGAAACATATTTACCAGACTATGAAGTTAGCAGAAATATATCTACCAGACTGTATGAAATCATTAAAAATATATCCACCGTATGACATGAAAGAAGAAAAGTATAACCTTTTTTCAGTCCAAGAAAACATCAGGAAATTGTCTCTGTCTAGCAAATTTTTCAGAATGAAAATCTACGAGAACTGCATCCTGATTGACCCATTTATGGACCAGAATTCAGGAGAACAATACAGCATGCCTGTCTAGGTCGACTGTTGCTTCTTATAACTTCTTGTCCGCACACTTTCTCCAGTTTCTGCAAGCATCTTATATGCAGGAACTTCTTGAATCAGAGAGCAGCTAATTTTGCTTTAGCAAGAACCCATTCCCAACAGGTTTCAGATGATATAAGAAAGAAAACGAAAAGGTCAAAAGCAACCTAAAGAAGAGCAATGAGAGTTGAGTTTAAAAACAAGAACGATATCAAGGCCATCATTCAGAAACCAAATCAAATCATTCAGAAACTAAATCAAATCATTCAGAAACGAACCAAATCAAGGCCATCATTCAGAAACGAAAGAAGAATCGACTGAAGTAAAAAGAATTGATAGCTCCCTGCAAACCGCCGCAAAAATTAGTGGGTATCATCTGTAGAACTGTTCATTATTTAAGAATACAATAGCAAATAAGTGATTGGTAAGCAAAAACACTTTTATTATTCAATGATGTAATGCTAATTATCATCGTAGCCAGATGTCATGAGAACAACGTAAGACTAAAACGTAAATGTTGTATTTTATTTTTCTCATCTTTTTAATGTTAATATGCGCAGCATTATTAGTAGAAAGTCTGGAATAGAGTGAAAGTTACGTGATAAAGGGCAGAATGTCAGACGGGGCTGCGTGCTCACTTCTTACCTCTTTGGAAATAAAGATAAGTCAATAAACCGTTCATACTGAGTTGTCAGGCGTGCTCATGTTGACTGATAGACGCAGGTAAGACACAACGACGTAAAGCAGTACTTGAACGAGATGTGGCCAGCATATGCGGCAAGAACCACAGATACAACCTTCACATGACGAACACTCCAAACAGTTGAATAATAAGACCGGCTGACCAGACTACAAGCAACAAGGAATTTAATGCAGTAGATGATAGCAATAAGTTAATAATTTTCACGGAAGGAATAATACTTCTGTTAGATGACGTAAGACCGAATCTCCTTCACAAAACATAGCCAGTTTATCACGCACTGAGTGATCCTTTTATTCTCTGAATTATACAGACATCCCTATAGGAGAAAACTTAAACTTCATCTTACTCTGCCCAATCCTTTCCTTCTCCCACCTGTGCCAAAGTTCTCTGCCCATCAGTCTGTGAAGGCTATGAACGATGCTCATTACACGCCCGTCATGTCTTCTTGGCACACAGTTATAATAATAACATATCAAACAGTAATGCAGTACTAATGACAAACATGTCAATGAATTTGTTATGATGTTTTACTTCTTTTATTGAAATGTCAAGTTTTAACATGTTGAATATCTTCTATAAAACTCAGTACGCAGCATCTCCTGTAGGGAAATATAAGATTTAAAAGCCAGCGTTGTACCTTGAGGGCCAGAGAGCTATTCTCTTATTCTGAATGCGAGATATACATGTTTGAAATTCAAAATAAACTATAAGACACATGACATCTGAAAAAAATCAATACAAATAAGCAAAAATAATGTTAAAGAAAAGAATGTTTGTTGCTAAAGTTATTTTAGCAAATAAATTCTATTAAAGGCCCTTTAATTACATTGCACATCTCTATCTCTCTCTGTGTTCTGTCTGGCTTTACATTAAAATTAATTTCATCGGCGAGGCAGGCGATCAAGTATGACTGCAGCTTTTTAAAAGTGTTTGAGTGCTAAGAAAACTGAAAACCCGCCCAGCACCCCACCCCCCACCCCCCACCACCAAAGGTTAGATTTCATATCCACCAATTTGTCATCTTGGCCCAAGGCAAGTGGCCAGTCGTTAATAATTGCTCTTATTAATTTATTTTCCACGTCTAAAATATATTTTCCTTATTCGAAAAGGAAACTGATTGCTTTCCCTATAGACTTCAGGGAAGAATGAATTCCCTTGCTGGCAACATCCTTGTCCCGTGACTTTAGGCAAACATCTTTAGGATGAACTTTTTCTTGGCATTTC
Source organism: Achatina immaculata (assembly GCA_009760885.1). Taxonomy (NCBI): domain Eukaryota; kingdom Metazoa; phylum Mollusca; class Gastropoda; order Stylommatophora; family Achatinidae; genus Lissachatina; species Lissachatina immaculata. Next base: position 45,741,486 of record CM019717.1, on the reverse strand, counting down.
TAACTTCGTCAGAGCTGAAATTCATAACGATTTTCAACCAGGAAGCTGTTTCGTATAAATCTAAGACATGTTTGACTATAACATAACACGTCATTTTCTAAACTCGGTAAAATTCACATACACGATCAGCGGCTTCGACAAAAAAAAAATGGAATTATTCTATGTTGTAAAGAAAATTGTTTGCACAAGCCATTGTTTTAAGTGAAAAGTTATAAGGCTTCCGTATGCAGCTTAAGATTATTCAATTAAAATGTGATACCCACCCTCATTTATGCATTTGAAAGCTGGAAAACAACTAAAGAAATAGAAAAGAAATTAGACACTTTCGAAAAGAAATGCCTAAGGAAAATACTTGGTATAAAGTGGAATGAATTAAAAAACAACGCAGAGATCAGACAGATGAGCAAACAACAACCTGTCTCATGGTTGATCAGAAAAGGAAACTCTGAAGAGGACATATACTTCTCTGTCAAACAATGTTTAGCTCATGTGACAGATTTGATGGATATTCACGGTCTGTTACAAATATTTTTTGAAATAGCAAATCTCTAAAAAAAAAGCACCCTAGGAAACTAGATGTAACAGAGGAAAAGAAAACACTAGTCTTAACACTATTAAGAGTAGCCAATTCAGTGGGCATAACATCCCTCGATGAGATTGAAAAACTCGCCGAAGACAGGACATCTTGGCGAACCACCATGCGGGCCGTATGTGACCTTTAACGGCACGGGAAGGATGTAAGATGCAGCTTGTTATGTACATACAGAGAAATATGATTTCAGAGAGCCCCAGGGACATACAAGCAGAAAGTTTAGATGTGTTCATCTAGAGCTGTGTTAATGGACGGTCAACTGAGAAGCAATGGACTTAGAATTGTTGACAAGTCTCTACAGAAAGATCTGTTTGTATGGTGGTAGGAAAGTCAAGGAGATAAGATGCCCACATAGTGCGTTGTTCTTTTTCTTGCATATCCCTCTAAATGATAACTTGAGATCTGTACTGACGAGAATGGACTACAAATATTTGAAACGTGACACCAGTAAACAAAAAGTTCATTGTTCTACGTGCTGTTATATGTTATATGAGTTCTGTAACGTCATGTGTCGTGTGTTCTGTTGTTATGGTGGCTTCTTTTCCATTCCTTCTTCATCAAGATTCCCATGGCAAAACAATTCGGTGGAAATACTGAGCTCACCCACCCCTGCAGTGCGCACGTATCAAAGTGCATATACCTTGTATAATCTTATATCAAAACTACGCTGACAGTCTATGCTCTCTTTTAATTATCGCACATGGCAAAGAGTCAGACTAAGAAAGATTGCGTAATACGTTAGATAAGCGGGAATGCATCCATTTCTAAGCGAAATATTTTAATAAAACAAGTTGTTTTCTTTTTAAATTCATGATTTCTCTGGACCATGCCAGAATTAATCTTCCCAGACGCCTGCGAAAGTTATGTTTGGTGAGGCTGATGAAGCGGTGGTATCAAAAGTTCAGTCATCAAATGAGGCTGGCAGCCTCAGACTACAAGATATGTATGGTCAGGCTGAAATGAAAGTTAACTTAGAGGGCCACAGTGTTTGCTCTGCAACTGAAAGTACTGGTACCTGTGGGAAGTTCTGTCAAGCTCCAAGAATAATCCGATATCACTGCGCAATTCCTATTTCCGAAAGAACCCAAAATGACTATAACTTTGTAGGGATATTTTTGACTCTGTAAACAAATACTTTATTGGGCTTAAAAATCCAAAGACGAAAAATCTAACACACTGTAAGGCATTGTCAATCTTCCCTTCTTCGTTAAATATAATCTGATGCGTTGTTAAACTTATTTCCTTGACAAACAAGTCTGAAATGTTGCTAAACTTATTTCCTTCACAATCAACTCTGAAATGTTGCTGACTTCCATTCTTAAAAGCAAACTCTCAAATTTTTGTAAACCCTATATTCATCGTAACCAGACGCGAAATGTTTTATTCTTCATAACCAACTCTAAAATGTTATATTCTTCGTGACTAGCTCTGAAATGTTCCATTCTTCATAACCAGCTCTAAAATGCTACATTCTTCATATCCAGCTCTGAGATGTTCTATTCTTCTCAGCTAACTCTGAAGCGTTACATTCTTCGCAGTCAGGTTCGAAATTTTGCTCCGCTTTCTTCTTTTTTCGAACCTACTCAAAGATCAAGCTGGATAACCATAAAGAACGTAGCAGTCTCCCTCAGGTTTTCAATATCCTTGTGGCAGTATTTTTAAATACTGAATTTGTTAGTATAGAAATTTTTACTATCAAGGAGACATAATCAAAGATAGATTTAGTTCTTTGACTTAGTTTTTAAAGCCCTTAGATGGGATTAAGAGAAGCTTAGTTATGTCATGTTGATTTCATGAAGTAATATATTTTTTAAAAATTATGTCTTGACAGGCTAAATTTAGTATAGAAAATTTAGGCCTTGAAATGTTTTTTTACCCGAGGCTAGTTATGACATGTTAGCTTCATGAGACATTGCGAGCTGTCTAGATTTATATCTAGAAATTATTTATAATTAATTGTTAGAAATTATTTTAATGTTTGTTAAAAAAACATGTTAGAAGTTGATTTACAATGTATTTTTATTTATGTATATGTCTGCGTGTGTATGTGTGCGTGAGTGCTATTTTATTAGGTTAATTACTTCTTCTCTTTTACCTTGAATGTAATAGTTAAATCTTACACTCTTTTGATATGTTTTTCCTAATTTAATTTGTTTTTTTTTTTTACTAAATCAAGTGTGTGGGAAGAATGAAAGATGGAGTGATGAAGGGCAGAATGTAAGACGGGCCTGCGTGCCCAATTCTTTACCCTTGAAAAATAAAGATTCATTCTAGTAACAGAATACTTAAACTTTGGAAATTTTTACTCAAGATTAACTTTGACACTTTATTACACAAGGTCAGCAGACAAACGTCACGTAAAAAAAATTTGGAGAAATGTCAAGGAAAATTTGTATGGAATATTTAAGTTTGAGCAACTTTTGTTACGGGGAGACAATTTGTATAGAATGTTTTGCTGAGTGGTCTTTTTTCCCCAGTGGAGTAGTTGCAAGTCAGTTTTAGTAGTGTAATAGTTTTAGCTCAGCACATTATCCTTTAGGACAACGTTCTTTTACCTTGTACTGATATGTAGATGTTTGTTGTCCTTGTCAGGACAGATCTGTGTGTTCGGGAGATGTGTTGGAAGTTCATTATATTGTAAGTAATTGTTTTCCACTTGCTTAATGCTGTCAGGCTTTTCTTCCCCATGGCACCGACTACGCGGCCGTGAAGCTCATGTATTGTTTGTTAAATCACCCTGCTATGTTGGCAGTTCGTTTTCCTTCCTCATCTCCATCTTCCACCATTCATTTTTTCATTCAATTGAATGTTTGATATGTATCTTGGAACTTAGTCTATTCATTACTTACATGGAGTTCTTATCTATTAGTCATGTTGAGTGAATGGGAGGTCTGTACAAGTTTTAATTACGTGACACTCTTTGTTTTTGTTTTTTTGTTGTTGGTTGTGGCAGTTGCAAACCTGGTATTGTTGTGGTATACCATAGTGACAAGTGTGCCTTTTTGGTAAAGTAGTGTTACCAACTCTTACAGGCAACAGCAACATGTAAGTCGTTCTAATACAATTAAAATCTACAAAAAGTCAATATCTCTGACTCTCTGTGTACTCTCACAGAGGCATAAGCCTTTAGTTGATGCTGTGTTGGCAAAATTAGTAATATATCATCCGCGAAGAAATCCTTTTACATCCCTGTACAGCTTGTTTGGAATGGTTATTACAATGGCCATGTTCGTGTACTTTGCTCCTCATACGCAGGGAAGTCTGGCAATAGATGTTTTCTCGGCCACAGCTTCAGTTTGTTCTACATGTGATATTTCCTGCCAGGGAAGACCTAGGTTACGGCGAAATGTAGCAAAAGTTTGTACCTTTTTGCATCTTTAGGTTCAAAATGTTAATCAAACTCCTTGCGGCTTCGACAGATAGAGACTGTGAAGACTGTCCTATTTCGTATCTTGTAGGTATCGCTGCTTCTTCGCATTTTCGGAACTGTAACCATCAGGAGGGTTCCACTAGCATCTCACAGTGCTCAGTTCTGTGCTCACCATCACTGTGATGTTTTCTAGAACAGCATCATCTAGGCTTTGTCCGATGACGTCATTTCAATCTTTTTTTTCAGTAGTGTTATTTCAGATTTTGTCAAATAATGAAAGTTAAATGTTAATCGGTGGTATAATTTCAATTTTTGTCTAATTGTGAAACTTAGATGTTAACCGGCAGTATAATTTCAGTTTTTGTTCAGCAATGTGACTGTGATTTTAACCGTTAATGTAGAAGATGTTGTCTGACTGGCAGCCACGACCCATAACTGACATGTTAGCGTCAGGAGTGGTGACCCATAGCTGACCAAGACCCTGCCCCGCCTCTTCGTTGGTACCCACAGTAAAAGGCCTAGCCAGACTAACAGGGCGGTGATGGCAATAATCCCCATGGTGGTGGAGTCTGCTGAAGAAGTATGAACACTCCTTACCTTGCCCCACTCACGGGCTGAAAAATTAACCGCCATAACCTGCTTCTAAGCCGACACGATGCTGTGTCTCGGCGTCTCCACTGCATCGGCTGCAAAGAACACCAGATCGCAGTTCCAGAGAGATAGAACAAAGAAGAAGAATGAGTGAGTGAATGATCTTTATTTTTAAAGGGCAAAGAATTGGCACGCTGGCCCAAGAGAAGAAGAAGAAGAAGAACCAGTTGTGTATTTTAGTTTTTCCCCCAGTAGCGTAATTCCATTTTTATCGAATACCAAGGTTTCTGTTTTGTCTAACAACGGAAATTCGGAATGAAAATCCCAGTAATGTAATTTCAGTCTTATATAGTGGTATAATTTTACTGGCGTCAAATACTGGGTTTCCTATTTTATCAAGTAGTGGATATTCAGTTTTATGCTGTATTTTAATTTTAGTTTTTGCCCAGTAGTTTATAATTTCAGCTTTAGTCCAGTAGAACAAAACCGTTTTTCTCAAGTTATCTTGTTTAATTTCTGTCATGGTGTAATTTCAGTTATTGTCCAGTTGTGTAACTTTATTTCCTTTATAGTATAATTTCAGTGTTTGTCCAGTAGTGTAATTTCATCTTTTGTCCATTAATTTAATTTCACTTTATGCCAGGTAGCTTAATTTCAGTTTTTCTATGATGGTGTACTTTCAGTCTATGCTCACTTGCGTAATTTTATATCTTTCAAAGTGCAGTTTCAGTTTTGTCCAGTTGTGTAATTTCCTTTCTTTCATAGTGTAATTTCATTTTTTATGTTCACAACTGTAATTTCATCTTTTGTTTTAGTAGTGCAGTATATTCATATACAGTAATGAACTTTCAATTAAAAAAAAAACCTTTTTCTTCAATTTTATTTTGTTGTTCAGTAATTTCAATGTTTGTACAGTGGTGGAGTTTTAATTTTGTCAGATCATGTCCTTTCTGTTCAGTAAAATAACGGAAATTCAGATTTGTCCAGTTATTTTTTTTTTTGTTTTTTTGTTCAGTGGTGTAGTATCAGTTCTTTTTGAAAATACCTGACTGTCGTCTTGTTCCTCCATCCCCTCTTCTCCCGTTCTCCTAGCTTTGAAAGCTGCCTACAGTTTATTAATTGCTCCAAAAAGATAACTCGGTGATAAAACCAGAAGCAGCCAAAGACACTAACAAACAGTGCTAATCTTCATCTGGACCTACCATTGTTCAGCAACTACCGTGCCTTTTACTTTCGTGTTCCCCTTTCCTTACATTTATTACACTCTCTTATCGACCTTTAATTTTTTCAAATGTTTTCCAATGAGGCCGAACTTTAAATTCTCGTTGAAACTGGTGAAGGTAAAAGTGAGTCAGTAGGTCAATCGAATTAATTTCTTGTTTACAGCTTTCTCTGATTGTGATTTTTTCCTTTCTCAGAAAAAACTCCTTCTCTTGTATAATAGTTTTCTAACTAATGTCTTAGTACCTTACTAGTATAGATTTTAACGAACTTAAATTCTCAGACTCTACATGTACAGGTACATAAGCAATACAAAAGTCTGAAGACCTCTGACACCCGAATTTTATGGAATCAAATAAACTACGTTTTTATTGTGAAAAGAATGGGCGATGATCAGCGAAGATGAAGAATATTGCTTGTAATAAACGAACAAACCAGTCTTAACCTTGACGAGAGCTTGTTCGCCATATAAGGAAAGAGTGGGCTACACTAGACTCACACTCAGACCAAGACCAGGCATACAGCATGAATGGACACAAATGCCAACTCACATTCTCACAAGAAGCCTTTTACGTGGATCCGTAAGAAAATAACACAAATATCGAACCTACAATGCTTCAAAAGAACTATTGTGACATTCCTCAGTTACAAGTAAACATACCTGGATCCATGGAAGGAAAACTCAACTCACATTCCATCACAAATTACTCCAAAATTTCCTAGAACACATTCTAACCCATAATGATATCACGTCTCTCAACTATCTATCAAAAATAAATCTCACTCAGTATAATCACATAATTCAGTCACTAATCACAAGCCTATCGCTATGATTCTCACACTTCTATCTTCTATCCTAATCCCACATTCTAATCTCCGTCTAAACAGTAATCCTTAAATATCATCAACAATTTCAGTTTTCCTATTTTAGTGAACATTTGTCCACGAGAAAGTCTAAACTTCATGAAAATCGTCTGTTTAAGACCTTGGACTAGTCTCTGAAAAATAACCTAGCCATAAAAACAAGCCTAGAGGAAGTTAAATCAAAATCTCGGGATTTCAACGTCCAAAATGACCTTCAGTGAAAAACTAACTGGAGATTCCAAATTTAACTTTTAAGAAAAACATATCAGTATAAAATTCGCTACTGCCCGAGATTTTTCCAAGGTCTTAACTAAGCTTGAGTAAAAAAATAAAACATGTCAAGGTAAATTAATCAAACATGATCATAAATCTCGGGATTTTTAAAGTGTCAAGATTGACCTTTTCTGTACACCAACAAAGTAGGTAATAATTAAATAAGGGCTTTAATCAGTTAGTTAAAATACCAGATTTGCCATGGATTATATCCCTTAGATAGAATAAAGAACAGAATTAAAGAATTCTGTTACACTTGGACCTTGCACAAAGATATGATAGACTGTATTCTTTTCTGGCCAGGAAAAATCTGTACGATAACCAAGTTCTTTTCTGAGGTATTGGGGTTTTGATTCTGTTTCTGACTTATTTTCCCCACAGGATGAAACATGAGACTGGTGTACAGCAAACTGTTTGGACCGTGGAGCCATTTTTAGTGAAAGCTAGCATGGCAAGGCATTCTTCGTCCTAGGCAAGGCGTAAATAAAATGAGACAGAAAAAAAGACAGAAGAAAAGGCAGAACTACAGGGCACGCTATGACTAACCTACAACTCCAACTGAACTGTAAAATCAAGCACAAGAACAGATACCTCCTTGTAACGTCATGGAAGTAGCTTCTCTATCAATTCGCTGATTCAAATGAGCAGAGAAAGTCACTTTGGGCACTCACATGGCAGTCGTATACCTGCTGTACAATCAAACATGAAACTTCATTCCCCCCCCCCCCTCCCCCCACTGCCCCATGCAGAAGATAAAGAAAGGAAGCTGGACCCGGCAGGGAGACTCCAGAACGAGGCAAGTCTCCTTATATCGGTCGTCACACATGTTTTAAATAAGTTCACTGTGTGACTGCCCTAGCTCTAAGAGCATCGGAATACGAATCATGGAAGCCTGATGATTGGAAAATGTCATCCAGCTTATTAAACGGATTTTTAAAAACAAATATTGCACAAATCGCCTAGGGATATCCAGTGAACCTCCAGGGATACACAACTACATTTTGAGAAACCCTGGTGAACAGCAAAATAAGGCAGCAAAATAGAGAAGATTAGCTTCGAAAAATGGCATTTAGATTTAGTAATTTAGAAAGAAAAACAGTCAGAGAAAAACTTGTCAAACAAAGGACTGGAAGAAGACAACGCATTAACGAGGGCGAGTTGTTGTAGCAGTGTGTTGTCCGAGTTGTTGTAGCAGTGTGTTGTCCGAGTTGTTGTAGCAGTGTGTTGTCCAAGTTGTTGTAGCAGTGTGTTGTCCGGGTTGTTGTAGCAGTGTGTTGTCCGAGTTGTTGTAGCAGTGTGTTGTCCGAGTTGTTGTAGCAGTGTGTTGTCCGAGTTGTTGTAGCAGTGTGTTGTCCAAGTTGTTGTAGCAGTGTGTTGTCCGGGTTGTTGTAGCAGTGTGTTGTCCGGGTTGTTGTAGCAGTGTGTTGTCCGAGTTGTTGTAGCAGTGTGTTGTCCGGGTTGTTGTAGCAGTGTGTTGTCCGAGTTGTTGTAGCAGTGTGTTGTCCGGGTTGTTGTAGCAGTGTGTTGTCCAAGTTGTTGTAGCAGTGTGTTGTCCGGGTTGTTGTAGCAGTGTGTTGTCCGGGTTGTTGTAGCAGTGTGTTGTCCGGGTTGTTGTAGCAGTGTGTTGTCCGGGTTGTTGTAGCAGTGTGTTGTCCGGGTTGTTGTAGCAGTGTGTTGTCCGGGTTGTTGTAGCAGTGTGTTGTCCGGGTTGTTGTAGCAGTGTGTTGTCCGGGCTAAGCAGTTCCTGATTCACCAGGGGCCCTGGCTTCTGCTTCAAGTCAAAAACTTTTTCATCTTTTTTGTTTGTCCGACGTCTGAGGCCTTGATAAGTTTCTAGTCTACTCCCACGTGTCCTGGTGTCTTGCTTTGCTTAGTGAGCTTTAGTGTTGAAATGTGTTGTTTATTATCTGTTATTAACTTTACGCAAGTGAGGTCTTCTTCTTCTTCTTCTTCACTGCGCGCTGATGTTCTTTGCAGCCGACGCAGTGGAGATGTTGAAGCACAGCGTCGAGTCAGAGCAGGTCACGGTGGCTATTTTTTTCAGTCCCTGACTGAAGCTAGAAAAGAAGCAGGGGATGTTCAATACTTCTTTAGCAGACTTCATCACCATGGAGATTATGGCGATCATGTTACTGTGACCAGACCTGTTACTGGGACCAGACCTGTTACTGGGACCAGACCTGTTACTGGGACCAGACCTGTTACTGGGAGTACCAAGGGAGACGAGGGACAGGGCTTTGGTCAGCTGTGGTTCGCCAAACTCGGCCGCTAGCGTGTTGGCTGTAGATCACTGGCTGTCGTATCAGACAAGCGTCTTCGCCCTCGCACAAGAGAGATATAAATGGAAAATGAATTGAGATTTATAGTGAGATTTTTGTAAAAATTACAGCTAATGGACAAAGAGTAGCATTTTCCTTTTCACAACAAGAGAAAGTGAGAAGGGAAGAAAAACGGAGGAAGAAACATCTTCAGGGAGAACAGAATGAGAACGGTTAAAAAAAAAAAAAAAGAAACTCCGAAGAATTTGAGCAGTCACGAGGAGCTGTATGGCAAACAAAGGCACGCTGCTCAGAAACAGCTGATAAATGGTAAACTAATAGAAGACTTGTTCAGCAGAGAGAAAAAGCTGATAAATGTGGGGGGAGAAGAAAACAAAACTGTGAAAGAGAGCGAATGAGGTAGCACAGGAAAAAGAGAATCGCACACATGTCATGTCAGTCAGCAAGATCGTCGAGAGTAGTTATAACATGGAGAATTCCTTCTGCGTTAAAGATTTTCTACTTTTAAGATTCTGGATGAATTTTTCTGCCAGCGAAGTATTTTGTTCTTTATCTATTGTCTACAGAAAACACTGATTCACACCTTTGATGCGTGATTCACTGCTTAATATTTTTAAATGTCACCTTTCGGTTACATGATTCATTGCATACACATATTTATTGTGTGATCTATCTATCTATCTATCTATCTATCTATCTATCTATCTATCTATCTATCTATCTATCTATCTATCTATCTATCTATCTATCTATCTATCTGTCTGTCTGTCTGTCTGTCTGTCTGTCTGTCTATCTATCTGTCCGTCCGTCCGTTTGTTTGTCTGTCTGTCTGTCTCTGTATTAGTATATACCCGCCTCTCTGTCTGTCTGCTACATATTCATACGTTTTCACAAGGTGTATTTCACTGATTATCATATAGTCCACAGCATATATACACACTTCTCTGTTAAATAATTCATTACTTTCACAACATTCTTCTATTCTACCAAATAACCTACGGACAAAAAAAGAAGAATACGAACATCTATAACAGCTCCAGGTACAAACAAGGTTTTATAGTTTCAAGGTTCGATTCTACAATCGATTCTGCAAGCAGTAGTTTATTAGACCAGAAGAAAGCGTACTCTCATACATGATTATTGACGCACGGAATAGGTTGGAATTTGTTTAAGTAATGTTCGTGTTGTCTATATATTGTTTAGTTAATATAAAAGTCAACGTAACATTTTCGGTCAAATTATGAAGTGATTCAATGCTAATGTGTCTCTTTGCTTGTGTGTGTATGTGTATAGCAGGCGAACCGAAAAATGAATATTTTGGATTAGAAATATTGTTTCAATTTCTGTTGTTGGTATATATTTCTGTTTGTTGGTATATATTTCTGTTTGTTGGTATATATTTCTGTTTGTTGGTATATATTTCTGGGCTCGGGTATGCGAAATCTGAAAAATAGAATCCCAGACCTAATTTTATAAAAATCTGAAGTAAGAATTTTTTTTTTTCAAAGTAAGAAAAAAAGGGGGTGGGGGATTGTTGGGGGTGAAGATGTTGTCATATTTGACAGTCAGCGATCCATAGCTGACATGCTAGCATCAGGGTTTCCGGACCACAGCTAACCAAGACCCTGCCACGTCTCCGTTGGTACCACCCAGTAACAGGTCTAGCCTGGCTAATGGGGCAGGGATCGCCATAGTCCCCTTGGTGGTTGAGTCCGTTAAAGAAGTACTGACCACCCATTGCTTTTTAGTTGCACTCAGGTACTGGAAAAAAAAAATAACCGCCATGACCCACTCCCTGGAGGGCACAGTGCTCTGTCTCAACACCTTCACAGCATCCGCTACAAAGAACACCAGCTCACAGTTCCAGGGAGACAGAAGACAAGACAAGACAAGACAAGGCAAGACAGGACAAGGCAAGACAAAACAAGACAAGACAAGACAATACAAGGCAAGAAGACAAGACAAGGCAAGGCAAGGCAAGACAAAACAAGACAAGACAAAACAAGACAAGACAAGACAAGGCAAGGCAAGACAAGACAAGATAAGGAAAGACAAGACAAGACAAAGCAAGACAAGACAAGGCAAGACAGGACAAGGCAAGACAAGACAAGACAAGGCAAGACAGGACCAGGTAAGACAAGACAAGACAAAGCAAGACAAGGTAAAACAAGACAAGACAAGACAAAACAAGGGAAGACAATCCGAAATAAGACGCTAGAATTAAAAAAAAAACACTTGCATTGACAGGAAGCTAGTGCTTATGGCTTGTAAGTACGTTGTGATTGATCCATGATTTGTAATGGTTAAATGATGTCATTTGGTGCATCTTTTACCTGAAAACGATTTTTGAAAAAGGAGAGTGATGGACGTACTCTGTGCTTCGTTTGAGATATTGCAAGAGAAATCAAGTCAACGAAGACAAACAGTGTCACCCTCCTATTATGTGATTTTTTTTTAAATGGACATTTCCGATATTCTTTCTTCCAGTTCGTCCTTATCTTTTGTATTAATGTATTTTTTTCAGCAGATATTAACAGATAAGTCATCGGATACTATGCAAATCAGATACCGACAAATGTCTTATTATAATTTTTAAAAGAAACAGACTAAAGAGAAGACGGACTAATGGAGATTCTCATAAAACCTCGAAAAGACTCCATCCTTGTCTTAGATTGTCTTTCGTGCATCAAAATATATTTCTACAATGAAGCATGCATGTGTGTGTGTGTGTGTGTGTGTGTGTGTGTGTGTGTGTGTATATATATATATATATATATATATATATATATATATATATATATATATATATATAAAAACGAGCCAAGGGATGAAAAAGATGAATATTTTGTAAAGATGAAGTCTTCCACGTCAGGGGGAAGTAGCAGGAAAATGTATAAACTAAAATAACAAATCACAAAAACTGCACAAGTCGATGTACAACATTGTGACTGCATGATCATAGTCGATGTACAACATTGTGACTGCATGATCATAGTCGATGTACATCAATACAAATGTAACATCGGAGCCGATGTACAGCAATGTATATGCATTGTTTCATGTACCCTATACTTTCTGCGTGTTGTTTCATGTATCCTATACCAATTAGGTGTTGTTTCATGTTTTAACAATATAAGAGAGCTAACAGTGATATTTTGGGGGGCAATTATTCATCGTCATCATCACCATCATCAGGTGCCGTGCCGACTGGCGTTGGCTATTATGCTTCTCCAGAGTACCCGATCCTTCATGCAGGCCATCAGTTCAGTTGGTGATCTCCTCTCACACCATCCCGTCAGACTGTCCAGTATCATTTCTCTAGGTCTTCCTCTTGATCTTCTTCCTTCTATTTTTCCTGTTGTTATAATATTTTCAATGCCCCCTCTTCTCATTGCATGTCCTATGAAAGTACATTGTCTCTCTCTTATCTTTCTGACAAGGTTTTTTGTCTCTCCAGCTCTTCTCATACATTCTTCATTAGTTATTTTTGATGTCCAGGGGATTCGCAACATTCTTCTAATAAACCACATTTCTGGTGCTTCCAATGATTTTTGTGCAGACTTGCCTATTGTCCATTTATTATTGCCTGGCGTAAATTCGTAAAGGGACTCAATATCACACTTATATTCTTTACCTTCTAGTCTAGTAGATTCGAGAAGTTTTGTCACATGACCTTGGGACTCCGTTGGAGTGAACGTGCTCGCATGAGATGATGTGAGTTCAGCTGCAGTTTGCTTTCATTTGAGAATGGACGCTTTCTCTTGGTTGGCTAAGATGTGTTAGGTTTTTTCCCTCTTGGTGTTATTCAGTGATGGTAGTTTGTTAGTGGATTGATGCAAATGTTAGTTATAGGAGAGTGTGACTGATAGATTCTCATGGCGGCGATTGAGATTTGTATCTCCACTCGCCCAGAATTAGCTCTTATTGGTTGTTCTCATTTGTTCGAGATATGAACTTCATATTTCTTTCATCCTCGTGGATTTCCACCATCATCATGTGCAGTTAATAAATTCGTTCGTTGTATTTTGAAACTGCCCCCGTGTGGTACCCGGGATCTGCAAAGAATAGGACCACTGTACCCTACCATGCATGATCGTAAAAGGCGACTAAGGAGGGTTCAGCATAGGGCCAGCAACCCTATCTGGTAAAAAAACTATCAGACTGCTACAGAAACGGAAGCAAGGGAAAAAGCAAATGCAGGTGGAAGGAGAAATGCGTATCAGGAAACTGAGCCCATGAAGGTTGTGGATGAAAGCCAACCACTGGAAGTCCCCAGCCCGACTGCAGACCTCCTGGAACCTAAACATAAGATGCAAATAGGCAGTTGGAATGTAAGAACACTAAACCAGACTGGAAAACTAGCACAAACCATCAAGGAAATGCACAGATACAAACTAGACATACTAGGAATACAAGAAGCAAGATGGACAGGACAAGGCAGAAGGAAATTAACAACACAGCACACAGAAGATACAATAATATGGTCAGGTAAAGAAGATCTTCATGAAGGAGGAGTAGCATTGATTATAACAAAAGAAGCATCAAGAGCATTGCTGAAATGGACCCCAATAAATGAGAGATTATTATATGCACGGTTCAACTCAAGATTCACGAAGCTGTCTATTATAGTTTGTTATGCACCAACAGAAGCAGCTGAAGAGGAATTAAAAGAAGATTTTTACAACAGCCTCCAAGCAACAGTAGAAACAATACCCAAGCATGATATGCTACTCATCTTGGGCGACTTCAACGCAAAAGTAGGTGAAGGAAATGAAGATAGAAGAAGAATCATGGGAAGAGAAGGAATTGGAGAAATAAATGAAAATGGAGAAAGACTGTGCAGTTTCTGTGAAGAAAACATGATGACCATCAGAGGGACAATTTTCCAACACAAAAACATCCATAAGGTGACTTGGAGGTCACCAGATAAAACCACAGAAAACCAAATCGATCACATACTAATAAACAACAAGTTGAAACGGTCACTACAAGATGTACGAGCAAGGAAAAGAGCAGATGTAGGAAGTGATCACAACCTTCTGGTAGCAAAAATAAAACTAAAATTAAGGAAAGCCAAAATCGGAGAACACAGAAAGATACATTTTGATACAAGCAAACTGACAGACCAGCAAACAAGAAATGAATTCTCAATAGTACTTAAGAACCGCTTCAGTGTCCTACAAGACGAAGCAGAAATGTCCATATTAGAGTTCAGTAAAACACTACAGGAAACAGCAAAAGAGGTGCTGGGATATCGGAAAAGGAGAAAAGAGGAATGGATAAGCGAGACCACATGAGAAAAGATAGAGCAAAGAAAAGAAATCAAGAAAAAATTACTGAACACCAAATCACAACGGCTTAAAGAACGAGTTTTAAGTAATTATGCACAAAAAGACAAAGAAGTGAAGGAATCATGCCGTCAAGATAAACGTCAATATTATGACAATTTAGCAGAAACAGCAGAGAAAGTAGCATATACAAATGACATGAAAACCATATATAAAATCACAAAGCAGATGACAGGTAACTTCAACACAAGATGTGAAAGTGAAGTAAGAACACAAAATGGACAACTGGTCAGTGGAGAAAGAGATAAAATTGAAAGATGGAGGGAACACTTTAACACCCTACTAAACAGAACACAAGCAGCACAAACAATAGACATACCTGAAGCAAAAACGGAACTAAACATCAATACAGGACCAATAACAATAAATGAAGTAAAGGAGGCGATAAAGAAGCTAAAATCAGACAGGGCACCAGGTGAAGATGAAGTGACTGCTGAGATGTTGAAAGCAGAAGAAACAGAAACACCAAAACAACTTTGCCGGATATTACAACAAATTTGGAATTTAGAAAAAGCCCCAGAGGAGTGGAAAACTGGTCTATAGTAAAACTACCAAAGAAGGGTGACCTCAGAGATTGCGGGAACTGGAGAGGCATTACCCTACTGCCTCTCACCAGTAAAGTATTTTGCAGAATAATCATCAACAGAATTGTACCAACACTTGAGGAAAAACTTCGGAAAGAGCAGGCAGGATTTAGGAAAGGAAGATCATGCATAGACCACATATTTGTACTTAGACAAATATTAGAACAGGCAAATGAGTGGCATAGCACAACATATGCATTATTCATAGATTTTGAGAAAGCCTTTGACAGTGTCAACAGAGATGCACTGTGGAAAATCCTAAGATGGCATGGCCTCCCCCATAAAATAGTTAATGTAATCAAAGCCCTATACGAGGGTTTTCAGTGCAAAGTTATCTGTTGAGAACATACCTCCAGCAGCTTTAGGGTACAAACAGGAGTGAAACAGGGATGTGTACTATCACCAACATTATTTATCTTGGCAGTAGACTGGTTAATGAAGGAAGCAACATCAGACAAACGCAGAGGATTACAATGGACCCTTGACACAGTGCTGGAGGACCTTGACTTTGCGGACGACATTTGTCTATTATCAAGCAGTCACAAAGATATGCAAGATAAAATAAACAAGCTAACTCAGAATGCAAACAACATAGGACTAAAGATCAACGTAGGAAAGACAAAGTTAATGAAGCAAAATGTGAACAACAGAAATGTACTCAGAGTAGATAACAAGTTAGTGGAGGAGGTCAACGAATTTGTATACCTTGGCAGCAGAGTAGTAGAAAATGGAGACAGCACAGAGGACATCAACAGCAGACTTACTAGAGCAAACAAGGCTTTTGCAATGCTGCAGAATATATGGAAATAAAAAAAAACTAAGCATAAATATGAAAATCAGGATATTTAAGAGTAATGTTCTAAGTGTACTACTCTATGGAAGCGAATGCTGGAAAATCACCAAAACCATAGAAAACAAGTTGAATTCTTTCCAGACTAAATGTTTACGAAGAATTAGAAAAATATTTTGGCCAAACGCTATAAGAAATAACATCTTATTAGCAGAAATGCAGATGAAACCACTGACAACAATTATTGAGGAAAGACGCTGGCGATGGTTGGGACATGTGCTCCGAATGACTGACAACTCACTACCAAAAATAGCACTAAGATGGACACCACAGGGGAGCAGAAGTAAGGGTAGACCAAAAGAGACATGGAGAAGAACAACAGAAAGGATGTTGAGCAATAGAGGGCTCACCTGGGCAAGAGCATAAAAAAAGGCGAAGGACAGGCATTTGTGGAAAACCCTTGCGGAAGCCCCATGTGCCCTGGGCACTTAAGGTTCAGAGAGAGAGAGAGATTTTGAAACTGACTGTGGTGCTTGTATTTTGGTGTCAAGTTTGTCATGGAGTGTTGTTTGCTTTCGGAAGAAATTATCTCAACTCCTTTTTGTCAGTAAGTTGAGTTAGAAGTTACACACAACTCGAAGTCATGAAAGTGCATTCCTGTGCGTTCCTATACGTCCACATTATTGGTGCCGAGTTTAGTACACACATACACACAAGCAAGAAAACGTCAATAACGTATCTTATCTGAAAGATGTCATCTCAGCGATGGATGAAACCGATAAAAACGGCTTTCTGGAATATGATGAGATATGATGTGTCGTTGGGTACAAGATATTCCAGAGTCCCAGCTCTTCTGTTGATTGAGGACAATGAAAGACCGTCGAACCAGTCACAGCGATCCAATGCATAGCTCATAATGATGATCGGAGATAAACACATATCAGCAAGACCAAACATAAGTTTGGGAGAAGGAAGACAACAAATCTTTAAAGGAACATCGACATATGAGAGACAAACCGCGATATATAAGAGACAAGCAGCGATATATGAGAGACAAACAGCGATATACGAGAGACAAGCAGTGATATATCATAGACAAACAGAATTATATGAGACATAAACAGCGATATATCAGAGACAAACAACGATATGAGAGACAACCTGCGATATATGTTACGGACAAATAACGATATATGAGAGAAAAGCAACGATATATGTGACGGGTAATCAGCGATACATGTGACGGGCAATCAGCAATATATGTGTCGTACAGCTACAAGAAAGAGGAAGGTTGGCGAGTGCACATTTGTTTGTCCTAGGAAGAGTTGTGAGAGGATGTTTACAGTACTCGAGTTAAAAAATTTTTAAAAAAACGCATTCACTGGGTAATGGAATAAACTGCTGAGCAATTATGGTATAGTGAGTGCAAATAATAAATGTTGTGTAGATGTTGTGCAATATTTCCCATAGATCAGTTACCGTGCACAGATTTTCTGTATTGAAAAACTCAGAGGCGATATTGATTATCAGATGGTGAACTGTTTGAACTTAAGAAAGAATTAATGAATCCAGAAAATACTACGATATGCCTATAAATTAATGAAAATACATTACAGTATTTAAAATTCTCTATCAGTATTGATATTTTATGATTTTTTTTGTATGAGCTGTATTTCACTTTTTAGAAAGAAATTTTTATTCTCCATTCCCGTTTACAGGGCTTGGACAGTTATGGTGAAAATTAGGACCTTTTTTTAAGACAGTGTTTCCCAGCCTTTTTGTATCATGCCCCACCTCAAAGCCTCAAAGATTTTGATGTCCTCCTAACCCGAAGCATATAGTCAATCAGGTTCTGGAAATGTATAATATAAATATATTCTAATTGCTCTCCCCAGTATATCTATAACTTAAATTATTTCGTCTGTCACATCTAATACCGGTCCCCCGTAGCTAAATCGCTAAGATGCAAGTCGAAGTGCAGTGCCAATTGGAAGATCACGGGTTCATTTTCGGGGCGGAAAAAAAAGCAACAGCTCATAAAAACTCTGGGAGTCTTGACCCAGAAGCTCCCTTTAGAGTGTCAGGAGTCTTGACCCAGAGGCCCCCTTTAGAGTGTCAGGAGTTTAATAGAGCCGAAACACTTGTCTGAGGGGAGGGTACTTCCTCTGATGATCTGAAGGAGTTGTGTTGTTGTTCCGCTCTCATATAGTTTCCTGCCTACAGAGCATGGTGATGGTATTGACAATCGGGAAAGACCGATGGACAGTTGGGAAAGACCGATGGACACTGGTAAAGACCAGAATCATCACTGGGAAAGCATTCCTGAACTGGGCTGTTCGGGCCAGCAACCCTGTCGGCCGTTATACTATCAACCCTCTCAGCTGTCATACTATCAACCCTGTCGGCCGTCATACTATCAACCCTCTCAGCCGTCATACTATCAACCCTGTCGGCCGTCATACTATCAACCCTGTCGGCCGTCATACTATCAACCCTGTCGGCCGTCATACTATCAACCCTCTCAGCCGTCATACTATCAACCCTGTCGGCCGTCATACTATCAACCCTGTCAGCCGTCATATTATCAACCCTGTCAGCCGTAAAACTATCAACCCAAAGTCCAGAAAGAAGAAATGCCCCCAGGATTCACCGAAAGGGGGAGGGAGAATAATGGATCCACAGGTGACTATATGGAAACGACCATGCCCGCCACAATTAATTCGAGTTGAGAACAGCGGATAGCGTATCCATGCATCTGTGGCAGGAAAGATAACACTCAACGTGGCATGAAGATACACAGAACGAAAAAGGGATGTGGTGGTTCCTTGCTGCTCAATACTCAACAGTGCAGTGTGACGCCAGTCTCAGATAAGACATTAGAAGATCTCTGTTAGGATATTAACCACAGCACAGGGAATTTTCAGGCTGAGTCAGGCATCATGAAAGTAATGCAGCCCTCCGAGACAAAAGACAAGATTAACTTCCCACCACCAAGTGCCAAAAGCATATGGGAAAACCTGGACACAGGATTATGTAAAGAATTGGACAAACAGCTGAGAGGGAAAAACCTTGAGCAAAAACTGGAAGCATTTGATAACATCATATATCTTCACTGCCACAAACAGTTTGGAACCAAACAGGCAAAAAGAGAAAAAGTAACACCAAGAAAGTCCAGAAGACAGAGGAGAATAGAAGCAATAAGACAGAGGAGAATAGAAGCAATAAGACAGAGGAAAATAGAAGCAATAAGACAGAGGAGAATAGAAGCAATGAGACAGAGGAGAATAGAAGCAATGAGACAGAGGAGAATAGAAGCAATAAGACAGAGGAGAATAGAAGCAATAAGACAGAGGAAAATAGAAGCAGTAAGACAGAGGAACCATGCCTGGAAAATGTTCAAGAAGGCGCATGAATAAAAAAAGGAAGGATTAAGACAGATTTGGCAGCATCTAAAGTCCCAGCACAATGACCTTTGCAGAGCTGAAAGACTATGTAAAAGGAAGAGAGAAACCAGATACGCAAGAGAGAAGTTCTACAGAGATCTCTTCGGGTTTGCCAAACAGTTATTTGAACAGCCAAAATCAGGTACGCTGAAATCAGGTAAGGAGGTGCTCGAGGAACATCTGAGCAAGACATACTCTGATAAAAATCAGCATACACCTCTCGAGCAAATGAAAGGTCTAGTGGGCCCTGTGCACCAGGCAGCAAATTCAAATGCAGCCCACCAACCTTACAAGAAGCAGAGAGTGTCGTAAGAAATGTTAAAGGCAAATCAGCACCGGGCCCAAATGGCGTTCCTTACGTACTATACAAAAGATGCTCCGAAGTGCTTAAAGATGCCCTGAAGTGCTAAAGAAGCTCCATAAACTCCTACGAACAGCATAAGTAAAGAATGGAAAAAGGCTGACGGAGTATACATCCCAAATAAGCAGAATTCCACTGAAATCAACTAGTTCAGACCCATCTCACTTTGAATGTGAAAGGAAAAATATTCTTCTCCTTGATGGCAAGGAGACTAACAACATATCTCCTAGATAATGGTTACGTTGATACATCCGTGTAGAAGGGAGGAATTCCAGGTTCCCAAGGATGTCTTGAGCATGCTTCAATGATTTGGTAAGCTATTGAACAGGCAAGACCTGGAAAGCAAGACCTGCAGGTAATATGGCTCAGTACCGCACCAGATAATATGGCTAGCACTAGACATGTATCATGTGCCAAAAGAAATCACGAAGATACTGAAAATATACTTCACAAGGTTCCTATTGAGATTTGGAATATCAGGATATATTACAAGATGGATTGAGCTCCTGGTAAAAATTGCTATGGGTATACAACATCTTCCATACTGTTCTTACTAGCCATGCAAGTAATCCTGAAAGCAGCAGAAGTAAAAGCAGAAGGCCCAAGCTCCATAAATGGATGTCAGATGCCACCACTAAAAGCGATCATGGATGATACAACAGTAATAACAACCAGTGAAGCACAGGGACGAAAGATGTTAGAGCGTTTGGACAGCCTTATCATATGGTGCAGCATGAGCTTCAAGCCAAAGAAGTCAAGAAGCCTGTCACTCATAAAGGGGAAAGTGATAGAACGCAGTGGCAAATCAAATAATCCCAACTGAAGAGCCTTGGCAGAGTATATGACACATCCATGAAAGACTCAAACGCGGTGAAGCAGGTCATATAAATGACACAGAATGGACTGAACATCATAGACAAAAGCAGGCTACTGGAGAAATTCAAAATATGGTGCCTCCAGTTCATGCTGATTCCAAAATTGATGTGGCCACTACTCATTTACGAAGTAAGTACCAGCATAGTATAAGCAATCGAAAGAAAGATAACAAGAAATCCGTAAGAAAGTAACTGGGCGTACCACCAGGATTAACTGATGTAGCACTATACTGCAAGAAGAGCAAACTGCAGCTACCATTCAAATTTGTAGTCGAAGAATACAAGGCAGGAAGGACAAGGCTTGCATTAATGCTACAAGAATCTACAGAGCTGGTGGTATGAGAAGTGTAGCCAGCACTTAAAACTGGACGAAAATGGAGAGTAAGTAAGGAAATGACCACAGCCAGGGAAACACAAGAGCCGAAAGAAGTAATAAGACACACCCAGACCAACAGAAGGGGATTTGGTCATGGAGAAATCAAATGGTGATCAAAGCCCCTCTGTAAGGAAAGAAGGGATTATGATCATCAGCGAAGTAAGGAATTCAGAGGATGATAACCGGGTCCAGAAGGCAGTCCACTAGGCACAGCAAGGTCAGTGGACAACATGGGAGGAAGTCCTGCAGAGATCACTAACATGGAATGACATCTGGAAAATGGCACCCTTGAGACTCAGCTTCATCATCAGAGCTACTTATGACCTTCTGCCTACAGGCTCCAACCTATACAAATGGGGTTTATCAGAAGACACAAAGTACCCTCTCTGCAACGAAAGGCAAACATTGAAACATGTGCTGTCAGCATGCAGAGTATCATTAACCCAAAGACGCTACACCTGGCGGCACAACAGAGTGCTGCAGGAATAATTAGGCATTGTAGACAGGGCACAAGATAAAGCAAACAACAGAAAAGAGTTGAGGTCCTATCTAAATACTTCATGGGCGTTGGTACGACATCGAATATTAAAATAAGGGACATTCCCTTACCATTAAAGCTAGATGGCGGAAACGACTTGAGTATGACAGCGAAACCTACTTGGAAGAAGAGAATACCTGACTGCCATCAAGAACACAGGAATGTTATCAGACATTGTAATGTACTCCATAGCAAAACAGGAACTAATAATGATCGAGCTTACGGTTCCATACGAAACAGGACTAGAGAAGCAGCATTTATTCAAATGTGAGAAGTACAAAAACGGAATGGAAAAACTAATTATGTCAGTCCGTAAGAACAGCGAAGAGCAAAACCTCTATCTTAATGCGAAGAAAACTAAATTGATGACAACTGACAAAATAATCAAAGCAGCTGAAATATGTATCAATGAGGAAAAATTGGAAGAAGTAGAGAGTTTTGAATATCTTGGATCACCACTAACTAATAATGGAGATACAATGAGGGAAATTAAAAGGAGGACATCTATCGCTCTTCAGAAAGTAAAACAAAGAATCTGTGGAGAGGAACAGACAGAACTACAAAAATAAGATTTTTAAGGACATGCATCTTTCCAATCCCAATATATGCCTGTGAGACCTGGACACTTAACAAAACAGCTGAGAAACATATAAATGCCTTTGAATGTAAATGCTACAGAAGAGTTCTTCAAATATCATGGACACAAAAAATAACAAATATATCCATACTACAACAACTTAATATTGAAGATAAGGCTGGCTAGTAAAGAGGATTAAACAAAGAAAACTTAAATATTTTGGACACATTAAACGTCATGATAATCTAGAGAAGACCCTCTTTGAAAAGTACATAATGGGAAAAAGAAAGAGAGGAAGACCAATGCGAAGATGGCTGCAAGACATCGTTGATGATCTGCAAATGAATGCATCAACAGCAGGCCATCTTGCTCAGAACCGAGAGGCCTACAGAAGTGTTGTTAGGGAGGCAAAGTTCCGCAAGGGACATGCAATGAATGAATGAATGAATGAGAAGTAGAGTGATCTAGTCAAGCAACTAAGACAGGGGGCAAGAGTCAAGGCAAAAGTGATAGCTGTAGAAGTGGGAGCGAGAGGATTCGTAGCAACATCAGCATACGACCTATGTAAGCAACTGAGCATAAAGGAACACGCAAGAGCAAGGGCATTGAAAACCCTTTCAGAATCAGCAGAAAAGGCCTCACGCTGGCGGTGTAGCATGCGTAGCAATCATTGAGAACTTAATAACTTCGTTGGTCACAACTAATACCAGTGCTCCATAGCTAAATCACTAAGATGCACTTTGAAGTGCAGTGCCAATTGGAAGATCACGGGTTCAATTACGATATGGAAGAAAGCAACAACTTATAAGACCTCTAGGAATCATGACCCAGAGGAGCCCCCCCCCCCCTTTTTTAGAGTGTCAGTCGTTTAATAGGGCCCATCTGATGACCTGAAGAAACTGGGCTTTTGTTCTGCTCTTTACAGTAGAGAGTTTCCTGCATGTATATATACACACAGAATATATACTCCCCACGTTGGGAAACACTATTTTAAGACATTTTTTAATGCAAAACTAAGATCTTTTGAAAGTATATGTTAGAGTATAGGTAGGTGAAAACTTACGCTTTCTTTGATCAGTTTGCCCCTAACTTTCCTCAAATGATTATAGCATGAACAGTTGGGAAGTGCAGTCAGAGGAGTGTCTACGGGAAGCTGAGATGAGAGTTTGTTCCAGCCAGTGCGTGATGAAGAGATTGGCAAGGAAAAGCGAAACATTTCTCGCTGTAAGAAAATGTTATGTTTTAATGGCGGCACTCTGGATTGCGCAGCCCGTAAAATAATATCCTGCTCGTCTCCACAGCAGATCTGTTTTTAGTATCTTGCTGTATAATTCACGGATGACGCAAAATTGTTTAAGCTTTTATGTCCGCGGAACTGCCATTACCTATTTATTCTCCTTGTCTCAACATGCGCCCGACGTGCCTGTAGGTTTGCCATGAAATACTGATGCCCTGCGTGAGGCCTGTAGGTTTGCCATGAAACACTGGTATCCTGCGTGAGACCTGTAGTTTTGCCATGAAACACTGGTGTCCTGGGAGAGGCCTGTAGGTTTGTCATGAAACACTGGTGTCCTGCGTGAGGCCTGTAGGTTTGCCATGGGAGTCTAGGAGAGAATCGATAACATGCGGTAATATTCGATTTGAAATGATGAAATGCTGTAAAAACTGATGGCGTCCTATGGCAGTTTTCCGACCTTGTTCAGTTTGTTGTGATGTCAACATTTTAGTTTTAATGTGCCCAATAATAGTACACTATTTTATTTTCCTTAAGCCTTTTCTGATTTATATTTTATATACAATGTTGAAGTGGATGGAGTCCACCATTTTGCGAAAGAAGGATGTGCCGATTAGTAATGTCTGATGTAGTGACACAGGAAATTGTGTTATCGCCTGTCCGGATTCGTTTTGTTATATTTTTCTGTTCTGGGATAGTGTTCTGTGAGTATAAGGAAGTAGTTAACTAAGTGTAGTTTGTTCTGTAAGTATAAGGAAGTAGTTAACTAAGTGTAATTTGTTCTGTGAGTATAAGGAAGTAGTTAACTAAGTGTAATTTGTTCTGTGAGTATAAGGAAGTAGTTAACTAAGTGTAATTTGTTCTGTGAGTATAAGGAAGTAGTTAACTAAGTGTAATTTGTTCTGTGAATATAAGGAAGTAGTTAACTAAGTGTAGTTTGTTCTGTGAATATAAGGAAGTAGTTAACTAAATGTAATTTGTTCTGTGAGTATAAGGAAGTAGTTAACTAAGTGTAGTTTGTTCTGTGAGTATAAGGAAGTAGTTTACTAAGTGTAGTTTGTTCTGTGAGTATAAGGGAGTAGTTTACTAAGTGTAGTTTGTTCTGTGAGTATAAGGGAGTAGTTTACTATGTGTAGTTTGTTCTGTAAGTATAAGGAAGTAGTTAACTAAGTGTAGTTTGTTCTGTGAGTATAAGGAAGTAGTTAACTAAGTGTAGTTTGTTCTGTGGGTATAAGGAAGCAGTTAACTAAGTGTAATTTGTTCTGTGAGTATAAGGAAGTAGTTAACTAAGTGTAGTTTGTTCTGTGAGTATAAGGAAGTAGTTAACTAAGTGTAGTTTGTTCTATGATATGTGGCGTCAATGTAGGCGATGACCCCACCCCACCCCCCCCCCCCACGCCTCAGCCGCTCCTGTAAGTGTAAAGTTTGTTTTATGTTTTAAATATTTGTCACGTGTTCTAAGGGGTCAACAATATTACTGCTTGATGCGTTTTCAGATTAAAATTGTTTCATTGACAGGGTGCACCTAAAATTAGCAGTCATTTAGTATCGGTTTATTTTGTTTTATGCATAATATGTAGTGCCTATGATAACATTGAGTTTTCCATGTTTATCTGAACGGGGAGACATGTTTGTTTTGCAAGATTAAATAAATGATGATGATATTATTTAGAGTACTGAAAAAGCTGAAGTCCCCTCAGAAACGGGACGTCAGATGCTTAATGTTTTGTTGTTGTTGTCATTTTCATGTTTTTCTCCTTCCACCATATTCATGAGCTCGCATATTGTGTTCGCCAAGTTATGTACATCCATATTTATGTGCATTTTCTTTTCCTGCTGTTGAATTTTATTTGTCGCCATTTTGTTTATGCCCATGGTATTTAAAACTCACATATTCATTTTATCATTTTGAAAATGTACACCTGATGTTGTTTGTTTTATTCTGTGTAGTGAAAATATCCATATTGTATTCTTGTTTCATATGTGAACGTTTGTTCAGTCTAAAGCAAATAAGCTGAATAAATGTAACCACTGCGGCCAAGACAGCCTCGAGACTTCCTTATTTAGGGGAGGAAATAAACATAGAACTTCTATATATCCAGTTCTTTAGTACAAAGTTAGAAGTTCTTTAACTTAACATAATGAGCACCAATCTTACGATCGACAGCGATGTAAAAATCATAATTTCATTTCTTTTCCATCTGTTTTAGCTGGTTGTAGGCTGCATGTTGTATTTAATACTGAAATATTAGGACAACGAAAAAGAAACCAAAATATAAATATTTCACGAGAAGGTAAAGTTAAACAGCAACTATTGTAAAATAGTTGTATTCAGTTCTTCTTTGCCAATTTTATAACAGTTATTACATGATGGTTTTTTTTTTCTTGTGGTTATGTTTCTTCTTTCTTCTTCTTCGTCTTATATTACCGCACAATAATTATTCATTATTTTGTTCGCGTAACCGATATTTTCACAGATTTTTTTCCCCTGAACATTCTCGTAGATGGGCCAGAGTTTATTTGAAGGAAATAGCATCCAGATTGAGCTTATAATTCCTGGCCACATGAGAGCCACAGGTGTCTGACATTTCTGCTTCGTCTGTTTCCGTCGTTCCTTCCTGAAACTCTGTGGACTGTCTGCATCACGTATGTAATTATAATCACGAGATACCAGCACAAATTCCTTGCTCCTGCTCTTTTCCCTAAGTGTTAAATAGCATGAAGTTGCTTTAGCGGTGGGTGTTTAGATGAAGAGGTTGGACGTCATGGAAAACTACACGATGACGAGGAGCAAGAAACGAACTTGTTCTAGCTTACATGTTGCTGGAAAATATCCACGCAGTGAACGACTGTAACAGTATATGGGAGCTAACTACTGTGTTTTCAGAAAGGTCGGTGTTCTGAGTCTCTTTTTGTGAACTTTCCCGTGCTCGGGCTGAGCTCTTCGAGGATGAGTCACGTGGGCGATGCACGGGTGACAGGGGAAAGGAGGAAGTCTGAGCGAGTTAGTCTACGTTTGGATGTGAAAAAGAGAGGAAGGCTTTTGTATCGTTGTTGTGAAAATGGATGCCGCTGTCGTGAACATGGATGTCATATGCTTACTGGAGTCTTTGATGGATGAAAGGACAGGTCATGTGGCAGATGTAATCTGCTGGGTGTTAAATTATCATCCGCATCTTCAACAAATTCCTCATTGTCTACGTGATACCCAGGACATGCTTGAGATCTGTACCTGTTGCTGCTGATGTGAAGTTGTGTAAGAGCCTGGTAGCAGAGACTAGCTGGACTCAGCGGATAGCTAACCCAGAATCATTCAGCCAATCATGGCCTGAAGTAAAAATCCCAACCTTGCTTACGTGTAAAAGATGAAAGATAGGGGCCCAGTCACCAAGAGGAAATGTTATTTCAACTGCTCCCGTGTCGTGGCACGGTACTATTTTACAACTGAAAGAAAATAAGCTGCTAAAAAAAACTGAATAAACTTTTTGACTCGCATAGCTGTGTGCATGCAAGCTCAAAAGTTAACACGTACTTCTTGCATCGTTTAAGACTTCTTGAAGAGACTGCGGGAACATATGGGAAAAATCAATGAGCGGTCAATATTCTTTTGTCTCCTCTACCCGAATGTAGCGGTTTGTATGTCAATTCATCAAACTCTCTTTTACCTGGCTGTAGTAATGAGTACCTGATAAACTTAAAATAAGGAAGCGGCAGTTTGAAAGTTGGAGAACACCTGTCTGCAGGACGGGGCACACGATATAACAGTATATTGAATGTTAGGATATAAGATAACTCATCTGAGATGTGGAAAATTTGTATAAAATGAGTTATCTTCTAAAGTAATGAGCTGTTTGTGAGTAGAGTCCATCTGCTGTGTCTCGGGTTGCACGAGGGTCACGGTTAAGGTACGACAGGAAAAAGGTCAGGTAAGAGAGAAATCAAATGACTGAGGCAGAGTTGTGTTTTGTGTACGACCTGGAAAAGACGTAGATTTAAGTTGTTAGAAATGTACTTGTTAGAAAGGTAGTTGTTAGTGAAATAGTTGTAGAAACAGAGTGTAGTAGGATGTTCTGATGGCGACAAACGTCTGCCAGGAACATATATTCTGTCGTGGAGTTGTAAATGACGTCCAGTCTTGTGTTCATGGAGTTTGTTCATGCCTTGTCGTCCTCGTCACATCGCTCATTGACTCATCGTCACCCCGTGCATCGTTAAAGTCACTTCAAATTATAACGTTGCTGCTTCTGTATTGCTATTTCTACGGAGAGAGAATGAACCTGGGAGCATGTAAGTCGGCGAAGTGAATAACAAAACGGACGCAAAACAGAAGTGAGACAAAAGCTAACAGTAATATAAGAAAGAACATTATTACAGTGGACAATAGTGGAAATTTACAGAGAGATGAATACTTAAAAACAACAAGTTTATATCTATGCATAAGCAGACGAGTAGAAGATAGAATCTCCGAGAATTCTGCTTTATACGATAGCTAACTGTATATACCGCTATTTATGAAAGGAAAAACAAACTATACACAAAAATATCAGTCTAATCAGAAGAAATCACGAAAAAGTGTTTTCTTTTTTTTGAAATGGTATTATAGGGGCTTCCAGTCTACTTTGAGCGTTAAGATCATCCTATTTTTAGAATTAGTCACACTGTAACTGGTAGTTTTCGCTTGCTTGTTGCTATTATGAAGGATTAAACTAGATGAGTGTGTGGTTCAGTTTTACAAAAAGATAGAAAGAGTGAGGAAAGTGGGTACAAACAAGAACGACAGAAAGCAAGATCAGTACATATAAATGAAGGACACATAACAACCGAATATTTCGGCAAAAACCTTTTTTTCAAAGATCACACACAAAAACAACACAACAGATAAAGGCACGAAAAATGGATGAAAAATATATAGATTTAGTTTTTTGGCCTCCTCCTTGTAAGAAATTCTGGCACAAAATGTACACAGAAAGACGAAGAAGAGCACAGAGTGAAAACCAACGATTGGCTGAGAAATATTGTAAAGGGGTTATCACAAAGGGGTACCATGTGGTCAAAACATGACGTTATGCCACAAATAGCCATAGCTTGCCACCATCGGATACCTACGGACTATTTTTCGTGTCTTTATATTTTGTGATGTTTTTTTATGTGATACTTGAAAACGGCCTTTGCCGGAATATTTGGATTGTTATATGTTCTTCATTTATATGTATGCTTCTTGCTCTCTGCCATTCATGTTTCTGACTACTTTGCTCAATATTTCTATCTTTTTTTGTAAAATTGACCCACACACTCGTCTATTTTCATTACTAGAACCAGTTTTACCGCAGTCGTCATTTCTCTTAAGAAATGTTTCTGGTTTGATAGTGTGCGTCTTATAGGATTCAAACTTAGAAGTCACTTTCTTCAGTCAGTGATATTTACAATAGAAGGAAACTTTACCAGTGACAGGGAAAATGTTAAGCTTTAAGACTGGGATAGTTGGGGGGGGGGGGGGGTGTCTATAGCTTACTGCTTTCTTTTCATTAAAAAAAATCTAGTAACAAAAAAAGAATATAAGATACCATTTGCATAAACTTTGTCTGGAAATAAATCTTGATTTCTGATAAAATGTAGAAGATAATTTTATAGTTCAGAAAGATAAGAGGATAAAGAAAATTGTAGGAAACATGCCCAGACGAATAAGAATGATGCATGCGGTTAACAGAAAACGTTAGCAGACAGGATCAAAATGTGGACAATCTTATCCATTTCAAACAGAATAGAAATGCAGATCCTTGCTGGATTGTTCTCTGGGAAAGAATTTGAAACAAACGAACAGGCGTTCTGAAGACAAGAATGTGACGCACGCGGATGTGTTGATCTTTCGTAGGAAGCTGCCTTCTCTCTCACATTTGGCTAAACTGAAAAAAAGTAGAAAAAAACCCCAAAGAAATTTGAGCTTTCGAGATCTATTTCGGTAGAGCATTTGTTTCTTTAACGTTGGTGTTTTGCTGTAGCTCTCTATTCTTTTTGTTAAATGAGCCATTAAGTGAATGTGCGCGCATGCGTGCGTGTGTTGTGTGTATGATTGACAAGTAGTAATAAGAAAAGTATCCAGATAACTGGCACACTGATGAAGAATTTACTCGCTGACAGAGAAAAATATCTGTAGAATTTAAAATTCAACTCAAAGCATCAAGAGAAATAAAAAGAAAAGTGCAAAATGTAAAGAAAAAAATGTCCACTAAAAGTAACAAAAAGAAAATGTCTACTTCTTCTTCTTGTGTTCTCATTTTTTCCAGTTATATTTAATATATCTTGTTGCTCCTTCTCATATTTTTTCATTGCTTTCCTTTTTCGTCTGTTGGTTGGTTGCTATCGTTATTGCACATTTGGTGTTACTTTTTTTTTCTTTTTCCTCAGAATGTCATTATTTCAGTTTTCCTCTCTATTTCATTGGAATCCTATTTCGGTGCCACGTTGTATTCTGAGGCATAAATACTTGAAAATGATCGGTTTCAAGTGATTTGATTTCCTTCCAACTGAAAGTAAAGATTGTTTCATTCTGCTGAAAATACACACAGGCGTTACTTTTGTATCACATATTTTATGAACGAATGAATAATCTTTATTTTTAAAGGGTAAAGAATTGCACACGCAGGCCCGTCTTACATTATGAGCGACATCTAGCGGTATACAGGTTGCTAGGTGCGTTGTGGCTGTTCAGGCGTTACTGCAACACACATTAAAACAAGTGACGATGTGATCTTGGTCATTTGGTCACGTGACTGGACTGTTATTTGATTCTGAGAGGAATTTTTTGGCGGGAATTTTGGGGGATAGAACAGCTGTGTGAAACATAGCAAATGACCGTTTGGAAGTATTTGCAGTCTTTATCTGCATACACGAGTGCTGTGAAAGTGATTAAATAATTACTATGTTAAGTTCTACTGTCTTCTGTGACAGTTTTCAGTAGATGGAAAGTTCAGTACTAAAAGTGTTTGGTAAAGACGAACAAAAGAGTTAATGGTATGGGTGGGAAAAATATGTTTAGCGCTATCAACTAACGGAAACAAACAAGTATTGTCTACACGAAGATAAATTTACTAGGCCATTTAAAATATTTTAAAACTTGCAACAGAACAGCTAAACGAGTAATAATAGAAATAGCAGTACGATATCAAACAATATACAGCAGAATAATCTGAAGAGCAAACGGTAGTTATTTTGTTAAGTTTACAACAACCTAAGTGGTTCTCTGCCAGTACGCATGCGTGAATCTATGTTTGTTTCGTGCCTTAGAAGGTTTTCTAACGCAGTCCGTTGTTCTACCTTATCATAGAGGCATACTCAGTTTTGGCCAGGTATTATTTGCGCTAAATATTTTTTTAAATGTTCCAAATCTTTTTCTTGTGGTTTAAAACAGTTTTACAAAATATGTTTACTGTTTTGTGTGAAGAATTAATTGTTCATGCATGCCCAAACAATAGCAAATAAAATGTAATAATTTAAATGAAAAAACGCTGCAGAATTCAACAAAAGACAGAATATTCAGGCGAAGACGGAAGTAAAAAAAATGTCCACACCCAAAACAGATCGTAATATCGCAAATGAATGCTTAAATTCTGTGATATCGTGAACAGGAATATCTGATCGAAACGCTTGCCAAGATGGCTGATCACAGACCTGACAAATGATAAAATGACTGACACTTTTCACGTGCTCAATATTTTAATTTTAAAATGGTGACTACCCTAACCTTTTTTTTTTTTGCAGCACGATTTTTTCGTGTGATATTGAGTAAATCATTGAGAGAGAGAGAGAGAGAGAGAGAGAGAGAGAGAGAGAGAGGTGGGAGGGAGCGAGAGAGGGAGAGAGATGAGATGAAGTGTCTAATAATACAAAAACAAATGTAGAATGTAGAGACATGAGATGTTTAATGACTAACGTATAAATAAATCTGGAATGTTATATTAAGTTAAAACGAATGATATGAGATACGTGACAACTAGCACATATTTAAATTTCAAGATGCTGAAATATTTGACAACTAGCACAATTTAAATTTCAAGATGCTGAGATATTTGACAACTAGCACACATGTAACTTTCAAAACTCTGAGATATTTGACAACTAGCACACATGTAAATTTCAAGACTCTGAGATATTTGACAACTAGCACACATGTAAATTTCAAGACTCTGAGATATTTGACAACTAGCACACATGTAACTTTCAAAACTCTGAGATATTTGACAACTAGCACGCATGTAAATTTCAAGACTCTGAGATATTTGACAATTAGCACACATGTAAATTTCATGACGTTGAGTTACTTGACAACTAGCACACATGTAAATTTCAAGACTCTGAGATATTTGACAACTAGCACACATTTAAATGCATGGCGCTGAGTAAGTCATGAAGGAAGATATTAGAAATTCAATGATCAGCGCAGAAATAAGTTTGGAATCTTGAGTAAGCCACAATAACATCTTTGCAATTCTGACGACATTAGGAGTTCAATAATGTAGAGATAGGTAAAGGTGATATGTAAAGTTTCTGAGATTCAAATAAAGTTGGTATGTAAAGTTTCTGAGATTCAAATAATGTCGGTATGTAAAGTTTCTGAGATTCAATTAATGCTGGTAAGTAAAGTTTCTGAGATTCAAATAATGTTGGTATGTAAAGTTTCTGAGATTCAATTAATGCTGGTATGTAAAGTTTCTGAGATTCAAATAATGTTTGTATGTAAATATTTTTAAGTGTTTAAAAGAAAAAAAAATTGAACACACACACACAAAAGCCACAGCACAGTGTTACTGCTGAATGTAGCAACATAAAAAACCCCAGATAAACAAAATGGGAAAAAAAGGAAGTCTGAACAATATAAGTTAATCATCATCTAAGTTAGGCAATGATGATGTGCAATTCTTTCGTCAGATAGGTTGCTCTTCCTTGCTCGAATCGGCTTATTCTGGGCTCCTTGGAAGACTGTTCTGATACATTTAACATCAGTTAACCAAACAAACAAATACAGTAAACGTTAAAATATAACACGATACCACTTTACCTTACGAGCTGGCAGCGTTGTTGGTTCCACAGAGCGTTTTCCGCCTTTAGGGCAGTTCCTGATAAAACAAGCATCAGACACAGTCACCAAAAGTATGAGGGCAGAAATGAAAGTAACCACAATGAAAGTGCAGTTTGGAGCGTACAAGCAAGTCGGCATGCTTGGTTCTCTACGATGAAGGATCTGATAGAGCTAAAACTAAGTTGCGAACTTCTGTTACTAGAATGTTAGCTAGGCTGATATTCCGAGAGTAGCTGATATTTTTTGTTTCGGCCCTGGATATTAGGTATAATATAGTCTGTTACTTAAGACTTCCTAAACCTGAACTGAAAAAGATTTTATAAATAACCTGAAATTTTATAACAAAAAATGAGTAATACTTGTTTCTTGCTGTGATAACTTCCTATGTTAAATTTTTCTCCTGTTGATTGGTTCTGTTAATGTGAGAAATGCTTGCGATCCTATGCAAACTACACCCACTGTTTTGTTCTTATTTCATATTTGGACACACTAGCTAGAAGTCGTTACGTGCAGCGACATAATTTATGCGCCGATCTTCGTCAGCAAAGAGAAAAGCTGGGATATTTGACAAATTGCACAGCGCCGCCCCCCAGTTTGGTCGTCGTCCAGGCCTTCCCGCTGGTAGCAGCGACTGCTTGTGGACAGGATGATAGCGGTAGTGGCTATTCTGCTACTCCAAATACATTATATAGGTTTAGAGAGAGAGAGAGAGAGAGAGAGAGAGAGAGAAAGAGAGAGAGATGAGACAAGACACACATCATCATCATCAGTTATTATTTGTGTAGCATATAAATTAACAGGCATAAAATCCCTTGATGAGGTTAAAAGTCTCGCTGAAAACAGGAAAAATTGGCGAACCACCTTGCGAGCCCTATGTGACGTTTAACGGCACGGGAAGGATGTAAGATATAAGGTAAGCATATATTCAGTTACTACTCCCCATCTAAGACAATTTATTCAAAAAATAGTTTACTTGTCACGAGAAAAGAGGGCCCATGAGCCACAGACCACTAGCATTGGAATGAAAGTAAACTGACCAAATGAGGCACCTGACCCTGACCGCTAAATATATTAGGAAAATCTTCCAGGAAACAGATTAAGCCAAGAATTGTTTTGCGACGAAAAATATAGATGAGCAATTTAAAAAACACTTCAGTGCGAAGTTCCGGATGGAAACACATTTCACGAACACTCTTAACGAATCTTTGTGACAAATAAAAGAGATAACGACTGCCGTAAAACTAGTTCTAGTAATAAAAGTAGATAGGACATGGACACCTGTGCCGAAACTCTTATGTCAAAGAAACCACCTAGGAAAACGGGATATTTCTGTTAGAGCAAACTGCTCTTGTTCTTGTGATATACGATCTCGAAGGGCTTTAGAACAGTGCCTTATTTTCCAGGCTGGCTGCCTCCACCCAGCTAGAATTAACAATAAATCATCTTCCTTTCAACTTCTTTAGATTTTCACCTACTTTCTGCTGTTCATGTTCTAACTTCTTTTGTTAGCCCCACTCATTTTCGTTGCAGTTATTCATTCATAAGTTTTAGCGTTATCTCCCAGCCATCGCTTTCTTCTCTAGCATTTATAAGATATTTAAAGCTTCCTGGGCTCTTTCCTGCCCCCCCCCCCCAAATTTGTTCTCTCTCTTTCACCACCTACAAGCCGCTGACATCCGATTGGTCGAAGTTGTTTTTCTTTGCCATTTCCCAGCCACTCATCGCTCACATTTTCCTCCGTCTTTAGGGCGCATTTGTTGTATTCTGTACTAGGAGGATGCCACACAGCTAAGTTTTTCATTTTTCTTCTTTTTATTTATGTGTGTGTGTTGTTCTTGTATGTAATCCTTGGAAAAGGCTGACGCTGAAACATTGTGTGTTGTATGTTTTTCATTTATACATTCTCATCTTACTTTCATACTTTCTGCCATATGTGGTTTTTCTAATTTTCCTCATTCCCTCTGCCGTTTTGTAAAAACTGAACCATACACCTCCATCTATCTTCATAATAAATTTTTGAACACGGTAGGAAGGAAAAACAATTTGCTTTTTTTTCACAGAAAGTCTCCAACAAGTAAGGAACAACAATAACAATGGTATTTACAGCAGCAATTCTTGGAGATCGTCCTGGTTATTCTGTTCGAAAGCGTGAAGAATCTCACACCACGTAAACGACATATGTTTACAGTACATGAAGAAGATGAAGATCACACAAACAGTGAGTACGAACACACGCAAAAATTAATACAGGAAAAGGGGATAAGAAAAGAAAATAAACCTTAACTTATGCATAAGTAAAGATCAGTCACGTAACAGAGTACTCTTCTTAGTGTAAGGGCCCAAATGACTGACTTCAGACGTTCTGTCTTGTATAAATATACGAGTTTACGTTTGAAAACAAATTATGTTCAGTCTTGTTAGTTCATTAAAAGACCAATCACTTTAGATTTTTAGGAGCAAAGATACTGAACAATAACTTCACAGACCAAGGCTACGATTTCGCTTTCTTAAAGCATTAAAACATCATCGTAAGAGCAAATCGGGTGCAAGCATATTTTAAACATTTGACTTCTAATCTTGATGAACAAGCCTGTGTCCCAACATGGGAAGATTATTTGACTTTAAGGGTCGGGATCTATAGCAGAAGCTGTAAATCTGCACCTAAAAGTATAGAAAAACTGCGAACTTCTAGATTTATTATGCACGAGTGAATGAACACTAAACATGTGCACATTCTATAAATAACAACTCATGCCAAAGTTATTTAAATAAAAAGTGTATTTTTGTGTCGTATAAAGAGAGTTTCGTTTTTCACCTCCCGATCGAAAGTCCACAAGATGGATTCTCATTAATGTCCACAGCTTGAAGGCAAATCATGAATCAAACTACCTCAGAATATAGATTATAGTGAATGAATGCAGTAAATTCATGAATTTATAATCAGGACATTTATATTAAATTATCGAAGATTTGTGCCGGGATATGGCATATATTTGTGCGCCTGTGTACATTATTTTTGTCTCATGCATCACCGGTGTACTGAAACTGGAAATATGGTTTTCATGTTTTGTGCATGTGCATTTCTTTGGTACTGTTGCTTCAATCATAAGCACTTTTTTAAAATGAAAATACGTGGCTACAAAATACAACTATGAGAATCGTAACTAGAAGTATGAGGATTTTGTTTACTGGGGAAGTTGAAAATAGAGATTACACGTTCAGAAAAACTTAAAGACTAAAACGCTTCAGTTATTTTATAAATGAGCAGAAAATTGTGGAGGGACGAGGAAATGCTCAAAGTAAAAGAGATTTTTCTCAGAGAGCTGAAGCCAGACTACAAAAGTTTCTTTCCAGAGGAGCAAAGATCCACTTTAGAACCCTAGAGATTCTTCTCAGAAGGTTAAAGAGTACAATAGATTCTTCTCAGAGAGAGCTAAATAACTACTCAGAGTAGCTTCTTCTCAGAGAGCTAAATAACTACTCAGAGTAAAAGAGATGTTTCTCAGAAAGCTAAATAATTACTCAGAATAGACTCTTCCCAGAAAGCTAAATAACTATTCAGAGCACAAAAGATGTTTCTCAGAGAGCTAAATAACTAATCAGAGTACAAGAGATGTTTCTCAGAGAGCTAAATAATTACTCAGAGTGCAAGAGATGTTTCTCGAAGAGCTGAATAACCGCATAGAGTCCTAGAGACTGTTGAACTGAAATAATCAAAACTTTAAGACTTCGTGCCAAAATATTATTGTGAAATAATATATTTCTGAACATCATTGGGTACCACAATAATTTAGTTGCTTTGAAGAAATTCTGTTTAGAGCAATCAGCTGACCTTGTTCTACAGGACTTCCTTTTTTTTTTACATTATGGGCTTAGTTTTGAGAAGCATCAAACTTAAGTATCGAGAGAAAAACAGAAACAACGATAGTGAAGAATACAAATGTCATCATTCCGATGACATCCTTTGATCTCTGTTGTCTTTGTAACTGATCCTGAAGCAGATCGTTGGGCGTGGTTTTCCTGCTTTTTTTTTTTTCAGTAGTTGTGTGGAAGAAAAGTGCCATTCTCATTTCGCTGTAATCTGTTCTCGAGTGTGTTCAATGGCTCTCAAAGAAATCAGAAAAATAAATCAGACATCAGAAAAAGAAATCAGAAATCAGAAAAAGAAATCAGAACTGCAGATGATAAGGACATTAGTGGTGAAGAATTCCTATTCACTGTCTGTTCTAGACTTCATCCTTACCAGTTTTCATTCATTTTCCTTGTTTAACTCCCTTAAGCTGCAGTCACAAGACAGCGTTTACTGCGGTACATAACAAGCAAACGTGATTTGTCGGAGTACTTTTTATGCTGCGAGACAACTCCACTCCTGGATGTGATATTTCATCAAATGGCAAAAATCACAAATAGAAAAAAAACCAGCGGTATCAGCAAAATTAACACCAAGTTATCCTCATCATTTCTACCAGAACCACCAGCCAGACCACCGAAGAGGCGGTTAATGATCAGGATATTTCATTCTGAAAAACAAATAAAGGCATAGCCCAACTGTCCAATAAAGCTTAATAAAGAAACTAACGCAACTGATAGCGGAGAATATGCGGATATTGACATCAACAGTAATTTGGTTAGCTCTGTTAGCCACGAGCACCAACAGTCAAAGTCTCCGCTGGAGGTGTGAGTTTTCTCAGTCATATAAAGGTTAATTCTGTTATCTCTAATGTGGTAGCTGGACTGAGCGAAGCGCTAGATTTTGCTTACTTTATCAATAAATCCACCAGAAATGAAACAGTCACACAACTGACAGACAGAAACCATTAAACAAATTCAAGCAGAGATATAGAAGACTAGGGTGCGATAAACACTTATAACGTAGTAACACATCCACATAATGAAAAAAAATATTTGAAGCAACCTCCTTTATGTAATTCTCCTGTTTAGATCAGCATAAATTTGGAACGGCCAAGCAAAATCATATAAACAAATAAACAAATTAGAAGCAATCATTTCGCTCTTATTCTTGAGAATGTCAGCTTCCATTGTCAGATCCTTGGTCATAGCAGACAGCTTTTGTGATTAAAACCGCTATCTTGGGGCTGTGAAGACAATTTTACTGCAAATATCCACTAATGCACATCCTGTGGTAATGATAAAATGCTGGTGGCCATACAGTTACTGTATTAATTTGTCGTGTTGTTTGTCGTGCCGTTATATTTAAAACATAAGCAATCATTAAACATTCACTATGCTATATAGTGACTGACAACTCACTACCAAAACTAGCACTAAGATGGACACCACAGGGGAATAGAAGTAAGGGTAGACCAAAAGAGACACGGAGAAGAACAACAGAAAGGATGTTGAGCAATAGAGGGCTCACCTGAGCAAGAGCAGGAAAAAAAGGCAAAGGACAGGCATTTGTGGAAAACCCTTGCGGAAGCCGCATGTGCCCTGGGCACTTAAGGTTCACAGAGAGAGAGAGAGAGAGAGAGAGAGAGAGAGAGAGATGTTATATATATTCTTGCATTTGGTCTTTATACACAATACCATTCGATGAAATAATTTCTGACAGTGAAGATAAATGTTACTGAGATAGCATGAACTTTTTACAGGCCAAGATATCTTGCCTCCAGATTGCACTATTAACTGTTATGACATAAAGCCTAACCAATGACGGAACCTACCAAAGAACCAAGGTGCAGTTGAATGTGAAGGCCATCGATCCATTAGTCTTATGAGCCATGTTACCAAAAATCCTGCTTCGTATTGTCATGAGAAGAGTCAAGGGCAAAATAAAACCAGAAATCTCTGAAGAACAGTGCGGCTTCGTCGAAGGAAAAAGTACAAATAATGCCAGACAGACAGACAGACAGACACAGACATACACATACACACACTATGAGAACATTGATGGAGAGATCAATAGAAGTAAAGACGAACCTATACTTATGCTTCATATACTGCCTTAAAGCATTCGATAAATGAGACACACAGAAATTATAAGAATGCTGGAAGGCATCAACATAGATGGGAAAGATCTGAAAGCGTCCCGGCCTGGACTTGCCTTTGATGTCGGTGTGCCAAGACCTGAACCTTTGGAACCAATTCCTTGCATCAACTGTTCATTCCCCTTTGACACTGCAGATCTCACGGGCAGCTGCAAAGGCATTCAATCCTTTCTTTCAGTGATGCCTCATGAGGACGGGAACGAAAACCTTGCTGTCTGCCATATTTCTTTATGCTGATCAGTTATCTCGTGATTCATTGGCTAAAAATGAGTCTGCACGTTTTTAGAATGACGCAGCATATGACGTCCGCGTGACGTTACAAATGCTAGTAAATAAGACGGAAACCTTGACCGAAATTAGGGTACGGAAAAACGTGACCAATTTTTGACTCACTGTGATATTTTTTGTCTAACAGAAAACTGATGAGATAGACGGAAGGAAACCACTTTTTTTTTACAATTTTGTGTCATCTATAACAGAAACAAATGAAACAAGTAAAGAATATCCGATGTCGCTGAAGTTAAATAAGAAACAAAAACATAAAACTGGAATTAAAACATTGATCATAAAAGGTATAAGAAAATACTGAAACCAAAGATTTTTAAAAAAGTAAGGAAAATAGCAGGAAGGCATCTTATGGCCCAACAACATCAAAAGATTAACAGACACCAATCTGGTCAGGTGCGTTATCAAACCAAGAAACAGGTAGCATTGCACGCAGTTTTCCCTCAAAAGAAACGGACCACAAATATTTTTTCGGTGTAAAGAGGGTATAATGATTATTATACTTACTGATATACGTAAAAAGGTACCTCTGTCACGCCCATGGAGGCACCTAAGAGATATGGCATGTGGCCGTATTTTCCTTGTCCTGTCCGCGCGCCAGAAAGAGCCAGGTACCTATTTCTACAACTGGTGACTGGATCACTCCGGTCAGATTCGAACCATCAAATTTCAGCTTCTTGGTGTGCCCGATCCAGTTTCTGGATAGTTTTTTTTTCATCACAGATGTACTTTCAAATAATTACTCCTGTTTTTCAGATTATGCAACGAATGTTATATCAGAAAACAAGGTCAAGCTAAAATTACAGTTCGATTCCTTGGGATTGCAGGAAAAATCTGTGCCACATAATCACATTATTCATGTGTCTGACGCTCTTTCTAGAGGAGTTAGGTTTATATTTGGTAAACAAGCGCTCCTTTTATGGCAAATTTGATCGCAGCGGCGATCCGTGAAGACCAACAAAAACATTGTTCCAAACGACCACTAACAACGACCAGACTATTCCCACTTACGAAACCTTAATATGTATGTTAGTTTCAGCACCAGCGCTACTGGCTCACAATTACGTCTGGAACGATTTTCAGGTAAATATACATAGGAAATTAGAACAGGAAGAAGAGGTAGTTTCTTGGACTGCTATTCCAAAAAGTAGTCATAATTTCCACTTCTAAACTTCATTACAAATAATATCAAGTTTTTAATGTTGCTTACCCTTTAAAAATAAAGATCATACATTGTACTCTTCTGTTGCATATATTCTATTAGAAAATTACAATAATTCGCGAATTATTGCCTTGCCAAAATAATTTTTGTTGAGAAATTTTGGTAGAAAGAAACTGGAAGAAGTTACTCTATCTTATCAATCTTATCATCTCCATCTCATCTATGGAAACTGTTCAGATCTAACCCAAAGTGTAGCCAACGCTTACACAACATTCTTCTTCCAAAACCTGGACTTAATCTTTTTAAAGAAAGCTTTGCTGATTCTGCTGCACATCTTTGGAATACCCTCCCATTCTGTATTTTTTAAAAATGTAAGCTATACTCTTACCTATAACTGCAAGCTTTCCCGTTATCTACTTAATGTCGACTACATGCCTCCATGATTCAAAAATTTTGCATGTTATTTTAGACTCCACACACCCTGAATTTAACTGATTATGTTTTTTCCTGAGTAGTAGTGAAATAGTTTGGTGAATATTCATTCGTGTGAGACTGTGAGAATAACTTTTTTACATACATGTAGTTACTTTCTGCGTGGGAAAAGAGTGAAAGGTAAATGTTTTATATTACTTAATTTTTGTCAGTTGCGTAATTGTTAATTATGTTTGTTATATGCGCAGCACATTTGTAGAATGTCTGGAACAGAGAGAAAGTTGTGTGAAAAAGGGTAGAATGTCAGACGAGCCTGCGTGCCCAAGTCTTACCTACTTACCTACCTACCTACCTACCTACCTACCTACCTACCTACCTACCTACCTAATCTATCATTTTAAAATATGAGTTAGGTTAGAAATATGTTACTTTTCATTTTATTTACGCTTTTCCCCAAAAGAACTCTCTCGGGGCATTGATTTGCACAGACATGCAATATCTACCAACACCGTCAGAGTTGGTTTGAAGTGCTAGAGTTAGCTAGTCCTGTATGCCTGCGATATTCCCATTTGACAACTTCGGGTTTTTTCTCTCTCAGTAATAAAATAGTGATTGTGAGATGTGCATCTGAGCTGTGTTTATGTATGCTTGTTTTAGGCTGTTTACCCATTTCCTGACATTATTTTGGGTTGGATAGTGATACTACTGGTGGCAAAACTAACAAGAGGAAAATAGCAACATGGAATGTTAGAACTTTATTCCAGGCTGGAAAATTAGAAAATGTAAAGCGGGAAATGGAAAGGATGAAGATAAAGATACTAGGAATGAGTGAAGTTAGATGGACAGGTGCAGGGAAGATAAACTCTGATAAATATACAATAATATATTCAGGAAGTGAGAAACATGAACGAGGAGTAGGAATAATATTTGACGAACAAACAGCAAGAACAAATGTAGGATATTTGAACATCTCGGACAGAGTCCTGCTAGCCCAACTGAAAGGACAACCAATAAACATAAATATTACACAAGTGTACGTTCAAACATCTGATAGTTCTGAAGAATATGTACAGCTATTTGATAATGACATAGAGACAACTCTGAAACACACAAAATCTCCCATGACTATAGTAACTTCATACTATAGTCATGGGAGATTTTAATTCCAAAATTGGCAAAGGAAGAACTTCAGACATCGTTGGTGACTATGGACTGGGGGAGAGGAATGACAGAGGTAGTATATAAATTTAATAGTCAAAAATACATAGCATGGTTGTAAGAAACACCTGGTTTAAGCAACATCCTCGAAGACTGGCAACGTGGTGCAGCCTAGACAAAAAGACTTTTAACCAGATAGATTACATATTAATCAACAAACGATTCCACAATGCATTACTGGCAACAAAAACCATGTTAGGAGCCGACTGCAATAATGACCATGACCCACTCTGTGGAAAAATTAGAATAAAGCTAAAGAAAGCAGGCAGAAAAATGAGAAACATCAAACTGGATACAGAACTCCTTTAAAAAGATCAAGAACTGCGAGAACAATAAAAAGGTATTATAACAAATAGATACAATGCAATAGCAAAGATAAATAGTATAGATGAACAATGGGCACTGTTAAGAGATTCTATCCACCAAAATGTTAAGGAGATAATACCACCGAAAAAAGAAGCCCCCAAGAATAAATGGATGGCAGACAACATCTTAGGACTGATGGACAGGAGAAGGAGGAGTAAAAATAACCAAGAAAAATATAGCAAGATAAATAAAGAAATAAGACGCAAATGCAGAGAAGCAAAGGAAGTGTGGTTAAATTTGGACAGGAGAAGGAGGAGTAAAAATAACCAAGAAAAATATAGCAAGATAAATAAAGAAATAAGACGCAAATGCAGAGAAGCAAAGGAAGTGTGGTTAAATTAACAGTGCAGACAAATAGAGGACTCCCATAATAAAGACAGCAAAAATATGCACAAACAAATTAGTGAACTCACAGGTAGAAAAACAAAATATACCACAGGATGCCTGAAATCAAAAGAAGGTAAAACGTTAATATGAAAATTATCAACCTATAAAACAATGGGTACGACAAGGATGTGTACCATCTCCAGACCTTTTTTCTCTGTGCAGGGAGAATATTCTAAGAACGATCATCACAGAACCAGGTATTAAAGTAGGAGGATACAATATTAACAAACTTCGGTATGCTGACGACACAGTACAGACAGCTGAGAACCAACAAGATCTGCAAAATCTCTTGGATAAAGTCGCCAAAGAAAGTGAACAGAAAGGCCTTACTTTGAACATCAAAAAGACAGAGACTATGGTTATATCTAAGAAACAGAATCCACCAGCATGCAGTATTAAATTAAACGGAGCTATTCTAAAAAATAGGTGCAGAGATTTAAATATCTTGGACAGTAATAACTTCAGATGGGAAATGCAGAACAGAAATTAGGAACAGAGTAGGCCAAGCAAAAACTGTATTTCAGAGAATGAGAAATATATTATACAACACATCCTTATCAATGAATGTTAGAAAACGAGTCCTAAAATGCTATATTAAACCTATAAGGAAGTGAATCATGGACAATAGGCAGGTCTGCACAAAAATCATTGGAAGCAGTAGAAATGTGGTTTATTAGAATAATGTTGCGAATTCCCTCGACAGCAAAAATAACTAATGAAGAATGTATGAGAAAAGCTGGAGAGACAAAAAATCTTGCCAAAAAAATAAGAGAGAGACAGTATACTTTCATAGGACATGCAATGAGAAGAGGGGGCGTTGAAAATATTATAACAACAGGAAAAATAGAAAGAAGAAGACCAAGAGAAATGATACTGGACAGTCTGACGAGGAGATCACCAACTGAGCTGATGACCTGCATGAAGGATCGTGTACCCCGGAGAAGCATAATAGTCAACGCCAGTCGGCATGGCACCTGATGATGATGATGATGATGAGTGAGAACTAAATAAGTCATCTGATTGGTCAGTCGGTCTCTTTGATCAACCACGCTAAGCCATGATTAGGGAGAACTGTCAGAGCTCGTGGTAGTTCTTGGGAGTGGTCGACTGGCGTTTTTTTAAGGTAAGAAGCCGGTGAGGAAAGTTTATAACGTAAATTCGAGATTATGAAAAACTGGTGGAGAAAACCTCTCTCGTTCAGATCTTCGGTATATTATCTGGGAGAGTACAGTAAAATATACGTTTTGGTTCGATTTCCATTATTATGTGAAAGTAACAGATTAGCTTTTACCTTTCATGCTGAAAAATATCATCAAGCACCTGTTGGGCCAATGAATAAATAATCTTTAGCTTCTTATTTTTAAAATGTACAGTGTAAACAAGGTGTTACTATTTGGCGTCACTGTTTATCACGGTGTGACTGAAGGAACGATACAGAGTCAGTGAATATCGTCAGTATTTGAACAAGGACAGAGATAAGTAATAACTGAAGTGCATATGTAACAAACACCAAAGAATACACCATAGACAATAATCTCTTTTGAAAATATTGCACAGAAATTTGCTTTGATTTAAAGAAATGAGAAATTTAGAACAGAGAAAAACAAAACATAGCAAATCTGATAAGGAAGTAAAAATTTATATTGCAATATAAAAAAGAGGTATAAATGAAAGGCAAACATTCATTAATGAAATCATATCTGGATGGATGTGACAAAAGACGATGAAAGGATGCTTGATTGATGATTATTACAGTATTGTATAAACAGTTTATATATGCTAACATTCAGGGAAATATAACAAAATGAAGAAAAGCATAAACTGCTCATTCGTCTTCAATATCTAATAAAAGTATAAACTTCTATGGCTTTCTTACGTGGGTTGAAACGCTGATATCTGGAGAGCAAATAGACAGATAGCCGTGGAGAAAACAAACTGGTTCTTAACTAGATTAAATGAACAATACATTATTCTATCAATTTAGATTTACAGAACAAATTCTTTTCTTTTGGAATATCACAGTATTTAGAACAAAGAAATGTTGCAAAAATGATGTTTATTTCTTACTGGTTTTGTACATTAAATTTGCTGAAACTATTCAAAATGATTATATACTGTTCAAAAACAAAAAAAAGGCATAGCTTATATAAGCTTCATTTTTTATATGTTATGACAAAAATTTTTCCCGGGCATCTCAAACCAAACCAAAAATTGTCATCAAGATATCAGGTCCATGATTTAGGGGAGAATTTTGTTATTCTCATGTATAGTCAGAACGCAGCAGCTGCCCTTGCTAATGACGCATTTTTTTTTAACCATAAATCACGTTGCGTTTATGTAAAAGTCGTTATTTTTGTGGTGAGCACAACTCACTTCCCACGCAAATGAAACTCTATAAAAGGATGAGGTTGCACAAACAAATTCAGTTAAATTTCAAGCAGACAATTATGGCGCGTCTATTGAAAAATTTACGAAACATTGCTATTGGTCGCCTGCAAGCAGGCGAAAGTCGAAGTCAGGTTGCCAGGCATTTAAACGTGCAGCAGAGTATCATCAATCGACTTTGGCAC
The DNA here is from genome assembly GCA_009760885.1 of Achatina immaculata. Lineage (NCBI taxonomy): Eukaryota > Metazoa > Mollusca > Gastropoda > Stylommatophora > Achatinidae > Lissachatina > Lissachatina immaculata. The sequence continues at coordinate 45,696,666 of CM019717.1, read as the reverse complement.
CGTTTCCAAGCCTCTGGCTCAGCTGAAGACCGACACCCCAGTGGACGACCCAGGGTGATAACAGGAGCTGATGATAGCTTTCTTCTGGTTCATCACCTCGGAAACACATTTACAGCAGTTTCCTCAAGTGCCCAGTCATTGCTTCCAGGAATAGACTGCATGAAGCTGGACTGGGGCACGACGACCTCACCGAGGCCTTGTCTTAACGAGACGCCATCGACAAAATCGACTTGTTTGGGCCAACCAGCATAGGCCATGGACAACTGACAATCAATGGAGATATGTCTGGTTTAGTGACGAATCTTCATTTTTGTTGCACCACCATGATATGCGGAGAAAGGTATACCGTAGGCCAAATGAACGTTTTGCCCAAAATTGCGTTGATGAAGATCCGCCGCACGGTGGAGGAGGTGTAATGGTATGGGGAATGATCAATTTCAACGGAAGGAGTCCATTGGTGCAGACTGAAGGAGGCTTGAATGCGGAACGATACGTCAATGAAATTCTTCGACCCTCTTCGACCCCATGTCCTTCCATTTTTGGCTACGCAAAGGTCTGTGTTTCAACAGGACAACGCCAGACCCCATTCTGCACGGTTCACTACACAGTTCCTGGCTGCCAACAGCATTCTCACCCTTCCTTGGCCATCCCTGTCTCCAGACATGAATCCGATCGAGCACCTATGGGATGAGCTGCAAAGACGTGTTTGTTCTCCAGCCAATCGTCATGATCTGTGGCAGGCACTCCAGGAAGAGTGGGCAGCCATCCCACATGCGCACATCAGACATCTGATCGCATCTGTGCCCAGAAGATGCCAGTCGCTGATCGATGCAAGCGGAGGCCACACATCATACTAACTTGAGAACCCCTGAGACTAACAAATTCTCGTCACACAGATGCAATAAACTATCAAGTGAGTGTTTAAAACCCTTAGGTATTATTGTGTGCAAGTTAAAAATTTTATTCACTCAATTTAAAAAGCTATAGAATATCAAGTTATGGCTAAAATTGGGTCATCAGTAGTTATGCGTTTCTTTTTTTTTTGGACAGCATATTTGTGTCAGTACCTGTGGTTCTAATTTTCGTGATATATGCATCTGCTCATGTTTCTAATATCTTACTACATAGTTTATTGAAATTGTACTTGCTTTCCAAACAACAACCACTGTACTATTCTTTGTATGTGGTTTTACTTTTCGTTCAGCTATCATTTGCACAACTGTATAATTTTAGAATGAAATGAGCTCATCATTTGAACAAACGATGGGGCTACCTAGAAGTTATATAAGACGTGGTAATACAAGCGGAGTAGTGATCGCGGAATTTAAAAAAAATACAGGGTTAGAGCATGGTGGTGGTGCTAACGACCTCATAGTGATGGTGCTAACGACCTCATGGTGATGGTGCTAACGACCTCATGGTGATGGTGCTAACGACCTCATGGTGATGGTGCTAACGACCTCGTGGTGATAATGCTAATGACCTCGTGGTGATGATGGTAACGACCTCATGGTGATGATGCTAACGACCTCATGGTGATGATGCTAATGACCTCATGGCGATGGTGCTAACGACCTCATGGTGATGGTGCTAACGACCTCATGGTGATGATGCTAACGACCTCGTGGTGATGGTGCTAACGACCTCATAGTGATGGTGTTAACGACATCATGGTGATGGTGCTAACGACCTCGTCTCTGTAAAACTGAGTAGTGTTATTAAACAGACAGGAAGCCACAAAATGGGATAGCTGTAAATGTTAAACAATCTTGGAACGTCAAAAAAGATATGGGCGCTCTTGGAAACACACTCAGCAAGGAAAGATCAAGATTAGAGAGGAACAGAGACGTGTCTTGTCCATGGCAAAGAGCTGCAATGGCTTGGGAAAACTATTCAATTCAACAGCAGTAAAAAAAAGCAATATTCTATATTGGAATCATTTTGGGAGGAAAAGTAATATAGCAAGAGGACTGCTGTGACGGAGATGGATGGACAGCATCAAGAGATGATTACAGTGTGACCATCATGGCAAAAGACATAGCATGCTGAAGATCCATTGCAGCCAACCATGTTTTGATCTGGAACATGATGATGATTATGATGACTTGTGTAGAGAGAAGTTTGCTTATCTCCCTTCTTCTGTTCCAGTCTCACTTTGCATTTTTGTCTTTCCAGATAAAATATGTGAACGTATTGTTTCAACTTGTAACATACCTGTCTGAATCTGGGTTAGTTTACCTACTGCTGTATGACAATCCCTGTCAAATCAAATGTCTTGCGAATGGCTCGGGAGAGTCCAAATCTAAGGGAGCAAGCCCGAAAGAAAAGCCTGGAGGAACCTAAGACTGCTGATGGCGAGACTCCTTAGTTCACTCACCTTCTGGCATCCTCAAAGACGTAAGAACCTTGTCCTGGAGCTGACTGGTAGTGTCTAGACGGGGGACGTGTAACATGACCAAGGCACTTCACATCATACCACGTGCTCAGACTTAGCAGGACATGCAGACATTTAATATCTGCCTGTTCAAAACTGACCTCTAAGGCAAACAAAATTATAGAAATGATGTCTTATCTACAGATAACTCTACACATTTTGTCATAGCACTTGTACTATGAGATGATAAAGGAGAATACTAAATGTGGCAAGAAGAGACCACATAAGAAAAGACACAATCAGGGCAAAGGTTGGAGTAACACCAGTATTACATTATATCCAGAAACAGCAAGTCAAATGGTTTGGCCATGTTACACAGCTACCACCAGACAGTATACATCACAGAAAACATTCACACTAGGAGTTGTAGGTAACAGAGGAAGAGGCCGCCCACGCAGGAGATGGAGAGAGGAAATTACAGAAACATTAAATATCCCACTCTATGAAGCAAATGGCTGAGCCCCATCAAGACGTCTATTTTTCCCCTCAACACCAAAAGGTTTATGAGAAAGGAGACGAGACAAGACTTGTACTTTGAAGAATACATTTTCTGGGGAGATAACTCAACTTTCAGAAAACTACAACTGGCCCTATCCTATATTGCAGTAGAACTCTCGGATGTGCGTTTTGCTACCGCAATCTGGTCAATGAGATAGGGGGACTGGTGTTTTTTTTTTTTCAGTTGAAGTGGAGCTTGCGGAAAGCCTATTCCAAAAGTTTACTCCAGAAATTAAAGATAAGTCAGTGCTGGCCATTCTATACAAAATATGATGCTGGTGTTAGAAAATCTTCATCACAGCATTTACTGCAGTGAATTCATAGTGGCAGAGGGATCAACAATATCATCATCATGCACATCACTTAAATACTATTTCATACTATCAGTTTCAGTGTACACATTTTTACAGTGATAATGACCAGCAGACAGTGTAAACAGAAGAAAATAAAGCAATAAAAAATATCTGAAGACTTATAAAGAAGGTAGGAATACTCTATCATACAAAACAAAGCATACAGATATTAAAAGGGAGAAAATAGTGAGAGTATGACCAAGGGTCAAACCATGGGCAAAGATGTGGTCATTCACTCATTTGCATGTCCCTTGCGGAACTTTGCCTCCTTAACAACGTTCCCGTAGGCCTCTCGGTTGTGCGCAAAATGGCCTGCTGCTGATGCGGCCATTTGCAGATCGTCAACGATGTCTTGCAGCCATCTTCGCCTTGATCTTCCTCTTTCTTTTTCCCATTATGTACCCTTTCAAGATGGTCTTCTCTAAATTCTCATGACGTTTAATGTGTCCAAAATATTTAAGTTTTCTCTCTTTAATCCTCTTTACCAGCCACCCTTCTTCAATATTAAGTTCTTGTAGTATGGATATATTTGTACTTTTTTGTGTCCATGATATTTGAAGAACTCTTCTGTAGCATTTACATTCAAAGGTATTTATGTGTTTCTCACCTGTTTTGTTAAGTGTCCAGGTCTCACAGGCATATGTTACAATGGGAAAATGCATGCCCTTAAAAATCTTATTTTTGTAGTTCTGTCTGTTCCTCTCCACATACTCTTTAGTTGTTTTACTTTCTGAAGAGAGATAGATGTCCTCCTTTTAATTTCCCTCATTGTATCTCTATTATTATTTAGTAGTGATCTAAGATATTCAAAACTCTCCACTTCTTCCAATTTTTCCTCATTGATACATATATCAGCTGTCTTGTTTGTTTTCTCAGTTGTCATCACTTTAGTTTTCTTCGCATTAAGATAGAGGTTTTGCTCTTCACTATTCTTATGGACTGACATAATTAGCTTTTCCATTCCTTTTTGTGTTGTGGACAGTAATACTGTGTCATCAGCATATCTAATCTCTGGTATTTCATAACCTCCAATTGTTATGACATCATAATATTCTTTGTCTACATCTTCTCTAACATTCCTCATTATATTTTCAGTATACACGTTAAATAAGTAAGGCGACAGTAAGCACCCCTGACGGACCACTTGTTGATGTGGTACCCAAGATTAATGAGACAGAGTGGTCAGTGACCCATAACTGACCACATGGCATCAGGACTAGCAAATCATAGCTGACTTCCCCTGGGAACAACTGTGTTAAGAACACATTTATCTTAACATAGTCTTTGTGAGACAGGGAACATAGATCTGTTTGCTTAAAAACTCTGATCTACTTCTGTAGCCCAGAAACCTGTAGCAATCAACACTAATTGTAATTGTTATTTTTGTAAAATGTAATGTCAGGTTGGGACAGATGGGGACATGGAGATTGCCGGCGAGGATGAGGAAAGTCTGGTGTGAACCCAATGAATCCAGGACATGACAAGCCTATGGATCTTTACAACAATGGCTATCAGAATGATGTAAACAAAACAGCCAGCAGACTATAGGTGCCAGGAAATGGATATCACTGAAGCACTCATAAGATTCTTCATCCCAAAGTTAGAGTGTCTCTGTGGAACTGTCTCAAATTTGTCTGCCCAGTCAGTGTTGCATGCTGGATCTGACATAGAGAAGGGGCTTAAGTACGGCCATCAGAGGCTGGAAAATAGTTTTGGCCAGGCCACCCTACAACCACTGTCTTCATGGTAGTCCAAGCAAGACCACAGTCTGCCCTAGCAAGGAAAGTGCCAAAAGGGGCATCACAAAAATCAGGGTGCAACGCATCATCGCCAGTGTGTGTACACCGAAGAAGAAGAAGAAGATAGCTAAATCTTCTCCACCTCAGAGTGGTGCCCCTGATAGAACAAGGGTCAAAATGGGAAGGCAAAGATATTACTGAAAATAAACCGCTGCAAGTCGCAGGTATCACAGTCTAACTACAAACACTGACACAACACAACAAGCGGGGAAAAAAAAAAGCCATCAAAACCAGTTATTGCTGACTTGGACATTGCTAAAAGGCTGATTAAGAGAAAACAAAGCATCATCCGCAAAGTCCCTAAAATGAACAGCACTGGATTCTACTGCTTCTGAAAATGCCCACGGCAACAGCTTAATGAGGCTTGTAGAACAGAAACATTAAACAAACAAGTATGCAGTTACTGAATATGTACACAGGCAATGTGGCACGAAAAGTATACTGTGCATCTTTATTAATTTTCAGTTATTCCAGAGTTACACTGGGCAACTTAATGCACAAAATACTATGGAAATATAGAACATACTCAATACATTAAGAACACAAGATTTTATTTCACAAAGCAAAGATAAGAATAACCAGATCAAAAACTATAAAAAGAAAATGAGATTAAAATTAAAAACCTTACAGTTTCGCAAAACTTTTTTGTTTTAAGCATTCTCCAATTAATGAATGATCTGGGACTTCTCACCAAGAACAATGCTTAGCACATTGTGCTAGCAACATTAAAACTACATGAATGCATATACCTACAAAACATCCAGGCAACAGAACAAGTGCCAAACATGAGGAACATGAATACACATCAAAACCATTGCAGGGCCCTATTGTATTCTGAAGAGTACTTAGTCTCATCTCAGCACATCTCTATGTGCTTTGTCTTATATCCCATCATACAATACTGTATTAGGACTTTGTGTTGGAACATACAAGAACCAGACTTCTTCAAAATATGACCTAGCAAGCCTTCTTTACATGATCCACCACAGTTATCTGTTTATGTCTGGTTTGTGTACAACAGCTCTTCAACATTGATGATTTTGTGTGAATGGACACCCAGGAGGTAGCTGTCACATTTACTAGAGAATTTTTCTGAAGCATGTTCCTTGAAGCAAGTAAAGAGAAACTGATAAACCTCTTGGGCTCAAGAAAATAATGACAACACTGATCAGGTAAACCAAAGTGCAAGATATATCCTCATACAGCATACTTCTCTATCTCAGTATCATGAAAGACAATGCCTCTCAAATTCTTACCTCACTCTGAAGACAAGAATGACACTATATACCACAACCAATACTGAAAACCCCACAAGAATGACATTATGTATCACAATCAATGCTGAAAAACCCCACAAGAATGACATTATGTATCACAATCAATACTGAAAAACCCCACAAGAATGACATTATGTATAATAATCACTACTGAAAAACCCCACAAGAATGACACTATGTATAAGAATCAATACTGAAAAAACCCACATCTCATTATCTTAAACAAAACACAACATGCTAAATGAAGGAAAATAACCAAACTGAGCAAAAACTGATACATAAAAATAATTATAAAACACCCAAACATTTTACATAAGGCCAGGCAGTGGAAATAAAAATGCTGTTTATATCTACTGAACAAATTCATTTGTTTGAAATTGGACCATGACAAGGGGAACAATAATATTTATATGTCATGATTGAAAATAAATGATTTCCCCTTTTAAGTACAGGAGTATTATCATTTAAAAGGAGAAAAAAAAGCAAGTAAGTATATATATATATTTAAATAAATGAACTAAAATTAAAATAAAACTACTGTATAGTTAAAAAAAAAACCATTATGACCATAATTTAATGCTGTGCAAGTTTAATTTTTCTGCTAGAAAACCAGCATATCCTGGAAGATAAAGTAATGATGTGGTGTCCAACATGTTTGTTGGGAAGCCTGACACCAGAGAATCCGGAAAAGGCATCTTCCATCCTGTCCTCTTGTATGTGAAACCAAAAAGACTGCAAGCTATCACAGAAGTCATAATGTCATCACCATCACTTGGCTAGAGAGTTCACATCATTCACACATTCTTTCTTTAAATGTGCTGTTCTCATAATTTTATTAGTTTTTTTTTCTCCTGATGCTAAAATCTTCCAGTTCAGCAAAGGACTACTTTTCAGAACTAAACAAACTATATACTTTCATTCCAGTTCCCAGAACAATATGATCTTGAATGAGTTTCAGGATTTAAACAGAATGAGGTAATGACCATGAGGAAGTAATGAGGATGCCAGTTACTGATGTTTAATATTACTTTTTTGTCCTCCTGAACTTCTTTTCAAAAATACATTGTACATCTTTTGCCTCTCCTGTATTTTGTGTCTCCTTGATTTGCCTGTCTCCTGGTTATTATCATTCAGCCAAAGGCAGAATATTTTTTTTGTTATTCAGAAACTGGTGGTAGATCTAAGTAATCAATCTGCATGTTCAATTGTTGTTATTCAGATACTAGTGGTAGATCTAAGTAATCAGTCTGCATGTTCGATTGTTGTTATTCAGATACTGGCAGTAGATCTAAGTAATCAATCTGTATGTTTGATTGTTGTTATTCAGATACTGGCGGTAGATCTAAGTAATCAATCTGCATGTTCGATTGTTGTTATTCAGATACTGGCGGTAGATCTAAGTAATCAGTCTGCATGTTCGACTGTTGTTATTCAGATACTGGCGGTAGATCTAAGTAATCAGTCTGCATGTTCGACTGTTGTTATTCAGATACTGGCGGTAGTTCTAAGTAATCAGTCTGCATGTTCGACTGTTGTCATTCAGATACTGGCGGTAGATCTAAGTAATCAGTCTGCATGTTCGACTGTTGTTATTCAGATACTGGCGGTAGATCTAAGTAATCAGTCTGCATGTTCGACTGTTGTTATTCAGATACTGGCGGTAGATCTAAGTAATCAGTCTGCATGTTCGACTGTTGTTATTCAGATACTGGCGGTAGATCTAAGTAATCAGTCTGCATGTTCGACTGTTGTTATTCAGATAATGGCGGTAGATCTAAGTAATCAGTCTGCATGTTCGACTGTTGTTATTCTGATACTGGCGGTAGATCTAAGTAATCAGTCTGCATGTTCGACTGTTGTTATTCAGATGCTGGCGGTAGATCTAATTAATCAGTCTGCATGTTCGACTGTTGTTATTCAGATACTGGCGGTAGTTCTAAGTAATCAGTCTGCATGTTCGACTGTTGTCATTCAGATACTGGCGGTAGATCTAAGTAATCAGTCTGCATGTTCGACTGTTGTTATTCAGATACTGGCGGTAGATCTAAGTAATCAGTCTGCATGTTCGACTGTTGTTATTCAGATACTGGCGGTAGATCTAAGTAATCAGTCTGCATGTTCGACTGTTGTTATTCAGATACTGGCGGTAGATCTAAGTAATCAGTCTGCATGTTCGACTGTTGTTATTCAGATAATGGCGGTAGATCTAAGTAATCAGTCTGCATGTTCGACTGTTGTTATTCTGATACTGGCGGTAGATCTAAGTAATCAGTCTGCATGTTCGACTGTTGTTATTCAGATGCTGGCGGTAGATCTAATTAATCAGTCTGCACGTTCAACTGTTGTTTCAGATTTTCAATCTCTTATGTTTCAGAATGTCATCTCTACAGGATCTCTTATTACATTTTTCCTCTTTATCTCCGTCACAGAGCATGAAAACACAGTTCGATTCAACAGTTAGTGATTCACAGCTGACATGCTAGCATCAAGGATGGTGAACCATAGATGATGAAGACCCTATGCCATCTTTCCTTTGGTACCCACAGTAACAGAACTAGCCTGGCTAAGTCCAGGGGCTGTGACTGCCATAGTCCCCAAAGCAGCGAAGGCCACTAAAGAAGTATTGCACACCTCCCACTTTGTATCTCCAGTCTGGGGCTGGAAAAACAACTGCTGTAACTCACTCCCAGTTCAACATGATGCTGCCCTCAACATCTTCACCACCTTGGCTGCAAAGAACATCAAGTTTGCAGTTCCAGGGAAACAGAAAATGTCGTAACAGGATAAAATGATTTCGCCAACTATTATTGTCTCTAGAAGCAGATAAAATGATTTCGCCAACTATTATTGTCTCTAGAAACAGATAAAATGATTTCTCTAACTCTTATTGTCTCTAGAAACAGATAAAATGATTTCTCTAACTCTTATTGTCTCTAGAAACAGATAAAATGATTTCTCTAACTCTTATTGTCTCTAGAAACAGATAAAATGATTTCTCTAACTCTTATTGTCTCTAGAAACAGATAAAATGATTTCTCTAACTCTTATTGTCTCTAGAAACAGATAAAATGATTTCTCTAACTCTTATTGTCTCTAGAAACAGATAAAATGATTTCACTAACTCTTATTGTCTCTAGAAACAGAATGACCGGTTTATGATGTTACAAAAAAACGCACTAGCAGATGTCCAAGCTATCAACAGCAAAACACAGCAACAATTAAAACAACTTCAAATTATACGTGAGAAATTCAGTTCAGATTTTATTTTCAGTCAATTTGTTCCCATGTTGCTCCACAGTTACCACTTCACTCTTCAGGTAAAACTAGTTTTAAATAATGCATGTCAATTCTGTTTAAAGCTCTGAAGAGTGAAAAGTACTTGCAAGCATGACCAAACATCACATATGTGCAAGAACCCACAGACAGCTGGAACAAGAAACAGCAAAGTTTCAGAGAGGACAGTTATGAAAAAACATCAACAAATAAACATATAACAATTTTTTTAAAAAATCAATCATCTTATAATTAATGTACACAAAATATTGTGTTACACCAACAGCAAATAACCTTCTTATTTAAAGTTTAACTTTTCTGTTTCCAACCCCTGCCTGAATTTGTGAAAATGGCAGATCTTATAACTTCTGTAATGGTTTCTCTCTAGTTTTTTTTCTCCCTAACTTCCACTTCACTTTTTTCACTGTGATCTTCTCTCATTCATTTTACATCATTGTAATTCACCATCTGGCATTTCAGTTATACAGAGAGCCTGGGAACAAAAAAATCAATGCTTTTCACCATTCTGCTCATTAATCTGACACTGTTTGGACAGCGTAGACAAATTTTTCCATATTATTTCAGTTCAAAATTCACAAACAAATGCTGCAGATTTTTTTTTCCTCACTAATGTTTTAGTTCAAAGGAAATTAATTTTTTTCTTTTAAAAAATGACTGATCTAATATTAGATAGTTTCATTAATTTGTATAATCTAATAGACAGTTTCATCAGTTAGCATAATCTAACATCAAATAGCTTTATTAATTGACCCAGTGTTTATATTCAATACTTCTCAGCATTTAAAAAACAATCATTTGTGTTATGTAAGTTATTTGAAGAACTTTAATAAGAGCAAACCAATCTACAGCATGTAAAAAAATACAAAATTGATCATAATGAGCTGGCAGATATTAACAAAACTGAGGCACTTTGGCATTCAACAAATGGTCTGCACTGTAAAAAGTTGCATGAATACAAAATGTGATGATATGGTCAGAAATTTAGTTTTCATTTAGCCCAAATAACTCAACTACCTAACATACACAGAAACCAGTGTGGAAATTACAGAATTACTAATCACATCTCTTAAAAAATGACACCATTATTGTGCATATGCCATGCTAAAATGTTACAAAATAAAATGGCTACATTATCAACAACACTTTCATCACAGTTCTTCCCTCTTTTGTTTTCCAAATGAAACAGTTGCATGCTCCTTTAAAAATTTTTCAAAATCATCAATCTCTCTTGGACCTTCGTAGGTAACTGGAGATTCTTTGCTATTGGATGGTGCAAAATAGATGGTTGGAAAGCCCGATGCGCTGTAGCTGTCCGGCAAATCGTTTGCTGTGGCATCCATCTTGGCTATGACCAAGTTGCTCTCACCCTTGAGCTTGCTGGCCAGGGCTTCATACTTAGGCTCCAGTTTCTTGCAGTGTCCACACCACGGGGCATACAGCTCAATCAGAACATCCTTACTCTCATCTTTGACAATTTTATCAAAAGTATCTGCAACAACGACAACCACTGGTCCTGTCTGTTTTTTGGGAGGTCGCTGGGACTTCACAAATGGCCTCAGTTTACCTGTGGACAAGTTAAACAAAACATACTTTGGAACAAGTTAAACAAAACATACTTTGGAACAAGTTAAACAAAACATACTTTGGAACAAGTTAAACAAAATATACTTTGGAACAAGTTAAACAAAACATACTTTGGAACAAGTTAAACAAAACATACTTTGGAACAAACACTTTTTTTGCAGAGTAAATGTTTTGCTGCAACTGCTATCAAAGATGAGTGAATAATTACCATCAATATTTCTATACTCCCATGTGCTACAAAGGCTTTTAAAATAGTCAAAATGCTTTTCATTGTCTGGTTCTTATATTTTTCATTAGTTTTCTTTAAAATTTCAATTATTCTGATATTTCAGTTGAAAATAAGAAGCATCAAGTGATGAACAACAGCACAGTATGATATATCTCATTAAAGAACTTCAAATCTTCTGCATAATAAATTTTAAAAAATTGCAGTAGGCAAAAACAAATATTAGTTAAAGAGTTGGTAAATATTTGTAACTTTTGTGAGAAATTTTAAAATTCATAAAAATTGTTGCACTCTCACCTTTCTTATACTTTTTCAAGAAGTCAATAATATCATCACTATCAAAGTCATCCATTGGTTCCATGGCATACTTCTTCCCATCCGTGCCGTATAGACCTAGGTTTAGGTCTTCCCCCGACTCATCTAAGCCAAACTGCTTCAGGAGGTCAGAATTTTCCTCATCGTCAGCCACAGCAAAAGTAATTTCAGGGAACTTCTTCGCAATGTCTGCAATTTTGTGCCTCCAGAATTGGGTTGCTGGTGAAAAAGTCACAGAATTTTGAGGAGCATATAACAGGAAGGTCAAGGAACATTGAAATAACACAAAATCAACATAAAGGATAACATAACAAGATGAAAATCTATCCCAACAACACTGATATTTTCAGGATTAACCAGATTTACATTACCTCATCCTGTGCCATCGTCGCTATAGTGCTAACTTCCAATTATTGAGTTGTGTGCCATAGTCGTTATAGTGACAATTCATTTGTTTCAGTAAAAGAACCGGTGTAACATTTAGACTGTACATATTTCGTCCATGTTTCCAGTGACACTTTTCAAAATGGTGAAAGAGTCCTTAGATATGAGCGATGCCGAGCGAGAAAAAGGAAGAGAAACATCGAAAATTTTCAATTTTTGATGATGTAGATAGGGGTATAATGAAATGATGATGTAAATTGATGATGAAATTGATGTAAATTGATGATGAAAACTGATGATGTAGATAGGGGTATAATGAAAAAATAATGAAAATTCCCATTAATCAAAATGGAAAAATACACATAGAAGGAACAGATATTGAATAAGTCAATCAATTTGCATACCTTGGCAGCTACATAGACCAGGATGGTGACACTAAAAACAAAGTTAGGATCAGAATTGCAAAAGCAGCATCGATCTTCAAGAACCTTGAGAACATATGGAATTCAAAAGTTATAAGCACAAAAACCAAGTTAAGACTGTTCAATTCAAATGTAATATCCACCCTCAGTTATGCATGTGAAAGCTGAAAAACAACTAAAGAAATAGAAAAGAAATTGGACTCTTTTGAAAACAAATGCATAAGGAAAATACTCTGCATCAAGTGGAACAAATTCAAGAACAATGCAGAGATAAGACAGATGACTGAACAACAACCAGTTTGATGATCAGGAAAAGGAGATGGACATATGTTGGTCACTTGATGAGAAGAAATGATCAGAGAATCCCAAAACAAGCTATCAAGTGGAACACGACAGGCCAAAGAAAAAGAGGCAGACCGCGAGAAACTCTGAAGAGGACATTGTTAAGAGAAGCCAATTTAACAGGCATAAAATCCTTTGATAAGGTTGAAAGACTCACCGAAGACAGGAAAAATTGGCGAACTACTCTGTGAGCCCTATGTGACGTTTAACGGCACGGGAAGGATATAAGATAAGACATAAGATAAGATAGGGGTATGGACATGGCCTGTGACCACCCCACTGCTCTTGAATGTATCCCAAGTAGATCTAGACATATTTAGATGACTGGAGGAGTAGTTAGGAGGTTATTTCAGACATTAATTTAGTGAGAATGCAACATAGAATCACAATATGAGATCAACAAGTAGATCTAGACATCTCAGATGGTAAGTAGTGCAGATCTAGACCTAGCCAATGGTGAGCTGGGCACAATCATTGTCTAAAAACATCATATTACTTCTTTTTCCTAAAAAACTCTGCATTTATGAAATTTTCATACATTTAGTTATACTTTGAAACATAATAAGTACACGGAAGTACATGGAAATACTGTTTTCCATTCCATTTTACAGCTATACCCCCCTAACATATCAAGACCTGCGCTTTTATTCCGGCACCAATTGAATGTCCGCGTTTCTTCCTGTGGCATGGGAAGAGTTAAAGACCACTTCTTCACTTACCTTAGTTAGGTGATACTTAAGGTTCCACACTAACACTTAAATAGAATGAACCAACAGAATTAACAGAAATACATGTTAGAATATCTTACCTTCCCTGTGATCAAAACCAAAATCAACTGAGTAGAAAACCAAACAGAGTGGCCTTGCCTTGTTGTAACGATCAGCACGTGAACGAGTGTAATGTCCCACCAGGGGGAAGTGATGGTTTTTTATGAATGTATGGATGTCCTCAGCTGTTGTATCATCCTTGAGAAAGAGAAATGAAAGGGAACAGAACATGTTATGATGATGGCTAAAGAGTTTCCAGGTGCTATTTACATTGAGAACTCTCATTCAAACAACAAACTACGCATCCACTAGATAAAAGCTTCATGGAAGTAGTGCTATCCATGACAGCAAAGTTTTCCCAAAAGATTGTCTCCTTTGTCCACTCTCTGAATTAAAGAAATTTACTGCTCCCCACTCCCCATCCAACTCAGAGCCTGTGCTTTACAATGACTTCACTTCAAAGAGCTCAAGGTTGCTGTTATGCAGAGATCTTCAAAAAGTCAAGTGAAATGCTTGCTAAATGTCACCAATGTCCTATGCTTTAACATCCCTTCCTGAGCTGAGAATACTGCTCACCTGACTGACATGTGTACATATGGGACTAACAAGATGACTGGAGAACATATTCTACAACAGTGCCAAACATATAAGGAACAACAAAAACAGATGTGGTCAACACCTATACCAGTCCAAGAAAAGCTGTGTGTGGACGTATATAAACTATGGTTGACCACCAATTCATTCACTCATATGACATGTCCTTTCCAGAACACTGTCCCTCTCATAGCCTTTCTGAATGTAATATTCTTGTGTAAGTTGACCAGCATCTTGTAATGACACATTCAGACTTTCTATGATGTCCTGAGTCCATCTGTGACAAGGTCGTCCCTCTTCTTTTTCGCCAGGCACTGTGCCTTCTACTATCAACCTCTCCAAGCTAGTGTGTCTCTTGATGTGTCCGAGGTAATTCAGCTTTCTAATTTTTGTGGTGTTAATGAGCCATTTTTAGGTGTTACACCTAATCCCATTAGTATCACTTTAATTGCTTTTCATTCTGTCTATGATATTCTAATCATCATCATCATCAGGTGCCATGCCAAATGGCATTACTATTATGCTTCTCCAGAGTACACAGTCCTTCATGCAGGCCATTAACTCGGTGATCTCTCACACCATCTCATCAGACTGTCTAATATCATTTCTTTTGGTCTTCACCTGGCTCTTCTTCCCTCTATTTTTCCCTGTTATAATATTTTCAATGCCCCCTTTTCTCACTGCATGTCCTAAGAAAGCACATTGTCTCTCTTATTTTTTTTACATTATTTTTTTGTATCTACAAACAGCTCTTCTCAAACATTCTTCATTAGTTGTTTTTGCTGTCCAGGGAATTCACAACATTTTTCTAATAAACCACATTTCTACTACTTCAAATGACTTTTGTGCGGATCTGACTATTGTCCATGATTCACTTCCTTATAACAAGATAGGTTCAATACAGCATTTTATGACTCATTTTCTAACATTCATGGATAAGGATGTGTTGCATAATATGTTTCTCATTCTCTGAAATGTGGTCTTTGCTTGGCCTGTTCTGTTTTTGATTTCTGTTCTGCATTTCTCATCTGAAGTTATTACTGCTCCAAGGTATCTGAATTTCTGCACCTGCTTTAGAATAGTTCCATTTAATTTTATACTGCATGCTGGTGGATTCTGTTTCTTAGATATAAGTCTCTGTCTTTTTGATGTTCAGAGTATGGCCTTTCTGTTCACTTTTTTTGTTGACTATCCAAGAGATTTATTTTGCAGGTCTCACTGGTTCTCAGCTATCAGTACTGTGTTGTCAGCATATCGAAGGCTGTTAATATTGTATCCTACTTTTATATCTGGTTCTGTAATGATCGTTCTTAGAATATTCTCGCTGTTCAGAGAAAAAAGGTCTGGTGATAGTAAACATCCTTGTCACACCCCTTGCTTTATCGGTTGATATTATCCAGTTTTATTTTCAACTCAAATCGCCACTTCCTGCTGCCAGTATAGATGTTTTACAATCCTCAGGTCTTTGCCATCTATGTTTAGATGTCTATGTTTAGATGTCTATGTTTAGATAATCTAAGTGACCACCAATTACTTCAGATTATTTCAAGTCAATGTTTGAAAATGATCAAGAATAATGAAGCACTAATATTAGTAAATGAATGGACAATAATGATCCGACGTCAGTAAATGAGTGGACAATAATGATCCGACGTCAGTAAATGAGTGGACAATAATGCTCCGACATCAGTAAATGAGTGGACAATAATGCTCCGACATCAGTAAATGAGTGGACAATAATGCTCCGACATCAGTAAATGAGCGGACAATAATGCTCCGACATCAGTAAATGAGCGGACAATAATGCTCCGACATCAGTAAATGAGCGGACAATAATGCTCCGACATCAGTAAATGAGCGGACAATAATGCTCCGACATCAGTAAATGAGTGGACAATAATGCTCCGACATCAGTAAATGAGTGGACAATAATGCTCCAACATCAGTAAATGAGTGGACATTAATGCTCCGACATCAGTAAATGAGTGGACAATAATGCTCCGACATCAGTAAATGAGTGGACAATAATGCTCAGACATCAGTAAATGAGTGGACAATAATGCTCCGACATCAGTAAATGAGTGGACAATAATGCTCTGATATCAGCATCTAGTGACTCACAGCTGACATCAGGGTTGGTGAACCATAGCTGATCAAGACCCTGCCTCATTTCTCCACTGGTACCCCCAGTAAAGCCAAGTCTAGCAGAGATTGCCAGTCCTCATGTTGGTGAAGTCTGAAAAAGAAGTCTTCGTAGCTGTGCCTGGGAAATGAAAACAGAGCTGTCATGACCAGCACAACACAATGCTATGTTTCAACATCTCCACTGCATTGGCTGCAAAGAATACCAGTTTGCAGTTCCAGAGAGAACGAAGAAGCAGAATACAATGAATAATCAGCAACTGAGGAGAAATAATGCTCTGACATCTGTAGATGAGTAGATAATAAAGGTCTGACATCAGCAACTAAGGAGAAATAATGCTCTGAAATTAGTAACTTAATGGTGAATTCTCAATCCACTGATAACACCAAACTCACCTTTACTTGCAACTCATACCACTTTGGCTCATGTTTAGTGTGGAATCTTTCAGCAGTAAAGACCACCACAGAGTTTGGCTTCAGCTTATAAGTCTTTCTTAACTCATCATCAAATACGATACCAAAGCTATAGTCATCTCGAATGTCATTTGCTGTGGAAAAATGTGAATATTGGCAGCTTTCTCTAAATATCACTTACCCCTATAATCAGGTTTCACTAACCATCTACATGTGGTTTAACAATAAACTTCCTCTAACATCCACACATCCTTGTACATCCTACAATCAACTTTCATTAAACGTCTATACATCCCTCGTTCTTACAATCAATTTTCATTAAACATCTTACATCCTTCCTGTGCCATTAAACGTCACATAGGGCTCGCATAGTAGTTTGCTAAGTTTTCCTGTTTTCGGCGAGCTTTTTACCTCATCAAGGGATTTTATGCCTACTAATTTGGCCTCTCTTAACAATGTCCTCTTTAGAGTTCCACATGGTCCACCTCTTTTTCTTTGGCCTGCTGTGTGCCACTTCATAGCTTGTTCTGGGATACTCTGAGTGTTTCTTTTCATCATGTGACTGACATATGTCCGTCTCTTTTTCCTGATCACCCATGAGACAGGTTGTTCAAACATCTGCCTTATCTATGCGTTGTTCTTGAATTCGTTCCACTTGATGCTGAGTATTTTCCTTAGGCATCTACATGTTCCTGATCAAATCAGGACAAAAAAAAAACATACAACAAAAACATGTGAAAAAAATGAGCTGGCTCAACTTACCCAAGTCCTTGTATGGAACAACTTTGGAGCTATCACGGGACTCAAAGAACCCCACCACACTAATCTCATCAGGAACAAAGAACTGCTTCAATGCCTTAATGTTCTTGATTTCTTTGGCACCATCTCCAACCTGGTTCTTCATGTATGTGATAAAGTCTGCAGACATACATCAATAAATTTATACATTTCATAAAATCTTATACATATGCAGATACACACACTATATATGTTCAAACATTTAGAATTCCACCCACTAAAAATAACCAATTGATGACAATGCAAATTTTTATTTATATCTCATGATCACTGCGTCTCACAGGCTGTGATACTCATAATATGAAAAATTTTGCTACTGGTTTTGGGTGTTTTTTATGTTTAACAATATCTTCATTTTTATGACTACTTATATCCACTCAGTGACCGCACTAGGAGTTTTTGAAACTGGTAATCTGTGCCTGTCTTTCACCTTGCATGAAGTACTTTCTAAAATACCAGTTTTCTTGCTATAACATACGGCACTGTATGTAAAATTAAACACACTTTTCAAACATTATAAGAAAGCAAATGCGCAAACATATTTTTTTTTTACCTTATTTGTGACAAGATTCAATCTTTACAAGAGGTTGATATGCTGAAAAAGTGGTCAAAACTGGCTGATTCTTCTGTTTATAAATTAAGCATCATCATCCTCTCTCTCTCTGAACCTTAAGTGCCCAGGGCATGTGGGGCTTCCGCAAGAGTTTTCCACAAACGCCTGTCCTTTGCCTTTTTTTTCCACTTGCCCAGGTGAGCCCTCTATTGCTCAACATCCTCTCTGTTGTTCTTCTCCGTGTCTCTTTTGGCCTACCCTTACTTCTGTTCCCCTGTGGCGTCCATCTTAGTGCTATTTTTGGTAGTGAGTTGTCAGTTATCCGGAGCACATGTCCCATTGCCAGCGTCTTTCCTTAGTGGCTTCATCTGCATTTCTGCCAACAAGATGTCAATTCTTATGGTGTTTGGCATAAAATATTTTTCTACTTATTTGCAAACATTTAGTCTGGAAAGAATTCAACTTGTTTTCTACATCATCATCCTACTAGCCTGATTATTCTCCAACCGGTTTAACTGGCTGCTTTTTACAACGTTTTTGATTTTAAACCAGCTATGACAACTGACAATCTCCAAAAAGTTTCAATTTTTATCTTTTTCTTAAATTTAAGGCAATTTACTGGTAACGTTCGGTTAACGCAATCGGTAATTCACTGTTGATTTGCATACTTTTCTAACAATTTTTAAAAAAATTTTGGTCATTATGTATTTTGTCTCACCAGCTTCACTCAAATTAACTTTCTTCTGCGACTCCACAACATTCATTAAAAAAACAACTTTAGCTTAGTGGTCATATATGTCTTCTCATTTTCAATCCAATTCTCACTTTAAAGCATTCTCACCATAATGACTGCCTCGCTCTCCTCTGTACTCAGTAGCTCTGCCCTTTCTGAAGACTTTCAGAGTAGGATAACCTGACACATCATATTTTGTAGCAATCTCAGATTCCTTCGTTGCATCAACTTTAGCCAGCAGAATAGGAGGCTCTGACTTCTGAAGCTCTTTAGCAGCCTTTTCATAAATAGGAGCCAGCCTCTTGCAGTGACCACACCTAAAAGAAGTTGAATTCAAACAGAAATCTCATTATAAATGAGTTCTCACAAGTCTCTATAACAACATTAAACAAAACAGATAACTTTTCTAACAATGATATGATATTCAATGTATATGATCACAGAGAAGAAAATATAGTCCTGTGACATTTGATAAAAGAATAAAATATGACTGACTTGCTTGGGTGAAATTCTAAAGAAGATCTCACCATGGTGCATAAAACTCAACCAGCATAAGTTCTTCTCTGTTAATAACTTCATCAAAGTTGTCCTTGTCTAGCGTGACAACAGCATCAGGCTCAGGTTCCCATTTGGGGTCTGCCCTCTCCTTCATGTACTCCACTATACCTGAAACAGAACAGGCAAAGCTCAATTCTGACTGCTACTATATGTACTTGCATAACACATTACCACTGAAAGAATATGTACTTTTTAACACATTCCACCAACAGAATATATGCTCCTATAACACATAACTGTTGACACACATATGTACTTGGTTAGCACAATACCACAGATACAATATGCACTTACACTTTCAAGCAATGAAGTCAATTTGCTGAAAGAGTTTTCTTTTCCTTTCTCACAGTGTCTTTATTTCTTAAATTCTGAGAAACTGTAATGTCTTCATTTAAGGAAACATATTTTTGCTACATTATCAAGAGTAAAATAATAAAGCTTAAGATTGTAAAAACTAGCCAGTATTTGTTTAATGAGCAGACTTACTAGAACAAAAGAATCAAGGGAAGATGGCGGCTTGTATGATGTGGTTTTACATTAACTCTTTGCATGCTTTGTGACGCATTCTGAGATTTTTTTTTTACCACTCAGAACCCCATTCTCTGCGCAGTGCGATGATAGTTTGTAGCTCTCTACTTTTGAAGATAATCAAAGTATACTTAAAACCAGCAGTTGGACTTCCTTCCGGAATCCATTTGTCGACACGAGGCGTGATTTTCAGCTGAATACAGAGCGGTTGTGTGTTAATTAAACGAGTTTTTGTCTAAGTTCATTGCTGCTAGGTTTTTGTTTATCAACAAATATGGCTTCCGGTGGTAGTTTATTTCATCCAGAGCAGCGTATTTCTGCATTACAAGCTCAAAATTTAGTTTAAAAATGTCTAGACTGCAGTGAAGAGAATGCAGTAGCAGAGATTTTGAATTTTCGGACCCACATGGCGCTGATTCAAAGGATGAGGATGATTTTTTTTTTTTTTTTCATCCAGCAGCAAAACGTGCTAGAGGGTAGCTGGTGACAACACTTCTCAGCTTTTTGCTAGTACTAGCTGTAATATCACAATAAGTAATGCTGGAGATTGTGTAATTTAAAAATTTAAATGTTGTAGAATGCTTCAAATTAAAAAAAAAAACACAAAAATAAAACACAATGGCCTGTTTTCTGGTAAATATTAGTCGCCGCCCGTCCACTTGTTTTCATGTAAATATTACCTACCACTTGGTCTTTTTAGTTTACTGTAAATGCATAACTAGTGTATGTTTTCATGTAAATTTTGAAGGATATATGAAGAAAAGGTATTTGTGTACATTTTGATTCATTTTGAATATATTGCACCAACTACAGTGGATTAACTTGATGGATAAGTGAAAAAAACATTGTTCCAATTTCTTCATTTTCCATTCTTTCTTCTCAGTTCTTAGCTCTTTTTTCTGTTGCATACTAACAATTTTATTAGAAAAACAAAATACATTTTTTTTGGTTTAAACTAACATATAATACATCATACTACAAATCAGATTATGCCTTTGTCACTCTTAAATATGACAACCATCCCATTCCACATTTGCGAAATTTACTTCCCTTGGTACTTTGAGGGAAAAGCCCCCAGTATACAAAGAGTTAAGGATTAAAAATGAGGAAAGAAATAAGAGAAATAGCAAAAAGCGACAGTGAGAGTATAAAGTAAAGTTTGCCATAACATAATGAAAAAAAGTAAAACTATTTAAGAAAAAAGTAAGAACAGTCTTATTAATTAATGAGCATACAGTTGTGACATTTCTGTCCAAATAATGAAAATAACACTAACACTCATTTCTGCTGTGCAAGATAGCGTTATGTAAGAGACTATCAAATATTTGCACAAGTGATCCTCAGAAGATCAAAATGGTATTTTCCAACCAACTTTTCTTGTTGCAAACTGGCATAAAATTGATGTTTTTTTTTTATTTGGAGTGTTGACCAATTTGTTACAAATCTAATTTTTTTTTTAGCAGCAGCATCTTAGCTTAGCAACAAAACATCTTTGTCAACCTGTAGGACCATGAAATTTACTGCTGCATTCGCTTCTAGGGACTGTAATAGCCGGAGGTGGGGTGGGGGATATGCTCTCCACTCCAATTAAATGTCTTCAAGGCATGCATCTCAAATAGCCTCTGACAGCCCACGTCTATCTCCTGGCCTTCTCGTGGCAGAACTGTTCAAACTGACAGGAGAAGGGGCAAAGGCGAATATCTGGCGCCTGAAAACCAGATGCTTCGGGTAGATGAGAGTCACGTTTGGTAGCTCATCTAGGAGAAGGAAAATTGATTTAAAACCTGCTGCTGGCGAGATTCTTCAGCAGCCGTGCGTGGGGTGAAACCACTCCCAGCCAATGAAGAAAAATGTCAATAGGGTTGCTGTGCAGTGCAGTGCCGTCATGGAAAAGGTGAAGGATTAAGTGAAGTGACCAGTAGTCTCAAGGTCAGGACTACTCAAATCACGGCACCTCTGCTCTAGAGGCCAGCCACGTCCTATATACATCCATTCTGGGGCAGATTGCCTAAACCGGCTTAACCCAGGGGTTAAACTAAGACATTGCTGGCGAGATTCTTCAGCTGCCACGCATGGAGTGAAACTCCTCCTGGCCAAAGAATAAAATGTGAAAATGCGGCTAGGGTGCAGGGCGGCGCTGCTGTGGAAAGGTTAAAATGAAGTTTAATTGGTATGTCCAGTAGTCTCGCGGCGAGAGCTACTCATACCACAGAACCTCTGCTCTAGATGTTGGCTGCATCCAATATACACACATATTGGTGAAATATGCCTAAACCGGCTTAACCCAGGACTGAAACTTGATGACTACTCATGACACGGTACCTCTGCTCTAGAGGTCGGTCACGTCCTAAACACTCCCATGCTAGGATAATATGCCTAAACCGGCATAACCCAGGGGTGAAACTTACTAATAGCAAGGATTCATCCTCCTGGACAAAAGCTCCGTCCTGGTCACAACTAGGAAGGGTGGCTGCCATGACCATGAAATGCTGAGGTTGGAGGCACTGGACCAGTGCAGTTTAGATAGTCAACCACCTCTCACCTGACAAGGATGTATGCGTATCCTAATCACGCTGAGGTTTTCTGGTGAGGAAGTCTAATGCTGGACTGGATGAGCAACCACCTCTCACCTGGCGGGGATACGCGGGTATCCCAAAACACGTAGAGGTTTTCCAGTGAGAAAGTCCTACTCTAGTCTGGATGGGCAACCACCTCTCACCCAGGGGGGATATACTGATATCCAAAACACATCGAGGTTTTCTGGTGAGAAAGTCCAACTCTAGACTGAACTGGAGCAACGAAAACCATGGCGTCACGCAATCCTGCTTCTGAGACCCACCAAGAATACAGGCTTAAGCCCTGCGATACTCTGAACCTATTGTGGTCCTCTCAGGGATCTCGTGTGGCCCTTTCAAGGGCACAGGAGAGCCACGGGACCTATCGAGGACCACAGGAGTAAATTCAGCAGGATCACGGGGAGGTCTTGGTGGTAGAAGCGAACAAAGAAGAAGTGCTGCATTCACTTCTACTTTTTCCTCTCTGATAAACTTTAGTAACTGTACCTCCTGTCAGAAAGTTTGTTTAAAAAAAACAAAAAGATAAGAATTTATGATAATGAATGCACAAAACTTACCCTCTGTATCCCTTGGTCCATCATATTCATAATCTTTCCCATTCTTGAAAAATTTAAGTGTAGGATAGCCCGACACATCAAACCTGAGAAATAAAATGTTAATACTGTGACCACCTGTGACAGGCTGCCAGAGGAGCAGAAAGTAATGTACCTGACCATCACCATCCTAGCCTCATAACAATGTAACAGAAATGAACTGATATTACTGATTAAAAACCATGATTATTAAATAAAAAAAAACTTATGCCAGCATTCACTCACATACACTACTACCAACTCATTCCATCAAACCCCCCACCCCCCAAAAAAAGTATAATCAAAGCATAATCAAAGTGTAGACAAACCAAAATAAATAATATTGCAGGATCTTGTGGGTGTCTGGGTGGCGAAGTGGTTAGTGCACTGGTCTCTCAGGGCGAAGGCAGCGGGGTTCAAATCATGTTAGAAGCACCCCAGTCACCCAGCTGTAGAAATGGGTATCCGACTTCTTCTGGAGTTGGGGAAGGAAAGGCGGCCAGGCGTGATACTGACCATATCATTGTCTAGTGTGCTGATAGGTGAGGGAAAATATGAGCACTAACACCATATCCCTATGTGCCTCTAAGGCATGACCTTTACCTTTTGATTTTTTTACCTTAATTCTCAGATGGCATTTGTCACAGTTCCCTGAGAAATACAGAATACAAATATAATTTCAATCAATCAATCAAGTGCCGTGCCATGTGGGGTAGGTGATCATTTCTCTCCACAATTCCTTGTCTTTAGGCTTGATTATGAGATCCGCCAGTGACTTTCTTCCTAGCCACACTGACAGCCCATCCACTAACTTCTCTGTCTGTCTCTTCTTCCCACAATTTTTGCAGCTGCCACAATGTGTTCCAATTTTCCTCTTCTCAGAAAATGTCCTACAAATCTCGCTTGTCTGCCTCTGATCTTTGCTGTAATTTGCCTTTTAACTCGAGCCTCTCTTAAGACTTCTTCATTGGTTTTCTTAGCTACCCATGGTACCTTCAACATCCTACTTATGAACCACATTTTCATGGCCTTCATTTCTCACTGTACTCTCCTAGTCATGGACCATGCTTCACATCCATAAAACAAAATTGGCTCGATGTAACATTTAAGTACTCTGAATCTTGTTTCCATCTGTTGCACAAGACGTTTCTCATTTTCTGGAATGCTGACTTGGCTTGAGCTCCTTATCACTTATAAAATATAAATTTTTGTCTGACCATTAGCAAAAGAAATAAGCTCACATATATCTGTAAATTGGTACCTCTGCGCTAGTTCACCATGAACAGTAGCATCAACCTTGGCCAGTGGAACTGGAGGATCATTTCTGGCCAGCTCCTCTGCTGCGGCCGAGTATTTAGGGGCCAGATTCTTACAGTGTCCACACCTGAAAAATGCAGAGAAAAAAATTTTGCAAGAATAAACGCCAGAATCTCATTTATACAATTTCTAGGTGGCCAGGACAAGACACAGCCAAAATGTGAACATGTTAAAAACTTAAATTCCTACAAGTTACCAGGAAAGGAACATCACAAAAAAAAAAAAAACACAAATTACCAGGAATGGGACATCACAGAAAGAAATTGCCATGTAGAACATGCTGCGCATCAATGAGCCCCAACTGTATATTTGTACATATTATTTGGTATTTAATATATGATGACCGGACCTTGCCAAATGTTAAATAAAAATAACATTTTTTAACAAACTACCAACATAACAGTCTAAATCTGATTCACAAGTCAGGAATGCTTTTCTCAACATCAAAGTCACGTTTAACTCATCCCGTGCCATTTCATATAGTGCTAACTTCCGGTTACTGAGTTGCGTGCCATAGTCGTTATAGTGACAATTCATTTGTTTCAATAAAACAACCAGTGTAATATTTAGATTATGCATATTTCGTCTGCATTTCCAGTGACACTTTTCAAAATGGCGAAAGAGTCCTTAGTTACAAGCAATGCCGAGCAAGAAAAAGGAAGAGAAACATGGAGAAATTTTCAATTTTTGATGATGTAGATAGGGGTATGGACATGGCCTGTGACCACCCCACTGCTTTTGAATGTATCCCAAGTAGATCTAGACATATTAGACGACTGGAGAAGTAGGTAGGAGGTTATTTCAATTTAGCGAGAATGCAACATAGAATCACAATACGAGATCAACAAGTAGATCTAGACATCTCAGATGGTAAGTAGTGTAGATCTAGACCTAGCCGATGGTGAGCTGGGCACAGTCATTGTCTAAAAACATCACATTACTTCTTTTTTCCTAAAAAACTCCGCATTTATGAAATTGTCATACATTTAGTTATACTTTGAAACATAATAAGTACACGAAAGTACATGTAAATACTGTTTTCCATTCCATTTTACAACTATACCCCCTAACATATCAAGACCCGTGTTTTTTGTGTGGCACGGATGGGAACGTCTACTTTTTTTTTTTTTCTGGGCACGGGAAGAGTTAATGTATTTAGCTTCAATAACTTATTTAGTTTCAGTAACTAACTGTGCCAACATTTTTTTTGTCATAAATCTTAGTGATTTAAGCTGATAAAGACATCTATTATGACAATCACCTGCTCACTGATTGTTCTTTGGCAAAGTCATAATAAAAAATAAATGAATACTCTTCCTGGAGTGAACCTGAGAAATTATTTCAGCTTTTTTTAAAACATTGTTATCTAAATTATCTGTAGCTACAAATCTGAAGATCTTGTTAACTGATGCTATGAAGAAGATCTTGGCAGATGATGTCATAGTGAAGGTCATGGCAACAGATGACTATGGTGAAGATCTTGACAGTTCACAATGTGATGAAAATTTTGTAACAGAGTTCTTACACTGAATGGTACATGAGCTACAGTCCCTTTTGTTTAGTCCCCATGGCATAGGTTTCTTAACACTTTCCGTGCGTTTGGTCATTATAGTGACATTTCTGGTATCCCGATTCTTCCGTATGGTCATTATAGTGACAATTGTTTGTTTCAATAAAACAACCGGTGTAACATTTAGATTGTACATACTTCGTCCACGATTCTGGTGACACTTTTCAAAATGGCGAAAGAGTGCCTAGTTATGAGCTATGCCGAGTGAGAAAAAAGGACGAGAAGTGTGGAAATTTTTCAGTTTTTGACGATGTAGATAGGGGTATGGACATAGCCTATGGCCACCCCGCTGCTCTTGAATGTTTTCTAAGTAGATCTAGACATATTTAGATGACTGGAGAAGTAGTTAGGAGTAGTTAGGAGGTTAGTTCAGACATTCATTCAGCGAGAATGCAACACAGAATCACAATACAAGATCGACAAGTAGATCTACACATCTCAGATGGTAAGCAGTGTAGATCTAGACCTAGCCGATGGTGAACTGGCCACAGTCAGTGTTTAAAAACATCACATTACTTCTTTTTTCCTAAAAAACTCTGCATTTATGAAATTTTCATTCATTTAGCTATACTTTGAAACATATTAAGTATATGGAAGTACATGGAAATACTGTTTTCCATTCCATTTTACAACTAGACCCCCTTACAGACCAAGACCCGCGTTTTTAGTCCCGTTTGTACCCATACGTCCGCTTTTCGTCCTATGCACGGGAAGAGTTAATGAACTCCACAACAAAGGAGAACTCATGACCAAGGAGAACACACGACCAAGGAGAACTCATGACCAATGAGAACCCACAACCAAGGAGAACTCATAACCAAGGATAACCCACAACCAAGAAGAACTCACAACCAAGGAGAACCCACAACCAAGGAGAACCCACAACCAAGGAGAACCCACAACCAAGGAGAACCCACGACCAAGGAGAACTCATGACCTAGGAGAACCCACAACCAAGGAGAACTTACAACCAAGGAGAACCCACAACCAAGGAGAACTCATGACCTAGGAGAACCCACAACCAAGGAGAACTCACAACCAAGGAGAACCCACAACCAAGGAGAACCCACGACCAAGGAGAACCCACGACCAAGGAGAACTCATGACCTAGGAGAACCCACAACCAAGGAGAACTTACAACCAAGGAGAACCCACAACCAAGGAGAACTCATGACCTAGGAGAACCCACAACCAAGGAGAACCCACAACCAAGGAGAACCCACGACCAAGGAGAACTCATGACCTAGGAGAACCCACAACCAAGGAGAACTCATGACCTAGGAGAACTCACAACCAAGGAGAACCCACGACCAAGGAGAACTCATGACCTAGGAGAACCCACGACCAAGGAGAACTCATGACCTAGGAGAACCCACAACCAAGGAGAACTCACAACCAAGGAGAACCCACAACCAAGGAGAACCCACAACCAAGGAGAACTCATAACCAAGGATAACCCACAACCAAGAAGAACTCACAACCAAGGAGAACCCACAACCAAGGAGAACCCACAACGAAGGAGAACCCACAACCAAGGAGAACCCACGACCAAGGAGAACTCATGACCTAGGAGAACCCACGACCAAGGAGAACTTACAAGCAAGGAGAAACCATGACCAAGGAGAACCTATGACCAAGGAGAACTCACAATCAAGGAGAACCGACAACCAAGTAGAGCTCACAACCAAGGAGAACTCATGATCAAAGAGAACTCACAACCAAGGAGAACTCACAACCAAGGAGAACCCACAACCATGGAGAATTCATGACCAAAAGAAACTCATGATCAAGGAGAACTCACAACCAAGTAATTATACTGATCTCCACTCTTCTGATCATGCTATTTTGAGGGTACCACTTGTATACAGAATTGGATCCTGACCTGCAATGATTTTCTGACCCCCATCATGTCATCTGCCTGACAAAAATCATCACTATATACTACATGTGCTCCGGATGACTGACAACTCACTACCAAAAATAGCACTAAGATGGACACCTGGAACAGAAGTAATGGTAGACCAAAGGAGACATGGAGAAGAACAACAGAGAGGATGTTGAGCAATAGAGGGCTCACCTGGGCAACAGTGAAAAAAAAAGGCAACAGCCAGGCATTTGTGGAAAACCCTTGCAGAAGCCCCATGTGCCCTGGGCACTTAAGATTCAGAGAGAAAAAAAAAACCCACTTTCTTCATATCAGACAAACAAAAATTTTAAAGTTATACTAACCATGGTGCATAAAATTCAACTAGTATAATTGGATTTTTATTTATAACTTCATCAAAATTATTGGTGCTTAAAACCAATACAGAATCTTCAATCCTGACAGAACCATCATCACTTTCTGCATCATCAGTTTTATCTGAGGAAGAGAAAATGCAAAAAAAAAAAAAAAGATAAATGACAACTTGAAAGGAAAGAAGCAGCAAAGTTTGGTCACTATGATCTGCTAGAAGTTAATGGCCAAAGAAAGTATGTATGCATAATGATAAAAATATCTAATTTCTTTCATTTAAGAACAGAATGTAGTTTGTATTTAAAGGTAAAATCCCTGTTTTCATGTCATTAAGGCATATTAGGGATAAGGTGTTAGACTGTATTTCCAAGAACTTCAGCGCAGTATTATGCCTGGCCACTTTAACTTCCCAGGTTTCTCTGTCACCAATCTTTAAAGGCTTAGTGGACCCCAGGGCCTTTCTGGTGTGGTGGTACCAGAAAAACATCCCCACTGCTGGGACTTGCTTCCAGTACAACTAGATTAGCAGACTGAGTACCTAACCACTCAGCCAACCAGGCTGCCATTTCTACTAAATGCTGACAGTAGCCGTGATGATTCTGGATTCAGGGAACCACCGACAGACAGAAAGTTAGCTCAGGGCTGCCCTGTTCTGTCTCCCTGGAACTGTGAGCAGGATGCTCTTAACAGCTGACTCAGTGAAGGTGTTGAAGCACAAGAAGTATCACACCGGACTAGGAGAGGAAGTCTGTAGCTAACTGAAGACCTGGAGTGGACTCAGTGAAGGTGTTGAAGCACAAGAAGTATCACACCGGACTAGGAGAGGAAGTCTGTAGCTAAATGAAGACCTGGAGTGGACTCAGTGAAGGTGTTGAAGCACAAGAAGTATCACACCGGACTAGGAGAGGAAGTCTGTAGCTAACGGAAGACCTGGAGTGGACTCAGAGCAAACTTCTCAGCATAATCCACCATCATGGGGATCAAGGCTAGCCCTGTTAAATCAGCCAGGCAGCATATGTTACTAAGATCACTTACAGAGAAGTCTTACTGTTCACTGACCTCCACAAGCACATACTAGCAGTCAGCTTTGCTCCCTTAGATTATAGAGAGCAGTGTTTCATGTCTTCAAACAGATTTTTATAGCTGCCTTGCTCTCATTTTTAAAAAAGCAAAAAAAAAAAAAAAACAAATAAACAAACAATTCAGTACTGTTAATTCAAAGTTCGTCCTGTAGTGATACAGTGGTCAGTGCATTCGCATGAGAAGGTCCCTGGTTCAGTTTCGCACTTGGGTGGAATCTTTCTCAGACCAATTGGCACTATGGTCAACCCAGTCTCCACAATTAGGTACCTAGGATTTCCCATGGAAAACAAAGTGGCGCTGACAGGTGCTGGCATCCCTACCTCAGATGCTGTAGTTGGTCTATAAATGTGAGGGCACTGACATTTCACAGCCCTAAATCACGCAAATATAACGGTAAAGTAAGAGAACACAGTTTTGTAGGATTAGACCTCGAAAAAATCGTAGACAAAGCACTTTGATGAGACGGGGCTTGGATTCTTTTTTAAATTTAGATTTAATATCATTCATACCACTGCCAAAATAGGGTAACTTGAAATTATGCCCCCCCCCCCCCCGCCCCCCTCAACACACTGAATCCAACTTTGATTTGGCACATTCTACTCTACATTTCCAGAGTACAACAGTGCAAGCAGCAATAATGATATACCTATTTAAATAAAATCTTAAAGTGAAATCTTGACAGTACATACTAACCGGTTTTATCTACATCTGGATCATCAGCCTCTTCTGCAGGCCGAACACATGGAAATGATGCTACAAACAAGAACAAAAGAACAAACACCGCTCTGTTCCCCATAATTGCCATATTCGTAATGTAAGATTATCGCTTCCGAAGACGCCGGCCTCGTAACAACATCCGGGTCATCTGTAACGGGCGCAGTAAAGGTGAAAAATAAAATCCGAGAAGCTTGGCATTTGTTACAGTGAATAAATCCCTCTAACAATCAAATTTAGCTGTATTCATTTATTAAAAACTCTATTAAAAACATGTATATCATATTTAGTGGATTCAAATTTTGCATTTTATTACAAACTCCCTTGCGTAATAATTTTCATATATTTATAGAAACCAATAATAATGTGACAAGTAAAATTAGTGCATGACCACGTGGAAAGGAAAGTTTGGACGGGTGAGCAGTCACTAATTTTCCAGCTGCTCGCAATCTCATTTCAGATATATTATCCATGTCTTTCCAGATTACATTTCTTAATTATTTTCTTTTTTCTCCATTCAGTATTCACAATGTCTCAATTCCCACCCCCTCCCCTTAACCCTAACTTTCTCTTCTTACTGAGATCGACCACTGCAACCTTCTTTGAAAAGATTGTCCCCACCCATTCTTCCCCCCCCCCCCCCAAAGATAAACTAAAGACGACTTAGTTTTCACTGCCGGGTTTGGTGACACAGTAAACTTCTCGCTGGTTTTTTTAAAATTATTATTTATATGAGCATGGCAGTTATTATAGCTGATCTTGTGTAGTAGGTAGGTCTATGTAAATCTAGGAAGTTTCTCGTGATACTGCCTAGCTCTGTCTGTCTGGAACTGTGAGCTGCTGTTCTTTGCAGCCGATGAGGTGAAGATGTGGCACAGCATCATGTCGACTTTGGAGCGGGTTATGGTGGCTTTTTTTCAGTCTATGAGTGCAGTTAAAGCGCAGAAAATGTGCAATGCTTTTTTTTAGCAGACTCCCCTGTGGGAACAATGACAATCGTTCGTCAGGCTAGGCCTGTTACTAGGAGCACCAACGAGGAGGTGGGACAGGGTCTTGGTCAGCTATAATTCACCGACCCTGACACTGGCATGTCATCTATGAGTCGCTGATTGCTAAAACGGACAGCTGAAATGGCCAAACATCAAAATAGGCACAACCATAGTGAACAGCTCCTTGAAGCCCCATCTCGTTAGCCATTATAAAGCCTATCACTATGAATAAAAGGTAAAATTACCGTTTCCAAAGGCATATTGGGAAGACAGTGTTAGGCAGGTATTTCCAAGACCTTCGGCACATGACATGGTCAGTACCACATCTTGCCGCACTTAAAAGGTAAAGGTAATCCTGTCATGCCTTACAGGCACGTAGGGATACGGTGTTAGTGCCCATATTTACCTCCCCATATTTCTCTGGTACCCGTTTTTAGAGGTCGGGTGGACACTGGGGTCTATCTAACGTGTTGCAGAACAAAAATCCCATTGATGGGGCTTGAACCCGGTACTACCGAATTATCACTATGAGTCATTCATTCATTCATTCATTCCTTTGCATGTCCCTTGCGGAACTTTGCCTCCCAAACAGCACTCCTGTAGGCCTCTCGGTTGTGAGCAAGATGGCCTGCTGCTGCTGCTCACTATGAGTACAGTAAGAAAATGGGGCAAGGTCTTTGCTCACGTCTAACATGTCAGCCGTTACACCCAGATCGGCTGCCTCCATTCCTTTGTATTCAGCTTCCCATAATGATTAGCGTATCGACAGCTTTAACACTTTTTTGTAATGGTTTATTGACTCGCTGCATAACTGAGTCACGCTTGAGTTAATGTTCATGCTCTGGTAGGGTAAATTTTGATGAGAAATTTTGACAGAAAGAAATCGGAAGGAAGTTATGAATAATTTTAAAATATGTGCTGGGTTAGAAATGTGCTACTTTTCTATTTGTTTAAACTTTAGCTAAATATCGCTCTAAGTATCGACTTGCATAACATGCTAGATCTTCCAACATTGCAGTGTTGTTTTGGAGAAAGAGATAACCTCACACATCCAAAACCAAAAGACGGTAGATAAATATGAGTAAATAAAATAAAATCACAAGGGTCATACCTTCGGCAAGCGACGACAGAAGATAAACAAATCACAAGCAAAGCTTATCTAGGCAACATAACTGGCATATGAATTTTTCTCTTAGGCTTCATCTCTCTCTCTCTCTCTCTCTCTCTCTCTCTCTCTCTCTCTCTCTCTCTCTCTGTGTCTCTGTGTCTCTGTGTCTCTCTCTGTCTCTCGCTCTCTACCGCCTATGAAATATGAATTTTTCTCCTAAGCTTTATCTCTCCCTCTCTCAGTCTCTCGCTCTCTATCGCCTATGTAGACACATCCATCCATCCATCCGTCCGTCCGTCCGTCTGTCTGTCTGTCTGAGGAATAGCAATGTCTGGCGAACCATATCTTACCTCCCTTCTTGCTAGTGTTTACTGGCAACAGATGCACCACAACAAGCAGATGAAACTGATGGAGATCGAAGCAGCCCTGTTAATAATGAAGCTTGATAAAAATCTGGGAGAGCACTGACCTATTTCTTTGAGCATACAGGACAGTATCAGAAAGTCGTAACTACTACCTGCATCTTTACGTCAAAGAAAAAAAAAAGAAAAAAAAACAGTTTGGTTTTTTTTTTTGGGGGGGGGGGGGAAATCGGAACAAAATCGGTCTTAGTTGATTAGAAAAGACCATCATCCATGCAGTCCGGACATAGGTGCTCCGATCTCTGCTTCAGTATCTCCTTCAGCGTACAGCAACAGCGTTCTTTGTCAGCTGAATGTCTAGATCACTCTTGATGAATCACTCATTTTTCGTCACCTCAAGTTTCACCTCCCAGCTCCTTCACTCTTGACAACGACACCGATTCACAGCAGTCAATGAAAACCAGTCTGTGAAATAAAGGGTAAAATAGTAACATCTTACATCTTACTTCTTACATCCTTCCCGTGTTGTTAAACGTCACATAGGTTTTGCACGGTGGATCGACAAGTTTTCCTGTTTTCGGCGAGCTTTTAAACCTCATCAACGGATTTTATGCTTATTAATTTGGCTTCTCTTTACAATGTTCTCTTTAAAGTTCCACGTGGTTGACCTCTTTTACTTCGGCCTGTTGTGTTCCACTTGATACTTGTATTGGGATTTTCTGAGTTTTCTTCTCATCACGTGACCTGTATATGCCCATCTCCTTTTTCTGATCACCCATGAGACACGTTGTTGTTCAAACATCTACCTTATCTCTGCGTTGTTCTTGAATTCGTTTCACTTTATACCGAGTATTTTCCTTAGACATTTGTTTTCAAAAGAGTCTAATTTCTTTAGTTGTTTTCCACCTTTCACACGCATAAATGAGGGTGAATATTACATTTGAGTCTTAACTTTGTTTTTGTGTCTTTGAATGCCATAGATTCTTGAAAGTCAATGCTGCTTTTGCAATTCTAACTTCTTTTCCAGTGTCACAGTCCTGGTCTATGTAACTGCCGAGGATGCAAATTGGTGTACTTCTTCAACAGCTGTTCTTTCTACGTATATTTTTCCTTCTTCATTAATAGGAATTTTCATTATTTATATTTTTTACTTGTTAATTTCAAGTTCTATTTTGCTAGCCCGTGAAGACAAGGTATCTGGTTTTTTTTCCCTGGCATCGAATTCACATAGTAAAATAGTTTGCTGCGGTGTAAATTAGATTACATTCATTCATTCATTCATTCCTTTGCATGTCCCTTGCGGAACTTTGCCTCCCAAACAGCACTCCTGTAGGCCTCTCGGTTGTGAGCAAGATGGCCTGCTGCTGCTGCATCCATTTCCAGATCATCAACGATGTCTTGCAACCATCTTCGTTTCGGTCTTCCTCTTTTTCTTTTTCCCATTATGTATCCTTCCAATACGGTCTTCTCTAAATTAATTAGATTACAAGACAAACAAATTATCAATAGCATTGCAAAACTACTATTCAGCGATAGAACTCAGCTTGAAAGTTCAAAGTTCACAATTCAGACTCCGGCTTCACTGCATTTTGGACAACCACAAATATGCTCCGCCGCATGCCGCAGCATCCAAGCAAGAGTATGCCTGCTAATAGTTCCTGTCAAATGTTGGTTGTGTACGACGCCTTTTCTGCCACACAGTTCGGATTTCCTGCCAGCACGTTTAATTTGTCCTAGCTCCAGAAGTCTCTTCACAGCTACATTGTTCTTCCATTCCCCTTGTCCATTCTCCCGCATTCTGTCAAATACAGCTTTAGTAAAGTCCCCCTTGTCCATTGTCAGTCTTCCATTTATTTTAGCCTGTCCAGCAAATCTATCTGCCACGTCATTGTCATGTACTCCCGCATGCCATGGACAATAAAGTCACGTTGGGCTTGTCACAGATGACTGGCTTAACAGATGAACCCATTCTTTTCGAAGCAAATTCTTTTCATTATTACGAAGCATACTCTGTGAATCCGTTACAATTACACCATTAATCACATCAGTCAGTCATTTGCATGTCCCTTGCGGAATTTTGCCTCCATAACAGTTCTCCTATTGGCCTCTCGGTTGTAGGCAAGATGCTCTGTTGCTGATGCCTCCATTTACAGATTATCAATGATGTCTTGCAACCATCTTCGCCTTGGTCTTCCTCTCTTTCTTTTTCCCATTATGTACCCTTCCAAGACGGTCTTTTCTCTAAATTATCATGACGTTTAATGTTTCCGAAATATTTAAGTTTTCTGTATTTAATATTCTTTACTAGCCAGCCTTCTTCAATATTAAGTTTTTATAGTATGGGTATTTATGTATTTCTCAGCTGTTTTGTTAAGTGTCCAGGTCTCGCGGGCTAATGTTGCGATGAGAAAGATGCATACCCTTAAAAATCTTAGTTTTGTAGTTCTGTCTGTTCCTATCCACAGCTTCTTTAGTTGTTTTACTTTCTGAAGAGCGATAGCTGTCCTCCTTTTAATTTCCCTCATTGTATTTCCATTATTAGTTAGTAATGATCCAAGATATATAAAAATATATCCATACTACAAGAACTTAATATTGAAGAAGGCTGGCTAGTAAAGAGTATTAAACAGAGAAAAGTTAAATATTTTTTGACACATTAAACGTCATGACAACCTGGAGAAAACTGTCTTGGAAGGGTACATAATGGGAAAAAGAAAGAGAGGAAGACTAAGGCGAAGATGGCTGCAAGACATCGTTGATGATCTGCAAATGGATGCATCAGCAGCAGGCCATCTTGCTCACAACCGAAAGGCCTACAGGAGTGCTGTTATGGAGGCAAAGTTCCACAAGGGACATGCAAATGAATGAATGAATGATCCAAGATATTCAAAACTCTCCACCTCTTCCAATTTTTCCTCATTAATATTTATTTCAACTGCCTTATTTGTTTTGTCAGTTGTCATCAGTTTAGTTTCCTTCGCATTAAGATAGAGGTTTTGCTCTTCACTATTCTTACGGGCTGACATAATTAGTTTTACCATTCCTTTTTGTGTTGTGAATAGTGTCATCAGCATATCTAATCATTGGTATTTCATAACCTCCAGTTGTTATGGCATCGTAATATCTTTGTTTACATCTTCTCTAACATTCTTCATTATATATTTAGTATACACGTTAAATAAGTAAGGCAACCCTGACGGATCCCAATTAACCACATCATGAGCAACTAATGACACAGCCGACACAGCCTCAATTACCATCCGCATGCTTGAAGTGGTGACTTCAAAGGCTCACAAACCCTGCGCCACCACTCAGTTTGTTATTCTCTAAACCTTGGTAACCAAAGGCACTAAACTGTTGCGCTAAATGTGTGATGTCATCACAGCTTTTACTAATGTTACACTGATAAACAGAGTGAGCAAATGCCGACACTGGCAATTGCTTTTATTCTTAACAAACAGGACTCTGGGACCGAGAAGGGCGGGAAGAACATTTCTAACCGAACAGTAAGAAAATGGGAGAGCCATGTCAGAGCAAAGGCGCCGGTAAGTGTGAGAACAAGTGCGGAGAACAGGCAGAACTCACTGAACCAGAATTAGAACAGTACATGCGTCCCCCATGTTTCAGTTTAGAGCCGCCGTGTCCCAGAGTAATTAAAACTCCACCGCCTCCACCCAAACCACCCACACCAGACGATGAACCTGAAATGCCCCCAATCCCATGTCCACCTACCTACCGAGCTTGTTAAACAGAAGGAAACTCTGATGGCGTAGCTAGCAGGACTGAATTTTGAAACGACTAAAGTGCACTTTATGATATTTCGCCTTTTCGGAGTCAGAAGAGAAACGTGCTGAAGTTCAGCATACTCCAACCATCAACATATCTCTTTTAAACACTCCGACTTAGCCACAGTTACAAGAAAAGGTAACTAACTTTAGAAGCTCATTTTAATTAAGCATAACCTACATACAAAGCTGAACAGTGATTTTCAAAGGAGCAAAATCTTATATAGCGAGAAACTGGACCTGGAAAACTCTTAAAATTGTAAGCTCGTTGCGCACTTTTATATTAAGATTTAAACTCAAGCATTGAAGATGCTTTTATAACTATAGTTCTGAGCACAGGCATTTGCAAATGGAATGTCATAATCTCATTAATACAGTTGTAGGATAATGTAAATGACATTCTCATGGTACATATCAGGCCATATATGCTCCGTACACGCACAGTCTGAAGCAGAAATAGAACATACAAAAGGAAAGAGGAGCCTCGTTTCAAGCGGTTTTCAACTTTTTACTGAAAACAAGTTCACAGTATAACTCCCCAGTCACGTACGTTAACTGCTATTGCGTCAAAAGCTGGCTATTCAATGATGATCCATGTTTTGTACTCTCCAAACTTGGTAACCAAGGACTTGATGTTCACAGTCGTTTGATGATGTCAGCACAAATTTTATTACTTCAGCACACATTTTGTCACTTCGACCCTAGCAACAGATCAAACTAGAAGCTGGCGGGCATTTCACTTCTACATTAAAAAATAAATAAAACTGAAAGAAACTTATAAGAAACAGAAATTTTTGTACAACTTCTAACAAAATGGCGGACGACAAAAGTGTATGTCCCAAACAGGGCACAAATTGCGACGGCAAAGGATGCGGGGAGGAAAAGAAACTGGAAGAACCTCCCTTGGAAGAATACCAACGGCCAGCGTGTGTTAAGTTACTTCCACCGCCCCCGAAACAAGCAAGTGGAGGAGCTGAAGACGCGGCACCTCCAACAACCTGATCCGACCTCATTGCATGAGGACTGGGTTTCTTTTTTTTTTTAAACACTTAAACAGCGCAAACCGTTGATTATGGATTTGGAAACTTTAAAACAAGAATCTCTTACGTGCGTGTGTAACTGTTTCGATCGCAGCAACAGAGTGCCTCAAATTCGGTCTAGAAATTCATTCACTGTTCGGTTTTTAGTAAGAACCTGTTTGAGTTACATGAAGTCTCTTTCGGGCGAATCAAAAATTAACAGCAAAAAATCAGACGTGGAAAACCAAGGAAAGGTATTTATGCCCTTTATATAGCCAACTTCTTCAGTGAAGACAAAACTTGTGAAACAAGCCTGGTGAAATTATCATTGCGCTGCTTCAGGGGCAAATAAGAGAGGAAAGCTGATGGAGTTATCTGTCCCTGTTATAAATAGACTGGTCACCACATGCACTACATCGTTCAAGTTTCAGAATTATACCTTTCAACCGGGATGTCTTCTTCGTGCACCGAGCATAAAGGATCTACATCAAGTGCGAAATCATCTATTACAAAACTGTACTAGCAAAGTCTGGAATCTTCTGAGCGCACGAGAATTTTACCACCCACTGTGTGGTCTCCCCGTAGCTTGGAGCTAACAGCTCGGTGTCATCAGGCCCTAGCCAAGGTTCTTCACACAAACTTGGATGTCAAGATCACAGGGTGCAGAAACGTTTGCTGAATTAGCACGGTAAGAGTCATAAAGTGTACATAGCTAATTGAAAGACTTATATAATTCTCACTAAATGTATTGTATGTTTTGGGAGTCGTGCTAGTGTAGTGGATTAGACACCCACTTGTCGACCACACGACTGGTTTCGATTTCCACTTACCTCCACGGCGATCAGGCCGTGGCTTGAAAAAAAAAACTCCCAAGGTTCACTCACCCACGGGGGGGGGGGGGGGGGGGAGGGTGCCAGGGTTAAGCTAGGAAAAGGAAGAGGAATGTCCCTTTAGATACGGAGTTCGTGCTGACGGTGACACTAGTTGGCGGTTTCTGGCCAACTACTGACTAGGCAGCAGAGTATTTATGGTTTCTGGCCAACTACTGACTAGGCAGCAGAGTATTTATGGTTTCTGGCCAACTACTGACTAGGCAGCAGAGTACTTATGGTTTCTGGCCAACTACTGACTAGGCAGCAGAGTACTTATGGTTTCTGGCCAACTACTGACTAGGCAGCAGAGTACTTATGGTTTCTGGCCAACTACTGACTAGGCAGCAGAGCATTTATGGTTTCTAGCCAACTACTGACTAGGCAGCAGAGTACTTATGGTTTCTGGCCAACTACTCTTCTTCTTCTTCTTCGTTCGCAAAAAAAACAAGCATCTCTAACACTGCTGACACCCCCAGCACTGCACTGCATTATTTTTAGTTCTTGCTTTTTGGCTGTTTTCTTCTGTTGTATTTTTTGGCCAGCAGCTCTACTCTCATGTCTCCTGACTCCACAAGACGAACTGAGAGGACCTCCAGTAGCATTGGGTGGACCCTTTCGAGGCAGGGGGCCCGGCACTGCACCTGCCTGGTTAGTCTTCACAGGGCGAGCACCATGTTTGAAAACTGCAGATAGAGACATTTCATTAGCGATAACGCGTTACCCTGATTTTTGCGATGCGCCTTTTGGCTGGGTAACTCCGACTTCAGCACCTTTCCTTGCTAGGGCAGACTGTGGTCTTGCTCGGACTGCCATGAAGACAGTGTGGCTGGCCTGGCCAAAACTTTGTTTTCCAGCCTCTGGTGGCTGTACTTAAGCCCCTTCTCCATGTCAGATGGTTTGGAGACAGTTCCACAAAGACACTCTGACTTTGAGATGAGGAATCTGATGAGTGCTTCAACGATATCCATTCCCCGCCACCCATAGTCTACTGGCTCTGTTTTTTTTACATCATTCTGATAGCCATTGTTGTAAAGACCCATAGGTTTGTCACGTCCTGGATTCATTGGTTTCACACCAGACTTCCCTCATCCCCGCCAGAGATCTCCATGTCCCCATCCGTCCACCAACCTGACATTACATTTTACAAAAATAACAATTACAATTAGTGTTGATTGCTACAAGTTTCTGGACTACAGAGGTAGGTCAGAGTTATTAAGCAAACAGATCTATGTTCCCTGTCTCACAAACACTATGTTAAGATAAGTGTGCTCTTAACACAGTTGTTCCCAGGGGATTGGCCAACTACTGACTAGGCAGCCTAGCACTTATGGTTTCTGGCCAACTACTGACTAGGCAGCAGAGCACTTATGGTTTCTGGCCAACTACTGACTAGGAACCAGAGCACTTATGGTTTCTGGCCAACTACTACTAGGCAGCAGAGCATTTATGGTTTCTAGCCAATTACTGACTAGGCAGCAGAGCACTTATGGTTTCTAGCCAACTACTGACTAGGAAGCAGAGCACTTATGGTTTCTGGTCAAATACTGACTCGGCAGCCTAGCACTTATGGTTTCTGGTCAACTGCTGACTAGGCAGCCTAGCACTTATGGTTTGACCTCGTGCGATGAACGCTGATTCACAGAGATTACCTTTGACTAAATGTATACAATGTATTATTCCGTGTACTCGTATCCCATCTCATGGGATATGATGTTAAGTTTTCTGTTTTCTTTGAAGTAAAATAACGGCACTTCATTCATTCATTCCTGTGACATGTCCGTTCCGGAACGTTGTCCCTCTCACAGCCTCCCTGAATACAACACGGTCTTGCCCAAGTTGACCGGCGCCCTGCAGTGACACATTCAGACTTACCGTGATGTCCAAGTCCATCTGCGGTGAGGCTGCCCCCTTTCTCTTTTGCCGGGCACTGTCAACCTTTCTATTATCAATCTCTCCAAGCTACTGTGTCTCTTGATGTGGCCGAAGTGTCCCAGATTTCTAATTTTTATGATGTTAACGAGCCAGTTTTCTGCGACATCCAATCCTATCATCTTTTTTATTTGATTTTCGTTCTATCCATGACATTCCAAGTGTCCTTCTGTAACATTTCATTTCAAATTCTGTTATTCTCTTTCCTAGTGATTTGTTAAGTGCTCATGTTCCACATCCGTATGTTGTCACTGGGTATATGTAAGCTCTCAGTAAACATAACTTGGTTCTCTTGCGGGTACCTTGTACACATTCTTCATTTGTGCTAGTTTCTGTGATGTTCTCAGTAAAATGGAACTGAATCATTTTTTAGTGCTCGCAAATATATTAGACTGAACAAAACTGAAGTTACATTTCATATATTTCACTGTACTTAACTGGACCGATCTATTTACAATTTAACTTGCTACTGTAGATGACCTCAATGGTTCTTTCATATTTATAATTTTTCGTTAGTTAACTATACAATGGCGGCCTGGTTGGCTGAGTGGTTAAGGTGCTCGATTTACTAATCCGGTGGTACCGGCTCAAGTCCCAGCGGTAGGGTTTTTTTCTGGTACACACCACAGCCAAAAAGGCCCTGGGGTTCACCCAGCCTCTAAAAATGTGTACCAGAGAAATCTGGCAAGGTAAATGCGGCCGGGCGTGATACTGACCACATCAGACTTTCGTGTGTCGAAGGTTTTGGAAATAGGGCCTAATACCTCAACACGCCTTAATTGCATGGAAACGGAGATCTTATTTTTACCATGCAAAAGCAGACATTCTCAAGCAATTCTGCAAGCAGTGGGATCTTTACTGCGATAGTTACAGCACTAACTTGCAGATCCGTGCCACTAGCACGCAGATCAATGGAATCAAAATTGGAAGCAATTTTGGTAGAATAGCAGGGTATAAAGATGCAGCGTGAAAATACCTGTCAGCGATCCATAGATGACTCTTGGCGTTAAGACTGTCGAAGTTAAAACTCTGTCCCACCTCTTCGCTGTTGTCCCACGGCGGTGGGAGTCAGCTGAAAAAGCAGCCGCACCTTTCATTGCTTTTTTTTCAGTGTTTTTTGGCTTCGCTCTGGGTCTAAAAATGGCAGCCGTAACCCACTCCTTTTCCGACATGATTCTTGTGTTCAGCTTCTTCACCGTAACGGCTGCAGGGAACATCATACTCGTAGTTCCAGGGAAACAACACGAAAATGAGTGTACCAGCAGTCGAAGTCAGTAGAAACGCACCATTTATGAAACACTGAGTCGGACAGTGGAAAAGTAGAGGTGGAAGCAGTTTTAGATCGAGTGCAAGTCAGTAAAAATGAATTATTTATAAATGAGTCAGATTCGGGAAGTTAAAAAAAATACGAGTAGGAGTCGAAGGTTTAGCGTATCGAATCCGTACTGATGTTCTGTTCTACGAATTCTTTGGTTATTATACGAGGGGTGATTGATAAGTTCTCGCCACAAGGTACAATGAATGATGTGTGGACAACTTTTTGGGGTTATTTCTCACCATAGTCCCCTTGCAAGTTTATGCACTTAGTCCAGCGACCATGGAGCATACGGATCCCTTCTTTGTAAAAGTCAGCATCTTGTGAGCCAGTAGAAAGTGATCTACAGCATGAATGACGTCATCATCTGAAGCAAATTTGCGACCACTGAGCTCCTTTTTTGAGTTTGGTACACAGGTAATAGTCCGAAGGGGCCAAATCTGGAGAATAAGGAGGATGTTCAAGAAGCTGGAATTCACGAATGTCAGCCATTGCCACCGCCGATTTGTGAACTGGAGCATTGTCTTGATGAAAGATGACTCACTCTTGTCAATTTCCCTCGACGCTTTTCCTTCAGTTTGACCCACAGTTGCTTCATAAGATTAGCGTAATAGGCCCCGGTGACCGTTCTGCCCTTTTGAAGATAGTCTACCAATAGCACACCTTCTGAATCCCAAACGATGGAAGCCATCACTTTGCCTGCACACAGAACTACCCTTGCTTTCTTTGGAGGTGGGGATTCTTGGTGTTTCCACTGCTTTGACTGTTCTTTGGTTTCTGGTTGAAAATGATGAACCCAAGTCTCATCCATAGTCACAAATTTGCTGAAGAAACTTTTCAGGATCTGCAGAAAAATGGCATGTTGAGACGCTGTCGTTTGTGATCAGCTCCAAGAAGTTTCTGGACCCATCGAGCAGAGACCATTGTCATTTGAAGATCATTGTGAATAATGGCATGAGCATGTTGCTAGGGGATGCCCAACTCAGTAGCAAGGTTCTACTCAGTTAGTCTTCGATCATCCATTATCATGTCATGGATTCCGCCAATGGTTTCATCGAT
Source organism: Achatina immaculata (assembly GCA_009760885.1). Classification (NCBI taxonomy): domain Eukaryota; kingdom Metazoa; phylum Mollusca; class Gastropoda; order Stylommatophora; family Achatinidae; genus Lissachatina; species Lissachatina immaculata. Next base: position 45,654,145 of record CM019717.1, on the reverse strand, counting down.
GTTTACCGTTCTTGATCTTCCTGGACGGGGATCATCTTCCAGACTCTTCCTTCCATGTTTGAATTGAGCTGCCCGTTTCTTCACTGTGTAAGAAATTATTTAGTATAATGTCAGAGGCGCCTTAAAACCTCTCGCTCCCGCTGCCTTGCGGGTAGGACAGGGAGTCCAAAGGCTAGCGGAGAGTCCGTACACAAACCGACAGAAGGCAACGGGAAACCACTGTTGTAGTTCCCAAGAATAGTTATGCTTGAACAGAATAATCGATTCATCATGAACAACGTTAATGGATGTTCCTCTGGAACAGCCTCGTCCGGTAGGGCAGCTCACGAGCCACAGGTGAGGCCAGATCGTCATCAAGCTACTGGTGGCAAAACTAACAAATTCAAAATAGCAACATGGAATGTTAGAACTTTATTCCAGGCTGGAAAATTAGAAAATATAAAGATGGAAAGGATGAAGATCAACATATTAGGAATGAGTGAGGTTAGATGGACAGGTGCAGGGAAGATAAACTATGATAAATATACAATAATATAATCAGGAAGTGAGAAACATGAACGAGGAGTAGGAATTATATTTGATGAAAAAACGGCAAGGACAATTGTAGGATATCTGAACACCTCGGACCGAGTCCTGCTAGCCCAACTGAAAGGACAACCAATAAACATAAATATTATACAAGTGTACGCTCCAACATCTGAAAGCTCTGAAGAAGATGTACAGCTGTTTTATAATGACATAGAGACAGCACTAAAACACACAGTCACATGAAGTTACCATAGTCATGGGAGATTTTAATGCCAAAGTTGGTAAAGGAAGAACTTCAGACATCGTTGGTGACTATGGACTGGGGGAGAGGAATGACAGAGGTTATAAATTAATTGAATGGGCAAGAATACACAGGATGGTTGTAGGAAACACCTGGTTTAAACAACATCCTCGAAGACTGGAACGTGGTGCAGCCCAGACAAAAAGACTTTTAACCAGATAGACTACATATTAATCAACAAACGATTCCACAATGTATTACTGACAAAAAAAAACCATGACAGGAGCTGACTGCAATAGTGACCATGATCCACTCTGTGGAAAAGTTAGAATAAAACTAAAGAAAGCAGGCAGAAAAGTGAGAAACATCAAACTGAATACAGAACTTCTTAAAAATGACCTAGAACTGCGAGAACAATCTTATATCTTATATCCTTCCCGTGCCGTTAGACGTCACATAGGGCTCGCAAAGTAGTTCGCCAATTTTTCCTGTCTTCGGCGAGTCTTTCAACCTCATCAAAGGATTTTATGCCTGTTAACTTGGCCTCTCTTAATAATGTTCTCTTCAGAGTTTCACGCGGTCTGCCCCTTTTTCTTCGGCCTGTTGTGTTCCACTTGATAGCTTGTTTTGGGATTCTCTGCTCATTTCTTCTCATCAAGTGGCCAACATATGTCCATCTCCTTTTCCTGATCACCCGTGAGACTGGTTGTTGTTCAGTCATCTGTCTTATCTCTGCATTGTTCTTGAATTCATTCCACTTGATGTCGAGTATTTTCCTTAGGCATTTGTTTTCAAAAGAGTCTAATTTCTTTTCTATTTCTTTAGTTGTTTTCCAGCTTTCGCATGCATAAATGAGGGTGGATATTACATTTGAATTGAATAGTCTTAACTTGGTTTTTGTGCTTATAACTTTTGAATTCCATATGTTCTCAAGATTCTTGAAGATTGATGCTGCTTTTGCAATTCTGATCCTAACTTCCTTTCTAGTGTCACCATCCTGGTCTATGTAGCTGCCAAGGTATGCAAATTGATTGACTTCTTCAATATCTGTCCCTTCTATGTGTATTTTTCCATTTTGATTGATGGGAATTTTCATTATTTTTGTTTTGTCCTTGTTAATTTCAAGTCCTATTTTGCTAGCCAGTGAAGATAGGCTATCTGTTTTTTCTTGCATGGAATTCACATTATTACTGATAAGAGTTATGTCATCAGCAAAATCAAGAGAACAATACAAAGTTATTATAACAAATAGATACAATGCAATAGCAAAGATAAATAGTATAGATGAACAATGGGAAATGTTAAGAGATTCTATCCACCAAACTGTTAAGGAGATAATACCACCCAAAAAAGAAGCCCCTAAAAATAAATGGATGACAGACGACATCTTAGGACTGATGGACATGAGGAGGAGGAATAAAAATAACGAGGAAAATTATAGCAAGATAAACAAAGAAATAAGACGCAAATGCAGAGAAGCAAAAGAAGTGTGGTTAAATGAGCAGTGCAGACAGATAGAGGACTCTCATAATAAAGACAGCAAAAACATGCACAAACGAATTAATGAACTCACAGGCAGGAAAACAAAATATACCACAGGATGCCTGAAATCGAAAGAAGGTAAAATGTTAATGGGAAAAGAAGACATTGTGGACAGGTGGACAGAGTATATCGGTGAGCTATATGGAGGAGAAAGACCAGAATTAACACCAGATACTGAAAACTGTGATGGACCACCAATACTTGAAGATGAAATCATAGATGCCATCAAACACATGAAGAAAGGAAAAGCGACTGGGCCTGATAATATAACAATAGAAGAAATAGAGGGACTAGAGGAGACAGGAATAAAAATAATAACCAAGTTGCTGAATGACATTTACAACAGTGGTTATATTCCCAGTGACCTGATTAAATCCACGTTTATAGCACTACCAAAGAAACCAGGTGCAAAGGAATGTGACGACCACCGGACTATCAGCCTCTCATGTCACATAACGAAGCTACTTCTGAGAATAATTATGAGAAGAATAAGGAAAAAGATAAAAATGGAAATAGCAGATGAACAGTTTGGATTTGTTGAAGGAAAGGGAACACACAATGCCATTTATGCCTTACGAACAATAACAGAAAGAGCTTTAGAAGTACAGAAAGATCTCTACTTATGCTTCATTGATTACACCAAGGCATTTGACAAGGTGAAACATAATGAAATTATTAAAATGCTTGAAGACATCAATATAGACGGCAAAGACCTGAGGACTGTAAAACATCTATACTGGCAGCAAGAAGCAGCAATTCGAGTTGAAAATAGAACTGGAAAATATCAACCTATAAAACAAGAGGTGCGACAAGGATGTGTACTATCTCCAGACCTTTTTTCTCTGAACAGCGAGAATATTCTAAGAACAATCATCACAGAACCAGGCATAAAAGTTGGAAGATACAATATTAACAACCTTCGGTATGCTGACGACACAGTACTGATAGCTGAGAACCAACAAGACCTGCAAAATCTCTTGGATAAAGTCGCCAAAGAAAGTGAACAGAAAGGCCTTACTTTGAACATCAGAAAGACAGAGACTATTGTTATATCTAAGAAACAGAATCCACCAGCATGCAGTATTAAATTAAACGGAACTATTCTAAAGCAGGTGCAGAAATCAAATACCTTGGAGCAGTAATAACTTCAGATGGGAAATGCAGAACAAAAATTAGGAACAGAATAAGCCAAGCAAAGACAGCATTTCAGAGAATGAGAAACATATTAGCTAACACATCCTTATCAATGAATGTTATAAAACGAGTCCTAAAATGCTATATTGAACCTATCTTGTTATATGGAAGTGAATCATGGACAATAGGCAAGTCTGCACAAAAATCATTGGAAGCAGCAGAAATGTGGTTTATTAGAAGAATGTTGCGAATCCCATGGACAGCAAAAATAACTAATGAAGAATATATGAGAAGAGCTGGAGAGACAAAAAACCTTGTCAAAAAGATAAGAGAGAGAGACAATGTACTTTCATAGGACATGCAATGAGAAGAGGGAGCATTGAAAATATTATAACAACAGGAAAAATAGAAGGAAGAAGATCAAGAGGAAGACCAAGAGAAATGATACTGGACAGTCTGACGGGATGGTGTGAGAGGAGATCACCAACTGAGCTGATGGTCTGCATGAAGGATCGGGTACTCTGGAGAAGCATAATAGCCAACTCCAGTCGGCACTGCACATGATGATGATGATAATGTTACTTCTTCTTTGTTCTTTATTGCGTTTTTTCTTCTGTATGTATTACTTTGTACTTTGTCCCTAACCTTAAACTTTGTTACGATGGATCATTTTGTTCCAGGAGTTTTACAAGTTATCACATTGGATATGGGTATGTAACAACCAACTCTGTGGCCAGGTGAAGATCACTATCTTCCCCCTTCAACCCTTTATTACTCGTTTGTTCTTTAGCCTACAGCTTGAGTGACATTCCAATTCCCCACTGTTGCCCTAACTATTTCCCAACCCAGATTCTTTTCTTCTTTTGGGCGCTCCTCTTGTCTGGGTTCACTAACCTGGGTGATTATATGTATAGTGAAAATAACTGACCTGATCTAAAATACAATCCTGTCATTCATCACCTGCAGGCAAAATATAACTCCAACGCCATGTATATAAATATTCCAACACAAACTATTTAGTAATGTTCGAAGATCTCAATATTCTGCCAACGCAGATCATGCACAAGCATGTTATACGTTACATGATATATATTCTATGTATTTTCTAAATCTCATGAGAGGTTGCCAGACTTGGCAATCCACATACAAAAGCTTAACGTTTCATATAAGAATATGGTTTATATTTAAGATACATGACAACTCAACATTCAAAATGAACTCATATACACATGCATACATATCTATATAACTTCAGCATTCTGAAGATATATATATATATTTCCCACATGAGTCTGCTAACCTTAACTAAACATATACCACTGACGGCTGACACCAAAAATGTGACCTTTTCTGGACATTACATTAACCGACAATTATGACGCACAAACGAGGCGGGCATCAGGCGACAATCAGAGATTTAATAGTTTACTACTAATTACATACTCACGACCTCTTCATAAATCGCAATATACAGTCTTCACTATGCGTCAAAGACAAACTTCCTTGGATATACACTGCCGCCCAAGCCATGTGCCATGACGAGGCTGCCTTGGCGCAGTTCTCCGCGCGTCCCTCTCCTAGATTCTTAGCTCACGTGATATACCTTCATTTGCATATTGGTGGTAGGGTGGGACTTTGTGAGCGAATCATGTGTTTGGGTTTTCGTGGCTAGGCCATGCCACGCTAATCGAACCCTTTCGCTCAGAACTGTGCCGTAAGAAGGGGCACTCTCCCATATTGCCTCCACCATATCCAAATGATGATAAGCCTTTGATGCAGAGGTAGCGAATGACTGACTGAATGAGAAATTTTATCAATTTTCTCAATTTCTGCCACCCCTTACCACTCAGTAGCCCGTAAAAAAAAGTTGGTTGCAGTTAATTTATTGAAACTTGGTGTTTAATCTTACATTAGCCTGATCTACAAATGCACCTAATATCAACTGTGTGTTTCAAGTGTTTGCACCTTATGCCGAGAGCTTATAAATCACCCCTCGTATTACTGTCTTCCCTCCCACAGAAATACACACACTCATACTCACACCACCACCACCACCACCACCACCACCACCACCACCACAATAACTATCCCAAAGACGGATTTCGCGCTCATAGGGATCTGTATTACGTGGAATTTTAAAGTTGTTTATATATTCATGAGCGGATTATTCAATTGTTGCTTTACTCAATCTAGAAACGACGGTCACAGAAAATAGGCGTAGGCCTGCTTTTTTAAAACTTTACACTGTCATCATAGTCCACGTCGTTATTGTGTCGTCATCATCATTATTACTCATTTTAAATTAAAAAAGCACTGGACACGACTCAATTGTTGGATTTATCCCTGCAATTCTAGCCTTATTTTCTTAATACTTTCATCTTTATTCGCGTTTCTATGTATTTGTTTTTTCTGTTAAGTAAGAACGGGGAATTGATATATGATCTTATTAATGTGTTAAAGATTTACAGATCTGGTAATGCAGTGCGATTCACATTATTATCGGGGTTTCCGTGGTCTGTAATTTTCAAACCAAAAAAAAAAAGAACAAAATAAAATTACTTCCTGAAAATGAAAATGTAACTCAGAAAGTTTAAAAACATATAGAATCATTAATGCAGAAAACTGAACAACTTCAATATGTGCGCCTTTCCTGGCGTGTAATATATGGAAGCAGAATTCAATTTCCCTCCAAGTGGTCTCCAGCAGTTTAGGTGTAACCATTTTGATCGCGGCAAGTGAGGTTCAGTTTATCTAGGGAGTTCACAGAGGTATTGTAAATAAGGTTCTTAACGTTCACAGAAACAAACCAAGCGGCACAATATCGGGTGAGCGCGGAGGGTACGGAATTGGCCCATCGCACCCAACCAAGTCCCAGGAAAATGTCAAGAAATTCTCGGACAGAAGGAGCCTAGCGTGGAGGCGCACCACTTGCTGAAACACCACATTCGCTCGGGTGATCATCCAAATAGGATAACAAATGTAACTAGTATTCCCGGTAGGTCAGCACTGTCACTGTTTGTTCCACAAAGAAAAAGGGCCTCAAAACTTCCGAACATGACAAATCACACCAGAATTCATCTTTGCATTATCTGTTTCAGTTTCTCGAATGGCGTGAGGATTTTCTGATCCCTGTATTCTACAGGTATGATAGTTTGCTGTCTCCAGTATATAAAACTTTACTTCATCACTAAGGTAAATTTCGTCACCTTCGACGTTTGACCTGTTTCTTTTTTTTCTTTGGCAAATTGGAAACAGCATGGTTTATCATCCAGCTTTAAAGACTGCACAGTCCGAACTTTGTATCCATGGAGGTGAGGATGATTACGGACAACTCTCCGAACAGTCGTTTGTGGAATACTTAACTGCGAAGAAGCTCGTCTAGTTGATTTCTGTTGGCTTCGATAAAACGCTTCCCTGAATTCGATCAACATTTTCCTACAAAGTGCTTGGCCTTTCCGCTCTCTTTTGCTACAGAAAACTACCAGCCTCTTTTAAACTGCTTCGACCAGCGTCGGATAGCATTATCTAAAGTGGATATTTCCCATAATGAATCTTATAGCGACGTTGATTACTCACATTGCTTTCTCTTGAACAGTAGCCGTTTTGACGTATAACGTAATATTATCTCCGAGACATCACTGTGGCGAATACAGAATTGTCAAATTAAACTTTTTGAATTACTCTTCCATATTCAGTAAGTAATTTTGTTTTTGCTGTTTCCTGTTTGAAAAATGCAGGCTACAGAAATCTCGACAATAATTTTGAATCACCCTGAATAATTTGTTTTTATTCTGTAGGATATATACAGACCTTTGATATATGATTTCGTTATTGTACAGAGTCTGGCATAAAGCATAGCAGGATTTAACTGGCGTAGTGCGTAGAAACTGAATACGTGTGAAAAAAAATATGACGCCATAGATGAAGCAGACAAACGATCATTTTTAACAATGGCTTCTTGGCAAACACAACATTGCGCATTCACCGTTGAAACTTATTTTAAAAGTGGAGAATCGTCTATTACTGTACAACGAAAGTTTCGTCGCCATTTTGAGTTGCATACCCGTGATAATGTTCCCAAGTAGAGGACAAAACAATTTTGAGGTGGGTCAAAAGATTTAAGGAAACCGCTAATTGCCTTAGTAACAAGTCTACTGGTCGTCCAAGAACTCAACAGACACCTGAGCGAATTCAAGAAATCCGTAACGCATTGCTGAGTAGCCCTCGGCGATTAGCTGTTAGGAACGCTTTGGCACCTGGCATCATCTTACTGTTAGTAGTGTTCTTTATGTGCAGATGCTAACTGAATATTTCATTCCAGACTTGGCCAATAGAAATGAGACTAATATGGTTTCAACAAGATGGAGCAACTGCCCACACAGCTCGTCAGTCCATGGCCATGCTGTGACAAGCATTTCCTAATCGTCTCATTTCCAGATTTGAGGATGTTCATTGGCCGGCAAGAATTTATCGGATTTATCGGCTTCTTTTTATGGGGGATACTTCAAAAACACGGTGTATGCTAGTCGACCACATTCAATTGCAGATCTAAACGATCGAATCCAACACTGCATTCAAAATATCCCTTTGAAGATGTTAAATGGTGCTATGCAGGAATTTTCCAGACCCCTGGCGGAATGTATCAAATGTAATGGCGGTCATCTAACCGGCGTAATTTTCAAAACCTAAATATGATTGTCAGTAATAATAAAAAATACCCACTTTCCTGAGTTTCATTTCATTTTTTTAAACCAAAAACATATATAGCGCTTATTTATTTTCCACTGTTCAAATCCAGCTATGGTTTATGCCGGACTCTGTTTAAGGTATGCACTAATCTCTGTATACAATTACATTTTGTTAAGCACGACCTTAAACCAGCAATAATGGGTTTTATGCGACCTTAAACAAATGTTACGCGAACCACTACCCATGAAACAGATGTTTAAAAAAACAAACTGAACAAAAATCAACATTATTTCAGTGTCATTAAATGCCGGAATTTTCCTACTAATCACTAACAAAAATTACATATAAACATCACTTCATAATAATATAACATTTATCATAATGTCTTCTCGCGAGGCTACCTCAGACCTCACACACACACACACAAAGCATTGTCATTTCACACGTACATTTTTGCTTGGAGTTCTCCAGACACTGAAGCGTTGTCTCATGTTCCTGCGACTGATTTTTTTTTTTTTTTACATACACACACTTTTTACTCTGTTGCAAGCTTTTCTCGTGATGATTCTTATAAATGTTTTAATAAATATGGCCCCATTTCCGCTTTTCAGATCAAAGATAGCGTGAAAGGAAATCCAAAATACTCTTCTGGAACAAACAAAACTGAAAACCAAGCCCGCCAGCGAGTAGAGCACACCAGAGCACGCAGCCTGTCCATGTAAAGTTCGTAGAACCACTCTCGTCAGGAAATAAACACCAGAAGAAAAAGAAAGAAAGAAAAAAAAAAGAGATAAAACACTAGTGTGTTTATTTGATGCATCTTCTGTTCTTGTGAAAACTTTTGCATGTTCTTTGTAAAATGTTTTTCGCAATCAGTCCTTTTTAAATGTTTGGTTTTATACGTTTGAATTGAACGAGTCTAACCTGCAAATATGATATCGCCTACTTGATTTTTCCTCATGTCTTTACGCTAAAATATGTAATTAATAATGAATTTAAAAAAGATATTTAAAATTATGATTTATTATGAAAATGATCGCAGAAGGTAAGCTTCTAAAACAAGAGAAAACTGAGATTTTAGAAATGAGAGACTAAAAAAAAAAAATTCGTTTCGTGCTTTATTTTCGTGAAAGCTGCTAGAGACTGAGGAGTTGGTGCTAGCTTGACGTAGCTACACAGGTAGAGAGTTTTTCTCCAGGCTCCAACTACTGGGAACTCTGCTCCTTTGTATTGTTACTGTGGGTACCCAAATTCAGCTTTTTTTCGGGGGAGAGAGAGAGAGGGGGGGGGGGGGGAACGACGGTAAAGAGGAATGCGGGCCTAGCATGGCTTACAAGTGGTTTTTCCCGACATAATCCCTGAACTGCAGGATATTATATCAATCTGTGTAGGGGTGTGTGGTGGTGGTGGTGGTGGTGAGAGAGAGAGAGAGAGAGAGAGAGAGAGAGAGAGAGAGAGAGAGAGACTGGGCTTCTGCATCGCATTATTAAATATTGATAAAGTATAACACAAGAGAAGTTATTCAGTATTTTTAAAAATGCTTTACAGCTTCCATCTATCTACGTATTTCAGAACTTGAATTTTCCAATATCGTATTCGAAGTTGAGAAGATCCATATTTATATCCTTTTGATGCATAAAATGCAAAGAATAACTGCAAAATATTATAATCTTGTCATTCTTTGAAAATTAATGTGACAATGAAAAAGAGAGAGAGAGAGAGAGGAACTTTAGCAAAGCACTCACATACAAAAGATAGTTGCTAGAGAATGGCATAAAGTCAAACTATCTACGGCCGCATTCCAAAGCATCTTAAAACATTCGATGAGAAGATAAGTATTTCCCCTGTCATCTAAAAACATTTGAAATACCTCTCAGCGAATTCAAACTAAATTTAAAATCTCTTAAGTAGGACGAAATGACCACAGTTGCGAGCCATTGTACCTTGCATCTGTGACACTTAGTATTGAAGAGTATCCAGCGTACGGTGTGTCTATTGGCATATCATCTGCGCATGTTGATGTAGGCCACACAAGTGCGAATAGCGTGTGTCAATAGACTCAGCCCCGCGTACATCTTCTTCAGGACATCATTTCGTTTTCCATGGGATTTTTTTTTATCAGCGATTTTCATCTTTAATGAATACCAAAGACAAAAATGGTATTGAGGATGAAAGAGTTTTTTTGCCACAAATTCTATGTATGAGACCGCAATCCTTTCACTGATTTTTATATTTAGTGAATATCTTAGATCACTGCTAACTAATAATGGAGATACAATGAGGGAAATTAAAAGGAGGACATCTATCGCTCTTCAGAAAGTAAAACAACTAAAGAATCTGTGGAGAGGAACAGACAGAACTACAAAAAAAAAAAAAAGATTTTTAAGGGCATGCATCTTTCCATCGCAACATATGCCTGTGAGACCTGGACATTTAACAAAATAGCCGAGAAACACATAAATGCCTTTGAATGTAAATAATACAGAAGAGTTCTTCAAATATCATGGACACAAAAAGGACAAATATATCCATACTACAAGAACTTAATATTGAAGAAGGCTGGCTAGTAAAGAAGATTAAAGAGAGAAAACTTAAATATTTTGGACACATTAAACGTCATGATAATCTAGAGGAAACCATCTTGGAAGGGTACATAATGGGAAAAAGAAAGAGAGGAAGACCAAGGCGAAGATGGGTGCAAGACATCGTTGATGATCTACAAATGGATGCATCAGCAGCAGGCCATCTTGCTCACAATCAAGAGGCCTACAGGAGTGTTGTTAGGCAGGCAAAGTTCCGCAAGGGACATGCAAATGAACGAATGAATGAATGAATGAATGAATGACAGGATCAGGTTTTCTCGAGGCCTCACTGTTTTCTGGACGATCGTACTATATCGTAATCTTGCTAGGAATCAAGCGCGGTTACAAGTTGATTGTTTAAAGGTCATCCTATCATTAAACAATATCTAGTGCAAGCAAACTTTCATCCAGAAAGTCCGGTTTAGTGAAAGAAAAAGTGTGAGCTTTTTGCTTCAGTTGTTTGAAGAACTATTGGTGGAAAATGTAAGGAGATTACGAGACCATCCACGGCAAGGAAACCTTCCGCAACATTCGGAAGCGGATTCCAGTGGAAAGAGACATGAAAACACCGAAACTGACCAAATAAATAAATGAATAAATGAAATTGAAAACAAATCAAGAAATACAAGAATTTCAACTTTCACCAGAAAGCAGTAGAACAATCTAACCTAACAAAACAAAGCAAAAAATGAAATAAAATTGGATGAAAATAATTGATCAAAAATAAATACCTACATTTGTTTTTCATCTTACTACAATATTTACCAAACTACATTTATATTATTTTTGTTGTTTCACTGCTGATTTTTTTTTTTTTTTGGCTGACTTTCAAGGTTCAAAGGTTTGTGAATTCAGACTCTGGCGACATTGCATTGAGGACAACTCCTTATATGCTTCACCACATGCCGAAGCATCCATTCAAGAGTTTGCTAAAAGTTCTCGTCAAGTGTTGGTTGTTTACGATGTAAACAGTTCAGATTTCTTGTCAGCATCCAACAGTCTTGTAACTATATTGTCCTTCTATTCCCGCTTTCCATTTTCATACAGTCTGTCAGTAAGTAAACACAACTACAGTATTTGATACTGTGCCATGTAGAATCCCGACATACCCTAGTTAGGATACTAAAATGAGGGATTACAATGGATTTTCATTGACCTACAGAAGTCTAGAGCGGTGGTCACCAGCTCAGGTCGCAGATCATTAATGATTGTTATAATTCTTCACTATCCCCTCCCTACAAATATATCCATACTACAAGAACTTAATATTGAAGAAGGCTGGTTAGTAAAGAGGATTAAAGAGAGAAAACTTAAATATTTTGGACACATTAAACGTCATGATAATTTAGAGAAGATCGTCTTGGAATGGTACATAATGGGAAAAAGAAAGAGAGGAAGATCAAGGCGAAGATGGTTGCAAGATATCATTGATGCTCTGCAAATGGAGGCACCAGCAACAGGCCATCTTGCTCACAACCGAAAGGCCTACAGGAGTGCTGTTATGGAGGCAAAGTTCCGCAAGGGGCATGCAAATGAATGAATGATCCCCTCCCTTCAGACATTCCTCCGCTGCTTCGTATTAAATTAAAGCCCTCGTACATCTCTAGAATTTTACACGTTCTCTGTGCATCCCCATGTGACCCTTCGTCTATGAAGTTTGAGAATCACTGCACTAGAGAAAGATGATGTCTGCATCCAACCTGGCTGGCCTGCCACTCCCCTGCTGTAAAAGCAAGAAATCCATTTCTGTATCTGGGTGACCAGAGCGTCCCCTGCCGGATTTGAACCAGCCATATTCGTCATGAGAGACAAATACACTTACCAGTACCAGCATCTTTTAAATCCTTCGCCTCCCACCCCTTTTTTCAGTTACAGAGCTGGTACTTCTATCTTTCATTTAGCTAATACAAAATGGTCAGACGTATGAAATGGTAAAAGATGTGAAAAAATCTGGAGCACTGAGTGTTACTTCCTGAGTTATCGTGACAACAAATATGGACGTTTGGAGGTGTATCAACTACCACATACAAGTTTTCATGTGCTTCCTCGATCTATGTACTGCTTCCAGAATATATGCAATTTACCCCATGGACACGTTGTCACACGTTATGGTGGGTGGCGGTCTGTCGGCACCGACTGATAAAGTTGTATTACTAAGACTGGTTGGTGTTAATCTTTCTTCCGAGAATGGCATCTACTTTACCACAAGTAACTGGAGTTGTAGTTTGGTCAAAAGCACGGACACGTATTACCCAGCACAGCCAACGCATAACAGGACTAGTGCAGTTATTAAAATGAAATTCGAACCTCTTCCAAAACCAGAGGATTTTTGGTACATGTGTTTAATAAGACTGAAAAGTAAAGGAAAAAAGACGTTATACGATGTTGCACACCAAGGAACAGAAGAATGGGTCAGAGTTAAAGCTTTCGATGGCAAAGCAAGTAAATATTTCTTCCCGATTTGGCTGCAGATAACATTATGTGGTATACTTCTGATATTCTCTGGTCTGTTTAGTGGATTAAATTTGGGTCTGATGTCACTTGACCAGACAGAGCTAAAGATTATTGAAAAAGTTGGTTCTGAATCCGAACAGAGGCATGCCAGACGCATAGCTCCATTACGCAAAAGGGGTAACTTCCTACTTTGCACTCTGTTGCTAGGGAATGTATTAGTCAACAATACATTCACAATTTTGTTTGAAAATATGACCAATGGAGCAATTGCAGTTACATGCGCTACTGTAGGAATTGTTATCTTCGGTGAAATTGTGCCCCAAGCGGTTTGCTCTCGGCATGGGCTGGCTATTGGTGCCCAGACATACTGGGTCACTGTATTTTTCATGCTTGTAACATTCCCTGCATCATATCCAATTTCTCTGATTTTAGACTTTTTTCTGGGAGAAGAGATGGGGCAGGCTTTTAGCAAAGAAAAACTACAAGAGTTGATACTCTTGACCGCGGATAAACGTGTCCTACACGACAATGAGGCAAACATCATTACTGGTGCTCTGCAGCTGACCAACAAAACTGTTGAAGATGTCATGACGAAGATTGATGATGTGTACATGTTGGAGATCAATACTGTTCTAGATTTTGAGACTTTGACAGAAATAATGCATCAAGGTTACACCCGTATCCCAGTGTATGAGGGAGATAAAACCAACATCGTGAATCTTCTCAACACAAAAGAACTTGCACTTATTGATCCAGATGATAAAACTCATCTCAGTACAGTGTGCAAGTTTTATGACCATCGGCCACTTTTTGTTGATTATGATGTCCGACTGGATGCGATGCTGCAAGCATTTCTTCAAGGTATATGCATTTATATATTACATTTGCTCAGCTTACTCTTGGCGTATGTAGGCAATCTTGCCATGACTTAGAGGCACATAAGGGTATGGTGTTAGTGCCCATATTTTCCTTGACATGTCAGCACACTAGAGGGTGATATGGTCAGTATCATGCCTGGCCACCTTTCCTTCCCCAACTCCAGAATAAGTTGGTTACCCATTTCTACAGCTGGGTGACTGGGGTGCCTCTGACTGGATTTGAACCCCTGACCTTTGCCATGAGAGACCAGTGCACTAACCACTTTGCCACTCAGACACTCTTGGTGTACCGGACCAAAATTTACAAGACCACACAAAAAATATATAATAAACTGACCCATCATATGTGAAGTAAAAAATGACCCAATACCTGAATTTAACTGATATTTATTCAGTCATTTAACATGATGCTCCATGCTGAATAGCTTTAGTGATCATGTTTCTCTGTCTTGTTTAGCCCATGGTGTTTCCATTCAGTTCAAGTGACATTCTCTTCCTGTGCCATTTGATCACCAATGTATGAAATATTTTTTTCTCCTGGCTTTCTTTTTCACTTTTAAATGTCTAAGCTTATACTGTAATTTAAAATTTGAATCTCCAAAAAACCAGAACAGAACTACACATATAGACAGTTATTTTATATGTAAATTATTACATGCCTCTGTGGCAGACGTTAACAAGAGTGAATGTCTTTGGGAGCAACACATCTGTTTTAGCAAAGGGAGCAGTGAACCATGCAAATTTAGACCCTGTCTTGTTTCATAGCAACAAGTGATTTAGTGACCAACATGATCCCAGTTATGATGCCTGACATTTGCATTTCACTGAGAGGGCATTTTTTCATTTTTTTGTTTATTATCTGACAAATGAGAGAAGTCATGATGGACAGCTATCCTAATTGTTTATCATGACCACAGCTGAGCACAAATGTAGACGCTACATATAAGGTATATAATGCTAATCAAGCCAAGATAATTTATGATTTATGGTCTGGGTCATCATCAGTGCACTCTGGACATGTCCATAGGTGCTTAGTTTCCCCCCTCCCCTCAATATATCCATCAGCGTCTTGTGACTGATAGTGCCTGTCCTGTGTTGGTTGATCTGTTGTCTCACATGTCTAGTATGCCTCTCATTCCTGGCCGTGTCGATCTGTATTCCCAGCTCTCTCTGTTTGAGTAGCAATGTAGATTCACTGCCCTCAAAGTCCTCCACTCTACAGCCTATCTCTCTGAGCATGTTAACAATATCAGCTCGATCCAGTGGTTGTCCATCTGCAATGATGGCAGAACCACCCAGTCTATCAGCTCTCTCATTTCCTTGGATGCCCACGTGCCAAGGGACATAGATGAAGGTGACTGTGTGAATCATTGATTTCTGCAATGACTTGGGCCATTGCCTTCGTACAGAACCTGCCTTGACCTTCTGGACCATACTAATTGAATCACTTATTTACGCAGACATAGGTGTAGTCTTGTGACTCCAGCCATACAGATGCTTTTGTTACTGCCATCACCTCCATTATCATCCTGCTTGTGGTCATAGCTTCTTCTTCTTCTTCTTCTTCATTCGCATTGTCTGTCTATATCTGCAGTCCTGTCTCTTGGATAAATTTCACTGTTTTTTGTAATTCATGTATGGAACCATATGGGCCAGTAATTATTTCTCAGTGTCTCATAGTTGGTGCAGTTCTGGAGGATATGTTCCACAGTTTGCGGCACCTGGGCACATGTACATAGATTAGTAGTACCAACCTTAAACTTTGTATACATATGACTTCGGAGTTGGCTGTGTCCTGTTCGAAGACAGAAGATGGTGACTTGTTCCTTTCTGTTTAGCATGTGATAGTCGTCATGTGGTGGTGTTTGTGGGTTCCTGTAGGTTTTTATCATGCTTTTCTTCTGATTATAGGTGATTGGTATGTCTGGTTGCTCCATTTCAGTGCCCTCTTTGGCCAGATGGTCAGCTTTCTCATTGCCTGGTATCCCACAGTGGGAAGGAATCCATTGCAAAGTGACTCCATGTTGTAAGCCAATTTTTGACAAGGCATCCTTGAGGTCTGGTAGTTTGTTACACTGAAGAGCTTCCAGTACTGATCTTGCATCTGTGAGAATTACCACAGGACATGTATCAATTCTGGAGTCTGATAGTTTTTCAACTGCAGCAATAATTGCCCTAACTTCTGCATCAAAGTTGTTGCAGTATTTTCCAATGGGTATGGAAATCTTGTCAGTGGTGTTGTTTGGATATTCAATATGTGCTCCTGCCCCTCCATTCTTTATGGCATTATGTGCAGATCCATCTGTATACACACGTATCCAGGTGTCACATGGATATTTGTCATCTAGAACACTAAGTGTGGCTGTTGATCTTACAAGACTGCTCTGCATCTCACCATTCTGCACACCTTTCACTTCAGTCTGAATAGATATCTGTGTATAATCTGCTTCTTTGGTGTATGCTCTGGTACAGATGATAATGGAGCAACTACAGCTGGAAGGTCAGGTATCATCTTATGCATACACTTGGCCTGATGAATGAAGCTGCTTCTTTTAAGCCGTCTTAGTGCCAAGTTACTAAATCTCTCCTTCAGGGGATGGCTTACCGAGCTAAGGAATTTCTCTCCCATGGTCATGACCTTTGTGTCTCTACGTTCCTTTAGTGCTTGAACACCAATTATTTTCTGCATTTCTACTATTGGTGTGGACCTCATGGCACCTGTGATAATCCATAGTGACTGATTTTGAACCTTGTCTAGATTATGCAGCGTAGTGTTTGATGCTGTGCACCAAGATGTTGAGCCATATTCTAAATGTGGTAGAATACTTTGCTGATATACATTATTGAGGATTCTTTCACTAGCTCCCCATGTGGTTGCACTCAATTTTCTTAATATGGCTAGTTTTCTTCTGGCTTTTGCTTCTGCACTGTTGATGTGTTGCTTCCAAGTTAGTTTTGAGTCAAGAGTCACTCCTAAGTAAGTGGGTTGGTTGTCCATCCTTAAGGATATTTCATTTACAAAGATCTTACCTGCTTTCTGTTTAGATGAGAGGGTGAACAGAATGGTACTTGATTTCTCTGTGTTGATACTTACACACCATTTGTTTGTCCATGATGTCAAGATGTCTGCTGCTTTTTGGAGTCTCTGTGTAGCAACTGTCGCATATTCATCTGTACACCACATGACCAGATCATCTGCATACAGTGCCGCTTTGATTCCATAGGGAAGTTCCTTGACCAGGTCATTAATGAATACAAGGAATAGTGTAGGCAAAAGGACCCCTCCTTGTGGTACACCGTGTCACAAAAGTACTTTCTGGCTTTTGTGTCCATCCAGTACTACTCTAGCTCTTCTATTGTGTAAATAGGACTTTATCCAGTTGTACAGTCTTCCATTCACATTGCAGTTTCTTAGTTTCCACAGCAGACCTTTTTTCCATACTTTATCAAAGGCTTTCTTCAGGTCTATCCACGCTGCTAGTACAAGGTTTTTCTCTTGGAATGCATCATCAATCTCTTAAGAGAGATAGGTCACTTGATCTTCCGTACTGTAGTACTGCCTAAATCCTGCTTGTTGTGGAACGAGGTTTTCACTTTCTAGGTACCATTTTAGCCACAGGTCAATGATGCATTCCATCGTTTTGCATAGGCAGTTAGTGAGACTGATTGGCCTGTAGCTGGAGGCAGTATCACTGTTTTTCCCTGGCTTTAGCAGTGGTACCATGCTTGCTTCCTTCCAGATTTGAGGTAACTTACCTGTGCTCCAGCACATATTGAAAATATCCAACAGCTTTCCCATTGCTGCCATTCCCAGGTTCTTGATCATTTCATTGGACACTCCATCTGGTCCTGGTGATTTCCTTGGTTTCAGTTTACTGACTGCTAGGTCTAACTCGCTGCGTGTGATTGGTGCATCCATGACCTCCACTTTTCTGACTTGTTCCTCTTCTTTCTGTGGGTCAGTGCGCACAGCACGCTCTTTCTCTGGATGGATATCAATGTTGCAGTCCTGTGCAAACATGCGAGCAAAGTGATCTGCTACCTGCTTACCTGTAAGAGTTTTCCCATCCTCTGTTAGTGTAATCTTTGTACTTCTTCCAGTACTCTCATCCTTTAACTGTTTGATTAGTTTCCACAGTTTCCTTCCATCCTTTTCAAAGTTTAGGGACTGTTTTCTCTCTCCAACTTTCCCGTCTGGCTTGCAGCTTGGCTCTCTGAAATTTGGCCTTAGAATGTTGGTAATTATTGTGGTGTTCTTGGCATGGTCTATTTTCTGCTTGCTTTCGAGCTGCTTCCACATCATCATGGAGTTTTCCCAGCTCACTAGACCAGTATGATTTATAGTCCCTGCGAGCTCCTCTGGGAATGGTTTCATGAGTGGCCTGAAGGATACAAGCATTGAATTCCTTCACTATGCTGTTAATATCCTTACCTTCTATGGACAGCTGTCCCACCAGGATACCTGTACGATGTCTGTACATTGTCCAGTTTGCTTTTTTATAGTTCCATCTGGGGAGAGGGTTACTGGTGTTAAGGAGTTCATTTTCTGTTGTCAAGAAGATTGGTCGATGGTCGCTACCTCCAAGTTGTTTTCCAACTTCACGTGTAATGTTCCACTTCAGATCTGGAGAGTGGAATGCCAGATCTGGTGCTGAGGTTGTATGCCAAGCCCTTGAGTAAAATGTTGGGGGATCCATTGGCTGGTTGATTAGGAGAAGTCCATTATCATCCTGCCAGCTCTCAACTTCCTCTCCTCTCTTGTCTATGTGGTCATAGCCCCAGCTCTGGGAATGGCTGTTAAAATCACCACAGACCATCAGTCTCTCTTTGTGTGGGATTTTTTCTAAAGCAAGTGGGCAGTCATTAGGAAAGTAATAGTTAAGGAGATGGAAATCTGTATTACTACTTTTTAGATGGATCATCTGATATTCAGCTCCTTCCATGAACACTCCCACCTGACATGCGCTGATGTTATTCTTAACAAGTGTGAGTACTCCTCCTTTTCTTCTGTCCTGTCGGTCTGATCTAAAAACACTGGTAGCCTCTGATTTTAAAGGCGGCATCTTTGGTTAGGTGTGTCTCCTGTATGCAGCATATACTTACCTGCTCTGCAAAAAGTATGTTCTCTAGTTCCACCTTTTTGCTATAGCCATCTCTAACACTGCTGACACCCTCAGCATTCCACTGCATTATTTTAAGTTGTTGCTTTTTGGCTGTTTTCTTCCGTTGGATTTTTTGGCCAGTAGCTCTACTCTCATGTCTCCTGACTCCACAAGATGAACTGAGAGGACCTCCAGTAGCATTGGGTGGACCCTTTCGAGGCAGGGGGCCCGGCACTGCACCTGCCTGGTTAGTCTTCACAGGGCGAGCACCATGTTTGAAAACTGCAGATAGAGACATTTCATTAGCGATAACGCGTTACCCTGATTTTTGCGATGCGCCTTTTGGCTGGGTAACTCCGACTTCAGCACCTTTCCTTGCTAGGGCAGACTGTGGTCTTGCTTGGACTGCCATGAAGACAGTGTGGCTGGCCTGGCCAAAACTTTGTTTTCCAGCCGCTGGTGGCTGTATGTAAGTCCCTTCTCCATGTCAGATGGTTTGGAGACAGTTCCACAAAGACACTCTGACTTTGAGATGAGGAATCTGATGAGTGCTTCAACGATATCCATTCCCCGCCACCTATAGTCTACTGGCTCTGTTTTGTTTACATCATTCTGATAGCCATTGTTGTAAAGCTTGTCACGTACTGGTTTCACACCAGACTTTCCTCATCCCCGCCAGAGATCTCCATGACCCCATCCGTCCACCAACCTGACATTACATTTTACAAAAATAACAATTACAATTAGTGTTGATTGCTACAGGTTTCTGGGCTACAGAAGTAGGTCAGAGTTTTAAGCAAACAGATCTATGTTCCCTGTCTCACAAACACTATGTTAAGATAAGTGTGCTCTTAACACAGTTGTTCCCAGGGGAGTGGTCATAGCAAAGGCGCGGCTGGTTTCCTGGATTGTTCTGCCCACAAAAAGTGCTTTGAATGCCCATGCACTCTTTTGATGTTGTACAATGGACCCATCTGTGTAAGTCATTTCATCTGCCTCATTGGAGTTTTCACTCATTTGTCATGAGGGCATTGACCTCAGCATTTACAGCAAGTAGCTTCTGCTCTCTGGTTCTCTTGTCAAGCATGACAGTGCAAGAGAAGGTGCCCCTAGAGGCACAGGTACCCTTTCCTTGCCGGGGTTGAAGATGATAATGCAAGAGAAGGTGGCCCTAGAGGCACAGGTACCCATTCCTTGCCGGGGTTGAAGATGATAATGCAAGAGAAGGTGGCCCTAGAGGCACAGGTGCCCATTCCTTGCTGGGGTTGAAGATGATAATGCAAGAGAAGGTGGCCCTAGAGGCACAGGTGCCCATTCCTTGCCGGGGTTGAAGTTGTCAGGTTCACAAACATGCTTGATGACATCTTCTGCACGACCCATCCATGATTTGTCTCTCTTTAGCTTGTCACACTTTTCTTTGAGGAGTTCTAGAAGCAGTGAGTGCTTTTTGTTTGCTAAGAAAAGGGCTGGTGGAATAGATGAATGTGGTTGGTTAGAGGGTTTGTTATCTGGTAGAATGAAGGTTCTGGAATATAAGTTTCAGGTGAGGAGAGAGTAAATATAGTAGAGATGAAATATGATTATCAAAAAAAAAGTATAGATTTCAAGTTCAGACTATGTGGTTTCAGTGTCCCATATGTCATATTTGTAAAGTCTTTATAGTGTTGCTTTTGCAAATACAGATAGAGTTCAACTTACATGTTTCATACAATAAATGATCTAGTCTGTAATTGGACACAGAGGAGTTTTACATAGACATTACTGCTGATCTTTGTCTCGCTTTCCTTGACATAGTCTGTAATAAGACATAAAGAATTATTACACAGACTCTCTGTCTCATTTTCTTTGACATAGTCTGTTGTCAAAAATAATGAATAGACTGTCTCACTCTCCTTTCTCTGGCTAAATGTTTCCCTTTTCCACATAATTTAAGGCATTTATGATTGTCTTGAAGATACAGTGACCTGAAATATTTATTGGCACATTTTGTCTAAAGTGATTTTTTTAAGCAGACAGATATTGTTTGTTGTGGCTTTGTTTGCCAAGCGTCATCTCACTGAGCAGCTTCTGTCATGGCTGAATAGCCACACACAGTAGCAGCAGTGTTTTGTATTGCAAGGTCCAGTTTCCTTGTACTTTCATGTTTTAACTTCCAGTTTAGTCCTCATTTGCTCCTCAAGTCAAGTTGTACGGTTGTGCAGAGTCACTTCCACATGATTTGGTTTTTCACACATTCTTCATAGAAAAATTGATGACTTACAAGCGCATTTATACTGTATCTCAGCTCAGGTCTACTGTGTATTCTCTTTTTCTTTATAAGCTCATCATACAAAATCTGCTTTGGAATGCAGCCATTCTTCATTCCTGTTGCATGTCCCAGCCACCCGTGTTATAATGCCTCAGTCAGTCAGTCATTTGCGTGTCCCATGCGGAACTTTGCCTCCCTAACAGCTCTCCTGAAGGCCTCTTGGTAATAAGCAACATGTCCTGCTGCTGATGCATCCATTCACAGATGTCAGCAATGTCTTGCATCCATCTTTGCCTTGATCTTCCTTTTTCTTTTTCCCATTATGTACCCTTCCAAGACTGTCTTCTCTAAATTCTCATGACATTTAGTGTGTCCAAAATATTTAAGTTTTCTCTGTTTAATCCTATTTACTTCAATATTAAGTTTTTGTAGTATGGATATATTTGTTCTTTTTTGTGTCTATGATATTTGAAGATCTCTTCTGTAGCATTTACATTCAAAAGAATTTATGTGTTTTTTCAACTGTTTTGTTAAGTGTTCAATTGTCCATGCCATTAAAAATCTTATTTTTGTAGTTCTGTCTGTTCCTATCCACAGATTCTTTAGTTGTTTAATTTTCTGAAGAGTGATAGATGTCCTCCTTTTAATTTCCCTCATTGTATCTCCATTATTAGTTAGTAGTGATCCAAGATATTCAAAACTCTTCACTTCTTTCAATTTTTCCTCATAGATGCATATTTCAACTGCCTTATTTGTTTTGTC
This sequence comes from Achatina immaculata, assembly GCA_009760885.1. Classification (NCBI taxonomy): domain Eukaryota; kingdom Metazoa; phylum Mollusca; class Gastropoda; order Stylommatophora; family Achatinidae; genus Lissachatina; species Lissachatina immaculata. The sequence continues at coordinate 45,631,985 of CM019717.1, read as the reverse complement.
ACTTGTCATCAATTTAGTTTTTATCGCATTAAGATAGAGGTTTTGCTCTTCACTGTTCTTACAGACTGACATAATTAGTTTTTCCATTCCTTTTTGTGTTGTGGATAGTAATACTGTGTCATCAGCATATCTAATCTCTGGTATTTCATAACCTCAAATTGTTATGGCATCGTAATATTCTTTGTCTATATCTTCTCTAACATTCCTCATTATATTTTCAGTATACAAGTTAAATAAGTAAGGTGACAATATGCACTCCTGACGGACCCCTTGTTTTATGTCAAATCAAGTTGTTGTTTCACCATTTATTCTTACTGCTGCCTGTTGGTCTAGATACAGCAGTGATATTAATTGTATCAAATGTGTTGGAAATCCCATTTTTTCCATTATTTCCCAGAGTTTATGGTGTTGTACACAATCAAATGCATTTGAATAGTCTATAAAGGATAAATATAGATTCACATTAAGCTCTCTGCATTTCTCTGTTATTAATCTTATATTGAATATATGATCTCTTGTTCCTCTTCCTTGGACCATATTGACTTCTCCTTCTGTTTTCTTATGAAGCCTACCCATTATGATTTTTAACAGAATTTTACTGGCATGTCTAATCAGGGCAACAGTTTTGTAGTTTGTGCATAATTTCAAGTTACCTTTTTTTTTGGCAGTGGTATGAATACAGTTCTTTTCTATTCTTTTAGCCAAATACCTGAATGCCATATCTTTTTAGACAGTGCATGATATATTGTAGCTCATTCCATTCCTCCTGCCTTAATAAGTTCAGCTGTTATCTCATCACATCCTGGTGATTTACCATTTTTCAGATTCTTTATTGCCCATAAAACTTCTGCTATTGTCGGTTCAGGTTCTTTCTCCTCCAATAATAATTCACGCTACTGATTTCTGCTTTCACAGTCAGTTGTTTCATACATTCCTCTGCAATATTCCTTCCATCTTTCTAGAATTTCCTCTGTCTCTATCAAGGTCTTCTCCATCTCATCACAAATTACATTTAGCTTGGGTGTGACATTCCTCGTCAGTGGAATTTCTCTAAACATTTTGCTATCTTTTCCACACTTCTGATGTCCTTCTATTCTTTCAAAACAATCCTCTATGTATTGTTTTTTTTGTCTTTTCTTATGTTTCTTCTTATTTCAATTGTTAAAGATTTATATTCTTCCCTATTATTATTTGTCACTTCCCATTTCATCTTCATTTCTCTACATTGTTTTATTAGCTCACATGTGCCTGTTGTAATCCATTCATTCCTTTGTGTTTTCTTTACTGGAACCATATCTTTAGCTGCTGTTTTTAAGATATCTCTGGCCTGCATAGCCAGTTCATCAAGTGTCATCTCTTGAACAGCCATCAGTATCTTAAAACAGTTCTTCACTACTATACCGTATTGTTCTGGTATTTTTATAGGATCAAAGAGGAGTGATCTTGATCCCCTAACTGTCTTTTTTATCTTTATCTTCATGGTCCGTGACACAATCAGCACCTGGTAAAGTTTTTGCTGAGGTTATACTTGATCTCCACCTTCTTTGCACTAAAATGTAATCTATTTGATTCTTGGTTTTACCATCGGGTGATGTCCATGTGTAAAGTCTTCATGGATGTTGCCTAAAAAGTGTGGAAAAACTAAAATGTTTCAATTTTCCATGCAAAACACCACTGGATTTTCACCTGCCTTATATTCATCTCTCTCTCTCTCTCTCTGAACCTTAAGTGCCCAGGGCACATGGGGCTTCCACAAGGGTCCTCCACAAATGCCTGTCCTTCGCCTTTTTTTCTGCTCTTGCCCAGGTGAGCCCTCTATTGCTCAACATCCTATACTAAATTGTCCCAAAATGTATCCTTCATCTTCTGCTCTCTCTCTGTACCAGTCTTTGCATTAAAATTGCCTTTATTAATAAAAGGTAAAGGTAATCCTGTCATGCCTTAGAGGCACATAGGGATATGGTGTTAGTGCCCATATTTTCCTTAACCTGTCAGTACACTAGAGGGTGATATGGTCAGTATCATGCCTGGCTGCCTTTCCTTCCCCAACTCCAGAAGAAGTCGGATACCCATTTCTACAGCTGGGTGACTGGGGCGCCTCCAGCCAGATTTGAACCCCCGACCTTCGCCATGAGAGACCAGTGCACTAACCACTTCGCCACTATTATTAATACAGTATCATTTTTTTCATACCTGGTCTATCATCGTTTGCAGTGTGTTATAAAAGTCTACTTTCTCTTCTTCTTCTGCTGATGTAAGTGCATATATCTGGATGATTGTTACATTTCTAAGAGTACCTTTAGGGCTGATAGTGAGGATTCTATCACTTACTTGTTGTAACCTAGTACTGATTTGATGTTAATTTGATGCCTAGTCTTGTCATCTTAATAACAACAGCTAAAGACATGGTTCCAGTAAAGAAAACACAAAATAATGGATGGATTAAAGCAGGCATACTAGAACTGATAAAACAACATAGAGAAATGAAGATGCAGTGGGAAGTGGCAAACAACAACAAAAAGTAATATAAATCTTTAACAAAAGAAATGGGAAGAAATATAAGAAAGACAAAAAAACAATACATACAAGATTGTTGTGAAAGAATAGAAGGACATCAGAAGTGTGGAAGAGATAGTGAAATGTTTAAAGAAATGAAGACATTGATGTGAAATGTCACACCTAAGCTAAATGTAATTTGTGACAAGATGGGGAATACCTTGACAGAGACAGAGGAAATTCTAGAAAGATAGAAGGAATATTGTAGCGGAATGTATGAAACAACTGACTGTGAAAGCAGAAATCAACAGTGTGAATTATTATTGGAGGAGAAAGAACCCGAACCGACAATTGAAGAAGTTTTATGGGCAATAAATAAAATAATAATCTGTAAAATGGTAAATCACCAGGATGTGATGAGATAACAGGTGAACTTATTAAGGCAGGAGGAATGGAATGAGCTACAATATATCATTCACTATGCAAAAAAAGATATGGCATTCAGGTATTTGGCTAAAAGAATAGAAAAGAACTGTATTCATACCACTGCCAAAAAACGGTAACCTGAAATTATGCACAAACTACAGAACTGTTGCCCTGATTAGGCATGTCAATAAAATTCTGTTAAAAATCATAATGTGTAGACTTAGTAAGAAAATAGAAGAAGAAGTCAATATGGTCCAAGCTGGTTTCAGACAAGGAAGAGGATCAAGAGATCATATGTTCAATATAAGATTAATAATAGAGAAATACAGAGAGTTTAATGTGAATCTATATTTATTCTTTATAGACTGCTCAAAGGCATTTGATTGTGTACAACACCATAAACTTTGGGAAATAATGGAAAAAATGGGATTTCCAACACATTTGATACAATTAACATCACTGCTGTATCTAGACCAACAAGCAGCAGTAAGAGTAACTGGTGAAACAACAAGTTGGTTTGACATAAAACAAGGGGTCCGTCAGGAGTGCATATTGTTGCCTTACTTATTTAACTTGTATCTCTCTCTGAACCTTAAGTGCCCAGGGCACATGGGGCTTCCGCAAGGGTTTTCCACAAATGCCTGTCCTTCGCCTTTTTTTCTGCTCTTGCCCAGGTGAGCCCTCTATTGCTCAACATCTTTTCTGTTGTTCTTCTCCATGTCTCTTTTGGTCTACCCTTACTTCTGCTCCCCTGTGGTGTCCATCTTAGTGCTATTTTTGGTAGTGAGTTGTCAGTCATTCGGAGCACATGTCCCAACCATCGCCAGCGTCTTTCCTCAATAATTGTTGCCAGTGGTTTCATCTGCATTTCTGCTAATAAGTTGTTATTTCTTATGGTGTTTGGCCAAAATATTTTTCTAATTCTTCGTAAACATTTAGTCTGGAAAGAATTCAACTTGTTTTCTATGGTTTTGGTGATTTTCCAGCATTCACTTCCATAGAGTAGTACACTTAGAACATTACTCTTAAATATCCTGATTTTCATATTTATGCTTAGTTTTTTTGATTTCCATATAGTCTGCAGCATTGCAAAAGCCTGGTTTGCTCTAGTAAGTCTGCTGTTGATGTCCTCTGTGCTGTCTCCATTTTCTACTACTCTGCTGCCAAGGTATACAAATTCGTTGACCTCCTCCACTAACTTGTTATCTACTCTGAGTACATTTCTGTTGTTCACATTTTGCTTCATTAACTTTGTCTTTCCTACGTTGATCTTTAGTCCTATGTTGTTTGCATTCTGAGTTAGCTTGTTTATTTTATCTTGCATATCTTTGTGACTGCTTGATAATAGACAAATGTCGTCCGCAAAGTCAAGGTCCTCCAGCACTGTGTCAAGGGTCCATTGTAATCCTCTGCGTTTGTCTGATGTTGCCTCCTTCATTAACCAGTCTACTGCCAAGATAAATAATGTTGGTGATAGTACACATCCCTGTTTCACTCCTGTTTGTACCCTAAAGCTGCTGGAGGTATGTTCTCCACAGATAACTTTGCACTGAAAACCCTCGTATAGGGCTTTGATTACATTAACTATTTTATGGGGGAGGCCATGCCATCTTAGGATTTTCCACAGTGCATCTCTGTTGACACTGTCAAAGGCTTTCTCAAAATCTATGAATAATGCATATGTTGTACTATGCCACTCATTTGCCTGTTCTAATATTTGTCTAAGTACAAATATGTGGTCTATGCATGATCTTCCTTTCCTAAATCCTGCCTGCTCTTTCCGAAGTTTTTCCTCAAGTGTTGGTACAATTCTGTTGATGATTATTCTGCAAAATACTTTACTGGTGAGTGGCAGTAGGGTAATGCCTCTCCAGTTCCCGCAATCTCTGAGGTCACCCTTCTTTGGTAGTTTTACTATAAGACCAGTTTTCCACTCCTCTGGGGCTTTTTCTAAATCCCAAATTTGTTGTAATATCCGGCAAAGTTGTTTTGGTGTTTCTGTTTCTTCTGCTTTCAACATCTCAGCAGTCACTTCATCTTCACCTGGTGCCCTGTCTGATTTTAGCTTCTTTATCGCCTCCTTTACTTCATTTATTGTTATTGGTCCTGTATTGATGTTTAGTTCCGTTTTTGCTTCAGGTATGTCTATTGTTTGTGCTGCTTGTGTTCTGTTTAGTAGGGTGTTAAAGTGTTCCCTCCATCTTTCAATTTTTTCTCTTTCTCCACTGACCAATTGTCCATTTTGTGTTCTTACTGCACTTTCACATCTTGTGTTGAAGTTACCTGTCATCTGCTTTGTGATTTTATATATGGTTTTCATGTCATTTGTATATGCTGCTTTCTCTTCTGTTTCTGCTAAGTTGTCATAATATTGACGTTTATCTTGACGGCATGATTCCTTCACTTCTTTGTCTTTTTGTGCATAATTACTTAAAACTCGTTCTTTAAGCCGTTGTGATTTGGTGTTCAGTAATTTTCCCTTGATTTCTTTTCTTTGCTCTATCTTTTCCCATGTGGTCTCGCTTATCCATTCCTCTTTTCTCCTTTTCCGATATCCCAGCACCTCTTTTGCTGTTTCCTGTAGTGTTTTATTGAACTCTAATATGGACATTTCTGCTTCGTCTTGTAGGACACTGAAACGGTTCTTAAGTACTATTGAGAATTCATTTCTTGTTTGCTGGTCTATCAGTTTTCTTGTATCAAAATGTATCTTTCTGTGTTCTCCGATTTTGGCTTTCCTTAATTTTAGTTTTATTTTTGCTACCAGAAGGTTGTGATCACTTCCTACATCTGCTCCTTTCCTTGCTCGCACATCTTGTAGTGACCGTTTCCACTTGTTGTTTATTAGTATGTGATCGATTTGGTTTTCTGTGGTTTTATCTGGTGACCTCCAAGTCACCTTATGGATGTTTTTGTGTTGGAAAATTGTCCCTCCGATGGTCATCATGTTTTCTTCACAGAAACTGCACAGTCTTTCTCCATTTTCATTTATTTCTCCAATTCCTTCTCTTCCCATGATTCTTCTTCTATCTTCATTTCCTTCACCTACTTTTGCATTGAAGTCGCCCAAGATGAGTAGCATATCATGCTTGGGTATTGTTTCTACTGTTGCTTGGAGGCTGTTGTAAAAATCTTCTTTTAATTCCTCTTCAGCTGCTTCTGTTGGTGCATAACAAACTACAATAGACAGCTTCGTGAATCTTGAGTTGAACCGTGCATATAATAATCTCTCATTTATTGGGGTCCATTTCAGCAATGCTCTTGATGCTTCTTTTGTTATAATCAATGCTACTCCTCCTTCATGAAGATCTTCTTTACCTGACCATATTATTGTATCTTCTGTGTGCTGTGTTGTTAATTTCCTTCTGCCTTGTCCTGTCCATCTTGCTTCTTGTATTCCTAGTATGTCTAGTTTGTATCTGTGCATTTCCTTGATGGTTTGTGCTAGTTTTCCAGTCTGGTTTAGTGTTCTTACATTCCAGCTGCCTATTTGCATCTTATGTTTAGGTTCCAGGAGGTCTGCAGTCGGGCTGGGGACTTCCAGTGGCTGGCTTTCATTCACAACCTTCATGGGCTCAGTTTCCTGATACGCATTTCTCCTTCCACCTGCATTTGCTTTTTCCCTTGCTTCCGTTTCTGTAGCAGTCTGATAGTTTTTTTACCAGATAGGGTTGCTGGCCCTATGCTGAACCCTCCTTAGTCGCCTTTTACGATCATGCATGTTTAACTTGTATACTGAAAATATAATGAGAAATGTTAGAGAAGATTTAGACAAAGAATATTATGATGCCATAACAATTGGAAGTTATGAAATACCAGAGATTAGATATGTTGATAACACAGTATTACTGTCCACAACACAAAAAGGAATGGAAAAACTAATTATGTCAGTCCATAAGAACAGCAAAGAGCAAAACCTCTATCTCAGTGCGATGAAAACTAAATTGATTGACAACTGACAAAACAAACAAGGTGGCTGAAATATGTATCAATGAGGAAAAATTGGAAGAAGTGGAGAAGGTTTTGAATATCTTGGATCACTACTAACTAATACTGGAGATACAATGAGGGAAATTAAAAGGACATCTTCAGAAGGTAAAACAACTAAAGAATCTGTGGATAGGAGCAGAGTGAACTACAAAATAAGATTTTTATGGGCGTGCATCTTTCCCATCGCAGCATATGCCTGTGAGACCTGGACACTTAATAAAACAGCTGAGAAACACATAAATGCCTTTGAATGTAAATGCTACAGAAGAGTTCTTCAAATATCATGGACACAAAAAAGAACAAATATATCCATACTACAAGAACTTAATATTGAAGAAGGCTGGCTAGTAAAGAGGATTAAACAGAGAAAACTTAAATATTTTGGACATATTAAACATTATAATAATCTAGAGAAAATTGTCTTGGAATGGTACATAATGGGAAAAAGAAAGAGAGGAAGACCAAGGTGAAGATAGCTGCAAGACATCGTTGATGATTTGCAAATGGATGCATCAGCAGCAGGCCACCTTGCTCACAAGTGAGAGGCCTACAGGAATGCTGTTAGGGAGGCAAAGTTCTGGAAGGGACATGCAAATGTCATAACTGATAGAAGCTTAGCACCTGCAGAATCTTGAGTTAGTTACTTATTGTCCCATGCTTGGTGTTCATTATTCAGCCAAAGCAGTGAAAATGAAAACTGGTAAGTTTTTTTTTTTCTCATGCCATGCATATGGTGTCCATGTTTCAGATTTGTATAAGAGCACACATGTGTGATAAATCAGAATCTAATAAGATTCAGTGTTAACTTTCTTTTTGTTCCCTGCCTTTTTTCTTAATTTTCCAAAAAGCTGTAGTTGCCTTTCCTACTTGTGCATTGATTCCTTCGTGGTGGAGGTGACCATAGATCCAACTGTTCACTGATTCAAATAGGTTCTCACTCAGTGTTAGGCACAGTGATGTGCACATGTCTTGTCAAAGAACCACTGTCTTGTTGAAACTTACCATAAGTGAAAACAAATCCAAGCTATGGCCATGCTGTTAGAGTTTACAGTCACCTCGCTGTGTCCTGCAAGGACTGCATTATCAGTGAATAGGAGCTCTGATATACATAAGGTCATTTTAAAAACTATTCATTTCAAATGTAATAACCACCCTAATTTATGCATGCAAAGCTGGAAAACAACTAAAGAAATTGACAAGAAATTGGACTCTTTTGAAAACAAATGCCTAAGGAAAATACTTTCCATCAAGTGGAATGAATTCAAGAACAATGCAGAGATAAGACAGATGACTGAACAACAACCAGTCTCATGGGTGATCAGGAAAAGGAGGTGGACATATGTTGGTCATGTGATGAGAAGAAGCAGTCAGAGAATCCCAAAACAAGCTATAAAGTGGAACACAACCAGGCCAAAGAAAAAGAGGCAGACCATGTGAAACTCTGAAGAGGACATTGTTAAGAGAGGTCAAATTAATAGGCATAAAATCCCTTGATGAGGTTGAAAGGCTCGCCGAAGACAGGAAAAATTGGCAAACTAATCTTGCGTGTGACATTTAACAGCAAGGGAAGGATATAAGATGTAAGATATAAGAAGAAACATTACATAAACATCTCTCATAGAACTCATAATACAAACAGGTGGAAGCAGTCAGTGACAAGCAGAACTGAATTTGTTTTTTTTTTCTGAGAAAGCAAGGAAACTTAAAGGTCATCTCAGGCATTTAAACAAGTTAAATAAGTAGTTAGCAATATTGGCACATAATGCCTCAAGAATGAATAGTTTGCTTTGTGCTTCATTTTGTCATTACATGTCTTACATTTTCCTTGTTCCAATTTGTTTAAAAGCTGGCAGCTCCCATATGGCAATTGTCCAGAAGTTACACAAACCACATGACAAGGATCCATACTTTGAAAACCTCGGTGTCATCACACTAGAGGATGTGATTGAAGAGATCCTGCAGAGTGAGATCGTTGATGAGACTGATCTCAAGAGTAAGTATACTTCCTGTTTGTATGATATTTAATCATTTAAAAAAAATTATTAAAAAATTTCTCTTTTCTTCTGCCTTTGTGTCAGTGTGCATGCTGTTGGGATCATGTGGTTGAAATATTGATTTGTTGCTGGATGTTGGGCAATTTAGGAGAAATTTGTTTATGTCTTAAAAACTTTTACTATTCAACTTTAAAAAAAAAATACAGATATTCAGATCTTGTCATGATTTGACACAATACAAATTCAGATCAAATATCTGTAGTTATCATTGCATTTTTCTCAGTTTACTCACTCCCTCCCTCACTTTGTAAAACTGCACCATACACCTCTATTTACCTTTTTTATTTTAACCAGTTTTACTGCAGTCACCATCCCTTTTATCTAGTCATCAGTGCATGTTATACATATTAATCTGTAAGAGTAAATTTGTACCATGCCTTCAGTGGTCATGTTAACTGACAGTTACCGGTAAATTACCAATTTAAAAAAAAAAAAAAGAGAAAAACCAAAACTTTTGGAGGTCGTCAGTTACTGTAACTGATTTATATTATCAAAAAAACCTGGTAAAATTAAACAGCAAAACTTTGATGGAAGATAATCAGGCTAGGAGGCTGATGATGCTCAATTTGCATGGAGAAGAATCAGTCAGGTTTGACTTTGGTTCATCGTGTGAGCACTGTATGAAGATTAAATATTGCTGGAAATAAGGTAAGAAAACAAAATACATGAACATTTACTATCCTCTGATGGTTGTAAAGTATGTTTAATTTTACATTAAAAAAAAGTCTAAAGTACCAGATGTTGTATTGAGAAAACCAGTATTTCAGAAAGTACTCCATGCAAGGTGAAGGACAGGTACAATTATACCAGTTTCAAAGAATCCTAAACTCCTAGTGTGATCACTGCAGCATAACCTCCACCTCTTGCACCTTCCACAATCAAGATGGCTTTATTAATTCTTTTTTTTTGTAATTGAAATGCTGTCATATTAAATGTGAATGTCTAGACATGTGAAATTGTTCTGTCTGACCTTTGCAGCTGATAATCGTCAGAGGGATGAACGTCCAGAGAAACAGCAGGAGTATGAATTGCTTATGCAGGATGAGAGGAAGTCCACACTGCCAAACCAGCTGGCATTTGCTGCATTCCAGTTCCTCACCACCAGTAAGCTTTTAGAAGATAGTGAAGATAAATAGAAGATAGTACAGCTTGCTCTAACTAGAAGATAGAATTAGGGTGAATTTAAATATTGTAATAAAGGAAGAACATTAGTTAGGAATGTTAATGTGGAATGTTGATCAGAGGGTAGACAGTAGCTTGTGGAGTATACACAGATATAACATCAACATTTTGAGTATACATAAATATAACATAAACATTTGGGGTATACATAGATATAACATAAACATTTGGAGTATACATAGATATAACATAAACATTTGGAGTATACATAGATATCTTCTTCTTCGTTCACAAAAAATTCATCCTCGTCAGGAGATCGAACCTGTGTCTCCTGCACAACAGGCGGGGATACTAGCCACTACATTACCAAGAACACATACATAGATATAACATAAACGTTTGGCGTATACATAGATGTAACATAAATTTTTGGAGTATATATAGATAAAACATAAATATTGTTCTCTTGACCATCAATTTAAATATGACAAAAATCCATCTGGAGAAGCTGCATCACAAACACTGTCGTGTTATACTCCCATGATTTTGTTCTTACCATATGGTTATGGATTATCCAGTTCAAATGTAATATCCATCCTCTTTTATGCATGTGAAAGCTGGAAAACAACTAAAGAAATAGACAACAAATTAGACTCTTTTGAAAACAAATGCCTAAGGAAAATACTCGGCATAAAGCAGAAAAAATTCAAGAACAATGCAGAGATAAGGAAGATGAGTGAACAACAACCTGTCTTGTAGGTGATCAAAAAAAGGAGGTGGACATATGTTGGTCAAGTGATGAGAAGAAACAGTCAGAGAATCCCAAAACAAGGTATCAAGTGGAACACAACAGACAGAAGAAAAAGAGGTCGACCATGTGAAACTCTGAAGAAAACATTGTTGAGAGAAGCCAAATAAGTAGGCATAAAATCTCTTGATGAGGTTGAAAATCTACCAGAAAACAGGAATACTTTAATGAACTACCATGCAAGCCCCATGTCTAATGGCATGGGAATTTTGTAAGATGTAATTATGGAGCTATTTTTATGATCAACTATTTTGATTTTTCTCAGTAACTTTGGAGCTTTCAGATTTTTTTAAAACTGTGGAGCACTTATGTTTAACATTTTCATTTATTGGCATAGCTGTTTAAACACTAATATTTAACTGATCTTTTCTTAGCCGTGGAGCCATTTTCAGATGCACACCTTGCAAGGAATGTCCTGAAGACCCTGATGAAGAAGGACATTGTGGTGACCCTGTCTCCAACAGAGAAAGTCTCAAAAAAGAACTACATCTATGAGAAGGGAGTTCCATCAGACAAGTTTGTGCTGATTCTTCAAGGTAAGAAGCAGAATGATACCCAGCCTGACTATGTTTCGCTTTGAGAGGAGTGACAGGATATTAACTCTTTCACTTCTGAATTACTTTCCTATGCTGCACCAGAGTAAATTTTATCGAGAAATTTTTGTAGAAGCAAAATAGGAGGAAGTTGTTCTGTAATTTAAAAGTATGGGTTGAGTTATAAATATGCTGCTTTTCATTTTATGTAGACTTTGCCTAAATATCACGCTGATCGCTGATTCACACATGCATGCAAGATAAACCAACACTGCCAGTGTTGTTTTGTAGCAAAAGAGTTAATAAGGTGGTGTAGGGACATAAAGGAGTGAGGTAGTTAAAAGAGGACTTGTGTAAGCCAAACTATCACACTAGCTTGTGTGGTCAAAGTAATAGATTACATGTACCTGTTTATGTGATCTGTGAGGCAGATTTTAGTGTATCATTGTTTGTAACTTAGATGGAACATTCTGGCTGAGTGCTCTGTACTGTGAACATATGCTTCACCTGCACTTTCCAGGGAACAAATTCAGACACAATGAAACTTTGTAACTTTGCTAAGACACATTCTATGAAAGGAATGGACAGTTACAAAAATAATGCTTATACATAAAACACTGATCACTCAGCCAAAGACTCCTTTTTATAAGTGATTAATTGTTCATGTTTTGCAGAGTTATAGGCACATTCCCTTTCAAAACAGTTTGCTAAATCCTGCAAGAAGACCATACTTATGTATCTGTATGGTTTCATCAAGCAGAAGTTCAGTACCATATATTATTGTAGGTTTTGGTTATGTTGTCTAAAGCTAGCATTTTCTGGTGAGAAATATAAAGTATATGCTTCTGGAATGTGAGCTGAATTATTGGAGATGGGGGGAAATAAAAGTGTTGTAATTGCTAATGTTCTTTCAAAGCTGTACAAAAGGTCCTGTAATATAAGAGGTTGTAGAATTAAAAGAAATTACATCACCTGTTCAGGTTGTCACAGAAATACCTGCATTCATTGAATGGATTTTACTTTTTTCTCTCGTTTGGTGTGAAGAAGTTTCAAGTGCTTCACATGTCTGAGGACACTGTGAATTGTGGAGCTTCAGATGTAAAAGGAGAAAGTGATTCTTCTAATATGTGTTCTGAAAGCATCCAGGAAGTGTGGGTACGTTTTTATGGATAAACTATGATAGCAAACAGCAGAATCACTGGAAACATTAGCATCATCAAAATGTTTCAGATATATTAAAAGAAGTGTTGCCTGTTTCAGTTTCATAGTACAGTTTGGACTGTAAGGAAGCAAAGTATTAGGGCCTAGGGGGGCACAGATTCAAGAGATTGAGGTGCTCATTCTCTGCCCTGTGTTACCTAACACATCTGGTCAGCTGCCCAGTTTTACAGCTTTGATGTTGACAGCCCTTTATATGAGAAGACAGAGCAGCATGATGGGGTAACTTGCCAGATTGTAAGCACATTTTTTGTGATGCTGCCTTGTTATGTCCATTTCAGGCACTGTAGAAGTGGAAGTTGGAGGTGAAAGCATGGTGTTTGAGACAGGCCCATTCAGTTATTTTGGAGTTGATTGTATAAACAGTGAGTAACCAACAGCTGGTGGTGCTATGGCATGACTAGCTGATTTTTTTTTTTTTTTAGAAACAATTGTGTGGCATTCAGTAAGCAGGATATTGAAGAAGTTTCTTCTGTTCATAGCGTAGTTTAATTTGTATTATTGATTGAATCCCCCGTGTGGTACCCGGGATCTGCAAAGAATAGGACCACTGTACCCTACCATGCATGATCGTAAAAGGCGACTAAGGAGGGTTCAGCATAGGACCAGCAACCCTATCTGGTAAAAAAACTATCAGACTGCTACAGAAACGGAAGCAAGGGAAAAAGCAAATGCAGGTGGAAGGAGAAATGCGTATCAGGAAACTGAGCCCATGAAGGTTGTGGATGAAAGCCAGCCACTGGAAGTCCCCAGCCCGACTGCAGACCTCCTGGAACCTAAAAATAAGATGCAAATAGGCAGTTGGAATGTAAGAACACTAAACCAGACTGGAAAACTAGCACAAACCATCAAGGAAATGCACAGATACAAACTAGACATACTAGGAATACAAGAAGCAAGATGGACAGGACAAGGCAGAAGGAAATTAACAACACAGCACACAGAAGATACAATAATATGGTCAGGTAAAGAAGATCTTCATGAAGGAGGAGTAGCATTGATTATAACAAAAGAAGCATCAAGAGCATTGCTGAAATGGACCCCAATAAATGAGAGATTATTATATGCACGGTTCAACTCAAGATTCACGAAGCTGTCTATTATAGTTTGTTATGCACCAACAGAAACAGCTGAAGAGGAATTAAAAGAAGATTTTTACAACAGCCTCCAAGCAACAGTAGAAACAATACCCAAGCATGATATGCTACTCATCTTGGGCGACTTCAATGCAAAAGTAGGTGAAGGAAATGAAGATAGAAGAAGAATCATGGGAAGAGAAGGAATCGGAGAAATAAATGAAAATGGAGAAAGACTGTGCAGTTTCTGTGAAGAAAACATGATGACCATCGGAGGGACAATTTTCCAACACAAAAACATCCATAAGGTGACTTGGAGGTCACCAGATAAAACCACAGAAAACCAAATCGATCACATACTAATAAACAACAAGTGGAAACAGTCACTACAAGATGTGCGAGCAAGGAAAGGAGCAGATGTAGGAAGTGATCACAACCTTCTGGTAGCAAAAATAAAACTAAAATTAAGGAAAGCCAAAATCGGAGAACACAGAAAGATACATTTTGATACAAGAAAACTGATAGACCAGCAAACAAGAAATGAATTCTCAATAGTACTTAAGAACCGCTTCAGTGTCCTACAAGATGAAGCAGAAATGTCCATATTAGAGTTCAATAAAACACTACAGGAAACAGCAAAAGAGGTGCTGGGATATCGGAAAAGGAGAAAAGAGGAATGGATAGGTGAGACCACATGGGAAAAGATAGAGCAAAGAAAAGAAATCAAGAAAAAATTACTGAACACCAAATCACAACGGCTTAAAGAACGAGTTTTAAGTAATTATGCACAAAAAGACAAAGAAGTGAAGGAATCATGCCGTCAAGATAAACGTCAATATTATGACAACTTAGCAGAAACAGCAGAGAAAGCAGCATATACAAATGATATGAAAACCATATATAAAATCACAAAGCAGATGACAGGTAACTTCAACACAAGATGTGAAAGTGCAGTAAGAACACAAAATGGACAACTGGTCAGTGGAGAAAGAGAAAAAATTGAAAGATGGAGGGAACACTTTAACACCCTACCAAACAGAACACAAGCAGCACAAACAATAGACATACCTGAAGCAAAAACGGAACTAAACATCAATACAGGACCAATAACAATAAATGAAGTAAAGGAGGCGATAAAGATGCTAAAATCAGACAGGGCACCAGGTGAAGATGAAGTGACTGCTGAGATGTTGAAAGCAGAAGAAACAGAAACACCAAAACAACTTTGCCGGATATTACAACAAATTTGGGATTTAGAAAAAGCCCCAGAGGAGTGGAAAACTGGTCTTATAGTAAAACTACCAAAGAAGGGTGACCTCAGAGATTGCGGGAACTGGAGAGGCATTACCCTACTGCCACTCACCAGTAAAGTATTTTGCAGAATAATCATCAACAGAATTGTACCAACACTTGAGGAAAAACTTCGGAAAGAGCAGGCAGGATTTAGGAAAGGAAGATCATGCATAGACCACATATTTGTACTTAGACAAATATTAGAACAGGCAAATGAGTGGCATAGCACAACATATGCATTATTCATAGATTTTGAGAAAGCCTTTGACAGTGTCAACAGAGATGCACTGTGGAAAATCCTAAGATGGCATGGCCTCCCCCATAAAATAGTTAATGTAATCAAAGCCCTATATGAGGGTTTTCAGTGCAAAGTTATCTGTGGAGAACATACCTCCAGCAGCTTTAGGGTACAAACAGGAGTGAAACAGGGATGTGTACTATCACCAACATTATTTATCTTGGCAGTAGACTGGTTAATGAAGGAGGCAACATCAGACAAACGCAGAGGATTACAATGGACCCTTGACACAGTGCTGGAGGACCTTGACTTTGCGGACGACATTTGTCTATTATCAAGCAGTCACAAAGATATGCAAGATAAAATAAACAAGCTAACTCAGAATGCAAACAACATAGGACTAAAGATCAACGTAGAAAAGACAAAGTTAATGAAGCAAAATGTGAACAACAGAAATGTACTCAGAGTAGATAACAAGTTAGTGGAGGAGGTCAACGAATTTGTATACCTTGGCAGCAGAGTAGTAGAAAATGGAGACAGCACAGAGGACATCAACAGCAGACTTACTAGAGCAAACCAGGCTTTTGCAATGCTGCAGACTATATGGAAATAAAAAAAACTAAGCATAAATATGAAAATCAGGATATTTAAGAGTAATGTTCTAAGTGTACTACTCTATGGAAGTGAATGCTGGAAAATCACCAAAACCATAGAAAACAAGTTGAATTCTTTCCAGACTAAATGTTTACGAAGAATTAAAAAAATATTTTGGCCAAACACCATAAGAAATAACATTTTATTAGCAGAAATGCAGATGAAACCACTGACAACAATTATTGAGGAAAGACGCTGGCGATGGTTGGGACATGTGCTCCGAATGACTGACAACTCACTACCAAAAATAGCACTAAGATGGACACCACAGGGGAGCAGAAGTAAGGGTAGACCAAAAGAGACATGGAGAAGAACAACAGAAAGGATGTTGAGTAATAGAGGGCTCACCTGGGCAAGAGCAGAAAAAAGGCGAAGGACAGGCATTTGTGGAAAACCCTTGCGGAAGCCCCATGTGCCCTGGGCACTTAAGGTTCAGAGAGAGAGAGAGATTGATTGAATGCTGGGAAGGAAGTTGGGGGTGTTAAAATATGGTATAACAAAATTTCCCAGACATGAAAGGAAATTACATACTTTTATGGTGGTACGAGAGACTTTTCATGCATATTTTGTGGATGACATGTAAGCAGATGTGAAAAGGATGTAGCTTGTCCTATGTACCGTAGGATGTAAAGGGTAAAGGTAAAGTTTCACTTTCCATGCCATTAAAGCTTATTGGGGAATACGGTGTTAGGCCCATATTTTCCATGAAAGTGTGATGTAGTCAGTATCAAACCTCGCCGTTTTACCTTCTAAGATTTCTCTGGTACCAATTTTTAGAGGCTGGGTTGACCCAAGGGCCTTTTTTTGGTGTGTACCAGAAAAAAATCCCACTGTTGGGACAGAACCCGGTACCACTGTAAACCGTGAGCCAAACCACTCATCTAACCAAGTCGCCCATATGTAGGATGTAGCTTGTCCTATATACATAGGATGTAGCTTGTCCTATATATGTATGATGTAGCTTGTCCTATATCTGTAAGATGTAGCATGTTCTATATATGTAGGATGTAGCCTGTCTTATATACATAGGATGCAGCTTGTCCTATATATTTATGATGTAGCTTGTCCTATATCTGTAAGATGTAGCTTGTTCTATATACATAGGATGTAGCTTGTTCTATATATGTATGATGTAGCTTGTCCTATATCTGTAAGATGTAGCTTGTTCTATATATGTAGGATGTAGCTTGTCTTATATACATAGGATGTAGTTTGTCCTATATACATAGGATGTAGTAGTGTGTCCTATGTATATAGGATGTAATTTGTCCTATATACATAGGATGTAGTTTGTCCTGTATACATAGGTTGTAGCTTGTCCTATATACATAGGATGTAGTTTGTCCTATATACATAGGATGTAATTTGTCCTATATACATAGGATGTAGCTTGTCCTATATACATAGGATGTAGCTTGTCCTGTATATGTAAAATGTAGCTTGTTCTATATATGTAGGATGTAGCTTGTCCTATATACATAGGATGTAGTTTGTCCTGTATACATACCTTGTATATTTATAATTCACTGTTCCTGAGACTGTCTCTGTGATGTTGACTTACAAACAATCTGTTATATTTATTCTAAATGTGCTTACATCAGAGAAACACATCAAAGCCTACCTTGTTGGCAGATTTATAGCCATACAGCATTTTTGTGTGACCAGTGCTGGGGGATGAGGTAGGATGCCGGGCAGCTATGTCATGCTGACCCATGCCTAGCAGTCATCATGTCTGCAGTTAGTGATGTTATAAAGTTTCTCTGTTTTCACGTTTTGCTATTTCATAACCATTTATATCCTTTCATGTGACAAGCCTCACTATTAGCTTCTTTATATAAAACAGTTTGTAGGGAACAAGTTACCGTCTTGCTTGAAACAGACAAATAGAAATAGCTTGTTATGCTAGCTGAATTGTTTTTCAGAATCACGAAAAGCATCCGCAGTATCTGATGCCAAAAGTAAAGACTATATTCCTGACTTCTCTGTTCGTGCAGTCACAGATGTTCAGTACCTGTGCATTACTAAACAGATGTATCTTGCTGCGGTGCGCACATCCAAGTTGATACGGCAGGGAGGAAATATTAAAGTCACTGATGCCTTTGAACAAGAGTATGAGAAGCTGAAAGTCAATGCAAATCACAGCAGTCATACCAGCATGCCTGAGAGTGAATTTTTAACCATATCATCAGACGGAATTAAGAATGGCAAATCAGCAAAGAAGCAGTCAACATCCTCTCTGGATCGTCAGAAATTTTTCCAGCACAGACATGAGTCATTTAAGGAGGTAGATTACTTGGGGTATTCTGGCTGTAATGGTAGACTTAGAAGTTATGAAATGATTGGAAAGGCCATAGAACCTGCCATGCAGATTGACCAAGCCTACCAGCTGGTAGTAATGGTCATGGTTCAGTCACAGACAGTCTCTTTACTGATAGACAGATGAAAGCCTGTTCACAAGACACTTTTACGCCAAACAACTTTCATAGCCTACAGTTTTTAATAGAGAAAAGTAGCAAAGATGAAGTGAGGCTGACTCTAGATTTAGCTCCTATTGAGCCAAGCTTTCCTAGCAAGACCGTGACCGTACAAGAAGTGATGGAGTCAGCAGCAGCTGGTGACATACTCAACATGCAACCCATCCATCAGCCTCAAACAGATGATCATCTTGAAGGAGAAACACTAAATTATTCAGCCATGTCAGCTGAAGATCAGGATGTTTCCACCCTTACCTCTCAGCTGTCATCCACCAGTCAGTTATAGAAACAGCCTGCCATGTCATCTGCTTTAGTTTACTTACTTGTGTGGTTTTGTTTATTTTCAAGATCTTACATTTTCTTTTATAATTTTGAAAATTAAATTCCTTCTGCAATAAAAAAATACATTTAAATTAAAAAATAATTATTTTGAACTTATTTATTTTGAGAAATAAATGGCTATACTGTTGGTAAAATGGTAAAATGATACTAACAGTGCTTTCTATTTTTTTGGTAGGTTTAATTTGGATTACTCTGTCATGTAAGATTTCATTAGAAGCATCTTTTCTTTTTTAACAAAGAACATGTAAGTTATAATCCATGGCTTAGTGCATTTAACATTAGGATGAACATTAATTTGGTTATATATTTTAGTTATTTTCTTTTGAGACTATATTTTGCAGTAGATTAGAGGTTACAGACCAATGGTGCAATAGATCAAAGGCTGCAGATCTATGGTGCTGTAGATCAGAGCTTGCAGACCAGTGGTGCAGTAGATCAAAAGCTGCAGAACCATGGTGCTATAGATCAGATGTTGCAGACCAGTGGTGCAATAATCAAAGGCTACAGACCCATGGTGATATAGATTAGATGTTGCAGATCCATAGTGCTATAGATCAGATGTTGCAGACCTACGATGGTAAAGATCAGATATTGCAGACCAGTGGTGCAACAGATCAAAGGTTGCAGACCCATGGTGCTATAACACACAGTAATTAGTGTATAAGTATACAACTATACATGAACCACTTCAGTAAAGCTGTGATACCAAAATGTATAAACTAGGAAAAAAAGATTACAAAGTTGTGATGTTTCGCCATGAGCCTTAATCATACAAAAACATATGGGACGAAGAAATAGAGAGAGAGAGGAGATAAAGTACAGATTCACATGAATGCTATGCTATGCTATATAAAAAAAAATTAATAATGAATAGAGCACATAGCTGTAACTGTAAGAAGATGTGGCTTATCCAGCGCTGTGTGTCAGAAATGGCCATGGTAGGGCGTAGAGACTGCTTAAATGGAGACCTGTGATGTGTGGTCGGTGGGTCGTAACAGGGTGGTGGGTGGGGAAACCGTGGAGGGGAGAGAGAGTGGTACAGTGTTAACCTAGCCAAGAGAAGGTGAAATAGATGATTATAGTTAGGGTAGAGGGGTTGTAATGTGATAATGTGAGGAGGTTCTGAACTATGTGTAACAAATGAGAATGGAGTGGAGCTTAGTGGAGAGGGATTATAATTGTTGAAGAGGAGAATGTTCGGTGTAGCTGAATAGTGAGTTTAACCCAAGTGGCTCCAGGATCCCATAATCCTGAATGTAGCGGTTCTCAAGCACTAGGTGGCTTGTGTCATCTGCGTGACATTTTTTGATGGCTGTTACCAGAAAATCAGATTTGCCTCTGTGGTTGGGGCCATTGAAATGATTTTGTACTGGTTTCAAAGCATACTGGGTGATTTCTAACAGATGTTTCTGCATGCAGTCCCCTAATCTAAGGTCAGTCCCACCAATATACGTTATCCTGCATCTTTTGCATACGATGACATATATCACATTATGGGACTTGCATGTGAATCCCTCATGAAGAGTGAGAATAGTTTTGGGAAATGTGATTGTTTTGTTTCCCAGACTACAGGGCAGGTAACGCAGGGGGGGCAATTACATTTTCTGGTACCAGCATATGTAAGGCTCCACATCAAGTGGCTGTGGACGAGGATGTCCTTAAGGTTTGGCTCACGTTTGTATGCCAACAGGGGTGGATCAGATCAAATGTTGCGAGTGTCGGGGTTCGAGCTGGATTAGTGGCAGATGACATAAAAGAATTTTCGTAACTATCTGACCATGCGGGTGGAAAGGCAGTACAAACTTAACTCTGTCCGATGGAGTAACAGGCTTTTTTTCTGAATTCTTCTTTGCGGTTCACTAGTTGGATATGGTTGAAGGGCTTCACGAAGGACATTTTCTGGGTAATGGCGATGACGGAAAAATTTTAATAACTTGTTGGACTGATCTATAAAGTCCAAATTATCCTGACATATGTATGTGCTGCATAAATAGATCAGAGGTTGCAGACCAGTGGTGCAATAGATCAAAGGCTGCAGATCTATGGTGCTATAGATCAGAGCTTGCAGACCAGTGGTGCAGTAAATCAAAGGCTGCAGACCCATGGTGCTATAGATCAGAGGTTGTAGACCAGTGGTGCAATAGATCAAAGGCTGCAGATCTATGGTGCTATAGATCAGATGTTGCAGACCAGTCATGCAATAGATCACAGGCTGCAGACCCATGGTGCTATAGATCAGATGTTGCAGACCAGTGGTGCAATATATCAAAGGCTGCATACCCACTGCAGTTTTCAGCCCAAAAACCATACGACATTTACACAGTTGTCCACTGAGAAACACAGATATTGGTGACATTCCCACAAAAGATGACCCAGGCCTAGACTTTTGGTATCAAAAGAAGAAATAAAACTTTCTGCAGTTGACAAAAAAACTATAGATTAGGATTTTTAGAAAGCTGAAGAGTATACTTTTTATAGTTTAAAATATTTTTTCATATCATTTGTCCATCCTTGTCTTTGAACATTGGTCAGCGAAACGGTCATCACCCAGAAAACTGTGTGGTGTCTTGTAAGGCAGCAACAAAGTTTCTCTGCTTTCATGGTTTCTGTATACAGTGACTGGCATTGCTAAGCAAGTAGTGTTTAAATTAAGCTTTTTTTTTTCCTCACTTGACTTGTGTTTGAATTCATGTTGAGGATAGATTAAAGTTTGTGAAGGTCAAGTCTTTTGTTTATGACAAGGTTTACCTCATCATAATGCTCATGTATAGTGTTTTCTTTTCCTCTGTTACATCTAGTTTTCCTAGGGTACTTTTTTTTTTTTTTTTGAGATTTTTTATTTCAAAAAAGAATGAATATCCATCAAATCTGTCATCTGTTTGACATTGTTTGACAGAGAAATATATTTTGTAGGATTTTGAAATATGTTTTTCACATATATATATATACATACTAATAAAAAAAAAGAATTTCTAAATAATTGTTATGTGTACTTTTCCTCAGTTATTATAAAATCATCTTTTAGACTTACTCTATTTCCTACCATATAAGGTCTATTTTTTACAGGCTGCTTCAAAAAACAGCCTGTGTCCTATACCCTATGCCCTGATGGTTAAGTTTGGATAGGCCTTGGGGTGGGGGTTATCATTGCTAGATTAAAGATGTCCTAATTTTTGCTGTTGTTTTTTTCTTTCGTCATGACACAAAATAATATGGTTTAATATGTATTCCATGAACTGGCACAGACAACTGTAAACAGCTTCTGGCTGCTCGTCACTGCTCCATATTTTCCATATTTGAAGGGGCAAAGACACTGATGTTTCGGCAGTCATTGACCCGCAGCTGACAAGTGTCAGATTTGGTGAACCATAGCTGAGCAAGACCCTGCCCCACCTCTCTGTTGGCACCCCCAGGAACAGCCTTAGCGGTGCAGAGATCACCACATTCCCCATGGTGGTGGAGTCTGCTGAAGAAGTATTGCACACCCCCTGCTTTTTAGCTGCATTCGTGTGCTGAAAAAAATAGCTGCCATAACCGGCTCCCAGGCCGACACGATGCTGCACCTCAACATCTTCACAGCGCCGGCAGCAGAGAAACACCGGTTCACAGTTTCTGGAAGACAGACGACAAGACGAGGCATTCCATATTTGAGCATTGGCACTGTCAAAATTACCATCTTCTTGATCTCGTGCTGAAAAAAGTTGTTTTGGCTTTTTCAGCACTGTGAATCATCTCAATGAATATTCCTGTAGGATTTGGAACTTTCTTGCTTTCAAGTTTTGATGTTGCGGACTTTAGCCCACTGCTGATGATTTGTACAGATATGCTTCTAATTAGGTGTACTCACAACACCTTGTTCCTTGAAGTGATCATGGCTCAGACCACACCGCATCTTGGGACTGATCGTGATGTGACTGCCTCGTGCAGAGTCAAGCACAAGATTGTTGGTCTCTTCCTTGCTAGTAGGACTTCTGCTGTTCTCAAGTTATATACTCTGTGTTTCACTTATAGTACATTTCATTATCACATAGTCTCTGTTTCACTCTTATTTTTCATATAGCTTGTGTTTCACTTGTAGCACATTTACAGTCACATAGTTTGTTTCATTTCTGGCACTGTTCAGTATCATATTTAACTTGGATACTTTTCAATATCATATAGCCTGTTTCATATATAGTACTTTTCATTATCATATAGCCTGTTTCATAATAGTACTTTTCATTATCATATAGCCTGTTTCATATATAGCACTTTTCATTATCATATAGCTTGTTTCATATATAGTACTTTTCATTATCATATAGCCTGTTTCATATATAGCACTTTTCATTATCATATAGCTTGTTTCATATATAGTACTTTTCATTATCATATAGCCTGTTTCATATATAGAACACTTCAAACACTCTTGCTCATCTGTGGGACTTTTAATTATCTGTTTTCACAACTTTCAGCCATCATAGGTTTGACATTTTCTTCTGGTCTCTTTTGTCGGGCTGTGAAGTGGCCCTCTGAAATTTGCCTTGAAATTTTGTAAACATTTGTTGTGTTTCCAGCATAGATGGTCACCTGCTTGGTCAAAGTCATTTCCAGGAACCTCTTTGAGCCTTTCTGTAGTATTGTCTTGTCATGGTTTGTAATTTCTGAATTCTTCTCTAGAAATCGAATCATTTCCATGCTGAAATACATATTTACAGTGCAAGTATATTTGATATCTTTCCCATATATTCATCCTTTACAAACAGTGCTATACTTCTATTACATATATTGGGAAGATTTTCCAAGCAAGTGATATATATATATACATATATACTGTCCAAAAAAGAAACGCATAGCTTATATAAGCTTCATTTTTTATATGTTGTGACAAAAATTTTTTCCCGGGTATCTCAAACCAAACCAAAAATTCTCACCAAGATATCAGGTCCACGATTTAGCGTGAATTTTGCTATTCTTGTGTATAGCCAGAACGCAGTAGCTGCCCTTGCTAATCACGCTTTTTTTTTTTTTTTACCATAACTCGTTTATGGAAAAGTCGTGATTTTTGTGGTGAGCGCAACTTACTTCCCACGCAAATGAAACCTTGTAAAAGGATGAGGTTACACAAATTCAGTTAATTTTCAAGCAGACAATTATGGCGCGTCTATCGCAAAATGTACGAAAGTCGAAGTCAGGTTGCCAGGCATTTAAACGTGCAGCAGAGTACCATCAGTCGACTTTGGCACCGTTTCCAAATCACTGGCTCAGATGAAGACCCAGGATGACAACAGCAGCTGATGATCGCTTTCTTCTGGTTCATCACCTCGGAAACACGTTTACGGCAGTTTCCTCAAGTGCTCAGTCATTGCTTGCAAGATGTCGTGTGTCTGATCAAACTGTCCGGAATAGACTGCATGAAGCTGGACTGGTGGCACGACGACCTCACCGAGGTCCTGTCTAACGAGATGCCACCGCCAAAATCGACTTGTTTGGGTCAACCAGCATAGGCCATGGACAACTGACAATCAATGGAGATATGTCTGGTTTAGTGACCAATCTTCCTTTTTGTTGCACCGCCATAATATGCGGAGAAAGGTCTACATTAGGCCAAATGAACGTTTTGCCCAAAATTGCGTTGATGAAGATCCACCGCACGGTGGAGGAGATGTAATGGTATGGAGAATGATCAATTTCAACGGAAGGAGTCCATTGGTACAGACTGAAGGAGGCCTGAATGCGCAACGATACGTCGATGGAATTCTTCGACCCCATGTCCTTCCATTTCTGGCTGCGCAAAGGTCTGTGTTTCAACAGGACAACGCCAGACCCCATTCTGCACGGTTCAAAACACAATTCCTGACTGCCAACAACATTCTCACCCTTCCCTGGCCATCCATGTCTCCAGACATGAATCCGATCGAGCACCTACGGGACGAGCACCTACGGGATGAGCAACGTGTTTGTCGTCGAAACGTTTATCCAGCCAGTCGTTGTGATCTGTAGCAGGCACTCTAGGAAGAATGGGCAGCCATCCCACAGGCGCGTATCAGACATCTGATCGCATCTGTGCCAGGAGATGCCAGTCGCTGATTGATGCAAGCGAAGACCACACACCATACTAACTTGAGAACCCCTGAGACTAACAAATTCTCGTCACACAGATGATGCAAGAAACTGTTAAGTGAGTGTTTAAACCCTTGGGTATTAATGTGTGCAATTAAAAAATTTTATTCATTGAATTTAAAAAGCTGTAGAATATCAAAGTTATGGCTAAAATTGGGTCATCAGTAGTTATGCGTTTCTTTATATATATATATATATATATATCCCCATTGTTTATTACCAGGATACTTCTAAGTTAGTTTCTAAGCACTCAGCACCGCATAGGCAACCTGGACTTCTTAATGGTGACAGCCTGACAGTGTTTAGATTCAGGTGAGGAAAGTCACCTGGTCATCCAAAAACAACAACAACAACAACTTGTGGGATAGTGGAGCTGCATGGATTAAATTCTAGACAAAGTTTGAACAAAAAAATTATTCTCCCTACCTGCCTTTTTCCTGTTTGCCTTCCGCTTTCCTGTTTCCCAAATCTATGCCTGACCCGTCATTGTTGTTATCAGTCCATTATGAGTGTAACGTAAGAGTAGGTCTTTCTGTACTTTCCTTGATCTTATAATCAGGATTCTAGTGCGTACACAGCTTCGTTTATTACTCGAGGTCGTATAAATTTTCCATCTTACCTTCAAGATCTTTCTGTACTTCTTCCAGGCTTTCTCTCACTAATTCTCAGTAGAAGCTCTGTGGTACTTCTTCCAAGCTTTCTCACACTAATTCTCAGTAGAAGCTCTGTGGTACTTCTTCCAAGCTTTCTCTCACTAATTCTCAGTAGAAGCTCTGTGGTACTTCTTCCAAGCTTTCTCTCACTAATTCTCAGTAGAAGCTCTGTGGTACTTCTTCCAAGCTTTCTCTCACTAATTCTCAGTAGAAGCTCTGTGGTACTTCTTCCAAGCTTTCTCTCACTAATTCTCAGTAGAAGCTCTGTGGTACTTCTTCCAGGCTTTGAACTCAGGAAATATGTACACTCCTTGGCTCATCGTTCACTAGACAGGTGCTGCTTCACTTTGGACTGATATCATCAAGATTAGCAGATCTCTTTACTGGCACCTCTTCGGATTCAAACACTTTCCTTTTGTCCGAGTATTTTGGTTATTATACCTGATCTCTCACAGCATGGCATATGATGTGACTGTCCAATCACCCACCAAATCATTTTGCATTCCAGTTTTTTTTTAAAATCAGGAAGTGAACCCAAATAGCGGCCTTTCCGACATTCTCCACAAGATAACATCCATGTCTACACCCTTTTATATTATTGAAGGTGATAGAGCGCACTAACCAAGTGCTAAAGGTGTTACATCATCTTTGTTAGCTCTGGTTTGCCAGTAGTGTAACATTTGCCAGGTTATCTCTGATTTGTCAGTACATTAACATTTACCTGGTTAACTCTGGTTTGCCAGTACAGTAACATTTGCCTGGTTCGCTCTGATTTGCCAGCACAGTAACATCTGCCTGGTTAACTCTGGTTTGCTAGGACAGTAACATCTGCCTGGTTAACTCTGGTTTGCCAGTACAGTAGCATTTGAATGGTTAACTCTGGTTTGCCAGTACAGTTACATTTGCCCATACATAGTTTAATAAGAATGATACCTTAACCATCTGTTCAAAATGTGAAACAGAATGACATGGGGACGGTTTATCCCACTTTGATGTTTGTGGATCTCCGTGCTAGAAGAGAGCTCTAGTGAGATAACAAGCGTTACTTAATAAACGTGTGTTAAGGACCTGTGGCATTGTCCCATAACTTGTGATTTCTATGGGGTTCAGATTCACAGAAGTAAAAGGAAGCAGAAAGAAGAGGGACAGTAACGGCAGAGGTAAACAACAAGATGAACGCATACAACGGGAAAGCAAACAGTGGCAATTAAATATGTCCGCAAAATGCCTTCTTCAAGAACAGCGAAAAGAGCAGATAAATACGAGCAAAAAAATGATATCTACCGACAGAGACCCTCCTGTTGTGTTCATTATATTTATTAGTCACCTTGTAACGGTACTGAACACTGGTGAATTTCACGGCGCGAGAAGCAAAAGGAATCCATGAGACTTGAAATGTGGGTATATGACATGGGGAAGGAAGTTTTATTGGGGCGGAAGACAGAACCAGTTAAAGTGTACAACTTACAGCGAAGAAACGCTCTCAGTTGATTTCCGCCCCGTGAGGGTCGTAGAAAAGAAGTCCCGCTTGACAGTCGGGGAACTCGAAACCTTCTCAGTGTAAAGAAGTTAAATGAGAGCCGTAGCCAACTCTATATGTTTTTTGTCATACCAGCTTATTGAAGAAAATCTCTCTTCCTGGCCAAGATAACTGTTAACATTCTTTTTTTTTAAAATCATGCCTTTATGGTAGAGAAAAGTCTCTTTTTGGCCCAGAGATCTGGTAATATTCTTTTCTTTTTATCATGCCACTGTAGTAGAGAAAAGTCTCTTCAGAGAATTGTTAACGTTCTTTTCGTTTTTTCATGCCACTATGGTAGAGAAAAAAGTCTCGTCCCAGCACATAGAACTCTTAATATTCTTTTCTTCTCGTCAGTATTGCAAAAAAAAAGAAGTTACGCCTGACAGCTGTGAAGCCCGAAGACTTTTCGATAAAACATGTGCGAGGACACAAATCTAATGGCTATTTTATTAACTTTTCTGTTGCTGTTGCTGCTGCTGGTGATGTTGATGTTGTTGTCGTTGCTATTGCTTCTGTTGTTCAGATTTTCCTTTTTCGCGAGCATGAGGCTGGTGGATGCATCTCATTCTGACCAAGGACTTACATGAGGCTGGTGGATGCATCTCATTCTGACCAAGAACTTGCATGAGGCTGGTGGATGCATCTCATTCTGACCAAGGACTTGCATAAGGCTGGTGGATGCATCTCATTCTGACCAAGGACTTACATGGAGCCGGACATAAAGTTTAAAAATTTCTACAGTCTTCTGTTTAGAAGCACAACGTCATGCAATGTGCAGGGCAGGCCTCAGGCATCTCGTTTAGTTAAAAAATAACGACGCTTTTGTTTAAACCTAAGGACATGTTGATCAGGGTACCTGCCAAGAGGACACTTTGACCTCAGCCACTTTGCTTATTTATGCATATATTTTTAAGTACCGCCTGGAGTGTACTCCTAGATTTGTACAATGGATATGTTTGTGTGGTCAACACAGAAGAAGGAATGAGCGAATGCGAATGGTTCCAGACTGAAACAGACGTGAAACAAGGATGTAGATTATCTTCCTTGCTTTTTGGAATTGCCATAGACTTCATAATGAAAAGATGCTACACAGATAAAACGGGCATTGATTGAGTACATGAGACCCAACTGGAAGATCTTGATTTTGCAAATAACATATCTCTTATCAATGACAGTGTGAAATCAGTGCAAGAAAAAAAAACAGATATCCTGTCTTCAATGGCTAGTAAAATAGGACTTCACATTAACATGGAAAAAAAACAAAAATAATGAAACTTTTCATTAACCACGAAGGAAAAATATACATAGAAGAAACAGTTGTTGAAGAAGTAAACTAATTTGCATATCTCAGCAGTTACGTAGACCAGGATGGTGACACCAGAAAGAAAGTTAGAAATGGAATTGCAAAAGCAGCACTGACCTTTAAGAATCTTGAGGACGTATGGCATTCAAAAGTTATAAGCACAAAAACCAAGTTAACATTATTCAATTCAAATGTAATATCCACCCTCATTTATGCATGTGAAAGCTGGAAAACAACTAAAGAAATAGAAATTTGACTTTTTAAAAACAAATGCCTCAGGAAAATACTCGGTATAAAGTGGAACGAATTCAAGAACAACGCAGAGATAAGATAGATGAGCAAACAACCTGTTTCATGGGTGATCAGAAAAAGAAGATAGACATATGTCGGTCAAGTGCTGAGAAGAAACAACCAGAGAATCCTAAAACAAACCATCAAGTGGAACACAACAGGCCGAAGAAAAAGAGGCGACTGCGTGAAATTCTAAAGAGGACATTGTTAAGAGAGGCCAGTTTAGTGAGAATAACATCCCTTGATGGGGTTGAAACGCTCGCCGAAAACAGGAAATCCCGGCACGGGAAGGATGTAAGAATATATATATATATATATTTCATTAAAAAAAATTTATAGTGACGATATTTGCATACAAAAAAGGTGTTTGCAGAAATGTCGTGAATTCAGGCGTTATAAAATGGTTTGTTTAATTTGAGGAGAGCCCTTATCTTGGATTCTCGTTGTCAACAAACTCCATTTATTCTTTTTCTTGCTGTCAACTCCACATATTTGTTTTGGTTTTTGTCTTTTGTTGTTATTTCTTTTTTCATAATTGGCTAATGCCGAATAGTCTGTTATTCTTCTTCTTCTTCTTCTTTCACTCTGAAACTGCAAGATGATGTTTTTTGTGGCCAGTGCGGTGAGGATGTTGAGGCAGAGCATATTATTGAATTAGGAGCGCTTTACGGCAGCCATGTTTTTAGTTCGTTTTTTCTTGAAAGCCCCTGAGTGAAGATAGAAAAAAAGGAGGGGGGGGGGTGGCTGCGTAGCAGTCTTCAGCAGACTCAGTCGCCATGGAAACAGACTAGACCTATTACTGGGGGAGGGGGGGGGGTAAAACTGAGAAACGGGGCTGAGTCTTGGCGGGCTACGGTTTGCCAACGCTAACGCTAGCATGTCAGCCACTGGTCGAATCGGAGCTTTTATCTCTTTCATTAAATTCTTACCTGTGCATTGACTATCATTCTCTTATCCTGCTGTTCTTATTCACCTTCATGTCTTTATTATTATTCCATCTGTACGTGTCTTTTTTAGTGGCATTTCCATTCTCGTTTTCTCTGTATATTGATATATATTTTCTCTCAGTTTGTCATTGTTCCTGCACTGTTTAGTTTTGCTGACCTTATCAATCAACACTGATGAAAGGCAGCTGTAATGTACAAGCTGTGACGATGAAAGTGACTGTTTTTTTTTTTTTTTGCTGTACGAATTCTAATCTTGGCACAAACAAGTAATAAAGTAGTCGTGTGCTAGAAGCAACGAGACAAAAAGGCAGCCGGCCAGTAAATGCACGGAAGACCGGTCTCTGTGCTGGCGGAGCGACACTGCATATTTTCTGCCCGGAGGTCTATAATTCCTTCACAATATCCAGAAAGTAATGGATACGAGGACCACCACCACCACCACCATCACCACCACCACTACCATCATCATCATCATCGCCTTTCACTCCCTTGAGAACATAGGCCACGGATAAAGACTCTCCAGTCATCCCTGTTCTTGGGTTTATTCTCTGCTTCCTTCCATATGTATCCCTTGTCTCTGAGCACTGCCATAATTTCTCTTATCCAAGTAAGTCTAGGTCTTTCTCGTTTTCTGTTTCTTTGATGATTCCATGCCAGTGCCTGTCTTGCTGTGCTGGTGTCAGTTTTTCTCAGAATGTGGCCAATCCACCTTCATTTCCTAGACATGATTTGTAGGTTCATAGGTCCTTTCCCAGACCACCTCGTTCCTGATCTTATCCTGCCATTTAATGTTTAAAATCCTCCTCCACGAGGACGAGACTGAATGTTATCCCACGGTCAAAACATTACATTCTTCTTTCTTGTGATATTCCACAACTTTCTCAACTTACTCATTCATTCATTCATTTGCATGTCCCTTGCGGAACTTTGCCTCCCAAACAGCACTCCTGTAGGCCTCTCGGTTGTGAGCAAGATGGCCTGCTGCTGATGCATCCATTTCCAGATCGTCAACGATGTCTTGCATCCATCTTCGTCTTGGTCTTCCTCTTTTTCTTTCTCCCATTATGTATCCTTCCAATACGGTCTTCTCTAAATTATCATGACGTTTAACGTGTCCAAAATATTTCAGTTTTCTCTCTTTAATCCTCTTCACTAGCCAGCCCTGTTCAATATTAAGCTCTTGTAGTATAGATATATTTGTTCTTTTTTGTGTCCACGATATTTGGAGAACTCTTCTGTAGCATTTACATTCAAAGGCTTACATTCAACTTACTAGAACTCACTAATTTAGAAAAACTTTGTCATGCAGATCTTTCTCCTTCTGTTCTTCGTAGATCCACCAAACTGTCACATGCGATAACATTTGGCATTGCGTCATTTTCCAGGGAAAAAAATGGCGAACCATTATGTTTGATTAAAATGCTGACGCACTGTAGGTGTTGTTTGATAGGTAAGTGTTAGTATTGAAAAAAAAATCACTTAACGTAGGTGTTGTTTGATAGGTAAGTGTTAGTACTGAAAAAAAAATCACTTAACGTAGGTGTTGTTTGATAGGTAAGTGTTAGTACTGAAAAAAAAATCACTTAACGTAGGTGTTGTTTGATAGGTAAGTGTTAGTACTGAAAAAAAAATCACTTAACGTAGGTGTTGTTTGATAGGTAAGTGTTAGTATTGAAAAAAAAATCACTTAACGTAGGTGTTGTTTGGCAGATAAGAGTTACAACCTCTCGGGAGATGTCATATGTCTCAGTCGGTTCATTTGAAGACATCATGCAAAAAGTTAAAATCCATGGCATCGTTCTGCTTGGGGTTTTTTTCCTTCAGTAAAATGCTAATTTTTGCAAAAGCTAATTTAAGTTTCAGCGTTTCTTACATGTGAGTAAGTTCAATGTGTTTCCTAAAGTGATTCCAAAATCTCCATTAAAATTCCACTATTACCCATTGGTTGTTATAGTTTTAACGGTTCCAGCATTTCTTACATGAAGATGACGCTCATCGTGTTTCCTAAAGTGATTCCAACATCTCCGTTAAAATTCAAACATTTCCCATCGACTGTTGCAATTTTAACAGTTTCAGCGTTTTCATTTCTTCTCCTTTAACTGTTAGCCATTTACTGCAGCTGGCTAAATTCTTTTTGCTTTTTTTTCCTGAAGTATGTTTTTTAAGACAGCGCTCTTCGCATTGTTTTCCCCTCTTTAGCCAGATCTGAACAAAAATAACAAGACTCTCTCCTCTCTTCAAGTGTCCACGATTTCAGAATTTGATTATTATTTATTTTGTTATTAATAAATCCAGGAGAGCCCTTACTATTTTGTTGATTTAGTTCGGAAAACTACACATTCAGATGCCCAGAGACTCACTTTATCACGCCCATTTGGGTTTTCAATGACAAATCTTTAGTTTGTCAATAAAGATTACTACTCCGTGAGTCGTGAAATTAAAATAAAACTGTTTATTCCGAGGAAGAATTGTCTGATCATTGGAACGTAATCTGAAAAACTAAACATAATTCTTTTCATATTTCTATTTTCTGCATATTCTCTAACATTTCTTTATATTAATCGGGCCATTAAAACTTAAAACATTCAGTCATCTGTCCTTTCATTCATTCATATATCAGTGCCTTCAGCCAACCATTAATGGTCACCTGTCAGTCATTACCTGCTTTCTATTCATATCATGTACACTCACAAAGGAGTAGTTCATCAGTGCAGCCAGTCCTGCACTGTCCGTGTGCTCATTAATCGGCCAAAACTTCCATAATCCACTCTCAGACATCCTTATTCATTATTCCAACAATCCCACTCTAACATCTTTTTTTTTTTAAATTCCAGCAACCCAACCTAACATCATGCATTATTCTAACAACCCCACCCTAACATCTTTCATTATTCCAACATCCTACTCTGACATCATTCATTATTCCAACATCCTACTCTGACATCATTCATTATTCCAATAAACAACTCTAACATCATTCATTATCCCATCAACCCACTCTAACATCATTCATTATTCCATCAACCCACCATGACACCATTCATTATTCAAACAACCCACTATAACATCATTCATTATTCCAGCCAACCACTCCATGTCGTTCATCTATTCAATGATGCCATCCAACCATTCATACATTCATTAATCCATCCAACCAGCCATCTCTTCATTCTACTTTCTGGCTGTTGAATTCATCATCAACCTTTTCATCCAGTGGTGCGTCCGTCCGTCCATCCATCCATCCATCCATCCATCCATCCATTTGCGAGCACGTCTGTTTTGCCTTGAAACTCGAAGCAATAACAGGGGCTAAGCATGAAACTCAATATTTGCTTTTGAACGGACATGTTTGCTCAAAGATTAGCCAGGCCTCGTACAGCCAAAGTCCTGCTTACATCAGGACCGTCCGATGAATTGCGACTTAATTTAATAGATTCTTCAAAACTCGTGCACAGCATAAATGTTCGTGCCTGGTGCTGTCTCAGTGTAAAAGACTTCTTTCTTTCTTTCTTTCTTTCTTATGTACCCAATCGTGCATTAAAATTAATCACATATATGTTTATTTCTAGATTTCTTTCTTTCTGTTGTGCTCGTTAATATTCTGCGTCCATTTTCATTTATTTTGGGCTTATTTTTTCCAAAGTCAGGGGTTCTCAACCTTTTGTAAGAGAACAGAAGGCCTAAACCATCAATGATACTCATACATTAGCAGCGACCCATGAAAAAAAATTGTTTTAATATAACTAAAATTATTTAAATGATTGGTAACGTTAGTGGTTGTTGTTATTTTAATATTTAGCTCTGAAAACATAAAGTAGTAGGATTTTCCTCAAATCATGTATTTGTGTTTAATTCAAAGCCTCTAGCTTCTTCTTCGTCGTTGGCTCAGACATCGAGGTCAATCTCTCTCACAAACGTTCGTCTCAGGTTTTCAGCATCATCTGACCAGGTCCTTTGCTTGAGTGGATTGTGTTGCTGAGAATTCTGGAAGATGTGATGTGGTTTCTGTTGTTCTTTGCTGCAGGTTCATATGTTTTGTCGTGCCAGTTTTCAGCTTTGGATGAAGTTTGTTCTTTTTAGTCTGCCTTTGCCTTGGTTGTGCACACGATCACACATTGGGTGTTCTTTTAATCTTTTGGATTTCTCTGCTTGTAGGAGAGTTTTAAGTTCCCTTCTCTCTTCCGGATGTTGTATTTATGTTATACTTTCCAGTTCCTTTATTGGTGTTGTTTTGACTGTACCTGTTAATGATTTTCAGTTCCTGATTTTGTACTTTATCTAATTTTTTTTTTGGGGTTGGTTTTGACAGCTGTTATCTATGCTGTCCCATTCTTCCCGTGTTTTTCTTTTTCAGTATGTCATGGTTTGCTTCTCAGATACTCCCTGCTAGTTTTTCTCATCATTTCCATTCTTTGGCCTGCGTTTTATTTTCTTTTTACTTTTGTTGATATTGTTTTTCCAGCTCCGGCAGAGGGTTTGGTGTGCTGCCTAAGTATATTGGGCTGTCATCTATTGGGAGGTTGTAACAATTAAGTTTTGAGGGCTAAACTTTTTATTTTGTTCGATAGTGAGAAGATTGTGTATATTGTTTTTTTCCCCCTGGCTAATAGTCATTAGCCATCTTTTGATCCAATTTTCAAGCTTTCTGAGCGCGTCTTGTATTCTGTTGATGTCTACTTTTGTGTTCTGTTCTGATGTCTTCATTATTACATCATCTGGATTTAGTGTGCATATGAGTCACCTATGATTAGGCACTGAGATTGTGTAGTTTCTATTTCTCTAAACATTATGGGCTCTTCTGGGGGGAGGGGCAGTATATACTGTAGACTCTTAGTTGTTTCATTGTATTATTATGTGTAGTCCTATCATTTCGATGCGTTTTCGTTCTTGTTGTTTTATTTCTTTGGCTGCTATTTGGTTTCAAATCAGTAACTCTTCCTTCGTGTCCTTCTCTGTCTTATCTGAAGGCCTGGTATCCGCTTATTGTGAATCTATTGTCTGACTTCGAATGTGTCTCCTATATACATCATCATCATCATCATCATCATCATGTGCCGTGCCGACTGGCGTTGGCTATTATGCTTCTCCAGAGTACACGATCCTTCATGCAGGCCATCAGCTCAGTTGGTGATCTCCTCTCACACCATCCTGTCAGACTGTCCAGTATCATTTCTCTTGGTCTTCCTCTTGATCTTCTTCCTTCTATTTTTCCTGTTGTTATAATATTTTCAATGCCCCCTCTTCTCATTGCATGTCCTATGAAAGTACATTGTCTCTCTCTTATCTTTTTGACAAGGTTTTTTGTCTCTCCAGCTCTTCTCCTACATTCTTCATTAGTTATTTTTGCTGTCCAGGGGATTCGCAACATTCTTCAAATAAACCACATTTCTGCTGCTTCCAATGATTTTTGTGCAGACTTGCCTATTGTCCATGATTCACTTCCATATAACAAGATAGGTTCAATATAGCATTTTAGGACTCGTTTTCTAACATTCATTGATAAGGATGTGTTGGTCAATATGTTTCTCATTCTCTGAAATGCAGTCTTTGCTTGGCCTATTCTGTTCCTAATTTCTGTTCTGCATTTCCCATCTGAAGTTATTACTGCTCCAAGGTATTTGAATTTCTGCACCTGCTTTAGAATAGTTCCGTTTAATTTAATACTGCATGCTGGTGGATTCAGTATTAAATTAAACGGAACTATTCTAAAGCAGGTGCAGAAATTCAAATACCTTGGAGCAGTAATAACTTCAGATGGGAAATGCAGAACAGAAATTAGGAACATATATACACGTAAGGTCTTTGTCCTCTTCCATGAGTTTTTTGGTAAATTCAATCTTTTTACTTCTGACTCCTTCAGCGTTCCATTGTAGGATGTTGGGTTTCTTTCTCTCTCCCCCCTCCCACGTCTCTGTGTCCTGGCCGCGCAGCACGAAGCAGGGTGGCCACAAGTCGCTTCGAATGGAATGGACCCAATCGAGCCTTTGGGCCCGGCAATATCCCTGCCTGGCGGGACTCCACATGCCTGGATGAGATTGGATGTAATGTCATTCGAGCGGGAGTTGCACTGTACATCTAGTCAACTTACATTGAGGAGAACTTGTATAGTTTCATATATGAGCCATGAACATCTAGTCAACTTACACTGAGGAGAACTTGTATAGTTTCATATATGAGCCATGAACATCTAGTCAACTTACATTGAGGAGAACTTCTATAGTTTCATATATGAGCCATGAACATATAGTCAACTTACATTGAGGAGAACTTGTATAGTTTCATATATAAGCCATTAACATCTAGTCAACGTACATTGAGGAGAACTTCTATAGTTTCATATATGAGCCATGAACATATAGTCAACTTACGTTGAGGATAACTTGCATAGTTTCATATACAAGCCATGAACATCTAGTCAACTTACATTGAGGAGAACTTGTAGCACACGAATTACAAAGGACATGAATTTAGATTGTGAAACATTTGCTTCAGATTCTTGGAGCTGGAAAAAGAATATTCATCACTCATATTCAGATCGTCATTCCTTACACTTTGGCCAAACTAACACATACATCTCCAACCTTTCGTCCTGGAAGAAAGAAAATAGACACTGAAAGGTATGGAAAAGACCACTGGAAAGAAGAGGCGCTGAATTATAGGGGGACCTGAGATGAACTTTGCCGAAGACTGTCCTAAATGGTGAATATTTTTTAACTTAAGATCCATGAAGAACTGAGACGAGAAGGACTGGTGCACTTACCGTAGTTGTCTATCTTACTTCATCCATTTCTCAGATTAAGATTTCAGATTAAAATGAGAACACACAGTATAATAAGAGTTTAATGAACAAAAAAGTATAATTTATTTAATTCTGGTGGTTCAGAAAACATGAAGAGTGGGAGAGATCGCCCACGCAAGAGGTGGAGGAAGGAAATTAGAGAAACCCTAAATATTCCTTTACAAATCTCCAAACCCTATCAAGACGTCTGTTTGTCCCCTTAAGAGTACATTAGGAAGCAGACAAAACAAGACAAGACAATTTTTAAATTAGTATCCTGCTCTACGGTGTAACAGTGATCATTACAACCAACACGCTGTCTTAGAGTGCAACAGTTGTCACTAGAGTTAGCAATTCAGCGTTCTGTGTATCAAATAATGATTGTGTCCAGTACTTTCGTTTAGAATTAACTTGTAAATTTTGAACAAAGCTCACAGTCATCTGCTGCATCAGGTTTTGAAAATAACTGCTTGGCACTGAGATTTCCCTGTCTTCTAAATCATGTTCATAGTAGACTGGCGTATTGGCTGAGTTTGTCTATAGTGAGGGAAAGAACATCTGACCCGCTGAGCCAAGCAAACGCGCTGTCTGCGTGGTGGAAGGCAGTCTTTAGACAAGTCCAACAATGAAACTTTATTTAATACCTCATCAGCGCCAAGAAACACGACTCCACCGCTAGTCTCTTCTGTCTCCTTGCTCACCGCTAGTCTCTCCTTGCTCACCGCTAATCTCTCCTTGCTCACCGCTAGTCTCTCCTTGCTCACCGCTAGTCTCTCCTTGCTCATCGCTAGTCTCTCCTTGCTCACCGCTAGTCTCTCCTTGCTCACCGCTAATCTCTCCTTGCTCACCGTTAATCTCTCCTTGCTCACCGCTAGTCTCTCCTTGCTCACCGCTAATCTCTCCTTGCTCACTGCTAGTTTCCTCTGTCTCCTTGCTCACCGCTAATCTCTGTTTACTTGCTCACCGCCAGTCACTCCTTGCTCACCGCTAATCTCTCCTTGCTCACTGCTAGTCTCTCCTTGCTCACCGCTAGTCTCTCCTTGCTCACCGCTAATCTCTCCTTGCTCACCGCTAGTCTCCTCTGTCTCCTTGCTCACCGCTAATCTCTCCTTGCTCACTGCTAGTTCCCTCTGTCTCCTTGTTCACCGCTAATCTCTGTTTACTTGCTCACCGCTAATCTCTCCTTGCTCACTGCTAGTTCCCTCTGTCTCCTTGTTCACCGCTAATCTCTGTTTACTTGCTCACCGCTAATCTCTCCTTGCTCATGCTAGTCTCCTCTGTCTCCTTGCTCACCGCTAATCTCTCCTTGCTCACCGCTAATCTCTCCTTGCTCACCGCTAATCTCTCCTTGCTCACCGCTAATCTCTCCTTGCTCACTGCTAGTTTCCTCTGTCTCCTTGCTCACCGCTAATCTCTCCTTGCTCACCGCTAATCTCTCCTTGCTCACCGCTAATCTCTCCTTGCTCACCGCTAATCTCTGTTTCCTTGCTCACCGCTAGTCTCTCCTGCTCACCGCTAATCTCTCCTTGCTCACCGCTAATCTCTGTTTCCTTGCTCACCGCTAATCTCTCCTTGCTCACCGCTAATCTCTCCTTGCTCACCGCTAATCTCTGTTTCCTTGCTCACCGCTAGTCTCCTCTGCCTCCTTGCTCACCGCTTTAACGTCATCTAGACAGAGCTCCAGGCAGATGCTGAACTCAACTTTATTGAACACGACCGGTGTTTGCTAACAAGACCCTGGGTCGAAAGATGGTTCCCCCTCTCTGTCTGGTTTCAGAAGCCCGGGCGAAGAAGAAGGGGAGGGCAGATTCATATCAATGGAGCCACCCGTCCATTCAGTCATCAGCTTTCTCCACTAGCTGTCAGCTTCTTCTAGATTCATATCAATACATCGTCCGGCCCGTTCAGCCATTAACTTTCTCCTCTAGTTGTCAGTTTAATGATTTCTTTGGCAGCCCCCAGTGTTTAAACAGAAGAAACGGGCTGGAGTAGCGGTCTATGACATAGCCTTTAAGGCTCTAATCTACAACCTTTGGAAGAGATACCCTGCAGTCCAATGTGCTAATGAATCGTTGCTGAATAAACGGTGGATTCGATTCCAGTATGGTCGAGGTTAAAAGCCAGATCTGAGTTAGACGCTGCCTTCCTGGAGTTAAGTGGATGTGACAGGAAACGGAGGACTGGAAATGAAGACGAAAAATGGAATTTTGGAGAGTGATCAATGCCGTAACAATTGGAGGTTATTAAATACCAGAGATTGGATATGCTGATGACACAGTGTTACTGTCCACAACACAAAAAGAAAAGGAAAAACTAGTTATGTCAGCCCGTAAAAACAGTGAAGAGCAAAAAACTTTATCTTAATGCAAAGAAAACTAAATTGATGAAATTTGGCAAAACAAATAAGGCAGTTGAAATATGTATCAATGAGGAAAAACTGGAAGAATGGAGACTTGGATCATTACCAATTAATAATGGAGATACAAGGAGAGATACTAAAAGGAGGACATATATCGCTCTTCAGAAAATAAAACAAGTAAAAAAATCTGTGAAGAAGAACATACGGAACTTTAAAAATAAGTTTTTTAAGGGCATGCATCGTAACATACGCCCAGGAGACCTGGAAACTTAACAAAACAGCTGAGAAATACATAAATGCCCGTGAATGTAAATGCTACAGTAGAGTCCTTCAAATATAATGGACACAAAAAAATAGAACAAATATATCCATACTACAAAAACTTAATATACTGAAGAAGGTTGGCTAGAAAGGAAGATTAAAGAGAGAAAGCTTAAATATTTTGGACATATTAAACGTCAAGATAATGCAGAGAAGACCTTATTGGAATGGCACGTAATGGGAAAAAGAAAGAAAGGAAAACCGAGGCGAAGATGGCTGCAAGACTTCGGTGATAATCTGCGAATGGACGCATCAGCATCAGGACATCTTGCTTACAATTGAGAGGCCTACAGGAGAGCTGTTAGGGAGGCAAAGTTCAGCAAGGAACATGCAAATGATTGAAGCTAACAAAAACATCATTTTTTTTATTTTGAACTGTTAAGACTGGACGTGTACACATGTTAATTATGAAACTGTGCTGATAGAAACGGGCATTTTGAAATGCTAGAAACGGAAATATAAATCTGTAAATTATAGAAATTTAGAATATAAATTACGATCAGTCGAGTTATCTTTTTCATGTGAACTATCAGTAACAATCGAAGTTTATGCTCCGTAGGTCTGCTTAAAACATGCTTTTTCATAGAGCGTTGTGCGTGTAACTGGAAGCTTGTTAGAATTTTGAATATAACCACCTCCCACATGATGATGATGGCTAAAGCAAGTTTCAGGATAACCCTTGATCATTTTTAACTGTTCATGGGTAACAGGAGACTGCTGTGGCTCGCATTAGTTCTGGAGGAGTCTTTTTGTGTCTTTTTTTATTTCAAAAGAAGCGCTAGCTTAACAGGGCTGATGAAGACCAGACGAAACTGAAAATAGATGAAGGTGATGCCTTGACTCGTAGCATTTTTTGTTAATTTATACTTTAAAAAATTTGTTTGGAACGTTTAGTTCACTGAAAGTTTGCTTGGAATGTTTAGTTCACTGAAAGAAACTTGAACGTACAGTTTATAGGAGCAACGCTTCACGTATATTTTAACTGGAACAACCTTGAGTGCAAAGATAACCTTCGGTATACCAGCTATCCTAAGAGTGTCCTATCCATTTTAGGAAAGCGGTATCAAATTACCTTCTTACCTTGGTAAGCTGCAGCATGCATCAAGACCAGTAACTTGGCTGCTTCACCGCGGATAACTTTTGTTGTGTGTGACACGTAACATTGAGACACAAAGGATGAACATGAAAAACTGTATTCAATAACTGAGATTCAGGGAGAAAACATAGACGGTCAGGATTTTGTGCTTAGATTTCGGCTGTAAACCGTACGGTACATCAGAAAGGGAAATAGGAAATTGAGTTTAACAACACAACACCCCCCCCCCCCTTCCCGGGTTTCCAGCAGCCCCTTGCTTTACGCCGGAAGCTGCTACTGATGGCAACCACGAGCAATGCTCTGCGCACAGAAAATGTGTGCTGAGCACTCTGTTTTTCCCTATATTCAGATTCTAGTCACGAAAATCAATTATTCTGGCGGCCAAACGAAACCTTTCTTAACACATTAAAACAATGGTAAAAAAGGCAGACAGCTTTTGGCACTGTTGTACGAGACGAGAAGAGTTGTCAGACTTTCACCCATGATCTGGAAGACG
This sequence comes from Achatina immaculata, assembly GCA_009760885.1. Classification (NCBI taxonomy): domain Eukaryota; kingdom Metazoa; phylum Mollusca; class Gastropoda; order Stylommatophora; family Achatinidae; genus Lissachatina; species Lissachatina immaculata. The sequence goes on along the minus strand of CM019717.1, from coordinate 45,591,393 downwards.
GACGAGACCGTAAATAAGGATCAGCAACATAATGTGAGGCGGCTACATTGTTCTCTTGAGTTCTTTGTCTTATCCTTTTCGCTGTTTAGTTTTTTTTAAAACAAAATATAAATATTCGAATGAGCCAACAACAAAAGATATCTGTACTAAATGTTAATGGAAGTTTCGTCGTTTTATGATTCTTGTCATTTGTTCTTAGTGTTTCGTTTCGTTCTGTTTTTTACGTTGACACTTGCATCCTCATACGCAGTCTTATTTTCTGAAAACTACGTCTTAAACATAGATGGATCAATAGCCGTCAACATACCGGAATTTCACATTTTCATAAAGACAGTTTTTCCTGTCATAACAGTATATGAGGTACTATGCGTGCCCTGGCTGTTCAGGTCTTACTTACTACAGACGTTGAACTAAGGACAGTACGAATGTAGGTCATTTGGTCACGTGAGTGAGTTGTTGGTGAACTTAGTCAAGAGAATGGGTTTTTGGCGGGGATTTTTGCAAGAACAGCCGTGTGGAAGCTAGAAGTCTGAAGTAAGTGAGGTCTTTTTCCATATGAATGTTGAGAAAGTGGTTATACGAGTACTGGTATGTATGATCTTCGAGTTGGACTTATGCTTGGACTTGTTCTTCAGTGTAGAGGTCGCTCTATACGTCTACATTTTCACCTTTCGCATATATTATCAGTTCTCAAATGTTTTATTTTCTCTTACATAGGCCATAAAAAATGCTAACCTTACCACAGGTTTATGTGATCCAGCAGCGAAGAAAGTAAACTTTTAACAAAAATTATTAATAACGGTAAATATGCATCAGCGGCACACATGCAGACTCTTCTTGGAACACCTGATAGAAATCACTGCCATATACTGTGGTTTATTCTAGAGAGGCGCTTGTGTTGGCCATAAGATTTTCTCTTGTCTTCTCAACTGTCAGGGCATTTGAAACATCTTCAGATGTTAACACTAATTTCACTTGGCTAAAGAAACATCTGAAGATGTTAACACTAATTTCACTTGGCTAATGAAACATCTGAAGATATTAACACTAGTTTAACTTGGCTAATGAAACGTCTGAAGATGTTAACACTAGTTTTACTTGGCTAAAGAAACATCTGAAGATGTTAACATTAGTTTCACTTGGCTAACGAAACGTCTGAAGATGTTAACACTGGTTTCACTTGGCTAATGAAATATCTGAAGATGTTAAAACTAATTTCGTTTGGCGAAGGAAACATCTGAAAATGATAAGATTGGAAAGATGTTTCATTTTTTAATTGACACTTTAAGGTCGCTTGGCCTAATCTCTACAAAGAATGGAAATAAGGAAAATGAAAAAAAAAACCTAGAAATTAAAAAAAAAACATCTCAAAGGTTATCTTGACAAATATCTTGCGACAGCTTCTAAAGATAAGAGGCCTACTCCTATAGCAAATAAAAAGCAAACGCCTATTCTTTGTAAACAGAGTCTATTTCTGTCAAGTCATGTGTCATACAGAATACATCATTAGCGTCAGAAAACTTAGAAGTTATATGTAAGAGATGCCATCTTAAACTTAGAAGTTATGTGTAACAGATGTCATCTTAAACTTAGAATTTATATATAGCAGATGTCATCTTAAACTTGGAAGTTATGTGTAACAGATGTCATCTTAAACTTAGAATTTATATATAGCAGATGCCATCTTAAACTTAGAAGTTATTTGTAACAGATGTCATCTTAAACTTAGAAGTTATATGTAATTGATGTCATCTTCAAGCCACCAAAAATCAGACCTTATCTAAAGAAGCTGGGGATTTACAAGATCCAGCCACCTGGCCAGATTTACTTGCATACACTCCCCTGGGAACAACCGTCTTAAGAACACACTTATCTTAACATAGTCTTTGTGAGACACGAATCATAGATCTGTTTGCTTAAAAACTCTGACCTACTTCGGTAGCCCAGAAACCTGTAGCAATCAACACTAATTGTAATTGTTATTTTTGTAAAATGTAATGTCAGGTTGGTGGATGGATGGGAACATAGATATGAGCGGCAGGGATGAGGAAAATCTGTTGTGAAACCAGTGAATCCAGGACGTGGCAAGCTTATGGGCCTTTACAACAATGTATATCAGAACGATGTAAACAAAACACAGCCAGCAGACAATAGGTGGCGGGGAATGGATATCGCTGAGGCACTCATCGGAACACACAATGCCATTTATGCTTTACGAACACTAACAGAAAGAGCTTTAGAAGTACAGAAAGATCTCTACTTATGCTTCATTGATTACACCAAGGCATTTGACAAGGTGAAACATAATGAAATTATTAAAATGCTTGAAGTCATCAATATAGACGGCAAAGACCTGAGGATTGTAAAACATCTATACTGGCAGCAAGAAGCAGCAGTTCGAGTTGAAAATAGAACTGGAAAATATCAACCTATAAAACAAGGGGTGCGACAAGGATGTGTACTATCTCCAGACCTTTTTTCTCTGTATAGCGAGAATATTCTAAGAACAATCATCACAGAACCAGGCATAAAAATTGGAGGATACAATATTAACAACCTTCGGTATGCTGACGACACAGTACTGATAGCTGAGAACCAACAAGACCTGCAAAATCTCTTGGATAAAGTCGCCAAAGAAAGTGAACAGAAAGGCCTTACTTTGAACATCAAAAAGACAGAGACTATGGTTATATCTAAGAAACAGAATCCACCAGCATGCAGTATTAAATTAAACGGAACTATTCTAAAGCAGGTGCAGAAATTCAAATACCTTGGAGCAGTAACAACTTCAGATGGGAAATGCAGAACAGAAATTAGGAACAGAATAGGCCAAGCAAAGACTGCATTTCAGAGAATGAGAAACATATTGACCAACACATCCTTATCAATGAATGTTAGAAAACGAGTCCTAAAATGCTATATTGAACCTATCTTGTTATATGGAAGTGAATCATGGACAATAGGCAAGTCTGCACAAAAATCATTGGAAGCAGCAGAAATGTGGTTTATTAGAAGAATGTTGCGAATCCCCTGGACAGCAAAAATAACTAATGAAGAATGTAGGAGAAGAGCTGGAGAGACAAAAAAACCTTGTCAAAAAGATAAGAGAGAGAGACAATGTACTTTCATAGGACATGCAATGAGAAGAGGGGGCATTGAAAATATTATAACAACAGGAAAAATAGAAGGAAGAAGATCAAGAGGAAGACCAAGAGAAATGATACTGGACAGTCTGACAGGATGGTGTGAGAGGAGATCACCAAATGAGCTGATGGCCTGCATGAAGGATCGGATACTCTGGAGAAGCATAATAGCCAACGCCAGTCGGCACGGCACATGATGATGATGATGATGACTCATCGGATTCCTCATCCCAAAGTTGAAGTGTCTCTGTGGAACTATCTCAAAGCCGGCTGACGTGGAGAAAGGACTTAAGTACAGTCACCAGAGGCTGGAAAACAAAGTTTTAGCCAGGCCAGCCTACACCACTGTCTTCATGGCCGTCCAAGTAAGAACACAATCTGCCCTAGCAAGGAAAGGTGCTGAAGTCGGAGGTGCCCAGCCAAAAAAGCGCATCACAAAAATCAGGGTACCACGCATCATCGCCAATGTGCATACGAAGAAGTTCCTCTGAAACAATGACTTGTTTTTACGTTGTTGTCTAAAGAATATAAGAGAAATGACGTCTGCCGTAAAACTGGTTCTAGTAATAATAGATGGAGATGTATGTTTCAGTTTTACAAGAGGAGAGAAAGAGTGGGGAAAGTGGGCAGAAACAAAAATGGCAGAATGTAAGATGAGCAGGTGTAAATGAAGAACATACACCGATCCAACATTTCAACAAATTCTTCTTTCAAGGATTACATACAGAAATAACACAATAGATAAAAACAACAAAAACAGATGAAAAATTAAACATTTGACTTTTTTGGTATTCTCCTTATAAAAAGGACGGGCACAAAATACAAAATGCATCTTCCTGAAATTGTGGGGGGGGGGGGGGGTACGAGTGTACGGCGTGGGAGTAAGCGTCATTTTCCACGCGCCTGGAAGTGCAATGCCTATAAATAAGGAAGAAAGCGTGGCAGAAGGAGTGAGCTGGAGAGTCTATGGCGGGCTAAGTTCATTTCGTCTGGCCATGATTATCTTGATATACTTAGCCCTAGCCGACTCATAAAATTTTGACATAATGTGTGTGAAATCAATGTGCTGCAGAGTTTATGTCCTTTCTCGTCGTGTATGGAGATTCGATGATTCTTGTTGATTATTCGTCGTGATTCAGATGGGCATACAATCAAGGTCCATCATATGTTTATATTTCAGTGAATTGGCACAAAAGGAAGAGGGGGGGAGCTATTTCATGATATTCAGTGCATTAGCACAAACGGAGCTTGTTTATAGTATGGGGAGGTGGATTGGATATATTTCGTTATTTCAGTGCATTAGTACAAATGGAGATGGTGTGTAGTATGTGAGGATTGATAGGAGATATTTCATGATATTTAGTTCATTAGCACAAATGGAGATTTTGTGTAGTATGGGAAGGCGGATTGAAGATATTTCGTTTATTCAGTGCATTAGCACAAATGGAGATTGTGTGTAGTATGGGGAGGTGAATTCGTAGCAGCAGAGGCTACATATGTTAATGAGTGCGTTGGCACAATTTTATGAGAGTGTATGTTTTGCATACACAAAAGAAAGGGAGGAAGACCAAGGCGAAGATGGCTGTAAGACATCGTTGAGGATCTGCAAATGGATGCATCAGCGGCAGGCCATCTAGCTCACAACCGAGACGCCTACAGGGGTGCTGTTTGGGAGGCAAAGTTCCGCAAGGGACATGCAAATGAATGAATGAATGCATGTTTTGCTTATGAGGGCCAGAAGAGCTCAGGCCATCCTGGCACATATGTTTCAGTTAGATATTAGAGAGTTATACATTTTATATTATGTCATATGTGTTCCATTCAAGATGATATATGTTGTCCTATGCATGCAAGTCTGTTGTGGCGTTAAAATGGTGTGTCTGATGTGTATAATAAAATATTGATTGATTTAAATGCTTGACTCTGTAATATGTAATGCCTGTCACGTAGTTTGTATGAATGTATATGATACGCTGCATAATTGGCATACGGTGTACTTGGAGGGGAGATCCTGGGTTGTAGGTTACATATGGGTTTGAGCCTGGCCATCCAGTACGGTAGTATATAGACCATGGAATTTGAAGTTGCTGCTGGGTTTTTGGTCCTGACCCTCCCTTAATTGTCCCCAATTTGTGTACTTAGCACCCCTCTAAGTCTACGAAATATTGGATTGTTGTATGTTCTTCATTTATACTCACTCGTCCTACTTTCTGCTGTTCTTGTTTCTACCCAGTTTCATCACTTTTTTCTATCTTTTTTGTAGAACTGAACCATACATTTCTATCTACTTCATTAAAGAATATAACCATTGTCTTCTGCCGCGTCTTCTTAACAAGTAGAAGACAGACAATGTATTGATGAACTTATTTACGTGGATATTACACGAAACTTACTACAGAGCTTCATAAACTATAGGGAAACACATACTAAACATATGAGACAATTTTTATATTTAAAAATAAATTGATGAACTTGTTGACTTCTGTGTGTGTTATGTGTCTGGTCACCTGATGACTTGTGTGTGTTATGTGTCTGGCCACCTGATGTCTTGTATGTGTTATGTGTCTGGTCACCTGATGACTTGTATGTGTTATGTGTCTGGTCACCTGATGATTTGTGTGTGTTATGTGTCTGGTCACCTGATGATTTGTGTGTGTTATGTGTCTGGCCACCTGTTTACTTGTGTGTGTTATGTGTCTGGCCACCTGTTTACTTGTGTGTGTTATGTGTCTGGCCACCTGTTTACTTGTGTGTGTTATGTGTCTGGCCACCTGTTTACTTGTGTGTGTTATGTGTCTGGCCACCTGTTTACTTGTGTGTGTTATGTGTCTGGCCACATGTTGGCTTGATTGTGCCACCGCAGATGTAGCTACCGAAGTATTCTCATCGTACAACTTGGCATATCGTAATTTGAAATTTCATGTTTGAAAAATGTTTCTGTATCAAGAAAAATAGAATCCGTTTATAAGAATTTGAAAGCCACTAACAGAGAGAGAGAGAGAGAGAGAGAGAGAGAGAGAGAGAGAGAGAGAGAGAGAGAGAGAGAGAGAGAGAGAGGAGAAGTGGAATTTTTAAAAATCTAATTTCGCATGCATTGGCTGAGTGAAGGGGAAGTACTTAGATGTGTACTCAGTGCTTATATTTTTCTTAAAGCAAATGAGAGAATTTGAAGGACAAAATAGCTATGTAAATGTGTAAGAGTGTTTAAGTGAGAAGGAGAGAGAGAAAGAGAGGGAGAGAGAGAGAGAGAAGAGAGAAAACTTATGTAGGGCGAGAGTAAGAAGAGCGAAAAAATATTTTCTTAACGAAAAAGAACTTCACAAGAATAGACAGACAGACAGAGAGACTGACAGACAGACAAACAGACAGAGAGACAGAATTTTTAAAAAAGTAGTATAGAAATAAAGATATACGTAAGCCCAAAAAATATCGACGGGAAGCCGATTAATTGACGAGGAAAGAAATGAAAACAAGAGTCCTGTAGGAAAATAACCCCAGTGCAAACCATTTAGCCAAATCCCCGGAGGCTGTACCTGTGCTTCATTTCTTAATTAATGCTGCTGCCAGTGATGAAAAGAGTATTGTGGCCAGGCGTTAGCGCTCACGTTGAGCTAAGCTGCATGAATAAATAATGACAAGCAAGAATTCTCCTCCAGCGTTACACGTTCAGTTGGTCCACAACTCTCTGAGAGATTTCCTGCACGGGCGACAACTCCCGAGAGCAAACTGTCCTTACAGGATAGCGAAGATAGTCCTTTCATGTTTTATTTATCAGGGACGGTACGGCACATTTTACTTGTAGCACGAACAATACGGGGTTTAAAACAAAACAAAACAAGACACATTTAAAAAAAAACTGACCTCAGCATGAAATCAAATGACATCTATGGAAACTTTTTTAAACAGTAACACAATTATGTTGCTTTATTTAACGAAACAAAAACGAAGAAGTTTACTATTTTGATTTACGAATAGAGCAATTCTCTCATGCAAATAATGAATCATAATGATCGGCTGTCCAGGAAAAGAGAACAGTTATTGGCTCATTGTTATCGGATTCATGTACTTTTTAAACATTTTTCTTTACGACCAAGCGTAAGAGCTCTTCGGTTTTGAAAATGCGTTTAATGGTGGTTGTTAAAGCAACGTTTCTCAGACTTATCATGCCGCTGTGTATCGCAGATAACATTGTTAGTAGCCAGCCTCACCAAAGTTGTACACCATAGTGGATGAAAAGAAATAAGCTTGGGAGGAGAGACATTGGTTTATTTGGTTTTTTTTTGTGTGGGGGGGGGGGGGGGGAAGGAGACCGTTGGGCTGTCTAGCTTATAGATGTTCTCTCAGAGACCTTGGGTAGTATTACAAGGTTAAGCCTTTCCGTCTATAGTCCAAGAAACTGACGGAAATTTATATACAATATTTTAGAGGTAACTGTAATGCAATGAAAGAGGGTCATGCATTGACATATGTGGGAGATGAACATCAACATCTACCATCAAATACCTACATAACTGTTAAATAATTTTATAACGTATGTATGTATGTACGAGGGGCGTTCAGAAAGTAATGCAACGCATCGTTTTTTTTTTCAGCCAATAATGAAGATAGAAGCATGAAATTTTGCACACTTTAAATATGGCATGTGCCGGTTGTGTGAATCAAATTGCACCGCAACCAGCCAAAGAATATGGCTGCTCTAACCGTTGAAATTGAGCTTGTTACCAGCTTGCGGTATAAGCAGCGAATTGTGATAGAATTTCTCGTTGCAGAGAAGGAAGCTGTTGTGAACATTCACAAGCGTCTATGTGATGTGTGTGGAAGTTTTGCAGTCGACACGAATACATTCAGTCGCTGGGTTCAGAGAATCAAAGAATCAATAACTGGAGATAAGGAGTTGCATGATCGGCCGGGCTGTGGACATCCTACCACAGCCACCAAGGCAGAAACGTTGAAATGCTCTGAGGGCTTTATTCCTACTGAAAGTCGTATCACTACTCAACATTTGGCATTAAGTTAAAAGACGATTCAGTTACATGGTAATAAATCCGTGTGTGTGTTTTTTTTAACTCAAAACATGGCTCAACGAAAAGTAAAACTAAAGACTTATCTCACAGACACACGGGTTACTCGAACTGTCCACAGCTAGGGACGGAGCGGTAGTCACCCAAGTAAGCTAAGTCCTGCATTGTCTGTGAACTACGGTATATAGTAAGATATTAAATATTGATCTATAAATATGTATACATACTTTGGAACATTATAGTTTTCTGAGAAATTTTTCAGCATATCGGCAAATTTTATTTTTTAATCATTTCGATGCTTTCTTTGCTAAATATCTGTCTAAATGTATGTTTTCTTCTGCATTGTTCCTGTTATTCCCACTGCGTTTTGATAAAATCTTCAAATATTCGAATAGACAAAACCAGTCTGCTCCGATCAGATGAAGTAGGTTTAGGTCATTTCGGTTCAACCAATGTCTGATCCAGACTATCACACTTTCTGCGACCTATTCGATTATTGTGATATAGTGACGGCTCCGTCTTTACAAGGACTGTCTCATGCACTAAATATCCGCACGGGCGGCTAAGTCCAAATTGGCAAGGCTGGAAACAACGATCTTGTACTTTAGCTACGCTCGTTGCTGCTCTCAGCGTAAATATAGCAGGGAGGAGATATTACAGATGCAAACAAGGAATGCAGACAAAGATACAGAATACAGAAGAAAGGAAAGAAAAAAGAAAAAGGAAAGCAGCAAAGCACTTTCCCGAAAGTGAACCTGTTTCTTCTGGAATGTGAAAAGTACACTAGGGAAGCTAAAGCGTGCAGTCAGTGAGTGAGTTATCAGATTTTGTTGTTACTTATTTACACTATTGTTTCACTTGAATGATTATGCTGTAGTATATTCTTAGTAACTGAAGGTACCATGGACAGCGAGAAAATCGAATGAAGAAGTTCTGGAAGAGACCAAAGAAAGAAGAAAATGTATAACAAAGACCAAAAAACGACTGTCTAAATTTGTGGGGCATCTTGGAAGGAGAGGCGGGCTAGAGGACCTAATGGCAACAGGGAAGATCGAAGGTCGAAGAGGCAGAGGTAGACAGAGAGAAAATATGTTTTACGGTTTAACATTCTGACACAGGAAATGCTCAGTAACAAGCTTGTTGAGATGCACAAGGGACTGAGGGTTATAGAAGGACATGATATCCTACGTCTTTAGGCAGGGGCCTTGCGAGAGATGTGTTTTTTTTTCTTTTAAATTCGTTTGCTACTACTTAATCATCTGTCTGACTGAGTCACATCATTCTATCAATTAAAACGAACATCATGTCTGATTATTTAAAATATCTTCTTCTTCTTCCTCTTCTGCTTCTTCTTCTTCTTCTTCTTCAAATTTCCGAGCCATTAAGGTTCATTGCTGCAGATAAAGTTTGCCTCCATTCCTCTCTATTCTTAATCTTCTCTCTCCAGTCGATGACACTAATTTCTTTTATATCCTCTTCTATATTGTCTTTCCATCTCTGTCTTGGTCTACTCTTTGGTCTTGTTTCCCTCATCTTTTGTGCATATATCATTTTCGTTTGTCTGTTCTCTTCTATTCCTTCTACATGCTATAGCCAGCGTGGTCTGTTCAGTTTCAAGACATGTATAATTCGTTGGGATTTAAATAAGCTGTTCAGTTCAGTGTTCTTTCTAGCTCTCCATTCTCCACTGTTGCTATTCTTTTTGGGCCTAGAGATTTTTCTATGGATCTTGTTCTCAAAGATTTGCAATTGTTGCTCATTTTCTTTGTTTTACTCCACGTTTCTGATCCATACATGACGGCTGGTCTCATTATAGTTTTGAGATTGTTATTTTGGTGTTTTGGAACAAGATTTTGAATTTTAACATGTGTTGCAGGGCAAGGTATATTTTATTCTCAATCTGTACTCTGATTTTAATTTCCTCGCTTACTATGTTGCTTCTGTTGAAGGCTGTGCCTAGATATTTGTACGTTTCTGCCTTCCTAATAATCATCTCTCCAACATTTATATAATCTGGATCATTCTGCCTCTGGTCTCTTGATATCTTCATATACTCTGTCTTATCTTGGTTAATGGTCAAGCCCACTTTGAGTTTCGTCTGACCCCTAACCGCACAGACCTTCCAGCTTGGTTGGACTTGCCAGGAGTAAAACTCCCGCTGGTGTATCTCTGGAGGTGGTCAGGGTACGCAAGCTGTCACGCCACGACAAGGCACCCCCACCACGTGACAGTATTTAAAATATATGTGCATAAATTAAACTGCTACTTTACACAACAATAAAAAGCGAGTTTCCCTGTATAGTAAATGCAAATAATAAAGTGGGTACATGTGTTCTGTAAGAAATGGAATAAAACAAATAAAAGCACATACTTAAAATTCCCAGGAATAAATGTAATTCTTGGAATTCTGTTTGGAATGATATCGATAAATTAATTCTCGTGGCTCCTCCTCCGCAGCAAAAGCCACAGACAAAGGTTTCTTATCATTTCCGTCTTTGGCCTTGTTCTCCAAGTCATTACATGTGACGGCTATTAGAACATTCATTGTATCTCTTCTCCACGTATTCTTGGGTCTTACGCTTCCCTTGAGGGTTTCATGATAAAAGCCTGCCTTGCTATACTGTCTCTCTGCTTTAGACTTATATTTCACCGTTCAAAGAGTTTAATTGTTTCTGTCTGAAGCTAAACAGATTGCTCGTTACGAAATCTTGCTCATTTGATTCGTGCCGATAACAGACCACAGGGGAACAGAAGTAAGAGTAGAACAAAAGAGACATGGAGAAGAACAACAGAGAGGATGTTGAGCAATAGAGACATGGAGAAGAACAACAGAGAGGATGTTGAGCAATAGAGACATGGAGAAGAACAACAGAGAGGATGTTGAGCAATAGAGACATGGAGAAGAACAACAGAGAGGATGTTGAGCAATAGAGACATGGAGAAGAACAACAGAGAGGATGTTGAGCATTAGAGGGCTCAGCTAGGGAAGAACGGAAAAAAGGCAAAGGACAGGCATTTGTGGAAAACCCTTGCGGAAGCCCCATGTGCCCTGGGCACTTAAGGTTCAGATAGATAGATAGATAGATAGATAGATAGATAGATAGATAGATAGATAGATATAGATAGATAGATAGATAGATAGATAGATAGATAGATAGATAGATAGATAGATAGATAGATAGATAGATAGATAGATAGATAGATAGATAGATAGATAGATATGTTGGGGCGGTGCCTATGTCCTAGTAGATAGTAACAGACATTCTCATTGCAAAATTCGTGGGTTCGAGTTCTCTACCCTGGCCGCATTTACCTCCCCAGATTTCCCTGGCACACACTTTTAGAGGCTGCGTCCACCCCGGGGGCCTTTTTTTGGTGTGTCCCAGAAAAAAAATTCCACTGTTGAGACTGAACCTGGTACCACAGGATTAGTAATCCTAGCGCCTAACCACTCAGCTAACCAGACCGTTATGTTCTAGTATTTACTTTAACAATAATAGTAAGTGAAGTAGAAGAGCCAATAAAGAAGCTAAAATCAGACAGGGCACCAGGTGATGATGACGTGACTGCTGAGATGTTGAAAGCAGAAGAAACAGAAACACCAAAACAACTTTGCCGGATATTACAACAAATCTGGGATCCAGAAAAAGCCCCAGAGGAGTGGAAAACTGGCCTTATAGTAAAACTACCAAAGAAGAGTGACCTCAGAGATTGCGGGAACTGGAGAGGCATTACCCTACTGTCACTCACCAGTAAAGTATTTTGCAGAATAATCATCAACAGAATTGTGCCAGCACTTGAGGGAAAACTTCGGAAAGAGCAGACAGGATTTAGGAAAGGAAGATCATGCACAGACCATATATTTGTACTAAGACAAATATTAGAACAGGTAAATGAGTGGTATAGCACAACATATGCATTGTTCATAGATTTTGAGAAAGTCTTTGACAGTGTCAACAGAGATCCACTGTGGAAAATTCTAAGATGGCATAGCCTCCCCAATATGACATCAAAAGGAGACTTACTAGAGCAAACCAGGCTTTTGCAATGCTGCAGACTATATGGGAATCTAAAAAAGCTAAGCATGAAGATGAAAATCAGGATATTTAAGGGTAATAAAAAAGTGTGCTACTCTATAGAACTGAATGCTGGAAAATCACCAAAAAAACCCCCCACAGAAAACAAGCTGCTGAATTCTTTCCAGACTAAATGTTTGCGAAGAAGTAAAAGAATATTTTAACACTATAAAAAATGACATCTTGTTGGCAGAAATGCAGATGAAGCCACTGACAGCAATTATTGAGGAAAGACGCTGGCGATGACTGGGACATGTGCTTCCGAATGACTGACAACTCACTACCAAAAATAGGACTAAGATGGACACCACAGGGGAACAGAAGTAAAGGTAGACCAAAGGAGACATGGAGAAGAACAATAGAGAGATGTTGAGCAACAGAGGGTTCACCTGGGCAAGAGCGGAAAAAAAGGTAAAGGACAGGCGTTTGTGGAAAACCCTTGAGGAAGCCCCATGTGCCCTGGATACTTAATGTTCAGATATATATACTTATGTATAAATATATACCTTAAAACATACATTGAAATAAAAAGAAAGATATAACAAATTTTACACATAAACATAAAATCTACACCTAGTACTCATTTCGTAAAACTGTACTATTTTCTGGTTTGCGCAGTATCGCAGTTCGGAATCGATCATGACTGAGTTATTTCACGCTGGTGCCAATAAACTGATCTTGTGTAAAATATGAAAATTGTTTGACAGGCCGAAAAATCCAATAACTAGGCGGCATTTCTGTCTCGTCAAGGCGATATAGTAGTCGCCTCGAGTGACAGTACGGCCGCCGTAGTAATATTATTCTCAGAGTGAGGTTCAGTAGAACGCGTGACAAGTATCGACTCTAAACGGCAGTTGTCTACCCTATTACTTTTTTTTTTGCCATTTCCATTTTGTGCATTGTTTGGTCTTGACAGACAATATATTTTTCTTATTTAGGTGTGTTGTTCTGAATTAGGCGTATTCCTGTTCTCATTTACATTAGATTCTTTTTATTTCTTTCTGCTATAATTATTTCTTTTGTTTTATATTTGTTCAGAATCTACTTCTAGTTTTGATGGATGGATTCCGCCCCCCCCCCTCATTATTACTTTTCCTTTGTTCTTTGTCTGTCTGTCTATTTGTCTGTCTGCCTGTTTGTCTGTCTGTCTCTCAAATAATAAGTTTTTCACCTCAAGCTCTAGTTTTGCAGTTCCTTTTCAAAATTGTTAACTTTACCTTCCTGTCCACAATGATGATGATGATGATCATCATCATCATCATAATAATAATCATCATCATCATCTTCTTATTATTATTATTTTATTTTATTTCAGCTTTCGATCGTGTGATTAAATCTGTAGTTCTGTTGTCAAGTCTGCAGTTTTATCGAGCAGCAACCCCGCAGCAGCAACCTCATGTTCAGCCCCTCTACAGCACCAACCTCATGTTCGGCCCTCTCCAGCACCAACCTCATGTTCGGCCCTCTCCAGCACCAACCTCATGTTCAGTCCCTCCAACCAAATCTGATGGGAGTGCTTTGCTTATGAACGTACCATATTTCTAGCTAGCTTTTGGAGCTCTGCTCTGCTCCCAAAATGAGGTTTGTTTACGTAAAACATTTTATGTCAGTGTAGAAGGAATGCAGAGCCTGCGTTGGTCATTACTTAGATGAATCTTACCGACATATGTGCTTTATCTCAATGAAAAAAAATGAGTTGTACCGAAAATATTTATTTTCTCTTGGTGCTTATCTTTCGTGTCTGTTTCTTGCCGGTTTTTCTCATTTCCAACTCGTGGAATTTGGTATCCTCCTACGCATAATAGCCAGGGCTCGCTTCTCGTTCTTTCTGTTTGTTCTTGATCTTTATTTTGTTTTACTTTCTAGCCCTTCTTTATTTCCATCTCGGGCCTTATTATATCTCATACCTCCTTCATCCGATATCATGTTGAATTCTTTACTTATAAATCAAGCCTACTTCTCACTGTTATACTGTCAAGAAAGGAGACAACAGTAGAGCAAGAGTCTATAGAAAGTTGGGGCCAGAGTAGATGATACATTTAACATTGCATCAGTCGCAGCGATAAATGTGAGTACACTCAGCGTACGTATGTCTTGCTATCAGACTGCCTTGTACGTCTTGTTATTCTGAGCCGTCCCATTAGAGAAAGGTAAATGATCATGCCAAGAAATTTGTTCATGAATAAAGTCTTATAGACTTTCAGAGCGATATCAAGAGATGTTGCTTGAGACAGAGAAGAACAAGTGAACAGATAAGAAAAAAAAAACTTCTATTCATCAGTATTATACTCCCTGTAAATTTTCATTAATTTTGATGAATTTTTACTTTCAGGAAATATGTTTTGTTTGTTGAGAGTTTTTGCTCCATTTTTTGCCAGTTTCGGGGCGGTTATGAATGAAGGTTTTGAATCCAGTGAGACTCGGGATCGTTGTACAAAGCCGAACGTGAACATCTTCACTCATAACTTTCTGCACCATCTTCTCGGGGACTGTGGCGGGAGCTTGCAGTAAAACATCACGTTTCTGTTTGGAATGTTTTCAAACATCTGAAATTGTGAAATTTGGTAGAACAGAAAAAAAACCCCACCACCACCACCACCACCACCACCACCACCACCACACACACACACACACACACACACAGACAGACAGACAGACAGACAGACAGACAGACAGAAATATGTTTAGGAAATAACTGAGGTTTGAAATAAAGTAATTTTCAAATTTACGCAACAAAATAACGAAAATCAAATTTACGGTAAAACACATAAGGGAAACAAAGCGTTTTAATGGGATTAAAATTTTCTTGTATTTAAGTATGAAATGTCGATCCAGAAATATGGGATAATGCTTCAAATTAATATTGTGGACGTTATTTCTGTGTTTCTCCTCAGGTTATACAACTTTTAAATACTGGCTAGAACAATAATGTCCCGAGTATTACTTTACCTCAAATTATCTCCCTTTAGGACATTGTGCATAATTGAATCTGACGCTACTATTAACTTATTACATGATCAGTTCTCTATCCCTGGTTGTAGAAAATCGTTTGAAGTTCGGATTAGAATGTCAACTTTGTATTACTATTTTCCTTTCGAATGATCAACTGGAACACCTTGAAACATCCATGATTGCCTGAAAGTATGAGCCAGAAGAAGTGCGAGCCAGGATGGGAGAAGTAAGTTCGAGAAGCTAAGAGGTTTATTTCGATGAAAAGCTGTCATCTGCGGACTGTAAGAGGATGAACTGATTAATAAATGGAGAATTGGAAGGAAGTCGACAAGCATCTTTCTCGTGTGTAACTGTCTGTTCACCGTATGAATTGTGGCTTGCAGACATCGTGTAGGCAATGTTTAGCATGGGTGAACATTGATTTGGTCAGCATGCGTTCATTTTATTCTACGCAGATAAATGGCAAAACTGGGACAATACAAAGAATCGCGAAACAAAAAGATAAGTAGGAACACATAGACAAAGATGTTGAAAATAAGAGAGAGAAAGAGAGAGAGAGAGATATGGGTAGATGATGGATAGGTGATTGGATGGATGGATTAATGGACGGATGGGTAAATGGATACATGAAGGAAGTTAGAAAGAGACAAATAAGTAAGGTAGACTGGCAGAAAGGCAAACAGATAGACAGACAATTAGACAGACAGAGGGGGAAAGACAAACAGACACAGTTAGACAAACAGACAGACAAACAAATAGACAGACAGACAGATAGATAGATAGATAGATAGATAGATAGATAGATAGATAGATAGATAGATAGATAGATAGATAGGAGGACGATTAAGCAGGCATGTAGGTATGTCGATAGACGTATAGGACAGCTGGGTAATTTACAATAAAGGTAAGAAAAATGGGACAGCACAGCTTTTATGTCTCTAATTACATAACAATATAGAGAAGCTGAAAGAGGCAGATGTAAAAGTGTAGAGAAAGAGCGGAGTGCTAAGTCCACTTGTGGCCGATGTTCTGGAGCACAGACTGTTGGTGGTAACCTGAACAGAACTAAATAAAACATGGAGTAAAAACAGTAAAAACAGGAAGTAAACTAACATCAGAAATTACATCCGCGGTAAATAAACGAACGTAGTGCTCTGACATAAATGTGGCACCTGTGAGTTGCTGGTACTGTTTGTTGTGTCTTCCCTTGGACGCTGTCAAGGTGGCACTAAGGGACCATCATATAAAATATCTACACGCACTACGCCTCGTCCCTCCAAAAGATTGTTCCTCTGCTTTGTACTCTAAAGGTGGATATTTTCGTTGCTTTGTACTCTAAAAGTGGATATTTTCGTTGCTTTATGCGCTAAAGGTGGATATTTTCTTCGGTCTATTGGTTAAGTCCAACAGCATTAATATATAGTGTCTGCCAAATCTATAAGGTAAAGGTAAAATTCCCGTTTTCCACACCATTAAGGCATATTGGGGAACACGGTGTTGGGCCCGTACTTCCACCACCTTCGGCACATGAAAGGGGTGATGTAGTCAGTGTCACACCGGGCAGCATGTACCTTCCCAGATTTCTCTGGTACCCAGTTTTAGAGGCTGGGTCGATCCATGTATACTCATATATATACCCATATATATATAATATCGGCAGAGTAGTTTAGACCAATTTTTTTAGACATTTTATTTATTTGTTTCATTTTTAGCTGCTGCTAATTATACTTTGCAAAATAACGCATTTTTTGTCAGTGTTACATTTTCGATTTGACTTTAGTTACCTGTTTAGTTTTATAGTTTGTCTACATAAAGCCACGAAATGGGGGAAAAAAACTAAGAAAATTGAAAATCAAAAGTTACGATGTGTGTTCAGTAAATTTCATTTATGTGTGTGTGTGTGAGAGAGAGGGAGAGGGGGGAGATAGAAGGGGAGACAGAGGGAGACAGCGAGAGGGAGAGAGAGAGGGGAAGAGAGAGAGATAGAGAGGGGGGGAGAAGGGAGACAGAGGGAGAATTAATTTGTGGTTTATCAACATCCAAACTCATTCATGCTATTTTTTTTCCAATGAATAGTAAGGAGACTTCAGCTTCTTTCTCACCTTCCTTTTGTTTTCGTTGACCCGTCCTTCTTTCCCCTTACATCCCTGAACTCCCCCAGCTTTGTTTTCTACAATCTCTCGTGGTAGACTCGCTACAGCGAAGTCCAGGAAGCCAAGCCAGAGAGCCCTCATTTAGAGACGGCCATTTGCCAGCGTAGGTCGGCGAAAAACATGGCAGCAGTGGGGCGAACGTGAACACGAAGCCAGTCACGACTGGTTGCTGTGTCGCAGCTTCAAGTGAGACCGTGACGGTCCACGCGATCGCAGCCCCGGCCCCCGGGCCTCTAGCGTCTGAAAGGCTTATTTGGCGACACTTGCATCTGCCAGACTCTGGGAACGAGGGATTTTTAAAATTCAGTCAGGCAGTTTCCATAGTTTTCGTGAGCATCATTTTTTTCCCCCTTTTGCTAAAGGATAACCGTGTTTACAAGAGATCTATTTTACAAAGGCTTTGACAAACCACTGGATAATCACAAAAGCCTTTAGTTAACGTGTATTACAACCGGTACCGCAACCATATTTTTCACATTTTTACAAAGCTGCGTTCTAATCATTACTATTTAAGGGATTATGTTGCAGAGTTATATGTCCGGGTGTGATCTCTTTGAACTGAAAGTTGTATATTCAAGATAACCGGCTCACTGTTAGCTCTGTCAGCATGGAGAGAAAGCGTAGTTGTGAAACCACAGAACCAAACACACTCATGGATAACAATGTGAATGCTGTAAACACGCATGTTTTTATTACAGTTCCCGAAGAAGACCTCGGATTTCGTGGAAATTTAAAGCGGTTCGGAAGAAAATGTTTGAACACCAGCAAGGACAACGCGCTCCTCATCGGTCTACTGGCCTCCGTTATAGCTGGGATCATGATGGGCATTGCTATACGAAGCACCAAGGACACCTTCACGAAAAGAGAAGTCATGTACATTGGGTTCCCTGGGGAACTGCTGATGAGAATGTTGCAGATGCTGGTCCTGCCTATTATCTTGTCATCTCTGATATCTGGCATTGCAGGGCTGGACGCCAGGACATGCGGGAGGATGGGACTTCAGACCATCGGCTACTTCGGGGTCACGACGTTCATGGCGGTTTTCCTGGGAATATTCTTAGCAGTGACCATGGAGCCTGGTGGTGGAGCGGATAGAAGCGCCATGAGACGCTATGGAAAAGCCGAGCCTCTCAACTCTGCTGATACTTTTCTGGATCTTGTTAGGTAAGATATGTAAAGAATGTCAGTGATGCTCTTTCTAATGTAACTTACTATGACAATACGAGCATGTTTTAAAATGGTACCTATGAAATACTTTTAATATGACAGAGGTAAAACTTCTTAAGAACCGTGTATCAGTGGATGCAATTATGCTTGGGCTAGAACAGTGCTTCTTAATCTGGGGGCCATGGACCTTCAGGGAACCCATGTAAAGATCTTCACGAGTTCACGATCAGCATATGGACTGGATCGATTAAGAAGAAAGTCTTAGCGTAATTTGTGTTCTAGTTATTACTTTATTTTTAATGAAGAGTTCACAGATGTTCTCAGGCCGAAAGGAGATCCGCATGTGTTCTCAAGCAGGAAAAGGGTTCCATAGATGTTCTCAGGCTGGAACAAATAAAGGTTAAGAATCATGGGCTAGAGGGATTGCGCTGTGTCTTCATCACTACCAAAGCAAACCTAGCAAAGACCTTTTTTTCATCTCTGTTCTGCAGCTAAAAACAGCTTAGTGCATCCCCTCAATTTTCCTACTGAGATCTGTTCCTCATGGTGCTAGAGCCTAGCAGGAACCTTACTCTGCGAGTCCAGTCCAGGAATTCACACAGCTATAATCATACTATAATCATACTATAACTATACTTCCCATGCGGCTGCTTGATTCATTATTTAACATATTTTACCAAATCGGATTCAAATAAACCATATCAGCGGTTCCAGGAAGATTCTGAAAGAGCATACATAACGATGCAGGAAACTGCTGTAGAAAGCGAAGCAACTACACAACTCCCTGGAATAGAGGAAGCTCCCCCGCCTACCTCCACCCCGAGAAGTGTTTCGGCTCTTTAAACTCTTGACACCCAGAGTGGGGTAGACCACTCCTGAAAGCAACATTCTTCCGCAACCTTAGAAAGCAACATTCTTCCGCAACCTTAGAAAGCAACATTCTTCCACAACCTTAGAAAGCAACATTCTTCCGCAACCTTAGAAAGCAACATTCTTCCGCAACCTTAGAAAGCAACATTCTTCCACAACCTTAGAAAGTAGTACGTGTTCTGCAACATAAGTGCCATTTCCAGAACGAAGAAAGCTCCTCTTCCTTCAGTACATTTGTGCTTTCCTCTGGAGTGAAAGCGGATTTTGATTAATGTCTCCTTTCAGTCATTTCCGAGAACAGAATCATTTGTCCTTGAAGAAAGAGTTAGGCTTACGTCCAGTGATAAAGCACAGTGCGTGTCATTGACCTGAAAAACATAAAGGACATAGAGATAGCAAGAGAGTGACGGTGGTTCGAACCACGGACTCTGGTAAGACGAGCAGAGAGAAGGTGGTAACTACGCATTCGATCATTTTGCATGTCTAATGGATGGTGTTGACAAAAAAAAAAAATCGCTGTAGCTAGAAAGTTCGTCCTCGCAGTTTCCCATTGTTTAGATTGTGTGCATCATTTACAGGTTATGTTCTAAATAGGACATTGTTCAGAGTTTAGTGGGCATAATATCTCTTGATGAGGTTGAAAAGCTCCCCGAAAACAGGAGAACCTGGCAAACTACCATGCGAGCCCTATGTGACGTTTTACGGCACGGGAAGGATGTAAGATGTTACAGAAATGATTCCATGTGCTGTTGCAAATTCTGGGATGACGGCGAGGGCTTCGTTGGTAAGCTTCTGTAACATGATTAGTTTCTTCGCTTGGTCTTGGACGTCCCTGCCGAGGAGCTGTGCACAGACAGCCTTCATCCCCGAATTTCGCATACCACTTTTTGATACTGTTGAAACAGGTGATGCTTTCTGGAATTCCGCTCGAAATCGTCTCTGCACAGTCACAACGGACGAGGTTCTTGAGTATTCCAAAACACAAAATGACTGCTCACGTTGACTGAACGCCATATTTGCTACTGCTGCCTCCAAGGGGCAAATCACGGGGACTCTGTGCGCGGGGTTTATTTAAGAAAACACTTCAAGAGTCTCTCTCTCTTTCTCTCTTTGTCTCTGTCTCTCTGTCTCTGTCTCTCTCCCTCTCTTGGCGTAAGACTAATTATGATCCGTTACGTAGTTTATTTGTTGCGAAGTTTGTAAATGTTTCAGGGACATATGCATAACCCTGCATTTTATTTTATTTTGTCTTGAGTTTTTCCATTGTCAGCTTCTCTAACATTTTAAAAGGTAGATAGGGTTGTGTGGTGCAGTTATACAAAGTGAGAGAGGGAGTGAGTAAGTGAGAAAAAAAACGAATAGAAAGTATGAGAATGTATAAATGAAAAACATACAACATCCGATATTTCGACGTGAGCCTTATTCGAGGATACATGCACAACGAGACAAAAACACGAAGAACTTATCTGAATGTGTCTTCCTCCAAGTAGAAAACAGAAATGTGTGTAGTAGAAGGGAGAAGGAAAGACCACGCTACCCACAACAAAGGATGCCCGATAGAGCCAATCGTAAAGAAGAGGTGGAGAGAGAGGAGGAGAACAAGTGGGAGAAAGGGGTCGGGGGGGGGGGGAAGGCAATAGAAGCATGATAGCCATCCTTCTCCCTTCTACTACACACATTTCTGCAACTTCTTTAATGGACAGCGTGATTTCTTTTCATTAAAAATACGTTCACACTAATATATGCAATTATATTACAAAAAAAATTGCAACATAAGATCCAGAAGTTGTGATTACCTGCCCTTCAATGGTTGCATGGCTTATGGTTAATTCTCACGCTTTCAAGAGACACCAGGAGATATTTCATGCGCCAATACACAATGTCGCGAAAACGTGATTGACCCATAATATAATTTCACTGTATTTACTTTTCAGGGAAAAAATGCAGGACAGTAGGACCAGATTTGCAATGAAGTTAGCATTATTGTGGTCAAAGCAAAAAAATTACGTGCAACTGGCAAACACGATAGAACTTGAGGCGAGTGAATAGCTCGGGCGTTCAATAACATTATAGTCTGTCCATAATGTCGAGGTCCCGCGGGGAATGAGATCCATTGCAAGCATTAATTAACAATGACATTCTAATTATACAACACTGAAGAATTGTGATAAGGTTGCCAACGCTCACATGCAACCTTAGTAGTCTCAACCAGTCTTTTCTGATTTGTAGGGTGGATGATGTGTTTGTGAAAGAAGAGCAATCTTTCGTGCACGATATGCCCAGGATTTATTTCATGTTGTTGTGTACTGTTACTTGCTCTCTCCGAGAAAGGGTTTCCGTTTTTCTGAGTGGATCGTTCGGGATGGATTTTCACATGGGGGCATTGGCAGCATATTTCTCCTAGTACATTATGTTAGTGCTTCCAGACTTGTTTCACATACAGCTGGGGTGTCCAACCTCGGTGACCTCAAGGGTCATAACTGTATGCGGAAGTCGACTGGCGAGACGCATATGAGTCAACTTGTTTTTGTTAACGTACATATTAATCAACTAGTTGTTAACTTACATATGAAACAACTAGTTTTTGTTAACGTACATATTAATCAACTAGTTTTTAACTTACATATGAAACACCTAGTTTTTGTTAACTTACATAAAAATGAGGAAAAAGTGACAGATATGAAGTAAAGTTCCATTGACGTTCAATTAGCTTTTTAAATATGATTTTTTTACATTTTGTTTTTACGTGTTTTTGTTAATTTTAATCTAATAAATTACATGTTCATATAACCTCGCGGGTCGCCAGTTGGACACCACTAATGTACAGCTGTGAACCACAGTTACAAGTCTCCAGTTTAGTTAGTTTCTGTTTTGAGAGCATCAGTCAGTCAGTCATATGCATGTCCCTTGTGGAACTTTGCCTCCCTAACAGCTCTCCTGTAGGCCTCTCGGTTGAGTGCAAGATGCCCTGCTACTGATGCGTCTATTTCCATATTATCAACGATGTCTTGCAGCCATCTTCGCCTTGGTCTTCCTCTCTTTCTTTTTCCCATTATGTACCCGTCCAAGATGGTCTTCTCTAGATTATCATGACGTTTAATGTGTCCAAATATTTAAGTTTTCTCTGTATAATCCTCTTCGATATTAAGTTCTTGTAGTATGGGTATATTTATTATTTTTTGTGTGTCCATGATATTTGAAGAACTCTTCTGTAGCATTTAGATTCAAAGGCATTTATGTGTTTCTTAGCTGTTTTGTTAAGTGTCCACGTCTCACAGGCATATGTTGCGATAGTAAAGATGCATGCCCTTAAAAAATTTATTTTTGTGGTTCTGTCTGTTCCTCTCCACAGATTCTTTAGTTGTTTTACTTTCTGAAGAACGATAGATGTCCCCCTTTTAATATCCCTCATTGTATCTCCATTATTAGTTAGCAGTGATCCAAGATATTAAAAACTCTTCACTTCTTTCAGTTTTTCCTCATTGATACATATTTCAGCTGCCTTGCTTGTTTTGTCAGTTGTCATCAATTTAGTTTTCTTCGCCTTAAGATATAAGTTTTGCTCTTCACTATTCTTACAGACTGACATAATTAGTTTTCCCAATTCTTTTTCTGTTGTGGACAGTAATACTGTGTCATCAGCATATCTAATCTCTGGTATTTCATAACCTCCAATTGTTATGGCATTGTAATATTCTTTGTCTTCTTCTTCTCTAACATTCCTCATTGTATTTTCAGTATAAAAGTTAAATAAGTAAGATGACAATATGCACCCCTGACGGACCCCTTGTTTTATGTTAAAGTTGTTGTTTAACCATTTATTCTTACTGCTGCTTGTTGGTCTAGATACAACAGTGATGTTAATTGTATCAAATGTGTTGGAAATCCCATTTTTTCCATTATTTGAGAGGATAGTAGGGCAAATATTAGATTCCAAGTGTGTTATACTTTGTTCATGTAGACAGAACATCTCTTGGGATGTGTCCAACAAGCATGCTGTAGACAGGCTCACGTTAACGAAGCTTACTATAATTGAACAAAGAGTTTAATAATAATAATAATAATGTTATTTCGTACTATTACAAGTACATCTGAGACGCTGTCTTATCGCAACATGAATATTATTCCAGGAGTACTTAGCAGGCATATTTGCCTGTAATCAGTATTCAGGTACATCTTCTTTGAGTGACAGCACTTTTCAGCATACGCTTACATCTATAATACTGATATCAGAAGTGGATCTAGCGGTTATGTGTTGAATTCCCCGCGGTTGAATACTAAAGGAAAATCTATGTGGACAAGGTCCTCAGCGCTTCATCGGTCCGTCAACATCAATAAATCCATGCAAGGGGGAAACGATAAGGCTGAAGGAAATACGGAGAGAGAAAGCTGACACTCAAAAACTGCATGAAGACCACCGGGCAAAGTTTACTGCTTGGTCTGGGGTGACAGTGAAGCGGTCAACGCCCACATGTTTCCGCGGGCCACAAGAATATTTTCCATCAAGCTCAGTGAGCGGTGACTCCAGGCGGTCCATCGCCCCGGGAACTAGAGTGTGTCCTCTCCTACAAGAGTCCCACAGTCGATGAGAAGAGAATGGCTAACGTATAAGACAGGGTACCTGGAAATAGTTTTGCTAGCACATAAACCTTCTCTTAGATACCATGTTTTCTCTCCAGACACTTTAACAGTAAATGTTGCTGTACAACTTTAACAGTAAATGTTGCTGTACAAATTTAACAGTAAATGTTGCTGTACAACTTTAACAGTCAATGTTGCTGTACAACTGATCCTTCACAAGATCGCAAGTTATCAAAAAGGTCAGCCTTTTAAGCAACCACATGCAACTTTGATTTATTATTTCCAGCCAAATTTATACTTCTGTCACTCAAATGTATGGATAGATAGATAGATAGACAGACAGACAGACAGACAGACAGACAGATAGATAGATAGATAGATAGATAGATAGATAGATAGATAGATAGATAGATAGATAGATAGATAGATAGATAGATAGATAGATAGATAGATAGATAGAAAGAGACACAGAGAGAGAGAGAGAGAGAAAAGAATTGAAATGTCCTATATATCTTCTTGAATTCTGAGCTGGTTTTCTAGTCGAGAGATACTGAACTGTGTTGGAGGAGCTAGACCGGAAGATTCAGCTGTCTGATGGAGTTAATTTCAAGTAATTTGGAACATCCAGTAGTATTTCACGTTCCGTATCTATGAAACATTCAGTACCTGAAACTGTAAAGCTGTTTAATGACATTAGACTAAGCACACTAAGCATACATCCCTGTATAACATTCAGAAACGGGAGTCTACGAAGAAAGCGAAGATTCAACATGGTCATCTTACTGGGTTTTTTTTTTTATTGTATACTCATTCTGAGGGAGATGGTGTGGAAAGGGTCATGAGAATTTAGAGAAGACAGTCTTGAAAGGGTATATAATGGGGAAAAAGAAAGAGAGAAAGACCAAGATGAAGATGGCTGTAAGACATCGTTGACGATCTGCGATTGGATACATCAGCAGCAGGTCATCTTACAGAGAGGCCCAAGGGAGAGCTGTTAGGGAGGAAAAGTTCCGCAAGGGACATGCAATGACTGACTGACTGGTGTGGAAAGGGTAGAAGAGTGTATGTGTGTGTGCGAGAGAGAGAGAGAAAGAGAGAGAATGAGTGAGTGAGAGAGAGAGAGAGAGGAGAGAGAGAGAAAAGAATTGAAATGTCCTATATATCTTCTTGAATTCTGAGCTGGTTTTCTAGTCGAGAGATACTGAACTGTGTTGGAGGAGCTAGACCGGAAGATTCAGCTGTCTGATGGAGTTAATTTCAAGTAATTTGGAACATCCAGTAGTATTTCACGTTCCGTATCTATGAAACATTCAGTACCTGAAACTGTAAAGCTGTTTAATGACATTAGACTAAGCACACTAAGCATACATCCCTGTATAACATTCAGAAACGGGAGTCTACGAAGAAAGCGAAGATTCAACATGGTCATCTTACTGGGTTTTTTTTTTTATTGTATACTCATTCTGAGGGAGATGGTGTGGAAAGGGTCATGAGAATTTAGAGAAGACAGTCTTGAAAGGGTATATAATGGGGAAAAAGAAAGAGAGAAAGACCAAGATGAAGATGGCTGTAAGACATCGTTGACGATCTGCGATTGGATACATCAGCAGCAGGTCATCTTACAGAGAGGCCCAAGGGAGAGCTGTTAGGGAGGAAAAGTTCCGCAAGGGACATGCAATGACTGACTGACTGGTGTGGAAAGGGTAGAAGAGTGTATGTGTGTGTGCGAGAGAGAGAGAGAAAGAGAGAGAATGAGTGAGTGAGAGAGAGAGAGAGAGGAGAGAGAGAGAAAAGAATTGAAATGTCCTATATATCTTCTTGAATTCTGAGCTGGTTTTCTAGTCGAGAGATACTGAACTGTGTTGGAGGAGCTAGACCGGAAGATTCAGCTGTCTGATGGAGTTAATTTCAAGTAATTTGGAACATCCAGTAGTATTTCACGTTCCGTATCTATGAAACATTCAGTACCTGAAACTGTAAAGCTGTTTAATGACATTAGACTAAGCACACTAAGCATACATCCCTGTATAACATTCAGAAACGGGAGTCTACGAAGAAAGCGAAGATTCAACATGGTCATCTTACTGGGTTTTTTTTTTTTATTGTATACTTCATTCTGAGGGAGATGGTGTGGAAAGGGTCATGAGAATTTAGAGAAGACAGTCTTGAAAGGGTATATAATGGGGAAAAAGAAAGAGAGAAAGACCAAGATGAAGATGGCTGTAAGACATCGTTGACGATCTGCGATTGGATACATCAGCAGCAGGTCATCTTACAGAGAGGCCCAAGGGAGAGCTGTTAGGGAGGAAAAGTTCCGCAAGGGACATGCAATGACTGACTACTGGTGTGGAAAGGGTAGAAGAGTGTATGTGTGTGTGCGAGAGAGAGAGAGAGAGAGAGAGAGTGAGAGAGAGAGAGAGAGAGAGTGAGAGAGAGAGAGAGAGAGAGTTTATATGAAAGAACTTTCAGTAACTTAAGCGTGTCAGGAAAAATCATATTATCCAGCAAGAAATCTTATTTATTTATTTTTTAATAATGACAGTACATGTTTCTCTGTTGTAAATCGTCTATAACTTCGTGAGACATAGACGACAACTGCGGTAAAACTTGTTCTAGTAGGGACACTAGATGGGTGTATGGTTCAGTTTACAAAAAAATATAGAAAAAATTAGGAAATTATGCAGAAACAAGAATATCTGAAAGTAAGATGAGTACATATAAATGAAGAGCGTTCACTTGTATGTGCTCATCTTGCTTTCAGCCATTTCCTCCCTATTTCTGTATTTTTGAAAAAACTGAACAATACACCCATCTATTTTCTCTATTACTTCGTGGTATATCTCAGATTATTATTTCATGAAAAAAGACCTTATAACAAAAAGGTCTTACTTCTTCAAAACTTCAGTAGAAAGTGTTTACTGAAAGCTTAAAAATGAACTAGAATTATTACATCATGGGTTCAGTCTCATGTAATTCTAGTGTACGTCTGGCAGTGGACATAAAAAATCACTCTACTTCTTGGTAATCTCGGAGAAGGGGGGGGGTGTTGGAGAATTGTATTACTAAACAGAAATTCACAGAAGCATTTTTCAGCGAAGACGGAACGCCCATTTTTATGTATCAGAACATTTTCTTTACTGCTGATCACGCGTTTCTATATGTTCTAGCGTGATCACAACCACTGGAGTAAAACTGTGGTTACATGCTTTTGCGTGAACACAACCACTGGATTAAAACTGTGGTTACATGCTCTTGCGTGAACACAACCACTGGATTAAAACTGTGATTACATGGAGTAAGAAAACCAAACAAAAAGTGCCATGCATTTTGTTTTTCAGTTTTGTAGAGAGTTTCTTTTTCTGCTGTTAACTTGAATGTGTTTGCACTTATGGTCTCTCTCAAGCTATTGAGATCCTCGCATAGCTTGTCCTAGACATATGAAGTGTAAAATAAGACCAATACAATGGCTAGAACAATCAGCATCGGAAGTAATACTGCCACCAGCATCATTGTCATTTGTAAGACATAGATATTAGCATTGTCTTTTGTAAAAAGATTTGATTTGATTTATCTCTCAGCATTGTCATTTCTAAAACTGATATGCTGGCGTCACCATTTGTGAGCATTAAATGTCATTTTACCTATTCCCGTTAAACAATGTTTGTTCACAGAACGGAATTTATTATATTTTCCTGTTTTACATTTACACGCTCATGTGTGTGTAATACTATTTTCACGTGCAGTATTTCTACAGATGTGGTTTTGTTTCCAGGATGTTACTAACGTGGCACACTAGATCTAGCCACAAGCGATGATCAACTGAAATGCACTATAAAATGCGGATAAGTGATGTTTTGATACCACGCGATCAGCATGATCTTCTCGGTTTATCATCATGAGCGTGAATTATTTGATCTGTTTATTGGTGTTTCAGAAGTAAAAAAAAAAGTAAAGGTAACCCTGTCATGCCTTAGAGGCACATAGAGATATGGTGTTAGTGCCCATATTTTCCTTGACCTGTCAGCACACTAGAGGGTGATATGGTCAGTATCACGCCTGGCTGCCTTTTCCTTCTCCAACTCCAGAAGAAGTCGGGTACCCATTTCTACAGCTGGTGACTGGGGTGCCGCCGGCCGGGTTCGAACCCCCGACCTTCGCCATGAGAGACCATGCACTAACCACTTCGCCACTCAGACAACCGTGTTTCACAAGTGAGAGGAACAAAACATGAAATCTTATTCAGAGTGACGAATTATGTATAAAATGATAAACTATAAACAAATTAAATGTTTCTGAACAAGCAGTGTATAGATGGCTTCTTTTGGTTTATTGGTGACTTCTCTTTGTGTATTGATTGTGACTTCTCTTTGTGTAATCATTGATGATTTCTCTTTGCGTATTGATCGATAACTTCTATTTGCGCATTGATTGATGACTTCTTTTTACATATTGACTGATGACTTCTCTTTGTGTATTCACTGATGACTTAGTTTGGTTTATTGATCACTTCTCTTTGTGTATTCTTTAATGATTTCTTTGCATATTGCTTGATGACTTCTTTATTGATTGATGACTTCTCTTCGCGTATTCATTAATGAGTTATCTTTGTGTATTCATGATTTATTTTGGTTTATTGATGACTTCTCTTTGTGTTTTCATTGATGACTTTTCTATGCGTATTGATTGATGGCCTCTTTCTGTATTGATTGGTGACTTCTCTTTCTTTATTGATTGATGACTTCTTTTTGTGCATTGATTGATGACTTCTCTTTGTGTGTTGATTGATAGCTTCTCTGTATGTATTCAGTGATGAATTTTTAGGTTTCTTGATGACTTTTCTTTGCGTATTGGCTGATGACTTCTCTTTGCATACTGATTAATGACTTCTCTTTCCGTATTGACTGATGACTTCTTTTTGTGCATTGATTGATGGCGTCTCTTTGTGTACTGATTGATGACATCTCTGCGCACTGATTGATAACTTCTCTTTGTGTACTGATTGATGACATATCTGAGCACTGATTGATAACTTCTCTTTGTGTATTGATTGATGACATCTGTGTGCATTGATTGCTGAATTCTCTTTGTGTATTGATTGATGACTTCCCTTTGTGTATTGATTGATGACTTATCTTTGTGTATTGATTGATGACTTCCCTTCATGTATTGAGTGATGACTTCCCTTCATGTATTGATTGATGACTTCCCTTCATGTATTGATTGATGACTTCCCTTCATGTATTGGTGACTTCTGATGTAACTACAAGCATGAGTTATCTTCAGCCTGTAGTTGCGCCATGAGGTTTTTGAAACCAGTAAACTTTTACCTGGCTTTCCTCTTGCATGAAGTACCTCCAGAAATACTTGTTATACAACATCCATTACCTTGTACCTTTTTTTAACGCAAAGTAAACGCACTTTACGAACACCCGCGGGGTTTAAATCACGTGACATATTTTTTCCCTACCTGATCTGTGGCGAGATCTAATCTTTACAAAATGTTCACATATTGAACCACAAGTAAAACCTCGCTAATTCTCCATCGTTCAAACTGAGCATCATCAGCCTGCTGGCCTGATTCTCTTCCGACCGATTTCGCTGGCTGCTGTTTACCAGGTTTTTGACAATATAAACCGGTTACGGTAACTGACGGCCTCCAAAAGTTTCGGTAATTTCTTCTTCTTCTTTTTTTTTAAACCGGTAATTTACCGGTAACTGCCAGATACCGCGATCCCTGTACGAGTGAAAGCCTTAAAAATAGCCTTTAAATCCGACTAGAACTTTGTTATAGCGGATGTTTTTTTTTTAATAACCGAATTAAATTTTTTAAAAATTACCTCTGTTATCAGCAGTCAGTCAGCAAACGCGACAGCATCGATGTGTTGGGACCGATACCCTGTGCGTTTCATTAAAAAAAAGTACTTGGAAATACTTTCGTAGCCACCAAAGTCTGGTATGTTTAATTACAAATTTCGAACTGCTGCACCACAACAGAAACTCCAAAAACTGGTTAACGGACAAATTTAGCTCTATCTGTCACCAGTAATCTTTACCATGACTGCGCGCCATTAGCCAGTTTTGACTTGCAGTAGTAAAATTCCTGGCAAAGATGAAACAATGAAATCCAACCTGACCACTCAAAACTGTTCCCTACAATTAACTGCACCGTGCGCAAGCTAGCTTCTACAAATACCTCTAGACACGTACATCCGAGCAGCTAGCGTACTTGCTTATCAAGGTATAAGTAAAATATATTGTCTATGGCGTGATATTAATGTTTATGTCACTGCTAGTTTAATGTTCTATAATACCAGCTGCTAAACTCTTCTTTTCACTTTGAAGGACTTTCTCTTTCTTTGTTTCTTTCATTTCGACCAAAGAACCCAATGTCTGATTTTTGTAAAATTCCATTCAGTGCCATTGTAGGAATTTAAAAAATATAATGTATATTTTCCGTTATTTCTTATATTATTGGTTATTTTGATGGTCCAGGAGTTTGCCGATTACACAGGTTATACATTAACATCTTACAACAAAGAAAGGAACACGAATAATATTCTGGCCTGTGATCTCTCTTCGCTTTATACTATCTCTCATTCATTCCTATACATCAAACATTGCACATCATCATCATCATCAGGTGCGTTGCCGACTGGCGTTGGCTATTATGCTTCTCCAGAGTACCCGATCCTTCATGCAGGCCATCAGTTCAGTTGGTGATCTCCTCTCACACCATCCCGTCAGACTGTCCAGTATCATTTCTCTTGGTCTTCCTCTTGATCTTCTTCCTTCTATTTTTCCTGTTGTTATAATATTTTCAATGCCCCCTCTTCTCATTGCATGTCCTATGAAAGTACATTGTCTCTCTCTCTCTCTTATCTTTCTGACAAGGTTTTTTGTCTCTCCAGCTCTTCTCATACATTCTTCATTAGTTATTTTTGCTGTCCAGAGGATTCGCAACATTCTTCTAATAAACCACATTTCTGCTGCTTCCAATGATTTTTGTGCAGACCTGCCTATTGTCCATGATTCACTTCCATATAACACGATAGGTTCAATATAGCATTTTAGGACTCGTTTTCTACCATTCATTGATAAAGATGTGTTAGCTAATATGTTTCTCATTCTCTGAAATGCAGTCTTTGCTTGGCCTATTCTGTTCCTAATTTCTGTTCTGCATTTCCCATCTGAAGTTATTACTGCTCCAAGGTATTTGAATTTCTGCACCTGCTTTAGAATGGTTCCGTTTAATTTTATACTCCATGCTGGTGGATTCTGTTTCTTAGATATAACCATAGTCTCTGTCTTTTTGATGTTCAAAGTAAGGCCTTTCTGTTCACTTTCTTTGGCGACTTTATCCAGGAGATTTTGCAGGTCTTGTTGGTTCTCAGCTATGAGTACTGTGTCGTCAGCATACCGAAGGTTGTTAATATTGTATCCTCATTGCACATATAGAAGGAAAAACATGAATAACAATTCTTTATCAATTGATCATCAGTCTATATTATTAACAGCAACAACAACAACAACAACAATAAATCAGTGTCCTTCACTATTTGGATTCCTACAAAATCAGATCAACACACAACAATAAATAAATGTCATTCAATATTTGGATTTCTTCTTCTTCTTCTTCTTGCTTCTTCTTCTTGCTTCTTCTTCTTCTTGCTTCTTCTTCTTCTTTCTTCTTCTTCTTGCTTCTTTCTTCTTCTTCTTGCTTCTTCTTCTTCTTGCTTCTTTCTTCTTCTTCTTGCTTCTTGTTCTTCTTGCTTCTTCTTCTTCTTGCTTCTTCTTTCTTCTTGCTTCTTCTTCTTCTTGCTTCTTCTTCTTCTTGCTTCTTCTTCTTCTTGCTTCTTCTTCTTCTTGCTTCTTCTTCTTCTTGATTCTTCTTCTTCTTGCTTCTTCTTCTTTTCTTGCTTCTTCTTCTTCTTGTTCTTCTTCTTCTTCTTGCTTCTTTTCTTGCTTCTTCTTCTTCTTGCTTCTTTCTTCTTCTTCTTGCTTCTTCTTCTTCTTGCTTCTTCTTCTTCTTGCTTCTTCTTCTTCTTCTTCTTCTTCTTGCTTCTTCTTCTTCTTGCTTCTTCTTCTTCTTGCTTCTTTCTTCTTTCTTGCTTCTCTTCTTCTTGCTTCTTTTCTTCTTGCTTCTTCTTCTGTTCTTCTTCTTCTGCTTCTTCTTCTTCTTGATTCTTCTTCTTCTTCTTCTGCTTCTTTCTTGTTCTTCTTGCTTTTCTTCTTCTTCTTCTTGCTTCTTCTTCTTCTTGCTTCTTCTTCTTCTTGCTTCTTCTTCTTCTTGCTTCTTCTTCTTCTTCTTGCTTCTTCTTCTTGCTTCTTCTTCTTGCTTCTTCTTCTTCTTGCTTCTTCTTCTTCTTGCTTCTTCTTCTTCTTGCTTCTTCTTCTTGCTTCTTTCTTGTTCTTCTTGCTTCTTTCTTCTTCTTCTTCTTGCTTCTTCTTCTTCTTGCTTCTTCTTCTTCTTGCTTCTTCTTCTTGCTTATTCTTCTTCTTGCTTATTCTTCTTCTTGCTTATTCTTCTTGCTTATTCTTCTTCTTGCTTCTTCCTCTTCTTGCTTCTTCTTCTTCTTCTTCTTGGTTCTTTCTTCTTCTTCTTCTTCTTCTTCTTGCTTCTTTCTTCTTCTTCTTCTTGCTTCTTCTTCTTCTTGCTTCTTCTTCTTCTTGCTTCTTCTTCTTGCTTATTCTTCTTCTTGCTTATTCTTCTTCCTGCTACTTATTCTTGCTTATTCTTCTTGCTTCTTCTTGCTTTTTCTTATTATTATTTCTTCTTGCATCTTCTTGCTTCTTCTTCTTCTTGCTTCTTCTTGCTTCTTTCTTCATTCTTCTTCTTCTTCTTGCTTCTTTCTTCTTCTTCTTGGTTCTTGCTTCTTCTTGCTTCTTTCTTCTTGCTTCTTCTTCTTCTTGCTTCTTTCCTTCTTCTTTCTTCTTCTTCTTCTTGCTTCTTTCTTCTTCTTCCTGCTTATTCTTCTTGCTTCTTCTTCTTCTTTTTCTTCTTCTTCTTGTTCTTTTTGTTGTTGTTGTTGTTGTTCTTCTTCTTGTCTCAGAAAGCAGAGGAGTGGCTGTGACACGATGGTCTACGTGTTGGTCACTTAAAAGTTTATCACTTGTGAGGAAAACTCCCTGAGGTTACACATATACTTCAACAACATTTTCATATTTTTGGCTTCTCTGAAAGCAGATTACATAAAAACATCACAGACAATGATATACGAATAGATGGTTTTAATTTGATCAGGCGCGACACAACTAGGAAGCTAGAGATAGGTTTAGTCGTTTACATTTCTCACACAATTAAATTTTGTAGAAGAGAAGACCTGGAAACATCAAAGGTTGAATGTATTATGTTAGAAATCAAAATATCAAATCTTAGTCCAATTCTAATTAGTTTTATGTACCGAAATCCAAATGCTTCAGTCGAGTGGTATGATCACTTTGCGACCATGATGGATGATGCTCTAACTTATAAATTCAAGGACATAATCATTCTAGGCGACTTCGATATAGATCTTAATCAGCCAAATCCTACATGGAAGAACATTTTAACATCCTACAACTTCTCCCAAATTGTTAACAAACCTACTAGACTAACTGAATCATCATCAACACTAATAGATCATATTTATGTAGCTCATCCAGGAAACATTACTGAATGTACTGTCCCTCATGTGTCGCTGAGTGATCACTACCCGGTCTGCTGTACGTGGTCACATAAGGGGTATAAAATGCCTAAACACAAACATACCAGCATCAATTATAGGAACTTTAAAAACTTTAACTTGGAATTATTTTCAACTGATCTAAAAGCTTCGCCTCTTACGTACGTTTTCCAGTTAACAAATCCAGATGAGGCTATCGAATACTGGATCAAGATATTTCGAAATATTTCTGACAAGCATGTCCCCATCAAAGAAATGAGAGTAAAACACGTAACAAAATCCCCGTGGATAACTCCTGATATGTTGCAACTCATGAGGAAACGGGATGAAGCTCACAAAAGCAGAAATTTCAGTAGCTATCGTTCACTTAGGAATAAGGTGCAGTATTTAATTAGGCAGGAAAAGAAAAATTACTTCAGAAATTTAGTTAAAGACAAAACTGAAAGTAAATTAATTTGGAAAGTGTAAATAAAAGGAAGAAATCTGACTCACAAACACTTAATGGTGAACATACTTGCACTAATTTCAGTGAACATTTTGGGAAGAAATTAGTATTCTAAAATCTTCATTATTGACCCCTAATTGCGACCTGAGTGTGTTGAAAACTTTCAGCGACAGTAAATGTGTAAACCTAAAATAAATTAATACTCCTTTCCTCACAGTCGGTGAGGTTTATAACTATATCCGGTCCTTAAAGAACACTAACTCAGCAGGATGTGATGACATTAGTAACAAAATACTACGCTACACTGCACCAGTTATCACAGACACACTAACTTACTTATACAACTTGTGCATTGACAAACATTATTTCCCTGACGCTTTTAAACTCGCCAAAGTTTTTCCTCTTTTTAAATCTGGAAAGACTAGTGATCTCTCAAACTATAGACCCATATCCATTCTGTCATCACTATCTAAACCTCTTGAAAAGCATGTACAAAAGTTAACACTACTCCACATGCAAGAAAACAATCTACTAAGAGACAGTCAGTCAGGTTTTAGACCAAATTACTCCTGTCACACAGTATTAACTAAAATGACAGAAAGCTGGGTGTCTAATATAAATGATGACAAATTGTGTGGTGCTGTCTTTGTTGATTTCAAGAAAGCCTTCGATATGATTGATCATGAAATTCTTGCAGAAAAGCTGGAAGGTTATAGATTGTGTAATCTAATCTACCTGACCTAACAAAATTTATTACATCTTTTTTCTCAGGTAGAAAACGAGTAGTTTGCTTTAGAAACAAAATATCTGGCTTGTCTGTGGTTGATACTGGTATTCCTCAAGGCTCCATTCTTGGTCCTCTTCTCTTTGCTACCTATATTAACGACTTACCACTACAGTTAAAGCACTCTTCATGTGATCTTTTTGCTGATGACTGTACTGTTTACAATAGTGACTATGACATCAATAACCTACAGACAACGCTCCAAAATGATATAAACAGTTTGATTAAATGGAGTAATAAAAATGGTATGTTGATAAACACCAACAAAACAAAATCCATGCTCATCACTACAAGACAGAAACTGCAGAATGCAACAAAAACATCACTACAGCGTTGTGCTGGGACTGAGGCAACAGAAAATGTTCATGAACATAAAACTCTAGGACTCATCATTGATCAGCATTTAACTTGGAATTCTCACGTACATAACCTAACAAACTTGATTGCACAGAAAATTTACCAATTAGCCAAAATTAAACACTTTATCGACAAAGACACAAGAAAGATATACTACATATCACACATACAAACACAGTTAGATTACTATTCCACAATCTGGGATGGATGCTCAGTCTCAAACACAAAAAGGCTCCACTCACTTCACAAGCGAGCATTAAATCTGATTTGTGACAAACATCCAGTACAGACTATAGATCAACACAAACAACTCAAAATTCTACACCTCAAAAATAGAATCATTTTTAACAAAGTTAAGTTTGTTCACAGAATTCTGTCGCACAATGCTCCGCCTTACTTGTGGTCACTGTTTACATATAACACTAAACATAGCCAACGTTTAAAAAACTGTCTTCTTCCTAAACCCAGGATTGATCTGTACAAGAAAAGCCTTGCATACTCTGCAGTACAGTTCTGGAACACCCTCCCTTACCATTTAAAATCCATTGGTAATACTTCATCCTTTAACTCAAACCTGTTTCATTATTTACTTGCTTGTAATTATATGCCTCCATAGAATAACCAGCACTCTCTCAACACATGACTAGCCAACCATCAAGTACTAAAATGACATAGTTAGAAAAGCAACTTGTTAGATATTGTTAGAAATTATTTTAATGTTTGTTAAGAAAAAACATATGTTAGAAGATCTGTATTTACGATGTATTTTTGTTTATGTATATGTCTGCGTGTGCATGTGTGAGTGAGAGCTATTTTATTAGATTAATTACTTCTTCCCTTTTACTTTGAATGTAATAGTTAAATCTTACACTCTTTTGCTATGTTTTTTTCCCTAATTTAATTTGTATATTTGTATTAAATCGAGTGTGTGGGAAGAGTGAAAGATGGAGTGATGAAGGGTAGAATGTAAGACGGGCCTGCATGCCCAATTCTTTACCCTTGAAAAATAAAGATTATTCATTCATTCATTCATTCATTCATTCATTCTTCTTCTTCTTCTTCTTCTTTTCTTCTTCCGCATTGTCTGTCTACATCTGCAGTCCTGCTTCTTGGATAAATTTCACTGTTTTTTTTTGTAATTCATGTATTAACCGTAAAGCTTATCTTCTTTGGTGGCTTAACTGGTCCACTAATTACTTCTCAGTATCTCATAGCTGGTGCAGTTTTGGAGGATATGTTCCACAGTTTGGGGCACCTGGGCACATGTACAAAGATTAGTAGTACTAACCTTAAACTTTGTATACATATGACTTCGGAGTCGGCTGCGTCCAGTTCGGAAACATAAAATGGTGATTTGTTCCTTTCTGTTTAGCATGTGATAGTCATCATGTGGTGGTGTTTGTGGCTTCCTGTAGGTTTTTATCATGCATTTCTTCTGATTATAGTTGATAGGTATGTCTGGCTGCTCCATTTCAGTGCCCCATTTGGCCAGATGGTCAGCTTTCTCATTGCCTGGTTTCCCACAGTGGGAGGGAATCCACTACAAGGTGACTCCATGTTGTGAGAGAATTTTTGACAATGCATCCTTGAGGTCTGGTAGTTTGTTGCACTGAAGAGCTTCCAGTACTGATCTTGCATCTGTGAGAATTACTACAGGACACGTATCAATTCTGGAGTCTGATAGTTTTTCAACTGTAGCAATAATTGCCCTAACTTCTGCATCATAGTTGTTGCAGTATCTTCCACTGGGTATGGAAATCTTGTCAGTGGTGTTGTTTGGATATTCAATATGTCCTGTCGAAAACAAACCAGTGTACTGTATTCTAAGAGCAATAGATAGCAAGAAGTGACAAGTGAAAATAATGAAAATTCGACTTTTACATAAACTCTGTAAAATTTACTAAACAAAAAAAAATGACTACGGTCTTGGGCTGAACTTGAAAAGCTTTTCCTTGTTTTCCGCCCACTTCATCAAGTGCACCAAATGCTTCACACAGCTCTTAGTTTGTGAACGAAAGTGGAAACATGAAATTTAATAAATAATATTGAATTAATATGTACTTAAAGAACGCGAAGTTCAAGAAAAAAATAATAATTGACTCTATAATTGTTAAAAACAACAATTGCAACTCTATACTACCTAAACAAAACAACATAAGTCGGTGGCCAACATTTTATCTACATAATTTACTATGGCACACTGTGAGTTCGACTAATGTTCAAATGAAAAAGAAAATTGTAAATAGTTTTTGGAACCTAGTTACTGCAAAGCGAAGTCGTTGGTTGGAACCTCGGTTATGTTCACTACTGTTTTACAAT
Organism: Achatina immaculata; assembly: GCA_009760885.1. Lineage (NCBI taxonomy): Eukaryota > Metazoa > Mollusca > Gastropoda > Stylommatophora > Achatinidae > Lissachatina > Lissachatina immaculata. The sequence continues at coordinate 45,553,863 of CM019717.1, read as the reverse complement.
TGAAATGATTCCCCTATGGCAAATCATATCCACCCAAGAATGACTCGCTCTCTCGATGTCTTCATTGTTAACAGACTCTCAAACAAATCCGCGAGACCACTGTCGATGTGGAGCCAACATTGCAACACTCTGGGAGATCATCTTCCCAACTTGTTTGTGTGTACTGTACTGGACAAGAGAAAAGCCGTTACAGACATCTTGTCTGTGTCATTTACACTTACTATCACAAAACAGGAGCGTGAAGAATTTGATTTCCGTGGGGTTCATCTGGAAACACCAACACCAGCAAACTTGGAACATTGTAAAGATACTCCTACAATATAAGGGCAGAGGTTCATCATTCGTAAAATGTAGTCAGTATGTGCCCATAATGTTAAACTGTTTTCAACATTTAGTCATTTGTTCTCTTCTCTTTCTCTCTCTCTCTCTGACCTCCGTCCGTCTGTCCGTCTCATCAGTATGCGCGCCTGTGCTTTGAAAGCTGATAAATCCATTTGTCTGGCTTTTAATCCCCTGATTCATTTGGTGGGCTTTGCACATCTGCAGAGTTGGCATCATGGCTTCAGTTATTTTGGTCTCTTTCGTTTTCGGTCGATTTTGTTCAGGTGCTGGCTTGTACTTTTGTTGCAAGCAGCGAACGTCGAGTTTCAATCTAATATTTTTGTAAAAAACACTTTCAAGATGGTCAATCATTTTAAGCTGATGGTTTCATTTTCTCCAGAAGTGTACTGATTCTGTGTTTGACAGACATAATTATTAATAATAGCAGTAAAATTATCAGCTTGATTAAACTAGTAAAGCTAAGCAAAAGGGCGAATGATGATGTAGTTTGTTCTTTTACAGACGATAAGAGAAGGGGCAAAAAAGAAATCGACAGCAGAAACAAAAACAATGAATATTTCGGAATAAAGGAATTTAAAAGAAAAATAAATAAATCAAGAAAAATAGGCTCCAGTCAAGGCCGGATCTGACATTGAAGTTCCTAGGTCTGACAGTGAAGTTCCTAGGTCTGACAGTGAATTCCTGGGTCCTGGGTTGACAGTGAAGTTCCTGGGTTGACAGTGAAGTTCCTAGGTCTGACAGTGAAGTTCCTGGATCTGACAGTGAAGTTCCTAGGTCTGACAGTGAAGTTCCTAGGTCTGACAGTGAAGTCCCTGGGTCTGACAGTGAAGTTCCTAGGTCTGACAGTGAAGTTCCTAGGTCTGACAGTGAAGTTCCTGGATCTGACAGCGAAGTTCGTGGAGAGACTGATAACAAAAATCACTTGTTGCTCTCTTCATTTCATCTCTGTAAAACGTAATCCGCTTATACGTCCTCATAAAAGATGGTAAAAATACATACACTTTCACATTTACGAGATACTGTTTGTTCCGCTAAACGCATATAATGTCTGTGCTTACCAAAACGTTTGTATGGGACTCTGAAAGCACCACCATTTAAACAGCTTTTTGTTTTTTTTTCATGACCTCAAGATGGAAAATTATTTTCATAACAAAGAAGTTATGTCAACGTTATGTCACCAATTTATGACAAAATCGGGCATTTTCAAATATTAAAATTAAAATTTTATATTTAAAACTCCAATAGCCTTTGACTCTCGCCAGAGCCTACCTGACAAGGCAGCTGGGGGTTTGAAATCAGAGTTTTCCTTCTCCTAGATGAGCTACCAGCCAAGTCTAACGAGTCAAAGGCTAGTGGAGTAAGCCATAAACAAACCAGTGGAAGGCAAGAGGAAACCATCACTGTACGTTCCCAAGAACAATCGTGACAATGCACAATTCTTTGAATCATAACCACGTTAATGGGGGTTCCAGTGAAACCACCTCGTCTGGTAGGGACCATCACCTGCGACAGGTGATACCAGATCATCATCCAACTACTGTACGCAAAGAAAACGCACGTAACACCACAGTAATTTCAACATGGAACATTAGAACACTAACAGAACTTGGAAAACTGGAAAACATCGAACAAGAAATGAAAAGAATGGAAATTAACATCCTTGGTTTATGTGAAATGAGATGGACTGAAGCAGGAAGCAGAGATAAAGATTTCAAAATAATATATTCCGGGGGGAAACCAGTGTATAAATGGAGTTGCATAATATTGGATAAGAGGACAGCAAGAACTGTGAAAGGTTTCTGGTGCATATCGGACAGAGTGTTGTTAATGGTTAAATTACAGGGTCACCCAATAGACACAAATCTCATCCAAGTATACGCACCAACTTCAGAAAGCTCTGATGATGAGACAAATGCATTTTATAACACTCTGGACATGGCAAAGAAACAGTGCAATCCACGGGAAGTAAACTTTGTGCAGGGTGATTTAAATACGAAAGTTGAGGCTGAACAAGACAATGAAGCTACTGGCAAGTATGGACTAGGTATCAGAAATACAAGAGGAGAGATGTTGATTGAGTGGGCAGAAAAGAATAAAATGATAGGAAATACTTGGTTTCAACAACACTCAAGGCGATAATAACATATGTAACCAGACAGATTACATTATGATCAACAGAAGATTCAGGAACTCACTAATATCCGTGAAAACAAGACCAAGCGCAGATTGCAATAGTGACCACATCCCAGTTGTAGGAAAAGTAGGAATCAGGCTAAAGAGATTAAAAGTAGCAGCTAAAAACTAATAACTGGATAGAGAGCTGTTACGGAAAGATAAGGCAATACAAGAACAATATAGGACCGTAGTACATAATAGGTATAATCCTATAGAGAAGATTGAAACGATTGATGAACAATGGAATATGTTACAGACTCTGTTCAGCAAACATCTATTGAAATCCTAAGTCCAAATAAACGACACGCTAAACAGAGGTGGATGACAGAATAAATTTTCCAACATGGATCGGAGAAGAAGTTTTACGGAAGATAAAGATGAATATTACACAATAAATTTTAAAAAATAAGACACAAATGCAATAAAGCTAAAGAAGAGTGCTAAATAAAGAATGTAATGAAATAGAGACACACCATCATGGAAATGCAAGATATATGTAAAAACAAATAAAGGAGTTAACAAACAAAAGGACACACCACGAGACTTGATTGCCTGAAGTCAAAGGAGGGGCAAACAATAATGGTAAAAAGTAAAGGTAAAGGTAATCCTGTCATGCCTTAGAGGCACATAGGGACATTGTGTCTGCCCATATTTACATAATGGGCAGAGATGAAATAATGGCACGATGGTGTGAATACATTAGAGAACTCTATGATGACAATAGAAGCGAAATAGATATAAGGGCCTCCCATTTTAAAAGCAGAAGTGGCAGAAGCCATCAAACACACGAAGAACAACAAAGCACCAGGACCAGACAAAATCACCAAGGAAGAATTGGAAGCATTAGGAGAGCTTGGCATAGAAATAATTCCCAGATTTCTGAATGATAACTATAACAGTAACTTTGTCCCATCGTTTCTTTTGCAGTCAGTTTTCATTGCCCTACCAAAGAAACAAGGTGCAGTTGAATGTGAAGACCATCGAACCATTAGTCTTATGAGCCATGTTACCAAAATCCTGCTTCGTAATGTCATGAAAAGAGTCAGGGGCAAAATAAAGCCATAAATCGCTGAAGACCAGTGCGGCTTCGTCGAAGGAAAAGGCACACATAATGCCATATATATAGAACATTGATGGAAAGATCAATAGAACTAAAGACTGACCTATAGTTATGCTTCATAGACTACTGTAAAGCATTCGATAAACTGAGACACACAGAAATTATAAGAATGCTGGAAGACATCAACATGGATGGGAAAGATCTGAAACTCATCAAAAACATGTACTGACAGCAATCAGCAGCAGTGAAGGTTGAGAACCAAATAGGAACATTCCAAGACATAAAATTGGGAGTGAGACAAGGATGTGTTCTCTCTCCTAACCTTTTTTCCTTGAACAGCAAAAACATAATGAGAAATATAAAGAGCTTGCCAGGATTATCAACTGGCGGATACAATGTTAACAACCTTCGGTATGCTGGCGACACAGTACTGATAGCTGAGAACCAACAAGACCTGCAAAATCTCTTGGATAAGAAGGCCAGAGAAAGTGAACGGAAAGGCCTTACTCTGAACATCAAAAAGACATAGACTATGGTTATATCTAAGAAACAAAATCCATCAATATGCAGTATAAAATTAAACGGAACCATTCTAAAGCAGGTGCAGAAATTCAAATACCTTGGAGCAGTAATAACTTCAGATGGGAAATGCAGAACAGAAATTAGAAACAGAATAAGCCAAGCAAAGACTGCATTTCAGAGAATGATAAACATATTAGCTAACACATCTTTATCAATGAATGTTAGAAAACGAGTCCTAAAATGCTATATTGAACCTATCGTGTTATATGGAAGTGAATCATGGACAATAGGCAGGTCTGCACAAAAATCATTGGAAGCAGCAGAATTGTGGTTTATTAGAAGAATGTTGTGAACACCCTGGACAGCAAAAATAACTAATGAAGGATGTATGAGAAGAGCTGGAGAGACAAAAACCTTGTCAAAAAGTTAAGAGAGAGACAATGCTATTTCATAGGACATGCAATGAGAAGAGGGGGCATTGAAAATATTATAACAACAGGAAAAATAGAAGGAAGAAGATCAAGAGGAAGACCAAGAGAAATGATACTGGACAGTCTGACGGGATGGTGTGAAAGGAGATCACCAACTGAACTGATGGCCTGCATGAAGGATCGTGTACTCTGGAGAAGCATAATAGCCAACGCCAGTCGGCACGGCACATGATGATAATGATGATGATGATGGGCACAACCTTAACAACTTAAGATATGCAGACGACACATTTCTGATTGCTAAAGGTGAAGAGGAGCTACAGCCTCTTCTGGACGTCGTGGTTCGTGAAAGTAAAAGTAAAAGTCTCAGCTACAATAAAAAGAAGACTGAAATGATGGTCGTCTCAAAGAAAAGAATACCACCAAAATGTAGCATTACCATCGATGGCACATAACTGAAACAGGTTGATAGATTCAAGTACTTGGGAACAATTATAACAGCTGATGGTAAATGTCACAACGAAGTAAAAAGCAGTCGTGCTCAGGCCAAGTCAACATTCCAGAAAATGAGAAACATCTTGTGCAACAGATCCGTATCAATGGAAACAAGATTCTGAGTACTTAAATTTTACATTGAGCCAATTTTGTTTTATGGATGAGAAGCATGGTCCATGAATAAGAGAGTGCAATGAGAAATGGAGGTCATTAAAATGTGGTTCATAAGAAGGATGTTGAAGGTACCATGGACAGCTAAGAAAACCAACGAAGAAGTCTTAAGAGAGGCTGGGGTTAAAAAGGCAAATTACAACAAAGATCAGAGGCAGACAAACGAGATTTGTAGGGAATTTTCTGAGAAGAGGAAAACTGGAACACACTGTGGCAACTGGAAACATTGAGGGAAGAAGAGACAGAGGAAGACAGACAGACAGAGAGAGAAAGAGAGAGAGAGAGAGAGAGAAGTTACTGGATGGGCTGTCAGTGTGGCTAGGAAGAAAGTCACCGGCGGATCTCGTAATGAAGTCTAAAGACAGGGAATTGTGGAGAGAAATGATCGCCTACGCCACGCGGCACGGCACTTGATTAATTGATTGATTGATGTTTAAAATGTTTCCAGGTAAAAAGAAAACTTTACTTCTATTCTCAAGCATTACATCAACATATACTCTTGGATGGATGTTGTGGCATGCAGCAGAGCATATGTGGAGTTGTCCCGAATGCTACTGAAGCCAGAATCTGAATTTTGAACTTTGAACATCAGCATGCGCGTACTTTCAAGAACATCGATGTGTTGGGACCTGTATCACGAGCTTTTCATTAAAAAAGTACTTGGAAATACCTTCGTATCCACCAAAGTCTGATATGTTTAATCACAAACTCCGAACTCCTCCACCACAACAGAAAATAAAAAAAAAAACTGGTTAACGGACAAATCTAGCTCTGTCTATCACCAATAACCTTTACCATGACTGCGCGCCATTAGCCAGATTTGACTTGCAGGAGTAAAATTCCTGGAAAAAAATGAGGCAATGAAATCCAGCCTGACCATCACAACTATTCTCCACAATCAGCTACATTGTACTCCGCACAACTGCTACAACTTCTTTACCTCCAGACAGCAGAGATCACTAAAAACCTAACAGAATAAATAAACAAATTTTTAAAAAATGAATTGCTTGGCTTATTAAGACGCTTGGAATTAACACACATACACAGCCTAATTAAATGTTTGCGTAACCTTAATGTCCTTAATGGAAGCTACAGTAGAGATTTCGGAAACAGGAAGTAGTTATCATTAGAGATCCTAGCAACAGAAGATGGCTTGTGTTGGGGAAGATGGTTTAGTCGACCATCAGAAATCAGGGAATCTTGGTTGAAACGACCATTTGACAGGCGAACCAAAAATGCCAACGCCCTATTCTGTTATGGGCAGTAAATAGGCCGTTGTGAGGTCATAATCTGGCCAATATGCTAGGGATCAGGCTGTTGTTAATCCATACTCTAGCAAACGTGCTGGGGAACAGGCTGTTGTGAATCCATAACCTGGCCAACGGGATATGGATCAGGCTGTTGTTAATACATAATCTGGCCAACGGACTAGGAATCAGGCTGTTGTTAACTCATAATCTGGTCAGAGGGTTGAGAATCAGGCTGTTGTTAATCCATAATTTGGCCAATGGACTAAGGATCAGGCTGTTGTTAATTCATAACCTAGGTAGCGTGGTAGGGATCAAGGTGATGTAAAAACAGTAATATGACAAATGTTGCTAGAAAGCAGGCCGTTGTGAATTCCTAATCTGTCCAGCTTGGTAGCGATCAGATTAGTATGAAGCCACATCGTGACCAGCGTGGTAGCGATCAGATTAGTATGAAGCCACATCGTGACCAGCGTGGTAGAGTTCAAGATGGAAACCAATAGTGTCGGACTGTGCTGATAGTTCTGTTTAAGAATAACAGAAATTACCCATCCGAGATTGTCTCTATAGTACATGATGGTAGGATTAGCGAACTAAAAAGGGGATAGCAGTCTTTCCGTCATCCTGGACATTTAGGATGTTGGATCGAATCCCACCCGTGGCCTATCATTCGTCAAGATTCTCATCGGTGCTACGGAGTACGTGCATCGTGCTGAGATCCGCCTTCACAAGAGAAGATTGAAGCACTGATGGATTTGTCCAGTTTGCAGTGATGATAACTCTTCAACATTTTTTTTTACATGAAGTTCACAATAAGATGTCTAAACGGAACACAGACACACAGACAGACACACAGACACACACACACACACACACACACACACACACACAAACAAACAAACAAAAGGACACCCCATAAAGCTTCGTTGATTTTTTTCCATAACATTTACCAGCAGCCGTTTTTAATGAATAAAGATACACTGAAAAAGAGATAATATGTTATGAAGATAAAAAACACTCTATATAGCTTCATAGTTTTTTTTTCATAACATTTAACAGCAGCCGTGTCTAATGAATAAAGATAAATGGGACAAAGATAATACTCCAGGGAGATAAAATGGCACATCTTATTTTGAGTTAGGCGACGGATGGTTTGTGGATGATTTAGAACGGAAAACGGGTTTTATTTTACACTCAGTTTTATCTTTTTTCATCAGTTCTTTTTTTAGTCATCTTCATTATTTTTGCTACATGTATACAGCCAGCCATGTTTTCCTCTGCATTCGCTTTACTCACTGTCAGATTTCTACAACAAACTAGCTACTTTGATCAGGTCAAGACGTTTTGTAAATGGGGTATAATAAAAAAAAAATAGAGATAGGGTATATAGATCAGACAGGATAAGGTATATGGATCAGAAAGGATAAGGTATACTGATCAGAAAGGCTAGAGTATATGTACTTTGTGACAATAAATTAACCCTACATACATTTTTTTTCTATCCTTTCCTGTAGCTGTATCACTATTGCAATAATTTCCCCCCGGAATCTTTGCTTTGTTGCCTGAATTACTGGAATTATCCTTGCTGCCTTGCCTTTGCTCGTTAGCGGAAACAGTTTTGCTGGTACTGATTAATTGTAGCATAATATACTCAATATACTTAATATACTTAATATAATCAATATACTTAATATACTTAGTATACTCAATATACTTAATATACTTAATGTACTCAACATATTTAATATACTTAATATACTCAATATACTTAATATACTCAACATACTTAATATACTCAATATGCTTAATATACTCAACATACTTAATATACTCAATATACTTAATATATGTCAAGTTTCCTAACCGTGTGTTTTATGTGTTTTCCCCAACCATTATCATAAATACGAGACACGTTTTCGGTTGTCCTCTGCTCCCGCTACCATCTCTGTCGCCTCCTACGGTCCCTTTGTGGAGATGAGGTACATAATGTGGCTCAAGAGCTGATGAGCCGTAGCCAGACAAGATCTCGCCTGACTTCCTTGAGTTACAATGTGGAAACAGACACGGCCTGCGACGGCCTGGCGAAGTTAGTGATCGGACTGGTTTCTGCTGTTCTGAAGCTTTCTGACTAAAGTGACACGGCAAATTAATTTCTGTATTTCCGCCTGCCCTTAAGCGATGATTTGCTCACGTGATTTCAGTTGGCTCCGTTTTGAACATGTTTGTTAACAGGTTTCATGCTCCAGAAGCATCTAGAAGCAATCCCATTTACCAGTTAACACAAGGGGTTATCTATCTATCTATCTATCTATCTATCTATCTATCTATCTATCTATCTATCTATCTATCTATCTATCTATCTATCTATCTATCTATCTATCTATCTATCTATCTATCTATCTATCTATCTATCTATCTATCTATCTATCTATCTATCTATCTATCTATCTATCTATCTATCTATCTATCTATCTATCTGCCTGTCTACCTACCTACCTATCTACCTAGTCTGTCTGTCTGTCTGTTTGTCTGTAAAACACTTGTAAGTATTCTGCATGCAGTGATCCACTAATACGTCGGTTATAGGTTAATACATAAATTCAACAAACTGAAAAAATGAGTCGTGCTCGCATTGAAATGATAAAGAATGGTATGTATGAGTACCATAAAGAAATTGTAGACAAAGTATTTTAGACACGAGAGAAAGAAACATAGTAGACACAGAATTTTAGACACGAGAGAAAGAAACATAGTAGACAAAGTATTTTAGGCATTTAAGAAAGAAAAATACTAACAGAATGATAGTGACTCGAACCCACGGACTCCAGCCGTTTGAGCAAACGCCCAGCAGCGAGGGAACAAGTCACCGTCAACTCCTTTGCCTTGCACAGCTTTCTTATGTCGAGCTGTACGCTCCAATCAAAACTTGTGCATTTCAATTCTACTACTTCAGAAATGCTTTTAGCATTGACAGACTTCAATTTAATTACTCGTGGCAGAAAGAACAAAACACAAACAGCTGAATTATTTAGTAAACAAACAAAATTTACTGAAAAAAAAACCCACACAGTATTCAGAGCTTTGCGGGTAATTTAGTTTTCCCATAAAAACTCAGAACGCATTATGAAGCAAACATGGCGTGCTTGTTTGCTGCTAATAACTCATTGCTTGAAAAGATCATTTTAATGTGTCCGTCAGGGAATTCGATCGTTACAAAATGTTAAAATAAGATCGTTTGCCGTCGTGACTCTAAGCTACGCTTAAGTTTGACGAAGATTCATCATCCTGTGCTATCTCCATATGTTAGGGTAGCACAGATCTCTAGCTAGCTTTGTAACTGGTTTTTGTTTTCACAGTGCGCGATACCGGGGCTGATTTCTCACTTATCTCTTGGTGTTGCCCACTCGTCTATTTCATCTATCCAGTTGATTTCAACATTTCTGTCAAATATAGTCTTGATTATGGTAACAAACCTCTTAATATGACCAAAGTACGTTAACTGCTTATTTCAGTTGATTTAGTACTTCTGTTTTCTTTGATCATGAAAGGCGCCACATTCTTCTGCACTTTCACATTTCAGCACAAACACCACTTCATTGTTTTCTTAAAGTTTGCTCCTGCCATGTTTACTGTATGTTACATCCAAATTTTTACAGCAGTGGTACTCCTGTGAGTTACTTCAAATCTTTACAGCAGTGATACTCCTGTGAGTTACTTCAAATCTTTACAGCAGTGATACTCCTGTGAGTTACTTCAAATCTTTACAGCAGTGATACTCCTGTGAGTTACTTCAAATCTTTACAGCAGTGATACTCCTGTGAGTTACTTCAAATCTTTACAGCAGTGATACTCCTGTGAGTTACTTCAAATCTTTACAGCAGTAATACTCCTGTGCGTGTTTATTTTCCGCACAATGTACGCATACGATAGCAATCTTCTTCTTCTTCTTCTTCTTTCATCAGCTGCTGAATTCAGCCATTGAAGCTCACTGCGCCAGACAAGTCTTCTTCTTGATCGTTTCTTGCCAATTGTCGATTTCAATTTTATTTTTCCCGCAGTATTTTATTAATTTGTCATTCATACACAGTACTTTGAAAAAGAGGAAAACTGCAACAAAGACATGTACACTCAGAGACACAAAATGAAGTGGAAATTCTGATGCCCAGTTTGAACGCCATGTTTAAGCCTATAGTAAGAACTGTACATCATCATAGATCTGGTGACCCCAATCCCTGTAACGTTTTGTTATGTTTTCTTCATTGCCTGTCTCTGCATTTGACCAGAGTGTAACGTGCTGGGGCATCTCCTCTACTCTCTTCCCCGGTCATGATCCAGACAACAACATATGTCACGAAGACAAGAAGACTGTTGTCAGAGGACAAGCCAACTATTTTTAGTTCTGTTGTGTAATTCATCATACAAGCCTGTAGATAATCATATTCAGGGTTCAGCTAGAGTTATGAAAGAAGAATATGTTTGATTAGTTCCTTTTTCATTGACCGTCATTTCTAACAATACATAAGATTTGTTAAAAACAAAGATCAAATAAAGCAGTATGTGTTAACTTTGCTCTGGCTGCAATTATAGACCATATTGATTGTCACTGTCATACAATTAATGCCGAGAGGCATGTTTAGACTCGCCTCCCTGTATAACACAGACGAGGAAGTTATGTATAACACAGACGAGGAAGTTATGTATAACACAGACGAGGAACTTATGTATAACACAGACGAGGAAGTTATGTATAACACAGACGAGGAACTTATGTATAATACAGGAGAAGAAGTTATGTATAATACAGTCGAGGAAGTTATGTATAACACAGACGAGGAAGTTATGTATAACACAGGCGAAGAAGTTATGTATAATACAGTCGAGGAAGTTATGTATAACACAGACGAGGAAGTTATGTATAACACAGGCGAAGAAGTTATGTATAATACAGTCGAGGAAGTTATGTATAACACAGGCGAAGAAGTTATGTATAACACAGTCGAGGAAGTTATGTATAACACAGACGAGGAAGTTATGTATAACACAGTCGAAGAAGTTATGTATAACACAGTCGAGGAAGTTATGTATAACACAGTCGAGGAAGTTATGTATAACACAGGCGAAGAAGTTATGTATAAAATAGGCGAGGAAGGTATGTACAACACAGGCTGTGAAGTTATATATAAAATAGGCGAGGAAGTTATTTATAACACAGGCGACCAAGTTATGTATAATACAGGCGATGAAATTATGTACAACACTGGCGAAGAAGTTATGTACAGCACAGGCGAAGAAGTTATGTACAACAAAGGCGAAGAAGTTATGTATACCAAAGGCAAGGATGTTATGTATCACATAAGCGAGGAAGTTATGTATAGGGCAGGCGAGGAAGTTATGTATAACAAAGACGAGGAAGTTATGTACAACAAAGGCGATGAAGTTATGTATAACAAAGGCGAGGAAGTTATGTACAACAAAGGCGATGAAGTTATGTATCACATAAGCGAGGAAGTTATGTACAACAAAGGCGAGGAAGTTATGTACAACAAAGGCGAGGAAGTTATGTACAACAAAGGCGAGGAAGTTATGTACAACAAAGGCGATGAAGTTATGTACAACAAAGGCGAGGAAGTTATGTATCACATAAGCGAGGAAGTTATGTACAACAAAGGCGAGGAAGTTATGTATCACATAAGCGAGGAAGTTATGTACAACACAGAGGAGGAAGTTATGTATCACATAAGCGAGGAAGTTATGTACAACACAGAGGAGGAAGTTATGTACAGCAAAGGCGAGGAAGTTATGTATAACACAAACGAGGAAGTTATGTACAACAAAGGCGAGGGAGTTATGTATCACATAGACGAGGAAGCCATGTAAGACAAAGACGAGGGAGTTATGTATCACATAGACGAGGAAGCCATGTAAGACAAAGACGAGGGAGTTATGTATCACATAGACGAGGAAGCCATGTAAGACAAAGACGAGGGAGTTATGTATCACATAGACGAGGAAGCCATGTAAGACAAAGACGAGGGAGTTATGTATCACATAGACGAGGAAGCCATGTAAGATAACGACGAGGGAGTTATGTATCACATAGACGAGGAAGCCATGTAAGACAAAGACGAGGGAGTTATGTATCACATAGACGAGGAAGCCATGTAAGACAAAGGCGAAGGAGTTATGTATCACATAGACGAGGAAGCCATGTAAGACAAAGGCGAGAGAGTTATATATCACATAGGCGAGGAAGCCATGTAAGACAAAGACGAGAGAGTTATATATCACATAGGCGAGGAAGCCATGTAAAACAAAGTCGAAATAGCTCTGTAAAAGAAAGGTTCTTATAAGAATGCAAGCCCTGATCAAGAAATATAACAACAAGAAAACTTTATATCACAAAGTCTAGGAATCATTGTATGCAACAGGCAATAAAACTGGCGATAAAGTGCACAATTAGCTAGCCTAGGGGTGTCTGCATAACAATATGAAACAAACAAAAAAAAAGCGAGAAACGAAGCTGAAGTAAAGATGAATGAAAGTTTTTAGTGCAGGTACAAACAGAGGAAAGATAAGATTCTCATCTAATCTTAGCCTTATTTGTACCTTTGATGAAAACATGTGAAAATGCAAAAGAAAGAAAGAAAGAAAGAAAGAAAAGGCTAATATATGGATCTTCTTGTTTTAAATGTTTAGTGTGAATCTGGTTTGCAAACACTGAAAAGTCTGAGGTGCGAATCAAGTTTTTCATGTTTTCTAGTTTGTGTTGAACATTTTCAGCAGTTTAAAAGAACCTAAATCAATACTCTCTCTCTCTCTCTCTCTCTCTCTCTCTCTCTCTCTCGCGTGTTACATATAGGTGTGTCTCTATGCAGTAAATGGCGTCCGAACCATTTTTTTTTTAGAAAATTAATACTCGCTAAGCAAGCCAACTTCATATTGCCTGTTTTGTTTCGTCTACGCCGATTCTCGTTCCTATTTAAAATTTTTATCATCAAATTATTTTAAAGCAGAAAAAAAAAGTTCAAGAAAAAAATTGTCTGAACAAAACGTTATGTTCCAGATTTAGTTTAATGTTGACTTTTTGTGCCAGAATCGTTTGTGTAAGGAAATTTAAGTGGGCTTGAAAAGCCACACAAATCTTGCATAAGGAGTTAAGGAACAGTCAAGATTTCATTGTTGGAGTATATGTGCACGTGTGCATGTTAATTCTGGCACGAGTCAAGTGTACTTGAACAGAAATGAAAGCTCTTCACGGCTTGAAATAATAAATTTAAAACACAAATCAACAGTTTAAACAACCAAGACTACAAGAAAACTAAACAACTAGAACAAGCGAACATTCGCTTTACATTTGTCAAAAGTTGCTCAAGATACTTTGATGTACTGAAAGCGAGTAGAAAGAAACAACAAGAGGTTCCACGATTGATAATAAAATACTTGTCCGGGAATTTTCGTTTGTTATGATGTGCCATAATTTATGAGCAGATCAGAGAGAGTGGTGCTTGTGAATAATTCATGACATCTTTGATTGACAAAACCTCTCTGGAGGTTTTTGTTGTTGTTGTTGTTGTTGTTGTCATGTCTGTGCGGTGGCGAGAGTCTGTGAAGGAGAAGTAGGCAAGTTTATTATTGATTTCGGATCAAGATCCGATACCACCTGTGTGTGTGTGTGTTTTTTTTTTACAAGAAGCATACCATTGCCCCTCTCCCCCCCCCCCCCCGTATGGTACTCGCGATCTGGGAAGCAAAGAATAGGACCACTGTACCTTACCAGGCATGATCGTAGAAGGCGACTAAGGAGGTCTCGGCACTGGGCCAGCAACCCTATCTTTCAAAAATCCATCAGACTGCTACAGAAACAAGGGTAAAAAACCAAACGCAGGTGGAAGGAGAAACGCATATCCGGAAACTGAGCCCATAAAGGTTGTGGATGAAAGCCCGCCATTACCAAAGGAGACATGGAAAAGAATAACAGAGAGGATGTTGAGCAATAGAGGGCTCACTTGGGCAAGAACGGAAAAAAGGCAAAGGACAGGCGTTTGTGGAAAACCCTTGAGGAAGCCCCATGTGCCTTGGGCACTTAAGGTTCAGAGAGAGATGATATTGTGCTCCTCCCGTGTGATGACAGAACCTCTGTGGTGTTACTAGAAATATGTAAAGTAACACAACACAGTGTTGTATAATTAGATCTCGAAAAAGTTATAGACAACACATTTTTAAACATGAAAGAAAGAAAAATTACAAGAGAATTACTTGGTGCTTGAACCATGGACTACGGTAGGATGAGCAAACGTCTAGTCAAGAGAGCAGTGCATTACTAAGCTTCGCTATCTTGCACCTCGCAAAAAAAATGATTGATAGCGAAGACATCAATACCCGTCTGGTTGAAAATCGCGACGCCCGGAAAGAGAACGAGTTCTTGAAACAAAAATTCCTTCACTTAGATTCAACTTCTCGACCAGACAAGCATTGATGACTTTGTTATCAAACATCTTTTACTGGGGGTGCAAGATAGCGAAGTTTATTAATGCGTTGTTCTATCTCGGCTTGACGGCTGCTTGTTCTACCGGAGTCGGTGGTTCATGTCCTAGATAATTCTCTTGTAAGTTGTCTTTTTCTCACATCTAAAAGTGCTTTGTCTTTGTTTATGATGTTTTCGAGGTCTAACAGTCTGTAGCAGTATGGGAGATAATTGGGGTTTTTTTCTCAACAGAAAGGGCATTTCTCGCCTTATGAGTATTTATTTTGAACGTCCGGGTAAGGGTCGAGATCCTTCCAGAAGGTCACGTGGATTGTGAATCCCGTGACTAGGGATAGTGGGAACAAAAGCTGAGTGAGTCTTCGTATGGGTGTGTATTTGAGTGGATGGTTTTCGTGATGTCTCTGTCGAGTAAATGGATGTTTATTTCTGTTCTGGAGTTTTGCAAATATGAATGGACTCGCTATGTAGCAGGGGCAACCTGCCGGCGTTCAAATTATCGTTATCACCATCTGCATTTTCATCCATTTCATCAATAAATCCTCATGTCAAGTGCTACGCAGCACTGGCTTGATTTCTATATCAGTGTGTTGCTAACCATAGGTCTGAAAGAGCCTGGAAGTGAAGAATGGCTGGAGACAGTGATTAACTAATCCAGAAACGTGAAGCTGATGGCTGGAGTCAGTGATTAACTAATCCAGTAACACTGAGAAAACACGGCTTCAAGATAATGTACAAATCAGAATCATCGTGCGCATCAAGGCACAACACCGTCTTAACGAATGCCCCAATAACACAGTTAAGATATAAGCACACATATGTCGTCACATACTCCTACAACACTGTAATCTACTATTCTGTTGTATGAAAGCATCGTTGTTTCTTAGTTATAAAAATTTCTGCTAGAAGTACGCTACTGTGCTCCATCCACCCGAATACAGAATCCTCTGTGGTGCTACTAGAAACATGCTCTCCCTCGCCGGATGGACGAGTCCGGACTTACCACTCCGGTTGTGTCTACTCTCAAATCTCTTGCTTGAATTCAGGCAAGGCATTGAACCTACTCCCAGTCCTGCACAAGTGTGTGCTACATGATCACCATGACGTCAGCAGAGCAGGTTCGAGGTTTTAGGGAGATTCAGGCAGAAGAACCGATGTCAAATGTAAATCTTACCATTATGTCCCGTTGTATCTATTTGTAGTTTTTGCCACATCAGTGCATATTATTTATATCTCTTATAGCGTAATGGATGACTATTATTTATATCTCGTATAGCACAGTGGATGACTATTATTTATATATCTTATAGCGTAATGGATGACTATTATTTATATCTCTTATAGCGTAATGGATGACTATTATTTATATCTCTTATAGCGTAATGGATGACTATTATTTATATCTCTTATAGCGTAATGGATGACTATTATTTATATCTCTTATAGCGTAATGGATGACTACTGTAGTCAGGGTTGGCGAACTATATCCGACCAAGACCCTAATCTGCCTCCCAGTCCTTCCCACTAGAAACAAACATTATGTTGGCAGGATGAATAAGGATCGAAATGGAAAAACAAACCAGGCCCTAAGAGTGCGCTGAACCAAAGAAGAGTGTGCCTGGACGAAAACTGCAAATGTCACAGCCTACTTGCAAGCTGACACAAAGAAACCAACGCCATTGTGAGTGCGGACGAAGAAAAGAATATCATCATCTTCTTATGCCAACATTAGTCTTCCTTTAATGCATATTGTGGCTTTTGATCGGGACTTGAGCTTCAGATTCACGTAAATCTACTACTGTATTTAGTTTATATGTTTCTTAACTGAAACTGGCCAGTTAAGGTAAAAGTACGGAATAAAGGTAATCCTCTCATGCCTTAGAGGCACATAGGGATATGGTGTTAGCACCCATATTTTCCTTGACCTGTCAGCACATTAGTGGGCGATATGGTCAGTATCACGCCTGGCTGCCTTTCCTTCTCCAACTCCAGAAGAAGTCGGGGACCCATTTCTACAGCTGGGTGACTGGAGTGCCTCCGGCCGGATTCGAACACTCGACCTTCGCCATGAGAGACCAGTGCACTGACCACTAAACAAGGAAGATAAACCTCACGAGCGAGCGGACAAAACAGTGAAGAACGAATACGACAAGAAATAGTCCCAAAACAGCTCATTGCGTACACATCTTTGGAATGTGGAAAAAACACCACACATATTAAAAAAAATAATCACATATTCTCTGAGCAGTTACCCAGGAGACACGTCCACTCCCCACCCCCACCCATCCCTTAAAAAAAGCGTTGGAAACTTTATAGGGACAGATATTCGTCTAAAATGGGTGGGAGAACTGAATGTACAGAAGATCAGCGCTTGTAATGTTGGCTTCGTGTGTTCGGATGAGTTTCCTGCATACCAGTTCCTTTTTAAAATTACTTCTATTAGAATTTATTTTTTTTAAACCCATGTTTTGTTTTTCTTTTGTTTTTTCGCCCCTGAAAAAAAAGCTTAATTTCCTCTAGCTACAATGTGTTCGTTTTTACGTTCATATTTACGTTAATGTTCATGTTGAATAATCAAATAAAAGTGAGTTTTCTAGAAGCGCTTGAAGCGTTGTCTAAAACTGTTTCTGAGTTTCTATGGAAAAAAAACGCACGCCATAATTGCTGTAATTTCGTTTTCACAAAAATAAAAGATGCCAAGATCTTGGAAGTAAATAATTATGTTCAGCATCAATTTTCTTTCATCCAAAAGCTGAACGACAGACAGATGTTATGCAACTAATGAAGCTGTGGCAATATTACTGTAGAGTTTGGAGTCTCTTTAGCTGCTTACAGTCTGCGTACCAGAGATACATCGTCTTTGTTAGTGGTTTAAGAAGCTAACCTTTCTTCCAGTACTTGCTTTCTTGCGTTTGTCACGGATGCGTGTGTAACATGTCAGTACGGCGATTGCTATCACACGTCACTGTGCAGCAAGTCAGTACGGCGATGACTATCACACGTCACTGTGCAGCAAGTCAGTACGGCACATACACATCACTGTGCAACAAGTCAGTGCGGCACATACACGTCACAGTGCAACAAGTCAGTGCGGCACATACACGTCACAGTGCAGCAAGTCAGTACGGCACATACACATCACTGTGCAGCAAGTCAGTACGGCAATGACTATCACACGTCACAGTGCAGCAAATCAGTACGGCACATACACATCACTGTGCAGCAAGTCAGTACGGCAATGACTATCACACGTCACAGTGCAGCAAATCAGTACGGCACATACACATCACTGTGCAGCAAGTCAGTGCGGCACATACACATCACTGTGCAGCAAATCAGTACGGCACATACACATCACTGTGCAGCAAGTCAGTGCGGCACATACACGTCACAGTGCAACAAGTCAGTGCGGCACATACACGTCACAGTGCAACAAGTCAGTGCGGCACATACACGTCACTGTGCAGCAAGTCAGTGCGGCACATACACGTCACAGTGCAACAAGTCAGTGCGGCACATACACGTCACAGTGCAACAAGTCAGTGCGGCACATACACGTCACTGTGCAACAAGTCAGTGCGGCACATACACGTCACAGTGCAACAAGTCAGTGCGGCACATACACGTCACAGTGCAACAAGTCAGTGCGGCACATACACGTCACTGTGCAGCAAGTCAGTGCGGCACATACACGTCACAGTGCAACAAGTCAGTGCGGCACATACACGTCACAGTGCAACAAGTCAGTGCGGCACATACACGTCACAGTGCAACAAGTCAGTGCGGCACATACACGTCACTGTGCAGCAAGTCAGTGCGGCACATACACGTCACAGTGCAACAAGTCAGTGCGGCACATACACGTCACAGTGCAGCAAGTCAGTGCGGCACATACACGTCACAGTGCAACAAGTCAGTGCGGCACACACACGTCACTGTGGAGCAAGTCAGTGCGGCACATACACGTCACTGTGCAGCAAGTCCGTGCGGCACACACACGTCACTGTGCAACAAGTCTGTGTGGCACACACACGTCACTGTGCAACAAGTCTGTGTGGCACACACACGTCACTGTGCAACAAGTCTGTGTGGCACACACACGTCACTGTGCAACAAGTCTGTGTGGCACACACACGTCACTGTGCAACAAGTCTGTGTGGCACACACACGTCATTTTAAATTTTAGTTAAATGGAAGCACTGTACTGCGTTTTACCATATGTCACAGCACTGACTAGGAGTCATGGCACCACATTTAAATTACATATTACATACATTGGCGTATTATGTGACACATATGTTATATGTGTGTGAAACGAGTTGTCAGTCGACGGTCCCATTAGTTATATATACCAGGTAGTATTGTACATAAGATCAAGTAAGATGGGCGTTTCCACTGCTGTGCTACGCCCTTGTATACGTATATCATTCAATACCACCTATATATGTCTGTGGGGGGGGGCTATACTTGTATATCATCAAATACCACGTATGTATGTCTGTGGGGGGGGGGGGCTATACTCGTATATCATCAAATACCACGTATGTATGTGCGGGAGATGATACTTGTATATGACTGAACACCACATTCTCAAGTTTGCTTTCTCCTAGTATTTGCACTAGCAACTTATAGTTTAGTTCTTTCATGCTCTTAATACACGGCCCAACGAATCAGTAATGAAACATTTAATCATATCAGCATAGAAGACATCACAGTTGTGACACAGAACATAAGCGAATAGTACATAAGTTCATAAAGGCAGAGGCTGGCATGCACATACTAAGCGTGCTTCACCTTGGCAAAGATCATTTTGTCATGTGTTACAACTGATCTCTACCTAAGTTCTTTCAGGTAATATGAACATATAGAAATGCGCATTTACTTAGTTATTCATGAATCCACAGAGTAATTGCATTAACTTAGTTATTCATGAATCCACACAGTACTTGCATTTACTTAAAGTAAGAGAACATAGTTTTGTAGGATTAGACCTGGAAAAAATCTCAGACAAAACACTTTAGTGAGCCAATAAACACCTTTTTGAGGGGGAGGGGAGGGGGGGTGAAAGTTGCCTCAGTCGTTAGTAGCTGTTCTCTCGTAGCTAGACGGCTGGTCGTCCTACTGGAGTCCGTGTTCGAATCCCAGTAACTCTCTTGTGATTTTTCTTTCTCTCACGTCTCACTAAAGTGCTTTGTCTACAATTTTTTCGAGGTTTTATCCTACAAAACTGTGTTCTCTTACTTTACCTTACGAAAGCACCGTTGTTTCCTATTTATTTAAAAAGTGTTGTATTTACTTAGTTATTCATGAATCCACGCAGTACTTGCATTTACTTATTTATTCATGAATCCACACAGTACTTGCATTTACTTATTTATTCATGAATCCACACAGTACTTGCATTTACTTATTTATTCATGAATCCACACAGTACTTGCATTTAGTTATTCATGAATCCACACAGTACTTGCATTTACTTATTTATTCATGAATCCACACAGTACTTGCATCTACTTAGTTATTCATGAATCCACACAGCACTAGCATTTAAATTACTTAAATGTACCACTGCCCAAAAAGTAATGGGCCACCTTTTTTATTTTGAACACATTTATATATAAGATAATATATTGATACGATCAAGAATAATTTCGCTGTAACTTGTTTCACTGCCATCCACAAAGAGTCCTCTACAGATGTGAGGTATGAAAAGTTACTGATTATCACGGTGAGTGTAAAAATCACGTGCAAGAAATTATGTTAAGCGTAAGTTTAATTGTATACATTAAATAAACACCTTATATCCATCACATGTAACAAAAACAATCCACAATCCATCACCATTTAATCTTACAGCAAAATAGTATCATCATTTTCTTGATTTGCACCCTCAACGTTAATTATACTGTATATACACGAAATTCACACTTTACCAACAGCTCTACCGCTCTCACATGTGCGGGTTTCACATTTCACTTACACAGATTACAATACATTGTCTCTCCCCCCCCCCCTACCCTCCACGTAACCGTGCCAACATCTTCCACCCACCAGCGGAAGAATTTCCCTTGACCTCAGACACACATGTTTACCTGAGTCGAGAGTCGACGATATCATCTTTCCTGTTTTTATATTAACAACACAACTCACGTTACCTGCGTGCTCTCACCACACTGTATCACAGCAAAACTTCAACATAAAAAAATCACATTAACACAATCCTTCCACACTTGAAATACTATAGAAGTTCCTCCAGCTGCTGGCACGTCGTGCCCGTTCGGCGACCCTGCTCTCGGCTGAAAAACTACCGCTCCTTACTTTTTAACAACTCGTCACTCTTGCGTCACACGAAGTAGTATATCCCAAACTTTTACATGTGATTAAGAGAAATCTAATACATACTCAGGGACAACCTATTTAACAATCACATAGCAACCTTAATCGGCGACAGACTTAGGCTGACATGTGTCGTCTTCGTCTTTGTTATGAATGAGTGCAAGTTGAGTGCTTCTTAATTCTCGTGATCTGGCAGATGGTTTTTATAACATGACTGAAGAGTTACACGGCTGGTTTAAACTTTTGACCAATCAATATCTCCCTACATGCTGACAAGAATGAGCTGAACTCTCACATATTCTATTCAAGTTCAGCCATCCTCATATAGACAGTACCAGCGAAATATATGTTCTTCTCCCAGCATCGTAATCAAAATCAGTTTCAATATATGTTCTTCTCCCAGCATCGTAATCAAAATCAGTTTCAAGAACTATATGCAGTTTTATGTAGTCTTTCTAGTTTTTGACAGCAGAGTTTCATTCTGTCTCTGTGTATCTCCAGAGCAGCAGTTCTACGAAAGTTAAAAACTGCAAGTGGCTGAAATGTGATGGCTAAATATATGTATATACAAAGACAGTAAATTTAGGTAAACTGATATTTACAAGTGTAAATAACCTGTAGAATATTTCGCTGCTCTCAAGTTTTCAGTGTGGAAACTTTCTCCTAAGACTTCGGGGAACTAGTAGCGTGCCTTCGACGTAGGGATTACAAGAAATTAATCAAGGCCTTGTACAAACACGGTCTGGTGAGCAGAGTCTGCCACAAAGCCTCGGACTTTGGTTTCCAGTAGAAGTTTTTTTTTAAAAGGCCACAAAGAAAGAAAGAAAGAAAGGCTCGCACAGGAAGATTTCCGAAATGGTGCCAATTAGACAAGATGGACGAGACAGAAAGAGGACAAATTGTGTGCGTCCTTCGAGGCCAAATTCATGATTTTTTTTTTAAGTCATAGAACTCAAGGTAATTTATTAAAACTTTGTTAATGCTGGTGGATTAATTTTAAGAGTCTTTCCTTTTGGATTTTTCTGGAATGTTTCCAAGGTGGAAACTTTTTTTCTTCTGTTATCAGGCCCGATAAGATTTTGCCGACAGAATTTTGGGTCATTTGTTTGTTCAGGTGGTAGATTTACTTAGACTTAATTTTACCAGATATTTTCATAAACATATAATTATCATTAATTAACAAATGTTTGGTAATAAATTTCTGTAAGTAATATACCAAACAGGTGAGGTAAAATTCCCGTTTCCATATCATTAAGGCATATTGAGGACACGGTGTTAGGCCCGTACTTCCACGGCCTTCGGTCCATGAAGGTGTGATGTGGCCGGTATCACACCTGGTCGCACTTACCTTCCCAGATTTCTCTGATACCCATTTTTAGAGGCTGTAGTATATTGTCTGGGGCATTTTTGGTGTGGTGGTACCAGAAAAAAAAAATCCTCACTGCTGGGACTTGAACCAGGTACCACCGGATTAGCAGACAGTGCACCTAACCACTCAGCCAACCAGGCCGCCATGGAATGGCAGTACGGCATAAAAATTTCGTCAGTTCTGAAACAGTACTGGCATCAGAACATTTCTACCACATACCGGATGTATCATTCCTATAACTGACACTCTCGCTCCGTCATTCATCCAGCGCTCCTTTGCCAGGACAAACACACGTTACTGAGAGATATAAACATCCCCTAACTTTGAACCGGCCATCCTCGTATAAGCTAGAGTGAACTACCAATCAAACAAGGACATTTCTGAGCTATAAGTCAGCTAACTCTAAACGATGAAAAGCTTCCACTGCAAATTATCTCCTTACTACACAAAAATATAAAATAAGTTAGTTCTCGCGTCAGCCTTCACGTGTATGTTCTACACATTTTCTCTCTGTCGGTCGTCATCAGTAAATGATACTTAGGAAGATCATGTTGCAGACCCATGGCCCATATAGCTATAGAGTACACTTGTACAGTAACGTATGCTACATAAAGTTCAATGGAGTCCAGGATCTTAAATGTTGAAACATCTCTCATTACAAATATTTATCTTCATAATACAAGTTTAGTTGAACGAATCCTAATATAACAGTATACTGGAAAATTTACTGTTACAATGGTTTGATTCTCATATAAAGGATATAATCTAGGGTATTTTAATATTTTGACCATTTGATTTAAAGCCCCTGGTATTTTTATTCAATGAAAGGTCAAGTTTTATACGCCAAATTCCACGAGATGTTTGATTATTTTTATGAACTTATCCTTGACATATTTGTAACAGAAAAGCTAAATTCGGAATGTCCGGATAGCTTTCGTCCGAACGTCATAAACAGGTCATGGGTTTAGTGATTCTCGGGATAGAATCTTCGGGAAGATTTAGAGAAATAGTTAACACATATTTAAGAAGTGAGAGGACGAGAAATATGATTATGATTATGAGATTAGAATGATGTTGAATTAAATCTCGGTTGAGAATGTGTAAGGATCGTTGTAGGCATGATTAGTTGAAAATGTGATTTTTCTAGTCTATAGTGCGCTGTGTTAGTGATTTTTGTCACGTAGCTGACTTGTACATAGAATGCTGTTTTTGGAGACATTATGAGATTATTTCATATTATGATTTCAGTAAAGAGTCAGGTGGATATTAGTGATAGCATTTGTTTTCTTGTCATAACTTTGCTGAACTAAAGAATGTGAAATTAGTTCATTTTGGGATTTTTAAAATAGACTTTGGGCCTAGATATTTTCTGTGATGGTTGTGTGAATTGTGTACTTATATTCTGATGCAGTAAATGTTGCACTCTTAGTAGTACTTTCATTTTGTTTACTTGCTATTTTCATGTAGTGTGAGAGTTGGTTTCTCCCTTCCCATTTGGCAAACAAGTTCTTCAAGAGGACTAGCCTGTTTCCTTTTTCTGTATTGAATGTTATAATATATCTCTCAACCTCACGATATTGTCAGCCATCTTTTCCATCAATAAAGTGTTAGTTTATGTTCACACTAGTTGTTACATACTTCACACTGTTCACTATGTGTGTTATCCTTGTTAGTATATTTCTGTAGCAGAAGTTTCATGATAGCAATACGAATTTTATAAGTATTGCCGTGTCTGTAACTAGCACTCATGGTAATAACAGACAGATGCACGATACATGTATAAGAAATGCACGTCTACACTAACATAAACAGCTATTGGCTTAATGCACTCACACAAGTAGGGTTCAGTTCAGAGAAAAAAGTAACTAAAATATATTCACTTTTCACAAGGATCCACGTAGAAATATTTCCCCAGACTGGTCTGGAGTGCATAGAATGCTTCTTTAGCAGACTCCACCACCATGGGGTACCATGGCGATCCCTACCACGTTAGCCTGACTAGGCCTGCTACTGGGGACATCACCAGAGAGATGGGACAGGGTCTTGCTCATCTATGATTCTCTAACCCTGACCCTAGCATGTCAGATGTTGGTCGCTGATTTCCAAAAAAGGGGCAACAGCTAAGAAAGCGAAACTATTATTGAACAGTAAACGAGTACATACGAACTAGTCCTATTTCCTCTTTCGCTTCTCTGCGAGGACAAATACTCGAAGCAGACATAATTTCTGTATAGCTTACAGTGAAAGCTAAGAACAAGCATTCGACATAGACATAAATTCTGTGTAGCTGATCGCTTGTCAGTTGCGTATCTAGTTTGCAGAGTATGTATTGAAAAAAAAATACATTACTTACTGCATGAACTTCACAAGAAACGAGGGACAACATGTGAAAAGAAACTACAAGCTCATCTAACACGAAAGAATTTGATGAAATAATACAAGCTCCCTCATACATCAAACACTATTTACGTGAAAAACTCGTATATATTTACGTGGTCGGAAAAATAGACATACTTGCCAGTTACCGGTAAATTACCGACATAAAAAGATCAAAACCGAAACTTTTTGTGGTCGTCAGTTTATATTATGAAAAATCTGGTAAAAGGCAACCAGCGAAATCGGTTGGAGGATAATCATGCTAGAAGACTAATGGTGCTCAACTTGCATGTGGGATAATCAGCCAGATTTGATTTTGGGTCAGCATGTGAGCATTTTAGAAAGATTTAATCTGGCAACAGATAAAGTAAGACAACAAATAATTTACACGAACACTTCATTCCTGTTGATGTTCGTAAACTGTATTTCACTTTACATTATCTGTCTGTCTGTCTGTCTGTCTATCTATCTATCTATGCATCCATCCATCCATCCATCCATCCATCCATCCATCCATCCATCCATCCATCCATCCATCCATCCATCCATCCATCCATCCATCCATCCATATATATATATATAATCTAAATGGAAAATGGAATAATTGTTAAAATAAGAAAAACAAAGGAAACCTTAGCGAATGCAATAATTGGAGAGGAGTAACCTTACTATCAGTTGTATCAAAAGTACCTTGTAAAGCTATTCTGAATAGAATTAAAGATATAGTAGATACTGCAATGAGAGAAGAACAAGCAGGTTTTCGAAAAGGGAGAACCTGTCTCGACCAGATCTTTACTCTAAGAAAAATACTTGAAGAGCATATTTAAAAGCAAATATCATTAATCCTGACCTTCACAGACTTTAGCATACACAGAGATTCGTTGTGGAAAATTTTAAGACTATATAGAATACCATCTAAAATTATCAACATCATTAGGGATCTCTACAACGAACATGTTTGTGCAGTCAATACAGAAGAAGGAATGAGCGAATAGTTCCAGACTGAAACAGACGTGAAACAAGGAAGTATATTATCTTCCTTGCTTCTTTAGAATGCCATATATTTCATAATGAAAAGATGTTGCACAGGTAAAACGGGCATTTATTGAGTACATAGGACTCAACTAGAAGATTTTGACTTTGCAGATGACATAACTCTTATCAGTGACAATGTAAATTCGATGCAAGAAAAAACCCTGTCTTCACTGGCTAGCAAAATAGGGCTGAAATTAACAAGGAAAAAACAAAAATAATGAAACTTCCTATTAATCAAGAAGGAAATATATACATAGAAGGAACAGCTGTTGAAGAAGTACACCAGTTTGCATACCTCGGCAGATACATAGACCAGGATGGTGACAACAGGAAGGAAGTTAGAATTAGAATTGTAAAACTAGCATTGACCTTCAAGAATCATGAGAACATATGCAAGCATTGACCTTCAAGAATCATGAGAATATGGCACTCAAAAGTTATAAGCACAAAAACCAAGCTGCGATTATTCACTTCAGATGTAATATCCACCTTCATTTATGCATGCGAAGGCTGGAAAACAACTAAAGAAATAGATAACAAATTAGAGTCTTTTCAAAACAAATGCCTAAGGAAACTAATCGGTATAAAGTGGAACGAATTCAAGAAAAATGCAAAGATAAAGCAGTTGAGCAAACAACAACCTGTCTCATGGGTGATCAGAAAAAGGAGATGGATATATGTCGGTCACGTGATGAGAAGAAACAGCCAGAGAATCCTAAAACAGGCTATCAAGTGGAACACAACAGACGGAAGAAAAAAAGAGGTCGTCTGCACTCAGTTTAATATCTTAAATTGAACTGGCCACATTTCCAGGTGATAATGAGCAGTTTTAACTAATGTTGCTTTGAAATATGTTATATTTTGTTGAGACAATCTCAAAACAAGAAAGGAAATCGTTTAGGCGAAATCGATTTTGACATACTAATGAGAACTATAATTTATCAGGTTTTTTTTTTGGGAGGGGGGTCTTTGTTAGTCTATAATTAGTATTTGAACGCATATATATATATATATATATATATATATATATATATATATATATATATATATATATGAAATAAGTCTTTTTTTTAACCTTGAGGTGCCCAAGGCACATGGGACTTCCGCAAGGGTTTTCCATGAACAAAGAAAAAGAAATAATGAGAATTAATTTTTTTTCAGCTGGATGCGGATAGTCCTCACAGAATTTATATATTTATAATGTTCATGACTTTGTTATTAAACTTAAAATGCGTAAAATTTGGGAAAACGTTTAAAAGCATTTCTGATTAAGATTTCACGTTTACAAAATGTGCAGTTTTTGACCGCTTGCATCAAATGTAACAGACTGAGATGGTGGCAGGTGTTATTTATTGTGGATACTGAAATATTCTGAGCAAGTTGCTGGTGTTATTATTTGATTTGCAAGCTGCAGCACATACTCTGTTCCAACTATCACTGATTATAGTATTAACATCTTCTTTCACTTCATGTGACGAGTTATATTTATACAAAAAGCTGCCATTTAATTACTAGTAAGCTTGAATTGAATAATCACGAAGAAACCATTTTAGCTATTTATGTGCAAAATGTTTTCTTGTTTCAAAAACTTGAAGAGGTTGGCACACACGGACGATTACAAATTACAGGGGCCATTGTGCTAGGACAAGAGGAAGGGCTGTAGAAAAAGCAAAGAAAAAAAACTTGTCTGTTTCCTTAACGACCACAAGGGCAAAACACGTTTAATACTATCTCCAGATGGGGCACAAGAGAAAGAGCGATAAAGAGAGAGAGAGAGAGAGAGAGAGAAAGAGATAAAGTGATTGAGAGTGTGTGAGAGAGGAAGTGAGAGAGAGGAAGTGAGAGGGAGAGTGAGTGTGAGAGAGAGAGAGTGTGATAGAGGAAGTGAGAGAGAAAAAGTGTGTGAGAGAGAGAGTGAGAGAGTGTGTGAGAGTGAAAGCGAGAGAGAGAGAGGAAGTGAGAGAGAGTGAGAGAGGAACTGAGAGACAGATGAAGTGTGAGAGAGAGAGAGAGGAAGTGAGAGAGAGTGTGAGAGAGGAACTGTGAGAGAGGAACTGAGAGAGAGCGTGAGAGAGAGAGAAACCTACTTACTGCCTGCGCCGGTATTATGATTAGAGCACACTTGAATATGAAGATGAAGCAGACCTTATAATCAGATCATCATCCTACAACAGCTCGCCAGTAATTAATTAAAGTCTATCACAGCAGTAGGCCTGAAAATGATCTAAGTCGAGAATTACATTTGGTGGTGTTTAAACTTCGGCACAATCAGCTTTCCCGACCACAGTTCTTAATACACCCCCTGGGGTTATGGAAACCAAATGATTTTGTTGTTGTTGTTGTTGACAGTATAGAACCCAGCCTCTGAACTATTTCTGTCTCTAAAAAACTGTTGATAGATTAGACTTTTATTTCAGCCGTTTTGTTCGTAGATGTCCATTACAGTAAAACAAGGTTAGCTGATGTCTAATGAAGTCACACTGGTACACAACATGATGATGATGATTATGACGATGATGATGATTTCGATATCCTGGCTAAGCGGGTAAACACTGGAATATCTGCTGGGATGTGGGGGTAGTTCATCTTAAAACGGTTAAAAAAAAAACAAAACCTTGGTTTAGACTTTTGGCTGTTCCAGAATGTCAGATTCTCTCAAATAACCATGGCTTTTGTTCAGAAAGCGAGTTGCTTGGCAAGTACAGAATAGCGTACAGGCTGACATCGATGATCTCAGAACTCTTCGGGAACCTATGTCAACACATAGGACACGAACTTCGTAGACTGAAATTATAAGATATTAGGATAGCTCGTGATACAAGACATGTGCGAATATTACATTCCCTTTTGATGATGATTTTTACTTTTTCGTGAGGTAAATTTTCTGAATTTGTTTCAAGCGTTCTGAGGGTAAAGCGGTCTGAGGGTAAAGCGGTCTGAGGGTAAAGCGGTCTGAGGGTAAAGCGGTCTGATGGAATGGAAACCGCCGCCTACCTTTTTGTACAGGATGTTGCCTTTCTCTTTCACTATAGCCTCAACAGTCACACTGATAGAATGATCAAGTCAGTCTATGTTCTATTGATAGAATAGTCAAATAACTTTATATTCTATTGGTAGAATAGTCAAATCACTCTATATTCTATCGATAGAATAGCATACCACTCTACATTCTACAGAATAGCATACCACGCTATATTCTATTGATAGAATGGCCACATCGTTCTGTATTCTATTGGTATAATCACTCTATATTCTACAACGAACCGAAGCTGCTGTTATCTTATCCTTGCTTTTTTATCATCGTCAGTGTGATGGGAATAATTAACGTCTGTGTGACAGAATTAACAGAGATCTCAGCAATACGATTAATAAACACATAGGTGACAGAATTAGTAATGTGTGGGTGACGGGATGTGTGAAATAAAGGAATTAATTTTCGCGAGGATTGGAATTAGTAATATGTGAGTGATGAATTAGGAACATGTGAGTGACAGAAATCGTAATATGTGAATGAAGGAAATAGTTTTTTTTGTTGTTGTTTAAATCAGTGATGGAAATCGTGACTTTTGAGTGCCGGAGTTGGTGAATGTGCGAGCAATGGAAGAAGAAATATGTGACGGAATTTGTAAAATGTAAGTGACGAATTTGGCAATGTGACTCATGGAATTGGTAAAATGATGGAGACGGTTGTTCGTGCATCACCATGGCTTGTCTCAAATAAAAAAAAACAAAACAAAACAAAGATAGATATCATAGCTGCGGACTTAAAGTATTCTTCAGAAAGGAAATCTCTTAAAGAATCTCTCAACGTTTCTGCTCGGTGAGTCTTCTTTTCTGTCATGGTATCGCTATGTTTTTACCTTGAATATTCCTTGCACCCAATCCTTCCCTTAAAAAGCACTGAGACATTTACATTTTTTCGCTGCCTTGTTTTGACACATTCGTTTTGCTGAACTCACGACGGCGATTAGAAGTGATAAAATGTTTAATAAAGTCGAAAGTCTCAAGAAAATGAACATGGGGACACGTTAAAGAAGTTCAATACCTATCCATAGAGTAGCCTTGAGATCCATTGCATCACTTCTCGGAGAGAAAAGGGATAGCATGATGATGAAGAAGAAGAAGAAGGCCGGGGGGGGGGGGGGTTGGAAACGGTAGGGGAGAGAATTTTAAATTATTTCAATGGGAACATTTTCAGGGCTAGAAGAGTGTGAAATATGAAACCGAAAGAAAAGCAAAGCAAAATCTTCCTCGGTGCATGGGCGCATGATTACGTTGTGACTGTGACTCCTTGATCTACAATCATCGTTTTTAAACGCAGAGCTGGGCAAAAGGCTTGGACGTTGTACGGTCTGTTGGTTTGTGTTAGGACTTTACCATGGAGATGTAGAGGATACCAATTCTGACAAAACATAATCATTAATCACTATGAAAAGAAAACATATGAGCTAAACATGTGGAGTATTTTGGCCACATCAGGAGACTTAATGTGATAATGAAAATCATAGTATATGGGGAAAGTAGAAAGAAAAAAAAGAGAAAGAGGACAATAACAATGGCGACTGCGGCACAGCATACAAGATGGGCTCAGCCTGGCCACGTGCACTGTGACGGAACAAGCGGAGGACCTTGCAGCCAACATTCCCCGGGGAGAGGGCACATGATGATGATGATGATGATTGCACTTTTATGATTCTTATTGTAAAATGCTGGAAATTAAATTTGAATGCAGTTTCATTTTTTTCACAATGATTTATGTATTCCCCGAGCATGTAGGGATTTTGATAAATGAAACACATCCAGGTATAAACATGCTTCTACAAGCTATATAAAATGCTTGTATATAAACATGCTTTTATATAAACACGCTTTTGTATAAACATGCTTCTATATATAAACATGATTCTATATAAACATGCTTCTGTATAAACATGCTTCTGTATAAACATGCTTCTATATAATCATGATTCTATATAAACATGATTCTATATAAACATGATTCTGGTGTCATAGATTTGGCCTTGACATCACAGGTATTCTCCTGATCTATCCACAGAAATATGTTCCCAGACAACCTAATCGTAACATGCTTTAACGCAGTAAGTATTGACACACTGAAACATTTGTTCGTGCGTTACAGAACTTTGTTCTATTTCCTTGTTCTAGTTAGTTTTGCTTTCGAGTGCAAGAGTAGCATAGTTAAGAATAAGTTTATTCGCATGCTTAACCTGTGGAAGGGGACACAGTCATGCTGTAGTCAGTCCAGCTGTAGGAAATGGTTACCTGGTACAACTATGTTAGGAAAATTGTCTTTGAAAATAGTGAAATTAAAATGAAAAAGCATAAGGCGAGATAACCTTTGGAAAATTAGAATATCTGCAGAAAGGCAATAAGATTTGTGCGGCCGAACTCTGCGAAAACGTTGATTGAGTTTTTTCAATGTCTTAATGTAAGCTTGCGAACTGACTGTCTCTCCTCTTGGCATAACATACAAAGGAATCACACCTTTAATGGTACCAAAAGACAGTGATCATGATCTTTCCAGCTGAAGGAGTTGTCTTGAATTTCTTTCTTAGTGGTGATTGCGGATGATGCCATTCCACTGACTGTCTTTTTGTTTCAGGTTCAAATTGATGTACCCAGGTTGCGCCACCTGTTACGATCTTAGTCAGAAAGTTCTCTCCCTCAGCACTGAAATGCTCCAACAATTCAGAAGGCTTTCCTTTGTAATCGATGGTCATTTGTGAGACTTTCTTGCGCAAACCTTAGAAAATCCAAGAGCTTTTATTATTACATTTGCACTACCATTGCTGACTGATAGCTTTAAGGCCAGTTGTTGAGTAGTGATACGTCTATCATAAGAATAATGCCTTCAGCGCATTTCAACATTTCTGCCCTGGTGGCTGTGACAGGACGTCCACAGCGCGGCCGATCATGCAACTCTTTAATTCCACTTATTGATTCTTTGATTCTCTGAACCCAGCGACTGACTGTACTCCTGTTTTTAGCAAAACTTCCATACACCTCACATAGACGGTTGTGAATGTTCACAACAGTTTCCTTCTCTGCAACGAGAAATTCTATCACAATTCGTTGCTTACTCCGCAAGTTGCTAACACGCTACATTTCAACGGTTAGGGCAGTCATATTCTTTAGCCGGTTGCGGTGCAATTTGGTTCGCACAGTCGGCACATGCCATATTTAAAGTGTGCAAAATTTCGTTCTTATATCTTCATTATTAGCTGAAAAAATGATGTGGTGCATTACTTTCTGAACGCCACTCGTAGAAAGAAAACCTACACTATTTACAGGCCAAAGTGGTTTTTGCTAGTTAATGTTAAAAAAAAATCGCATTTTGGAAAACTCTTTCATCTTTGTCTCCCAAAATGTTATATTCAGAAAATAAAGCCATAATATCAGACAGCCATTTGGCGGGTATATGTATTGTGAAGGCAGCAAATTTGGTGGTCGATCTAGAAACAAATATGGCGTTAGTACTTCCGCATGAATTTGAAATTTGCTTCATTCTGTTTTTACAAATGTTTTCAAGTTCTAAGTAAATTGGCATATCATCATCATCATCATCATCAATTGCCCATATCACATGGAAACTTGATTGTCTGAACAATGTGTTACCAGGCTATCTAAGAATGTCCACTTCCTTGTATTGTTTGTTTAGATTCTTATTTTCTTGACGTCTGTTTTTACTATTTCTTTTCCTCGTCGTGGTTATACAGGGTGTGCACAAATTGTTGGT
Organism: Achatina immaculata; assembly: GCA_009760885.1. NCBI lineage: Eukaryota > Metazoa > Mollusca > Gastropoda > Stylommatophora > Achatinidae > Lissachatina > Lissachatina immaculata. The sequence goes on along the minus strand of CM019717.1, from coordinate 45,521,065 downwards.
AGATTTCGTAAGACCATATTCTCACCATCTGTGTGTGTGTGTGTGTGTGTGTGTGTGTGTGTAATCAGCAAGGTTCTCTCTCTCTCTCTCTTTGTAATCAGCAAGGTTCTCTCTCTCTTTGTAATCAGCAAGGTTCTCTCTCTCTCTCTTTGTAATCAGCACGGTTCTCTGTCTCTTTGTAATCAGCACGGTTCTCTCTCTCTCTCTCTTTCCGTGTAATCAGCACGGTTCTCTCTCTCTCTCTGTGTGTAATCAGCACGGTTCTCTCTCTCCGTGTAATCAGCACGGTTCTCTCTCTCTCTCTCTCTCTGTGTAATCAGCACGGTTCTCTCTCTCTCTCTCTCCGTGAAATCAGCATGGCTCTCTCTATTCTGCGACATTTCCAACCCACACTGTGATGTAACGAAATCGGCCAATAATTTATGCACAGTCTGTACTTTCCGTCTTCTAAAACTACATTACCTGGTGTACAAAAATATTTTAAAATTAAAACAAGTTCGCACGTGTAGCTATTTTTTTTTCCTGAGAGCCTAGCCCAATGCTTCACAAACTAAAAGCCATATGCCCCTGGACTCTGCAATGGATCAGGTGGGGGTTAGCTTAGCAATCCTAGACTATGTGGAATGCGAGCAATGTGTGGCGGGCGGGGGGGGGGGGGTACGGGGCAAGGGGAAAAGTGGAAAAGAAGAGGGAGGAGGGAGCTGAAAATTATCATTAGCCCCAACACCGGAAGAGTCTGGGAACCGCTGCCTCAGGTCACACATTTTCAACACTTTCTCACAGCAAAATGGAATAAATTTGACAGGCAAAATGACAAACTACATTTAATGTGGCAGATCACATGAATAATAAATAACAAAGAGGAACATTTATGGCAAGCACTCAAGAAAGAGCCCTGTGCTGGAATATTTAACTGTAACTCCTGCTACATTAATCCACTAGAGAATCTTACTTTATTAGCACATTAGATATTCTTACTATATTAGCACATTAGATATTCTTACTATATTAGCACATTAGATATTCTTACTATATTAGCACATTAGATATTCTTACTATATTATCACATTAGATATTCTTACTATATTATCACATTAGATATTCTTACTATATTAGCACATTAGATATTCTTACTATATTATCACATTAGATATTCTTACTATATTAGCACATTAGATATTCTTACTATATTAATACAATAGAGATTTTTTTCTACATTAAAAACCTTACAGAAGTAAAAGAAAAATGGAAAGGAACATTCAGAATCTAGTATTTTATACTGAAATATGTAAACTAATTGGGGCAGGGGCACTAACTGCAGCTGAAGGCATTGTTTCTTCAGGGTAATTTCTTGTGTCATTTATTCTCCAGATCGCAAAATACTGAATATGTTACAGGCCGATTAAAAACGGTAGCGGTCAAAAGCCTAGCCACCTCTTGTTCTGTTTATGAAATGAACTTTGGTTACTGTGATTGTGAGTGTGTTCTCAGTTATAATGGCAACAATAAATCTGTAGCGAACAAAGAAAAGATTTGAATGCCATGTCACTAGTCCAAGCTATACGCTTCTCTCCACAGACTTGAGATATAAATTATAAGCATATTTAAAAAAAAGAATTTTTTTTGTAAACGTTCTAGTGCTCTTATTTCCATTGACGCTGCCATAAACCATCGAAGGTCGATACTGTATTCAGCTGCTCAATCTGGCCATTAACCACAGTCGAAGCAAGAGTACACAACCACAGATTCTGGCTTCGAGCACAAAAGGAAGTTTATTCCCTTCTTGAATCATTACTTTATTGTGTGTTGTCTGAATAGCGTAGTCATTTCCCCGTGCCTTGATTTGAAAAAAAAAATGGAAATGCAAAGTTAACTTTGCTGCAGTTGGTTAGGGTAGTGTTTCCAAAGATTTTCAGTGTGAAAAACTAACAACAGTTTTTCATGTTGCAGCGTAACCCCATGAATTTCAGCAGTTGAATTTCAGGGATTACATCCAAAATCCATTTCCACTCCCTCCCCTCTTCCTCCAGTGGAGAGAAAAGATTAATGTTTTAAAAAATGTTGTGATAACACAGTCCCTGCAGTAATGTGTACTCTCCTTCACCCACTCAGTAAAAAACGTTGTCTGTGATATCATCATTTTCATGTAAATGTGTTTGAGAGTGATATCATCATTTTCAGTGTTTCTGAGTGTGGTATCATAATTTTCGTGTTAATGTGTCTGAGTGTGATATCATCATTTTCATGTTAATGTGCCTGAGTGCGATATCACCATTTTTAGATTAATGTGTCTGTGCGTGATATCATCATTCTCATGTTAACGTGCCCTAATATGATATCATCGTGTATGAGAATATCATCATCTTCAAGTCATCGTGTATCATAATTTTCAGGTTATGTGTCCGAGAAATGACTTTCACTGTTTGTTATATTCCAGTACCGAACTAAAGAGAAAAGAGTGGAGATAGAAATTCAAGACCCACCAGCAGTGAACCCAAACAACACCGCGACAATCGCATTCTCTGCCCAGTCTACCATACTAAATGGCACTGGTATGTCATTATTGCTTGCCTGTCTACAGTAACTGCCCTCTGTACTCACTGCCAGGTCCTGTAGGTTCACTCAAGCATAAAAAAATGTGTAATTAGAAGCTCCAATTAATATGAAATATTACTTGAAGGTTTCCACCATAGAAAATTTGCCGAGAAAGGCAGATGTGTTTGTTTGTATACCAGTGCGCGAAGTTAGGTATGTTATTAACTCACAGAAACTATACCAAATCTCATACTTCACAAGACACTCTTAAGTCATGAGTGGTTTCAGCTCTTGGGACAATCCAGTGTCACTAGGCTAACGTGGGGAATGAGTGACTGAGAGGCAGTGATGTAGGCTAACGTGGGTATGTTGCTCAGGGAATGAGTGACTGAGACCAGTTGATCATGTTGCCCATAATGCTGTCGCGGCAGGTATGGTCGCTATAAGCAAAAGCCACAGACTGCTCAGATTTTAGAACTATAAGTCTGATGAATCATATGACTAAAATTCTCCTCAAAGTCATCCTTAAAAGAACAGCCAGTCAGTCAATCAGTCATTTGCATGTCCATTGTGAAACTTTGGCTGCCTAACAGCTCTCCCGTAGGCCTCTCGGTTATAGCAAGATATCCTCCTGCTGATGCGTCCATTTCAGATTATCAGCGATGTCTTGCAGACATCTTCGCCGTGGTCTTCTTCTCTTTTTTCCATTATGTACCTTTTCACAACGATCTTCTCTATCATGATGTTTAATGTGTTCAAAATATTTAAATTTTCTCTGTTTAATCCTCTTTACTAGAAAACGTTCTTCAATATTAAGTTCTTGTAGTATGGATATATTTGTTCTTTCTTGTGTCAATGATATTCGAAGGACTCCTCTGTAGCATTTACATTCAAAGGCATTTATGTGTTTCGCAGCTGTTTTGTTAAATGTCCAGGTCACACAGGCCTATGTTACGATGTTACTTTTGTAGGTCTATCTGTTCCTCTCCACAGCTTAAAAGAATTTTTTAAAAAACATGAAGAAGTAAATGAAGAACAGTTTCAGGCAGAAGGACGGACCAGGGGAGGCAATTTTTTGCCCAAGAAATCTGTCAGAGAGTTACATGGATGTCCAGAAAGATATGTACGCCTGTTTTATAGGTTATACTAAAGTATTTGACAGAGTGAAGCACGACAAAGTAATAACGTGTCTTGAGGAAATCAGTCTTGACGGGAAAGACATCCAACGTATAACAAATCTACTGGGAACATGAAGCATCAGTAAGATACGGCACAGTGACATCAGCAAATGTACCTTTAAAGAGACAAGTGAGACAAGGATGTGTTCTGTCTCCATGTCTATTCATCGTGTACACAGAGAACATCTTAAAATACTCAGATGAACTACCAGGACCGAACACAAGGGGAAGAAGTGTCAACAGACAACAGGTAGCAGATGATACAGTCCTTCTAGCAAAGAATCCACAGAAATTAATAGATAAGACAAATGATACAAGTCAAGAATAGGGACTCGAGATCAGTATCAAGAAGACCAAAGTAATGGTGTCCAGCAGGAAAGACCAGAAGCCGCAGATGGATATAACCGTAAACAAAGAGATTGGAACAAGTGACAAACTACTGCTATCTAGGGTATACACTAACTGAAGACGGGAGATGCGAGACGGAGAGATAAAGAAAAGAATAGGAATGGCAAAACATACACTTAACACCATGAAGACAGCGCTGTTATCCAGGAATTTGCTAATAAAAACCAAAATTAACATGTAAAATGTTATATGTAATATGTTTTACTGTATGAAGCAGAAACCTGGACTCTAAGCAAAAAGATGGAGAGAAAGATTAATGCAACAGAAATGGGGTTCTACAGAAAACTAGGTCATATAACTTAGGGAGTGAAAAGAACAAATGTACAAGTTTTAGAACAGCTCCATGTGCAACGTGAACTTCTCAGAGAAATAAAGATGAAGAAAACAAAATACTTTGACCATATCAAAAGATATAACAATACACAGAAGACAATACTAGAAGGAAAGGTGGAAGGAAAAAGAGCAAGAGGAAGACAGAAATGTAGAGAGGAAAATAACACTCAGCCAACAAAAGTTCACTGAATTGACACACACAAAAAAAAACAAACTTAAAATCTGAATGATAAAACGGAGACCGAAAATTTGCTTGAGGTAGGGAGAGAGGAAGGGAGAGAGAGGGAGGGAGGAAGGGAGGGAGAATGTATGTCTCTGATGATCCGAGGAGTTATGTTGCTGTTTCTCGTTCTCTGCAAAAAGAGTTTCCTGCCTGATGCAGTATCCGGAAACGTTATTTGTGATCTGATGGTTACATACAGTGGCTTCCTAGCGAGTGGTTTGAGTGGCATGCAGGAAATGCTCTGATGGTTACATACAGTGGCTTTCTAGCGAGTGGTTTGAGTGGCATGCAGGAAATGATCTGATGGTTACATACAGTGGCTTCCTAGCGAGTGGTTTGAGTGGCATGCAGGAAATGCTCTGATGGTTACATACAGTGGCTTTCTAGCGAGTGGTTTGAGTGGCATGCAGGAAATGCAAATCGTGATCATGTAGAAGAGGGGAGTTTGTGCAGGCGAGAACAGACTAGAGGATGTCGCGCCTGTTTACATAAAACATGACTGTACAGAGGCGTAACTAGGGAGGGAGAGGTAGGGAATGAGTTGTGGGGAAAAGGGGGGGGGGCGCGGGGGTTTAATGCCCTGGGTGCCAAATCAAAGGGTGTAATTTTATTGTTAAAAGTGGAAAATTTCTAATTCTCGTATTTGTACAGTGTGGTTTTTTTTTCCTTGCACGTCAAAACTTGACAGTGAATGCAAGGTCTGATGTGCCCGCAGCTCTGTTACTGCTGTGACACACGCTTGACTGAATGTTACAGAAAGATCCGGCAGGCATATTTATCTAGAAAGCGAATTTCGTGTCCTAACTACTCACGTCTCACCGTAAGAGGTTGCTCATTCTGCTTTCAGTAGCACTATATTACTATTTAATGACGAGAATTAAAAAAAAAACGACTTGTTGTAGAGAGATACAGTCGTATAATGAGAGCCAAGCAAAACAGCGGTTTGTTAAACCTAATCATTGACGATAAAAGCTAACAATATACAACATTTTAAAACTATAACTAACGTTTTAAAATCATGGAAGTGATCGACGTGCTGCGTGGTGGTGGGACTTTCTCCTAGAAGTCCGCCCCTCTGGAGTTTCGCTTCAGAAGTGTAAGGAGTCAAAACCAAGAGATTTTGTCCTATTGACCAGGAAGTCATTCTGGTAAAATGTGGCGCCACGTGTACTTTGTGAAGAAGCCATTTAGAAAAGAAAATCACCCCGTGTGGTGCTACATCTGTGGTGTATGTCAGATCAAGATCGTGGTGTGTCCACTTGACGAAGTCACTTGATTTCACTTTGTGTTTCCCCCTGAAACGCTGGCGTGTAATATCTTCGCGGCGCCGTGAAGCTTCGCGAGCATCAAGTTATTATTTACAAGAAGATGCCGCATGCAGTATTTCTTGATATAGAAATATAGGTAATAAAATATTCTATATAATATAACATAATAAAATATTTTAGATAATATAACATAATAAAATATTCTATATAATATAGAAAAATATAGAAATATAGAATATAATAATTATATATTAATACACATCTATACTGACATCTAGGCATTTGTTGTTAATTCAGTACTACCTTTGATTTACCCCACTTATCCCAACAGATTTTTCACACTTTATTCCGCCATGGCCAGAAATTCTTTTACCTCTGGGACTTGATAAATGTCCCGTACTCAAGGTAATGACACTATTACTTGGCGAAATCTCGTTATTGACACAATCTGAGAAATCTCATATTGACTGAGGTTTATGTGATCTCATATTGGCTGAGCTTTATGTGATCTCATATTGACTGAGCTTTATGTGATCTCATATTGACTGAGCTTAACGTCATCTCATCTCTCCCCTCAGCCACTGGCAAACACGAGTGCAGTGTCACCCAGTGTGTGTCTCGCTGTTTAGACAGATATTCTCCGTTTTAGGAGCCAACTTTTCTCACTCAGTATAAACCAAATATCCATTTTCACGACTGGATCAACTGGAGGGCGACGGCTAGCGATTACAGAACCCATAGCGTGCATTTTATATTGCATAAAGCCTGTTATGTCGCTTCCATGTATTTCATATAAAGTAGAGGTGACAAAATAATTCTATTTTTCACGAAATGAAGGTGGATGTGGGAATGGTATTCTCAGGTGTAAGATTTGCACTTCTGAGGGGGGGGGGTGTGATGCCCATGCTCTGCCAGAATAACTTTTGATGAGACATTTTTGTAGAAAGAAAGTGGAAAGATGTTATTCTATAATTTAAAATTTTGGGCTGTGTTGGCAACATGCTACTTTTCATGTTATTCAGACTTTGTCTATATATATATATGATATATATATATGATATATATATGTGATATATATATCATATATATCATATATATATATATCATAAATATCTGAGCTTTGATTTGTAAAGGTATGAAAGATCTACCAGCCATGGCAGTGCTGTTTTAGAGTGAAAGAGTTAAAGTAGTGTTTTCCAGCTGTGTGTCCATGGTACGTAGGTGTCAGTAGAATGTCACAGAAGCACACTGTGACATGCAGATAAACACTAAATCTGGGAAAAATCTGCGAAATTTAAACAATATACTTTGCACACTAATGGTCTATACAGTAATATGTGCTCATCGTATGTCGCAGAATGGCGAAGATATCCAAAGCAATAAAATATGGTAGGAAACTGTGCTTGTCGAATCTAGGAGTTAACTAACAGGCGTGTCAAACAGTCTCGCTACTTGCATTCATTTATTTGCTTTACATTCCATTTGGATTTCAATAATTAGCTTAGAGATTCCTTGGGGCAAGGCAAATTGGATTGGGCTTCCTTTACGACAGAAACAGAAAACATGCCCCTAACACAATCCTCATTGCCAAATTAGATTCCTACTCTGTGTGTATGCACAAGAAAAAAAAATAATAATGAAGTGAACGTGATTTCATTACAGATAAAACTCATGTATTTGACAGTCGCTTGAGAGGTGATCTTGTCACAAAGAATAGAGAACAAAACTTAGTCAAGACTTATTACACTCTCTTCAACAAAACGAACGATATTTGCCACTCAGTGGTGAAACTCTTAAGAAGCTAGCCTTATAGGCAGGCTTCTGGAAGGAGTTCTTATTATTGTTGGATGCTTCTATTCCAGTATTTTCACCGCCCCATAAAGTTCTATTCATCAAATGAAAATAAATAATTACACATATCTGGAAAAGAAAGTTTGAAAACGAAAGATTAGAATATGATGATGATGACAGGGCTTTCTATTTACTTGTCAGTCTAATCTCTGCCTGATAGATTACTTTTTTATACTTATTTTTATCTGTACTTTTGTCTTCTCGATTGTACGAATATTGATCAAAGGATGTGCTGATATATTGGGTTATTCTTCTTGTTTTTCATTGGCTAGTGTCTTTATTATTTTTTAAATCTCCTATTCGCGTTCCTCCTCCTTTCTTTTCCTCGTTTTCTTCTTTTTTTTAAAATCCGAACCATAATCTATTTTATGCCTTGGAAACAGTGAAAGTATAACAAAAATCAATACAAAGTGTTTGATGATTGGCAGTGAGACCTACAGCGTAAATAAAGCAACTAAAGTGTGTGTGCATGGACCAGTGGTCTTATTTAGGTGCTCATAATTCATTGTTATATTCATTGTTGTATCTCTTACTTTCTATCTCGTTTCAGGAACGATAGAGAAACAGATCAGAGTGGATATATCTGATGCTGGCACAGGAAAACCAAACGTTCTGGGGATCGTGATGTTCTCTATTCTCTTTGGCGTAATGCTGGGCAGGATGGGAGAAAGAGGCAAACCTGTCCTGGAGTTCTGCGACTGCCTGGTGGAGGTCACCATGAGGCTGTTCACTGTGTTTTTGTGGTAAGTATTCAAAATGGTTAACTAAGAGGTCTTGAACCTTGGAAGAAATGTTCCTTGCAATTCTAACACTACCTTATAACTTCAAATGAAAGTGAGCAAGCAGACAGTTCATGAAAACCACACCAAAGTATTTGTAATTACGGTCTTTCGTAATCGAAAGATCGTGGGAGTAGTGAAGTGTTTAAAGCACTTCACTCTCATGTCGAGGGTCGATGGTTTGATTCTGACCGAAGACGTTCCAGTTATGAGCTGTAGAAATGGGTACCTGACTGATTGGAGCGGTAAAATGAAAGGCGGTCAGGAGTGACGCTGATCACAGCGCCCTCTAGTGTGCCGCTAGACCAAGAAATTTATAAGCACTGACATTACAGCGCCTTCTATAGTGCAGCTAAGTCAAGAAAATTATAAGCACTGACATTACATCACCTTATAGTGTGCAGCTAAGTCAAGAAAATTATAAGCACTGACATTACATCACCTTATAATGTGCAGCTAAGCCAAGAAAATTATAAGTACTGACATTACATCACCTTCTAGTGTGCAGCTAAGCCAAGAAAATTATAAGTACTGACATTACATCACCTTCTAGTGTGCAGCTAAGCCAAGAAAATTATAAGTACTGACATTACATCACCTTCTAGTGTGCAGCTAAGCCAAGAAAATTATATGTACTGACATTACGCCATCTTCTAGTGTGCAGCTAAGCCAAGAAAATTATAAGCACTGACATTACATCACCTTCTAATGTGCAGCTAAGGCAAGAAAATTATAAGTGCTGACATTACATCATCTTCTAGTGTGCAGCTAAGCCAAGAAAATTATAAGCACTGACATTACATCGCCTAGATTTCTCAATAGGACAACGAGAATTTTTTTAAACCTTTTCCCACGCACTATAACAGCTCAATGATGTGAGATGTAAATGAAATTTTCAGAAATCGCTGGTGCACATTAAATTCTGTCATGGCTTGTTTAAGAGAAGTAAACTCTTCCTTATTTTGAATGAACAAACAGAAATATTTTATTTTCATTTACAAAACAATATTTTCCGTTTCAGTATTCTCTTTTCTGTCTTTCCTTATATGTCAGGTACTCACCGGTTGGCATCGCTTTTCTGATTGCGGCCAAAATCGTTGGCATGGAGGATTTTTCCGTTCTCCTGGGCAAAGTTGGCATGTACTTCATCACAGTGCTCATTGGTCTGGTCATTCACGGGGCTATCGTTCTTCCTTTCCTCTATTTCATCATGGTCAGAAAGAATCCTTACACGTTTATATACGGGATCTCGCAAGCCTTGGCCACGGCATTTGGAACATCATCCAGGTAGGAGTTACTTCCCCCCCCCCAAAAAAAAAGTGTGAGTATTTTGTTTATAGAAAACAAATATAAATATTCTGAGTGGCTCATAAAGGATTAACGCAACAGAGTTACATGACTGGGAAGTGAATAATAACATGCTGAAGTTGAGGGCTTCTACATTAAATACTCTCTCTCTCCCCCTCTCTCCCCTCTATCTCCCTCTCTCTCTCTATCCCTTTCTCTCCCTCTCTTTCCCTCTCCCTCTCTCTCTCTCCCTTTCTCACTCACTCACTCTCCTTCTCTCTCCCTCCCCCTCTCTCTCTTCCTCTTCTTCTCTCCCTCTCCCTCCGCCTCCATCTCTCTCTTCCTTCCTCCATCTCTCTCTCTCTCTGCTTTGATTAGGAACACTTCAGTGAGATTGTTTTAACTCACATAACATAAAGGTTACCGTGACGACAATAACAGTCCTGATGGACGGACTCTTTGTAGACCCTAGGCTCTAGCTCCTACACCACTACGAAGAACAATAAACGCTGAAGTAACCAATAAGCCGCTCTAGAACAACACCTAAACATTTTTAATGTGCGCATCATGATGATGATGGGTTGACGAAGCATGGACATGTCAAGCAGCACATCAAAAAGATCGGAATGAGTTCATCCATACAGATCTTGATGGCTGAATCGACCGCTGACCAACAGAGCCATCAAAAGATTCAGAACTTCGCTGGACGAAGATATGCCCAAGGATCCTTGCACTCAATACACGGCATGGCTACATGTTCACTGGACAATAGAACAACTTAAAGCGTCCGCCCGACTCTAGTGCTAAATACCTTCTCATCTCAGTTCAGTCTCCAGGTCTCATACATTTATGGAACCACACGGGTTAAACTCTCTATTCAGCTGCACCTAACATTCTCCTCTTTAATAATTATAATCCCTCTCTACTAAGCTACACTACCTTCTCACTTGTTACACATAGTTCAGAACCTCCTCACAGCATCATATTACAACTCCTCTACCCTAACTATAATCATGTATTTCACCTTCTCCTGGCTAGGTTAACATTGTACCACTCTCCCTCCCCTCCACGTTTTCCCCACCCACCACCCCCAGTTACGACCCACCGACCACACATCACAGGTCTCCATTTAAACAGTCTCTACACCCTACCATGCTCATTTCTGACACACAGCGTCTAACAAGCCACATCTTCTTACAGTTACATTTAAGTGCTCTATTCATTATTTTTTTAATAGCATTCATGTGAATCTATACTTTATCTCCTCTCTCTATTTTCTTCGTCCGGTATGTTTTTGTATGATTAAGGCTAGCGCCGAAACGTCACAACTTTGTAATCGTTAAGTAATAAAGCTGTTCCTACTTTTTTCCTTATTTATACATTCATTTAGAACTGAGCAGTAACCGAATCAGGAACGGATTCTTTCGGTTCTTCAGGTAAAAGTGGGTATCTGGTTCTTGAAAAAATGGATTCCGGATACAAACCGATTCCAGATACAAACCGATTCCTGATACGAGTAGGATCCACTTGGAACCGATTTATAAAACAGAATCTAAATCGGTTCCGAATATGAGTAAAGCCATCTTGTAGAACTGTTTGTTGAAGTCAACAGCGCAGACTGGCTGGCGTGTGACAGCGGGAGAGTCTGAAAGTCCTGACATTAAAAGAAACCGCCATCTTGCTGTTTCCCAGCAGCTTGATCCTCCTTTTCGTTCTCCTTTTTTTTAACAATACACGTTAGCGTCTCTATTCTCTCTCATTGCTAACTGATGAACCACTTAAACCACAGAGCCCATATATTTCTGTTCTGGGCAATTTGCTGATGTTATTTGTTATCGTTGAACCATTGGTATACCCTCCAAAAATTGTTGTTATAAGCATGTAGGGTACATAATGGGAAAAAGAAAGAGAGGAAGACCAAGGCGAAGATGGCTGCAAGACATCAGTGATGATCTGCAAATGGATGCATCAGCAGCAGGCCATCTTGCTCACAACCGAGAGGCCTACAGGAGAGCTGTTAGGGAGGCAAAGTTACGCGAAGGACATGCAAATGAATGAATGAATGAAGCATGTAGTTTTTTTTTCCTTGAGTCACCGTTTCTATATTTACTTCATTCTCGGAGTCGGCGTGTTTTACTGTGAACAAAGTTCAAAATTCAGACTCCGGCTTCACTGCGTTCGGGACAACCCCATATATACCCCGCCGCATGGCGCAGCATCCATCCAAGAGTATGTTTGCTAATAGGTCCAGTCAAATGTTGGTTGTTTATGAACGTTATGCGTAAATAATAGCGCAAACTTCTTATAGCAGTTCTGTGTGGAGAGTTATGGAGTAACATAGGGAAATTGTCATTTGTCTTATTTGCAAACCATCATTCACATTTACCAAAGCACGTATAGTGTTGTGTGTGTGTGTGTGTATAAGTAAATATATATAAATATACATAAAGTCGCTGCAGTAAAGCTGTGCAACAAAATGTTAAACTATTTAAAGTAGAATTAGGAACAGCTTTATTAGTTAACGAGTAAGTTGGAAATTTAGCTTTACTTTGCTTTCCCTTTCTGCACAATGATTATTCCCTCTCTACAAGCTTCTACTCTTTTCTCACCTGTAACTTATAACCCAGAACCCTCACTTTACAATGTTACAAACCCTCTACTCAACTATATTCATCTGTTCCATCACCTCTTTTCTCGACTTGATTACCATGATATCCCTCTCTCTCTCTCTCTCTCTCTCTCTCTCCTTTTCGCTTTTCTCACATCACATTTACTATCAACACATTCCAATTCTTCATTTAAACATTCGCCTAATTCCACCACAAAAGCTCTTGGACTCAGCTTTTTGCAAGCCACAGCTATGCGCGCGCTCTCCCTGTGTCTCTTTCTCTGTCTCTCTCTTTTCCTGTTTCTTTTTCATTCTTTTGTTACATATCATTTACGTGAATTTATATTTTAACTTCTTTCTCTGTTTCTTTGTCTTGTATATTTTTGTATGATTAAGGTGTAAACCTTAAACTGCTTGAGGAGGATTTTAAACATTAAATGGCAGGACAAGATCAGGAACGAGGAGGTCTGAGAAAGAGCAGGACCTATGAACCTAAAAATCATGTCTAGAAAATAGAGGTGGATTGGCCACATTATGAGAAAACCTGACACCAACAAAGCGAGACAGGCACTGTCATGGAATCCTCAAAGCTATAGAAAACGAGGAAGACCTAGACTTACTTGGAGAAGAGAAATTATGACAATTCTCAGAGACAAGGGATACACAATGGAAGGAAGCAGAGAATAATTCCAAGAACAGGGATGACTGGAGAGCCTTCACACGTTACCTATGATTTCAATGGAGTGAAAGGCGATGATGATGATGATGATGACTGAAACGTCACAACTGTGTGGTCGTCGTTAATAAAACTGTTCCAAAATGATTTCCCTTCCAAATCCTAAGTAACTAGATAACCTGGATTGAATGAGCACTTCCTTTGTTTATGGCTGAAGCTATGTGTTGTTTCGTTCCATGAGAAAAAAATCTCTAACAGTCACGTACACTGTAAAAGCTGGTACCAGTATGCTACATAATGCTGACATATATGACTATATTATGACATCAACTTTTGATATGTATTTAGCATCCATTATATTCTGACTCCACCGTAGAGAGAAATATATTCTGTATAGCACTCACCACTGATGGCTGCTCTGTCATCAAAGAACACTTGAAACTAACTCATCAAATAACTCTTGAAACTAGTCGAAGAACACTTGAAATTAGTCAAAGAACACTTGAAACTCATCAAAGAACACTTGAAACTCATAATTGCTTGATCTTAACCTAGTATAAGAAACACATAAATGACTTTGAATGTAGATGCTACAGAAGAGTTCTTCGGATATCATGGGCACAAAAAGAACAAATATATTCATACTACAAGAACTTAAGAAGGCTGGCTAGTAAAGAGGATTAAACAGAGAAAACTTAAATATTTTGGACACATTAAAAGTCATGAGAATTAAGAGAAGACCGTATTGGAAGACGAAAAACTGGAAGAAGTGGAGAGTTTTGAATATCTTGGATCACTGCTAACTAATAATGGAGATACAATGAGGGAAATTAAAAGGAGGACATCTATCGCTCTTCAGAAAGTAATATAATGGAGATACAATGAGGGAAATTAAAAGGAGGACATCTATCGCTCTTCAGAAAGTAAAACAACTAAAGAATCTGTGGAGAGGAACAGACAGAACTACAAAAATAAGATTTTTAAGGGCATGCACCTTTCCCATCGCAACATATGCCTGTGAGACCTGGACACAACAAAACAGCTGAGAAACACATGAATGCCTTTGAATGTAAATGCTACAGAAGAGCTCTTCAAATATCATGGACACAAAAATAACAAATATATCCATACTACAAGAACTTAATATTGAAGAAGGCTGGCTAGTAAAGAGAATTAAAGAAAGAAAACTTAAATATTTTGGACACATTAAACGTCAAGATATTCTAGAGAAAACCGTCTTGGAAGGGTACGTAATGGGAAAAAAGAAAGATAGGAAGACCAAGGCGAAGATGGCTGCAAGACATCGTTGATGATCTGCAAATGGATGTATCAGCAGCAGGCCATCTTACTCACAACCGAGAGGTCTACAGGAAAGCTGTTAAGGAGGCAAGGTTCTGCAAGAGACATGCAAATGACTGACTGACTGACTGACTGACGAACCTAGTAGCTGTGAAATGAAGCATCTTTTGGAGCGAGATATACTGAAGATGTTGAAACATAGTATCAAGTAGTCATGGGAGTGGACTACAGATTCTTCTTACTTCCGAAAGTGGGCCCCCTATTCAGAAGTCCACAGACTTCACCAGAATGGAAAAATTCATTGATCTCAACCTCGTGGATCTTGATAAAGTAACACTGTACACTTTGCCAGTAGCACCACGTGGTGATAGGTTGGAGAATTGGTCCAGTCACGTTCTCTAGCTCTGATGATGTGTTTTCATTCTTAATAGAAAGGAAGTTGAGTTTTTGCAACATAAAATATTTCACAGGAATATCGTAATCGTAGATGAACTTGAAAGTTCTACTTTAATATAACAAAGTCAAACATACTTAGACGAGGTTCGGATCTTATTGAAAGATTACATTTAGGCTGCAAGTGACAAAACTCACCAAAATGTGATACAGGGAGACTAGTACTAAGAGAAAAACACGCCAGATGCTGCCTCGAAGAACACACTTGGCGGATTACAGTTTCAGGTAGGTATATCAACTAACATTAACGTCCACTCTGTAGCCCATTTCACATAAATCGTTCATCTTTCCGATTTCAGTTCAGCGACAATGCCCGTGACACTGAGATGCCTGGAGCACAACAATCACGTGGACGCTCGAGTGGCATCATTCGTGATACCCGTCGGAGCCACTATAAACATGGACGGCACGGCTCTCTACGAGGCAGTAGCTGCTTTGTTCATCGCACAAGTCAACAACCAACACATGAACTTTGGACAGATCATTACTATCAGGTAGGGGATGATAAAATCTGGATTTTCCCCCTTAATTATATGTTATAAGTAATGTTCCCTCTAAGATTATGCCATCTGTGTGCAAAATGTTCAGCTCATGTGCAAAAAAAATATTGTGTATGCAAATGTGCGTAGTAACTCTTTCTCTCTCTCTCTCTCTCTCTCTCTCTCTCACACACACACACACCACACACACACGCACGCACGCACGCACACACACATACACACACACACACTAGGGATGATTGAAAAGTTCTCGGCATAAGGTACAACGGATTATTTGTGGACAACTTTTTTGGGTTATTTCTCAACATAGTCCAGCGATCATGGAGGATACGGATCCCTTCTTTATAAAAGTCAGCATCTTGTGAGCCAGTAGAAAGTGGTCTACAGCATGAATGACGTCATCATCTGAAGCGAATTTGCGACCACTGAGCTCTTTTTTGAGTTTGGTAAATAGATAATAGTCCGAAGGGGCCAAATCTGGGGAATAAGGAGGATGTTAAGAAGCTGGAAGCCGCATTCATGAATGGCAGCCATTGCCACCGCCGACTTGTGAACTGGAGCATTGTCTTGCTGAAAGATGACTCCTTTCGTCAATTTCCCTCAACGCTTTTCCTTCAATTTGACCGTTAGTTGCTTCACAAATTAGCATAATAGGCCCCGGTGACCGTTCTGCCCTTTTGAAGATAGTCTGCCAACAGCAAACCTTCTGAATCACAAAAGATGGAAGCCATCACTTTGCCTGCAGACAGAACCACCCTTGCTTTCTTTGGAGGTGGGGATCCATGATATTTACACTGCTTTGACGGCTTTTTGGTTTCTGGTTGAAAATGATGAACCCAAGTCTCATCCAGTCACAAATTGCTGAAGAACCTTTTCAGGATCTGCATAAAAATGGCCAAGATTGTCTCTTGACATGTTGAGAAGCTGTCGTTTGTGATCAGCTCCAAGAAGTTTCGGGACCCATCCAGTAGAGACCTTTGTCATTTGAAGATCGTTGTGAATAATGGCATGAACGTTTTCCTGGGGGATGCCCAACTCAGTAGCAATGTACCTCTCAGTTAGTCGTCGATCCTCCATTATCATGTCATGGATTCTACTGGTGGTTTTATCGGTGGTTACCGTTCTTGGTCTTCCTTGACGGGGATCATCTTCCAGACTCTCCCTTCCATGTTTGAACTGAGCTGCCTATTTCTCCATTGTGTGTAAGAAGGGGCACTCTCCCCTAGAGTCTCTACCATATCCTCATGAATCTCCTTCAATGATAAGCCCTTGATGAAGAGGTAGCGAATGACTGCTCGATGACAAATTTTATCCATTTTCTCCATTTCTGCCACCCCTTACCACTTCAGTAGTCTGTAAAAAAATTGGTTGCAGTTAATTTCTTGAAACTTGGTGTTTAATCTTACATTAACCTGGTCTACAAATACACCTATTATAAGCTGTGTGTTTCAAGTATTTGTACATTATGCCGAGAACTTATCAATCACCCCTCGTATGTATAGCTTCTATATATCTAAAGGTCTGTACATTTAATAACAGGATAGACCTGCTGTACTTTTCAGCAGTGGAAATTCATCTGCCCGTTTATTTTAATTACCCTCTGTTCTCTGTGTGCCTATTTGCCTCGTCTCGATTCTGCTACAGTGCTACCGAAACTATGCCATAAAAGACCAGTTGAAACATCAGATCCGAAAGTCATATCTCAACAAAAAAAGAAACAGTACAGGAAAAACATGTACCATCATTGTATTTTTCTTGATCGCAATCCACGGAGTAACATCAGGAAATGGGACAATAAAAAAAGCCGTTTCATTGTTTTGGCACGGCTCCAAAATTTATGTGCGCGGTCGCGCAGTTTAGAGGAAGCAGGGGGTTATAAGATGTATGGCGTTAAATTATGTGCCTAAATCGTAAAGACTCTTATGTGTCAAGGGATCACATATCAGGTCGCATAGCTGTACGTTTCACTGACTGCTGTGAATGAAAGAGTGGTACGCGTTCTTAAAGAAAACCATCTGCTTTAAACCTACCCTGTTGCAGATGTATTGGCACTGGTATTATATACCTGGTAATAGTAATTGGTATTATATAGTTATTACATAGATTTTATATAGTAACTATATAGTTAATAATGGTAATACTCATTTAGAGTATTAAGTGTTTCGGTCCAGAATTAATTTTCGTCCTTTGCTTAATAAATTTTAATGATTAATTTTGGCAGAGAAGAATCTGGAAAGAAGCTACTCTATAATTTAGAAATGTGGGTCGGGTTGAAAATGTGCTACTTATCATTTTATTTATACTTTGCCTAAATATCGCTCTGAGCATTGCTTCTCTCATAGATGTGCAAGATCTAATAAGACTAGCAGTGTTGTTTCGGAGGGGAAGAGTTCGGACTTGGTATTGGTGTTTAGATTCATAAATCTAACTATTCAGCGCATCAGTCATATCTAACTTAGTAGGAGCACTTGAGAGCCCGTCAATTTACAAAATATTCTACGTTTAGTAGTAGCACTTGAGAGCCCGCCAAATTTATAAAATATTCAGTGTCTTAGAGTGCTTACCTTCTACAATGTATAATGCTATGTAATAATTTTACGATCTGGCAAGGGTTAACTTTTAGTCAAGGGTGCATCTAAAAGCAACCCGCCACAACATAACTGCACACTGTAAAAATGCTTATTTTCTATAAGGTACTAACACTGAAACCCATTAGCAGCGAAAGATGACAAATATGAACACTGAAAGTTATTATCAGCGAAAGATGACAGACATGAACACTGAAAGGTATCAGCATATCATTCATCCTTTCATTCATTCATTTGCATGTCCCTTGCTGAACTTTGCTCCCCTAACAGCACTCTCGTAGGCCTCTCAGTTGTGAGCAAGATGGCCTGCTGGTGATGCATCCATTTGCAGATCATCAACGATGTCTTGTAGCCATCTTCACCTTGGTCTTCCTCTCTTTCTTTTTCCCATTATGTACCATTCCAAGACGGTTTTCCCTAGATTATCATGACGTTTAATGTGTCCAAAATATTTAAGTTTTCTCTCTTTAATCTTCATTACTAGCCAACCTTCTTCAATATTAAGTTCTTGTAGTATAGATATATTTGTTCTTTTTTGTGTCCATGATATTTGAAGAACTCTTCTGTAGCATTTACATTCAAAGGCATTTATGTGTTTTTCAGTTGTTCTGTTAAGTGTCCAGGTCTCACAGGCATATGTTGCGATGGGAAAGATGCATGCCGTTAAAAATCTTATTTTTGTAGTTCTGTCTGTTCCTCTCCACAGATTCTTTAGTTGTTGTACTTTCTGAAGAGCGACAGATGTCCTCCTTTTAATTTCCCTCATTGTATCTCCATTATTAGTTAGCAGTGATCCAAGATATTCAAAAATCTCCACTTCTTCCAGTTTTTCCACATTGTTACATATTTTAGCTGCCTTGTTTGTTTTATATACAACAGCATATATAACTCCGAAAATAAGAGATACAAACACAGAAAGCTTAGAGAATCAAAATTTATGAAGACATCGAAAGACCGTGTATTGGAAAGAAAGTTGTTTCGGTAACTGGTTGGAATACTTGTGCAGCCTCCAGAATGGTTTCATATTATTTTGTCCTCCTTTTTAAACTGCGACTACAGTTGTTGTAAGTAAATAAGCCGGTAATAAATAAAATACAACATGTTGATGTAAACTATTTTTTCCCGTAATTCGTTTAATTATTAACTAATAATAGAGATATAATGAGGGATATTATAATGAGGGATATTATAAAGAGGACATCTATCGCTCTTCAAAAAATAAAGTAAATAAAGAAGCTGTGGAGAGGAACGGACAGAATTACAAAAATAAGATTTTTAAAGGCATGCATCTTTCCCATGACAACATATGCCTGTGAGACCTGGACATGTAACGAAACAGCTGAGAAACACAAAAATGTCTTTGAATGTACATTCTACAGAAGACTTCTTCAAATATCATGGAAACAAAAATAACAAATATATCCATACTACAAGAACTTAATATTGAAGAAGGCTGGCTAGTAAAGACAATTAAAAAGAGAAAACTTAAATATTTTGGACACATTAAACGCCATGAGATTTTAGAGAAGACCGTCTTGGAAGGTTACATAATGGGAAAAAAGAAAGAGAGGAAGACCAAGGCGAAGATGGCTGCAAGACATCGTTGATGATCTGCAAATGGATGCATCAGTAGCAGGGCATCTTGCTTACAACCGAGAGGCCTACACGAGAGCTGTTAGGGAGGCAAAGTTCCGCAAGGGACATGCAAATGACTGACTGGTTGAACTCGTTTAAATCCTAGGACCTATGATCTTTGTGTGTTGGCTGAAATGATCTAACAGAAAGTACAACAACTCACGCGATGAACTGCTTTGTCGAGGCTTGTTATAGCACACGTATATGTCAAATGATTCGATACTGTCTTAAACCACCTTGTAACCGATATTTTCAAAGAACTGGTTGCACTTTTTAATGACTGAAGAGTCAGAGATCTAATAGTGAATGAAATGTCACAGAATTAATGACCTGAAATTGAACCGTCAGTCAGACGAGTCACAGGTAGTAAAATTAAATTTCATCGACTCTGGAACCACACGAAATACTTGAACCAAACTTCCATTACTCTGGCAGAGATGTGCCGTTCATGGAAGATAAGACACCTGGGTCTAATGAGAAACTGATATTAACAAGTCTAAGATAAGACATCATGGCCTAATGAGAATTTGATATTAACAAGCCTAAGATAAGACGTCTGGACCTAATGATTATTTGATATTAACAAGCCTAAGATAAGACGTCTGGACCTAATGAGTATTTGATATTAACAAGCCTAAGATAAGACATCTGGACCTAATGAGTATGTGATATTAACAAGCATGTTATTGTAGAAACTTCTCGAATATCTGTGTAGTTAAGTTGATATTTGCTGTTTGTATAGTACAGTCGCCATTTAATGTTCCTTTACCACACTAAAATCGTTATTCCGTTCCTTCTGGTATGGTCATTATTTACTATTCATTAGTAAAGTCGTTGTTTAAAGTTTCTATTGTAAAGACGTTGTCTGGATTTTCTATTGTAAAGTTGTCGTTTACTGTTTGTGTAGTAAGATCGTCATCTACCATTCCTGAACAGGAGTAAAGAAATATTTGCTGGCTCGCGGCGGGAAAGGACAGAAAATTATGATTCTTTAAGCAAAGATAGTAAAACCAACCCTTGATCGAAAGTAAAGAATAGATTGTCAGTACATGCAAGCTTTCATTTCTAACACTGACATTCAACAAGAAAAGAATGTGAAATGAAAAGAGCGTAAACACATATAATACAAGAAACCAGTCAATTCTTGACGTGACTTTTAAAATAGTTCATTAAATATAGTAAAAAAAAAAGGAAAACAACATTTAACAGACTGTATTATTATTTGACATTAGGAATTAACTTGAGTCATTCAAGACATTTTATCACAAGCTTCAACACAAGCCATGGGCAGTTCCTGTTCTGTTCAATGCTTGTTTTTTTTTCTCCATCCTTTTCTTTCGACGAAACGAAGAAATTAACAAATTGTTGAAAGACGATAATGACGACAATGGATGTTGTTAGTAACTAACAGTAATCATCAGTAATACACGACAAGAAAGCCTGCTAGGCTAGCAGTTGAGAAGCAGGTAAAACAGGAGTGAATGGACGGACTTTATTTAAAGAGTGAAGAAGAACAGAGGGTGAAGGTTCGTCTAACATTCTGCCCTTCACTTCCCATTCTAATACAGAAGTTCAGGAAGTGATCTGTCCTCGGTGTTATTCTCTGGAATTGACAGCAACTGTTGTAACATTTGTACAGGTTTTCAGCTACAGGTATTGTCATACTTCACGTGGGCTCAAAAATCTAGGACGCCATGACACAACAAACTCTCAGGCAGACACAAGTAAACATAAGATACTTGGTGGGAAATGTCAAAAAAGATTATATTCAAGGATAATATCATTTGCGGGGCAATCTGTCAAAGATAAATATTAACAGAGAGAAAGAGAGAGAGAGAGAGAGAGAGAGAGAAAGAGAGCGAGGAGAGAGAGAGAGAGATCTATTCTGAAGAAAAGGCCAAGGCAGATCAACCTGGAGACGAGAGAAAAATCGTTATATCTCAAGGACATTGAGTGGACATGTCTTAAACAATATTGCTCCCAAGAATACTACAGATAAGTTTCTAGATTTCCTGAGAAAGGAATTCTAAAGATCACCTTTCACAATTGCCATTCAGAATGGCAGGAAGTTTTTGCTTCACGAAAGACGCAACGGCTTACTTTCGAATAATAGCAGACTTTATGTAATATTTCTGTAGAGTTTATCGCTCTTCTCGTTCTTGCTTTAGCATGGCACAGAATCCTTGCCTTCCTCTCGGCCTAGCTGGCACTTTACACACTTGAAAAAGCCTTCTGAGGTTTTCAGTGTTAGTGTTTCTACCAGCAAGTTTACAGAATATGAAGGTCAAATGTTTGAATATATAAAAGTGTGTATACACGCATGCTCTAACTTACGGCCCCTTTTGGGACCGAGGAAGGCGAGAGTTCAGCCGTAAGCCGATTTGGCCGCAAGTATATCGTTACAGGGTGAGGTCAGACACTAGGTACAATCCACTATTATAATTTGTTTTAAGGTGATAAAAACATGTTTCAATCAATCAAGTTCCGTGCCGCGTAGCGTAGGCGATCACTTCTCTCCACTATTCTCTGTCTTTAGACTTGATTATGATATCCGCCGGTGACTTTCTTCCTAGCCACACTGACAGCCCATCCAGTAATTTCTCTCTCTGTCTTCCTCTGTCTCTTCTTCTCTCAGTTTCTCCAGTTGCCACATTGTGTTACAATTTTCCTCTTCCCAGAAAATGTCCTACAAATCTGGCTTGTCTGCCTCTGATCTGCCCTGTAATTTGCAAACATGTTTACTATAACTTTAAAATATTAGCAGAGTGTAAATTAGCGTAGAAACACTGAAAATATGAATAACGACACATGAAATAAAGAATGTTTATTGTAATAACATGTCAGTGACACACACAAATATGCACATACACATACACACACATCCTCACGCATATAGTTTTTACTCATCAAATTATGATATACTATGCTTGTTTATATCCTCCTCTTGTCTTGTCATGTAAATTTATAATGTATGAGCTTATGATAGCAATGCTTGACAGTAATGAATACATAATAGGAAATGTTTGTAAAGCAAGCACAAAATGAATAACAAAACATTAAAGAGTCCGAGGGTACCTGGGTCATAAGTACGAATGCCCCTAGCAGAGTCGGCTTAAGTTAGCGCATGAGTGTATTAGAATTTCGCTTTAGAGAACTGATGTACTTCTGCCCATTATTTCACCACATATTTATTTAACACAGTATTTCTGCAGAGATGGCAGAATCTATAGCGGCGCGACTTCTGGAACTAAATTCACTGGGTTCAAACCGTGCTCTGTGGCCTTTCGGTCGATAGTGACTCTCAAAGATGCTCAATTGCAGTACGTGCGCATGTTCTAAGATCCGTTTGTTAAGAGGAGATCGGAGAACCTCAGTATATGTTCTTGATGATTTCCCTGACAGCGTTTTCCAGCTTACCATATTCTCTGTAAAACTCCATCCCATACTTCCAACTCCTCCATCTTCGCCGCATATGTCAGGATAATTTGAACATTATAGATCAGTCCAATAAGTTATTAGAATTTTTCCGTCATCGCCAATCCCCAGAAAATGTCCTTCGTGAATCTTTCAACCGTATCCAACTAGTGAACTGCAAAGAAGCATTCACAAAAAAAAAACCTGTTACTCCATCGGACAGAGTTAAGTTAGTAATGCCTTTCCACCCGCATGGTCAGATGGTTAAGAAAATTCTTTATCGTCATCTACCACTAACTCAGCTAGATTCCGACACTCGCGACATTTTGTCTGATCCACCCCTGATGACACACAAACGTGAGCCAAACCTTAAGGACATCCTCGTCCACAGCCACTTGAAGCGGAGCCTTACATATGTTGGTACCAGAAAATGTAACCGCCCCCGCCGTGTTACCTGCCCTGTAGCCTGGGAAACGAAAACGATCACCTTTCCCAAAACTATCCTCACTCTTCATGAGGCATTCACATGCGAGTCCGTAATGTGATATATGTCATCGTATGCAAAAGATGCAGGATAACGTATAATTGGTGAGACTGGCCTCAGATTAGGGTACTGCATGTAGAAACATCTGTACGATATCGCCCAGCATGCTTCGAAACCAGTACAAAATCATTTCTATGACCCCAACCACAGAGGCAAATCCGATTTTCTGGTAACAGCCATCAAACAATGTCGCGCAGATGACACAAGCTGCATAGCGCTTGAGAACCGCTACATTCAGGATTATGGGACGCTGGAACCATACGGGTTAAACTCGTTATTCACCTACACCTAACATTCTCCTCTTCAACAATTATAATCCCTTTCCACTAAGCTCCACTCCCTTCTCACTTGTTACACACAGTTCTGAACCTCCTTACAGCATCATATTACAACTCCTCTACCCTAACTATAATCATCTATTTCACCTTCTCCTGGCTAGGTTAACATTGTACCACTCTCTCTCCCCTCCACGGTTTCCCCACCCACCACACCAAGTTACGACCCATCGACCACACATCACAGGTCTCCATTTAAACAGTCTCTACGCCCTACCATGCTCATTTCTGACACACAGCGTCGGATAAGCCACATCTTCTTACAGTTACAGCTAAGTGCTTTATTCATTATTAATTTATTTTTATTTTTATTTATTTTTAATAGCATTCATGTGGATATATACTTTATTTCCTCTCTCTATTTCTTCATCCTGTATGTTTTTGTATGATTAAGGCTCACACCGAAACGTCACAACTTTGTAATCGTTAAGTAATAAAGCTGCTCCTACTTTTTTCCTAGTTTATACATTCTAGCATATTCTCTGAGCGCTGAACGAGCCTCTGTCTTTCATTAAAAGCCTTTTCACGCTCTGTAATCACTGGCAAAGACTTGGGAATAATGTTATTAGATAAATTATCACAGAAAACTTAATAAGATTTCAGATTTAAAAATTCAAAATCCAACATCATCGCAATCAGGACACTCCTATATATGCTCTGTCGCATTCCCTAACATCCACTGAAGAGTCTGTTTGTCTGTCTGTCTTCTTCTTTTTCTTCTTTCTTTCTTTCTTTCTTTCTTCTTCTTTCTTCCTTCTGCTTTCTTCATATTCTTCTTTCTTCTACTTTTTCTTTCTTTCTTTCTTTCTTTCTTTCTTTCTTTCTTTCTTTCTGTCTTCTTCTTCTTCAGCTTTCCGAGCCATTAAGGCTCAGTGCTGCAGATAAAGGCGGACTGTCCAGTTCCCGTCAAATATTGGTTGTTTATTATACGTTTTCGCCCACATAGTTCAGATTTTCTTCTATCATCCTTGCTCTGTCCCAGCTTCATCAATCTCTGTATATGCACATTGTCCATTCACTCTTTCCTCTTCCTTCTCCCAGCAGTCTGTCTAGTTCGACCTTCTCAATGTCCTCCTGAGCCATTTTCAGCTCGTCTTGTATTTCAGTCTGTCCAGCCAGTCTGTCAGTCAACTCATTTCCATGCACACCCTGGACAGAAGGTTCCCTCACATGTGAGTGTCCCAACAGGTTTACCCATTCTCTCCAAAGGAGATTCTTCTCAGTCTTCCTTAGCATGATCAGTGAATCCGTCACAACAACACCAGAGGCCATTTCCTGATTTACCAGCCACCGATACCGCCTCAGTCTCCACGCGCATGCTGCAAAGGCATCCGATCTCTTTACTACAAACCTTCCATTGCAGTAAACGACAAAGCCCCACCTGCTGTTACTTCCTTCAGTCACTGGGCCCATCTGTGCGGAAAAACAACAATACCTGAAGACCCATAACGTCTCTGGATTAACTCCCCTGAATCCGCAGTTCTGTTGCACCATGTACCCAATCCGGAGATCTGTTAGCTGAGACTGGTCCTGTGCTAAAATCTAACCATGTCCTGGTGCAGTCGAGTCCAGGTCACACGCTGCCATGATTGTATCCTCACGATTTTCCTCGCTTAATGCGTCTACTCTTGCCCAGCTGGAGGTCCTTATGAAGAGGATGATTTTCAACACTTGTAACCCTGATGTATGTCTTGACCCGTGCATTGTGTCTTTCTCTTACATGGCATGTCAAGCAGATACTGCATGGCTACCACTAGAGTATCACTAGCACACCTCACGACAACTCTCTTGGCCTAATTTTGCATGCCCTCAAGTTTGGTCAACTGCTAATTAAACAGAGTCAAAAACTAAGACTATAGTCCAAAACTGACATCACCAGCGCTTGCATTAATAAGATCCTAACCGCATCAATCAAGCTCTTTGTATTACATTATCAACATGATGTGCCAGAAGTTATTCCCAGGTTTAAGCGTTGGCAATGTTCTGAATTAGACCTAAACAGTGGCCGCAAATATGGTGGAGGATCATATGACAGAATTCTATGTACAAATTTGGCTTTGTTGAAAAGCAGTCTATTTCTGAGTGATAGAATGCTGAGATGTCTCTACTTACCAGTCTCCTGTGTTACTACCTGCAGGATGCATATTACTTTGGATAAGAAAGGGACTGGACATCATTACAAAATGACGATGTAGGGGAAAAAGAATGGAATTAGATAAAGAAAGAGAGGAGAGAAAGGGTGATCAGAAATGTCTTCGTCTTGAAAACATCATGACACTAGTGACAATCAATAAGGAGCAAAGACATACGGTATGTTAACCAGCTGTGCGTACGGTTATTACATCAAACTTGGCATATGTTTTTACTAGAAAAGTAAAGACTATTTTGAATGACAGAGGAAATAATCTAGCTATTCACGACAGTAGGCAGCAGATATAGATAGGCAGACAAACAGACATATGCCCAGATAGGCAGACAGGTGCCTAGACAGGCAGACAAACAGGCAGTTAAGTAAATGGATAAGCAGCAATTGGACACAGACTTAAGACACAGAGACACAAACAGTGAAAGGCAGATACAAACTTACAGTCGGAGAGATACAGACAGTGAAAGGCAGACACCGGCTTACAGGCGAAAAGACACAAACAGTAAAAGACATGCACAGTCTTATTGACGGAGACACAGACAGTGAAAGGCAGGCACTGACTTGCATGTGGAGAGATACTGAAAGGTAGCAGAGATTTATAGGGGAAGACAGTGAAATTACAGACACAGACAAGATGGCGAGGGACGAAACTGAAAGAAACAAAAAGAAAATCAGTCACTGACAGACCAACAAAGGCAAAGAATCAGAGAGGCTGATGTATGGATTAATATAAGAAGGGTATGTGCAAAGGCAAAGAATCAGAGAGGCTGATGTATGGATTAATATAAGAAGGGTATGTGCAAAGGCAAAGAATCAGAGAGGCTGATGTATGGATTAATATAAGAAGGGTATGTGCAAAGGCAAAGAATCAGAGAGGCTGATGTATGGATTAATACAAGAAGGGTATGTGAAAAGGCAAAGAATCAGAGAGGCTGATGTATGGATTAATATAAAAAGGGTATGTGCAAAAGCAAAGAATTAGACAGGCTGATATTTGGATGAATAGAAAAAATGTATTTAGAAAGACAAAGAAGTGAACAAAATGATCAAATGAAAAATAGAAAGACTGATGAACGAGAGAGAGAGACACACACACAGACAGAGAGAGACACAGAGAGAGACACAGAGAGAGAGGCACAGAGAGAGACACAGAGAGAGACACAGAGAGAGACAGAGAGAGAGAGAGATCGATAGACTTTCATCTTCCAACGGGAATTTCCTTTCACTTTAAAAACATTCAGGTACAGGCGAAGAAAACGAATTTAATTTCTTTGACGATTATTTCCCAAATCACAGATTTCTCTATTCATCAGAACGGTTATAACGCTTGAATAGAGTAAGGCCAGAGAAAATCGATTTTTAAAGACGGAATGCAGAAGCCTTCTTTAGAGAAAAGCAAACAGCGATGGAAAGTTTGAAAGCCATCGAAAGAAGGCCGGTCCTGAAAATGAAAGCAGTTGAAGTTGAGTTCTTTTCAACATCCTGTAGTATCGATTAGAATGGAGGGATTGGGGTGGGGATATCGTTTCATTAGATCTGCAGCTGATGTTGATGCAGAGACGCTCGCCACTTAATCAGATTCCTACGCTCTCGGCTTTACTAGGGGAAGGAAGCTTAACTCGTCTCTTAATGCAAGGAGAGCGATTGTTGGGAGACACGTTACAACGTTCTCTGCCCCGTCCTGCGTCCAGCCAGCGGTCGCTGTCAACATTCCAACATGAACTGATATACGTTAGGATGTAGTCCTCTTGGGCTGTGAGTGGCTCTTGTTGGATCAAAACGGTTGAATTATATTCATATTTATTTGTCCAAAATGAATTTCTTTTTATTCTTAAAAAAAAAAGAGTGTGATTTATAGAAGTGCGGCTCCATTCCGAGCCTTTAGCTTCACTTGAAAGTGGCCAATTAAGATGTTGTATGTACGATATTTATATAATTAGTTACGGTAAAGCTGTGGATCAATAGTTGCAGAAAATTCCACTTGGTAATAAGACAACAATATGACATTCTGGCTTGCACTTTCATTAGGTAATAATAATAATAATAATAATACAAAAGCGGGACAAATATCACTAAGGAGTGACAGATGTTAAGGTTGCGGAAAGATAAATACTTGACGGAAATGTTGATAATGCAGCAACCCTGTTCTAAGTAACATAGATCACCAGTGCTCATGTTCAAGGACTTGCCGTGTGTTATAAAGTCACTATGCCTGGATGTGCCATTACGTGCATGTATGTATGTGTTTTCCCACAGCAGCCTGCCCAGGACATCAGGTTTAGCTTGTCCCGTTTTGAAAGCTCGGAAAGAAAATGTACCTCGAGTTACTGTCGTTTCCTGATATACGAGCACCGTTCCTGATTACTGTCGTCCCAGCAACTCGCTGATGATAAGCTGATACTGATTTCATTTCTGATCATTTTCTTGGTCTATGTACGTCTGCCCGTTTTCTCATTTCTGTTTATGCTTCTGCCTGGCAGCCTTCAGTTTGTAACACAAGACTCGACTGGCTCAAACTGTCAAGTTACGGATCCCTGAATTACGCTTATTAATGACCGCTGTTACACTTGACCAATTTTAAAATATGTTTTTAATATGTGATGCCGAGTGACATCATCGTGATGTACTGAACATATTATAAGATGTAATAAATCCTTTCATTCTTCTTCTAGTAACGAAAATATTCAGGTACGCAAGCACATATTTCGTAAGATGCAGTAGGAAAATACACAGAATAAATTAATCATGCTAGAGCTGTCTGGGATTTTAGGCTGCTCAAAAATCTCAGAGATAGCCGCACAAATTTCATGTTCCACCTTCAGACAGCCGTATCCTGGTTTTCTCCAGGTTATCTGATTGATGAACACAGAACGATGTGACATTTTACTTTGTTAACGTCCACTGCAGCCCGAACATGGGAGTTCAAAAATCCAATTATCTCGGATGAACCAGCAGAGCCTCCATGATTGAAACAAGCTTGAAATTCCCGATATGGGAATAAGTGAACAGAGCCTACGCTCTGAAGCTCTGCCAAACTGTTTCCATATTCATGAAGCTGTCAGTCACGTCCTGCGCCTCGCAACAAAAACTTATTAAGATTTCAAGGATGCATTTTATAAACTTGTTCATTTTTAACTGTCTTGTACGAAAGTGTTTTAACTGCAGATCGCTGATCTCATATAGAAATTTTTTTTTAAAAGTTGCGTTCATTACTTTAGAAAAAACAACTTATTTGCCCTTTTCTTTCTTTAGCTAAACCGACTGTCTTCTGAAATCTCTGTTTCGCACTGGACGAAATTATTAATGAACTGCAAAAGTCTTCATAGCGCCAAGTTGCTCTATGTTGCCAGTCCTGAAAAATGAGAGCAGAGAAAATGTGGAAACTACATTTTTTTTAAATCAAACGGGAAGGATTTGAATAAATGTAGGAGACGAAATCTGTGCATACGAAGTGATACTAACACAGGAAGTTGCCTGTGTCGATAATTTATAGAGTTAGAAAAGGTGGTGGATATTTGATCGAATAAGAATACTCGCTGTTCTAAGTTGACAGTGCTACAGTAGTTCAAACAAGGATAGTGGACTTGTCTAATTACTAAATAAGACTACACCTTAAAATCTGGACTATGGAAGTAATGCTGTAGTTATTATTAAAAAGAATTTTACAGTAAATTTAAGATTGTATTTTTTCCTACGGATTATGACACAGCGTTATAGAAGCTGGCAGAAATGATAACATTTACTAATACGAGGACCATACCGAAAATCCTGAGCAAATTTGTTTTTTTAATCAGAATTTATAGATAGAGAAAATATCAATATATCATCTTTATCTGCATCCTTTGCACTTCATGTAGAGGTCACATGACGTCACCATGTGTCACGTGACCACGCGGAGCATAAACAAAATGGCGGGCGCTGAAGTTTCGTTTCGTCAACGTGCAGTTATTGAGTTCCTCGTTAAAGAGGAAATCCCCGCTGCTGAAATTCACTAAAGACTTTATCTTGCTTATGGAGATGTGTGGATGCGTGTTAACATTGATAGGAGGTTGGTGAAACATTTCAAAGATGGAAACACGAGCATCCAAGATATGCCTCTCAGCTATCGCCCTCGAAATGCCTCCACAGAAAGAGTTGACGACATCATTAAAGAAGACAGACGTGTCACAGTATTTGAAATCGCTGTAAATCATGGGATAGGACACAATGCAATACAGCAAATGATTGAAACCCTAGGCTAGAGAAAAGTTTGGGCCCGCTGGGTCCCACAGGAGAGAACGTCCAGAAAGCGGTACGTCTGTGCCGTCGGTCAGCTGGAACGGAATTCTACCAGGATTGTATTTTCAAACTTGCAGAGCGATGGAGAAAATGTGTGCAGAGAAATGGAGATTATGTTGAAAAGTGAAGAAAAGGATGGAGTTAAGGTGATACATTTATATTTTCTCTATCTATAAATTATGATTTTTAAAAAGTTTTTGCTCACGACTTTTGGTATGACCCTCGGACTTGTTTAACAAGAGTTAAAAAGTAGACGCTGAAGTAAATTGAAATCTGAAATTTTTTTTTAATGAAAACTTCATTTATCATGACTCAACTCACAATTCTCAGTCAAGTAATAAATTACAAAACGTTATACGCTGTAAGGGAAACATCACCACAACATGACTTCGTGCAGATCTGTTGGCAGTTTTTCCAGTACGTCAGATTTTCTCGAGGATTGCTACACTTCCATTGTGTTTCGGGTAAGGCTGAACTTCACGTTGGCTCAGTTTTGATAACGACTGTTTTACAAAATTTTAAAGATCCCTAATTGCTGGACATTTTACAAAATTAATTTTCAACATCCATTGTATTAGGTATTTATCATGTTTTTTTGTCCAGTTCTTGCTGTAAATCATGTGTCACAAGTCACAATTCCAAGCAAGAACTACCTGTACATTTTTCTTTTCCCCGGTCTCGTGTCCATGTGAAAAGAATCTTTCTTCGGATTAAATACACGTAACCTGGCATGTTCATCATCATCATCAGGTGCCGTGCCGACTGGCGTTGGCTATTATGCTTCTCCAGAGTACACGATCTTATGGAGGTCATCAGCTCAGTTGGTGATCTCCTCTCAAACCATCCCATCAGACTGTCCAGTATCATTTCTCTTGGTCTTCCTCTTGATCTTCTTCCTTCTATTTTTCCTGTTATATTATTTTCAATCCCCCCTCTTCTCATTGCATGTCCTATGAAAGTACATTATCTCTCTCTTACTTTTTTGACAAGATTTTTTGTCTCTCCAGCTCTTCTCATACATTCTTCATTAGTTATTTTTGCTGTCCAGGGGACTCGCAACATTCTTCTAATAAACCATATTTCTGCTGCTTCCAGTGACTTTCCTGCAGACCTGCCTATTGTCCATGATTCACTTCCATATGACAAGATAGGTTCAATAAAGCATCTTGCATCATTTAAATGCGCGGTATGGTTCCGAACGAATTCAGGAACAATGCAGAGATAAGACAGATGACTGAACAACAAACAGTCTCATTGGTGATCAGGAAAAGGAGATGGACATATGTTGATCACTTGATGAGAAGAAATGTTCAGAGAATCCCAAAACAAGCTATCAAGTGGAACACAACAGGCCAAATAAAAAGAGGCAGACCGCGTGAAACTCTGAAGAGGACATTGTTAAGAGAGGCCAAATTAGCAGGCATAAAATCCCTTGATGAGGTTGAAAGACTCCCCGAAAACAGGAAAAACTGGCGAACTACTTTGTGAGCCTTATGTGACGTTTAACGGCACGGGAAGGATATAAGATATGAGATAAGATGGTTCCGCTTGACATACGTAAGTTTTTTTTTTTGTAAACTTAATTTTCCACGAAATCAGCCAAGTGTGAAGAACTGAGGAACATCGTCTTTCCTTAACTAATCTTTTTTTTCTTGTATATAATTTAATCTGTGGCTCTGAGGTGGTTGTATGCATACCATAAGCTGCAAATGTTTGCATCAAATGGTTTCCCCATAGACGTGGACCGGTCCTGGTTCTAGAGCTTCACTATTAAGTAGGCACTCACTGTGCTAGTTCTCTCTCTCAAAGTCTGTCGACAAGTGTAGGATATCATGCCCTTCCATAGCCACCGATCTCTTGCGCATCCCAACAGCCTGGTCACTGAGCATTTCCCATGCCAGGATATCAAACCATCAAACATCTTTTTTCCCCTCTGTCTCTTCTACCTTCGATCTTCCCTGTTGCTATCAGGTGCTCTAGCCCGCCTCTCCATCAAATTGTCACACAAATCTGGATTGTCTTTTTCTGATTTTTGTTATAATTGTCCTTGTTTGATGTGCCTCTTTCAGAGCTACCTCGCTCGATTTTCTCACTGTCCATGGTACGTTCAGCATTAATAACCACATTTCAGCTGATTTTAGCCTTCTTTGTAACTGGTCTTCCAGGCTTCGCATTCATAGAATAGAACTGGTTCAGTGTAGCATTGTAGTATTCTGTTTTTGACTCTCGTGGATAGTAAATAGTAAATTGTTGCAAAGTATGTATTTCAAGTTTTGCAAGAAGGTTTTGGCTTGTGAAATTCCGTTTTTTTTTTTACTTTGATGATATACATCTTCCATCTGATGTTAGCAAGGTACCTAAGTACCTAGAACTGTCAGCCTGGCTTAATTTTGTGACTTTTGCTTGTATGGTGCACCTTGGGGGGAGGATCTTGACTCTTAGTTAAGTGGATACATAAAAGTGTAATTAATTTTCTTCATTTAATTAATTAATTATAGCAACAGTGTCTGTGAATTCTTGTTCTTTCTCATGGCCAGGCCGTAGCACAGTTAAATTACAATCGAGCAAAGAAAACTACAACCGAGCAAAGAAAACTACAACCGAGCAAGGATCTCAAACATTTTTTACCATGCCTGTTAGGTTTTACAGGTAACATTTTTTACAGATTCAAAATTCAGACTACGACATCGATGCATTCAGGACACTCCCTAGAAGCCTCCCCATACCCCAGTAAACACTGACGTGTTCGCCTGTTAATGTTCCCGTCAAATATTGGTTGTTCATTATACGTTTCTTTCCACTTCGTTCATATTTTCTGCTAGCACACTTCCTCTGTCCTAACATCATTAATCGCCTAACATGCACATTGTCTATCCACCCTTTCTCTTCATTCTCTCGCAGCCTGTCCAGAACTGCATTCGCAATGTCCTCCTTTTCCATTCTCAGCCTGCCTTGTACTTCAGCCTCTCCAGCCAGTCTATCAGCCAACTAATTTCCATGCGCACCCACATCCCCTGTACAGAAACTCCAAGCTAATCCCCTCACATGGGATTGTCCCAACATGTTCACAAATTTCTCACCGAAGGAAATTTTTCTCAATTTTCTTTCTGCGAGTCCGTCACAAGAACACCGTGAGCCTCTCGATTTCCGCCTCAACCGCCTCAATCTCCATGTGAGTGCTGGATAAAATGACTGCAAGAGCTCCTTATCCTTTTGCTACAACTCTTCCATTTCCATATGCGACAAAGCCCCAACCGCTTTTACATTCCTTAGTCACTGAGAAAACTGCGTGTAGTACCATATCTGAAGACCCAGGGTCTGTGAATTAGTTTGCTGATGCTAAGGAGCGCGTGCACTGAAGTCGACCCTGCAACTGCAAGTCGACATCCAACTGAAGAGTTTTATGCTATTAGTTATTGTGAAGCAGAAATTTATTTTAGGCTTGGAACTTTCAGCTAGCAAAACTAGTTGTGTAGCGAATGTCGGTAGAGAATGTCTTGCCATTCAGGTGGGCAGTAACTGCCGTTCTTTAACTCCAAGATATAGACTGAAAGCAGTTCTGTGTCTTCATTCTATAATTTTTAGATCATATACGAAAAAACAGTTCATCCCATATAATAATAGTTAGTATAGTTTTATTGATCAACGTGTGAAATAAGAGCAGAAATGAACCGATCACTTACAAATATTTCATTTATAAATAGATCGAATTTTATGTTATTGAAATATTAGTTTCATATCGATGGTGAGCAATCCAATGAAGATAACTGTTAAGTATTCGATATTTTTTTTCAAATATGGATGTTCGAATATGAACATATTTTCAGTCGAACACGAATTAGAATAGAATATTAGGTACTAGTGGATGACACTCAGTCAGTCATTTGCATGTCCCTTACGGAACTTAGCCTCCCTAGCAACTCTCCTATAGGCCTCCCCAACACCTCTCCTATAGGCCTCTCAGTTGTAAGCAAGATGGCTTGCTGCTGATGCGTCCATTCGCAGGTCATCAACGATGTCGTGCAACCATCTTTGGCGGATGACACTAAGGAAACAATAAACAGCAGGAAGATGGCTGCTATAGAATGTGTTAATGCCAGACATTTATAGAATATAAAAGTTTCCAGCAAACCTCTGTTATCATAGCTCTGCAGAATGACTTGAAGATACTTTGTTGGTGTAGACATAAGACAAGCACTTTTCAAGTTTTGAAGTTAACAGAAACTGTAAAAAAAAAAAAAACACACACACACACACATGCGCGCGCGCGCTGGCTGCTTGATATAATTGCACATTAAAGCTATGATCAGTGACCACTTCGAGTATTCGTTGGACCGTTCTAATTATAATATTTACTATATAATATTTATAGTATTTAATTTGTAACGCAAACTCCAGTGGAATTCAGGCGTCACACATCGTTCCAGAACAAATGTCACCAAGTCAGAATCAGCCGTTACACATTTTTGCAAGACAACCGTCGCTAAGTAACAACAAACCGTCACAGTTTTTCCAGAACAGTTGTCACTAAGTCACAATCAGTCGTCATATAGTTTTGCACAACTTTTCCAAGAGGCCCTACGAAAGTCTCGCCATCCTGTGTGTAAAATAAGCGCTCACTGTCTCGTGTCCACTGAAGCAGAGCACATCGTGAGTCATGAAAGAAAAACTACGAGCCAACTTGTTGTCTTTTTGTTTTATTAGCATCCAGTGTCACTTTAGCTAAAACAGCCAGTTTTAAGGGAAAATCTTCCAAGAATGTGTAGAAACCTTTTTAAAAAATTGAAACTTTTCATTTCAATAAAGGTAGCTTCCATATTTTGGCTCTTCATCACCTTGTAATACCTGACACTCTTATAGTCACCAATTTTCAGCCTTACCTGGAAAGTTCATGATCAGATAATAGCTTGAGAAACTGTTGTAAATATTTTCAGCAATGGACGATGCCATGCTTTTCTAATGAAACAGTATTTTAAATGTCAGAATCTTATGAAAGAAAAATCGATGATAATTAATATGTCAGTTACGCTGTAAATTATATAAAGAAATGAAATATTACAATGCGTCAAAAATTCATCACGTTTTTCGATCCCCTAATTTCTGCCGAAGTTCCCGTCTTATACGCTGTACTGGCATATGTAACGTCATGCCGATGTAAGGTGTTGCGTCATTTTGAAAACGTGCATACCCATTTTTAGCCGATGAAACGAGATAAATGATCAGTCATTCAGTCATTTGCATATCCCTTGGGGAACTTTGCCTCCCTAACAGTTTTCCTGTAGGGTTCTCGGCTGTAAGCAAGATAGCCTGCTGCCGATTCATCCATTTGCAAATCATCAACGATGTCTTGCAGCCATCTTCGCATTGGTCTTCTCTCTTTCTTTTTCCCATTATGTACCCTTCCAAGACTGTCTTTTCTGGATTATCATGACGTTTAATGTGTCCAAAATATTTCAGTTTTCTCTGTTTAATCCTCTTTACTAGCCAGCCTTCTTCAATATTAAGTTCTTGAAGTATGGATATATTTGTTCTTTTTTTGTGTCTATGATATTTGAAGGACTCTTTTGTAGCATTTACATTCAAAGGCATTTATGTGTTTCTCAGCTGTTTTGTTAAGTGGCTGTTGGGTTTCTTGGTATATTTCCAGAAGACAGTTTACCACTGCTTTCCTTCCGGGCAGTGACTGTACTAGTCATTGATCGTAGCCATTGTCCCTACATTGAGATCATCTGCCTACCATCAGAGAATGGTGACCATAACCAACATTATCTGCCGGCTGCTCTCTCATTCCATCCACCACCTGCTCCCATGGCTTCACGTCACCCTGATCGGGGGGGGGGGGGGTATACGGGTACTCCATCTTGCTAAAGGGTGTCTCGTAAACTGACGGAGGTAAGGGGGCGTCTTACTTCTCCTTTTCTGGTTACCCCGCTAACCATGATATATGATCAACAGAAAGAAATATGGCGGACACCAAGGTTGTTGTTGGCGTACTCCTGGGGCATTACTGAAAGAAAGGACTGAATGCCTCTGCAGCTGCCCCCGAAATCTGCAGTCTGGAAGAGAAGGAACAGTTGATGACAGCACTGCAAGGAAGCGGGTCCAAAGATTCAGGTCTGGGCACACCGATATCAAAGACAAGCCCAGATCGGGACGCCCCTCAGCCACCAGTGATGAAGACCTGATTCAAGCTGTTGAAGACTAAAAGTGATGAAGGAGGGAAAATGACAGGAAAGAAAATAAAAGCATTAAAAAAAAAAGAAAAAAAACATTTGGATAACTAACAAAGAACGAACTTCAGTCTCTCGGCGACAAAAATTGGATGCGAGTCAGTTTAACCCTTGCCACTTGTGTCTCATCCACCTGTGTATCATCCACCTGTGTCTCATATTTGTGTCACATCCACCTGTGTCTCATATTTGTGTCACATCCGCTTGTGTCTCATACTTGTGTCTCATCCGCTTGTGTCTCATCCGCTTGTGTCTCATCCGCTTGTGTCTCATCCACTTGTGTCTCATACTTGTGTCTCATCCGCTTGTGTCTCATCCACTTGTGTCTCAACTTCCAAAACTGTTTAATTTACTCACAAACATGTCGGGAAAAAAATAGTGTTTGCTTACTAAACGCAAATTGAAAGAAGATCACAAAAACTAATAATGCCGTTTCTGAAAAAATGCATTTCGAAAAGAAGAGCCAATACACTCCAGTGCAGTCAGTTTAGAAGCATAAATAATTCAACCCTGCGGCCATTAAATAGATTCGTCAAGAGATTTCCTGGAACAACGAATTAACTTTTTATCTTCCAAAATATTCTCCTTTTATTCCGCTGTATTCCCAGGCTTGACAAGGGCGTTAGCCCTCAGGTCAGCCTGTACAGCTGAGACAACTTGGAAGAAAAATGTAATTTTACAGCCCAGTCTGTCACTCCCTAGATGGCTAGCCAGAGCTTAGGCCGTGTTGTTGGAAAGCCCGTAATCTGAGGACCATTGACCGTGGCTCGATGTCTTGTTCTCTACTCTCTGGCAAGGAATTGTACTAAATTAAGTTAACCGACAAACCGTCTGGTGGATCTGGAGAGAAATCCGAATCAAAGCATTCAGTTTCTGGAGCGCTCACGACTGCTAAAATGTCAGTAAAGTTATCGTATAACGCGAAACAAAAGCGACAAAGATGTAAGAATGGCCTGGCTAGTCTGATTGTTACAGTATTAGACTACAGGATACGGTTAGATCATTGATCAAGCGGCCGGGCTCCTGCCCGTAGATTCGGATCTTTCTGCGGTTCTAAAGCTCTGTAATAACTATTCTGTGTTAGCGTTTTACATGAAGATGATGCAGCAGATAGATACAACTTATTCATGGAATTTATTAGAAAGAGCAGGAAAAAGCGGCTTTCTTTAAACATGAATTGTTACCTCGTTTTTTACTTCGACTTGTCCTGAAGATGGCCAGCCTGGATGGAAATGAGGTTTAATTTGCTATGAATCTGTTCCAACAAATGCTCCAGATAACATTCTTTTCAAACGAAGATATCTTTCTAATGCGAAACCTTTCTCCTGTGGGCCATGTTTAATAGATTATCGGTTTATGTCTGACATGTCATGTTTCATGATCTTTATGATGACATCTTCTCGAATAACGACTCACTTGAAATGTTTTTGTTTCCTCGTAGTGCCATGGGTAATTGTGCGTGTGTTGCGCTTTTCATTTCTGTATATATATGTATGTGTGTATATGTATGTCATTTATGAATTTCTATCGGTGGTTTTCAAACCTTTTTTTTCAGTCCCCAACCATTTTCCCGAAAAATAACAACAGAGTGATATGAAGTTAATAATAAGATTAGGTATTATTATACAAAATGGTGTTTTTGTTGAAGACATTCAGCTTTAGAGAACAATAAAGCAAGAAACGAGGTTTTGATCACGCTAAGAAGAGTTTTTTTTGTGTGTGGCATGTGCATGGAGAGACTGATAAAACTGAAAACAGTTTTTCTCGTGTCATGATGACTCTAAAACATTGACATTTTCAACGACGACCGCTGTGATTTTGTGTAGCTGCTACCAGCAGTCTGCTGGCCCCTGATTTTGTGTAGCTGCTACCAGTAGTCTGCTGGCCCCTGATTTTGTGTAGCTGCTACCAGTAGTCTGCTGGCCCCTGATTTTGTGTAGCTGCCACCAGTAGTCTGCTGGCCCCTGATATGAAAACTATAAATTTTGTTTCTATGACTATGACTGTCTTCACGTGATCGACCTTATTCTCGAAATCACGGAGAGAATACAAGTGTTTGTAAAAAGAACGAAAACAAAACAAAACAAAAACGGTGAACAGCTCCAGGAAAGGAGGGGAAATCAAAGAATTACAGTAAACCCAGGCCACACTACGAACGTAAAGAGAACTCGGAGCCAGTTGAGTTCAGTTGAGTTCAGTTGAGTTCCGTCATCATTCTGTGGTCTGTGCCGATGGAAGGTGGGTTGCCATGTCCTCCAACCTCCTCTGTCCTTCGTTGTCACAGTACACGGGCTAGAGCCACCAAGACAGTCTGTCTGCATATTGTCCACCAGTCTAAATCGTTGCTGATCCTTTGATTCTCTTTCCTTGTACGTCTGCCCGTAGTACAGTTTTCACTGTTGTATTATTCCTCCTGATAGTGACTGAAGTATTTTATCTGTCTGATTCTCGTGTTTTTCATTATTTTTCTTGTCAGTTTCAATTGATTTATTAGTTCTTTGTTCTCTTTTCTGCCCAAGGAATTCCCTTTATTCTTCTGAGCATTCACTCATCAAGCTCTTCCATTTTCTAAACATTTTCTTATTTACTGACCGTGGTTATACTCTGTGGCATTGGTACTGAGTTTAAACCAACACTGAAACATGACTGGGAAGACGTGGACTTCAAACTTTTTCTATTCTTTTCAATGTCTGAATTTTCCTGAATGTGGAATTCTCCGAATCTGTGGCAGTGTGCTCTTCCGTATGTGCCTGGGATGTATGTAGGTTTTCAAGACACCGTCATCCTTTGAACATCCTGGTCAGAGCTAGTTAGAACCTCAAACCTCCTCGTAAACCTCCTCGTGGGTCTCCCTAGCCTGCGACACTGTACCTTGGCTGGAGGGTAAGAACAACTTTGTCCCTCAGAGTAGTGGAGTGTACAGAGAAGCTCTTGTAGACCATTAACTGGTCCTAGTTGTCGTGGCTACAGAATATCACAGTGCAATGATCATCGATCACATTACAGTATCAGTGCGCTCTTTCATAAAAGTGATACGCAGTCACCAGGTAATTATTTCCTTGCATGTGCATCTTCCTAGTATCATGAATACTGTGATGTTCAGAACAGTGTTCTAACTACAACTGATATCTGGGGTTATTTCCCTTTAACTGATCAGTTATCATGTGATATATGACACTGTGAAGTTGCTCTCAAGTTGTTTTACACTAAGTGTTGGATTTGAGCAACCCAGTGGGAGGCAACAATATGGAAAGCAACTGAAATGTTCACAAGATTAATTTAATCGTTGCTTCTGGTCTTCGCCTGTTCTTATTTTAAAAATTACTGACAGCCACTCATGACAGTCATCTGTTCATTATGGAAACAGAAATTTTTGATAAATAATTTTAAAAGTGTAATTTTGATTCCTGGGCCGCTCTGTTCGACGCGTGTAACCTGTTTGTAGACACCAAACCCCCATCGTAGCTTGTCAGGAACAGAATTCTCAATAAATCCAGCCGCTGATTTACGTAAATTGTCCCATTTCATGCGGGAAGATTCTCACTATCAGTTTCCCCCCTGAACAAAGATGGAGTTGCGCAAGGGCAATCATTTGTCTCAAAAGCTAAATTCAGGTTCACAGTGAATCATCTGACAGCCAAATTGTCCAGGATATGCTACAGAAGACTCTCAAAGATGTCTGTGTGTCAGAGTTAACTATTTCAATGCTGACTAGATCTACGCGTGCAGAATGTAAAAAAACTGTCACCTCCACAGAATGTAGACAAACTGTCACCTCCACAGAATGTAGAAGTACTACATGATTAGACTAGGACGCCTATAATCCTCAAATGAGACATACCGACTCTCTCTCTCTCATTCTCTCTCTCTCTTTCATTCTCTCTCTCTCTCTTTCGCTCTCTCTCTCCTTGTGTAACAAATGATAGCATAATCTAGCTCTGTTGTATCAAATTACCAGACCAGCCCTGTTTTATCTTAGCATTAAATCAAAACCAAATCAAACGAAGCTCACTGCCAGTAGCGGGAGTACTAGCCCAAGCCTCACAGGGACGAAAACATTTTGAGCTGAACACGTCCCACATTTTGTCCCCGCTCCATTAACAGCACCTTGCTCCAATTAAAGTCAGTTCAGGGAGTTCTCGTGTTATAAATGACTCTTACCTCACACTTTAGAATAACGTTGACTTTCAGTGATGTTACGATGATCTTGGCTAAGTGTGTCATGACCTGGTGTCTTCGAAAAGTTGGAAGTACCAAACTAATTTGCTATATTATTCAACTGAAATCATTCTAATGACCTCGTTATCAGCACTGTGGACGTCCTAATGCGCCATTTGTAAAAAAAAAATTAAGAAGGAATTTATCGCATGAAAAGTAATCGATGCCAGAAGTTCAGATTATGATGCTGTCTTGCGGTAACTTCCCTTCATAACTTGATCAACAGTTCTCTCAGGAGAAAATATTCTCCTATACTCTGTAACTGTAGCCAGTGAAAGCTATTAGTAAGTACAAAATGATTATTTGCAACAAGTGTGGTTATTTGCACACAAGAAAACACATGTTTTATATCAGGTTGAATTTGTTTCTAATCTTCTAGTGAAAGTGGAGAGGAAAGAAATATAATAATGAGAAAAGAGAGAAACTTGAAACAATCGCTTTTAGATGGACATTGAAAACTGCCCTGCCCAACAGAGCACAGACCATGCTAGAACAGCAGAAAAGTTGAACAAGCCACCATACAGAAAAAAACTTCCCAGGAACTAAGGGACGTGAACTAGTGTGCTTGCTACTCCGCTAAAAGCTGTGTTGTTTCCATGACCAGTAACAGATATAACACAAGGTGTCTGAGACGTAAGATCTCCATAGAATTACCCTGATTTTCTATACCCATAGAATTACCCTGATTTTCTCCACAAATAGAATTACCCTGATCTTCTCTATAAATATTTCGGCCATCTTCTCACCCCCCCCCCCCCCAGTATTCTGAATTTTAGGAAAACATTTCGTGCCGGCCAATCACAATTTAAAAAACAAAATTAAATGTGACGCGCTGTAAGAAATACTTTTGATACTCGAAGACAGGCTGTCCCTTCTGTGTGTTCTAGTGATGGATTTTCTAAATAAATTATGTTTTTCATTCTCTCCCCGCCCCCACCTCACATTCGCACACACGCCCGCACGGGCACATTTTCTCACTCTCCCCCCCCCCCCTTTTTTCTGTGCGTGCGTGCGTGTGTGTGTGTGTGTGTGTGTGTGTGTGTGTGTGTGTGTGTGTGTGTGTGTGTTTACGTTGTAAGGTGACCAGCTATTTTTCGTTCCTTCAATCTCTGCATTCAAAATTAAAAGAAATGTGAATGTTGTAGTAATAATGTCACAACTTTCTGTCGCATTTTAATACAGGTTTCTCCCGCTGTCCGAAAGTAGAACATTCCTATAGAACCTTACTTAAGCCGAAATGGCGTAAATTGAAGAAGCCATTACCAATGATTTATATGGTAAACATTTTGTAGCGTTCTTAGACCCAGAAAATAACATATCAAATCACATTTGTCTTGTCTTGTCTTGCCTCCTTCCTCATATTAATTTTCAATATGGAGGAGTCAAACAGATGTCTTGCTAGGGAGTCAACGATCTGCTTCATATAACTGGATCTGTGATCTCCTCCCTCCATCTCTTGTGTGGGTGGCCTCTCCCTCTGCTTCTTACAGTTCTTAGCGTGAATATTTTCTGTGCTATACTGTCTGATGGTAGTCGTGTAGCGTGGCCAAACCATGTGACTTGTTTCAGTATAGTACTGGTATAACTCCAACCCTGACCCTGATAGTGTCTTCTTCCTCTGTGATCTGCTGTTCTTGTTATATTTAATATTCTTCTCAAACATCACATGTATGTCGTGATCATTTTCGGTTTTTTTTTTAGCTTTTAGTGTCCAAATAACACATCTTACATATATCTTCCATCCTTCCCATACCGTCATAGGTGTGTCTCGCCATGAGTCTCTCTTCTCAGCGAGCTTTTTAACACATCAATGGTAAATCTCTCGAGGTCAGCCTATTTTCCTTTTTCCAGATGTTTTCCATTTGATGGCTTGCTTTGTGATTCTTTATTCTCATCATATCAATCAATCAAGTGCCATGCCACGTGAGGTAGGGGATCATTTCTCTCCACAATTCTCTGTCTTTAAACTTGATTATAAAGTCCGCCAGTGACTTTCTTCCTAGCCACATTGACAGCCCATCCAGTAACTTCTCTCTCTATCGTCCTCTGTCTCTTCTTTCCTCAATTTTTCCAGTTGCCACAGTGTGTTCCAATTTTCTTCTTCTCAGAAAATGTCCTACAAATCTGGCTTGTCTGCTTCTGATCTTTGTTGTAATTTGCCTTATAACTCCAGCCTCTCTTAGGACTTCCTCGCTGGTTTTCTTAGCTGTCCATGGTACCTTCAACATCCTTCTTATGAACCACATTTCCATGGCCTCCGTTTCTCGCTGTACTCTCTTATTCATAGACCATGCTTCACACCCATAAAACAGAATTGGCTCGACGTAACATTTAAGTACTAGGAATCTTGTTTCCATTGATACGGATCTGTTGCACAAGATGTTTCTCATTTTCTGGAATGCTGACTTGGCCTGAGCACGTCTGCTTTTTATTTCATTGTGACATTTCCCATCAGTTGTTAAAATCGTTCCTAAGTACTTGAATTTATCAACTTGTTTCAGTTCTGTGCCATCGATGGTAATGCTACATTTTGGTGGTATTCTTTTCTCTGAGATGACGATCACTTCAGTCTTCTTTTTATTCAGGCTGAGACCTTTACTTTTACTTTCACGAACCACGACGTCCAGAAGAGACTGTAGCTCCCCTTCACTTTTAACGATCAGAAATGTATCGTCTGCATATCTTAAGTTGTTACGGTTGTAGTCGCCAGTTGATATTCCTAGCAAGCTCTCTATATTTCTCATTATGTTTTCGCCGTACAAGGAGAAGAAGTCAGGAGATATAACACATCGTCTCATCACATACAGCCTAAAATAACACTAACATAAAATAAAACATGAACGATATGATAAACAGGAAGCCTTTATAACA
Source organism: Achatina immaculata (assembly GCA_009760885.1). Classification (NCBI taxonomy): domain Eukaryota; kingdom Metazoa; phylum Mollusca; class Gastropoda; order Stylommatophora; family Achatinidae; genus Lissachatina; species Lissachatina immaculata. The sequence goes on along the minus strand of CM019717.1, from coordinate 45,477,408 downwards.
TAGAAATAATGTATGTACATGGAGACTCACTTACCAGAAAGTTGAGAAGGCAGAGGGCACATTGGAAGACTGAGAGGTGGTGGTTGTGATGGTTGTGGTGATTGTGATGACGTGGTGTTAGGATTGTGTTGGTGGGTATTACAAGAGACCAGGCTGTAGGGGAGAGAGAAAAACAGAGAGAGAGGGGGAGACGAGAAGAGAGAGAGAGGGAAGAGAGAGAGGGGGGGAGAGACTGAGAGAGAGAAGAAGAGAGAGGGAGAGGGAAAGAGAGAGAGAGAGAAGGAGGGAGGAAGAGAGAGAGAGAGAGAGAGATCGTCGCATGATTTTATCAGGTCAGGCAGATTACTAAATATCTACATCTTTTCCAATGTTTCCCTGCCTCCAGATGTCGATGACTGAGTTTCGTCGTGTACCGTGACTGATGTGGAAGATTTGAAATATGACAATGAACTTAACTGCTTCGCCTCACGCATTTTTCTTTGTAGGCACTCGCGACATCCTGCCTAAATATACTTGCCCTTTCAAAATTAAACTCATATTTTTCTGCAGTCTTTGCAGCATCGTCACATGTATCAACATTTTCCGCCTATTCTTCGTAAGAGCGAGAACCTCTCGGATTTCTTTTTGTTAGGGAAAGCAGCTACGAAACAGGACAGCGTGTGTCTTTCGTAAAAGCGAAGAGACGTAAAGCGAACTTTCGAAAACTGAGACCTGCCTGCGTTTTAATCTTCAAATATAAAAGATCCATTAAAAGACACCTGGTGTGTTGTCGTATGGAAATGTAAATGTCAGAGATTCCACGGAACATTTTTGTGAGATTTATTTTTATTTGGCGGAGGGAATGATTCTCCGAGTAGAGTGTTGATCTGGTGCTAAAGAGAAGGATGTATGAACACATCAAATACGTAGATATTCATACGCCACTTTCTGGGATAAGGAATAAATGAGGGTTTCATGCAGATACATACACTGCTCAAGCTTTTGGCTGCTAACAAAATGTTACCATTTTCTGTTGTCTGTTTGTTTCAGTATAACAGCAACTGCAGCGTCAGTAGGAGCGGCAGGTGTACCGCAAGCAGGTCTGGTTACCATGGTTATCGTTTTGGCGGCAGTGGGACTTCCGATCGATGACGTCACACTCATCTTAGTCGTTGACTGGTTTTTGTAAGTAACAAATTATAGTTTCACGTATCAAATCTCAGAGGCAATGAATGCTTCCTATTATTATTCTATGTCTTGTAGAGTTTGCCTGATGTTAAGGTTGAGTTGCCAGTGTCTTCACATACAAGGCCACTAAAGCATTAGATGTAGGGTTTCCAGCACCTGTCTTTCGCTGTTTCGCTGTTCATTTGCCTTGTGATAGTTAAAGTTCTGAGGACATCTGAGCCAGGTGACTCCACATAAATGGTGTAAAGCTTACAGTTCTCAATATCCCAGAGACCGATGGTACCACATACATTATGTGATTTTAGAGTTCCGAGGACGTTAGAGCAAGGTCACTCCACGTAAAGCTTGCAACGTCAAGTGCAAAGTTTTTACCGCTAAAAGAGACGTAGGAAAGTAATATATCGTAAAGGTGTATAAACTGGGAAGAAAGTATGAACAGCTTTATTATTTAACAATAACAAACTTGTAACGTTTCGACGCGAGCCTTTATCAAACAAAAACAAACAGGACGACGAAGAATTAGAGAGAAGAGACAAAGTATGGATTACATTAAACTAATGTAAGCGACTTTAAAAAAAAAAGAAAGAAAAAAATCACTGAAAAAAATGAACGAAAAATAGTAACGGAATGAAAACTTATTTCAGTTCTTGTAACAGCACAAAAAACAGGCTTGTGTGTATTCAGGAACATAAGCAATTTGTCTTCTTTGTCTTCATTTTGGTATCACAGCTTTACTGCAGTGCTTTGTGTATAGTTGTATGACTATATACTAATTTTTTTATATTGTAAAGGAGGTTTTTTCCCAAGAACAGAGATGATTATGTTAGTGTTGTGACATTTATGACGGCTAGTAAATCAAAATCAAGGAAGATCTTATCGTTACTTTAAGAAGAGATCTAGGAAACAGGCTGCTACAGTTCGTCAGTCTTAGCCAACAAATATGTTGCTTCTGGTAAGTTAAGTTCGTCAAGAACCCTATCTTTTTCTCTGAGAACTGATGAGACCGTTTTAAATCTCCTACACATCTGATATGACGCCTTTACCACGAGATCTCCACCACGGCATCAGCTGCAAGGAGCCCGGGATTATAACAGAAAGCAATGTATAAACAACAACTGTCAGATGCAGTCAAGCAAGAATAAAGAAACGGACACACGGAGCGCCGACAAGCGGAAATGGGTGATCGCCCTTGGAGCATCAAGGAATAAGATCGTGGATCGTGTAATTGAATTCATCTTCTGTTGAAATCGTGATCAATTTACCAATTTCGCGATTGATTCAGAACATTTGCAGGCCTCTAAGCCTGCTCGCTATGTTACATTCTTAACACGGTGGATGTGCTCTCGTGAGCAAGCCTATCACCCCCCCCCCCCACCCCGCCTTGCGTTATCTTCCCCTCAGGCTCGTGTAGATGTACGTGTCATGAATTAAACTCAGTCTGGTCTTGGAAAAACTAACGTCAGCTTTGATGCTATCAGAGGCTTTCGACAAGGATGTGTGTGAATGTGTGTGTGTTTTCTTTCTTGCGACTGCACGTGAAGGTGGTGACAACTTAAGAGAGAGATTTTTATTTTAGCATGTTCATTTTAAAACAGAGGTCGCCACTCAAACTTGGGTCGTGGAGAAAGATATTGTGTAGTATGTTTGTATATCTGTATTTGTGGCATTCGACATGGATTCAGATGCTGTTTAATTGAAATTTATGACTGATTTAATTATGAATGCACTTGAATGATGCTAATGTCATTTTCTTTCTTCTCTACCTCACTTGTCCTACTGTACTTCGGCGGAAGGTGCTATATTCATATATATAAGTGTGTGTGTATGTGTGCGTGCATGTATGGATTCAGTCTTCACAACTCCATGGTACTCCTGAGTTGTGGACCGTTCGCACATAACTCCTTTAACTGATTCTCAACTGTCAACGCAGGAATTCACCCAACAGTAACGCTGAATCAACTAAGTGCATCCAATGCCGATCACATAAACAATTTTAATTAATTAAGCAAGACATCATGATGATGTTGGCCGACGAATTCATGTTGGTGAAATATATCATGTCATATCTCAAAATAATCAGCAAAGCAAGCACACAAGAAATCCAGACGGCTTGCATCTCAATACAAGATAGCCGCCATAGGATACTATATGAAATATGGCACTATTCCTGCACAAGAAAACTCTTGATCACAAAAATTCTAACCGGCGCTGACAATCACTAGCTCTACAGTTACATTACTGACTAAAACAATACCTTCTAACACGACAAAACCTGGCTGATCAAAAAGGTAAACACCTGTCAAACATTCCCACGAACTTGACCTTCTAGAAAAACATGAGCTGCACGCATGGTCCAGGCAGAATTTTCTCATTAGTATTCAGGGGGATTTAAAAGAGTCTTAAGAGAGGCTGCAGTTAAAGGGCAAATTACAGCAAAGATCAGAGCCAGACAAGCCAGATTTGTAGGACATTTTCTGAGAAGAAGAAAATTGGAACACATTGTGGTAACTTGAAAAACTACGGGAAGAAGAGACAGAGGAAGACAGAGAGAGAAGTTACTGGATGGGCTGTCAGTGTGGCTAGGAAGAAAGTCACCGGCGGATCTCATAATTAAGTCTAAAGACAGGGAATTGTGGAGAGAAATGATCGCCTACGCCACACGGCACGGCACTTGATTGATTGACTGGGATTTAAAAAATAACTTCATTTCACTCAGAAGGTTCCCATGAATCGCATATCTTCAAACATGAGCAATATTCCTTAGAGTAGGGGGAGGGGGGGGGGGAAGCTGAAAAAACCAAAAAGAAAAGCATGGATATCAGAAAACACATGGAAGTACATACATGAAAAACGAGCAGCCAAATTAGCCATGTTGAATGTAACGACAGATCTTGAAAAAGATCTGGCGAAAGCAACATACAAAGAAATAGACAATAAAGTAAAAATTTCTGCCAGAAGGGATAAAAGAGAATACATGGACAATATGGTGAAAGAAGCAGATAAAGCAGCAAAAGCAGGAGACATCAAAACTTTAAATAACATACAAAAAGAGGCTAACAGGTACTATTACATCTAAAGAAAGACCAATCCTTAGCAAAACTGAAGCCCTATTAACATCAAGTAAAGACCAAAAGCAAAGATGGGCTAAAAACTTCCAAGAAATACTTAATCGACCACACCCAAAAGACCTGATAAACCTTGAAACCGACTTACTAACCCCACAACTAAATGTGAACCTAGATGAAATTACATTGCATGAAACTGAAACAGCAGTGAATTTAATGGCTACCAACAAAGCTGCAGGTGAAGATAAAATAACACCCGATATGTTAAAAGCTATCAATAGTGACAAAATGAGACAACTACAGAGAAGGTTTAATAAGATTAGGAAAGAAGAAAAGGTCCCTTCTAAATGGAAAAAAGGAATCATTGTTAAAATACAAAAAAAGGCAACATTAGTGACTGTAGCAATTGGAGAGGAGTAACCTTAGTATCAGTTTTGTCAAAAGTATTTTGCAAGATCATTTTGAATAGACTTAAAGATATAGTGATACCGCAACGAGAGAAGAACAGGCAGGATTTCGAAAAGGGAGATGTTGTCTCGACTTTACTCTAAGAAACTTGAAGAATATATTGAAAAGTACTGAACTTCATAGATTTTAAAAAGACAGAGATTCATTGTGGAGAATTTTAAGTCTATATGGAATACCATCTAAAATTTTCAACATCATTAAAGACTTCTAAAATGGATATGTTTATGCAGTCAAAACTGAAGAAGGGATGGGTGAATGGTTCCAGATTGAAACAGGTGTGAAACAAGGATGTATACTCTCTCCTTTGCTTTTTGGAATTTCCATAGACTTCATAATGAAAAAATGTAACACAGGTAATGCAGGTATTGATTAGGTACATGGGACCCAACTAGAAGGTCTTGATTTTGCTGATGTCATAACTCTTATCAGTAACATTGTGAATTCCATGCAAGAAAAAACAGATATTCTGTCTTCACTGGCTAGCAAAATAGGGCTTGAAATTAACAAGGACAAAACAAAAATAATGAAAATTCCCTTTAATCAAAATGGAAAAATACAAGTAGAAGGGACAGCTGTTGAAGAAGTCAATGAATTTGTATACCTTGGCAGCTACATAGATTAGGATGGTGACACTGGAAAGGAAGTTAGAATTCGAATTGCAAATGCACCATTAACCTTCAAGAGTATTGAGAAAATATGGACTCGAAAGTTATAAGCACAAAAACTTTGTTAAGATTATTCAATTCAAATATAATATCCATCCTTATTTATGCTTGCGAAAGCTGGATAACAACTAAAGAAACAGACAACAAATTAGATTCTTTTGTAAACAAACGCCTAAGGAAAATACTCGGTATAAAGCGGAACGAATTCATGGAAACGCAAAGATAATGCAGATGACTAAACAACAATCTGTCTCATGAGTGATCAGAAAAAGGAGATGGTCATATGTCGGTCACATGGTGAGAAGAAACAGTCAGAGAATCCCAAAACAAGCTATAAAGAGGAACACAACAGGCCGAAGAAAGAAAGAGGTCTAAATAAGACATTGTTAGGAGAGACCAAAGTAGTGGGCATAAAATCCCTTGGTGAGGTTGAAAAGCTCGCCGAAAACAGGAAAACCTGAGAACTACCATGCTATGTGACGTTTAACGGCACGGGAAGGATGTAGGATGTAGGATGTAAGATGTGACAACATTCTTAAGAAATCAATAGGAAAGAGAATGACAGCATGTGAAATGAAATGTTATAGAAGGACACTTAGAATATCATGGATAGAAATAAAATCAAATAAAAAGATATTGATGAGATTAGGTGTCGCATGAAAACTGGCTTGTTAAAATCATAAAAATTAGAAAGCTGAGATACTTCGGCTACATCAAGAGACACAACAGCTTGGAGAGGTTGATAGTAGACGACATAGTGCCTGGTAAAAGAGAAAAGGGACGACATTTGCCACAGGTGGACTCAGGACATCATGGAAAGTCTGAATATGTCATTGCGAGACACTGGTCAGCTTGGGCAGGACCCACAGAGGCAGTGATAGGGACAACGTTCTGCAAGGGACACGTCACATGAAGAAGAAGATGAAGTGAGACATTATTTTTTAAAAATTGTAATAAGATAACAAATTTACAGGATTTTAGGGAAATCTACTACATAATATTATTCAAAATCAGATATTAAAATTACAAGTAGAGTCGCTATTGTTCACTAAAACAAATCTTGAGGTTCATATGTCTTCTGTCATTCAGCTTGGACGATGTGAGATCGCCAAGAGATAAATGAGATTCTTTTTCACGTTGTGTCGTACTCCAGCGCCCCTTCCGATTAGCTGCAGTAGCAAGAAAGCGTTGCAAATTAATCTGAAAAATAATTATGGGCACAACTAATCCAGTGTTTGTAAATTCCACTGAAAATCTGATATTTTCCATCAGCAGTTTTGTCCTCATGAGAAAATAAACACTTGAATATAAACTGACTGAAAGTAAACTACCGCTCGGATGTTAAAGTGAAATTTGCTTTCTGTCCAGTATATTTTCAACTTCATTTTGACGTTTTTTTTTTTCACACATTTTCTAGCATTCTGAGTATTGCCTGATAGAGTTTTTCCAATATTTCTAGCATTCTGAGTATTGCCTGATAGAGTTTTTCCAATATTTCTAGCATTCTGAGTATTGTCTAATAGAGTTTTCCAATATTTCTAGCATTCTGAGTATTGCCTGATAGAGTTTTTCCAATATTTCTAGCATTCTGAGTATTGCCTGATAGAGTTTTTCCAATATTTCTAGCATTCTGAGTATTGCCTGATAGAGTTTTTCCAATATTTCTAGCATTCTGAGTATTGCCTGATAGAGTTTTTCCAATATTTCTAGCATTCTGAGTATTGTCTAATAAAGTTTTCCAATATTTCTAGCATTCTGAGTATTGTCTAATAGAGTTTTCCAATATTTCTAGCATTCTGAGTATTGTCTAATAGAGTTTTCCAATATTTCTAGCATTCTGAGTATTGTCTAATAGAGTTTTCCAATATTTCTAGCATTCTGAGTATTGTCTAATAGAGTTTTCCAATATTTCTAGCATTCTGAGTATTGTCTAATAGAGTTTTCCAATATTTCTAGCATTCTGAGTATAGCCTGATAGGCTTTGCTTAACAATATCCATAGTTAAAATGCGTTTTGTAGACAGCCTGTTTGTGACAAAGACTAGACAGCTTGTTTATGATGAAGACAAAACAGCTTGCTTATGACAAAGACTAGACAGGTTGTTTGATGCGAAGACTGAACAGCTTGTCTGTGAGGAAAACTAGACGGCTTGGTTGTGATGAAGACAGGTTGTTGGTGAGGAAAACTAGACAGCTTGTTTGTGATGAAGACTAAATAACTGAAGTCTTCTATGATCTTATCTTCTTTCCTCAGGGATCGTTTCCGCACAATGACCAACGTGCTGGGAGATAGCCTGGGTGCAGGTATAGTCAACCATTACTCAGTTGATGAGATGCCGCCTTTGGATCATGAACTGCATGACATAGATCAGGGGAAGGTTCCAAACGGTCAGCAAGACACCACCCAAGTGTAGTCAGCCCAAGGTGTCTTGTTCAAGATCTTAGATCTCTTCGGAAGAGTAACCAAGTTGTGATTCTTCTCATCATTGTATGATCTTTCTAACTGGGAAGCGACCCTCTTCCCTACAGCCCTTCCCCCACGACTGTTTTGACATAGCAGAACATTGTTTATATTTCATTTTTATGTAACGAGTCATATCTTATATTTAAAAAAATTACGTATTGATCTATGAAATTATGAATAACAAAACAGCGAGAAATCAAAGGCAACATTATTAGAAGCGACAGGATATTGGTCTCTGTAAGATTTTATATATGCCTTGGGTTAAATCCGATAAAGATTTTATGTACAATAGAATGTGGCGTGAGTTGGAAGGTTTGTCCCTTTGTGTGGGGAAATGAAAGTCATGGAGAGAGATGCGTGGACATATTTTGCACATGCATGGGCCAAGCAAGCGTGGCCTGATATTTATTTCAGACTGGTTCATTGCTCAGTGTGGTTATTTGTTGACCGGCTTTCTAATCACGCGGACTTTGATGCGCTGAGGTTCCAAGATAAAATAATGTAATGAAAACCTTTAGTTCTGTGTAATTTTTTTTTTCTGCGTTAAAGTCTGCCATGCACTCCATTCTAGAAATTAAAGTCGTCTATAATTATTTATTGTCTTATTATTATTTTGATGGCGTTGTATGCCCAATAAGATAATCTAACAACACGTTAAGTTTAAAGACTTATAAACAAACAAGAGAGCGAGATTTATGTTCGTATTTACAACAATAAAAAACATGTTCTAGTCATGTTTCAGCTTTGGATACTGAGACAGACTCATGCAAATTAAACATAGATGAATTGTTTTTTATAGTTTTTCCCCTTAAAAGAAAATGTGCATAGTAAATGGCATCCATATATAAGTATTTACGGCATACTACAAATTGTAAAATATTACGACTATTTAAGACAAAAATAGTAGCAGCCTAATTAATTAACCAGCACACAGTTGCAACTTCTGTTTAAACTTTAATCATACAAAAGCATAAAGAGCAAAGAGGTGTGGAAAGAAGATAAAATATAAATTCATATGAATAATATATAACAAATAAGAATGGAAAAAAATAACAGAAAAAAATGGAGCATTTATCTTTGGCTTGCAGCAAGAGTACACGTGGTGACGTATTGTGAATGTTTAAATAAAAACTTGTGAAGTGTGATAGGAGATGGGGAAAGGAGAGAGAGAGGGAGAGGAATCCAATGGTTGTCACGCAGAGAAAAGGGTGGGTGGAACAGATGAATGTGTTTGGGGTAGAGGGTTTGTAATATAGTGCGGTGAAGGTTCCGGAATATGAGTTGGAGGAGAGGAAAGAATATATGAGAATGTAGTATATTTTGTGCGTATATATATGTATACATATATATATATATATATATATATATATATATACTCTTGTAATCACAAACTATTCGTGTGTCACTGAATACTGTAGTCTGATTTGGCATACAAATCTCACTCGAACTGAACAGAAGGTACACTACCTTGTGAGATGGAAACAGCGCACGCTTACTGTGTGTTGAGAACACATTTCTTGGATGTTATGTGAGGTATATAAATCAGATTCTAATTGCTCGTTATACTAGTATGTTGAATGAATTGAATCAAATCATTTTGTTTTAATTTCAGATGATTTCTTTTTCATATTTGTCCATCGCATTCCTCGTGTATTTCATTCTTATATCAACAGAGTTGTTTTATAAACAGGTAATTTTCTTTATTTTTATAATCCCGGTTCACAATTTCATGAAGTTGGTTCTTCACATATCGCACTTTCTTGTTCAATTGTTAGTAGCCACAAAGATCTCCAGTTTATTTTTTACAAAGATCTCCTATCGATATATACACGTGATATGGCGTTTATAGAAAGCCTTCATCTTAGACAAGTTCAGTGGTATTATCTGGCGAATTTACAGCGACTATGCTATTCATAGCGGAAATGTCATAACTTCGAAATAGACTACCAAATGATACGAGCTTTCATCCGTGCCCGCAGCAGTGCGCGCGAATGTTCATGTGAACATAAAACAATCCCATTATGAAACCAAGAAATGTTCAGAATGACTACGAGTTTCTTTCGTTCTGTCATCAAACTTCATTTCTGAGCGTCAGTACATACTTAAAGACTAGCAGCTCCATCACAGAAACTAGCACAAATGAAGAGTATGTGGCAAGGTACCAGCAAGAAACAAGAAAGCCATGCTTACTAAGAATTTACATATTCCGGTGCCAACATATGGATGCGAAACATGGACACTTACAGATCACTAGAAAAGATAACAACAGAATTTGAAATGAAATGTTACAGAAGGGCACTTCGAGTATCATGGACAGAACGACAACCAAATAAAAGAGATACTAATGGGATTAGGTGTCACAGAAAACTGGCTAGTTAACACCATAACAATTAGAAAGCTGAGATACCTCGGCCACATCAAGGGACTCAGTAGCATGGAGAGGTTGATAGTTGAAGGCATAGTGCCCGGTAAAAGAGAAAAGAGATGACTTCGCCGCAGGAAAGTCTGTCCATTGCAAGACGCTGGTCAACTTGCGCAAGACCGTAAAGCATTCAGGGAGGCTGTGAGAGAGACAACGTTCTGGAAAGAACAAGTGGCATGAATGAATGAATATGTACCTATGAGTCCTGTTTAATACCATCAGGTGTTCCACTCCATTTATCAACATTCATATAATAGTTTTGCTCCCCCTGTGATCTTGACCTTTGAACTTCCAACACACAAATTTGGTGATATAAGACACTGTGATGTAACTTGTAAATACTTGTTTAATTTTGTTTTATTTAATATTGGCAGTTCCGAACATTTTATAATAATAATCATTGTTTTAACTCAATTCACTAACAAACTCCACCGGACGACGTAGGAAATTATACAACAGAATTTTACCAACTTGACCTTTACCTTCGTTGCTATCTATGGAGGCAGTGAAGTACTCCCCTCTTCTCACACTCATTTAAAGACGCCTCTTCTTCGTTCGCTTCTACCACCAAGATCGCCCTGTGATCCTACTGTATTTACTCCCGTGGTCCTCAATAGGTCCCGTGGTTCCCGTGTGGTCCCCGAAAGGAAAGGACCACACGAGATCCACGAGAGGATCACAAGAGGTTCGGAGTATCGCAGGGCTTACACCCTGTATTCTTGATGGGTCTTAACAGTGGGATTGCGTGACACCGTGGTTTTCGTTGCACCAGGTTTAATCTAGAATTGGATTTTCTCGCTGGACAACCTCGACGTGTTTTGTATATCAGTATATCCCCGCTGGGTGAGAGCTGGTTGCCCATCTAGCCCAGAGTTGGAATTTCTCACCGAAAGACCTCGATGTGTTTTGGGATACCCGTGTATCACCGCCGTGTGAGAAGTGGTTGCCCATCCAGTCCAGTGTTGGATTTTCTCGCCGGAAAACCTCAGCGTGATTAGGATAGGCAAACATCCCCGCTGGGTGTGAGCTGGTTGCCTATCTAGACTGCCCTGGTCCAGTGTCTCCGACTTTAGCATTTTGTGGTCGTGACCGCTACTCTTCCTAGTTGTAACCAGGACGCTGCTTTTGTCCAGGAGGACGAATCCTCCCACTAGTGAGTTTCACCCCTGGGTTGAGCCGGTTTAGGCATATTATCCCAGTGTGGGCGTGCTTTGGCCGGTACCTCTAGAGCAGAGGTACCGTGACTTGAATAGCCATCAAGTTTCACCCCTGGTTTAAGTCAGTTTAAGCATATTTCACCAGTATGGGCGTAGGACTGACGTGGCTGGCCTCTAGAGCAGAAGTGCCGTGGTATGAGTAGCTCTCGCCGTGAGACTACTGGACATACCGATTAAGCTTCACTTCATCTTTTCCATCACCTTTTCACATCGCCGCCGCACGGCAACCCTGATTGCTTTTCCTCATTTTCTTCATTGGCCGAGAGCCTTCCGAAGAGTCTCGCCAGCAGCTTCTTAATCCCTGGGTTAAACCGGTTCAGGCAATTCGCCCGGTATGAGTGTATGTGGGACATGGCCGACTTCCAGAGCAGAGGTGCAGTGATTTGAGTAGTCTTGACCTCGAGACTACTGATTACTTCACTTACTCCTTTCTTTCACCTTTTCCACCGTGGCGCCGCACGGCAACCCATAATCGCACCTTTCTTCACTGGCCGAGAGAAGCCCCACTTCACGCACGGCAGTTGAAAAATCTCGCCAGCAGCGGTAGATGAGCTACCAAATATGACTTTCATCTACCCTAAACGTCTGGTTTTCAGGCGCCAGATATTCGCCTTCGCCCCATCTCCTGTCAGTTTAAACAGTTCTGCCACGAGAAGGCCAGGAGCTGGACTTGACTGTAACATGCTATTTGATCCGCACGCCACTGGAGTGGAGAGCGATGTATCCTCCACCCCACCTCCGACAATAACAGTCCTTAGAACCTTAAAGACGCCTGCTTCTGCCTTCTCTTGACCTACTGAAGGTGGAAGGAGTTAAGACCTATACTCACTAACATGTAGGAGCTCCCAGAAGTTGTGCTTTGTTTTTCTTTCGCTTTTTTGTTTTTCGTGTCGGTTGTGTGTAAGATGGGAGATTTTATCTAGCCGCTTTTTGTTGTCGTTGCTTCCTTCATTTACTCCCCACACATTTACCTCCTTGTTGATATATTTCTGACGTTATTGTTATTTAAGTGGAACCTGTAGAAAGTGACTAAAAAGTCCCCGAATGTCGCTTTCGTGGCCACATGTGAATTCGGACCTTGCTGTTCTTTGTATCTGCATCTGCCAGATACACTGAAATATTCACCAAGCACATCATATATATATGTAGGTAGACAGAGATGTAGATGAGAAGATAACATACGAGAATGGACAGGACACAACCTGGCTGAGTGCACCATCAAGACGAGGGATGATTCATTACTGCCAACATTCATTCTGAAGAAGCCACATGAGGATGATGATGATGATGATGATGATGATGATTAGTTCGACATATGTAAGTACCTTATTCGCTCACTGAGTTAGAAACGGTTCGTTGCATTGTGCTCTTGTTAATAATCAATATTCCTTTGCAATGAATTCATTTATTGTTCAGTTTCCTCCGTTCTGAGACACATGCTCCTACTTCTTATCTCTGGTATGATAGCATATGTAGGTCACATTATAGCTGTTGTTTGTATTATATTTGTATGTGGAATTTATCAAAGCATTTTGCTTTAATCCCACTTGATTTCTCAGTTTTGTTTTAATTTGTCACAATTACGTTCTTTTCAAAATCGATCTTGTGAATAACATTCCACGAAGAATTACCTTTAGTTTCAAACGTTTTGTTATTGCAGTAGCCCGCCAATTCATAATATTTCACATGCAACGTAGACTTTACTGTTATTTTTTTTATTTCACATACATGTTTTAAATATTTAAAATATCGGAAATTGTGATATTATCCCGACATTTTATTGAAACCTTGTCTTACCGAGATCGATTGTAACGCGAAGAGGTCATAGGTCAAAAGATAACCCTGTCATGCCTTAGAGGCAAATAGAGATATGGTGTTTGTTACTTTCATATTTCCACAGAACATAAGGAAAATGTTGTTGTTAATTCCATGTACATCATAATATTTATCTGTTATTTCTGAATCTTATTACGCCGATTACTTTTAATGCGTTTGTGGTTGTGATGGTATATTTATATACAAGAAACTATACTGATATTTTATATAGTCGACGTTCATGCGATATGATATTTCCGGTTGGTTGTGTTTTTAAATAATTATTATAGGGCATTTTTCTTGCTTGGAATTTTATTATCACCATCTGTCTGTGAACTTTACCATAAGCAAGGTTTATCTGTATAATAAGTCTGGCCATGTTTCGTTCCGTTTTTAAATTGACTGGAATCAGAACATTTTTTTGTGCGTTCCAAGCTATACATGGAGAACTGATTCCTTGAATCTTCGCCCTTTCTTCATAAATGGAATATTAACAAGGGCAGAGATTCTGAAACAGCGATAAGTGAGTTTTCATACCCAGCGGGCGTGGACAGAGTTCTTAGGACGAGTAGTTGAAAGAAAGATGCAACAAAGTCTCTGGCCGTGCTACATGACCTCAAGTCTGAATTCTTAGCCACAGTTTTTAGCTTACATCTTACATCTTTCCCATGCCGCTAAACATCACATGGGCCCCGCATGGTAGTTCGCCAAGATTTCCTGTCCTCAGCGAGTTTTTCAATCTCATCAAGGGATGAGAACTGGCCTCTCTTAACAACGTCCTCTTTAGAGTTTCATGTGGTCGACCTCTTTTTCTTCGGCCTGTTGTGTTCCACTTGATAGCTTGTTTGGGGATTCTCTGACGTTTCTTCTCATCACATGACCGACATATGTCCATCTTCTTTTTCTGATCACCCATAAAACAGGTTGTTGTTTGCTCATCTGTCTTATCTCTGCGTTGTTCTTGAATTCGTTCCACTTTATACCGTTAGTTTTTATATAACAACTACTAATTACTACACATCTATCACTATTTCATCAGTAGAACAAGACACTTGAAGTCCAGAGAGTATAACACCAGAATTAAGGAACTGCGAATAAAAGGGACAGTCTGTTCCTGTGATGTAAATGCCATGTCTTTTAGCTTATCGGGTAGTTTCCTTTCAGCAGTGCTGAAAGTTTACTTGTTCTATAAATTCCAGAATTATAGTACTTCGGTTTAAACTAGCCTGCGATTCATTACGGTGCATAATTTGACAATAATGTCAGTTCGCTTTGTATCGGCACCATCAAACACTCCAACCTTCCTCTGACAACCCAACTTCCTCAGAAACTGTAACCTACATTATTTGTAAATATATCACTGGGAACAACTGTGTTAAGAACACACTAATCTTAACATATTCTTTGTGAGACAGGGAACATAGATCTGTTTGCTTAAAAATTCTGACCTACTTCTGTAGACCAGAAACCTGTAGCAATCGACACTAATTGTAACTGTTAGTTTTGTAAAATGTAATGTCAGGTTGGTGGACGGATGGGGACATGGAGGTCGCCGACGGGGATGAGGAAAATCTGGTATGAAACCAATGAATCCTATGGGTCTTTACAACAGTGGCTATCAGAATGATGTAAATAAAACAGAGCCAGCAGACTATAGGTGGCAGGGAATGGATATCGCTGGGGCACTCACTGGATTCCTCATCCCAAAGTCGGAATGTCTCTGTGGAACTGTCTTAAAGCCGTCTGGCCAGCCAACGTTGCATGCTGGACCTGATGTGGAGAAGGGGCTTAAGTACAGCCACCAGAGGCTGGAAAACAAAGTTTTGACCAGGCAAGCCTACACCACTGTCTTCATGGCAGTCCAAGCAAGATCACAGTCTGCCCTAGCAAGGAAAGGTGCTGAAGTCGGAGGTACCCAGCCAAAAGGCACATCGCAAAAGTCAGGGTACCACGCATCATCTCCAGTGTGCGTATGAAGAAGAAGAAGAAGAAGAAGAAGAAGAAGAAGAAGTTGTAAATCTGTACCAAAATGTAGAGAGATGAGTTCACAAACGTTTGACAGGATTTAAATAATCACTCGGACGGCATGTTACTTTGGCCATGCTGTGTGCATTGTCCTCGGAGGATGATAAATTTACTGGGAAAATAACCAGTTTAAATTATTTTAAAATTATAGTTTAGTTTCATTTTCTGCCATTTTTTTAACGAGCTACGGTCTGATAGACCTAAGTTGCTTGACTACTTTATACAAGCCAATGAAAGAGGAAGAGCCATTTGTTAAACAGTATGACCTAATCAAGCACTTCAAATAACTGAAGACCTCCCTACATGAAAGATGCAAGCGAGCTTTACCGTACGCATCTGTTCCACGGTGAAGGAAAATGCAAGAGAAAGTGACTGACAAGTTCTTTGGAGGAATCACAGCCTCAGGCCTGAGAAAGAGTGGGTACTGAAGTGTAGAGGAATTCTGTTTACCAGGCGAAGCTGTAGATCCTTCAGTTCTGTGTGTATTCAGTTTGTTGCTCTATGATAAGGTAATACATTACAGACAGGAAGGAAATTAAGTTAAGTTATGAAAACATTACTTCTGCTACGCTCCTCGGAACAAAAATGTGAAGATGTAACAGATGCTTATCACACATTTATTCACGATAAATCCTGCGAGGGAAATTTTATCAGTTCCGGCAGATAGAATTATGGAGCAATGGGGAAGAAAATAATGCACACGCACAAAAAAGGAAATGCAAGAAACGAACGAGAAATATAGGTATATATAAAGTCAAAGTATGTAAGAAAATGACCAAATGAAGTAAATTAAGGACAGTGACAAATATTCAAGACTTAATACTTCAAGTCGTTTTGAAGAACAGTGACGAAGACATAAAAGAAAACGCCAAGCTGATACAATGATACAGTTCGTGAAAGAAACCGCAATGACGATAAAAACTGAACAGGCTCCAAGTCTTGCCAATGGAATTAGTAGATGAATAAAACAAGCTGTGATGTGGTGTCTCCGAGTTCTTGTGTCTTTCAAGCGCTTACCTCCTGGCAGATCACGATATTCTACTCGAGTGCTACTAGGAAGGCAATGAAACAGCCATCAGGAGCTCAACGGTATGAAGCGTCAATCGATTTACTGTCGGATCGTGCGGGCCGAGCTAGCTGTTCAGCGTCACAGCTTAGACAATGGCAGTCTTGCCTACTGACAACTTCCCTGTTTTCTAAACTGTATAGAGTTTGAAAATATACGAAAGAACTTCCCCAAATTCTCGAGTGCAACGTTAACATTAAAGGCGGTATTTCTTGTTCTTTGATCAAGTAGCAAGTTGCATATTCTGTTCTTCGAGTGCATCAAATTTGTGCACACCAAGGTAAGAACATGAAGAGACCCTGAGAGCGCTTTGGTCGCATCAATACACTTTATACTGGGCAAAAAAAAAAAAAAGAAAGCAGGTTTTGTACTCAATAACTTGGCCTGAGAACCCTGCACTTCTCTTTCTGTGCTTATATATATATATATATATATATATATATATATATATATATATATTGTTTTTGTTTTGCCAACCATACATTATTCTCTTAGTCCACAGATTTTTCTTCTTTTAAAAATCTCTTCTGGTTATGTAAGTGAAGTAAAGGTATCCACGCTAAAACTGATATTTCTTATTTAAAAAAAGACATAGGACTCCATGTTTTTTCCCGTTTAAAATATTAGCACTTTATGTCTAAGGAGATGGTATTGAAGCAAGCTGATATTAACTCTTATGGGTTTTGCCAAGTATCGTGTTGAAGAGCTTTTCTCATGGCTGACTCTACCAATGTTAGACTTCCAGGGCCGGCCACAGTAACAGCAAATAATGTTTGTGTTGCCAGGTTCAGTTCCCTTGCGCTTTCATCTTCTAACTTCAAGTCTGATTCTCATTTCCTTCTCAAATTACCCAGTGCCCTTATACAGAGTTCTCCATGTAACTCGGTCTTTCGCAAGAAAGAATGTTAAAATTTGTTACAAAGTTAAATTATTTCTGTTACATAAAAGAAAATGTGTGTTAATAACATTTTAAGGACACTTTGCTCCGTGATACGAAAATGATGAAATTGTGAACATCGCCAGTGAATGAAGTTAATTCTCTGAGCACGATGCATTTTGGCAGAAGACTGAAGATATTTAGAATGATTTTGAAACAATAATCCCTCTTAAGAAAAAACAAAAGAATTCGAAGTAGAAAATATAAGAAAAAGTTAAACCTTCTAATGGACACATGGTCAATATTCAAATGTCTGTACTTGATTTTCTTCGTGCGTGACGGAGGCATATTTCTTCGTGCGTGACGGAGGCATATTTCTAGCTCCGTGTGCAGGCTGTAACTTAGAACACAATACACGCATTTGGAGTTGTAACCACCAGTTTCCGTGTCGGTGAGACTGGGTAATTTAAAATTCTAAATATCCTGGTTTCCGTGTCGATGAGAACAGGTTTATTCAATTAGCAAGGATTGCTTTGTTCTTTGACTGTGTAAGTTTTTAAAAGGTGATTTATTTTTCACGGTTTAAAATTTTTCCAGCATCGATTTAAATTGTGAGTGGCACGTTAAAGATTCTGTAGTTTCAGCTTTATCAATTCTGCTCATTGCTTTATTTCTTGGTACGTGAGTTCCGAGAACTTCGTTGGTTTTTTTTTTCTTTTTTGTGTGTGCGTTCAATGTTATCACTGAAACTTTCCGCTCATTTTGTGACTGCTGTTGCCGTTGTCATTAATTTGTAATTTCTGATACGAATTTGAAGGAACAAATTATTCCGCCATAAACATTTCCAAATGACAAAACAGCACCAAATCTCTCATTTCAATAGACAGGGTCGACCGGTCATGGCTTTCGCAAAATGACACACGACTTCTGCACAAAATTAGAATTGAAAATGCTTCCACAGGTCTTATGTGATATTGACAAAAGACAGCAGAGCACTGGCTTCCGGAGTATTCTTCTTATGAAGATCAGAAAAAAAAACTGTGTATCTCAGACAAGCTGTACGAAGGGTCTTAAAATACCACATATTTCCACGACAATATAGCTGTTATATACAAAAAGAAAGCAAAGGAGGAATACGCTGTGAAATTTTGGTAGACGGCTTGGAGGAACTCTAAAGAAATGAGAGAGTATAACATGACTACAGAAGTGTTGCCTGCTACATTTCGATGGTCAGCTTTGCTTCTCAGTGTGAGAAGGACCAAAGCTTAATTAAGAAACATAAAACACTTAAACTTTGAGCAAGATTTTCACTGACAATAAATAACGTGTGCGCGTTGAACAAGGTTCAAGGGAGATTGTCTGGTCCACTGGCTGCCACTTAAGAATAGTCCTCGGACCCCGTGCTGTTTCAGAATCCAGGCCACGGATCCCCCCATACTATGGAAAAGTTTCATATCTGGTATCTATGTGCTTTAAATGTAGACTTAATCCGGACTCCAATAACATCAAATATCAGCCTCTTTCTAGAATCTCCCATTTGCCTGACTGTGGGACGCCGTCATACTAGCTTGTCACCGTGGATGTAAAACCGCGCAGCAGAAAAAAAAACATGAAAAAGTTATTTTCTCCACACAGGATTAGCTCAAAGATCAGTTGTCAAACATTTCACAATGGAAATAAAGATGGTCCTTGAGTTTTTGCCATGGACTTCAACAGCAGGTCCCGCGGACCCCCGGACATAGTGATGAGAAGCACTGGTTTAGTACATTTTCAATTATATATATATATATATATATATATATATATATATATATATATATATATATATATATGAGAACTAGAAGCTATTAAGGCCCATACTTACATGAACATAAGAGATGAGACCTGATACGGAGGAAGCTGGTATACCCCTACGTTAATCAGCTAGTTAATTTAACGAAACAACTGCTTTAAGTTACTTTGTATGGCCAGTCATTCAAAGCTGGTCCTAAATTATTCTTTTTTTTTCCGAAATAACTCGATTAATCACATTTTGGGTTTTTCATTTAAAAACTGCAGCAAAAACAAAACTGAAACATGAGGATGCAACTATTTAGGCTTACCTGCCACAGGTGTTGTCATGTATACCTGTCGCTGATATTCTGATATGACACATTGCTAACTTTCCAGATTAAATGTATCGTCTGTTGTATTAACGTCCGTCTCGACAATGTCACACAGGAAGACAGCTAAAAAAAAAAAACAAACCGAATTGCGATAAATCTGTCATGAATTCCTTCACAGAACAGACTCCAGTTTTCCCGACTTACGGTGTTCATAAACATTTACATGTTGTTCGTTTCAGTAAAATGCCATTTATATATTTCGTTTTACGAGTAGATTTTTTTCAAATCTTATTCATTTTTATACCATTATTTGTCGTTTATATGTGATGTGTAGAAGTAGAGAAGATTTTTCCCACTGAAGAACGAATGACAACATTTTTCCACTTTCTGTAAAGTGTATGTACATATGTATTCCAGTTTATACTTTGGTTACCTGTTTACTCTGTCTGAATCAGCTGTTTCAGGTACTTTGTATTGTTTTATGCGTATTTTTTTCAAACGTAATACTTTCTTTTTTAAATATAAATTAGAACAATTTCTTTAGTTTTTCTTTACACGCCAGTGACGAGTGTAGTCACTGTGACAAAGTCCACCATCTTTAAACAGTCTACATTAAAATTTTTTCATTCCTCTGCCAGATCTCCCCCCCCCCCTCACCCCCTTTGCATACACCCTCCCCCGCCCACCCCCTCAAAACCTCTCTCTCCCCCCCCCCACGCCTTTAAAAAAAATACTTCATATTTATCGTATTTTGTTTTTAAAAAATTATCTCCCTTTCACATCATATGAAACCTGTTCGAGTTTTCCTCTTTCTTTTCCAACGTATTTGTTCATTGTTGTGGATGAGGAAGTTATTACTTCATCTTTTTTTTTTTATTTTCCTCTTCGATGTTTTTCATGTTTTATGTTTTTAGATACTCTATTAACTGTTTTTCCTGTTCTGTTAACTGTTAATTTTTCTTCAGAACAAGGCACACGAGTATGTGGCCTGACAGACTTCAGATTTTTGGATTTACAACTTTCTGTTGGCCAATTGCCGTATTTCACCAGCATCAAGATTCATAGGCCCTAGGGATCACAAATAAACCCACAGCGGGTGGTGGACCGTATCTGTATCAAGCAGTTTTTGCCGAATTACACAAAAAAAGAGAAAATATAACTACTAAAAAATAAAGATGACTTAAGAGTTGTTTTCGCAACATAAAACCAAAACATTTCTAAGTGAACAGTTTTAATTTTAATAAAATAAGTTACATTTTGATTAGAACTTCGGGCACATCAAAACACCTAATCGGACAAGTGTCTTCACCCCCACGGATTTATAAGAAGATGACAACAATGGATTTTATAAGAAGATGACAACAATGGATTTTATAAGAAGATGACAACAATGGATTTTATAAGAAGATGACAACAATGGATTTTATAAGAAGATGACAACAATGGATTTTATAAGAAGATGACAACAATGGATTTTATAAGAAGATGACAACAATGGATTTTATAAGAAGATGACAACAATGGATTTTATAAGAAGATGACAACATGGATTTTATAAGAGATGACAACAATGGATTTTATAAGAAGATGACAACAATGGATTTTATAAGAAGATGACAACAATGGATTTTATAAGAATTTGACAACATGGATTTTATAAGAAGATGACAACAATGGATTTTATAAGAAGATGACAACAATGGATTTTATAAGAAGATGACAACAATGGATTTTATAAGAAGATGACAACAATGGATTTTATAAGAAGATGACAACAATGGATTTTATAAGAAGATGACAACAATGGATATATACAGAAATACGAGCAATTATCATTCACTCTTTGATGGAGAGAATAAATAGCAACAAAATAAAACAAACAAACAAACAAACAAAATCGAACTCAAGAATCGTAAAACTTAACTCCACAAGGAAATAGCATTTCACTTGTAACGTACAAGTATCGCGTGAGTCACGTGCTACGAACATGTTCTTTCCTGGTGCTCAGCAGTCATTTGGTTCAACTATTTACCAAGCAGACCGCGTGAAACTCTGAAGAGAAATTAGAACAATTTCTTTAGTTTTTCTTTACACGCCAGTGACGAGTGTAGTCACTGTGACAAAGTCCACCATCTTTAAACAGTCTACATTAAAATTTTTTCATTCCTCTGCCAGATCTCCCCCCCCCCTCACCCCCTTTGCATACACCCTCCCCCGCCCACCCCCTCAAAACCTCTCCCCCCCCCCCCCACGCCTTTAAAAAAATACTTCATATTTATCGTATTTTGTTTTTAAAAAATTATCTCCCTTTCACATCATATGAAACCTGTTCGAGTTTTCCTCTTTCTTTTCCAACGTATTTGTTCATTGTTGTGGATGAGGAAGTTATTACTTCATCTTTTTTTTTTTTATTTTCCTCTTCGATGTTTTTCATGTTTTATGTTTTTAGATACTCTATTAACTGTTTTTCCTGTTCTGTTAACTGTTAATTTTTCTTCAGAACAAGGCACACGAGTATGTGGCCTGACAGACTTCAGATTTTTGGATTTACAACTTTCTGTTGGCCAATTGCCGTATTTCACCAGCATCAAGATTCATAGGCCCTAGGGATCACAAATAAACCCACAGCGGGTGGTGGACCGTATCTGTATCAAGCAGTTTTTGCCGAATTACACAAAAAAAGAGAAAATATAACTACTAAAAAATAAAGATGACTTAAGAGTTGTTTTCGCAACATAAAACCAAAACATTTCTAAGTGAACAGTTTTAATTTTAATAAAATAAGTTACATTTTGATGAGAACTTCGGGCACATCAAAACACCTAATCGGACAAGTGTCTTCACCCCCACGGATTTATAAGAAGATGACAACAATGGATTTTATAAGAAGATGACAACAATGGATTTTATAAGAAGATGACAACAATGGATTTTATAAGAAGATGACAACAATGGATTTTATAAGAAGATGACAACAATGGATTTTATAAGAAGATGACAACAATGGATTTTATAAGAAGATGACAACAATGGATTTTATAAGAAGATGACAACAATGGATTTTATAAGAAGATGACAACAATGGATTTTATAAGAAGATGACAACAATGGATTTTATAAGAAGATGACAACAATGGATTTTATAAGAAGATGACAACAATGGATTTTATAAGAATTTGACAACAATGGATTTTATAAGAAGATGACAACAATGGATTTTATAAGAAGATGACAACAATGGATTTTATAAGAAGATGACAACAATGGATTTTATAAGAAGATGACAACAATGGATTTTATAAGAAGATGACAACAATGGATTTTATAAGAAGATGACAACAATGGATATATACAGAAATACGAGCAATTATCATTCACTCTTTGATGGAGAGAATAAATAGCAACAAAATAAAACAAACAAACAAACAAACAAAATCGAACTCAAGAATCGTAAAACTTA
Source organism: Achatina immaculata (assembly GCA_009760885.1). Classification (NCBI taxonomy): domain Eukaryota; kingdom Metazoa; phylum Mollusca; class Gastropoda; order Stylommatophora; family Achatinidae; genus Lissachatina; species Lissachatina immaculata. The sequence continues at coordinate 45,454,593 of CM019717.1, read as the reverse complement.
ACTCCACAAGGAAATAGCATTTCACTTGTAACGTACAAGTATCGCGTGAGTCACGTGCTACCAACATGTTCTTTTCTGGTGCTCAGCAGTCATTTGGTTCAACTATTTACCAAGCAGACCGCGTGAAACTCTGAAGAGAACATTATTAAGAGAGGCCAAGTTAACAGGCATAAAATCCTTTGTTGAGGTTGAAAGACTCGCCGAAGACAGGAAATATTGGCGAACTACTTTGCGAGCCCTATGTGACGTCTAACGGCACGGGAAGGATATAAGATATAAGATAAGATAAGATTTACCAAGCACCGAACCCTTGAACGGTCATTTGGTAGATTCCTGGATTCAGCTGATTGGTTGCTCTAGAAAACCCTTCGAAACCATTGGTTGTTCTAGCAGCTGCTGCAAAGCAGTAGTAAATAAGCTATTAAATCTGATCAGAACAAATTCAATCTCAGTAATGATCAAGTAGGCTAGCATGTTTCGTGATGATTTTCTGTTATAATTTCATCGAGTGTTGTTGAATTAAGTCTGCAAGCAGACAGAAAACTTCTAGCCATGTACAGCTTATTTGTTACTTCCTTGTTACTTTCGTAACCTCTCGTACACTGTTTTAAGTGTTGAGTTCTCGCTGTTTTAATAGCATCTTTGTCGTATAATTATAGTACATGAAGTTAGTCTACCTCTCAGTGGTTTTAAGAAAAAAACTGTATATCATAATTCACAGTAGAAAAAAACATATATATTGTGTTTAGAAATTGTATTACGTGAGATATCCACAGTCACACAAAAGCATTTTAGTGTGTCAACAAAACATTGCTGTAGTTTATCTATTCTCCCATATTCGTAACTGAGTTTTCAGTTCAATGTTTGTTGTAGATATCAGTGCACAAGTAAAATTTTTTGTTTTAAATTCGGAAATTCATTGCTTTAGTTTCTCTTGGTATCATTCTTTTGTAGAGTATCTTCATTTTTCTAAATAAAGTAAGATAATGTGAACACTTTATGAGTTGTTATTTTAATTCTCTCTCTCTCTCTCTCTCTCTCTCTCTCTCTCTCTCTCTCTCTCTCTCTCTCAGTTGTTTCAAGGAGGACAAGGATTAACAGGATTTAAGCAGGATTTTGTTTCAGAACCGAAAACTGGATCACGAGTGCGAAAATGCTGTTGGCCAGTGGTAGCAAGAATCTGAATTAAAGAAGAAGTGGAAGATAACAAAACATGAGCACTGTGAGTTTGAACACGAAACTTGAAGCAGGCATGGAAAGTTTTCCTCTTAGATCGCGAAGAAAATGAAAAGTTCAACATAGAAAACAAAAGGCTGAACCTGTTTAGTCATACAGATATTTCATGGAGGGTGGTAATATGAAAGAAAACCAGAAATTTAACAAAATTACAGCAGGGAATCATAAGAACAGGCACAGGTTTGGTCGAATAATAAAAGTGAATTAACACATACACAAACGAACAAACAAACAAACAAACCCGCAGACTTTCTGTACTAGGACACTCGGAGATGTTCGCGCCAACGCCAGCGGGGAGAAAAGCAACAGAAAAAAAGCATATTGTAACAATGGAATAAAACAAATAAGACAGTGGGTTGCCTATTGCGAAACATGATGGAAAATCATCAGTTTAGCTAAAGTAAAGCATCAGATGCCCAGATCCTACTTCTGCGCGGCACATGATGATAGTGTTTTTTACTTTAACAGATTTATCAACATATATGTTCATCGTTCTTTTCAGATAAATATATCTCTCTCACACACACACGCACGCACTCATACACACACACATATATATATATATATATATCATAGACTTCTCTGCCACGGAATTAACCTCATCACACAACGTCTAGGGAATGATACAGTAACAAGGATAAATCTGCAGCGTTTGTGTACTTTATCTGAAATCTTCAATTTTTTTCTTTGCTACATAAAAAAGCATAAACGCTGCATTTGTATAACACAGGCACATATTTATATAACATTACGTGTGAATCTGGTAGCAAACATTAACACTAACTGTCGTGTCAACAGTTTCATCAATCCTACAAAATGCTGACAACAATTAAATAACTTTTTAGTCAGTTATACGTGATGGTACAGTCACAAATGTTAAAAATATTATAAATATAATAATAGTAAATAATTTATGCTGTGCAACTGAAGGCAGAATGGAGATAGAACAAAATGAGCTCAGTAACATAGCTCCTGTTGCAGTGTCCCTTCCCAAAGAAGACAAGAAAGTGAGCATAATGGTAAAGCCATTCAAACACAAAACAAATACGCAATGGTACAGAGAGAGAGAAACAAAATAGACGATGTACGCCTATAACTGTTGTAAGCACTTGAACTTATTAAACTTTCCCGCCTATTCTTTTAACCCATTCCATATACTGCGCTGGCATCTCAGAAGCCATTGGCCTTCACGCCAAAAAATGGTATGTCCGTAGCCGGAAAAAAAATACTTTTAAAAACAACTTTCCTTCCCCCTTACCGGAAGGAATTTTTCTGGTGGCGAAATCTTAAATAATCCCCTGGAGCAATTCCATCTCCAGACAGCAGGCCATGTTTTCTCAGACAATCTCTGAGACCTGAGAGAAGAAACAGGCATTTGGAAGAAGGAAATGTGTCCATCTAGTAAATAGTACTTTTGTGTTTGTGTTATTTTTTGTTTGTTTACTTTTGTCGTTGCTTTATTCGCGTCTTTAATCTGGCCATTGTTTTCTCTTGTTTGATGTAAATATTTGTTCTTCCAGCAATGTTTTTGGGCGGATATTTTCTCAGACTCTTTTTTTTTAAACTGTGGTCCTGCTGTCTCTCTTTCAAAATATTTTGTTTTTCATTTCTTTCATGCACTCTCTCTCTCTCTCTCTCTCTCCCTCTTTATGGAAAGCCATAAATACCCTATCAAATAAAAGAAAAGAATTTGATTCTCAAGCCATCAATCGTGCATACACTAGCGGACATATCAGTACACATTTAAGAGAAGAAATCAACGTTCTTAAATCATCAGTCCTGTATGCGACTTACATGAACTACAAACATTCCTGGACAGCAGATGTACTGATTTTAAACAGTTACACATTCCATTCTTAACAGTCAGTGAAGTTCACAGTTATCTCTTAACCTTAAAAAACAACAATACAGCTGGGCTTGATGATATTAGTAATAAGATCTTACGTTATGCTGCACCTGTCATTTCACATACACTAACATATATTTACAACCAGTGCATTGCAAAATGTTATTTTCCTGAGGCTTTTAAAACTGCTAAGGTGTATCCTCGCTTTAAATCTGGCTCATCTAACAATCTTACCAACTAATAGACCAATATCCATATTATCATCATTATCAAAACCACTCGAAAAACACATACACAAAATAACTCTACGACACATGCAAGAGAACAATGTACTCATAGACAGTCAGTCAGGCTTTAGACCCAATCATTCCTGCCACACAGCTCTTACCAAAATGACAGAAAACTGGTTAGTAAACATAAATGACGACAGACTATGTGGTGCCATCTTTGTCGACTTTAAAAAGGCATTTGATATGATTGACCACGATATTCTTGTAAGAAAAATAAAGATTTATAGACTGCACCCTGACCTAATAAAATTAATTGCATCGTTTCTTTCAGACAGACAACAGGTAGTATTCTTCAACAATTCTCTATCAAATTCTGCTAAAGTTGACACTGGTGTTCCGCAAGGTTCTATTCTAGGCCCGTTGCTCTTTGCTTTCTATATCAATGATCTTCCACTTCATCTTAAACACTCTTCTTGTGACCTTTTTGCCGATGATTGCACAGTCTACAGCAGTGACTACGATTGTGTTAATCTAGAATCAACTCTTCAGGTCGAGTTATACAATTTAATTGGATGGAGCAAAAATAATGGCATGATTATAAACACCGATAAAACAAAATCAATGCTCATAACAACAAGACAGAAACTACAAAACGCAACAAAAACAACACTTCGGCTCTGTACAGAAACATCACAGATAGAAAACGTTAGCGAGCACAAAACACTAGGTCTTATTATTGACCAACATCTGACCTGGAACTCTCATGTGCAATGTCTAACAAAACTCATCGCACAAAAAGATACCAATTAGCTAAAATTAAGCACTTCATAGATCAAGACACTAGGAAGACATACTACATAGCTCATATACAAACACATTTAGACTACTGCTCAACAGTTTGGGATGGTTGCTCAGTGTCAAATACAAAGAAGCTTTGCTCTCTCCAAAAGCGAGCAGTAAAGCTTATTAGTGACAAAGATCAAGCACAAACAACTAATCATCACAAACGTAGCAAAATACTACCTCTTAAGAACAGGTTCCTCTTCAACAAAGCCAAGTTAGTACATCAAATTCTTTCACGGCATGCCCCGCCTTATCTATGGAACCTGTTTAAATTTAGCCCAAAGTGCAGCCAACGCTTGAACAACATATGTCTTCCAAAACCTAGACTTGATCTTTACAAGAAAAGCTTTAGTTATTCTGCTGCTCATCTTTGGAATACCCTCCCATCCTATATAAAAAATATAAATTATACTCCTTCCTACAACTACAAGCTTTCCCAATATATATTTGATGTCGACTACATGCCTCCATGAATTATAAAACTTAAAAGTTATCTTAAGCTGCTCTTACAGACACCGAATACAATTAATTGTTTTCTGAATAGTCCCCAAAATTTTGTTTAGTAGATAGTCATTTATAATGTATGTAGTTACTTCTGTACTGAGTGAATGTTTAAGAGCGAAACGTAAATGTTATATTTTATTTTATGTCTCTCAGATTCAATGTTAGTTATGTTTGTTATATGAACAGCATATTTGTAGAATGTCTGGAATAGAGTGAAAGACGTATGATAAAGGGCAGAATGTCAGACGGGCCTGCGTGCCCAATTCTTAACCCTTTTGAAATAAAGATCAATCAATCAATCTATCTATCTATCTATCTATCTATCTATCTATCTATCTATCTATCTATCTATCTATCTATCTATCTATCTATCTATCTATCTATCTATCTATCTATCTATCTATCTATCTATCTATCTATCTATGGAACCTGTTTAAATTTAGTCCAAAGTGCAGTCAACGCTTGAATAACATATGTCTTCCAAAACCTAGACTTGATCTTTACAAGAAAAGCTTTAGTTATTCTGCTGCTCATCTTTGGAATACCCTCCCATCCTATATAAAAAATATAAATTATACTCCTTCCTACAACTACAAGCTTTCCCAATATCTATTTGATGTCGACTACATGCCTCCATGAATTATAAAACTTAAAAGTTATCTTAAGCTGCTCTTACAGACACCGAATACAATTAATTGTTTTCTGAATAGTCCCCAAAATTTTGTTTAGTAGATAGTCATTTATAATGTATGTAGTTACTTCTTTACTGAGTGAATGGATAAGAGCGAAGCGTAAATGTTATATTTTATTTTATGTCTCTCAGCTTCAATGTTAGTTATGTTTGTTACATGAACAGAATATTTGTAGAATGTCTGGAATAGAGTGAAAGACGTATGATAAAGGGCAGAATGTCAGACGGGCCTGCGTGCCCAATTCTTAACCCTTTTGAAATAAAGATCAATCAATCAATCTATCTATCTATCTATCTATCTATCTATCTATCTATCTATCTATCTATCTATCTATCTATCTATCTATCTATCTATCTATCTATCTATCTATCTATCTATCTATCTATCTATCTATCTATCTATCTATGGAACCTGTTTAAATTTAGTCCAAAGTGCAGTCAACGCTTGAATAACATATGTCTTCCAAAACCTAGACTTGATCTTTACAAGAAAAGCTTTAGTTATTCTGCTGCTCATCTTTGGAATACCCTCCCATCCTATATAAAAAATATAAATTATACTCCTTCCTACAACTACAAGCTTTCCCAATATCTATTTGATGTCGACTACATGCCTCCATGAATTATAAAACTTAAAAGTTATCTTAAGCTGCTCTTACAGACACCGAATACAATTAATTGTTTTCTGAAAAGTCCCCAAAATTTTGTTTAGTAGATAGTCATTTATAATGTATGTAGTTACTTCTTTACTGAGTGAATGGATAAGAGCGAAGCGTAAATGTTATATTTTATTTTATGTCTCTCAGCTTCAATGTTAGTTATGTTTGTTACATGAACAGAATATTTGCTGAATGTCTGGAATAGAGTGAAAGATGTATGATAAAGGGCAGAATGTCAGACGGGCCTGCGTGCCCAATTCTTAACCCTTTTGAAATAAAGATCAATCAATCAATCAATCTCTCTCCCTCTCTCTTCCTTTTAGACTCTCTCAGAGCGACTGTGAGAGGACACACAAAGCAAGGAAGATCATGACATTGAGATGTGACATTATTTTTTAAAAATTCTCCCCCGGAGCAACATATGTTAAGTAGTGATTGCGGCATGGAGGATTAGTGTTGATGATAATGTGGATGATTGCAGCCATGACTGCTGAGTCGATGAGCATGATGACCGAAGGGAGGACTGCTGACTCCATAATGTGGATGACTGCAGCCAGGACTGCTGACTTGATGAGGATGATGACCGAAGGGAGGACTGCTGACTTGATGAGGATGATGACAGAAGGGAGGACTGCTGACTTGATGAGGATGATGACAGAAGGGAGGACTGCTGACTTGATGAGGATGATGACAGAAGGGAGCACTGCTGTCAATGTTGGTTTAGTCCTATTTGACTTCCTCCCGATCTTCTGCTCAGTAAAAAGAATATACCTATAACTCTTCGGTCCCCGACGTACTCTGCTTATTGATCGTTCACCTTGCCACATGTAAATAGTTACATGCTAAAGAAGACACTTTTGTAGTGACTGGAACATAGTTGCCCTCTAGCGTATTCCTCGATTACAAAGTAGGCCCCATGGCTACAGATGAGCTGAATGAGTCGAGCTCGGTTACCAAAAAACTCGCCAAACATAATGATCTGAAGCTTGTCTGGCCAAAAGAAAGGATCTAAATCTTGACTACTGACATTTACTTGACTACTACTTTACATTTGTGTGTCTTTCCATCCTCATTCTTGACTTCTCAGACATTTTAGACTGCTAGATCTTCCAGCCCCATTCTGGAACACTTTAGATCGTTAGAACTTCTAGGCCCATCCTGGACTTTTCAGACACTGTAGACCGCTAGGCCTCCCAGCTTCCTTGACAAATGAAAAGGCTGATAGCACATAACGAATGAGTGCTGTCTGACCTGAACTTCTCTAACAAGTGAAAAAGAACCATGACAAACATAACAAATGAAATGCCCCCTTTCTTAACTACCTTCACTACGGACTGAACTGGAATCCTACAAACTGGACTGAATTTGATTTAAAACTTTTCTAAACTCCCTTCCGAACTGGACTAGTCTCCCACTGGTGTAAGAACATAGCAAACCTAGGGTTATTGGGAACCCTAGAGCATAGCGTTACCTGTCAGAGACAGGCTAGTACCGAAAGTGCGCAATTCTGGGAAAGGTCCGTCTATGGTCCAGTATATAAAGAAAACATGATGGAATTTTACTAGGTTCGGACTTTGTTCGCTGAGCACGTAGGGCCAACGGGTCGGAGGAAGGGCATTTGTCGTGCAAGCGTGAATGAGATGTTTATTGTGGATGGAAAGCCATGTAAGTTAATTGATCAGATTATACTTTTGTGATGTGGATGCGGGCGAGCTGTGTCCATTCTGTGCTTTCCTCCTCCGACCAGGCCGGACCTCACTTAGACGTCTAAGCAATAGTCGTGAAGCCTCATTACTCAGAGCTGACCATGTTTTCAAAATTCAAGATTACACGTGGACAGTGAAGGTCAATGGTTGCTACTAACACAGAGCAGCGTTGAACTATCATATGTGGGAAATTCCATCCACGTAACATCAGGTATCGCCAGAATCAGCGAATCAATAGTGTAGAGTCTCACATTACGTCTTGAACATAAACAGTTAAATCATGGACAGTGGGTCAGTGAATAGTTACATAAAGTTACGTCCAGGAGATAGATGGAGCACTGGTATGAAAAGAGCCCATGGTGGAGATGAAAGAAAAATTTTCCGGCAGACAGCTGATGCCATGTACGCTCTGACATTTTCTTTCTTTGAAGCAAAAGTTTATTCCTTGTGAGGAAAATTCTTCTGAGATTTCCAGTTATTTAAAGTGTCCATGAACTTATGTTATGGTAGCAGAACTTGTGCCTAAATGAATCGCCTAATCTGACGGTCAAGTCATTTAAAGGTCAAGGCTGTATTCAGCACAAAGCATCCAGGGTACCCAGTATAATCACATGCAACACTGTCAACAAAACATGGTCAACAAATAATCAGACATTTACTAATCACCAGTAAACAGCAACATCTTGTCTTTACAGGACATAGCTAGCCCGATCCAACGGACAGTCAAATAAGATCAGGGCTAGTATCAGAAAGAAAACTTTAGCAAAATTTTCACTGGTCGCAAATATTGGATTGTAAGATATGTAGTAATATCACAATGTATATGTAAATTTTTTGTTGTATTCCATATTCAAAAACTTTGTAAACAAAACAGGAGTAGTGTGTAAGGGAATAGATAAGAACAAAGCAAACCTTGGCTGATTTGAGAATAATGGATCAGAGACAGGCTAGTACCGGAAGTGCGTAATTCTGGGAAAATTATGTCTTTGGTCCAGTACATGATTCTAAAAACTGTTATTGCCGGAGTTGGGGTGGAGGATACGCTCTCTACTCCAATGGTGTGCGTCTCAAATAGCCTCTGACAGCCAAGTCCAGCTTTTGGCCTTCTCGTGGCAGAACTGTTTAAACTGACAGCAGAAAGGGCGAAGACGAATATCTGGCGCCTGAAAACCACACGCTTCGGGTAGATGAGAATCATGTTTGGTAGCTCATTTACCGCTGCTGGCGAGATTCTTCAGCTGCCGTGCGTGGAGTGGGGCTCCTCCCGGCCAATGAAGAAAAGTATAAATGGGGTTGCCGTGCGGCATCACTGTGGAAAAGGTGGAAAAAAAAGAATAAGCGAAGTAAACAGTAGTCAAATCACGGCACCTCTGGTCTAGGGGTCGACCACGTCCAAATTCACTTATATCGGGCGAAATGCCTGAAACGTTTTAACCCAGAGGTTAAGACACTGCTGGCGAGATTCTTTGGATGTCACGCGTGAAGTGAAGCTCCTCCCGGCCAAGGAAATAGGGAAAAGGAAGGAAATGCGGAAAAACAATCAGGGTTGCTGTGTGGCGCCGATGTGAAAAAGTAATGTAAAGGATAAAGTGAAGCTTAATCATTATGTCCAGTAGTATCGCGGCAAGAGCTACTCATACCACGGCGCCTCTGCTCCAGAGGTCGGCCACGTCCAAAATACACCCATACTGGTGAAATATGCCTAAACCGGCTTACACCAGGGGTAGAACTTGATGGCTACGCATGTCACGGTACCTCTGCTCTAGAGGTCGGTCATGTCCTAAACACGCCCTTACTGGGCCTTAACCGGCTCAACCCAGGGGTGGAAGTCAATAGTGGCGAGAATTCATCCTCCTGGACAAAAGTTCCATCCTGGTCACAACTAGGAAGGGTAACGGCCACGACCACAAGATGCTGAAGTCGGAGACACTGGACTAGAGCAGTCTTGATAGGCAACCATCTCTCATCTGACGGAGATGTATGCTTATTCTAATCACGCTGAGGTTTTCCGGTGAGAAAGTCCAACACCGGAATGGAAAGGCAACCACCTCTCACCCGGCGGTGATACACGAGTATCTCAAAACACGTCGAGGTTTTCCGGTGAGAAAGTCTAACTCTAGTCCAGGTAGGCTACCACCTCTCACCCAGCGGGGATATACTGATATCCAAAACACGCCGAGGTTTTCCGATGAGAAAATCCAACTCTAGATCAGACTGGTATAACGAAAACCACGGTGTCACGCAATCCCGCTTCTGAGACCCACCAAGAATACAGGCCCAAGCCCAGCGATAATCTGTACCTCTTGTGGTCTTCTCGGGGATTTCGTGTGGACCACACGGGGGACCACGGGACCTATAGAGGACCAGAGGTGTAAATTCAGTAGGATCACAGGGCGATCTTGGTGGTAGAAGCGAACGAAGAAGAAGAAGGTAAAGAAAACATGATGGAATTTTAATAGGTCGGGCTTTGTATGCTAAACACTATGGGCCAGCGGGTCGGAGGAGGGTCATTTGTCGTGCAAGCGTGAATGAGATTTTTATTGTGGATGGAAAGCCATGTATATGGAAGTTAATAAACGGTTAATACTTTTGTGATGTGGATGCGGGCACGCTGTGTCCATTCTGTGCTTTCCTCCTCCAACCAGGCCAGACCTCAATTAGGTATGATGTAGATAATAGAAATAGACATTAAGTAATCAGAGTTCTATATTAACATAATTATTCTATGTAAGATGTTCATGTTTAACAACGTGCAAAATGTAGGTTTTGCATGTCCACATGACTATGTATTATTGTGTTCTATGTAAGAGCGTGTTTGCATACACTATATGCCAATTAGTTATCAGTCAGAATTTTAATCTTTTAAGTATGATTATTTTGAGATTTTTGCAGAGAACGATTTTTATTGCAAATCAAACTAACATACATGTGTAAGATTGTTTTGCTGATCTCTGTTAATTTATCGTTGGTCTATTTTTTTGTAGGGTTCTAAATATTGAAAGACATTGTTTTTATTCTTTTTTTTTCGTTAGATATATATAAGCTTATAATAACAACATATAAAATGATAATCCCTTGTTTGATTTTGCTAACTGTGTAAACATATAATTTAACAACAATATACGTTTTATCCCCCGTGTGGTACCCGGGATCTGCAAAGAATAGGACCACTGTACCCTACCATGCATGATCGTAAAAGGCGACTAAGGAGGGTTCAGCATAGGGCCAGCAACCCTATCTGGTAAAAAACTATCAGACTGCTACAGAAACAGAAGCAAGGGAAAAAGCAAATGCAGGTGGAAGGAGAAATGCGTATCAGGAAACTGAGCCCATGAAGGTTGTGGATGAAAGCCAGCCACTGGAAGTCCCCAGCCCGACTGCAGACCTCCTGGAACCTAAACAAAAAATGCAAATAGGCAGCTGGAATGTAAGAACACTAAACCAGACTGGAAAACTAGCACAAACCATCAAGGAAATGCACAGATACAAACTAGACATACTAGGAATACAAGAAGCAAGATGGACAGGACAAGGCAGAAGGAAATTAACAACACAGCACACAGAAGATACAATAATATGGTCAGGTAAAGAAGATCTTCATGAAGGAGGAGTAGCATTGATTATAACAAAAGAAGCATCAAGAGCATTGCTGAAATGGACCCCAATAAATGAGAGATTATTATATGCACGGTTCAACTCAAGATTCACGAAGCTGTCTATTATAGTTTGTTATGCACCAACAGAAGCAGCTGAAGAGGAATTAAAAGAAGATTTTTACAACAGCCTCCAAGCCACAGTAGAAACAATACCCAAGCATGATATGCTACTCATCTTGGGCGACTTCAATGCAAAAGTAGGTGAAGGAAATGAAGATAGAAGAAGAATCATGGGAAGAGAAGGAATTGGAGAAATAAATGAAAATGGAGAAAGACTGTGCAGTTTCTGTGAAGAAAACATGATGACCATCGGAGGGACAATTTTCCAACACAAAAACATCCATAAGGTGACTTGGAGGTCACCAGATAAAACAACAGAAAACCAAATCGATCACATACTAATAAACAACAAGTGGAAACGGTCACTACAAGATGTGCGAGCAAGGAAAGGAGCAGATATAGGAAGTGATCACAACCTTCTTGTAGCAAAAATAAAACTAAAATTAAGGAAAGCCAGAATCGGAGAACACAGAAGATACATTTTGATACAAGAAAACTGATAGACCAGCAAACAAGAAATGAATTCTCAATAATACTTAAGAACCGCTTCAGTGTCCTACAAGACGAAGCAGAAATATCCATATTAGAGTTCAATAAAACACTACAGGAAACAGCAAAAGAGGTGCTGGGATATCGGAAAAGGAGAAAAGAGGAATGGATAAGTGAGACCACATGGGAAAAGATAGAGCAAAGAAAAGAAATCAAGAAAAAATTACTGAACACCAAATCACAACGGCTTAAAGAACGAGTTTTAAGTAATTATGCACAAAAAGACAAAGAAGTGAAGGAATCATGCCGTCAAGATAAACGTCAATATTATGACAACTTAGCAGAAACAGCAGAGAAAGCAGCATATACAAATGACACGAAAACCATATATAAAATCACAAAGCAGATGACAGGTAACTTCAATACAAGATGTGAAAGTGCAGTAAGAACACAAAATGGACAACTGGTCAGTGGAGAAAGAGAAAAAATTGAAAGATGGAGGGAACACTTTAACACCCTACTAAACAGAACACAAGCAGCACAAGCAATAGATATACCTGAAGCAAAAGCGGAACTAAACATCAATACAGGACCAATAACAATAAATGAAGTAAAAGAGGCGATAAAGATGCTAAAATCAGACAGGGCACCAGGTGAAGATGAAGTGACTGCTGAGATGTTGAAAGCAGAAGAAACAGAAACACCAAAACAACTTTGCCGGATATTACAACAAATTTGGGATTTAGAAAAAGCCCCAGAGGAGTGGAAAACTGGTCTTATAGTAAAACTACCAAAGAAGGGTGACCTCAGAGATCGAGGGAACTGGAGAGGCATTACCCTACTACCACTCACTAGTAAAGTATTTTGCAGAATAATCATCAACAGAATTGTACCAACACTTGAGGAAAAACTTCGGAAAGAGCAGGCAGGATTTAGGAAAGGAAGATCATGCATAGACCATATATTTGTACTTAGACAAATATTAGAACAGGCAAATGAGTGGCATAGCACAACATATGCATTATTCATAGATTTTGAGAAAGCCTTTGACAGTGTCAACAGAGATGCACTGTGGAAAATCCTAAGATGGCATGGCCTCCCCCATAAAATAGTTAATGTAATCAAAGCCCTATACGAGGGTTTTCAGTGCAATGTTATCTGTGGAGAACATACCTCCAGCAGCTTTAGGGTACAAACAGGAGTGAAACAGGGATGTGTACTATCACCAACATTATTTATCTTGGCAGTAGACTGGTTAATGAAGGAGGCAACATCAGACAAACGCAGAGGATTACAATGGACCCTTGACACAGTGCTGGAGGACCTTGACTTTGCGGACGACATTTGTCTATTATCAAGCAGTCACAAAGATATGCAAGATAAAATAAACAAGTTAACCCAGAATGCAAACAACATAGGACTAAAGATCAACGTAGGAAAGACAAAGTTAATGAAGCAAAATGTGAACAACAGAAATGTACTCAGAGTAGATAACAAGTTAGTGGAGGAGGTCAACGAATTTGTATACCTTGGCAGCAGAGTAGTAGAAAATGGAGACAGCACAGAGGACATCAACAGCAGACTTACTAGAGCAAACCAGGCTTTTGCAATGCTACAGAATATATGGAAATCAAATAAACTAAGCATAAATATGAAAATCAGGATATTTAAGAGTAATGTTCTAAGTGTACTACTCTATGGAAGTGAATGCTGGAAAATCACCAAAACCATAGAAAACAAGTTGAATTCTTTCCAGACTAAATGTTTACGTAGAATTAAAAAAATATTTTGGCCAAACACCATAAGAAATAACATCTTATTGGCAGAAATGCAGATGAAACCACTGACAACAATTATTGAGGAAAGACGCTGGCGATGGTTGGGACATGTGCTCCGAATGACTGACAACTCACTACCAAAAATAGCACTAAGATGGACACCACAGGGGAGCAGAAGTAAGGGTAGACCAAAAGAGACATGGAGAAGAACAACAGAAAGGATGTTGAGCAATAGAGGGCTCACCTGGGCAAGAGCAGAAAAAAAGGCGAAAGACAGGCATTTGTGGAAAACCCTTGCGGAAGCCCCATGTGCCCTGGGCACTTAAGGTTCAGAGAGATACGTTTTATGATTATTTGAAGAAGTAGTATTGATTGTGTTTGTGTTCTTTCGTTGGTGTAGTGTGTGAATGTGTTAGTTTGTACAGTCTTCAATCTCCATGTACCTATAAAGATAAGATTCATTCATTCATTTGCATGTCCCTTGCGGAACTTTGCCTCCCAAACAGCACTCCTGTAGGCCTCTCGGTTGTGAGCAAGATGGCCTGGCGCTGCTGCATCCATTTGTAGATCGTCAACGATGTCTTGCAGCCATCTTCGTTTTGGTCTTCCTCTCTTTCTTTTTCCCATTATGTACCCTTCCAAGACGGTCTTCTCTAAATTATCTTGACGTTTAATGTGTCCAAAATATTTACGTTTTCTCTCTTTAATCCTCTTTACTAGCCAGCCTTCTTCAATACTAAGCTCTTGTAGTATAGATATATTTGTTCTTTTTTGTGTCCACGATATTTGGAGAACTCTTCTGTAGCATTTACTTTCAAAGGCATTTATGTGCTTCTCAGCTGTTTTGTTAAGTGTCCAGATCTAACAGGCATATGTTGCGATGGGAAAGATGCATGCCCTTAAAAATCTTATTTTTGTGGTTCTGTCTGCTCCTCTCCACAGATTCTTTATTTGTTTTACTTTCTGAAGAGAGATAGATGCCCTCCTTTTAATATAAAGATAAAATAGATAACAATAATAAAAATACAATATTACATCATATAAATTACATACAAATCCCTACTCCATTAAAAATATTTTTATTTCTACACTGGACTGTACTAGACTCTCTGGACTGGGCGTAAATAGTCTGGACTGTATTAGACTTTCTGAACTGGACTTTACTAGTCTGGACTGTATTAGACTTTCTAGACAGGAATACAAACTGGACTTGACTAGACCAGGCTGTACTAGACTGATTCCTAGACCGGACTTAATTAGTCTGGACGGCATTACATTTCTCTGGAATGGAACACCAAATGAACTTGACTGGCCTGGACTGTACTAGACTTTTTAGACTGGACCACGAACTGAACTTGACTTGCCTAATGGTTTTAGCATTCATTTTTTTCCAAACAGATTTATTTTTTTCTGCTAGCCATTAGATATTTTCAATGTCAACATTTTTGCACAATGACCGTTCAAGATCGCATCATATCTTCTTATGACTTCTTTCCATTGTATTATTTTAGCCAACCTGGTTTGAGATTTCTCTTTATTCTGGGACACAGGCATTCCCTGGCATAGATGCTATATATAGATACACTGCCAGCTGTGAAAGATCTACGGTTATGTTTTGTCCATTCGTCGATTATTCTCACGTCATTTCTTAAAAAAACAATACTTCCTGTCATATTCACCCCTCCCCCTCCTTTTCCATCTCTCTCTCTCTCTCACTCTTGACCTCACACCCTCCCCCCTCCACCAATCCCCAACTGTTGCCCCTATGTGGAGCTAAAATCTCCCATTAACGATAATTATTTCTGATTCTGAGCGATGTCTGATTCCCCGGCAAAGTCACGTGACTGTTGATTCCAAGATAATACAGTTTATAGCTGCCCTCTGCCTTTTCTAGTTTTACTGGCATTATTATTCCACTTACAATCATCACTTGGACGTCGCTCACATAAAACAGGCCACAAAAATAAAATACTACTTGTACGTCGTACAAAAAAAAAGTGAAATTCAGAAAAAAAAATTAAATTATTATTTAACATTTCTTGTACCGAGCACAACGTGTTGGATCGTCAGGCCAGGATATGGGCAGGGAAAAGAAAGTTAAAAAGTGGCAACTGTCATTAAAAACTCTTAAGTCTACATTTAAAGATTAATGAGTTCTCAAATGTGTTGTTCCTGGGACCTGGGGACATGCCCTGGAAGCAAAGAATAGGACCACTGTACCCTACCAGGCATGGTCGTAAAAGGCGACTAAGGAGGGTTCGGCATTGGGCCAGCAACCATATCCGGAAAAAAAACTCATCAGACTGCTACAGAAACAGAAACAAGGGAAAAACCCCATCAGATTGCTACAGAAACAGAAACAAGGGAAAAAACCCATCAGACTGCTACAGAAACAGAAAAAAAGGGGAAAAACCCATCAGACTGCTACAGAAATAGAAACAAGGGGAAAAACCCATCAGACTGCTACAGAAACAGAAACAAGGGGAAAAAACCCCATCAGACTGCTACAGAAATAGAAACAAGGGGAAAACCCATCAGACTGCTACAGAAATAGAAAAAAGGGGGAAAAAACCCCATCAGACTGATACATAAACAGGAATAAGGGACACAACAAATGCAGGTGGAAGGAGAAACGCGTCTCAGGAAACTGAGCCCATGAAGGTTGTAGATGAAAGTCAGCCATTGGTAGTTCCCAGCCCGACTGCAGACCTGGCTCACTTGGGCAAGAGCGAAAATAAGGCAAAGGACAGGCGTTTGTGGAAAACCCTTGCGGAAGCCCCATGTGCCTTGGGTACTTAAGGTTCAGAGGGAGATAGAGACAGAGTTCTCAAAAAAGACTAATCATCGTTTAATAAGCAGCAGCAACGCAGCAACGCAGGTTCTAATGTTAGTGTCCCACGGGTTCTTTGGGATGGCTCTTCATTGAATCATCACTCTAAGGTGTAGCGAGAGTGAGCAGTGACTGGAATGTAAATTTATAAGGTATAGCGAGAGTGAGCAGTGACTGTAAACGAAGCAGCTCTTCTTCAGCCTGTTCAACAGTGCTTAGGTCGCAGGAACCAGCTGGCAGGTGATACGCATGACATTCATTTTGTTGTTGTTATTGCTAATAAAATATTTAGATATGTGAAATGATGTATTATCACGCATGAATGAATCTAGAATCAAACTGCCTCTTTTTTTTTAAAGGGATTTCTTTTAATCTGACGACGACGTCTTCCAGAAATCGAATTCTACTCATCTTGAAAACGAAAACGTCAGAACGTCCATTTGCCTAGATACCGACCCAGTCCATTCGACAATTTATTCTGTACCTGTAATGTACTCCAACAATAAAGTCTGCAGCTCCATTTTCGTCACACACACACACCGGTGTCCATTGTCCGGTTGAGTTGTCGTCCAATTGGCCCGCAAGATAATAGATCCTCTTTGAAAAGCAGTCTGATGAAGACAGTTTCTAGTTTCGAGTATCAGCCCCTATTTTGTCCCATTGTCTGCTCGGAGGCCATGTTTCAGCTTTTGAATAGTTACAAATGACTGTATACTTCCGGAAACAACCAGTTTGTAACATGTGGTAAATATCCCCCTGGTCAAACACTTTCCTAGAACTGTGATACAGATTCTTGAGTAGATACCGGAATGTCTGGAAACATCAGTCTGTGAAGTTCCAACCCACAGAGTTACTTTGACATGGACAGTTCCCATTCAGATATTGCCTGGCCATTTTTAGATATCAATTCATTAATAATAAACCATTAAGTTGGCTGTGCTAGTGATTAGTTTGAATTTTCATTATTGATCTGTATAATTTAATTGAGCGACACAGCATCAATATCCAGTATTACATTTCTCACTGGCACGCACGATTTAACAAACTTACTTCTACGAGATCTATTCATAGAAGTTGACAAAATTTTTTATTATGATAAATGTCAGTTCTCGTAACTCACTTTGCCTTTTGTAAGCTTATTTTCTTCTTCTAATTTCCATAGAACCGTGAACTGACGTTCTTAGCAGTCGATGCGGTGAAAACATTGACGCACAGCATCGTATCGGATTGGGAGCGGGTTATGGCGACTATATTGTTTTTCAGTCTCTTGAGTTTTAACCCCAGCCGAGAGAAAGGATCTAACTCACCTCGCCACTGGTGCTTCTAGTAAGAAACTGATCCTGGTTAACTAGGTAGGGCTCTCTGTGATTCCCACTAGGCTCTCTGTGATTCCCACTAGGCTCTCTGTGATTCCCACTGGGCTCTCTGTGATTCCCACTGGGCTCTCTGTGATTCCCACTAGGCTCTCTGTGATTCCCACTAGGCTCTCTGCGATTCTCACGGTGGCAGAACCTGGCGGGAACTCGCTTCTTGGGTCCACTTCGAATCTTCAGGCAAACAGTCATGATCCACTCCCTATCCAGTGCAATGCCTGTCTTTTAACACCCCTACAGGACCAGCTACAAAGAGCAATACTTCACAGCTTCGAAGAGAGAGAGAGAGAGGAGAAGAAGATGGATTCCACGTAATTCTCCACACACAGAGAGGAGACGAAAATTTGAAATGATTGAAACTAGCAAGGAACAAATCAATAATCTCCGAACAGTAGAGAGACCGAACCAGCAGTGGCTGCTGAAAATGACAGGAAACTCTTAACAAAGATTAAAAATGATATAACAGAAACATAAAAGAGGAACATTAGACATAAATAGCCATAACACAGAAACAACTAGACATGGGATCTAACTTTATGTGGTAAAGTAAAAGTGTAGTCTCCACTGATGATCAGAAAATGTGAAGAAAAGTCAACACATTCACCTACATTGTAAAAGAAGCAACAAGAAATGACAAATCCATATTATGAGTAATAACAAATATTTTTAAGCAACAACATGAACGATGTAATAAAGGATCTAACAACAGCTTTGGAAAAGAGTGAGTGTTTTGTAGAGCTGATGGTGTTCTACTCTTGACTTGGGAGCTGTGTGCTGTAATAGAAGCAATAAATTGTTTTTTTTAACTGAAAGATAAACATATACATAGATATAGAAGGAAAGCAAGTAAAGAGAGTCTCACGGTAGATACAAAATGTTTAATAAGAAATTAAGTGACAAAATGTCAAAAAACTATCCGTTACCACATATATACCGGTTTCTTACTATCCGCTGGTCGGAGGAAGGGGGAGGGTGTGACACTCGTTACAGCACATAACTAAGTCAGGGATTCTCAAACAGTGGGCGACTTCCTCTCCTCTCCCTAAGGCGGGGAGGGGAGGGGGGAGAGGTAGAGGCATTTTGGATGTGGAACGATGGAGGAGAGGGGAGCACAGACTGACAGACTAAAACTATTGGAATACTGATATACATTGAAAATACCCCACAAGTGGTCTACCAGATCGTAGTTTGCCATTAACTGATCGGTGGTCTACTACATCGTGGTTTGTCATTAGTTTATCCGTGGTCTCCTAGACTGTGGTTTGTCATTAGTTTATCCGTGGTCTCCTAGACTGTGGTTTGTCATTAAATGTTCTGTGGTTTTCCATATCGTGGTTTTTCATTAACTGATCCAGTTTCTTCGAAATTTTTCATCCATTTGTTTACTGAGTTTCTATAAAGTGCCTTTGTACCATAAAGAGCAGCGTATTTCCTTTTAACTTTTGTTACAGGCTTTCATTCAGAAAAGACAAACCACACAGTTCACTTTCTTTATTACTGTCACATCTGATGATCATTAACGTGATATGAAAATATAATAAAATTAGTAATTTCTACACTAATCTAATTATTACATAACTTCAGAGGGGGTAGACCAAGACCAAAGATGGTGAGACAGCCAAGAAGATTATACGCCTTCTTGGAATCGACAGTTGGCAAGAAAAGATCAAGAACAAAGGGAAATGGAGACCGTGTCCTATCTGCCGCAGTGAGCCTTAATGGCTCGGACAGCTGATGAATTCAACAAGTGCTCAAAGAAGAATGAGAAGAAAAACTCTAAAAGACCAAAGCTTTCAACTACTGTTTACATCATTGTTCTACTATCTGTACTTTAGTTATTAAAGTATAGAAGTACATACCGGCAGCGTGACGACAACCCGCCTATCATACATACCAGCAGCGTGACGACAACCCGCCTATCATACATACCAGCAGCATGACGACAACCCGCCTATCACGACGTGCCTGGTAACAATATCAGTAACAAACTATCATACTTTATTATGTTTTTACAGTAAATAGAGACTGTTAACAGTAATATACCTAAAATACATAATAACGAGAGACTCTTAACAATAGCATACCTAAGTAACATAAAGAGTGCATACCTATACTTGTAAAATACCTCTTCATTATAGCTGTAAGCTGATATACTTTAGGTATTATAAGTACAGTATTATAAGAAGTACACTAAACTATACAGTTTTGCGGCTGGAAGTTAGAATGGTCGCGTGCGGACTACAAATGATGTCGGATGCAACTCTAAATGGTTTGTTAAGCGTATATGTTAGCGAGTGGCCATTAAGTCGAATAGTCGTAAATCGAGGTACGTTGATAACAGAAAGTGGAAAAACTGAAGATTAACACCGAAGTCAGTGGTTCTCATATGTCAGACCTGATTGCTTAGCACTCTCTTTTATGTTCAAGATATGAAGCTTTTAGCTTTTATCTTGGCTGCCTTCGCAAAACAGAGAGCACCAAATGGACAGAACAAAGTAATTCTCTCGGAAGTGCTGCAGTTTGCGAATCTTCCGCCAGTAATGGTAGCTCTAGAGCACAACATTAAGACGACCGCGGCTCGGTTTGGGAATGGATGACATACATGTACCCGATTAATCATGGCTTGATTCCAGGCGGAACAAGGCCAAGAGAATGACCACAACTGAGATATAAGGATGGTCTGTAAGATCGAATTTACCCAACATATTATTTTGATAGTCAGTTCAACAAGAATATTCGAATTTTCGGAAGGCAAATACAAATTTAAATACGAATAAGCACACCTGGTTTAACAACTGGTGGTATAGAAGACTGAAGCATTTTTACACACGGGAAATCTTGCATTTGAAATCTTAATCTAAACCATGCGTGTAATAAAACCGTCTTTGTTGATTCCTTCCTTGATATAGTGTTCTCCTTCTATGACAATATCTTTGTACTTTATTATTATTATTATATATTATTATTATTATTCTTGCTGCTGTTTGGATGAATTCCCTCTAAACGTGTGCATTGTAGTTGTCCTTCTTTCAATCGCTCCCGTCTCTCCGTGTCTATTCACTGGAATCTCTTAATCAAGAATATCACTTTAATCCCAGCACGTGACGCGAGAGTCCGGCAAGCTCGTGTTACAGAATGAACGCAATCGACTGGAGAGCAAGTTCATTATGCGGTTGTCAGGAACAAGATAGCTATCGTCTCCACACACAGACCGAGGGCTGTTGAGGTTTGTAGTGAGGAAAGGCCAGCGAGAGAGAGAGAGAGAGATAGCTAAGATAGTGTATTTCCTACGCTGAGCTGCTTCTCTGGATTTTTAATTTTGCGCAAACATGCACTTTTATAGTAGACAAAGCCACAGATTTTGTGGATTGGAACGTATTTTTAAGCTTTTGTTGTTGTTGTTGTTTTAGCAAGTTTACAAAGATTTAAAATGAACATTCATTTATTTTATTTTCGTTTAACAAGCATTTTCATTATTTTAAAGTATATTTTTATAACTGAGCAAAGATAAAAGGAAATTTTATCACTGAAGAGACGAAGACACATTTAACATTATAGACATAAAATGAAAGGTTGGAGTGTAGGTAGGCGACATTAAATGTTAGTCAAAATAAATATCTAACTGTTCCAATTGTACAACCGTGCACCACCCCTGGACAGTAATTTTGAAGGAAAATCCCAGCCACGACCATTCCGGTTTCCTGGATTCTTGGTTGGCCAACAGTTCAACCAGATATCTAGATTGCTCACTTTCTCACAACTCTCCTACCAAATGCAAAACTTTAACGTCTCTTACGACAAACAAAGACACTCATCATGAACACACATCACTGTACAACAGAATACTAACTCCACAGTACGCACATGGGGACAATATTACATAGAAAAGGCAGACAGCATTAAGTTCATCACTGTACCAACCAATGCCAATTAAATAAATGTCCATCATGTCAGTTTCGTTGTCAGAGGAAAATCAGCGTCAGTATATACATACATCAGTAATACATACATACATCAGTAATACATACATACATCAGCAATGCGTTTATTTAATCATCTCACGAGTAAACATAAAAAGTGTGAGGGTCCTCAGAACACAGTTCCACAACACATGAACATAGCAAAACTGTCCACTCAGCTAATGAATAGCTATGCATATGCATCATAATATCAATATCAACTTGTCTATATATATATATATATATATATATATATATATATATATATATATATAACTACACCTCGCTACTACAACCTGCAGTACCTTCTTATGACTGGATCCAGCACTTATACTGTCAGTCTCACTATATATATAAATGCATGCAGGAAACTCTCTACAGTAGAGAGGTGATCGACACCACAGCTCCCTAGATCATCGAAGGAAGTACCGCCCCCACCTCACTACACAAACCAACTTAATGAGTTCGGAGGCGCTCGATGGCGTCATCGCTTACATCATCATACTTACGTCATACTTGCCGCAGGACAATCAACACTTATATACTTGCAATATCAAGAACAACACAGATCCAAGCATGCATCTAAATGCTTTTCAACCGACCACATAATCCGAACTGACTAGAAAATATTTTTGCAAGACCTTTTTACTAAACAGAGTTTAGCCAATTGTCGATCGTACGGCAAAAATATTTTCTAGTCAGTATGGATTATGTGGTGCCTTCCTTATAGTACTGGGTTCAAGTCTCAGCACTAATATTTTCTTTTTTTTCCTGATGCACACTCACGCACGCACGCACTCACGGACGCACACAAGACCCCGGGGTCCACCTAGCCTCTAATAATTGGTACCGGAAAAATCTGGGAAGGTAAATGCGACCAGACATGATACTGATATCAATTTCATGTGCCGAAGGTCTTGGAAATATGGGCCTAACACCGTATCCTCAACATGCCCTTTTGGGGGCATACCTTAATGTCATGGAAACTGGGAAATTACCTTTACACACATACATATATTATACATTTTGTATAATAAAAATAATGTGGTTAATGTGGACATTTGTATAATGCAAGAAGCTCTATAATTGGAGGAAAAGAAAGTCATTATATGGCTGAAAAAGTGTAACATATTGTGGGATAAATATTTTAACGTTATCCTGCTTACAGAGAAGAGAAAGTATGAAGTTTAGGGGAAGAAGGGACCAGTGACATTATAGGCTCTTAGAGGTCGTCTAATCTCAGACTAACCTACCTATGAGATAGACAGCGTCACCTAACGTTACGTTATTGGTTAGCCAGAGACTTTTCACTGGACCGACCACAGTCATTTGACACGTTAGTCTTTTGCTGTGATCCAACAAAAAGAGACCATGAACCAAACTCAGAAATCAAGCAAGTCTTAACAAAAACCTATCCCGGCAAAGGTCACAATATTATCGTCTCTCAGAGTTCAGCCGACTGCGTTACTGCTTTCATTCCTATCATGATGATGAGGTAAACGTAATGCCTTATGCACTGCATGACGAAGAAATTCTCGGGTGTCTGACAGGCCGATGAAATAATAAACGTGATTCTTAAGTCACCGTAAAAGTTGTACCTATTGTTATTACCATTCACGAAGTGTACGAAGGAGTTACGACATGACAGTGGATGTATATGCATATCTTATATCCTTCCCGTGCCGTTAAACGTCACATAGGGCTCGTAAAGTAGTTCGCCAATTTCTCCTGTCTTCGGCGAGTCTTTCAACCTCATCAAAGGATTTTATGCCTGTTAACTTGGCCTCTCTTAATAATGTCCTCTTCAGAGTTTCACGCGGTCTGCCCCTTTTTCTTCGGCCTGTTGTGTTCCACTTGATAGCTTGTTTTGGGATTCTCTGATCATTTCTTTCTCATCAAGTGACCAACATATGTCCATCTCCTTTTCCTGATCACCCATGAGACTGGTTGTTGTTCAGTCATCTGTCTTATCTCTGCATTGTATATATATATATGCATATACAAACAGTTAAATAAGAACGGTAATAGAAGGATAAATTGATTAACACAAATTTATAGGAAATATCAACAATAAAACCCCTCAAAAGTAATGTGAAATAAGCACTGTTTTATGACTGAAAGCAATTTATAACATTTGATGACTGCAAAATAACACAAACTCGGGGGGGGGGGGGGGGGGGGCACAAACTTCTAAAAACTAGCCTTCTATCCATAAGCCCAATTTTCTAGCTAGCACAGGTTTCTAGCTAGCATAAGTTTCTATCTAGCAGAACTAGGATCTGTGTGTTTTCCTAGCCACAGGTGAAATAGCTCAAATATACTTTCAAAAATTAACATCCACAGTGCGCTATGAAAACCAAAGTTCACATAACACAGAGAAGGTGTGACAAGGCAGTGCCCGTAGAGTGCAGGGTTTATCTTCAGTTTATTGTAATATTTAAGACATTGTGAATGACAAAAAGAACTTGGAAAGAAAAACTTGTCCTCAACATGAAGGGGAACCCCCCAAGTAAACCATGGATTTAAAGGACTAATAGCGAGGAAGGGGTGTCCTTTAATGCCTGAAGTCCGTTACATCTGATGTAACCTGGGGTTGAAAGGTGGGAGGAGGCATGAGAGGCACTTAATAAATAAATTCAAAACAACTCAGAATTGACAGAAATCCTCTGTACCTTATCACAGGATAGCTTGAGACACACACCGAATCTACTTCAGGCTATCCAAAAAACAAGTGCAATATGAAATGGGCCCAGTGAGGCTTTGCGATTTTTATTTAATTTATTCATTATTTGTCCGGTTAGTTAAAATCTGAAGTACATTATATCCGAGTCCGTTAAATGGGGGTTTACGGCACTTGCTATTGTAGACATGTTTCTGCCCTCGTTTCTGCTACGGCATCGAGCAGTTTAAATGTCTGCACGGTATAATGGCGCCGACGATTATGATGATGAGGATGATGATGATTGTCCACTATCATGCCTCTCCTCAGTTCGCAGGCTGTGTAATGAAAGAGTTCGACGATGCTCCTTCAGTGAACTTCAGGGGGTGAAGACACGTAGCTGATATGCTAGCTTCAGGGTTAGCGACCTATAGCTGATATGCTAGCTTCAGGGTTAACGACACATAGCTGATATGCTAGCTTCAGGGTTAGCGACCTATAGCTGATATGCTAGCTTCAGGGTTAACGACACATAGCTGATATGCTAGCTTCAGGGTTAACGACACATAGCTGATATGCTAGCTTCAGGGTTAGCGACACATAGCTGAAATGCTAGCTTCAGGGTTAGCGACACACAAGCTGATATGCTAGCTTCAGGGTTAGCGACCCATAGCTGATATGCTAGCTTCAGGGTTAACGACACATAGCTGATATGCTAGCTTCAGGGTTAGCGACACATAGCTGATATGCTAGCTTCAGGGTTAGCGACCCACAGCTGACCAAGACCCTGTCCCATCTCTCCCTGGTACCCCCAGTAACAGGCCTAGCCTGGCTAACGGGGCAGAGATCGTCATAGTCCCCATGGTGGTGGAGTCTGCTAAAGAAGCATTGCATACTCCCTGGCTTTTAGCTGCACTCCGGTACTGAAAAAATTAGCTGCCATAACTCGCTCCCACGCCGATACGGTGCTGTGCCTCAACATCTCTACAGCATCAGCTGCAAAGAACAACAGCTCGCAGTTACGGGGAGTTCGTTCAAGTATAGGTACAAGCAAGTCAGGGAACTTCAAAGACCAGCTCCTCAGTAGACTCCAGCAGGAAGTAAACTTTATTGATATCGCTTTCTCGTCCATAAGTTTTTTTTTAATTTCAAAAAGGTCCATAAGTTTCTTTAAATTACAAAAAACGTCCTTAAGTTCCTTAAATTACAAAAACCTCCATAAGTTTTCATACATCATAAAAACGTCCATAAGCTTTTTTTTATAAATCACAAAACGTTATATATTTCTTTAAATCATAAAAAGACTTCCATAAGTTTATTTCAATCACAAAAACATAATATAAGCACAAGTAGCAGAATAAAACAACACAGAGAGAGAGAGAGAGAGAGAGAGAAAGAGAGAGAGAAAGACAAAGAGATCATGTATTATACGACCACCAACTCAGAGATCTCAAAGACGAGAAGAGCCCTAATGATTGGGAAAATAACCCGGCATAGAAAGGAAATCGCACAGGACATCAAGGTTGACCTTACCGACAACTTAAACCGGAAGTTCCCCAGACTCTTGGAGATGTCATTAAGTGATGAGAAGCCCGTGTAAAATTTCATTACCAAAATAAATTGTTTTGGCAGGATTGTGCTCCTTGTTACGTTTCAGCGCTTCGGAGAAGATTGTTTTGCTATGTAATGATTACACTGTTGCACAAATTGTGTTATAGTTACATTCTGTTTGTTGGCAAGTTTGTGTAGTCTGTAGTCAAGAACATTATGTTAGGAAACGAGGCTTTCGCCCAGTAAAGTGACAGAGCGTAGTGTTGTATGGTTAGACCTCGACAAAATCGTACACAAAGCACTACAGACATGAGAGAAAGGAAGATGACAGAGGTTTATCTAGGACTCGAACCAGAGACTCTAGCAGAGCGACCAACCGTCTAGCCACGCAGTTTCGCACATCAACAACAACAAAAATGCTTTGTCTACGATTTTCCCCAGGGCTAACCATACAGCACGTCGCTCTTATCACTTGACTGAATGAACGTTTGACTAGTTAAATCTTCATTGACCCTTAAGTCTGTTTCTTCACCCACACAACAAGTTCTGTGACCCCACCCCGGGGAGTGGGCTAAGGATAATTTCTTCCACAAGTTATGGGTCCCGGTTACCGTGCCATATCTGACACAGCCTCTTCACGTGACTAAATGTGACCTGCTGCATCAAAGTTTCATAGAACACAAAGAAAAGGTAACAAAAAATTACTTTGGCTTCTTCTTCTTCTTCTTCCTCTTCTTCCTCTTCTTCAGTCTCCCCGGAACTGCGAGCTGGTGTTCTTTGCAGTCTATGCGGTGAAGATGTAGAGGCGCAGTATTGATATCTGCTAGGAGGCGGGCCATGCCAGTTATTTTTTCAACCCCTGAGCGCAGCTAGAAAGCAAGGTGTCTGCAGTACTTCTTTAGCAGATTCCACCACCATGGGGACTGTGGCGATTCCACCCCAGTAGATAGGGGCTAGGCCTATTACGGGGGATACCGATGGAAAAGTGAAACAGTGTCTTGACCGGCTATGGTTCGCCAGCCATGACCTTGCCATGTCAGCTATAGGTTGCTGACTTCTAAAACGGAGAGCATCTTCGCCAACTACTTTCGCTAATCTCTCTCTCTCTCTCTCTCTCTCTCTCAACCATTAATTGCCCAAGGCACATGGAGCTTCTGCAAGTGTTTTCCACAAACGTCTGTCCTTCGCCAATTTTTTCCGCTCTTGACCAAGTGAGGCTTCTATAGATGAGCATCCTTTCTGTTCTTCTTCATGTTCTTTGGTCTACCCTTAATCCTGTTCCCCTGTTGTGTCCATTTTAGTGCTGTTTTTGGTAATGAGTCGTCAGTCATCCGGAGCACATGTCCCAACCAAGCCAGCGGCTTCATCTGCATTTCTCCCAACAAAGTGTTATTTCTTATGGCGTTTGGCCGAAACACTTTTCTAATCCTTCGGAAACATTTAATCTGGAAAGAATTCAGCTTCTTTTCTATAGTTTTGGTCGTACAGTATTCCAGTATTCACTTCCACAGAGTAGCACACTTTGGACATTACTCTTAAATATTCTGATTTTTGTTTTCACGTTCAACTTTCTAGATTTACATTTATATATATATATATATATATATATATATATATATATATATATATTTAACATGGGATTCACGTGAATCTATACTTTATCCCCACTCACTAATTCTTCGTCCTGTATGTTTTTGTATGATTAAGGCTCACGCCGAAACGTCACAACTTTGAAGTCGTTAAGTAATAACGCGTCCCTACATTTTTCCTGGTTCATACATTTAGTCTAGCACTGCAAAAGCCTGGTTTGTTCTAGTAAGTCTGCTGTTGATGTCCTCTGTGCTGTCTCCATCTTCTTCTACTCTACTGCCAAGATATACAAATTCCTTGACCTGTTCTCCTTCACCAACTTGTTATCTACTCTCAATACAATCCTGTTGTTCACATTTTGCCTCACGAACTTTGTCTTTCCTACGTTGATCTTTAAGCCTATTTTGCTAGAATTTTATGTTAGTTTGTTTTGTCTTGCTTATCTTTGTGTCTGCTTGATAGTAGACAAATGTCGTCGGCAAAGGCAAGATCCTCTAGAACTGTGTCAAGGGTCCATTGTAGTTCTCTGCGTTTATCTGATGTTCCCTCTTTCTTTAACCACTCTACTGCTAAAATAATGTTGGTGATAGTACACATCCATGCTTTACTCCTGTTTGTACCCTAAAACTGTTGGAGGTATGTCTGAAAACCCTCGTATAGGGCTTTGATTACAATCGCTATCATATTGGGGAGTCAATGCTGCCTTAGAATTTTCCACAGTGCATCTTTGTTGACACTATTGAAGGCTTTTTTTCAAAATCTACAAACAGTGCCTATAGATTCTGAAGAGGCTCTTATACTTGAGTACACGCCTGGGAAGCAAAGAATAGGACCACTGTTGGACCAAGCATGATATAGGCGACTAAGGAGGGTTCGGCACATGGCCAGCAACCCAATCAGTAAAAAGCATCATAATGCTGCAGAAAAGGAAACAAGGGAGAAAACAAACTCAGGTAAAAGTAGAAAACTATATCAGGAAACTGAGACTGTGAAGCTTGTGGATTTGTTAAAACAGTCATCAGATATTCTTCTTGATACGTGTTATAAAGTTTCTAAAGCCTCATTGTATTTGTGGATTATATTGCAATTTATCAAAGTCTGTTCCTGCCTTTTCTTCTTCTTCTTTTTCTTCTTCTTCTTCTTCTTGGAGCAACTGCTGAATTCAGCAGCTTTCCGAGCCATTGAAACTCATTGCTGCAGACAAAGCATGCCTTCATTCCTCTCTGTTCTTGATCTTTTATTGCCAGTTGTCGATTCCAAGAGGGCGTATATCTTCTTCTAGGTTGTCTCGCCACCTTTGTCTAGATCCTCTTCTTGATCTGTCCCCTTTCATCACTTCTGTATAGGCCATCTTTGCTTGTCTATCCTCCATTCTCTCTAAATGCCCTCAGTTTGTTGTTTTTCATGACGGCTGCTAGAAGCGGAGTGTTAAACAATATGTGGATTTCATTGTTACTTCTTATCTTCCACTGTTCTGTCCATACATTCTTTTCCGGACTCTATTATCAAATTTGGTTTTCATTGTGTTTAGATGAACTCCATATTTCTGACCCATACAGTACAACTGGTCTAATCTGTGAATTATATACGTTTGGTTTGCGGGATAGAATGTTTCTTTGTAGCAATTGTCTAAGGACAAAATATATCTTGTTCCCAGTCTGTATTCTAGCCCTTATCTTATCTCTTATACTGATACAGCTATTGAATACTGTTCCTAGGTATTTACAAAAATCTCTTCTTTTAATCTTTATACTTTCTATTTGGATAAGATCTTCGTGCTTATTTATTTATGTTTTTACCTTGCTCTTCTCATGTATTCAGTTTTCTCCTGGTTTTTCTTTAGTCCCACTTTGTTCTTTCAGACATTTGTAGACTGCTGGTATCTTGTAAAGTTTCTCCTACTATATTGTTCGCATATCCTAATACTTTTGCTTTGTTATTGGTGTTTTGTTGTGTATAGACCTCCTTCTACCTCTATTACTAGAACCAGCTTTACTGCAGTTCTCATTTCTTTTATCAAAGAACTCGTCAATAAATTCAATACATCAGTAACGTTAGACGTAACAAAAGAACTTGGTTTTTTTTTTCATTTTCAAGATGTTTGGAAAATAAACCTACACGACTAATACAAACCTTGAGATATATAAACCCTGCTGAAACAGTCGCCATTGATACGAATCTCGCTATCTTTCGTCTCTGTTGTATTTTCCCATTGATCACACAAAATGTTAGAGCTCAGATGAACGTAACAATGCTTTGATATAAAAATTGGTTCCATCAAGCTGGATGATATCTCAGGGGATTGGGGGGGGGGGGCTAAACATCAAAATAATAGTTGTAAAATTTGATTTTTTCATAGATATTTTCTTTTCTTTTAGAAGGATATAACTTATTAAAAAACTATTTATCCTCGAAAGCATTTAAAATATTTTTTTCCCTTTGTCGTGGGCGTCGAGAAGAAGAGAGAGGAAGATGTGTGGCTTCATCTAGTTTGTGACAAACCTGGTTTAATCAAATCTGGATACAAGTTCACACTGTATTTGACATAGATTATTCCTCTAGGGCTTCTCCGAAACATACGTCCTTCGATTAAACAAAGTTACGTCCCATGTATTCGGGGCTACAGCCATGGAACTGATCACAGTTATCTGATTACTGCAGGTCCTGGAGCATCACTTTCATTTTACCTAATCCTGCCCGCCGGACCGCTTTATAGCACAGATTATATGACCTCGATTTCATCTTCTTTTTTTTTCGAAACTCCGCTAGAAAGTCAGAATTTCATTTAAGAATATCTCTGTCCTACTTCATGATAATGTTGATAATATTCTGAGTTCTTGACACAGTCTCTGTCGCTCTCCGTTTCTCCACTCATTCTCTACCCTACATTACTCTCTCTCTTCCTTCTACTTTGCCTTCTCTCTCTCTCTCTCTCTCTGCCATTCCCTCTCTTTGTTTCTCTCACTCATTCTCTCTTTTCCTTCTCCACTCTCTATTTTTCTCCCTCTATTTCTCTCTCTCTCTTTCGGTCTCTCATTTTTCTCTCATTCATTCTCTTTCTACCATCTCTATTATTATTTTCCCCTCCACTTTGTCTCTCTCTCTCGGTCTCTCTCTTTCTCTCTCACACATTCTCTCTCTTCCACCTCCACTCTCTCTCTTTCCCCACCATTTTTTATTTATCTCTGTTGTTCTCCGTTTCTCTCACTCATTCTCTCTCTTCAACCTCTATTCTTTCTTCACTTCCATTCTCTTCCACCTCCACTCTCTCTCTTCACCTCCACTCTCTTTTCTTTCTCCCTCCATTCTCTCTTTCACTCTCTCTCTCTCTCATTCATTTTATTCGATTACATTCTATAGATCCTTTTACGTGTAATTTGAATATAAGATCTTGTGTTTACGACACTCGAAGTTTGGCACATCGCAGAAACCAGTCTATAGTTTAACTCCATAAACGATCTCTTATGTCTGCTATCATATGCTTTGACATTTCTTACCTGCTTCATTAGTCTTTGGTTAGTTTCAGTGACATGAGATTTTAAGAATGATTTCAACTTCTTGTCTTACCATTATATTTTCGCACAAATGCTGCTTTATAATAATAATAATAATAATAATAATAATGTTTGAATCGTGTAAGTTAAGTCTGGAATTTTTAGAAAGCTTTTAAGTTTTGTAAAAAATAGAAGAGAAAAAAAGGGGTCTTCTAAAGAGACATTACTCTTGATATTTCATCCCCTGGATCCCGTTTCTTAACTCCCTTCGTATTTATGTAGGAATAACATAGCAATAGATTTATAACAATGGAATCTGTAGACTCATGACCAACAAAGTAATTCCTAGTCTATACAAAATCAGACTAGCTATTTTTACAACAAAATACCATTATATATGGGCTATGTAGAAAGAGTGGAGAAAAGTTGCCAAATTCACATACAGTGCGGAACTTTGCCTCTCAAACAGCAATCCTGTAGGCCTCTCGGTGAGAAAGATGCCCTGCTGCTGATGCATCCATTTGCAGATCATCAACGTTGTCTTGCAGCCATCTTCGCCTTGGTCTTCCTCTCTTTTTTTCCCATTATGTACCTTTCCAAGATGGTCTTCTCTAGATTATCATGACGTTTAATGTATCCAAAATATTTAAGTTTCTCTCTTTAATCCTTTTTACTATCTATATATCTTCAATATTAAGTTCTTGTAGTATAGAAGAAGGCTGACTAGTAAACAGTAATTTGTAAATTAGTAAACAGAAAATAGTAATTCATAAATTAGTACTATTGGTGACTATCTACCAAACAAACATTTCAGTACTATTCATAATAAACAATTAACTGAATTCGGTGTCTGTAAGAGCAGTCTAAAATAACTTTTAAGTTTTACGATTCATGGAGGCATGTAGTCGACATCAAATAGATATTGGGAAAGTTTGTGGTTGCAGGCAGGAGTATAGTTTGTATTTTTAATACAGGATGGGAGGGTATTCCAAAGATGAGCAGCAGAATAAGTAAAGCTTTTCTTCTAAAGCTCAAGTCTAGGTTTTGGAAGATATATGTTGTTCAAGCGTTGGCTGCACTTTGGGCTAAATTTCAACAGGTTCCATAGATAAGGCGGGGCATGCTGTGAAAGAATTTGGTGTAATAACTTGGCTTTGTTGAAGAGGAACCTGTTCTTAAGAGGCAGTATTTTGATACGTTTGTGCTGGATAGTTGTTTGTGCTTGATCTTTGTCACTAATAAGCTTTACTGCTCGCTTTTGGAGTGAGCAAAGCCTCTTTGTATTTGACACTGAGCATCCATCCCAGATTGTTGAGCAATAGTCTAAATGTGTTTGTATATGAGAGAGAGAGCGAGTGAGAGAGAGAGAGAGAGTAAGAAAGAGAGGGTGTGTGTGAGACACAGTGAGAGTAAGAGAGAAAGAGTAAGAAGAGAGAGAAAGAGTGAGTGAGAGAGAGAGAGAGAGAGAGAGAGATCTATAAATTTATTCTGTAAATTAATATTTCAGTCACTAACGGAGAGCTTCCTCAACGTCTCGGGCGATCCCGGGTAGTTCCGAGAGATGACGTGATTAAATCTACACCAAGAAAAAAATTACGTTTTCTGAACATCATGCGCCATGGCAAGCTAGATGCCGAGCTAGTACTATCATACTAGATGCCGAGCTAGAACTATCATGTTAGATGCCGAGCTAGAACTATCATACTAGATGCCGAGCTAGAACTACCATGTTAAATGCCGAGCTAGAACTATCATGTTAGATGCCGAGCTAGAACTATCATGTTAGATGCCGAGCTAGAACTATCATGTTAGATGCCGAGCTAGTACTATCATGTTAGATGCCGAGCTAGAACTATCATGTTAGATGCCGAGCTAGAACTATCATGTTAGATGCCGAGCTAGAACTATCATGTTAGATGCCGAGCTAGTACTATCATGTTAGATGCCGAGCTAGAACTATCATGCTGGATGCCGAGCTAGTACTATCGTGCTGGATGCCGGGCTAGCACTATCGTCAGAGCATCGATACCCAAACTTGATCTGGAAATGTTCAAGCGAGTATTCGCCCAATAGGCTAAGATATCTGGTCAAGCGAGTATTCGCCCAATAGGCTACGATATCTGGTCAAGTGAGTATTCGCCCAATAGGCTAAGATATCTGGTCAAGTGAGTATTCGCCCAATAGGCTAGGATATCTTAACATATTGCTTAGAGCAGTGGTTCTCAATTAACAAAAGTCTACTGATCCCCTGCTGTTTCAAAATCCAGGTCACGGACCCCCTGCTATTTCAAAATCCTGGCCACGGACCCTGATACTTTGGAAAGGTTTCATATCTGTTTGGTTGACACGTGCTTTAAACGCAATATATTTTTTCCAGATAATGTGGGTAACCTTTAATGCGTAAATGCTATACTAACAAACAAACAAACAAAAAAAAACCAGTACAAACTTAGTGAATTTTCAGAATTGAGAACAATGTAGTTAAGAAAAAAACCGCCAGCAATTAACATTCCTACTTGTCCTGATAAACGTGTGTGACAGCTAACCAGCCTATGTATGGGAAGAGAAATCATGCCTCTTTTTATTCTGAACAATAGCTTCCACATCTGGTTCATTATCTCTTCATCTTAAACATAAAAAAAAGTGATTTCCTTTACACAGGATTCGCCAAAGCGTCCGTTGTTACACATTTCACAGTGACAATAAAAAGGGACATTGGGGTTTTTGTCACGAATCTCCGTGGATCACAATTTGGGAACCAGTGGTTTAGAGAAAAGCATTAGTTACATACAAAATGTAAAGCAATAAACTCTATACCAAGACAGAGGAGGTAGTAATGATTTGACTTCAAATATCCATTGCGATAGTCTGTTTAAGTTGTTGCTCGGCAGATTTTTTGTTGTTGTTTTTAAGACGACGAAAAGAACAGGCCGTGACCCGGTGGTACTGCAAACGGGGTCCACCCGTAACGAGATGTGGACCTTACCCGCGGCATTCAATGTGCAGGGCGGGCCTCGGGCATCTCGTTTGTCCAAAAATAAACGATCAAAGTGTAGATTCTACAGAGCCCAGAACTACACTTTGATCTTAGCCAAAAGGCTGACGCAGATGTAACATTGTCTACAAAAATAAGCCTCCGTTTGTGTCTGACAGCAAGACTAAACAGCGTCTTTTTTAAAAGCAGTTGGTCGGCAAGACATGGACCCAAATCTAAGGGATATAATCCGTTTTGGAAGTGATAAAAGATTAAAATGGTTGTTGTTCTTAGTACAAAAAATTGACGTAAGTGTAAACCTATCATCTTTCTAAGTTCAGAACTTAAAAGAAAGGTTAGGGGGGGGGGGGGGGGAGAGATAAAGATATTTTAAAATTCTAAGTCCCAATACAGGGGTAGGTTAGGTTTATAACTTTTCCCACAAGTGTGCCCATTAGGCCTTTTTGTTATTGCGTGCCGGATTAGATACCGCTGGTGACCTTGCTCCTCCATCTTGTGCGGTCCTTGGTGTTTCCAATGAATTCAAATGCTTATCTTTTTCAACACCGCTTGGTCAGTCCACTGAGACATTTTTCTCTTGGCTTTTCCCCTCTTCCTTTTTTTCCCTTGAATTTTCCAGTCATTAGCTCCTCTGACTTACAGAGGAAGAACTGAATGTTTTCTGATGATATACGTAACTATCATTTCCTTACCATTTTAACTAGTTTTCATTGTTCTGAAACTTCTTTGAGGATCTCTTCATTTGTTTTCCTGCCTGTCCAAGGTATTTGTTGCATCTTTCTCCAGAATCATATCTCTGTTGCTTCCGTCTTTTTTTTTTTCATCGTTTTTTTTTACTGTTAAAGTTTCGCAGCAATATAGTGATACTGGCTCTATATATCCCTGTAATACTCTTTTCCTCACCTTTTGGGACATTTTCTTATTTGTTATTATCTTATTCATGTTAAAAAGCTGTCTTTTTCTTACCTATTCATGATTTTATTTCGTTTGTGCACGGACCATCAGCTGTTAATATTGTTCCAAGGTAATTGACTTGAGTCAGTATCTTCCCATTTGAAATGATGCTGTACTTTTGTATTCTTTATTCCCATTGTTTCTGTCTTGTTGCTGTTTATCTCTGGGCCTCTTTTAATGTTCTTTTCAATAATCTTGATCACAAGTTGCTGTAAATTACTCTCACTGTCTGCTATTAGAACGATGTCATCATCATATCTCAAGTTATTTTAATTCCTTTCACGTTTTTATGTCTCTCATGATGTTCTCACTCATAATGAAAATAGATCAGGTGGCAGTACTCACTCTTGTCTTACGCCTAGTTCTATTATCTTGATACTCACCCAAGTCATTGTTCACTCTTATTGGTGTTCAGTTCCAGTACTTAACCAGAATAATTCTCATATCATTACCATTTATATTAAGTTTTTCTAGCATTTACATTATATATTCGTGTCTAACTTTGTGTAATCAATACAGAACATGTATAAATCTTTGTTTAACACTAGAGATCGTTTTGTTATATTTCTTAATATCAAAATTCTTACATTTCTTAATAATATTTTTGTGATATGCTTCATTCAACTGATTCCCGATGTTGATTACATTTTGCTGTTCCAGTTTTCTTTGAAATTGCAATTAAAACTGATTTGGACAGATAGTATATGTCCTGTGTCATAGATGATACTTAGGAGGATAGTATATGTCCTGTGTCATAGATGATACTTAGGAGTTAGGAGGATAGCATATGTCCTGTGTCATAGATCATACTTAGGAGACTTGTTACTTTTTCTATGGCGATATCTCCTAGTGCCATATGTTGTCAGGTCCTCGTGCCTTCCTTGCTTGAACGCATTTCCTACTCCCATTTCCAGTACACGTGGTTCTTCATTATTCATGTTTAGACCGAACTGTTCATTTCTCTGGTTATTATGCAGCTCTCTAATGGGCTGTGACCATCTCTCCATGATTTCCTCGTTTTTCTGTAATAACTTCCCCTAATCTGTCAGGCCTACTTGTACATCTCTACAGAGCGAATTTTCTTCAAATAACGAACTATGATAAGTTTAAACATTCTGGGTATTTCCGAACAAGTGACAATGAAAACTGAGAATAAGGGACAATATGGGACGCTTTTTTTAAATAGGGACATTTAGCTGTTACGACCGGAATATTGCGATTCCTGGGACAAATCCCTGAAATACGTATAATACGAAATGATTGGGCCAAGTCAGTTAATGGGACAGATTGTCAGAGCCAAGTCAGTTAATGGCACAGATTGTCAGAGCCAAGTCAGTTAATGGGACAGATTGTCAGAGCCAAGTCAGTTAATGGGACAGATTGTCAGAGCCAAGTCAGTTAATGGGACAGATTGTCAGAGGCGAAAACAGTTAAATTTGGTTTTCTAAATTACTGTTCATATATCAGTTGTTTCAATTAGTCATCACAATCAACGTGGTCTGAGTTGACATCTTACCGCCCTATAAATAGTCACTCTAATAATAATGGTAACACCAAGTACTGGAGCTTTTTTTTTCTCTCTTTAGATTTACTGACGCAAGCATATTTTCACTTTGTAATTACTAGTTCCTCCAGTTCTAAGTATAAACAGAACATAAGCATTCAGACTGTCACTGTGTACAAAAGACATAGTAAAAGACATTTCAGTACATTATTAATATTACTGTATACTGCAGCAGCTCAGTCGTCCATGAAGACTTTCTTACACAGATCATGTGAATAGGGAGCCCAGATTTCAGGAGACATGACACAGCCTTGTCACGGCGCGTACACATTCTCAGAGCAGACCTATGCAGAAGGACTGGACTTACATGACTGTGGTAAATACTGAGTACACTAGGGTAGCTAGGGTAGCCCATACTGAGAACATCTGGGCACCTGACTTTAGATTTAGTGTGGCCTAGAATATGAACAGAGAAAAGGAAAGAGGATTAGAAACTCTTTTGGGGAAAGTGCTAGCATAAAGAATCGTGTCTTCAGTTTTAGCCCATTTCTCCTAGCATGAGTGCTTATTAATAACGTGATTAACTTCATTTCTGGCTCAACAAAGATTTTTACAGATATATATCATTATATCGCTTTCAACTTAATTAGTTGACCATACGTGCTATCCTCATCAACAATTTGTCGGAATAACCATGAACTATTCTGAAGAGCCACTGTTAACGTAGATATCAGGTACCAACATTCGGTCACGAACATTCGCTAATCAAGGCAGTTTCCAGGGTCAGGATGTTGCTCCGCCACAGCCTGGGCATCATAGTAGAAACTGATGAAATGATTTAGTCTTATTTAAGAAACCTCTTTCGTGCGTCCAACAAATAAATGCCTTTGAATATAAATGCTACAGAAAAGTTCTTTAAATATCAGGGACATAAAAAAATAACAAATATATCCATACTACAAGAATTTAATATTGAAATCGGATAGTAAAGAAGATTAAACAGAGAAAACTTAAATATTTTGGACACATTAAACGCTATGAGAATTTAGAGAATACCGTCTTGGAAGGATACATCATAGGAAAAAGAGAGAGAGGAAGAACAAGGCGAAGATTGTTGCAAGACATCGTTGATGATCTGCAAATGGATGCATCAGCAGCAGGGCATCTTGCTCACAACTGAGAGGCCTACAGGAGAGATGTTAGAGAGGCAAAGTTCCGAAAAGAACATGCAAATGACTGACTGACTGACTGACTTTCATACGTTCACCTGGATACTGAAGAAAGTCATATCAGGACATTACAGTCTCATCTGCTCATCGTTTTGGATCCTATCAGCTCATCTACAAATACAACTCAACGTCCGCGTTGAATCTGGTTTTTTTTTTTCACATATATGATATTTCTAGCCTTTACTTACAGCATATCATACAAGAATGTTTCTCAGAAACATTTCCGTAAAGAATGCCCTTAACTTACTCCGTGTCAGAAAAAAGAAATTCATACAATCGAGAACCAAGGAGAACTCATACTTCTTTATACCGCGAAGGCTTTGGACTACCCAGTTGCCTTTATTGTGAATGCTCAAATGAAGAGAACTGAGGAGAGCTTTTCTTAGCTACCAGCTCTACTCTAACTAGTCCAGACGTACGCAGAAAAAGTGTCTTTCTAACCACACGTTTCTCCATTACAAATCGCTTTGTGCTTGTTCTCTTTCATTAACTGTCTATATTTTGCTTCATTTTGCTTTTGTCTATTCCCTCTGTGGTTTTTTGCTTCATTTTGCTTTGTCTATTCCTCTGTGGTATTTTGCTTCATTTTGCTTTGTCTATTTCCTCTGTGGTATTTTGCTTCATTTCGCTTTGTCTATTCCCTCTGTGGTGTCACTGACTGAAAGGATTACCATGTTCATTTTCTCTCTGACTTCCTGGTCGCGTGACTACTTTGCTGTTATCTTTCAACGTGTCGTTGATATCGTACCTGTTATCCTTCAACTTGTTGATAATGTATTGTCCCTTGTCTTACTGTTATCCTTCAGCTTAATCTTTGACATCCATTTATCTCTTACATTACTCCCCTGTCTACATGATCAGTTCCTTATTATTGATATATGGGTAGGGGAAGACCTGAGAAGTAGAGCAAATCATCTCAAACTGAGGTGACACTTTCCTAAGTCTCTTCCTGATTATATTATGTATTAGTTCCCTATCTTCTGACGTTATAGTAAACAGAGACCCAAAGTATAAACGACACGCTATTTAGATAAATGACTTAACAACGAAAGTTGTTTCACCTATAATAACAGTTACAAAGCGAAGCAGACGATAGCTATAATGGATAGCTGTGTTACTGTGAGTGTTTAATAAGGGGGCAGAGCTATTTAGTTTAGAATGACAGCCAGGAACCTGTCACAGGTCTTCCCTAAAAAGATAAATTTCGTCATTGCAAATGAAGTAGAAAGACAAACAAGCGCCAGAAATGACATTCAGAAAACAAAAATATCCCGGAAGTTTAATAAAACAAAAGGAAAAATCTAGCCACACATCAGTCATTCATTTGCATGTCCTTTGCGGAACTTTGCCTCCCTAACAGCTCTTCTGTAGGCCTCTCGGTTGTAAGCAAGATGCCCTGCTGCTGATGCATCTATCTGCAGATTATCAACGATGTCTTGCAGCCATCTTCGCCTTGATCTTCCTATCTTTCATTTTCCTATTATGTGTCCTTCCAAGACGTCACAGCCAGGAGTTTCATCTATATAGCCCCACCTATTTCTAAATCACTCTTCCAACCCATTTACTTTCTTCCAGATGAAACAGACTTTAAAAACTATGATTAAACACTAGCAGAACAAATCTTATACTCTTTTTCAAACTAAAACATGCTACAAATTTAAAACATCTATGATCATGAATTTCTTCTAATTTTCGACCAGTTTACATCAGATGTGCATGCCTAAATAAAAAAAAAAACACGAAATGTTTTACAAACTTTACTTATAAAAGTTCAAATTATCTCAGGAATACATTTCTCAGGACAAAATATAAATTACGCATGCACATATTCTCTTAGAAATATTTAATGCATCAGTGATTAAGGTCATGCCTGAGATCGATTAGTTATTTTTTCGTCACCCGTGACTGAGTTTACATTGAATAAATAACGCATGTTTTCTAGAGTCAACGCCGCCTAGACACATACATTTCCTTGTCTGATATCTTCCAGGTCTCTAGATAAAAATAATCATGTTTCTTCATCAAACACTCGGTTTGTCATGCACTGTGTGGTCAGTGTGTATGTAAATGTTTACACATGCAGTGTAACAGTATGAACTGAACAGAATGTTCAACCCCACATATATTTACGAAACAACGCGCCTCAGCGACTGTTTATATTTTTCGTTCTATTAAGTATTGTCCCTTTGAGGCATGAAACTTGAGATAATCCTTGCAAATGCTTGGAGCGAAAATGTTGAGAACCGCTGTGCGAGTTGTTTGTTAGAGACTGCAGGGACTGAAAGACAGGAGAGTAAGTGTGAAGAACTTGAGATTTTCGGGCCACTGAAAATTATTGTATCCTCCCGAGAGAATGTAGTCATATATTGTCGTCGGAGTGAAAGAATCTGGAACATGTCTTTATCCACTTAAGATTCTAGGTAATTCTGTGGCTCTGCATGTAGCTATGAAACTGAACTACAGGAATTTGTACTCGTATGTCGTCCCGATCATTTCGATGTGCAGCTTGACATCTTCACCCCACATAGTATCATCATCATCATCATCATCGTGTGCCATC
The DNA here is from genome assembly GCA_009760885.1 of Achatina immaculata. Lineage (NCBI taxonomy): Eukaryota > Metazoa > Mollusca > Gastropoda > Stylommatophora > Achatinidae > Lissachatina > Lissachatina immaculata. The sequence goes on along the minus strand of CM019717.1, from coordinate 45,414,197 downwards.
CATTAAAGGCACTGATGCTGATGTCAACTCAACTAGCAGCTTTGATGGATCTTTCAATGTTTGATGTACACGTTTTTCTCTGGTGTGAGATATCGAACTTGGGGTCTGAAAAGAGTCTGTCCATCAGGGCTATTAATGTTGTCGTGGTATCTTTTGTGTTACGTGTAATAAAACCACCTCACTGAAGCGCCCCTAGCAAAAGCAGATTAGAAAGGGACGATTAAAAGAGGCAGCCCCTCCCCACCCCCTTTCCGACGTTTCGCTTTACGAAGATTTATTTTTCCCTCCATCTGTTCATTGAAATTGGAGGACTTCTTATTGTAAATATAGAACTGTTTTCAAGAGTACGCAACATTTATTTAAAGAACAACTAGTTACTTTAACATTTGTGTGGAAACTATAAGCTGATTCTAGTTTATTTTTACGGTCTAAAAGATACCTCTCTATTGACAGCGAGTTACTGTATACTTTGTGTTTCTTTATGTGCGTCTTTCCTGGCGTGTTTTTGCTGTATATATGTCCTTGTGAGTGTTTCTTATCATCTGTAATCACGTGCTTAAATCCATTTGTCTTTCACTATGTTTGTGCACTCTCAGTGTGTGTCTGTTTATGCATGTTTATATGTTTTTGCACGCGACCATGTCTGTGTTCACGCTTCATTGAAACTGTTTATTTGCTTGCGTGTCTTTCAGTGCGTTTTGTGTCCCTTGCGGAACTTTGCCTCCCTAACAGCTCTCCTGTAGGCCTCTCAGTTGTAAGCAAGATGCCCTGCTGCTGATGCATCCATTTGCAGATTATCAACGATGTCTTGCAGCCATCTTCGCTTTGGTCTTCTTCTCTTTGTTTTTCCCATTATGAGGTCTTCACTAGATTATCATGACGTTTAATGTGTCCACAATATTTCAGTTTTCTGTTTTCTCTTTACTGATCAGCCTTCTTCAATTTCAAGTTCGTGTAGTATGGATATATTTGTTCTTTTCTGTGTCAATGATATTTGAAGAACTCTTCTGTAGCATTTACACTCAAAGGTATTTATGTGTTTCTCAGCTATTTTATTAAGTGTCTAGGTCTCACAGTCATATGTTGCGATGGGAAAGATGCATGCCCTTAAAAATCTTATTTTTGTAGTTCTGTCTGTTCCTCTCCACAACTTCTTTAGTTGTTTTACATTGTATTTCCATTATTAGTTAGTAGTGATCCAAGATATTCAAAACTCTCCACTTCTTCCACTTTTTCCTCATTGATACATACTTCAACTGTCTTGTTTGTTTTGTCATTTCTCATCAATTTAGTTTTCTTTGCATTAAGATAGAGGTTTTGATCTTCACTAATCTTACGGACTGACATAATTAGTCTACATTTGTATTTTTCTTTTTTTTATATCACTATTGTATATTAAGTTTATGTTATTGTTTCGCGACCTATATATATATATATGTCTATATGCATTTATCATCTTTGCCTCTTTATGCTAGTATCATGTGTTTGTATTTTTGTGACGATATGCCACTGTTTCTGTTCGTGATTGATTCAATGTGTCTGCATTCTGTGCATTTATGTAGTTTTGTGTTTTGTTAATATTTGCGACCAGAACAACGTAACCATTTGTTAATTTGTCTCGTTATATGTATGTGCTGGCAAGCTCTGAGAAATGTAACCATGGTCGGATTGTTTCAATATACAACATGTAGGCTTCTGTAGCAAATGTCTTCCCTTTTGTGCCACATTCCAGGAGAATGTGAAGATCCTTGCTGGACAAGACCGCACAAGCAGAAACCAACATCAAGACTAATCGCCCTAGCCAGCAACTAAATCTAGTGTTAAGACCTAATCATTAGTTATAACATGTAATTGAACCCCAAGACCTACAATAAAAAGCCTAACCAATGTTAGCTGTCGTGCTTTATCGCAGCTGTTTGATAAGGACTAGGGGCCATATCATTTTCAAGAGTTTCGAGCTAGTGGAGGCTTTGACAATGCTGAGATACTGTAACCGAGTTACTCTTGACCCGATGCATGCTAACGTGGTGTTCTGCGTCAGAGACACGCGTGTGTCAAGGCAGTTTCACCGAGTCAAGTCTATGACTAAGGCTGTGGGAATGCTAAGTGTTTTATGTTACCTTAGAGCGGTTTGTCTAAAAGTGTGACCTCTAAGTGAACTCCAGGGAACAAGTCATTCACAAGAATTCCAGCATGTGACGCAGATGGAGTGCTCCCTGTATGGAAATGTACTACGCTCTACGGTTCTCTTTTCGTTTTGACGTGCATTTCTGTCATATTTCTTCACTAAGTTTAAAGTGCAGTTTAGTGTTGTGACTTTCGTCCGCAGTGTGATCTGATATCTTCAAACTCTTGCTCTGTAACGGTTATATATTTTACAGTTTGTTTTATTTTCATGATTCCCGTAATATTGTTTCGTCGTTCAAGTGTTATTATATTGATCTATCATATTGCTTAGTAATTTGGAGAGCACACATATCACTCTTTGGTAATACGATCTGTGTCTGGTAAGTATAACAATGACTCATAGTTTGTCTTCTCGTGGCTTTTAAACGTTGTGACTTTGTATGTGACACCATCATGATTTGTAGGTTGGTTTTTTTTTTCAATAAGTTTCATTTCATCGTCATTTTGTAAGTAGCAGTGTAATATTTACATATACAAATATCTTTCATTCTTAACTTTTCATGCAGCTAAATATCTTTCCCATGGCAAAAAAAAGTTCAGATTTCAGTCTGGTTTATTATTTCGTCTCATTGTACAACAATTTGTTGTGTTGCAGAAAGCAAGCGTCGGTAGTTAGAATGAGTTGCATTCTCATCGAAATAAATGCAACACTTTTCTGTGATTTACAATATTCTTAAATGCTTAACTGTTTTATGTGTTTCAAAGTATGCTATCTATCTATCTATCTATCTATCTATCTATCTATCTATCTATCTATCTATCTATCTATCTATCTATCTATCTATCTATCTATCTGTCGGTCCATCCATCCATCCATCTATCTATCTCTATCTATCTATCTATCTATCTATCTATCTATCTATCTATCTATCTATCTATCTATCCATCCATCCATCCATCTATCTATCTGTCTGTCTGTCTGTCTGTCTATCTATCTATCTATCTATCTATCTATCTATCTATCTATCTATCTATCTATCTATCTATCTATCTATCTGTCTGTCTGTCTGTCTGTCTATCTATCTATCTGTCGGTCCATCCATCCATCTATCTATCTGTCTGTCTGTCTGTCTGTCTGTCTATCTATCTATCATCTATCTATCTATATCTATCTATCTATCTGTCTGTCTGTCTGTCTGTCTGTCTGTCTGTCTGTCTGTCTGTCTGTCTGTCTATCTATCTATCTGTCGGTCCATCCATCCATCTATCTATCTATCTCTGTCCGTTCATTCATCCATCTATGTTTGTCAGTCTCTCTGTCGACATATCTATCGACATAAATATGATAATTTTATGGGTTTTTTTCCTGCCTGCAAGCCTGTTAGACTGTCTGTTTCCCTGATTAAGTTAACTGTTGCGAAAGCCCTCACTTCTACGTTCAGTCAAGCAGATACTATCCGGTTAAAGTACAAAAAAAAGGAAACTATGACATTCAGTTTTGACTGAATACGCGCCTCCGCCCCTGCAAATTATCCCTGCAGTGACAGCTTGAATCGAACTGAAAGAATTCCACTTTGTCGTTTGTTTAAGCTGCGACATAGAGTGTAAGCGGCTTTGAGGGGAAAGATGTTTCTGGGTTGTGAAAACGCAGAACGGGTTGTCAGTGGCAACGCCGCACGCTTTTGTTGTTTATGACGTCAGTTCTCCTATTGGGGAAAAACATGTTTTCTTCCCCTATCACTGGTTGTGGTTATAAAATTACAGACCAGTTGTCTGTACAGATCGCTGGGCCTGGCGTTTTGAATTACACTTCCCAACACAACATTTTGGTGTCTTAAATGTTAGACCTGTTTCTGAGTATATCTGACCTGCTAATTCAAAAAAGTGGCAAAAGTTTTCCCCTATCAGCTCTAGCTTTTGACGTACAGAACATATGCTATATACCACTCTTCACTCCCTCTCGCCCATAACAAATCAGGATATTTTGGTGTAGTCTTTAAATTAATATCTTTTAAGCATGAAGGAAACATAAAAAATTTAAAGAAATGTGTACTACATGAAAGGATAATTATTTTATACCAAAAGCACAAGTTTATGAAACAAACTACCCACTCACTGGACACACAAGAAGCTTCTTTTGTAAGATTTCCGAGAGTGAGATCTGCCAGGACAATCCCACATAAGATTTCAACAATAGTCTGCCATCATGTGTGCATCCCATCTTCCTTGATATCTGGCTTCCACTGTTTTTATGTGTTGGTGAAATTATTCACCTTGCTCCTCCTTAAGTCACCAAGGTTCTCTGGAATTCTCTGAAAAGCGATCTAAGTGTCTGTGCAGGTAATGGATTTTAACACTCATGTTCACAGCCAAACTTGTTGAAACGAAAGAGCATAGCCTCCACTAACTGTGTGTAGTTGTCTGTCTTCTTGTTCCCAAAAATGTTTTTCACAACAGGAAAAAATGAAGACCAGACACATGATTCGATTTCATTCACTGATGCTATAATATATGGGCCATCTATAAGTTGTCTGATCTGTGGACCATTGAAAATTTCTGCCTTCAGTTTTTCCATAGTAAGTCCAGGTAACTTATGACTGTATTAAAAGCAAGAACCGTCTTTATTCAAAGCCTTTACAAATTGTTTCATCAGACCTAGCTTTATATGTAGTGGTGGCAGTATGATTCTATATCGTGCTACCAACGGTTCATTGATTACATTTTGTCCTCCAACCACCATATGTTCCATAGGAGGCCAGTCTTTTCTTGCCTAAATGTTCATGTTTGGCTCTACTATCCCAAAGGCTTTAAAAGCAAGGATACTTTATGTAGCCACTTTGTTGACAAAGAAGAAAATGAACTATCTTCAAGTCTATACAAATCACCCATTGATGCTCTTGATAATTTATCTTTTCAAAGACAAAAGAGATGACCTTATATTCTTCTTTTATCCTGGTGGAATGACCGATTGGAATAGAACTATATTTATTGCCGTTATTTAAAATAACACATTTTGAAGAGAATTATATTTTGAACTGTCGATGAAAAGACACCACTCACTTGAATTATATTCTGAAAGACAAATATTCTTCACAAGGTTTCAGATGTCATTGCAGAATATTATACTAAGTTGTTGTATTCGGTAGAGAATGGCAGAAAATCATTTTCTCTAATTCGATCAAATGTAATTTTCGTTCCAGACTGAAGTACTGCCATCAAGGCAAAAATGTTGAAATGCGCTGAGGGCATTATTCTTACTGATAGGCGTATCATTACTCAACAATAGGCCTTAAAGCTGTCAGTCAGCAATGGTAGTGCTAATGCAGTTATAAAAGCTCTCGGATTTTCTAAGGTTTGCTCAAGATGGATTCCTCGAAGTCTCACAAATAAACATCGATTGCAAAGGAAATCAGTTTCTTCTGAAATGTTGGAGCGTTTCAGTGCTGAGGGAGAGAGCTTTTTGGCTCAGATCGTAACAGGTGACAAAACCTGGGCACATCATTTTGAACCTGAGACAAAAAGACAGTCAATGGAGTGGCATCATCCCCAGTCACCACTAAGAAAAGAAATTCAAGACAACTCCTTCAGCTAGAAAGGTCATGATCACTGTCTTTTGGGACACTGAAGGTGTCCTGATTCTTGTGGATGTTATGCCAAGAGGAGAGACAATCAATTCGCAAGCTTACATTAAGATACTGCAAAAACTCAATCAATGTTTTCGCAGAGTTCGGCCGCACAAGATTCCAGTAGACCTGCTTTTCCTTCACAACAATGCGCGCCCTCACACAAGTCTGGCTACATGGCAAGCAATCACCAAATTGGGTTGGACTGTACTACCCCATCCACCCTATAGTCCCGATTAGGCACCCTCTGATTTCTGTCTGTTTGGTCCACTTAATGATGCACTCCGAGCGGTAAGACTTGAAGACGACGAAGGAGTGATTCATGCAGCGAAGAAATGGCTACATAATCAAGAGAAAATCTGATACGGGCTAGGAATACATGCACTTGTTTCGCGCTGGCATAAAGCCGTACAAGTTGATGAGGATTATGTTGAATAATACCAATGTTTACATGACATATCCATGTATTTGGTGTATAAATTTCATGCTTTTTGAATGAAAAGCTCCTGAGAAAAATGATGTGATACATTACTTTCTGAACGCCCCTCGTATATTCTTTTCCTATAGTCTGGAGCCAAGCAAATCAGAAGACTCCCTGGAAAGATTTAACTCCCTAATCAGATCACTCAGTCCATTCTGATCAAAAACGATCACTATGTGAAATTGTTTGGAATTCACTGTCACTGCCCCCACTTTCTTTACCTTGTACGACATCAGACATGCAAGACTCATCTTTTGAGAGCTGTGGTAGTTCAAGGAAAGGTGGAACAGGTCTCCTGGTTGAAGGTAGATCAGGAGAAGACCACTTGTCACGATTATTTCGACTGATGCCTTTGATATTAACAATACAAAAATAACAATCGTCGAAGTGGTTTTTCGGTTCCCTTTACACAATTTAGGTAGATTCTCTTTCCATTTGTCCACTGGCGCAAATGCTCTGTACAAGTTTTGCATACAATATGAGGAGCCAATGGCTTATCTTGATCTACAAGCTTAGCACCAAAATAACCTACATATGCTCTTTTAAGTAACTTAGAAATAGATTTCCTACTTGCTTTCAGTGTGTACTCCCCACAAATATAGCAAAATACGTCGGGATGATTCAAGCAGGTCCGTCTTGAAGTAGCCATAACCTCTACGGTGTTCGATTTGCAAACATGAAATGATATGAGTGGGTACACACACACCTCCTAAACGATCGTATCTATTATAAAGCTGAACTGTTTTGAACAGATCAGGTTGAGAAACTTTTGAAATACAAATTTATGTAGTCTACGAAAACCACGATTTACCATCTTAATTGTGTGCACATAATTATGTTAAAAAAACAGAACAAAAGCGATTTTGTCATTTGAGCTGTACATTTTTATGCCAGTGTGCATTATAGGAAAGGAAGTAGATGAATAGTTGTGAAACAAAGGTCGCTGTACACAAAAAATGTGGGTAAATTAAATACATAAATGCTCCATTCAAATAAGACTTCTTATGACATTTCAACTCTTCAGAAGAGATTTTTTAAAGAGCGGACTAAATTTTATAAATTCAACTATTTCTGAGAAACTAGAGCTGATGCCAACCATATCTAAGAAACTAGAGCTGATGGCAACCATATCTAAGAAACTAGAGCTGATGTCAACCATATCTAAGAAACTAGAGCTGATGTCAACCATATCTAAGAAACTAGAGCTGATGTCAACCATATCTAAGAAACTAGAGCTGATGTCAACCATATCTAAGAAACTAGAGCTGATGTCAATCATATCTAAGAAACTAGAGCTGATGTCAACCATATCTAAGAAACTAGAGCTGATGTCAACCATATCTAAGAAACTAGAGCTGATGTCAACCATATCTAAGAAACTAGAGCTGATGTCAACCATATCTAAGAAACTAGAGCTGATGTCAACCATATCTAAGAAACTAGAGCTGATGTCAACCATATCTAAGAAACTAGAGCTGATGCGGTCTATCCAATGCAATTTTCTGAATTAGCGCCCCAAATAACCTGATGAACAGACCTAACAACCAAACTGTGTTATTTATGAATCACCATGAGACTTGATGGTCGTCTTGCCCATCTGTTGCGTGAATCAATTTTACACACATGACCTGTTTATGTCGTCAAGCTGGTGAATTCATTTCTCCAGTTTGTGAATATTGGAAACAAAAAGTCCTACCACGCGTAGTAAATCTACAAAACGTAAGCTGTTACATTTCATAAGTGAACCGACATATTCTCATGAACAAGGATCTCAGCTTGATTCACTCACTTCGTAGCATCAGTTAGAGTGATCCCAGAGAGCCCTGTCATTTCCTCTGTTGTAGCATAGCCTTGTAAGTAATGATTATAGTTATTATTATTATAATTATTATTATTATTATTATTAGTGACATGATCAGGAATAAAGAATGTATTGGGGGGCAGAGAAGTTATAGTTAGAGGAGCGAGGAACGGATACTCGGTACTTCAAAGACCTGATCAAAGGTAAAACCGTATCGATAGATCTGATAGATCGTGAGAGTGGTCCAGTTCTAGAGGTGCGACTTCGCGCGCACATGCAGTAGCCCAGGGGGAACAATTGACCAGTAGATCAAAGACTGAACAGAGAACGGACTAGGTCCCGAAGCAGATAACATGAAAGAGATGGTGGACTTGTTTAATTGGAGGTAACAATTGGACAGACGGAGATGAAAGCGACTAACGTGTATAGGGGTGTGGCTAACTCTAGGACGCTAGTTGCGACTGGTTTTGGGCAACAAAGGATGACCCAATGACCCAATGACCGATACAACAATTGGAGGCGTGGTCTATAGAACGGAATTTACGAATATAAAAGGAGAGGTAGACAGGTGGAAAAAAAAAGAGAGAGGAGAGCAGATAGGGGTTCTGATAGAGGAGGAGGCAGAGAGAGATTTTGATAGAGGAGGACCAAAAGGTCCTAAACAAGTAGTCTAATAGAAGAACATAACAGATAGAGAAGTAGAGTTAGATTGAACTAGTGTAGCAAGAGATCGTACAGTAATTGTTACCAAGAGCTTTTGTATTACTGAATATTGTGAACGCTGCTTAAATACTGCTTGTAGAATTATGAGAATTATGATATTGTGATTTTGTGAGATTTCGTACTAATATGATGAAAACAATGAAATGAGTATAATCTTGCCTATGCCTATTATTACAAGTGAGTTATCAGCTATACGTATTGATCATATTGATATTATTTGTCAAATTAAAATGAATCAGTGAAATGTTTTATGAGGCCTCCTCTATTGCCATGTATGTGAAACTTCGACGTGTGATGTACCAAGGTGAGATGTGATGATAATAGAACATTCAATAAGAACAATAATAACGAACAATATAAAAATGAACTAAAATATTGTTATACTGTGACAATGAGGTTTATTGAGAATCTTGGCTTATATGTGCTTCAAGAAAATAATGCCCCCTTCCCTCCCCCCTCACCCCCCCCCCCCCCACACACACACAACGATTTTGATGTTCGTGTTCCAAGAACTTCACCAGGATCTGGACTACCCAGAATATAAATTTCACAAATACGAGGTCAGTTTAGGACAGGAATTTCTTTAAAAAATTAAATTGGGCGTATAAAATTTAAAAGATTTAAATAGTGCTCAATGGATCAGAATTTCTTGACAGCGTCATAACAGAATCTAAGGCTGAATATAACAGATTTATAACAAGTTTCTCTGCGTAGGCTTCTATAAATTGTTTCAGTCTTTCTCTTGGAGCTCTTTCCTTTCCCTATCGGTAATACAGGGTGTATATCGTTTCTTCATTCCTGAAATTAAATTTGGTTGTAAGAGACTAATCTTTCACTGGATTATATATGTTGCCTTCCTGCAGTGCTTCTTCATCTGCTCTTTAGTTTGTGCCTAGTTCAGATGTCCCAGTCGTGTTCACATATCGAACTCTTATGACCGTGTTATCACTGTCTTTGCCACTGGGGAAGTAATGATTTCATTATCTCCTTCCACAACACACGATAACAACGTAATTCAATCAATATCCCCACTGAAACATCGCACCAACAGCGTCCGGGATAGTCGACAAGCAAGAGACAGCTAGACTAAGCCAGCGGCCAGTGCTGTATCCTTCACACCCCTGATCAAAGGTAAAACCGTATCGATAGATCTGATAGATCGTGAGAGTGGTCCAGTTCTAGAGGTGCGACTTCGCGCGCACATGCAGTAGCCCAGGGGGAACAATTGACCAGTAGATCAAAGACTGAACAGAGAACGGACTAGGTCCCGAAGCAGATAACATGAAAGAGATGGTGGACTTGTTTAATTGGAGGTAACAATTGGACAGACGGAGATGAAAGCGACTAACGTGTATAGGGGTGTGGCTAACTCTAGGACGCTAGTTGCGACTGGTTTTGGGCAACAAAGGATGACCCAATGACCCAATGACCGATACAACAATTGGAGGCGTGGTCTATAGAACGGAATTTACGAATATAAAAGGAGAGGTAGACAGGTGGAAAAAAAAAGAGAGAGGAGAGCAGATAGGGGTTCTGATAGAGGAGGAGGCAGAGAGAGATTTTGATAGAGGAGGACCAAAAGGTCCTAAACAAGTAGTCTAATAGAAGAACATAACAGATAGAGAAGTAGAGTTAGATTGAACTAGTGTAGCAAGAGATCGTACAGTAATTGTTACCAAGAGCTTTTGTATTACTGAATATTGTGAACGCTGCTTAAATACTGCTTGTAGAATTATGAGAATTATGATATTGTGATTTTGTGAGATTTCGTACTAATATGATGAAAACAATGAAATGAGTATAATCTTGCCTATGCCTATTATTACAAGTGAGTTATCAGCTATACGTATTGATCATATTGATATTATTTGTCAAATTAAAATGAATCAGTGAAATGTTTTATGAGGCCTCCTCTATTGCCATGTATGTGAAACTTCGACGTGTGATGTACCAAGGTGAGATGTGATGATAATAGAACATTCAATAAGAACAATAATAACGAACAATATAAAAATGAACTAAAATATTGTTATACTGTGACAATGAGGTTTATTGAGAATCTTGGCTTATATGTGCTTCAAGAAAATAATGCCCCCTTCCCTCCCCCCTCACCCCCCCCCCCCCCACACACACACAACGATTTTGATGTTCGTGTTCCAAGAACTTCACCAGGATCTGGACTACCCAGAATATAAATTTCACAAATACGAGGTCAGTTTAGGACAGGAATTTCTTTAAAAAATTAAATTGGGCGTATAAAATTTAAAAGATTTAAATAGTGCTCAATGGATCAGAATTTCTTGACAGCGTCATAACAGAATCTAAGGCTGAATATAACAGATTTATAACAAGTTTCTCTGCGTAGGCTTCTATAAATTGTTTCAGTCTTTCTCTTGGAGCTCTTTCCTTTCCCTATCGGTAATACAGGGTGTATTATCGTTTCTTCATTCCTGAAATTAAATTTGGTTGTAAGAGACTAATCTTTCACTGGATTATATATGTTGCCTTCCTGCAGTGCTTCTTCATCTGCTCTTTAGTTTGTGCCTAGTTCAGATGTCCCAGTCGTGTTCACATATCGAACTCTTATGACCGTGTTATCACTGTCTTTGCCACTGGGGAAGTAATGATTTCATTATCTCCTTCCACAACACACGATAACAACGTAATTCAATCAATATCCCCACTGAAACATCGCACCAACAGCGTCCGGGATAGTCGACAAGCAAGAGACAGCTAGACTAAGCCAGCGGCCAGTGCTGTATCCTTCACACCCCTACACAGCTCAGTATAGCCTATATCTGAAGTTATCGATCAGAAAACTCCAGGCAAATCACATAGCGCCAGCGACATACACGACGGGAACATAAACTTGCCGGCTTCGACCCTGTCGGCTGCTGTTGTAGGCGCTATCAATTTTCTCAGAAACGAAGTTTGAGCCTCTTTCAGATATCTTCAAGTGTGTGAGTAACGTGACCAGAACAAAGACACAGTATGACTTAAATAACAGTATCTCATGGTTTATTGTTGTAAGTGACACTGCAACACATCACCAGGCAGATTACGTTGTTGTTTATTGTTAATGTGCCTGATAAGTATAAGTGTTAAAAATTAGAGCAAATGCTAAACTTACACCGCCACTTTTGTTCCACTTTCTCAACAGGTAGTATTATAAGCAGGTCACACAGCGTCGTGTCAGAGTCTTCCTCTAGCTTTCAAAGTTAACGGTGCAAATAACAGGTCACACTACAAGAAAACTAGAACGAACTATTGACGATTCTCTACATGGGGTATGGTGTACTGTGTAAAGTGCGGTGACAGTTTGTGAAGTATTCGATTACTCTGCGTCTCAAGTTACATTCGTAATAGAATCTACAGGAGGAAAGTCGTTTTGTATGGTGGATTTCATCCAATTTTTTGTTCTACTCGTCATATTTTGTTTTCTTAAAACAAGTCAAAAGAAGTTTATATTCTCAGGAATATCTAGTTTTGCATGTTCATTCATCTGAAGTCTGGCATCGACATGCAGAACGGGTATATCAAAGGCAACGTTCTCAACAACGGACTACCCGGCATCCAGGCTCAACTGAGCCCGCCGAATCAGCTACCCAAGTTGACAGACGATCAGCTCAAGTGCGTAGAAAGCAACTTCCAGAGCAATCGAAACCCGTCTGACCTTGACATTACAATTATTGCGGCGGAAGTTGGATTGTCTGAAATCGAGGTGAAGGTAAGGATTCTTATGAGCAGTTTGCAAATGTAGAAACAATCTTTTTCTAGTTTATTAGAAATTTTGCTTCACCAACAGTTATTACCACATTATCCTTTGTATGCACTAACATAAGGGGATTTATTTATGGCTGACATGAAATATCTTCTTTTTTCCACTAACTGTTGAGAAGTTACAGCAAAACTATTTTTTTTATCAAGTTCCGACAAATTGCTCCGCGTGAGGCTTGACATACAAGTACGAGGGCCATACCGAAATTCGTGAGCAAAATTTTTTTTAATCAGAATTTATAGATAGAGAAAATATAAATCTATCACCTTAACTGCATCCTTTTCTTCACTTTGCAACATAATCTCCATTTCTCTGCGCACATTTTCCCTATCGCTCTCCAAGTTTGAAAATACCTTCCCGGTAGAATTCCGTTCCAGCTAACCGAAGGCACAGACGCACTGCTTTCTGGTCGTTCTCTCCTGTGTCGTAGTGATGGCCTCGCATTTGTTCTTTCATAAAACCGAAAAGATGGTAATCACTGAGTGCCAGGTAGGGGCTATAGGCAGGATGTGGACGAATTTCCCAACCTGTTTTCTGAATTTCCAAGAAGGTCTTGAGTGATGGTTTTTCTCACAGCTTCGTGATCTTCAGTCAACAAACGTGGGACCCAGGGGGGCACAACATTTTCTATAGCCTAGAGTTTCAATCACTTCCTGTACTGCATTGTGTCGTATTCCAAGATTTACAGTGATTTCGGATACCGTGACACGTCTGTCTTGTTTAATGATGTCGTCAACCCTTTCCACGTTGCGTTCAGTGGAGGCAGTTCGAGGGCGACCGCTGAGAGGCATATCTTGGATGCTCGTGTTTCCATCTTTGAAATGTTTCGCCCACCTCCTAACACTGCTAGCACCCATACACACATCTCCATAAGCATGTTGAAGTCTGGTGAATTTCAGCAGCGGAGATTTCCACTTTAACGAGGAACTCAGTAAAAGCATATTGACGAAACGAAACTTCAGCACCCGCCATTTTGTTTCTGCTCCGCATGTTCACGTGACACATGATGGTGACGTCATGTGACCTCTATATGAAGTGCCAAGGAAGCAGTTTAAGGTGATACATATAAAAATGTTCTCAGTCTATAAATTCTGATTAAAAAAAAACTTTTTCTCACCACTTTCGGTATGGCCCTCGTTCTTTTATCAAGTTCCGACTAATTACTCCGCGTGAAGCTTGACATACAAGTATTTTTATCAAGTTCCGACTAATTACTCCGCGTGAAGCTTGACATACAAGTATTTTTGTCAAGTTCCGACTAATTACTCCGCGTGAAGCTTGACATACAAGTATTTTTATCAAGTTCCGACTAATTACTCCGCGTGAAGCTTGACATACAAGTATTTTTATCAAGTTCCGACTAATTACTCCGCGTGAAGCTTGACATACAAGTATTTTTGTCAAGTTCCGACTAATTACTCCGCGTGAAGCTTGACATACAAGTATTTTTATCAAGTTCTGCCAAATTTCTCTGCGTGGGCTTTGACCTACAAATATTTCCGTGCATTTTGTTTAGAAATGAACCAAACTGACTATGTTCCACAGACCAGGCTGTTTATCTTACTCACGTAAATCTTTCATAGACATTCGTAACAATAGAAGACGCTGTCAGCGACCCATAGCTGACATGCCAGCATCAGGGTTGGTGAACCATAGCTGACCAAGACCCTGCCCCACCCCTTCCTTGGTACCCCCAGTAACAGGCCTAGCATGGCTAACGGGGATCGCTATAGTCCCGGTGGGGTGGAGTCTGCTAATGAAATATTGCACGTTCCTGCTTTTTAGCTGTACTCTAAGACTAAAAAAAAAGCTGCCATGACCCGCTCCCACGGCGGTAAGACGCTGTGACTCAACATTTTTATCGCATCGGCTGCAAAGAACACCAGCTCTCAGTTTCAGAGAGACCGAAGAAGAAGGATAGAACTTTATGCTTGGATTATCTTTAACAACACTGCCGAACAGAAACTGATAGAAAACTGTTGTTTAGTATCTGTTGTAAGGTTAGTCTATTACAGCAGTATTCTAATATTTTTATTCTAGTTTATCTATCCTCTTTTTCCACCACCCCCACCCCCGGCACTGCAAGCTGATGTTCTTTGTAGGCGATGCGGGTAAGGATATTAAAGCACAGAGCTGTGTCGACCTGGGAGCGAGCATCTGACTGGAGCTAGATAGCAGGGGCTTGCAATGCTGTAATATTCTTTTAAATAGCGGGTACAAAAAAGGCACATGCAGGAAACTACTAAAGTGCATAAATATAGGACTAAATGTTTCTGTATATAGCAGTTCTATCTGTCAGAAGTCAGAGTTTCAAGGGTCCATCAGCACAGAACTTTGTAGGACTTGATGAATAAAATGTGTGACCAGCTACATAAATTAGAACATTAAAATACACTTTTGGTCGACTACTTTCCCACACATAAGTATGTTGCAATCTACATTTATATTAGTTTGTTATTAAACAAACTAGATATTTCATACACAGTCGTCTCGATGATTTCTTCAGTGCCATGCATAAAACTCTTAAAGTTTACTGAAGATGTCGCAAAGCAAACTCGTTTTGTTCTATCCCATCGTGATAAGACTACACAATGGCCAGTAATCAGAGCACAGTTTCTCCAACACAAATTTGCCATGTCGTATTACAGTAATGATCACGTTGTGTGTACGACTATGGTCCCTACACAAAGAGAGGCCGTGTTTAGGATACAGCCATACTGTGTTTGGTCTGACATATTTACAAGACAGGATGTGCCAATTGTCACGCTAATTTCAAAGATGGAGAGGTCATATTTTTCAGTGCTTCCTCGGGCGCTGTTTTACGACGAAATTCAAAAGACTTTTCCGGTTCCCGTAAATACGGTAATGTTTGTTCTCAACTTGGACAGCAGGCCAGCTACCGCGGTGATGTGCATAGCGACGGAATCTGTCCAGAAATACTGCATCTTTTCCTGCTGTTTTAGCTCCACTCTAAGTCTGTATTCACGCCGTCGTAACCCACACCTCATCTGAAACAGTGTGTGAGGTTCTACATCTTCACCACATCGGCTGAAAGGAACATCCAGCTGGTAGTGTTCTGGTGAAACTGAATTTAAAAAAAAAAAACGCATGGGTTCGCAGCCTGAAAAAATCTGAACTTTAGAAGTTCATGGGGCTGACAAATTCATGCCATTTAGTGACGTCATGAAACGATGTGTAGGTCCTTGCTCTGTCCATCATCTTCCTGTCACAAACAAAAAACGCGCGTGTGTATATTCATATAATACACTTATATATATGTGACCTACAGAATCGATTATGGATGTTTCGTTTTCTCTTAGCTATAGTATGCTTGGTTCGTCCTTGTTTCCAGTGCCCTGCTGCTGGTGTGTCCTGGTATAACATTGGCCCAGCTGTGGACTGAATCTGAGTTCTATCAACAATTCTTCACGGCCGTTTGCCGCTCGGAACTTAGCCACCAGTTGTAGTCGGTGACCAAAATCAAAGACCTCACTGCCCAGTCAGATTAATTCCAGTTCGCGTGGTAGTTACCTTTGGACTATAACTCGACGTAGTCAAGTAGCCCTTCTATGTAATAAGAAAAATTTAAAACTACTAATTAACGAGGACACAGTTGTGACGTTTCATTGTATTTAATCATACAAAAATACGCAAGACAAAGAAATAGAGAAAGAAGATAAAATATAAATTCACATCAATGATATACAACAAGTAAGAATGAAAAAAAAAATGAGAAAAAAGGATGCACTTAGCTGTGACTTGAAAGAAGCTGTGTCAAAGACAGCGTGTGCTAGAGTACTGTGGATGTTTAAATGAACACTTAGGATGTGTGATAGGTTGTTAGTAAAGCTGAAGTGGAGAAAGCGGGCAGGAACGAGAGAGAGAGAGAGAAAGAGAGAGAGAGAGAGAAGAGAGAGAGAGAGAGAGAGAGAGAGAGAGGTAATTTAGTCGAGAAAAGGGTGGGTCGAATATATGAATTTATTTGGGGTGGAGGGTCTAGCAACACTTTCTAACTAACAACATTTTCACTCCGCTTATAAATCTTTGAAAACCTTCACTGGCCACTAAAAGAAAGAAGAGTGATCAGCGTTTGATTTTCTTGATATATAGCCCATTGTTGTGAAGGTAAGCTGTGCAAATAAAACAGCTAGCAGTGAAACACACACGGCACGACATGATACCACAAGAAAACACGAAGCAAGAGAGGCAGTGAAAATCAGTACTGGACAAGCCAAACGTTAAACCTTTTGAACATGCATTAGGAAAAAAAATTCTTCGTCAAATACAAAATTGTAGAAACTTACTAAAAAGTTCACAGCCAACAGACAGTTTAGACCAAAATGTGGTTACTTCCACAATTACCACCCCTAACTTTCTGAGTATCGTCTTTGTTATGTTTTCTTCTAGTCTGTTATTGTGCATCATTTTTTCTTCTAGTCTGTTATTATGTATCATTTTACTTTTTGTTGACCCATCTTTAATCATTTTCTGTCTACAAAGTTCGTGTGAAATGAGTCCAGTTTGCTAAAAACTACATAGGATGCTACATCATCCATGCAGTGCCGATTGCAGCGTTTAAAAAAATGGATTTCATTTCTTTCTCGTCATGTCTGACAGGTTACATCTAGTTAATTCAGTACACGTAGTTAATTCAGTGCATCTAATTAATTCAGTACATCTAGTTAATTCAGTAATAAGTATCTTAGGCTACAAGTACAAGACGTGTATATATCAGCAGTTTTACATGTCAGTGTACTTTGACAAGAACAGATAAATCCCATGATTCCTGCAGCTGCCATGTACATGGGGGCACTGAGAGGACAGGGCAGAGGGATACTTTGAACAAAATTGCTTCAGATTTTGCCAAGTAATTGATTATGGATGTTTCGTTTTCTCTTAGCTATAGTATGCTTGGTTCGTCCTTGTTTCCAGTGCCCTGCTGCTGGTGTGTCCTGGTATAACATTGGCCCAGCTGTGGACTGAATCTGAGTTCTATCAACAATTCTTCACGGCCGTTTGCCGCTCGGAACTTAGCCACCAGTTGTAGTCGGTGACCAAAATCAAAGACCTCACTGCCCAGTCAGATTAATTCCAGTTCGCGTGGTAGTTACCTTTGGACTATAACTCGACGTAGTCAAGTAGCCCTTCTATGTAATAAGAAAAATTTAAAACTACTAATTAACGAGGACACAGTTGTGACGTTTCATTGTATTTAATCATACAAAAATACGCAAGACAAAGAAATAGAGAAAGAAGATAAAATATAAATTCACATCAATGATATACAACAAGTAAGAATGAAAAAAAAAGAGAAAAAAGGATGCACTTAGCTGTGACTTGAAAGAAGCTGTGTCAAAGACAGCGTGTGCTAGAGTACTGTGGATGTTTAAATGAACACTTGGGATGTGTGTTAGGTTGTTAGTAAAGCTGAAGTGGAGAAAGCGGGCAGGAACGAGAGAGAGAGAGAGAGAGAGAGAGAGAGGTAATTTAGTCGAGAAAAGGGTGGGTCGAATATATGAATTTATTTGGGGTGGAGGGTCTAGCAACACTTTTTAACACTTTCTAACTAACAACATTTTCACTCCGCTTATAAATCTTTGAAAACCTTCACTGCCACTAAAAGAAAGAAGAGTGATCAGCGTTTGATTTTCTTGATATATAGCCCATTGTTGTGAAGGTAAGCTGTGCAAATAAAACAGCTAGCAGTGAAACACACACGGCACGACATGATACCACAAGAAAACACGAAGCAAGAGAGGCAGTGAAAATCAGTACTGGACAAGCCAAACGTTAAACCTTTTGAACATGCATTAGGAAAAAAAATTCTTCGTCAAATACAAAATTGTAGAAACTTACTAAAAAGTTCACAGCCAACAGACAGTTTAGACCAAAATGTGGTTACTTCCACAATTACCACCCCTAACTTTCTGAGTATCGTCTTTGTTATGTTTTCTTCTAGTCTGTTATTGTGCATCATTTTTTCTTCTAGTCTGTTATTATGTATCATTTTACTTTTTGTTGACCCATCTTTAATCATTTTCTGTCTACAAAGTTCGTGTGAAATGAGTCCAGTTTGCTAAAAACTACATAGGATGCTACATCATCCATGCAGTGCCGATTGCAGCGTTTAAAAAAATGGATTTCATTTCTTTCTCGTCATGTCTGACAGGTTACATCTAGTTAATTCAGTACACGTAGTTAATTCAGTGCATCTAATTAATTCAGTACATCTAGTTAATTCAGTAATAAGTATCTTAGGCTACAAGTACAAGACGTGTATATATCAGCAGTTTTACATGTCAGTGTACTTTGACAAGAACAGATAAATCCCATGATTCCTGCAGCTGCCATGTACATGGGGGCACTGAGAGGACAGGGCAGAGGGATACTTTGAACAAAATTGCTTCAGATTTTGCCAAGTAATTGATTTAATATGCTTTTCATGCTGGCATTCATTCTGCTAATTACTTGGGCACCACATGGCTAAGCTAAGCCCGCTTTCAGTTTCCTAAATACCGTTATAACAGCGTTGTGCTCTGGTTTCAAGTAAGCAGATACATGTTGACAAGGCAGTAAGAACGTTCTCGAACCTAGACACAGAACTGAAAGTGCTAGGAAAAAAAAGAACAGAGTAAATTTGAGAGAATTAGAGAGAAGATCAAAAGTCAGAGATGGAAATACTTATAAACAACAAGAAAGTGAACAAGCGACAAGTTACAGCTACCCATAGCACATACTGACCGAGGATATCAGATGGGAGACGGAAATGAAGAGAAAAATAGAAATGGCAGGACACACATTCAAAATCATGAAGAGAATGCTGCCATCGAGGAATCTATCCATAACAATAAAATATGAGATTTACGAACTGCTATATATCTGTCAAGCTGAAACCTTGACTCTGAAATAAAAAGTAAAAAAAAATCAGAGAGAATGACAAATGTAAGAGAAATGTGAATCTACAGGAAAGTGTTTAATAGATCAAGGAAAATGAAGAAAGCAAATGCACAGCTGTCAGAACAACCACAGGTGCAAGGTGAACGTATTTAAGAAACAAGGATCAAGAACACAAAATACTTTGACCACATCAAAGACATAACAATAATAGAGCACACTATAAGGAAATGCGGGAGGAAAAGAGCAAGAGATGGACAGAAGTGTGGGTGGGAAGGTAGCTTACGACAGAGGTGTGGGTGGGAAGGTAGCTTACGACAGAGGTGTGGGTGGGAAGGTACCTTACGACAGAGGTGTGGGTGGGAAGGTAGCTTACGACAGAAGTGTGGGTGGGAAGGTAGCTTACGACAGAAGTGTGGGTGGGAAGGTACCTTACGACAGAAGTGTGGGTGGGAAGGTAGCTTACGACAGACGTGTGGGTGGGAAGGTACCTTACGATAGAAGTGTGGGTGGGAAGGTAGCTTACGACAGAAGTGTGGGTGGGAAAGTACCTTACGACAGAAGTGTGGGTGGGAAGGTACCTTACGACAGAGGTGTGGGTGGGAAGGTACCTTACGACAGAGGTGTGGGTGGGAAGGTACCTTACGACAGAGGTGTGGGTGGGAAGGTAGCTTACGACAGAGGTGTGGGTGGGAAGGTAGCTTACGACAGAGGTGTGGATGGGAAGGTAGCTTACGACAGAGGTGTGGGTGGGAAGGTAGCTTACGACAGAGGTGTGGGTGGGAAGGTAGCTTACGACAGAGGTGTGGGTGGGAAGGTAGCTTACGACAGAGGTGTGGGTGGGAAGGTAGCTTACGACAGAGGTGGGTGGGAAGGTACCTTACGACAGAGGTGTGGGGGGAAGGTACCTTACGACAGAGGTGTGGGTGGGAAGGTACCTTACGACAGAGGTGTGGGTGGGAAGGTACCTTACGACAGAGGTGTGGGTGGGAAGGTACCTTACGACAGAGTGTGGGTGGGAAGGTAGCTTACGACAGAGGTGTGGGTGGGAAGGTACCTTACGACAGAGGTGTGGGTGGGAAGGTAGCTTACGACAGAAGTGTGGGTGGGAAGGTAGCTTACGACAGAGGTGTGGGTGGGAAGGTAGCTTACGACAGAAGTGTGGGTGGGAAGGTAGCTTACGACAGAGGTGTGGGGGGAAGGTACCTTACGACAGAGGTGTGGGTGGGAAGGTAGCTTACGACAGAGGTGTGGGTGGGAAGGTACTTACGACAGAGGTGTGGGTGGGAAGGTACCTTACGACAGAGGTGTGGGTGGGAAGGTACCTTACGACAGAGGTGTGGGTGGGAAGGTACCTTACGACAGAGGTGTGGGTGGGAAGGTACCTTACGACAGAGGTGTGGGTGGGAAGGTACCTTACGACAGAGGTGTGGGTGGGAAGGTAGCTTACGACAGAGGTGTGGGTGGGAAGGTACCTTACGACAGAGGTGTGGGTGGGAATGTACCTTACGACAGAGGTGGGTGGGAAGGTACCTTACGACAGAGGTGTGGGTGGGAAGGTACCTTACGACAGAGGTGGGTGGGAAGGTAGCTTACGACAGAGGTGTGGGTGGGAAGGTAGCTTACGACAGAGGTGTGGGTGGGAAGGTAGCTTACGACAGAGGTGTGGGTGGGAAGGTACCTTACGACAGAGGTGTGGGTGGGAAGGTAGCTTACGACAGAGGTGTGGGTGGGAAGGTACCTTACGACAGAGGTGTGGGTGGGAAGGTAGCTTACGACAGAGGTGTGGGTGGGAAGGTAGCTTACGACAGAGGTGTGGGTGGGAAGGTACCTTACGACAGAGGTGTGGGTGGAAGGTACCTTACGACAGAGGTGTGGGTGGGAAGGTACCTTACGACAGAGGTGTGGGTGGGAAGGTAGCTTACGACAGAGGTGTGGGTGGGAAGGTACCTTACGACAGAGGTGTGGGTGGGAAGGTAGCTTACGAATGTGAACAGGACTCAGCCTGGATGAGTGTACCCTCACAACGAGGTAGCGAGGAAAATGGAGATTCATTACCGCTAACTTTCGTACCGATAATGATGAGGATGACGACGGCGACGACGATGATGATGATGAATGAGGGAGAGGTGTAAAACTTTTAATGTGGGTGGGTTATGTTGGGTTCTTGGTGCCTGATAATTGACGGAACTACATTTTTGCAATTTTTATGATTGGTGCATGGAAGTGTCCCGTGAATTCCAAAGTTTACATACAACAGTACTTGAGGGAAACCAATGTGCATCCTCCATAGTTAATCCAGGCTCAACCTTCTGGCTTCGCACGACATGCCAGGTAAAGGGAAAACCATTCTCAGAGTCTGTACTCAACACACATAAGACATGACAGCATTGACAGTGATGAAACAAGCACGAGATCCAATTATACGAGGTTTAATTCACACAAAACATGACGAGAACGTCGACATAACAATAAAACTGACATATTAACAGTAATATTAACGAGCTTAGCAAGGAACGAATACTAGCACAAAATGATAAACACGGTTACAGTACTATTAAATCTCAGACCTTCTGTACTAGCAGCTATAATAGCCAGAAACACACAATAAGTACTAACTCACGGCTATCTCAGCGTCTTGTGTCTCATCCAAAAAAACATACATTATAGTGCACTAGCATTCTATCTTCAATAGATTCTATTCAACCTGAATGCTCACTACTAAACTGTCATAAGACGTACAAACATATATCGATAGCAGCTACCCAGCTGCCAGTAACACACATAATGAATTTTCACATTGAACATGAAAAGCATAAGCAATGCAAAAAAATCAATGGCCATTTCCATACACACAAACGAACCATTAAATATGAAAGCAAAACTCGTGAATCCTCAATGAAAATATGCAAAATTAAGTGTGTTAATAAAACGTCTATTGAATATTATGAAAATGCACATCAAAATATAAATGGAAAATGACTCCATTTAAAAAAAAACACTTACTCACACATATAAACATATTATTCACTTCAACAGACAACTTAATTCATTATGTGATAACATCTTACATTGACTTCAACTCACGAGTTTATCAGATACATAGAAGCTTACATTAACTTATCACATTACACATAACTCACACCAAAACTTGCAATTACAAACATAAAACTTACAAGACATGAGGTAGGCACGGGTAGAGCAGGTCTGGAACGATGTAACAACGATATCACTTACCGAAGAAGGAACAACTCACAACAACAAATCCACCACGAACGGCAACGGCCCTTCTTAGCTCTTATCTCGGCCATGCCCCGAACGCAAACTGACCAAGACTTCGCTACACATTTAAACACAATAGCTCAGTACATCTGAAATGTACATCTGTTTAATATGATTTCCGGGCAGGCGCTCCGGTAGCACAGACCAAACACTACCACTGAATCCTACAGATGAACATCGCGGCAGAAAGTTTTAACATTTGGCCTGGTTACAGCAGATGAGACTGGCAAGCCCCGAAAAAACCAGACAAGTGAAAGCTCCTCAATGCTTCTAGAAAAAGTCTAACACTTCACTAGCAGACTCTCGTGTAACAAAGAATCGTAACCACTAAGCATGAAATTGTACAGGAACACCAGGTCATTAGTACGTAGGTTAAATTTGGTTTCAGGCGTGACCTATTCAAACAGAAGAACCCGTATAGAGACATGTCCCGTACATGCAGCATCGCTTTGCACCAAGTCACAGTCAATCCAGGCAAAGATGTTACAAAGCGCTCAATTTGTTTTTTGATCTTACACCTGCACTTAAATGTTACTATACAAACGCTTGTGAGCCCGGAGCACTTTACATTTCTTTTGAATGATTTACAGTAGAACGCCGCTTTTGATAAATCTAGACTTGCTACAGGAAAAGTGTCCATTATACAAACTGTACTCAATGGCAAGGTAACAACGAACAAACAGAACTTCATCTCCTGGTTAATTAAAGTTTTTTTTTAAAGTAAATCTTTTTTCTCTATCCTCCCCCCCCCCCCCTTTTTCCCGTTCTTGTTGCTGTGTGTTCTTGTTGCCCTGTGTTCTTGTTGCTCTGTGTTCTTGTTGCCTTATGTTCTTGTTGCCCTATGTTCTTATTGCACCATGCTGTTGTTGCTCTGTGTTCTTGTTGCTCTGTGTTTTTGTTGCCATGTGTTCTTGTTGCTCTGTGTTCTTGTTGCCATGTGTTCTTGTTTCATTATTGTGCCGTGTTCTTGTTGCGCCATGTTCTTGTTGTCTCAAGTTTCAGGTCTTCACAACTAACACTATGCCCTGAAATAAACATCAGTGAGCAGTTTTTACTTTTTTATTCAGATTTCTGTTTACCTGATCATCGAATAAATTTTACAGAGGAAATTATATTGTACTCACGGAAACAGGAAAAGAAACCACTAAAGATAGTTAGTTTCCTGAATCATCAGAGAAACTGTGTGCTTCTTTCTTTAAATTTGCTGTGACAAAAAAAAAACAAACTTGTAAAGTATAATTGCCCAAAGAAACGTGCAAATTAGCCTCCCCTCCTCCTTCTCCCCCTCTTCCCCCTCCTCTTCTTCTTCTTTTTCTTTTTCTTCTTCTTCTTCTTATTCGTTCCATGATTTTAGCCTAAGACATTTATATTTATTGTCCGGATAAATTGTGAAAGTCTTTTGAAGGTTATGCTTTGTACCTTAAAGTTTATCTTCCAGGGTAGCACCCTATGGCTAGAGTTCAGTTCGGACTTCTTGGTATAGAGGTGGAGGGAGGGAGAGGAGAGAGAAGAACAGAGTAATATGTGCGGGAGTCTGGATGCCCGTTTCGCAGGTACAACCCGGGATACGTGACAGTCCAGGACGATACAGTGTGCTCGCAGTAGCCAATGTCCCGTGTGCAGACTGAACATGGTGGTTTGTTTTTTTGACGTGAGAGTTTCGGCATCCGGTCGTTAGATGGTGTTGTGCTATTCAGTCCATAGCTTCTTGTACTGATGCTTGATTATAGTTTTGGCCTCACTGTATGAGACAGGGTGTTGATGTTGTGGATGACTGCTACCAGATTTGGCAAGTCTGTCAGCTTCTTTCTTTTGCCACCAGACCACACTGTTATGGGATCCATTGGATCATAAAACTGTCTTTTCCTTAGGAAGCGTGTACAGGATTTGCATTGTCTTTCTCTGCAAGCGCTCTTTTGGCAACAGCAGATTTTGTATGATAGAATCTCTGTCGGCAGAAAAGACGATATAATTGCAAGTCTCCAAATTATTTCTTCCTTGATCAACAGCTATCAAGGAAAATAACTGCGTAGCTAAACCATTTATTCTTCCCTGACGAAATATCATTATTACAGTCAGTCAAAAATTCGTCACGTTTTCGATACCCTAATTTCGGGCAAGGATCTCGTCTTATACGCTGTAATGGCATATGTAACGTCATGTTTGGCATCAGTCTGAAAGCGTGCATATCCATTTTTAGCCAGTGAATTGCGAGATAAGTCTTTTCTTCTTCTTCTTCGTTCACTTCTACCACCAAAAACCGCATTGTGAACCTACTGAATTCACGCCTGTGGTCCTCGTTAGGTCCCGTGGTCCCCTGTGTGGTCCAAAATAGACCACACGAGATCCACGAGAGGACCACAAGGGGTTCAGAGTATCACAGTGCTTTAGCCTGTATTCTTGGTGGGTCTCGGAAGCGGGATTGCGTGACACCGTGGTTTTCATTGCACCAGTTTAGTCTAGGGTTGGACTTTCTCACCGGAAAACCTCGACGTGTTTTGAGATACCCGTGTATCACCGCCGGGTGAGAGGTGGTTGCCCATCCAGTCCAGGGTTGGACCTTCTCACCGGAAAACCTCAGCGTGATTAGGATACGCAAACATCCCCGCCGGATGAGAGGTGGTTGCCTATCTAGACTTCCCTGGTCCAGTGTCTCCGACTTCAGCATTTTGCGGTCGTGGCCGCTACCCTTCCTAGTTGTGACCAGGATGGAGCTTTTGTCCAGGAGGACGAATCCTCACCACTAGTGATTTCTACCCCTGGGTTGAGCCGGTTTAGGCATTATCCCAGTATGGGCGTTTTTGGGACGGGACCGACCTCTAGGGCAGAGGTACTATGACATGCATAGCCTTCAAGATTCACCCCTGGTCTGAGCCGGTTTAGGCAAAATTCACCAGTATGGGTGTTTATCAGGCGTTACCGACCTCTAGAGCGGAGGTGGCATGACATGTCTAGCCATCAAGTTCCACCCCTGGTGTGTGCCGGTTTAGGCATATTTCACCAGTGTAGGTGTATTTCGGACGTGGGCGGCCTCTAGAGCAGAGGTGCCGTGGTATAGCTCTCGTAGCGATACTACTGGACATACCGGTTAAACTTCACTTTCCACCACCTTTTCCCATCGGCTCCGCACAGCAACCTTTATTTCTTTTCCGCATTTACTTCCTTAACCGGGAGGAGCTTCACTCCACGCGCGGCATTTGAGGAGTCTCGCCAGCAGTGTCTTAACCTCTGGGACAAGCCGGTTCATACATTTCACCCGATATGACTGCACTCAGGACGTGGCCGACCTCCAGACCAGAAGTGCCGTGATTTGACTGTTTGCTTCGCTTTATCCTTTCTACCACCTTTTCCGCAGTGATGCTGCGCGGCAACCTCATTTGCAAATTTCTTCATTGGCCGGGAGGAGCACCGCTCCACGCACGGCAGCTGAAGATCTCGCCAACAGCAGCAGATGAGCTACCAAACGTGCCACTCATCTACCCTAAGTAACTGGTTTTCAGGCGCCAGATATTCGCCCTCGCCCCTTCTCCTGTCAGTTTAAACAGTTCTGCCACGGGAAGGCCAGGAGCTGGACTTGACTGCCAGAGGCTGTTTGTGGCGCGTTTGCAGTCCTTAGAACCTGCGAGATAAGTGATCAGCAGAAGGAAATATGGCGGACAGCAAGGTTGTCGTTCGCGTCCTCCTGAGGCATTGCTGGAAGAAATGGATGAATGCCTCTGCAGCTGCCCGTGAAATTTACAGTGTGGAAGAGGAAGGTGCAGTTGATGATAGCGCTGCAAGGGAGTGGCTCCAAAGATTCATACCAAAGAACACCAACACCAAAGACAACCCCAAATCTAGGAACACCGACATCAAGACAAGCCCAGATCTAGGAACACCGCTTGTCAGTCTAACTGGGCCCGTCTCAAAGCACCAAAGTTCGGCATTTACACGATCTCACTTCCCAGCAATCACAGAGACGTGTTGATGCCCGTCGTCATACTGGTGAAGAAATGTTCCTAATTAAGATAGCTCTACTCCATAAAAACAGGAATAACTACAACTTACTATCAAGTTTGTTTCCCATGTTTTAAGTTTACAGCAGTGGAAGAGTAAAGAGGAAGAGCGAAGGTTACATTACTCGTACTATCATAAAGCTATATTATTTTATTACTATCATGTGTTTCTTGAAAGAATGATTGTCTCTGATCCTATTATAATGCGTTAATTGATATGATTCAATCTTTCAAGCAGCAAGTCGAAGAATATGGGCAAAAAACATTCCTCAAAAGTACATACCACGCCCTCCTCAGTGAATTGCATGTCCTCAGAGGAAGTGGAAGCTATGATCCCATTTGTGCTCTAGAACGCGAGCTATTTACAACCAACATTGTGCTAGTATGATGTCAGTCAGACCACTAAAGGACATCCCGATGTCGAATGCAGAACACGTATGGGCATGTCCCGAATATAATGAAGCAGCTTCTTCAGACCAGCAACAGAGTTAGGCCATACTAAGTATCCAGTACTATAATGCGCTCAGTTTCAATATACTCTTCTATCTGGGTCGGGAGACTGATGACCTCCATGAACCTCAGTGTTATCAAGTCTTTGTGCCAAAGTTTTCCATCCATTCATTCCCCTGTGTTCTTTGGAAGGTTGGCTCATTATAGCTGCTTAGAGCTGGCTGTGAGTGCCTTCCTACTGAGGACATTTGCCGAGATGTAGGCAGTCATTGTGCACGGATTACTTTTCGTCGCTGTGTATGGACATGATGTGGGGTGGTTCTTGCCTGTTCCAGGAGTTGTCACTGGCACAGGTGGTGGAGAAATTATGGGATATTATCGATTCCTGTGATGGCAAAAACCATACTGAAGCTGAACCCGAACCCTTCCATCCACACTAATTTCCTGGAGCCGTTCAAGCCCTTAAGTCACCGTGGATAGTGTAGTTTTGCAGATTGCTGGGAGTCTTGACATCATTCTGACATATGCATAGTGATGTTTGGGCGTACAGTACTTCAGTTTATGTAGATGGGCTTGCAGTCTGCAATGATCTTTACAATTCAATCTCTGGGTTATCTACTTTCATGCAGTTCTGTTTTTGCTTTATCTTCAAGGGCATATTTTCCTCTAATGAATGATACCAAGTGTCACATTCTCCCCCTCCCCCCACCCTCCACCAACGCTTCCACAAGATTGTAAGCTACTTCATTTCCTCCAGTACTGTAGTGAGCTTTACTGGGTTCAGTAAAATGTTCGTCACATTTTTGCAGTGTATCACTGCTGCAGAAAACCAGGCAACATGATATATACTTAGCAGTGTTCTCGATGGTAAGGTAAAGGTAAAAGTCCCCGTTACATGCCATTAAAGCATATTGGGGAATACGGTGTTAGGCCCGTATTTTCCATGACCTTCGGCACATGAAAGTGTGATGTGTTCAGTATCACGCCTGGCTGCTTTACCTTCCCAGATTTCTCTGGTACCCATTTTTAGAGGCTGGGTGGACCCCCGGGGCCGTATTGGTCAGACAAAATCCCGCTCATCTGGGGATTCGAACCCTCGACCATTGGGTTGCTAGACGAGTTCCTGATGGAACCTAATGTTAATAACCATGTAACTGGACTCTTCAAAATACAGTCCATAACTTTCGATAGTCTTCTGCCATCGCTCAGCCATTGCGAGGAGTCCATTAAATTACCACCAATCGGAAGGCTTTGAGTCAAGAAATCTCTCACACTGGCTTCAACATCTTCCAATGAACTGAATTCTCGCCTTTGAAGGAAATGTGCTATCGCGCGAAACAGATGGTAGTCAAAAAGTGCAAAGTACGGTGGATGGGGTAGGACATATTTCCTCCGCTTCTGTGAGTTGTCCACAGACCAGGTTAAAAATGTGCGCTGACCCGTTGTCGTGCTGGAGAAGTACCTCTTCTTGTTGATGAGTGCTGAGTATCAGGTGCACAGGGCATCATGCAGCCGCTTCTGTTACTCAGCAAGCAGAATCCCGTCCAGGCAGCGACCAAAAGGAACCAGTTTCCATTGCACGGAGCCCTCGAAGCTCCACCAGACGCAAAGCATAACCTTCTTCTCGAACCGGCCTCGTCCGACAACTGATTGTGCCACCTGGCCTGACAGGAGCCATTGGGTACCTGTGTTGGGGTACCGCAGGAAAATCAGCTTTTCACTCATTCGCTCATTCGCTTACTCATCCAGTCAATCGACTGATCTAGAATGTGAAAGAATTCATCCATGTCAACGTATTCATCTCCCGTATGATGTTAATAAGGAAGGGATCAAGTGGATATTTGCTTTGAACAGGTGACATTTCCGTTAGCATATAACCACTGATAAGCAAACACTGTCAACAGAACATACACAGTCCCAGTAGTCATTCTCACTTATAATTAACATTCCATGATTTTTATAATTAGGCAAGCAATATTAGATACACACTCTTGGAGACACTTTTAAAAAAGGGAAGGAATTTTAAGCTTCTTATTTCCTTTGGAAACACTCAGGATTTACGGCATGAACATCACCAAGGCGAGCACCAAAACGCCAGTTACATCATCCGCCGACACCTCACGGTTTCAATAGGTAGGATAAAGAACATTAAAGGAAGTATTTCGAGAGATAGGATAAAGTACATTAAAGTAAGTATTTCGAGAGGTAGGATAAAGTACATTAAAGTAAGTATTTCGAGAGATAGGATAAAGTACATTAAAGTAAGTATTTCGAGAGATAGGATAAATTACATTAAAGTAAGTATTTCGAGAGATAGGATAAAGTACATTAAAGTAAGTATTTCGAGAGATAGGATAAAGTACATTAAGGGAAGTATTTCGAGAGATAGGATAAAGTACATTAAAGTAAGTATTTCGAGAGGTAGGATAAAGTACATTAAAGTAAGTATCTCGAGAGGTAGGATAAAGTACATTAAGGGAAGTATTTCGAGAGGTAGGATAAAGTACATTAAAGTAAGTATCTCGAGAGGTAGGATAAAGTACATTAAGGGAAGTATTTCGAGAGGTAGGATAAAGTACATTAAAGTAAGTATTTCGAGAGGTAGGATAAAGTACATTAAAGTATCTCGAGAGGCAGGATAAAGTACATTAAAGTAAGTATTTCAAGAGCTAGGATAGAGACATTAAAGTAAGTATTTCAAGAGGTAGGATAAAATACATTAAAGTAAGTATTTCGAGAGGTAGGATAAAGTACATTAAAGTAAGTATTTAAAGAGGTAGGATAAAGTACATTAAAGTAAGTATTTCGAGAGGTAGGATAAAGTACTTTAAAGTAAGTATTTAAAGAGGTAGGATAAAATACATTAAAGTAAGTATTTCAAGAGGTAGGATAAAGTACATTAAAGTAAGTATTTCCTTTGGGTCTAATATTTTTAGAGACGTGTAACGTCAATTCATTAAACCTGGGTGTGTCCATCGAAATGTTTACATTCGTTACATACAGCTTTTCTTCCTCATTACCAAACCAGCAATGGACTATGGAAGTTTTTCCTCTAATACAACCCCCTCAGTGAACATGCATTCAAAACTAAACTTTTAGAACTTTTTTTTTCTCTCCGTATCGAAATTTCAAGCGCAAAAGGTTGTCGCACATTACAGAGGATTTTTTTTTAGAGGTTTACCTATCGGCGATCTGTATCGTTTTTGTTATGAAGAAGGGTCTATTATGTTTATACAGGAAAACCCAGCGTACGTTTAGCGTTATAAATACGGTAGTTCAAGAATTCACTGTTGTGTGCGAATGTTCTTGTATTCTATGGCCCTTTTGAGAGCCATTGGTGTTTCGGAATTTTAAAGCAAGTAATAATTGTGAAATGATATGATATGTCATGCTAGATTGATTTTTTTTTATGTGGGAGAAGTATTTTTATCCACGGATACAGCCACTGTGGTGCTATCGGTGTGGATAATGTTTTTGTAAGCGTCTGCAGTGAAGCTTTCACTGACAAGATAAAATATGATGGGGAAAGATGAAAGTGTAATCGAGTCTGACTTTTAATAAAATGTAATTAAGTCGGAGTGAGGAGAAATGAGTAAAACGGTAATCGAGATTGAATTTACAAACAGAGAATCGAGTCTGCGTGAGATTTTTTTTTTTTTAAACAAAGCGAGAAACTGTCAGCAGAAGAAGATAACAAGAAATGAGAAATAGAATGAGAAAACGGAAAGTTGGTGAAAGATGAGGACTGGCCACACAAATACAAGGGTGGATGTGATTTTTTAACCTTTTTGGGGGGTGGGGGAGCGGGTAGAAGAGAAAGAAGAGTTGAAGGAGTGCCAGGAAAGAACAAAAAAATTAGAGCAAAGAGATAAGAACAAAAAGACAGAAAGAAAGGAAACAGAAAGGACGGATAAATTCATAGCATAATTAACATGAATCAGTACAAAAACAGAGTGATAAAAAGCGTCCGTAACAAGACAGACCAGAGCCAGGAGGAAAATGACGGAATATTGTAGAGATTGATTGACTGATTGATTGATTGATTGATCTTTATTTCAAAAGGGTTAAGAATTGGCACGCAGGCCCGTCTGACATTCTGCCCTTTATCATGCATCTTTCACTCTATTCCAGACATTCTACAAATATGCTGTTCATGTAACAAACATGTACATCATAAAAACTGTCAGTATGGCTGGTGGAGATCAGGGGAAATGGGAAAATGAAGTTGCCTTTGGAAAAATAATCATGACAAGAATAACACGTTTGTTCCATTTAATGTTGCTTTCGATTTTTAATCATTAAACATGTGGCTCCCAGATAGATAACTAGCATCATCTCAGCTTCTTCTTTGCTTAGAATTTACTACAGTAAAGTCATGTGAAAAAAAAGCAAAGAAAAGAGGGGGGGGACGCTTTGTTCAGATTCTGTTTAATGTTAACCATCTTTGTATGTTTGTAAACTTTTCAGCGTTAGTATAATGTTAACCATCTTTGTATGTTTGTAAACTTTTCAGCGTTGGTATAATGTTAACCATCTTTGTTTGTAAACTTTTCAGCGTTGGTATAATATTAACCATCTTTGTTTGTTTGTAAACTTTTCAGCGTTGGTATAATGTTAACATTATTTCTTTGTAAACTTTTCAGCGTTGGTATAATGTTAACCATCTTTGCTAGTAAACTTTTCAGCATTGGTATAATGTTAACCATCTTTGTTAGTAAACTTTTCAGCGTTGGTATGATGTTAACATTCTTTCTTTGTAAACTTTTCAGCGTTGGTATAATGTTAACCATCTGTGTTTGTAATCTTTTCAGCGTTGGTATGAGCACAGACTGGCCAGGTGGCGCCAGCAGCAGGGACTTCCCGCCAACAGTGGCTCTGTCAACGAATAGCTGAACAACGATTCTGTGAACAGATGTTGCTGAGTGACGCGGAGTCCCTCACTGACGCGCTACACGCTACACACGTACAGGACAAGCGAGAATGGTGCAGCAGAATCCCGGACAGAAACGTACACTTGCTTGTTGTTCAACACTAAGTATTCTCCACTTCTCACTCATCAAAATTTATTGATTCGTTAACGGCTGTGTCAATGCAGGTGCCAGGTTATAAATAGCATTACTTGTTGTTTAAAGCTACTGTCTGACTTGTTGTTTAAGGAACTGTCTGACTTGTTGTTTAAGGAACTGTTTGACTTGTTGTTTAAGGAACTGTCTGACTTGTTGTTTAAGGAACTGTTTGACTTGTTGTATAAGGAACTGTTTGACTTGTTGTATAAGGAACTGTTTGACTTGTTGTATAAGGAACTGTTTGACTTGTTGTATAAGGAACTGTTTGACTTGTTGTATAAGGAACTGTTTGACTTGTTGTTTAAGGAACTGTCTGACTTGTTGTTTAAGGAACTGTTTGACTTGTTGTATAAGGAACTGTTTGACTTGTTGTATAAGGAACTGTTTGACTTGTTGTTTAAGGAACTGTTTGACTTGTTGTTTAAAGCTACTGTTTGATTTGGTGTTTAAGCAACCGTTTGACTTGTTTATGCTACTGTTTGACCTGTTGTTTAAACTACTGTCAGACTTATTGCTTAAAACCACTGTTTGGCCTGTTTGATTTGTTGTTTAAGCCATTGTACTTCCTAATTTACCAAGTCACTAATGATCTGACACACGATATTGTTATTTGTTTTATCTTGTTAAATTCAAATTAACCTTTAGCTAGTTTAAAAACGTTCACCTACTTTCCTACGTTGATCATGTTTGCTGGGAGCGTTATGAGGCTGCACTGAAAACAGTTTTCTTTTTATTTCATTATAATGTTTTCAATTTTTCGTTACACCCTTGGTCCTGATGTTCGAAATAACCGTGAAATAACTATCCCCAAAACACACACACACACATACATACACGCACGCACGCACACACTTACAAACACGTGATTATCAGTCAAGTTTTATGTATGTCTGTTGCACAAGAATCACATAATTCATTATACTCTCCCTGTCATTAAGGAGCATCTAAGCTCCAGCTACAGAGAATATGGAATCTATGCTCTTCTGTTAAAAACAAAAAGCGTGGAATATACACACAATGAGTGTGCTTAATCTATAGGGAATATAGAGCATCTGTGCTTCAACTATAGGGAATGGAGAGCATCTGTGCTTCAACTATAGGGAATAGAGGGCATCTGTGCTTCAGCTACAGAGAATATGCAACATTTGTGCTTCAGCTATAGGGAATATAGAACATCTGTGCTTGAGCTGTGGCGAATATAGAGCATCTGTACTTCAGCTATAGGGAATGCAGAGAATCTGTGCTTCAACTATAAAAGAGAATATGTAGAATCTGTGCTTCAGCTATAGGGAATGTAGAACATCTATGCTTCAGCTATAGGGAATGGAGAGCATCTGTGCTTTAGCTATGGGGAATACAGAGCATCTGTGCTTCAGCTATAGAGAATGTAAAGCATCTGTGCTTCAACTATAGAGAATATGTAGGATCTGTGCTTCAGTTACATGGAATATACAGCATCTGTGCTTCAAGTATAGGGAATGTAGAGTATGCTTCAACTATAGGGAATATAGAGCATCTGTGCTTCAAGGATAGGGAATGTGGAACATCTGTGCTTCAACTATAGGGAATGTAGAGCATCTGTGCTTCAGCTATAGGGAATGTAGAGCATCTGTACTTCAACTATAGGGAATGTAGAGCATCTGTACTTCAACTATAGGGAATGTAGAGCATCTGTACTTCAACTATAGAGAATGTAGAGCATCTGTGCTTCAACTATAGGGAATGTGGAGCATCTGTGTGCTTCAACTATAGGGAATGTAGAACATCTATGCTTCAGCTATAGGGAATGGAGAGTATCTGTGCTTTAGCTATGGGGAATACAGAGCATCTGTGCTTCAGCTATAGAGAATGTAAAGTATCTGTGCTTCAGCTATAAAGAATGTAAAGTATCTGTGCTTCAACTATAGAGAATATGTAGGATCTGTGCTTCAGTTACATGGAATATACAGCATCTGTGCTTCAAGTATATGGAATGTAGAGTATGCTTCAACTATAGGGAATATAGAGCATCTGTGCTTCAAGTATAGGGAATGTGGAGTATCTGTGCTTCAACTATAGGGAGTGTAGAGCATCTGTGCTTCAGCTATAGAGAATACGTAGGATATGTGCTTCAGCTACATGGAATATAGAGCATCTGTACTTCAACTATAGGGAATATAGAGCATCTGTGCTTCAACTATAGAGAATACATAGGATATGTGCTTCAGCTACATGGAATATAGAGCATCTGTACTTCAACTATAGGGAATATAGAGCATCTGTGCTATAAGTATAGGGAATGTAGAACATCTGTGCTTCAACTATAGCTACAGAGAATATGCAGCATTTGTGCTTCATCTATAGGGAATATAGAGCATCTTGTCTTCAGCTATAGGGAATATAGAGCATCTGTGCTTCAGCTATAGGGAATATAGAGCATCTTGTCTTCAACTATAGCAAATGTAGAATATCTATGCTTCAATTATATGGAATATATAGCATCTGTACTTCATCTATAGACAGTATCTGTCTATACTTGAGCTATAAAGAATATGCAGCATCTGTGCTTCAGCTATATAGATTATGGAACACGTATGTTACAGGTAAAGACAATATTAAGCACATTTAGCTGTAGAGAAATATTTGAGAAATTTATGTACTCGTTAGATACTCTTGAAGTCTTCGTCAAACTAGATTTTATTTAAATTGTCT
The DNA here is from genome assembly GCA_009760885.1 of Achatina immaculata. Classification (NCBI taxonomy): domain Eukaryota; kingdom Metazoa; phylum Mollusca; class Gastropoda; order Stylommatophora; family Achatinidae; genus Lissachatina; species Lissachatina immaculata. The sequence continues at coordinate 45,379,286 of CM019717.1, read as the reverse complement.
CTTTTATGTGTGAATGTATTCTGTGAAAGGTGTAAACAATAGATTTGTATGTGTGTGCATTACATGATTTAATATGTCCAACCAATGATTGTCAGTTTCGATGTTAAGGATACTCGCTATTCCTAAATTAAATCTTAAAGAAAATTAACCCCTTCCCTCCCCCTCCCCCTCCTCGTATCCCCTTGTGAAGATGTAACAGTGCCTAAGGTGTTGTTCAAGGCTAAAAAAAGGGCATCAGATAAAATGCAGGGCAGCTACCTCAACACTGGCTCTCACGGGAATCAGAATCAGGAGATGTAGCGGTGATGCCCGGGGATAAGTTGGGTTGCCCGAGTTCTGTGGCTTCAGCACGGTCTTCACAGTCACAGCTTCACTAACAAGAACTCGTGACGCCCAGTGAGACAAGGTTTACTTCCCCTCATCCTGAAGTTGGCACAGCAAGGCCTTTACTCACGAGGCACTGACAAAGATTCAAAGAGTACGCTCATCTAGACTTCCACTTGTCTAAACGTGGTCTGATTGTTTCCAACTTTTACATCTCGAGTCCTAGCTGCCTGTTCCAGTGTCAGTAATTTGTTTTTTTTTTCTCCCGCTGTTTTTAGACAATGAAAAATGTCGAGTCTTAAGCAAAATTCTGTCTAGTTTTAGCCAGAGCTCACGTCTTGTTTCAGTTCTAAATACTGCAAAATAAGTATTTTTGTCGTGTGTTAGTACAAGAACGTGTCACTAACGTATGTCACTTTACATTATTGCACAACACTCTTAAAAAAAGTATGCTGCAAAATGAGACTGAGAATACCGTGGCCAAAAATTGGGCAGCAAACGACAGTCATTAGAACAAAATGTCACTGCAGACAGGGCACAGACTATGACGTGTTACAGATTTCACCAGCAGTTTGTACATCTGGCTCTATGATAAACATCTGGGTATCATCTCTGACACTATTCAGCATAAACTGATCATCTTGTCTACTTTCTTCTGGATACAAAAGTTCCCCAGTTCAGGTAAAACATCTTTCCAGTTTATCGGTATTTTCAAATGGTATTTTAGTGAGAAAATAAGGAAGGAAAAAGAGCAAGAGGAAGACAGAGATGTAGATGAGAAGATAACATACGAGAAAGGATAGGACACAGCCTGGCTGAGTGCACCATCAAGGCGAAGGAGCGAGGGAACTGGAGATTCATTACTGTCAACCTTTGTTCTGGAGAAGGCGTGATGATGATGATGATGATGATGATGATGACTTTAGTGACAACGTTCTGAAGTGCACTGACGGAGGTATTGATGTTTTTGCATGAACGCCGTCGTTTTTTTTTTTTTTAATCCACATCCTGTTTTTTTTCTATACAAAGGGCTATGAAGTTCTGAAAATAATTCGAGTCAAAATATTAGTCTTTATGACCTTATGCTGTTACCAGAAAAAAAAAGTAATAAAAGGCGTTAGAAGATCCTGTCTTGTATACAAGTTGCTTTTTTTTCAATTTTCTAAAATAAACATGGTTTGGGGGGAGGGGGGGGGGGGTAGGCAAAGGAAGCCATACTTGGGTTTTCTTAATAAAAAAATAAACGTGCGTATCTAGGTCTTGGACAAATATAAAACAGTTAAAAATAGAATCAAATAAGTTTCTCACGGTATTGTCGTTTTCTTCTGTTCATATACAAGTTGTAAACAGTTTACAGCAGTGGGTCTTAACCTCTTTTTTTTGTCCGTGGACTCCCTTTTCGGGGGTAAGAACAGCTGTGGAACCCGCTGAAGGTCGATGGACTCCAGGTAAAGAACCACTGACTTAAAGTCTCCTACATCCAAATGTTCTGAACATTGACCTTTGTTTTATACTGTTGATCATGGACTTTTTCACCTCAGCATTCCACACTTTATCATTATTATTGTGATCATTGATGTGCTATATAGTTGTTTTTATACAGTTGTGAAAATAGACGAAAACCTTTGGGTTGAAATTCGTTGAAATATCCTCAGGATCTTAATGTTACATACTGTTATATGATGGATATAATCTTCATATTTTCTCATTCTGTTTTGAATATGTCCCTAATTTTAGTTCTTTAAAAAGCGTTTCTATGGGCCAAGCACACTTCTCTGCCTCGACAGACCTCTCCCTACCTGCATTACGCCGAACACAAGCCATTCAGTCAGACTGAAGTCACGATACAATCAGTCACATCACACTCATGAACTGGAAGTGACCTGATCTCTCGTCATAGTAACTGTTGTATCTCCATAACCCTGTCAGACTGAAGTCACGCCACAGTCTGTTTATAGAACACTGCAGAGTGGTAGTCTGTTTATAGAACATTATGGAGTGGTAGTCTGTTTATATAACATTACAGAGTGGTAGTCTGTTTATAGAACATTATGGAGTAGTAGTCTGTTTATAGAACACTGCAGAGTGGTAGTCTGTTTATAGAACATTACATCACAGAGTAGTAGTCTGTTTATAGAACACTGCAGAGTGGTAGTCTGTTTATAGAACATTACAGAGTGATAGCCTGTTTATAGAACATTACGGAGTGGTAGCATGTTTATAGAACATTACAGAGTGGTAGTGACCAGATCTCTCGCTCTGTCAGACCTCATATCTCTGCTCTCACTTTCCTTACTTGAATGACTCTTCTTTCATATTTAGATTAAGTTGTTTTATTTCTACTAAAAAAAAAATACACTTGCCACCATTCTCGAAGGCTAATATTTTTATGGGCATTTAGACACCGAGCTAAGCCCATTAATTAACATTCATCTTAGATGTTGCTGTAGAAAGGAAGGGAGATTATATAGAAATAAGATCACTAAGTGTTCTCTGACACTAATAGTCGTCAAGTTATTGCCCCTTTGTACTCTGCTTTATCTAGCGCTATTTATATTTGTATCAGACAATGAAAGTTTTTCTTTCGATGTCATTAAGTACTTGTATGTTTAATATTTTTGCCCAAATAATCTTTTTTTCTCTTTTTTTGGTCTAATTTAACGGTTTGTAGCATACTTTTTTTTTATTACGTACGTCCTGGAGAAAGGGTTTTCAGTATGTTCGCAAAGAACAAGATTTTTTAAATGTTTTAATTCAGGCCTTGAAAATTAGCTTCATTCTGATGTTTTATTTCCTTTGTATCTCCACATTTTGTAATTTAAGAAATGCAGATTCCCCCCCCCCCCCCCCCGCCCGCCCCCAAACCGATTTATTGAATAATCTCTTTAGGTCTTAATTACGTCACCTTCTTCTGTTCAACTAAAGGAACATATTTTTCTGTCTTGATTGCTGCAAACTGGTTCATGTCTGTGGTTCGAAGCCTTAGCAGTTTAACCACAGGCGTTGCTGAAGACTTTGGTGAGTGTGCATTACATAAGCTAAACATCTTAACTTGACTGAAATACTTTCAGCTCTTATCAGTCAATTATTTCTACGCCCTGTTTCATTATTTTGGTTGTACTTTCAGTCGTTGCCAGGTGGTGATGGTCAATGTTTCTCACCCAGTGTTAAGTTTTACCATCTGTAATGTCACTTCTTTTGTGTCTAAAGCTTGATCTACCGCTTGCATTCTTGGGAAATTCTGTGACGTTGCTCTGGACTGACTGACTGACTTTGTTTTTCTAACTTCTCTTATTATTCCCGTGATCGTGGCTCTGAAGTATGACGGTAATCAGTCAGTGTTACCGCTTATCTTGTTCCACCAGTCTTCTGATACCAGCTGCTGGAACAGGACGACTGAAGATATTTGTACTATATCACAGTCATGGCACATTTGTTAATATGTTTAATAGCGTGTGATAAGCTTGATTTTCACTCCCTGTACATCTACAAAAGTGCAATATAATTATGAATGAATGTATTTATCGAAGGGAGGGTGGCACACATGTACATTTGACAACAGAATTATGAATCCTAAAGTGTCATTAAAATGTTTACTAACGTTATCACTGTCGGACACTCATTAAAGTTAAGAAAAGATTCGGTGGGATCTTAACTCTGTATTAGATTTGCAGTAATGTAAAAAATATTTTGTGAATAGCATAATAAATGAAGTTCCCATGTTATATAAATAATATGGTACTACTTTATGATTTATTTAATCCTTATAATATGGTACTACTTTATGATTTATTTAATCCTTATAATATGGTACTACTTTATGATTTATTTAATCCACCTTGTATGTGTTATATATAAGCCTATGCTCATTTGTTAATTAAACTCACCTGGTTGAATATGTTACATCTTTGAAGTTTGTTATTTATGTTACAGCACTATGTGTTCTTGGAAACAGGCTAAAGAAATCGATAGCTCACTTTCTGAGTGGGCCTCAGACCTCAGACTTTCATTCTGGACAGAAAAAAAAACACCACCACCACACACACACACACACACACACACACACACACGCACGCACGCACGCACGCACGCACGCACGCACACACTCACACAAAACAACAACACAAACATTCACAGACTCGTAATATAACCTGCGCGAGACTGTAACTTCCGAAACAAACAAACAAAAAGACGTGAGGAAAAATAATCAAGAACATAGTTTCTTATTTTTCCTAGATTAAACTCAGCCTTTCCCTGAGAAAAGTACCAAGAAGGTGAACCCGCCCCCCTCCCCCCTTTTAAAAAAAACACTTCCTGACCTTGGTCATTATTACAGCTGAAAATCCTGTGACACTTTCTGACATCTGCTTACTACAATTAACATTTCTCTGTAAACCTAAACCAAAAACAGTTAAACAACACACTCTACACTCGCTCGTGCGCGCACACAAACGCAAACATCAGCCTCCCCTGATATGCGATATGTAATAATATGTGGTGTAATATTATGTGATATAATAGTATGTGATGTAATAATAAGTGATATAATAATATGTGATGTAATAATATGTGATATAATAATATGTGATGTAAAGTTACACAGAACTGTCTCCCTTGTTGACTTTTTTTCTAAGATAAAAATTGTTATGATTCTCCTAGCAATTATTCAACATAGAACCAGACTTAGCATTAGAGTATCTCCCAAATTTTGTTGATAAGGGCCCTGTGACTCGAACTTCATGAAGTCTCTTGGCGTGCATCGACCAGGTAAAACCGTCCTTGATCACAGCTACAACTGGCTTTAGTGCTACTCTGCGGCTGTTGTGGCTGCGAAATAAAGGCAGCCTGATCAAGCTAAGTTACTGACTCTTTACGTAAATAACGATTGCGTGAGAATGTGAAAGCAGTCGTTATCTTCCTCTGTCGATTTTTTGGGGGATTATTTTAGTCGTTCGTTTTCATTTTTTTCACAGCTAGAAATATTGTGTACTTGAGTATTTACTATAATGTTTAGTGCAGTGCTTAGTGTATTTACTATAATATTTAGCGCAGTACTTAAATGTAGCTGACATTACTATAACGTTTAGTGCAGTACTTAATGTATTTACTATAATATTTAGTGCAGTGCTTACGTGCCTTTAACATGAAATTAGTAAACAATCTAAGCTCCGTCAGATTGGTGGCATGATGTGATAGATTTTGTTGCTAATTGTAAGTACAAAACTAATTATTGATTCTGGTTACACGTACATAGAGAGAGAGACAGAAAGAGATAGATAGAGAGAAAGAGAGGGGGAGAGAGAGAGAAGAGTGGAGTTATTTAACTAACACACACTCTATCCTCGTACCCAAGATCATTGCTGGCGGATCAGATTTGTTTCCTCGTCAGAAACAAATGCACATAATCTTCAAACTTTGAATATTAGACTAAGAACTATGAGATCTGTTTGCAATCTAAGGTTTATTAAGTAAAAAAAAAAACACACAGGATATGACACAAGGTACACCATGTTGCATCTACTGCTTACCGTCTAGGTTAATACAAGTGCTACAGTGGCTTTGTCAAAGGCTGTATCATATGGGCACCTGGTCTCACTTCCGCCAGGGATGAACTTTCTTATGTCACTTGGGTGAGTCCCCCAGTCTTCCTGGCCAGCTGGAGCACACGATCAAGTATGATGGAACACAAAATCAAGTATGATGGAACACAAAATCAAGTATGATGGAACACAAAATCAAGTATGATGGAACACAATATTAAGTATGATGAAGCACAATGATGGAACACAAAATCAAGTATGATGGAACACAATATCAAGTACGATGGAACACAAGACCAAGTATGATGGAACAAAAGATCAAGTATGAAGGAACACAAGATCAAGTATGATGGAACACAAAATCAAGTATTATGGAACATACGATCAAGTATGAAGGAACACAAGATCAAGTATGATGGAACACATGATCAAGTATGATGGAACACAAGATCAAGTATGATGGAACACAAAATTAAGTATGATGGAACACAAGATCAAGTATGATGAAACACAAGATCAAGTATGAGGGAAACATAAGATCAATGATGAGGGGAAGGCAGAGCATGTATGATTGGAACACACGTTCAAGTTTGAGGGGAACACAATATTAAATGTGGGAGAAAACAATATTTATTGTGAGGAAATCACACACAAGATAAAGCAAGAGACAAAATATTAGGGAACCACTAAGAGCAGATGTATTGAGGGGAAATATAAAATCAAGTATAGAAGTAACACAAGATCAAGTAACAAAGGAACCTGAGGGAAACTATGAAGTGAACACAGTACTACGCAGAGAAGGAACAGAAGACAAAAATATTAATGCAAAATCAGATAAGAAGGGGTGAAAAAAGAGCTTTGCATAAAAATAATAATTTGATTATTATCACGGCACCCAGGACTTCTAGCTGTAAGTGCCTCGACCTCAGTGGATCTCCGTATAGTGCATGCACTACGTAGTACCTCATGATTATGATGAACTCTATCAGAGTGATGGTTTTTTGTTTGTTTCATTGTGCGTCTATAAATGTGTGTCATTCTTGGACTGACCTCGGCGAAAGTATTCGAATACTGCACTGAGAACTTTCTACTTTGTATTGTTTTAAACGCCGAAGCATATTCGGACAGTTAAAGTGTATATTGCATTGGTGAATGCATCTTTCATTGGTACTGTGTTTAAATCGGAGCTTCTGCACTATTAGTTGTAGACATATAACAAATAACGGCCTCGAGAATGAGGCCAGTGTGACAGCTGTGTGGTACGCCAAGTGCGGCTAGAGGTGGTAAACAGCTGGTAACAAATGGTCCATAAACCCGGTCATCCTGGACGTCCCGTTGTATCAACATGTTCATGCCCCACTGAGCACATTTCTGACTTTTTGGACAGCATTTTTCAGCCGCCAGTACACAAACTCCCCTCTTACTTGAAAGGTACCAACCACGTCTTAACAACTTTTGATGCGATCAAATTCTCTCAGCACCACACCTATCACATCCTTCTCCATGATGTCTTTACACCTTCACACCTCTATCCCCCACTTTACACTCCTCTATTTTCTCGATAAAGACCTTCACCCCACCATTAACACTGATACCATAAAAGACTGGCAGAGCTGGTACTCAACCTAAATTCCTTAGAATCTAACGGCTACTGCTTTGATAAAATCAGTGGTGTCGACATGGGAACGAAGATGGGTCCCAGTTTTAAATGCTTATTTATGGGCTTTCTGGAATTGAAATTGTGGGAAACATACACCGGCAGACTCCCAGAATCCTATAAAAGGTTAATCGATGATGACACTGGAGTCACAAGTATGCCAAAGGACTAGCTAGAAAATTTTATTGAATTCCCCAACTCGCTTAATGAGAACATCAAATTCACTTATGAAATTTCTGACAAGTCTGTCAGCTTTTTAGACATCAAAATATCTACTGGCACAGACAGTCTTGTCACTTCTGTATTTTACAAGCCCACCGACAGCCACACGTATTTGCTTTACGTCTCCTCTCATCTGAAGCTTGTAAGAACTCCATCCCATACAATCAACTCGTCCGTCTTCGCTGTCTATGTCAGGATAACTTGGACTTTCTAGATCACTCAGTCATTTGCATGTCCCTTGCTGAACTTTGCCTCCCTAACAGTTCTCAACTTTGCCTACCTAACAGTTCTCCTTTCGGTTGTAAGCAATGTGCCTTGCTGTTGATACACCCATCAGTAGATCATCAACGATGTCTTGCAGCCATCTTCGCCTTGGTCTTCCCCTATTTTCTTTTTCCCGTTATGTATCCTTCCAAGACGGTCTTCTCTAAATTCTAGTGACGTTTAATGTGTCCAAAATAATAAGTTTTCTCTGTTTTTATCTTATTTACTAGCCAGCTTTCTTCAATATCAAGTTCTTGTAGAGTGGATATTTGTTCTTTTTTGCGTCCATGATATTTGAAGGACTCTTCTGTGGCATTTACATTCAAAGGCATTTATGCGTTTCTCAGCTGTTTTGTTAAGTGTCCAGGTCTCACAGGCATATGTTGTGATGGGAAAGATGCTTGCCCTTAAAAATATTATCTTTGTAGCTCTGTCTGTTCCTCTCCATAGCTTATTTAGTTGTTTTACATTTTGAAGAGCGATAGATGTCCTCCTTTTAATTTCACTCATTGTGTCTCCATTATTAGTTAGTAATGATCCTAGGTATTCAAAGCTCTCCACTTCTTCCAATTTTTCCTCATTTTCAGCCGCCAGTCCACAAGCTGCCCTCTTTCAGCTGCCTTATTTGCTGTGTCAGTTGTTATTAGTTTATTTGTCTTCGCACTAAGACAGAGGTTTTTCTCTTCACTGTTCTTACGGACTGACACAATTAATGTTTCCATTCCTGTTTGTGTTGTGGACAGTAATACTGTGTCGTCTGCATATCTAACTCTGGTATTTCATAACCTCCAATTGTTATGACATAGTAATATTCTTTGTCTATGTCTTCTGTAAAATTCATCATTATATTTTCAGTATACAAGTTAAATAAGTAAGGCGACAGTATGCACTCCTGACGGACTCCTTGTTTCATGTCACATCAAGTTGTTGTTTCACCATTTATTATAACAGTAAAATGTTAGAATGTTAGAATGTAAGATAGATAACTCATCTGAGAATTGGAAAAATGAAAATAAAAAGAGTTATCTTCTAAAGCAGTCAGCTGGTTGTGAGAAGAGTCCACTCGCGTTGTCTCAGTTTTCACGTGCGATTCATGGGTCACAGATAAGGTATGACAAAGAAAGGTCAGGTGTGAGAGAAATCATATGACTGAAGGAGAGTGATGTTCTGTGTATCGTCTGGAGAAGATATAGATTTAGGTTGTTAGAAATGTAGTCGTTAAGGAAAGAACTGTACAATAGTGTGTGGTAGGATGTTCCGATAGCGACAAACGTCTGCCGGGAACATATGTCCTGGAATTGTAAACTACGTCCACTCCCTTGTTCACGGAGTTTGTTGATGCCTTGTCGTCCTCGTCATATCGCTCATCGACTCATCGTCACCCTGTGCATCATTAAAGTCACTTCAAACTATAAAGTTGCTGTTTCTGTATTACTGTTGCCACTGAGAGAGGATGAAAAAGTAAGTCTGCGAAGTGAATAACAAAACAGACGCATAACAACATAGAACAGTCATGGATTTTAAAATGAGATAAAAGCAAACAGTAATATAAGAAAGAATATTAGTACAGTGGATAATACTGAAACGAACAGAGAGATGAATAACACTAAGCAACAAGCTTACATCTACAGTTTACATTCTACATATAGACGAGTAGAGTATAGAACCCCATAGAATCCTGCTTCATTATTCTTACTGCTGCCTGTTGGTCTAGATATAGCAGTGATATTAATCTGTTGTAAATCCTATTTTTTCCGTTATTTCCCAAAGTTTCTGGCGTTGTACACAATCAAACTCGTCATCGCCACTATCCAGAAAATGTCCTTTGGAAAGCATTTAAACGTATGTAAAAAGTGAACTGAGAAGAGGCATTCATCCGACAGAGTCAGATTAGTACTTCCATTTCATCCACATGGTCAGATAGTTAAGAAAATTCTTTATCGCCATCTGTCACTAATCCAACTCGACCCCGATACTCGCGACATCTTCTCTGATCTGCCCCTATTAGCATACAAACAAGAATCAAATCTTAAGGACATCCTCGTCCACAGACACCTGAAGCAGAATCTTACATATGTTGTCACCAGAAAATGTAATCGCACTCACTGTGTTACCTGCCCTGTAGTCTGGGAAACGAAAACGATCACCTTTCCCAAAACTATCCTCACTCTTCATGAGGGATTCACATGTGAGTCCAGAGGCCAGTAATGTGATATATGTCATTATATGTAAAAGATGCAGAATAACGTACATTGGTGAAACTGGCCTCAGATTAGGGGACCACATGCATAACCATCTGAATGTTTTCACCCCAGCATGCTTCGAAACCAGTCCCTAACCATTTCAATGGCCGAAACCACAGAGGAAAATCTAATTTCTGGTAACAGCCATCGAACAATGTCGCGCTAATTACGGAAACAGCCTAGCGCTTGAGAACCGCTGCATTCAAGAATATGGGACGCTGAAACCACAAGGTTTGAACTCGCATTTCACCTACACCTAACATTCCCCTCTTCCACAATCATATTCACTTTGCACTAAGTTCCACTCCTTTCTCACTTGTAACACATAGTTCAGGACCTCCTCAGAGCATCAGATTACAACCCCCCTACCCCAACTGTAATCACTTATTCCACCTTCTCCCGGCTAGATTACCATTGTATCACTCTCTCCCCTTTCCACGGTCCCCCCCCCCTCCGCTTCTAATTTACGACCCACCTATCACACATCACAATTTTCCATTTAAACATTCTCTACACTCTACCATGCTCACTTCTTGCAAATCACAGCTTTTTACAAGTCACAAGTTAAGTGCTCCATTCTTTTTACTTTATTCTGTTTTTCTCAAAGCATTCACGTGAATTTATTTATTATCTTTCTCTCTTTATTTCTTCGTCCTGTGTGTTTTTGTATGATTAAGGTTCACACCGAAACTGTGTGGTCGTTAAGTAATAAAGCTGTTCCTTATTTTTCCATAGTTATGGTAACAAATAAGAGATGAAAGTGTCGCATAATTCGCTAGTATATCAGTTCTAATACACATACATACTTTGAATATGAACGCTAAAAATATATGGAAACTTTTACGCCCACCCCTTATATAAAATCAAACAAACAAACAAAAAGCTAAAAAAACAACCCATAGTCTAGCACTTTGTAAGTCACCTTTTGTGATTTTTTTTTTTTGGGGGGGGGGGGGGAGAAAAGTGCTTACTCATCTATTACCTCTATTACTTTACTGAAATCTGAACTTACAAACATTCAGCTAATCCTTATGCAACCTACAGACTCATAGAAAAGATTCAGCTAATCTTTGTGCAACACATAGACTCCAGATGTAGACTTGGCAACATCATACCTCGGACTTGCATAAACCTGACTGCTGGATGTTGTTTCACCACAGTAAGATTTGATATAGATAACCAGATGTAACGAGATGAGATTTTGTTTTATGGCAGTGCAGGTACTGGAGACTGTTTCTTTGCTAGACGCGTAACTGAGTTGCTAGGACAGGAGGTAGGATTTGCATAATTTGATGGGATGAGATACATCTACTGGGTATGCTCCTGTAGTAAGCTGTGTTGCTTGTGTGTTGCTGGTGTGTTGCTTGTGTGTTGCTGGTGTGTCGCTGATGTGTTGTAAACCGGAGTGCTATGATGAGAGGTGGTGTCTAGGATATGGTTTGAGTATGATAGGGTTCTTCGGGTTGTGATAGCTCATTCGTAGCTGGATAGGAAGCTGGTTTGCTGGGTTGTTCCAATGAGGATATGTTTGAGTGAACAGATGAAGAACGATAATGTTCTTCTGTCGGTGTAGTTGCTGGTACAGACTCGGGCATTGGTGTGGGGTAAACTGGTCTGCTAGGATGTGAGGGAAGATTTTGATAATCTGATGGACTGTAATAAGGATATTCGGACAGCAAGGAAACTGTTGTAGGTTCAGTCATATCTGGGATATAATCTGTGACTCCAGGATGAGAAGACAAAGTTGGATGAACGGGTGGATTATGATTAGGCTTTTCTTTTGTATATGGCTGTGGGGTAGACTGTGTTGTCTCTGTGGGGTAAGTTTGCCTGGTTGAGTTAGACGGTGGTCCAGTGTGAACAGTTTCAGTAGGATATGGTTCTTCGGTCTGCACAAGGGCAATAGCAGCCTCATACGTTGCTGGGTGGTAGGATGATGTGTCAGGATAATTAAAGTGATTTTCTTGAACATTGCGATGTGGTTCATCATTTGGATGTGCTGATGGAGTAGGTTCATTTGTTGCTGAATAGTAAGATTTGTTAGGATTAGGTGACTGAACTTGGCGAACTCCACGATAAGGCTCGTCATTTGAATTGTAGGATGGATTTGGTCTAGTCGTTGCAGGGTAGTAACTTGACTCGTCAGGATAAGAGCGTTGACTTGGGTAAAAAGATGAAGTGCTATAAGATTCGCTATTTGGATAAGAGGATGGAGTAGGTTTACTCGTTGTTGTATAGTCAGATGACGTGTCAGGATATGAAGGTTGAGCAGGGTAAACAGACTTAGTCCGGTGTGGCTCGCCACGTGGATAAGACGGCGGCGCATGTTCGTTTCTTGCTGGAGGGTAAGATGGCTCCTCGGGATAATGGAGCTGATCCTGGTAAACAGATGAAGTTTCATGAGATTCGTCACTCTGATAGGGCGATGGAATTGGTTCAGCTGTTTCTGTAGAAAAAGATTTCTTAGGATAAGAAGCCTGATTTTGATAAGGCGTGTGATAATGGCCATCATTTGGATAAGGCGATGGTGTAGGTTCAGTGATTCCTGGATAGTAAGGTAATTTATTAGGATAAGGAGGATGATTCTGGAAAACTGACGAAGGATGATAAGGTGTGTCATTTGGATTAAGTTCCTGCGTTGCTGGATAATGAATGGGTTTGTTGGGATAAAGAGATGATGTGAGGTCAGGTTTTACTCTTGAGTAAGACGATGGAGCAGATTCCGTTGTTCCTGGGTAGTGAGATAATTTGTTAAAATGTGAGGAAACAGATGGGTTTGATAAAACAGATGGAGTAGATGAAACAGGTGGATTTGGATTGGGTTCTTCTGTCACCGATGCTGGTAAACTGGTTTGTTTTGTACGACCCGGGAAAGGTTGTTTCTTAGGAAAGGGAGGTGGTTGTGCATTAGGTTGTGTAGAGTCAGGATATGTTTGTCCTGTGGCCGGTGTTGCTTCCTTTGTTGTGGCAAGGTATTGTGACACTGTGGGGTAAGCGGTTGACGATAGACTTTCTGTTGCTGGAGGATAATTTTCTGAGCTTGTAGTCGGTGTTGACTCTGTCGCTGGTATGGGGTAAGGTGATCTGTCAGTATAAGTCGAGTTTACGGGATAAGACTTTTGGCTTGACATTGATGTTGCTTCTGTTGTAATTGAACCAGATGATTTGTCTGTGTGAGGGGATAGGCTTGGATGAACCGATGCTGCGGAATAAGAAAGCTGGCTTAAAGCTGGTGGTGCTTCTAGTGTTATGATGGGATCAGCTGATTTATTAGTATAATGGAGTTGGCTTGACTGAGCTGATAGACTAGGAGAAGGTCCATGCTCCTTAAGATAAAATGGTGGACTAAAAGAAGGTGGAAGATTGTTTCTGATGGGAGCAGAGTAAGACTGCTTTCTGGAATAAGGGCCTTTCCGTCTCGGAGAAGCTGATAAATTAGGATATAGTTCTCGATCTGTGGCCAGAGTTTGAACGAGTGTTGTTTTAGGCGTGTGATACCGTCGGTTCTTGAGATAAGGGGGCGGTTTTGTATACCCTGGGGTTCCTGCCCGTGTAGGAGTTAACTGTTCTGGATACAACGGCTCGTTTGAGCTTTGATACTGAGCAGAGACCATGGCAGTGAAGGCCAGTACGAAGACCTCTTGAATGGACCACATTGTGTGCAGGTATTTTTTACGCCTGCAGATGGTATATAAATAAAGACAAATTAATGTGACTGAATATAGAATAGACTGTAATCTATAGTTTTACATTCTAATATTTTGTAATTAGCGTAAATTATGTATTTGCCTATTTCTGAGATAAGAATGAAAATATTGTCATGGTCTGAGTAGCGAAGTGGCTAGTGCATTCATCTCTCACAACGAAGCTCACTAGTTTAAAAAAAAGTCGAATAAGTTGAGAAAAGAAAGGTTGCCCATTCACTCTACGGTGTGCCGATACATATGTATGTATGTATGTATGTATGTATGTATGTATGTATGTATGCCAGGAATATCAATTGGCGGATACAACCTTAACAACTTAAGATATGCAGACGACACAGTTCAGATTGCTAAAGGTGAAGGGGTGCTACAAGCTCTTCTGGACGTCGTGGTTCGTGAAAGTAAAAGTAAAGGTCTCAGTCTGAATAAAAAGAAGACTGAAGTGGCAAAGAAAAGAATACCACCAAAATGTAGCATTACCATCGATGGCACAGAACTGAAACAGGTTGATAGATTCAAGTACTTAGGAACAATTATAACAGCTGATGGGAAATGTCACAACGAAATAAAAAGCAGACGTGCTCAGGCCAAGTCAGCATTCCAGAAAATGAGAAACATCTTGTGCATCAGATCCATATCAATGGAAACAAGATTTCAAATACTTAAATGTTACATCGAGCCAATTTTGTTATATGGATGTGAAGCATGGTCCATGAATAAGAGAGTACAGCAAGAAATGGAGGCTATAGAAATGTTGCTCATAAGAAGGATATTGAAGGTACCATGGACAGCTAAGAAAACAAAGAAGAAGTCTTAAGAGAGGCTGGAGTTAAAAGGCAAATTACAGCAAAGATCAGGGCCAGACAAACGAGATTTGTAGGACATTTTCTGGGAAGAGGAAAATTGGAACACACTGTGGTAACTGGAAAAACTGAGGGAAGAAGAGACAGAGGAAGACAGAGAGAGAAGTTACTGGATGGGCTGTCAGTGTGGCTAGGAAGAAAGTCACCGGCGGATCTCATAATCAAGTCTAAAGACAGGGAATTATGGAGAGAAATGATCGCCTATGCCACGCGGCACGGCACTTGATATATGTATGTAAGTATGTATGTATGTATGTGTGTGTATGTGTGTGTATGTGTGAGTATATATGTATGTATGTATGTATGTATGTATGTATGTATGTATGTGCAGGTACATGTTGACAATAAATTATAGTTCGAATGTAGATTACACTTATATATTTTCAATAGTAAATATTAAAATATGCAAATAATTTTTAAATCTGACATCTTCTCTTTAGAAACTTCTATTAACAATAAATTAAAAGAAAAATAGAAATGAAGGTATTGACATTTTGTGGAGTCTGTAGTTCAGAGATCAATAATTATTCATCCGTCAATTAAATTATTGATCTGCCAATGCCTTAAGGAATACAAAACGATTTCTGCGGTTCCCTATAAACAAAATAAAAATCAACAAATTACTGAAACAATTCCAGCCATTAAGAAATCTTGGTGAAACAGAAAATACTTTTCACCATGAATAATAAATAAATAACAAATACCTATAAAAGCAAAAACCAGAAAGCTAAAATGTTTTACACACGTCAAGAACCATAACAGAATCCTAAAATTATTCTTTAGTAGAAACACTCAGGCCTGGGAATCAAGGGAAATAGATGAGGTACTGATGTATAGGCGACATCAAGAGAAAACAAGACCCTTTCTTATCCAGACCAGGCCCTCCTAAAAGCATTGTAGGCCCTAGGCAATACAGTGGCCACATCTGTTCTGCAGTTTACATTTAGATTTGTTACCTAAATAGACGTATATATACATATGTATATATATATGTGTGTATATATATATATATATATATATATATATATATATATTGTGGTGCCAACACATGATGGTGTACTGTATTTATGCTTGTAAACATTAATGGATGAAATAGCATTAAATGAGCACTTCGACTTGGGACAGGAATTCATTCTTTTTGCTACTCCTCTCCTAATGCACAGTTTATTTACTACCTCATAACAGTGTGTGCATCCTAGTCTACAGCAGACAGTTTTTACCTTTCCCTTACTAAGATCTGTTAAATCCAGCATCCACGTTTCTTCATATGGAATATTGACTCTTTCTTCATTCATATGCTGCCATTGACAGTCACAATAATTTAGCAAGTCACAAACACTTCTGTAACGTTTAGCAAGTCACAAACACTTCTGTAACGTTTAGCAAGTCACAAACACTTCTGTAACGTTTAGATAATCACAAACACTTCTGTAACGTTTAGCAAGTCACAAACACTTCTGTAACGTTTAGCAAGTCACAAACATTTCTGTAACGTTTAGCAAGTCACAAACACTTCTGTAACGTTTAGCAAGTCACAAACACTTCTGTAACGCACAAACTCAGGGAACTGTCTAGATGAATCGTTAGCAACAAAGTTTCTCAGACAGAAGCTGTGAGACTTGTTAATGCACAGCTTGAAATACACTCATTTATTACATTGTTGTTTTTTTTTTTTTGGGGGGGGGGGAATTTTCCGAAAACTGAGTCTAGCTTTTCAAATTTAAGTATTAACCTCAATAATCACCAATAAACATATTCGTATCCGAGAGTCCCACACAGACTTTTTTGTGGTATATTGACTGCTTTTGCTGAAAATGCAGATAGACATATTTGTAATTTGCCCTGTGCTTTTATACCTAATTACAGTATACACTGAGTACTGAAGTTAGTTTCTGAATACGAAAAAAAAAACTGAGATTTTAACATGTATTGACCAAAAATCATTCATGAAACTTAAACCTTGTGTTGGTAAACTGAACACAGGACTCACCCGAGTTATGCAGTCAGAGATGTTAGAAAGATATCATCAGAGGAGATCATTATTCAACTTAAATACTTCTTTTCTCGGGGTCAGAATTTGCATTACAAGTTTGTTTTACTGGACTAAGTTGTCGGCAGCTTCTTTGCTAAATCTAGTCTAGGGCTATTAGACACTGATAACGCAAAATATTAACTCTGTTAATTCATATGTTAAGGATGTAAAATCTGTGCGCTATCTAGTGTATAATCTGTTTTGAACTGATTTACAGCTAATGTGCTGGTATAGAAATAAACTGCAATGCCTGAGGAACGAATTCAAAATAACTCTAAAATGGACAGGTAAATCTCCCTCGAGCGTGGGCGTTGTTAAAATGGAAATATAGATCTTTCTTCTCTTATTTGTTTCGTCTGCTCCAGCTGTTACAGCTTTTGAGAATATGTCTTCCTTTCCTTACAAGGTTCGTTATCTGACAATACAGTCATATTTGAGTTTCTTACGCTGTTTTTAGTATTATGTATCTGTTTTATTCTGAATTGTTCTCAGCGTGTTACTGATGACAATATTCTGGTAATATAGACTCTCACATCTGATTAATCTGGCATAATTCCGATGAAGCATCCAAACCACTTCATTCCTTGACCGTCACTTTATGTCCTGTCTGCTGCTGGGCGATTGTGTTCGACTCTCTTCATCTTTTTACCGATCTTCTCAACCATCTCATCTCGCTTGTTGATTGCTTTTCTTTCACACCCAATCTCTTGTCTTTGCATGTCATCTCACGCGTACAGTCTTTGTTGTTTCTTTGTCTGGGCCCACATCTGACACTGGTAGCACAGAGTTGACATAAATATTAAACTTATCAGCTTCCTGTTTCTGTCGTGTATATATCTCTGTGAGTTTCAAAACAGAAGCAGCCTGAGAGAGGTTACTAACTTGGTCTGGTGGATTCTGGTCCCAACCATCACGGTCAAGCTTTCTGTCAGTTGTGAATAGGCTTCCAAGTTATTTGTTCACCTTTCAAGTTATCACTGCTATACTCTCCAGGTATCTTATTTATGGTCAGCATTTTAAGTATAATTATGTTTCTAAATTATACAACTGTTAATACTTACATGAAGATAGCGGACTTAAATATGGACGCATCTTTTTGCTCTCTACAGTATATACAGCTTATTTTGCTAAATGTTATGTATGGTTGGATGATGCCTTTTGTAGATTCCCGGGCCTTTTCAAAGGTTACAACACTGATAGCAGAGTTTTTTCTTCTCTGTCTCCATGCTCCCTATCTTCTCTACCTGCCTCTCCTTATCTCTCTCTCTCTCTCTCGCTCTCTCAAACACAAAAAGGCTCCACTCACTTCACAAGCGAGCATTAAATCTTATTTGTGACGAACACCCAGTACAGACTGTAGATCAACACAAACAACTCAAAATTCTACCCCTCAAAAATTAGAATCATTTTTAACAAAGTTAAGTTTGTTCAGAGAATTCTGTCGCACAATGCTCCGCCTTACTTGTGGTCACTGTTTACGTATAATGCTAAACATAGCCAGCGTTTAAAAAACTGTCTTCTTCCAAAACCCAGGATTGATCTGTACAAGAAAAGCCTTGCATACTCTGCATTACAGCTCTGGAACACCCTCCCCTACCATTTAAAATCCATTGGTAATACTTCATCCTTTAACTCAGACCTGTTTCATTATTTACTTGCTAGTAATTATATGCCTCCATAAAATAACCAGCACTCTCTCAACACGTGACTCGCCATCCATCAAGTACTAAAATGACATAGTTAGAAAAGCAACTTGTTAGATATTGTTAGAAATTATTTTAATGTCTGTTAAAAAAAACATATGTTAGAAGATCTGTATTTACAATGTATTTTTGTTTATGTATATGTCTGCGTATGTATGTGTGCATGAGTGCTATTTTATTAGGTTAATTACTTCTTCTCTTTTACTTTGAATGTAGTAGTTAAATCTTACACTCCTTTGATATGTTTTTTTCCTAATTTAATTTGTATATTTGTACTAAATGAAATGTGTGGGAAGAATGAAAGATGGAATGATGAAGGGCAGAATGTAAGACGGGCCTGCGTGCCCAATTCTTTACCCTTGAAAAATAAAGATTATTCATTCATTCATTCATTCTCTCTCCCTCTCTCTCATTGTTTTTCTCTATTCTTCCTTTCCTTTCTTCTCTTTTTTTTTATTTCAACGTCAGAAACATTCTAGGTATATATATATATATATATATATATATATATATATATATATACTCCTACTTGAATATATGTTTTTCTTAACTTACTTCCCTTGTCGTCGTAAAGAACCTAAGAGATTATTTGAAAATAAAATCTTGTATTATAAATGAGGAAAAATCATTTCTGGCGAGTGACAACAGCGTCACTGAATCTGCTTATTTTACCAATATGTTCAACCAAATGTAATAATTGTGACGATTTTCTGTAGCAAAGAATTTCATGGTCTAAACGCTTATTTCATCCGAAAGCTCGTACGTGTCACTTGAATGGCTTTCATATCTTTTATAAAACGTTGTTTCTTGAAATACGTTACTGAAATTCGATAGAGTATAGTAGAAATACTACTTGGTGTCTGATTCACAATGTACATAAAGATTAAGTTTTATCATAAAATTGACTAAAAATGTCGCCATTTAAAGTCACATTATTTGCTAGTCACCATTTCAGTCTTACTTGAGTCACACTATTTGAGAGTCGCCATTTCACTTTTACTTTAAAGTATCACTGTTTAAGAGTCACCTTTTCAGTTTTATTTTTAAATCTTCACAGATTTATTTATTTGACTAAAATGATTCCAGTTAAATGACTTTTGTTGTTGTAAAAGACTTTGAATGTTATCTATTTTTATGAAGAAAGTTATTAACACAGCTGGAAACAACGAAGCGAGTCCGCAGCAAATAGTGCCGCAGAGTATCCAAGATACAGTCTTTGATTTTGTCTTTCACACTGACCAGTATATTTATAACTACTTCATTAAAAAAAAATATCTTCATTTCACTGTATTGCTCTGTTGCACACGAACAAGTGAAACTATGCGTAGTTTGTGGTAATCTACTGTGATGCGAAGACAGGCGAAGAAAAATAATAGACATGTGTACTTCACTGACTTTGCCACAGTACATTATTCTGTAACTGTAAGAGACTGGCATTCCCGCACTCCGGGCATTCCCATACGTGCTCTGCCTC
The DNA here is from genome assembly GCA_009760885.1 of Achatina immaculata. NCBI lineage: Eukaryota > Metazoa > Mollusca > Gastropoda > Stylommatophora > Achatinidae > Lissachatina > Lissachatina immaculata. The sequence goes on along the minus strand of CM019717.1, from coordinate 45,359,260 downwards.
CCTTTCCAACATCCACTGAGGTGTGTGCCAGCTGATGGAGCCAGTCACACACTTGTTGTGGATAACGCGCGCTAAACCACTTCTTTCGAAAAAAAAGTCCACTTCCCCTCTTCTCCCCAAATTCTATCATCCCCCCTGATGTGATTGATGTCACTCAACCTGATCTCCTCCTCCATACGCAGCCTGTCCAAGGTGGCTCTTGCAATCTCCTCCTCGTCCATTTTTAGAGTGCCCTGAATTGATGCCCTATCTGCCAGTTTGTCCACTTTCTTATACCCTTTGACTCCCGCACGACCCGAGCAGTAAATCCACGTCAAACTGGATAACCCAGAGGCCTCCAAAAGCTGGGCACTCCCTGGGGAAGAAACGTTATCCACTTTTGATCAACGCATTTTCGAGGAAGTATAATAAACTGGTATAGCCTGGATTAGACAACACGAAACTTTGCGAGCTTAAACAAGATAACATCACTGTTGTAGCTGCGGGATTAGAATTTCCTTAATACTACATCTGCTTTTTGTATAACATGGTAGCGGGCGTGTGCATTTGTTTTTTTTTACAGAGAAGTAAATAGTTGGAGGACGGAGTGTTATACAGAAAAGTACATAAAATATGGCTGCTAATCTGGGCAGACATAAAACACTCAGTGACTGACGGAATTTGTAAAAACTGACATATATGTATAAAAACATGAAAACATTTCAGACAGACAGACAGACAGACAGACAGACAGACAGACAGATAGACAGATAGACAGATAGACAGATAGATAGATAGATAGATAGATAGATAGATAGATAGATAGATAGATAGATAGATAGATAGATAGATAGGGAGGGAGGAACAGGCAGAGACACAAAACGATAGATCAGTACATGGATATTAAAAATAGACAGATGGAGACAGAAAAAACGCAAGACAGACAGACTGAGACAGACAGACTGAGAGATCGACGTGCCTTAAAACGTTCACGATACATTCTGTGAAACAGAACGTTATGTGATTTAGACATTGTTGAAACACCCTTGCGTTTACGTAGCAAATCCGTATGAAATAATGTAATGTAGCTATACTAACTATGCACTGTACCATTTTACGTATGGCAAAGCAATGGGTTTTGTTTACATAAGACATGAGATACACGTGTTGTGCGGGCATGCGTGTTCCCCACATCCGGTTATGTCCGCTGTGCCCCGTTCTCTGGTCGGGATTTCAAACTGTACATAACATTATGCTATCACGGACGTGTACGTAGTCGGACGTTTCTCGAAAGGATGCCAAGAGGTGCATGCTTATTAAAATTTGCAGTTCAAAAATAAAAAGGTAGAAAAAAGTAATCATTGCGAGTCTAGCTGTATACATTACTTACGTGCATCCCATCTTCCTTGGTATCTGGCTTCTTGTAGTACATTATTGCACAGAGTTTACCTCCGGCAGATTGTTTCTTTGATACATTCAAGATAAAGGCCGGTAACTCATACGTGATGGAAGACATTCGAATTCTAAAATGTTGCTAGTGTTTAGAACCTGTCTTTCATGTAGTGATGATATGAAGAAGTTGTCCAACTAAAGACTTTTATAACATACTGCAAGCAACGGTAGACCAGGTACGAACAAATGATATTTTAGTAATAATTGGCGATTTTGATGCAAAGACTGGTACAGAAAGCGCAGAAGACAAAAGATATGTTTTGGGGGAAATTTAGTATAGGACATAGAAATGAGGCACGTGACAATTTAATGGCGTTTTGCATGGAAAATGAGCTAATGATTGCTAACACACTTTTTAGACAACATCCAAGAAGACTTTACACATGGACATCACCTGATGGGAACACCAAGAATCAAACAGATTACATTTTAGTGCAAAGAAGGTGGAGGTCAAGTATAACGTCAGCAAAAACTTTGCCAGGTGCTGATTGTGTCACGGACCGTGAGTTATTAATAGCAGACATGAAGATAAAGATAAAAATGACAGTTACGGGATCAAGACCACTCCGCTTTGATATTACAAAAATACCAGAACAATACGGTATAGAAGTGAAGAACTGTTTCGAAATCATGGTGTCTGTACAGGAGGAGATGACACCAGATGAATTGGCCACATAGGCCAGAGATATCTTAATAGCAACAGCTACAGCTAAAGACATAGTTCCAGTAAAGAAAATACACAAGAATGGATGGATTACAGCAGGCAGACTAGAACTAATAAAACAACGTAGAGAAATGAAGACGCAATGAGAAGTGGCAAACAACAACAAAAAGGAATATAAATCTTTAACAAAAGAAGTACGAAGAAACATAAGAAAAGACACATAAAAAACAATACATAAAGGATTCTTATAAAAGAATAGAAGGATATCAAAACTGTGGAAGAGATGGTGAAATGTTTAAAGAAATGAAGCCACTGACTATAAATGTCACGCCAAAGCTAAATGTAACTTGTGACGAGACGGGAAGACCTTGACAGAGAAAGAGAAATTTCTAGAAAGATGGAAGGAATATTGCAGAGGAATATATGATACAACTGACTGTGAAAGCAAAAATCAGTAGTATAAATTATTATTGGAGGAGAAAAAACCCGAATCGACAACTGAAGACGTTTTATGGGCAATAAAGAATCTGAAAAATGGTAAATGACCAGGATGTGATGAGATAACAGCTGAACTTATTAAAGCAGGAGGAAAGGATTGTGCAATAATCTATCATGTCACATGTAAAAAGATATGGCATTCAGGTATTTGGCCAAAAGAATGGAAAAGAACTATATTCATACCACTATATTCAAGGGTAACTTGAAATTACGCACACACTACGGAACTATTGCCCTGATTAGTCATGCCAGTAAAATTCTGTTAAAAACATAATGGGTAGACTTCATAAGAAAATAGAAGAAGACGTTATTATGATCCAAACTTGTTTTAGACATGGAAGAGGAACAAGAGATCATATATTCAATATAATATTAATAATAGAGAAATGCAGAGAATTTAATGTGAATCTATATTTATCTTTCATAAACTATTCAGAGCAGCTGAGAAACACATAAATGTCTTTGAATGTAAATGCTACAGAAGAGTTCTTCAAATATCATGGACACAAAAAAGAACAAATATATCTATATTACAAGAACTTAATATTGAAGAGGGCTGGCTAGTAAAGAGGATTAAAGAGAGAAAACTTAAATATTTTGGACACATTAAACATTATGATAATCTAGAGAAGACAGTCTTGGAAGGGTACATAATGGGAAAAAGAAAGAGAAGAAGACCAAGGCGAAGATGGCTGCAGGACATTGTTAATGATCTGCAAATGGATGCATCAGCAGCAGGCCATCTTGCTCACAACCGAGAGGTCTACAGGAGTGCTGTTAGGGAGGCAAAGTTCCGCAAGGGACATGCAAATGAAAGAATGAAACTATTCAAAGGCATTTGATTGTGTACAACAACAGAAACGTTGAGGAATAACGGGAAAAATGGAATTTCCAACACATTTGCAACAATTAATATCACTGCTGTATCTGAACCTACAAACATTCAAGAACTACTGATTGAGGAGGATTTTAAACATTAAATGGCAGGAAAAGATCAGGAACGAGGGGGTCTGGGAAAGGGCAAGACAAGAACCTATGAACCTACAAATCATGTCTAGGAAGTGGTGGTGCATTGGCCATACTCTGAGGAAACCCAACACCAGCATAGCAAGACAGGCACTAACATGGAATCCTCAAGCAAACAGAACACGAGGAAGACCTAGACTTATTTGGAGAAGAGAAATTATGACAGTGCTCAGAGACAAGGGATACACATGGAAGGAAGCAGAGAATAATTCCAAGAACAGGGATGACTGGAGAGCCTTTATCCGTGGCCTATTCTCTCAATAGAGTGAAAGGCGAATATGATGATGTATCTAAACCAACAGGTAGCAGTAAGAGTAAACGGTGATACAACTTGGTTTGACTTATGTCAACAAGTGGTCCGTCAGGGTTGCATATTGTCGCCTTACTTATTTAACTTGTATACTGAAAATATAATGAGGAATGTTAGAGAAGATGTAGACAAAGAATATTATGATGCCATAAAAATTGGAGGTTACGAAATACCAGAGATTAGATTTGCTGATGACACAGTTTTACTGTCCACAACACAAAAAGGAACTGAAAAACTAATAATGTCAGTTCGTAAGAATAATGAGAGAAAAACATCTATCTTAATGCGAAGAAAACTAAATCGATGACAACGGACAAAACAAGTAAGGCAGCTGAAATATGTATAAATGAGAAAAAAATTGGAAAAGGTGGAGAGTTTTGAATATCTTGGATCATTACTAACTAATAATGGAGATACAATGAGGGAAATTAAAAGGAGGGCATCTGTCGCTCTTCAGAAAGTAAAACAACTAAAGAATATTGGAGAGGAATAGACAGAACTACAAAAATAAGATGTTTAAAGGCATGCATCTTTCCCATCGCAACATATGCCTGTGAGACCTAGACATTTAACAAAACAGCCGAGAAACACCTTTGAGGCCTTTGAATGTAAATGCTACAGAAAAGCTCTTCAAATATCATGGACACAAAAAAGAACAAATGTATCCATACTACAAGAACTTAATATTGAAGAAGGCTGGCTAGTAAAGAGGATTAAAGAGAGAAAACTTAAATATTTTGGACACATTAAACGTCATAATAATTTAGAGAAGACCGTCATGAAACGGTACATAATGGGAAAAGGAAAGAGAGGAAGACCAAGGCGAAGATGGCTGCAGGACATGGTTGATAATCTGTAAATGGGTGCATCAGCAGCAGGGCATCTTGCTTAAAACCGAGAGGCCTACAAGAGAGCTAGTAGGGAGGCAAAGCTCCGCAAGGGACATGCAAATGACTGACTGTCCATATAAAAAACTGAGACAGAAAGTAAAGTATGAGTTTGTTTGGGGTGGGGTGGGGTGGGGAAGGAGGAGAAAAGGGGGAGATTCATTTGTAATGTTGATATTCTTGCTTTTGTTTTTAGATTTTGATTGGATTCACACCGTGAAGTCTAGTGGATCTTCCAAAAATATCGATTATTAATGTTTTCCATTAGGTCGATTGATTACTTTGTATCACACAGTTTTGATTATTGATGTCTTCCCTGTGGCGATATGGTTACGTTCTATCTCGCCGTCGCCTCAGACTGTCCGTTACTTTCTCTCGCCTCTTTCCGTTTACCTTTCATGTTTTCAAGTCTTCCAGTTGCTCCACGTTAAATATCTTCTATTTATAGTTTAAGCAAATTATTTCTGACGGGATGGTGTGAGAGGAGATCACCAACTGAACTGATGGCCTGCATGAAGGATCGGATACTTTGGAGAAGCATAATAGCCAACGCCAGTCGGCACGGCACATGATGATGATGATGATGAAATTATTTCTTTTCCTTTGCTTTTCTCAGGCATTCATCAATTTTCGTCTCAGATATCAAAGCTGTGCATGATTTTTCTTGGCGAAGTACGACAACTTTGTCCCGTTACATTCTTTCTTATTCTCGGTTTCTGCACTAGGATTTGTACCTCGCCGTTTCCCCGAAGCTGTCACTTAGTCCACAGATCATCCTCACTACACGTCGCACAAGTAGTCCATAAGTGCTCCGATCCTCTCCTCACTATCTCCCCCAGCGTGCAAAGACTAGCGACACCAGTTCTTTGTTGGTTAATCAGTCTTTTGTTTTTTGTCTACGTACCTAGTGTTCTCATCGCTCTAGACTCCGTTTGACTTTGTGCTCAAGCAATCTGACCATGGTCTCAGATTCACATTCATGAAATGGATGCTTCCATTTCCAAGATTTAAAGCAACACTGAATTCACGTAGAGATTATTTCTTTTTATTTTGTCTAAAAGCTGAGATTTGCTGGTTAAAAAATGTAAGGATTACATTCATTTATCCTTTTCTTTTTTTTGTTGAAATCTCCTTTTAAAAAATTCAGATTAAACATTTAGAGAACTGTGACTCATTTGTGAGTCTTATTGCAACTTGGTATTTTAAAATATATTTATATTTACCAAGATAAATTTTGCTGTAAAACAAAATATTATTGTTAGTGATTACAAGTTTCATAGGGAAAAAGTGAGTTTCATTAAATGTCAGTTTCTTTTGTTCTTCAACACACTCACGACATGCCCACAACACATCCATAACTTCCTCACAACACACCCACAACTCGCTCACAGCATATCCAAAACATGCCCACAGCTTGCCCACAACATATTCACAACTAACTTGCCCACAACACATCAGCAACAAACTCATAGCACATCACAACACATCCACAGCACAGCCATAACTTGCTCACAACACACCCACAACTTGCTCACAGCACATCCACAACATGCCCACATCACACTCATAACACGCCAACAGCACATCCACAGTAAGCTCACAACACAGCCACAATGTGCCCACAACACACCCACAACTTGTCCACAACATGCCCACAATACATCAACAACTTGCCCACAATACACCCACAAATTGCTCACAACACACCGACACATTGCCCATAACACATTCACAACACACCCACAACAACACACTCATCAAACCATCAAAAGATGTTCTGCTTCTTCCACTGTTAGAGATCTTTTACTGGTAAAGGATGTTTCATCCTTTTCGCCACATTAACAGCTTAAATGGCTTCCTTGTTCTTTAGTATGGTCCAAAGGTCGACTTAGTCATTTCATATTCAACAGCCAGCTGGGATACGTGTATACAACCTTCCCATTAGTGACAATTTCCTTTTTCATTTTTCTATTGTGGTCATTACATTCTTCCTCTGCACTTCACATTGCTGTCTGTGAATATGAATTGGCCACATAGGCCAGAGATATCTTAATAGCAACAGCTACCGCTAAAGACATAGTTCCAGTAAAGAAAATACACAGACAGTTGAATGAAACATTATAGGGGCCGGCTAGCGTAGTGGTTAGAGCACTCGTCTAGCAACCAAATGGTCGAGGGTTCGAATCCCCAGCTGAGCGGGATTTTTTTTCCGACCAATACGGCCCTGAGGTCGACCCAGCCTCGTAAAATGGGTACCAGAGAAAATCTGGGAAGTAAAGGCAGCGAGGAAAGGAACTGGTCACCCTACCTCATACGCTGATGACCCAGCATAATGAGGTCTCTAACGCTTCACCCCCTACGGCATTTGAAATGCTATGGGACTATCTTTACTTTTTTTTACTTCATATTATATCTATGAGCACGGTACACCTCGCCGATTTGCTAGATCTGTTGAAAAAAAAAGGGGGGGGGGAACTGATCACATTGCCCGACTTTCTTTTGTCGCTGTATGTGGACGAAAGTGGCATCGTCAGAACAATAGGGGAACACTGTGAACCCTTTATTATTAAATCTGGCGTTCGGCAAGGTTGCATCGTATCACCGCTGCTATTTATAACATCTGTAGAGAAGTTGGACTGATAAGGACAGCAAAATAATCAACAAAATGAAATAGAACAAACAGAAGGCGACATAACCATAAACGAACTATTATTTGCAGATGACCAAGCTCTAGTTGCCGACTCAGAAGAAGGCTTGCAAGATCACATTAATAGACTGAATGCTGCATGAAAAGAACACAATATGAAAATTAGCCTAGGCAAAACAGAAATCATGACCATCGCAAGAGTAGACACACCAGTAAACATTACACTGGAAAACCATACTATGAAGTAAGTAACGCATTTCAAATACCTCGGAAGTATTTTCTCAACAAAAGAAAAATAGACATAGAGATCGAAAACAGATGTGACAAAGCGTATCATCTTATCGGGCAAATGGCTCCCATACTAAACAACAAGCATGTCTCATTGGAAGCCAAAAGCACTATCTATAAGACAATCTTTATACCAACTTTGTGCTACCAATGCCAGGCATGGACGCTGACAGCAAAAGACAAAAGGAAAATTACAACAACTGAAATGAGATTCTTGAGAATAACTCTTGGAATATCAATAGAATGGACAGAATCAGAAATGATGTCATTAGAAATAAAGTAGGAGTTGAACCCGTTCTGAACTATATTAAAAAACAGCAAATAAAATAGTTCGGTTATGTATCATACAAGCTATCAAGTGGAACACAACAGGCCGAAGAAAAAGAGGCAGGCCGCGTGAAACTCTGAAGAGAACATTATTAAGAGAGGCCAAATTAACAGGCATAAAATCCTTTGATGAGGTTGAAAGACTCGCCGAAGACAGGAAAAATTGGGCGAACTACTTTGCGAGCCCTATGTGACGTCTAACGGCACGGGAAGGATATAAGATATAAGATATAAGATGTATCACGACTACCAACAGAACGTGTATCACAGACAGCAATGTTTTACAGACTACACAAAGGCAGAGGAAGGGGCCGCCCATGCAAACGATGGACCGATGGTATAGCAGAGTCCCTGAACATCTCAATGTACGAAGCCAACAGGCGAGCCATTGGGAGACAGGTGCACTTCACCTCTACATCTAACAGTAAATGAGGAAGGACAAGACAAGACATTCTTCCTCTTAGACTTTTCGGCACTGGTAACTTTCTCCGGCGTCATCATGAATGTGTAATTTTAACTATAAAATGAAAAAAAAAAAAAATCGTAAGAAATCTGGTTAAAAATACATTTGGAAAACACGCACTGAAATTTGGCAGATGCTCACTGAACCGAAGTCACGGGAGATATGACCAGGTGATTTTTTGCTTTCGTTGGTGGCTGCGTTTATTGTGTTCGACTTTAGAATTTTTGTACAAGTTTCAAACCAGATTTTGTTCCATTTGTTGTTGTTGTTTTTTTTTTAGTTTCAAACCGTTCAGCTTTCGAGAGTCCATATATATATATAGGCTGTGATAGATGATCGACATGGACAGTCATGTGATGGAACAGGACATTGAAGGAACGAGATATATACGGATACATCACAGAATAAAAGAACATCCATAACACAAAGCCACAGCCAGGGTCTGTAGCCTACTCTTCATTCTTTCCTCATTCCTACCTCTCAAAGACCTTAACCAAAATAGACATATCGTAGGGCTCTCTCGCCAGAATTTTATCTTATCAAAGGTGATAATGTAACTCTGACCCTCATTCATAGAGTGCTCAGTATAGCACAACTGTTCGTATATTTTACATGTTCATAGTTCTGTATAAAGTTTGTCAAACGCTATCTGTAAAGGTAAGAAGTTATATATGACAAAGATAAAATATATCTCGAGCTGGCGAAATCGAATAAAACGACTGAGTGAAAATTATACGCAATTGAACAACATCTGGCTTCTTTCTGTTCCTCACTCTGAAGTTCATGTGAGAACATTCATTTTTCATCCATCTTTCTGAGCGGTCACATGTAGCCCTGAGCTAAGACTAGTTACAGGCCCCCAAACTTAAGCCTGAAGTTACAGGCCCCCAAACTTAAGCCTGAAGTTACAGGCCCCCAAACTTAAGCCTGAAGTTACAGGCCCCCAAACTTAAGCCTGAAGTTACAGGCCCCCAAACTTAAGCCTGAAGTTACAGGCCCCCAAACTTAAGCCTGAAGTTACAGGCCCCCAAACTTAAGCCTGAAGTTACAGGCCCCCAAACTTAAGCCTGAAGTGACGTTCTAGTCAGTCTACCAGGAAAACGGGAAAACCTAACCTACAGTTATGTGTCCTAGGTATGTTTCAGTGTTCTACAGATGTGCTGGGAGATGTTCAAAAATGTTTAACAGATGTTCCAGATTTACATGAGTGATCCAGATTTCTTAGGACTTTTTGTATTTTAGAAAATCTGGACGATAGTCAGTTTCATGATTCAATTGCTTCACATGATTCACTTGCTTCACATGATTCACTTGCTTCACATGATTCACTTGCTTCACATGATTCACTTGCTTCACATGATTCACTTGCTTTGCATCAGAGTTTCTGGCTAAAATGGGGCACGGTTATTCTTAAAATAAAATCTGTTGCAACTGGCAGAAAAGCTTTATATTTCAAGTTTTTGTTATTATTTCTGTGGTGGATTGCAGGAGAATATGTCTACCTCAGATCATGACACGCGCAGGTCAATAGGTCAGATACTTCAGTGTTCCCTACGAAAATTCATAAAACCTACACGACCAGATGGCCTTATATGGACAATAAGTCCCTCAGTTTTTCAACCCCCCCCCCTCCAAAAAAAAAAGTCAGAAGACCTCCGACCTGCTATCATTCAGCCTACAAATCTCAGTGGCCAGCTCGGCATAACGAATCCTCCAAAACCTGTCCCATCACATGTATGCGTGTGAGAAAGACAATGGAAGCTCCACTTCGAAGATTCGACTTTAAGTATGTGACTATCAAATGATGCTGCATTATCTGAGGACAGTCACTGGCCTGTTATAGGCTTTTGAGTTTTGTATTGAGACAGTATTGTGTGAATATGTTCTACACTTTGTAGCAGGTTTTGATTTTTAATAACATTTCTCACTTTCAGATTTTGTTCTCTCTCTCTCTCTCCCTCTCTCTCTGACATGTCCTTGCTCAAGCCGCTTTTAAAGACAAAGATAATTGCTTGCAAACAAGCATTAAGAAATGTGAAAACTTAAAACAATGACTATGAAAATGGCTTGTAAATTGTTCAGTTTACGTTTAATAGTGTTCAAATCCGATGCTAAAAGTGCAATAATCGAAAACTGGAATCACCATCATCAACGTTGTCCTCTGTGTCAATTAAGGGAGGTAACTTCACGACTCACAATTTCATATTTTGTTGAGGCCAAGTTACTTTCTCCTGTAGATGTAACTTACTTGACTGGGGGTGTAGCTTACCGGTTGAACAGGAGCATTGCTGTAGAATAGAACAATCAACAGTAGAATAGAACAATCAACAGTAGAATAGAACAATTAACAGTAGAATAGAATAAAAATACTTCATTGTCGATTATCTGAGTTAAGACAACGCAGTACACATCTCCAGCATTTCTCCCAGAGAAAAATATCTTTTCATATGCATGGCTCTAGATGTGATAGTTATCTCTCTTTATCACGTTCTCTCTCCCCCTCCTCCTCCTCTCTCTCACTCTCTTTTTCTCTCTCTCTCTTGCTCTTTCTATTACTTTTCAGCTCATCAAGACGTAAGTCTCATCGCAGTACATGCAGTCAATCTGCGTTTATCTTTTTTTTTCAAATAATTTTAAATCAAGGAAAAAGGAATAAACTGGCAGAAATACTACATTCCCAGGTTCAGATAAATTGTATTCAGTCGGTCGTTTGCATGTCCCTTGCAGAACAATGCCTCCCTAACAGCTCCTCTGTAGGCCTCTCAGTTGTAAGCAGCCCTGCTGCTGATGCATTCACTTGCAGATTATCAACGATGTCTTGCAAAAATTATAAAAAAAATTATATTACATGTAGCAAAAATCTGAATAATTTAACGTTATGTAATCATTCATCTTACACTGAATAGCAGCACAAAGAAAGCACATATACAAACTCACGGGTCGTGGTTGCATCCGCATATGGCAGCAACGTAGATTTCATTGATGGGACACTCAAACTCCCTATTACCGTTGATGAATGTTCTCGGGCTAGAGCCAGGTCTCAGGTAGCATTCTAAATTTAGAAAATAAAATACCTCCAGGTAAATATTTCAAAACTCAACATTTAGATCAGATACACATAATGACATTTTTGTAACATATATATATATATATATATATATATATATATATATGAGAGAGAATAACAAGTTTATAACATATACATATGTTCAAAACACATTCACAGTCATTCATTGCTGATTTCCAAAACAACTACAAAATCTGTTGAGGTTTGATAAGGGGCTTGACTTGGGTGGTCATGACCCTGAAGACCAAACGCAGCGGGCTATTACTAGCCCAGAGTGAAGGAACAGAGTGGCAGTTGTATGTTAAAGGGCAGAATGTCAGTCGGGCTTGCGTGTCCAATTCCTAACCCTTTTCAAATAAATATCAATCAATCGATCATCTATCAGGAAGAGGTCAAACAGATCTTGACCAGCTCGGATATTTGTACCGTGATAAATGCGTAGTTCTTTTCGTACAAGCATATTTGCTCTGTAGCGTGCAGGGTAAGCAAGGAACCATTACTTTGTCACGCGAACAAGGCCGGCCTAAGTAGCTGCAGAAATGAGATTACAACAATAGTTTATATAGCATTTCTTAAGATTTTATCTTAGAGAAACATTTCAAACACTGTTCATATCTCAAAGAAGCACAATGTGAACTTTTTTAGATCTGTAGTTAGGGAGAACATTAATTAACTGAAAATACGCAGATGTTATAATCCTTAAATAACTTTCAGTATTTTTTTCAGTAGATAATGATATTTTCTAAGAAATATTGCTTTAACAAATCAAGATCACTTACTGAAATCCCACTGTATACTGGCATTCATTCCTTACATTTTTCTTTAAAAAGTAAATTTCCTGTGACTGAAGTATATCATGTGCGACACATCTTTTCATGTAAGAAATAAAATTATATTTGCAGAATGTAACTATAAACACACCACTGGAAACACTATAGAACTTTTCTCATCAAACATCGCAGTCATCTAAAATCGCCACTACTGACTTCATAGTGTCCTGTCTTCACAGAAAATAAAAGACGCAGTCACAAGTCATCTCAAGTCGGCCGATGTGTCCTTTGATAAGCAGGCTCAATACTTGCCCTTTTATTGTGGGAACTGGCCTGACAGCATTTCCCAGATCCATTGTATCCATTCACGAGGGCTTCATTTGCATATCTCGTAATAATATGTGATAATATTCAAGTATTGCTGTAGAGACAGGCTTGCGGTTATGACATCGATTCCGCCAATACTTCACTGGCATCTTCAACAGGGCACGCAAACTTGTCCGTCAGCATTATAATCAAAGAGACAACGAGGACACACAAGACATGTCGGACTCTTTCATCCGCTCTTGTTCTTTTCATGAGGGTGTTCGTCAAGCTCTATAACAGCGCGTTATCATCTGCTAGACTGGATGCTTACATCCTCAGTTTAGCTCTCTCTGAATAACAAAGGAGACTATAATAGGCTATATACCCCTATTCCTATTCATTTCCTGTGTCCTTTTTCACTTTCTCTAATATATTATCTCATCTGTTCTGTGAGATATAGTATAGATCAATACTTTTCCCCCCTACTCTTTGTTTTTTCCCTGCTGCTCCAGTCTCTGTCTGGTCGCATACCACACTGAGCTGCCTCTCTAATTCCTCATATTTTCTCTTCTGCTTGTGGCCATAATCTACATAGCTACTACAGGGAGCTGATCGCAGATAAGGTTCTGTGTGTGTTTTTATCTACTTGTTTTATCGTTTCTGTTGTCCTTGACAGGGCGATTTTGCGGAATATATTGTGTTGTTATTGTTGTTTTCACAACTATTTCAATGTTATGGTTTATGGTCTGGGTCATCACCACTGCATTCCGGACATGTCCATGAGATTCCCCATCCCCCACCCCCACCCCCAAAAGCATATCCATCAACGTCCTGTGGCTGACAGTGCCTGTCAAGTGTTGGTTGATCGGTTGTCTCGCATGTCTAGTATGCCCTCTCGTTCCTGGCCGTGCCGATCTGTACTCTCAGCTCTCTCAGTCTGAGTAGCTATGTAGATTCACTGCCCTCGAAGTCCCATACTCTGCCTATCTCTCTAAGCGCGTTAACAATATCAGCTCGATACAGGGATTGTCTATCTGCAATGATGGTAGACTCAGCCATCAGCTCTCTCATTTCCCTGGATGATGGTAGAGTCAGCCAGTCTATCAGCTCTCTCATTTCCCTGGATGCTGGTAGAGTCAGCCATCAGCTGTCTCATTTCCCTGTATGATGGTAGAGTCAGCCATCAGCTGTCTCATTTCCCTGTATGATGGTAGAGTCAGCCATCAGCTGTCTCATTTCCCTGGATGATGGTAGAGTCAGCCATCAGCTGTCTCATTTCCCTGTATGATGGTAGAGTCAGCCATCAGCTGTCTCATTTCCCTGTATGATGGTAGAGTCAGCCATCAGCTCTCTCATTTCCCTGGATGATGGTAGAGTCAGCCATCAGCTGTCTCATTTCCCTGTATGATGGTAGAGTCAGCCATCAGCTGTCTCATTTCCCTGGATGATGGTAGAGTCAGCCATCAGCTCTCTCATTTCCCTGGATGGTGGTAGAGTCAGCCATCAGCTCTCTCATTTCCCTGGATGATGGTAGAGTCAGCCATCAGCTCTTTCATTTCCCTGGATGATGGTAGAGTTAGCCATCAGCTCTCTCATTTCCCTGTATGATGGTAAAGTCACCCATCAGCTCTCTCATTTCCCTGGATGATGGTAGAGTCAGCCATCAGCTGTCTCATTTCCCTGGATGATGGTAGAGTCAGCCATCAGCTCTCTCATTTCCCTGGATGCCCAGTGCTCCTTCCTTCCTTCCATTCTCCTAAAATTAACCCTGCTACAACCAGCTTTACACCAGTTACGAGAGGAAGTCACTAAGAAACTCGCAAATGCCTGTTACAAAAAAACTAAATGGGACAGTAATTTGGAAACTGTTAATTTTTTAACCTACACTATTAGCCTAATTCTCAATGTAAATCACCACCAACATTGATACATTTGTCCCATCGTGTAATCATGGCGTAAAAGTCTGGAGTCCGATTTCTGAACCATTTTTTTTACTTCTGTTTCCACCTCTTCGTCACTCGAGAATCTTCTCCCGCCAAGGCTGTTTTTCAATGGATCAAACAGGTGAAAATCACTTAGAGCTAAGTCAGGACTATATGGTGGATGCTAAAGAACTTCCCAACCCAACTGGGTAATTTTCTCTTGGGTTAACGGAGCTGTATGTGGTCTGGCATTGTCATGAAGGAGAAGCACACCTCTAGTCAGCAGACCAGGACGTTTTCTTCGAACTGCATCCCGTAACATCGACAAAACTTCACAGTACGATACAGAATTCACTCTGTCACCATACTTCTGGAACTTGGTTAACAACACTCCTTGATAATCACACGTTGCACAGTCGCTTCTGTTGCAATCTGAACAGGACGGCCAAGTCGGACTTTGTCAACCATTTCGGTGCGTCCCTGAGAAAATTCTTTTACCCAGTTATAGACCGCTTTACGTGATAAATACTTTTCAGCATAAACTGTAATCATTTCTTTATGAATACCCTCAACTGAATGTCCTTTAGACCATAAAAATCGGACTACACTTCTCTGTTCTTCTTTGGTACATACTAACAGTTGGGTAGCCATTTTATTATTGCTTTGCGCACGAGCACGTAATTCCTAGCGCCCCCTACATACAATTATTATAAAGTTGGATGATGGTACTATTTAAGGATATATTTAAATACTACCTGATAACTGCTACTGATAAAATATTTCAATTTGCGAGTTACTTAGTCAAAGTCAGTTGTTTTGTGACCAGCAAACCAGAAAGTTACTTATTCTGTGACCAGCAAACCAGAAAGTTACTTATTCTGTGACCAGCAAACCAGAAAGTTACTTATTCTGTGACCAGCAAACCAGTCAAAGTTTGCTGTTGCTGAGACTAGTAAACCAATCAAATATTAGTAGAATTCAACAATTGAGAAACTTCTCAATAAAATAATGCATGAGAATTTTCAGAACTGACATTTCTCTGCTTGCAGACTTTTTACCATTATTACACCATAAATGTAATTTAATGTAATTAAAAGTACTTTAACTACATCAGATCAAAATATCGAAACGAAAGTTCAGAACGAAAAATAAAAAAGACTGGAGAACAACGAATAAGGAGAACAAAATGTGAAACAGGAGTGAAATCATCTGAGTAATGTTCTCAAATCCGGCTAAGAAACAGTGAACCTACCGTTTGAAACTGGAGGGGCGTAACCATATTGCGAACCACCGACGTTGTATGGATTGTAATAACCGGATGATGACTGTTGTGAAGATGATCTTCCATAAGATGGGGTAGGGTTGTATGATCTTCCATAAGATGGGGTGGGGTTGTATGATCCTCCAGAAGATGGGGCGGGGACGTATGATCCTCCAGAAGATGGGGTGGGGTTGTATGAACTGGAACCTGGATAAGATGAACCGCGGTAATTAGAAGGTCTGGGATAATAAGCACGTGATGGTGGCTGTGGTGGTGCTGGATAGCGGGGCCGTGGCGTTAGATAATTGGATTGTGATGGTTCATATTGAGATGGTTCTGGCTCGTAAGATCGGTACCATGGAGGAGAACCATAGTCTGCGTACGACACGGTGATCATGCAGATCAGTGTAACCACGAGAGTAAGCTGATGCACCCCCATTATTCTTTGTCAGACTGGGGAAAAAAGAAGAAAAAAAATACATTAATGAATGCAGTAATTTTATGACTCTAGTAGTGTTTCGTTAGAAGCATGTCAGACAATGACAAAACCTTGGTTTTTTTATGGCTACTGATGCGTTTAATATTCGCTATTCACACTTTCTTTTGGAAATGCCTTGAACCCAACAATATCTCCTATTACTCATCATCATCAAGTGCCCTGCAAACAGAGTAACTTTCTCAGTGACTTCTTCGGGTGTCTACAGAGAGGAGATAAGAATTATTTTATTTACCGAATCCTTGATCGAGACTATATAGAAAGATAATTAATATACGTGAGAGGGTTGAACAAAACTTGTACTTGGTTCTGCAATGAGTGAAGTACTTGAAAAATGTCAATGTGGCGTAGACAGCATGAGCAAGAAAATAAAGACTCCAAACTTTTAACAAGAATTATAATAATCCCACTTACTGAAGCACTCTAGTAACCTTCTAATAGAAAGATGCAAGAAACGGCAAAAAAAAAGGAAGAATTCATGAGTTTACTGGACCATGCACTATAAAGAGACTAAGTGCTTCGAAGACAAGAATCAGAGGCGAGAAATTCCAAATGAACAACAAAATACTGATGTTAAAGAATGACTCATGAAAATCAGGACAGCCAGTCTAATTCACTAGAAGAAAGTTTTATAACGTAAATGTTATATTTTATTTTAATGTATACCTCTCAGCTTCAATATTAATTATGTTTGTTATATGAACAACATATTTTTAGAATGTCTAGAACAGAGTGAAAGATGTATGATAACGGGCAGAATATAAGACGGGCCTGGGTGCCCAATTCTTAACCCTTGTGAAATAAAGATCAGTCAATCAATCACTGGTAAGTTAGTTCATACTGACGTCTCCTCTCACCCTAGAAACTGTGATGGCACTTAATAGACCTAGCTGTACAAGCAGACACGTGACAGTAGAGGAATAAAATCTCTGAGGACTAAGAATAATTGCCTTCATCCATTTACAGATCATCAACGATGTCTTGCAGCCATCTTCGTCTTGGTCTTCCTCTCTTTCTTTTTCTCATTATGTATCCTTTCAAGTCGGCCTTCTCTAGATTATTATGACGTTTAATGCGTCCAAAATATTTAAATTTTCTCTCTTTAATCCTCTTTACTAGCCAGCCTTCTTCAATATTAAGTTCTTGTAGTATGGATATATTTGTTCTTTTTTTGTGGTTTTAATGTTAGTGTGAATATACTTTTGTTTCCTTAATGAATCGACACCCTTGTGTATGCGTTCAGCACACTTTAGTGTTTCCCGTCTTGCAGGCAAATATTCTCAGTTCCGGTAAGCTCTAATACACTTGAAAAGCATCTCTGTATCTTCTGCTCTACACCTTCGCCCCATAGTCTAGTTTGTAGATTTTTTTACAATCGCATGTAAATTTTTAACAATTTTTTATTTTAATGTGGAAAGTGATCACGGGCGACGACTTGTTGATTAAAAATACTGAGTCTATAACGGAAGACAAGAAACAAAACAATTTATTCTCGTGTAGCCGGTCGGTAATATACAAAGTTAATTTCTTTTTAATGATTTTTTCAGTCTTTTGTAATATTTATATTTGTATGTCAATATTTCAGCAGTAACTGTTCACGGAAAAGTAATATCCTTATAAAAAGGCTTTAGAAAAAGCTTATGATTTACAATTTACTGAGTCCAAAATTACACATGTAAAGGCGCTAGGAATTTATAGGAATCATATACATAATCATTTTCTGATCATTTGTTAAAAATAAAAGAATTTCACAAACATAAATTTTCTTAACGTGACTGAAATAAAGGAAGTTGAATTTTTCTTATAACCGCAATAACAACAGCAAAATTCTCATCCAAGTATGTCTAGATGCAAAAGTCCCGTATCAGAAGAAACCATAAATACAGAAAACAAAATACTGACAGACACTCTGTGTCCAAGAGTGCAGACTGTACAGAAAAATTGTTTGTTGACAGTTAGGCTATAAAACGTTAATTTTGCAATTTTTTTTACTTTATAGTTTATTTATCAGTCGTAACTGAGGACACCAAGAACAAAGATTTATAGGAATCTATAGATTCTGTAAGATTTCTCGATATTATTCTCCCTTCTCCCTCAGAATAAATAAATCAGTAAGTAAATAAAATATATGCAGATTTGTCTCCCTGCAGTTTTATGTGAACGAAGAGGCTAACAAGCTATCAAACAGGCAACACTGGTTGGCTGTCAGACAACACCTTCAACTGAATCAAGACAACACCTTCAGAAAGAAAGGCAATCTTTACACTGCACACAGCAGTCTGGAGCACGAAGCGCCATACGAAGACATTAATTCCTACAGACAGTCACTGCTGATGTTGTGTCTAGAAAACTGATCATGTAACGTCTGTCGCAAGTGATGTCTCATATGTGAGAGAAAGATAGCTAACCGTTGTATATAGATCAACCGAGACAATTCATCTTAGCAACAAAAGACAAACTGTTGTTTTTGGTTGATCAGATTCTACCTGTAAAACTTGCATGTATGAGACTCACGGTTATACACCAACAAATATACAAGGACATTACATAATCCAGTACTCACCTCACAGATGCCCAGAACAAACAGTCAAAAGAGGGTGATGAGGTTCAGCTGAAGATGAACCAAGTTTTATACTTTCTGTAGCTTTCCTCGGGGCATCGCCGGATTTAAAGCGATTTGTGCAATAAAGCCGTGTGGTTATTTGTAGAAACAAAAATTTATCTATGCATCAAGTTCTGAACCATTATATTCGCTGGCAACGCCTTAATCTTGGGTCTTATAGTGCAAATACTTTGAACCTTAATCCTCTCATAGCAATTGCCACGATTTTAATTCTCAACGGCCAATAATATGTAGAGTCTCGGTGTACACCTTGATTGCTTTTGTAAAACGTTATCTCATATCAGAAACAAAATCCTCCACGACCACTGGAGTCTGTTGGCCGTCGTGTAAATACGTACACGTATGATTGTGTGCGTGTATGCGTGTGTGTGTTTATGTTATATTCTACAAAAATAATAACATCTTATTTAGCATATTTTTTAATTGAAAAAAAAACGAGTTTTACTTGCTTTTTAAAAAATCACAAGATGTGAAGAATGGGCGATCAAAATCATCCCTGTCAATTTTTAATTCCGTATCTACATCATCAAATCCCAACTCAGATTTCCGCGCTAATAAATTATTCATATCTTCTCCTATATTATTTTATTCGGCGTCACATAACGTAATTGTGGGCTCGTCTTGTATGTCATTAACTTTATTCTGAGATTTAGTTGATTAGAACAGTTAGTTTCTGCTTTTCTTTTAACAGAAAGAGAATGGAGAATTAACGCGATGACATGTGTCAGGCTAGACTATGCAGCATATTTTAGATACATTTTCAGTTTGCCTGTGCCTCGAGGATTATACACATTAGGCGGACACGTATGAAATATGTGAATAGATAAACGTATATTAACCCAAGTATAAATTATGACACCTGCTGATTAATAATATAAAACAAGAAAAGAAAACAATATACTTCAAGCTTTATTCAGACACTGTCGTGTTATACTTTATTTGACGCAGAACATTAGGTCAAACAAATATACAAGTTTTGGTTTATAAGAAACATCTTGATCCAGCTACAGTGAGTCCTGCTGACTTCATTCTTCTATGAATACACGTATCATGACAGAGTCACAAGTATACCTGAAGTTAAAGGGAACAGTTAGTACGAGAAAGTCGTGAGCAAAAATATTTTTAAAAATCAGAATTTATAGATAGAGATTATAGATACATGTATCATCTTAATCTCCATCCTTTGCACTTCTTATAGAGGTCACATGACGTCACCATCATGTATCACTTGAACATGCGGAGCATAAACAAAATGGCGGGGTGCTGAAGTTTCTTTTCGTAAACGTGCTGTCATTGAGTTCCTCGTTAAATAGGAAATCCCCGCTACTGAAATTCACCAAAGACTTCAGCTTGCTTATGGAGATGTGTTAGGAGGTGGGTGAAACATTTCAAAGATGGAAAACATGAGCATCCAAGATATACCTCGCAGCTTTCGCCCTCAAACTGCCTCCACTGAACACAACATGGAAAGGGTTGACGACATCATTAAACAAGACAGGCGTGTCACAATATCTGAAATCGCTGTAAAACTTGGAATAAGATACAATGCAATATAGGAAATAATTGAAACACTAGGCTATAAAAAAGTTTGTACCCGCTAGGTCCCACAGGAGAGAACGTCCAGAAAGCGGTGCGTCTGTGCCGTCGGTCAGATGGAACGGAATTCTAAAGGGAGGGTATTTTCAAACTTGCAGAGCGTTGGGAAAAATGTGTGCAGAGAAATGGAGATTATGTGAAGCAATTCCTGACTCATTTTATCACAGTTCTCTTTCTGATCATCAGTCAGCAAATGTGACACAAATTTTTCACTGACACGACGCATCTGAAATTTTTCAGTCAAATTTTGATGGCAAGATCCTATGCTGATGTCAACTTCGTTAGGAACTTCTCGGGTAGTTAAACGAAGATTTCCAAAAATCACAGCACGAACTCTCTCGACATGGTCCTCGTCCGTTGATGGGGAAAGCTGTTTAAGACTGGAATCTTCACCTACCGACGTTCTGCCCTCTTAAGCACTTAAACCATTTATAACGCTGTTTTCGGCTCCTACAGTCTTCACGCATGCTTAGTTAAGCAACTGCATGTCTCTGTAAAATCTTCACCAATTTTCCAGCTAAATTTCACACACACACCACACACACACACACTACACACAAACACACATTGTTCTTCAAGCTCTTTCATTGTCACTTTGTCACTAATTCGACAAGCCACTTGTGCATATGCGTACTTTAGAGGATGTACAAGTAGCTCGCTAACTAATGCTCACAGCGAAACAGGGCAAATGACAGTATGTTGTCATGACCTGAGGCCAGGTGCGCCCAGTAGCCACACCACGCCTTCTGTGCCGGTCGGCGAGCCATTTAAAAGTTCACTTTTGAACATATATATATGTATATAAGCAGTCTTTGTTATCAGGGAGCTGTCTTTCATTTGTCTTCATCTTGAGCGATACTTGGTGCTTTAAATCACTTCAGATGCTGTTTTCTTTTTCCATTCCACTTAGCATTCTTACATACGTTTCTCTCCGGTTTTCTTCTCTTTTCTTTTTCCTTTGGCCTTTCTGATGATTACCATGTTCTCCAGTGTGAGTCTTTTCATGACATATCCAAAACATGTGGAGAGGAACACTTAACTTAGCATATTTACTGTGCCTGTGCACTGACGTGACAACACAGCACCAGCTGAAGTAGTATTTGCTGAATGCCTGTGCACTGAATAAAGACATGCTAACACCAGCTGAAGTAATATTTGATGAATGCCTGGCACTGAGTAGAGACGTTCTAACACCAGCTGAAATAGTGTTTGCTGAATGCCTGTGCACTGAATAAAGACGTGCTAACACCAGCTGAAATAGTGTTTGCTGAATGCCTGTGCACTGAATAAAGACGTTCTAACACAAGCTGAAATAGTGTTTGCTGAATGCCTGTGCACTGAATAAAGACGTGCTAACACCAGCTGAAATAGTGTTTGCTGAATGCCTGTGCACTGAATAAAGACGTTCTAACACCAGCTGAAGCCTTTTTTGCTTAGAATTTCAACCAGTTTTTTTTTAATTCCTGAAACTTCTATAAAGCTTTTTCATTTGTTTTTCTGGTATCCAGGATATTTGTTGATTTGTTGCATCTTTCTCCACCAAAATCTCATCTTTTCTACTTCAAATTTTTTTTGCTTATTTATCTCACAGCATTACAAGGTCTGACAGAATCCCACAGGATATTCTTTTCTTTATCTCCTAACGACAAATGTTTACATTCAAGTGAACATGACGATTCTGAATCTATTTATCTCTTATTAGTTTTAGAGATTATTTCAGCATAATTCTCTGTGTAAAATAAATGTGCAACTGTGATATACAAAATAATGTATGTTCTCTCTGTGTTCCATGGCTTTTAAATTTAAATTTTAATAAAGTGCGTCCTGCCGGAAGTGAATGAATGGTGACCGCAGAGAGCAGAGACTCTAAGAGGTTCATATATCTTTGTTGGGCTTGGACTACCTATCCGGCGTGAGAATACTCATGAACATCTCATTAAAAATAAAATAGAACATACGTAATGCTAAGATCTTTTTTTTCAATCGAGTAAGTTCATTTGCTGGTCTGCGGATCCACCTAAAATTCCTTCCTCTCCAATACCTTCCCCCCCCCCCCCCAAAGCTCATGGACCCCGAATTAAAAACTGCTGGTCTGAAATAGAAAATGATTTAGACAAGAATGACCCTAGAGCCACTCCTGTCCTGGCGTGGGTAACTCCTGCCTGCTTATATGACTAGTAGGAGTGCGATGATGGTCAGTGATTACGTCAACAATTAATCTGAGAACTATAGATCTATGTTGATCAGACATTAAACGCTTAAGTAGCAATGGTAACAAAGCCCTAAGGGAACATCATCCAGGCTTACAGATGCTCCTACATTTCGACACTGAGTAAAAAGTACAGCGATCCAAAACAACTATAAAGCAATCGTACATTATTTTAAGCAGTGGTTTGCAACACTGGTGTCAGTCAGTCATTTGCGTGTCCCTTGCGGAACTTTGCCTCCCTAACAGCTCTCCTGTAGGCCTCTCGGTTGTAAGCAAGATGGCCTGTTGCTGATGCATCCATTTACAGATTATCAAAAATGTCTTGCAGCCATCTTTGCCTTGGTCTTCCTCTCTTTCTTTTTCCCATTATGTACCCTTCCAAGACGATCTTCACTAAATTATCATGACGTTTAATATGTCCAAAATATTTAAGCTTTCTCTCTTTAATCCTCTTTACAAGTCAACCTTCAATATTAAGTTCTTGTAATATGAATATGTTTTTTTCGTGTCCATGATATTTGAAAAACTCTTCTGTAGCAATTACATTCAAAACCATTTATGCGTTTCTCAGCTGTTTTGTTAAGTGTTCAGGTCTCACAGGCATATGTTATAATGGGAAAGACGCATGCCCTTAAAACTCTTATTTTTGTAGTTCTGTCTTATTTCTGTAGTTTTGTTTTCTCTCCACAGCTTATTTAGTTGTTTTACTTTCCGAAGAGCCTTAGATGTCGTACTTTTAATTTTCTTCATTGTATCTCCATTATTAGTTAGTAGTGATCTAAGATATTCAAAACTCTCCACCTTTTCCAAGTTGTCCTCATTGTTTGTAATTTATATAAATCCTGACTATATAACTTAAATTAAAAAAACACTGGTGATGTTATTGTAATATTTGAGACAATCATATTACGATCATGTCATAATATATTATGATCATATAATAATCACTATCATATTATCATAGACATCATTAAGTGCTGCCTTCAGAGGTGTAGATTTTAATACTCTTTGTGCGATCTTTATATTTCTAATCGAATCTGACGTCCTTTGTTTTTCCGTCCCAGGTGGTCAACCATTTTGTTTTCTATTATCTTCCATTTGTTTTCCCGTCCCAGGTGGTCAACCATTTTGTTTTCTATTATCTTCCATTTGTTTTCCCGTCCCAGGTGGTCAACCATTTTGTTTTCTATTATCTTCCACAGTGCTTTTTTGGCTCAAACTTTTCTTGTGACTTTTAGAAACTGCTGTCTTCTGTGACATGCCCTAAGCCACACGATTGTCTTTTTTGTCTTGTGAAGTTCAGCAGTTTCTCAAAGAGTTTATTTTCCTATAATCTGTTTGTATAATATCCTCGTCTCAAATGAGAACTGATATACCTTTACAGCCATTTTATTGAGCGCTCTTGTTTTTTTTTTCTTTAAAGAATTTCATGCATGTCATCTTTCTCCAAAACCACATCTCTGTTGCTTCCAGTTTCTTTGGCATCTTTTTTTCACTGTCAAAGTTTCACAACCATATACAGCAATATAGGTTAATTTAGACCAAGGAAGACATAAAAATGACAAATTGGCCCTCAAAGAAGTTTCGGCCCGACAAGAACTAATTAAAATGATGATATGTTAATGTTGATATATTCTCTTGCTTCAGTTCCTTGATGTTACTATGATAATTTATTTTCTTACTTGAATGCATTGATTTTACTATGATAATATGTTTTCTTTCTTCAGTGCCTTGATTTTAAATTGACAATTTATTTTCTTTCTTCAGTGCCTTGTTTTTACAATGATAATTTATTTTCTTCCTGTAGTGCCTACAGAAGAGTTCTCCAAATATCGTTGACACAAAAAAGAACAAATATATCTATACTACAAGAGCTTAATATTGAAGAAGGCTGGCTAGTGAAGAGGATTAAAGAGAGAAAACTTAAATATTTTGGACACATTAAACGTCATGATAGTTTGGAGAGGACCGTATTGGAAGGATACATAATGGGAAAAAGAAAAAGAGGAAGACCAAGACGAAGATGGCTGCAAGACATCGTTGACGATCTAGAAATGGATGCAACAGCAGCAGGCCATCTTGCTCACAACCGAGAGGCCTACAGGAGTGCTGTTTGGGAGGCAAAGTTCCGCAAGGGACATGCAAATGAATGAATGAATGAGTGCCTTGATGTTATTATGATAATTTGTTTTCTTTATTCAGTGACATCATGTTACTATGACACTTTATTTTCTTTCTTTAGTTCCTTGATGTTACTATGATAATTTATTTTCTTTTTTCAGTGCTTTGATCTTACTATGATAATATATTTTCTTTCTTCAGTGTCTTGATGTTACTATGATAATTTATTTTCTTACTTCAATGCCTTGATGTTACTATGATAATTTATTTTCTCATCTATGTGCCTTTGATGTTACTATGATAATTTATTTTCTTACTTCAGTGTCTTGATGTTACTATAATAATTTATTTTCTTTTTTCAGTGTCTTGATGTTACTATGATAATTTATTTTTTTACTTCAGTACCTTGATGTTACTATGATAATTTATTTTTTACTTCAGTACCTTGATGTTACTATGATAATTTATTTTATCATCTCTGTACCTTGATGTTACTATGATAATTTATTTTATCATCTCTGTGCCTTGATGTTACTGTGATAACTTTTTTTTTAAAACTAAGTTTATTTGCGTTCAATGTATCATTTACAAATCGTGTGAAAATGACGTGAGTTGAGGGTGATTACCTGTGAAGTGAAATCATGAAATGTTGGGCGTTTACAAAACATGAGATGATAGTCATTCGTATGATAGGCACATCTGAATTTGACATTTGACCACAAAAGGGGAGGGGGGGTTTACATAAATTTCATGTCGTTGTCAAACAAAAAACAAATGATGTTAATATTTCAAATAGTTGTTCAAAGTTTTAGCTGATATTCTGGACTCAGTCTGCCGGACGGCCATCATCACTCCTTTCAGAGGCGGGCGGGGTCTGGCGGGAGGAAAGAAGGTACGGTAAGAGAATCGTAAGGAACAATAGATACAAGTGAAATGTTTCCCCATTTTGTTTAGACAAGCAAAGAAAAACACATAGGGCGAGTTTGAACAGAGTCTCAAGAGGATTTGGATTAGCCCGAGGATGGGCACAAAGGAGATACTTGTCATGCCATAGTTTTGTTTCCATTGTGCGGTAATGTTATGATAAAACGGGACTGTCAGTTTTCTAGAGATAAGTAAAAGTGTTATGAAGATGAATGTGATCTGCGATGAGTTTTACAATGCCACGATGGAAGTGCTGGTGAAAAATCATGATAAACCATCTTTTTCCCAAAAATTTGTACATGGCAGTTTCCTGCATAAATTGGACCTAATAATTATGATCAGACAATGTGTTATGAATATGAAGGTGGTCTGCGATGTGTTTTACAATGCCATGATGGGAGTGTTGGTGAAGACAAACTATAACAAAGGTTGTTTCTAAGCATATTTTACCCAGAAAAAGTTGATAAAACAAAGACTGGTTGTAGCCCGGGGCGGTTGCCACTCATAAGGTGGCACGCCTGAGTGGATTATGCAATCTGATCCGGAAATTGAGCAATAGGTGTGGCTTCTATTGGTAGTCTTAGGTTTAAGATTTAAAAGAGATTAGATAGTGAATACTTATCAGAGTGAGAGATTCCCTGGGTTCTCTTAACATATCAAACAGCGAGCATCAAAACTAAATACTAATTGAAATCCGTATCAATTTTTGTTGGAAGATGTACAGAAACATTTCTTTTGTAAAATATCTGTTTTCGAACATGGCCTTATTCCTGCATAACCAAACAAGATATTTTCTTCTTCTTCTTCTTCTTCTTCTTCTTCTTCTTCTTCGTGCGCATTGTCTGTCTATATCTGCAGTCCTGTCTCTTGGATAAATTTCACTGTTTTTTGTTATTCATGTATGGAACCATAGAGCTTATCTTCTTTAGTGGTTTCATTGAGCCAGTAATTATTTCTCATTGTCTCGTAGTTGGTGCAGTTTTTTAGGATATATTCCACAGTTTGGGGCACCTGGGCATATGTACAAATATTAGTAGTACCAACATGACTTCGGAGTCAGCTGTGTCCTGTTCGGAGACGGAAAATGGTGACTTGTTCCTTTCTGTTTAGCATATGATAGTTATCATGTGGTTGCGTTTGTGGCTTCCTGTAGGTTTTTATCATGCTTTTTCTTCTGATTATAAGTGATTGGTATGTCTGGTTGCTCCATTTCAGTGTCCTCTTTGGTAAGATGGTCGTCTTTCTCATTGCCTAGTATCCCACAGTGGGAGGGTATCCACTGCAAGGTGACTGTGTTGTAAGCCAATTTTTGACAAGGCATCCTTAAGATCTGGTAGTTTGTTGCACTGAAGAGCTACCAGTACTGATTTTGCATCTGTGAGAATTACTACGAGACATGTATCAATTCTGGAATCTGATAGTTTTTTCAACTGCAGCAATAATTGCCCTAACTTCTTCATCATAGTTGTTGCAGTATTTTCCAGTGGGTATGGAAATCTTGTCAGTGATGTTATTTAGATATTCAATATGTGCTCCTGCCCCTCCATTCTTTATGGCGTTGTGTGCAGATCCATCTGTATACACACGTATCCAGGTTTCACATGGATATTTTTCATCTAGAACGCTAAGTGTGGCTGTTGATCTTACAAGACTGCTTTGCATCTCACTATTCTGCACAACTTTCACTTCAAGTTTGAATAGTTATTTGTGTATAATCTGCTTCTTTCCATGGTGTATGCTCTGGTACAGATGATAATGGAGCGACTACGCTTGGCCTGACGAATGAAGCTGCTTCTTTTAAGCCGGCTTAGTGCCAAGTTATTGAATCTCTCCTTCAGGGGATGGCTTAAAGAGCTGAGGAATTTCTCTTCCAAGGTCTTTGTGTCTCTACGTTCTTTTAGCGCTTGAACACCAACTATTTTCTGCATTTCTACTATTGGTGTGAACCTCATAGCACCTGTGATAATACGTAGTGACTGATTTTGTACCTTGTCTAGATTATGCAGCGTAGTTTTTGATGCTGTGCACCAAGATGTTGAGCCATATTCTAAATGTGGTAGAATACTTTGCTGATATACATTCTTGAGGATTCTTTCACTAGCTCCCCATGTGGTTCCACTCAATTTTCTTAATATGGCTAGTTTTCTTCTGGCTTTTGCTTCTGCACTGCTGATGTGTTGCTTCCAGGTCAGTTTTGAGTCAAGAGTCACTCCTAAGTAAGTGGGTTGGTTGTCCATCCTTAAGGATATTTCGTTTACAAAGATCTTACCTGCATTCTGTTTAGATGAGAGGGTGAACAGAGAGGTACTTGATTTCTCTGTGTCGATACTTACACACCGTTTGTTTGTCCATGATGTCAAGATATCTGCTGCTCTTTGGATTCTCTGTGTAGCAACTGTCGCATATTCATCTGTACACCACATGATCAGATCATCTGCATACAGTGCCGCTTTGATTCCATGGGGAAGTTCCTTGACCAGGTCATTAATGAATACCAGGAATAGCATATGTGAAAGGACTCCTCCTTGTGGTACACTATGTCGCAGCAGTACTTTCTGGTTTTTGTGTCCATCCATTACTACTCTAGATCCTCTAGTGTGTAAATAGGACTTTATCCTGTTGTTTAGTCTTCCATTCACATTGCAGTTTCTTAGTTTCCACAGCAGACTTTTTTCCATACTTTATCAAAGGCTTTCTTCAGGTCTATCCACGCTACTAGTACAAGGTTTTTTTCTCTTGGAATGATTCTTCAATCTCTTGAGAGAGATAGATCACTTGATCTTCTGTACTGTAGTACTGCCTAAATCCTGCTTGTTGTGGAATGAGAAGGTTTTCACTTTCTAGGTACCATTTTAGCCTCAGGTCAATAATGCGTTCCATCGTTTTGCAGAGGCAGCTAGTGAGACTGATTGGCCTGTAGTTGGAGGCTGTATCACTATTTTTCCCTATCTTTAGCAGTGGTACCATGCTTGCTTTCTTCCAGATTTGAGGTAACTTACCTGTGCTCCAGCATATATTGAAAATACCCAACAGGTTTCCCATTGCTGCCATTCTCAGGTTCTTGATCATTTCATTGGACACTCCATCTGGTCCTGGTGATTTCCTTGGTTTCAGTTTACTGACTGCTAGGTTTAACTCGCTGCATATGATTGGTGCATCCATGACCTCCACTTTTCTGACTTGTTCCTCTTCTTTCTGTGGGTCAGTGCGCACTGTACGCTCTTTCTCTGGATGGATATCAATGTTGCAGTCCTGTGCAAACATGCGAGCAAAGTGATCTGCTGCCTGTTTACCTGTAAGAGTTTTCCCATCCTCTATTAGTGTAATCTTTGTACTTCTTCCAGTACTCTCATCCTTTAACTGTTTGATTAGTTTCCACAGTTTTTTTCCATGTGCCTTGATAATTTATTTTCTCATCTCAGTGCCTTGATGTTGCTGTGATAATTTATTTTCTCATCTCAGTGCCTTGTTGTTGCTGTGATAATTTATTTTCTTGACTCTGTGCCTTGTTGTTGATTTAGTGTGATTTAATTTACTCTCTAAGTGCCTTCCCATCTGCTTGATTGTGCCTCAGTAGTTACACTGTACTCAACACAACAACAGCTTCTATCTTGTTGGTTTCAGTACTCACTCTGATGCAGCGCTTTATTCATGAAAATATTCATTTATTTTTGTGAATTATTTTTGTTTTATTTATCAGCCTATGTTAGACTGAAACTGGAATCTCCTAAGCCACTCAAATTTTAAGTACTACATATACATAACTATCAATTTGCTAGTATAATTGTTGTAACTAAATGTATGGTACCATCCTCACTCACCATACATTTTTCTAGCTTATTTATTCTTTTGTGATTGTTGAAGCTAGAGTGACCAGTGTAGGTAATCGAAAATTAAAAAAAACGTGGACACGATAACCAGTACAGTGCATCAAAGGTAATTTTTAAAAAAATTGCACTGTCCATGTAAAAACAGGATGCTCTGTCATCTTTGACTATGAAACAAACTATCTAGAGTAGATCACCTCTAATTATGAAACAAACTATCTAGCGTAGATCACCTCTGATTATGAAACAAACTATTTGGAACAGTGGTTTTTAACCTTATTTCTGACTATGGACCACCTATCTGGTCTGAGAACAGTTTTGGAACACATTTCTGTTCTGAGAACAGTTATAGAACCTGATGCTTGCCTAAGAAGAACTGTGGACTCCCCTTCTGGCCTGAGAATGGTTGTCAACCCTTCAGTTGAGTAGTAATAAGAGAATGCACATGATGCTAAGATATTTTTAATGGCGTCTATGCGCCTCAAATTTCTCATGACCACAAACATAAGAACATCACAGAATTTAATAATCTTCACAAAAAAGAACAACTGAATAGAAAACATGAACACATTAAAAAATCAAAAACTTTTGCTGCTGTTTTTTTTGTGTTTTTTTTTATCCATTGTTTCGGCTATGACAAAGCAAATTGCATGTGGCATAGATCAAGCAGCTGCATTCATTTTTGTTCTTAATTTGGGTTTTTTTTTCAGAATTTATATTGCAGGGAAGCTTTTTCATAGAGATTTGTTGTAGGGAAAAAAGAATTTGATATAGTGCTGTCATTGCACGGTGAGGGTATGCTACCAGCTGTTTGAGCTAGGAATCAGTTAGAGGAAGGGCTTCACATAGTGTTTGTGGCTTCTAAATAATTGACTTGAAGTTTAGTAATCTCTTCAGTCAACAAAATTTTCTCAAATGGTTTTGAAAGAAGTGGCTGAACCATCCAAAAAGAGAATAAATGAACATACTTCTAATTTTGGGGAAAAAATGAATGAACATACTTCTAATTTTGGGGAAAAAATGAATGAACATACTTCTAATTTTGGGGAAAAAATGAATGAACATACTTCTAATTTTGGGGAAAAAATGAATGAACATACTTCTAATTTCAGGGAAAAAATGAATGAACATACTTCTAATTTCAGGAAAAAAATGAATGCTGAATGAATTTTATTTATTTGGAAAATCAGAAGAAAAATTTTTTTATAAAACACTAAAATTAAATTTCAAAGAAACTGTACATATGTAAATATGTTACATTCATACTCCTGTCATACAGGAATAATGTTCACACAGTACATATATATACAAGCAAACTGTAAATGTTTTTGAAGATAAAAGAGAGAAGCTGGTTAGTTTATCTATTAAACATTAACAATTACTCGATGGTTGGCATCATATGGTCCCTGCTCATAGTAATAGTTCCATCATATGGTCCCTGCTCATAGTAATAGTGCCATCATATGGTCCCTGCTCATAGTAATAGTGCCATCATATAGTCCCTGCTCATAGTAATAGTGCCATCATATGGTCCCTGCTCATAGTAATAGTGCCATCATATGGTCCCTGCTCATAGTAATAGTGCCATCATATGGTCCCTGCTCATAGTAATAGTTCCATCATATAGTCCCTGCTCATAGTAATAGTGCCATCATATGGTCCCTGCTCATAGTAATGGTGCTGTCGTATGGTCCCCCGTGTGGTACCCGGGATCTGCAGAGAATAGGACCACTGTACCCTACCACGCATGATCGTAAAAGGCGACTAAGGAGGGTTCAGCATAGGGCCAGCAACCCTATCTGGTAAAAAAAACTATCAGGCTGCTACAGAAACGGAAGCAAGGGAAAAAGCAAATGCAGGTGGAAGGAGAAATGCGTATCAGGAAACTGAGACTATGAAGGTTGTGGATGAAAGACAGCCACTGGAAGTCCCCAGCCCGACTGCAGACCTCCTGGAACCTAAACACAAGATGCAAATAGGCAGCTGGAATGTAAGAACACTAAACCAGACTGGAAAACTAGCACAAACCATCAAGGAAATGCACAGATACAAACTAGACATACTAGGAATACAAGAAGCAAGATGGACAGGACAAGGCAGAAGGAAATTAACAACACAGCACACAGAAGATACAATAATATGGTCAGGTAAAGAAGATCTTCATGAAGGAGGAGTAGCATTGATTATAACAAAATAAGCATCAAGAGCATTACTGAAATGGACCCCAATAAATGAGAGATTATTATATGCACGGTTCAACTCAAGATTCACGAAGCTGTCTATTAAAGTTTGTTATGCACCAACAGAAGCAGCTGAAGAGGAATTAAAAGAAGATTTTTACAACAGCCTCCAAGCACCAGTAGAAACAATACCCAAGCATGATATGCTACTCATCTTGGGCGACTTCAATGCAAAAGTAGGTGAAGGAAATGAAGATAGAAGAAGAATCATGGGAAGAGAAGGAATCGGAGAAATAAATGAAAATGGAGAAAGACTGTGCAGTTTCTGTGAAGAAAACATGATGACCATCGGATGGACAATTTTCCAACACAAAAACATCCATAATGTGACTTGGAGGTCACCAGATAAAACCACAGAAAACTAAATCGATCACATACTAATAAACAACAAGTGGAAACGGTCACTACAAGATGTGCGAGCATGGAAAGGAGCAGATGTAGGAAGTGATCACAACCTTCTGGTAGCAAAAATAAAACTAAAATTAAGGAAAGCCAAATTCGGAGAACACAGAAAGATACATTTTGATACAAGAAAATTGATAGACCAGCAAACAAGAAATGAATTCTCAATAGTACTTAATAACCGCTTCAGTGTCCTACAAGACGAAGCAGAAATGTCCATATTAGAGTTCAGTAAAACATTACAGGAAACAGCAAAAGAGGTGCTGGGATATCGGAAAAGGAGAAAAGAGGAATGGATAAGCGAGACCACATGGGAAATGATAGAGCAAAGAAAAGAAATCAAGAAAAAAATTACTGAACACCAAATCACAACGGCTTAAAGAACGAGTTTTAAGTAATTATGCACAAAAAGACAAAGAAGTGAAGGAATAATGCCTTCAAGATAAACGTCAATATTATGACAACTTAGCAGAAACAGCAGAGAAAGCAGCATACACAAATGACATGAAAACCATATATAAAATCACAAAGCAGATGACAGGTAACTTCAACACAAGATGTGAAAGTGCAGTAAGAACACAAAATGGACAACTGGTCAGTGGAGAAAGAGAAAAAATTGAAAGATGGAGGGAACACTTTAACACCCTACTAAACAGAACATAAGCAGCACAAACAATAGACATACCTGAAGCAAAAACGGAACTAAACATCAATACAGGACCAATAACAATAAATGAAGTAAAGGAGGCGATACAGAAGCTAAAATCAGACAGGGCACCAGGTGAAGATGAAGTGACTGCTGAGATGTTGAAAGCAGAAGAAACAGAAACACCAAAACAACTTTGCCGGATATTACAACAAATTTGGGATCTAGAAAAAGCCCCAGATGAGTGTAAAACTGGGCTTATAGTAAAACTACCAAAGAAGGGTGACCTCAGAGATTGCAGGAACTGGAGAGGCAATACCCTACTGCCACTCACCAGTAAAGTATTTTGCAGAATAATCATCAACAGAATTGTACCAACACTTGAGGAAAAACTTCGGAAAGAGCAGGCAGGATTTAGGAAAGGAAGATCATGCATAGACCACATATTTGTACTTAGACAAATATTAGAACAGGCAAATGAGTGGCATAGCACAACATATGCATTATTCATAGATTTTGAGAAAGCCTTTGACAGTGTCAACAGAGATGCACTGTGGAAAATCCTAAGATGGCATAGCCTCCCCCATAAAATAGTTAATGTAATCAAAGCCCTATACGAGGGTTTTCAGTGCAAAGTTATCTGTGGAGAACATACCTCCAGCAGCTTTAGGGTACAAACAGGAGTGAAACAGGGATATGTACTATCACCAACATTATTTATCTTGGCAGTAGACTGGTTAATGAAGGAGGCAACATCAGACAAACGCACAGGATTACAATGGACCCTTGACACAAGGCTGGAGGACCTTGACTTTGCAGACGACATTTGTCTATTATCAAGCAGTCACAAAGATATGCAAGATAAAATAAACAAGCTAATAGTACCGTCATATGGTCCCTACCCATAGTAATAGTATCGTTATATGGTTTCTGCCCATAGTAATAGTGAAGTCAAATTGTCCCTGCCCATAGTAATAGTGCCGTCATATGTTCCCTCACCACAGTAATAGTGCCATCGTATGATCCCTGATCATAGTAATAGTTCCCTGGTATGATTCCAGCTCATAGTAATAGTGTCGTCGTATGATTCTAGCTCATAGTAATAGTGCCGTCATACGATCCCTGCCCATAGCAATAGTGCCGTCATAAAGACACTGCACATATTAATTCTGTCATATGTTCCCTGCGCATAGCAGTAGTGTGGTCATATGATCCCTTACCGTAGCAATAGTGCCATCATATGGTCTATCCCCATAGAAATAGTGCCGTCACATGCTCCCTGCCCAAAGCAATAGTGCCCTGACATTGCCCTACCTACAGCAATAGTGCTCTGAAATGGCACCTGCCCATAGTAATAGTGCCATCATATTGTCCTTACCCATAGCAATAGTGGCCTGACATGGCTCCTGCCCATAGCAACAGTGCCCTCATATGGCTCCTGCCCATAGCAATAGAGCTGTCATATGCCCCATGCAGATAGTAAAAGCGCCATCACATAGTCCCTGCCCGTAATAATAGTGCTGTCAAATTGACCCTTCGCATAGTGATAGTGCCGTCATATGGTCACTCCCTATAATAATAGTTCCGTCATATGGTCCCTGCCAATAATAATAGTGCCGTCTTATGGTCCCTGCTCAGAGTAATAGTGCCGTCATATGATCTCTGCTCATAGTAATAGTGCCGTCATATGGTCCCTGCCAATAGTAATAGTGCCGTCATATGGTTTCTGCTCATAGTAATAGTGCCGTCATATGGTCTCTGCTCATATTAATAGTGCCGTCATATGGTCCCTGCTCATAGTAATAGTGCCGTCATATGGTCTCTGCCAATAGTAACAGTGCCGTCATGTGGACTCTGCTCATAGTAATAGTGCCGTCATATGGACTCTGCTCATAGTAATAGTGCCGTCACATGGTCCCTGATCATAATAATAGTGCTCTCTTACACATCAGGATACTTCTGCTAGATTGATAAGCAAGATTTGAATGTGAAACCTGTTCTAATTACACATATGTCAGATAGATGAGATTATTTTAGTAAAATGTGCTGAATTATCGAAAAAAGCTGCTACATGATGGAGTATCGCATTCAAGAAAAGAGGCGGAAATGGATAGGTCATAAAGTAAAGGATCACCCATGATGAAAAGTCAAGCACAAGGTTTGTTGCATGCTCTACGTTCTTTCCTCATTCCTACCTCATAGCTCTTTACCAAAATAAAAGTGCAGACATATCGCCTGGCTCTCACGTCAGCATTTTATATTATCAAAGGCTGATATATATATATATATATATATATATATATATATATATATATATAATTCGGAGCCTCATTCACAGGCTGCTTAGTATACCCCCACTGTTTGTATATTTTCATATGTTTATAGCTGCGTGTGAGATCCCTATGTATGATCTATGAGACATGGCATAACAACATCAGACCTGCTCAAACAAGTTTCCATTGTAATTCCAAAGAAAGCTGGAACAAGAGAATGTAATCAACATCGCACAATCAGTTTAATGAACCTTATTAATAATATACTTTTAAGAATCATTAATTTGAGAATACAAAATAAAAACTGAACTCACAGAAGAGCAATGTTGTTTTGTTGAATGAAAAACCACAAAGCAACGCAAATTTTCTATTAACAAATAGAATAGTCTCTAGAACTAAACAAAGATTTATACTTGTTCTTATTGATTACACAAAAGGTTTTGATAGAAGACATGAAGATATGATACAGATCCTAGAAAAACTTGTAGATGGCAGAAATATAAGAATATGTACTGGAATCAAAACACTAAGAGTGAACAGTGATATAGTTATCAGAGCATAAAGAGAAGTGTAAGACAAGAATGTGCACTATTATCTAATCTATTCTCATTATACAATGAGAAGCTCATGAATGGCTCTAGCCGTACTGCACAACTATTAGAAGTGCCGTGCATCTGTCTGCTAGTTACAGACACGGCAATAATTAAGATACTTCGCAATTGTGTAAAAGCTGCCACCCAAATGATAAACTGCACTACTTTTCCTTACTCTATCTTCTGATTACATCTGAGGAATTTTAATATGTAACTGAGAACAAACAAATCTCTACAGTTTGAGAACTACTAACACTCAACTGAGAATAGCAATTTCACATATTTATTATGGGAAAAATGAGTGGTGAATAAGTGAGGATGTACCAATAAAACGAGTAAACAGATGAATAATCAAACTCCTTCAGACGAGAACTAGTTCGCCATGTAGGGAGGGAGTGGCAACAGTCACTACTCTCAGCTAGGAAAAACAGGCATTCAACATGATGGAACAAGAGCCAACTTACTAGCTCACTGAAAATTACATGGATCCTTATATACAACTCCAAAACACCAAAGATATCGGACTTAAAATCCTCAAAATTCTCAATATTTCACATTTCTTCTGTTACAAACTGTTTCTAACAACTCGTAGCTGCATCAGAAGTTTACACATTTGATCCACGAGGAAGCAAAAAAAAACAAAAACTTACAGTTCACATCCTATCTGAAACATACTTCTCAGTCAACCTCTACATAATGAATCTACAATAATATTGCCTCTCAAGCTACCAATCAGTCTAATCCTAATACTTTTCATACGTAAGAGTTTGGTCCTTAAATATCAACCACAATTCCTATTCCTGAATCTTTCGGAAGTTTCTATCCCGAGAATCACTCAGCCCGTGATTCTACCTGTTTATGACCTTCATCCCGAAGATAACTTTTCTGTTACTAACATGTCAAGGCTAAGTTCATACAAAATCTCGTGGAGTTTAACGTCTCAACTCTGACCTTTTAATTGCACTCTTATACAACAAAAAATAATACCAAGGGCTTTAAATAAAATGGTCAAAATATTAAAATACCCGGGAATATATCTATTTTATGACAATCCAAACACCGTAACAGTAAATTTTCTAATATACTGTTATCTTATCTTATATCTTATATCCTTCCCGTGCCGTTAAACGTCACATAGGGCTCGCAAAGTAGTTCGCCAATTTTTCCTGTCTTCGGCGAGTCTTTCAACCTCATCAAAGGATTTTATGCCTGTTAACTTGGCCTCTCTTAATAATGTCCTCTTAAGAGTTTCCCGCGGTCTGCCCCTTTTTCTTCGGCCTGTTGTGTTCCACTTGATAGCTTGTTTTGGGATTCTCTACTCATTTCTTCTCATCAAGTGACCAACATATGTCCATCTCCTTTTCCTGATACCCATGAGACTGGTTGTTGTTCAGTCATCTGTCTTATCTCTGCATTGTTCTTGAATTCATTCCACTTGATGCCGAGTATTTTCCTTAGGCATTTGTTTTCAAAAGAGTCTAATTTCTTTTCTATTTCTTTAGTTGTTTTCCAGCTTTCGCATGCATAAATGAGGGTGGATATTACATTTGAATTGAATAGTCTTAACTTGGTTTTTGTGCTTATAACTTTTGAATTCCATATGTTCTCAAGATTCTTGAAGATTGATGCTGCTTTTGCAATTCTGATCCTAACTTCCTTTCTAGTGTCACCATCCTGGTCTATGTAGCTGCCAAGGTATGCAAATTGATTGACTTCTTCAATATCTGTCCCTTCTATGTGTATTTTTACATTTTGATTGATGGGAATTTTCATTATTTTTGTTTTGTCCTTGTTAATTTCAAGTCCTATTTTGCTAGCCAGTGAAGACAGTCTATCTGTTTTTTCTTGCATGGAATTCACATTATTACTGATAAGAGTTATGTCATCAGCAAAATCAAGATCTTCTAGTTGGGTCCCATGTACCCAGTCAATACCTGTGTTACCTGTGCAGCATTTTTTCATTATGAACTCTATTGTAATCCCAAAAAGTAAAGGAGACAATATGCATCCTTGTTTCACGCCAATATACTGTTATAAGGCACTAAATATTTGAATGAAAAATAGGATATAACATCATCAACCTGAGATACGCAACTGACACCGCTCTAGTAGCAGAAAACAGAAACAGGTTGCAGGAACTAATGAGTAAAATTATTGAAGAGAGTAACAAAGGATTTTGGAGTAACACAGAAAGCATGATAATATCAAAAAGATAAAGATATTAAAGTGCAACATTGTAAAATTGACTGATGCAAGTTTACAAGATATTAAACTGGAGGAAATTATCCAAGGAAAAATGGACAATAGACCAAAACAAATCCCCTTGTTATGTACAACTGTATTTGAAGGAATAATTATGTCTCCCTCATGACCTAACCAGCCCAGGTTCCCTTTCCTTGGCCTATTGTATGCTTAATGTGATGAATACTGCTGAAGCATCTGACATTCAACACACATTACAAACATGTATAATATGAATCAACAAGTCTGTAATCCAATAATGCATCATTTAATCACACAACTAGACCTCACAACAGCATAACCACAACAGGCAATGACAACCAGCATAACAAGAAATAATTAATATTTGATACGGAAGAATAATGATAAATGAATCAATGAAAATGAAGATCAATGCAGTAATGAATCAGGCCTAAAACTACATTGTAATAAACATTCAACTGGCCTGTAATTTCAATTTGATGAACTCCTAGAAAACTCACTGGGCCCTTATCCTCCACAAGAATATGTATAGAACTGCACTTTAAAAAGTCTCGCAGCCATGGCTACATATGGCCTACACATATCATACTAATGTGAATGATTAGCACATTAACAACATGCATATAATCATTATGCATAAAACAAGTAGTAATCAATATGACTAGAAAACCATAATAACCAATGAGCATATAAGATCAAACATGTAATAATCTTAAAGTGTGAATGGTGTTCAATATCTATTCTATCATATTTAATAAGACATTAATTACAATTAAAATGCATATATCTCTGTAACACTTAACAGTTCAACAGAACTTTACCTACATTACAAATTTACATCACTACACACGTTGTAACGAAACCTACATCATAACTTATTTCATCTTACAAAAAACTGACACAACAAGAGGTAGGCACGGGCAATAATCATAACTAAACAATGAATCGTCCACATCCCATAATATAGCAGAAAATTACAGCAACAATCCATAAGCACAACGAAAACAAAACATAACCCGGCCATACCTCAGATACAAATGAGCAATACATCGTTGAGCACCAACACACCACAAAGTCTCGTGAACGATTACGTTTCGGTTCAAGGTTATACGCCTCCTCGAATCCAAAACGCAGAAATTGTTCACAAAACCTTTCAAACG
The DNA here is from genome assembly GCA_009760885.1 of Achatina immaculata. Lineage (NCBI taxonomy): Eukaryota > Metazoa > Mollusca > Gastropoda > Stylommatophora > Achatinidae > Lissachatina > Lissachatina immaculata. The sequence continues at coordinate 45,320,060 of CM019717.1, read as the reverse complement.
TGAAGACACTGGCACAAGTAAATAAGTTCAGTTTCCTTGTAACAACAATAACAGCTGATGGTAAGTGCACAAACAACATAAAACTACAAATAGGTAAGCTAAAAAAAAAGCTTTTTATGACACAAAGAAGATACTAACAAATAAGAAGATGTCCACAGAAGTGAGGAAAAGAGTATTACAGTGATATATACAACAAATAATGTGTACATATACATACGATATATATATATATATATATATATATATATATATATATATATATATATACTGATGCATGTATGGCTGTGAAACTTGAGCAATTTACTGTACTTTTGATGAAAGATGCAAAAAATACCCAAGACCGACTGAGAAACAAATTAAGTAGTCTTCAAATAAGTTTCAGAACACTGGAAACTAGTCAAAGTTGTAACCAAAAAAAAAAAAGACAATAAAAATGTCTTGGATAGGTCATGAAAAAACAGAAGTTATAGAACTTGGTAATGACTGGAAAATTCAAAGAAAAAACGAGAAGAGACTAGCAAAGAGGAAAAGAAAAACTTAGTGGTCTGGCTATGTGGCTTGGAAGAAGAAAAACATTTGTATTGATTGGAAAACTAAGGATCACATAAAATGTAGAAGCACGGTCGCCAATCTTATCCGCCGGGGCACTTAATATTAATACACGGTTAGCATAGGACGTCTCCAAACTATGAAACTATATAAGGTCCGACAATTAAGTAATGAAATTAATTCCATAAAAAATAAAATAAATAACAGTTGAAGATATAACCTGTATTTTATTCAAAGTAAGACCTTTGTGCATTGATACAGCGAGTGACACGATCTAACAAACACTGGAACGATCTCTAATTCTTCTGCTGGTAATGCCCTTAAACTCGATGTTACGGCTCTTTGGATGTCATCCGTATCGTCAAAGAAGCGTCCTTTCAATGGTAACTTTTATTCTGGGAATAGAAAATAATCGCAGGCAGAAAAATCTGGGAAATAGGGTGGATGGTTGAGAACACACACTTGTTTTTGGCCAAAAATTCCTGTACAACTACTGCCCGGTGAGCTAGTACATTATCACGTAGAAGGAAAAAAAAACTGCCAAGTGTTGAATACACGGGTCGGACTCGGAGAATCGTTTTCAATGAGCGTTTCAAAATACTTAAATAAACTTTGGCAGTGATAGTCTTCCCTCTGGAATAAATTCTTTGTAAATAACTCCTTTGCTGTCGTAGAAGTACACCAACATTGATTTCACTTTCGACTTTTGAAGACGAATTTTTCTGTATTTTGCTTCCACTGAGCACTTTGGTGTTTAGTTGTGGAATCATAGTGGAAAATCCATGTTTCATCCTCTGCAACAATCAAATTTAAGAAATGTTTATTTCTGCTACACATTTTGGTGATGTCTTTTGCGTACTCATCACTCTGATTTTTTTTGTCATCAAACAACGAATGTAGTAGAAACAGACAAGAAACCTTTTTCTTGTCCATATCTTCCACTAAAATTGTACGAATAGTCATCTGCCATCATCCTCAAACAACGATCTTCTTGTATTCGTTCTCTGACTTTTGCAATGAGTTTCTCATCACGATCTGAAATTGGGCGTCCATGTATAGTTGTATTTGTAATCGTTTCTACACCACTTTTGAATCGTGAATGCCACCTGAATATCTGTGCACGTGATAAACAATTATCCCCATGAACATGTCGCATCAATTCACCTGTCTCAATTGCATTTTTTCCGAGTTTTAAACAGAATTTAATGTTAGCTTTTAGCTCCATGTTGATTATGTAACAATGCACCACTGACTAGGTCAACAAAATGGAGGCTTATTTGTAGTCTGCTTCTCGTGCGGCGATTAAAAGTTGCCATATCATAAATGAAGGTTGCCTCTTTGGATTCTATGCTTTGGTTCATAGATGGCATTTTTGTCTTGGCCATAATAAAATCAGTCTCATTACTTAATTGTCGCACCCTGTATGTGAAATATAAAATATACTGTACGTCAAAATTGATGAAATCGAATAAAAATGACTGAGTGGAAATTATAAGCGATTAGACGACATATTTCTATTTCTTGTTGTCACATGATTTCGGATCTATGGTGAAACTTGATTCTCTGCTCACTCTTTGAGAGCATCATGTAGCCTTAGAACCCCGGGCCGCGGGCGAAAGATTGATGTCACATTCTACTGCTAGTCTACCATGAAAATGTAGAACGTGCATAACTTAACGTACGGTTATCTCTTCTAGTTGTGTGTTTTGGGGATCTGCAGATGAGTTAGGATATGTTCAGAAGTGTTTACAAGAGCTTTTAGAGTCATCTAGATTTAAGGAATTTTGTACTTTAAGAGTCTTTTGTGTTTTACTAAATCCTGACAATAATCTGTTTCATGATTCATCTGTTTACATCAGAGTTTCTGACTAATTTAGGGACATGATAGTCCTTCCGATAATAAAATCTGTTGCCCTTGGCAACGATCCTTTATATTTAAAATCTTTGTTCTTATTTCTGTGTTGGAGTACAGAAGTATAAGTTCACGTCAGGCCAGGACACATACACCGCCAATAGCTCAAACAGCTCAGTCACAAGTCGTACTCTTTCCGTGCGTATGGTCGAATTTTCGACATTTCCAGTGGTCCTATGCGTGCGTATGGTCGAATTTTCGACATTTCCAGTGGTCCTATGCGTGCGTATGGTCGAATTTTCGACATTTCCAGTGGTCCTATGCGTGCGTATGGTCGAATTTTCGACATTTCCAGTGGTCCTATGCGTGCGTATGGTCGAATTTTCGACATTTCCAGTGGTCCTATGCGTGCGTATGGTCGAATTTTCGACATTTCCAGTGGTCCTATGCGTGCGTATGGTCGAAAATTCGACATTGTTTGTTTCATTAAAACAAGCGGTGTAACATTTAGATTGTACATATTTCGTCCGCGATTCCGGTGACACTTTCAAAACGGAGAATGCGTACCTAGTTACGAGCGATGCTGAGCGAGAACAAGGACGCGAAGCATGGAAATTTTTCAATTTTTGACGATGTAGATAAGGGGTATGGACATAGCCTATGGCCACCCCGCTGCTCTTGAATGTTTTCTAAGTAGATTTAGACATATTTAGACGACTGGAGAAGTAGTTAGGAGTAGTTAGGAGGTTATTTCAGACATTCATTCAGCGAAAATGCCATACGGAGTCACAATACGAGATCGACAAGTAGATCTACACATCTTAGATGGTAAGTAGTGGTAAGTAGCGCGAATCTAGACCTAGTCGATGGTGAGCTGGCCACAATCAGTGTCCAAAAACATCACATTACTTCTTTTTTCCTAAAAACCTCTGCATTTATGAAATTTTCATTCATTTAGCTACACTTTGACACATATTACGTACAGGGAAGTACATGGAAATACTGTTTTCCATTCCATTTTACAACTATACCCCCTTACTGACAAAGACCCTTTATATTAAAAATCTTTGTTCTTATTTCTGTGTTGGAGTACAGAAGTATAAGTTCACGTCAGGCCAGGACACATACACCGCCAATAGCTCAAACAGCTCAGTCACAAGTCGTACTCTTTCCGTGCGTATGGTCGAATTTTCGACATTTCCAGTGGTCCTATGCGTGCGTATGGTCGAAAATTCGACATTGTTTGTTTCATTAAAACAAGCGGTGTAACATTTAGATTGTACATATTTCGTCCGCGATTCCGGTGACACTTTCAAAACGGAGAATGCGTACCTAGTTACGAGCGATGCTGAGCGAGAACAAGGACGCGAAGCATGGAAATTTTTCAATTTTTGACGATGTAGATAAGGGGTATGGACATAGCCTATGGCCACCCCGCTGCTCTTGAATGTTTTCTAAGTAGATTTAGACATATTTAGACGACTGGAGAAGTAGTTAGGAGTAGTTAGGAGGTTATTTCAGACATTCATTCAGCGAAAATGCCATACGGAGTCACAATACGAGATCGACAAGTAGATCTACACATCTTAGATGGTAAGTAGTGGTAAGTAGCGCGAATCTAGACCTAGTCGATGGTGAGCTGGCCACAATCAGTGTCCAAAAACATCACATTACTTCTTTTTTCCTAAAAACCTCTGCATTTATGAAATTTTCATTCATTTAGCTACACTTTGACACATATTACGTACAGGGAAGTACATGGAAATACTGTTTTCCATTCCATTTTACAACTATACCCCCTTACTGACAAAGACCCGCGTTTTACTCCCGCACGCCATGACACATCCGTGTTTCTTCTGGGAAGAATAATCTCAGTTGCCATCTCTGCACAGCGAAACATCCAAAATCTGTCCATCACATGTACTTGTATGTGTGTATGTATGTATATATGTATATATGCATGTATATGTGTGTATGTATGTATGTATGTATATATATATGTATGTATGTACGTATACACGTATGTATGTATGTACGCACGTATGTATGCAGGTATGTATGTATGTATGTATGTATTATGTATGTATGTATGTATGTATGTGTGTATGTGTGTGTGAGAAAGAGAGAGAGAGAGACAATGGAAGGTCCACTTTGAAAATTCGACTTTCATTTAGACATTTAGTCTTGAGCGTAGTGCTGATTTCTCTCGCTGCTTTCTCTCGCTTCACTTTAATTAAACAAAAACAACAACAACAACAACAAATTGCCAATAAACCAGGGAAGGAGAACGAAGGACAGAAAAGAATGAAACAAGTAATGAATGAATTCGAAAGGTCCGTACTGGACTGCTGGAGGTGATGTAAACTAATATTACTAAGAGTGCTTCACAAAGCGTGTCATTTTTTTAGAATGAAAGTAACAGTCTCATGTTGCTAATGGTTTCTATAACTGATATAAAAATTGATTGTCAAATGATGCTGCAGGATCTGAAAACAGGTACTGGGTAGTTATACGTTTTTACATTTGTTTTAATAAGACAATATTATATGAATACGTCGTGCACTTTATATCATGTTTTTATATGAGGTATTCTAGACTTTTGTCACATTCAGCTTTTGTTCTTTATTTTTTATTTTCTTTCTTGCACTCTCACTCTCTTGCTCTCTCTCTCTCCCTCTTGCTGTCTCTCCTCTTTCTCTCTCTCTTTCTTGCTCTTTCTCACTCTCTTTCTTGCTATCTCTCTCTCTCTCTCTCTTGCTGTCTCTCATCTTTCTCACTGTCTTCCTCTCTCTTTCCATCTTTCTCTTGCTGTCTCTCATCTTTCTTGATCTCTCTCTCTCTTTCTCTCTCGCTTGCTGTCTCTTCTCTTTCTCACTCTTTTGTTCTTTCTCACTCTCTTGCTCTTTCTCACTCTTTTGCTCTCTCTCTCTCTCTTGTTGTCTCTCCTCTTTCTCTTTCTCTTGCTCTTTCTCACTCTCTTGCTCTCTCTCTCTCTCTTGCTCTTTCTCACTCTCTTGCTCTCTTTCTTGCCATCTCTCTCTTTTGTTCTCTTTCTTGCTATCTCTCTCTTGCTGTCTCTCCTATTTCTTACTGTCTTCCTCTCGATCTCTCCTCTTTCTGTCACTCTTGCTCTCTATCTTGTTGTCTCTCCTCTTTCTGTCACTCTTGCTCTCTTTCTCTCTCTTGTTGTCTCTCCTCTTTCTCTCAGTCTTTCTCTCTCTCTTGCTCTCTCTCCTCTCGCTCTAACTCCTCTCTTTCTCCTCTCTCTCTTGCTCTCTTTCTCTCTCTCTCTCTCTCTCTACGCTCTCTCTCTCCCACCCTCCCTTTCTCTTACATGCTGTCTCTCCTGAAGGCACTCCTTAAGACAAAGATAAATGCTTGCAAAAACATGATTAAGAAATGTGACAACTTAAAACAATTACTACCAGATTAGGCTGTAAATTGTTCAGTTCATGTTTAATGATGCTCAAACTCGATGCTAAAAATGCAATAATCGAAAACTGAAATCATCACCATCAACGGTGTCGTCCGTGCTGATTAAGGGAGGTAACTCCACGATTCACTACTTCATACTTTGTTGAGACGGAGTTACTTTTTCCTGTAGGTGTAACTTCCTTCACTGGGCGTGTAGCTCACCGGTTGAACAGGAGCATTGCTGCAGAATAGAGCAGTCAGTAGCAGAATTAAAGTTGCTTAATTTTCGAGTATTTGCAAACGCTATTCAGCTATCCAGCATTTCTAACAAAGAACATGATGCTTTTATCAAATTCATAGCTGTAGATCTAATAATTTCATAATATAATAATGTAATAGTATCTATCTTAGACATGGAGAAGAACAACAGAAAGGATGTTGAGCAATAGAGGGCTCACCTGGGCAAGAGCAGAAAAAAAGGCGAAAGACAGGCATTTGTGGAAAACCCTTGCGGAAGCCCCATGTGCCCTGGGCACTTAAGGTTCAGAGAGAGAGATCTATCTATCTATCTATCTATCTATCTATCTATCTATCATCTATCTATCTATCTATCTATCTATCTATCTATCTATCTATCTATCTATCTATCTATCTATCTATCTATCTATCTATCTATCTATCTATCTATCTATCTATCTATCTATCTATCTATCTGTCTATCTGTCTGTCTGTCTGTCTGTCTGTCTGTCTGTCTGTCTACCTCTCTCTCTCTCTCCCCTACCCTTCAGCCAATCATGATGTAAGACTCGTTGCAGCGCATACAATCCGTCTCCATTCATCTATTTCAAATAATTTTAACACAAGAAAAAATAAATATATCTTTACATTGACAGAAATACTACATTTCCAAATTTCCGTTTACAGATGTTACATGTAAAAAGAAACCTGAAATTAACTTTATTTAATCATTCATCTTACACTGAATAACACCACAAAGAAAGCACATATACAAACTCACGGGTCGTGGTCGCAAGTGCATTCGGCATCGTTGTAGATTTGATTATCGGGACACTCAAACTCGCTATTACCGTTGATGAATGTTCTCGGGCTAGAGCCAGGCCTCAGGTAGCATTCTAAATTTAGAAAATAAAATACTTTTAGACAAATGTGCTTCTATAACACGCATCTTACATCACATAGTGACATTATATATATATATATACTTTTTTATAATATATACAGAATTGGATATTTAAAACATGCACAGCCGTTAGTTTCTTCATTTTTTATCTAAAAAAACAACTACGAAAACTGCTGAGGCTGATACACTAGCGCACACATCGAAGCACAGATATCGAATCAGATGAGGAGCAGGTAGTAGTAGCTTTCATGAAGTAGTGCAGTGAACATCCTAGGAACTCTTTTCTTATTAGAGACAACATTCTATAATATTCAACCCAGAGTCTAGATAGGGGCTCGGCCTTGCCTCTCTACGGCTCTAGGGACCATACGCAACAGCCTGTTACTAGACCCACCTCGAAGAGGTTAAGCAGATCTTGACCAGCGCTCACTCCTCGGCCATCAGCTTGTTGTTTGGAAATAGGTGGAAGGGAGCCAGATCCGGCCAGTAACGTGGGTGCTCAAGCATGGTGATGTTGTGACCTGCTAAAACCTGGCTCACAGATCAAATCTTATGGGCTGCAATGGTGCAGCCTTCAGCCGTTTCTCCGCAGTTTTGGTTGTTTTCTTCTGACACGTTTGCGCACTTTCCTCAATACTTCAAGGTACTACTGCTGTTTTACCATCCGGCCGGCCTTTTTGGGAACCCACTCTGCCATTACAGTACCCTGGATATCGAAGAAAACAACCAACATGACTTCGGACTTCGAACGACTGATGAGTGCTTGGGTGGGAGAAGTTGAGTTGCTGTCCTCCATGACATTATCCGTCGTTTTGTTTTTGGAGCATACATTAATATCCAACTTTTATCACAAGTAATTACCGAACTCAAAAAATGTGATTCATGCTAATGCATTGCAACAAGTCCAAATGTAATACCTTGAGACGCTCTTTTTGTTCATCCGACAACAATTTTGGAACCATTTTTGCACTGCCTTTTTCATGTTGAATTCTTCCGTTAAAATGCATGAACTCGAACGCCCAACATTCTGTCTTTTCGAAATACGTATCCAATATTGTATGGCATAAATATATTGACAACATGTAACTACATAAACACAGGACGGAAAATGTTATAATTTTCTTTCTTCAGACGCAAATGCATTATTTCTTGTTATATCAACATTAATTAAATTTATCATTGTTGTGTTCACGGTGCACTGTCTCCGAACAAAGAAATCTAGTTTTCACCTAGTATTTACATTATAATCTTAGACTTTCAAATTTCACTTCGTCTTTTTCTTCGGTGATTTAAGATCCGACTACTGACTCCAACAAATCCCCAGCTTTCTATGTCTTTTGACTAGATCTTACATCTGTACACGTTATCTCGTATCGTTTTGTTTTGCTTTCCTTCTTTTCTTCTTTTGCCTATAACTTTAATAAAGATTATTTTCAGTAAATTACTCTCTCTATTTTAATACGTCAAAATATTAATAATCACTGGATATTTAATTCAGTTTAAAAAATATTTATTAAGATTATTATTTTATGTACATATCTGTGCAGGAATGAACACTAAATGGGCATTAATAAACTTCAGGTTCGTGAAAGGCATTGTTTTTAAGAAATATCTGCATATTTTACAAAAAGCTACCAAAAGAAAAAAAGATACGCGATTTTTTCTCCTTACAAAATATAAATAGGAAATTATGTTTGGGAAAAGAATACCCCGTAATTTACAGCTAGGTCAGGATAACATGCCAGAAAATGACAGTAGAAAGCCTTAAAAAGAGCAGTGAAACCGACTGCATTGTGGATAACTCATGAAATTTCAAAGGCAGAAAGAGTAAATCTATCTATCAGATAGATAGATAGATAGATAGATAGATAGATAGATAGATAGACAGATAGATAGATAGATAGATAGATAGATAGATAGATAGATAGATAGATAGATAGATAGATAGATAGATAGATAGATAGATAGATAGATAGATAGAACTCTTTTCTTATTAGAGACAACATTCTATAATATTCAACCCAGAGTCTAGATAGGGGCTCGGCCTTGCCTCTCTACGGCTCTAGGGACCATACGCAACAGCCTGTTACTAGACCCACCTCGAAGAGGTTAAGCAGATCTTGACCAGCGCTCACTCCTCGGCCATCAGCTTGTTGTTTGGAAATAGGTGGAAGGGAGCCAGATCCGGCCAGTAACGTGGGTGCTCAAGCATGGTGATGTTGTGACCTGCTAAAACCTGGCTCACAGATCAAATCTTATGGGCTGCAATGGTGCAGCCTTCAGCCGTTTCTCCGCAGTTTTGGTTGTTTTCTTCTGACACGTTTGCGCACTTTCCTCAATACTTCAAGGTACTACTGCTGTTTTACCATCCGGCCGGCCTTTTTGGGAACCCACTCTGCCATTACAGTACCCTGGATATCGAAGAAAACAACCAACATGACTTCGGACTTCGAACGACTGATGAGTGCTTGGGTGGGAGAAGTTGAGTTGCTGTCCTCCATGACATTATCCGTCGTTTTGTTTTTGGAGCATACATTAATATCCAACTTTTATCACAAGTAATTACCGAACTCAAAAAATGTGATTCATGCTAATGCATTGCAACAAGTCCAAATGTAATACCTTGAGACGCTCTTTTTGTTCATCCGACAACAATTTTGGAACCATTTTTGCACTGCCTTTTTCATGTTGAATTCTTCCGTTAAAATGCATGAACTCGAACGCCCAACATTCTGTCTTTTCGAAATACGTATCCAATATTGTATGGCATAAATATATTGACAACATGTAACTACATAAACACAGGACGGAAAATGTTATAATTTTCTTTCTTCAGACGCAAATGCATTATTTCTTGTTATATCAACATTAATTAAATTTATCATTGTTGTGTTCACGGTGCACTGTCTCCGAACAAAGAAATCTAGTTTTCACCTAGTATTTACATTATAATCTTAGACTTTCAAATTTCACTTCGTCTTTTTCTTCGGTGATTTAAGATCCGACTACTGACTCCAACAAATCCCCAGCTTTCTATGTCTTTTGACTAGATCTTACATCTGTACACGTTATCTCGTATCGTTTTGTTTTGCTTTCCTTCTTTTCTTCTTTTGCCTATAACTTTAATAAAGATTATTTTCAGTAAATTACTCTCTCTATTTTAATACGTCAAAATATTAATAATCACTGGATATTTAATTCAGTTTAAAAAATATTTATTAAGATTATTATTTTATGTACATATCTGTGCAGGAATGAACACTAAATGGACATTAATAAACTTCAGGTTCGTGAAAGGCATTGTTTTTAAGAAATATCTGCATATTTTACAAAAAGTTACCAAAAGAAAAAAAGATACGCGATTTTTTTCTCCTTACAAAATATAAATAGGAAATTATATTTGGGAAAAGAATACCCCGTAATTTACAGCTAGGTCAGGATAACATGCCAGAAAATGACAGTAGAAAGCCTTAAAAAGAGCAGTGAAACCGACTGCATTGTGGATAACTCATGAAATTTCAAAGGCAGAAAGAGTAAATCTATCTATCAGATAGATAGATAGATAGATAGATAGATAGATAGATAGATAGATAGACAGATAGATAGATAGATAGATAGATAGATAGATAGATAGATAGATAGATAGATAGATAGATAGATAGATAGATAGATAGATAGATAGATAGATAGATAGATAGATAGATAGATAGATATGCTGGATTTTTCCAGCACAGTTTGCTATTGTTATGACCAGTAAACTAGTCACATATCAGAAGAATCCAGCAGTAAAGAAGGTACCCAATAAAAGAAATGATGTGAATTTCCAGAATTGACATTTATCTGCTTGAATGTTCAACTGAAAGACAAAACTACATCATAAATGTAATTAATGTTATAGTCAGTCTGGAAAGTAGGTTAGATATATCAGAGCAAAGTTATCGAGAGGAAAGTTCAGAAAGAAAAATAAAAAGACAATGAATAACGAGAATACAATGTGAAACAGCAATGAAAGTATCTGAGTAATGGTCTTATCAAGACACAGCTAACCTACCGTATGAAACTGAACCATCGGAGTTGTATGGATTGTCTGAACCTGGTTCTAATTGTGTTGAAGATGATCCTCCATAAGATGGTCTGGGGTTGTATGAACTGGATTCCTGATATGTTGAAGGTGATCCTCCATACGATGGTCTGGGGTTGTATAAAGAGGATTGTGATTGTGTTGAAGGTGATCCTCCATAAGATGGTCCGGAGTTGTATGTACTAGGTGATGGCCGCGGTGAAGGTGATCCTCCATAAGATGGTCTGGGGTTGTACGAAGAGGATTCTGGCTGTGCTGAAGGTGATCCTCCATAAGATGGTCTGGGGTTGTACGAAGAGGATTCCGGTTGTGCTGAAGGTGATCCTCCATAAGATGGTCTGGAGTTGTACGAAGAGGATTCTGGCTGTGTTGAAGGTGATCCTCTATAAGATGGTCTGGTGTTGTATGAAGAGGATTCTGGCTGTTCTGACGGTGATCCTCCATAAGATGGTCTGGTGTTGTATGAAGAGGATTCTGGCTGTGCTGAAGGTGATCCTCCATAAGATGGTCTGCTGTTATATGAAGATGATTCTGGCTGTGCTGAAGATGATCCTCCATAAGATGGTCTGGGGTTGTATGAAGAGGATTCTGGCTGTGCTGAAGGTGATCCTCCATAAGATGGTCTGGGGTTGTATGAAGAGGATTCTGGCTGTGGTGCAGAATAAGATGAACTGCCGTATTTAGGAGGACTGGGATAGTAAACACGCGATGGCTGAGATTGCTCGTAAGATGAATAAGGTTTATTATATATAAGCCTCTCACTGCCTTGTGCAGAAGACGCTGTGATCATGCAGACCAGCGTAGCCACGCGAATAAACTGATGCACCCCCATTATTCTTTGACAAACTGAAAAGAACAGAAAGAGTGCAGTAATTACTCTTGTAACTTTCATTTTGAAACATGATAGAATGTCAGAGTGATAAAACCTTGCTGAGGTTGTTTAATTTGCCCCATCCCACTTTCTTCTGCAGTGCCTTAAACCCAACAATACCATCATCATCATCATCATCATCAAGTACCTGCCGCCAGGGTAACTTTCTCAGTTACTTACTTCTTTGATGTCTAATTAGAGACCACATAAGAATTATTTCTTTTTTCCAAGTCATAATCAAGACTATAGAAAGATAGTAATGGATGTTCAAAGTTCAAGCTTCAAAATTCAGACTCCGGGTATACTGCATTCGGGACAACTCCATATATGCTCCGCCGCGTGCCGCAGCATGGTCCCAAGAGTATGCCTGCTAATAGTTCCTGTCAAGTGTTGGATGTTTACGATGCGTTTTATGCCACACAGATTAGATTTCCTGGCAGCACCTTTAATTTGTCCTAGCTCCAGCAATCTCTTTACATTTACATTGTTCTTCCATTCCTGCTCTTCATTATCACAATCTTACCAGTACAGCTTAACAATGTCCCCTTTGTCCACGGTCAGTCTGCCATTTATTTTAGCCTGTCCAGCAAGTCTATCTGCCACATCATTGCCATCCAGTCAGTTCTGCATGGCCTGGACAGTAAAGCCATGTTAAGTTGACTGGCTTAACAGATGAACCCATTCTTTTCGAAGCAATTTCTTCTCAGTTTTACGAAGCATACTCTGTGAATCCGTCATAGTGACACCATCAACCACATCACGAGCAACTAACCTTTGCCGCCGACACAGCCTCAATTTCCATTAGCATGCTTGATGTGGTGACTTTAAAGTCTCCTGAACTCTGTCCTACTATTCTTCCACTTCAGTAGACAACCATCCACTTCTGCTGTTTCGAGTCACTGGGTCATCTGTATGATGTGTCGGAAAACCCACAGTGATGCTGGATGAGATCTTGAAGCCAAAGTTCAGCTGCTCCCTGTGCCCAATCTCGACATTCACGGCCCTTCTATATAACAGCCTTTGTTAGCTGAGGTTGGTCCAATACTCGTAACCACTCATCATCCTAAGGCATCTCACTTAGATTAAACTGACTTTATTGTATCCTAGACCTCAGCCATTCATAGAAATGATAACGAGACTGGAAGTAGAAAGACTACGGCTAGCTGCATAATAAACGAGTTTTTGTATTTGTTCTATTTTAATTAAAAATGTACTCTATCTATCAGGGGTTTTCGTGATTATTGTTGTTGTATCCTTAATACACTAATATCCTATTATTAACATAAGGTGAATTTATTCTCCATTATTTTAAGGTTTTTTTTTGTTTTCACATTTATAATTGTGTGTCAAAATAATAAGTTGTACTTGATCATAGAAAAGAGGTATCCTCAAAACCAGATATCACCAAATTTAGAAACAAAACTTCCACTTTACAAGTTGTTTTCCATCTTGTACAAGTCTAATGTGATTAACATGTAAACGGACTAGGACTTTATAGCAATCATATACATAATCATTTTCTGATACATAAATAAATAAATAAATACAGAAAGCAAAATACTGACAGACAGTCTGTGTTCTTCCTGAAAGGACCATCCGTCCCAACTGTAAAGAAAACACGTTTTATAAAAAGTTGGGGTATAAGTCGTAACTTTGCACATTTTTGACTTTATAGTTGAGCTATCAGTCGAGACTGACGAGAGAAAGTTCTAAGATGTATAGGAAACATTCTGCAAGAATTTTCGACGCTTTTTTTTCCTTCTCTCTCAGAATAATAAATCAGTCAATAAATACAGAAAATACAGATTTGACTCGCTGCAATATTCACGTGCACGATGAGGCCAACAAGCTGTCAAACAGACAACACTGGTGGGTTGTCAAACTAAATCATAAAAACGCCTTAAGAAATACTAGACGAATGTTTGCATAACTATCTTGTATCTTTGCCAAAAATTGGTCGAGACAACACAAAAATGAAAGAATATCGCATCATAACATTACAAAATATATATAGGAAAGTGCATTGGAAGATAATAACCGGCGAATGTCCTCATTTCTAGAGACTAACAAACTGCTACCGAACACATTAGGAAGTTACCGCGTATGTGGAGATACGACCATCAGTGCATCAGTATTGGTATATGATCTATGTAAGGCATTCAGAAAAATAAGAAACTGCGGTTGTGGCTCTTGATTTCCAAGCATATAACACGACGCTGTTGACGCTGTTGCTAAAGGTTGGTGTAAACAGGTGGCTTGTCCGGTGGATAGCCTCCATGATACTGAAAAGAACAGCTTCCCTGAAGTACTGATCATGGATCTCAGTGTACAAACTATTGCTACAGGACTACCGTAAGGGTCTCCATTGTCGCCTGTGCTCTTCAATATATATTCTGTCTCAGAAGCTAGTCCAGAGACATTGTGGGACTTCAGATATGGTAAATACACACAAATGGCTCAGTGACTAATGGACGCAAAAGTGGATGAAACTTCGTTGCTTATTGCAACTGAAGAGCTACGGCAAACAAATCAGGTGCCTTTGCAGTTACTACACTTAGCATGTACACGGAGATTGAGACGGTATCGGCGGAAATCTAGTGGCTTCAGCAAATTAGGAAACATCTCATGGTGTTATGATGGACTCACTGAGCATGCTAAGGAAGGACTGAAAAGAATTTTCTTCGGAGAGAATGGGTAAACCTGAGATACTCACAAGTGAGGGGATCTTCTGCCCAGGGCATGCGTGGAAAAAGAGTTGACTAATAGACTTGGTGAACAGGCTGAAATACAAGACAGGCTGAGAATGGATAAGGAGGACATTGCGAAGGCCGTATTAGACAGACTGCGGAAGGATGAAGAGAGGGAGTGGATGGACAATGTGCATATACAAAAAGTGATAAATATGGGACGGAGCAAAGGTAATGTAAGAAAATCTGAACTAAGTGGGCGAAAACGTTTGATAAACAACCAACATTTGACGGGAACCATTAGGAGACAGACTCTTCGGTGGATATTGGAGTATGAGGCGGAGCACGTATGAGATTGTCCTGAATGTGATGATGCTGGATTCTGAACTCTGAAATCTGAGATGCCTTAACAGAAAAGGTAATTTTTATCATCAGTATAAAGCAAGAACGAAAACATTAATTCGTATAGACAGTCTCTACTGATATTGTGTCCAGAAAACTGATTATGTAACGTCTTTTGCAAGTGATGTCTCACATGTGAGAGAAAGCATAGTTAACCGTTGTAAGATCAACCCAAAACATTTTATCTTAGCAAAAAGAGACTGGTGTTTTTGTGTGATCAAGTTCTACCTGTAAAACTTGCATGTATGAGATGCACAGTTATACACCAACGAACATACAAAGATATTACATAATCCAGTACTCACCTCACAGATGCCCAGAACAAACAGTCAACGGAGGAAGATAAGTTTCAGCTGAAGATGAACCAAGTTTTATACATTCTGTAGCTTTCCTCGGGGCATCGCCGGATTTAAAGTGATTTGTGCAATAAAACCATGCATTTATTTGTAGAAACATTATCATATCTATGCATCAAGTTCTGAACCAGTAAATTCTCTGGCAACGTCTTGATCTTGTTCTCGTAGTGCAAACACTTTGAACCTTAATCCTCTCCTCGCTATTGCCACGAAATGAATTTATCTGACGTCAATAATAAGTAGCGTCTGCGGTGTATCCTTGATAGTATCTGAGAAACATAATCTCACACAGAAACAAAATCCTCCACAACCATTTGAGTTTGTTGACCGTCATATACATATCTGCATATATAAGACATACGTAACTTTGTGTTTGTGTCTGGTTCCACAAAATATATTATTCAATATATTTTTTTAAATTAAGAAAACAAACGTTACAAGGACAGGATTAATGAAAAATGGACTATCACGAATAGTCCCGACAATTTTTATTAACATATCTACATGGTAAAGTCTCACTCAGATTAACGCATTAATAAATTATTCATTTCTTGTCTACTGCTAGATTTAGATTTCATGGCAAAATTAAGATTGCCTAATCCAAAAGCGGGTCACAAACTAACATTAATTTTTATCCTAAAAAAATCTAAATCCAGTGGTAGACGGTTGTAATAAATTCCTCTCTAGACTTAGTCTGCGGAAGACGTTAGCCATTTTGTAAATATGACGTCAGCAGACCGGATCAAAGATGGTTTATTAATCTGCACGAAAGAAGAACAGCGCCTAGTAACTCGTCTCTTCAGCGTCTGGTGTTATGAAGCTGAATTTGAAGCTGAAGGATACGTCTTTCTACGACGTATAGTCACGGGAACAAATTATGGGTACATTACTTCCAGCTAGGGGCAAAGCGAACCAGCAAAGAGTAGTAACATTCTTCCTCACTGAAAACAATAAAGTTCCGTACAACTCCATCGACATGGAAACTTGAAGTTCACCCTATTCTGAGATTGTAAGGGCTAAACATTTGAACATTACATAATCAGAGAAGCCGCTGTCAACAGCGAAGCATGCTGTGCTCTGCTTGTAAACCACCTGAAACCCGCAGTCAGGTCAAAACATCCCGGTTTGCTTAGTTCTGCTGTGCTGTTACAGCATTATAACGCGCTATCTCTCATAGCATGTGCAGTTATTTAACAAAATACGAGCCTAGCATATTTACCCAACTTTTCATCATGTGATTACCATGTGTAACGAACCCTCAGGGAGGCGCTAAATGAGACGAAGTCCAGTACGGACGAAGAGATTAAAGATGTCGTCCATAACGGACTACAGAGTCAGTCCTCGAGGAATTAAGGTATTAGTGAAGAGGGGGCTGACCTGTCCTGAACGTTGTGGGGACTATTTTGACAAATAATAAGTTCATGTGTGTGTGTGTGTGTGCGCGCGCGCACATAGTATTCAAACAAAAACAAAAAAAATTACTTTTTGACCCATTCCTGATTATTAGTTTCATACACATTTTCCTACCATCCACGAATGGTAAACAAGATACTTCACATAAATTTCTTTCCCTGGTTCAGTTAAATCCCTTGTAATGGACCTCGCTTAATGTCCCAACGATGTGACATTAAACGGGTTCGACTGATCTTCAGTTTTTTTTTCATATTTCCACTTTTCGTTTTCATTGTTTAAATTTCTCTATTTCTTCCATGGACTATATGTTAAGAACGACTGCCCTAAAGTGAACAATGACTTGAGCAAGAATGACATTGGAGTCACTTTTGTGTTAGGTCGGCTCTATCGATAATGCAGTACATGCATTTGCACTGAGCGGCAACTTTTGGGAGGCAGGGGAAATGGTAGAAGTGGAATAAACTAAAAAATTAAAAACTAAAATTAATTTTGTGATAATTTTCATTTATTATTGAAAACAAAATCACACTGGCCACTGAATCCGTAACAATGGGGAGCCTCGTTTAGAATGGATCTCCACCAAAGAAAGAAATTATTGAGGTCAGTCATTTGCATGTCCCTTGAGGAACTTTGCCTCCCTAACAGCTCTCCTGTAGGCCTCTTGGTTGTGAGCTAGATGTCCCGCTGCTGATTCATACATACGCAGATTATCAACAATGTCTTGCAGCCATCTTCGCCTTGGCCTTCCTCTCTTTCTTTTTCCTATTATGTATTCTTCAAAGGCGGTCTTCTCTAAATTCTCATGACGATTAATGTGACCAACATATTTAAATTTTCTCTTTTTAATTATTGAGGAAATGAGATTAATGGAGCTAACGGGTAGTATAATTTCATGAAAAAAAAACAGAAGAACATAAATCTAGAATGGTCATAGGAGTTGATCGTGATCGTTTATTATGTTGTACACTGGCAATATTGAGGAAAACAATGGCAGTGGCGGAGACAGTCATGTCACATCGGAAATCATGAAAAAAACAGTGACACAAAGTCGGTGTAGAACTTTTCTGGTGAAGAGGCAGTTCACCTTCAGGAGGAAAAGTCAATTTAGGCTCACAGTTCACTGTGTTTTACTATATCGGATGAGCAGAAATTTGTGGACGGACATCAACAAACTGATTCACTCCGAGCAAGGATTACTTAGGTGCTAACGATACCAGCAGAAAACTTTCATTTGTTTCTTAGCGAAAATATGATACCAGAAGAAAACTTGTAATTGTTTCTGAGCGAGAATGTGATACCAGAAGAAAACTTTCATTTGTTTCTGAGGGAGAATATGATACCAGAAGAAAACTTTCATTTGTTTCTGAGCGAGAACCCAAGTAAATCTTCTGTGATGGTACAGTGATTCGTGCTTTTTCTCTTGCTTTAATGATAAAAAAAGTATTACTTGCTTGTTGCTTTAATCAAGATTATTTGTCCGAGCTAATGCTGCTTTGTGTGTGTGCGTGTTTATGTGTTGTTTCATTATTTTCATAGTTGATAAAGATATAGCCAGTGTTTCGCCGAAATATTGGTTTGCTACTGTTTGTTTAGTGGGCTACTGGATCTGCAACAACGACGAACCTCATTCAGGAATGACTTTCATCAAAGAAGGCAATTAAAGGAGGAACAAGATAATCTTTGCAGAAATGTCTAAAACATGAAACACATGACGTATTACAAGAGAAAATAATTGAATATAACCAAACCAATGATTCTGAACTCTTTGCACTACTTCTGATTGGAACCCCAGTAACATCAACGTTATTGATAATGAAAGCGAAAATTAAACTGATTTGACCTTTTCCGCTACAAAGATAAACTTGATGAAACTGAGACTGTCAAGGTCAGCAAGATGGAGGTCCACTTTAAGTGATTCCGAAAAACTGGAAATCATGAAAGTGGGTAAAAGAGACCAGAAAGTACTTTCATATTTCCGCGCTGCTCTAATGGTCGAAAGTTTTCATTAAATTATTACACTAGGGAGTTGAGAAATGGGGAATATTAACTGATCAAGATTAAAGTCTTGTAAAGAAAAAGGGTTGTGTATTTTTTATGCTTTAAGCTATTTTTTAGTGGTAGGACGTCACAGATTTTTAACGACTATAAGTGATTGGAGATCATTTATACGTGTACTCGCGTCTTAATGAACACGAAAAATCTTAAAATAACTCCGTTGATTCATATTAAAAAAATGAATTGAATTATTAATTAGAGCAGACTGATTCAGGCCATCAAAGAAATGGAGAGATACCATCTAGACATACTGGGCATCAGCGAAATGCGATGGCCAGAAGCAGGTAAAAGATCGGCGGAAAACGGTAAGTTAATTATACATTCAGGCAGAAATGACAATAAATTCCGAGACGGAGTGGGCATTATTATGTCAAATGTAGCTGCAAAGAGCCTTGTAGAATGGGAACCAGTGAACAGTCGTATAATAAAAGCACGATACAACCTACGACACGGAAGAATGACAATAATACAGTGTTATGCACCCACGAATGATGCAGATGATGATGTGAAAGACGACTTCTATCACCAACTACAACAAATCATCAACAAAGTCCCTAAACACGACATCCTAATTGCTATGGGGGACTTCAATGCTAAGGTAGGGAAGGATAATACCGACGTTGAAAAAGTGATGGGGAAAGAAGGAATTGACATGGTTAATCAGAATGGAGAAAGATTAATTGAAATATGTCTCACAGAGGGCATGGTCATTGGAGGCACAATATTCCCACACAAAGAGATACATAAAACAACATGGATATCTCCAGATGATAGAACTAGAAACCAGATAGACCATTTTTGTATTAGAAAGCAATACAGAACATCTCTCATGGATGTAAGGGCTTATAGGGGTGCAGATGTCAACAGTGATCACAACCTGTGCATAGGGAAAATAAAACTAAAATTGAAAAGTCAACACAAGAAATCAGTACACAGAAAGATAAACATCCACAGCCTACAAGAAGAAAATACTAACATTAATTTCAATCAGGAACTTGCCAATCATTCCAAAACACCCAGTGAAGTTGAGGAGATAGGTATAGATGAGTTATGGAATTCTTACAGCACAGCCATAATCACAGCAGCAAAAGTAAGCGCTGGATTGGAAAAACCAAATAGAAAAGCATGGATATCAGATAAAACATGGAAGTATATACATGAAAGACGAGCAGTCAAGACAGAAGAAGGGATGAGTGAATGGTTCCAGATTGAAACAGGCGTGAAACAAGGATGTATACTGTCTCCTTTACTTTTTGGGATTACAATAGACTTCATAATGACAAAATGCTGCAAAGGTAACACAGGTATTGACTGGGTACATGGGACCCAACTAGAAGATCTTGATTTTGCTGATGACATAACTCTTATCAGTAATAATGTGAATTCTATGCAAGAAAAAACAGATAGCCTATCTTCACTGGCTAGCAAAACAGGACTTGAAATTAACAAGGACAAAACAAAAATAATGAAAATTCCCATGAATCAAAATGGAAAAATACACATAGAAGGGACAGATATTGAAGAAGTCAATCAATTTGCATACCTTGGCAGCTACATAGACCAGGATGGTGACACTAGAAAGGAAGTTAGGATCAGAATTGCAAAAGCAGCATCAATCTTCAAGAATCTTGAGAACATATGGAATTCAAAAGTTATAAGCACAAAAACCAAGTTAAGACTATTCAATTCAAATGTAATATCCACCCTCATTTATGCATGCGAAAGCTGGAAAACAACTAAAGAAATAGAAAAGAAATTAGACTCTTTTGAAAACAAATGCCTAAGGAAAATACTCGGCATCAAATGGAATGAATTCAAGAACAATGCAGAGATAAGACAGATGACTGAACAACAACCAGTCTCACGGGTGATCAGGAAAAGGAGATGGACGTATGTTGGTCACTTGATGAGAAGAAATGATCAGAGAATCCCAAAACAAGCTATCAAGTGGAACACAACAGGCCGAAGAAAAAGGGGCA
Organism: Achatina immaculata; assembly: GCA_009760885.1. Taxonomy (NCBI): domain Eukaryota; kingdom Metazoa; phylum Mollusca; class Gastropoda; order Stylommatophora; family Achatinidae; genus Lissachatina; species Lissachatina immaculata. The sequence continues at coordinate 45,299,260 of CM019717.1, read as the reverse complement.
GACCGCGTGAAACTCTGAAGAGGACATTATTAAGAGAGGCCAAGTTAACAGGCATAAAATCCTTTGATGAGGTTGAAAGACTCGCCGAAGACAGGGAAAATTGGCGAACTACTTTGCGAGCCCTATGTGACGTCTAACGGCACGGGAAGGATATAAGATATAAGATAAGAAGATTCAGTACCAAAAAAAAGTCATTAAATACAGAAGTTCAGCACTGGAGTAACATAACAATGTATGTTCTTACTAATGGACATTTTGTAAAGCCTTGTGAATTAATTTCCAGATTTGATAGTGCTATGTCCGAATATTTATGGAAAGTAGCTGGTGGATCCGCCAAACATTATCTTGAGAAAATTGTTTAAAACGAATTGTTTTTTCTTCTCTCTGTGGTTATAAGAAAGTTAATATGGTACAGAAAGCTAAACGTTATTGCTTTGTTACAGGTTGTACTCCAGATGTGAGTCATGTTGAACAATTAGCAGTATTTGTAAGATTTGTTAGTACACATTACAAGTCTTCTTCTTCTTCTTCGTCGGCTTCTACCACCAAGACCGCCCTGTGATCCTACTGAATCTACTCCTGTGGTCCTCGTTAAGTCCCGTGGTTTCCTGTGTGGTCCCCGAAAGGACCAAATGAGATCCCTGAGAGGACCACAAGAGGTTCGGAGTATCGTAGGGCTTGAGCCTGTATTCTTGTTGGGTCTCAGAAGCGGGATTGCGTGACACTGTGGTTTTCGTCGCACCAGTTTAGTCTAGAGTTGGACTTTCTCAGCGGAAGACTTGACGTGTTTTGGACATCAGTATATCCCCGCTGGGTGAGAGGTGGTTGCCAATCCAGTCCAGAGTTGGACTTTCTCACCGTAAAATCTCAGCATGATTAGGATATGCAAACGTCCCCGCCGTGTGAGAGGTGGTTGCCTATCTAGACTGCCCTGGTCCAGTGTCTCCGACTTCAGCATTTTGTGATCGTGGCCGCTACCCTTCCTAGTTGTGACCAGGATGGAGCTTTTGTCCAGGAGGATGAATCCTCGCCACTAGTGACTTCTACCCCTGGATTGAGCCGGTTTAGACATATTATCCCAGTATGGGCGTGTTTGGGACGTGACCGACCTCTACAGCAGAGGTACCGTGACATGCGTAGCCTTCAAGTTTCACCCCTGGAGTGAACCGGTTTAAGCATATTCCAACAGTATGGGTGTATATCGGGCGTGACCGACATCTAGAGCGGAGGTGGCGTGACATGCCTAGCCATCAAGTTTCACCCCTGGCGTATGCCGGTTTAGGCATATTTCACCAGTGTAGGTGTATTTCGGACGTGGCCGGCCTCTAGAGCAGAGGCGCCGTGGTATGTGTAGCTCTCTTAGCGATACTACTGGACATACCGATTAAACTTCACTTTATCCTTTCCTTCACCTTTTCACATCCGCGCCGCTCAGTAACCCTTACGTCTTTTCCGCATTTTCTTCCTTGACCGGGAGGAGCTTCACTCCACGCGCGTCATCCGAAGAGTCTCGCCAGCAGTGTCTTAACCTCTGGGTTAAGCCGGTTCAGACATTTCACCCGATATGAGTGCACTTAGGACGTGGCCGACCTCAAGACCAGAGGTGCCGTGATTTGACTGTTTGTTTCGCTTTATCCTTTCTACTACCTTTTCCGCAGTGGTGCCGCGCGGCAACCCCATTTGCACCTTTCTTCATTGATCGGGAGGAGCACCGCTCCACGCACGACAGCTGAAGAATCTCGCCAGCTGCGATAGATGAGCTACCAAACGTGCCTCTCATCTACCCTAAGTGTCTGGTTTTCAGGCGCCAGATATTCGCCTTCGAACCTTCTCCTGTTAATTTAAACAGTTCTGCCACGAGAAAGCCAATAGCTGGACTTGACTCTCTCTCTCTCTCTCTGAACCTTAAGTGCCCAGGGCACATGGGGCTTCCGCAAGGGTTTTCCACAAATGCTGGACTTGACTGCCAGAGGCTATTTGAGACGCACGCCTTTGGAGCGGAGAGCGAATTCTCAACCGCCCCTCCGGCAATAATAGAACCACATTACAAGTGATATCAACATTCATGAGCATTTTCTTGGCTTCATTCATGTGCAAGCCACCACAGGCTTAGTGTTAACTGAAGGTACTCTTAGAAAATTATCAGATATGGATATTCCAATAGCGTATATGCGGACTGGTGATACCACACTGGATCAAATATAGAAGGAAAATATTCAGGCGTTCAACAACGCACTTCAGACTTGAACCCGAGAGTTTTATTTTCCCTTGGTGTTCGTATTCTGTCAGCTTAGTTGTCATTGATGCCTTTTAAAGAAGGAGTTTTACTTTTCTTTTTAAACAGTTCAGAAACTGCGTTCTTTTCAGTGTCAACATTGCACTAGTGGACCATTAAAATAGACATTTCAGCTCTAACGCCCAAGCCAGTAAGTAATGCTCTCTGATAATCTAGAGCCAAAGACATCGTCCATTAACTTATTTATGGTGCTTTGGTAGGAATTTCTCATGATAAATCCGTGGACAATGTGGCCAGACAAGAATCTGAGCTACTATACTTAAAATCAGAGCTTCTAAATGTTTATGCTGTCTTGTTATATGGCACTGTGTTTCAATGATATTACTGTTGCTAATAAACTTATTAACACTCAACATTGGCTGAGGTTCGTTTGGAAGGACTTGGCATGATTTCAGATGAGCATTAAAGCTGTCAGAAAATAGACCACAATGATCTCATTTCTGATTTGACCAATATTAAAGCAAGAAAATGTTTCGTTTTAATCTCAAGACGTTTCAAGTTACTACACGGGCTACAAAATTCCAAGTGCCGGCTCTGCTTATCATGTTTGCTTCTTTCCTGCTACATCCTTACAAGGATTATAAGACTGGCACGAATGAAAGTTACTGTGAGATGATGATGGAGAATGATAACATACTCAGAAAACACTAGAATTATCTATGCACTGCTCCAAGGCGTGCAGGCCTGCCCATGTTTTTTTTCCCCATGGGGTGGGGGTGGGAAAGCTATAGTGAATGAAAAAAGAACGGGTAATTTTCGAGTAGGGCAGTGGGGGTGGGGTGGGGAATGAGAGAAATAATTTTGTACATTCTTACAAAATTCTACTTGGAGATCAACATACACATCAAAATTTGGAGATCAACATACTCAGTAAAACTTGGAGATCAACATACACAGCAAAATTTGGAGATCAACATACTCAGTAAAACTTGGAGATCAACATACACAGCAAAACTTGGAGATCAACATACACATCAAAATTTGGAGATCAACATAGTCAGAAAAACATGGAGATCAGCATACACAGCAAAACTTGGAGATCAACATACACAGCCAAACTTGGAGATCAACATACTCAGTAAAATTTGGAGATCAACATACTCAGCAAAACATGGAGATCACCATAAACAGCAAAACTTGGAGATCAACATACTCAGCAAAACTTGAAGATCAACATATACGCTGTTCTCAAGGACTGAAATAATTAGTTTTTCCATTCCTTTTTGTTTTGTGGACAGTAACACTATGTTATCAGCATATCTAATCTCTGGTATAAATTAATTGAATGGGCAAAAATACAAAGCTTGGTTGAGGAAACACCTGGTTTAAGCAACATCCTCGAAGACTGGTAACCTGGTGCAGCACAGATAAAAAGACTTTTAACTAGATAAACTACGTGTTAATCAACAAACGATTCCGGAATGCATTACTGACAACAATAACCACGCTATGAGCTGACTGCAGTAGTGACCACGACCCACTGTGTGGAAGAAATACAATAAAGCTAAAGAAGTAATGCAGAAAAGTGAGAAACATCAAACTGAATGCAGAACTCCTTAAAAATGACCAAGAACTGCGAGAAAAATATAGAGCTATCATAACAAATAGATACAGTGCAATAGCAGAGATAAATAGTATAGATGAACAATGGGCAATGTTAAGATATTCTATCCACCCAACTGTTTAGGAGAAAATACCACCAAAAACACAGGCCCCCAAGAATAAATGGATGACAGATGACACCTTGGGACTGATGGACAAGAGAAGGAGTAGTAAAAATAACCAAGAAAAATATAGCAGGATAAATAAAGAAATAAGACGCAAATGCAGAGAAGCAAAGGAAAGTGGGTTAAATGAACAGTGCAGGCAGATAGAGGACTCTCATAATAAAGACAGGAAAAACATGCACAAACGAATTAGTGAACTCACAGACAAGAAGACAAAATATACCACAGGATGCCTGAAATCAAAAGAAAGTAAAATGTTAATGGGAAAAGAAGACATGGTGGACAGGTGGACAGAGTATATATGTGAGCTATATGGGGGAGAAAGATCAGAAATAACACCAGATACTGAAAACTGTGATGGACTACCAATATTTGAAAGTGAAGTTATAGATGCCATCAAACACATGAAGAAAGGAAAATGCGACTGGACCTGATAATATAACAATAGAAGAAGTAGAGGCACTAGAAGAGATGGGAATAAAAATGATAACCAAGTTACTGAATGACATTTACAACAGTGGTTATATGCCAAATGACCTACTTAAATCCACGTTTACAGCACTACCAAAGAAACAAGATGCAAAGGAATGTGATGACCACCGGACTATCAGCCTCTCGTGTCACATAACAAAACTACTTCTGAGAATTTTTATGAGAAGAAAAAGATAAAATTGGAAATAGTAGATGAACAGTTAGAATTTGTTGAAAGAAAGGGAACACACAATGCCATTTATGCTTTACGAACACTAACAGAAAGAGCTTTAGAAGTACAGAAAGATCTCTACTAATGCTTAATTGATTACACCAAGCCATTCGACAAGGTGAAACATGATGAGATTATTCAAATGCTTGAAGACATAAACATAGACGGCAAAGATCTGAGGATTGTAAAACATCTATACTGGCAGCAGGAAGCAGTGATTCGAGTTGAAAATAAAATTGGAAAATATCAACCAATAAAACAGGAAGTGCGACAGGAATGTATACTATCTCCAGACCTTTTTCCTCTGTACAGCGAGAATATTCTAAGAATGATCATTGGAGAACCAGGTTAAAAGTAGGAGGATACAATATTAACAACCTTCGGTATGCTGACGACACAGTACTGATAGCTGAGAACCAACAAGACCTACAAAATCTCTTGGATAAAGTCGCCAAAGAAAGTGAACAGAAAGGCATTACTTTGAACATCAAAAAGACAGAGACTAGGATTATATCTAAGAAATAGAATCCACCAAAATGCAGTATTAAATTAAATGGAACTATTCTAAAGCAGGTGGAGAAATTCAAATACCTTGGAGCAGTAAATAAATTCATATGGGAAATGCAAAACAGAAATTAGGAACAGAATAGGCCAAGTAAAGACTGCATTTCATAGAATGAGAAACATATTATGCAACACATCCTTATCGATGGATGTTAGAAAACGAGTCCTAAAATGCTATAGTGAACATTTCTTGTTATATGGAAGTGAATCATGGGCAATAGGCAGGTCTGCAAAAAGGTCATTGGAAGCAGCAGAAATGTGGTTTATTAGAAGAATGTTGCGAATTCTCTGGACAGCAAAAATAACTAATGGAGAATGTTTGACAAGAGCTGGATGTGCAAAAAAATCTTTAAAAAAAAAATAAGAGAGAGACAATGTACTTTCATAGGAAGTGCAATGAGAAGAGAGGGCATTGAAAATATTATAACAACAGGAAAAATAGAGGGAAGAAGAGCAAGGGGAAGACCAAAAGAAATGATACTGGACAGTCTGACGAGACGGTGTGAAAGGAGATCACCAAGTGAGCTAATAGCCTGCATGAAGGATCGTATATTCTGGAGAAGCATAATAGCCAACGCCAGTCGGTACGGCACATGATGATGATGATGTATTGCACTGAAGGACCTGACGTAAACTAACATTAAGAAGAGTGCTTTATAAATTGTCTTTTGTTGTGTAGGAAAGTAGCAGGCTCATGCTGATAACGATTTCTATAACTGATATAAAATTGGTTATCAAATGATGCTACAATATCTGAGGACAGGTACTGGCTGAAGGTTTTTTGAATGTGTACCCATTATTTAAGGAGACAGTATTGTGGTAATGTGTCGTGGACTTCATTTGAGATTTTGATTATTCTCAAACTTTTCTCAGTTTCTTTCTTTCTCTTTCTTTTTTTTTTTCCTCTCCTCCTTTTTCTCTTACATGCTGTCTCTCCTGAAGGCTCTTTTCAAGACAAAGATAAATATTTGCAAAAACATGATTATGTAATGTGACAACTTAAAACAATGACTGCCAAAATGGCTTTTAAATTGTTCAGTTCATGTTTAATGATGTTCAAAATCGATGCTAAAAATACAATAATCGAAAACTGTAATCACCAACATCAACGTTGTCGCATGTGCCGATTAAGGGAGGTAACTCCACGACTCACTACTTCATACTTTGTTGAGACGGAGTTACTTTTTCTTGTAGATGTAACTTCCTTGACTGGGCGTGTAGCTTACCGATCGAACAGGAGCATTGCTGAGGAATAGAACAATCAACAATAGAATGAAAACAATACTTCATTGTCGATTATTTGCGACAAGACAACGCAGTACATATCTCCAGTCTTTCCCTGAAAGAAAAATCTTTTCTTTAAATATCCGTCTGTCTGCCTGCCTGCCTGCCTGTCTGTCTGTCTGTCCCCTACCATTCAGCTCATTATAATGTACGTCTCGTTGCACTACATGCAACCAGCCTCTATTTATTCTCTTCAAATAATTTTAAAACAAGGAAAAAAGAAATATATTTATTCCTGCAGAAATACTACATTCTCAAACTTCTGCTCAAAAATAAACAGCATTTCATTGCAAATAATTCTGAATAATTTAACCTTATCTAATCTTAGGAAACAGAAAGCGAGGAAGACTTAGACTTACTTGGAGAAGAGAAATTATAACAATGCTCAGAGACAAGGTATGCACATGGGAGGAAGCAGAGAATAATTCCAAGAACAGGGATGACTGGAGAGCCTTTATTCGTGACTTAAGCTCTCAAGAGAGTGAAAGACAATGATGATGATGATGATGATGATTATGATGATGATGATTCATTCATCTTACATTGAATAACGCCACATGGAAAGCAGATATACAAACTCATGTTTTGAATTGGTTGAGGAGTTATGGAGTAGACACTTAAAAGCTTCTAACCAGGTTCTACCTACATGAGGACCATCAGGTCTGACAAGAGAAGGGAATAGATGAGGGTGTATCCTTGGGCCCTTGGGTTGTTTTCCCTCTTTTCATATTAAACTACATGCTATAATGTTCCATGTGTTATCTGATATCCATGTTTTTCTATTTGGTTTTTTCACTCCAGCGCTTGCTTTTGCTGCTGTGATTATGGCTGTGCTGTAAGAATTCCATAACTCATCTATACCTATCTCCTCAACTTCACTGGGTGTTTTGGAATGATTGGCATGTCAAATTAGACATGTTGAATGTAAAAACAGATCTTGGAAAAGATCTTGTGAAAGCAACATACAAAGAACAAGACAAGAAGGTAAAAAGTTCAGCTAGAAGGGATAAAAGAGAATACATAGACAATATGGCGAAAGAAGCAGAAAAAGCAGCAAAAACAGGACACAGCAAAACTTTATATAACATACAAAAGAGGCTAACAGGTACTATTACATCTAAAGAAAAACCAATCCTTAGCAAAACTGGAACCCTATTAACATAAAGAAAAGACCAAAAGCAAAGATGGGCTGACCACTTCCAAGAAATACTCAATCGACAACACCCAAAAGAATTGTTAAACCTTGAAACCGACTTACCAGCCCAACATCTAAATGTCAACCTAGATGAAATTAATTGCATGAAACTGAAACTGCAATGAATTTAATGGCTAACAACAAAGCTGTAGGTGAAGATGAAATAACACCTGAAATGCTAAAAGCTGTCACTAGTGACAACATGAGACAACTACAGAGAATGTTTAACAAGATTTGGAAAGAAGAAAAGGTTCCTTCTAAATGGAAAAAAGGAATCATTGTTAAAATATCAAAAAAAAAGGCAACCTTAGTGACTGTAACAATTGGAGAAGAGTAACCTTAATATCCGTTGTGTCAAAAGTATTTTGCAAGGTCATTTTGAATAGACTTAAAGATATAGTGGATACTGCAATGAGAGAAGAGCAAGCAGGATTTCGAAAAGGGAGAAGATGTCTTGCCCAGATCTTTATTCTAAGAATAATACTTGAAGAACATATTGAAAAGCAGAAACCATTAATACTGAACTTAATATTCTTTAAAAAGGCATTTGATAGCATACACAGAGATTCATTATGGAGAATTTTAAGTGTATATGGAATACCATCTAAAATTGTCAACATCATTAAGGACTTCTACAATGGATATGTCTGTGCAGTCAAGACAGAAGAAGGGATGAGTGAATGGTTCCAGATTGAAACAAGGATATATACTGTCTCCTTTACTTTTTGGAACTACAGTAGACTTCATAATGAAAAAATGCTGCACAGGTAACACTGTAACAGAATTTACTATTTCTCTATTTCAAAGGGACCACTGTAACAGAATGACTATTTATCATTTACAGCAGCCGCTATAATAGTATTGGCGCCAACTAAAATGGTTTTCTACTGGTTTGATCATTGTCTACTTGTGGAGTACAGTTTGAACTTAGAAATTTCTTCTTGTTGTTGGTGTTCTAAAAACCATCTAATTTTCTGAATTGTACACTGAAAAAATACAACAAGACACCCAGGCTTCCAACTCCACAGAATAGTACAGATACAACAACTTAAACATAACTTGGCAGTCTTCCAACCAAAACAACTGGTCAAGAATGAGAATTCCAACAAAGCCAATTGGTGTAGTATATTATCAGACCACGCACATTTATTAATGGACAAAATGAGGGTGAAATCATGAATGATGGAAACATAGCCATCAGGCTGAACAAGAATTACATTAACAGTGCCCGGCATGAGAGAATCTACGCCATATGGGCGAAAACCTTACAATGTACTATACACAAAAAATCAATACTTACAACATTACCAACAAAACCTCAGCCAACACAGGGAAAAACTAATTCTTCCATCTCACTACCAACAAATTGCCACTGGTAGAAACTCTTCCTAAACGAGATTCCAGTCTGCAATAATACTACTAAAATTCTTCCTACATCACAAACCAATAAAGCTCCTGCTACAATAAACAAGTAAGGCTCACACTACCACATTCTAGAGTCAATCACACAACCTCTCTCTAACACAGTCTGACCCAAGACTAACTTTTTCAGCCCATGCACTTCCCCCGCTAAACTAAACCACGTGACTTAGAATTTTCTCGAACCACGTGCTTGGCACACGGTGATGAGTTGGTAGACCACAACCACAGGGTTATACACAATACACTCTGTACAGAATGATATTCTGTTACAACACAGGTATTGACTGGGTACATGAGACCCAACTAGAAGATCTTGATTTTGCTGATGACATAACTCTTATCAGTAACAATGTGAAAGAAAAAACAGAAAGCCTATGTTCACTGGCTAGCAAAATAGGGCTTGAAATTAACAGGGACAAAACAAAAATAGTGAAAATTCCCCTTAATCAAAATGGAAAAAATACACATAGAAGGGACAGATATTGAAGAAGTCAATCAATTTGCATACCTTTGCAGCTACATAGAGCAGGATGGTGACACCAGAAAGGAAGAAAGAATCAGAATTGCAAAAGCAGCATCGATCTTCAAGAATCTTGAGAACATATGGAATTCAAAAGTTTAAGCACAAAAACCAAGTTAAGACTATTCAATTCAAATGTAATGTCCACCCTCATTTATGCATGCGAAAACTGGAAAACAACTAAAGAAACAGACAAGAAATTAGACTCTTTTGAAAACAAATGCCTAAGGAAAATACTCGGCATCAAGTGGAACGAATTCAAGAACCATGCAGAGATAAGACAGATAACTGAGCAACAACTAGTCTCATGGGTGATCAGGAGAAGGAGATGGACGTATGTTGGTCACTTGATGAGAAGAAATGATCAGAGAATCCCAAAACAAGCTATCAAGTAGAACATGCCGAAGAAAAAGAGGCAGACCGCGTGAAACTCTGAAGAGGACATTGTTAAGAGAGGCCAAATTAACAGGATTTTATTTTTGATGACGTTGAAAGACTTGCCAAAGACAGGAAAAATTGGCGAACTACTTTGCGAGCCCTATGTGACGTTTAACGGCACGGGAAGGATAAAAGATATAATGTTCCACACGCAGTTTGGATGGGACTTTACCTTGCCTTTTGTAACTCTATGGACAGTACACAACAGCCTGCTACTAGATCCACCACAAAGAGGAGAAGTGCTGGGTTTTGTAACACAGTTTGCTGTTGCTTGCTATAACTTGTAAACTAAGTGTCCAAACGAAAGTAGAGAAAACAATATAAAACAACGCGAATCATATTAAGTAACAGCGAACGTAACGTTTGAAACTGGAGGGGAATAACCATATTTCAGACTACCAGAACTGGGTTCTGGCTGTGATGAAGGTGATCTTCTATAAGATGGGCTGGGGCTGTATGAACCAGGTGTTGGCTGTTGTGAAGGTAATATGCCGTACGTTGGGATGGGGTTGTGTGAATCATGGTTGGCTTTGGTGACGAAGATGGGCTAGGGTTATATGAACTTGATTCTGGCTGTGTTGAAGGTGATCCTCCATAAGATGGACTGGTGTTGTATGAAGTGGGTCCTGGCTGTGTTGAAGGTGATCCTCCATAATATGGGGTGGGGTTGTATGAAGTGGGTTCTGACTGTGTTGAAAGTGATCCTCCATAAGATTGGATGGAGCTGTATGAACCTGATGTTGGCTGTGGTGAAGGTGATACTACATAAGATGGACTGGTGTTGTATGAAGTGGGTTCTGGCTGTGTTGAAGGTGATCCTCCATAAGATGAATCGGTGTTATATGAATTGGGTTCTGGCTGTGTTGAAGGTGATACTACATAAGATGAGGTGGGGTTGTATGAAGTGGGTTCTGACTGTGTTGAAGGTGATACTACATAAGATTGGATGGAGCTGTATGAACCTGGTGTTGGCTGTGGTGAAGGTGATACTCCATAAGATGGACTGGAGTTGTATGAAGTGGGTTCTGGTTGTGTTGAAGGTAATCCTCCATAAGATGAGGTGGTGTTGTATGAAATGGGTTCTGGCTGTGTTGAAGGTGATACTACATAAGATGGGGTGGGGTTGTATGAAGTAGGTTCTGGCTGTGTTGAAGGTGATCCTCCATAAGATGAATCGGTGTAGTATGAATTGGGTTCTGGCTGTGTTGAAGGTGATCCTCCATAAGATGAATCGGTGTTGTATGAATTGGGTTCTGGCTGTGTTGAAGGTGATCTTCCATAAGATGAATCGGTGTTATATGAATTGGGTTCTGGCTGTGTTGAAGGTGATACTACATAAGATGAGGTGGGGTTGTATGAAGTAGGTTCTGACTGTGTTGAAGGTGATCCTCCATAAGATTGGATGGAGCTGTATGAACCTGGTGTTGGCTGTGGTGAGGGTGACATTCCATAAGATGGACTGGGGTTGTATGAAGTGGGTTCTGGCTGTGTTGAAGATAATCCTCCATAAGATGAGGTAGGGTTGTTTGAAGTGGGTTCTGGCTGTGTTGAAGATGATCCTCCATAAGATGAGGTGGTGTTGTATGAAGTGGTTTTGACTGCGTTGAAAGTGATCCTTCATAAGATGAGGTGGGGTTGTATGAACCGTATTCTGGTTGTGTTGAAGGTAATCCACTTCGAATAGGAGCATTGTTGCAGAACAGAACAGTCAATAGCAGAGTAAGCAAGATTTCATTTTCGAGTATTTGAGTCAAGGCAATACAGTAGACAAAATCCAGCTCTTCTGCCTCTCTCCCTAAGAAAAATATCCCTTCTTAAAATTCACAGCTCTAGATATAATAATTATCTATCTGTGTCTGTCCATCTGACTGCCTGCCAGGCTGCCTGTCTGTTTATCTGTCTGTCTATCCCCTACCCATCAGCTTGTCATGTCTCGTTGAATAAGGCCACAGGGAAAGCACATATACAAACTTACGGGTCGTAGTCGCAAGTGCATGCAGCAGCATTGTAGATGAGATCATCGGGACACTCAAATTCGTTATTGCGGTTGATGAATCTTCTCATGTCAGAGCCTGACGTCAGGTAGCATTCTAAATTTAGAAAATAAAATACCTTTAAGCACTTATATCAATACACAGCTTAGCATTTATATCAAGTATACATAACGACGTGTTATAATATATACAAACTAGAATGTTTATACATGGAGAATAACATATTCAAAGCATGCACAGTCGTTCGTTCATTGCTGCTAAAAAAATACTGAGGCTTATAAACCGTAGAAGCACACGCATCGAATCGGATGAGGAACACGCTTCCATGAAACGGTGGAGCAGACACCGTAAGAGCTTCTATCCAGGCTCCATGGACCATCAGGTCTAACGAAAGAGGGGGAAGAGTCTAGGGCGCATCATCGGGCCAGGGATGACGGGGTATGGCTGCCCTGTTTTCCCTCTTTTCTTATTAGAGACAACATTCAATAATGTTCCACCCAGAGTCTGGATAGATGCTCGGCCTTGCCTCTCTACACCCTTAGCAACCATACACAACAGCCTGTTACTAGAAACATCACGAAGAGGTTAAACAGATCTTAACCAGCGCTCACCGTTCCTTTAGTATAACCATCTATGTTCTGTAACATGCCTGGTAAACAAGGAACCATTACTTTGTCGAAAGGACAAGGTCGGATGAGAACACAATGACAGTTTATATAGCATTTGTTAACATTTTTTCATAGAGATATATTTTGAAACCTGTTCATGTCCCGGGAAAACATTGTGCGAATTTCTTTATATATATATATATATATATATATATATATATATATATATATATATATATATATATATATATATTTCACGGTACGTTACCGATAGAAGAAAACAGTTGTAGATATCATAATTCATAAACAGTTTTCAGTACGTCTTTTTAGTAGACAATGATATTTGCTGTGGATCTTTATAAGAAATATTGCCTTTAAAAAATCAAGATCATTCACGAACCCCCTCTACCTCATGTGAGAAACCCCACCCTAGAGAAGCATTCACTCCTTAAAGTTTTCTTTAAAAAGAAGCTTCACGTTTGATTGTACAATAGTAAACGACCGACTTGTGAGTGCCCAAAGTCAAACCAATGAATCGCAGTTTTCTCTGCACATTTGAAACTGGGAACCGACAGAGAAGCTGCTTCCATGACGTTACAATGAGATGCCTGTTCTTTATGCTTGATATTACAGTTCATTTGTACGTATAGTCACAGCGTGATCTGTAATTTTGCATTTTCTTAGTTATTATATACAGTATTATACATTACATAGAGATGGACCATTGACTGAAGACAGGAGCTTTGAGAAATATGCCACAGAAATCTTCCCGTAGACTTCGAATGCAGAAACGGCTGGGGCATCTATTGCGCTTTCTGTGAACGCAGAAACTGAGTCACTCAGTGTGCAGGACATTCCTTCGGTGGCAGAACATTCCTTCACTGGCAGAACATTCCTTCACTGGCAGAACATTGATTCAGGGTGCAAAACATTTATTCATTGTGCAGAACATTCCTTCATTGTGCAGAACATTGCTTCAGTGGCAGAACATTCCCTCAGTGGCAGAATATTCCCTCAGTGGCAGAACATTCATTCAGTGGCAGAACATTCCTTCAGTGGCAGAACATTCCTTCAGTGGCAGAACATTCCTTCATTGGCAGAACATTCCTTCAGTAGTAGAACATTCCTTCAGTGGCAGAACATTCCTTCAGTGGCATAACATTCCTTCATTGGCAGAACATTCTTTAAGTGGCATAACATTCCTTTAGTGGCAAAACATTCCTTCACTGGCAGAACATTCCTTCAGTGGCAGAACATTCCTTCAGTGGCAGAAGAGACAAAACATAAATCTGTTTTAATCAGAGCCTCTGCAACAGAAAATAAGAAACGGAAATACAGTTAAAAGTTATCTCTCTTTAGCATTTATGGTGTCCATAATTGGCCACAGCGTGTCTTATGTAATAAAGTGCTTCCCAATAATTCCATGATGTATGTAAAAATTCGTCGGCATTTTGAAACAATGCATGCGGACTGCAAAGACAAAAAAAGGAGTATTTTGTGTTCAAGTACGCATCAAAGACTGAATGAAACGGCCACTGAGGCATCTTATATAGTTTTCGCATAGCGCTGACAGGAGAACCTTACACAACAATCGATAAACTTATCAAGCCATGCACAATCGAAATGGTTCAGTGGATGCTGGATGAAAATCAAGCAAAAATGCCGTCTGTAATAAACCTTTCAAATTGTGCATTGTCTTGGAAAATTAATGCGCTGGTAGCTGCTGTTAGGGAGGAGTAAAATTTCCACATCAAGAGTACCGATTTCGCTCTTCAAATACGAGAGATCATTGATAAGTTCTCGGCATAAGGTACAACGTATTATTTGTGGACAACTTTTTGGGGTTATTTTTCAACATAGTCCCTTTGCAATTTTATGCACTTAGTACGGCGATCCTGGAGCATATGGATCCCTTCTTTGTAAAAGTCAGCATCTTTTGCCAGTAGAAAGTGATCTACAGCATTAATGAAGTCATCGTCTGAAGCAGATTTGTTACCATTGAGCTCCTTTTTGAGTTTGGTAAACAGTTAACAAAACAGGTAATAGCCCGAACGGGCAAAATCTGGGGAATAAGGAGGATTTTCAATAAGCTGGAAGCCGCATTCATGGATGACAGCCATTGCCACCGCATTGACTCCTCTCGTCAGTTTCCCTCAACGCTTTTTCTTTAATTTGACCCGCAGCTGCTTCCCAAGATTAGCGTAATAAGCCCCGATGACCGTTCTGCCCTTTTGAAGATAGTCTACCAATAGCACACCTTCTGAATCCCAAAAGATGGAAGGCATCACTTTGCCTGCGATAGAACCACCTTTGCTTTCTTTGGAGGTGGGGATCCATGGTTTTTCCACTGCTTTGACTGTTATTTGGTTTCTGGTTGAAAATGATGAATCAAAGTTTCATCCATAGTCACAAACTGCTGTTTTTCTACAGGATCTGTAGAAAAATGGCCAAGATTGTCTTTTAACATGTTGAAACGCTGTCGTTTGTGATCAGCTCCAAGAAGTTTCGGGACCCATTGAGCAGAGACCTTTGTCATTTGAGGATCGTTGTGAATAATGGCATGAACGCTTTCCTGGGGATGCCCAACTCAGTAGCAATGTACCGCTCAGTTAGTCGTCGATCCTCCACTATCATGTCATGGATTCTGCCGGTGGTTTCATCGGTGGTTACCGTTCTTGGTCTTTCTGGACGGGGATCATCTTCCAGACTCTCCCTTCCATGTTTGAATTGAGCTACCCATTTCTTCACTATCCTATAAGAAGGGGCGCTCTCCCCTATAGTCTCTACCATATTCTCATGGTTTTCCTTCGATGATAAGCCCTTGATGCAGAGGTAGCGAATCACTGCTCGGTGATAAATTTTATCCATTTTCTCAATTTCTGCCACCCCTTACCACTTCAGTAGCCTGTAAAAAAAACAAATTAAGTTGCAGTTAGTTTCTTGAAACTTTGTATTTAATCTTACATTAACGTGATCTACAAACGCACCTAATATCAACTGTGTGTTTCAAGAATGTGTACCTCATGCCGAGAACTTATCAATCACACCTCGTAGATGAGCCTACAGACATAGCCGGACGTCGTGCTACTTATCCTTATCGATCCCAAAATATTATTCCATAACACACACTCAGTGTGAAAAATGTGATTTACTGGCGCCTTGAAAACCATAATACTCCCATCATACTCTCATAATCTCTACTGCAGCCAGCTTCGCCTTGGTCTTCCTCTCTTTCTGTTTCTCATTATGCACCCTTCCAAAACGGTCTTCTCTAGATTTTCATGACGTTTAATGTGTCCAAAATATTTAAGTTTTCTTTCTTTAATCCTCTTTACTAGACAGCCTTCTTCAATATTAAGTTCTTGTTTGTTCTTTTTTGTGCCCATAACATTTGAAGAACTCGTCTGTGGCATTTATATTCAGGGGCATTTATGTGCTTCTCGCTGTTTTGTTAAGTGTCCAGGTCTCACAGGCATATGTTGCGATGGGAAAGATGCATGCACTTAAATATCTTATTTTTGTAGTTCTGTGTGTTCCTCTCCCCAGATTCTTTAGTTGTTTTACTTTCTTCATTGTGCAGAGTGCACTTTTTTCTGTCCTGTCAAACAAAAATGGCCAAATTTTCAGAAAATTTGAGTTTTTTTTTTTCCTCTTTGTACTTGTAAATTTCATCCTCAAAAAAAGAAAAAGAAAAAGAAAAAAAACATGAAAATGTTTATAAAAATTAATTTCCTTCTTTCTATGTTCATTGCTCACCAAAAACTACCTTATGACATAAGCAATAATGAAAACGTTACAGGGAAATTAATTCAAGACATAAAGAGTTAAAAGAGGAGGTGTTATCGATTATGTAACATCGTAACTGCTGTAAGTAACGTACTTAATTATGTGACTGTATTAGCATCTTTCCCCCGTGTGGTACCCGGGATCTGCAAAGAATAGGACCACTGTACCCTACCACGCATGATCGTAAAAGGCGACTCAGGAGGGTTCAGCATAGGGCCAGCAACCCTATCTGGTTAAAAAAAAAACTATCAGACTGCTACAGAAACAGAAGCAAGGGAAAAAAAACAAATGCAGGTGGAAGGAGAAATGCTTATCAGGAAACTGAGGCCATGAAGGTTGTGGATGAAAGCCAGCCACTGGAAGTCCCCAGCCCGACTGCAGACCTCCTGGAACCTAAACACAAGATGCAAATAGGCAGCTGGAATGTAAGAACACTTAAACAGACTGGAAAACTAGCACAAACCATCAAGGAAATGCACAGATACAAACTAGACATACTAGGAATACAAGAAGCAAGATAGACAGGACAAGGCAGAAGGAAATTAACAACACAGCACACAGAAGATGCAATACTATGGTCAGGTAAAGAAGATCATCATGAAGGAGGAGTAGCATTGATTATAACAAAAGAAGCATCAAGAGCATTGCTGAAATGGACCCCAATAAATGAGAGACTATTATATGCACGCTTCAACTCAAGATTCACGAAGCTGTCTATTATAGTTTGTTATGCACCAACAGAAGCAGCTGAAGAGGAATTAAAAGAAGATTTTTACAACAGCCTCCAAGCCACAGTAGAAACAATACCCAAGCATGATATGCTATTCATCTTGGGCAACTTCAATGCAAAAACAGGTGAAGGAAATGAAGATAGAAGAAGAATCATGGGAAAAGAAGGAATCAGAGAAATAAATGAAAATGGAGAAAAACTGTGCAGTTTTTGTGAAGAAAACATGATGACCATCGGAGGGACAATTTTCCAACATAAAAACATCCATAAAGTGACTTGAAGGTCCCCAGATAAAACCACAGAAAATCAAATCGATCATATACTAATAAACAAATCCTAACACGTGGAAACAGTCACTACAAGATGTGCGAGTAAGGAAAGGAGCAGATGTAGGAAGTGATCACAACCTTCTAGTAGCAAAAATAAAACTAAAATTAAGGAAAGCCAAAATCGGAGAACACAGAAAGATACATTTTGATACAGGAAAACTGAAAGACCAGCAAACAAGGAATGAATTCTCAATAGTACTTAAGAACCGCTTCAGTGTCCTACAAGATGAAGCAGAAATGTCCATATTAGAGTTCAATAAAACACTACAGGAAACAGCAAAAGAGGTGCTGGGATATCGGAAACGGAGAAAAGAGGAATGGATAAGCAATACCACATGGGAAAAGACAGAGCAAAGAAAAGAAATCAAGAAAAAAATTACTGAACACCAAATCACAAAGGCTTAAAGAACAAGTTTTAAGTAATTATGCACAAAAAGACAAAGAAGTGAAGGAATCATGCCGTCAAGATAAACGTCAGTACTATGACAACTTAGCAGAAGCAGCAGAGAAAGCAGCATATGCAAATGACATGAAAACCATATACAAAATCACAAAGCAGATGACAGGTAACTTCAGCACAAAATGTGAGAGTGCAGTAAGGACACATAAGGGATAACTGGTCAATGGAGAAAGAGAAAAAATTGAAAGATGGAAGGAACACTTTAACACCCTACTAAACAGAACGCACGCAGCACAAACAATAGACATACCTGAAGCAAAAACGGAACTAAACATCAATACAGGACCAATAACAATAAGTGAGGTAAAGGAGGCGATAAAGAAGCTAAAATTTTTTTTCTTTTTCTCATGTCTCACTAAAGTGCTTTGTCTACGATTTTTTCGAGGTTTAATCCTACAATATTTTTTCTCTTACTTTACCATTTGAAGGCAGGTCAGTTGGGAGCATTCTGGCAGACTAGGGAAAGCGTTACCGAGGATTCATTATAAAATCAGATAAATGTCCATATTACAATCATTAAAGCTACCAAACTGGTGATTTACAATTTTTCTGGTTCTACAAAAATAACATCTTTCCCATAGCAATATGACTGTAAAACCTGGACACTTAACAAAACAGATAAGAAACACATAAATGCCTTTGAATGTAAATGCTACAGATGATTTCTTCAAATATCATGGACACAGAAAAGAACAAATATAACTATACTACAAGAACTTAATATTGAAGAAGGCTGGCTAATAAAGAGGATTAAACAGAGAGAAAACTTTAAAATTTTGGACACATTAAACGTCAATAGAATTTAGAGAATACCGTCTTAGAAGGGTACATAATGGGAAAAAGAAAGAGAGGAAGACCAAGGCGAAGATGGATGCAAGACATCGTTGATAATTTGCAAATGGATGCATCAGGACCAGGGCATCTTGCTTACAACCGAGTGGCCTACAGGAGAGCTGTTAGGGAGGCAAAGTTCCGCAAGTGACATGTAAATGACTGACTGAAAGCTACCACCAAAGAAGGGATCATGGCAACCCGAAGTAGTTAGTGGAGCTAACCACAAGTTCCAGCAATGACTAAGAAAGGGACAACGTTGTTGAAGTAACGACAGCAATGTTCAATTCAGGATGACAGTCGAGCGCCAGAAACAAATGTTAACAAGATTCAAACGGTTCGAACATGTGAAAAAAACCACAAGTGGCAATGTTCAAATCAACACAAATGTTATAGAGGAAGTTGAGATAATGCCTCGTAAAACAGTAATAGAGAAACCACTCATCATTACAACCGTGATTCTTCAGTTTTATACAACTTACCCAGAAACTAGCACGTGAATGTGATATGCAGAACGCAGTATACAACAAGACAGCGTAACTAATTTTTTTTTCTTTTGATATCCAGAACATTAAAACTGTTTTTTTTAATCTGTATTTCGGTAAGTACTTCAAGCAAGGTGAAATTTTATAATTGTACCGGTTTCAAAAGATCCTAGCGCCATAACTGATTAAAATGATCCTAACGGAACTAATTCCGTTAGGATCATTTGTGATACAGGCAGGATTTTATTCCATGTTATCATATAGGTGAAGCAGGAAATAAGTAATGAAGGCTGATATTCATTTTTCCAACACAGTCTGCTGATGCTGTGCCTGGTAACTTAATCAAATATGAATAGAATTTACCAATAGAGAAACTATTCACTAAAATAATGCATACGAATTTCCTAATTGACATTAATCGATTTGAAGACGATCTTCAATTAGGAAAAGACTACATCATAAATGCAATTAATGTTATAGGCAGCCAGGAAAGTAGTTTAGCTATAATAGCAATGTATCGAAACGAAAATCTACACTGAAAAATAAAAAGACCGCAGAACAAAGAATAAGAGAATATGAATATGAGAATACGAGGCGAAACAAGCCAAATCCAACTAGGACACAGCGAACGTACCGTATGAAACTGGAGGGGGATAAGCATGTTGCGAACCACCAGAGTTGTATGGATTGTTTGAAGTGGGTTCTGGCTGTGTTGAAGGTGATCCTTCATAAGATGGTCTGGGGTTGTATGAAGAAGATTCTGGCTGTGTTGAAGGTGATCCTCCATAAGATGGGGTGGGACTGTTTGAACTGGGTTCTGGCTGTGTTGAAGGTGATCCTCCATAAGATGGGGTGGGACTGTTTGAACTGGGTTCTGGCTGTGTTGAAGGTGATCCTCCATAAGATGGTCTGGGGTTGTATGAAGAGGATTCTGGCTGTGTTGAAGGTGATTCTCTATAGGATGGTCTGGCGTTGTATGAAGAGGATTCTGGCTGTGTTGAAGGTGATCCTCCATAGGATGGTCTGGGGTTGTATGCAGAGGATTCTGGCTGTGTTGAAAGTGATTCTCCATAAGGTGAGGTGGGACTGTATGAAGTGGGTTCTGGTTGTGTTGAAGGTGATCCTCCATAAGATGGGGTGGAACTGTTTGAACTGGGTTCTGGCTGTGTTGAAGGTGATTCTCCATAAGATGGGGTTGGACTGTATGAAGTGTGTTCTGGCTGTGTTGAAGGTGATTCTCCATAAGATGGGGTTGGACTGTATGAAGTGGGTTCTGGCTGTGTTGAAGGTGATTCTCCATAAGATGGGGTGGGACTGTATGAAGTGGGTTCTGGCTGTATTGAAGGTGATTCTCCATAAGATGGGGTGGGACTGTATGAAGTGGGTTCTAGCTGTGTTGAAGGTGATCCTCCATAAGATAGTCTGGGGTTGTATGAAGTGGGTTCTGGCTGTGTTGAAGGTGATCCTCCATACGATAGTTTGGGGTTGTATGAAGTGGGTTCTGGCTGTGTTGAAGGTGATCCTCCATAGGATGGTCTGGGGTTGTATGAAGCGGATTCTGGCTGTGTTGAGGGTGATTCTCCATAAGATGGGGTGGGACTGTATGAAGAGGATTCTGGTTGCGTTGAAGGTGATTCTCCATAAGATGGGGTGGGACTGTATGAAGTGGGTTCTGGCTGTGTTGAAGGTGATTCTCCATAAGATGGGGTGGGACTGTATGAAGAGGATTCTGGCTGTCTTGAAGATGATCCTCCATAGGATGGTCTGGGGTTGTATGAAGAGGATTCTGGCTGTGTTGAAGGTGATTCTCCATAAGATGGGGTGGGACTGTATGAAGTGGGTTCTGGCTGTGTTGAAAGTGATTCTCCATAAGATGGGGTGGGACTGTATGAAGTGGGTTCTGGCTGTGTTGAAGGTGATTCTCCATAAAATGGGGTGGGGTTGTATGAAGAGGATTCTGGCTGTGTTGAAGTTGATTCTCCATAAGATGGGGTGGGATTGTATGAAGTGGATTCTGGCTGTGTTGAAGGTGATTCTCCATAAGATGAGGTGGGATTGTATGAAGTGGGTTCTGGTTGTGTTGAAGGTGATCCTCCATAAGATGGGGTGGAACTGTTTGAACTGGGTTCTGGCTGTGTTGAAGGTGATTCTCCATAAGATGGGGTTGGACTGTATGAAGTGGGTTCTGGCTGTGTTGAAGGTGATTCTCCATAAGATGGGGTTGGACTGTATGAAGTTGGTTCTGGCTGTGTTGAAGGTGATTCTCCATAAGATGGGGTGGGACTGTATGAAATGGGTTCTAGCTGTGTTGAAGGTGATCCTCCATAAGATAGTCTGGGGTTGTATGAAGTGGGTTCTGGCTGTGTTGAAGGTGATGCTCCATACGATAGTCTGGGGTTGTATGAAGTGGATTCTGGCTGTGTTGAAGGTGATCCTCCATAGGATGGTCTGGGGTTGTATGAAGAGGATTCTGGCTGTGTTGAGGGTGATTCTCCATAAGATGGGGTGGGACTGTATGAAGAGGATTCTGGTTGCGTTGAAGGTGATTCTCCATAAGATGGGGTGGGACTGTATGAAGTGGGTTCTGGCTGTGTTGAAGGTGATTCTCCATAAGATGGGGTGGGACTGTATGACGAGGATTCTGGCTGTCTTGAAGATGATCCTCCATAGGATGGTCTGGGGTTGTATGAAGAGGATTCTGGCTGTGTTGAAGGTGATTCTCCATAAGATGGGGTGGGACTGTATGAAGTGGGTTCTGGCTGTGTTGAAAGTGATTCTCCATAAGATGGGGTGGGACTGTATGAAGTGGGTTCTGGCTGTGTTGAAGGTGATTCTCCATAAAATGGGGTGGGGTTGTATGAAGAGGATTCTGGCTGTGTTGAAGGTGATTCTCCATAAAATGGGGTGGGGTTGTATGAAGAGGATTCTGGCTGTGTTGAAGGTGATTCTCCATAAGATGAGGTGGGACTGTATGAAGAGGATTCTGGCTGTGTTGAAGGTAGTTCTCCATAAGATGGGGTTGGACTGTATGAAGAGGTTTCTGGCTGTGTTGAAGGTGATTCTCCATAAGATGGGGTTGGATTGTATGAAGTGGGTTCTGGCTGTGTTGAAGATGATCCTCCATAATAATGGGTGGGACTGGGATCTGGCTGTGTTGAAGATGATACTCTATAAGATGGGCTGAGGATGTATGAACTGAATACAGGATTATATAGACTGCTGTAAGTAGGTCGTGGTGATGGTCGAGGTGATGATGTTACATACTGATTTTGAGGCTGTGGTGGTTGATACTGTGGTTGTGGTGATGGATACTGAGGTTGTGGTTTTGGATATTGGGGTTTTGGATACTGAGGTTCGGATGGTTCGTAAGGATCTGGCTGCGGCTGGTAGGATGAGTACGAGAGAGAAGGCCCATAGCCTTGGGCAAACGACACTGTGATCATGCAGACCAGCGTAGCCACGCAAATAAACTGATGCACCGCCATTGCTCTTTGCAAACCTGAAAAAAATCAACGAGTGCAATAAGTACATTACTCTAGTGATTTTCCGTCTCAAGCATGAGAGAAAGCCAGACATTGATAAAACCTTGTTGTTTATGGTTACTCATGTTGTTTAACGTTCGCCATGCACACTTTCTTTTTTCAGTGTCCTGAACCTGACAATATCTCCTTATACTCATCATCATCAAGTACCCTGCAGGCAGGGTACCTTGCTCAATTACTTATTTCTTCGGTGTCTAAAGAGACGAGATAAAAAAAATTTTTTTCAGATTCATGATTGACATAACATAGAAAGATAATTAATATATGTAAGAGCGTTGACACACTTTATACTGGGTTCTGCAATGAATGAAGTACTTGAATAATGTCAATGCAACGTAGACAGCATGAGCTAGAAAATAGAAGACTCCAAAATCTTGACAAGAATTATACAAATATCACTTGTTGAAGCATCTTGGTAAGCTGGTGAAAGGAACAAGAAACGGCAAAAGAAAAGGAAGAATTCACGATTTTGTTGGACCATGCACAATAAACACAGTATTTCAAAGAGAAGAATTAGAGACGAGAAATTCCGAGAGAACAATAAATATCAATGCTAAAGAATAGAATCAGACTAAACCACACAGACATGCTAATCCACTAGAAGGGAGTCACTAGTAAGTTAGTTCATGCTGACGTTTCCTTTCACCCTGGAAACTATGGAACTGAGGCGCACCTCTAGCGCCATCTATAAGACCTAGCTGTAGAAATAGATGCTCGGCATACCACATTTGTGGAATACAGCCTCCGAAGACGGAGATCATCAGTCTCAACTGTATAGAAAAACTGTTTTATTAATAGTTGAGCTATAAATGGAAAATATGGGCACTAACACCATATCCCTATGTGCCTCTAAGGCATGACATGTAGCAGCTTTGCAAATTTTTTACTTTATAGTTGAGCTATCAGTCGTAAGTGAAGACAATGAGAACAAAGAATTATAGGAAACATTCCGCAAGATTGCTCGATATTTTCTTCTTTCTCTCTCAGATTAAATAAATCAATAAGTAAATAAAATAAATACAGATTTGACTCACTGCAATATTCATGTGAACAAGAGGCTAACAAGCTGTTAAACAAAAGACAACACTGTTGGGCCGTCAAACTAAATCAAAACAAGAGAAAAGCAATCTTTACACTCCACACAGCAGTCTGAAGCACGAAGCACCATACGAAGACGTTAATTCCTAAAGACAGTCACTGCTGATGTTGTGTCTAGAAAACTGATCATGTAACGTCTGTCGCAAGTGATGTCTCATATGCATAGTTAACCGTTGTATATAGATCGACCGAGACAATTCATCTTAGCAACAAAAGACAAACTGCTGCTTTTGGTTGATCAAATTCTACCTGTAAAACTTGCATCCATGAGATGTACGGTTATACACCAACGAACATACAAGAACATTACATAATTCAGTACTCACCTTACAGATGCCCAGAACAGTCAACAGAGGGTGATGAAGATCAGCTAAAGATGAACTATGTTTTATACACTCTGTAGATTTCCTCGGGGCATCGCCAGATTTAATATGATGTGTACAATAAAACCGCGCGCTTATTTGTTGAACACAAACTTATCTATGAATCAAGTTCTGAACCATTACATTTTCTGGTAACGTCTTAATCTTGGTCTTATAGCGCAAAAAACTTCGAACCTTAATCCTCTTCTCTCTATTGCCACGAATTTAATTCTTTGCTGTCAATAATATGTAGTGTCTGCGGTGTACATCTTGATAACATTCGAAAAACATTACCTCATATTGGAAATAAAATCCTCTGGAGTTTATCGGCGCCATGTACATATTTGAATGTACATGCCTTTACAAGTGCGTGTGGGTGTTTATGTCTGGTTCCACAAAAAGATAAGATCTTATTTAACATGTTTTTGAATTTATGAAAACAAAACACATACATAGATGTGAACTAACGAACGAACAAACTTTATTTTCAAAAGGTTCAGAATTGGACACTCCGGCCCGTCTAACATTCTGGCCTTCATCACATAACTTTCACTCTGTCACAAACATTCAACATTTGTTGTTCAACATAATAAGCATGAAGAAGAAATAACATGAACAAATAATATAAATAAAGCATCATCTCTTGTCCATACACTCTACACTCTGATTTATATAACTACATTAAATAAAATTACATGTTCGCATTTATTGAAAACTAACAAATTTATAGAAATGTAGTATAAGAAATATAACAGTCAAACCATTCTTTAGATTAAACTAGTTTAGACTTGGGCAATGCATATATCTATACTTTGAATATTCATAGATACATACAGGTACATATATTCACAGACACATATATATATAAACATATACAGACATTTACTTATATAACACATAGACATATACTTATATATATACATATAATTTATATTATATATATATACGCATACACATATATATGTATTTATATATATACACACAAATATATACATATATTTATATTGATATATATTTACACATACACATATACACATATATGTATACATATATATACATCTACACACTTTGTACACATATATACATATATACTCATACATAATATGCAGTACATACAAACACATATACGTATTTGGGAAGCAGATAGAAGATGATGACACAATTTGAAGTTATAAGACGTAATACTACTTAGAATTTTACATGAGCTGGTAGGTTTTCCAAACTGGACAGCTGAGTAAAAGAAACATTTTTTGAACATGTCAGGCCTTGGTTTTGGCAGAATACAATTGTTTACACGTTGAATGTGTTTTTGGGTTACATTTCAACAGTGATCGCATATAGGAGCACTGTGTGATGGAATTTTATGACTTAATCGAGGAACAAGAAAATGCATATGTACGTAAAACCATCAAGGAACTTGAACCATCTAAGTAGAGAAACTGAAGAAGTGATCAGAAAACGTCCCTGAAACAAGGCGCCAGGAGCTGATGGCCTAACAACAGAAGTCATCCAAGCATGCGGAAATATTGGTATAAAATCATTTGGAAGAATCTTTGATCGGGCATGGTCTGAAAGGAAAGTTCCAGAAGATTGGCAAAGAGCCAATATAAATACGCACCCATCTGGAAGAATACTCTGGAGAAGTACTCTGGAGAAGCATAATAGCCAACACCAGTCGGCACGGCACATGATGATGATGATGATGATGATGATGATGATGATGATGATGATGACTGGAAGAATAACGAGATAAAAGAGAGTGTAGATCATACACAGGGACATCCTCGCTCAGTCATGTATGGAAAATTTATTCTAAGATATTAGAAAGCAGAACAAGACAAGTGATAGAAACACATTGAGTTAAGCACAGTTCGGATTTAGGAAAGAGAAAAGCTGCATTGATTCAATTTTTAGAACTTAATATCGTTTTTGTGGATCAATAAAAAACTTCTGATAAGGTGAACAGAAACAAGCTGTGGACAGTATTAGAGGAACATGGTGTATCAGAACTTCTATTACAAAATATAAGGTCATTACAGAAAAATAGTCAAAGCGCAGCAGGAAATACGGATTTGTTCAGAGTAACAACTGGAAGAGATGGATATACGCGTTGTTACCACTATTATTCAAAATCTACAAGGACGAAATAACGAAAGAAGGAAACCCAAATCTATCAGTAATAAATGACTTTGGAGTCGTTAAGTAATAAAGCTGTTTCTACTTTTTTTTCTTAGTTTATACATTTAAATGAGTTAATGTTCGCCCATAGTAATAATGCCGTAATATTGTCCCTGCTCATAGTAATAATGCCGTTATATTTTCCCTGCTCATAGTAATAGTGCTGTCATATTGTCCCTGCTATTAGTATTAGTGCCATCACATGGTCCCTGCTATTAATAATAGTTCCGACATATGGTCCCAGCTCATAATAAAAGTGCCGTTTATGGTCCCTGCCCACAGAAATAGTGCCGTCATATTGTCACTGCCCAAAGAATTAGTACTGTCATATGGTCCCTGACCATAATAATTGTGCCGTCATATAGTCCCTGCCCATGGTAATAGTGACGTAATATGGTCCCTGCTCATATTAATAGTGCCGTCATATGGTCCCTGCCCATAGCAATACTACCCTCATATTGCCCCTAACTATAGTACTAGTGCCCTGACGTGGCCTCTGCCTTAGCAATAGTGCCATCACATGGCCACTGACCATAGCAATAGTGTCATCACATGGCCACTGACCATAGCAATAGTGCCATCACATGGCCACTGACCATAGCAATAGTGCCATCACATGGCCACTGACCATAGCAATAGTGCCATCACATGGCCACTGACCATAGCAATAGTGCCATCACATGGCCACTGACCATAGCAATAGTGCCATCACATGGCCACTGACCATAGCAATAGTGTCGTCTTATGGCCCCTGCAGATAGCAATAGCGCCATTAAATGGTCCCTGCACATAGCAATAGAGTCGTCACGTGATCCCTGCCCATAGTAATAGTGCCGTTAAATGATCCCTTCCCATAGTAATAGCGCTGTCATATGATAGTTGATCATAGCAATAGTGTCGTCATATTGTCCATGTCCATAGTAATAATGCTGTCTTAGATGTCACTCCCAATAGTAATAGTGGCGTCATATGATCGTGCCCATAGAAATAGTTCCGTCATATGGTCCCTGCTCATAGTAATAGTGCCGTCATATGATAACTTCCCATAGTAATAGTGCTGTCATATGATCACTGCCCATAGCTTCTTCTTCTTCTTCTTCGTTCACTTCTACCACCAAAAACCGCACTGTGAACCTACTGAATTCACGCCTGTGGTCCTCGTTAAGTCCCGTGGTCCCCTGTGTGGTCCAAAATAGACCACACGAGATCCACGAGAGGACCAAAGGGGTTCAGAGTATCACAGTGCTTTAGCCTGTATTCTTGGTGGGTCTCAGAAGCGGGATTGCGTGACACCGTGGTTTTCATTGCACCAGGTTAGTCTAGGGTTGGACTTTCTCACCGGAAGACCTCGACGTGTTTAGGATATCAGTGCATCCCCGCTGGGTGAGAGGCGGTAGCCCACCCAGGCCAGAGTTGGACTTTCTCACCGGAAAACCTCAACGTGTTTTGAGATACCCGTGTATCACCACCGGGTGAGAGGTGGTTGCCCATCCAGTCCAGGGTTGGACTTTCTCACCGGAAAACCTCAGCGTGATTAGGATACGCAAACATCCCCGCCGGGTGAGAGGTGGTTGCCTATCTAGACTTCCCTGTTCCAGTGTCTCCGACTTCAGCATTTTGCGGTCGTGGCCGCTACCTTTCCTAGTTGTGACCAGGATGGAGCTTTTGTCCAGGAGGACGAATCCTCGCCACTAGTGACTTCTACCCCTGGGTTGAGCCGGTTTAGGCATTATCCCAGTATGGGCGTGTTTGGGACGGGACCGACCTCTAGGGCAGAGGTACTATGACATGTATAGCCTTCAAGATTCACCCCTGGTATGAGCCGGTTTAGGCAAAATTCACCAGTATGGGTGTTTATCAGGCGTTACCGACCTCTAGAGCGGAGGTGGCATGACATTCCACCCCTGGTGTGTGCCGGTTTAGGCATATTTCACCAGTGTAGGTGTATTTCGGACGTGGGCGGCCTCCAGAGCAGAGGTGCCGTGGTATAGCTCTCGTAGCGATACTACTGGACATACCGGTTAAACTTCACTTTTCACCACCTTTTCCCATCGGCGCCGCACAGCAACCTTTATTTCTTTTCCACATTTACTTCCTTAACCGGGAGGAGCTTCACTCCGCGTGCGGCATTTTAAGAGTCTCGCCAGCAGTATCTTAACCTCTGGGACAAGCCGGTTCATGCATTTCACCCGATATGACTGCACTCAGGACGTGGCCGACCTCCAGACCAGAGGTGCCGTGATTTGACTGTTTGCTTCGCTTCATCCTTTCTACCACCTTTTCCGCAGTGATGCTGCGCGGCAACCTCATTTGCAAATTTCTTCATTGGCCGGGAGGAGCACCGCTCCACGCACGGCAGTTGAAGATCTCGCCAACAGCGACTGCCCATAGCAATAGCACTGTCATATGATAACTGATCATAGCAATAGTGCTGTCATATATTGTCCTTGTCTATAGTAATAGTGCTGCCATTGGTTCCTGCCAATAGTAATAGTTCCGTAATATGGTCCCTGCCCATAGTAATAGTGCTGTCATATGGTCCCTGCTCATAGTAATAGTGCTGTCATATGGTCCCTGTTCATAGTAATAGTTCCGTCATATCATCACTAATCATAGAAATAGTGCCGTCATATGAACGTTGCTCGTAGTAGGAGTGCTGTCATATGATCCCTTCTCATAGTAATAATGCTGTCATATGATCCCTGAGCATAGTAATGGTGCCGTCATATTGTCCCTGCTCATAGTAATAGTTCCATCACATGATCCCTGCTCATAGTAATAGTTCCGTCACATGGTAACTGCTCATAGTAATAGTGCTGTCATATGGTCCCTGCTCATAGTAATGTTGCCGTCATATGGTCCCTGCCCATAGTAATAGTTCCGTCACATGGTCCCTGCCCATAGTAATAGTTCCGTCACATGGTCCCTGCCCCTAGTAATAGTTCCATCACATGGTCCCTGCCCATAGTAATAGTTCCATCACATGGTCCCTGCTCATAGTAATAGTTCCATCACATGGTCCCTGCCCCTAATAATAGTTCCATCACATGGTCCCTGCCCATAGTAATAGTTCCATCACATGGTCCCTGCTCATAGTAATAGTTCCATCACATGGTCCCTGCCCCTAGTAATAGTTCCATCACATGGTCCCTGCTCATAGTAATAGCTCCGTCATATGGTCCCTGCTCATAGTAATAATTCCGTCACATGGTCCCTGCTCATAGTAATAGTTCCGTCACATGGTCCCTGCCCATAGTAATAGTGCCATCATATGATCCCTGCTCATAGTAAAAGTGCTGCCTTACACATCAGAATGCTTGAATTATTTTATACTTCTGCTTGATTGATAGGCAAGATTTGAATGTGAAACCTGAGCTTAATACACATATGTCAGATAGATGAGATTACTTTAATAAAATGTGCTGAATTATCGAAAAAAGCAGCTACATGATGGAACATCACATTCAAGAAAAGAGGTGGAGATCTATATGTCATTAAGTAAAGGACCACTCATGATCAGAAGTCAAGCACATGGTCTGTTACCTACTCTTCTTTGTTTCCTCATTCCTACCTCATAGCTCTTTACCAAGTGAGAGTATATATATATATTGTATGACACTCACATCAGCATTTTATATTATCAAAGGCTGATATATATATAATTCTGAGCCTCATTCACATGGTGCTTATTATACCTCCACTGTTTGTATATTTTCATATGTTTATATCTGCGTGTGAGATCCCTATGTATGATCCATGAGACATGGCATAACAACATCAAACCTGCTCAGATCTGTTTCTATTGTAATTCCAAAGAAAGCTGGAACAAGAGAATGTAATCAACATCGCACAATCAGTTTAATGAACCTTATTACAAAATTATTCTTAACAGTATATTTACTCACAGAAGAACAATGTTGTTTTGTTGAATGAAAAACATAAAGCAACGCAAATTTTCTATTAAGAACTATTATAGAATAATCTCTAGAACTAAACAACGATTTATACTTATGCTTTATTGATTACACAAAAGGTTTTGATAGAAGACATGAAGATATGATACAGATCCTAGAAAAACTTTAATGTAGATGGTAGAAATATAAGAATATGTACTGGAATCAAAAGAGCAGCACAAAGAGTGAACAGTGATATAGTTATCAGAGCATAAAGAGAAGTGTAAGACAAGAATGTGTACTATTATCTAATCTATTCTCATTATACAATGAGAAGCTCATGAAAGGCTCTAGCCGTACTGCACAACTATTAGAAGTACCGTGCTCTGCTAGTTACAGACACGGCAATAATTAAGATACTTCGCAATTGTGTAAAATCCGCCACCCAAATGATAAACTGCACTACTTTTCCTTATCCTATCTTCTGATTACATCTGAGGAATTTTAATGTCTAACTGAGAACGAACACATCTAACAGTTTGAGAATCACTAACACTCAAACTGATATAGCAATTACACGTATTTATTACGGGGAAAAAATGAGTGGTGAATAAGTGAGGATGTAGCAATAAAACGAGTAAACAGATGAATAATCAAACTCCTCTCCAGACAAGAACTAGTTCGCCATGTAGGGAGGGAGTGGCAACAGTCACTACTCTCAGCTAGGAAAAACAGGCATTCAACATGATGGAACAAGAGCCAACTTACTAGCTCACTGAAAATTACATGGATCCTTATATACAACTTCACAACACCAAAAATATCGGATTTAAGGTCCTAAAAAATCACAATATTTCACATTTCTTCTGTTACAAACTGTTTCTAACAACTCGTAGCTGCATCAGAAGTTTACACATTGGATCCATGAGGAAGCAAAAAAAAAACTAACAGTTCACATCCTAGCATCCTATCTGAAACATCCTTCTCAATCAACCTCTACATAATGAATCTAAAGTCATAATGTTTCTCAAGCTACCAATCAGTCTAATCCTAATCCTTTTTCTAAGTAAGAGTTTGGTCCTTAAATATCAACCACAATTCCTATTCCTAAATCTTTCGGAAGTTTCTATCCCGAGAATCACTCAGCCCGTGATTCTACCTTTTTATGACCTTCATCCTGAAAATAACTTTTTTGTTACTAACATGTCGAGGCTAAGTTCATAAAAAAAATATCGTGGAGTTTAACATTTCAACTTTGACCTTTTAATTGCACTCTTATACAACAAAAAATAATACCAAGTGCTTTAAATAAAATGGTCAAAATATTAAAATACCCGGGAATATATCTATTTTATGACAATCCAAACACTGTAACAGTAAATTTTCTAATATACTGTTATCTTATCTTATATCTTATATCCTTCCCGTGCCGTTAAACGTCACATAGGGCTCGCAAAGTAGTTCGCCAATTTTTCCTGTCTTCGGCGAGTCTTTCAACCTCATCAAAGGATTTTATGCCTGTTAACTTGGCCTCTCTTAATAATGTCCTCTTCAGAGTTTCACGCGGTCTGCCTCTTTTTCTTCGGCCTGTTGTGTTCCACTTGATAGCTTGTTTTGGGATTCTGTGATCATTTCTTCTCATCAAGTGACCAACATATGTCCATCTCCTTTTCCTGATCACCCATGAGACTGGTTGTTGTTCAGTCATCTGTCTTATCTCTGCATTGTTCTTGAATTCATTCCACTTGATGCCGAGTATTTTCCTTAGGCATTTGTTTTCAAAAGAGTCTAATTTCTTTTCTATTTCTTTAGTTGTTTTCCAGCTTTCGCATGCATAAATGAGGGTGGATATTACATTTGAATTGAATAGTCTTAACTTGGTTTTTGTGCTTATAACTTTTGAATTCCATATGTTCTAGAACTAAACAAAGATTTATACTTATGCTTTATTGATTACACAAAAGGTTTTGATAGAGCTAGACATGAAGATATGACACAGATCCTAGAAAAACTTTAATGTAGATGGCAGAAATATAAGAATATGTACTGGAATCAAAAGAGCAGCACAAAGAGTGAACAGTGATATAGTTATCAGAGCATAAAGAGAAATGTAAGACAAGAATGTGTACTATTATCTAATCTATTCTCATTATACAATGAGAAGCTCATGAAAGACTCTAGCCGTACTGCACAACTATTAGAAGTATCGTGCATCTGTCTGCTAGTTACAGACACGGCAATAATTAAGGTACTTCGCAATTGTGTAAAAGCCGCCACCCAAATGATAAACTGTACTACTTTTCCTTATCCTATCTACTGATTATATCTGAGGAATTTTAATGTGTAACTGAGAACGAACACATATAACAGTTTGAGAATCACTAACACTCAAATTGATATAGCAATTACACGTATTTATTACGGGAAAAAATGAGTGGTGAATAAGTGAGGATGTAGCAATAAAACGAGTAAACAGATGAATAATCAAACTCCTCTCCAGACAAGAACTAGTTCGCCATGTAAGGAGAGAGTGGTAACAGTCACTACTCTCAGCTAGGAAAAATAGGCATTCAACATGATGGAATAAGAGCCAACTTACTATCTCACTGAAAATTACATGGATCCTTATATACAACTTCACAACACCAAAAATATCGGATTTAAAGTCCTCAAAAATCACAATATTTCACATTTCTTCTGTTACAAACTATTTCTAACAACTCGTAGCTGCATCAGAAGTTTACACATTGGATCCATGAGGAAGCAAAAAAAACTAACAGTTCACATCCTAGCATCCTATCTGAAACATCCTTCTCAGTCAACCTCTACATAATGAATCTAGAGTCATAATGTTTCTCAAGCTACCAATCAGTCTAATCCTAATCCTTTTTCTAAGTAAGAGTTTGGTCCTTAAATATCAACCACAATTCCTATTCCTAAATCTTTCGGAAGTTTCTATCCCGAGAATCACTCAGCCTGTGATTCTACCTGTTTACGACCTTCATCCTGAAAATAACTTTTTTGTTACTAACATGTCGAGGCTAAGTTCATAAAAAAAATATCGTGGAGTTTAACATCTCAACTTTGACCTTTTAATTGCACTCTTATACAACAAAAAATAATACCAAGGGCTTTAAATCAAATGGTCAAAATATTAAAATACCCGGGAATATATCTATTTTATGACAATCCAAACACTGTAACAGTAAATTTTCTAATATACTATTATAAGGCACTAAAAATTTGAATGAAAAATAGGATATAACATCATCAACCTGAGATATGCAATTGACACCGCTCTAGTAGCAGAAAACAGAAACAGATTGCAGGAACTAATGAGTAAAATTATTGAAGAGAGTAATAAAGGATGTTTGGAGTAACACAGAAAGCATGATAATATCAAAAAGATAAATATATCAAAGTGAAATATTGTAAAATTGATTGATGCAACTTTACAAGATATTAAATTGGAGGAAATTATCCAAGGAAAAATGGATAATAGACTATAACTGTATTTGAAGGAATAATTCTGTCTCCCTCATGACCTAACCAGCCCAGGTTCCCCTTCCTTGGCCTATTGTATGCTTAATGTGATGAATACTGCTGAAGCATCTGACATTCAACACACATTACAAACATGTATAATATGAATCAACAAGTCTGTTATCAAATAATGCATCATTTAATCATACAACTAGACTTCACAACAACATAACCACAACTGGCAATGACAACCAGCGTAACGACAAGATATCATTAATCACTGATATTGAAGAGCAATGATAAATGAATCAATGAGGATGAAGATCAGTGCAATAATAAATCAGGCCTAAAACTATATTGTAATAAACATTCAACTGGATATATATGGTAGAAAACTCACTGGGCCCTTAACCTCCACAAGAATATGTGTGGACTTGCACTTAGAAAAATCTCGCATCCATGGCTGCATATGGCCTACACATATCATACTAATGTGAATGAATAGCACATTGACACTAATGTGAGTAAATAGCACATTAACAACAAGCATATAATCATTATGCATAAAACAGGTAGTAGTCAATATGACTAGAAAACCATAATAACCAATTAGCATATAAGATCAAACATGTAATAATCTCAAAGCGCGAATGGTGCTCAATATCTATTCTATCATATTTAATAAGCCATTAATTACAACTAAAATGCATATATCTCTGTAACACTTAACAGTTCAACAGAACTTTTACCTACAACACAAATTTACATCACTACACACATTGCATCGAAACCTAACTCATAACTTATTTCATCTTACAAAAAACTGATACCACAGGTAGGCACGGGCAATAATAAGAGCTAAACAATCAATTGTCCACATCACATAATATAGCAGAACATTACAGCAACAATCCATAAGCACAACGAAAACAAAACATAACCCGGCCATATCACAGATACTACGAATGAGCAATACATCGGTGAGCACCAACACACCACAAAGTCTCGTGAACGATTACGTTTCGGTTCAAGGTCATACACCTCCTCGAATCCAAAACACAGAAATTGTTAACAATATTCTTTCAAACGTGAAGACACTGGCACAAGTAAATAAGTTCAGTTTCCTTGGAACAACAATAACAGCTGATGGCAAGTGCACAAACAACATAAAACCACAAATAGGTAAGCTAAAAAAAATTTTTTTTTATGACACAAAGAAGATACTAACAAATACGAAGATGTCCCTAGAAGTGAGGAAAAGAGTATTACAGTGATTCATTTATTCATTTGCATGTCTCTTGCAATAATATATAATAAATACTCTGCATCAAGTGGAATGAATTCAAGAACAATGAGAGATAAGACAGATGACTGAACAGCAACCAGTCTCATGGGTGATCAGGAAAAGGAGATGGACATATGTTGGTCACTTGATGAGAAGAAATGATCAGAGAATCCCAAAACAAGCTATCAAGTGGAACACAACAGGCCGAAGAAAAAGAGGCAGACCGCGTGAAACTCTGAAGAGGACATTATTAAGAGAGGCCAAATTAACAGGCATAAAATCCTTTGATGAGGTTGAAAGACTCGCTGAAGACAGGAAAAATTGGCGAACTATTTTGCGAGCCCTATGTGACGTTTAACGGCACGGGAAGGATATAAGATATAAGATGTCCCTTGCAGAACTTTGCCTCCCTAACAGCACTCCTGTAGGCCTCTCAGTTGTGAGCAAGATGGCCTGCCGCTGATGCATCCATTTGCAGATCATCAACGATGTCTTCCAGCCATCTTCGTTTTGGTCTTCCTTTCTTTCTTTTTCCCATTATATACCATTCCAAGACGGTCTTCTCTAGATTATCATGACGTTTAATGTGTCCAAAATATTTCAGTTTTCTCTTTTTAATCCTATTTACTAGCCAGCCTTCTTCAATATTAAGCTCTTGTAGTATAGATATATGTTCTTTTTTGTGTCCATGATATTTGAAGAACTCTTCTGTAACATTTACATTCAAAGGTATTTATGTGTTTCTCGGCTGTTTTGTTAAGTGTCCAGGTCTCACAGGCATATATTGCGATGGAAAAGATGCATGCCATTAAAAATCTTATTTTTGTGGTTCTGTCTGCTCCTCTCCACAGATTCTTTAGTTGTTTTACTTTCTGAAGCGCGACAGATGTCCTCCTTTTAATTTCCCTCATTGTATCTCCATTATTAGTTAGTAGTGATCCAAGAAGACATTGACGAGAAATGTCACACCTAAGCTAAATGTAATTTGTGATGAGATGGGGAATACCCTGACAGAGACAGAGGAAATTCTGGAAAGATGGAAGGATTATTGCAAAAGAATGTATGAAACAACCTACTGTGGAAGCAGAAATCAACAGTGTGAATTATTATTGGAGGAGAAAGAACCCGAGCCGACAATGGAAGAAGTTTTATGGGCAATAAAGAGTCTGAAAAATGGTAAATCACCAGGATGTGATGAGATAACAGCTGAATTTATTAAAGCAGGAGGAAAGGAGTGTGCAACAATCTATCATGCACTATGTAAAAAGATATGGCATTCAGGTATTTGGCCAAAAGAATGGAAAAGAACTGTATTCATACCACTGCCAAAAAAGGGTAACCTGAAATTATGCACCAACTACAGAACTGTTGCCCTGATTAGTCATGCCAGTAAAATTCTGTTAAAAATCATAATGGGTAGACTTCGAAAGAAAATAGAAGAAGAAGTCAATATGGTCCAAGCTGGCTTCAGGCAAGGAAGAGGATCAGAGATCATATATTCATTTGCATGTCCCTTGCAATAATATATAATAAATACTCTGCATCAAGTGGAATGAATTCAAGAACAATGCAGAGATAAGACAGATGACTGAACAACAACCAGTCTCATGGGTGATCAGGAAAAGGAGATGGACATATGTTGGTCACTTGATGAGAAGAAATGATCAGAGAATCCCAAAACAAGCTATCAAGTGGAACAAAACAGGCCGAAGAAAAAGAGGCAGACCGCGTGAAACTCTGAAGAGGACATTATTAAGAGAGGCCAAATTAACAGGCATAAAATCCTTTGATGAGGTTGAAAGACTCGCTGAAGACAGGAAAAATTGGCGAACTACTTTGCGAGCCCTATGTGACGTTTAACGGCACGGGAAGGATATAAGATATAAGATGTCCCTTGCAGAACTTTGCCTCCCTAACAGCACTCCTGTAGGCCTCTCAGTTGTGAGCAAGATGGCCTGCCGCTGATGCATCCAGTTGCAGATCATCAATGATGTCTTGTAGCCATCTTCGTTTTGGTCTTCCTTTCTTTCTTTTTCCCATTATATACCATTCCATGACGGTCTTCTCTAGATTATCATGACGTTTAATGTGTCCAAAATATTTCAGTTTCCTCTTTTTAATCCTCTTTACTAGCCAGCCTTCTTCAATATTAAGCTCTTGTAGTATAGATATATTTGTTCTTTTTTGTGTCCATGATATTTGAAGAACTCTTCTGTAACATTTACATTCAAAGGTATTTATGTGTTTCTCAGCTGTTTTGTTAAGTGTCCAGGTATCACAGGCATATGTTGCGATGGAAAAGATGCATGCCATTAAAAATCTTATTTTTGTGGTTCTGTCTGCTCCTCTCCACAGATTCTTTAGTTGTTTTACTTTCTGAAGCGCGACAGATGTCCTCCTTTTAATTTCCCTCATTGTATCCCCATTATTAGTTAGTAGTGATCCAAGATATTCAAAACTCTCCACTTCTTTCAGTTTTTCCTCATTGATATATATTTCAGCTGCCTTGTTTGTTTTGTCAGTTGTCATCAATTTAGTTTTCTTTGCATTAAGATAGAGGCTTTGCTCTTCGCTGTTCTTACGGACTGACATAATTAATTTTTCCATTATTTTTTGTGTTGTAGACATTAACACTGTGTCATCAGCATATCTAATCTCTGGTATTTCATAACCTCCAGTTGTTATGGCATCGTAATAGTCTTCATCTACATCTTCTCTAACATTCCTCATTATATTTTCAGTATACAAGTTAAATAAGTAAGGTGACAATATGCACCCCTGACGGACCCCCTTGTTTTATGTCAAACAGAGTTGTTGTTTCACCATTTATTCTTACTGCTGCTTGTTGGTCTAAATACAGCAGCGATGTTAATTGTATCAAATGTGTTGGAAATCCCATTTTTTCCATTATTTCCCAAAGTTTCTGGTGTTATACACATCAAATGCCTTTGAGTAGTCTATAAAGGATAAATATAGATTTCTCATTAAACTCTCTGCATTTCTCTATTATTAATCTTATATTGAATATATGATCTCTTGATCCTCTTCCTTGCCTGAAACCAGCTTGAACCATATTGACTTCTTCTTCTATTTTCTTTTGAAGTCTACCCATTATGATTTTTAACAGAATTTTACTGGCATGACTAATCAAGGCAACAGTTCTGTAGTTGCGCATAATTTCAGGTTACCCTTTTTTTGGCAGTGGTATGAATACAGTTCTTTTCCATTCTTTTGGCCAATTACCTAAATGCCATATCTTTTTACATAGTGCATAATAGATTTTGCACATTCCTTTCCTCCTGCTTTAATAAATTCAGCTGTTATCTCATCACATCCTGGTGATTTACCATTTTCCAATTCTTTATTGCCCATAAAACTTCTTCTACTGTCGGTTCAGGTTCTTTCTCCTCCAATAATAATTCACACTGTTGATTTCTGCTTCCACAGTAGGTTGTTTCATACATTCCTCATTACAGTGATATATACAACAAATAATGTGTACATATACATATGATATATACTTTATATATATATATATATATATATATGATGCAATATATGGCTGAGAAACTTGGACAATTAACAAAAACAGACAACAAAGA
Organism: Achatina immaculata; assembly: GCA_009760885.1. Taxonomy (NCBI): domain Eukaryota; kingdom Metazoa; phylum Mollusca; class Gastropoda; order Stylommatophora; family Achatinidae; genus Lissachatina; species Lissachatina immaculata. The sequence goes on along the minus strand of CM019717.1, from coordinate 45,260,445 downwards.
TACTGAAAGCAGAAGAGATGTACCTTTGATGAAAGATGCAACAGATACCCAGGACCGACTGAGAAACAAATTAAGTAGTCTTCAAATAAGTTTCAGAACAACGGAAACTAGTCAAAGTTATAACCAAAAAAAAAGACATTAAAAATGTATCAGTGAGGAAAAACTGGAAGAAGTGGAGAGTTTTGAATATCTTGGATCACTACTAACTAATAATGGAGATACAATGCGGGAAATTAAAAGGAGGACATCTATTGCTCTTCAGAAAGTAAAACAAATAAAGAATCTGTGGAGAGGAGCAGACAGAACCACAAAAATAAGATTTTTAATGGCATGCATCTTTCCCATCGCAACATATGCCTGTGAGACCTGGACACTTAACAAAACAGCTGAGAAGCACATAAATGCCTTTGAATGTAAATGCTATAGAAGAGTTCTCCAAATATCGTGGACACAAAAAAGAACAAATATATCTATACTACAAGAGCTTAATATTGAAGAAGGCTGGCTAGTAAAGAGGATTAAAGAGAGAAAACTTAAATATTTTGGCCACATTAAACGTCACGATAATTTAGAGAAGACCGTATTGGAAGGATACATAATGGGAAAAAGAAAAAGAGGAAGACTGAAACGAAGATGGCTGCAAGACATCGTTGATGATCTGGAAATGGATGCAGCAGCAGCAGGCCATCTTGCTCACAACCGAGAGGCCTACAGGAGTGCTGTTTGGGAGGCAAAGTTCCGCAAGGGACATGCAAAGGAATGAATGAATGAAGTGATCCAAGATATTCAAAACTCTCCACTTCTTTCAGTTTTTCCTCATTGATATATATTTCAGCTGCCTTGTTTGTTTTGTCAGTTGTCATCAATTTAGTTTTCTTTGCATTAAGATAGAGGCTTTGCTCTTCGCTGTTCTTACGGACTGACATATTTAATTTTTCCATTATTTTTTGTGTTGTAGACATTAACACTGTGTCATCAGCATATCTAATCTCTGGTATTTCATAACCTCCAATTGTTATGGCATCGTAATAGTCTTCGTCTACATCTTCTCTAACATTCCTCATTATATTTGCAGTATACATGTTAAATAAGTAAGGTGACAATATGCACCCCTGACGGACCCCCTTGTTTTATGTCAAACAGAGTTGTTGTTTCACCATTTATTCTTACTGCTGCTTGTTGGTCTAAATACAGCAGTGATGTTAATTGTATCAAATGTGTTGGAAATCCCATTTTTTCCATTATTTCCCAAAGTTTCTGGTGTTATACACATCAAATGCCTTTGAGTAGTCTATAAAGGATAAATATAGATTTCTCATTAAACTCTCTGCATTTCTCTATTATTAATCTTATATTGAATATATGATCTCTTGATCCTCTTCCTTGCCTGAAACCAGCTTGAACCATATTGACTTCTTCTTCTATTTTCTTTTGAAGTCTACCCATTATGATTTTTAACAGAATTTTACTGGCATGACTAATCAAGGCAACAGTTCTGTAGTTGCGCATAATTTCAGGTTACCCTTTTTTTGGCAGTGGTATGAATACAGTTCTTTTCCATTCTTTTGGCCAAATACCTGAATGCCATATCTTTTTACATAGTGCATAATAGATTTTGCACATTCCTTTCCTCCTGCTTTAATAAATTCAGCTGTTATCTCATCACATCCTGGTGATTTACCATTTTCCAATTCTTTATTGCCCATAAAACTTCTGTCGGTTCAGGTTCTTTCTCCTCCAATAATAATTCACACTGTTGATTTCTGCTTCCACAGTAGGTTGTTTCATACATTCCTCATTACAGTGATATATACAACAAATAATGTGTACATATACATATGATATATACTTTATATATATAAATATATATATATATATGATGCAATATATGGCTGAGAAACTTGGACAGTTAACAAAAACAGACAACAAAGATACTGAAAGCAGAAGAGATGTACTTTTTATGAAAGATGCAACAGATACCCAGGACCGACTGAGAAACAAATTAAGTAGTCTTCAAATAAGTTTCAGAACAACGGAAACTAGTCAAAGTTATAACCAAAAAAAAAGACATTAAAAATGTCTTGGATATGTCAGGAGAAAACAGAAGTTATAGAACTTGGTAATGACTGGAAAATTCAAAGAAAAAAGGAAAAGAATGAATGAATGAATGAATGAATGATCTTTATTTTTAAAGGGTAAAGAATTGGGCACGCAGGCCCGTCTTACATTCTGCCCTTCATCACTCCATCTTTCATTCTTCCCACACACTTGATTTAGTACAAATATACAAATTAAATTAGGGGAAAAAATCAAAAGAGTGTAAGATTTAACTATTACATTCAAAGTAAAAGAGAGAAGTAATTAACCTAATAAAATAGTTCTCACACACATACACGCATACACAGACATATACATAAACAAAAATACATTGTAAATACAGATCTTCTAATATATGTTTTTAACATACATTAAAATAATTTTTAATAATATCTAACAAGTTACTTTTCGAACTATGCCATTTTAGTACTTGATGGTTGGCGAGTCATGGATTGAGAGAGTGCTGGTTATTTTATGGAGGCATATAATTACAAGCAAGTAAATAATGAAACAGGTTTGAATTAAAAGATGAAGTATTACCAATGGATTTTAAATGGTAGGGGAGGGTGTTCCAGAGCTGTACTGCAGAGTATGCAAGGCTTTTCTTGTACAGATCAATCCTGGGTTTAGGAAGAATACAGTTTTTTAAACTCTGGCTATGTCTAGTGTTAAACGTAAACAGTGACCACAAGTAAGATGGAGCATTGTGCGACAGAACTCTGTGACCAAACTTAACTTTGTTAAAAATGACTCTGTATTTGAGGTGTAGAATTTTGGGTTGTTTGTGCTGATCTACAGTCTGTACTGGGTGTTTTTTCACAAATCAGATTTAATGCTCGTTTGTGAAGTGAGTGGAGCCTTTTTGTGTTTGAGACTGGGCATCCATCCCAGATTGTGAAATAGTAATCTAAGTGTGTTTGTATGTGTGATATGTAGTATATCTTTCTTGTGTCTTTGTCGATAAAGTGTTTAACTTTGGCTAGTTGGTAAACTTTCTGTGCAATCAAGTTTGTTAGGTTATGTACGTGAGAATTCCAAGTTAAATGCTGATCAATGATGTGTCCTAGAGTTTTATGTTCATGATAGATTTTGCACATTCCTTTCCTCCTGCTTTAATAAATTCAGCTGTTATCTCATCACATCCTGGTGATTTACCATTTTCCAATTCTTTATTGCCCATAAAACTTCTTCTACTGTCGGTTCAGGTTCTTTCTCCTCCAATAATAATTCACACTGTTGATTTCTGCTTCCACAGTAGGTTGTTTCATACATTCCTCATTACAGTGATATATACAACAAATAATGTGTACATATACATATGATATATACTTTATATATATATATATATATATATATGATGCAATATATGGCTGAGAAACTTGGACAATTAACAAAAACAGACAACAAAGATACTGAAAGCAGAAGAGATGTACCTTTGATGAAAGATGCAACAGATACCCAGGACCGACTGAGAAACAAATTAAGTAGTCTTCAAATAAGTTTCAGAACAACGGAAACTAGTCAAAGTTATAACCAAAAAAAAAGACATTAAAAATGTCTTGGATATGTCAGGAGAAAACAGAAGTTATAGAACTTGGTAATGACTGGAAAATTCAAAGAAAAAAGGAAAAGAATGAATGAATGAATGAATGAATGAATGAATGAATGATCTTTATTTTTAAAGGGTAAAGAATTGGCACGCAGGCCCGTCTTACATTCTGCCCTTCATCACTCCATCTTTCATTCTTCCCACACACTTGATTTAGTACAAATAAACAAATTAAATTAGGGGAAAAAAATCAAAAGAGTGTAAGATTTAACTATTACATTCAAAGTAAAAGAGAGAAGTAATTAACCTAATAAAATAGTTCTCACACACATACACGCATACACAGACATACACATAAACAAAAATACATTGTAAATACAGATCTTCTAATATATGTTTTTAACATACATTAAAATAATTTTTAATAATATCTAACAAGTTACTTTTCGAACTGTGCCATTTTAGTACTTGATGGTTGGCTAGTCATGGATTGAGAGAGTGCTGGTTATTTTATGGAGGCATATAATTACAAGCAAGTAAATAATGAAACAGGTTTGAATTAAAAGATGAAGTATTACCAATGGATTTTAAATGGTAGGGGAGGGTGTTCCAGAGCTGTACTGCAGAGTATGCAAGGCTTTTCTTGTACAGATCAACCCTGGGTTTAGGAAGAATACAGTTTTTTAAACTCTGGCTATGTCTAGTGTTAAACGTAAACAGTGACCACAAGTAAGATGGAGCATTGTGCGACAGAACTCTGTGACCAAACTTAACTTTGTTAAAAATGACTCTGTATTTGAGGTGTAGAATTTTGGGTTGTTTGTGCTGATCTACAGTCTGTACTGGGTGTTTTTTCACAAATCAGATTTAATGCTCGTTTGTGAAGTGAGTGGAGCCTTTTTGTGTTTGAGACTGGGCATCCATCCCAGATTGTGAAATAGTAATCTAAGTGTGTTTGTATGTGTGATATGTAGTATATCTTTCTTGTGTCTTTGTCGATAAAGTGTTTAACTTTGGCTAGTTGGTAAACTTTCTGTGCAATCAAGTTTGTTAGGTTATGTACGTGAGAATTCCAAGTTAAATGCTGATCAATGATGTGTCCTAGAGTTTTATGTTCATGAACATTTTCTATTGCCTTAGTCCCAGCACAAAGCTGTAGTGAAGTTTTTGTTGCATTCTGCAGTTTCTGTTTTGTAGTGATGAGCATGGATTTTGTTTTGTTGGTGTTTATCAACATACCATTTTTTATTACTCCATTTAATCAAACTGTCATTTTAGAGAGTTGTCTGTAGGTTATTGATGTCGTAGTCACTACTGTAAACAGTACAGTCATCAGCAAAAAGATCACATGAAGAGTGCTTTAAATGTAGCGGTAAGTTGTTAATATAGGTAGCAAAGAGAAGAGGACCAAGAATGGAGCCTTGAGGAATACCAGTATCAACCATAGAAGAGTCAGATATTTTGTTTCTAAAGCAAACTACTTGTTTTCTATCTGAGAGAAAAGATGTAATAAATTTTGTTAGGTCAGGGTGTAATCTATAACCTTCCAGCTTTTTTGCAAGAATTTCATGATCAATCATATCGAAGGCTTTCTTGAAATCAACAAAGACAACACCACACAATTTGTCATCATTTATATTAGACAGCCAGCTTTCTGTCCTTTTAGTTAATGCTGTGTGCCAGGAGTGATTTGTTCTAAAACCTGACTTACTACCTTATTAGTAGATTTTTTTCTTGCATGTGGAGCAATGTTAACTTTTGTATATGTTTTTCAAGATATTTAGATAGTGATGAGAGAATGGATATGAGTTTATAGTTTGAGAGATCACTAGTCTGTACAGATTTAAAAAGAGGAAAAACTTTTGGCGAGTTTAAAGGGGTCAGGGAAATAATGTTTGTCAATGTACAAATTGTATAAGTATGTTAGTATGTCTGTAATAACTGATGCAGCGTAGCGTAGTATCTTGTTACTAATATCATCACATCCTGCTGAGTTAGTGTTCTTTATGGACTGGATGTAGTTATAAACCTCACCGACTGTGAGGAAAGGAATATGAATTTGTTTTAGCTTTACACATTTACTGTTGCTGTAAATTTTCAACACGCTCAGGTCGCAATTAGGGGTCGGTAATGAAGATTTTAGAATACTAATTTCTTCCCTAAAATGTTCACTGAAGTTAGTGCAAGTATGTTCGCCATTAAGTGTTTGTGAGTTAGATTGCTTCCTTTTATTTACAAGAGTATTAATCGCTTTCCAAATTGATTTACTATTAGTTTTGTCTTTCACTAAATTTCTTAAGTATTTTTTTCTTTTCCTGCCTAATTAAATACTGCACCTTATTCCTAAGTGAACAATAGCTATTGAAATTTCTGCTTTTGTGAGCTTCATCCCGTTTCCTCATGAGTTGCAACATATCAAGAGTTATCCACGGGGATTTTGTTACGTGTTTTACTCTCATTTCTTTGATGGGGACATGCTTGTCAAAGATATTTCGAAATATCTCGATCCGGTATTTGATAGCCTCATCTGGATTGGTTAACTGGAAAACTTACGTAAGAGGCGAAGCTTTTAGATCAGTTAAAAATAATTCCAAGTTAAAGTTTTTAAAGTTCCTATATTTGATGCTGGTATGTTTGTGTTTAGGCATTTTATACCCCTTATGTGACCACGTACAGCAGACCGGGTAGTGATCATTCAGCGACACATGAGGGACAGTACATTCAGTAATGTTTCCTGGATGAGCTACATAAATATGATCTATTAGTGTTGATAATTATTCAGTTACTCTAGTAGGTTTGTTAACAATTTGGGAGAAGCTGTAGGATGTTAAAATGTTCTTCCATGTAGGATTGGACTGATTAAGATCTATATCGAAGTCGCCCAGAATGATTATGTCCTTGAATTTATAAGTTAGAGCATCATCCATCATGGTCGCAAAGTGATCATACCACTCGGCTGAAGCATTTGGATTTCGGTATATAAAACTAATTAGAATTGGACTAAGATTTGATATTTTAATTTCTAACATGATGCATTCAACCTCTGATGTTTCCAGGTCTTCTCTTCTACAAAATTTAATTTTGTTAGAAATGTAAACGACTAAACCTGTCTCTAGCTTCCTAGTTGGGTCGCGCCTGATCAAATTAAAACCATCTATCCGTATATCATTGTCAGTGATGTTTTTATGTAATTTGCTTTCAGAGAAGCCAAAAATATGAAAATATCTGTAATCTCAGGGAGTTTTTCTAACAAGTGATAAACATTTAAGTGACCAACACGTATGTCATCGTGTCGCAGCCACTCCTCTGCTTTCTATGTCATTATATAACAATGTAACAAATATTATATTTCAGTAAAAATAAAATAACTGGTCAGACAGACTTACTGCAACTCATGCAACAGTCAGACTTCAATCATATAATTATAGGCATACGTTTAAGCTAGTAGAGATAATGAACCTAACTAAATTTATAATATAAATAAATAAGGAAAAAAGTACAAAAATCAACAATGCAATGAACGCTATATAAGTGTGAATTGTAAAAGACTTGATGACAATATTAGCTGTAAGCTAGAGCTAAGATATGTCTGCTTTGCTGCAAAAAGTTCTGTGCTTTTTGTTTTGTTTTGTTTTAGTTCAGTTTAGTTTATCTACAGAAGTTAAAAAGTGCTGGAAGTTTCAAACTATCTGGTGTCTGTATGTGGGTGTTGCGTGTTGATTGTGTAGTATGGACATCATATAAGCGTGGCTTAGAGCTGCAGGACTAAACTGCATTAGATGTTGTAGCTGTAAGATCCATGGATATGCAAGATTCTTGTGTTTGTGTCCTGTACAGTTGTTGTGGTATTCCTTAGTGGTGATTGTGCAGGAGTCTCCATGTTGTTCGCTGTATTAACTGTTAGTATAATTTGTTGAGTTTGCCGTGTAGGCAGGGGCGGGAACATGGAATCGTACAGTGGGGCAGTGGATGGAGTGGGCAATGGTAGAAAGGCAGAGGGTGATGTTTCTGAGGGTCCTTGGAGTCTTGTAGTTGGCGTAGAGTGTGTGTTTCTGGAGCTACGAGATGTGTGTGGCTGTCTAAACTGTTTCTGGCTGTTTGAGTGTGTTGATATGTTCCACTCAGTTCTTGCTGGATATTTGATATTTTTGCCAAGGATGCTGCTGCCAGTCTTGTTAATGTGGATGTGGTCCCTGTAAAGGCGTTTTTTTTGGGAGCACCTGTGGCTGAAGTAAAAAATGGTGTGTTGTTTATAGAAACTACTGTTTTCTGTAGACATAATGTTTGTAGTATTTTGTTGTTTATATCTACCATGTGACGTCCAGGATTAGAACAAGGTGGAATGATGGATGAAATGTTTATGGAAGTGTTGGGGTATTTTTGCTTGATGATGGATATCAAGTCCTGTATATCAGAGGGCCAAAGACTCCGGCCGTTCATGTTGTCATTAATGCCAACATGTACGGTCGTTCTCGTCACTATCAGATCAATATCAAGTCTTCTCAGTGTCTGACCAGCTCCAGGTACTGGCATGACTGAGACAGTGTTTTCAGAGGTAACTGACATCCACTCACCATAGATTCCTTTAAGTAAGGAATCTCCGATTATAAAGTGTGTTGTATATTCTTTGATGTTGTTATTGTGTTGTTATGTATCTTGTTCTTGATGATGTTTATGAGACCGTAACTGAGGAGCGGATGTCTTGTTTGATATATCTGTTGGGTCTTTGTTGCTTTATGGCTATGTAAAGTGGGGCTATCTTGTAAAGCTTGAAACCTATTACTTATCTGCACATCAATAGGGTAAGCTATATTTTCAGGTGCTGCCTTTATAGGTGTTGTGGTGCTAGTGTGTTTCTGTTGTGCAGCTCTTTGCTGTGGCGTGTTTTCTGTGTTGATATCTGATGCACTTGTGCATGATTTTACAGTTATATTATCTGTGTCAGCAGTCACTTCTTGAATACCTGTCATCACTTCCTTGCTATGTCTGCGTGGCTCACTCTGCCATTCTGATATCATGAGTCTTATTTTAGTATTTTCGTCTCTCAGTGACGTAAGTTCAGCCCTGAGACTGTCATTCTCCAGCTTGAATGAGTGCTTAATCTTCGCTACCATGTCAGTAAAAAGGTTTATGATGAGGTCTTTGACTACATGAAGTATGTTCTGGCTACATAATGTAGCTAAGCTTTCCTCGACAACTGTAGGCTGCTGAGATGTATGTGGTGAATCAGCCACACTAGATGCAGAGAACTCAGGCGCTGGAGCTTCACTGTCGTCTAGATTTTCCACATCAGCTAAACTGTTGCTGGTGGAGGGTTCTAGCTTTGTCTGAACGTCAGTGGGGTCAGCTAAGGTGCTGTAGCATGGCCTTGTAAGTAATGATTATTGTTGTTGTTGTTATTATTATTATTATTAATGAATATGATTATGAAAATATATTGTAAAGAAAATAGTAACATCGAATAGCGACAGAGAAAAGTAAGTAGCAAATGGAAGAGAAAGGTATAAAACTTCCATGACACTAGAACAAGACGTAGACAAAAGTAAACAGTAGAAACAGTAAATAGAAAAAGACGAGACTCAGTGACGCTGAGATATAGGAAATACACAGGAAGGACACCAGAAAGTAGGATGGTCCAGTGATAACAAAACGGTGACTGGACGTTGACACGTGTAAACAAAATAGAAAAGACGAATAGAAGAAATAGACACAATGTAAAAGCCAGGACACAATAAAACCTCCGACATGAAAGAGCAAGATAATGACTTAGGTAAATAACAATGTACAGACGAAACTGACACAGACTGACACTCGTTAGGTCGCGATTGTACACGGTTTTTAAATAAAGGAGTGATCAACTCAGCCAGTTGACCAGTTAAATATTTAGAGGCGTGGCCTATTGGACAATTGACTTACGAGAGATAAGTCACGGAGCAGTTTGAATGACGAACAATCAGAACGCTCGTGGGAACCATTGACATCTGAAAGGTGGGGCCAAAATACTTATTTTTTAATCCATCAAGCTGGACTTGAAGATAAAAAGGCGAGCGGAGAGACAGGAAGGAACCAAGAAGAAGAAGTAGAGGGGAGAAGAGACAGAGAAGGGAGCCCGAAGACGGAAGAACAGATAATCTAGAACCAAGAAGTACGGACGTAGAAGAGAGAGGATACAGAGGAGGGAGATCGTCAGAACACCGTCGGTCCGGCAAGTAGCGACTGACTAGAACTGCAAGAAGGATGGTCAGTGCACGTGGACAGTCAAGAGTGAGGAAAGAAGGTCCGACCAGAACAGCCGAGAGGCCATCAGATGAGAGATAAGAACAGAAGTCCAGAGAAGAGGCAAGTAGACTTTGCTCGTTAGTACACTGCTATTGAGAGACGGCAGAGGCAGACCGTCAGAAGAAATCAAAAGACAGACAAGAGAAGAAAGAGGGCGAAACGATATAAAATCTGAAGTAGTGTTAGACGGAAGATGGTTTTCAAGTGATTCAAGTGATTAAGAAGAATTGACATTTTTGAAACTTTGAGTACAGTGATTTTAGACGAGAAACTAGTTGACCACGTGTTGCACAACAGATAAAATACTGAGATAGGAAATGTCCTCGTATCAAGTGTAGAATATTGTGAATTTGAGAAATTGAGAAATGCTGCATGTAGAATATGACAGAGTTTGATATTGTGAACAAAGGATTAAGTGATTCAATCCAAGTGATGTTGTCGACAATATATCTTGATCTTATTAATCAGAATTAAATAATTGAGAACATTTCATCGGACTTCCTCTGATCAGTGAAATGAAAAAGTTGTATGAAACCTCCATGTATGGTGTGTTGATTGAAGAACATCTTCTCCAGTAATATGATAGTAAAGAACACTAATGTCTTCAATCATCAAGACTAAGAGTTCACAACGTCAATGTTATAGTGTTTGCCTGATCTGACGGGGCTTTTGTCAGTAAGATCAGCACTGGGACAGTTAATCCGAATGACAGTGGTGGCGGTAGCATTGTCTTGTCTGTTGAAGGTTGTACGAAGGGAAGTCACTAAGTAACTCGCAAAATGAAATATTTTGTCAGTGGCAGTTATCAGGTAGTATTTTAATGTATCATTAGATAGTACCATCATCCAATTTTATAATAGTTGTATGTAGGGGGCGCTGAGAGTTACGTGCGCATACGCAAAGCAATAACAAAATGGCTACCCAACTGTTAGTGTGTACCAAAGAAGAACAGAGAAGTGTGGTGCGATTTTTGTGGGCTAAAGGACATTCAGTTGATGACATTCATAAGAAAATGATTACAGTTTATGCTGAAAAGTGTTTATCACTTTATCACGTAAAGCGGTCTATAACTGGGTAAAAGAATTTTCTCAGGGACGCACCGAAATTGTTGACACTATTGGCGGTCCTGTTCTGCGGAGAAGGTTATGCTGACAGTGTTCTGGGATTATCAAAGAGTGTTGTTAACCAAGTTCCAGAAGTATGGTGACAGTGTTCTGGGATTATCAAAGAGTGTTGTTAACCAAGTACCAGAAGTCTGGTGACAGTGTTCTGGGATTATAAAGTGTGTTGTATATTCTTTGATGTTGTTATTGTGTTGTTGTGTATCTTGTTCTTGATGATGTTTATGAGACCGTAACTGAGGAGCGGATGTCTTGTTTGATATATCTGTTTGGTCTTTGTTGCTTTATGGCTATGTAAAGTGGGGCTATCTTGTAAAGCTTGAAACTTATTACTTATCTGCACATCAATAGGGTAAGCTATATTTTCAGGTGCTGCCTTTATAGGTGTTGTGGTGCTAGTGTGATTCTGTTGTGCAGCTCTTTGCTGTGGCGTGTTTTCTGTGTTGATATCTGATGCACTTGTGCACGATTTTACAGTTATATTATCTGTGTCAGCAGTCACTTCTTGAATACCTGTCATCACTTCCTTGCTGTGTCTGCGTGGCTCACTCTGCCATTCTGATATCATGAGTCTCATTTTAGTATTTTCGTCTCTCAGTGACGTAAGTTCAGCCCTGAGACTGTCATTCTCCAGCTTGAATGAGTGCTTAATCTTCGCTACCATATCAGTAAAAAGGTTTATGATGAGGTCTTTGACTACATGAAGTATGTTCTGGTTACATAATGTAGCTAATTTTTCCTCGACAACTGTAGGCTGCTGAGATGTATGTGGTGAATCAGCCACACTAGATGCAGAGAACTCAGGCGCTGGAGCTTCATTGTCGTCTAGATTTTCCACATCAGCTAAACTGTTGCTGGTGGAGGGTTCTAGCTTTGTCTGAACGTCAGTGGGTTCAGCTAAGGTGCTGTAGCATGGCCTTGTAAGTAATGATTATTGTTGTTATTATTATTATTAATGAATATGATTATGAAAATATATTGTAAAGAAAATAGTAACATCGAATAGCGACAGAGAAAAGTAAGTAGCAAAAGGAAGAGAGAGGTATAAAACTTCCATGACACTAGAACAAGACACAGACAAAAGTAAACAGTGGAAACAGTAAATAGAAAAAGACGAGACTCAGTGACGCTGAGATATAGGAAATACAAAGGAAGGACGCCAGAAAGTAGGATGGTCCAGTGATAACAAAACGGTGACTGGACGTTGACACGTGTAAACAATAGAAAAGACGAATAGAAGAAATAGACACAATGTAAAAGCCAGGACACAATAAAACCTCCGACATGAAAGAGCAAGATAATGACTTAGGTAAATAACAATGTATAGACGAAACTGACACAGACTGACACTCGTTGGGTCGCGATTGTACACGGTTTTTAAATAAAGGAGTGACCAACTCAGCCAGTTGACCAGTTAAATATTTAGAGGCGTGGCCTATTGGACAATTGACTTACGAGAGATAAGTCACGGAGCAGTTTGAATGACGAACAATCAGAACGCTCGTGGGAACCATTGACATCTGAAGGGTGGGGCCAAAATACTTATTTTTTAATCCATCAAGCTGGACTTGAAGATAAAAAGGCGAGCGGAGAGACAGGAGGGAACCAAGAACGAACCAAGAAGAAGAAGTAGAGGAGAGAAGAGACAGAGGAGGGAGCCCGAAGACGGAAGAACAGACAATTTAGAACGAAGAAGTGCGGAAGTACATGAGAGATGAAACTGAGGAGGGAGCCGAAGACGGAAGAACAGATAATCTAGAACCAAGAAGTACGGACGTAGAAGAGAGAGGATACAGAGGAGGGAGATCGTCAGAACACCGTCGGTCCGGCAAGTAGCGACTGACTAGAACTGCAAGAAGGATGGTCAGTGCAAGTGGACAGTCAAGAGTGAGGAAAGAAGGTCCGACCAGAACAGCCGAGAAGCCATCAGATGAGAGATAAGAACAGAAGTCCAGAGAAGAGGCAAGTAGACTTTGCTCGTTAGTACACTGCGATTGAGAGACGGCCGAGGAAGACCGTCAGAAGAAATCAAAAGACAGACAAGAGAAGAAAGAGGGCGAGACGATATAAAATCAGAAGTAGTGTTAGACGGAAGATGGTTTTCAAGTGATTCAAGTGATTAAGAAGAATTGACACTTTTGAAACTTTGAGTACAGTGATTTTAGACGAGAAACTAGTTGACCACGTGTTGCACAACAGATAAAATACTGAGATAGGAAATGTTCTCATATCAAGTGTAGAATATTGTGAATTTGAGAAATTGAGAAATGCTGCATGTAGAATATGACAGAGTTTGATATTGTGAACAAAGGATTAAGTGATTCAATCCAAGTGATGTTGTCGACAATATACCTTGATCTTATTAATCAGAATTAAATAATGGAGAACATTTCATCGGACTTCCTCTGATCAGTGAAATGAAAAAGTTGTATGAAACCTCCATGTATGGCGTGTTGATTGAAGAACATCTTCTCCAGTAATATGATAGTAAAGAACACTAATGTCTTCAATCATCAAGACTAAGAGTTCACAACTTCAATGTTATAGTGTTTGCCTGATCTGACGGGGCTTTTGTCAGTAAGATCAGCACTGGGACAGTTAATCCGAATGACAGTGGTGGCGGTAGCATTGTCTTGTCTGTTGAAGGTTGTACGAAGGGAAGTCACTAAGTAACTCGCAAAATGAAATATTTTGTCAGTGGCAGTTATCAGGTAGTATTTTAATGTATCATTAGATAGTACCATCATCCAATTTTATAATAGTTGTATGTAGGGGGCGCTGAGAGTTACGTGCGCATACGCAAAGCAATAACAAAATGGCTACCCAACTGTTAGTGTGTACCAAAGAAGAACAGAGAAGTGTGGTGCGATTTTTGTGGGCTAAAGGACATTCAGTTGATGACATTCATAAGAAAATGATTACAGTTTATGCTGAAAAGTGTTTATCACTTTATCACGTAAAGCGGTCTATAACTGGGTAAAAGAATTTTCTCAGGGACGCACCGAAATTGTTGACACTATTGGCGGTCCTGTTCTGCGGAGAAGGTTATGCTGACAGTGTTCTGGGATTATCAAAGAGTGTTGTTAACCAAGTTCCAGAAGTATGGTGACAGTGTTCTGGGATTATCAAAGAGTGTTGTTAACCAAGTACCAGAAGTCTGGTGACAGTGTTCTGGGATTATCAAGGAGTGTTGTTAACCAAGTACCAGAAGTCTGGTGACAGTGTTCTGGGATTATCAAAGAGTGTTGTTAACCAAGTACCAGAAGTCTGGTGACAGTGTTCTGGGATTATCAAGGAGTGTTGTTAACCAAGTACCAGAAGTATGGTGACAGTGTTCTGGGATTATCGAGGAGTGTTGTTAACCAAGTACCAGAAGTCTGGTGACAGTGTTCTGGGATTATCAAGGAGTGTTGTTAACCAAGTTCCAGAAGTCTGATGACAGTGTGAATTCTGTATCGTACTGTGAAGTTCTGTCGATGCTACGGGATGCAATTCGAAGAAAACGTTCTGGTCTGCTGACTAGAGGTGTGGTTCTCCTTCATGACAATGCCAGACCACATACAGCTCCGTTAACCCAAGAGAAAATTAGCCAGTTGGGTTGAGAAGTTCTTGAACATCCACCATATAGTCTTGACTTAGCTCCAAGTGATTTTCACCTGTTTGGTCCTTTTAAACCCACCTTGCCGGGAAAAGATTCTCGAGTGACGAAGAAGTGGAAACAGAAGTAAAACAAAAAATGGTTCAGAAATCGGACTCCCGACTTTTACGCCATGGGTATTGCATCACTGATTACACGATGGGACAAATGTATCAATGTTGGTGGCGATTACTTTGGGAATTTGGGGAATAATGTAGGTTCAAAAATTAAAAGTTTTCAAATTACTGTCGCATCTAGTTTTTTTTTTTTGTTTGTAACAGGCATTTGCGAGTTACTTAGTGACTTCCCCTCGTAGTACCTGTCTGGACATTGCTGGTTGTAATGTTCTCTTGTCCTCCGTAGCTGGTGGCGACTTGTTCTTGTCTGTCCAAGGTTGTAGTAACTGTCTCAACATTGTTGGTTGTAATGTTCTCTTGTCCTCCGTAGCTGGTGGCGACTTGTTCTTGTCTGTCCAAGGTTGTAGTAACTGTCTCAACATTGTTGGTTGTAATGTTCTCTTGTCCTCCGTAGTTGGTGGCGACTTGCTCTTGTCTGTCCAAGGTTGTAGTAACTGTCTCAACATTGTTGGTTGTAATGTTCTCTTGTCCTTCGTAGCTGGCGGTGACTTGTTCTTGCATGTCGTTGGTGGTGGTAGCGCCTTAACTGATATTAGTGGTGATAATGTCGTGTCCGTCACTGGTGGCGATGGCCGGTCTGTCACTCATGGCAACAGATGACAGAGATGACTTCGCTGTACGTGATAATCGCAGGAAAGGTTTTAAAGCGCCATCTTGAATACGACTGACATCATCTGTCAACTAGGAGTTGACATCATGAGCACAGTCTTGAAACAGTATTTTATTCCTAGTATGGTGCAGGTGGATTGTTACAAGCGTTGTTTTTATAAACTCCTCCACATTTGCAGCATTTTTATCTGCCCCCTCTTCTGTGTGGCCGTGGTAGTACTCTCTGAACGCTTGTTTCACGCACTCATAATCCAGCGTGTTGTTGACAAGGACGACCAAGCATTGGCCGGGGACTTTGTCGCAGCCACGGAGCTTGGTATTTACCGCCTTCCTTTTGCTCGGCGAGTAATTCTTTACCGCCGCCGGCTGCAGTCCATCCTGTCTTCTTGTCTGGCTAGCTTCTTCTAAATCATCGTCTCGACTACAAGATAACAGTGTTAGCTTATGACGAAATAAATTATTCCAGCCATTGTAGTCTCACCTGGCCACATGATGACCTAGTTACAATGAGGAATCGTTCGTGTAATCACGGGCTAGGCCAGTATTAGACATATATATATATATATATATATATATATATATATATACCATTCTAACATTTTGGTAAATATTTAACAATCTACATGTATTTTTAAAATTTCACGTATTTCACCACAAGCACAAACACAAATGAAATCCAGTGGTATCCATTTCACGTTACAATCTTATAAAATGACACTGGTAAAAATCCAAATGTCATTCATTCATTTGCATGTCCCTTGCGGAACTTTGCCTCCCAAACAGCACTCCTGTAGGCCTCTCGGTTGTGAGCAAGATGCTCTGCTGCTGCTGCATCCATTTGCAGATCGTCAACGATGTCTTCCAGCCATCTTCTACTTGGTCTTCCTCTCTTTCTTTTTCCCATTATGTATCCTTCCAATACGGTCTTCTCTAAATTATCATGACGTTTAATGTGTCCAAAATATTTACGTTTTCTCTCTTTAATCTTCTTTACTAGCCAGCCTTCTTCAATATTAAGCTCTTGTAGGAGCTAAAAATGTAGGAGCTAAAATAAACACGTCAGATCACAACGCGAGAGAGAGAATGAGACTAGCTAAGAGGAAGAAAAAAAAACTCAGTGATCTGGCTATGTGGCTTGGAAGAAGAAAAACATTTGTATTGATTGGAAAACTAAGGATCTGTCTATGTGGCTTGGAAGAAGAAAAACATTTGTATTGATTGTAAAACTAAGGATCTGGCTATGTGGCTTGGAAGAAGAAAAACATTTGTATTGATTGGAAAACTAAGGATCGCATAAAATGTAGAAGCACGGTCGCCAATCTTATCCGCCGGGGCACTTAATATTAATACACGGTTAGCATAGGACGTCTCCAAACTATGAAACTATATAAGGTCCGACAATTAAGTAATGAAATTAATTCCATAAAAAAATAAAATAAATAACAGTTCAAGATATAACCTGTATTTTATTCAAAGTAAGACCTTTGTGCATTCATACAGCGAGTGACACGATCTAACAAACACTGGAACGATCTCTGTAGTTCTTCTATTGGTATTGCCCTTAAACTCGATGTTACGGCCCTTTGGATGCCATCCGTATCGTCAAAGAAGCGTCCTTTCAAGGTAACTTTAAATTTGGGAATATAAAGTAATCGCGAGGGAGAAAAATCTGGGGAATAGGGTGGATGGTTGAGAATAAACACTTGTTTTTGGCCAAAAATTCCTGTACAACTACTGCCCGGTGAGCCAGTACATTATCATGAAGAAGGAAAAAAAAACTGCCGGTTGTTGAATCCTTTTCATTAGGAGTTTCAGAATACTTAAATAAACTTTGGCAGTGACAGTCTGTCCCTCTGGAATAAATTCTTTGTGAATAACCCCTTTGCTGTCGTAGAAGGAAACCAACATTGTCTTCATGTTCGACCTTTGAAGACTTTTTTTTTTTGCCTTTTGGTGATGATGATGACTTCCACTGAGCATTTTGGCGTTTAGATGTGGGATCATAGCGGAAAATCCATGTTTCATCCTCTACAACAATTAAATTTAAGAAATGTTTATTTCTGCGACACGTTTTGATGATGTCTTTTGCGTACTCAACACGGTGATGTTTTTGGTCATCAGACAACGAATGTAGTAGAAACAGACAAGAAACTTTTTTCTTGCTCAAATCTTCCACTAAAATTTTACGCATAGTCTCTCGGTTAACGCCTAATTCATCTGCCGTCATCCTCACAGTCAATCATGCTGTCGTTATTGCCAACATGAACAGTTGTCCTCGTGACCTTCCACTCGGGGTTCATACTTCTCAGTGCTCCTATTAATGTCATGAAACCGGGGATTAACGAACAATGAACGATCACGAATATTCCTGGCAATTTTTATTTACATATCTACACGGTAAAATCTCACTAAGATTACCGCCTTAATAAATTATTCATTTCTTATCTGCTACTCGATTTAGATTTCTAGAGAAAAATTAAGCTTAGTTAATCCGAAGAACAGTAAAAAATAATAACTTTAATTTTGATCTTTAAAAAAAATCTAAGTCTTATAGTAGACAGTTATAGTACAGATACGTTATGCCATTCCTCTCCTGGTGTACGTGTGCGGAAGACGTTAGCCATTTTTTAAACTGATGTCATCAGACCAGATCAAAAAGACCTTTAGCTTATAAACTTGCACATGAACAGTGCGCAGTTTAGTTCGTTTCTTTGTCTGATGTTTTGAAAAAAGATGCTTTTCTACGGCGTATAGTCACTGGACACGAAAGCTGGACACATTATTTCAAGCCAGAGACAAAGGGAGCCGGCAAGGAGTTGTGACATTCTTCCTCGCCGAAACTAAAGAAGTTTCGTGCAACTCCATCGGCCTGGAAACTTGATGGTCACGCTGTTTTGAGACTGTAAAGACCCAATCCTTGAACATTACATACTCAGAGGAACCACTATCAACAGCGAAGCATACTGTAACCTGTTTGGGAACCGCTTGAAACCTGTAGTAAAGTAAAGATAGTCCCATAGCATTTCAAATGCCGTAGGGGGTGAAGCGTTAGAGACCTCATTATGCTGGGTCATCAGCGTGTGAGGTAGGGTGACCAGTTCCTTTCCTCGCTGCCTTTACTTCCCTGATTTTCTCTGGTACCCATTTTACGAGGCTGGGTCGACCTCAGGGCCGTATTGGTCGGAAAAAAAATCCCGCTCAGCTGGGGATCCGAACCCTCGACCATTTGGTTGCTAGACGAGTGCTCTAACCACTACGCTAGCCGGCCCATTTGAAACCTGTAGTCAGGTCAAAACGTTGCGGTCTGCTCAATTCTGATATTTCCTTGCAGCCTCACACAGCACATGTAACAGCTCAACAATTTACCAATCTGTGTCTGATGTGTTGTCCAAATCCTGCATATTCAGACAACTTCGCATCGTGTGATTGTCTTGTGCTTAGACCCCCTAAGGAGGCGCTAGTTGGGAAGAATAACAGTAGGTACGAAAAGACTAAAGAGGCCATATCAATTTATATTTTTTCCTCGAGGAATTTAGGCACTAGTGAAGGGGTCACAGACCTGTCTTGAAAGTGATGGGGACTATGTTGAAATATAATAATTTGTTAATTATATTTGTATATGTTATTCAAATAAAAATTTAAAGCTACTTTCTTTTTACTCACCCTAGTTTATTGGTTTATAAACATTTCGCTAATAATCCCTGCTTGGTAATGGAGATATTTCAGCATGATCATCAGCGAAGTAAGGAAGTCAGAGGATGATAACCGGGTCCAGAAGGCAGTCAACCAGGCACAGCAAGGTCAGTGGACAACATGGGAGGAAGTCCTGCAGAGATCACTAACATGGAATGACATTTGGAAAATGGCACACCTTGAGACTCAATTTCATCATCAGAGCTACTTATGATCTTCTGCCTACAGGCTCCAACCTATATAAATGGGGTTTATCAGAAGACACAAAGTGCCCTCTCTGCAACGAAAAGCAAACATTGGAACATGTGCTGTCAGCATTCAGAGTATCATTAGGTCAAGAACTCTACACCTGGCGGCACAACAGAGTGTTGCAGGAATTAGTCGCCATTGTAGACAGGTCAAAAGATAAAGCAAATAACAGCAAAAGAGTTGAGGTCCCATCTAAATATTTCATAGGCGCTGGTACGACATCGAATGTTGAAATCAGGGACATTCCCTTAACATCAGTGCTAGATAGTGGAAATGACTGGGATGTGATAGCGAACCTACCAGGAAGAAGAGAATACCCGACTGCCATTAAGAACACAGGAATGCTACCAGGCATTGTAGTGTACTCTATAGAAAAACAGGAACTAATAATGATCGAGCTTACGGTTCCATACGAAACATTATCAGAAAAGGCTTCATGCTGGCTATGGAGTATGCGAAACAAGCTAAATCGCTAAAGACACACTTCAAAAGTGCAGTGCTAACTCAATCCTGGGACAAAATAAGCAACAACTCACAAGACCTCTGGGAGTCATGACCCAGAGGGGCTCACCCCTTAGAATGTCGGGAGTTTAATAGGGCCGAAACACTTGTCTGAAAAAAAGGGGGGGGGGGAGGGGGGCGGGGTATTTCCTTTGATGATCTGAAGGAGTTGTGTTGTTCCGCTCTCTACAGTAGAGAGTTTCCTGCATATAAACGTTTCGCTAATAATCCCTGCGTGGTAACAGAGATATTTCAGTTTTTCGCATCTCCACTTTTCGTTTCCGTTATTTCAAAATAAATTTCGCTGTTTCTTCGCGTGACATGTGACACTAAAAGTTTGGATGCTCTGTTTTCATTATCACTAGCACATTTTGAAATTAGCAATAAAGTGATCATAAATATCTCCATGATATCAACAGTTCTAAAATAAAAAGAAAGTCGTGATTAATTAAGAACTTCGCAAATTTCAGCCATCGCCGTAGCAGGTACGAAGCACTCCCTAAGTAGGACTAACTCCTTGGGTACAGTTCACTCTAGAGCAGTGGTTCCCAACCTTCTTCTGCTTGCGTACCCCTTGGTACCCTATTTCCATAAATCCTGCATATTCAGCCAACTTCGCATCGTGTGATTGTCTTGTGCTTAGACCCCCTAAGGAGGCGCTAGTTGTGAAGAATAACAGTAGGTACGAAAAGACTAAAGAGGCCATATCAATTTATATTTTTTCCTCGAGGAATTTAGGCACTAGTGAAGGGGTCACAGACCTGTCTTGAAAGTGATGGGGACTATGTTGAAATATAATAATTTGTTAATTATATTTGTATATGTTATTCAAATAAAAATTTAAAGCTACTTTCTTTTTACTCACCCTAGTTTATTGGTTTATAAACATTTCGCTAATAATCCCTGCGTGGTAATGGAGATATTTCAGCATCATCATCAGCGAAGTAAGGAAGTCAGAGGATGATAACCGGGTCCAGAAGGCAGTCAACCAGGCACAGCAAGGTCAGTGGACAACATGGGAGGAAGTCCTGCAGAGATCACTAACATGGAATGACATTTGGAAAATGGCACACCTTGAGACTCAATTTCATCATCAGAGCTACTTATGATCTTCTGCCTACAGGCTCCAACCTATATAAATGGGGTTTATCAGAAGACACAAAGTGCCCTCTCTGCAACGAAAGGCAAACATTGGAACATGTGCTATCAGCATTCAGAGTATCATTAGGTCAAGGACGCTACACCTGGCGGCACAACAGAGTGCTGCAGGAACTAGTAGCCATTGTAGACAGGGCAAAAGATAAAGCAAATAACAGCAAAAGAGTTGAGGTCCCATCTAAATATTTCATAGGCGCTGGTACGACATCGAATGTTGAAATCAGGGACATTCCCTTAACATCAGTGCTAGATAGTGGAAATGACTGGGATGTGATAGCGAACCTACCAGGAAGAAGAGAATACCCGACTGCCATTAAGAACACAGGAATGCTACCAGACATTGTAGTGTACTCTATAGAAAAACAGGAACTAATAATGATCGAGCTTACGGTTCCATACGAAACATTATCAGAAAAGGCTTCATGCTGGCTATGGAGTATGCGAAACAAGCATTGAGAACATAAATAATTTCGTTTGTGGCAGCCAATGCCAGTCCTCCGTAGCTAAATCGCTAAAGACACACTTCAAAAGTGCAGTGCTAACTCAATCCCGGGACAAAATAAGCAACAACTCACAAGACCTCTGGGAGTCATGACCCAGAGGGGCCCACCCCTTAGAATGTCGGGAGTTTAATAGGGCCGAAACACTTGTCTGAAAAAAAAAGGGGGGGGGGGGCGGGGTATTTCCTTTGATGATCTGAAGGAGTTGTGTTGTTCCGCTCTCTACAGTAGAGAGTTTCCTGCATATAAACGTTTCGCTAATAATCCCTGCGTGGTAACGGAGATATTTCAGTTTTTCGCATCTCCACTTTTCGTTTCCGTTATTTCAAAATAAATTTCGCTGTTTCTTCGCGTGACACGTGACACTAAAAGTTTGGATGCTCTGTTTTCATTATCACTAGCACATTTTGAAATTAGCAATAAAGTGATCATAAATATCTCCATGATATCAACAGTTCTAAAATAAAAAGAAAGTCGTGATTAATTAAGAACTTCGCAAATTTCAGCCATCGCCGTAGCAGGTACGAAGCACTCCCTAAGTAGGACTAACTCCTTGGGTACAGTTCACTCTAGAGCAGTGGTTCCCAACCTTCTTCTGCTTGCGTACCCCTTGGTACCCTATTTCCATAAATTGTACCCCTTCATATTAGCAAAACTGTGTGTTACTATTATGGCTGCGTTTTTTTCAAATTTGTTTTCCGCCATTATCCATCTTCTTCTCGCGTACCCCTAAACGTCCTGCCGCGTACCCCAGATTGTGAACCATTGCACTTCCATTTCATTTGGGTACCGTATCGGTGACTCCGTACCTAAGTAGCAAACATTTAGTATAAATTTAACTGCAAATATATTTCACACATATAATTCATACATCATTAACCTTTAAGGACTTTTGTGAAATTTCACTGGCAATCCAACCTGCCGTGGATATAGACTGTCACGTGGTGCACTTGCCTTGTCGTGGCGTGACAGCTTGCGTACCATGACCACCCCCAGAGATATACCAGCGGGAGTTGTACTCCTGGCAGGTCCAACCAAACTGGGAATGTCTGCGCGGGTAGGGGGCAGACGAAACTTACACCCTGGTCCTCCAGATTGGGGGTTGGAGCATGGGGCCAACGACCCCATCTTTGTAAAAAAGATTAGTGTTATGGAACATACAGAGAAGCCTCCAAATTTGACGGATAAAAATGGAACGTCAAAACGTCAAAAATATTATGAGATTTGAAACATGGAATATAAGAAGTTTATACAGAACAAGGTGATACATTATCTCCATTACTATTCAACCTAGTATTAGAAAAGGTAATCAGAAAAGCGAAAGAAGAAAGCAGCACAGAAGAACAAGCTAAAATACTAGGATACACTGATGACATTAACCTGGTGGGGGAAACTATGGAAGAAGTCATCAATACCTGTATACACCTGAGAGATGTAGCACTAAAAGTGGGCTTGATCATTAACCAAGATAAGACAGAGTATATGAAGATATCAAGAGACCAGAGACAGAATGATTCAGATTATATAAATGTTGGAGAGATGATTATTATGAAAGCAGAAACATACAAATATCTAGGCACAACCTTCAACAGAAGCAACACAGTAAGCGAGAAAATTAAAAGCAGGGTAAAAAAAGGTTAAGGTCCTGTCGTGCCTTAGAGGCACATATGGATGTGGCGTTAGTGCCTATATTTTCCTTGACCTGTCAGCACACTAGAGGGTGATATGGTCAGTATCACGCCTGGCCGCCTTTCCTTCCCCAACTCCAGAAGTCTGGTACCCAATTCTACAGCTGGGTGACTGGGGTGCCTCCGGCCGGATTCGAAACTCCGACCTTCGCCATGAGAGACCAGTAAAAGCAGAGTACAGGTAATAAAATATACTTTGGCTTGCAACATCTGTTAAAATCCAAAATCCTGTCCCAAAACACCAAAATAACAATCTAAAAAAACTATAATAAGACCAGCCGTCATGTATGGTTCAGAAACATGGAGTACGACAAAGAAAAATGAACAACAATTGCAGATCTTTGAGAACAAGATCCTAAGAAGAATCTTTGGGCCGATAAAGAATAGCAACAGTGGAGAATGGAGAGCTAGAAAGAACACTGAACTGAACAGCTTATTTAAATCCCAAAGAATTATAAATGTCTTGAAACTGAACAAACTACGCTGGGTGGGGTATGTAGAAAGAATGGAAGAGAACAGACAAAGAAAAATTATGTATGCACAAGAGGTGAGGGAAACAAGACCAAGGGGTAGACCAAGACAGAGATTGAAAGGCAACATAGAAGAGGATATAAAAGAAATATTCGTGTCACCAACTGGAGAAAAAAGATTAGGAATAGAGAGGAATGGAGGTGAACTTTATCTGCAGCAATGAGCCCTAATGGCTCGAAAAGCTAAGTAGAAGAAGAAGTGACTTAAGATCGATAAAGGTATGCAAATTCATACAAGTATATATATATATATATATATATATATATATAATATTTTTTTTTATTATTTGAAAAAAAAATGTTTGCTGTAACTGTTCATTCAAACAGTCCATGAGCCTTCATTTCGCTTTCACTGATTAGCAATCTACTTACGTAACATATTCCAAATGGCTGAAAATCATTATTTCAAAGTTAGTAGCTAATGTCATGATAATTTAGAGAAGACCGTATTGGAAGGATACATAATGGGAAAAAGAAAAAGAGGAAGACCAAGACGAAGATGGCTGCAAGACATCGTTGACGATCTGGAAATGGATGCAACAGCAGCAGGCCATCTTGCTCACAACCGAGAGGCCTACAGGAGTGCTGTTTGGGAGGCAAAGTTCCGCAAGGGACATGCAAATGAATGAATGAGCTAATGTTTTTAAAATTAGTAGATAGCGTTCTTAAAGTCAGTTGTTAGGGTTCTTAAAGTTAAAAGCAAATGTTCCTAAACTTTGTTGTAACAGTTAATGTAATAGCTCCATGGAGTGTAACAGAGTGAGGCACTGGGAAATATAGAACTTTAATAATACAATGTAGTCATAGACTACAGACTATCTAGTTACCGTATAACAGCCAAACTGAAAGATTTAAATAGCGAGCCATTGACACATTGCCCTTGTTATCAAACCTGCTTGTTGTAAGTAGCAGTGTATTTTTTAAGGCTTGGCTTGTTCTACTATGGTGTGGAGAAATAATGCGATCAAAGATACGTACATAGTAACACTCAGAGATGCGTTGCATATCATCATGTCATCCATTTCATGCAACA
Organism: Achatina immaculata; assembly: GCA_009760885.1. Lineage (NCBI taxonomy): Eukaryota > Metazoa > Mollusca > Gastropoda > Stylommatophora > Achatinidae > Lissachatina > Lissachatina immaculata. The sequence goes on along the minus strand of CM019717.1, from coordinate 45,235,664 downwards.
GTGAAGAAACGGTCGTGGTCAAACTGAAAGATATAACAACGAGCCAACAAACTTCATAGACACACTCATATTATCACAAGTGTTTTGTTATGAGTGGCCTAAATAACAAAAATGTCGAGAAATGAAAAGGGAAAGGTGTAGTCTAGTACGGAAATGCCATACAATCAGATTTGTCAACTTAGAATCCATTGCCCCCTATTATATTCTACTGCCTGAGATCAACAGAAAATGTTTACATTGTCACAACTGTGTATACAGAATGTACTGAGGATGTGTTATTCCTTGTTTTTACAAGTGAAATTTTGTCACAGGTTTGGCTTTTGTTGAAGTCGTATACTCAGTGATTGTAACCCCAAGTTCATTTATTGGTATTTACACTTCACTAATTCTTTCTTTTGCACGGATTAATTATCAGACCAATATCAATTTGTATGTTAGGCAGTTCACTTACAGCACTCTTTTTTTCCTAGATACTGACAAATTCTTAGCATTCTTACAGAATTATCAGACATGAATATTCTAATCGCAAGCAAGCGTGGCTAGTGTTCCAACATAGAATGAGAAAGGAAAACATTCAGGAGTTCAACAAAGTTTAGAGACATGATCGCAGAATTTTTTTCGTTTTTTTTTTTTCTCATTCTCTCAGTTTAGTTCTCAATTATGCCTTCTAAAGAAAAAGTTTCATTTTTTGAAACAATTCAGAAATTGTGTTCTTCTCAGCGTCAACACTGCACTGGGAAACCCCTAAAACACATTTCAGCTCTAGCGCCAAAGTCATTAAGTAGCGCCCACTGGGATTCTTCTAATACGTTCGTCTGTTGGCAAATTTTATGATGTTTTGACAGGAATTGCTTATGTCAAGTCAGTGAGAAAAGCGGCAAACATGAATCTGAGCTACTGTCCTTAAGGTTTTAAATGTGTATGCTGAAATGTGGTTTATTAGAAGAATGTTGCGAATCCCCTGGACAGCAAAAAATAACTAATGAAGAATATATGAGAAGAGCTGGAGAGACAAAAAATCTTGTCAAAAATATAAGAGAGAGACAATGTACTTTCATAGGACATGCAATGAGAGGAGGGGGCATTGAAAATATTATAAGAACAGGAAAAATATAAGGAAGAAGATCAAGAGGAAGACCTAGAGAAATGATACTGGACAGTCTGACTTGATGATGTGAGAGGAGATCACCAACTGAGCTTGATGGCCTGCATGAAGGATCGTGTGCTCTGGAGAAGCATAATAGTCAACGCCAGTCGGCACGGCACCTGATGATGATGATGATGTCTTGTTATATGGCACTATGTTTCAACGAAATTAATGTTGCTAATAAACTTATTAACATTCAACCTTGGCTGAAATTCGGTTGGAAGGACTTGCCATGATTTCAGTTGAGCATGAAATCGTACAAAAAAATGACCGCGGTCATTTCTGATGTTACCAATATTAAAGCAAGAAAAGTTTTCGTTTTAAATGCTACACGTTTACTTGAAACAACAGAAGTGCAAATAATATGAAGACGAGTGCTACAAATTAAAACTATTCTACTGTTAAGTGTGATTAAACAGTTTGTGTGTGTGTGTTCTACATGTGATGAGGATCCAGGTTCACAACGGTTTTAGTCACAGCATGATAACGCGCAGCCTCACACAGCACGTGTAACAGCTCAACAATTTACCAATCTGTGTCTGATGTGTTTTCCAAATCCTGCATATTCAGCCAACTTCGCATCGTGTGATTGTCATGTCCTTAGACCCCCTAAGGAGGCGCTACAAATTAAAACTTATATATTCTATTGTTAAGCGTGATTAAACAGTTTTTTTTTCGTTCTACATGTGATGAGGGTTCAGATTCACTACGGTTTCGGCATCACAGCAAACGAGAATATCCCATAATTGTTCCGCCGCCTGGGCCTGTGACATCCCCTGGAATGCGCATGAACCATCCCACATCATATCCATGCACAACGACGAAAAGTGATCCGTGCACGATGAATGCATATGTCTCCGCAAATGTCCTCAGTAGGGAGGCGCTCACAGCCAGCTCTAAGCAGTTATATGGTGCCAACTTCCCAAAGAACACAGCGGAATGCATCAGCCATTTTATCAATGACCGATCACTGGCTGGGAAATCCATGCACCACTGAAAGTCATGGTTCACAGTGAAGTAAGAGAACAGAGTTTTGTAGGATTATACAACGAAAAAATCGTAGACAGATCACTTTAGTGAGACATGAGAGAAAGAAAAATCACCTGGGATTCGAACCACGGACTCCAGTAAGACAAGCAGCCTCGTATTTTCTGTGTCATGTTTCTTTATGGGTGTCATGGTCCTCACTGTAACTGAACAGTCGCTAATGACTTCGTTTTTTTTTTGGAGGTGCGAGCTAGCGCAGTTCGTTGTACCCTGTTCTCTCGTGGCTAGACGGCTGGTCGTCCTACAGGAGTCTGTGGTTCGAATCCCAGGTAATTCTCTTGTGATTTTTCTTTCTCTCAAATTTCACTAAAGTGCTTCATCTACGATTTTTTCGAGGTCTAATCCTACAAAACTGTTCTCTTACTTTAACATAAGAAAACCTCGTTGTTTCCTATTTATCATCTACATTTATTTCTGTTAATTGTTCCTCATTTTGTAGCAAATTTGTTATCTTAATTTTTCCATTAATTTGCAGATTGTTATCAATACTGGGTCTACATTAATTAATCCTCATACATGCTGAAGCTTACTTAATATAATGGATTTTAAAATGTTTTTGAGAACTGAATGGGGTGACATGGGGCTGCAGAATTCTCAGCTTGCAAATGTGTGCTTCCTTCCTGCTACATCCTTACAACGACCAAAAGACTGGGACGAATGAAAACTACTGTGAGATGATGGTGCCTGATCACTTACTCAGAAAACTACAGAAATAACTGTGCATTGCTCCAGCGCCTGAAGGCCTTCCACCTGGGGTAGGTGGGTGGGGTGAGTGAGGTGAGGTGAGAGTGAGTGAGTGAGTGAAAACAGAAAGGCTAAACAGTAGCGTAGGGCTGGGGGAGAATAAACAGTTTTGCAACACCTTACAAAAATCTGGGAGACCCTGGGTTTAACATATATAACAAAAACCAGTGATTAAAACTTCAGCTCCAGAATCCAAAGTATTATCCAGTTCTTGTTTGTGAAGGAATTAGTATGTTTTTTATTACATGTTTCACTGGAGAAGAAGTCATAATATTTACATCTGAGCTTTGAGTTACACTCTGGCTAGACTGAGATTTCCAGAGTAAATGTAATTCTTTCCTCACTCTCTCACATTAACTTATTTTTATTTGTAAAACACAGTCACAATGATCATACTTTCACAGAGCTTACTTGTAAAACACAGTCACAATGATCATACTTTCACAGAGCTTACTTGTAAAAGTCACAATGATCATACTTTCACAGAGCTTACTTGTAAAACACAGTCACAATGATCATACTTTCACAGAGCTTACTTGTAAAAGTCACAATGATCATACTTTCACAGAGCTTACTTGTAAAACACAGTCACAATGATCATACTTTCACAGAGCTTACTTTGTAAAACACAGTCACAATGATCATACTTTCACAGAGCTTACTTTGTAAAACACAGTCACAATGATCATACTTTCACAGAGCTCTCATGTACGAAATAATATAATAAGAATAAAATGACATGCATAATAAACATAATCTGTTAGTAGGAAAAAAATTAACTAGCTATCAGATTTAACATCTAGCTCTTTTTAAATGAACACATGTGATACATTTGCTTTCACATCAACATAAGCATAGGATAAAACATCTGTAAAGAGACAATTTTAATGTGTTTAGTAGAGTTTATTCACTAAATCAAACTATGCATTTTAGTTCATTATAGAGTATAATAAATAAAATACCGTATATTAGTGTAGTAATTAAAACACAAGCACCAATACCTTTTTCCATGTACTTTTGTCTGAATATGATGCTAGGAATTGATTAGAAACTGATCAGAACTGGACCATTTGTGGGCTTGCCAAGCCTAATAGTGAGAAGTATGGCTCTTTTTCTTTCATATCTTACATATGCAGTTGTTGTATGGGTCTATACTGCATTGTAAAAATGATGAACTAATAATATTTCTACACAGGTGACTGGCTTCTAATACTTAGTAAAAATGATGGAGCCCACTGCAGATCTATAAACGTAAAGTGGTTTTTTGGCAAAATGACCAAAAATCATTACAGATTAGGGTCTACAACACTCATTAATAGTCAGGCTCAAAACACTACAAATAATGGCATTTAAACTGTCTTTATGAAAAATGAAGTCAGTTGTTAAAACAATAAGTGTATTCATATAATTTATAAAACACTAAAAATTGAGATCTGTGGCAAAACATGATTACTCACGTCAATGCTTGATGATTTCATTTCACATGATTACAAAATATTTTCCCCCAAGTATAAAATGGTATAATAAAATAAATGGAAGATACCTGACCAAAGTTATCTGGGATTGTGAATGTGCAGTAAAAAGTTTATCAAAATAATTTAGGACAAATATGATAAGACTAACAACCTTATCCTGGGACCTATCTAGAGATGACTCTAGATGGGGAAAAAAAAAAAAAGAACTTGTTATGGACACTCGCAAAGAAACCAACCAAGCATCAGGGATGCCAACCCCTAAGAGCTCAAAGAATACATTTGTCGGCCCTAAACATGTGACAAAGATTGGATTCTGGAATGTAAGAATGAGGGCTGCATCAACAAAAACTACTCAGGTCATCAAAGAAATGGAGAGATACCACTTAGTAAAATGCATTGGCCAGAAGAAGGTAAAAGATCAGCGGAAAACGGTAAGTTAATAATACATCCAGGCAGAGATGATGGGAAACATCAATAGGGGGTAGGTATAATTATGTCAAATGTAGCAGCAATGAGCCTTGTATAATGGGAACTAGTGAACAGTCATATAATAAGAGCATGATACAACCTAAGACATGGAAGAATGACAATAATACAGTGTTATGCACTCACGAATGATGCAGTTACAACAAATCATTAACAAAGTCCCTAAACACAACATCCTAACAGCTATGGGGGACTTCAACACTAAGGTAAGGAAAGATAACACCAACATTGAAAAAGTAATGGGGAAAGGAGGAATTGACACGGTAAAGCAGAACGGAGAAAGATTAATTGAAATCTAACAGAGGGCATGGTCATTGGAGACACAATGAAAACAACTAAAGAAAGAGACAATGAATTAAACTCTTTTGAAAACAAATGCCTAAGGAAAATACTTGGCATCAAGTGGAACAAATTCAAGAACAATGCAGAGATAAGAAAGATGACTGAACAACCAGTCTCATGGGTGATCAGGAAAAGGAGATGGACATATGAGAAGAAATGATCAGAGAATCCCAAGACAAGCTATCAAGTGGAACACAACTGGCTAAAGAAAAACAGGCAATCCACGTGAACCTCTAAAGAGGACATTGTTAAGAGAGGCCAAATTAATAGGCATAAAATCCTTTGATGAGGCTGAAAAGCTCGCCAAAAACAGGCAAAATTGGTGAACTACCTTGTGAGCTCTGCGTGATGTTTAACGGAAGGATATAAAATATAAGATATAATGAGAAGCCTTTGAAATGTGTAAAAACGATGGCTTCTAGACTTATAATTTTGGGACATAAACTTAACATTGAATGAGATGAAATTATTTATTTTTTTAAAAAAAAACAAAACAGAAGAGAAAACAAAACACTGAAATTAAATTTCAAACAAACTGTACATGTGTAAATATACTACATTCATATAGGAATAATGTTCACACAGTACACATTATCCACAAGCAGACAACGGTAAATATTTTTAAGCATATATCAAAAGTGAGAAATTGATTGGTTCATCTGTTAAATATTAACAATTGCTTCATATTTGCCATCATATGATCCTTGTCCTGTAGCAACAATTCTGCATGATTCTTCTCCCAGCAGTCCTAGCACAATGAAAGTGCAGTCATATGTATCAGAATGCCTGAATGACAGAAAGCATTAGATACATTATCCATATGCATTTGTGTTTAATAAATTTCTATTTAAGACATGTATATTTGCTTTCTAAAGTGATGAATTCTTTATCTTCTTCAGATTTAGTTCTGAAAAGTGAGGTGGTTATGTTGTGTCATGGTTTACTGCAATATCTGTGCCTTGTGGCCTGATCATCTATCTTAAGCATGACATATTTTGAGGATTTGGTTTATCTTCTCATCTGATCCTTACACACTTGGCCAGGCTGTTGTCTCTTACCAGAGGCATCACTGCACTGGCTTGGTCATCTATAGCTCACCAGCCCTGATGCAAGAAGTCAGCTTCACCAGCCCTGATGTAAGAAGTCATTTATAGTTCACCAGCCCTGATGCAAGAAGTCATCTATAGTTCACCAGCCCTGATTCAAGAAGTCATCTATAGTTCACCAGCCCTGATTCAAGAAGTCATCTATAGTTCACCAGCCCTGATGCAAGAAGTCATCTATAGTTCACCAGCCCTGATTCAAGAAGTCAGCTATAGTTTTCCTGCCCACTATGTCATTCAGCTTGAGAAGTGTGTACTTATGCACCCCACCACAGCGATGACAGTATGTTAAATAATGAAAACAGCATATGACAAATGTATTAACTCTTAAACTACTAAACAGAGCCCAAAAGACACATTAATATTTTTAAACTTAATAGGAGGCAAAAGAAATGGCTGGGGCACATACACAAAACACATAGCAGAAAGTGCTGTCTCTTTCATACACAACCTTCATCTATGGGGTGAAGATCCCCAAGCAAAGGAAACTGCAAAGCCCTCTTCCACTAACTACTGGTACTGTAAGCATTATTTTGTATGCAGTCTTGGGAAATTAATCATTTGAGTTTTAGAAAACAGAACCTCAAAAAACATAAAACCACTTCTGTTTATTTAGTGTGAATTAGTTTCTTTGAATTTCCCTCTGCTAAGTAAAATCCTAATAAAGTAATCATCAGAAAAACACCACTTATTTATCTGACAAATGAAATGGTTAACTTATTTATCTGACAAATGAAATGGTTAACTTATTTATCTGACAAATGAAATGTTTGCTTAACATCATAACAGGTTTTTTTCCCCACTGTAAAAACAATAGTCTTGATCGAAAGTGCCCAGCACAATCACGCAATGAGAAAAGCCAAGGTTGCACAGGCACCCACAACTGAATCTGGACATGTATGTTCCGTGTGTGGCAAAACTTTTAAAACCCGTACAGGGCTAGGTGGTCATGTATGGACACACCTCACCCTATTTTGACCAAGATGAAGCTGTGGTCATCATCGAAGATGATGGATGAACAACAGTCTTGATACCTCACACACAAAATTCCCTCTAATCTGTAGAGTAGTGTGGCTACACTTACAAAAGAAATGTCAAACAATAAATTTTTATATTCTGCACAAAATAAAATAAAATGACTCACTATTATCACTAACTCACACAAAAAAATACTGCTACTTTTATTTTTCAGTTTTTGTTTTTATGCTACTCTGTGCTAAAGAAAAATATTATCCATCATAAAAAAAATTTTGGAAAACATACTCATACATACAATTTGTAATTTGATATTATTTACACATATTTGCATACAAAATATTTTTGAGAATGTATCTGCTCATGAGCTGAAAATTTTGCATACAAATCACAAAACTTTAGAGGGCACATTACTCATATCTCTGACACCTTTAGTAAAAATCAGATTTTTTGTTGACTTGAAGATCAGAACTGTTACATGTAATTCCTAGTTTTCTCTATCTGTTGTGGTATTTTGTATGACTCTAACCATGACAGAAATAGTTTCCTTTTCTAAAGAACAGTCATTGTTTTGTAGTAATAACAGGGACAGCTTCCTCATCTTTAGAGGTGGCACTAGAAATTTTTCATAAGAACTTCTGAGTTTTGTTTTTTTTTTTTTAGCCTGTTCCTTCCTTCCTTCCTCTCTTTCTTTACACCTGTCTGGGACATAGGCCATCAACAAGGGTTCTCCATTTATTTCTGTTCTGGACTGTTCTTCTGTCTGTCCTCAGCTGTAGTCCAACTTTGTTATCTCTGCTTCAAGACTCCTTCACTAGGTGTTTCTAGGTTTTCTTTGTTTTCTCTTATCCTGAGGATTCCAGGTAAGAGTCTGTCTCATTATGTTCAGTTTTTTAGTTCGTTGTTCATTGTTATTACTTTTCTTTATTTTAACATAACCTGAAAGACATTTCATGAAAGATATTATACGTCCCAACTACTTCAACCAATTAATATTTTATTCATTAAATGTTTAGCAATATAGCTGTATTTTTATTGTGAAGTATAGCAACATGTGAATTTGATTTTTTAAAGTAAAAATTTAAATAATGCACATAAATTAGAACAATTGGAGGTTATGAAATACCAGAGATTAGATATGCTGATGACACAGTATTACTGTCCACAACACAAAAAGGAATGGAAAAACTAATTATGTCAGTCTGTAAGAATAGTGAAGAGCAAAACCTCTATCTTAATGCGAAAAAAACTAAACTGATGACAACTGACAAAAAAGGCAGCTAAAATATGTTTCAATGAGAAAAAACTGGAAGAAGTGGAGAGTTTTGAATATCTTGGATCACTGCTAACTAATAATGGAGATACAATGAGGGAAATTAAAAGGAGGAGATCTATAGCTCTTCAGAAAATAAAACAACTAAAGAATCTGTGGAGAGGAAGAGACAGAAATACAAAAATAAGATTTTTAAGGGCATGCATCTTTCCCATCGCAACATATGCCTGTGAGACCTGGACACTTAACAAAACAGCTGAGAAACACATAAATGCCTTTGAATGTAAATGCTACAGAAGAGTTCTCCAAATATCATGGACACAAAAAAGAACAAATATATCCATACTAAAAGGTAATCCTGTCATGCCTTAGAGGCACATAGGGATATTGTGTTAGTGTTAATACTGAAGAAGGCTGGTTAGTAAAGAGGATTAAACAGTAAATATTTTGGAAACATTAAACATCATGATAATTTAGAGAAGGCCATCTTGAAATGGTGCATAATGGGAAAAAGAAAGAGACTGACTGACTGACTGATTGATTGATCTTTATTTCAAAAGGGTTAAGACTTGGGATTGCAGGCCCACCTGACATTCTGCCCTTTATCATACAACTTTCACTCTGTTCCAGACATTCTACAAATATGCTGCTCATATAACAATCATAATTAACAATAAAGTAACTACATACACATAAAAATGACTGACTACATACACATATAAATGACTAACTACATACACATAAAAATGACTGAGTACATACACATATAAAAGACTAAATACATACACATATAAATGACTAATTACATACACATATAAATAAATGACTATCTACCAAACAAAGATTTCATTACCATTCAGAATAATGAGTTTGGTGTCTGTAAGAGAAGTCTAAAATAACTTTTTAGGTTTTACGATTCATGAAGGCATGTAGCCGACATCAAATAGATATTGGAAAAGTTTGTAGTTGTAGAAAGGAGTATAGTTTATACTCTTTATACAGGAAGGGAGGGTATTCCAAAGATGAGCAGCAGAATAAGTAAAGCTTTTCTTGTAAAGGTCAAGTCCAGGTTTTGGAAGACTTATGTTGTTCAAGCATTGGTTGCACTTTGGGTTAAATTTAAACAGGTTCCATAGATAAGGTGGAGCATGCCATGAAATAATTTGATGTATCAACTTGGCTTTGTTGAAGAGGAACCTGTTCTTAAGAGGCAGTATTTTGATACGTTTGTGCTGGTTAGTTTTTTGTGCTTGATCTTTGTCACTAATAAGCTTTACTGCTCGCTTTTGAAGTGAGTATAGCCTCTTTGTATTTGATACTGAGCAACCATCCCAGATTGTTGAGCAATAATCTAAATGTGTTTGTATGTGTGATATGTAGTATATCTTCCTTGTGTCTTGATCGACGAAGTGCTTGATTTTGGCTAACTGGTATACTTTTTGCGTGATGAGTTTTGTTAGACCTTGCACATGAGAGTTCCAGGTCAGATGTTGGTCAGTAATAAGACCTAGTGTTTTGTGCTTGCTAATGTTTTCTGTGATATTTCAGTACAGAGCCGAAATGTTGTTTTTGTCGCATTTTGTAGTTTCTATCTTGTTGTTATGAGCATTGATTTTGTTTTATCAGTATTTATTATCATGCCATTGTTGTTTGCTCCATCTAATTAGACTGTTTAACTTGACCTAAAGAGTTGATTCAAGGTTAATACAGTCATGGTCACTGGTGATTGTGCAATCATCAGCTAAAAGGTCACAAGAAAAGTGTTTAAGATGAAGTGGAAGATCATTGATATAGATAACAAAGAGTAATGAGCCTAGAACAGAACCTTGCAGAACACCAGTGTCAACTATAGCAGAATTTGACAGAGAACTGTTGAAGAATACTACCTGTTGTCTGTCTGAAAGAAATGATGCAATTAATTTTATTAGGTCAGAGTGCAGTCTATAAGTCTTTATATTTTTTTACAAGAATATCATGGTCAATCATATCAAATACCTTTTTGAAGTTGACAGAGATAGCACTACATAGTCTGTTGTCATTTATGTTTACTAACCAGTTTTCTGTCATTTTGGTGAGAGCTGTGTGACAGGAATGATTGGGTCTAAAGCCTGACTGACTGTCTATGAGTAAACTATTCTTTTGCATGTGTCGTAGAATTATTCTATGTGTTTTTTGAGTGGTTTTAATAACGACGATAGTATGGATATTGGTCTGTAGTTGGAAAAATTGCTGGATGAGCCAGATTTAAAGAGAGGATACACTTTGGCAGTTTTAAAAGCCTCGGGAAAATAACATTTCGCAATGCACTGATTGTAAATGTATGTTAGTGTATGTGAAATGACAGGTGCAGCATAATATAAGATCTTATTGCTAATATCGTCAAGCCCAGCTTCACTGTTGTTTTTTTAAGGATAAAAGATAACTGTAAACTTCACTGACTGTTAAAAATGGAATGTGTAATTATTTAAGTTTAGTACATTTGCTAACCAGGATTGATTGTATAGTTCAAGTAAGTCACATACAGGAGCTGGTGTTGATGATTTAAGAACGATGATTTCTTCTCTGAAATGAGTACTGATATGTGCGCTAGTGTATGCATGATTGCTGGTTTGAAAATCAAATTCTTTTCTTTTATTTGATATAGTATTTATAGCTTTCCAAATTGATTTACTGTCTGATTTATTCTGTGCTAGATTCCTAAAGTAATTTTTTTTTCTTGTCTTATTAAATATTGAACTTTGTTTTTGAGTGAACGGTAGGTCCTGAAGTCTTTGATTTTGTGCACCAGGTCACGTTCTCTCATGGCATGTAATATTTCAGGTGTTATCAAAGGTGACTTCGTCTGGTGTTTTACTCTTACCTCTTGCATGGGGACATGCTTGTCTAATATATCTCTGTAGATCTTTAGCCAATATTCTATTGCCTCATCAGGGTCAATTAGTTGGTACACGTGTGTAAGTGAAGATGCTTGCATATTATTAAGGAATAATTCTAGGTTACATTTTTTGAAGCTTCTAAATTTCATACTGGTGTGATTGTGTTTAGGAAATTTATGCCTCTTTCTTGTCCATGTACAGCAGACTGGGTAATGATCACTTAACGAAATATGAGAAGAAGAGAGGAAGACCAAGATCAATGATCACTGCAAGGCATCATTGATAATCTGCAAATGGATGCATCAGCAGCAGGGTATCTTGCTTACAACCAAGAGGCCTACAGGAGAGCTGTTAGGGAGGCAAAGTTCTGCAAGGGACATGCAAATGACTGACTGACTGACATAAATTAGTGTTAAAAATACAGTTTTAAAACTTAGAAATATCACAGTTTCACTTGAAACACATAAAACATTTTCATAGTTGGACTAAGTGTCTGTATATTCACAATATACTGCAAGATTTTGATTACATTCACATTATATGGTGAGTCCCCTGGGAACAACTGTGTTAAGAACACACTTATCTTATGTAGTCTTTGTGAGACAGGCAACATCGATCTGTTTGCTTAAAAACTCTGCCCTACTTCTGTAGCCCAGAAACCTGTAGCAATCAACACTAATTGTAATTGTTATTTTTGTAAAATGTAATGTCAGGTTGGTGGATGGATGGGGACAAGGAGATTGCCGGCAGGAATGAGCAAAATCTGATGTGAAACCAATGAATCCAGGATGTGACAAGCCTATGGGTCATTTGCAACAATGGCTATCAGAATCTATCTATGCCTCTGACCCCTCGTGGAGCATAGGCCGCCAACAAGAGCTCGCCAGGCAGTTTGGTCCTGAGCCACTCTTTCCAACTGTCTCCATGTCTGGTTCATTATTTTGATGTCCGTGTCCAGACTTCTGTGCCAGGAGTTCCTAGGTCTCCCTCTCCTCCTTTTACCCTGTGGGTTCCATGTTAAGGCTTGCCTTGTGGTGCTGGATGTGGATTTCCGTAGGGTGTGTCCGATCCATCCCCATCTTCTTCGTAGGATGTCGTCTTCCACTGGTTGCTGGCCTGTTCGCTGCTGCAGTTCTTGGTTACTTATGGTATCTGGCCATCGTATTTGAAGAATCCTTCTAAGGCATGTGTTAATAAATGTCTGGATTCGTTTCATGATCGTAACAGTAGTTCTCCAAGTTTCTGAACCGTATAGCAGAATGGGCTTTATCATGGTGTTAAATACTCTGATCTTCAATTTAATTGACAAGGCTGAAGTTCCCCATATTTTCTTCATCTGATGGAATTTTACTCTTGCCTTGCCCATTCTTGCTTTTACATCAGCTTCTGTTCCTCCCTGCTTGTCTATCACACTTCCCAGGTACGTAAACTTTTCAACCTCTTCCAGTTCCTATCCTTCCAATATAATGGGCATTTCGTTGACCTCATTTACTCTAAGAACTTTACCCTTTCCCTTGTGGATGGTAAGGCCTAGTCTTGAAGAATTTTCTGCCACTAATATGGTTTTCTCTTGCATCTGTTGCTTAGTCTGGGAGAGAAGTGCCAGGTCGTCAGCAAAGTCTAGGTCGTCCAGTTGAGTCCAGAGCATCCACTGAATACCATTTCTCCTATTTTCTGTTGATTTTCTCATAATCCAGTCTATGGCCAGGATAAATAGAAATGGTGACAGCAGGCATCCTTGTCTCACTCCGGTGTTAACTTGAAAAGCATCTGTTAGTTGTTGTCCATGGATTACCTTACATGTCATCCCTTCATAGGAGTTTTTAATGATGGTGGTAATCTTCTCCGGTACTCCGTAGTGTCTCAACAGCTTCCATAGGGTCTGTCTGTCGACGCTGTCGAAAGCCTTCTCGTAGTCAATAAAACTGACATAGAGAGGTGAGTTCCACTCCAGTGATTGTTCTACGATGATACGTAATGTTGCTATTTGGTCTGTACAGGATCTGTTCTTCCGGAATCCTGCTTGTTGGTCCCTGAGTTGTGGATCTACCGTGTCCTTTATCCTATTTAGAAGAACTCGGTTGAATACCTTTCCTGGTATTGATAGCAGTGTTATACCTCTGTAGTTGGAGCAGGAGCTCAAGTCACCTTTCTTTGGTAGCTTGACAAGGTAACCTTCTTTCCACTCTGTAGGCACTTGCTCCTCTTCCCAGATCTTCCTGAAGAGGGGATGAAGAATGTCCACTCTGGTCTCAATATCTGTTTTCAATGCTTCTGCTGGGATGTTATCAGGTCCTGCTGCCTTGCCATGCTTCAGCTGTTTTATGGCTTTACAAATCTCTTCCCTTGTTGGTATACCACAGTCTATTCATAGATCTCTATCGGCTGGTTCAATATTCGGTGGGTTATGAGGGGCTGGTCTATTCAACAATTCTTCAAAGTGCTGCCTCCATCTGTCTCTCTGTCCCCAGTCATTGGATATTGTTTTTCCATTCTTGTCTTTCACTGGCCTCATCGGCACACTATAATTTCCAGTCATCTTCTTAATTGTGGAGTATAGATCCTGTATATTTCCCTGCTGGGCAGCTCCTTCTGCCTCTGTTGCCAGTGTTTCTATGTAGTTCCTTTTGTCTGTCCTGATGCTCCTCTTTGTTTTCCTACATGCTTCCCTATACTCTTCTTGTACAATAATTTTACTGGCTCTTGTGCGGCTGTTGTTGAGTGCTGCTTTTTTCATCTTTCTCTCCTCTATTCTCCTTATGGATTCTGCAGAGATCCACTCCTTGTGGCACAGCTTCCTGGGGCCAAGCACTTCTTGACATGATGAGGTAAATGCTTCTTTCACTCCTTGCCATCTCTTATCAATTGACTCTTCTTCAGGTAGATCTTGTAGAATCTGAAACTTATTGGCGAGTGCGATCTTAAATTCTTCCTGCTTAGTTCTGTCTTTTAGAACTGTGGTGTTGTATCTCTGGCGTTGTCTACTGTTGACTCCTATCCCAGTCCTCTTTAGTTTTAACTTCAATTGGGCCACAATTAGATGGTGGTCTGATGCAACATCGGCTCCTCTTTTGCCCCTCACGTCCTGAAGAGATCTTCTGTATTTCCTCCCAATGCATATATAGTCAATCTGATTCTCTGTTACCTGATCCGGAGAAACCCATGTAACCTTTTATGATGGAAGAAACTCCCTCCAATGACCAAATTGCTTGTGGCACAAAAGTCAGCAAATCTCTCTCCGTTGTCATTCATTACACCCAATCCTTGCTGCCCCATGATATCTTCGTATCCCCTGTTGTCACTTCCGATCCTGGCATTGAAATCACCCATGGCGATAACCATGTTCTGCTCTGGACGACTCTGCACAATACCCAGCAATCTCTCATAGAATTCCTCCTTAGTACCATCGCTGCTTTCATTTGTTGGTGCATAACACTGAATGACATCCATATTTATCCTTCTCTTTTGGGTTTTGAAGGTGGCTATAATAATCCGTGGGCCATGCACCTCCCATCCAATTAGCGCTCCCTGAGCTGTCTTTGACAGCATCAGGGCCACCCCATACGTGTGTGGTGCGGTGTCCTCCTCCTGTCCTGAGTACAACAAAAGCTCTCCCGTACTAATCCTTGTTTGCCCAGTTCCAGTCCATCTTGTTTCGCTGATTCCCAGGATGGTGATGTTGTATTTCCTCATTTCCGCTGCAACCTGCATTGATTTCCCTGCTTCAAACATAGTTCTAACGTTCCATGATCCTATAATAATGGTGGTCCTGGTGGAGATGGCGGCTGTCGCTCTGACAGCTTCCTGGTTTCCCTGGCTTTCACTGTCCGGCTTCATGCTTCCTCCAGCTGGAGGCCCGTCCTCCCCCAGGGCCAAAATATCTCTTGAGTCTCTTTTTGGCGTTTCTGTAGCAAAGTTCTTTTTATAGGATAAGGTTGCTGGCCTTAAGCCAACCCTCCCCCTTTTTCCTGACTTGGGACAGGCAATGATCCATAAAATGGACCACTCTGCCCTACTTCTGTAGCCCAGAAACCTGTAGCAATCAACACTAATTGTAATTGTTATTTTTGTAAAATGTAATGTCAGGTTGGTGGATGGATGGGGACAAGGAGATTGCCGGCAGGAATGAGCAAAATCTGATGTGAAACCAATGAATCCAGGATGTGACATGCCTATGGGTCATTTGCAACAATGGCTATCAGAATGATGTAAACAAAACAGAGCCAGCAAACTATAGGTCGCAGGGAATGGATATCACTGAGGCACTCATCAGATTCCTCACCCCAAAGTCTCTGTGGAACTGTCTCAAAGTCATGTGGCCAGCCAGCATTGCCTGCTGGATCTGACATGGAGAAGGGGGTTAAGTGCAGCCACTAGAGACTGGAAAACAAAGTTTTGGCCAGGCCAGCCTACACTACTGTCTTCATGGCAGTCCAAGCAAGACCAAAGTCTGCCCTACCAAGGAAAGGTACCCAGTCAAAAGGCACATCACAAAAATCAGGGTACCACACATCATCGCCAGCGTGCATACGATGAAGAAGAAGAAGATTATATGGTGAGGATGTGGGCCATGGTGGAAGTCTAGGATGAAAACTCTCCAAGCCCCACAGCTACAACCCTTGGCTGATGTAACACACAGCTGCTGGGATTGTTTCATTATCCTACAGTTCCTTTAACTCTTACACTACTGAACAACACTTGAAATGAACAACTAACTGTCCTGTATTTTGAGTCATTCCCAGTTACAGTATAATGTCAACAGCAAGTAATCATGCTTAAGTGGCTATCATCCCACTTCTAGAGAGAATGCACTATAGTCTTATCCATGGTTGATTTCAGGTTAACTTTTGATCATATCAAATAATGAAAAATGGTGAGGTTTAATGTCTATTAATTGAAGAGCATAGGTCCTGTGGCAGGAGAGGATTGAAATTTTCTTAAATTTGGTTTAGCAGATGAAACTTGGAGCATTTTAAGGTAAAAAAGAAAAAAGGTGGAATATATTTCATGGAACATTTTATGGGAATAAAGGTTTTTAGGTATGGGACCTGGGGCAAATGCCTCTTTTGCCCACTCTTGCGGTCACTGCTTTCATATCTACAAAGTCTAAGAGAAACTAAGAGTAGACAAAGAACAGATGAAGTTATGGAAACCTAAAATGAGCTGAAATGATTAGCCCAGTACAGATTACATGAATGATGCTGTCTAAGCTTGATGATCCTCAGGTAGAAAAAAAAAAGAATTAGTAATTAACCTCATACTGCAACAGATTTATCTTAATAATTTGTTATAAAATACTACACTTGTCCTCTATGCCAGCTCTAGAAATTCATTCATTTGCATGTCCCTTGCGGAACTTTGCCTCCCAAACAGCACTCCTGTAGGCCTCTCGGTTGTGAGCAAGATGGCCTGCTGCTGTTGCATCCATTTCCAGATCGTCAACAATGTCTTGCAGTCATCTTCGTCTTGGTCTTCCTCTTTTTCTTTTTCCCATTATGTATCCTTCCAATACGGTCTTCTCTAAATTATCATGACGTTTAATGTGTCCAAAATATTTCAGTTTTCTCTCTTTAATCCTCTTCATTAGCCAGCCTTCTTCAATATTAAGCTCTTGTAGTATAGATATATTTGTTCTTTTTTGTGTCCACGATATTTGGAGAACTCTTCTGTAGCATTTACATTCAAAGGCATTTATGTGTTTCTCAGCTGTTTTGTTAAGTGTCCAGGTCTCACAGGCATATGTTGCTATGGGAAAGATGCATGCCCTTAAAAATCTTATTTTTGTGGTTCTGTCTGCTCCTCTCCACAGATTCTTTATTTGTTTTACTTTCTGAAGAGCGATAGATGTCCTCCTTTTAATTTCCCTCATTGTATCTCCATTATTAGTTAGTAGCGATCCAAGATATTCAAAACTCTCCACTTCTTCCAGTTTTTCCTCATTGATACATATTTCAGTTGCCTTGTTTGTTTTGTCAGTTGTCATCAATTTAGTTTTCTTTGCATTAAGATAGAGGTTCTGCTCTTCGCTGTTCTTGCGGACTGACATAATTAGTTTTTCCATTCCTTTTTGTGTTGTGGACAGCAATACTGTGTCATCAGCATATCTAATCTCTGGTATTTCATAACCTCCAACTGTTATGGCATCGTAATATTCTTTGTCTACATCTTCTCTAACATTCCTCATTATATTTTCAGTATACAAGTTAAATAAGTAGGGTGACAATATGCACCCCTGACGGACCCCTTGTTTTATGTCAAACCAACTTGTTGTTTCACCATTTATTCTTACTGCTGCCTGTTGGTCTAGATACAGCAGTGATGTTAATTGTATCAAATGTGTTGGAAATCCCATTTTTTCCATTATTTCCCAAAGTTTCTGGTGTTGTACACAATCAAATGCCTTTGAGTAGTCTATAAAGGATAAATATAGATTCAATTAAATTCTCTGCATTTCTCTATTATTAATCTTAGATTGAATATATGATCTCTTGATCCTCTTCCTTGCCTGAAACCAGCTTGGACCATATTGACTTCTTCTTCTATTTTCTTTCGAAGTCTACCCATTATGATTTTTAACAGAATTTTACTAGAAATTAGAAGAAGAAAAAAACCACCACCACAATTCATTCTCATTCAGATGCAGTGTCTTTTCTTGCAATATCTCAATCACATTAAAACTGATAATGACTTCAAGTCTGAATTTATAAACACATAAAAGGACAAAATAAAATGGAGATTCAAGACAGAAGAAAGATATTTAAACACCTTGAACACTGATCTGTAAGAATCTGGACTAAAATAACAGGTTACTGGAACATTTTCTATAAGTGTCCAGTACAGACAGGACAAATGGACAGACATTCATAACATATGTTGGGGCTTCAGTACACTCACATTACATGACAAGAACCTGAATATATTCACATTACATGGTGAGAGTCTCAGTACATTCACATTACATAGTGAGGATCTGAGTACATTCATATTATGTGGCAGGAGCGTGCATATATTCACAATATACTGCAGGATTTTGACTACATTCACATTATATGGTGAGGATGTGGGCCATGGTGGAAGTCTAGGATGAAAACTTTCCAAGCCCCACAGCTACAACCCCTGGCTGATGTAACACACAGCTGCTGGGATTGTTTCATTATCCTACAGCTCCTTTAACTCTTACACTACTGAACAACACTTGAAATGTACAAACATTTTTTTTAATTATCACTTATTATGCGATATCTCCTTTTAGCATTTAAAGATGTTTAAAACCATGAACTCTAAAGTTTATAACAAAACCATATGACTGCAGTCATTTTTTTATAAATGCATTTTTAAAGCCATTTAAATGATTTACAGTAGTCTGTGAGTTAACATGAGATTGGATGAAAGATAAGAATGGGGAAAAAAGAGGTCTGCTATGCATAATAAAAAAGTTACTATTAATGTTGAAACTGTCTAATGGTCACAATCTTGGTTAATTTTGTTCACAATTTATCAGCATGTTTAAATTCATGTTAATAAATGCAGAATAGCTCAGCATACAAAGACAGATGCTGTAAGTTGGAGGACAATCACAGTATATTATGGCATGGCTATCAGAAAAAAAATCCCAAAACATTCACTCAAAACTAGATACTTTATGAACATAACTAGCTATATATCAGTTGCAGTGAATGCAACGGAATAACAAAATTCTGATCCCTTCTTCATAGGAAAAAAGACCCCAGGGTCAACCCCATCTCTAAAAATAGGTACCAGAGAAATACCACATCACACTTTCATGTGCCAAAGGTCTTGGAAATACAGGCCTAACACTATATCCCCAATATGCCTTAATGGCACGGAAGCAGCGATCTTACCTTTACATTTCCCTTTCCTTATAAGAATTCTATATCACGGCCTCAGCATATATTATTATACTTTAAGGACTAACAAATTTTCTTTATATCATGTCCTCGATACATATTATTATACCCTAAGATCTAACAAATGTTCTTTTTATGGTCTAAGATTTACTTGCACTTTAACTTTTACTGGCACAACCAAGAAGTGGATGACACAGAGCCATGAAACTTTAAGTTATTTCACATATTCTCCCTGAAGTTCAACACACTAAGCACATCATTTCTCAAATTTCTTTAACCTTTTGCACTTGATTTCATTTCTCATCAGCATGCAAACATCTCGGCACCCACTTGGTCAACAGTTTCTGATTACCCAAATGCTCATGAATTATAAATCCAATGCATTCCCTGGTTATTTTTAGTGTCTCAGCAATTGTTTTAGCTGAAATTCATTTATCTGCCAAAATCAGGTCATGAAGATGATCACCAGTTTCTGGAGTTGACATGAAGCCTTCCAAATCTTGCTGCATCTTTGGTCTCAAAATCTCCATGCTGAAAGCTATCGCACCACATCTTCACAGATGAGTATGATGGGGATTTGTCACTCAGTGTTTCCAGCATGCACTCATGGATTTTCTTCTGTCCAAACTTTTCTCTTTTTATCGAATTCTTGTCACTCAGTTTTCTTGTCTTGTCTTGTCTCCTTCCCCATTAAATACTTCAGAGTTGAGGGGACAAATAGATGTCCTACTAGGACACAGATTTGCATCATATAATTTAAGGTTTCTGTAATTTTCTCCCTCTACCTCTTGCATGGGCAGCCACCCCCTCTGTTTCCTCCAATTCTTAGTGTGAATGTTTCCTGTGATATAATGTCTGGTGACATTTGTGCAAAATGGCTAAACCATTTGATGTTGTTTTTAGATGTAGTGTAATGCTGGTGTTACTCTAACTACTTCCCTGATGGTGTTACTTTTAAAAATTTGGTCTCTTCTTGTTACATTTATTCTCATTAAATATCTCATTTTGTCCTGATGATTTTCTTTTATTTTTGGCTGTTAGTGTATATATCTGACATTGACAGCATAGAGCTGGGAGGAAAACTGTGTTGCACAGTGCTCTTTTTGTTTCATTTGTGGCGTATTTGTTGTTTAGTAAAGGTATAATTTGTCCGATGACCCGATTTGCTTTATTGCACCTGTTCTCAATTTCAGCATCAATTTTACTGTACTACCTCGGTATTGAAAAGTTTCACTTGTTTCCAAAGACTGATTGTCCAGGAAGATCTTTGTTGGGATTTCTTCTCTGGCAATGGTCAAGACTTCAGTTATTCAGCACTGATTTTCATGCTGTGTTTTTTACATTGTGTGCAAGTATTACTGTCCACAACACAAAAAGGAATGGAAAAACTAATTATGTCAGTCCATAAGAACAGTGAAGAGCAAAACCTCTATCTTAATGTGAAGAAACCTAAACTGATAACAACTGACAAAACAAGGCAGCTGAAATATGTATCAATGATGAAAAACTGGAAGAAGTGTAGAGTTTTGAATATCTTGGATCACTGCTAACTAATAGTGGAGATACAATGAGGGAAATTAAAAAGAGGACATTTATCGCTCTTCAGAAAGTAAAACAACCAAAGATGCTCTGGAGAGGAACAGACAGAACTACAAAAATCAGATTTTTAAGGGCATGCATCTTTCCCATCGCAACAAATGCCTATGAGACCTGGACACTTAACAAAACAGCTGAGAAACACATAAATGCCTTTGAATGTAAATGCTACAGAAGCGTTCTTCAAATATCATAGACACAAAAAAAAAAACAAATATAACCAAATTTTTTAATATTGAAGAAGACTGGCTAGTAAAATGGGTTAAAGAGAGGAAACTTAAATATTTTGGACACATTAAGCATAATGATAATCTAGAGAAGACTGTCTTGGAAGGGTAGATAATGGGAAAAAGAAAGAGAGGAAGACCAAGGCAAAGATGGCTGCAAGACATCATTGATGATCTGCAAATGGATGCATTAGCAGCAGGCCATCTTACTCACAACCAAGAGGCCTACAGGAGTGCTGTTAAAGTTCCACAAGGGACATGCATATGAATGAATGAATGAATGTGCAAGTTATCCATGTTCTGTTCTACATCTTTCTCTGATGTGGTTATAAGTGCTTGGTCATCACCAACAAGGAACTGATTTATGGTCCACCAATTGGGCATGTTTTATGAAGGGTGTTGTGAGTCTGCATGCGTTATTTCTGGAGTTGGCAGGTTTTGTGGTGGAATTTTTACTATGCATGTTAGTTCCTTGCAGATGCCATCAATGTATGTTATGAACAGTAAGAGAGATAGTACACAGCCCTACTTCACTCAAGATTTTATGAGCAATTTTCAGTGTCTTGCATTTGTTCTTACTGTACACTGACTGTTTTCATATAGGTTTTTGTAAAAGTTGATCAAAATGTGTACTAACTCCACAATGCTGTAAGATTTCCCACATTTAAAACTACCTTCTCTATCAAATGCTTTTTCTTGATCTACGCAGCCTATGTGAAGTATCTGATTGTATTAAGTGATTTTTATGTTAGTTGTCTTAGGGAAAAGAGGGCTTCTGTGTGGCTTCTTTTCTTCCTAAATCACATCTCAATTTCATTTAATTGTGGATCAATCATTGGTCACAGTCTTTTCTCTAGGATCTTACAGAATATTTCTCCAATATGGCTAAATAGTGAGATGCCTCTATATCATTTGCAGTCCTTTTTACTGTCTTTTTTTTTCTTCTGTATTGGAGTAATTATAGGATTTCTCCAGTCCAGTGGTGTTTCTTGTTTTTCCCATACCAAGTTATAGTGTCTGCGTAGAAAAGCTATTCCAGCCTCTTTCACACATTTGATTACCTTGTTTATCACATCATGAACCACACAGTTTGAATTTGTTTTTCAGCTACACCTAACATTCTCCTCTACAACAATCATAATCCCTCTCCACTAAGCTCTACTCCCTTCTCACTTGTTACGCATAGTTCAGAACCTCCTCACAGCATCACATTACTATAACTACAATCATCTATTTCACCTTCTCCTGACTAGTTAACATTGTATCACTCTCTCTCTCTCCCTTCCACAGTTTCTCCATCCACCACTCTCAGTTATGACCCACCTATCACACATCACAAGTCTCCATTTAAACATTCTCTGTGCTCCATCATGCCCATTTCTGAACAAGCGTCTGACAAGCCACATCTACTTACAAGCTACAGCTAAGTACTCTATTCATTTTTTTTAACATAGCATTCATGTGAATCTATACTTTATCTCCTCTCTCTGTTTCTTCGTTCTGTGTTTTTGTATGATTAAGGCTCACACTGAAATGTCACAACTTTGTAGTCGTTAAGTAATAAAGCTGTTCCAACTTTTTTCCTAGTTTATAATCATGGAGCTTTGTTCATTATACAGTTGCTTTGGTACACCTGGTCATGAACTTAAATGAATCTGAAAGAGCTAAATATTATTATCTCTATTTTCATAAATGTAGAATATAAGTAATAAATTATAGTTTGTTAGTGACTTTTAATCTCTTCAAAAATGTGAAACTGCAATGATAACAGAAAAAGATGAAATACATTTTTTAAAAATTAAAAGAAGAGTAATTCATAAAAATATTTTAAAAATTGAAACATTTACTGAAAAAGTCACAGAATTTAAAAAAAAAATTTAACTCTTTGAACATGAAGGATGTTGAGCAATAGAGGGCTCACCTGGGCAAGAGCAGAAAAAAAGGCGAAAGACAGGCATTTGTGGAAAACCCTTGCGGAAGCCCCATGTGCCCTGGGCACTTAAGGTTCAGAGAGAGAACATGAATTTCCACGAAAGTAAAACAAACAAAATATATTATTTTTCAGTCTCACAGAGGTAGGATCTTGGCTGAGGTGAATCTACAACTTGAGTCACCTGTATTCTATAACAATTTCAAAATGTATCAGTAAACACTCTATTTAAAATATTTTGGTCCTTGATCAGAAATTCAGAATCAAGATTGATTTTGGTGTCCTGTCATATCTTCATCCAACCATTGTACAGAATGTTCAGGATTTATGAAAAATCCAACCATTGTACAGAATGTTCAGGATTTATGAAAAATCCAACCATTGTACAGAATGTTCAGGATTTATGATTTGTTTCTATGATTATGTGATTCAGAATATGAAGACATATTGTGTAATATTATGCATTATGAAAGAAAAACCAGTTGAAATACGGTTGCACTCACCAAGCCTACACCTCCAGTAATAACTGACATTTGATAAATTGATTATATCCACTTCCAGCATTCGTGTCTGGCCAACTAGGCACATTCCAAAGTCAAGGAACTCTCTTGAAACATCTAACTGTGGCATGGCAACAGTAGCACGCAATGGCACTTTCTAAAATAGTGTGAAGAGGGTTATATGTGAAATATATGATTACACAATTTTAAAAAATGTTACATATACATATGCAAAACATGTAATGAAAAGACTTCAGCATAAAAAAGGGAATTGTATTGAAATGAAAACCGGAAGAAAAATAAAGGTAAGAAATTTTTTTTTCAAAAAGTCATATCGGATGAAAACATGTAACACATGCAGTCAGAGGCAAGCATGAAATATGAAGAATGAAGAAAGTAACAAAAATCACAGAAATAACAAACAAAATATAAACCTATAATGGGTTTAAGAAAAAGCTGGCTCACAGTCACTTTACTTTTCCATTTTTGAATCAGAACTGCTGCAATTATCTTTCAATAAATTTAGACAAAACATTCTCTGCTTGATGGGATACTTATGCTGTTGAGTATATATTGTTTAATGATGCCCTCATATTGTAGCAGTTTTTAGTATAGCACATTTTAAATCTCTTTGTCTAGGATGTTTAAAAAAAGTCATTATAGCGACAGCTGGCTACCATCAACAAATCAAGGCAATAAAAAAAATATTGCAGAAAGGCTAATATTACATTTTCAGATCACTCCTTGGGTGACAAGGAATAAGAAAATTAACTGGTAAGTTGAAATAGCAGTTCTTATGAAGGATTACTTGGGATCCATTTTATGGTGTAGCTTTTTTTTTTTTTTTGTAAACACTTGTTGTTTTTACCATCTTGCACAAATAATGGCAAGTCAAATAAATACTAAGTTAAAGAGAAAATAATAGGGGACTTCCATGTGTAAGACAATATTATCATATATCATTACTTGTCCACTGGAAAAATACTTTTGTTTTCTGAGGAAAACATTACCTGTTCAGTTCCATTTAGAAACTCTACTTTCAGCTCATCCTCAAAGATCAACTTTCTTTCTGGAGCTTCGATGTCTCTGGATTGTGCAGAAAAATCAGAAAGCAGGTGTGGAGTCAGCTGGAATGCTACTTTGCTCTGCATTCAGAAATACAAAACAAAACACACTCAGCATACTAGAAAAATAACTGAAACCAAAAACTGATCACTGAAACTTTAACATTTCAAAATTTATTGGTTTAATGAAGTAATGAATCAAAGTTCACATGCTGAACAATGAAGTCTTCTATTTCAAGCACTGTTGATAAAAACATACTTATTATTTCTAAACTCACCTCTTTTAATCCTGAGAAATAATATTTATTTCATCTGAATCAATCAAGTTATTAAACAAATAAAACAAAATTCTGCCAAATGTTATTAAGTAAAGAGTGAAAGTCTGAGAAAAAAATAGTTTCATTGAAGAGCTAAGTAGCATTCTGATGCCACCAAGTTCACATAAGATGGTAACAGTGCAATTTTATGTTCATTTCTTCTGAATCAATATCCTGAATGGGAAAAGGCTTTTTCTATGCCTAAGTAACATAAGTTTGCAAATCCAGATAATAAATATTACTATACTACCACAGTCACACTATTCCTATAAGCTTTCTATATCAACCCACAAGTGTCACTTACCTACATTAGTGACAACACCTTATGTAAGCTACTCTATTCTATAGCAGTCACAACTAAATGCTACATTATATTGCAAAATGCACCCAGATAACCTTCATAAGGTATAATACTACTACAATTAAGATCACACAAGCCTTACAAGTAATACTATGTTATGATTGTTGTATTTCTTTCTACAAGTTAATATGTTGCCTGCCTGTAAGCACAACAAGTGTTACACCTATCATTGTCTGGGTTTAGAATGGCATGCAAAAGATCGGTAGTATCTTACCACAATACAATGTCTGGGTTTCAGTGTACAGAACAAGGTCTCAGTAGCACATCCTGATGCCTCTTCAGTGCTGGAATGGTCAAGGTCCACAAGCATAAATGGATGGTTGGTCTTCAATCTAAATGTCATGGGTGTCTGGGTACTGTTTGACAGTTTGACAGAACAAGTGCGCAAGGACTCGCCCTGAATCTAAAAATAAAATTTTTATAGAGTAATAAACAATTTTGATTAACTGTGTAACATAACATTTGTCGTCAAATCTCTCTCTCTCTCTGAACCTTAAGTGCCCAGGGCACATGGGGCTTCCGCAAGGGTTTTCCACAAATGCCTGTCCTTCGCCTTTTTTTCTGCTCTTGCCCAGGTGAGCCCTCTATTGCTCAACATCCTTTCTGTTGTTCTTCTCCATGTCTCTTTTGGTCTACCCTTACTTCTGTTCCCCTGTGGTGTCCATCTTAGTGCTATTTTTGGTAGTGAGTTGTCAGTCATTCGGAGCACATGTCCCAACCATCGCCAGCGTCTTTCCTCAATAATTGTTGTCAGTGGTTTCATCTGCATTTCTGCTAATAAGATGTTATTTCTTATGGTGTTTGGCCAAAATATTTTTCTAATTCTTCGTAAACATTTAGTCTGGAAAGAATTCAACTTGTTTTCTATGGTTTTGATGATTTTCCAGCATTCACTTCCATAGAGTAGTACACTTAGAACATTACTCTTAAATATCCTGATTTTCATATTTATGCTTAGTTTTTTTGATTTCCATATAGTCTGCAGCATTGCAAAAGCCTGGTTTGCTCTAGTAAGCCTGCTGTTGGTGTCCTCTGTGCTGTCTCCATTTTCTACTACTCTGCTGCCAAGGTATACAAATTCATTGACCTCCTCCACTAACTTGTTATCTACTCTGAGTACATTTCTGTTGTTCACATTTTGCTTCATTAACTTTGTCTTTCCTACGTTGATCTTTAGTCCTATGTTGTTTGCATTCTGAGTTAGCTTGTTTATTTTATCTTGCATATCTTTGTGACTGCTTGATAATAGACAAATGTCGTCCGTAAAGTCAAGGTCCTCCAGCACTGTGTCAAGGGTCCATTGTAATCCTCTGCGTTTGTCTGATGTTGCCTCCTTCATTAACCAGTCTACTGCCAAGATAAATAATGTTGGTGATAGTACACATCCCTGTTTCACTCCTGTTTGTACCCTAAAGCTGCTGGAGGTATGTTCTCCACAGATAACTTTGCACTGAAAACCCTCGTATATGGCTTTGATTACATTAACTATTTTATGGGGGAGGCCATGCCATCTTAGGATTTTCCACAGTGCATCTCTGTTGGCACTGTCAAAGGCTTTCTCAAAATCTATGAATAATGCATATGTTGTGCTATGTCACTCATTTGCCTGTTCTAATATTTGTCTAAGTACAAATATGTGGTCTATGCATGATCTTCCTTTCCTAAATCCTGCCTACTCTTTCCGAAGTTTTTCCTCAAGTGTTGGTACAATTCTGTTGATGATTATTCTGCAAAATACTTTACTGGTGAGTGGCAGTAGGGTAATGCCTCTCCAGTTCCCGCAATCTCTGAGGTCACCCTTCTTTGGTAGTTTTACTATAAGACCAGTTTTCCACTCCTCTGGGGCTTTTTCTAGATCCCAAATTTGTTGTAATATCTGGCAAAGTTGTTTTGGTGTTTCTGTTTCTTCTGCTTTCAACATCTCAGTAGTCACTTCATCTTCACCTGGTGCCCTGTCTGATTTTAGCTTCTTTATCGCCTCCTTTACTTCATTTATTGTTATTGGTCCTGTATTGATGTTTAGTTCCGTTTTTGCTTCAGGTATGTCTATTGTTTGTGCTGGTTGTGTTCTGTTTAGTAGGGTGTTAAAGTGTTCCCTCCATCTTTCAATTTTTTCTCTTTCTCCACTGACCAGTTGTCCATTTTGTGTTCTTACTGCACTTTCACATCTTGTGTTGAAGTTACCTGTCATCTGCTTTGTGATTTTATATATGGTTTTCATGTCATTTGTATATGCTGCTTTCTCTGCTGTTTCTGCTAAGTTGTCATAATATTGACGTTTATCTTGACGGCATGATTCCTTCACTTCTTTGTCTTTTTGTGCATAATTACTTAAAACTCGTTCTTTAAGCCGTTGTGATTTGGTGTTCAGTAATTTTTTCTTGATTTCTTTTCTTTGCTCTATCTTTTCCCATGTGGTCTCGCTTATCCATTCCTCTTTTCTCCTTTTCCGATATCCCAGCACCTCTTTTGCTGTTTCCTGTAGTGTTTTATTGAACTCTAATATGGACATTTCTGCTTCGTCTTGTAGGACACTGAAGCGGTTCTTAAGTACTATTGAGAATTAATTTCTTGTTTGCTGGTCTATCAGTTTTCTTGTATCAAAATGTATCTTTCTGTGTTCTCCGATTTTGGCTTTCCTTAATTTTAGTTTTATTTTTGCTACCAGAAGGTTGTGATCACTTCCTACATCTGCTCCTTTCCTTGCTCGCACATCTTGTAGTGACCGTTTCCACTTGTTGTTTATTAGCATGTGATCGATTTGGTTTTCTGTGGTTTTATCTGATGACCTCCAAGTCACCTTATGGATGTTTTTGTGTTGGAAAATTGTCCCTCCGATGGTCATCATGTTTTCTTCACAGAAACTGCACAGTTTTTCTCCATTTTCATTTATTTCTCCGATTCCTTCTTTTCCCATGATTCTTCTTCTATCTTCATTTCCCTCACCTACTTTTGCATTGAAGCTGCCCAAGATGAGTAGCATATCATGCTTGGGTATTGTTTCTACTGTGGCTTGGAGGCTGTTGTAAAAATCTTCTTTTAATTCCTCTTCAGCTGCTTCTGTTGGTGCATAACAAACTAAAAGATGGTTTTTCTAGACCAGTTTAATGGCTCTGCAAAAAAAAGATACCTTGATCATCAGCAAATGGTTATTAAGACTATGCAATTACTGGTGCACTTCTAAACACTGACAAAGACAAATATATAATTTTTCCAACACTACAAAATTATTCATGAAAAAAAAAAACTGTAACATTCACATTACAACATTACAACAATTTATAGTGACAGTTTTAACATTATATGACTGTAATACACTTAGATCATGGCATACACACTTTGATCATGACACATGCACTTTGGTCATGATGAGACTTCTGGTCTAGATGGTGACGGACGTACTACACACTGTGAACTAGTGAAATATTTCTTGATATTTCTGACTTAATTCGCATACGGATTATAATCTAGTGATATTATCTAGATGCAACTGACAGGACCTCACTAAAATATACTCATGTGGTGAAGTTCTAACCAGGTTTAATGGATAATTCAAACCTGCACCACTAATAAACGGAGTGTAACCTAATGTCGAGCACCTGGAACGCGAGCATGTGTACAATGTGGCCCTCTTGTCTGGGACCCCCAGGCCTGCCAAAGATGGAGTGTGTTGGCTGCGGCGCAGTACCTGGGTACAACAGGACACACACGCCCTTACAAGGTTAAGAATGGTTTTGATACAATCCGATCTCACGCCACGCCTTTGTTCTGGCCCCTCTCCAGCAGGAAGGAAAAAAAGGACAAATCCCATGCCTCAAAACAACCAACCAAGAGAACAACCCCACACAACAGCCTGAAGAGATCGGAAAATTAGGCCAGGGCCAGCAAACTCAACAGTCCGGCACTCACAGTGGTTCACCAGAATGCAGAGGGAGTGCTAGACAAGAAAATCGGTGTAAGATTTTCTCAAAACAAACGCCATAGATGTCCTCTGCATTCAAGAAACACATCTAAGAGAGACACTCAGGTTTTCCACATGAGTGCTTTTGACATGACAGACCTAACAGACCAAAAGGTGGAATAATGACCAAAACATCCAACCCAGCTGTAGAATCAAGCAGATCCACAGAAGGCGAGCTGGGATACCTAACAGTGAAACTCTTCTAACCAGTGGAGACATACAAATTACCAACTGCTACAGCCTTCCTGCCACAGCCCTACAGCTACACAAAATAAGAGCTGAAAGCACAAAACACGTTGTTGAGGACTTCAACAGCCACTCTCCAAGCTGGGGCAATGAGACACTGAACCACAGAGGAGAAGAAATGGAAGACTGGATGACAGACAACAAACTAACCCTCATTAACTGACCAAAAGACAAACCAACCTTCTATTCCAGGGCATGGAAAAAAAAAATCAAGCACACCTGACCTCACTGCAGCAACAGATGACATACATTGATTTACAGTCAGAATAGTCAACATGCAACTAGGAGGAAGTGACCATGTGCCAGTCACACTCAAAATCTATGGAGAAGAGTGCCCAAAACAACATAACATGGCAGCTGCCTGGAACTTCAAAAAAGCAAACTGGGACCAATATAGAGAGCAAACACACCAGCAGTGCCTGCAGATCACTCTGACCAACAATATAAACCACAATGTCACAGTCCTAACAAACATAATCCTGGAAGCTGCCAAGAAGTACATACCCAGAGGCAGAAGAAACAACAACAAACCTTACTGAAGCAGAGAACTGGAGAAGCTGCACATGGTGAATGTTGCCATCATCACTCCCATCATGAAAAAAGGAAAAAAACAAACAAAACAAATCCAGCTACAGACCTATCAGCCTCCTAAACTGCATGGGCAAAGTGATAGAAAGGATGGTCAACACTAATACAACACCTAGAAAAAAAAATCACCTGATAAACAATGCACACTCAGCATACAAGAAACATCACAACATAGAAGACCAGCTCATCTACCTAACCCTAGAAATAGAAAACTCTTTTCAGGAGAAGAAAAAAGTTCTGGCCACCTTTGTAGACCTAACACAAGCATTTGATACAGTATGGAAAAAAAAGCCTCCTCCTGAAACTACTCAACAACAAGGCTGAAGGAACAATGTTTTGGTGGATACAAGATTTCTTGAGATACAGAACAGCCAGGGTCAAAATGAATGGAAAACTAACTCACAGAGTCACCGTGAGCAAAGGCGTTCCTCAGGGAAAAGTTATTTCTCCCACTCTGTTCCTGATATACATAAATGACATCATAGACAGACTACCCAACAGCATATCACGTGCCTTGCATGCAGATGACTTCATGTGTGGAATGCTGTGGAAAAAACATCAACAGCAACCCAAAGAATACAGGAAGCACTAAATACCATAAGAGACTGGGCCACAAAATGGGGAGTGATGATAAACCCCACAAAGTCCACAGACACCTGCTTCTCATTGTCCAACAAGACAGAAAACTTTAAACTAGGAAGACAGCTTACACAGGCAGAAAAGCCAACACTCCAACTTGGAGTGAAACTGGACAAGAGGCTAACCTGGAAGCCACACCTACTGGACATAGAAAACAAAGCAGTTAAAAAGCTAGCTGTGGTAAAAAAGCTGGCAAGCACAACCTGGAGAGCCAATAGCAACATACTAAAAAAAAAGCATATGTGGGCACCATAAGGTCAACACTCAAATATGGCATGACAACCTGGGCCACAGCCTCCAACACAAACACCACTTGCCTAACAAAAGTGCAAAACACTGGGCTGCGGCTGATCATTGAGGAATGAAGAGCACTCCCATCATGGAGATGGAGAAATACACGCAAATTCAACCTCTTGAGGTCAGGTGCAAGGAAAAACTAATGATCTACAAACAAAAGTTAATACACCTGACAACCCACCCTGTGAACAAAAGAATTCAGGAGTCCACAAAAAACAGACTGAAAAGAACCAGCTTCACCCATCTGACAACACAACTGCAACAACACTATAAAGACCTCCTTCCCACCTCTCATGAAGAAAATGAACCACTCCAAATTGTGGAGGAGCACAGTCATTGTGAAGAGATAGCAGTCCTCACAGAGGTACCAGGCATACACAAAAAGGACTACCTAAGATGAAGACATTGACCCAGGAGCTGACTGACAGCAAGTACAACCCAGCTGAGTGGACACATGTGTACACAGATGGGTCTGCAGAAAAAGCAGTATAAAATGGAGGTGGGGGCGTTTACATAAGTTACACAGATGGGAGACAAACCAAAAAGGCCTTCGCAACAGGAAAGATTTTCTCCAACAAAAGGGCAGAAACAACAGCCCTCCTTGACGCCCTCAGAACACTTAGAACAGAAAACCACCACCCACCACACAAAATATAGCCTTCTTCACAGACTGCAGGGCACTTCTGGAATCTCTAAACACAACAAAGAAACCACAGGCAAACATACAGGAAATCACAATAGAACTGAAGCACCTTACACTGTCAACAACCGTGGCCCTACAATGGGTACCATCCCACTGTGGAACAGCTGGCAATGAAATAGCTGACAGTTATCCAAAGTTGGCAGCAATCAAGATCAAACCAATCATCCAGTAAACTATCAAGAGGCACAAACAATAATATGTAACCAGTGCAGATCTGAATGGAAAAAGAAACTGAAATGCAACAATGAACCAGATCCAATACACCAACTACAAAGACATCAGCAAACCATCCTCTTTCGCCTAAGGACAGGCCACTGCAGACTACTAAGCCACCTGCATCGACTCAAAATGCCTCATACAGACGAGTGTCCATATGGCAGTGGAGTCCAGACTCCAGAACATATCCCACAAAAGTGCCCAAACCATGCAGACCTGAGGCATGAGACATGGCCAGAGGACACGAGCTTGGAGCAAAAGTTTTGGGGCTCCTATCAGGATCTGGAGAAGACTGCTGGCTTTGCCATGTCGATAAGGATCAGGAACTGAAGTGACCAACAACCTTGAATGCAGAAGAAGAAGAAGAAGAGCATGACAATCTAGATGAATGTTATTAAAATATCATTATAGGCCCATCCTGATTTAAATATCAGTACAAATTATAACAATTTTGGCAGTATGTAAATATAACAACAGTATTTCACTTTATTTTTAGGACTATGAGTATCACAATAACATTACACCTTGACATTACAAAAAGCATTAAGACACCTGGACACACAAGGAAAACATTTGACAACCCTGATAGTACAGTTACATCAATGACAAACCTTGCCATCTTTCATGATGTCACTGACAGCAGAAATGAATATCATTCCATCATCTTCCAGCACCTCCACAGTCAGTCTGGGAATGAATAAAATGGCAGTTAACAATGGAGAAACCAAATAGAGTACCACAAATCTGCTGCAACAATCATGAATCAAAGTATGGCAAACTGTGATATTTCCTTGTAATTGTAGATCTGAATCTATCTGCTCTGGGCTTCTGTCTTTTGTCTGTTACTGCCATGAAGCATTGCAGTTTGTGTCCAGTCTAATGCATTTAGTTCCTGACATGTCATATCTGGTCATCCTAAGATGTTTTTTACTCCATATACTAACTCTAATGGTATCCTTAACTTTAAGTTTCTCTCTTTCTGATGTTATAGGCCTTTGCAGTTGAGTCTTCTTCTTCTTCTTCTTCGTTCGCTTCTACCACCAAAACCGCACTGTGATCCTACTGAATTTACGCCTGTGGTCCTCATAAGGTCCTGTGGTCTCCTGTGTGGTCCCTGAAAGGACGAGAGGACCACAAGGGGTTCAGAGTATCGCAGGGCTTTAGCCTGTATTCTTGGTGGGTCTCTGAAGCGGATTGCGTGACACCGTGGTTTTCATTGCACCAGTTTAGTCTAGAGTTGGACTTTCTCACCTGAAGACCTCACCGTGTTTAGGATATCAGTGCATCCCCTCTGGGTGAGAGGCGGTAGCCCACCCAGGCCAGAGTTGGACCTTCTCAATGGAAAACCTCGACGTGTTTTGAGATACCTGTGTATCACCGCCGGGTGAGAGGTGGTTGCCCATCCAGTCCAGAGTTGGACTTTCTCACTGGAAAACCTCAGCGTGATTAGGATACACAAACATCCCCGCCGGGTGAGAGGTGGTTGCCTATCTAGACTGCCCTGGTCCAGTGTCTCCGACTTCAGCATTTTGTGGTCGTGGCCGCTACCCTTCCTAGTTGTGACCAGGATGGAGCTTTTTGTCCAGGAGGATGAATCCTCGCCACTTGTGACTTCCACCCCTGGGTTGAGCCGGTTTAGGCATATTATCCCAGTATGAGCATGTTTAGGACGTGACCGACCTCTAGAGCAGAGGTACTGTGACATGCATAGCCTTCAAGATTCACCCCTGGTGTGAGCCGGTTTAGGCAAAATTCACCAGTATGGGTGTATATCAGCGTGACTGACCTCTACAGCGGAGGTGGCATGACATGTCTAGCCATCAAGTTCCACCCCTGGTGTGTGCCGGTTTAGGCATATTTCACCAGTGTAGGTGTATTTCGGACGTGGCCGGCCTCTAGAGCAGAGGTGCCGTGGTATGTATAGCTCTCGCAGCGATACTATTGGACATACCGATTAAACTTCACTTTATCCTTTCCACCACCTTTTCACATCAGCACCGCACAGCAACCTTTATTTCTTTTCCGCATTTTCTTCCTTGACCGGGAGGAGCATCACTCCATGCGCGGCATTCGAAGAGTCTCGCCAGCAGTGTGCAGTTGAGTGATCTAGCCTCATTCTGGTCAGATGCTCAAACCACTTCCCCAGTGTCTTCCTATTTATGTCATTACTGGTATCACGCTGGCTGTGTTTCAGACTTCTCCATCTCTGACATGGCTTTTCTCAGACATCTTATCTCACTTTCTTAGTCGCTGTTTCGTTGCATTTTTCAATGAATGATTGATCTGACAAACTTCTCTGAAATCTTGTTTGACTACTGATGATTCTCTGTTGTTATTATTACATTTAGAAATGAACACTGTTGCCTTCCTGATACTTTGTACACTCAGTAGGTTATCAAATTATTCTACGTCACTGTGTAAAATCCATCCTTTTCATAAATGGGATTTCCTGCCTTATCATTCATAATCTCTGTGAGATAGTAGGAGTCATGGCTTTGCCAGCATACGAGGTGCGCTCAGAAGGTAATGCACCACGTTGTTTTTCTCAGGAACTGTTTATTCAAAAAGCATGAAATTTATATACAATATACATGGATATGTCATGTAAAAATCTGTATTATTCAACATAATCCCCATCAACTTGTAAGGCATTACGCTAGGGTGAAACAAGTGCATGTATTCCTACTTCCTACCCCGTACCAGATTTTCTCTTGATTATGTAGCCATTTCTTTGCTGAATGAACCACTCCTTCATCATCTTCAAATCTTACCCCTCGGAGTGCATCTTTAAGTGGACCAAACAAATAGAAACCAGAGGGTGCCTAATCGGGACTATAGGGTGGATGGAGTAATGCAATCCAACCCAATTTGGTGTTACCAGACTTGTGTGAGAGCACACACTATTATGAAGGAGAAGCAGGTCTGCTGGATTTTTGTGTGGCCAAATTCTGCGAAAACACTGATTGAGTTTTTTCAATGTCTTTATGTAAGCTTGCGAATTGATGATTGTCTCTCCCCTTGGCATAACATCCACAAGAATCACACCTTCATTGTCCAAAAGACAGTGATCATGACCTTTCCAGCTGAAGGAGTTGTCTTGAATTTCTTTCTTCATGGTGACTGAGGATGATGCCACTCCACTGACCGTCTTTTTGTCTCAGGTTCAAAATGATGTGCCCAGGTTTCATCACCTGTTACGATCTTAGCCAAAAAATTCTGTCCCTCAGCATTGAAACACTCCAACAATTCAGAAGAAATTGCTTTCCTTTGCAACTGATGATCATTTGTGAGACTTCAAGAAAACCATCTTGTGCAAACCTTAGAAAATCCAAGAGCTTTTATAACTGAATTTGCACTACTATTGCTGACTGACAGCTCTAACCTCAACTGTTGAGTAGTGATACGCCTACCAGTAAGAATAATGCCCTCAGCGCATTTCAACATTTCTGCCTTGGTGGCTGTGGCAGGACGTCCACAGCACAGCAGATCATGCAACTCCTTATCTCCACTTATTGATTCTTTGATTCTCTGAACCCAACGACTAACTGTACTCCTGCCGACTGCAAAACTGCCATACGCATCACATAGACGCTTGTGAATGTTTAAAACGGTTTCCTTCTCTGCAATGAGAAATTCTATCACAATTCACTGCTTGCACCATAAGTTGCTAACACATTCCATTTCAATGGTTAGGGCAGCCATATTCTTTGACCAGTTGTGGTGCAATTTGGCTCACACAACTGGCACATGCCATAATTAAAGTGTGCAAAATTTCATGTTTTTATCTTCATTATTAGCTTAAAAAAACAATGTGGTACATTACTTTCTGAACGACCCTCGTAGTTTCACACACTTTATGGAAGTCACATCAGGACTCTGTGCTGAATCTTCTAGATTTTCATCAGTACTGTCTACATGAGGTATCTTTAGTCTGCTTAACCACTCTCTAGGAATTTCTTCATGATAGTCTATGTTCAGTTTAGCAGAGTGTGCTCTTGATGTTACTCATTTCTTGCATAATAGCTTCTTAATGTTTAGTGGGTTTTTTTTTTTTTACACTTCCTCATTCTGCTATGTTATTCCATGTTCTTGCAGTTCCCCCAATTTTCTGGTCCTGCGCCGCCTCTTCAGGCTGGTTATGAGGTCTAGAGTGAATTTTTTTTCAGTGCCTCTTCTAAGTTATCTCTCTATTCCCTGATACAGATTCACCTATTTTGCATTATATTTTCCCCCAATTTTTTACATTCACTGTTATCTTAATTTTATCATATCACTTGCAAAATGCTTTTTACCATCAAATTCAAATTCCACAACTTAAATGAACTGATGACTTGCCAAGATGCTGTTTCTAATTTTTTTTTCTTTAAAACTATTTTAGATGTGTTTACCTGGGAGGAATAATAGTGGCAACAAAAATTTTTCACTTAGTGTTAACATTCATAACTAATCCATGGCTAATGCTGAGAAGTTAAAAACTTTGGAAAAAATATAAAAATGTACAAATATGTACAGTTGAAAATACTCACAGTGCTGGTTTCAAGACTGCTGTAAAATTAATTTTCAGTTGCTCAGCATCATAAGCCTCAGGCCTTGTAACTTTATTGCTCTTGTCTTTCTGTAAATTTAAAATTTAAATTTAATTCAGTCAGCCATTCACACTGCCTCTGTGTGAAGACTTCCTATATTATTAACATCAATCTAACTGCATTAACTAAAACAACTTCAGGTTGTTTCAGTGTATTAATGACAGCTCATCGACAAAGTTTTTCATATGCCAGCAGCATATTACATTCATGATAACTGTCCTTCTACCATTTACATCATGGAGATTTGAAGGTTGTATGGTTGTTTCTGATTTAGTGCATGGTATGAGTATTTGTATGTGTATTTGTAAAGATCCATGCTGTTACAATACTTTGCTGTTATGATGTATTTCTTAAAGGTACCTGCATTTCTAAAGCTCTTTCTGTTAGTGTTCGTAAAGCATAAATGGCATTGTGTGTTCCCTTTCCTTCAACAAGTCCAAACTGTTCATCTGCTATTTCCATTTTTATCTTTTTCCTTGTTCTTCTCATAATTATTCTCAGAAGTAGCTTCGTTATGTGACATGAGAGGCTGATAGTCCGGTGGTCGTCACATTCCTTTGCACCTGGTTTCTTTGGTAGTGCTATAAACATGGATTTAATCAGGTCACTGGGAATATAACCACTGTTGTAAATGTCATTCAGTAACTTGGTTATTATTTTTATTCCTGTCTCCTCTAGTGCCTCTATTTCTTCTGTTGTTATATTATCAGGCCCAGTCGCTTTTCCTTTCTTCATGTGTTTGATGGCATCTATGATTTCATCTTCAAGTATTGGTGGTCCCTCACAGTTTTCAGTATCTGGTGTTAATTCTGGTCTTTCTCCTCCATATAGCTCACCGATATACTCTGTCCACCTGTCCACAATGTCTTCTTTTCCCATTAACATTTTACCTTCTTTCGATTTCAGGCATCCTGTGGTATATTTTGTTTTCCTGCCTGTGAGTTCATTAATTTGTTTGTGCATGTTTTTGCTGTCTTTAATAAAGTCTATCTGTCTGCACTGCTCATTTAACCACACTTCTTTTGCTTCTCTGCATTTGCATCTTATTTCTTTATTTATCTTGTTATATTTTTTCTCGTTATTTTTACTCCTCCTCCTCTTGTCCATCAGTCCTAAGATGTCGTTCTGTCATCCATTTATTTTTAGGGGCGTCTTTTTTTGGTGGTATTATCTCCTTAACAGTTTGGTGGATAGAATCTCTTAACATTTCCCATTGTTCATCTATACTATTTATCTTTGCTATTGCATTGTATCTATTTGTTATAATAACTTTGTATTGTTCTCTCAGTTCTTGGTCATTTTTAAGAAGTTCTGTATTCAGTTTGATGTTTCTCATTTTTCTGCCTGCTTTCTTTAGTTTTATTCTAACTTTTCCACAGAGTGGATCATGGTCACTATTGCAGTCAGCTCCTGGCATGGTTTTTGTTGTCAGTAATGCATTGCGGAATCGTTTGTTGATTAATATGTAGTCTATCTGGTTAAAAGTCTTTTTGTCTAAAGAGCTTTAGAAGTACAGAAAGATCTCTACTTATGCTTCACTGATTACATCAAGGCATTTGACAAGGTGAAACATAATGAAATTATTAAAATGCTTGAAGACATCAATATAGACGGCAAAGACCTGAGGATTGTAAAACATCTATACTGGCAGCAAGAAGCAGCAGTTCGAGTTGAAAATAGAATTGGAAAATATCAACCGATAAAACAAGGGGTGCGACAAGGATGTGTACTATCTCCAGACCTTTTTTCTCTGTATAGCGAGAATATTCTAAGAACAATCATCACAGAACCAGGCATAAAAATTGGAGGATACAATATTAACAACCTTCAGTATGCTGACGACACAGTGCTGATAGCTGAGAACCAACAAGACCTGCAAAATCTCTTGGATAAAGTCGCCAAAGAAAGTGAACAGAAAGGCCTTACTTTGAACATCAAAAAGACAGAGACTATGGTTATATCTAAGAAACAGAATCCACCAGCATGCAGTATTAAATTAAACGGAACTGTTCTAAAGCAGGTGCAGAAATTCAAATACCTTGGAGCAGTAATAACTTCAGATGGGAAATGCAGAACAGAAATTAGGAACAGAATAGGCCAAGCAAAGACTGCATTTCAGAGAATGAGAAACATATTGACCAACACATCCTTATCAATGAATGTTAGAAAACGAGTCCTAAAATGCTATATTGAACCTATCTTGTTATATGGAAGTGAATCATGGACAATAGGCAAGTCTGCACAAAAATCATTGGAAGCAGCAGAAATGTGGTTTATTAGAAGAATGTTGCGAATCCCCTGGACAGCAAAAATAACTAATGAAGAATGTAGGAGAAGAGCTGGAGAGACAAAAAAAACCTTGTTAAAAAGATAAGAGAGAGACAATGTACTTTCATAGGACATGCAATGAGAAGAGGGGGCATTGAAAATATTATAACAACAGGAAAAATAGAAGGAAGAAGATCAAGAGAAAGACCAAGAGAAATGATACTGGACAGTCTGACGGGATGGTGTGAGAGGAGATCACCAACTGAGCTGATGGCCTGCATGAAGGATCGCGTACTCTGGAGAAGCATAATAGCCAACGCCAGTCGGCACGGCACATGATGATGATGACCTGCACTTCCCAAATACATATTTCAGAAGATCTTGATTTTACAATGACTCTTATCAGTGACAATGTGAATTGATGCAAGAAAAAACAGATACCCTGTCTTCACTGGCTAGTAAAATAAGACTTGAAATTAAAAAAAGAAAAAACAAAAATGATGAAACTTCCCATTAATCAAGAAGGAAAAATATACGTAGAAGGAACAGCTATTGATGAAGTAAACCAATTTGCATACCTAAGCAGCTACATAGACCAGTATGGTGACACCAGAAAGGAAGTTACAATTAGAACTGTGAAAGCAACACTGACCTTCAAAAAGTTATAAGCACAAAAAAACAAGCTAAGATTATTCAGTTTAAATGTAATATCCACCCTCATGTATGCATGCAAAAGCTGGAAAACAACTAAAGAAATTAGACTCTTTTGAAAACAAGTGTATAAGGAAAATACTTTGTATAAAGTGGAATGAATTCAAGAACAACGCAGAAATAAGGCAGATGAGCGAACAACAACCTGTCTCATGGGTGATCAGAAAAAATAGATGGACATATATTGGTCACATGATGAGAAGAAACAATTAGAGAATCCCAGAACAAGCTATCAAGTGGAACACAACAGGCCGAGGAAAAAGAGGTCGACCACATGAAACTCTATAGAGGACATTGTTAAGAGAGGTCAAATCAGAAGGCATAAAATCCCCTTGATAAGGTTGAAAAGCTCACTGAAAACAGGAAAACTTGGCAAACTACCATATGAGTCTTCTCTCTCTCTCTCTGAACCTTAAGTGCCCAGGGCACATGGGGCTTCCGCAAGGGTTTTCCACAAATGCCTGTCCTTTGCCTTTTTTTCTGCTCTTGCCCAGGTGAGCCCTCTATTGCTCAACATCCTTTCTGTTG
The DNA here is from genome assembly GCA_009760885.1 of Achatina immaculata. Classification (NCBI taxonomy): domain Eukaryota; kingdom Metazoa; phylum Mollusca; class Gastropoda; order Stylommatophora; family Achatinidae; genus Lissachatina; species Lissachatina immaculata. The sequence goes on along the minus strand of CM019717.1, from coordinate 45,195,590 downwards.
TTCTTCTCCATGTCTCTTTTGGTCTACCCTTACTTCTGCTCCCCTGTGGTGTCCATCTTAGTGCTATTTTTGGTAGTGAGTTGTCAGTCATTCGGAGCACATGTCCCAACCATCGCCAGCGTCTTTCCTCAATAATTGTTGTCAGTGGTTTCATCTGCATTTCTGCTAATAAGATGTTATTTCTTATGGTGTTTGGCCAAAATATTTTTCTAATTCTTTGTAAACATTTAGTCTGGAGATGAGTCTTATGTGATGAGTCTTATGTGATGTTTAATGCCATGGGATTAAACATGGGTAAGTAAGATGTCCTACTGCTAGGATTTGTCCAAAATAATTCATATTTTTTTTGCCTTTCATATACAGAGACTGAAATCTGCTGTTTCATTCTACTTCTCTTTACTCTCAACAAGATGGAGATGCTGAGTTTTTAGAGGGACAAACTAACATTGAGACCTCAGTTCTTCTAAGAAATGCATCCTATTTTAACAATAGTCTAATAAAGCATGTAAAAGTTGGTGACATTCAATATCTCTAAGACCCACAATGCTGCATTTGTCATAATTAACAATGCATTGTTTTAAAAAGTCAGTTAGTGGCATATGTAAAAATTATGCCTCTACTAATAGAGAATATCCATCTGCAGGGCAAGGCCACTAGATTAGGCACACAGTACACAAATTTGTTAGTGTATGATAGAAACTTGAGATAAGGGACTTCACAGTTAGTGAACAGAAAAAAAAAACAATTAACTGAGATTATTAGTATTCATATGCTACTATTTATCCTTCATTATATTTTTTTTCATCTAGGATTCATTTGTTTTTGAATCATAAGCTAGCAGTGTTTTTAACAATCTATGTTTGTTCAACAAACTATTAGCTTATGATTCTAATCAAGTTGTTCTAAGTTTTCAAATATTATAAATTTTCATAACTTCCTACTGCCTTAAGTTTTAAGTTACCAAAATTCAAAGTCAGCTTATTCACTGATTTCATGAATGGCTGCAAATACCTGATGCTTTCTAATAGCAGAAACTCAGAAGAGCCACTGTGGCTAAAAGAGAAGTGAATACTGGTATGGAATGCTTTTATCTAAGCACTAAGTTAAAGAGAAGTGGATACTGGCAAGGAATGCTTTTATCCAAACACTAAATTAAAGAGAAGTGGATACTGACATGGATGCTTTTATCTAAACACTAAGAAGTGGATACTGGCATGGAATGCTTTTATCTAAACACTAAGTTAAAGAGAAGTGGATACTGGCATGAATACTTTTATCTAAACACTAAGTTAAAGAGAAGTGGACCACATGAAACTCTATAGAGGACATTGTTAAGAGAGGTCAAATCAGAAGGCATAAAATCCCCTTGATAGGTTGAAAAGCTCACTGAAAACAGGAAAACTTGGCAAACTACCATATGAGTCTTCTCTCTCTCTCTCTGAACCTTAAGTGCCCAGGGCACATGGGGCTTCCGCAAGGGTTTTCCACAAATGCCTGTCCTTTGCCTTTTTTTCTGCTCTTGCCCAGGTGAGCCCTCTATTGCTCAACATCCTTTCTGTTGTTCTTCTCCATGTCTCTTTTGGTCTACCCTTACTTCTGCTCCCCTGTGGTGTCCATCTTAGTGCTATTTTTGGTAGTGAGTTGTCAGTCATTCGGAGCACATGTCCCAACCATCGCCAGCGTCTTTCCTCAATAATTGTTGTCAGTGGTTTCATCTGCATTTCTGCTAATAAGATGTCATTTCTTATGGTGTTTGGCCAAAATATTTTTCTAATTCTTTGTAAACATTTAGTCTGGAGATGAGTCTTATGTGATGTTTAATGCCATGGGATTAAACATGGGTAAGTAAGATGTCCTACTGCTAGGATTTGTCCAAAATAATTCATATTTTTTTTGCCTTTCATATACAGAGACTGAAATCTGCTGTTTCATTCTACTTCTCTTTACTCTCAACAAGATGGAGATGCTGAGTTTTTAGAGGGACAAACTAACATTGAGATCTCAGTTCTTCTAAGAAATGCATCCTATTTTAACAATAGTCTAATAAAGCATGTAAAAGTTGGTGACATTCAATATCTCTAAGACCCACAATGCTGCATTTGTCATAATTAATAATGCATTGTTTTAAAAAGTCAGTTAGTGGCATATGTAAAAATTATGCCTCTACTAATAGAGAATATCCATCTGCAGGGCAAGGCCACTAGATTAGGCACACAGTACACAAATTTGTTAGTGTATGATAGAAACTTGAGATAAGGGACTTCACAGTTAGTGAACAGAAAAAAAAACAATTAACTGAGATTATTAGTATTCATATGCTACTATTTATCCTTCATTATATTTTTTTTTCATCTAGGATTCATTTGTTTTTGAATCATAAGCTAGCAGTGTTTTTAACAATCTATGTTTGTTCAACAAACTATTAGCTTATGATTCTAATCAAGTTGTTCTAAGTTTTCAAATATTATAAATTTTCATAACTTCCTACTGCCTTAAGTTTTAAGTTACCAAAATTCAAAGTCAGCTTATTCACTGATTTCATGAATGACTGCAAATACCTGATGCTTTCTAATAGCAGAAACTCAGAAGAGCCACTGTGGCTAAAAGAGAAGTGAATACTGGTATGGAATGCTTTTATCTAAGCACTAAGTTAAAGAGAAGTGGATACTGGCAAGGAATGCTTTTATCCAAACACTAAGTTAAAGAGAAGTGGATACTGACATGGATGCTTTTATCTAAACACTAAGAAGTGGATACTGGCATGGAATGCTTTTATCTAAACACTAAGTTAAAGAGAAGTGGATACTGGTATGAAATACTTTTATCTAAACACTAAGAAGTGGATACTGGCATGGAATGCTTTTATCTAAACACTAAGTTAAAGAGAAGTGGATACTGGTATGAAATACTTTTATCTAAACACTAAGAAGTGGATACTGGCAAGGAATGCTTTTATCTAAACACTAAGAAGTGGATACTGACATGGAATACTTTTATCTAAACACTAAGAAGTGGATACTGACATGGAATACTTTTATCTAAACACTAAGAAGTGGATACTGGCATGGAATACTTTTATCTAAACACTAAGAAGTGGATACTGGCATGGAATACTTTTATCTAAACACGAAGTTCTCTAAGAAATCTTGGCAGGGCAAGTATAAAAAGGCACTGAGAAAAACAAGACTGAATGAGGTTAAATATTTCAGGACCCCCACCACTACCCCCACCATGTGAAAATAGCAAAACATCAGCATCAAAAAATCTATCAAATAATCTTGCATAATTTCTCACTACCACTGTCCTTCATGAAACTGATTATAAGATTATTTCAACTACTGAATTTTAATTAGGTCTGTTGTATTCATCAGTCTATACATGGGCTCTTCATCAGTCCTCTGTAGTTGCAATGGAGCATAAAGGCATCAACAGAGGTTCCCCAGCCAATCCTATGTTGAGCAAGTTGGGATATCTCAAACCATGTCATTCTTGTTTCCTTTAGTTCTTCCCGTATATATAGTGCATCTCCATGTCCCAAATGGCATGCCCCTCTTTCTTTTTCCTTGAGGTGTCCAAATCAAGATGGTATAGGGTGTCTTTTTTTTTCCATTTGCAGTATGTGGTCATGCTATTTTCATCTTCATCTTTTGATCTCTTTAGTAATGTTCTCAATGCCCATTCATTCTGCTGTATTCATACTCCATCATAAAATATATTTTTCACAAATATTCTAATGTGAATATCTAAGTGATTAACTTGTTTATTAAATTTACCAGGACAATAAAAAAGGCAGAAAAGTCACAATCTATCACAAGCATTACTTAGGGTGGCTTCATGAAAGCATTTTCTATTTACAGACAACAAAAATATTTAAAGTATTATAAATACTCATCTCATCATCTCATGGCTGCATTATAAATATTAACCTCATGAAATCAAACAACAAAATCTCATGAAAACTTGACAAACTTTTACCTCAAAGTCCAGATTAAGAAACCCTTCAGCATAGCCCACACAATCCATTTCTTTATAAACTTCAGATACAGATGAAGGAGCAAATATGAGCTCTGCAATACTACTTCCATGAGCAGGTATGACCTTGTAAAGAATTGAAAACAAAAATGCAAATTTGTAGTTTTAAACTCTCGTCTACTAATTTGTGTTTATTTTTACCCTCTTTGGATTCAAGAGCAGCACTCTCTCTCACTCACCCACTCACTCTCTCTCCCACACATATGTGCACACACATACACACACACAAACATATGCACACACCCTACCTACCTCAACATCTGAAATTGTGGAATTTGTAATTCAAAGCTTCTCCAATGACACACTAAGACCTATCTACTGACCCCATGAAATGATGCAAGAAGTTAAGCTCTGCTTAAGCTCCACTATGCAGGAACTATAAAAATAAGAGTCTTTTTTTTATCCAAGAGACAGAACTGCAGACAGAGACTATAAGCACGTATGAAGAAGAAGATTTACTCAAGATGTATTAGACACAAGAATTTCTTATATAGAAGACACAAAATATTTTATTACTTTTTTTAAAACTCACAGCTTATACAAAAGTGACCAGAGTTTATTAAAAACAAACAAAGTAATAAAAATAATCAATTCACCTTATAATCTCCTTCAACAAACCTTCGCCTTCACCTGAATCAATAAACCTATCAAAACATTTTTTCCTTTGCTGGAAACACTTCTGAAACTTCATTAAGAATACTATTTATGGCCTCCAGTGTTGTTTTTTTCACGTCATCTTCATCAGTGAATCATATTCCTCCTCATTGGTGGAATAAAAAAAGGTCACATGGACCAAGAGTATGGAGGTTGTGTGGGTGGGAGCATTATCATGGAGCAGTAACCAGTCTCCACTTCACACATTTGGCTGTTTTCGTTGCACACTTTCATGCAGTCATTTCAAAACCTTGAGCCAATAATGTGGATTTACTGTCTGTCCTGGTTGAATAAATTTCTTATGAACAATCTTGTTTACGTCAAACAAGCCAGCATTGCCTTAACACTGGATCAAATTTAACGTGCCTTCTTGGGTCTTGCCAAATTTGAATGTTTACGCTGGTTTCATGCCCATTTTGTTTCTGGATCACATCCATAGCACCAAGTCTCATCCTCAGTCACTATCTTGCTGAAGCATATAGACAGTTTCAGCTGCAATTTTGTTCACAAGACAAAACTTCACACACACTCTCTGTTCCATGTTGTTAGCCATCACAAAAATCATGAATGTCACTTGTAGAGGCATGCAAAAAGCTTCCAAACAAATTAACTTTGCACAGAATTATGCTACTAAGCAAACTGAAGCAGGAAACTATATTCTAACGATATCTAGTGGCTTGATCCTTAAATGCAAAGCGCTTGCATGCAACATTAAATTTCCAGTTACTTTTGGATTCCCCCCACCCCCATATTGCAAAAAAATAAACCTGTAACTTCACTAAGGCACCAGTCCTAATACTTGTAATGCAATTTGCTGACCCTTACCATCTGTGTAGGTTTTATACTAAAAGGGCTTGTTATCTTCACTCCATTATGTTGCCTGAGACAGCAGAAAACAATTTTTGGGTCCTTAATAGAAACTGGGCTGGATAACTGCACTTCATTAGGTTCCGTGTTGCTAAACATGGGGGTGTCCAGGTTATAAGGGGACATTTCCCAACTGGTTACAGAATATGGTTGTACTGTGAACATATCAAAGGACAGGAATTCATTTTATTTGGATTTTAACTGTCAATGATATGACAAGAATAAAAAAGGCAATGTTTTTAAAATTCAAAATTAAGCCTTCATATCCCACAAGCTGTACACTAGGTCACTGGTTCACGGCTGCTCCTACCTTGACCCCAGCACCTGCACCTGGTATCACACACAAATTAAAATATTTAGAGTTACTTTTCTTAATAAATAATCACTGGAAATTTCTAGTGTTTATATTCTGGAAGTTTCCTGTGTCCATGAGAAGAAAGTATAGTGATCACTTTATAATTCAACATTTTAGAAAAAATATCTTAGGCCAGATGCAGACATAACTGCACTAAGATTATTTAAGCAGATCTCATGGTTTTGAAGGTGGCTAAAGTTAAAGAGATGTTTCAAGAATTAAAAATATTTTTTTTTTACTCCAGAATGATAATATATTTTGTATATAATGAATCTTTCAGTTGTTTCTGGGACAGAGGTGACACTCAAGAGTATAGTTTGAGAGTAGCTGGTCTTTCTCACATAGGTAGTGCAAGACAAATGACAGACTGTATGGATTTTACCAAGTCTAGGTCTGTGAAAAATAACAATTACTATTCACTAACAGTTCAGGTAGAAGATGTATGTAGTGTGAATAAGACTGTTTGCTGTAACACTAAGAAATGTTTGTGCAGTGGCATTTCTCCTTTATCATTTATCTCCAAATGATTTCTAAGACATTATATATCTGAAGTACTCAAAAATTCTGTAAAGGGAGGCAAAGTTCCACAAGGGACATGCAATTGAATGAATGAACTCAAAAATTGCTACATTATTTTTTTATGCTTTCTTGCTACAAATCTCACTAAAATTTGCAAAAATTCTAAAACTGTTTATAGTGGCAAAATGTTCTTTTACATTCATTTCTTAACTCGCCTTTAAAATATGCCAGACATTATGCTGTCTTGTCTCCTTCCTCATATGCCTTTCGGTGTTGAGAGGACAGACGTCTTGGTAAGACTTGTAGATTTGCTTCATATAATGAGATATTATTGCTTCTGTAATTTCCCCTCAACACCACAGGCTGAAGAAAAAGAAGTCAACTACGTGAAATTCTAAGAGGACATTGTTAAGAGAGGCCAGTTCAGTGGGCATAACATCCCTTGATGAGACTGAAAAACTCACTGAGGACAGGAAATCTTGGCAAACTAGCATGCGGGCCCTATGAGGTGTTTAGCATCATGGGAAGGATGTAAGATGTAAGAATTTCCTCTCTCCATCTCATGCATGGGCGACCTCTTCCTCTGTTACCTACAAATCTTAGTATGACTGTTTTCTGTGCTATGCTGTCTAGTGGTAACCATGTAACATGGCCTAACTATTTGACTTTCTTGACTGTTTCTGGATACTGGTGTTACTTCAGTCTTTGCCCTGTTGGTGTCATTTCTTATTTGGTCTCCTCTTGTCACATTTAGTATTCTCCTTAAACAGTCATGATGATTTTTCTTTTGCTTTTGGCTGTTAGTGTCCATCTTCGCCATTGACAGCATGAACTTGGAAGGAAAATTGTGTTGTATAGTGCTCTTTTTGTTTCGGTTATGATGTATTTGTTTTTCAGCAAAGGAGTTACTTGTCCAATGACTTGATTTGCTTCATCGCATCAGTTCTCAATCTCAGCATCAATCTTCCCTGAGGATGATATTATGCTACCTAGGTATTTGAAATATTTCACCTATTTCAAGGACTGGTTATCTAGGAAAATGTTTGTTTAGATTTCTTCTCTTGCTATGGTCATGATTTCCATTTTTTTGTTCAGCACTGATCATCATGTTGTGGCTTTTACATGCCCTTGCTAAATCATTCATGTTTATTGCAATGTATGTCTTTTTTGGATGTGGTTATAAGTGCTTGATCATCAGCAAAAAGAGTTTGTTTATGGTCCAACTATTAGATATATGTTCTGAAAGTTGTTGTGAGTTTATCGGCATTGTTATGAAGTTGGGCTGTTGGGCAGTTTTGTGGTGGAATTTTTACTATGTATGTTAGCTTTCTTTGCAGATGTTGTCAATGTATGTTATGAATAGTAAAGGAAATAGTAGCCTTGCCTCACTCCAGTTTTTATGATGAATGGTTCAGAGTGACTCACATTTGTTCTAACTGTACACTGAGTGTTTTCAAATAGGTTTTTGCATAATTTGATCAGATGTGTACTAAAGAGGAATGTTAGAGAAGATGTAGATAACGAATATTACGATACCATAACAATTGGAGGTTATGAAATACTAGAAATTAGATATGCTGATGACACAGTATTACTGTCCACAACACAAAAAGGAATGGAAAAACTAATTATGTCAGTCCGTAAGAATAGTGAAGAGCAAAACCTCTATCTTAATGCGAAGAAAACTAAATTGATGACAACTGACAAAACAAACAAGGCAGCTGAAATATGTATCAATGAGGAAAAATTGGAAGAAGTGGAGAGTTTTGAATATCTTGGATCACTACTAACTAATAATGGAGATACAATGAGGGAAATTAAAAGGAGGACATCTATCGCTCTTCAGAAAGTAAAACAACTAAAGAATATGTGGAGAGGAAGAGACAGAACTACAAAAATAAGATTTTTAAGGGCATGCATCTTTCCCATCGCAACGTATGCCTGTGAGACCTGGACACTTAACAAAACAGCAGAGAAACACATAAATGCCTTTGAATGTAAATGCTACAGAAGAGTTCTTCAAATATCATGGACACAAAAAAGAACAAATATATCCATACTACAAGAACTTAATATTGAAGAAGGTTGGCTAGTAAAGAGGATTAAACAGAGAAAACTTAAATATTTTGGACACATTAAACATCATGATAATCTAGAGAAAACCATCTTGGAAGGGTACATAATGGGAAAAAGAAAGAGAGGAAGACCAAGGCGAAGATGGCTGCAAGACATTGTTGATAATCTGCAAATGGATGGATCAGCAGCAGGCCATCTTGCTCAGAGCAAGAGGCCTACAGGAGTGCTGTTAGGGAGGCAAAGTTCCGCAAGGGACATGCAAATGAATGATTGAATGTGTACTTACTCCATAATGCTGTAAAATTTTCCACAGACATTATGTTTATTTTTGCTCAATGAGTACATAAAAATGTTTTGTAAAGAATGAACTCTCATTGTACATCTCTGAATTTAGTTTGCTACAAATAAGTTTGTCAAGACTAGCTTGTTTAGCAGTACATTACAGATGCAATACCAGGTTGGCACTAGTACAACAATGTAATATCATAGGTATAACAGTGGTATCATACTAATATGACAATCATCTTGTACTTATAAGCATAAACAACTGATCCAGTAATGATGTCATGCTCACAAAACAATGATTTTAACCTTAAAGCCACAAAGTGGCATTGATACAGGTCAGATAAAATAATCAACTGTATTCTAAAATTAATGATATGAAAATGATATAACAAAATAAACATGATATAACACGGCATAAATGATATAAAAGGGTGAAATTGTTACAGTACTGAATTTGTAATGAGCCATGCTGTTATGATACTGTGCATGTAATAGTGTCTTTCTTAAAGGTACCTGCATTTCCCAAATACAAATTTGATCATAGGTACAATTTAAAAAGGGCTGAAACAACAAGACTTGCACATAGCAAGTATGTACTGTTCAAAAAAAAGAAATGCAACACTACTGTAGACACCAAAATTCAAATTTGTATCAAAATTTTATTTTATGGAATTAATGTTTCAATCTTGGCATGATGAAACTTTTATGACTTTAACAATGAAATGATGTTCATTAAATTTGATTTGGACTTTTATTCTTTGCGATTGAGGCCTCCTTTTCAGTAAGGTGTATGACCTCCTCTGGCCTGTATCGGAGAATGACATCTATTTGACATGGATCCAATTAGCCCTTGGATCTGTTGTTGTGGGATGGCTGCATCCTCTTCCTGTAGTGCAAGAGACAACTGTTGGAGATTGGTTTGTGCGCTGTCTTGCTGGAGTTCATCCCATAAGAGTTCTACTGGGTTCATGTCTGATGACACGGATGGCCACGGAATGGTCTGGACATTGTTGTCAGCGAGGAACTGGGTGGTCAATTGTGCCAAATGAGGCCGAGCTTTATCCTGCTGAAAAATCGACCCCGGTGCAGCCAGAAGTGGAAGGCCATGAGGACGAAGAATTTCAGTGACGTATCATTGGGTATCAGGCATCCTTCAATTTGCACCAGGTAACTTTTTCTCATGAAGCTGACCATCCCCCAAACTAGTACGCCTCCACCACCATATGGAGGAGCTTCATGCACACAGTTCTGAGCTCGTGGACTCTGTGGTAAACTCTTCTCCATCTATCTTGTCGCTGGAGCTGAAAGAATGATTCATCACTAAACCAAACCCTTCTCCAATCATTTGCAATGGTCCGCTGACGATGCTGGTTTGCCCACTGCAGTCGGTTCTGGTGATGCCAGTCTGTAAGTACAGGACCTCTGTAGGATCTTCTAGCCCAAAGACCAACATCGTGAAGTAGCCGGTTCCTGACCGTTTGATCTGAAATTCGACAAGCTGCTGTCATTGACTGGACTGTTGAGGATGCAGATGCAAATCGATTCCTAGGGTGAAGCAGCTGCATAAAGCAGTCTTAGGAAGGAGTTGTGACTATAGGTCTTCCATTGTGCGGCCGGTCTGCAACTGAGCAAGTTTCTTGAAATCATCTCCAAAGGCAACTAATGGTGCTTCTAACCACATTAAATTGTCAGGCCACTACACTGACCAGTCTCTAAACATCCAATGATGGTGCATCATTGTTTTGTGGTGAGATGAGCCATACTTGTGCACTGAATTTTCAAATTAATTGATTCGAGGAGCATTAATCTTTTATAGCCATTCGATAACATTGTCAGTGAGTTTTGTGTTCAGTAAGTTTCATGGGATTCTTGTGAACATGTCATGAGTTATTGTCAAAAATGCTGTTTTTACTACTGTCGCTTTTCTGTGCTCATGAATCATCTGGTAAGTACAATTCAGGTCAGCATGTGAAGTTCATGTCCAAGTGAATGTTTCAGGCAATTTGCCCTGTCTGATCAGCAAACTTCAGTTTAAACTACAACATTGTATTTGTTGCATTTCTTTTTCTGAATAGTATATGAAACTCAAGATCTTCAACTTCTGTGTAGTGCCAGTACTAACCTATGGTTGCGAGAGTTGGAGAACATCCCCATCAATGAAAAAGAGACTAGATGCTTTTGAAAATAAGTGCCTTCAAAGACTGCTAAATATCTGTTGGCATGACTTCAGATCGGCTACATCAACAAGACAAGACTACATATCAAACTTTATCAGAAGATGTCGCTGGAACTACATTGGCCACGTACTTAGAATGGAGGAAAAACATCTCCCACACCAAGCACTTATGTGGTCACCAGGCGGTAAAAGAAAGCGGGGAAGACCCAAAGACACACTAAGAAGAGTTATCACCAAGGAGTGTTCAACAATGCTCATCAGAAACACTGAAGATCTAAAGCAAGTAGCAAGGAATCGCCAGACATGGAGAGCCTTGTCCTCCGCCCTATGCGCCGCCGTTGGCCCAAGAGGATCAACTAACTAACTAACTAACTAATATGATTAGTCTTGAAAAATTGTAGATGGAACATTTTAAGATATAAGGAAAAGAAAAATAGTAAGAAAATGACTGTGAACTGAACCCTGAACTCCAGAAGGATGAGCAACCACCTAGCCATGAGAGAGCAATACACCACTGACTTGACCAAACTATGCTAGGTGGCTGTTGCTGAATGGAGACCTGGATTCCACTGACAGTCATTCTCTCAATATTCTTCTTTCTTCTCACGTCAAAAGTACTTTGTCTATATTTATCTGAGTGCTGATCATGCACTGATGTAACTCAGATACTTGTCTAGTCTGAAATTAATATATCTGTGAATTATCACTAAAACAATGCTGATATGACTATGAGAGAGATAAAAAAATAGAACAGAAAAAAAAAACATTAAAAAAAAAAAGAAAACTAAATGCTAAAATTAGTAAAAGTTTCATGACAGACAACTTGCTGTAAAGGCCAAATGTAACCAAAATATTAAAACAAGATCTATGTTGTGGTCTTGCAGGAACCCAAACAAAATTTTTAAAATGCATCTCTAAGCCAACAAATGATTCATGGTTGGCTCTGAATGGTTCACCATCACTAGTCAAGCAAAAAAAGAGTGGATTTCTCTATTTTATGCATTTTTTAAATCTAAGTAATTATCTCACTGAAAGTACTAACAAGTAGGTGGCCCAAATAAACTGTACCAAACCATATCAGTCTTATCTATAAAAATGTTAGAACAACCAAGATCTAACAGATACAACTGAATAAAGACACCAAAAAACGTTAACACAACACAAAGAAAGGCGTCCACTGTCCTTTGCATGGCCTTTTTCTTCAGACTATCAGTACCTATGTGAAAATAATTTTTCACATCATTTTTTACATAAATGAAAGTCAAATTTACCTGAATGTTTTTCGCTGTAGGCAGATGCAGCTGGAGAAAAATGAGAAGAAAAACAAATGCTTCTAAATGCTCATGAATCAGCCTCAGAGTAAATGATCTTATAATACAGTCAAAAGCCTACTTTAACTTCCTTCACTTTGCCAACACATATTTGTCTTTATTATTATGTATAAAATAATAAACCAAACATAAAACAATTTTTCTGCAACTGGAATTGGAGCATTCTGAGTTATTTGCTATAAATGATGATGATGTCTCATTGAGCAAAAGGCTCATAAACACACAGTTCCAGCAATTGTGTTTGTGCACAAAGATCTTCAGTTGTAACCAGTGTACATTTATAACTGCACACACACACACACACACACACCCACCAGTGTACATTAACTACACACACACACCAGTGTACATTTATAACTACACACACACACCAGTGTACATTATAACTACACACACACACACACCAGTGTACATTATAACTACACACAAACACACCAGTGTACATTTATAACTACACACACACACCAGTGTACATTTATAACTGCATACACAGACACATTTATAACTAGAACAGCACCTTATTTTCCAGACTGGCTGTCTCCACCCAGCTGGAATTAACAATATCTTCAGCTTCCTTTAACTTCTTTAGTTTTCCACCCCCCCTTTTTTAAAAATTATTTTATTGATACTTTCTTGTTTCTTTCTCCTAGCCTCCCCCCCTCCTCCCTATCGCCACCTTCTCTTCTTCTCTGGCGACCTTTAAATATTTACAGGGTCTTGTCCTATTCACCAGTTTCACATTTTCTCCCTGCAGGTGGTTATGTTCTTCACTCATTATCTCTCCACTTCTCCTCCCTCCCTCCTGACACCTTCTCCTCTAGCGGCTATTATGTTTCTATTGTCCTTCCCCCACCTGTTTTCCTTTCTCTCTCCATCTCTTTTTTACAATTGGCTCTATTGGCTTATCCTTTGTGTGGCCCTGTGTGGTCTCTATGGCTCATCTAGTGGATACATATTTCTCTGTGTTTCCTACTTCTGGAGGATGCCACATTAAGATAAGTTTTTCGTTATACGTTTTTGTCTCGTTTGTGTATGTAATCCTTGAAAAAGGCTCACACCGAAATATCGGATGTTGTATATTTTTCATTTATACATTCTCATCTCGCTCTCATACTTTCTATTCGTTTTCTCTCACTTTACTCACTCCCTCTGCCATCTTGTAAAACTGCACCATACCTTTATTATTAGAACCAGTTTTACTGCAGTTGCCATCCCTTTTATCTATTACATTTATAACTGCACACACAGACACCAGTGTACATTTATAACTGCACACAGACAGACATGAGACCACAACAATAAGCTTCTGCTAGAGATAAATTTTACGGTGTACTGGAATGAAATTTATCAGATAATAAAACAACAGTCTTATATTTCAGCATAAGTCTTCATGAGACAACTGCATAAAGAGAGAAAAATGTAACAAGAACAGATACTATTTGCTAGGAAAACTTAATGCTGCTAAAATTACTTCACTGCAACATATGGAGATCATTCATTATTTATCTACTGGTAGCCTTTTAAATTTCTCTTTCGCGACATGCAGTATCTGCTCTTCACTACTTTTTTTTAAATAGTAATTTAAAATTTAAAAAAAAAAAAAATTCACCAACCTAATGCTCTGGAAGAGGAGGAGGTGATTTCTGTGCCAAAGATGTCATGAAGTGGGAAAGCCCTACCATAATAAGTGATGAAGTCGACCACTCTGTCTGGAGCATCATCTTTCTTATAAATTTGCCAGTTTACTCGGATGTCTAACAGAAATATGCCAGTTCTCTTAACATTACATAAAATAACATATTCCATAAGATATAATTATACATAAAAGTTATAAATTTTCCCTGCATATTTTTCATACCTGGTAATCTGTAAATTTTAAGAAAATGCAGAAGTATAACTGATTCTATATATACATGCACAGTGTAAGGTAAAATGAAATTAGAATCATTGTCTGGCTATGTATAGCTGCTGCACACGACAAGAACACATGATCTGCCTTCTTTTGTAGCAAAGGTTCTTAATCTTTGCACAATTACAGACCCTCTACAGGCTGTCCACCATGGCTCCATACCTCCTTCAACACTGTTGAAATTATCATCATGTCCTAAAAGGCATAAGGGGTGATTGATAAGTTCTCGGCATAAGGCACAAATACTTGAAAAACGCAGTTGATATTAGGTACATTTGTAGATCAGGTTAATGTAAGATTAAACACCAAGTTTAGATCTACTATAAGGACTGAACACAGGGGGACAAAATACCAACAATCTAAAGTAGGCACATGATACAATCTACCAGAGAATCCACAGAACCTACAGAAATTAACAGATAAAATAAACAACACAAGCCAAGAATTGGGACTTGAAATCGGTATCAAGAAGACTAAAGTAATGGTGTTAAGCAAGAAAGACCAAAAGTCACAGAAGGATATAACCATAAACAAAGAAAAACTGGAATAAATGACAAACTACAGATAGTAGGGCATATACTAACTAAGGATGGGAGATGTGAGATAGAGATAAAGAAAAGAATAAGACAGTCCTGTCCTGAGCAAGTCGGGATACTTCAAACTATATCTTTCTGCTTTCTTTAGTTCTTCCTGTTTTGTGCATTTCCATGTCCCCAATGGCCTGCCCCTTTTTTTCCCTTGAGGTGTCCAAGTCAAGGCAGTAAAGGGGTGTGTTGTTTTTTCCATTTGTAGTATGTGACCCAGCCACTTCCATCTTCATCTTTTGCCTCTTTAGTAATGTTCTCAATGCCTGTTCATTTGGTTATTTACTTGTTTGTCACATGTTCTTCACAATGTATTCTTAAAATTTTTTCTGAGGCATCTTCCCTCAAATCCTCTCAGTCTATTTTCAGCTCTCTTCATGTTTCAGCTGCATATAATAAAATGGAGCAAACATATCATGGACAAAACAACAAAAAAATACATATCCATGCTACAAGAACTTAATATTGAAGAAGGCTGGCTAGTAAAGAGGATTAAAAAGAAAAAACTTAAATATTTTGGACACATTAAACGTCAAGATAATTTAGAGACGATTGTCTTGGAAGAGTACATAATGGGAAAAAGAAAGAGAGGAAGACCAAGGTGAAGATGGCTGCAAGACATCGTTGATGATCTGCAAATGGATGCATCAGCAACAGGGCATCTTGCTTACAACCAAGAGGCCTACAGGAGAGCTGTTAGGGAGGCAAAGTTCTGCAAGGGACATGCAAATGACTGACTGACTGACCACTGAAATTATAGATTCTGAGCTTGAGGCTCACATGAAGAATGGGAGATTTCTATATGTTTACTAATTTTTTAAAGGCCTGAGATGCCCATCTAATTCTTGTGGATATTTCCTTTTCAGAATTGCTGTCTGCTGAAATGAGGCTTCCAAGATATTTAAAGTATTGTACTTCTTCAACTTTTCTTGTCCAAACTGAGATTCCTTCCTTATTTTTTCCATTGATTCTCATGATCTTCATCTTCTCCTGTATGTCTCTTTGGGTATGTGAGAGTAGACCAACAAAAAAACAAAAATGAGATTTGTAAAATGCTATATCTATTCTGTATTACTATACGAAACAGAAACCTGGACTCAAATGAAAAAGTCAGAGAGGATAAATGCAGTAGAAATGTGGATCCACAGAAAATTGAGTCAAA
The DNA here is from genome assembly GCA_009760885.1 of Achatina immaculata. Taxonomy (NCBI): domain Eukaryota; kingdom Metazoa; phylum Mollusca; class Gastropoda; order Stylommatophora; family Achatinidae; genus Lissachatina; species Lissachatina immaculata. The sequence goes on along the minus strand of CM019717.1, from coordinate 45,179,640 downwards.
TGTCATGGAAAACAAACAGAACAAAAGCACAAGTGCAATATGAACTTCTCAAAGAAATAAGGATCAAGAAAACAAAATACTTTAGTCATATCAAAACATGTAACAATATACTGAAGACCATATAGAAGGAAAGGTGGAAGGAAAAAATAGCAAAAGGTAGACAGAGATGTAGAATGGATAGGACACAACCTGGCTGAGTGCACCATCAAAGTGAGGGAGTGAGAAAACTGGAGATTCATTACTGTCAACCTTCATTCTGAAGATAGCACATAGCATTTACATTATATTAGGGTATTTAATCTAGACATTACTTATAATTTTTTATAAATAGGAAACTACGAGGCTTTGGTACAGTAAAGTAAGAGAACAAATTTTGTATGATTAGACCTCGAAAAACCACAGAAAACCAAATCGATCACATACTAATAAACAACAAGTGGAAACGGTCACTACAAGATGTGCGAGCAAGGAAAGGAGCAGATATAGGAAGTGATCACAACCTTCTGGTAGCAAAAATAAAACTAAAATTAAGGAAAGCCAGAATCGGAGAACACAGAAAGATACATTTTGATACAAGAAAACTGATAGACCAGCAAACAAGAAATGAATTCTCAATAATACTTAAGAACCGCTTCAGTGTCCTACAAGACGAAGCAGAAATGTCCATATTAGAGTTCAATAAAACACTACAGGAAACAGCAAAAGAGGTGCTGGGATATCGGAAAAGGAGAAAAGAGGAATGGATAAGTGAGACCACATGGGAAAAGATAGAGCAAAGAAAAGAAATCAAGAAAAAATTACTGAACACCAAATCACAACGGCTTAAAGAACGAGTTTTAAGTAATTATGCACAAAAAGACAAAGAAGTGAAGGAATCATGCCGTCAAGATAAACGTCAATATTATGACAACTTAGCAGAGACAGCAGAGAAAGCAGCATATACAAATGACATGAAAACCATATATAAAATCACAAAGCAGATGACAGGTAACTTCAATACAAGATGTGAAAGTGCAGTAAGAACACAAAATGGACAACTGGTCAGTGGAGAAAGAGAAAAAATTGAAAGATGGAGGGAACACTTTAACACCCTACTAAACAGAACACAAGCAGCACAAGCAATAGATATACCTGAAGCAAAAGCGGAACTAAACATCAATACAGGACCAATAACAATAAATGAAGTAAAAGAGGCGATAAAGATGCTAAAATCAGACAGGGCACCAGGTGAAGATGAAGTGACTGCTGAGATGTTGAAAGCAGAAGAAACAGAAACACCAAAACAACTTTGCCGGATATTACAACAAATTTGGGATCTAGAAAAAGCCCCAGAGGAGTGGAAAACTGGTCTTATAGTAAAACTACCAAAGAAGGGTGACCTCAGAGATTGCGGGAACTGGAGAGGCATTACCCTACTGCCACTCACTAGTAAAGTATTTTGCAGAATAATCATCAACAGAATTGTACCAACACTTGAGGAAAAACTTCGGAAAGAGCAGGCAGGATTTAGGAAAGGAAGATCATGCATAGACCATATATTTGTACTTAGACAAATATTAGAACAGGCAAATGAATGGCATAGCACAACATATGCATTATTCATAGATTTAGAGAAAGCCTTTGACAGTGTCAACAGAGATGCACTGTGGAAAATCCTAAGATGGCATGGCCTCCCCATAAAATAGTTAATGTAATCAAAGCCCTATACGAGGGTTTTCAGTGCAAAGTTATCTGTGGAGAACATACCTCCAGCAGCTTTAGGGTACAAACAGGAGTGAAACAGGGATGTGTACTATCACCAACACTATTTATCTTGGCAGTAGACTGGTTAATGAAGGAGGCAACATCAGACAAACGCAGAGGATTACAATGGACCCTTAACACAGTGCTGGAGGACCTTGACTTTGCAGACGACATTTGTCTATTATCAAGCAGTCACAAAGATATGCAAGATAAAATAAACAAGTTAACCCAGAATGCAAACAACATAGGACTAAAGATCAACGTAGGAAAGACAAAGTTAATGAAGCAAAATGTGAACAACAGAAATGTACTCAGAGTAGATAACAAGTTAGTGGAGGAGGTCAACGAATTTGTATACCTTGGCAGCAGAGTAGTAGAAAATGGAGACAGCACAGAGGACATCAACAGCAGACTTACTAGAGCAAACCAGGCTTTTGCAATGCTACAGAATATATGGAAATCAAATAAACTAAGCATAAATATGAAAATCAGGATATTTAAGAGTGTACTACTCTATGGAAGTGAATGCTGGAAAATCACCAAAACCATAGAAAACAAGTTGAATTCTTTCCAGACTAAATGTTTACGTAGAATTAAAAAAATATTTTGGCCAAACACCATAAGAAATAACATCTTATTGGCAGAAATGCAGATGAAACCACTGACAACAATTATTGAGGAAAGACGCTGGCGATGGTTGGGACATGTGCTCCGAATGACTGACAACTCACTACCAAAAATAGCACTAAGATGGACACCACAGGGGAGCAGAAGTAAGGGTAGACCAAAAGAGACATGGAGAAGAACAACAGAAAGGATGTTGAGCAATAGAGGGCTCACCTGGGCAAGAGCAGAAAAAAAGGCGAAAGACAGGCATTTGTGGAAAACCCTTGCGGAAGCCCCATGTGCCCTGGGCACTTAAGGTTCAGAGAGAGAGAGAGAGAGACCTCGAAAAAATCGTAGACAAAGCACTTTAGTGAGACGTGAGAGAAAGAAAAATCACAAGAGAATTACCTGGGATTCGAACACGGACTCCGGTAGGACGAGCAGCCGTCTAGCCATGAGAGAACAGCTTACTATTGACTTAGCCAACTAGCACCCCTAGCTAAGTGATTTTTCTTTCTCTCACGTCTCACTAAAGTGCTTTGTCTACGATTTTTTCGAGGTCTAATCATACAAAATTTGTTCTCTTACTTTACTAGACATTACTTAAACTCTTTCCGTGCCATAAGCCACTATTTTACCAAAGTCAGTTTTGACTTTCTTGCGTTAAGCCACAATATTGCCATATGTTTTGTTTCGTATAATTGTAACTCACATTTTGGTTCGCATGTTAACAGCTTATGTCCTTTTACAAAATGGTGGAAGAATGCTTAGTTAAGATTGATCTGAGCATGAAAAACTAAGTTTGTGATTGAGATATTTCAATTTTTGATGATGTAGATAGGGGTATGGACATGCCCTGTGGCAAGACCACTGTTCTTGAATGTGCTCCAAGTAGATTTTGACTTATAAAACGGACTAAAAAAGTAGTTAGAAGGTTATTTCAGACATTATTGTACTGAGTATGCCACATACTATGACAAGACGAGATCGAATGAAGCTACAGGTCGATCTAGACATTGCCGATAGTAGATCAAGACCTACCTGATGGTAAGTAGGTACAATCAACATCTAAAATCATCACACTACTTTTTTCATTAAAAAACTCTTCATTCTTACTTTTACAGCTATTTTGATGCATAATATATATACTTATAATGTGGAAATACATGGAAATACTTTATTACACTCAATTTTACAACTGTACCCCCTATATAGATCAAGATCTGCGCTTTTAGTTTGGCAATGATCGGAATGTCCACATTTTTTTCTGTGGCATGGGTAGAGTTAAAGTATATGAAAGAATCGGCATAAATTACAAGCAAAGTGCTAAGCCATTTGATATAAGAGGCTTGAACACACGTGGATTTTGGATAGCACAGGGGATGCAAGTATCAAATATCTGTGTAAGTTGAGGGGCAACTGTATTTCAATTTGAAACGTCCTGAATTTGATCACACTGTCATCCTCCTGTGTCCATTTGTTCAACTTCTGTGACATTTCCTGCATTCCTTAATCTGAATTCTTATTCTGATACACATGCAAGGTCTGACAATTAAGTAATGAGACTAATTCCATAAAAGATAAAATAAACAACAGTTGAAGATATAGCCTGTATTTTATTCAAAGTAAGCTCCATGTGCATTGATACAGCGAGTGGCACGATATAACAAACTCTGGAATGACCTCTGAGTTCTTCTGTTGATATGGCCCTTAAACTCAATGTTACGGCCCTTTGGATGTAATCAGTATCATCATAGAAGCGTACTTTCAATGTTAACTTCACTTTTGGGAATAGAAAATAATCACAGGGAGACAATTCAGGGGAATAGGGTGGATGGTTGAGAATACACACTTGTTTTTAGCCAAAAATTCCCGTACAACTACCGTCAGGTGAGCTGGTGCATTATCATGAAGAAGGAAAAAACTGCCAGGTGTTGAATACTTGGGTTGGACTCTGAGAATCCTTTTCAATAGGCATTTCAAAATAGTTAAAAAGAACTTTGGCAGTGCAGTCTGTCCCCCTGGAATAAATTCTCTACTGTCGTAGAAGCACACCAACACTGTCTTCACTTTCAACTTTTGAAGATGAAATTTTTTGCCTTTTGGCAATGATGATGACTTCCACTGAGCACTTTGGCATTTAGTTGTGGGATCATAGTGGAAAATATCCATGTTTCATCCTCTGAAACAATCAAATTTAAGAAATGTTTATTTCTGCGACACGTTTTGTTAACTCTTTTGCATACTCAACATTCTGATGTTTTTGGTCATCAGATAATGCATGTGGTACAAACCAGCAAGCAACTTTTTTCTTGCCAAAATCCTCCACTAAAATTTTATGAATGGTCTCTCTGTTAACACCAAATTCATCTTCCATCATACAGTCAAACAATGATCTTCTTGTATCTGTTCTCTGACTTTTGCAGTGACTTCCTCATTATAAACAGAAATTGGGCATCCATGTCTAGTTACATTTGTAATAGTTTCCATACCCCTTTTGAATCATGAATGCCACCTGAATATCTGTGGACGTGATAAACAATTACCCCCATAAACTTGTTGCATCAATTCAACTGTTTCAATGGCACTTTTTCTGAGTTTTAAACAGAATTTAATGTTAGCTTTTTGCTCCATGCTGATTATGTGACAATGCACCTCTAACTAGGTCAACAAAATGGCGGCTTGTTTGTTGTCTGCTTATCGGGTGACAATGAAAAGTTGCCAGATCATAGATGAAGGCTGCCTCTTTGGATTTCATGCTTTTGCTTCATAGATGGCAACTTTTGTTTTGGCCATAATAAAAACAGCCTCGTTACTTAATTGTCAAACCTTGTAGTAAGAGACATATGTATGTACGGAATTTGTTTTTCTTTTCACTTTTTCCTTACATGTTCACTACATCAGTAATACTTATCAAGGGCATTACTATCCTATTCTGCGTTACTCTTTGTTCAGCTTCCTTTAATATATGGATTACCTTGAATTACAATCTGACACATTTTTTTTTGTTATAAGTAGCTTATCCATTCGTAGATATCCTCATATACCTCATATGAATTTTTTTGCTTTAAATCTGCTTCCCATGCTCTGAAAAATGTGTTTTTTAAAACATAAATAATGCTAATATGTGATATCTCTTTTGATAAAAACATCCATTACTAACTGTAGTCATATTTCATGAAAAAACACAGAGCCACACATAACAAGTAGATCATCAAGAACACTTCATTCCATTTTGCTCACCAAAGGGGCTGGAATTATTAACCTTGATATTTCGTTTCACTGGATTATCACCTGCCACATGACTGCCAAATCTGAGGAAAAGATTTACTAGTCAAAGAAAGTGGCAAAATTTATGACTGTTTTCTTAATCTTTGTTGTTCACCTTCAAAAGAGCACTGGCTGCGTTGTGTGGGAGTTATGTGCCTTTTGACTCAACACATCCAACTTAGTTTGACACATATTTAAGACTTGATTTGTCTTCCCATTGTGATCATTATTCACTTAATCAGACTACTGTCTATTTTCAGAGACACTACTGGGACTAGGAGGCTGAGTATGGTCTTTGCCAGTTATGGTTCACCAACCCTGACATAAGCAGTCAACTAAAGGTCAATGACTGCTATCTCAGTCATTCTGAGTAGCGTATCTTCATCCTCTGTGACTATTCAAGAAAAACTAGACATCTGTGACCAAGTATGGAAATGTTCAATGAAATGTCATTTTAAATATAATTATAGATGCTTAAAAATTTGATACACTTCTGAAATTTTTCAGACTGGAAATTCATCCAGATAACTGTGAAGACTGCACTCAAACACACCCATGTTGAAACTACATCAGACAATTTTCACAGAAACACAACATAAGAGAAAAACCTGGGTGGAGATCAACAGTTAAATTTTAACTCAGCCTTGAATGTGTTAATATTTTGTTGGAGATAAGAAGCCTTTCCATTTTCATTTCTTGAATTTATGATTTAGAAAAGTGTGTTCTTTCTACACACTTTAAACAATGTGACTCATCAATTCTTGTTGTGAAATATATATTACAAATGTTGAAGCCAAATGTAAGGCAAGAAAAACATGAAAGATTTCATTGTGAGTAATATTAAAGCTTAGAGTCCTCATTCAGTATTTCAAAATTTATAGACTATATTATATACACAAATCAATATTATCTTCATTCATTCAAACCAATGTAAAAACAAAAAAATACAACACACTCCTGTATTTTAAATATTTAAATCATGTACATTAAATTATGTATCTTAAGTGAAAAGCAGTCAGATACCTCACTATAGCTTCTAATCCTGGCTGATTTCCTGTTAGCTGAAAACTTAGTGGACAACCAAATACTTTCAAATCCATGGAAACCTTTACATCTTCAAGCTCACCTACCTGTGCAACAAAATGTAATCTATCAACCTGTAAATGTGAAATAAACTAAACAACTGAATGAAAGAAAATTTAAAGGTTAATACTTTGTAACATCAACATCTTTAACAAATCTTCTTTTTCTTCTTCGTTCACTTCTACCACGAAGACCGCCCCATGATCCTACTGAATTTACTCCTGTGGTCCTCGATAGGTCCCGTGGTCCCCTTGTGGTCCCCAAAAGGCCACATGAGATCCTCAAGAGGACCACAAGAGGTTCAGAATATCGCAAGGCTTGAGCTTGTATTCTCAGTGGGTCTCAGAAGCAGGATTGCATGACACGTGGTTTTTGTTGCACCAGTTTAATCTAGAGTTGTACTTTCTCACCGGAAAACCTCGACGTGTTTTGGATATCAGTATATCCCCACTGGGTGAAAGGTGGTTGCCCATCCAAGCTAGAGTTGGACTTTCTCACCGGAAAACCTCGACATGTTTTGGAATACCCGTGTATCCCCACCGGGTAAGAGGTGGTTGCCCATCCAGTCTAGCGTTGGACTTTCTCACCGGAAAACCTCAGCATGATTAGGATAAGCATACATCCCCACTGGGTGAGAGGTGGTTGTCTATCTAGACTGCACTGGTCCAGTGTCTCCAACTTCAGCATTTTGTGATTGTGGCCGCTATCCTTCCTAGTTGTGACCAGGACGGAGCTTTTCTCCAGGAGGATGAATCCTCGCCACTAGTGACTTCCACTCCTGGGTTGAGCCGGTTTAGGGTATTATCCCAGTATGGGCATGTTTAGGATGTGATTGACCTCTAGAGCAGAGGTACTGTGACATGAGTAGCAATCAAGTTTCACCACTGGTTTAAGCCGGTTTAGGCATGTTTCACCAGTATGGGTGTATATCAGACGTGGCCTGCCTCTAGAGCAAAGGTGCCATGGTATGAGTAGCTCTCATCGTGAAACTACTGGACATACCAATTAAGCTTCACTTTATCCCTTCCATCAACTTTTCACATCAGCACCGTATGGCAACTTTAATTGCTTTTCCACATTTCTTTATTGGCCGGGAGGAGTTTCACTCTACGTGCAGCATCCGAAGAACCACGCCAGCAGTGTCTTAACCCCTGGGTTTAGCCGGTTCAGGCAATTTGTCCAATATGAGTGCACATTAGATGTGGCTGACCTCCAGAGCAGAGGTGCCTTGATTTGAGCAGTCTGACCTCGAGACTATTGATTACTTCACTTAATCCTTTCTTTCACCTTTTCCACAGTGGTGCCACACAGCAACCCCATTCACACCTTTCTTCACTGGCCAGGAGGAGCCCCCACTCCACGCACGGCAGCTGAAGAATCTCGCCAGCAGCGGTAGATGAGCTACCAAACATGATTCTCATCTACCCGAAGCGTCTGGTTTTCAGGCACCAGATATTCGCCTTCACCCCTTCTCCTGTCAGTTTGAACAGTTCTGCCACAAGAAGGCCAGGAGTTGGACTTGACTGTCAGGGGCTATTTGAGACACACGCCTTGGAGACATTTCATTGGAGTGGAGAGTGTATCCCCCACCCCGCCTCCAGCTATAACAGTCCTTAGAACCATCTTTAACAAATGACACTAAAGCAGATGTGAACAGAAATACAAGTGACAGTCAGAACAACAATTATTTACCAAGGTTCATGTATATCATTTCTGACCCATCATTTTCCCTCTGTGTTCATCTTTTATATTGCTGGCTTTCTTCACATGGATATAGGCAAGCAGCATGATAGCAAATATACAAAAACTTATCTAGAGTATGGACATCTACAACATCAGCAAGTGTATGAAAACATCTTTAGAGTTTGAACAAACAGCAAGATAGCAAGTGTGCAAAATCTAGAGCTAAGCTGAAAAATATCATGCAGAAATTACTTTCTCAAGAAGCTTCTTCATTCAAATATCAGATTGTTCTAAATCTGGACCCTGTATTACAGTGAAAAGCACAGCTCTTTCCAGGTTTTAGTGGCAGATTTATGGTTCTGTAATACAATGGACCTCCAAGCTATTTGTGCATGCCTGTGTAAACTGGATGGATGCTCTTAAACTAAATGCTCAAGTCAAAATGGATATGTACAATGATTTTTTCAATCAGGTTTTTCAATCAGTCGAAAGCTCTGAGAAAAACTGGCAAAATACCATGCAATATGAACAATGATGCTATGTAGAAATCCTGCATCATTTGAGAAGAAAATAAATTCAAAACTCCAGTCAGACAATGAAGTTGCAAAATAATGGGACAATGAAATATAAATTTAATTTGCTGTTCCAGTGCTTAATTTTTCCATTCAAATATTGACAGAATCAGCCATGGGCAAACTTGCTCAATTAAAAAGATCTACAGTAACTTCCATGAAGTTATATAACTATTTCAAAACCACCTTCTAAGAAGAAAAGATCTATCACAAAATAAGAAAACAATATAATGATGATGATAAGGGCACAAACCGTCACAATCAGATTGTCATGGTAGTTTCCCCACATGTCAGAGTATGCAGAGACCTCAATGATCTGCTCTCCATAGGGCTGGAGCTGTCCTGATGATGGATGAGCCATGAAGGCTGCTCCTCTCTTTTTACTCAGAATTTGTCTGCTGTAATCTATATAACATAATTATAGCTCGCAGTTAAAACCTACAAGGACAAAAATTTACATAAACACAATTAAAAATGAAAGAAAAAAAAAAGACTTAAAATCTAACCAATCAACAGTTTGCACAAAATTCTGGCATCAACTTCCTGCCCAAGAATGTATTTTATCAGTTTTCAAAATATCTCTTTGATTCTACTCTGGTTTAACTTAAAAACAAAAGTACCTTCTGGCAAACTTTGAAAACTTAACATGCAAATGAAATACACAGACAATTCACTAAAGATAATTTAATTGACTTCCACAACATAAAACAGATGTGAGCTACAGCATGAGTGAAAGTAAAAAGTTTCATAAAATGAAAGAAATATGCACATGAAACAAAAATGAACCTTGTTCAAACTGGTTTCAGGAATATTTAATAAAGTGTAACTACAATACCCATTTTACAGTCCTAAAGAAATAAAATCAGTGAGTTGTAGCTAATGTTGTATAAACTGAAACTATATTTTTAAACATTGTAATTAAGCAAATTATCTGCACAGCCATTCTCCAAAGTTCCTGTGTCCTTTTTTGCTCATAAAAGAAAAGATAACTGGATATGAAAAAACCATTTCTTCTTCTTCAGCACTGAAGTGCTAGATTATGCTAAATATGGAGCTCCTTTGCCTAGATTCTAGGTCAGTTTTTTCCAATGTGGAGCATATGCTCCACATGGGGGCAATTTGAATTTTTTTTGGTGGGTTGGGGGGGGGGGGCTTCTTCTTCTTCGTTCACTTCTACCACCAAAACCGCACTGTGATCCTACTGAATTTACCCCTGTGGTCCTCGTTAGGTCCCGTGGTCTCCTGTGTGGTCCCCAAAAGGATAAAGTTTAGTCTAGAGTTGGACTTTCTCACCGGAAGACCTCGACGTGTCTTGAGATACCCGTGTATCACCGCCGGGTGAGAGGTGTTTGCCCATCCAGTCCAGAGTTGGACTTTCTCACTGGAAAACCTCAGCATGATTAGGATATGCAAACATCCCCGCCAGGTGAGAGGTGGTTGCCTATCTAGACTGCCCTGGTCCAGTGTCTCCGACTTCAGCATTTTGCGGTCGTGGCCGCTGTCCTTCCTAGTTGTGACCAGGATGGAGCTTTTGTCCAACGAATCCTTGCACTAGTGACTTCCACCCCTGGGTTGAGCCGGTTTAGGCATATTATCCCAGTATGGGTGTGTTTGGGACGTGACCGAACTCTAGAGCAGAGGTACTGTGACATGCATAGCCTTCAAGATTCACCCCTGGTGTGTGCCGGTTTAGGCATATTTCACCAGTGTAGTTGTATTTCGGACATGGCCGGCCTCTAGAGCAGAGGTGCCGTGGTATGTCAGCGATACTATTGGACATATCGATTAAACTTTACTTTATCCTTTCCACCACCTTTTCACATCGGCACCGCACAGCAACCTTTGTTTCTTTTCTGCATTTTCTTCCTTGACCGGGAGGAGCTTCACTCCATGCGCGGCATTCGAAGAGTCTCGCCAGCGGTGTCTTAACCTCTGGGACAAGCCGGTTCATGCATTTCACCCGATAGGACTGCACTCAGGACGTGGCCGACCTCCAGACCAGAGGTGCAGTGATTTGACTGTTTGCTTCACTTTATCCTTTCTACCACCTTTTCCGCAGTGATGCTGCGTGGCAACCCCATTTGCACCTTTCTTCGTTGGCCGGGAGGAGCACCGCTCCACGCACGGCAGCCGAAGAATATCACCAACAGCGGTAGATAAGCTACCAAATGTGCCACTCATCTACCCTAAGTATCTGGTTTTCAGGCGCCAGATATTCGCCCTCGCCCCTTCTCCTGTCAGTTTAAACAGTTCTTCCACGAGAAGGCCAGGAGCTGGACTTGACTGCCAGAGGCTGTGTGAGATGCGCGCTGTTGGAGTGGAAATCGAATACTCCACCCCACCTCCGACAATAGCAGTCCTTAGAACCGGGGGGGGGGCAATTAGAATATATTTATATTATACTTTTTTCAGAACTTGACTGACTATTATGTTGGGGAGGGAGGGGGGAGTTGTTGTAAAAATCTTTGAGGCACTGAGGTAAGGCATGATCCAAAAAAGATAAGGAAAAACAGTTCTTCTTATCTTGTCTTATATCCTTCCTGTGCCGTTAAACATCACATAAGGTAGTTCGCCAATTTTTCCTGTCTTCAGCGAGTCTTTCAAAACAGTTCTAGGTCATCTAAATATAGAGCTCTGTTGCCAACACTCTAGGTCAAACTAAATATAGAGCTCTGTTGCCAAGATTCTAGGTCATACTAAATATGGAACTCTATTGCCAAGATTCTAGGTCATACTAAATATGGAGCTCTATTGCCAAGATTCTAGGTCATACTAAATATAAAGCTCTGTTACCAACACTCTAGGTCATACTAAATATGGAGCTCTGTTGCCAAGATTCTAGGTTAAACTAAATATGGAGTCTGTTGTCAAGATTCTAGGTCACATTAAAAGTTGGATACCAGAATGAAATCTGCTTTTTTTCTAGTTTAAATAGCAGCCTCATAGCTACTGTCTCAGATATAATCACTGTGCTTAGATATAACTGCATAAGTTAGCATTTCTGGAATATGTTTTTAAAATTTAGAGTGAAAGAAGAAAAATGATAGCAAAGAATTTATCTCTTAGATAAACAAAGCATGTTCTAAAAAAAAAAGAAAAAAGAAAGAAAGAAAAATTCTAGAATACCAAGAAAATTGTAATATACTCTTCTACATTAATGCTGTTTGCAGTCGCGCTGCCTGCTATGATATTTCACCTCAAATTATTTATTTCTTATTTTAAAAAAAACAACGAACTTACTTTCTCATGGGGTTGAACTGTTGATGTTTGTGTACACCAGGATATGGAGATTTTCTTCAGTCTCTAATGTAACGAAACACTCAGTACTGCCTCAGTATATGAAATTATGTGAAGCATTCCCTGGTGTACAAGGCATAAAAAGTACTTGTATATCTGAGAACTTAAAATAAATGTTTAGATTTAACATAAAAGTCATACCTTGCTTTAGTTTTCCTTGAACTTTACCCTGGAAACCACAGATATCTGAAGTTTTGTTGAGAAGTCTGTGTTGTTGACTGGAAACAAAATGAAGCTAGTGATAGGTTAGTAGGACACATTGTCTGCACATTCTAGTCTATATAAACCAATAAGAAAAAGTTGCTGTTTTTTTCCCTGTGTCATTAAATCTGCAGCTTTTGGCAGTGGATTAAGATCTTGTTATTCAGGTAATATATGAAATAAGAAATGAACTATGCTGACTTTCATTATTTCCCACAGCAAACCTGAGATTTGACAGAACGAATTTTCAGAGACATGAGATTTTAATAAAGTTCTTCCACCATGAAAAACAAAGTAATCTCTATGTCAGTAACAAGACTAGCATTACACCAACCTGTTTACCCAAGCTATGCTTGGAGGCAAGATATGGTCCATTTGCTCTACCAACAATATTATTTCTCTAACACAATATGTGATTCAAATCTAGCCTGGGGCACCCCAGTTGCTCAGATGTAGAAATGGGAACCTGACTCCTTCTAGCACTTCAGAAGAAAATGTGGGCAAGCATGATGCTGAGCATATTACCCTGTCCTGTGCAAGAACAATATGGGCTCTAACACCAACTCTGCTAAGTGTCTCTTTGGAATGACAGGGCTACCTTCACTTGCTTCTAACACAGTTGTGTCTTGTGACTTTCCAGTAAGTACTAGCCTGTAGAAAATCTCTTGAAAGGAGGATGTTTTATTTTTTTAAGTAAGAAGGTTTAGTTCATTAGAAATCTGTCAGTGTTCTGGACTGCTTTTTCCAAAAATTCACTGTATTCCCCAATATGCCTTAATGGCATGGAAATGGGAATTTTGCCTACTTTTACCTTTTCAAAAATTCATTTTCACCAATAAATTTAGCTCATTATTTGATAACCAGTCCCAGGCAGCTTCTAATTTATAGTCCAATTTGAATGATAATCTTATATTAAATTTAATTTTATTAAAAAATTACAAAAGTTTATGGAAAGAAAAAAAATATGTGCATGTAGAAACGAAAAATAATTATCATTTATGTGAATAAATGTATAAAATATTTGCTGTTAATTTTGCCTGTTGGACAGTTTTTTTTAATTTACATTTTATTGAAAGAGAACTGCTTATTTATCAATACTAAAGTATGTGGTAAACACACTACGGTCTCAGTGTCATTTCTGCTCAAGCAGTCACCTGGCCTATTTTTAGTGAAAAAATATTTTGCATTAAAATTACATGAAAAATATATATTATGAAAAGATATTTTTACTAGCTTCCTAGAAGCACAATAATTAAGTTTTACCTTGTTTCTGTACTTCTGTCATCAACATTTGGATGTGGAACAAGTGCAGCCATGAAGTGTTCCACAACTACAGAAAATGGCGCTGATATGGCTGTGTGGTTATAGATGTGGACAAATCTTTTCACTGTCTCACCTAAACCAACCCTGTCTCCAAAATCCAAGTTCAAACTATCACTATAAAAAAGCAAAACAAACAATAATGTAACTGACTGAGTAGGTGAATGAGCAATGAGAGAAAGAAAAAAAAACGAATTAAATTTATTCCCCCAAACTATTTCTTAGGAGCAAGCATTCCTTTTTCTTGAGTCTACCGTCCTTAGCTTTGCCTGGCTTGAGAAATGCAAAAAAATAAACCTCTCTCTCTTAGAATCTGATTTTTAAGCCATTCTGTTTTTTGTCTGTTTACACTACCATTGATTTAACTCAAGGAATCACTCAAGGCTTACCTCGTAGCACATAAACAGGCACAGAAGTATTCATGAGATTTGTCTTTCAAGAATATCTGCGTCCTAAGGTAGAATGTTCCATGTTTTTGCTCTATATGCTCGGACTTATACTTTGTTGGTTTTTTTGTTTTGTGATAATAATGACAGTGATAAACTTGACTGCAGCTTAATTTATTCACTTACCAGGGCATATACAAAATGGCAAGATGTTGTTCATGCAGGCTTCTCTATAAATTTTGTCATGAACACAGCACACATCCTACCTAACTCACCTGCCAGGTAGGTTAGAGCCTGTTTCCAAGAAGCATTTTGTGGAAGTGAAGTTTGGTGATAGTTAAAAGAAAAAAATAACATATCTCTTACCTTACAGAGATGCCTTCTTTTGACACCTTGTAGGAGACATCAAGTGTTTTTACATCACAGTTTATGCTAACATAGATGTCATTTTTCTGGCCGGTGATGTAACATGGCAAAATAACCTCTGAAAATAAAACCTGTTGACATGGATATGTCATTTTAATATATATTATTCTTCTAAAAAAAAAAACAAATATACTTTAAAAGAACAGCAAGGTATATTTATTTCCTGTTTTCCATTCTCATGGGAAGAGGTTTCTCCTTCAAAATTACACTCTGTCAAGTTAATTATGTTAGATCTTAAGGTATTGCTTACCCTCTGTCAAGTTAATTCTTTTAGATCTTAAGGTATTGCTTATCCTCTGTCATGTTAATTCTTTTAGATCTTAACTCTTTGTATGCTTTGTGATGCGTCCTGCATGGTTTTTTGACCCCTCAGAATCCCTTCTCCACGCAGTGTGATGATAGTTTGTAGCTCTCTAATTTTGAAGATAATCAAATTATACTTAAAACCAGCAGTTGGACATCCTTCTGGAATCCATTTGTCAACACAAGGTGTGTGTTTCAGCTGAATACAGAGTGGTTGTGTGTTAATTTAACGAGTTTTTTTCAAAGTTTATTATCGCTAGGTTTTTGTTTATCAACAAATATGGCTTCCAGTGGTAGTTTATTTCGCCCAGAGCAGTGTAATTCTGCATTACAAGCTCAAAATTTAATTTAAAAATGTCTAGACTGCAGTGAAGAGAATGCAGTGATAGAGATTTTGAATTTTCGGACCCACGTGTTGCCAATTCAAAGGATGAGGATGATGTTTTTTTTTGGTCCAGCAGCAAAACGTGCTAGTAGGGTAGCTGGTGATACTACTTCTCAGCTTTTTGCTAGTACTAGCTGTAATATCACAGTAAGTAATGCTGGAGATTGCGTAATTTAAAAAATTAAATGTTGTAGAATGCTTCAAATAAAAAAAAAACCACAAAAATAAAACACAATGGCCTGTTTTCTAGTAAATATTAGTCGCCGCCTGACCACTTGTTTTCATGTAAATATTACCTACCCATTTGGTGTTGTTTACTGTAAATGCATAATTAGTGTATGTTTTCATTTAAATTTTGGAGGATAAGTGAAGAAAAGTGTTTGTGTACATTTTGATTCATTTCGGATATATTAGACCAACTATAGTGGATTAACTTGATGGGTAAGTGAAAAAAAACATTGTTCCAATTTCTTCATTTTCCATTCTTTCTTCTCACTTTTTAGCTCTTTTTTTCTGCTGTATACTAATAACATACTAACAATTTTATTTGACAAAAACAAAATACATTTTTTCTTGTCTAAACTAATGTATAATATATCATACTGCAAATCAGATTATGTCTTTGTCATTCTTTTAAATGTGACAATCATTCCATTCCACATTGTGAAATTTACCCCCCTTGGTATTTTGAGGGAAAAACCCCCAGTATATAAAAAGTTAAGGTACTGCTTACACTCATATAACAGAGAAATCCCATACATTTTTTTTAAATGGACATAAAAATGTCCATAGACACTTAAGATATTTTAAACATATCCCAAGGAGTAATAATAAACAAAAATTCTATAATGGAGGGGAAAATACTGAAAACAAAGAGAAACAAAGTGGCAATGATACAGATAAGTGGATAATATCAAGAGAAGGACAGCACGAGTGTTGATCAAGCAAAAGTGAAAGCAGGAGAGAGAAAGAGGACCAGGTTGAGATTCATCACAGCTTGCAATCCCTAGCAGGATGTTACAAGACTGATGACAGAGTAAAACAGAATTATATTTCTGTTTGTGATCTCATTTGATGTCATTTCTCATGACTAAGCAGGAAGTATCAGGAAGAAGCTGAAACATGATAACAAAAAATTGCTTAAAAAAAGTACTTCCACTTACTGGTTTATGTGCTGTGAACACTATAGACACCTCTTTCTGCTGCCAGCTCATTATTTCTCCAGTTTCTTCAAGAACTTCCACCTTGCAGTCATTGCACTGGAACCCTTTAGCCTGAGATTTTTAAACCATTAGAACTGTCAAGGTATAACAGTAAATTCAAAACAACTAGTGCTTTGCTCTCTGACATTAATCAAGCAGGAAGAAAGCACAAGTTAAGGAATAAATGCACTTCACTGAACTCAATGATTTCAAAGTACAAAACCTGAGACTACCATACCATTTGTCTGTTTTATTCCTCAATCATTTTTTAATGACCTGACTCCCTCAATTTCATGCTTTACCAATCCTTCCACACTGAAAACATAAGTCTGTATTATTAGTTGACTTTTTTTTTTAACAAAAGTATTTGTTGTCTAAATCATCTCACTCTTTGCTTATAAATTGTGTCCCACTATTGTTTGGTCCCAAAAACACCTCCTAATATCTCACTGTCTCTTCTGATCTCTTCTAAGTATAATGCAACTATGGCTGTATATAAAATGAATTAATCCTTTTTATCATGCACCAACTATCATGGTATACTAGAGACATACTGAAAATCACAACAGTTCAAGTAAAAATAGATCAAAGGTTACAAAAGAGGTGATGGCTTTTCATGAAGATTCTACCATTGTTTGGCTATAACAAAATAATATATATAACACATGTGTTATCTTATTGGCTTTCTGTCTCTGTCTTGATCTGCATAAGATAAGAATTATGTCTCTGTCATCTAATATATCATTTTAATTTTTCGCTTTTATTTCTTTCTCTCCACATTTTCCAACCAACACAGTCTATTAACTTTCATAATGATGATCATCAATGAAAATTTGAATAAGTTCTCTTATTCCTAATTTGCCACTTTCTGTTGTAAGCCAAAGTGTACTTCTAAAAATTGTGTTCT
Source organism: Achatina immaculata (assembly GCA_009760885.1). Lineage (NCBI taxonomy): Eukaryota > Metazoa > Mollusca > Gastropoda > Stylommatophora > Achatinidae > Lissachatina > Lissachatina immaculata. The sequence goes on along the minus strand of CM019717.1, from coordinate 45,162,256 downwards.
CAAAAATGAGTAGTTGTTTTTATCTTTGTTGTGTTCAAGTTTTCAGGCCCACCTAGAGAAAGTGGTCTTATCCTAGTTCTGTGGACTATTAAATTAAATGCTGTGATATAAAATTTTGATTATGGGTGCCACAGGATACAGTAAATCCTGTTTCCTATCTGTCTTTCTACCTTTATTTAATCTCTTTTATTAAGATGAAGATATTAAACACTGTGTTCATCACATATCTGTACATTTTCATTCATTTGCCAGATTGTCCATCTTATGATAATCTGAATTTGTCTGACTATTGTGTTTGAACATTACCACACATTCTGCCTTGTCCTTGGTTGATCATTCAGCCAATCTTTTTTTTCACATTTTAAGGTGACAGATTCTTGTGATAATTTGCACTAACTCATCTGCAAAATCCACCATTCTTTCATGTCTGGCATGTAGAATATGCTTAGAGAGATCATCATTCTTGCAGCATGCCCAGCCATCTTAGTCTTTTGCTGCTATGTGATGTCATGAAGAATTGAAGCTTAGTGTGCTGAAGCTTCTCTGAGTTGGTTGTTTTCTCCTGCCATTGATATCCATTACTTTGTGAAGATAGCATAGACTAAAACTGTTCAGTTTTTTTTTGTTGTTCTCATGTCTTGAATTAATTTTTTCTCATGTCTTTTATATTATATATATATATATTTTTTTTTTTTTTTCTGATTGCAAATATATTGTCCATATTTTGGATTCATGTAAGAGATTGTAAAGTGCACATGTCTGAGAGAAGTAAGTCTTTAATTAATGTGTTCATCTTTTACTGGTCAATGCCCATTTCAATAATTTGCCAGACAGTGCCAATCTCTCCTGTCTGTATGTTGATTTCTTCATCTAGAGAAATGGTGGTTGCTACTTTACATCCAATATTTCCACTGATTCAAGCAGTTATGCTTAAAGTTATGATTCTCTGTGTGGTAATGCATTTTTTTTAAAGAATCATAGTCTTTTTTAACATTTATTGTCAGAAGTCCCATGACCTGGTCAGGCTGAGAATCAATGACTGTAAGGCTCCAAAGATGCTAGCTCTGAAGGCAACATAATCATCAGATGTAGAAGATTCAGCACTAGAAATATGAATAACCATGATTCAAATCAACAGTTAACTGTAATTTTAATGATTATAATCATTAAATATTCTGCTGTGATCTAAGTACAAAGTGGGATTTATTAAAATGATTTTAAGTCATATTTGTCAGGTTTATTTGTGTATAAATTAAATTATCAGGCACTGACCTTTCCCCATCTGAAGGTAGTGGTCAGTAAAGTCTGATTATGAAGAACAACACTGAACAAAACTGGAACCCCCAGGTACACTTCGCTTAAAAACTTCTGGCACTCCAGAAAACATACAACTGGGTTCTGAGCCTCTCCATACATTCCAAGAGAGCTGAGGAGTACATTCACAATTCAATTTTTTTCTTATATTTTCAAACTTTCTAACAAATAAAATCTTGGAAATTGCTAATGGACAAATCTGATCATATAAAAGCAACAAAACTGTGAAAATGGCAATGAAGATAAGACCTTCCTAACAAAACACTTAATTTTTAGTGAAAGTAAGTCACTGACCTGGAGCAGTATAGTTAAAAAAAAATTAAGAATTGTCTAAAAACAAACGAAAAGTATGAGAATCAGAAATTAACTACAAAGAAGCCACAAAAAATTAATATAATGTCTAGCAAGGGAATAAAAGTTAATGGAAGATTAGTGGAAAACAAATGATAATGGGCTCAAGTTCAGATACTAAATTTCAGTATTTCAGTATTTCAGATACTAAATTTCAGTAGTAAGAAAGGTTGCCAATTCACACAGAAATATCTGACTGTCACCAAAATGCCATTTCTAGTTTGTTTCATTTATTTAAAATACATATTCAGCACCATCTCAACACCAGTTAGTTCCCAAATACACTACCCATTGAACAAAGTCATTCTATCAAGATTATGTAAGTGGCTGGTAACACACGTTCTAATTCTTTAAAATCATTAACTCTTTCCATGCTGGTGGGAAAAAAACGTGGTCGTCACATTAGTGCCAAGGAAAATGTGCGGGTGTTGCGATATTTTTGGAGTATCATTGAAAAAATGAATCAACAAATTATTTCCATGCTGCACAAGTATACTTATTATACATCCAAAAAAAAAAAAATGAATGAAGATTCCATAAATGCAGAGTTTTTTAGGAAAAAAAAAAAAGCTGGTGAGAAAATAAGACAACATTTTCAGCCAACAAAAAATAATTATGACACAAATAAAACTGGTTTATACTTACCATTAGAGCTGCAAATATCCACTTATAAAGCACAATGTGATGGTAAATTGAATTCCTCACTTGAAATATAATCACTTTTTAAACAAACAAACAAAAACACAAACATAACAGAAAACACTGAGAACTTAGTGCAGACTTCCAAGTGTGTCTTGATTCTTGAAAATGTGGATGGCCCTGAAAAGGGCTGTAAAATGGCCCTGAAAAGGGCCGAGAGCTGCTGTTGGCTGGGGTGAAGGCTCTTAGCTGCCGAAACCGTATAGAGTGAAGCCCTGCCTTCAGTGGTACACCATGTTTAGTAAATATTGCACAAACTGTCCAGCATGAAGGCATGATCATAAAATAACTTTAAATTGTATTTTCTATTCTAGTGACTTTAAATTTTCACATTTTTACTTCTTGAATTCGAATTCTGCAGAATTTCATTTCCTTCCAAAACAAAAGTCAATGACTGTGATGGTAAATGGAATTCCTCACGTAAAATATTCTCACAACTTTTCAGGAACTTTTGATTACTTTTCAGCTGGCAGCCAGCAAACACCACAACCACAAAAACCACAAAGTAGTATACATTTGCTATGTACAAAACAGGCATAAAAACATTATCTACAGAAAATATATACATGACACGAAAAGTGAAAAAAAATGGAAAAAAATATTATGTATAGAATATATGTAAAACACCTGAACACTGTACAACAAACTGTCATCTATTGTCTCCAGTCCAAGAATTGTATAAGAATGGTATAAATACAAAGATGAAATAGTTGGCCCAAACAAAAAATGCAGACAGCACAGACAAATGAAGCTGTGGAAGCAGTAGCATCATGCTGAAGATTGCTGATGATACTTCTGAAAACATTCTTTGGGATACAGATGAGGTCTGTTCGGGCATGTTGAGCAGTAAAACTTTGAGTGGACATTCTTATCAGGTCTGCTACAGCAGACACAGGGCCTCCAGTTATTGTCCATGTCCACCAGGTGAGCACCTTGGAACCTAAGATCTACTGGAGCATTTGCTCTCCTTTCCAGTGACCTGGGAGCTAACATACTAACACCAGGAATGGTGCTGTTGCTGTCTGCCAGAGATCTCAGGCCTTCAATGAGTTGTTCCTTGAACTAGACTAGAGATGAATTTGCCCTGGCAGGCTCATCATCGTGAGATAATAAATATAATGTCTGAGCATTCACCTGTACAACTTCCAGAGTCCAAGTGAATATCTTCTTTCACCAATTCACTGTTTTTCTTGAATGTAAGCCATAATATGACACCATTTGATCAATCCCATTGCATCCATTCACAAACTTGTTATACGTGTAATGATGGTAGGCTTTTCAAACTCCTCCTGTTCTTGTTCCTGTTCTTGGACAACACGAGTTGCAGTGGCTTGTCCATATGTTGTCACAAATTGGACAGGTTTCTTTGTAGGCTTTTCTTTCCAGGAGACAGAGAATTTTCTTCTCACCATCATCTTTCACATAGTAGATGAGTTTTTTTTTAGCTATATTCTTATTTTTCAGCTCAGGAGGAAAACCTTTATGGTTGACATTCACTGTGCCAGTGTAGTTGTGACCTTTGGACTGCAAATATTCAATAAGTTGAAGACTAGTGTAATACCTGTCTGCAAAAATGTGATATGAAGATCTGACTGGTTGCAGCAGAGTCTCAAACACTTTCTCAGCATGAGTGGAATCGTCACCTCTGGCAGAGGCGTAAGTGGTGTCAGACCCAAAATAAATCAACAGGTTGAAAACATAACCTGTGAGGGAGTCACAAAGTCCATAGGTCTTGATGTGATATAAAAGATGGCTTGCTGGCATTATACTGCTTGTGTCTCCAGCATCCCTTGTAGCTGATTACCATTTCATCAAGATTCAGATCACTGAATGGGTAAAAGGCTTTCTGAAATGATGACAACAACAGATTGACAAAGGGTTCAATTTTGGACTTGCCTTCACTATCAGTTTTACTGACATGCATCATGGTGTTGAATATCAGCTGAAACTGATTCCTTGAAAACATGTCTGCAAAAAATTGAGTGTGCAAGTAAAGTTTGGTGCTTCAATAATCGCTGACTTTGGGTTTACGCAGAATGCTCATGGCTATGAGTGTCGACAGCAATTTGTACATTTCATAACGACCACAGGTACCCACTGATGTAGTCTACTGTGCGTTTTGAGACTTGCATTCTGACTAAGTTTCACAGCAGCATAATCATTTATGCTGCTAATGAGACTGTCTAAAATATCTTCTGTGAACAGTGCCAGAAAAAACCCCAAAGGTGTCCTATCATTGCCAAGATTCAGCAAGATACCACTGCCATCATCATCATAAGTAGCATTACCTACTTCTTCATCTGTCTGTGCTGCTCTCCATGTCGAATCTGGTTCTGTATTCACTGTTTGAGCCGCAGAAACATTTCTCTTTGCCCGTTTGGCAGGTGGAGGAGCAGAGGTGACAGGAGCAGAAGTGAAAGGAGCAGAAGTGACAGGAGCAGAGGTGACAGGAGCAAAAGCACTTGTCGAAGGACGATTGTCACTATCACTAACTGCAGTATCAGGGTCAAAATCTAAACCATCAGAAGCATTGTCTGAATCAATTTCATGGTTAGATTCATTGTCTGAGGGATTGTCACTATCACTGTCAGATTCAAGGTCAGTGTTTACATCAGAACCATGCTCAGAACAATCAGGGTCAGATCGCCAGTCGGAATCACAATCAGAAACATTGTCAGAAGATTTCTTCCTACTTACAGTCAGAAATAACTATCTAGCACCTAGTTTGGCCCGACTTTCTGGTTGAGACCTAACTGCGGCACATTCACTAACACTAGTCTTGTCAGAGGGTGTGTCCATTCTCGACTCAAGTTAGAAAAATACTCATACAAATTGAACTGAGATGCTTACAAGATGTCTACTGGCTGCTCACACTTCATGAAAGGAAGATGGGCACAGTGGGCATGCACAGATAACATGCAAACCAAAATTTGGAACCTATTTTACACTGAAATGAAGCTAGTGTATATATAAGTATGTTGGCCAAAATGTGACAAACCGGAAGTGTTAATATAAGTACGCTGGCAGGGGAAGAGTTAAGAAAGTGCTTTTTTTTTTTCATGTTTTTCTGATCTCTCATATAAGGCTATGTCTATGTATTTTCTAATTGGCCATGCTTTTTTGGTCTCAGATTTCTGAACTAAAATTCCACCATGAAATTCCCACCTCAGGATTATACAAACTGTTGTAGCAAAGTCAGTACTGATAACTTAAGCCATGCTTGGGACCTATGATTGTCACTGAAAGATGATATAACATTAACCAGGCAGAATAATTCAAGAAAAAAAGATACAATTTAACATCTGTGAAAATAGAAGGTTCATCTTATACAGAAAAAAACAAAGCTGCTTACCAAGTGCTCCCATTTCCATATTCCACAACACAAATTCTTTTTAAAGACTGTTCATATGTAGGTGAAAAGGTCACAGCAACTGTTTTCCTTTCAAATGGTTGCAACTTGCCTGACATTTCTGAGAACTTTATGTTACTTGATTCCTTATAAATACAGAATCAAAGAATAATTACTTGGAAGTAAAATATTATGAGTATCTGTGGTATTTTATTACCAAAAATGGGTGTGTTAAGTCACTCAGGAAAAATGATTACTGTTTTATTAAAATCTGCTTCTCATTTATCTAATGGTGTAGAACATATGTGTTTCTAAATGCATTTAACTGTGGTCATCCATACTGAAAAACTGCATTCATTTTCCCTATAAAGATTAGCATAAAATGTTGAAATGCTTTTGGTCTTGGATATGAATTTTTTTTAGTTTAGCTACAACTGAGGTTTGTGTACTGCAAAGTGTGTATGCAGAGCAGGAAGGATTGCCTAAAAAAACTGTAGGCAAAATACTTTAGACATGACAGAAAGAAAAATATTATGAGAATGACTGAGGTTAAAACCCCAGAAAAGAATAGGATGAACAACCATCTAGCAAAAAAAAAAAAAAACATAAAGAAAGAACACTATAGCAATGCGGCATTTCCGTAAAAAGATATTGCAATTTCAAAAGACCTAAAGCTTGAGTCAAGTGGATTGCAAAGCTTTGTCAGAACTGATCATAAACCTCCTTCATTTATAATCTTTCATCAGAAATTCAGGCTAACTAAAGAGTGTTGCTGCACCCTCTTCCATTCATTTCCATGGATGCTTATAGAGTATAATCTGGCCAATACATAATTCTTAGATACATAAAGTTCATTTCTAGGGCCCAAATGCTGTGGGTAAATGAAACTCACATTATCTTCACTAATTAGTTCATCTGGACAGTCTGTGACATTAAATTTCACCACTGTCTCAGAAATGTTAATGATGGTCATTTCTCTTGTCTCATGCTGACCAACACGAACAAGGCCAAAGTTGATTGAAGGCTGCTCTATTTTAACTTCAGGTCCCTAAAATGGATATGAAATTCATAATAATAAATAATCTAACTAATGCAATATAGTCTGAAAATATAACAAAGCCTTTCTTTTCTTCCCTATTTTTTACTTTATAATTAAACTGAAAATGAAAGTTATCAGTTATACTTTATTGCACAGAAACATTGACTTTTAAGACGAAACTGGAAGAGATTGTTAAGGCTCTATAAAAGTGGATTTAATAGAGAAACTGGATTAACATTTACAAACTAAACTGTTGAAACAACTTTGGATTTAAATATTAGACACATTTAATACTAAGCTATTTATTTATTTCCTAAATAAAAAACATTTATGACACATTAAGTGATGTAGTGGTTTACTGAATAGCAAAGGTGGGGGGGGGAGGAGGGTGGATGGGTGGGTGGAATGAGAAAAGCAGTTCTGTTCTCATGTTCTTGAAGCATACAAGAGATAATGTGTTAGTGCCATATTTTATCTGACATTCATGGCACTAGTTAGTGATGCAGTCAGTATCATCTTTTCTTTCTATGAAAGCAGATACCCATTTTTAGAGCTAGTTCGACCTAGGGCATTTCTGGTCACAAATGAACTACCAATCACTCCAACCACAGATAAATGCACTAACAACTTCACCACTCAGGCTCCACTGATGTAAAAGTTAAGAGTTAATGCACCAGAGTATGACAAGGATAAATATGAAAAGGAAATTCAAAAGATTAAAAGGAATGCTGCCTCATGGAGGTCACTTCTTTAATCAGGTCCTCAATTCTAAGATGAATTTCAAAAATAACATTCTTGTATACTTAAGAATTTTATCTTAAGAAATATCTGTTCCTTGCCCCTTGCAATTCACCTCAAAATTCCTTCCACATCTCCTTATGTTGTATGTATTTAATTCAATGGGGACTGGCTAGCATAGTGGTTAGAGCACTCATCTAGCAACCAAATCGCTGAGGGTCCCAACCGAATGGCTGAGGGTTTGAATCTCTAGCTGAGCGGGATTTTTTTTTTCTGACCAATACGGCCCCAAGGTCAACCCAGCCTTGTAAAATGGGTACCAGAGAAAATCTGGGAAGGAGAGCCAGCGGGGAAAGGAACTGGCCACCCTACCTCATACGCTGATGGCCCAGCATAATGAGATCACTTTATCCCCTACGGCATTTTGCTATGGGACTATCTTTACCTTTTTACCTTTTTCTTTAATTCAACGCTCACCTTTATAAGGTTACTTAACTTACCAATCTCTGAATTGTTGTGGTATCCCCTCTCTCTTAAATGATGTTATTTGAAATAAAAACTCTGAAAAATCAAAAAAATATACAAACTATCTGTTAAAAATTATTTCAATCAAGCCTCAGAAATTTTACAAACCTTAAATTCTACCTCTACAGGGAGGCACAAAGGCTGACTCTTGTGAAGGATTTGACACAACATTGTGTGATTTATCTTTCCTGGCTCGACTCCTGTCACACTGATCTCGAAGTCCATGGCCATTCCTGGATCTGCAGGATAAGTGAACTTCGTTAGTCTGACTCTGGAGTTTCTGTATCACTTCATCATTATCATCATCACTGATTGTTGTGCCGATATTGCATCGGTGATCATGCTCCTTCGTTCTGTACACTACTTTATATTTCTAATCAAAATCATTGTCTATTTTTTCTGTGCCATCTGGTCAGCGCATCACCTTTTTCTTTCTTTGTTACCCTGAGTTTTACAGTGATTATCATTCTCCAACTTCTGTCTTCTCTTGATATGTCTAAAAATTTTAATTGTCCTTTTTATTACATTTTTCATCAGTCTGCACCTCTCTGGTGGACTTCATTTGCTTCTGAGGCCATTTAGACTATAACTTTTTCCAAATTATATATCAGGTGATTCAAAATTCTGCTTCATATATTTATAATGTCTATGTCTCACAGGTGTGTAGTAATAGTGGTTCTATATAGTACTTCACAATTTTTTTCTTTTTTTTTTCTTTTAAGAATACTCTTAAATGCTAGTAAATAGCATTCTCTTATTTTTTATTATATTAATTTGTCTTATTTGTTAACATCTTCTTCATGTTATATTTTTAAAAAGTTGCTTATGTACTTTTTACTCTCGCCTTGATCTCAGCTGTGCAGTTGTCACATACTGTTGTTGTTTTTAATACTTGTATATGAATTTATATATAGATCTCTGCACCTTTTCACCTGTATTAATAATGCACATTGATATTCTCAAATAATTTTCAGGTATGAGTACACAAAAATAAATATATAAATATACACAAAGCCACTGCTGTAAAACTGTGATAAATAATTAGACTTTAGAAAAGGTAGGGACAGCATTATCATAAAAAAGCACAGCTGTGGCACTTCAGCTTACACTTTAATCATACAAAAGACAATACAAACGTGTGAAGCAGAAGTCTGAAGCCAATGAAATATAGTTTTGGAAAAAGTAGTAGTATATAGTTGAAATGGTCTGAGAAGTGTATGGCTTAAGAATATGCTGAATCACAAGTACTTGCTTAACTAATGAATAAAGCTTTTCCTACTTAAGTTTAACTTAGTCCCTTTGTTTCTTTCAAAAGAAAAAAAGGCTTATACAGAAATGATTAACAGAGACAGACCTGGAGGAAGACTGAAACAACGGTGGGCGTGACAACCTGGAAAAAGACCAATGAGCCCTCGGAGTGGATAACTGGCGGGAGACGACTAAGAACAGAGAGGAACTGAGACAAGTCTTGTCTGCAGCAATGAACTGCGTGCTCAGAAAGCTGAATGAATGAATGAATTTGTTACTGTCTTGTCAGTTTTTGCTTTAATTATACTTTACTGCATTTTTTGTTCATTCGGTTCAATAGATTTTGCATATTTCTTTCACTTTATGTAGATATCACTATCATCTGCATGTCTTTTTCTTTAAAGATATTATGACATCCTGTTTTCATTCATTTTAAATTTTAAATTCTTGGCATGATGTTTTCACTGTTAAAGTGAGGGGCAGTATTGTGACAGGAAACGTTCTTGTTTTACTACTTATCTGATAACCATTTTTGTCATTACTCCCTTGCACTGCTTCTCTTTGATTACAGTGCAATTTCTTAATAATTCTCATAACAATCATACATGAAAGTAACTTTCTCGGCATTTAAATCATAGTTTTGTTTCTTGCTCTGCTTCAAATTAAAAACAATGTATATAAATTCTTCTTATTTTCAGTTATGCTAAACATGCAAATATTAATCAATGTTAATAATATGTAAATAATGTCACAAATGAAGATGTATTTGTATCATAATTTTCACAGTGGATGGACTGAATGTTATTTATTTTTTACAAACTTGCATCCAACAGAGTGATATCTGTTATCAGTAGTAACATTTATAATGCTCTAAAAAATGACAAAATAATTCCAAAACTCTCATCAAATGAAAACTATGTATCATTTCAACATTATTTCAGAGTTATAAAAAAACTCACGAGTACAAAGAAGGCTTCAGATTCAAACTTCCCACTTCTAAAACTATTTGCATGAGAACTATTTTCATAAAAGTCCATACTTTATGTTTCATTTGCCTTGACATGGACACATACATATTTTCACTTTCACTTCCTTTGTCATTTTTCCACGATATTGTTGTGGAATTTTTAGTATTTTAGGTGGTATGCTTGTGCTGATGAATGGGTGGGACTCAGATTGATATGTATGAATGTGTGTAAATGTACATAAGCAGATACTATAAATGTTAAGTGAATGACAAATGAAGTCCTTTCTGAGGCATTATATATAATTTACTCAATAACCTTATGATAAACAACATACAGCAATAACTCTGAACTGCAAGAACTGCATCTTCAGAACAGAATTTAAATGGTTTGGAGTACTTAAATAAATGAAAAAAGAAGATATTGCTTGCATGGTGCAAATATTCATAACTAGCTGATTATCCAGCGTTGCTCAGGAATTTATTAATTATTAATACTGTGAGGTGGATTTGAGATCATCATGTTTCTTCCACAGACACCCTTATGTTGCTTGCTCAAGGGTGAAGAAATTATTTATCAATTTTTAGTTAATTTTAATTTTAATTTTTTAATTTTTATTAATTATCAAGAAATTATTTATTCTTGCTCCTGGAGGTGAAACTAAAAATGTTGTATATAATCACGTTTTGAGTTAAATTAATATTATAGTAAATTTGTACAAGACTTTATGTGTAGATTGCCCCTGTGACTTGTTGATCATGATTGAGAATGCAAATCTCATTGGAAATTGCAATCTCTTAAAGTTAAAAAGAAGATCTGTCAGAATGAGTGATACCTGTGGGATGAAAACTGCTTCACCCTCTCCCTGTCCTATTAAGATAGTCACTTCAGCTATATTGCTCAGCATCCTCTTTACACACAGCCTTGTGCTGTTGCAAAGTTTTGGCGGGTCAAGGTTCCATAGTAAAATAATTGGAGATCCCACCCTAATCCTAATTTTCACCCCCTCTCATCCATCCATGTTGATGGGGGCTGAACTTGGATGTAAATGGCATCAGGAGTGTCACTATTCATCTCAGCAACCCCAAAAACTATGGACTCAACACTAATATCAGTCATTTTTGATTACTTTTACATATCACCCTCATCCCACCCCCACCTATCTTTTACCCCACATGCCAATGGGGGCTGACTAAAAGACCATCAAAATTATTTAGATTTGCCATCATCATCATCATAATCATCGCCTTTCACTCCCCCAAGAGCATAGGCCACGGATAAAGCCTCTCCATTCATCCCTGTTCTTGGAATTATTATTTGCTTCCTACCACGTGCATCCCTTGTCTCTGAGCACTGTTATGTTTCTTCTCCAAGTAAGTCTAGGTCTTCCTTGTTTTCGATTTAATTGAGGGTTCCACGTTAGTGCCTGTTTTGCCATGCTGGTGTCGGTTTCCTCAGAGTGTTGCCAAAAAAGTTGACAGATTCAAGTACTTAGGATCAATTATAACAGCTGATGAGAAATGTCACAACGAAATAAAAAGCAGATATGCTCAGGCCAAGTCATCATTCCAGAAAATGAGACACATCTTGTGCAACAGATCCATATCAATGGAAACAAGATTCTGAGTACTTAAATGTTACATCGAGCCAATTTCGTTTTAAGGATGTGAAGCATGGTCCATGAATAAGAGAGTACAGCAAGAAATGGAGGCCATGGAAATGTGGTTCATAAGAAGGATGTTGAAGGTACCATGGACAGCTAAGAAAACCAACAAAGAAATCTCAAGAGAGGCTGGAGTTAAAAGGCAAAATTACAGCAAAGATCAGAGGCAGACAGGCAAGATTTGTAGGATATTTTCTGAGAAAAGGAAAATTGGAACACAATGTGGCAACTGAAAAAACTGAGGGAAGAAGAGACAGAGAGAGAGAAGTTACTGGATGGACTGTCAGTGTGGTTAGAATGAAAGTCACCAGCAGATCTCATAATCAAGTCTAAAGACAGTTAATTGTGGAGAGAAATGATCGCCTACGCAACGCAGTACGGCAAAATGCTTTGATTGTTTATCCACTTGTTTTCCTCTCCATGTTTCTGTAACACTCCAGTTTTTTTACAGAGAACAGGCCATTGGCCTTTCCTCCACCTTCCTTAGTTGCCTCTTATGACATCCATGGAAGGTGGCAGTGGTCCTATTCTTTTCTCTCCAGACTTAGATCTGAGCTCTGGTAACCACACAGGACTTGCCATGAGTAGATACAAATGCTGCTCTTAGACCAGCACCACTCTATTTCATGATTATCTCCCTTAATCCAATCTTTTTTCCTTCTTGAATTCAGTGGATAGTATGCCACCTCTTCCTACCCTCACCCCTAGGAGTGTCATATTCCCTCCCTCCCCCCCCCCACAGTACTTTTCTACAGACTGTAAGTCATATGTGTACCAAGTTTGGTTGAAACTGCTCCAAGAGTTCCAAAGTTATGCTGGAACATGCAGACACATACATACATACATTTTTATATATATAAATTAAAAGGTAACTAATCTCATCATTTTCTGTATAAAGTTTAAAAGTTTCTAAATCTCATCACTGCCTGAATATTCCACACTGAAAAATACCTAGATCTCCAAATGGAGGCTCGACCTCTATAATGTAGCTCTCTGTGTAGGATTCCCATCTGAAAGTAACGGTGGAGTAACTGTGGTTGGCCATCTGAAAAATAAATTTGGTTTTGTGTATCAATAATTTAAAGTCTGATTATTGCTGTGTACACTATACATACACAAAATGAGGATTAAAAACTCATCTAAAAGTCTGTGAGATAAGGTAATCAGGGATGAGATTTCAAGAGTTGTACTGACAATACCTCAGCTGAATGCTCTTAAAGACAAAACTCTCCTGAAGGATTTCTGCTTACAAGCAATGTGCACACAATATATCCAGATTTTTAAAAAAAGAAAGAGAAAGATGATGTAGTAATGGGCACACTCCAGTCAATCATTTCACTTATTGTGTCATCAACTGTAAGATTCAGAATAAGACATTAATTACTGTAACTGCATTGTAAGACTATGATAAGGGCATTTTCCAACTCAGAAGCTGATGTGAAGTAGGCAGATGTTAGCCTGAATCATTTAGAAAGAAAACCTCTAGTGTTTCATTTTTCATACTTCATACTCTTGTATTTTCCCGTAACAGGAAATATGCCAGTGAAGACTTACAATACATAAATGATAGCTACTGGGTGAAGAATTAACTATTCTGGCTTTCTTTATTTTCCAAAGTGGAACTAAGAAGAAATTTCTCAGAAAGTTAAACCACTCTGGCAGATACTGAATCTCATTTTCCCCCCATTCCTCATCTGGTCAGGCATCATAGCATCTTATTTATAAGTGTGATACTACACAGGTGGAGAAAGGGTCTTGTTGTGATTCCTCATCTGGTCAGGCATCATAGCATCTTATTTATAAGTGTGATACTACACAGGTGGAGAAAGGGTCTTGTTGTGATTCACTGACCTTGGTGACAATATCATATTTTTAACACAGTTATCTTCATTACATTTCTGTTCCTCAACATATATGAACTCCTAGCATTAAAAAAAAAGCAATCAGTAATATTAAATATTAAATAAATCCTTACTGTTAAGAGTTTCTTGACAGTTGTACCAGCCAGAACTGCTGTTTGAATAATCAGAGCATAAGGATGAATGACTACGTTTAGAGGAATGCAGTTTCCTTTCATCTCAACCTCTAAGGCTGTTGTGTCTTTGAATGGCAAGACTGGGAAAAGATTGTTATATAACTGTGAAAACCATTAGGACTCTGTTACTGCTCAAACATCCAAACAAGAACACTGCAGATTATAAGCCCATTTACATAATCTGAAACTTCCAAAACCCAGCTTCATATATGTGCCAGAAAGTTATCCAGATTCCAGAACACATCTTGCAAACCTGAACTCCTTACTGAGTCTTTAGAGCTCAAACTGATCCTCAGGATACACCATGGGTGGAAATCTGTGAGTCATATAAGAATAATAATGCCACTCATGGCTAAATGTAGGAAACTGAATGCTGAAGAAGTATGCAGACACAAAGAAATTGCAAGGAATCACAGTCTTTGGCAATTGTTTAGAATGCTGTAGAACCAGGCTCTTTGCTTTTCTGCTTAGTGATGTGGTTATGACAGATGATGATGACAAAAGAAACTTATCAGGGGTTTCCTCATGTGATATATATGCTAGATGGGGGTGATACTCTTCCAGTGATCACCACCATGTTTTATGGTGATCTCCACTGACCATGTCAATCATTATCTCATTCATCAAACTGTTGTGGCATGAATTCCTTGCACAGAGCACTGCCAGGAAGAGAGGAAAGGTCTCTATAGTTTGTCAGACTTGGCTTCACTTATCTTAGTGTCCTACTTAATGAAGGTAATGAAATGTATTAACATCTTTAAGAAGTAATAATTATTTTATTTTATGAGTACTGCATACTGCATAAAAACTTATTTAACCATTCACTTAGCTATCATCTGGCTGCACTCTTTTGTCAGAGAAGTGAAAAGTGCTGAAGACATGCAAACTACTAACTTTCTCATACCAAGAAGTTTATCATTAAAACTGAAGAATGTATAACTCCTAGGTTTGTTGTATTTAAAAGGGACATACCTGCAAGCTTATATTCATCTCCCAAGAGACATTGCTGTCTGACTTATGACATCTTGGCATGACTGATATTGTTTTTTAAACTGATACTGCAACAGAGTATGTTTATTTTACTTTTCTGATGTCTCAAGCATGATCTTCAGTAATAACAAAAATAATGAAGAAATATAATGTACAACTGCTGGACAAACTGTGCCAGAGCAACTTTCTAACCTTCATGCACAGAGTGGTAAGTTAGCTTTAACTTACCTCCTGCTGCATCAAAGATATTAAAGCTCTCTTCTTCTGGTAGTTCTTCAGTTTCATCGGTGCCCACTTTTTTATTTACTGATGATGGTGTTCTCTGTGGTGGTACATTCTGAAGCAGCATGTGGGCAACACTGTGAAAGCTGCCTTCCTAGAATCACAGAAAATGAGTAACATGTGAAGCAACAGAACAACATGTAAAGTTCATGATGAAGAAGTATAACGTCTAAACATTAACTGGAGGGAAAACAATTACATACAGAAACCTGACAAATTTAGAACACATATTAACAACAAAATATCATATTAAAATGATATGGCATTTAATCACTTTAATACCTGCTTTTTGTCCTCAGAAACTAAATATTAAATATCATTTCCTATCAAATCTTGTCTCTTGGTCACACAATTATAGTTAAGTGCAAATGGCACACACTAATTTATGTATTAATTTAGTAAAGCATAAAAGGTAAAAAGGTGAAAGTAATCCCACTAAGCCACTGCGGCACAAATGGAGTATAGCGTTAGTGTCTACACTTTCCTTGACCTGTTGTCCCACTAGAGGATGATGTCACATCTGACCATCTTTCCTTTCCTAGCTCTAGAAGAAGCTGGATGTCCATTTCTACAGCTGGGTGGCAGGAGCACTTCTGGCAAGATTTGAACCACCAACCTTCACCATGAGAGAGTAGTGCACTAATCACTTTGCTACTCAAATGTTAATAAGCATCCAAGGATTTAGTGGGTCATAGTTTCTTTTAAATCATGAATAGGTAAAGAAAAATCAGCTTTTTTAGGACATGAAGAAGATACTAACACATAAAACATCCTTAAAGTAGGAAATATAGGTGGGCTGGTTAGCTGAGTGGTTAGGCACTTGGTTTACTAATCCGGTGGTACCTGTTTCAGTTCCAGCAGTGGGATTTTTTATGGTACACACCAAAAAGGCCTAACACTGTATTCCCCAATATGCCTTAATGGCATGGAAACAGGAATTTTACTTTACCTTTTAAAGTGAGGAAAAGAGTATTACAGCACTATACAGAACCAACATTGCTGTATGGCTGTAAAACTTAGTTGATTAACAAAAAAATGACATAAAAATTGGAAGCAGCAGAGATGCAGTTTTGGAGAAAGATGGTAGATAAAGGTGTATTGTGCAGTTTTACAAAGTGAGGGAGGAAGTGAGCAAGGTGAGAAAAAAACGAATATAAAGTATGAGAATGTATAAATGAAAAACATACAACATCCGATATTTCGGCATGAGTCTTATTCGAGGATACATGCAAAAACAAAATACAAACATATATAACTTATCTGAAGCGTCTTGCTCTCAGTAAAGCGGAAATGTGTGTGGAAGAAGGAGGAGGAGGGAAAAAAAAAAAAACCCGTTGCCTACAGACAAAAGATTCCCGATATAGCCAATCATAGCGAAGGAGTGGAGAGAGAGGAGCAGAACAAGTGGGAGAAAGGGGTTGGGGGAAGGCAATAGAAACATGATAGCCGCTAGAGGTGTCGGGGGGGGGGAGGTGTGGGGGGAAGGGGAGAGAAAAGAGGACGCGAGAGATAATGAATGAAGAACTTAAACACCTACAGGGAGGAAATGTAAAACTGGTGAATGGGACAAGACCAATATGTTGGCAGAGAAGGAAATAGGATGGTGGTAGGGAGGGGTAGCATAGAGAAAGAAATTAGAGTATAAAAAAGGCCAGTGGAAAAATAAAGAAGTTACAGAAAGCTGAAGACATTGTTAATTCCAGCTGGGTGGAGACAGCCAGTCTGGAAAATAAGGCACTGTTCTAGGATCCTCCGAGATCGTACATCTGCGGAACAAGAGCGGATCGCACTAACCGAAATGTCCTGTTTGCCCCTGTGGTTACCAAGGCAAAAATGTTTAGCCACAGGTGTCCAGGACCTCTTAGAAATATCACTGAGATGCTGGCGAAATCGATCTCCTAACTGTAAGCCAGTTTCCCCTATGTACTTCAAACCGCAACGTTTGCACATGATAACATAAATGACATAAAGTGCAGGTGAAAGATGGACATACAGAAAAACAAACAAAGAGATCCTCAAAAGAAGTTTCAGAACAACAGAAACTAATTAAAATTATGAGAAAAAGTCTAAATTTCTTGGACATTTCATGAGAAGATAGAAGTTAGTGAACTTAGTAATGACTGGAAAATTCATGGGAAAAAATAAGAGAGAAAAGCCAAGAGAAAAATATCTTAGTGGACTGACCAAAGTGGCTTGAAAAAAAGAAATGCATTTTAAATGATTGGAAACTCCAAGGATTGCACAAGATGGAGAAGCATGATATCAGTGGTATCCAGCACATCACATAATAACAACAATTTCTTGCCAAATAATTTCTGTTATCACATTACTCTAAATTTCTTTCAGTAGCTAAAAGTAGCAGAAATATTAATTATTGAAGTAGAAATATCTCCACTCAATTACTTTCTGTACTTTTGGCCATTGAATCTATTTCAGTGCTATGCATTTTAAATCTCCTTGTTTTTGTTGTTGTTTTTTTTGTGTGTTTTTTTTTGGAGGGGGAGGGGCTTTTTTTTGCCTGTTTTATTTTTGTTTATATTGACGTGAAATGTCAAAAACTTTCAAGTATGAAAAGTACAATAATACAACATGAGATAATTACAGCATTAAAATAAAGTATTGGCACTATCCAGTGCAAGGTCTGAATCATTAGTTTTTTTTTTACATTCCTTTGGTCATGAATTTACATCATCACATTTCTATTAAGTTTTTTGTTTCTCTCAAAAATAAGGAAGTGATCTGAACACTACAGTTAATCATGGCAGAGAACTTTGTCCAACTTTATCTTCAACTGATAGACTTGAATGCCCTATTTGAATTTGCTGTCACTACTTGGTGCTTGATATAGTTCACCAACCACTGAAGGAATGCTCTTGGAAATCAGCCTCATCTTATTTTTTCACAATGTTAACAAGTGAGACTGAAGAAACCAGTCTAAAAAGTTCATATCTCATAAAATCTACAGTTGACTAAACAAAACTTACAGCAGAAGGAGCAAATGTGAACCTGAAGTCAGTTGTCTGAAATGGAAGTAGCACCCCACTGCTTGGAAACACACTGAACGCTGACTCCAAATCTGGAACCCTCTCTTCCTCAGTAACATGGCCATTTTGTTCATCAGAAAAGCATGGAGTCATGATTGGCTTGTAAACCATCCACTGAAATTGTAGCTCTGTTTTCCTAGATACAGCAGAATTTGCAAAAGGTGTCACTCATTTTTTTGAATCATCAAGATGAATAAAATATAATGAAATAAATACTTTAACTTCTAAAATGCAGCAAAGAAAAATTGCTAAAATATGATAAATCTAAGATTCTCAAAATAAAAAAAAATGGTCATAAAGAAGTATAGCACTGAAACAGTAAATGCATAAAAACACCATGCAGTTTTTTGCCAGGTTATGCAAATAATAAAGTTGTTTTCTTTGATCTCAGTCTTGTGATATTTTTCACAAGTTGCACTGCTGTCTTTCTTCAATATTATCTTGCCAACTATTTACTGTCTCAGATAAAAAATATATCAGATATTAAACATCACCATCACAGATTAAATGAAGCTTTCAAGAAAAATAACCAAACACACAAAAACTTCAATGACAAGAACTGAAATACATTTTTTGAGAATGATACATGTAATTATTTAAACTTCTGTGCAGTTTTATAACTTCATATTTATAAATACTTAATTTTTAATAAAATGTTAAAGATCATAGAACCAGAAACTATAAACAACATTTATTGAATTTCAGCTGTCAATATCTTATGCCGTATGCTGATTTATCTGTAAACTTACGTGGAGTTGCTGATTTTGGCTGTCCTCTGAGTGTAAGTGTATGGGTTCAGATCTTCAAATCTCAGCAAATTTTTAGCACTGACATCTTTAAACTCTCCTGGCATAAGCTCTGCGAAACCCAGTTCAATATCTTCAAGGACAACTCTTGCAATTTCACCCTCTCCTGTTTACGAGAAAAATAACATATAAAAAAATTATATAACAGTGTGTGTATGCATGTGTGTGTGCGCATGCATACATGCATGTGCATCTGTCTGTCTGTCTGCCTGCCTGTCTGTCTCAGTCAAAATGAAGTCTACTAACACTATTATAATTATATGTTTAAAACAAAAGTAAAAACATCTTTATTAATTAACTCTTCCCGTGCCAGTCGTCAGACTTCTGACGCTTCCAGTTTCTCAAATGATGCCAGTCATCAAAAATTTGACTTTGGTTTGTTTCATAAAAACACCGGTGTAACGTTTAGATTGTAAACATTTAGTGCGCATGGCCCATGACCTTTTCCACCATGGTGGAAAAGTGCCTAGTAACAGCGATGTCAAGCATCAAAAAGTTAAGTTTTTGATCGAGAAATTTCAATTTTTGATGATGTAGATAGGGGTATGGACATGGCCTGTGACCAGACCACTGTTCTTGAATGTAGCCCAAGTAGATCTAGACATATTACATGACTGGAGAAGTAGTTAGAAGGTTATTTCAGACATTATTTTAGTGATAATGTAACACAGAATCACAATATGACATTGACAGGTGGTTCTACACATATCAGATGGTTGGTAGTGTGGATCTAGACCTATCCGATGGTAAGATGGACACAGTCAATGTCTAAAAACATCACATTACTTCTTTTTTCCTAAAAAAAGTCTGCATTTATGAAATTTTCATACATTTAGTTATATTTTGAAGCATAATAGGTACACGGAAGTACATGGAAATACTGTTTTTCACTCAATTTTGCAACTATACCCCTATACATATCAGGACCCGTGCTTTTAAACCAGCACCCAACTGAACGTCCGCGTTTCTTCCTGTGGCATGGGAAGAGTTAAGGAGTATACAGCTGTAAAACTTTGGTTTACATCTTAACCTTACAAAACATATGGGACAAGAGATAGAAAAAGAAGAGAAACCATAAATTTACATCAGTGACATACGGCAAATGAGAATAGAAAAAAAAAAAAGGAGCACTTAGCTGTGATTGCAAGAAGATGCATCTGAGAGTGAATGTGGTGCAGTATTGTGAATGTTTAAGTGAATTTTTTTCTGATGTGTGATGAGAACTCTGTATTGTAACTCAAATACAAAACATTCTCTTAATTCTAAATTGTATTTCAAAAGGCAACTAGGTCCATAGATTTAAGTAAAAATGTCAGTGGAAGTAAAATTATGGATTTGGCTGTCTGATTGATGTCCTCATTACATTTGGTACCACAGTCTGAAAAATTCATTGAAATGTTACATGATGATAAATATACAGAATGACATATTGACACTGATAATGTCTGTGATGACGTTGGATCAGATATAATTTATTAGCATATTTAAATAAATGAAGGAAGTTCTTCTCAGGTGGAAAATATTTATATCTGCACTATCTTGTTTTTTTTTCCTTTTTTTCCTCTTCAAAGCCTGTTCCTTGCTTCTCATTTTCTCCATACTTACACTTCTTTTTCTCTTTTCCCTAATGTCTTGATCCACCTTTCTTTTTGTTCATGCACAAGAGAGTTCAACACATGGTGCTTAAACATATTCTGCTTAAGTCACATTTCTCTTTCTATAACAACAACAACAACAACAACAACAACAAATATATGTTGCAAGAATAAGTTGCCTATTAATATCATTATTAATACAAACCACATAATTACCCTAATGCTGGCTGTTGGCCACTTATTTCTAGCCATTAGACAAAACTTGCCATGGCCTCCCTCATTCCTCACTAGCAGCTGTGTGGACTGAAATCCACCAACAAGGCAACTACCTATGTCAACTTCATCTGGCACTGTTAAAAAAAAAAGTATTATTTCATAATTTCTGACCAATGTTCTAAATACATCTGTTATATATTTATTCATAATGTTCATTTACCATTTTATAATGCTCACTGACAGTCCATAAGCTAGAGTTAACATTTAGTAATTCACAATTCACAAATTAACATCTCATTAAGACTAATTCATTACTCATTATCCAGATTTCTGTGACCAAAAAGTTCACAGAGAAAGTTATATAAGTTACATCAGCCTAAATTAGGCAGCAACCATGACACAGAAATAACTCTTCATGATTCAACCTGAAAACTAAAAATTCAAGCAAAAAAACTGAGAGAGAGACTTCACATCACACCTCTTACAATGATGAGCATGCTGAGGAGCTGCTATGTCTAGATGAATTGGTCAAATTTCACATATAAGCTCAGCCCAGTGTGGATGACTACAGAATGAAGAGCCTATAATGAAAAAATGATGTGCAAAGGAAAGCTAGAAGGTAACGTTGTGTGGTATTTGATGTCACCTCTGGTAAAGCAAAGAAACAGTACATTACTGTAGAGATGCATCATTGAAAGGACTCCTTCTTGGTGGTGAATACGTATTAAATATTTATTCTCCATCATTCTGCCTTAACATCAGAAATAAATTTCCACACTGGAAGTTATGCCAGATCAGAATAAAATGCTTAGGAATGAAACTGGGATCTATAACTAAAATACAGCTAATCACAGAAGCAGAAAAACAAATCAAGATCTACTACACTGCCAGCAATCATATTTTCCTCCTTTGACTTTAAAAACCAGTGATACTACAGACTGCATGTGACAAGTTCTTTAACATGAAAATATACAATAAATGTTTCAGTTATACAAGTCAAACTGGGAGAAATACTACAAATTTTGATAAATCAAAATCTTCTGCATTGATGACCTTCAAGAAGTCTGCTGCATTAGAGGATACATCCAACAATAATACAAATGTAAGAAATGCCAAAAACTTGTGATGATCACTCAAGGCAAGCTTTGATGTATGAGGCTAATTTTACAAGACAGGGATGAGAAAAAGAAAACATGGAATATAAGCAATCTTTCAGTCATACGTCACACAAGGACGA
Organism: Achatina immaculata; assembly: GCA_009760885.1. Lineage (NCBI taxonomy): Eukaryota > Metazoa > Mollusca > Gastropoda > Stylommatophora > Achatinidae > Lissachatina > Lissachatina immaculata. The sequence continues at coordinate 45,140,160 of CM019717.1, read as the reverse complement.
AGAAACAGAAATAAATAATAGTGGAATGAAGTAGAAGCAATAAAGCAAATGCTATTAAAAAAAATGACTAATCAATCAGATGATCTGCATTCTGTCATTCGAGAATTACAAAATCATTTCTTCATTACATTTGCTCCAAAGTGTTATTTAAGCTGTAATTTTCATAAAGGATGCAATGGATATAAAACACATTCATTGGTGGTTCATAGGAAAGAAAGAAATCTACAGCAATTCCTGAGTGAGAAGATGAAGACATAAAGGGTACACAGTAAAGAAGGTCCACAATACTCTGAAAGTAAAATAAAGTAAAAGTAATTCTGTCATGCCTTATAGGCCCATAGCAATATGGTGTTAATGCCCATATTTTCCTTGCTGTCAGCACACTAGAGGGTGATATGGTCAGTATCACTCCTGGCTGCCTTTCCTTCCCCAACTCCAGAAGAAGTCGGGTACTCATTTCTACAGCTAGGTGACTCGGGTACCTCCGGCCAGATTTGAATCCCCAACCTTCGCCATGAGAGACCAGTGCACTAACCACCTCACCACTCAGACACCCAATGCTCTGAAAATAACACCAAAAATGGAAGAAAAAAAATCATTTCAAACAACAAAAAAATGCTGAAACATGAATAATTATGTTACAGACAAATCCAGCCATGGGAAATGACTAGATAAAAATGATAGAAATCAGCTACCTGAGATAACAACATACAGTTTAAAGGAAATTAATTTCAGAAGCTCCAGCATCAGACACAGCCACCAACAAAGTGCGTCTTCTGGATCTGATTCAAGATTTTCATAGATAATATACACATAAAAAACTCCTTTAATAGCAACAAGTTTTCTTTGCATCAAACAATCTTGTTCAGGAATACTCAATATTCTCTTCTTTTTTTTCTTCTTTGCATGTGTTTATAGTGTATAAGTGAAGTTCTGATCCTTGGATAAACTATCTGTTATCAATAACTAAATGTTAAACATTTTTTACATCACAGATGACAAAGTTGCTGAAATCCATAAATCTGAGAATTATTAAGGAAATCACAAAATTCAAATTCAATATAAACAAATATAAAACAAACTAGTGGATACCAAAATTCCCCCCCCCACTTCTCCCCCTAGTGGCCTGACTAGCTGAGAGGTTAGGCACTTGGCTTACTACTCTGGTGGTACAAGTCCCAGCAGTAGGATTTTTTTTCTTGTATACACCAAAAAGGTCCTAGGATCCATCCAGACTCTAAAAATGGGTACCAGATAAATCTGGGAAGGTAAATGCAGCCAGGCGTGATACAAACCATATCGCACTTTCATGTGCTGAAGGTAATGGAAAATATGGGTCTAACACCATATCCCCAGTATGCTTTAATGGTATGGAAATGAGAATAATTTTACCTTTTTTTTTTTAACCTTCCCCCCTCCCCCCCCAAAAAAAAAAACAACAACAAAAAAACAGTATACCGGAAAGTAGTTAAAAACATTAATAAATGGCTTTAATGACAAAAAATGTCCTGGCAACTCACAAGTCAATACTGGGGGTGGTCGTCTAGCTCTCAAAGGAACAACAAGGGGATATGTTGCCTGTGTCTGAACAGTGATGAAATCATCATAGTCTCGCAGTGAATATGGGGTAAATCTGATGCCATATTGGCAACTCATGCCTGGTGCCACAAGACCACCTTCTCCCGGAAACTGGCCTGTTTTAGAAAACAAAGATTAAATAAAACTAATCTTTTAGTTTTTTTTCTTTAACTTGAATCTAGATTTTGTCTTAATTGTTAATTGTAACACAAACTATATTTTATTTTGCTAGATACAGTCTTATTTATCTCTACCTTCTTTTAAATCATTTATCTAGTACAGCTGCAATATCAGGGGTCTTTTTTCTGTCAATAAAAATATATGATGGTCAGTGCTTTGCAAATTAAAAACAAAAATTAAATCCCAAGATACTGTCAAAAAAAGTAACAAATATTTACCAAGACCGACAGAAAAGATGTTACTTGATGGTGGAAGCACTCTACATTGCCTCATTACTGTAGACATGTTTTTCAACTCCAATGTAATCTATGAAGAAAATTAACAAAATCACTTTGGTTACTTTTATTTAGAAGACATATCAATTCTGTTTTAAATTTAACTGCAGCAAACACCAAACATGGTTAGGAAAACTGTAGTTTACTCTGAACATGGGCCACTTCATACATTACTGTAGAACACAAATAAAAAGTCATCTGCAAATGTGGCAGATAAATGAAGGAAGTGGTTGCTATATATTTTGTATAAAAGCAAGAAAGCTTCCAACTGAAAAATAAGTATAAAAGATAATGAATTAAAAGGCAAATTTATATATGATATACAGTGGTGAAACTATCATGTGTGTGTGTGTGTGTGTGCGCTTGTGTGCATGCATGGGTGTGTGTGTGGTTTTTTTTTTTCAGTTGTTGATAAATTACCACTGATGATGATGTATAATGTAAAAAAGTTTTATCAGAGTCACTTGTATGGAAACCAAGTTAGCAAACCTTTTTTTTTTCATTTAATACACTAAAGACCAATGGTTTCACACAAGCAGTGCTGATTAACAAACAGACTTGCACAAAGAAATAGAGGAAAAACAATAACAGAGGAGTTATCTGCAAGAAAATGAGCTTATAATCATTATTCCCCCATCAGAACAGAAGCAATTATTAAAATTAAAATAAACAACTGTCATTCGTTAAATCTGTAATCACTGCTGGACGTGTCTTTCTTTCCAGTTGTGATTTTTGTTTTAATCATGACAATGGTGGCAAGGCCATACTGATGATGATGAATATGAACATTCACTGCGACATACCTCATACACCTCTCCAATTTTATATTTAGTAAACTCAACAACAGGAGGAAAGGGCTGAAAAACTAACAAACTCTTCACATCTCTGAGGGAAAGAACAAAAAAAAAAGAGCCAATTAATTCATCAGATGTTAATTATTCAAACAGTTTTTTTTAATGTAAACAGTTTAATTTCAGGCTTTTATAACTATTTATAGCTGGAAAAAAACCTTAAACAGGTGAATCTGACTCAGGATGTGCTATACTGTCAGTTCGGCTACTTTAAATTAGATACGTAATTCAGTCTTCTGAAGTTATTAATAAAGTAACTGCATTTAAAAAATATTACAGAAAAACTGCTGGAATTAGTTTTTAAAAGAAATGAAACTCACAAATCTGCTTCTTGCTTAGTGATATTTGGTTTTTGCTTTTTGTTTGATATCTGCAACAAAGATTTTCCACTGGGTGGTACTGTGCGGGGTAAATGTCGAGGGTTATGCATAAAATTGACTTTTGCTTGAAGTTTTTCTAGAAACTTTCTGTCAGCTTCTCTTTGATCTTCTGACATGAACTCTTTCCATCCATACTTCTTTGGAAACTCAGTCTGTTATGAAAAAATTATAATTTTCACTGAGAAAAATACAAAGTGGAAAAATAAAGATAAAAAATGACAGAAACAGATTAAAGATAGATGTGAGATTATCATGAAAAATATCAAATGAGACACTGGTGAAAGGGCAGGTAATTAATGAAATTTCACTTGATGATACAATGTACACAGAAATATTTTTTAAAAATCAAAAAATATCACAAGATAAACATACTGAAAGATAAAAAGATATTGCAAAGTACCAGAATACAATATTTACACGAAGCTTAAAATATCCCGAAGCATTGTGAGAAGAAAGGTGGGAAAAAAAACATAACATGGAAGATATCTAAGATATATATTTCAAGAGTATTAACTCTTTTAAATATAAATGGGCCATTTTCCTGGCCCCTTTAGCCAGAACTGATATAGAGGCTGCTTTTCAGTACAATATTTCTTAGTTCACATAATAGAACTTCCTGTTCAGACAAATAAACATTACAGCATTTTTTTGTTTTAGAATACAATATACTTTGCTGATGATGATTCACATGATTCCCCCACCTAGTATAGGTACAGCAAAACTTCTGAAAAACTTCCTATAATTTACAATATAAATTTTCCACACTTGGTCCTTCTGTTGCTACAAACTGTACAACTGTACCAAAAAAAAAAAGAACTGTTCTGTATGCACAACTGTTAAAAGATGAAGAAAGCTGGTGAAGCAAAGAAATAAAGATATAACAAAGCCGAATGTGACATAATGTGTTCATTTTTACTGTCATGAAAAATATTGATGAAACATAGACAGAAAAAAATAATAAGTAAATTTTTAAATTTAGTTGTCTAGTTTCTGATGAATTTATCTGTATGCAGTGTTGAAGATATGGTTATTAACCCTGCCTGTCAGACAGACAATGATCGGCCTGTCCATGGATGACCAAAACCAAGGGAGCCGATCTCTTGTCTGGAATCATTGTTAACATTACACTGTCTAATTCTTGCAAAGAAATGACTGTAGAAGTATCCCTTAGATTCTTCATCAATTACTTGTTTATCGATAGCTTGTTTGAAAGTTTCAGTCAATTCTTTTATTTTTTTTAATGAATATTTTTTCATTTTGTGAACGTGGTGTCAAGACTATATATACATTAAATATTCTTCTGAGTTTTATCTGGATTATGTGTATATAAATAAAACTTAGAAATGGGGATTATTTTCTGATTACCTAAGACAGACAAAGTACAACAAAGAAGGTAAGAAATTTTCAGTTTTCTTGTCTCCTGATGACATGCAAAGGAGTTGAAAATTTTGGTTATATTTTTTTTTAATTCTCAGATACAATAAATTTCCATACAAGTTTTATAATTTGCATACCTCAGCAGTTACATAGACCAGGATGGTGACAGCAGAAAGGAAGTTACAATTAGAATTACAAAAGCAGCACTGACCTTCAAGAATCTTGAGAATATATGGAACTCAAAAGTTATCAGCACAAAAATCAAGCTAAGATTATTTAAATCAAATGTAATATCCACCCTCCATTATGCATGCAAAAGCTGAAAACAACTAAAGAAATAGACAAGAAATTAGACTCTATGAAAACAAAAGCCTAAGGAAAATACTTGGTATAAAGTGGAATGAATTCAAGAATAATGCAGAGATAAGGCAGATGAGTGAACAGCAACCCATCTCATGGGCGATCAGAAAAAGGAGACAGACATATATCGGTCACATGATGAGAAGAAACAGAGAATCCCAAAGCATGCTATTAAGTGGAACACAACAGGCTGAATAAAAAGAGATCAACCATGTGAAACTCTAAAGAGGACATTGTTAAGAAAGGGTAAATTAGTAAGCATAAAGTCCCTTGATAAGGTTGAAAAGCTTGCCAAAAATAGAAAAATTTGGCAAACTACCATGTGATCCCTATGTAACATCTAATGTCAGAAGAAGGATATAAGATGTAAGAAAAATTTTATATTTTTGTGGATTCATATAGCCCAGCATCTAAACATTCAAACAAATTACAGCACGCTAGATTTTGTAGAGAAGACAGAGAATTTTTCCTTTCTAAAATACTCTAAAAAAGAAAATAAAATGAGAAAAAAATATCTGCCTTTTTTGCTTTTTTTTGGGGGGGGGGGTGGTTGGGGAGAGGAGATAAGAAATTAAATTCACTTAAAAGAATAACTCTTAATTCACTAGACTCTTAATTCTATTTTTAGTTATAGTAATAAACTCATTTGCATAAGAATGGATATTTCCTTATGATCTGTGAGGATTCATATACTTCAGTACCTTACATTTCAGACAGGATGCAACATTCTTGGTGTAATAAAAGAAAATACAAGTGAAACAAAAATTTTAAATGTCACAAATTATTAGTATATAAAGATTATACATAAAAAAGATGGATCAGTCTGAAACACTATAGTTAGATGAAACTTTTTCAAATGAATATTACTTAACACAATGTAGTTGCCTGATATTTCCAGACAATTTCTAGGATTTTTTAAAATTGTGGAACATTCCAGATGGTTTTATGGTACACCTTCTGAGAATCACTGTTCTATCACAATAAAATGAATATAAGATTTACATAAATTAGTGCTTTTTAAAAAAAAAAAATAAATAAAATAAACAGCTGTTAAAAACTTCTGAATCGGTAATTCTACACGTCAAACCTGTTTTTCACTTTTTTTTTCTTGCTTTTCTACACCACTTAGAATCTCCCCTTCAGAAAGAGATCTCTCAAGCTCCAAACTTTCACCAGTCAAATGGCTTTGAAGAGTCCCAGGCTGGATCTTATCTTGGTGAATTCGCTGGCAAGATGCCACAGTGTCACGTGTATAATCGGGTATCTTTGGACCTGGGATTCATACAAAACAAATCAAACTCCAAAATACATATTATATAGACACTTTACTGCTTTCTTACATAAAGACTGTTGCAAAGATGGATTTGTAGCTATCCTACTAAAGGGAGATTTAAGTGAGTTCTAATGGTATGCAAAATATTAATTTTTAGACTTTTCTTCCAGTGTTCAACTCATGAGAAGTAAAAGTTCTCAACCAGTGCACTCCAAAACATTTTATACACTGGGCAATGTGGTTTTTTCTTCATATTTTCTATTTCTTATTTTATCTCCATATTTTAATCTCTCATATGTGGTATCCAAAAAAGAAGAGCCTATAAAAGTTAACAGATGTAGTTGTGTAAGAAAGCAGAAAGGACTCATTCTAAATATAAATAAAACAGAAATAATGGTTACACCACAGAAGAAGAACCCACTTAAATTTAATGATATAGAAAAGCCTTGGAATGAGTACACATATTCAGAATATCAGAAAAATAGTTCCATGATGCTACATTGAGAATATCTTACTCTGTGGAAGTGACTCATGAATAATGAACAGATCAATACAAAGATCTCTAGAGGCAACAATGCTTTGGTTTCTTAGAAGAATTCTAAGAGTACCGTAGACAGCTAAGATGACAACAAGCAATGTTTAACAAAAGCAAATGAAAAGGGCATTATTAATTCAATCCATAAGCCTGGTTAGCTCAGTGGTTAGGCACTTGGTTTATTAATCTGGTGGTACTGAGCGCAGTCCAAGCATTGGGATTTTTTTCTGGTATACTCCAAAAAGGCCCTGGGGTTCACCCAGCCTCTAACAATGGGTACCAGAGAAATCTAGGAAGGTAAATGTGGGTAAGCATTATACTGACCACATCACACTTTCATGTGCTGAAGGTCATGGAAAATATGGGCCTAATAACATATCACCAATATGCTTTAATGCCATGGAAATGGGAATTTTACCTTACCAAAAGAAAATGACAATTAACATTTCACTTGTCATTTAATAAAAAGAGAAGGACTTGAAAACATCAGAACAACAGGAAGGTAAATGGAGAAAAAAGAAAAGGAATTGTCAAGAGAGAAGGTCATGGACAGTCTAATATGATGGCATCATAAAAATGTCACTGAACTGATGAAAAATATCACGGATCGAGATCTGTGGAGGAACATAACTATCAATACCTGCCAGCAGGATACTTGATGATGATGATGATGATGTTTATGGTGGTGATGATGATGTTTATGGTGGTGATGGTGATAATGCAGACTACAGTAGTGGTAAAAGTCATTACATATAATCATAGAATCAGTATACCTAAAATTTTAAAGAAAGCATTCATCAAAGCGAAAATATATGTAACGCATGAGATACTTGAAAGTTGCATCCAGTAACAGCTGCTCTTATAAATAATAAAGATAGTGGCAAAAAATATATTTTAGGAATTGAAATTTTCCATTCTTTTTTCTTATTTTTTAATATATCTAACTCATTTCAAAGCAAAGACTGCATTTCAGAGAATGAGAAACATATTGACCAACACATCCTTATCAATGAATGTTAGAAAACGAGTCCTAAAATGCTATATTGAACCTATCTTGTTATATGGAAGTGAATCATGGACAATAGGCAAGTCTGCACAAAAATCATTGGAAGCAGCAGAAATGTGGTTTATTAGAAGATTGTTGCGAATCCCCTGGACAGCAAAAATAACTAATGAAGAATGTAGGAGAAGAGCTGGAGAGACAAAAAACCTTGTCAAAAAGATAAGAGTGAGACAATGTACTTTCATAAGACATGCAATGAGAAGAGGGGGCATTGAAAATATTATAACAACAGGAAAAATAGAAGGAAGAAGATCAAGAGGAAGACCAAGAGAAATGATACTGGACAGTCTGACGGGATGGTGTGAGAGGAGATCACCAACTGAGCTGATGGCCTGCATGAAGGATCGCATACTCTGGAGAAGCATAATAGCCAACGCCAGTCGGCACGGCACATGATGATGATGAACTCATTTCAGATTATCACTAGCTCACATATTTGTATTCATCACATCAACATTAAAAATACATATCAGCCTTGCACCAATGTCACTCATAACTAAACTTACTGCTTAAAAAGCAATAACTGCTTACTTAAAATACTGAATTTTTTAAAATTGCTAACATAACAAAAATATGTAAAATATAATACTAAAGCGTAAATCATATACTTAAAACAACACAACTCAGGGGAACAATTTTATAAATTCAAACAATGGTCACTAAAAAGCCTGATTAATTATTACTTTTGTCTTAAGTGAAATCACAGATACTTATTTTTCTCTATGTTTATCATAAGCTGTCATGATGAAATAGTTGTTTTACATTTGTGATTAAGGCTTCTGTGAGTATGATTCTACTGCTCTTAAAGATGTCTATCCATTTTTGCCTAATCTAAGAATCGTCTTCAGCTTAAAGTCTGCTGTGGTGAGTGAGTTTCTAAAGCAAAGAGCCACATTCCTTTAATCTTATAACATTTATGCTTCTCACTTTATTTAAAATATAATATAACTATCTTTTCTTGGGCATCTTACTTATGATCTTTATTGTGATTTTTATCAGTCCCACTGGTCTTTCTTTAAAGTGATTTTGTTAAAGAATAGATCTAGTAACAAAGACTGCACATACTGTAAATCTATGAATTCTTCTTCTTCTTCTTCGTTCGCTTCTACCACCAAGACTGCACTGTGATCCTATTGAATTTACGCCAGTGGTCCTCGTTAGGACCTGTGGTCTCCCGTGTTTTTTAAGGACCACACGAGATCCCCGAGAGGACCACAAGAGGTTCAGAGTATCGCAGGGCTTTAGCCTGTATTCTTGGTGGGTCTCTGAAGTGGATTGCGTGACACCGTGGTTTTCGTCGCACCAGTTTAGTCTAGAGTTGGACTTTCTCACCGGAAGACCTCGGTGTGTTTAGGATATCAGTACATCCCCGCTGGGTGAGAGGTGGTACCCCACTCAGGCCAGAGTTGGACCTTCTCACTGGAAAACCTCGACATGTTTTGAGATACCCGTGTATCACCACCGAGTGAGAGGTGGTTGCCCATCCAGTCCAGAGTTGGACTTTCTCACCGGAAAACCTCAGTGTGATTAGGATACGCAAACATCCTCGCCGGGTGAGAGGTGGTTGCCTATCTAGACTGGCCTGGTCCAGTGACTTCGACTTCAGCATTTTGTGGTCATGGCCGCTACCCTTCCTAGTTGTGACCAGGATGGAGCTTTTGTCCAGGAGGACGATTCCTCGCCACTAGTGACTTCCACCCCTGGGTTGAGCTGGTTTAGGCCTATTATCCCAGTATGGGTGTGTTTGGGACGTGACCAACCTCTAGAGCGGAGGTACTGTGACATGCGTAGCCTTCAAGATTCACCCCTGGTGTGAGCCGGTTTAGGCATAATTTACCAGTATGGGTGTATATCAGGCGTGACCGACCTCTAGAGTGGAGGTGGCATGACATGTCTAGCCATCAAATTCCACCCCTGGTGTGTGCCGGTTTAGGCATATTTAACCAGTGTAGGTGTATTTTGGACATGGCCGGCCTCTAAAGCAGAGGCGCCGTGGTATGTGTAGCTCTCGCAATGACTGGACATACTGATTAAATTTCACATTATCCTTTCCACCACCTTTTCACGTTGGCGCCGCACAGCAACCGTTTTTTCTTTTTCACATTTTCCTCCTTAACCAGGAGGAGCTTCACTCCATGCCCAGCATTCGAAGAGTCTTGTCAGCAGTGTCTTAACCTCTTGGTTAAGCCGGTTCATGCATTTCACCCGATATGACTGCACTCAGGACGTGGCCGACCTCAAGACCAGAGGTGCCACGATTTGACTGTTTGCTTCGCTTTATCATTTCTACCACCTTTTCCGCAGTGGTGCTGCGCGGCAACCCCATTTGCACCTTTCTTCATTGGCCAGGAGAAGCACCGCTTCACGCACGGCAGCTGAAGAATATCGCCAACAGCGGTAGATGAGCTACCAAACGTGCCACTCATCTACCCTAAGTATCTGGTTTTCAGGCGCCAGATATTCGCCCTCGCCCCTTCTCCTGTCAGTTTAAACAGTTCTGCCACGGAAGGCCAGGAGATGGACTTGACTGCCAGAGGCTGGGTGAGACGCGCGCCGTTGGAGTGGAGATCGAATTCTCCACCCCACCTCCGACAATAGCAGTCCTTAGAACCAAATCTATGAATGATTGGGTTTCCAATAGGTATATTCATGTTTTGTGTAAATGATTTAGATCCAGAGTTTTGGCTATCTGGCATCTTGGTTATGTCTCTCAGTCTCCTTTACCATTCATTATTTATAGATGTCTAACTCTTTCTTTCTTTCTTGTTTCATTCCTTTCTTCCTTTCTTTCTTTCTTCCTTGATTTCTTTTTTTTTCCTTTCTTTTTGTCTGTCTGTCTGCCCATCCATCTATCCATCTGTTTTCTGTCTATCTTTCTTTCTTTCTTTCTTTCTTTCTTTCCACTGGAATAGTGCTTGATCTTCTTAATCTCTCCTTTTCTTTCCTTTTTTTTTTTTAAAATAGCATTCTTTAACACATTTTTTCCCCAGACTTTGTTAAAACCCTTTTCTATTAACAATGAAGCATAGGGGGAATAAATCTGTATGAACTAACAATTTTATGTCTTTATAATTTTTTTTTTTTACATTTCATTAGGCACAGAATGTTTGACACCATGAACAGTTTACCACACAACATGAGGACTTTCTCATACAAATAGATTTTTTTTTTTTATAATTCATTCCTACATACTGAAGATTATTAAAGCTTTAAAAATAAAAACAAACAGAATAAAATTTGAAATACAAGATCAAAAACCATTCTCACTGGGCCTGTACTGATCCCAACATTCACAACAGCTGTCATCTGGCAATGTTGAAGTGGAAAAAAAAATTAGCCATCTTAATTTCTTCTCAATTTTAATTTAACACTTTATTTTGGTTGTTATAAAGTGTCAAAAATATACATTAGATATCATGCTTGCTGCAATATTTCACTATTTATTCCTTTATTTCGAGATAGTTTTTATCCACTTATATATCATGATTTTTGGATTTATAATATTTAGAAAAAAAAAGTGCCCTTATGCTGATGTCCCTCTAGCAAAAAGAAGAGCATAAAAAAAAAAAAAAAAAACGAAAACTGTGTTGAAAGAAATAACAAGATGAACAGATGATCAGGGAATGTATGAAAGGAGAAGGTTCTGCAATTATTGGGAAAAAAAAGAAGGAAGTACACAAGAAGGTGCCTTGTAAACTTTAGTGTCCATTTCTCTTTATCCTTACTTTTATCAATTCTGAATTAACACATACTTCCTACCTTTGGGAGGTGGTGCAGATAAAGGGTCCGGAACGAAATAATCACTTGGTGTCAGCAAATTGTGATCATGTAGTAGTTGGGAGTCAATGCACGACCTGAAGTGTGCACGCACTGAAAGTTGCACAGAACTCTTTTATTCATCATACATTGAAAATCACTGACCACAAATGTGGAGAGAGCTGAAGAATTTATTCACATTTCAGTTAACTTCACATTCTGCTCCAAATCATTTTTTGCAACCTGATGCCAAAAACTAAGGACTAGTAGGCAATTTCACTTTTGAGGAAATCATTACAAGAAGTACTTCAGCTTGACTGGGCATACAAATCCATATTATGGTACTTTAGACAACTGGCTAATCTATTATTAAATTTTATTTAAAGTTATAAAATTTGTAATTATCTTAAATGCATATTTAAAAAAAACATTTTTAAAATATCACTTCTACTGGTCAAAAAAGGAAAATTCAACCAGCTGTCACATAATGCATATAAATTTTTTGTGCATGCAGCATAATATTATTTATCATTCCTATAATTTTGTATTCCATTTTTCTACTGACTTCAATAAAACAGTGATTTGTACATAGATATATAATTTGACTGGTATGATTTTGGAGAAAGGATTTACTTCTAGAATTTTCAAAAGTAATTTTTCAAAATATATACAGGATATGTATGTTAGGGTATTAAAATATGAATGGCCCAAAATGATGCTCATTCCACTGCGTATATTATTCTATGTCAGAAAAAGAGTTCTCTTCAGGGCTGGAGAACCAAAGCTAGTCAAGATCCTACTCTACCTCCACATGAAGCCCTCTACAACAGGTTGCTATCTCACAAAAGATTGAACAGGACAAAGACAAATATTTGTCCACTATAGTAGTGAAACACGTAGATCCACTTCATAAGAAAAGAAAAGAATAAGTAGCCTCCATAATCCTTTTTATATCTGATTTGATGGATTTACAGTAAGACCGTTAGATTTCCATTATGCTGTCAGTTGCCAAAAGCATCAGATTACATGGAAATTCCACAGCATCAGCTCCATAAAACTATCATGAATTGTTGCTCTTTGAAGATAAAAAATTATCAGCAGGATCTTCAGTGCTGTGAACCAGTTTTTAGTTTTTCATTTGGGTTAGATAGACAACATAGTAGGTGACTGTTATAAATGTCCTCTGTATATATTCTGTTTTATTAATGAACTTGTTTATGTTCATTGTTCCTCTTTTGAAATCAAATTGGTTACAACTCATACATAATACCTGTACTTTTTACCTGGTGGCAACCCCAGTTCTTTATAGTTTTCACATGACATAGAGGCCTTGTTGAGCTCACGCTCATCTGCAGACATAGCTCTTGCCTGAGCCTGCATGATGTGTCGCTCCAACATGGCTATCTCATCCATGCGCTGCTGCCATTCAGTGCAGACCTACAACCAATAGGTACTACAGAAGTGATATGCCCCATTATAGGAGAAGACATTGAATACCTAAGGTCTTAAACTGATTCTTACTGAATGGTCAGTTTATAGGTATGCTATCTGATATTCACTTGAAACTTTCTGCTCATCTTTTGTCTTGATTCAACCTCTAATTTGCTTGTACCAAATTAAAATTAACATTAGCACATATGCACCAGTTTGTTATATGTGACTCACATGTTTTTTATGTTTATAATATATACTTACATTTCTATCATTTAGTTATACAAGACCCAGTCTTTCTTTTAAAACAATGTATCTGTTTATTATTAATGGGACATTTTATCACTTCACTATATATATCCATATCAGTCAGTCAGTCATTTGGGTGTCCCTTGCGGAACTTTGCATCCCTAACAGCTCTCATGTAGGCCTCTTAGTAGTAAGCAAGATGGCCTGCTGCTGATGCATTCATTTGCAGATTATCAATGAGGTCTTGTAGCCATCTTTGTCTTGGTCTTCCTCTCTTTCTTTTTCCCATCATGTACCCTTCCAAGACAGTCTTCTCTAATTTATCATGACATTTAATGTGTCAAAAATATTTAAGTTTTCTCTATTTAATCCTCTTTACTAGCCAGCCTTTTCAATATTAAGTTCTTGTAGTATGGATATATGTTCTTTTTTGTGTCCATGATATTTAAAGAACTCTTTTATAGCATTTACATTCAACTGTTTTGTTAAGTGTACAGGTCTCACAGACATATGTTGTGATGGGAAAGATGCATGCCCTTAAAAATCTTATTTTTGTAGTTCTGTCTGCTCCTTTCCACAGCTTCTTTAGTTGTTTTACTTTCTGAAGAGCGATAGATGTCCTCCTTTTAATTTCCCTCATTGTATCTCCATTATTACTTAGCAGTGATCCAAGATATTCAAAACTCTCCACTTCTTCCAATTTTTCATCATTGATACATATTTCAGCTGGCTTATTTGTTTTGTCAATTGTCATCAATTTAGTTTTCTTCACATTAAGATAGAGGTTTTGCTCTTCACTATTCTTACAGACTGACATAATTAGTTTTTCCATTTCTTTTTTGTGTTGTGGATAGTAATACTGTGTCATCAGCATATCTAATCTCTGGTATTTTATAACCTCCAATTTTTATGGCATTGTAATATTCTTTGTCTATATCTTCTCTAACATTCCTCATTATATTTTCAGTATACAAGTTAAATAAGTAAGGCGACAGTATGCACCCCTGATGGACCCCTTATTTTATGCCAAACCAAGTTGTTGTTTCACCATTTATTATCACTGCTGCCTGTTGGTCTAGATACAGCACTAATATTAATTGTAACAAATGTGTTGGAAATCCCATGTGCAATTTTAAATATTTATAACTTTGAATGAATCTGCAAAAAATATTTAGAAGCCTGATGTGTCTATTTTTTGTTTGTCTTCTGAAAAGTTATTATATTATTATTATTATTATCATCACTGAATAATTTAATGAAATTATTACAGTTACAATTTGCTGAGGCTATGATTGCCTAGGTCGTGCTACATGGCACTTGATGATAGTGATAAAGTGATAAAATTGTGGTGGTAATCTTTGTTATTTCTCACTTCTAAACAAACCTTTTGTAAATTTTCTACATAGTGCTCATGATAAGGATCATCGCTTCCTTTAGAAACTTCCAAATTTTTAACAGTGTCTGGTCTAATAGCATCACGAGTGTAAAGATCCCTGAATATCCTGGCAAGTATATGGCGAACATCTTGTGATCGATCAGGAGAAGGTCTCTGAAGATACATAGGTGGCTCCTGCCCCTTATATGAAGATTCCATTTTTGAAATTATGTTGCTAGTACATTAGTTATCCACATCTAATGTTTTTTAGGGAAACATCATGACAGCATTAAGCAGCAGAAGACTGAGGCAGATGGGCATGTAAGCAAGAATGGATGACAGCCACATCCCAAGTAAATTTGATATGGTGAACTTGTGAAGCGAAGCAGGTCATGAGGTAGACCTAAACTAAAGTAGAAAGAGATTTTGTAACTCATCACTGGAAGATTTTTCTGTTTGTCATAAGGTCTAGGAAGAACTGGCAAAAGACCAAATTACTTGGATAGTGACAACGTGTAAAGGAGCAGCATTGTTTGAGAGGGAAACAAGGGTCAAATCTGAAGACAAAAGATGCAAGTCCAAGGAGATATGGCTTTTCAAAACACACACTGCTTGCTGTTACTGTTTCTCATTATGCAAAACCAACATTGTTAGAATCAGTCATGACAGAATTCATTCAGAAAATTATGCTTGGCAAAGCCCATAATAGCTAACATTTACATTCTGGAAGGAAAAGTGTCATTTTTATGCATGAATTTTGTTCTTTGTATTTCACTCTCTTTTGTAATGACTGTATTCTGAAGAGAACCTAAAGCTAAAACAAGTAATTATATTGTGATGGTTTTCATTTTCTTTCACTGAAAATTATATTTTCTTAAAGCTCCATATTTAAGCAAAAAAAGCTGACTTGAGCTAAGCAGCAACAATACAGAAATGACTGGTAACACTTAATAAGGTAAAACATATTTTTCATGCATACAGAAAGTATATAGAAGGGACAGATATTGAAGAAGTCAATCAATTTGCATACCTTGGCAGCTACATAGACCAGGATGGTGACACTAGAGAGGAAGTTAGAATCAGAATTGCAAAAGCAGCATCGATCTTCAAGAACCTTGAGAACATATGGAATTCAAAAGTTATAAGCACAAAAACCAAGTTAAGACTATTCAATTCAAATGTAATATCCACCCTTATTTATGCATGCAAAAACTGGAAAACAACTAAAGAAATAGAAAAGAAATTAGACTCTTTTGAAAACAAATGCCTAAGGAAAATACTCGGCATCAAGTGGAACGAATTTAAGAATAATGCAGAGATAAGACAGATGACTGAACAACAACCAGTCTCATGGGTGATCAGGAAAAGGAGATGGACATATGTTGGTCACTTGATGAGAAGAAATGATCAGAGAATCCCAAAACAAGCTATCAAGTGGGACATAACAGGCCAAAGAAAAAGAGGCAGACCACGTGAAATTCTGAAAAGGTCATTGATAAGAGAGGCCAAATTAACAGGCATAAAATCCTTTGATGAGGTTGAAAGACTCGCCGAAGACAGGAAAAGTTGGCGAACTACTTTGCGAGCCCTATGTGATGTTTAACAGCACGGGAAGGATATAAGATAAGATAAGATAAGATAAGATAAGGTAAGATAAGATAAGATAAAATAAGATACAGAAAGTACAGATACAAGTGCAAAAAATCAAATACCTTGGGACATAAAAAAAAGTAGCAAGCATCAAATGTACATATGTGAAACTTGAACAAACACATGAAACAGAAAATGGAAGTAACAAAAATGTGGTTACAGAGAAAGCTGCAGAATGTATAGAAAAGATAAAATAAATTAAATAGCTGAAAAAAACTGCTGAAAAAGTTCTTTTAGAAGTCGCAGAATATAAAGAAATAATAATTAGCACCATAGGTCCCCTGGGAACAACTGTGTTAAGAGCACACTTATCTTAACATAGTGTTTGTGAGACAGGGAACATAGATCTGTTTGCTTAAAAACTCTGACCTACCTCTGTAGCCCAGAAACTTGTAGCAATCAACACTAATTGTAATTGTTATTTTTGCAAAATGTAATGTCAGGTTGGTGGACGGATGGGGACATGGAGATCTCTGGCGGGGATGAGGGAAGTCTGGTGTGAAACCAATGAATCCAGGACGTGACAAGCCTATGGGTCTTTACAACAATGGCTATCAGAATGATGTGAACAAAACAGAGCCAGTAGACTATAGGTGGCGGGGAATGGATATCGTTGAAGCACTCATCGGTTTCCTCATCTCAGAGTCAGAGTGTCTTTGTGGAACTGTCTCAAACCATCTGACGTGGAGAAGGGGTTTAAGTACAGCCACCAGAGGCTGGAAAACAAAGTTTTGGCCAGGCCAGCCACACTGTCTTCATGGCAGTCCGAGCAAGACCACAGTCTGCCCTAGCAAGGAAAGGTGCTGAAGTCGGAGTTACCCAGCCAAAAGGCGCATCGCAAAAATCAGGGTAACACGCATTATCGCTAATGAAATGTCTATATCTACAGTTTTCAAAGATGGTGCTCGCCCTGTGAAGACTAACCAGGCAGGTGCAGTGCCGGGCCCCCTGCCTCGAAAGGGTCCACCCAATGCTACTGGAGGTCCTCTCAGTTCGTCTTGTGGAGTCAGGAGACATGAGAGTAGAGCTACTGGCCAAAAAATACAACAGAAGAAAACAGCCAAAAAGCAAGAACTTAAAATAATGCAGTGGAATGCTGAGGGTGTCAGCAGTGTTAGAGATGGCTATAGCAAAAAGGTTGAACTAGAGAACATACTTTTTGCAGAGCAGGTAAGTATATGCTGCATACAGGAGACACACCTAACCAAAGATGCCGCCTTTAAAATCAGAGGCTACCAGTGCTTTAGATCAGACCGACAGGACAGAAGAAAAGGAGGAGTACTCACACTTGTTAAGAATAACATCAGCGCATGTCAGGTGGGAGTGTACATGGAAGGAGCCGAGTACCAGATGATCCATCTAAAAAGTAGTAATACAGATTTCCACCTCCTTAACTATTACTGTCCTAATGACCGCCCACTTGCTTTAGGAACAATCCCACACAAAGAGAGACTGATGGTCTGTGGTGATTTTAACAGTCATTCCCAGAGCTGGGGCTATGACCACATAGACAAGAGAGGAGAGGAAGTTGAGAGCTGGCAGGATGATAATGGACTTCTCCTGATCAACCAGCCAATGGATGCCCCAACATTTTACTCAAGGGCTTGGCATACAAAATCAACACCAGATCTGGCATTCCACTCTCCAGATCTGAAGTGGAACATTACACGTGAAGTTGGAAAACAACTTGGAGGTAGCGACCATCGACCAGTCTTCCTGACAATAGAAAATGAACTCCTTAACACCAGTAACCCTCTCCCCAGATGGAACTATAAAAAAGCAAACTGGACAATGTACAGACATCGTACAGGTATCCTGGTGGGACAGCTGTCCATAGAAGGTAAGGATATTAACAGCATAGTGAAGGAGTTCAATGCTTGTATCCTTCAGGCCGCTCGTGAAACCATTCCCAGAGGAGCTCGCAGGGACTATAAACCATACTGGTCTAGTGAGCTGGGAAAACTCCATGATGACGTGGAAGCAGCTCGAAAGCAAGCAGAAAATAGACCATGCCAAGAACACCACAATAATTACCAACATTCTAAAGCCAAATTTCAGAGAGCAAAGCTGCAAGCCAGACGGGAAAGTTGGAGAGAGAAAACAGAGTCCCTAAACTTTGAAAAGGATGGAAGGAAACTGTGGAAACTAATCAAACAGTTAAATGATGAGAGTACTGGAAGAAGTACAAAGATTACACTAATAGAGGATGAGAAAACTCTTACAGGTAAGCAGGTAGCAGATCACTTTGCTCGCATGTTTGCACAGGACTGCAACATTGATATCCATCCAGAGAAGGAGCGTACAGTGCGCATCGAGCCACAGAAAGAGGAGGAACAAGTCAGAAAAGTGGAGGTCATGGATGCACCAATCACACGCAGTGAGTTAGACCTAGCAGTTAGTAAACTGAAACCAAGGAAATCACCAGGACCAGATGGAGTGTCCAATGAAATGATCAAGAACCTGGGAGTGGCAGCAATGGGAAAGCTGTTGGATATTTTCAATATGTGCTGGAGCACAGGTAAGTTACCTCAAAACTGGAAGGAAGCAAGCATGGTACCACTGCTAAAACCAGGGAAAAACAGTGATACTGCCTCCAGCTACAGGCCAATCAGTCTCACTAGCTGCCTATGCAAAACGATGGAACGCATCATTGACCTGAGGCTAAAATGGTACCTAGAAAGTGAAAACCTTCTCGTTCCACAACAAGCAGGATTTAGGCAGTACTACAGTACGGAAGATCAAGTGACCTATCTCTCTCAAGAGATTGAGGATGCATTCCAAGAGAAAAACCTTGTACTAGCAGCGTGGATAGACCTGAAGAAAGCCTTTGATAAAGTATGGAAAAAAGGTCTGTTGTGGAAACTAAGAAACTGCAATGTGAATAGAAGACTGTACAACTGGATAAAGTCCTATTTACACAATAGAAGAGCTAGAGTAGTAATGGATGGACACAAAAGCCAGAAAGTACTTCTGCGACACGGTGTACCACAAGGAGGAGTCCTTTCGCCTACACTATTCCTTGTATTCATTAATGACCTGGTCAAGGAACTTCCCTATGGAATCAAAGCAGCACTGTATGCAGATGATCTGGTCATGTGGTGTACAGATGAATATGCGACAGTTGCTACACAGAGACTCCAAAGAGCAGCAGACATCTTGACATCATGGACAAACAAATGGTGTGTAAGTATCAACACAGAAAATCAAGTACCACTCTGTTCACCCTCTCATCTAAACAGAAAGCAGGTAAGATCTTTGTAAATGAAATACCCTTAAGGATGGACAACCAACCCACTTACTTAGGAGTGACTCTTGACTCAAAACTGACTTGGAAGCAACACATCAACAGTGCAGAAGCAAAAGCCAGAAGAAAACTAGCCATATTAAGAAAATTAAGTGGGACTACATGGGGAGCTAGTGAAAGAATCCTCAAGAACGTATATCAGCAAAGTATTCTACCACATTTAGAATATGGCTCAACATCTTGGTGCACAGCATCAAACACTACGCTGCATAATCTAGACAAGGTTCAAAATCAGTCACTACGGATTATCACAGGTGCCATGAGGTCCACACCAATAGTAGAAATGCAGAAAATAGTTGGTGTTCAACCGCTAAAGGAACGTAGAGACACAAAGGTCATGACCATGGGAGAAAAATTCCTTAGCTCTGTAAGCCATCCCCTGAAGGAGAGATTCAATAACTTGGCATTAGGACGGCTTAAAAGAAGCAGCTTCATTCATCAGGCCAAGCGTATGCGTAAGCTGATACCTGACCTTCCAACTGTAGTCACTCCATTATCATCTGTACCAGAGCATACACCATGGAAAGAAGCAGATTATACACAAATAACTATTCAGACTGAAGTGAAAGGTGTGCAGAATGGTGAGATGCAGAGCAGTCTTATAAGATCAGTAGCCACACTTAGTGTTCTAGATGACAAATATCCATGTGACACCTGGATACGTGTGTATACAGATGGATCTGCACATAATGCCATAAAAATGGTGGGGCAGGAGCATATATTGAATATCCAAACAACACCATTGACAAGATTTCCATACCCACTGGTAAATACTGCAACAACTTTGATGCAGAAGTTAGGGCAATTATTGCTGCAGTTGAAAAACTATCAGACTCCAGAATTGATACATGTCCTGTAGTAATTCTCACAGATGCAAGATCAGTACTGGAGGCTCTTCAGTGCAACAAACTACCAGACCTTAAGGATGCCTTGTCAAAAATTGGCTTACAACATGGAGTCACTTTGCAGTGGATTCCCTCCCACTGTGGGATACCAGGCAATGAGAAAGCTGACCATCTGGCCAAAGAGGGCACTGAAATGGAGCAACCAGACATACCAGTCACCTATAATCAGAAGAAAAGCATGATAAAAACCTACAGGAAGCCACAAACACCACCACATGATGACTATCACATGCTAAACAGAAAGGAACAAGTCACCATCTTCCGTCTCCGAACAGGACACAGCCGACTCCGAAGTCATATGTATACAAAGTTTAAGGTTGGTACTACTAATCTATGTACATGTGCCCAGGTGCCCCAAACCGTGGAACATATCCTCCAGAACTGCATCAACTACGAGACACTGAGAAATAATTACTGGCCCAGTGAAACCACTAAAGAAGATAAGCTCTACGGTTCCATACATGAGTTACAAAAAACAGTGAAATTTATCCAAGAGACAGGACTGCAGATATAGACAGACAGTGCGAACGAAGAAGAAGAAGAAGAAGAAGCACCATAGGGAAAAGACAATAAATATTTTGAGGATATGTCATGAAAAAAATGAAGTCAATAAATTTGAAAATCACTGGAAAGCCATAAGGAAATGGGGCAAGAGAAATACTGAGATAAAAAATATCAAATGCACTGACCAGATGGCAAAGAAAGGTATCCAATATGATTAGTAGTACCAAGTAATGCTCATATCGGAGGGAAATGATTATGAATGCCTGTTGACATGGCACATGATGTTGACGACATTAATTGAAACTTTGACTTTTGACTTTTCTGATACCAGGGTTTATGAGTTTTCACTCTTTTTACCTTGTGCCAGATAATGCAACGTACAGGTCCTCTTCAGCTGTTCTATATCTCCATACAGAATGTCAGTGATTAAGGAGTTTTGTGGTATCAGGTTCTTCTAAAGGTCCTTCAATGCACTGCAGTCCAGCAGATAGTGTTTAACAGTATCTTCTTCTTGTCTGTTGCAGTGCATGCAGTATAGTGTGTGGTCAGTGGTCACTCTGTGTAAGTGCTTATTGAGGATAATGTGTCCTGTTCTCGACCTGAAAATTGTGCATTAGTCTTTTGGATGCTTTTTCTGCTAGTCCATCCATGAACTCTTTAAGCTTCAATTTTCTGTCTACGTAGGTCATATTGAAAGTCATGAGCAAAAATGTTTTAAAAATAAGAATTTACAGACAGAGAAAATATAAATGTATCATCCTAATCTGCATCCTTTTCTTCGATATAATCTCCATTTCTCTGCACACATTTTTCCCATCGCTCTGCAATTTGAAAGTAGCCTCCCCGGTAGAATTCTGTTCCAGCTGACCAACAGCTGCTTTATGGACGTTCTCTCCTGTGGGACCCAGCGGGCACAAACATTTCTATAGCCTAGAGTTTCAATCATTTCCTGTACTGCATTGTGTTCTATTCCAAGATTTACAATGATTTCAGATACTGTGACATGTCTGTCTTCTTTAATGATGTTGTCAACCTTTTCTACATTGCGTTCAGTGGAGGCAGTTTGAGGACAACTGCTGCGAGGAATATCTTGGATACTCATGTTTCCATCTTTGAAATGTTTCACCCACCTCCTAACACTACTAGCACCCATACACACATCTCCATAAGCAAGTTGAAGCCTTTGATGAATTTCAGCAGTGGAGATTTCCTCTTTAACGAGGAACTCAATAACAGCACATTGACAAAATGAAACTTCAGCACCCGCCATTTTCTTTATGTTCTGCATGGTCACATGACACATGAAGGTGATGTCATGTGACCTCTACATGAAGTGCAAAGGATGCAGCTTAAGGTGATACATTTATATTTTCTCTGTCTATAAATTCCGATTTTTAAACAACTTTTGCTCATGACTTTCAGTATGATCCTCGTAGTTTCAGACATTAACTGAAAATACTAGTTAAGAAGTACCATCTATATTGTGTTGCACTCTGAACACATCCATAGGGCTCCAGCCTCCTCTTCAGTGTACAATAACTAACTGCACCTGAACTGTATTGACTGATCATCCTTTTCGAGCTTTTGCTTAATGGCTCATGTTTTGCCACACCAAGTTTCACCCCAAGCTTCTTCATTTTCAACAGTGATGCTAAGTCACAGTTGTTTGTGAAATATTTTGTCTGACCAGTTTCTTTTATAACACTGATGACACTGGCTTTATCCATTGTTTGCTCTCTCTCTATAATAGCTAAGTCAGAAATGATCAGCTATTTCCTTTCCCTTAACACATGCATGATTTGGTATAAAAATGAAGGACAGTCAATGGATGTGTGACTTCTACAAGGGTTGAAACCACTGTTACCTTAAGGAGCCAACTTGAATTTTCTTTAGCATGTTCATACACAACTCAAAATGCATGCCTGTGTGTTGTCTTGTGACTTTAGCCAGCTTGCAGCTATTTTCATAGTCATGGTTTCCATTATGAGGCTACTTTTTGCTACATGTCTAAATGCAGAAGTATAAGATACTTTCAAAAGTGAAGATCACACATGGCAAAAGTCAGATGAAGACAAAGGAAAACAAGTCCTCACAAGATACATTAAACTATTCACAAGACCTGGATGAGTGAGAGCTACAGAAAATATACTTGCTACACTGTAGGAATTGGATAAATTGGAACAATTTATAAACAACAATTGGAGGTTATGAAATACCAGAGATTAGATGTACTGATGATGCAGTATTACTGTCCACAACACAAAAAAGAATGGAAAAACTAATTATGTCTGTTCATAAGAATAGTGAAGAGCAAAACCTCTATCTTAATGTGAAGAAAACTAAATTGATGACAACTGACAAAACAAATAAGCTAGTTAAAATATGTATCAATGATGAAAAATTGGAAGAAGTGGAGAGTTTTGAGTATCTTGAATCACTACTAACTAATAATGGACATACAATGAGGGAAATTAAAAGGAGGACATCTATCATGCTTCAGAAAATAAAGCAACTAAATAAGCCGTGGAGAGTAACAGACAGAACTACAAAAATAAGATTTTTAAGGTCATGCATCTTTCCCATCACAACATATGCCTGTGAGACCTGGACACTTAAAAAAATAGGTGAGAAACACATAAATGCCTTTGAATGTAAATGCTACAGAAGAGTTCTTTAAATATAATGGACACAAAAAAAGAACAAATATATCCATACTAAAAGAACTTAATATTGAAGAAGGCTGGCTAGTAAAAAGGATTAAAGAGAGAAAATTTAAATATTTTGGACACATTAAATATCATGAGAATTTAAAGAAGACTGCCTTGGAAGGATACATAATGGGAAAAAGAAAGAGAGGAAGACCGAGGCGAAGATGGCTGCAAGATATCATTGATGATTTGCAAATGGATGCATCAGCAGCAGGGCATCTTGCTTCCAACTGAGAGGGCTATAGGAGTGCTGTTAGGGAGGCAAAGTTCTGCAAGGGACATGCAAATGACTGACTGACTGACACTGTGCATGATGGAAGCTGAGTGAGGCACTGTGTATCAAAAAAGATTACATCAAGAGTACTTTAAGAACATCCAGAAAGTCTGCTCCTGGTCCAGATAGCATCTAATATGAAGACACTGACAAACTTGTAAATACAGATATGTAAGTATTATGTACCAAATACAACAACAGCATCCATCCACAATGGTGCCATCACAAAGGACTGGTTGTATAGCTGCTTGTACCACTCTCAAAGCCTAGAAAGGATGTCTCACAAATAAATGGATACATAATGATTTCCATGCAGAAATGGCAAACTACTCAAGAAAATAGTAGGAAAGTAACATACAAGCTTGAAAGAAAGCATATTTTGTCCAGCACACTTGGAGGCTATAGACTGAATATAGAAAGATGGCATAACACTGCAGTCTTCGCACTTGATACATATGAGGGATTCCATGCAGGTGTTAAAACATATGCAGCCATTATAGATCTGGAAGCTGCCTACAGTAAAGTTCTATTTCATTTTCTTTTGTTTCAGCTAATGAAACTCAACATTCATCCAGTCCTTGTTAATTGGATCTCAGTGATTCTCTATCAAAGAAAGGTGATACTTATAAGCAGTAGTTAGGCAGTAGATCTGACAACAAACACTCCAGGCTTACCACAAGCTTCACCATTATCAATGGCCATTTTCATTGTTTACACAGTCTGGATTATAGGAGAACAGCTTGATGGGCTGGGGGGGGGGGGGGGGAACCTTTTCTTATGCTGAAGACATTTTGCTATACATACAAGGGAAAAACACAGCCAAGATTGTTCAGGAACAATCACACTGC
This sequence comes from Achatina immaculata, assembly GCA_009760885.1. Taxonomy (NCBI): domain Eukaryota; kingdom Metazoa; phylum Mollusca; class Gastropoda; order Stylommatophora; family Achatinidae; genus Lissachatina; species Lissachatina immaculata. The sequence continues at coordinate 45,115,284 of CM019717.1, read as the reverse complement.
ATATCAACTTGGTGCAGTATCCAAGGGCAACAGCTAACTGCAAAAGCAACTGTGACACAGTGCTCATTAAATAACCACTTTGCAACAAACCAGTGGCTGTGGTGAGTTTCTGTGGTGCCAGTGTTGAAATAACTAATTTTCATTTGAAAGGACTAGTTTTCTGCTGAAGTATCTAGGCAAATTATTCAATGGCAGTTTGAGATTAAAAAAGCATTTGGAACTTATCACAACAAAGACCAGGAATGATCTAGCTGCAATAAATATCACAGCAGAAAATATTAAACAGCAGCTGCATGTTATCTTATATCAAGGGTCAGTCCTTTCTGTGATGGCCTATGTATGCAATCATGACACTTAGCCCCACTCAGACATGATAGTTTGAGTAAACACAGAATGACAAAATGTACATCATTCTTGGATACACAAGAAACACATCCTGCAAGACCATGAAGTATCTGCCAGATTTTACTGCCATGGACAATAGAATGAACTAAGTCAGGCACAAGCCCATCTCAAAATAAGTGCAGACAAAGCTGGTAAGAGCAAAAGGAAACAGGCTCAAGAGAAGTAAATCATAAATGGGCCATGCAGTAGATGTAATCTATGAGGTGTGTTCTGAGAATATAGACTTTTGACAGCAACGGACACCCACAACACCAACAAACAAAAACAAAAAAAAAGAAAACTAATTCACTAATTAGCAAAAACATTCAGATGAAATGATGATTCTTAGCAAGGGATGACCTGGGTCTTCACAATTAACTCAAACGTCAGAACAGTCAAAGAACCAAAAATGCTTGGCATGTTAGCTCATATCAAAGCACTTATAAAAAAAATACAACCAATAATAAGGTAAGCTTTAATCCACCAATCCATATGATAATAAACTTTTTAAATGGTATGTGTTGTAGTAGATCCTTTAGTTACATTTACAATCACTAATTAGCTTATAAAATATTAATCTATATTTTTAAAAATTCGTTGTTGGGGAAATAAAGAAAGCTTTATTTGGATAGAGATTAAAAAAGCACATATAACTTAATCCAGTGGTACCAGGTTCAGTCCCAGCAGTAGGATTTTTTTTTTTACACATCAAACAGGCCCTGGGGTTCGCCCAGCCTCTAAAAATGGGTACCAGAGAAATATGGGAAGGTAACGCGACCAGGCGTGATACTGATAACATCACACTTGATGTGCCGAAGGTCATGGAAAATACGGACCTAACACGGCGTGTCCCCAATATGCCTTAATGGGATGGAATCGGGAATTCTACCTCTATCTATCTTATTTTGGAAGCAGTATGTCATAAAAGTTTACTTTAAAATTACTCATACTTGCATGAACCGAAAGGATATATTATCAAATGAACCATGAAACTGCTTTTGAACAGAGACACCATACAAATAAGCGTTGCCGCCATCATTTATTTACACACACTTCGTAACCAAGCACCGTATTGCAAAAGTCATACCGGAAAAGGATGTCAGGGAAGGCTTTAGAGAAAATCGGAGTGTTTGACTCTCTCTCTCTCTCTCTCTCTCTCTCTCTCTCATTTAATTTTTGCATTTTAGTACTAATTTCTTAGTCATAACAGTGATAAATTATTGTTCTTATTGTGTATTTTTTCCCGAATATCTTGCACTATTCATATACAAATGCAATGGAACTGTAAACCCATGAATCAGTAAAGGAACGAAATATAATTAAAATGTATAAACTAGGAAAAAGTAGGAGCAGCTTTATTACAGAGTTGTGACGTTTCGGCGTGAGCCTTAATTAATCATACAAAAACATACAGGACGAAGAAACAGAGAGAGGAGATAAAGTATATACTCACATGAATGCTATTTTTAAAAAAATAAATGAATAGAGCACTTAGCTGTAACTGTAAGAAGATGTGGCTTGCAGTGCTTCGTGTATACTTGTATACTTATTCGCTAATTATTGTGAAATTTGGGAAAAATAAGACTTCTTGGAATGCACTGAAAATAAACGAAATTCTGTAGTTTCGACAACGCTCTGGTTACAAATCATGTAAACGGAAGTCGTTTTAATTTCCTGTGTTTATAAAAAAAAAAAAGTAATTTTCTAGGGTTCGACTGCTTCTCTGTCTGACAACTTTGATAGATTGCAACCATGGGTGAAATTATGATAATCCCCTATGATTTAATATAATTAAAGTAATTCGCTTGACCTGAAGTGCCTTGAAATGTGTCTCAGACAATGTGACTTAAGAAACCAGGCACAGAAACTGTTGCCAATTTGAAAGTAAAACAGGTTATTTTCAGCAATCTGCATCGTAGTGAACAGCAGTTCGATTATGTCTTACATGGCATTAACAAAACATACATAAGAAAATATTCCTTTTTCTTTTTAAATGTTTAGGTTTAGAAGTCTGGATACAGGAGAAAAAAATAAACGAAACACAAATAATTCACAGTTATACACACACACACACATTATTTTTCAATACACGTCTACAAACAGCAGCAGGAGAACAGCTGTAACTATCTGGTGATTAACTAAACAGAACATTCTCTCCTCTTGCATAAATTATTTGCACACAGATTATACAGTATTGAGGCACTTGGCGCAATGTACATGCTATTACTCTCTATTATATGTCTTATGCAATATCAGTGCTCCACCATCGAATATCACACTGGCCATCGGCAAAACGGCTTCCAAGATATCTAAGACATCAGGAAGGCTAGGAGTGCCAACCATTAGCTGAGATGAAATTTTGCAATATTGTAAATAAATGAAAATTTTAATTAGTTATTTTAAGATATTTTTGGATTGCCTGAATCTTAATGTTCTATATAAGTTGTCACATCTTACAAATGAAATACGCGAGTAAAGTCAAATAACGAATACTTTAATTTGATCATATGTTGCGAAAATTTGAAAGCAAACAAATCTTTAATTCATGCAATATTTTTAACGATTCAGATTTTCTAAAATCTTGCTTATTTACTCATCAGTAGCACTGAGGGGTAACAAGCTTAAGTTTATCTTTTGGAACTTTCGTAGGTATTAACATCTTTTTTTCTTCCAATCTGTATATTTGTAAACTTAGCTGGTGCTAAATCTACCTTTTTTTTGGATATAATGGGAAGAAGTAAATCAACCAAGCTGTTTCAGGCATTCCCTTGGCATGTACTACCGTACTGCGTAGCCAAGATCTCGCGACCCACTCGATGACCGTCAATTCAGATTCTCCCCTCCAAGAATACTGCATGCCAGCTTAATTCAGCATCTTACATGAAGCTCACATGTGCTAACTCACTAATACTCATCCTCACTTCATCGGCTCCATTGCTACTACCTCCCTGATGTAGCTGTTGTTGTTGGTATCCTCATCCCAACATACATACTGAATAGCCTACAATAGATCCACAGGAATATAACAGCATATGGGGCATCGCTCATGCCCTTCAAGAGAATGATATTAGAATCAATCACCGAGATACTTCTCCACAATGATCATGCAGTACACATGCTTATTTGCTTATTCTGCACTTTGCACAATATATATGAATACACAACACTGAACATTATTCGTCACGAATCCCCAATATACATACATATATATATATATATATATATATATATATATATAAAACAATATGCAGGGCGGCTGGGGCTAAGTATTTTCATATCAAACATAACAGAGACAAGATCGAACTTGCCCCACCAATTGCCCGCTGGCTATGCTCAGTGTGTCATTTTTCACACACATTTTCATCTATATAGGTTTCCACCCCCGCAACACGTGAACTGCATCTCTCCGTCCAAAAATTCGTACACTATTCTGGGCTTCGACAGGCAGTTCACATATTGGCCGTGTCTGCAGACAAAACATATAAATGAAAATTAAAAATAATAACGAGAACAGCAAACAATTAAGCAGGTACCCTCTATATGCAGTATATCATTAGCCATAGAAGAGCAAACATTCCTTTTCAGCAATGAAACTAAACATGCAAATAACTGAACACCACGCAGATAACTGAACACAAATAGACAAAGTAACATCTAAGGATTTAGGGATTTATTGTTGCAGGAAATGCACAAGTATAGTGTATGGACGATGGTTCAGTTCTTGGTTATATGTACAATAAATGTATATGCCACTATATATATATATGTGTGTGTGTGTGAGAGAGAGAGAGAGAGAGAGAGAGAGAGAGAGAGAGAGGTAGACAATGTGGTTAGGACTGACACAAGAAGAATAATTTGCTTCTGCTGTGTCTAATTATGCCAATCAACTTATTTAATGAACCTGTATTGAGAAGAGGATGGATGGCTGGATGGATGGGCATACTGTAACATTTCCTGGAAAAAGAAACATTGATCGACGGAGTTTGAGTAAAAGATGAATCTCCTATCACGAACCTATCGAGCATCTGTTCGAAAGGTAAATAAATAAAACTGATTCTGAAATACGAACTAAAAACTATAAACAATAAATTAGTTAATAATAGTACAACTGCCTCGATTTCTGTTTCCAGTCATTCTTTTTTTTTTCTCCGATGTCCAAGTGTGAATGTTAATTTTCAAGACTAATATTACCTTTTCTGCTTCATTGTATTGCCTTCATTTCATCGTTGTTTCATCCTATGTTATAAATGTACCTATCTTTTAAGACGTGAAAGGTGTATTTAAATTTTCTAATCGTCGTCCAAGGATATAGATGGATGGAACTTCCATAAAAGCTAACATCTATTTCTAAATAAAAAGTCTATGAGACTAAATAAACCAGTATTATAATGATGGTAATTTGTTTTAGGCGAATAAATTAGGGACGAGCGTACTTTTTCATTAAGAATATTTTTCCGTGTGTCGCGTGTGTAGTGAAATATATGTGAGTCAAGTCTTCATGACCTGTAAAATCTGAGCGTTTCCTACTTTCTTTTAATCTGTGCGCAGACATCCGTTCATTTAATTAAATTTTAGCTAGCTAACAGGATACCAAAAATAACTTGAACAAGAAAAACTCATTAAACAGGGTTTATCTTTGGCGCTTGCCCTATTTAAAACTGCAGGTTTTTGTAACTGTTTGCATCTTTTCGATTTTCCGTTAGAACATCAAGAAAAGACTGCCGTATAAATGTTCTTGGGCATTGATTCGCTCTATCTCAGTGCTTCAGCGAGATGGCCCACGCGCCCGCTGTGATTACACAATACAGCACTTAATATTGAAGTCGTCTGCTGCCGTTGACAGTCTGCAGTCATGACTGATACAGACGATTGCCGTGTTTAGCATAATTAAGATTCCAACACCACCAGCTGCTCTTCGGAAGATAACATATGATGTTTAAAGAATACTTGTCAACGGCAAAATTTTGCGCTCTCGATCCCTTCTTCGCAACCTGCGGCTGCGAATTACAGACACGCTTCGTGAGATCTGTCGACCAATCAGAGGTGGAGGTTGTTTACGTCTGGTTGTCGGCTGCTAGATTGTGAGGAAAGTCTTTTGACCTCGTTTTCTGACTTCGGGCACTTCAGTTGTCGCTCTTTCACAACCGATTTCGGCTTTCTTTTAAAAAATAGAAAGGAAAAAAACCCATTGATATTATTATTACAATGAATTCGGAAAGGATAATGTAACATCATTCAAATATAATATGGCAGATTAGTGTTCTGAAGTGATTTAGTGAAAGTGACAGAACAGGATGTTTGTTAGCCCTGAATGTTTAGCTCTTCAAAAAGAACTCAAGACATGCGACAGCTGCAGTGAAACTCGTTAGAATTGTCAACAAAGCTATATCAGCGGAACGTGCTGAAGATAATGTTTCTAATCAGTCACTTCAGTTGTTATATTTGCCGTGTTTTCCGAATCAGAAAGAGTGGCCCACGCTAAGTGCTTCAAACCCGGCGCGCCCTTTTGTTTTTCTGGTGATACCTCAAATCTTAGTCACTATGAGAAGTACCTGCAAGGTATTGTTTATTTCGCTTTTCTTTTCTGTCATCGTCCCTGTCATCATCGGTGCAAGATGCGGAGTTAGGGATACAGAAGTTGGATTTCGGAACCCAGCGGATGGAGGTAAAGAAATACGTACTCAAATGCTGCAAAGAAACACCTCGTTTCCATAAGGTTATATGTGAAAAATATTCCTTAGGTCTTTTGAAAATAAATGTATTACTTCAACGCAGTTTTGCCAATTAATTTTCGGTTACTTGTTCTTATATCTGTAGAAACATGATAAATTATAGTAAATAAGTATTTATAATGTTAAATTGTACAAAATCTTAGTATGATATAAAAAGGACCAGTAAATGACAAATCACAGATAAAAGAGTTATATTTTGAATAATTCATAATTGTGGATTATTTTTTAAATGAATAAGTAAAACTGTTTCATATGGTATATCATTTGATATAAAAAAAAAGTTTAGTGGGTTAAAAAAAATTGAATACTGTATATCAAATGACATTGTTCTTACTTTTTTATTCTTTAAAATAACAGGTGCCTAAAAAGTGACCAGCATCATCAAAGATGCAGAGAAACTGGAGAGTTTAAGATTTATCATAACAAACAAATGCAGTGAAACAACTGCAACATTAACTAATTAAATGCTTGCATATGCAACCCCCCCCCCTCCAAAAAAAAATCAGAATATTGTAGACAGATATGACATAAAAATGGTTCCAAAATGAGTGCAAGAAATATGCATATGACTGTATGAAATCATGCAGGAGTCAACAGAAAAGACATTCACACTAGGCTGCAGAGTTTGAAACCAAGAGAACATAAGATTTTACAGGAGATTTGTTTCATGGTCAGTTTATGTGAAAACAAAGGGGAAAAAAATTGAGGATAGAATTTAAAAAATGTTTATCTTGTGATTTTCTGTTTTTGACACAATGAGATATTTATTATTAAGTGTAAAATGATGAAATACATAATGCCAGACAGCAAAACATTTGCAAAAATATTTTTTTTAATAATAAAGAAAGTTGATTCCAGAATTCTTACCTTTCTGTGTTTTATGCTGCAGACTAAGTTAATTTCCTTGTCTCTGTGTTCTTCTTGATCTTTTGAGTGTAAATATAATTTAGTTTTGTCTGGCTGTGACTTTTTTTTTTTCATAGATTGATATTACATATTGGCTTTCTCCAGTTACTTTTTTTCATAGGAAGAAAGCCATTTCAGCTTTCTCCGGTTTTGTAATCATGGGTATTTTCATTGCAGATCATTTGTTAGAAATGTATCAGAGTAAAGGGGATACATTTCTCTGTCTCCTCGTAGTATTTATTCAGTAACATAATATTTTAAAAGTTTAGTTCTATTTTTTTTAGATAAACTGTAGCCATGTCGCCACACATCAAGTGATGAGGAACAGCTGTTGTTGTGGAAGTGAACAGTTACACTTGGTGTGACACATTGATTCCACTAATGTATCATCATGTTTCTTTTGAGCCAGGTTTTTTACTGCAAGCATTCATTTATTAATAATATATGTAACTTTTTTGTTATTCAGGCTCATGATGTCTCAAACTGTATGCTTTTCTTCTACAGCTTTCAAATTAGTTGGTCATGCTAAATCTGGAGCTCTATTGTCAAGGCAGTCTTAAGTTTTCTCCATGTTTTTGCAGGAGCAACACTATAGTTTCATTTCCTCTAATTTAACATTATATTTATCCAGTTCTCTCATTTCTTCTAAGTTAACATTATATTTATGCATTTCTCTCTTCAAATTTAACGTTATATTTATTCAGTTTTTCTTTTGCTTCAAATTTCTGATGGTAAAGAAAGCTTGCATTTGCTTTCTGTTTTCTTGATACTGTTTAATATGTATGCCACTTTTCAGAAAACAAGTTTGGTTTCTGTACCTGTGTGTCAGCAAGATTGTTAACTATGGTAGATAATCTTATTGTTCTGTTATAGAATGTTCCAAAATGAAAGTTAGCATTGTCAGTGCAAAGATCTTCTGTAAAGAGTTAATCAGCCCACAGAGTTTCCTCAGAAAGAGTGGCACATTTGAGTATTCAGACCCTACTGTGGTCTTCTCATTTTAGCACAGTCTGTTAATTTTAGTTACTAAAATCTTGTAAAATATGTCTGTAGGACATTGCACCTGATTTAATGAGAGTTAATACATTTTTATTCTGGAGAAAAATTACTGGTTTATATCTAGTAATCACAGGCTTTTTTTTACAGCAACAATTATCATTAACATTTTTCTTTTTTACAGTTTTTAGAAGCACTTCATGTCATTTATAACTGGTTTAAGTTATTGAAAATCTTTCAGCATTATGTAAAGAACACTGCTTATGTCATATCAGTTTTGTTAATCCTGTAAAAACACACAGAGAGCTATATGTATCACTTTATTACTGAAGTTAATAGTAGCAGTAATATAATTTGTTAAAATCCTGTAAAAACTACCAACCACTGTTGACAATAAGAGTTCACAGTCATGTAATAGCATCCAATATTGCATATTTCTGTGACAGAAATGCTTATGGTAACACATAAATGCATTTGAGTGTTTGTTAATATATTTAAATCCTGTAAATGTATTCAGAGATGATTGATTGAATGGAATTTTAAAATGATCAAAAACTAGCATTGAATGATGGCTATTATAAATTTAGGAGTTAACAATTCTATGATTGTATTCGCATATTGTTTTGTTAAACCTTGAAGGTATTTAATTTTTTGAAATAACTTAAACAGAAAATGGGAATGTTTACATTTTGAAATATGAAGGATACTTGTATTATAAGGAAATAAGAAAAATCGTAAGAAAATTATCAAAATTAAAATCCCCAGTTTTCAGAAGAAGGGAAGGGGTGGGGAGAAAGAAATGAGGAAAACCTCGTGTCCTCTAGAGGGGACTGCATTAATCAGCTAAGAGTTTGGGATACGTCATGACCTGATTGATTGATGCATTGTTGGTTCATGGCAAAGCCGTTAGGGTCTCTCCTGGAACGACAGATCCAGATCTCTGTGATTCTCTCACGATTTTTCAAATTCTCTTCAGAACCATGTTTTGGCCGGATTCTCTAGTTCTTTTTTTCCTGTTTATTTATTTTTTTAAAAGAGGTACAATAACTCAGGCTTAAACAGAAATGAAGCAAATGGCGCTAACAGCATGCAGCTGATGACATTTTCGCATTCAGGAAAGACACCATATTGTGAGCGCCTGATAAGGCGAATAACAAATCCTGTCTTTATCATAGATTCTAGAGAAAACCAAGACGCTTTGAGATAAAAGAGGGGGAGAACGTGGACAACATGATATAGTAGAACTGAGACCATGAGATAAACGACATTCTTGTTTTGGCAATGAATGATGTACCTCACATTGCAAATCTTACCCCCATTTCGTTAATCGTGATTGATAATGATGGAACAAATAGGATTTTGTACATCGTACTTATGCTTCTTTTGGAAAAGATCATCCAAAATAAAGCCATGCCTGTGTTTGCAAAACAACAGTGATAAGCATTTCGTCTTAAAAGCACAGCTACGAGGGAGTGCTTGAGAGTTATCGGCCCGACCAAAAGGGGAATGACCTAGAAACATGAATCTTACATATTATTCCACATATTCATCCCGAAGTTCAACACACTTAGTACATCGTTTCTCAGGTATTTTAAAATCTTCCCTCCAAAAAACACACAAACACAAAATTATAATAATTATAATTATTATAATTCATGAAAACGTCCGACGTCTTGTAAAGTTATGCAAAAATAGAACACCATTCCGCATCTTCTTCCCGCGCAGTTTTTCTTTCAGTTCGTCCTTTAATCGGCACAACAAGTTAGAGTACATTAACTGTTTGGCCCTTCGAAAGATAATCATCAAAATACCTTCCTTATTCTCCCCCCCCCCGATAATACCTTCCTTATCCCCCCCCCCCGATAATATCTTCCTTTCTCTCTCTCTCTTCCCCCCCCCCCCCCCCAGGGAAAAAAATAAGAAAAATGGCCATGACTTGTCCTGCTCACTTTTGGGTCTTGAAAAAAGCTGTGGAGAAACCGAGTACCGCCATTGCAAGGACTGTTTGGTCTCAGGACCATTGTGGTGTAACCATGTTGCATCAGTCACTGATGTTATTACTAGATCGCTCAAAATACTGCAGAGTCAACTTGATTTCATTTCTCGTCGGCATTCAAGCATTTCACCACCTACTTGGCCAACAGTTGTCTACACACTCAAATGCTCATGAATCTCAGCGCGTTTCATGGTTATTTCTAGTGTCTCAACAATTGTTTTAGCCGAAATTTGTTGATGTGTCACAATCAGGCCGTGAACAGTTTCTTTAGTTGACACCGTAGGAAGACTTCCAGATCTTGCTGCATCTTCGATCTCGAAATCTCCAGGCTGAAAATTAGCGCACAACTTTTTCCACAGTTCAGCACGACGAGCACTTGTCACTCATTGTTTTGCAGTATACATTCATGGATTTACTTTGGGGTTACATCTTTTAACAAACATCTCTGTAGTTTCCACCACCCTTGTGGGTACATCTGTCTTGATACGGTTGAGTAGGCTGCCCATGGGAATATCACGCGGATGTGTAAGAGTATAATCGACCAGCTTTTGGTTCCCGATTTCCGTCTTAGCGCCAACTGTGTCATCTGTTTCAGTTCCTGTGAGATGAAGAGCAAAATTGTGAGCTTAACGCCCGCGAGGTATCATAAACTCTTATCCTATCAGACAAAAAAAAAAATAAATCCCAAGACTGCATAAATAGTTTTGTAATAAACACATCGGCCACGTTTTGGCGGAAACGGTATCGTAGAGATCTCATTTGAGATCCTTGAATTATGTGAAATGAATCGTAGAATTAAATGTGAATCTGCAAAAACTGAGACATTTTTATATTTAATTGAAACAGTTTTGGAAACAGTCAAAATATGTCGGTGATCGCATCTGTGCTGAAGTAACGTCAGCTAATTTATTAAGAATAAAGAAAGATACCTAAACAATGTTGACTCAACAGGACCAGTGGCGGTAGCCCAAAAGATGTGTTATAATTAAATAGCAGTTAAGGAAGATTTGGGTCAGAATAGGAAATGGGATAATACACAATGCATTATCTTCGCGGGTGAGAACGGCAGTGATACTTATGAACATTAATAGTTATTTGGAAACAGTAGCTCAGGGGATAGAAAACGTGCAAGAGAAAACAAAATTAATGTAATAATTTTAGTTTTTAAGAAATTCTTACCAGCAAGAGAATTTCAGAATCTGAGGTGAAGTTCTACAGAACTGGTATTTTATTTTGCGAATGATACATGGAAATCGATGAAACAGTGAAACGAACATGAAAACTGTAAGTGCTTCTAGAGAAACATACACATCGTGGCCAGTTTTAAGTCCTAGGCTGGAAATTCAGAGAGTTTAAAAGCCTAAGACTTAATATGATAACACATGTATATATAATAATATAGAAAGTGTAAAAAAACACCGAAGCGATAACTACTATAAAGATGGCATAAAGAAGGGAGCTAGTGAAAAAAAAAATTATAGTTGGTATTGAGGGCCCGACACATTGAAATCTGAAAATACCGTATCTGATTAAAGATATAAGAGGCAACTTGAAATAGGGAACGACACTAGAATAGTGAATGTCCAAGGGCAAAATATTGTGCATATCATGTCCGAAAGAAATGAGTATAACCATTTTCCGCTGTTCTCTCTCTCTCTCTCCCCCCCCCCCCCCCCCCGCACACACGCACCCCACCCCCGGAGGAAGACACACAGACGCCAGTTTAACAGTCAGAATTTGTTCTTCCATGTGTTTGATAAGCAGATCCTGTTGCGTTTTAAACTGCAGCATTATCTTGTCCGGGAACATTACATGGGAACTAATGTAAATACAGCCAGTGCACAGTGTAGCAATTGAATGTTTAATGTCAACTGTATAAACCTTTTTTTTCCCCTTTAAATGCTCCAGCCATAAACTGTCTGTTTTTTCTTACGCGAACAGTATGCAGCAACGTGGACATTAGGATAACTATGGATCAGTTTAGGAGGTTGGAGAATTGCACTGTTGTTGAAGGGTTTCTTCACATCTCTCTGATGGAGCGAGCCGTTCATGAAGATTACGACAAATGGAGTTTTCCAGAGCTACGTGAGATCACAGCCTATCTGAGGCTTTATCGAGTGTATGGACTGAAAACGCTGCGGCACCTTTTCCCCAACCTAACAGTCATCGGTGGCCGCCAGCTCTTTAATAACTATGCCATCGTTGCCTATGAGATGCCGGATCTGGAAGAGCTTGGGCTGATAAGCTTGCGTACCATTAGGCGCGGTGGCGTTAGGATTACCAAAAGTAAAAAGCTATGCTACGTTGACACAGTGGATTGGGGACGCCTAGGAGTGGATGCCGGGGCTCAGGATTTCAAGGACAACAAGGAGGAGAGCCAGTGTGCCAACTACTGCCCTGACGAGTGCCCCACCACCAGAATTGGAAATGTTGAGGCCAAGCGTTGTTGGACATCACAGCACTGCCAACTGGGCCTTAGTAAGTACTATTTAAATTGCTATTTTTGTTTAAACTCTAGATACCGTAATGCTTATTTAGTTCTTTTAAAAAGAAAATATTATATTACCTGGATAAGCAAAGTTTTTTTTCCCCGTAATTCTTTACATGTTGCCTTTCAGTTACCTGAATTTTGAAAATCACATGAAATAGAAGGTTACAATTTCACCTGCTGACATTATTATAATTCATTTAAGTATATGCAGATTTTTAACCAACATTTTCCATCCTTTAAAAAAAAATCTTTGCCAAATTAATTACACTTATTCTCCACCTCGCCGCATTATCTGACTGTCCCGTTCGGTTATCCCAGTATTTCCCAGGCTTGCTTGGGCTGCTGCCTCTTTTCTCCCGGGCCAGATCTTCAGCACCCCCTTATGTACTACTCGTACAGTGACCTGTTAAACTAGGAAATGGACACAACTAAAAACTTAAGCTAGCAAACCAGTTTATGTAGCAGTATGAAGGAGTACATTTATAACGCACCTACTGCATTATTTTTAACAAACATCTTTCTATCTACAGTCGAACCCACTTAATATCACATCGCTTTATGGACATTATTGCACCTGGATATTGTCACATAAATTTGTATCCCCGACTAACTCCCATAAGTAATTAATGGGCTTTACTCCCGTTAATATCACCCCGCTTATTGCCACAGATCGGTTAATGTCACGGTATTTTTGCACCCGGAGGAGCTAAAGACCGCACTTTGTATAATAGACTGGGCGAATACAAGCTACAAACATCTCACAAAGCGTTATCAGTTTCGCGATTCATCAAAGATGGGGCCGGCCGTTTGATCACCGAGTAATTGCCGCATCAACCTTTTGAACATGTGGGCATCGAAACACGTGTTGTGAATGAAAGGCTTACCACGACCGCCTTTTCGTGATTAAAATCTGACTTTTTTTTTGGGGGGGGGTCATTGGGTTCTTTATGAAGACGTGGGCCGTGTTCAATTGGCGACATGAGGTTAGTCAGACTCGAATAGCCGGGAACTTCTCTCTGGTTCTCGTTGTGACATATAATAGGTACTAAACGCAAACGTGTTGATCTGGATTTGAACAGTAACATGGATATTGTGAAGCAAGGCTGATGAAAAAGTTACAAGAAAGGACATAGCGAATAAATTTGAAATTGACGTTTCAACTGTATCGAAATTTTTTACAGATAAAATTGAAGGAGACTTTCACTCGTCTTTAGTTAGAACAAACTGTAAGCGAAGGCGTGCGAGTTCCTACATGGATATCGAATGTGCTTTGCTGAAATGGTTCAAACAGACACGTTCTGCACAGTTGCCTGTGCGCGGTCCTATGCTGGCAGAAATCGTAGAACGTTTTGCGAAAGAAATGAATATGCATGACTTGAAGTGTTCGGACGGCTTTCTTGAGCGCTTTAAGAAACGCCACAACATAACATTTAAGGTCGCTCCAGGTGAAGCGGCCCAAGTTAACACCGACGTCATTAATGATTGGATTTCTCGCTTGCCAAAATTCCTGGCTTACAGCCCAGATGACATTTTTAACATGGATGAAACGGGCATGTTTTATACATTGCTACCGAACAGGACTTTGTGCTTTCGTGATGAGAAGTGCCACAGTGGCAAACGTTCTAAAAGTCGCCTAACAGCTGTCGTGTGCTGTAACATGTTTGGCGCTGAGAAGACTCCGCTCCTTGTTATCGGAAAGTCACGAAATCCGCCGTGCTTCAAGAACGTAAAGAGCCTGCCCGTCACTTACAAGGCCAGCCAGCGTGTTTGGATGACAAGTGAACTGTGTGAGGACTGAGTCATTTCTTTCGACAAAAACATGAATGAACAGAAAAGTTTTGTTGTTCGTTGACAACTGTCCGGCCCACACTGACGTCACCAATATGTTGGCTACAAAACTTGTGTTCCTGCCACCTAACACAACCAGCGTGCTGCAGTCTTGCGACCAAGGTTTCATTTACGCCTTCAAGCAACAGTACAGAAAGCGAATAGTGCGTCATGTGCTGTGGAACAAAAGCGTGTCGCCGAAATCGACGTCAAGATAGCGATTAGTTTTATGCATGCGGCATGGAATAGCGTCAGTCATTCAACGATTGTGAACTGCTTTCGTAAATCGCAGTTTACTTTCTTGCTCGAGCCAGTGATCAATACAGATGCCGGCGATTTTGTGACGTTCCCCTGGACTTGATCACAGATGAAGAGTGGGCAGCAATTTCTGATGAAAGTGTTACATTTGATCAGTTCGTTTCAGCTGATGATGGCTTGCTATCAACGGAAATGTATTCAGTCGAAGAGATCGTCGCTAGTTACAGTAAAAGCAAGATAGACAGCGACGCTAAGGATAGTGCTAATGACGTCAGTGAGTCCACGGACCAGACGCCCACCAAAACTGTTTCTTACGCTCAGTCTGTAAGCGCGTTCGAGACTGTGCGTTCGTTCATTTACAGTATGCCTGACATGACGCAGAACGTTTTCAGTGCTCTATCGTGTTTAAATGACTTTTTAAAAAATTAATAGACCAGTTATCACTACACAACGCACAATCACGCATTTTTCTAGTACTACTGCTGACAAGTCAAATGCTGCTGAATTATAGTGTTTTCTATATTGTAAGACTAAGACCTCCTGTATATTTTGTGACTAATATATTTTGTGATTAGTACATATTGTGTCCGATGATGATAGCTTTGCCGGTTTGTTATGTGTTTAATGTAGCAAATGTGGGACGACGGACGGGCGGACACACACACGCACACACACTGGCCCAGTTAAATCCTTTTTAATGGACTTCTGTTTATGTCATCTCCGCTTATTGTCATCACAGTTTTGACGCTCCCGATGATGTGACATTAAACAGGTTTGACTGTGACGGATGAGTTTCATGTAGGGGTACAAGTTTCACAATATCAGGGTGAAAAGTGCTAAGAAGGAAGATATTACTGCCCCTGTCTGCTGCTTCGTTTTCCCACAATGCCCTCCTACACCCCCCTCCCCCGTCCTTTTCAAAGCACAAGGGGGGAGGGGAAAGAAATATCGTCCACTTTGGGAAACACTGGGTTATCCGTATAGTATCAATGTCCAATAAGAATTTGGCCAAACACAGTCCGCTATACTGAATTGGTTGACTGATAGTGTATTATATACTGTTAAAAAAAAAAAACACAAACTACTGATGATCCAATTTTAGCCATAACGTTGATATTCTGTAGCTTTTTAAAATGAATGAATAAAATTTTCAAATTACACACAGTAATACTTAAGGGTTTAAACACTCACATGACATTTTCTTGCATCTGTGTGACGAGAATTTGTTAGTACCAGGGGTTCTCAAGTTAGTATGGTGTGTGGCCTCCGCATACATCTATCAGCGACTGGCATCTCCTGGGCATAGATGCGATCATATGTCCGATGTGAGTCTTTGGGATGGCTGCCCACTCTTCCGGGAGTGCCTGCCACAGATCACGACGATTGGCTAGAGAAACGTTTCGGCGACAAACACGTCTTTGCAGCTCATCCCATAGATGCTCGATCGGATTCATGTCTGGAGACAGGGATGGCCAGGGAAGGGCGAGAATGTTGTTGGCAGTCAGGAACTGTGTGATGAACCGTACAGAATGGGGTCTGGCGTTGTCCTGTTGAAACACATACCTTTGCGCAGCCAAAAATGGAAGGACATTGGGTCAAGCCTCTTTCAGTCTGCACCAATGGACTCCTTCCGTTGAAATTGATCATTCCCCATACCATTACACCTCCACCACCGTGCGGCGGAGCTTCATCAACGCAATTTTGGGCAAAACGTTCATTTGGCCTGTGATAGACCCTTCTCCACATATCATGGCGGTGCAACAAAAAGGAAGATTCGTCACTAAACCAGACACGTCTCCATTGATTTTCAGTTGTCCAAGGCCGATGCTGGTTGGCCCAAGCAAGTCGATTTTGGCGATGGCGTCTCGTTAAGACAGGACCTCGGTGAGGTCGCCGTGCCACCAGTCCAGCTTCATGCAGTCTATTCCGGACAGTTTGATCAGACACACGACGTCCTGCAAACAATGACTGGGCACTTGAAGAAGCTGTTGTAAACTTGTTTTTGAGGTGATGAACCAGAAGAAAGTGATCATCAGCTGCTGTTTTCACCATGGGTCGTCCACTGCGGTGCCGGTCTTCAGCTGAGCCAGTTGGCTTGGAAACGGTGCCAAAGTCGACTGATGATACTCTGCTGCACGTTTAAATGACTGGCAACCTGATTTTGACTTTCGCCTGCTTGCAGGCGACCAATAGCAATGTTTCGTAAATTTTGCGATAGACCCGCCATAATTGTCTGCTTGAAAATTAACTGAATTTGTTTGTGAGGCCTCATCCTTTTAATAGGGTTTCATTGCGTGGGAAGTGAGTTGTGCTTACCACGAAAATCACGACTTTTCCATAAACGCAACGTGAGTTAAGGAAAAAAAAAATGCGTGATTACCAAGGGCAGCTACTGGACTATACCTGAGAATAACAAAATTCACGCTAAATCATAGACCTTTTATCTTGATGACAATTTTTGGTTTGGTTTGAGGTACCAGGGGAAAAAAAATTGTCATAATATATAAAAAATGAAGCCTATATAAGCTATGCGTTTTTTTTTTGTTGTTGACAGTATACTAAGAGGGAAGAATTCAGTATTTAAAGTCTTGCTCTCTGGACGGAAACCACACAGTGTGCCTCACAGATCTGTTGCTGCAGCTATTATGAACGCTGTAAATTTCAGTTCATTTTACATGTTCGAGTGAAAGGGTTCGCCTGACTCCATATAGAGCAAGAGAAAAATATCCACCCCACCCCAATCATTAATTATAAAATTACAGTTTTTTTCTCACCCGGTGTTTTTGGCAGTATCTGATTTATATCAGTACGCATGCTTTGGGCTCTGATAATGGAAATGAAACGAAAATATTCCATAAATATCACACAAACATAAAATGGTACATGTGAATGAATTTATGTGATGTGTTGTTTTTATAATTTTTATTTTCTTCGCTGTGATTCAGGCAGCGTCCTGCATTCACCACGGACAGTGAGTTACTTGTAGCGTTCCGTTTTCTCTTCATCACCTGACATTTGTAGAAACAGTGTAATCATGTATGCCACGTCCTGTTCCATTTTATCTTCATCCATTTACAGAAGTGGAAGGAGTGCAATCCCGTATGCCACTTTCTGTTTCATTTTAACTTCATTCATTGACAGAAGTGGAACCAGTGTAATCCTGTATGTCACGTTCTGTTTCATTTTAACTTCATTCATTGACAGAAGTGGAAGCAATGTAATCCCGAATGCCACGTTCTGTTTCATTTTACCTTCGTTCTTTGACAGAAGTGGAAGCAATGTAATCCCGTATGCCACGTTATGTTTTATTTTACCTTCATTCATTGACAGAAGTGGAAGCAGTGTAATCCCGTATGCCACGTTATGTTTCGTTTTACCTTCATTCATTGACAGAAGTGGGAGCAGTGCAATCCCGTATGCCACGTTATGTTTCATTTTACCTTCATTCATTGACAGAAGTGGAAGCTATGTAATCCCGTATGCCACGTTATGTTTCATCTTACCTTCATTCATTGACAGAAGTGGAATCATTGCAATCCTGTAGACGACATAGTGTTCCATTTCCCTTCATCCACTGACAGTTATGGAAGCAATGTAATCTCGTATGCCTTGTCGTGTTACTTTTACCATCTGTCCACAGACAGTTATGGAAGCAGTCTGATCCTGTATGCCTTGTCGTGTTCCATTTTCCATGAATCCATTGACAGTTGTGAAATAACTATATGCGTCTTTTGTACCATTCTTTCTGTAAGAGGATGTAAAAAGCTAAATGTTTAATTTTTCGTGTATTTTTCGTGTTTTTATCTGTTGTTTTTGTATGTGATTCTTTAAAAAGGGCCTAGCCGAGATGCTAGGTTGTTGCATGTTCTTTATTTTTATTGTTCACCTTAGTTTCAGCCATTCTTGTTCACGGCCTCTTTCCTCACTTTTTCTTTTTTGTAAACCATCTCAGTCTACCGTTATTACTAGAGCCAGTTTTACAGCGGTCGTTATTTGTGTTATCCTTCTGTACACCAGACGTTTTCACAAAGTCGTTGTGCTTTATTAATTATCTCCATTTCCATTCACTAGTTTTCTCATCTCTCTCTTTGTCTCCCTTACTGTCTTTCTCACTGTCTCTTGCTCTCTCTCTCCCGAAAGAAAGGGGGGGGGAGAGAACGGCTTTATTTTATAACATTAAAGTCGAAGTTCCGGCTATAGGATATGTTGTTGTCTTGTCATTTCTTGTCTCATTTTTCAATCTTTTTTTATTACTTCATAATATCAGTTTCGTTTCGATCATGAAAAAGTGTCATTTGCTGATTTAATGCTTTGAAAGAAAAATAAATGAATCGATGGTCCAATGATCATTAAAGTGTTTTACATGAAAGTTTCAACATTTTAGCCACAAACTTGCGGGGATGTTATTTTATTTGTATAAGAAATCTTAACTTTTTGCATTTTTTAAGAAAGTAAAA
The DNA here is from genome assembly GCA_009760885.1 of Achatina immaculata. NCBI lineage: Eukaryota > Metazoa > Mollusca > Gastropoda > Stylommatophora > Achatinidae > Lissachatina > Lissachatina immaculata. The sequence goes on along the minus strand of CM019717.1, from coordinate 45,096,237 downwards.
AGTGCAATAATCGCTTGTTAGATAAACAGACACAGTGTTTTAAGATTCGCTTGTAGAAATCTACTTAGGTTTTCTGATCGTTCGAAAGAGATGATAAAAGAATTTTTAAAAACTCGTTGAAATCACAGTCATTCGTGCTGCCTTTACCATTCAGCGTTGCTAGTTTCGACATTACTGAAAGAAAGGAAGTGCAAAAATTATGTACAGATTTTAAATCGGGTATGATTAAATTGGGCATGATTTAATGAGACTTGATGATGTGAATGAGACTTGACGTGGGAAGCTTTTCAGAAAGTGTTTTTACTGGCAGTATACCTCTTTTTTTTCGTGTGAATTGAGAATTACGAAGTATTGTATTTTGTGCATTGATAACACCCTCTCCAGCGTTCCTCATACGCCTGCATGTGCATACCCGAAAAAGATTCAGTTCTGTTGTGCTGTAAGTTGAGCCCTATAATTTTTTTTTCCAAGGTGTTCCATCAGATTCCTTTGCAGGAGCAACATCAGTATTGGTATTAGTAAATGTTATTAACCTGCTTTATTTGGGATGATGCGTTCTTGAAGCAAGACCTACCATTCTTGTTCTATCTGGCCTTCCATTCTTCGTTCCTTTCTGTCCTCCGCATGATGTAGTTTTTCTTTACTCGATAAGAACTGCGGTTCTGTTTGGGGGCGGGGGGGGGGAGCATAAATGTGCTTGCATCAAGGAAAGTCTCGTTCCAAGATGGAAAATTGTCACGTGCTTTCTTGAAGGATATTGCATATTGTTTTGATATAATGCTTTTGAATAGCATTTTTGCAGTAGTTCATATATTTTAGTTGTGTTTTGATTTCCAGTATATACAGGACTCCCCCGTGTGGTACCCGGGATCTGCAAAGAATAGGACCACTGTACCCTACCATGCATGATCGTAAAAGGCGACTAAGGAGGGTTCGGCATAGGGCCAGCAACCCTATCTGGTAAAAAACTATCAGACTGCTACAGAAACAGAAGCAAGGGAAAAAGCAAATGCAGGTGGAAGGAGAAATGCTTATCAGGAAACTGAGCCCATGAAGGTTGTGGATGAAAGCCAGCCACTGGAAGTCCCCAGCCCGACTGCAGACCTCCTGGAACCTAAACAAAAGATGCAAATAGGCAGCTGGAATGTAAGAACACTAAACCAGACTGGAAAACTAGCACAAACCATCAAGGAAATGCACAGATACAAACTAGACATACTAGGAATACAAGAAGCAAGATGGACAGGACAAGGCAGAAGGAAATTAACAACACAGCACACAGAAGATACAATAATATGGTCAGGTAAAGAAGATCTTCATGAAGGAGGAGTAGCATTGATTATAACAAAAGAAGCATCAAGAGCATTGCTGAAATGGACCCCAATAAATGAGAGATTATTATATGCACGGTTCAACTCAAGATTCACGAAGCTGTCTATTATAGTTTGTTATGCACCAACAGAAGCAGCTGAAGAGGAATTAAAAGAAGATTTTTACAACAGCCTCCAAGCCACAGTAGAAACAATACCCAAGCATGATATGCTACTCATCTTGGGCGACTTCAATGCAAAAGTAGGTGAAGGAAATGAAGATAGAAGAAGAATCATGGGAAGAGAAGGAATCGGAGAAATAAATGAAAATGGAGAAAGACTGTGCAGTTTCTGTGAAGAAAACATGATGACCATCGGAGGGACAATTTTCCAACACAAAAACATCCATAAGGTGACTTGGAGGTCACCAGATAAAACCACAGAAAACCAAATCGATCACATACTAATAAACAACAAGTGGAAACGGTCACTACAAGATGTGCGAGCAAGGAAAGGAGCAGATATAGGAAGTGATCACAACCTTCTGGTAGCAAAAATAAAACTAAAATTAAGGAAAGCCAGAATCGGAGAACACAGAAGATACATTTTGATACAAGAAAACTGATAGACCAGCAAACAAGAAATGAATTCTCAATAATACTTAAGAACCGCTTCAGTGTCCTACAAGATGAAGCAGAAATGTCCATATTAGAGTTCAATAAAACACTACAGGAAACAGCAAAAGAGGTGCTGGGATATCGGAAAAGGAGAAAAGAGGAATGGATAAGTGAGACCACATGGGAAAAGATAGAGCAAAGAAAAGAAATCAAGAAAAAATTACTGAACACCAAATCACAACGGCTTAAAGAACGAGTTTTAAGTAATTATGCACAAAAAGACAAAGAAGTGAAGGAATCATGCCGTCAAGATAAACGTCAATATTATGACAACTTAGCAGAAACAGCAGAGAAAGCAGCATATACAAATGACATGAAAACCATATATAAAATCACAAAGCAGATGACAGGTAACTTCAATACAAGATGTGAAAGTGCAGTAAGAACACAAAATGGACAACTGGTCAGTGGAGAAAGAGAAAAAATTGAAAGATGGAGGGAACACTTTAACACCCTACTAAACAGAACACAAGCAGCACAAGCAATAGATATACCTGAAGCAAAAGCGGAACTAAACATCAATACAGGACCAATAACAATAAATGAAGTAAAAGAGGCGATAAAGATGCTAAAATCAGACAGGGCACCAGGTGAAGATGAAGTGACTGCTGAGATGTTGAAAGCAGAAGAAACAGAAACACCAAAACAACTTTGCCGGATATTACAACAAATTTGGGATTTAGAAAAAGCCCCAGAGGAGTGGAAAACTGGTCTTATAGTAAAACTACCAAAGAAGGGTGACCTCAGAGATTGCGGGAACTGGAGAGGCATTACCCTACTGCCACTCACTAGTAAAGTATTTTGCAGAATAATCATCAACAGAATTGTACCAACACTTGAGGAAAAACTTCGGAAAGAGCAGGCAGGATTTAGGAAAGGAAGATCATGCATAGACCATATATTTGTACTTAGACAAATATTAGAACAGGCAAATGAGTGGCATAGCACAACATATGCATTATTCATAGATTTTGAGAAAGCCTTTGACAGTGTCAACAGAGATGCACTGTGGAAAATCCTAAGATGGCATGGCCTCCCCCATAAAATAGTTAATGTAATCAAAGCCCTATACGAGGGTTTTCAGTGCAAAGTTATCTGTGGAGAACATACCTCCAGCAGCTTTAGGGTACAAACAGGAGTGAAACAGGGATGTGTACTATCACCAACATTATTTATCTTGGCAGTAGACTGGTTAATGAAGGAGGCAACATCAGACAAACGCAGAGGATTACAATGGACCCTTGACACAGTGCTGGAGGACCTTGACTTTGCGGACGACATTTGTCTATTATCAAGCAGTCACAAAGATATGCAAGATAAAATAAACAAGTTAACCCAGAATGCAAACAACATAGGACTAAAGATCAACGTAGGAAAGACAAAGTTAATGAAGCAAAATGTGAACAACAGAAATGTACTCAGAGTAGATAACAAGTTAGTGGAGGAGGTCAACGAATTTGTATACCTTGGCAGCAGAGTAGTAGAAAATGGAGACAGCACAGAGGACATCAACAGCAGACTTACTAGAGCAAACCAGGCTTTTGCAATGCTACAGAATATATGGAAATCAAATAAACTAAGCATAAATATGAAAATCAGGATATTTAAGAGTAATGTTCTAAGTGTACTACTCTATGGAAGTGAATGCTGGAAAATCACCAAAACCATAGAAAACAAGTTGAATTCTTTCCAGACTAAATGTTTACGTAGAATTAAAAAAATATTTTGGCCAAACACCATAAGAAATAACATTTTATTGGCAGAAATGCAGATGAAACCACTGACAACAATTATTGAGGAAAGACGCTGGCGATGGTTGGGACATGTGCTCCGAATGACTGACAACTCACTACCAAAAATAGCACTAAGATGGACACCACAGGGGAGCAGAAGTAAGGGTAGACCAAAAGAGACATGGAGAAGAACAACAGAAAGGATGTTGAGCAATAGAGGGCTCACCTGGGCAAGAGCAGAAAAAAAGGCGAAAGACAGGCATTTGTGGAAAACCCTTGCGGAAGCCCCATGTGCCCTGGGCACTTAAGGTTCAGAGAGAGAGATATACAGGACGTTATTTAAGTCACTCAGACCGCTGTTTTGTGCAAGTAATTATAACGTTTATTTCCCTTAACGTTCTATATAGTTATTGTTTTTAATTTTTCTCATCAAATGCAGCTTTACCATATTGACGTTTTTTTTTTTTCACGATCTAGTCTTTTTGTGTGTGTGAATTCTTGGAATTTTGTTGCAATACCTTCAGAAAGTGAAACTGAATTCATTGGCATATATTATTGGAATAAATGTCAGAGGTAGTTATGATAAACTGTTATTCCTTATCATAAGTTACTTTTTTAATGTCTGAGAAGAGTTTCCGTTAGGATAATCACATGAGCTCCCGTTCTTTTAACATGTAGATCGTAAATCTCCTACACCCTCCCCCCAAACAGCATTTTCATGAATTTCTAGTACAAATGGGGAGATATTACTGAACGTTTTGGGAGTGAAATATAGTAAAGACCATTGTTTTTCAAATGGTGCCGCGACACTGTGGTGTGCCAAGAGAGAATTAGAAATGTGCCGCCAAAATTTTTAGGCCATTTTTGCTTAATTGTACGATAAATACCCGCCAGGCTGAGAATTTACAGCAGTTTAGTTATTAGTGAAGCAGTTTCCATACTTTTCAAACTGCAGCACACTTCGTAACACAGATTTGTGTCGCGGCAAACCTGTGTTCTTGATGCTGCAGTTTCTTCATGTTAACAATGTATTTTTAGCATTTGAAAAATGCTTCATTTAATACTTTAGTACAAAAAAAATTTTACTAAGTGCAGAACAATTTTTTAAAACAATTCAAGGACTTTATTTAGAAATAAAAATTGTTCAAACAGTGCAACATTTAAGATCGAAACAGTCCTGGATTTAATGTTTGAACATGAAATTCGTAGATCGGCTCTTATGTGCTTTCATCTAATGCCCAAGTTCTTCTTCTTCGTCTCCATCGTCGTTCAGTTTCGTGTGCTCAGCTTCCTAAACAGGAAGCTGGAGTCGTCTTTATGAATCCTGTTGTCAGCAGGAGGTCTTCGTAGGAGCCCCGCAGTTTATCCTCCATGCTTTTCTCTCGGGGCCATACCTGGGCTCTGAGGTCTCTCTCTATACGTAGTGCAGGTCTGTAGTGTGTGTAACCTGGGGGCACATGCATCGGGGTACCACAAACAGTATGACCATGGAGGTAATGGCAGTAACGAAAGTATTCGTATGGGTGGAATCAAAAGACTACACCCGTGTCCGCACATTAAATGTTTCAATGAGTATGTTCCTGAAGGTCGAAACATGTTCTGTCAGCAGGCAGTGGCCTGAGTCATTGCAAAAATCAACGATTTGCAGAGTCACCTTGTTCTATGTTCCTGGGGACATGGGCATCCAGGGAAATGAGAGATCTGATGGCTGGATCTGCCATCATTGCAGATGGACAACCACTGGATCGAGCTGATATTGTTTACGCGCTTAGAGAGATAGGTAGAGTGGAGGACTTCGAGGGCAGTGAATCTACATCGATATAGACTGAGAGAGCTGGGAATACAGATTGGCACGGCCAGGAACGAGAGGCATACTGGACATGCGAGACAATTGGTCAGCCAACACAGGACAGGCATTATCAGTCACAGGACGCTGATTGATGTGTTGGGGTGGGGGGGATCTGAGCACTTGTGGACATGTCTGGAGTGCAGTGATGATGACCCAGACCATAAGCCATGGATTGGGATGTTGGTGCAGCCTTCATCTTGTGGAAATGATGCCCACAGTTTTTTTTTAAAAAAAAGCTAAAACAATACAAGGAGAGCGGGAGAAGTAGAGGTTGAACACCGCGAAACGGAATTTTGGTAATATAGAATAAACTCGAGACTGATTGGAGTAATAGTGGGTTTTTTTTTTTAGTGATAAAATTTCACGGCGCATTTGCAGAATTTTGCGGCACACTGTTTGGGAATCCCTGTATTAATCCTAGTCTAGCATGAGTTAAAATAACCAGATATCTGTGTCCCTAAGCAGTCTCACATTTAACGTTGAAAAAAAATGCGTTGTATAATAAAATTTAAAATCATTGTCTAATTGTTAAAATTTGTGTTTTATGTATGTATGTATATATGTGTGTGTGTATGTATGTATGTATGTATGTATATATAACTAGAAGATCTTGATTTTGCTGATGACATAACTCTTATCAGTAATAATGTGAATTCCATGCAGGAAAAAACAGATAGCCTGTCTTCACTGGCTAGCAAAATAGGACTTGAAATTAACAAGGACAAAACAAAAATAATGAAAATTCCCCTATATCAAATGCAAAAATACACATAGAAGGGACAGATATTGAAGAAGTCAATCAATTTGCATACCTTGGCAGCTACATAGACCAGGATGGTGACACTAGAAAGGAAGTTAGGATCAGAATTGCAAAAGCAGCATCAATCTTCAAGAATCTTAAGAACATATGGAATTCAAAAGTTATAAGCACAAAAACCAAGTTAAGACTATTCAATTCAAATGTAATATCCACCCTTATTTATGCATGCGAAAGCTGGGAAACAACTAAAGAAATAGAAAAGAAATTAGACTATTTTGAAAACAAATGCCTAAAGAAAATACTCAGCATCAAGTGGAATGAATTCAAGAACAATGCAGAGATAAGACAGATGAATGAACAACAAGAAGTCGCATGGGTGATCAGGTAAAGGAGATGGACATATGTTGGTAACGTGATGAGAAGAAATGATCAGAGAATCCCAAAACAAGCTATCAAGTGGAACACAACAGGCCAAAGAAAAAGAGGCAGACCGCGTGAAACTCTGAAGAGGACATTATTAAGAGAGGCCAAATTAACAGGCATAAAATCCTTTGATGAGGTTGAAAGACTCGCCGAAGACAGGAAAAATTGGCGAACTACTTTGCGAGCCCTATGTGACGTTTAACGGCACGGGAAGGATATAATATAATATAATATAATATATATATATATATATATATATCTGAAAAAGTTTGGGAACCACTGGCGTCTTTGCTAGAGTTTGATTGCACCCAAATTTTGACTCGAGTGTACTTTGAGTAGTGGCAGGATGCCCTTGAGACGGTGTTGCCACACCTGAGAAGAACGTAATTGTATACCGAGCATATGATAAGGTTTAGATTTTTTTTGTTTTACGGTATTCAGGATGCGTTTGAAAATATTCGGTAGAACATTCTTTCTCTTCCCCCCCCCCCCCCCCCCCCCCCCCCCCGTAACAGCTCCTTAGATCTTATCTCGCTAGAGCTGAGGTTTTCAAACATGATAATTCCCGCTAGGTTTGGCAACACTGCATACAAGATGGTTTTGCATTTCGCTGTAAACAGTAAACAAGGTGACGAACTAATGTAATGTGGTTAAATATTTAGGACAAAGGGAGAGGACGAGTTACAGTGACTCCTTGTGAATATCCATGGCATCAGTTCTATTGCAGTATTGTTAACCTCGTTGGTGCATAGTTTTCATTTTTACAACTAATGGGGGGGGGGATATTTTATCCATATGTTACAGAACAACAATCCCTTGGCAATGTAATACTGTACTCGAGGCCAGTCTAGCTCCCCCATCATGACCGCCAACCCAGGTTCTCCCCTCCTAGGTATATTGTATGCTAATTATGCATAATCCTGAACATTCATTAAGCAATACATAATACATTGACATACAGTACAAATCACCGAGTCAGAAATTAAGGACACAGCATTTTAATCTCACTATACGCCACAACAGCACGTACAACTGACATTGACATCAACATGACATCAGGACAAGTGTCATTATAATGGTAATTAAGCATATTATCATATGATAATGACTTCTAATGTTGCATTATTAAACCTGATAGACCTGTGGTCCCGGGCTCTCTTGGCCCTACACGTAGCCTACACTACGAATATCATTACGAATCTGCAACACACTTCTGTATAACCACGTTGCTGCAGTACAAGATCAGTCTACACGAAAGCATAATAACGAATCAGACGTGTTGCCTATCCAATATACTGATAAATCACACTGAATCATACACAGAATTGCCATATCAATACGTAAACTCAGAAACCTACATCCAGATAACTGCACAATTATATAATCTACACCACATAAGGTGGAAACGGGAAGAATATGACATAATGCATCCATAGGCACACTACATAAGACATCGCCTGGCCATTGCCTCTATCTAACAGAATATGTCCACCAATGTTTCCATATATATATATATATATACTTCCGAACAACTACCAGTTACGTGGACGATGACGCTTCGGTCAAGGTCGTACACTCCTCTATCTAAGCGTGCATCCTGCTTTGTCTAACAGCCATTTATAATTCACAAGAGTCATTACACAAATAAAGTCATATGTGCTGTGTGTATAGTTTTCATACGTTACTGCCTACGGGAAATTATACTGTATGTTGGTCATACCGAAAATCGTGAGCAAAACTTTTTTAAAAATCAGAATTTATAGATTGGAAAAAATATAAATAGATCATCTTAATCTGCATCATTTGCACTTCATGTAGAGGTCACATGACGTCACCATCATGTGTCACGTGACCACGCGGAGCAGAAACAAAATTGCGGGTGCCGAAGTTTCGTTTCGTCGACGTGCTTTTATTGAGTTCCTCGTTAAATGAGAAACCCCCGCTGCTGAAATTCACCAAAGACTTTAACTTGCTTATGGAGATTTGTGGATGGGTGCTAGGAGTGTTAGATGGTGGGTGAAACATTTCAAAGATAGAAACACGATCAATCAAGATATACCTCGCAGCGGTCGCCCTCGAACTGCCCCCACTGAACGCACCGTGGAAGGGGTTGACGACTTCATTAAAGAAGACAGACGTGTCGCAGTATTTGAAATCGCTGTAAATCTTGGAATATGACACAATGCAGTACAGGGAATGTTTGAAACCCTAGGCTATAGAAAATTTTGTGCCCGCTAGGTACCACATTTGTTGACTGAATATCACAAAGCTGTGAGAAAAACCGGACAACTGAGGAAATTCAGAGAAGAGGTTAAGAAATTCTTCCACATCCTACCTATAGCCTCGACATGGCACTTAGTATTTACCGTCTTCTTTTGGTTTTGTGAAAGAACAAATGCGAGGCCATCACTACGGCACAGGAGAGAACGTCTAGAAAGCAGTGCGTCTGTGCCTTCTGTCAGCTGGAACGGAATTCTATCGGGAGGGTATTTTCAAACTTGCAGAGCGATGGGAAAATTGTGTGCAGAGAAATGGAGATTATGTTGAAAAGTGAAGAAAAGGATGTAGTTAATGGTGATACATTTATATTTTATCTATCTAGGATGTAGTTAATGGTGATACATTTATATTTTATCTATCTATAAATTCTTATTTTTAAAAAAATGTTTGCTCACGACTTTCGGTATGACCCTCGTAACTGAAAACCGACAGCACGATATAGGTGTCTGAAGTCTGAATTTCTGCCAAATCATAGGATGAAGCTTCGATATAACAGAATGTAACTATGAAAAAAAAATAGGAACAGCATTATTAATTAACGACCACACAGTTGTGACGTCTCGGTGTGAACCTTAGTCATACAAAAAAGACACATGACGAAGATATATATATATATATATATATATATATATATATATAGAGAGAGAGAGAGAGAGAAAATAAAATATAAATTCACATGAATGATATGTAAAAAGTAGGAATGGAAAGAAAATAGAATAAAATAAAATAAATGGAGCACTTAGCTGTTACTTGTAAGAGGCTGTGTCTAGAAATGCGCATGATATGGAGTGTTGAGAATGTTTAAATGGAGACTTGTGATGTGTGATCTCGTAAATAGGAGTGGGGTGGGAGGAGAGGAGCCCCAGAAAGGGGAGAGAGTGATATAATGGTAATTTAGCCTGGAGAAAGTGGAATAGGCGATTGCAGTTGAGGCAGAGAGGTTGTAATCTTATGCCGTGAGGAGGTTTTGAAATATGTGTAGCAAGTGAGAAAAGAGTGGAACTTGGTCCAGAGGGAATATGATTATGAGAGGGAAATGTTAGGTGTAACTGAATTGGGAGTTCAAACCATGTGGCTCCAGCGTCCCATATTCCTGAATGTAGTGGTTTTCAAGCGCTAGGCACCTTCTGTCATCGGCGTGGCATTGTTTGATGGCTGTTACCAGAACATCAGATTTGTCTTTGTGATTGGGGCCAATGAAATGATTCGAGACTGGTTTCGAATCATGCTGGATGATATCATACAGATGCTTCTGCATGCGGTCATCTAATCTGAGACCAATTTCACCAATATAATTTATCCTGAATCTTCTGCATACGATGGCATATATCACATTACTGGACTCGCATGTGAATCCTTCATAGAGAGTGAGGATATTTTTGGGAAAAGTGATCGATTTCGTTTCCCAGACTACACAGCGAGGGCGGTTACATTTTCTGGTGAAAATGTAAGATTCCGCTTCAGATGGCTGTGGACGAGGATGTCCTTAAGATCTGATTCCCGTTTGTATGCTAATAGAGGTAGATCAGAGAAGATGTCGCGAGTATCGGGGTCGAGTTGGATTAGTGACAGATGGCGATAAAGACTTTTCTTAACCATCTGACCATGTGGATGAAATGAAAGTACTAATTTGACTCTGTCGGATGAGGTTACAGATTTTTTTTTTCTGAATGCCTCCTCGCGGCTCACTATTTGTATACGTTTAAATGCTTTCCGAAGGACATTTTCTGGATACTGGTGATGACGAAAAAAAGTCTAATAATTTGTTTGATTGATCCATAAAGTCTGAATTATCCTGACATATGCGGTGAATACGTAGGAGTTGGGAGTATGGGATGGAGTTCGAGATAGTTCTTTTTTATCCTCTCTGGGCAGTTTGCATTAATTCTATGTTATTACTCCTGTCCGGGATTCTTATTAAGCAAATGCAGAACTTTAGGAAAACACAGCGCGGTCATGTCGTCCTCCTATTTGAGCACTTGTTTCATATCTGGAAGACATCGTTCAGGCTGAAGCCGTGGATTTTTTCTTTCTGTAATGAGCAAAATTAAATCGGAGGAAATACACACTCCGTAACAACTGCTTTAGGTAAGCGGCCATAAATTCTTCAGCATAAAGTATCCACCCATTGGACAATTGGGAAACTAATATATACGCTGTAATGGACAATTAAGAAAATAATGTGACTGGGAAAATAATTTTTTTAAAAACTTTTAAGACTACCATTAATTGCTTGAACTTAAAAATAAATTAACAATAATAGTAACTACAGTCATATGATTTTATTCATTAGCTGAGAGTTCGTAGTTTTAAACTGGTGTGGAAGCTAAAAAATAAAATCGCGTGATTTCCCAATAACATATAGTGTCCATGATGAATGATTGCAGAAATGTTCATGTGTCATGCATGTTGTTCCGTATTGTAAGAAAGGCAGACAAAGTGGAAGGGAAGAAGTCCTATAAATATAAATCAGTCACTAGAAAATAGTCAGCGTTTCAGCTTGTGGAGCCCTCATGTAGGACAAGACAGCAGTCACACGCCGGCATGATCTGAAGTGTATTTGTTTCGTTCTCTAAGAAAGTTTCCAACCTGCCTGTGCCAGGTATTTAACGAAGACTCTTTATATGCAAAAAGAGATCTCTGGGCCTGTATGACAGACAGGTCACCGAGGTTCGTTTAATTGCAGAGTTATAAGTTTGTTTTATTTCTTGTGTACTCTCGTGAACTTTTTGTCCGACAAAAGTAAGTACACCTCGAGAGTGAGTTGCCGTATAATCAGCGTGTCATTTACCTTAATAGTCATTTTGTTACGTTTGCTTACACTCCTCCGTCACCTTTCCATGTTCTACATCCACATTTAGAAAGGACGAGAATGCGAGAGTGTAATATTGTGTAGTATAATGAATAGCGCAGAAAAAAAAACTGATTTATATACGCTTTAAAGAAATGCTTAAAAATCTGAGAGTAGCAAACCGAGCATTAAACCCAGGTGTGTCACACAGTAAACCCAGGTGGTTGTTGTCCTAGTCATAGATAATACAGAGTTGTGGGTTTTCTGTACTCCAGGCCAATGTTATATACTGGTTTGCATACAAATCAGGACATATTAGTTTTAGGCATTCAGTCTTACTTCAAGAATCGTTCACAGACGAAAAAGAACCATCACCGTAGAGGAAATGATTTGTTGGATCATTGGATAATGTTCTGAATAGAGCATGAGCTTACAGGTATGTGTGTGCATGTTTTCTTGTATTGCTTATTTTAGTTCTTGAGTGTAAAATGATCTTGTGTCCTTTATTTTGGTTCTTGAGTGTCATATCATCTTCTAAGTCTGTGAAAGTTGTCATGAAGCAGTCACGACATTAATAAAACAGTGCAGTGCACCAAATAAAGCGGTATACGCCTTACCAATATATGTCATTTCTCTTATCTATAGCAGTTACTGCCTCGCCAGTGAGGCAGATTACTATGCTAAATTATAACACAAAGACATAACATGATAAACACTTAATCGAGTAATCAAGGAATAACACTATCAACAACAGACAAACGAATTTCTTCAAGTAATCAAAGGAGGCCTTCAGAACACAGTGTTTGTTAGACATACCCAGATGATGATGAAGTAGGGAGAATGATCAGAATGTGTCGAGTAACCATTCAAACTAATCACAACAACATGTAGACCACAGTTCCAAGCGGCTTTGGAACATAGCCTTACATAGGCCGCCATAAGAACTATAAATATCTTTCACACAGCTAACTTCTAAACTTAGCAGCACAGATTTTTTTTTAAAAAATGCATCTTAACTGGCAACGGTAGCAGCGACCACAAGACTCAAACTTCCAATTCAAACTGACTACTAAGCCAAGATTTCTTTGCTGAAGACTCGCTCAGAATTCATCAGTTCCATTTGCATCACCTAATGCGCAGAGCAAAATATCTCGAGAGATTATAATGAAAACCCTATTATGGAACACAATTCAAGGGCTTTAACTTACAAAAAACTTAAGTAAGGTTGTCCACCCTGCTCAGCACTTATTGTGCTATTGTTACAAGCATGGTTGTCCAACCCTGTCCTGATACAGTTGTTTTTTCAATCGGTTATTTTGATACTTTAGTGCGATTTTCTTCTGTCCCTTGTTTGGATCCTCTTCTGTCGTTAGATCACAGTGTTCTCGAGTTAAAGCAGTTTTATAATCTGTGCTTAAAAGTTTTCCACTAGTGTTTATGTCATGCAACTTTATAAATATGTGCATAAACTGTTTCTTGTGGCATTTATTTATTTATTTGCTGTTGAGTTATAAGTGAGAGATGTGTCGGGGAAGTTCTCTTCAGTGGCTTGGTTTCTGTGTGTCAAGTATAATGAAATTTATTAGGTTTCTTCTGATGATTGTTTTGAAGTATTACTTCTTCTCCCCCCTCCTCCCCCCCCCCCCCCCCCCCCCCCAATTTTTAGCAACACCGCTTTTAAGAGTAAGCAATCATTTGTTGCAATTTTGAGTTGTAAGATCGCTGTATGCAGTTTTTTTTTTCCAGTGGTTTTAATGAGTTTTAAGAAATTGCTTGGCATGATTTTATAGAATTTCCTCGACTATTATACGCTTCTTTTGTTTAATTTTGTATGAAAATAATTTATTTTATAGGTTCTGTAATATCTTCAAAACGTTTCCGTGTCACTTGATTTTGTTTACTGTCAATTTTCATATATTTTCTTCTACCGAAAGCGTAGAATGATCTTTAATGTTGTAAACGTTTTGCTTATAATAGTTCCAAATCAGAGTCTGTATTTTTGTGTCTGTTCAAGTCCTGTTATTTCTTTATATTCTTTTATTCAGACTGTTACTATATCACGTCTGTGTAAATACTTAAGGACTACAACCTTCACTAGATCACAGAGTGACAGTAAGACGTTTTTGATGTGTGTGTAGGTGCTTCAGTCGTTAGCTTGAGAAGAGACGTTAATTATCATGAGTCTAGATAAATAAAATGTGTCACCATGTGATTTTTGTTGTTGTTTGAAAAATAGAAATAATGGTTCAAGCGCTTTTTTTAATTGGGGGGTGGGAGGGGGGTTGTCAAACGTTTAAGTTTAAAGTTTAAGGATTATTTATGTCGGTTGATAACAGTTTAACTAGGAATGTAATAAATTCAATTACAAATCATTTTTATTTTTCTTCGTCGTTTTATGATGGGGTGCATCTCGTAATTTTCTTTCTTTCTTTATTTTCTTTTAATTTGGTAAGAGTTTCTTTTTTATGCCGTTATTTTTGTTAAGTTAAATGTGATACATTAAATTCTTCTGATTCTTCTGTTATGTCTTTCTTTTCAAGGTCTGGATAAATCTGTTGTCATGTCATCGGTTATCTAGTGTTTTAGTGCTTTAGCATAGTTTTTGACATCTTTGTGTACATGTAGTTTGATAAAGATCGTTCCATAATGTAATTTTCCTCAGTCAGATGCTTTTTTTGCCTGTATATGACATTACGAGCAGAAATTTATACTTATGATCAAAGAAAGAACAATATGAACATTTTAAAACTTGTAATGTATTAGTTTTGGAATTTCCCAAATTTTATCGTCGCGTTTAACAGTTGCAAATACTGTACTGGCATAATTTTAGTACATAGATTTTAACTGTGTATAAAATATTATTTTCGTTTGTCCAAATATTTTGTTTAATCCTTATTTATAACCCATATTTCGTCTGGTTCCACTGTGGCTGTATAAAGAGATATTGTTTTTTCAATGTTATGGCGTTTAATTTCCCTGTTGCCTTTTTGTGAAAAGCTGTTTTAGCTGTTGTGTTTTATCTTCATATTATCTGTGAAATATTTTCTTTCGGCGTGTTTTAATTTTTTGCATTACTCTTAAATAACACTGTGTTTTATTTACCACAGTCTGCCATGTGATTGCGTTTTACATTTTATGCAGTGCAGTATTTTCCAGTATCTGAAAATAAGTAACTGCGTCTTTGGCTTTGGCATGTTACCATCTCTTTGTATAGGTAACTTGTGTGACGTCACTGGACGAAACGGTGTTAGTTGCGCCCTGTTGGCAACGTATCTCGTTGAATGTAGATCTTATCTTATATCCTTCCCGTCACATAGGGCTCGCAAGGTAGTTCGCCAGATTTTTCCTGTCTTCGGCGAGTCTTTCAATCTCATCAAACGATTTTATGCCTGTTAATTTGGCTTCTCTTAACAGTGTCCTCTTCAGAGTTTCACGGGGTCTGCCTCTTTTTCTTTGGCCTTTTGTGTTCCATTTTATAGGATTCTCTGATCGTTTCTTCACATCACGTTACCAACATATTTCCATCTCATTTTCCTGATCACCCATGAGACTCCTTGTTGTTCAGTCATTTGTCTTATCTCTGCTTTGTTCTTGAATTCGTTTCACTTGATGCCGAGTATTTTCCTTAGGTATTTGTTTTCAAAAGAGTCTAATTTCTTTTCTGTTTCTTTAGTTGCTTTCCGGCTTTCGCATGCATAAATGAGGGTGGATATTACATTTGAATTGAATAGTCTTAATTTGGTTTTTGTGCTTATAACTTTTGAATTCCATATGTTCTTAAGATTCTTGAAGATTGATGCTGGTTTTTCAGTTCTGATCCTAACTTCCTTTCTAGTGTCATCATCCTGGTCTGTGTAGCTGCCAAGGTATGCAAATTGATTGACTTCTTCAATATCTGTCCCTTCTATGTGTATTTTTGCATTTTGATATAGGGGAATTTTCATTATTTTTGTTTTGTCCTTGTTAATTTCAAATCCTACTGTGCTAGCCAGTGAAGACAGGTTATCTGTTTTTTTCTTGCATGGAATTCACATTGTTACTAATAAGAGTTATGTCATCAGCAAAATCAAGATCTTCTAGTTGGGTCTCATGTACTCAGTCAATACTTGTGTTACCTGTGCAGCATTTTTTCATTATGAAGTCTATTGTAATTCAAAAAAGCAAAGGAGACAGTATGCATCCTTGTTTCACACCTGTTTCAATCTGGAACCATTCACTCATCCCTTATTCTGTTTTGACTGCACAAACATATCAGTTGTAGAAGTCCTTAATGATGTTGACAATTTTAGATGGTTTTCCATATAGACTTAAAATTCTCCAAAATGAATCTATGTGTACGCTATCAAATGCCTTTTTAAAGTCAATGAAGTTCAGTATTAGTGGTTTTTGTTTTTCAATATGTTCTTCAAGTATTATTCTTAGAGTAAAGATCTGGTCGAGACAGCTTCTCCCTTTTTGAAATCCTGCATGTTCTTCTTTCATTGCAATATCCACTATATCTTTAAGTCTATTCAAAATGACCTTGCAAAATACTTTTGACACAACTGATATTAAGGTTATTCCTCTCCAATTGTTATAGTCACTAAGGTTGCTTTTTTTTTTTTTGCTACTTTAACAATGATTCCTTTTTTTCCATTTAGAAGGGGCCTTCTTTCCAAATCTTATTAAACATTCTCTGTAGTTGTCTCATGTTGTCACTATTGATAGCTTTTAACATTTCGGGTGTTATTTCATCTTCACCTGCAGCTTTGTTCTTAGCCATTAAATTCACTGCTGTTTCAATTTCATGCAATTTAAATTCATCTAGGTTGACATTTAGTTGTGGGGCTGGTAAGTCGGTTTCAAGGTTTAACAATTCTTTTGGGTGTGGTCGATTAAGTATTTCTTGAAAGTGTTCAGCCCATCTTTGCTTTTGGTCGTTATTTGATGTTAATAGGTTTCCAGTTTTGCTAAGAATTGGTCTTTCTTTAGATGTAATAGTACCTGTTAGTCTCTTTTGTATGTTATATAAAGTTTTGCTGTCTCCTGTTTTTGCTGCTTTCTCTGCCTTTTTCGCCATATTGTCCATGTATTCTCTCTCTTCTAGCTGAATGTTTTACTTTCTTATCTATTTCTTTATTTGTCGCTTTTGCCATATCTTTTCCAAGATCTGTTTTTACATTCAACATGTCTGATTTGGCTGCTCGTCTTTCATGTATGTACTTCCATGTGTTTTTTTTTAATATCCATGCTTTTCTGTTTGGTTTTATCATTCCAGCACTTGCTTTTGCTGCTGTGATTATGGCTTTTCTGTATGAATTCCATAATTCATCTATACCTATCTCCTCTACTTCACTGGGTGTTGTGGAATGATTGGCAAGTTCCTGATTGAAATTAATGTTAGTATTCTCTTCTTGTAGGCTGTGGCTGTTTATCTTTCTGTGTATTGATTTCTTGTGTTGGCTTTTCAGTTTTAGTTTTATTTTCCCTAAACACAGGTTGTGATCACTGTTATCATCTGCACCCCTATATGCCCTTACATCTATGAGAGCTGTTCTGTATTGCTTTCTAATACAGAAATGATCTATCTGGTTTCTAGTTGTATCGAGATATCCATGTTGTTTTATGTAATCTCTTTGTGTGGAAATATTGTGCCTCCAATGACCATGCCCTCTGTTAGACATATTTCAGTTAATCTTTCTCCGTTCTGATTAACCATGTCAGTTCCTTCTTTCCCCATTACTTTTTTCAACGTCGGTGTTATCTTTCCCTGCCTTAGCGTTGAAGACCCCCGTAGCAATTAGGATGTCGTGTTTAGGGACTTTGTTGTAGATGAATGTAGATACTGCCCTCTAATTTTATACCGGTTTCTTGTGTCTCTTTCTGTGTAATGTGCCAGCAGAACTGTGTTCACTTTTTTTATTATTATTACTGTGTCTTTTCTGGTTTTCTAAGATATTTTTTTTCTTTCCGTTCTCTTTCCGACTAAAACATGGTATTCTTTGCTTTTGATACACAATAGTCTCTGCTATTGATATATGATATCCTAAGCTATTGATACACAATATTCTTTGCTGTTGATACTCGATATTTTGTGTAATTGATACACGTTAATTCTTGCTGTTGATACACGATATTATTTGTGATTGATACATGATATTCTTTGCTGTTGATACAGTAGACTTCAACTGTCATCTTGAGAATGTATATTTTGTTGCTTAGGTTAATCGCTTATGCTGAGCTTATCGATATTTGAGCTCAAGTTATATTCATTCATTCATTCATTTGCATGTCCCCGAAGGAACTTTGCCTCCCTAACAGCACTCCTGCAGGCCTTTCGGTTGTGAGCAAGATGGCCTGCTGCTGATGTATCCATTTGCGGATCATCAACGATGTCTTGCACCCATCTTCACCTTGGTCTTCCTCTCTTTCTTTTTCCCATTATGTACCCTTCAAAGACGGTGATCTCTAGATTATCATGAAGTTTAATGTGTCCAAAATATTTAAGTTTTCTCTGTTTAATCCTCTTTACTAGCCAGCCTTCTTTAATATTAAGCTCTTGTTGTATATATATATACAACATGATATTTTTTGTGTCCACTATATTTGAAGAACTCTTCTGTAGCATTTACATTCAAAGGCATTTATGTGTTTCTCAGCTGTTTTGTTAAGTGTCCAGGTCTCACAGGCATATGTTGCGATGGGAAGACAAGTTGTATTAGCTAACATAAATTAATGTTTTAAATGAGGCGCAATAGTTTAATGCAGAGTAAACAAACAAATGGTTTCTGTCATAATTTTTGTATTAAATGCTGTTTAAAAAAAAAACTATTCTGCAAAAGTTTTGATATCTGCCCTGTACTTGTTTTCTCTTGCATAATCGACGGACCTCGTATCAGTAAAATAAATGTATTGAGATGAAAATATTGTCATATATTAAAAAAACAATTTATTTAGTACCAAGTCTTTTAAATACTTTCAGATATAGTGGCGTATTTTAATAATATTTAAAACGTGCTAATATTTCACACAAAAAAACTTGCCAAAACGTATGTTTCTTGGGAGTCGGGGATTGCTTTTTATTCAGAAGAGCTTCTGGCAAATCAGCCATGCTGTACTGCCAACAGCGTCATTGCTATTTTGAGGTACGGAAATACCCATGACAGACTGTAGGGGCGGTTCTCAACAGAGCACACACATGTAGTTGTCACAGACAAACTAGATTCCACATATCAGTGCCAGATCAGTTTATTCACTCATCAGTTACCGAACACACTGTCACTTATTACTTCAACTGTCACCTTATTCAATGTATATATGGCGCAGGCATCTGAGTTTTAGCCCAAATACAAATAACAACAGCTTGTACAACTGACGCACATTGCTAGTGGCCGCCATGCATTTCTCCCTCTCCCTTTCTCCATCTCTGACGTCATACTTCCGTCGGTCATTCACAGTCACTCGACACGTTCCCCTTACAAGACGTTAGTTCATTTCTTTAAGATTGAAAAAAAAAATTGGATGTGAACAGACATGGCTTACAGCAACAAGACATCAGTGCGATATTTCGGCTTGCAACGTCTTCAGACACTCAGTAGAGAGGAGACAAGATAAGATACCACAGTTGGTTAATTTAAAGTGTAGAAGTACAAGAGCAAATAAACTTACACAGCTTAGTGTTCAAGCTAGCTTCAGGTCCTCGTCTGAACCGTAGTAACATGATCATGTTTGAAAGCAAGCTCTGCGACAGCTTTAAAATTTACATTTATGAGTACACGATCTAGGGGTAAAGATAATGAATGCAGATAGGACAAGATTAGTTAGTGGATATAAGATAAAAAAATGAAAGAATGAGTTGAGGCAAAGTCGTAGCTATTATTTAGCCCAATTACAACAACAAAAAATTGAAAAATGAGGCGGCTTTAAAAGAAAGGCGACCTCATATTGCATTGGCAAATTCCTGTTACTTTGAAATCTGATTGACCTTTATGGTCAGGTCCATTAAAATGGTTTGAAACTGGTTTAGAGGCGCCCGGAGAAACGTCAAGAAAATGTTTTCAATGCGATTACCTAATCAGCGACCAGTAAACTTTTCCCATATAAGCAACTCTATAGTGATGAGAGAATGACTGTGACATTACGAGACTCACAGATGGATGGGAAGATAGATCCCTCATGAATGGTGATGATGGAGGTAGTAGGAACAAACGACTGCGTTTTTTTATAATCACAAGCAACACAGCGTGATCCGGTGAACAGTTTAGTGTCTAAAGAAAAGATGTCTTTCCTAAAGAGGTTATGACCGATTTGTATGCCAATAGAAATAAATGGACAAGTGAAAACCTTACGGTCATCAAGATGGAGTTGAAGTGTAAGAAATTAGCCAAAACATAATTATTTCGCCATTTGGCTGTGAAAATGAAACGGTAACACGAGTTTTAGTGTCTGTAGATGTGTTTTTTTTTAAATTTTACTTAAAGGAATCTTTTAACTCACGCCAGTGATACTGTAGAGTTGTATTAAGAAGAGTTCTTCGGGATATTGAAAATGACGGTTTTTGAGCTTCGGTGAGGGAGTTATCATGGCTTAATCTGAGGAATTGGGAGTAGACAGTTAAAAAAATATGCTTTACTGATGTGAGTTTATATGAAACTGAAGTAGGAAAACCTTCAACGCAGACAGATACATCAGTGTCAAGACAATGTTCTGAAAGTTTAGAAATAAAGTGAACTCATTTGTAATATGAATTGAAAAAATTATATGAACTATCCAGATTCAGTTTCGTTCATATTGGTGATTTATTTTTAAATTATAATTCTAAGTATACGTTTGTAATCCTCTGAAATCTAGAAACCAAGATACCCCATAAATAGACAAACATAACTCAGGACATTTTGGTTTCCATAGCAACACCACTAATTTACTCTCCATTAAACTGGAAAGAATTGGGGCTGAAGAAGTCACGCCAGTGTAATTATGATATCAGTTAACTGTGGGGTGAAATCTAAAAAAAACCAAAACCAAGGACTGTAAGCTGTAAGTTCATCATCATGTGGCATGGAAGTATAAAGAGACGAGAGTGAAATGGTTGATGTAATGAGTGTGGAAAGTTCAGTTTTTTTCAAAGATAGAGAATGATTGGTGTCTTTTTTTTTAAAACAGTGTTTAGTTTCTCCACTTTAACCATCAGAATTGTGATCCGGATTTAATGCAGAACTCATCTTAAGCCAATCAAAATTGAGGACACTCTGAAATGTTTTTGATAGTAGTTCCGTCTCATGCCTTAGTTTTCTGTTTTGTCCGCCACTATCACAGCATAGCATGTAGTAGACATTGTTAACATTGTTTCAATAAAAGTAAAATTATAGCGTGAAAACGAAAATAAAACAAAACAAATGCGTGGAATAACGACCACGTACGACACTTATTAGTTAACCGATCAAGTCTTAAGTGACATAATTAACGTTCTCCCATTTATATATTTTTTTATACGGTGAATTTTGATAGTCGCCTACCTCCATGTCACTACGCTCTTTCTTGCTAAGGATTGTGAATAGACTTTCTGTTTTTCTAACTGCATTTTGACACTGATTTAAGTTTATCTGTTCAAGACGTTAAAGAAACCAGTTGTTCCTGTAGGTTAAAAGCGTCAGTATCTCAATCTCGCGGCAGTGTGGAAAACCATAGCTGAATAAACTGATTCAGTGCAGGTAGACGCGTCAATCACGTCGCTTATGACATAATGCAGAACTATTGCCATATAAACAGAATTGGTACAAATCCATGGCAGGCTTTGCAAAAAAAAAAAAAGAAAAAGATAATTTGAGAAACAATTTAAACAGCATTCTGCATACTAAAACGACGAGCAGTAAATGTCAAGCATGGAGTTGATTTTTGTAGATGCCAGAATATTGATTCTGATTTAAATAGTTCTCAATAAGCGTGTGCTTAAATACTGCTTTAGAAGAACTGTTTTTCTGGAGCTAAGCAAGATACTGAAAAACACAGTACTAAAAGTACTGATGGCAACACTCGTAACTCTGTTTGGAAAGCACTGTTTTAAATAGTAATATAACTTATAACACGTACATAACAGATTAAAAAATAATTCTTATAATATAACTTATAACACGTACATAACAGATTAAAAAATAATTCTTATACATATTTTTCTTCAGTAGCACTCGTCCACAAATTGAAAATTATAACCGGATGGTAGAAAATCTACGTCGGATTGAAAGCACGGCTCATTATGTTATATACATGTTAAACCGTTGGCAGCATGTATTGCACAGACTGAAAACACAGACAGACAGACAACTTCAGAAAAGCACGCCTGGTAGTTCTCATACAACAGGTTGAAAAGCACTGCTCTGTCTGTACACATTTCCCCTTGGCGGATCTCTGTAAGTAATTTTTCATGTCTCGCGAAGCCCCAGACAAAGAAAAACATTTTAAAACCTGGAAATAGTGGTTGGGTTGGAGGAGGAGGGGAGGGAGGGGGAGAGAGAGAGAGAGAGAGTTCAATTATTGCTCAATGATTTTGAAAGAAAATGTACTTAACAAAAGAACGTGGACTCTGTGAAAGAGGAGGGGTCCGCGAGGACGTACGAACGAACTTTACTTTCAGAGAGTGAAGAATTAGGCAGGCAGACCCGTCTAACATATTGCCCTTCATCAATCATTTTTCATTCTTATCACACAATTTATTTAATACAAGTATATAAAAGACATAAATAACATATATAAAAATGTAAAATAAAATTAATACATTTATGGCCGTACGATATTTAGCTACGTAGGAGGTAATTAACATTTTAAAAAATCTTGTCACATCAATCTTTCACATTCATTAGATAATTTCTAAACAGACCCCGGCCTTCTTTTAGAATACATATTGGTAGATGATAGTCGAGTTAGAGGTATGAAAGAGGACTAGATATTTTAAGGAGGCATATTTTTCTTATGTCTTATATCCTTCCCGTGCCGTTAAACGTCACACAGGGCTCCCAAGGTAATTCGCCAATTTTTCCTGTCTTCGAGTCTTTCAACCTCATCAAGGGATTTTATGCCTATTAATTTGGCCTCTCGAGTTTCACGCGGTCTGCTTCTTTTTCTTTGGCCACTTGTGTTCCATGTTATTGTTTTGGGATTCTCTGACTGTTTCTTTCCATCACGTGACCAACATATGTCCATCTCCTTTTCCTGATCACCAGTGAGACTGGTTGTTGTTCAGTCATCTGTCTTATCCCTGCATTGTTCTTGAATTGGTTCTATTTGATGCCGAGTATTTTCCTTAGGCATTTGTTTTCAAAAGAGTCTAATTTCTTGTTTATTTCTTTAGTTGTTTTCCAGCTTTCACATACATAAATGAGGGTGGATATTACATTTGAATTGAATAGTCTTAACTTGGTTTTTGTGCTTATAACTTTTGAATGCCATATGTTCTCAAGATTCTTGAAGATCTATGATGCTTTTGCAATTCTAATTCTAACTTCCTTTATGGCGTCTCCATCCTGGTCTATGTAGCTGCCAAGGTATGCAAATTGATTGACTTCTTTAATATCTGTCCCTTCTATGTGAATTTTTCCATTTAATATTTTTACAGGCAAATAAATACTGAAAAAGTTGAGAGTTGAAAGTTGAAATCTTGCTCATAGATTTTAAATGGTAAGGAAGGGAATTCTATGGATGCGCCACAGAATGTGCAAGGCTTTCTCTTTCTTAAACAGATCAAGCCAAAGTTTAGGGAGAAAACACTTGTTTAAATCTAGCTATGATTAGGGCTGTTCTTAAAATAGTGGGCACAATTAAGGCGGAGCAATATAGGATAGAGTTTTATAACTATACTGTTAAAAAAAAAAGAAACGCAACACTACTGTAGTCGTAATTGACACCAAATGTCAAACTTGTATCAAAATTTTATTTTACGGAATTAATGTTTCAATCTTGGCATGAAGAAACTTTAAGACATTAACAACTTTTATTTGGACTTTTATTCTTTGCGACTGAGGCTTCGTTTCAGTAAGGTGTATAGCCTCCTCTGGCCTGTATCAGAGAATTACATCTCCTTGATATGGATCCGATTAGCCGTTGGATCTGTTGTTGTGGGATGGCTGCCCACTCTTTCCGCAGTGCAAGAGACAACTGTTGGAGATTGGATGGCGCCACGTCTCCCTGGCGGACTTGTCTGTTGTTCAGCTCATAAGTGTTATATTGAGTTCATGTCGAATGACATGGATGGCCACGGAATGGCCTGGACGTTGTCAGGGAGGAACTGGGTGGTGAGTTGTGCCACATGAGGTCGAGCGTTATCCTGCTGAAAAATCGACCCTGGTGCAGCCGGAAATGAAAGAAATTGAGGACGAGGAATTTCAGCGTCGTATCGTTGGGCATTCAGGCGTCCTTCAATTTGCACCAGGTCACTTCTTCCTATGAAATTGATCGTCCTCCACACCAGTACATCTCCACCACCATGTGGAGGAGCCTCATCCAAGCAGTTCTGGGCGTAGCGCTCATGGACGCTGCTGTAAACTCTTCTCCGTCTATCGTGTCGCTGGAGCAGAAAGAACGATTCATCACTAAACCAAACCCTTCTCCAATCATTCGCGACGGTCCATTGATGATGCTGGTTCACCTACGACACTAGGTTTTGGCGATGCCAGTCCGTAAGAACAGGACCTCGGTAGGGTCTTCTAGCCCAAAGATCTGCGTCGTGCAGCCGGTTCCTGACCGTTTGATCTGAAATTCAACGAGCTGCTGTCATTGACTGGACTGTTGAGGACGCAGATGCAAATCGATTCCTGAGGTGACGCAGCCGTATGAAGCGGTCTTCGGCAGGAGTTGTGACTATGTGTCTTCCAATGCGCGGCCCGTCTGCAACGGAGCCAGTTTCTTGAAATCGTCTTCAAAGGTGACTAATAATGCTTCTAACCACATTAAAATTTCTTGCCACTACACTTTGTGACTGTCCAGTCTGTAAACGTCCAATGATGATGAGTCGTTGTTCTATAGTGAGATGAGCCATACTTGCGCATTGAATTTTCAAATGAATTGATTCGAGGAGCGTCAGTGTTTTATAAGCATTCAATAACATGGTCAGTGAGTTTTGTGTTCAGTAAATTTCACGGGATTCTCGTGAACCTGTCATGAGTTATTGTCAAAAACGCTGTTTTGACTAGTGTAGCTTTTCTGTGCTCTTGAATCATCAGCTGAGTACAACTCAGGTCAGCATGTGAAGTTGATATCCAAGTGAACATTTCAGGCAATTTGCCCTTGTCTGATCAGCAAACTTCAGTTTAAGTCGCAACATCGTATTTGTTGCGTTTCCTTTTTTGAACAGTATAACTTTACTTTGATCAAAAACGATTCTAGATTTTAGGGGTAGAGTTGTTTGTGCTAATATTCAGCTGTACTGGGCGTTTGCAACAGATTAGATTTGTTTGAGTGGAGTCTATTTTGTGTTTGAGATCGAGCAGTCGTCCCGAATTGTGAAGCACCAGTCTAGTGCTTTTGTATATGTGATACGTTATATGACTTTCTTGTGTCTGGTCGTTTCATTTTGGCCAGTCTGCTATAAAGTTTATGTTATGTTCATCGGAATTCCAAGTTAAATGGTGATCTGTAATGAAACCGACAGTCTTATATTCATTAATGTTTTTCTTTTATTTCTGCACAAGCTGTAGTTCCGTTTTTTTACGCATTTTGCAGTTTCTGCCTTGTTATGAGCTTGGATATTGTTTTGTCGGTGGTTATCAATGTACCGTTATTATCACTCCATTTAAATCGGATTATTTATATAATTTTTAAGCATCGCCTGTAGGTTATTGATGTCATAGTCACAAGTGTAAAACGTGCAGTCTTCACATAAAAAAGAAAAGATCACATGAAGAATGCTTTACATGAAGTGGTATAGATTGTTAACATAAACAGCGTATAGATTGTTAACATAAACAGCAAAGAGAAGAGGACCAAGAGTAGAACCTTGAGGAACATCAGAATCAACCTTTGATGAATCATGTATTTTATTTCTGAAGCAAATTACTTGTTGCATGCCTAAGAGAAAATATGTAAGAAATTTTATCAGATCAGGGTGTGATTTGTAACCTTTCAGAGAGAGAAGGAGAGGACCTACATTAAATTATTGTTCAAGCACTGGATAATTTTTCTTTCTAACAAGCGGGCTGGTATGTACGTAGGTATGTGTATCTTTGTGTGTGAGAGAAGTAGGTGATCAGTTTCGTCTGTCTCCCCTTGTCGTCATTGGCAGGGTTTCGAGAAGTACTTGAGAATACTAGTCCGGAACAACAGTCAGCCCCTGCCTATCGTACACTCGTTCCCTTGTCTTCCTTCGTCTTTAAAAACCAGCATTGTTAGAAGGTGAAGATGGGTTCTTCGATAACTGTTTTCATTTTTAATAATTTTACAAGCCAGCAGCCTTACAAAATTTTTAAAAAAGCTCTCAGAGAAAAGCACTAATAGTCGTAGCTTTTGTATCTCCTTGTACTAAAAAACTTGATAATGAGGGCACCTATGGACATTGTATTGAACTTTTTTTTTTGGGGGGGGGTATGAGGTGTGAAATAGATTGGCCTTCTTTAATTCCAGGAGCTAACTTAAAAAAAATAGCAGGTTCCCTCTATAAGCTCCACCATTATATACTTATCGATCGCAACCTCTTTAGCCAGGCTGTGGAATCACGGTTTGACTAGTTTTATTTCGTTTGGTCTCGGTCGTCTTTTGCTCATAGAAAACTTGTTTAGAGCTGAAGAGTCTTCGTTTCTGCATTGTGCACCTCAAAATGCAACGAGGAATGCGCCTAATACATACCTCATGGAAGTCCTTTATAATGAGAAAATATATGACAACAGCCATTGTTTATATGGGCAGGGATTTTTCTGTTTGCCATGTACAATCCAAATATCGTTCCTGTCGTTTATGATGCCTGAACCTATAGATTAGTCTTGTCTTGTATTTTCTTCCACTGTTGAGGGGACAAATAGACGTCTTGATAAGGCTCGGCAGTGTGCTTCTTATAATTGGATATTTAAGGTTTCTGTAATGTCTGTCTTTTGCGTGGGTGGCTCTTCCTCTGTTACCTACAGATCTTAGCGGTATCAGTGTAACGTGGCCAGAACGTTTAACTTGTTGTTTCTAGATGTAATGTAATACTGATGTTACTATAGCCTCAGCCCTGACTTCTTATTTGGTCTCTTCTTGTTACATTTAGTATTCTCCTTAAGAATCTCATTTCTGTCGTGATGATTTTCCTTTTCTGTTTGATATGTTAATGTTTGACATTGATAGCATAGAGTTGGGAGGAAAATTGTTTCGTACAGTGCTTTTTTGTTTCAGATGTGATGTATTGGTTTTTCAGTAAAGGTGTCATTTGTCCAATGTCCTGATTCGCTTTACTACATCTCTTCTCGATCTGAGCGTTAATTTTCCCGGACAAGTACACAGCCCTGCCTCACTCCAGATTTTATGAATTTTCATATAGATTTTGTGCATAAATTGATCAGATGTATACACACTCCACAGTATTGTAAAATTTCTCACAGTTTATCAACTCTGTCGAAGGCCTTTTCGTGATCTGCATAAGCTGCATGCAGTATCTGATTGTATTAACTGATTTTTCTAATTAATTGTCTTGTACAGGTTCTGTTTTTCATAACTCCTATCTGTGTTTCATGTAACTGTCGTTCAGTCATTAGCCGTGGTCTGTTCTCTTTGCAAAATATTTGTCCAGTATGGCTTAGTGGTGAGATGCCTCTGTTATTTGTCCAGTATGGCTTAGTGGTGAGATGCCTCTGTTATTTGTCCAGTATGGCTTAGTGGTGAGATGCCTCTGTTATTTGTCCAGTATGGCTTAGTGGTGAGATGCC
This sequence comes from Achatina immaculata, assembly GCA_009760885.1. NCBI lineage: Eukaryota > Metazoa > Mollusca > Gastropoda > Stylommatophora > Achatinidae > Lissachatina > Lissachatina immaculata. The sequence continues at coordinate 45,068,551 of CM019717.1, read as the reverse complement.
TCTGTTATTTGTCCAGTATGGCTTAGTGGTGAGATGCCTCTGTTTATTTGTCCAGTATGGCTTAGTGGTGAGATGCCTCTGTTATTTGTCCAGTATGGCTTAGTGGTGAGATGCCTCTGTATTGGTTACAGTCCCTTTTACTGCCTTTTCTTCAATACTGGAGTAATTACGTGTATACCATTTCTCCAGCCCTGTGGTGTTTCTTATTTTTTTCCATGCCAGGTTATAAGAGTGTGAAGCCAAGCTATTGCAACCTCTTTCGCACATTTGATTAACGCAGTGGTTGCCGTGGGGGTTCGTGACAAAAACTGAGATATTAAAAAAAAAATTTCATTGTGAAATATCACAACCGATGTTTCAAAGAATGCAGACTGAACCTGTTCTGAGTGAAGGTTTTTTTTTTCAGATTATAAGAAGGTTAGTGAGATAGTATTGAAGCCTCTCGTTCCCTTTTCTTCCACATACCTTTGAGAACGAACGTTTTCAACATATTGTTACGTGAAGAACAAGCACAGGAATTCGCTTGATGTTGATCCAGATTTGAGATTAGGAAATTTTGAACCAGATACGGAAGTGATTGTTCAGAATAACTAGAGGCATGATTTCTCCCATCATATCCAGGTTGGTTAGCTTTTCATTTCATTTGTCAGAAAAAAAGTAGAAATGTTAATTGCTCAGTTCCTGTTTTTTTTTCCTTGACTGCATTATTGCCATTAGGGTATAGTTTACTCGTTAAAGGTTACCCACATTTTCTGAAAAAATTTTTTTGCATTTAAAGCACATAGCTATCATATATGAAAACTTTTCAAAATATAGGGGTCCGTGAAACAGCAAGGAGTCCGCGGACTTTTGTTAATTGGGAACCACTGGATTAACTCATTGGGTGTTTCATCACATCCAGGAGCTTTGTTCATTGAGGCCTTTCCGATGCCATCTCTGACTTCAGCTCGTAGTATGTTTGGTTTAGATTCTGTGTTGTTATCATGGTGCTGACATGCCTCGGATGATACATTGAGTACCTTGTCAAAATATTGTCACCATCTCTCTAGTACACACTCTGGTGCGCATTCTGGATCACCATTAACATCGTTCACAATTTCTGTTGGTTCGAAGTGCTCTGCTTTCTTTCTCACAGCATTAATCTTCTTATAAAAGATTTTCGTAGCTTCTGTGTGATCGTTGTTTATAACTTCACTGTATTCTTGCCATGATTTTATCTTCTTTGAATTCGATATTCAGTGCAGTCTTGCTCCTGCTTACTTCTCATCCATTACTTATGTTCATTTTTCTTTTCTTTTACAGCCTCTTTCAACTCATCATTCCATCATGTTGTTATTTTCATTCCTCTGCCTCCTTTTTTTCATAGTTCAACATGTTTTCTTTGCTGCTTGCAGGATACTGGTTTTTAACAAGGCCCGTCCCTCTTTCACTGATTTTGTTTCTATGGGTAAGTTTATATACAGTTCTCTTATTTACTTGTAATCTTATTTCACATTCTCTTCCCTGAGATTGCTTAGTTTTATTGTTTCATTTGACTTCTTATAGATCTTATATGGCTTTTCCTATGTGTTCTGATGACCTCTACTACTACTTTATGATCATGCAAGAGCTCAGGTTGGGTATTGCTCTTGCATTTATGTTTGACCTTTTATTATTGTTCTTTGCTAGTATGAAACTAGTTTGACTTCTGCTGGTCAGATCATTGTATCTGTATCAAGTATATATGTGGGACTGAGTTTAAAGAATTTATTTATTATACAAAGGTCGTGCTGACTCCACAGTTCTAGGATTCTGCTACAACTTCCATTCTAGCACACTGTTGGTCACCAAAAACACCCAGTTGGTCTGCCACTTTAGTTCTGCTTGTTCCCAGTCTTGCAATGAAGTTCCCTATAATTGTTTTCCTCTTTGCCTGTGTTGTTTCATGGAGGTCATAAAAAAAACAAACTCTTCGCATTCTTCTTTAGAATGTCTGAAGCATTGCAAGGGGCATATATTTGGACGTAAATTGTGGTTTCCTTGTTTTCTTTTATTTTGACAGTTGGCAGTCTTTCTGATATATATTTTGTTTCCAGGATTTTGCCAGCAGTGACTGGTTTTAAGATCATTCTGATACCCTGCTGTGCTCTTTCTTGCTCACTAACTCCGAAGTATAGGAATTTATAATTTTGACGTAATTGAATACAGCCGTTTCGTGCCGGCAACTCCCATTATTTATAGGTTTCTGTTTTTCATTCTCTCCACCGATTTAAAAAAAAGTATGCCACATATTGATAATACATACGTTAAAAATCGCTTCTTTGCCTCTTTATAGCTTAATGTTTCCAAGTCGTTTTCCATTTGTATCAGTCCGTCTATTTTCCCTGCATATGTACAGATTTGTACTCTCACCTGGCGATGAGAATCTCCCTGGTTTGATTTTGCACTCGGGCGGAATTTTTTCCGACCGACCTCACCGGGGTCAACTCAGCCCCCCAAAATAAGTACCTGGAGTTTCCCAGAGAAAACAAAGCCAGCGATGTAAGGAGCTGGCATCCCTACTTCAAATGGTGTGGCCTAGAAATGTGAAGGCACATTTCACACCATTACGGCATGCAAATGCTATGGAACTTAGATTAGATGTACAGATTAGTTTCCATATAAATTTACCTATATGTAATTTTGGGAGGAGCCTAATCATTTTCTGTTGCATTGATTTCAGCAGCCCGTCTGTTGCTTCTTATTTTAAATTTGAAGAGGACTGCAGACGTAAATACCTACATTATACTGACTGGCAGAATAAACGTCCGCGCTGTGCAAATTACCTCAGATTTACAGCATTCTGAGAAAAACAGCGTTCAAGGTATGTTCACGCCTATCCCCGTCTCTTGTAATCACCCAAAACGCGTATATGCCTTCAGTGGGGGATTTTGATTCCTTTCCTCGAGTTCCTGTTCCAAGTTGGTTTTATAATTTCAAATTTTCTTTTCCTTCCATAAAACAAAAACAAAAAAAAACTACAAGATGAGATCCGATTGTTATCATTCATTATCCCTTTTTTTTCAGTTCTCTGTAGGTTCCTGTGCCAGTCCCATAGCTTAATCACAAGGCTACACTGATTCATACAATAATAGATATTTGTATTCTACACTGTGAAGTCAGGACTCTTCTAAGCACTAGTGAAGAGTCGAGCAAAAAAAGAACGCTGCTATGTTAATTCAACTAATTACACAAATACATACATGTAGTAATCATAATTTTTAACATCATCATTATCTGCCACTGTAACTTAAATGATCGTTAGGAAATCTGAAGAAACAGTTTACTATTTTTCACTCTCTGTATTCCTGTATAGTCCCGATAGCGTCACCGTTTTGTCCTGTTTATTTAGCGAGCTCGTTCGCCTGTTTTTTTCCTCCTTTCTCATTTCTAGTTTTCTTCATAGGAAGTCTCATGTCACTACCTTCAGATTTCAAGTCCTTGCAGGAAGCTAGTACGTTGAGTCAAAACATTAAAAAAGTGTCTTGTTTTTTTATATCTAAATAGTGCCAGAGCTCATTTTTTATAATATATTTAGTGTTTCTAATAGTTTTTAGTTTACTTACCACGTCAGTAAGTGTGATAACTTTAGTTTACTCACATTTTAATCACAATGGAAGAAGTTTTATGGGCAATAAAGAGTCTGAAAAATGGTAAATCACCAGGATGTGATGAGATAACCGCTGAATTTATTAAAGCAGGAGGAAAGGAGTGTGCAACAATCTATCATGCACTATGTAAAAAGATATGGCATTCAGGTATTTGGCCAAAAGAATGGAAAAGAACTGTATTCATACCACTGCCAAAAAAGGGTAACCTGAAATTATGCACCAACTACAGAACTGTTGCCCTGATTAGTCATGCCAGTCTTCTTCTTCTTCTTCTTCGTTCACTTCTACCACCAAAAACCGCACTGTGAACCTACTGAATTCATGCCTGTGGTCCTCGTTAGGTCCCGTGGTCCCCTGTGTGGTCCAAAATAGACCACACGAGATCCACGAAAGGACCACAAGAGATTCAGAGTGTCACAGTGCTTTAGCCTGTATTCTTGGTGGGTCTCGGAAGCGGGATTGCGTGACACCGTGGTTTTCATTGCACCAGTTTAGTCTAGGGTTGGACTTTCTCACCGGAAGACCTCGACGTGTTTAGGATATCATGCATCCCCGCTGGGTGAGAGGCGGTAGCCCACCCAGGCCAGAGTTGGACTTTCTCACCGGAAAACCTCGACGTGTTTTGAGATACCCGTGTATCACCGCCGGGTGAGAGGTGGTTGCCCATCCAGTCCAGGGTTGGACTTTCTCACCGGAAAACCTCAGCGTGATTAGGATACGCAAACATCCCCGCCGGGTGAGAGGTGGTTGCCTATCTAGACTTCCCTGGTCCAGTGTCTCCGACTTCAGCATTTTACGGTCGTGGCCGCTACCCTTCCTAGTTGTGACCAGGATGGAGCTTTTGTCCAGGAGGACGAATCCTCGCCACTAGTGACTTCTACCCCTGGGTTGAGCCGGTTTAGGCATTATCCCAGTATGGGCGTGTTTGGGACGGGACCGACCTCTAGAGCAGAGGTACTGTGACATGCACAGCCTTCAAGATTCACCCCTGGTATGAGCCGGTTTAGGCAAAATTCACCAGTATGGGTGTTTATCAGGCATTACCGACCTCTAGAGCGGAGGTGGCATGACATGTCTAGCCATCAAGTGTCACCCCTGGTATGTGCCGGTTTAGGCATATTTCACCAGTGTAGGTGTATTTCGGACATGGGCGGCCTCTAGAGCAGAGGTGCCGTGGTATAGCTCTCATAGCGATACTACTGGACATACCGGTTAAACTTCACTTTCCACCACCTTTTCCCATCGGCTCCGCACAGCAACCTTTATTTCTTTTCCGCATTTACTTCCTTAACCGGGAGGAGCTTCACTCCACGCACAGCATATGAAGAGTCTCGCCAGCAGTGAGACAAGCCGGTTCATGCATTTCACCCGACATGACTGCACTCAGGACGTGGCCGACCTCCAGACCAGAGGTGACATGATTTGACAGTTTGCTTCGCTTTATCATTTCTACCACCTTTTCCGCAGTGATGATGCGCGGCAACCTCATTTGTACCTTTCTTCATTGGCCAGGAAGAGCACTGCTCCACGCACGGCAGCTGAAAAATCTCGCCAACAGCGGTTCACCGAACCTTTGTCGGATATCTGCCGACAGACCGACGCGGGGCAAGGGAGACAGCGCTCTGCTCAGAGCGGATCCCTTTCGACCCCGGCGGCGTTTCATTTCCTTTAACCGGCGGGGGCGGCTCTCTCTGCTCTAACGAGCGGAAAAGAAAGCCTGGCCACCCACAAACAACACACGTTACATACTGCAGACCCGATACTCTTTGCGAGAGATGGGCCAATTTCGAGACCATCGGTCGACAAAACCGTACTACATCGTTATCACGAACCTGGCTGGCTAGCCGTTTACATGCTTCGCTCGACGGACAAACCACTTGCTTCTGCATCGAAACACCTTAACTCTCGCCGTCCGGGAAGGGAGCGAAAGCCTGTCTCCCCACGCACGGAACTCGAGAGCGCTTTTTCGCCAAAAGAACGGTCGGCCTGCGCAACAGCAACCGCCCGCGCTGTGCAGGTCGGCGCAGCTCTGCGCGGCTGACAGTCATGCCAGTAAAATTCTGTTAAAAATCATAATGGGTAGACTTCGAAAGAAAATAGAAGAAGAAGTCAATATGGTCCAAGCTGGCTTCAGGCAAGGAAGAGGATCAAGAGATCATATATTCAATCTAAGATTAATAATAGAGAAATGCAGGGAGTTTAATGTGAATCTATATTTATCCTTTATAGACTACTCAAAGGCATTTGATTGTGTACAACACCAGAAACTTTGGGAAATAATGGAAAAAATGGGATTTCCAACACATTTGATACAATTAACATCACTGCTGTATTTAGACCAACAAGCAGCAGTAAGAATAAATGGTGAAACAACAAGTTGGTTTGACATAAAACAAGGGGTCCGTCAGGGGTGCATATTGTCACCCTACTTATTTAACTTGTATACTGAAAATATAATGAGGAATGTTAGAGAAGATGTAGACAAAGAATATTACGATGCCATAACAGTTGGAGGTTATGAAATACCAGAGATTAGATATGCTGATGACACAGTATTGCTGTCCACAACACAAGAAGGAATGGAAAAACTAATTATGTCAGTCCGCAAGAACAGCGAAGAGCAGAACCTCTATCTTAATGCAAAGAAAACTAAAGTGATGACAACTGACAAAATAGACAAGGCAACTGAAATATGTATCAGTGGGGAAAAACTGGAAGAAGTGGAGAGTTTTGAATATCTTGGATCACTACTAACTAATAATGGAGATACAATGCGGGAAATTAAAAGGAGGACATCTATTGCTCTTCAGAAAGTAAAACAAATAAAGAATCTGTGGAGAGGAGCAGACAGAACCACAAAAATAAGATTTTTAAGGGCATGCATCTTTCCCATCGCAACATATGCCTGTGAGACCTGGACACTTAACAAAACAGCTGAGAAGCACATAAATGCCTTTGAATGTAAATGCTATAGAAGAGTTCTCCAAATATCGTGGACACAAAAAAGAACAAATATATCTATACTACAGGAGCTTAATATTGAAGAAGGCTGGCTAGTGAAGAGGATTAAAGAGAGAAAACTTAAATATTTTGGCCACATTAAACGTCATGATACTTTGGAGAGGACCGTATTGGAAGGATACATGGTGGGAAAAAGAAAAAGAGGAAGACCGAGACGAAGATGGCTGCAGGACATCGTTGATGATCTGGAAATGGATGCAGCAGCAGCAGGCCATCTTGCTCACAACCGAGAGGCCTACAGGAGTGCTGTTTGGGAGGCAAAGTTCCGCAAGGGACAAGCAAAGGAATGAATGAATGTAATAACTTTAATTTACTCACATCTTCATCTAGCATGATAGTTTAGATTATTCACATCTTCATCTAACGTGATAGTTTAGATTACTCACATCTTCATCTAGCATGATAGTTTGGTTTACTCACATCTTCATCTAGCATGATAGTTTGGTTTACTCACATCTTTATCCAGTTTACTGCCCTGATCATCAAGTATGATAGTCTGTTGTACTCACCACATCATCAAGTATAATTATCTAGTTTATTCACCGCATCATGTATCAATCAATCAAGTGCCATGCCACGTGGCGTAGGCGATCATTTCTCTCCACAATTCCCTGTCTTTTGAGTTGATTATAAGTTCCGCCGGTTGACTTTCTTCCTAGCCACACTGACATCCCATCCAGTAACTTCTCTTTTTGTCTTTCTCAGTCTCTTCTTCCCTCAGTTTCTCCACTGCCACAGTGTGTTCCAATTTTCCTCTTCTCAGGAAATGCCCTATAAATCTCGACTGTCTGCTTCTGATCTGTGCTATAATTTGCCTTTTAACTCGGCGTCTCTTAAGACTTCTTCATTGGTTTTCTTAGCTGTCTATGGTACCTTCAACATCCTTCTTATAAACCATGGTTCTAAGGACTGCAATAGTCGGAGGTGGGGTGGAGGATAAACTCTCCACTTCAATTAAATGTCTCCAGGGCGTGCGTCTCAAATAGCCTCTGACAGTTTAAACTGACAGCGGAAGAGGCGAAAGGCGAGTATCTGGCGCCTGAAAACCGGACGCTTCGGATAGATGAAACTCGTTAGTCTTGGAGAAGGAAAACTATTATGTCAAACCCACTGTTGCCTTGTATGGTAGGCTCTAGTCAGAGTCAAAGGCTAGTGGAGTAAACTATAAATAAATCTTGTATGTTAAGCTCTAGTCGGAGTCAAAGGCTTGTGGAATAGACCATAAACAAACCGTTTATAGTAGGCTCTAGTCAGAGTCAAAGGCTTGTGGAATAAACCATAGACAAAGCTTGTATGGTAGGCTCTAGTCAGAGTGAAAGGCTTATGGAATAAACCATAAACAAACCGTTTATGGTAGGCTCTAGTCAGAGTCAAAGGCTTATGGAATAAACCATAAACAAACCGTTTATGGTAGGCTCTAGTCAGAGTCAAAGGCTTATGGAATAAACCATGAACAAAGCTTGTATGGTAGGCTCTAGTCAGAGTCAAAGACTAGTCAAAACCATAAACAGACGTGTGGAGGGCAAGGGGAAACCAACACTGTACATTCTCAAGAACAGTCGTGACATTTTACAATTATTTGAATCATAACGACGTTAATGGGGGTTTCATTGGAACCACCTCGTCCGGTAGGGACTATCACGTGCGACAGGTGATACCAGATCGTCATCCAACTACTGTACGCAAAGAAAACGTAAGCAACACCACAGTAATTGCAACATGGAACATTAGAACATTAACAGAACCTGGAAAACATTACTATGAAAACTTGAATTTACCTACCTGGTATGATTCTTTGGTTTTATCGACACGTCATCACTTTTCTCGCCTGTCAGTATATTCTTATTTTGATTTTACACAGTATTAAAGTCTGTTAAAGTATATTCAGTATTTAAGATAGATTTTTTTTTAGTTTGATGCCTGCTGTTATAAGAATTGGTGTCTTATGACTTATTCGTTCTTACCAATCGTATACAGAAGAGGAAGAAAGTTCTTCAGTTTTTTTTTTATTGGAGAAAAACTCATTCTGTTTTGCAGTGGATATCATTGAATTTTTTATGATCTAAAGTGAATAATGGGATTTTTATCTTATTATTTTTTTCTATACTTGAAATATTTTGCCGTTTTGTCATATTTGGAATTATACAATCATTAGGAACCATTCTAATTAATGTCCATAAATCTACAAATTTATTTTAAAAGATGTTTTGCGACTATGAGACCGAAAAAAGATCGTGCTGTTTCTTTAACAAAAGTTACAAATATTTTTGCTTTTTCGTGATGCAAAGGCGGGGCTTGTTAATCGAGGGATATTCATAGCAAGGGGTGGGGACTGAGAACCAGCTGATGAGGGCATGGGATTCAATCTCTGAAAAAGTTTAGGAAAAAACATATTGCTGTTATATTATACTTTTCTTTCACTTGTTCTCTTCCTAGCTATCCATGTGTAAAGCTAAACCACGTTATTAACATCAATTGAAGCCATCCTGGAATCAGATAGGACTGATGGTGATGATGATGATGATGATATGATGATGATGATGATGATTATTTCGGCAGTTAGTTGCATAAAGAACACGTTGCCACATGAGAGTATACTGTATATACATGAAATAACAGGAAATCAAGGAATAAAAATTTGGGTAATATGTGACAGTGAAACATCGTTTGCTTAAAAGATGCCATTCTATATATACAGAGCAAGAAGATTGCGAGAATAACTGCACATGCACGCACAAGCACACACAAAACTGTGCATACAACATCATGCTACTTCTAGATTTAACCCTTGAAAATAATGACGTGGAAAAAAAAAGGCAGAGTACAATTATTTTGCAACATTTATGATAAAGAACTCTCTCATCGTCCTTTCTACCCCCCCCCCCCCATTAAAATACTTTTGTATACCCTTCCCCCGAAACAGACAAACAAACAAACAGAAAGTATTAATAATATACCCTTCCCCCACCCCTCCTCCTCATAGCCCGCAAAACACCGTAAGAAGCGCATCGTCTTACCCCATCTCCTTTTTTAAAAAATCTTACAGCACAACCAAAACAGACCAGTATTTCCTGACCTTAACCCATGAAAACCTCATCAGTATTACCCCTGCTTAAAAATACCACCAGTAGCACACACACACCACGCAACCACCCCACTTCATTCCAAAAAAAAATTACGTTGCATCGTCTTTCTTTTATAAAACAAACAAACTAAAACAAGCTGAACACCCTGGCACCTATATATACAATGTTTTGTATAGCCTCATTCATTCATTCATTTACATGTCCCTTGCGGAACTTTGCCTCCCTAACAGCACTCCTATAGGCCTCTCGGTTGTGAGCAAGATGCCCTGCTGCTGATGCATCCATTTGCAGATCATCAACGATGTCTTGCAGCCATCTTCACCTTGGTCTTCCTCTCTTTTTCCCATTGTGCACCCTTCCAATTCAGTTTTCTCTAGATTATCATGACGTTTAATGTGTCCAAAATATTTAAGTTTTCTCTCTTTAATCCTCTTTACTAGCCCGCCTTCTTCAATATTAAGTTCTTGTAGTATGGATATATTTGTTATTTTTTTGTGTCCATGATATTTATATAACTCTTCTGTAGCATTTACATTCAAAGGCATTTATGTGTTTCTCAGCTGTTTTGTTAAATGTCCAGGTCTCACAGGCATATGATGCGATGGGAAAGATGCATGCCCTTAAAAATCTGATTTTTGTAGTTCTGTCTGTTCCTCTCCACAGCTTCTTTAGTTGTTTTACTTTCTGAAGAGCGATAGATGTCCTCCTTTTAATTTCCCTCATTGTATCTCCATTATTACTTAGCAGTGATCCAAGATATTCAAAACTCTCCACTTCTTCCAGTTTTTCCTCATTGATATCAGCTGCCTTGTTTGTTTTGTCAGTTGTCATCAGTTTAGTTTTCTTCGCATTAAGATAAAGGTTTTGCTCTTCGCTGTTCTTACGGACTTACATAATTAGTTTTTCCATTCCTTTTTGTGTTTTAGACAGTAATACTTTGTCATCAGCATATCTAATCTCTGGTATTTCATAACCTCCATTTGTTATGGCATCGTAATATTCTTTGTCTGCATCTTCTCTAACATTCCTCATTATTTTTCGGCATAAAAGTTAAATAAGTAAGCGACAATATGCACCCATGACTTATAGCCTATAGAACAAAAATATTTATTTATTCTTGTCGATTTTAAATACATGATCTTCACTTGGCAATGCAGTTCTCTATCGTGGCACACATGTAAAGTTAATTCCGGACCCTCGTGTAATTAACTGTAAATTGACAAAATTTATAGCTCAGCTGGCACTGACTGTATTCAGATTCTTTTGTGGAATATTCTTTTATAGTAAGACATGACAAATGGAAACTATGAAAGATGTTTTAAACATATACAAATAGACTATCATTTGAACGTTAATATTTTTAACTTTCAAACTTAGCGGCACACTTCTGACTGTGTTGTGGAACTTCACTGCACTGCGGCATATGGTTTGGGAAACACTAGTCTACAGAATCCATTGCCTGTTTGTGGAGATTGAATGTGTATTGTTACTAGTTCTTAAAATCGCTGAAAAACCGTACCATTTCCTGTCGACAGCTGTTTACATTTTGACTAATACAGTCGTGAGTAAAGTGTCAAATTGCTGAATCTACTCGTAACTCCACAAAATCCAGTCTTAAAAGACGAGCAGCCGTTTGTGGGAGTGTGTCATTTTGCACGGAGAGAATGTTAAATGTTCGAATATGAGCATCTTCTTAACCGTGTAAGTTATATATATATATATATATATATATATATATATATATATATCTTGATGATGGTGCCGCCTGCAGGGAGCGCTGGGAAGATCTGGATGAAGGAAAAGAACAAGACCGCTGACACCAGAACCAACTGAACGAAAAAAATTCGGGGGGAGGGGGGCTCTAGGGATGTGACCTGAGAGACAGAGGACTGCTAGTGACATCACAACCAACTGAGCGAAGTTTTGGGGGCGCTGGGGATGTGATCTGGGAGGCGGAAAGGGGGGGAGGGGCACCATTGATCTATACTTAAAGTGGCCAACCATTCGATCGTGGTCGATTTTTGAGCATGCCAAATAACAGCTTGGTATTTCGCATACACAAAGCAGATCATGTAATAAACGAATCTAGGCCTTTATATTACACAGCTTATCATAATTTTTCTTGTCATAAAAGTAATCTCTAGCTGGATGTTGCAACAAAACCACTATAGATAAGAATGTCACGATATTTACGTTTTACCGTTACGTTTTCTTAGATAAATCGTTGAGTCCGCTAGAAACGTTTTATTACTGACCCCTGCCCTTCCCGTCTTTTAATGTATAAACTAGGGGAGAAAGTAGGAACAGCTTTAGTACTTAACAAGTACACACTTGTGACGTTTCGGCGTGAGCCTTAATCATACAAAAACACGCAGGACAAAGAAATAGAGAGAGGAGATAAAGTATAAATTCACATGAATGGTGTGTTAAAAAAATCAAATAAAATGAGTAGAGCACTTAGCTGTAACTTCTCTCCTCTCTCTATTTCTCTGTCCTGTGTTTTTGTATGATTAAGGCTCACGCCGAAACGTCACAACTGTGTACTTGTTAAGTAATAAAGCTGTTCCTAGTTTTCCCCTAGTGTATACATTTTACTATCACAGCTTACTGAAGTGGCTCCGTGTGCAATTATCTCTCTCTCTCTGAACCTTAAGTGCCCAGGGCACATGGGGCTTCCGCAAGGGTTTTCCACAAATGCCTGTCCTTCGCCTTTTTTTCTGCTCTTGCCCAGGTGAGCCCTCTATTGCTCAACATCCTTTCTGTTGTTCTTCTCCATGTCTATTTTGGTCTACCCTTACTTCTGTTCCCCTGTGGTGTCCATCTTAGTGCTATTTTTGGTAGTGAGTTATCAGTCATTCGGAGCACATGTCCCAACCATCGCCAGCGTCTTTCCTTAATAATTATTGTCAGTGGCTTCATCTGCATTTCTGCCAATAAGATGTTATTTCTTATGGTGTTTGGCCAAAATATTTTTCTAATTCTTCATAAACATTAGAAAAATTATATACTCATACTCTAATTATTATGTGTTCCCTCGTTTTAGTAAAGAAACACCGTATATATATATATATAATATTTTTTTTACTTAAAAATATTCAGATAGGACACATGCAAGTGGCGTCACCGAAACACATATTGCCATAGACATCTAACTGATAACATCTCTCTGGTGGGGTCGTCAATTCAAGTCTGAGATAACTTGACATCAGAATGTAACCACAGGAACGAGATTTTTCTTTTTGCCATCGTTAGTAGATGATTACAGTTTGTTTTTTTTTTACACATGTTGCCTTATAGAACGTCGCCGAACCGAAAAAAAAAGCCCACATACACCTGAGCATTTGTAAAGCAGAACCACTGTGGAAAAAAGTATTTTTTGAAACGTCATTTTTGGTTCCTTTTAACTTCAAAACTGCAGGGTTTTTTTTTCAAAGTATCCTTACTGTGTTAGTTAACTGTCGAAAAGTGTCTCTTACTTTATCATGTTTCGCTTCATCATCACATTCTACTTTAGAAAGTGCTGATTTGCGTGCTTTTGCAAATGTGCGTAACTTTTAGAACATTTCTTAGAATCTAATCAAACCTTCTGTTATTAACATAGTGTTTTGAACGACCTTTCGGGTGTATAAATTTCTTAAATAACTGGTTGCCTGTCTTGATGTATTGGTCACACAGTATGAACATAATGCCCCACAGTACTGCGTGCTATGCGCTGTGAGTAGCCATGAAGTTACCACAGCTGTGGTGGGGATGTTTTGAAATATCCTCAGTTTTCTTTTGACCTAGTACGAACATTTTGCATGTTTTTAATGCTAGAACATGTGTAGGTGGGACCTCGTAATGTTCGGGCTAGGAAATTCTCGTGACATTCTGTTTGACTGACTACGCGTTTCTTAGTAGCTTCTGAGTTCCTGCCCTCAGCCCCGTCCTCGCGGCAGTCTCTGTCATTTCAGCTACATTGATTTTGTCTATTGTGTGTATTGATGCTTATTACTTTAGTTCAGACAGATAATGTTGGCGAGAAATCGATGTTTGCCGCCTGGCCTAGTAGTCTTACTAATGTACTTGTACATAGTCATATTGGTCGGGTGAGACAGCTCGTTCACACTGCGGCGTCTCGCAACTTTCCCAGACACAAAAGACAAATATGGGGCAGGGCGGTTCTCTCGCGACCCTTCTTATCCTGTTAAGTCAGGATTATCAAGCTCAGTTAGGCCGCCGGTTGTTTTCTTATGTCTACCTCCCGCGTACCGTACCCTGCTACTTACCTTTCTGCTAAAGGATCATACCTGCAGCTGAGAATCCAAAGCAGAGTATGACTAAACAACATAAAGAATAATGAAATGCAAAATTTGCATGGTATGTATGTGTGTATGTATGTGTGTGTGTGTATGTATGTATGTACGCAACCTTCATTATGGCTGAAAGATTCACGTCAGTTAGCCTTGATTTATGAGCTGCACTGTTAACTTTCATACACGGAAACAGTTGTACACATAAATATATACGTCAGAAGTAACCTAGAATTTGTACGACAAATCTCCGGATGTTTTCCCCCCTAAGTGGGAAAAGATTTTTGGGATGGCAACTTTCAGATGTAAGTGATTCTGCAGATAAATTAGTTTCATTTGTATGGAAGTGGGCAATAAAAGAAAAAGGACTCATGAAAAGAGAACAAGTTGCTTGATACTCCTTCAAATATTTAAAGCGCCTGTCAAATTCGTTGTAATCTTTTCTATTTTGTCACCATAATGTGAAAATGTGCAGCCTGAACTCTTATACTGTGGTTCAAATGTTCACACATAGGAAAAGGAGTCAGAGTCCATACTTTGCCACACAACAAACCTTTTTAGAAAACTGCATCGTGCATATCTGTTATCAGCTGATCTTTCAGTTTTTAATTTGATGTTCAGATCGTTCAAGTGTCCTGTAAGATCTTGTACCCATGGCTGATCCTTCATAATAGATGCATCCTGACCTTTTATCTCTAGGAACAGTATTATTCCTCCCATAAGTAAATACGTCTATAATACTTTGTAGCAAGACAGACATCAAACGTCTGTATATTGAGTCAGTCCTTGGAAAATGAATTTCGTGTTCTTAAGAGCGAGCACAGACAGTAACTCTGGACCAGATGAAGTTCACAGTATTGTCCAGTCCACTTAGCTCATGTTCATTATTTTCGAACACAGAGCCTGCTGATAAATATTGCAGTGGAAAATTGCAGTTTTGGTTTTGTCCCCATACCTACCTGTCAGTTTTGCTTATAAACTTGGTACAAATCCTTTGACTTAGCCTGTCACTGTTAGAACGCAGTTGGCTGTCACAACTACGAGTTTGTTTAGAGGAAGATGTTTTTCTCCAAAATGTTCCTTATAACACCAACATTATCTTCCCCAGTAGTAGTTTCGTGGATGGGAATCATTTCCAAGAACTTTTCAGTTATTTTCATATTGCCATCGCAGGCTCGGAGAAATATTGAAACTTGCACCAAGTCTGGAGTATCGGTACTTTCGTCAAGTGCACTTGAAACGCAGTGAAACGCTGCGGATATTTCCTGCAGTTGTTCGCGCAGATTCTCTCTCTTGGTTATTCTTTCAGCCGCTGCATTTCACAACAGCCAAGTATCGCGAAACACTTTCACCTTTGCGGGACAAACGTTTTCAGCCGTTTTATCACGCGTTTGCTTGATTAAGGTTTGAAATAAATAATAGCTACTTTCGTAGCTGGTTCTTTGTGTTGATTCACTGTCTGTGTTCACTTCTGCTAATGATTTTTGTTCTCTGTGAAATGAATAATTCATATTATCTAGCTTTTCTTCTCTTAATTTGCCCTCGAAGCGAGAAAATTATTCTTTGTGAGTGGCATCATAGTGTCTTTTAATATAATAATCTTTGACGACACAGACAGATACACTGCAAATAATGCAGACAGTCTTAGATTTCAATTTTGTGCAGTATTTCCCATCTTTCTTGGAATTTTCTTCCCTCATCAACAACCCTTCTTGTCCTGATTGGTTTGGAAAGCGACATTACCTGTAAAAAATTTATTAATACTAGCATTTATGTATATATATTTTTTTAATCTTTTAAAAATATCAGACTAAATTGTTCTTTTTAAATTACATACACAAGTACTGAAATAAAAACATCAGACTCGCTTTACAATGTAACCGACTCCTAAATCCTGTCGCAGTATATTTTATTCTCCTCTACTAACATGACTTCTAGCTCAGTCAGTCCCACCACATTTCCCAGTTAAAGTGATAAAAGGCATATCGTGCGTGTAAATGCAATCAAAACAGTATTTAATATTTTTGTATAAACCAAACTAATATGCAAAACCTACCACTATAGCCTTTTCACGCTCTGCAAAACACAGTATTAGTCTGGCTTGCTACTCTCTGGTTCCTACAGTTTCCGCCTCCGAACTTTCCCCAGATACGCCCGCGTTTAAAAATAGCATTCCACAACATACCTCCATCCTTTATCTGATTCGCATATTATTGTATGTTAATATACATATTAATACTGTAACGGTCCTAAACGTAAGTAGAACAATAATTGGTGTATAAGTATACAACTATACACTAAGGACTGCAGTAAAGCTGTGATACCAGAATGTATAAAATCGGAAAAAAGTAGGAGCAGCTTTATTACTTAACGATTACAAAGTTGTGACGTTTCGGCGTGAGCCTTAATCATACAAAAACATACAGGACGAAGAAATAGAGAGAGGAGATAAAGTGTAGATTCACATGAATACTGTTTAAAAAAAATTTTTTTAAAGGAGTACTTAGCTGTAAATTGCAAGGTGTGGCTTGTCCGGCGGTGTGTGTCAGGAATGGATCTGGTAGGACGTGGAAATTGTTTAAATAGAGACCTGTGACATGTGGTCGGTGGGTTGTAACTGGGGGTGGTGGATGGGGAACCGGGGAGGGGAGAGAGAGTGACGCACTACTGGCCTAGCTAGGAGAAATTGAAACAGGTGATTTGGGAAGAGGGGTTGCAGAGAAAATAGCGGGGTTGCAGAGTGTTGCTGTGAGGAAGTTTGAAAAGTAAGAGCCAAACCTTAAGGACATCCTCGTCCACAGCCACTTGAAGCAGAGCCTTACATATGTTGGCACCAGAAAATGTAACCGCCCCCGCTGCGTTACCTGCCCTGTAGTTTGGGAAACGAAAACAATCACCTTTCCCAAAACTATCCTCACTCTTCATGAGGGATTCACATGCGAGTCCCGAAATGTGATATATGTCATCGTTTGCAAAAGATGCAGGATAACATATATCGGTGAGACTGGCCTCAGATTAGGGGACCCCATGCAAAAACATCTGTACGACATCGCCCAGCATGCTTTGAAACCAGTCCCAAATCATTTCAGTGGCCCCAACCACAGAGGCAAATCTGATTTTCTGGTAACAGCCATTAAACAATGTCACGCAGATGACACAAGCCGCCTGGCACCTGAGAACCGCTGCATTCAAAATTATGGGACGCTGGAACCACATGGGTTAAACTCGCTGTTTAGTTACACGTAACATCATCTTCTTCAATCATTATAGTACCTCTCCATTAAAGCCACCCCTTCTTACTTTTCAAACTTCTCACAGCATCACTCTGCAACCCCGCTATTTTCTCTGCAACCCCTCTTCTCTGCAACCCCTCTTCCCCAATCACCTGTTTCAATTTCTCCTAGCTAGGCCAGTAGTGCGTCACTCTCTCTCCCCTCCCCGGTTCCCCATCCACCACCCCCAGTTACAACCCACCGACCACATGTTACAGGTCTCTATTTAAACAATTTCCACGTCCTACCAGATCCATTCCTGACACACACCGCCGGACAAGCCACACCTTGCAATTTACAGCTAAGTACTCCTTTAAAAAAATTTTTTTAAACAGTATTCATGTGAATCTATACTTTATCTCCTCTCTCTATTTCTTTGTCCTGTATGTTTTTGTATGATTAAGGCTCACGCCGAAACGTCACAACGTTGTAATCGTTAAGTAATAAAGCTGCTCCTACTTTTTTTCCGATTTTATACATAAACGTAAGTAGATTGCGTTAATTTTACCTTACTGTTTTTTTTTTCCTTGTTGGCTTTTAAAATTATTTTGGAGTGCTCTTATTCTTCTTCATTTTCGTCGTTTGCTCAGTTGTACTGACACCAATCTGTCTTTCTCACAAATGCGGCAGTTCGTCTTAGGTTTTCAGCGTCGCCGTAGTGTTTCTCATGTAGGGAGTCTGGGGTCTGAGTGGATTGTGTATCAAGTCTGGAGGATGTTATGTGGTGCCTGTTGCTCTTTTCCGCACGCACATAGGACTGTTAGGCCAATTTTGAGCTTCTGGCGTAGATGGTGGGCCAGCTTCTGATATAGATGGTGTCTCAGTCCCCAGTGCCCTCTTCTCAGTCGAAATATTTATTATTTTGTCATTTTGTGAGAGTTTCTACTATTCGTCATCAGATTTGGGGTGTTGTTTTGTCTATTTGTCTTTATATATGGTTTTTAGTCTGTTTTTTTTTAAATTTCTTCACATGTTGTGTTTCTGTCGATCTGTTGCATTCTTCCACCGAGTAGTAACTAAATGAGACATTGTTTTCCAAGGAGGCGTCAGGCAGCAAAAATACAATCCAACCGTAGGCCATCAGTTAGTTATCCCCGTGTTAAGTGTTACATATTCATGTGAATGGCATTGTTCAACTCGACACAACATTGTTTCCTTTGTGAATGTTGTCTGTTTTCTTTCTTTCTTTCTTTACACTTTCTTTCTTGGCACATTTTCATGGATGTAATTTTCACTTCGTACATTATTTATTCTTTTTTAAATTTTCATTGTAAGAAAATATACGTTTCTCTCTCCTGTCGATACTGACGCATATTCGTATTTTTAAAACGTATATTTTCTTTATCCCTTTAACAGAACACTGTACTACAACACAACACCCACGATCTCCTACACATTTATTCCTCATCTTATCTTCGTGCTTTGTGATTGTCTGCCCTTTCATGGTCACCCCATCTCCCGCCGCTTCCTCCATTCACCTTAAGAGGCACATTTTTCCCTGGGTGCATTTAAGCTTGCAGAAGGTTAAACAGCAAGTACCCGAATGTCACATAGGTTAATTGTATGAACCCAAGAAACAGCCAGATAGAAGCGCATAGAAATATCCTTAAAGAACTTTTGTAGAAATCAAGAGTAGTGAACTTATTTTTACTGTCGCATAGCTTTCGTTAATTCTGGATTCAGTTACCAAAATGACAAGTTTATCAGACACGCTGAGCTATACACCAAATACAGTGAGCTATACACTAAATTATAGTGAGCTATATACCAAACACAGTGAGCTATGCACACATGAGGTGGAAAGTGATTGACATGCTCTTTCCAAAATGACAAGTTCACCAAACACAGTTGCAGTGAGATGCATACACTTTAGGTAGAAAGTAATTGACCTGGTTTGGTGGGAAAGAATTAAAGCAAGTCATCATCATACTATCTTTATAAAAGGCTTTTGTTATGATACAAGCTGGCTAAAAGATTATAGATTGTCGTGTACCCCACGATTGATGGAACCTGTTCAAAAGTTTGGATTTTAAAGTCTGCTCCAGAAACGGAGAAAAATTAGTGTAGCCCATGCTATTATTCCTTTAACACGAGCTCTTCGTCATGCCATCATTTGTCCACGGCACTTACAGAGAGATCCTACAACAGAACGGGTAAGGTATACCAAGTTTAAACAAAGTTCACTATATCTGTATACTCGTAACGGGTGATAGGAAAGTTATGAGAAATTCTTTTGGCGGATGATAGAAAGGAGATACTGATCTCTTTTATGGTGGATAATGGAGAGGTGGTTTTTAGAAACATTTGTAACGGATTATAGAAAGGTGGTGGTCTTTAGAATTACTTATAGCGGATGATAGAGAGGTGATCTTGAGAAATATTTATAGCAGATTACAGAAAGAAATTCTTGAGATTCACAGCGGATAATAGAAAGGAATTCTTGCGAGCCACTTATAGTTTTTGCTGGAAGGAATGTAACATTGCCGCAGAGACGGTAAGGTGGAAGTAGAATGGTGAAAGTAGACTGAACGAGGGAGTTCATTAGTCATAGTATTAAACAACGGTCCTCGTGTGTTTTGATCTGTGACCAGAGCTTCACATCGTTGGCTAGGGCAGATTACAGGATATTATTTGTATATAGGATTGGCGAGAGGGACGAGCGATGAATGTATAGAATACATCTGATTCTGGTTCCTCGGACCAACGGCATTCGGCCACCATTAGGGCACTGCTGGAAAGATTCTGGAGACAGTATGACATTGTGTTAGCGGATGAAAGGCGAGTGGATGTTGGAAACCAGTGTTTCCCAGGCTTGTTCGGGCTGCCACACCTTTTCTCCCAGTCCACGTCCTCAGCGCCACCTCTCCCCCCATTTTACTCCGTTATGTTCTATTCGTACAATGGCGCATTAAACTAGGATATGCATTACACAGTTAAAAACTTCAGCAAGCAAACCAATTTAACAATATGAAGGAGTGCATTTATCCTACGTCATTATTGTCCCAGGCTTTAGTATGATGGATGAGTTTCATGTAGTGATACAAGTTTCTCAATATCAGGTTAAAAAGTGGTAAGAAGGAAGCCCCCGCCTGCTAGTTAGTTTTGCACACCCCAACTACCCCCTTCCCCCATATTTCCGACACCCACAGGGGGCGTTGACACCCACTTTGGGAAACACTGGTGTAAACCAGAGTGTTGGAAATATCGTTCTGTAATAGAACCTTTTACCGTTATCTCATCAGGATAGTATTGTCTATTATTGCTCAGTTCGTCCTATTATGCTTTTGGCTGAATCAGTATGTGAACAGATTTCTACCATGGATGCTTGTCCTTTGATTTACAAGTTTATCATGAAACTCTTACCAGTGCTATTACTATCATTAAGTGACTGAGTGAATGAAATAGAGACAGTATGTGCATACGTATATACTTTCTTACAGGATGTAAGACCAATAAGAAGAACATAAGAAATATAATAGAAAGAATTTTGAACATGCACCAGTAGAAGTAGCTAAATCATTTTTTTAAAAAATTATAACATTATAGAGGAATGGGATGAGACATAGAGAAAATGTAATTAGGAAAATGAAGTCCTGGAAAGAAAAAGATTGGGAAACCTTGTGTCTTCTGAAATGATTGACGTAGAGGTCTTGAGAAACAGTAGATGTGGACGATACATAAAATCTTGAGAAACAGTGGATATGGACGATACATAAGGTCTTGAGAAACAGTGGATATGGACGATACATAAGGTATTGAGAAACAGTGGATGTAGACGATACATAAGGTCTTGAGAAACAGTGGATGTGGACGATACATAAGGTCTTGAGAAACAGTGGATGTGGACGATACATAAGGTCTTGAGAAACAGTCAGTGTGGACGATACATAAGGTCGTGAGAAACAGTGGATGTGGACGATACATAAGGTCTTGAGAAACACTTAAAGCGGATGACTGCAAAGAGGCCTCGAAGTTTTAATAGGCCTCAGAAAGCTTCCAGATAAACAAAGACAGAGATAAACCCGTGATACAGAGCTACATATGTTCAGTGTTGATGATGATTTGTTCCCCGTCGATTCACTAAGATTTGGATTTATGTGACCGAGTTGTGCTCGATACCTTGTTTTGTCTTTCATCTGACGGCCGTGTGTATGTGCGCGCGATGTAATCTAGGGTTTGCCACCGTGTAGACAAATACAGGCTAGAGACAGTTTTTACCTTAACACGGCGGGACCGATAGGAGGATAACGTGCGGGAGTCAATCCCTTGTCTTCAGTCTGAAAATGACCGAGAGGCCACGTCTCTAACGATTTTACCCAGTCATAGACTAATAAGCCTCCATAAACAGAAACAAGAAAAAAGTCACAGACATTAGATTGATGATGACAGTGATTGCTGACATTATTGGCAAGAAGTAGTGTCTGTGAATAAACAATTAAAAAAAAACTTTCAATAAAGCCCAAACTGTAAGAATAGTATAAATCTGTATACATGGCCACAGCATGGACTGCCGAGTTCAAAATGAACTTAACAGATCAGTACCTGCATACAAACCATTGTTGCTGTCGGAATGCAATCGTTTTTACATAAATTATTTTCATTTCTCTCTCTCTCTTTCTCTCTCTCACCCCCCCCCCCCCCCCCCCACACCCCGAAAGCACGGATTAGAAACTCTCAAATGTAGTACAGGAAAATTGACGCAGATTATGGCCTCATACCAGGCCTCGTGACGCCGGCTTTCACATGGGACTCGAAAAATCTCTGGTTTAGAAATAGCCAAACATCTAAACTTTACGAGTTTTTTCACCTGGGTTAAACTGACCCGTGTAACCAGAGAAAATACGGCATGACAATAGTGGCACAGTTTTTAATAGTCGGATAAAGTTCTACCACATCTGTATATGACTTTGCTTGCTCTCAGTGTTTAACCCCATTGCCAAGTATATAATTGTTCCATGTACCCGTTTTAGACATATGATTTTTACATTCTTTATTTCTAACAGAGATCGTTACTTTCGGTGACGTATGGTTTTATAAGGCATAGGAATATCACATGTGCTAATCATGTTTTGCTTCTACTGTGGAATCTTTCCACATTTATGATAGTCTTTCAGTTATATTTAGATCATTGTCTCTGTGGGTGCTGTCGGTTTCTTTCGTAAATTTAGCTTTATCCCGAGATCTTGTATCTGAACATTTGCTTGATTTGCATCGCTGTTTATTACATACGCTTACATCAGAGGTTTAGAGTGTTACGTTTTTTTTTCTTCCGCTTTTCTTATGCATATGCAGGCTTATGTCAGCTAAATGCTTAATATTATAATCCGATACACTGACAGTTTGTCATGACTGTCATCTGTTGTCTTTACTTTATACTTCTGTATTTACCACGACTTGATAGTTCACTTATAGTCTTTACACTATACATTCGTAAATACAGTGACATAATAGTTTTCTTATTGTCTTTATTTTATACTTTCTTAATTACCACGTCTTAATACTTAATCTGTTGTCTCAACTTTGTAATTTTGTAATACATATGTATATTAGTGCTGGCTTGTAGATACTTCATACTTATTTATTCTGAAAGTTATATTGAATCAGGGTGATGATGAGATCCTTATTGCTGTGAACTTTCGATTGTCCCTTTCACGGTAGAGCACTGTAGTTCCATCCTGACTTGTTCTTACATGGAATATTTAGACGATGCATCGTTCTGTTTTCATCCCAGTCACAAATCTTGTTAGTGGTTAGGTTATAGGTCATAGGTATTGCTTCTCTCTTTCGTCTGCGAGGGTCATACCGAAAGTCGTGTGCAAATATTTTTTTAATCAGAATTTATAGATAGAGAAAATATAAATGTATCACCTTAAACTGCATCCTTTTCGTCACTTTTTAACATAATTTCCATTTCTCTGCACATTTTCTCCATCGCTCTGCAAGTTTGAAAATACCCTCCCGGTAGAATTCCGTTCCAGCTGACCTAGGGCACAGACGCACTGCTTTCTGGACGTTCTCTCCTGTGTCGTAGTGATGGCCTCATATTTGTTCTTTCACAGAACCGAAAAGATGGTAATCACTGGGTGCCAGGTTGGGTCTATAGGCAGGGTGTGGAAGAATTTCCCAACCTATTTTCTGAATTTCCTCAGTTGTCAGACGAGCAGAGAGAGTCCAAGTGTTATCGTGGTGGAGGATGATTTTCTTTCCAGGGCGTTTATCACGCAATGAGCTTCTTAAGTGTTTCCATATAACGAGCAGCATTTATGGTTTTATTACATTCAAGAAATTCAACCAGAATGCATCCCTCTGCATCCCAAAAAATGATTCCCATAACCTTCCCAGCAGAATGCATTGTCTTTGCTTTCTTCTTGGTTGGAGAATTGAAGTGGTGCCATACCATACTCTGCCGTTTTGTTTCGTGCGCATAATGATAGAACCAGCATTCATCATCTGTCACAATACTCATTAGAAATTCACAGCTTTCGCTTCGATATCTCTGAAGAAGGTCTTGAGTGGTGGTTTTTCTCACAGTTTTGTGATCTTCAGTCAACAAATGTGGGACCCAGCGGAAACAAACTTTTCTATAGCCTAGGGTTTCAATCATTTCATGTACTACGTTGTGTCCTATTCCAAGATTTACAGTCATTTCAGGTACTGTGACATGTCTGTCTTCTTTAATGCTGTCGTCAACCCTTTCCACGTTGCGTTCAGTGGAAGCAGTTCGAGGGCGACCGCTGAAAGGCATATCTTGGATGCTCATGTTTCCATCTTTGAAATGTTTCACCCACCTCCTAACACTGCTAGCACCCATACGCACATAAGCAAGCTGAAGTCTTTGGTGAATTTATGCAGTGGGAATTTCCTCTTTAACGAGGAACTCAGTAACAGCACGTTGACGAAAAGAAACTTCAGCACCCGCCATTTTGTTTTTGCTCCGCGTGGTCACATGACACACGATGGTGACGTTATGTGACCTCTGCATGAAGTGCAAAGGATGCAGATTAATATGATACATTTATATTTTCTCTATCTGTAGATTCAGATTTTAAAAAAATGTGCTTACAGTTTTCGGTATTACCCTCGTACATGCTCTCAGGCAGCGTGTTCTTGTGATAAAAATTTGTTCCGGGTCTGGCACATTTTAAGTCGCCTAACAGAGTTCATTGCTGAATCACCTGGAGAACTTTTTCTGATAATGTCAAGAATTCTAATTATTTCCAATGCTAGAGTGGGGTATCAGTAGACTTGACATTCTCTTTTGATTCTTAAATGTTTAAGGTAGCTCATAAATATCTCTCTGAACCTTAAGTGCCCAGGGCACATGGAGCTTCGGCAAGGGTTTTCCACAAACGCCTGTCCTTTGCCTTTTTTCCCGCTCTTATCCAGGTGAGCCCTCATTTGCTCAACATCCTCTCTGTTGTTCTCCTCCATGTCTCTTTTGATCTCCCCTTACTACTGATACTCTGTGGTGTCCATCTTAGTGCTATTTTTTTGGTAGTGAGTCGTCAGTCATACGGAGCACATGTCCCAGCCATCGCTGCGTCTTACTTCAGTAATTTCTGTTAATGGCTTCCTCTGCATTTCTACCAAGATGTTACCTTACAGTGTTTAGCCAAAATATTCTTCTAATTCGTCGTAAATATTTAGTCTGGAAAGAATTCAACTTGTTTTCTATAGTTTTGATGATTTTCCTGCATTCACTTCCGCATAGTAGTACACGTAGAACACTACTCGTAAATATCCTGATTTTTTTCTTCATACTTAGTTTTAAAAAAATTTTCATATTGTCTGCAGCATTGCAAAAGCCTGGTTTGCTCTAGTAAGTCTGCTGTTGATGTCCTCTGTGCTGTCTCCATCTTCTACTACTCTACTGTCAAGATATATAAATTTGTTGACCTCCTCCACTCACTTGTTCACATGCTCATAAATATAATGAGATTATAAAACCGTTGCAACATGTGTTCTTTTAACTTCCTTAAAATATTGTACTATAATCGTAGGGTTGGCGCAGTGGGTTAAATAATTGTTTCTGTAGCAAAAGCACATGTTCGGCTTCCCACTAGCTCCAGTTATGTGAACAGAAAATGCGTTCTTGACTCATGTGTTAGTGTGAACAGAAGACTAAACTGAGGTGGCCATCTCCCCTAAGGAAAATGTTGCGCTCTAGTAAAGAACTCCCCCTACTGCTACATCAGTGCATGCTTCGAGATTATTTAGATGTAACTTTAATAACGGTGTACTCTTCTGCTTCTTCTTCTTCTTCTGCAAAAACTGCGTGTTTGTGTTCTTTGCACCGTTTCAGTGAAGATATTGAGGCACAACATCTTATCGGCTTAGGAGCGGGATATAGCTGCTATATTTTCAGTTCTTGAGTGCATCTAAAAAGTATAGAGTGTGCAGTAATTCTTGAGCAGACTCCACCGCCATGATAACTGTGGCGATCCCTGCCCCAGTAGCCAGACCAGGTCTGTTATTGGGGGCAGCAGGGTATCAGCTAGGGTCGCTGATCGCCATATCAGACAGCGTCTTCATTCAGATTTCTGACACACAGCGTCGGACAAGCCACAGCTAAGTGCTTTATTCATTTTTTTTTAAACACAGCATTCATGTGAAGTTATATTTTATCCTTTCTCTCTATTTCTTTGTCCTGTGTGTTTTTGTATGATTAAGGCTCACGCTGAAACGTCACAACTGTGTACTCGTTAAGTAATAAAACTGTTCCTACCTTTTTTTCCTAGCTTATACATTTTACCACCAATAACAGCATGAAGATAACTTAAGATCCATTTTGATAGCCATTTTGAATTGTTCATACGTTGTCTCTTTTTTTTCTTCTTAAAGTGCAGTCACAATGTTCTGCCTGCAATACTGGCACCGTTTCTGTTTGTGAACCTTAAACTGATTAAATGATTATTGAAGAACATACCAACTCTTCCAAAATGTATACAAACGGCATAAAGATATACGGCTCCTGAAAACAGAAAATCCATCTCTGGAGTCAAATATTTCACGATCTTTTGTCGGCGTCAAGAGAGAAAAAAAAACGCGTATAAGCGGCGTCATATCAGCCCCTATTTATGGCCCAAATAGAGATTAATAAGCTAAAAACTGATTCTGAAAGGAGATGGAAGGGAGCACGTATAATATGGATTTGTTAATGGACAAAGAGATTATAGAATGCCGCACCTACAGCTAACCATTGGGCATCATTTGTTGCAAGAAATAAGAGATAAAAGAGAATTCTTGGTGTACACGCCGTACGGAATAAGAAAATTTGAAAGAGCTAAGGATATGTATCTGTCACTTGAGCCATAGAACGTAGGACATGAAAATATAGAAAAAAATTTGAAACATCGCGTAAACCTGGAAAACTCAGCCAGTCACTCATTTGCATGTCCCTTGCGGAAACTTTGCCTCCCTAACAGCTCTCCTGTAGGTCTGTCGGTTGCATCAGGATGTCCTGATGCTGATGCATTATATATATATATAACATCCTTCCCGTGCCGCTAAACGTCACATGGTAGTTCGCCAAAATTTCCTGTCTTCGGCGAGTTTTTAAATCTCATCAAGGGATGTTATGCCCACTGAACTGGCCTCTGTTAACAGTGTCCTCTTTAGAGTTTCACGTGGTCGACCTCTTTTTCTTCGGCCTGCCGTGTTCCACTTGATAGCTTGTTTGGGGATTCTCTGATTGTTTCTTCTGGTCACATGACCGACGCATGTCCATCTTCTTTTGGTGATCACTCATGAGACAAGTTGTTGTTTGCTCATCTATCTTATCTCCACGTTGTTCTTGAATTCGTTCCACTTTATATCGAGCATTTTCCTTAGACATTTGTTTTCGAAAGAGTCTAATTTGTTATCTATTTCTTTAGTTGTTTTCCAGCTTTCACATGCATAAACGAGGGTGGATTTGAATTGAATAATCTTAACATGGTTTTTGTGCTGATAACTTTTTAATGCCATATGTTCTCAAGATTCTTGAAGGTCAGTGCTGCTTTTGCAGTTCTAATTCTAACTTCTTTTCTGGTGTCACCATCCTGGTCAGTATAGCTGCCGAGATATGCAAATTGGTTTACTTCTTCAACAACTGTTCCGTCTACGCATATTTTTCCTTCGTGGTATTATATATATACATATATACATATATACAGATATATATATATATATATATATATATATATGAGAAGGGGAAGAGATGTCCGTTTTGGTTTATGATCCATAGCTGACATGCAGTAACGTGTCTAGTCTGGCTAACGAGATAGGTATCGCCATAGTCCTTTATGGCGGTGGAGTATGCTAACGAAGCACTGCACATTTCCCACCTTTTAACTGTACTCAAGGACTGAAAAAAAATAGCGACCTTGACCCGCTCCCAGTCCGACACGGTAATGTTCCTCAACGTCGTTGCGGCATCGGCTGCTAAGAACCACAGCCCGCAAGCTCCCAGTTCCAGGGAGATACGAAACACAGAGAGAAAGAGAGACAAACAGAGATGCACGCATGCGCGCGCACACACAATTATCAACACATATAGACTGTGTGTAATAAACATGTTCATGGAGATTAAACAACAGAAGTTAGTACAATAAGTTAAGGAAGAGAAGTTTCACTGGATGACGAATTTCAGCCATTTCTGTCTTATAGGATGATAGCTTTTATAACTGGACCAATCTTTCCTGTACTTTTTGTCATCCTTCTGTCTGATACATTTTCTCTTCATCTTTTTCAAGTTGATGATTTCGAGGTGTAACATTATGGAAGTTATAGATACGTCGAAGACAAGGATGCTGTTGTATAGAAGGAAATACGAAAATTCATAACTAAAGTTTGTGATATAGGGTAAATCGTGGAAAAATAGTAACGAACAGTAATGGTAATTCTATTCATTACGAGCTGTCAGGTTTATTTATTTATTTTTTGTATGCAACAGAACACTTCTTTAGTTCTGCGTGTTTTGCCAAAATGAAAGCTTTATTAAACTTCCCAGACTGTTTTTGTGTTTCATATACGCTTTAGTCATTATGACCATTAAGCCATGTTTATTCATGATCTAACTTACCTTCTCGTCTCGATCCAGGTTGATGCGAACATATACTCGTATAACAGATACACCAGGAAAATGGATATAGTTGTCAGTTTTTAGCATTTGAGCTACATCTTCGTAATAAGACAAGGGAAGCTGGAAATTTTACAAAATCTGTTTAGTATGAATGAGGGGGGGGGGGGATCCATAGTATGAATGAGGAATTTGTTAGACATTTGAAATATGCGACTTGGGAATCAAGCCTCACTACAGAAGACCAGATGTAGCCAAGGACCCTTTTATGAAGAATGACGCTACAGTCGTGGAACTCTTAAAGAAAAGTAAAGAAAGATTTGTTGGAAGAGGTTGCTGGAAAAGCAAACGCATGAAATCAGTGGGTATATGGAAAGAAAACATAGGAAGTAATTTGGTATATGATGTTGAGAAACTTTTTGGACGACATGTTTTACATCATTAATCATTGCTATTCACTAAATCAGGCGTAATCTGATCCTTTCTTCAGCAGGCTGTTATACCTTCATTATTTCGTTTCTCTCATAACTCACGGATCACTGCTGCTTATGCCATATAGCTTGTGACACGTAGATTTGACCCATCTTTTATTTATTCCAACATATTACAGACGCTTCCATCGTTTCTTTCTTAATCTGTACAACGCCTCCGTCGCTGAGTGTCCATCCAGCGGTCATTCTTTTTATCACAAACACTTCTCGGTGACGTCAGTTTGTGAAATCCACGGCGCTCACAGACAGCTGTAACTAGCTGTAAGTCATCGGTTTTTCGATTTCTCGTATGAAGCATAAGCTTCAGCTAATTCCCTCAAGTCTGTAAGTATATTCTATTGGTTTCATTGCCGTAGATGACTTCTGTCCTCTTGTTAATTTTTTCTTCCATACTTTTTTTTTTTTTTTTGCTTAATAATACTGGGTTTTACAGAGGGAAGGCTTCGCCTCTGTTTGTTCCTGCCTAAGATGTCCGTGATAGAAAAGGTTTCACGTCTTTCTTCTTTTCAGTGAAATTTGCTGCGTTTGTTCTTGCTGTAGACATATTGTTGTTATGTTCCTAATAATAAAGCAAGATTGCAGGTTTCTTCCAGAGCCGTAAATAATAAATGGAAGGTTTTATTATTTTTAACTGCCTTTTCTTGTTTCCACACTACTCTCACTGTCATACAAAACAGTGATTCGTGTGTGTGTGTGGGGGGGGGTGTGTGTGTTTAATATGTATACAAATGTTATTTGTAGTCTTCCAGATAAGCGCAAGCTTTTATGTGAAGTTGTGAAGAGTTTATTGTTTTATTTTGCTTGTCATTATTCAACCAGAATGCACTTGAATTTTTTTTTGTAACGCTCGTAGCTTCTAGATAAAAGTATATATAAAATTAGGTATATAAATAATATAAACGAAGCAGCTGCAGTAGAGCTGTGATAACAGAATGTTAAGATTCGTTAAAATAAAAGTAGGAACAGCCTTATTAATTAATGAGCACACAGTTGTGACGTTTCAGATCATACAAAATGGAGGTGTATGGTTCAGTTTTGCAAAAAGATAGAAAGAATGAGGAAAATGGCAGAAACAAGAATGGCAGAAAGCAAGATGAGTATATACAAATGAACAACAAATGACGAACATACAAGACTACGTTTTGCATCGTAATAAAAATAATAAACATTTCAGTTTATAAACATTTTATCTTGCTGTTAGTCGTAACACGCCAAAATGCTGAAGAAGAAGTGGAAATAAGGTATATTGAATTTTTTCTCCCCAAACATTTCAAGGTGTAAAGTTAAACGAGTTTATAATTCATGAAATCGGCTTGCGAATCGGACAACGCTAGCGATATTTTCCAGCTAACTTTTGCACATTTCTCTAAGAAATTTGAAATGATGAAGGAAGATGACGGTTCACCCGAGTGCACTCTTAAGTTTGATGTACAGGCACACTGAAATAGAACTCTGACGCTGAATCATGGAGCTGCAAGTTCGAACAGCTGACAGATTTAGAAAATTATTGCGCTTTGATATTTGAAACTCTTATTTTTTAAAATTTCTCCATATCTCTCTCTTTCATATATATATATCAGCCCCCCCCCCCCCCCACTTGTAACGGTACATTCGCAAAATTAAAATTAGCCATCATGAAACAAGATCACGTACTTTGTGTGGTGCCCACTCATAGAACTCATTAGAACTACTCGGTGGACTAGATATCTCCAAGAATGTCTGTCTGTATAAAATCAAAGGAGAGTTCTAAGCCAGGTGGCGCCCCGTATAAAGTGTCCCTTTAGTTATGCTCTCTTGAACTTTGAGCTGTTTCACAGTGTCACATTATCCTGATGGAAAAAAGGGTGTCGAACTTTGAAAAGGCTTTTATTGACTCTTTGTGTGCGTGTGTGAGAGAGAAAGAGAGAGTGAGTGAGTGAGTGAGAGAGAGATTGCCAGCGTGCTACCAGTTTAAGTTAGCATTTGCAATTTCAAAAGTGGTTATTGTACGCTTTTTACACCCGGATGACTATTTCAGAATAATGGCAACCCTTCAACCGGATGAAGAAAGTAAGCTGCCAGAAAGCTTTCATGGAAAAAAACCACATTCGCGTTATCCAAGTTAAATAATGCACTCTTCGCCTCCGTGATCAGAAGATTAGGGCAGTTCTCTGTCGCTACAGCTCGTTCCTGATACCCAAGAAATCTTCTCTGATGCCCTCCCCTCTTTTCAACGAATAACCTACCAAAAAGCGAGAATCTAGCTTGAAAGATGTCCTAGCCCATCGCTGCCTGTTTTAATCCAGAAATGAAAACTGCCTGCGCTGTGTCCCCTGCCCCATAGTCTGGGACGCCAGATCGCTCACCTTCACCAAAACTATCCTGAAAACTCCATGCAGGACTGATATGGAAAAGTCGTAGTGTAATACAAGTGTTCCACAACTTATGTTGGTTCGATTTACGATGTATCTATTTTACCATGGTTTGATCGCGATGTACAAAGGTCATACCTAAAGTCGTGAGCAAATTTTTTTAAAAATCAGAATATATAGGTAGAGAAAATATAAATGTATCACCTTAAACTGAATCCTTTGCACTTCGTATAGAGGTCACATGACGTCACCACCATGTGTCACGTGACCACGTGAAGCATAAAGAAATGGCGGATTCTGAAGTTTCATTTCGTCAACGTGGTGTTATTGAATTCCTCTTTAAAGAAGAAATCCCCGCTGCATAAATTCACCAAAGACTTCAGCTTGCTTATGAAGATGTGTGTATGGATGCTACCAGTGTTAGGAAGTGGGTGAAACATTTCAAAGATGGAAACACGAGTATCCAAGATATTCCTCGCAGCGGTCGCCCTCGAACTGCCTCCGCTGAACGCAACGTGGAAAGGGTTGACGACATCATTAAAGAAGACAGACTTGTCACAGTATCTGAAATGGCTGTAAATCTTGGAATAGGACACAATGCAGTACAGGAAATGATCGAAACCCTAGGCTATAGAGAAGTTTGTGCCCGCTAGGTCCCACAGGAGAGAACATCAAGAAGGCGATGCGTCTGTGCCGTCGGTCAGCTGGAACGGAATTCTACCGGGAGGGTATTGCCAAACTTGCAGAGCGATGGGAAAAATGTGTGCAGAGAAATGGAGATTATGTTGAAAATTGAAGAAAATTATGCAGATTAAGGTGATACATTTATATTTTCTCTATCTATAAATTCTGATTTAAAAAAAATATTTGCTCACGACTTTCGATATGACTCTCGTACGTTCAGTATTATTCAAATATTGATATGACACATTTATTTACTTTTTAACTTCTGTTATTTAGTTAATTATTCAGTGGCTGTATTTACTTATTTCGTTTATCATATCATATCATATTTATTATTATACTTGTAATATTTTCCAACTTATGATGGACTCGTCGGAACGTGATCCCATCGTAAGTCGAGGAACATACGTAAAAGCCAGTCTGCAGATACTGTAGGGTAACATAGAATGGGAAAACTGATCTCTGACTGTATCATCAGATTTTAGAAAAGCCCAGTGACATCTCCCAGAATGCTTCCTAGCCAGTTTACAGTCATTTCAGCGGCTTCAGCCACAGATTTAAGCCGACTTACACATGACAGTCATCAGACAATGTCACTCTGATGATAGAAGTGTACTTCGTTAATGAATATGGCAGTCTCTGCATTAAAAAAAAAATCTAATTCCATCATAAATTTGTACCTCCTGTCAGGGAGAAATTCAGGCCACAACAGATCTGTGTATTTCACAGTGAACTTTTAACAGGTGTATAGTTATCCATGAAATCTTTTCTTGTAGTTGTTTACTTATAAACTGCCAACCATTCATCTGCTACCATAATGAAGAACTAGTGGTAAAAGCTTCCTACAGGTTTGGATTATGTTGCCCTGGCTTTCCTTACTTCATAGCACGAGCGTAAAAAGACGGATTCATTACCATGGGAACAGGCTGGTGCTTATCCTGTTGTCACATCTTTCTACCTGGATCTTCTCGCGTAGGCAGAAGACGACTTTCTAGCTGGATCATCTCGCGTAGGCAGAAGACGACTTTCTAGCTGGATCATCTCGCGTAGGCAGAAGACGACTTTCTAGCTGGATCATCTCGCGTAGGCAGGAGAAGACTTTCTAGCTGGATCATCTCGCGTAGGCAGAAGACGACTTTCTAACTGGATCATCTTGCGTAGGCAGAAGACGACTTTCTAGCTGGATCATCTCGCGTAGACAGAACAATACTAACTCTAATAAAATCTTTCCAGATATTCTTGAAATCTGGAGAGAGAGAGAGAGAGAGAGAGAGAGAGAGAGAGAGAGAGAGAGAGATGTAAAGAATTTTGGCAGTTCTCCGTAGATTTTGTGGCCGAAGAACAGTAATGGGGAACATCGTATATTGATTTTTTTTTTCTTTAAATGGGATGTAAGGAATTTGGGTAACAAATGTATTCATTAGCTCACTCTTTATTTGTACTTCCATTTAATATAGCAGTGACTAAAATGAAACAAGATCGTATGTTAACAGTCTGTTTGAAGGGCACAGAAGCAAGCACAGGATTCATGTGTACGAGAGATTGATTGATTTATCTTTATATCAAAAGTGTTAAGAGTTGGGCACGCAGGCCCGTCTGACATTCTGCCCTTTATCATACATCTTTCACTCTATTCCAGACAAGAGAGAGAGAGAGAGAGAGAATGAATGAATGAATATTCCAGACAAGAGAGAGAGAGAGAGAGAATGAATGAATGAACGAACTGTATATTCAAAGTGGAAAGGGGTGGTTTGAATTGAGCACGCAAGACCCTCAGAGATTCAGCCAAGAGACAAGGAGACGAATCTCTCTCGCTCTCTCGCACACACACATACACACACCTGCTCACACGCACGCACGCACGCACCCACACGCAGACACATATTGTCTAAAAATAAGGGGCAAAAAACTGTGATGTAACATCACAGTATAAAAACTGAGTAAATGAGGGAGGGAACAAAATGAAGTCGACGCAAGCGTCGTTCGTGAACAAGTCGGAGAATAGGGAAATCCTTTATGGTACACTCCAGGGAGCAACAGCGGAATAATCTCCTCCTCTTGCCTAGCCTTACCAAAAATAGAAGAGGGGAAAAAATATACCAGAAATACAGAAGACAGGACGAAGCTGGAGCAGACCAGCCAAGACTGGTGGGGCTCAGGGAGAAGTGTTGGAAGGATTGTGCTATGACATAAACCCGAAAAAGGAAACTACAGTTGTAAAAAAAAAAACAAGGAAAAACCTGTTGTCATGCAGTAAAGCCGGTGGCATAAAACTGTTTGCTAACTTTACTGAGATAAAACAAGAATGCCTAACATTTTTCTTAATGATATGATACTCATGTGCAACGACATTGAGTGAACTCTGTGTATGTCAGTGTAATTTTATGGCAGATTGTTTAATTTTTTTATTCAGGTAAATATCATTAGTTCAGGAGCAGTTGAAAGGGTTAAAACTATAAAATGAAGATATTCAGCATGCACTGGACATGTGATAAAAGAAGAGGGAATGAAAAAAACAGCATCGTAAAAAACAAAACTAATAAAGGGGAATAAAGACAGAGGAAGGCAAGGAGAAAAGGTAGTGGACATTCTAACGAACTGGCATGGAGAAAATTTCCTACAGCTGGAAAACACGAAAGAACTGGATGTATGGAGAAACACGATTGATTATTGCGGCACGTGATGATGATGGGTAATAACATTTGGCCTGGGTACTTCCTAAATCAGCAAGACCTCGACTCAAGCCATCTGATCGATCGAATCGACTTTTCATATCTTGTAAGTCGTGTACATTTTACATGGCATCTGCCAAACTTGCTCCTTCTGCTTCTGTCGATAATGTCATTATTTATTGTTACCTGCTGTCTCGGTCGCTTCTGAGAATTTTTTTGGGGTTAGTTTCGACGCCTTTGTTCACATTCACATTCTCGTATTTCAAAATTTTCATTAAAAACCATTCCACTTGAGCCTGCTTTTTTGTTTTCTAGCTATAGTTCCTGTTAGTCTTCTTTCTCCGTCCCCTCCAGTCAGTGCCAGTCTGGCTGAACAAAGATATAAAAGGATCTCTTAATTATATTGTTTACGCGAACTTTTCATCCACCGCGATATTTCTTCCTAACGAGCGTGGTAAGATCGGGGCTATGGGGGTTTCTGTAGAGCAGTGATTACCCCGTTATGCTGGAATCATCTACAGCTTTCCTGCGCACTGAAAGACGTCACTACATGCCTTAATCAATACTGCCACCTTGGGGGGAAAACATCCATCGCGGATGTAACAATGTTTCAGCCGAAGACGACGATACTGCAGAAATGTCATTGTTTGTTCAAATGTAATACTCTGCTAGTCTCTCTTTCGCTCGCACGCATACTCTCATGTCCTCCTCGTTTGCCGCAGCTCTACTATTACATTAGATGGAGAGAGACCAGGATTCGCTCTCGCCAAATATATTTTGTTTTGGCGTTGTTTACTCTAGCTGATGGCCTCCAGATATATTTTCTCTGCATTACAGTCTTTTGAAGACATTTAGAGACTTGAATAAGAAATTTCAGAAATAACTTCATGCCGTCTAGGTAAATGTTAAAATCAACTGCTTACATTTTGTTCCGGTTACCACGAGTAAATCAAGATAGTACTCAGCAAACATGGCTCCTTGGAGCGAGATTCAGTTACAATCTCATATAGAAACAAGGGGATTATGACGAGGGAATAATACAGAATGAATTACAATACTCAGATTCTCCTCAGCTGTTGTGAAACGTTATTATCGGTTCATTACAGGCTGTCTTCACTATTATCCTTTTTTTAAAACTTCCTCTCGTACGATCTCTGGGACTTCCTTTTTGCCTTCTGGGAAAAGGGTGCTCCATGCTGAAGCAGTATTAACGTTGTCCTTTTTTTCGCATTCTTAGTGCCCGTCTTAGCTGTATCCATCGCCACTGATTTCAGTCTCATAGATCAGCTAATTAGTTCCAGAATTTCTGGTAATTTCTGGGTTTGCTACCCTTCGCTCGCATCGTATTTAAAGCAGTCATATTACGATCCGACAAATCCCTGTCTGGCAGCTGTCATATTTTGCATTTGTCTTCCTAGTCTTGGAACCGCTTAGAGACCTTAGCAGACACAGCACGAGTAAATATAGTATTAAGCTGTCTCTTCTGTTTACTGATGGTCTCCAGACTTTCTATACAAACCTAAGTGCAGTCGCTGGTCATTTTATTTGTGTATTGATTTCTTTTTTTATTTTCTTTTTTTTATTTCTGCAATCTGTAATAATAGTTCCAGATGATCATGGAATTTTTCTCTGTCCAGCAGTCGGCATTCATGGGATTAAGTCATGCGCAATCACTTCTTCTTTTCGGTTTTTGTGCATTTAGTTCCCGTTAAACCTTTTTCTGTGTATGGACTTTTCTGTAAGTTAAACTGGCAGAATATGCAGAATTCTGCGAAGAGTTCCAGTTTTTAAACAGTATATGGAAATATTACTTGAAAATCTGCTCTTCTTTCGCGTTTTTCTTGCATCCCGACAGTGCCCATGGTTATTACGCTGATATTTTTACTCTTTAAACGAAGTGAATTCATCTGTTTTTACCTCACTCTTCTACACGTCGGAGGAATGATAAATTCTAATTCTTCTCAAAAATTTATCTTGGGGAACCGTATCACTGTTGTCGAAGATTTTACTGGACGCCTTCAAACTGCGACCAGTGCATACTGTTTGAAATATAATTTTGTGTTTGTTTGTTTGTGTATGTGCTGCAGGATAATTGAGATGTTCGAATATCATAAAAACAAATCCATATTTTACGAGCACTTTATTAGAAGTATTCATGTGAATCTTATTGTAAGATTTATTATTCAAGTTCATAGTTTTTATTTTATGCAACACAGTCCCTGCATTATGGAATCCTGGTATATTTTTGCAGACCACCAGCTATATAGGAACTTTATAGAAAAATCAGGCACCATTTTGAAAATTAAAAAATGAGAAAATTGCAAAAGAACAT
This sequence comes from Achatina immaculata, assembly GCA_009760885.1. Taxonomy (NCBI): domain Eukaryota; kingdom Metazoa; phylum Mollusca; class Gastropoda; order Stylommatophora; family Achatinidae; genus Lissachatina; species Lissachatina immaculata. The sequence continues at coordinate 45,031,662 of CM019717.1, read as the reverse complement.
TTGAAAGAAATGATAAAAACAGAATTGCATAAAATGGAAATGTAATAGAGAAGAAAAACACGTTAGAAAAACGAAGGAACAATAACTGTTAAGATCTCAAGAAAAGGACATTGTGTAAATGATAGCACTATAATATTGTTTAAGTTGTGATTTATATACTAATGACTTAGTGCTCTCTGATTAATACCATCTTATAATTCTGCACTTGAATCGATGATGGTGCTGGACATTGAGTGATGGCGATTGTCACGTATAGCAGCACATTTTGGCCGTTTAAATATTATCAACCTACTGCTCTTTCGTACAGCATTGTTAACACGTTGTGACCGCGACGATATTATCTTTCTCCGCTGTCACTTTTAAATTATTAATGTATATTACTACGTCTCTTCTTTTTTGTTCACTTCAGCAGTCTAGAATCTCTCTACACGTAATACTATATGATTCAACACTAGACTGAAACCTTAACACACATAGTCACTATAAAATTCAGATGGTTCATTCTTGAATCAATTTATAGTTCAGTTTTAATGCTCATCAAATGAAATTCACGAGTATCAAATTGAAACATCTCCGAAAGCATTTTACACAAAGTTCCAAAAATGTCAAATCTTCGCATTTCTCACGCAGTAATAATAAATACTTTTCGTCTTGAAATATTATCTCCTTTCTGTTCTAAACTACATCTAGTTCTAAACTGCTTCTCTGTCCCCTGAATATCTGTTGGTTCTGTCTGTCCAATTTTTCTGTCTGTCGTTACTGTCATATCTATCCTCCTTTTCTCTCTGTCCTCCTTTTCAAAACTGCACGCCTGGCTTATATACAGTGTCAGTTGTCCAATAGGACACACCTCTAGATCTTTCTATTGGTCAGCTGGTTGACTACATACTGATTGGACTTTGGGATAAGTCGGTCCACTCCCTTTCGTCATGTTATTGGTCCACTGGACTATTATGTGTACACATTGCGTCCTAAGATTAGCAAATATGCCTCACTTGTCAGTAAGTCTGTTGCGTCAAATCGATCTATATTTCATTCGTTTTTTTTTTTTTTGGTGTGGGTAAACTCTTCTTATCCAGTATCAGGTGCATGCAATACCTGTAGAGGATATCCGTTTACACAGCCTGTCTGACTCCATATTATTGATTTAACCATTCAGTTTAGTCGTGTCAGTACTATTATAATCTGAGTGTATGTCTTTAATCTCCCTTTCCTTCTGCTTCATTATGTCTAGTATTGCTAAGTATCTACTTAATTCTATCGTAATACTACAGATACCGTGGGAATGTTACTCCCCCACCGGTTCTCAAATTTTCTATCGTTTCTTATTTACTTTCTGCTTATCAACAATAGTATAACACAATAAATTATTAACAATAATAATAACAACACTAATAATAATTATTATTATACTTTCTTTTTATGCAAGGCACTGTGTTACAGCGGGACCAGTCACTGTTTAATTCATTGCCTATACATCTTATCATGGAAATTTTTCCATTTTCTGTTTCCTTGTTCTCCTGTCCTCCTCCTTCTACATCCTGTCCACATATTCCCTGCTGCTCTCTAATCCTCGCCACATTAGCAGAAATCCCCAAAAATCTTCCGAAAAACAGAATCATCAATTATAATTTCACGGCCTCTTTGTACACTGCAGTGTGTGATGAGGTTATTATTTGTCATTACCGGTACAGTTTTGGAACACGGTGCTGTTTGCTTGGGAAACATTTGTAATGATTTTATGACGCGTCTTTCTTATCTCTGGCTAGCTAACGTAAATTATAACTCATTTCTTGTTGTTTACTTGATATGTTACGGGGTGAAGTTTACCACAGTTGTTACACAATAAACCGAGCTAGCGCCCAGTATTTGCACGGCGTTGTCGCGTCTTATTTGCTTCTTGTGTCGTGGACTTACTCGTGCTGGGCAGAGACTCTTCATTTTCCCAGCTAAATCAGTGGCTTTTGCCGAACACTGAACACAGGCACAGAGTATCCTCTTATATTTTTTTTATTTATTGCATGCATGCAACTCGTATTGTTTTTAAATATTAAATAGAAATAACGTATTTGTTTAGCAGCAACGTTTTGCGAACTCTAGTGCTAAAAGAAGGAGGGAGGGAGGGAGAGAGAGAGAGAGGAGGGGGGGGGGGGAAAGGAGAAACTTGATACGCATATAATGTTAGAGATTATCGAGTTCTAATTAGAATTTGCGAAAATTCAGTTTTAATTTGGCATCTTATTTTTTTGCGATCACACAAAAGGTTAGGTAAAAATCTGGTTAATATATATCTGTCCTATACAAGTTACAACATAAAGAAAACAACGCTGTAAAGGCGAAGATCAGAGACATGTGTTCACTGTTACCGTTGTGTCCTTATATTTATGATATTTGATTTACCTCCTGCCAAGCGAGTCAGTAGAAGCTCTAAAGTCAATGATATTTCGACCCTGGGCCACGGCCACCACACCCGTACCAGATAACGGAATATATAGGTTTTAAGTTGTTGCATCTCTGTAGTGTACGTTGGTAGTAGAAAAGTTTGGTAGTTGTGTGACGCAGTCGAGGTGGTGGAGCCTCAGAACGTTTTTATGTTGTGAGTTTGTGTTTCAGAAGACAGTGAATTTTGAACCTTGTTTGTCTAACCTTGTAACGGAGATAATGTTGTCTGTCACGTAGGAAGCGCAGATATTGTTAGTGGAAAGTGTGCAGATTTGAGAGTTGGCTGTCCAGCCAGGTGGGGCGACCGAAGTTGCATCTCACTGGCAGTCATCTTCATTTCACGTCGTTTCATTGACTTTGAAGTTTGTTATTTGTTGAATGTAAATAAACTTTATTTTTTAAAAAATGCAAAGGACTGAAAGACGAATGTCTGGCTTTCGAAATGAGAGGTTCAACCGAAGTGTATTTTGCTTGTATAACTTAAATTATTTTTTTTTTAGAGACCGAAGTTCTGTCTAAGTTAACAACTTGAGATATTTTGTAGAGACTGAAGTTCTGTGTATGTTAAACACTTGAGGTATTTTGTATGGACCGAAATCGTGTCTCAGTGACTTACTTGAGATATTTGGTAGAGACCTAAAATCATATCTTAGAAAGACCAGACTTACTTTTGCTATTTAGTGTTTGGATTTGAAGAGATGGTATATTCATATATCTCCCTGTTTACTTTCATCAGACTGGAGAAGTCAAGAACTGTTGTTGAAAGACAGAAAATGGTTATTCATCATTAAGGAATGATGTTGCATGTGACAGAAGACCAGCTTTTGCTGAGTAAGGTTAATATTAACCTGTCTCGGAGTAGAGTTGTATATTGAAAATATAATGAGGAATGTTAGAGAAGATGTAGACAAAGAATATTTACAATGCCATAACAATTGGAGGTTATGAAACATCAGAGATTAGATATGCTAAAACACAGGGACTGTCCACAACACAAAAAAAAGAATGGAAAAACTAATTATGTCAGTCCGTAAGAATAGTAAAGAGCAAAACCTCTATCTTAATGCAAAGAAAACTAAATTGATAACAACTGACAAAACAAACAAGGCAGCTGATATATGTATCAATGAGGAAAAACTAGAAGAAGTGGAGAGTTTTGAATATCTTGGATCACTGCTAACTAATAATGGGGATACAATGAGGGAAATTAAAAGGAGGACATCTGTCGCTCTTCAGAAAGTAAAACAACTAAAGAATCTGTCGAGAGGAACATATAGAACTAAAAAAATAAGATTTTTAAGGGCATGCATCTTTCCCATCGCAACATATGCCTGTGAGACCTGGACACTTAAAAAAACAGCTGAGAAACACATAAATGCCTTTGCATGTAAATGCTACAGAAGAGTTTTGTAAATATCATGGGCAGAAAAAACAACAAATGTATCCATACTACAAGAACTTAATATTGAAGAAGTCTGGCTAGTAAAGAGGATTAAAGAGAGAAAACTTAAATATTTTGGACACATTAAACGTCATGATAATCTATAGAAAACCGTCTTGGAAGGGTACATAATGGGAAAAAGAAAGAGAGGAAGACCAAAACGAAGATGACTCCAAGACATCGTTGATGATCTGCAAATGGATGCATCAGCAGCAAGCCATCTTGCTCACAATCAAGAGGCCTACAGGAGTGCTGTTAGGGAGGCAAAGTTCCACAAGGGACATGCAAATGAATGAATGAATGGAATAGAGACATCTGGACGAAGACGACAGATATTTGGATATTTTCTCAAAACTTCAGTCCTACGAGATAGATCTACGTGAGATCCATTGTCAGCTATGAAACATTGATTCTTATGGCCACATTAGAATCTAGTGTTGTTAAAATGTGACATAATGCTGACATTTGTATGTTATTACAGACAGTATCTACGAGACTGGGTTCATCAATCTTAAATACACCATTCTCATTCACACTAAAGTATTTAAACCTACGATGTTTAGACTTTTACTATTTACCTTATTTGCACGTGGATGTCACTATCTGTTGAGGTCTGTTTACGAGTTCAGTAAACAATAAACTTGAACTTCAGTAAGTACAATGCGAGAAGTACAATGACCTGGTCAAGCAACTGAGCCAGGGGGTAGGAGTCAGGGCAAAAGTGATACCTGTAGGAGTGGGAGCGAGAGGATTCGTAGCAACATCAGCAGACGACCTATGTAAACAACTGGGCATAAACGGACAAGCAAGAGCAAGGGCATTGAAAAACCTTTCAGAAACATCAGAAAAGGCTTCATACTGGCTGTGGAGTATGCGAAACAAACATTGAGAACATAAATGTCGTTTGCCACAACCAATACCAGTCCACCGTAGCTAAATTGCTAAAGACGCACTTGTGAAGTGCAGTGCCAACTCAGTCCCGGGATGGAAAAAAAAACAACTCACAAGACCTCTGGGAGTCATGGCCCAGATGGGCCCGCCCCCCCCCCCTCCCACCCCCCTTAGAGTGTCAGGAGTTTAATAGGGCCGAAACAGTCATCTGAATAGGTGGACCTTGTAAGACTTCCTCTGATGATCTGAAATAGTTGTGTTGTTGTTCCGCTCTCTACAGTAGAGTTTCCTACATGTTGAGTTCTGTTTACGAGTTCAGTAAACAGTAAACTTGAACTTCAGTATTTATTATTTCACGAACAAATGTCAGTCAGAACTACCACGGTAAGGTCATAGTAGCGGGAGATTCCAGAGAACTTCAAAGGCTCGACAGTCACGTAGATGATGTAAATTTCCTCTCTTCCTGTCGCTTGGAGTTGTAACAGAATATGGATTTTTCAGTTTCTTTACCTGCTTTATTAGTTAAAGTTAACACCCTTGTTTGTTTGTTTGTTTGTAGTAGTTAAAATGTTTTAGGTGAGTTCCATTTAGTTGAACGTGCAGAGTTTGACTTACAAAAAGTTTACATTTTGTGAGTGTTTCACAAAGCATGGGAATTGTCAGGAGGGTTTATGGGGGGTGATTTTTGGTCAGTGAGAGACTATACAGAGTGTGTGTCTAATATCTTAAAAGAGCAGTCCTGTTTTCGTTCGCGTCATGGTGTGAATGTTCACAAGTAAGAGATTTACACGAGTATGTCTCGAGTGATTTGGATGTGATGGTGGGACCTGCTGTCTATTATTACTGTTATCATTGTTACTTGTGTTCTGTATACTTCCACCAGCAGTTTGAGATGTATGAGTTGATAATTCATCCATCATCAAGGAATTGTAGGAGTTGATAATTCATTCATCAGCAGAGAGTTGTAGGAGTTGATAATTCATTCATCCATTATCAAAGAGTTGTATGAGTTAATACTTCATCGATCAGCAAGGAGTTTCATCATCATCATGTTCCATTTTCAAACTGACTTTCGTTTGTTCTACTAAGTGTAGTTCAACTGTGAGATGTCCAACCTCGGTCCTGCCATCAGTGTATTGTATAGAGGATTGTAACGTCCGTCAAGATTGTGTTTCAGATCATGTCACCAATTTGCACGCTCATAGTAAGTCAAAGGGAGATAGCAATGCAGTGCATGCAGTGAAGTGTATGGTCTGCAGTCACTCTCTGAAAGTGTGGTGTGCCCTGTTCGTAGCTACAGATTGTGCACTTGTCTCTGCCGCATAGGTGGTTAGATTTTGGTGGATATTCAAATAAGCCTCTTTCGGTCGTGTCACTTAGTCCAGTGATCCATTCATTTCTGTTTGCAGTTGTTAATGTTTTCATGATTTTCATGTTGGTTATTCTTATATCACAGTTCTGTCAACAAATCTCAAATGCCCATGCGCTCTGGTATCCGCGGTAATGTGGTCTTGATGTCGTAGGAGGCAAGTATATCTATTGTTTTGTACACTGGTTGTGCTAAGGTTACAGCTTGGGTCCAGTTCTCAAGAGTGTGAGGAGCAGATTGAAAATCAAAAGACAAGGGTGTTTTAAAAGAGTTACGCCTTTTTTTGCGGTGACATCTATCATGATTGCTAAATTTCTGTGTGTCATAAATGGAGCAGCGAGATTCACAGAAGGCAAAAAGATGGCTTGATGTCTTCTCTGGGAAGATTTATGAGTGCCCTGGACTCAGTGGGTTTTGTTATTAGATATGGCGTCCTCCAAGAGCAGCTCACATTAAAGGACTTTCTGCTTCTTTCTCCCTGGAACGGCGAATGTTATGTTCTTTGCAGCCGATGCTCTGAAGATTTTAAGATTCCACCACCATGGGAACTGTGACAATCCCTGACCTGTTATATAGGCTAGGCCTGCTGTTGGGAGTACTAGCGAAGAAGTAGTCAGGACATTAAAAAAAAAAACAGTATACGGGTAAGTTCATGTATTGGTATAAACTAAGATGTATAAACTAGGAAAAAAGTAGGAGCAGCTTTATTACTTAACACGTTTCAGCGTGAGCCTTAATCATAGAAGAACATACGGGACGAAGAAATAGAGAGGAGATAAAGTATAAATTCACATGAGTGCTATATTTAAAAAAATTAAATAGGTCACTTAGCTGTAACTTGTACTTGTAATAAGATGTGGCTTGTCCGACGATGTGTGTCAGAAATGGACATGGTAGAGCGTACAGACTGTTTAAACGGAGACCTGTTATGTGTGGTCGGTGGATCGTAACTGGGGGTGGTGAATGGGGAAACCATGGAGGGGAGAGAGGGTGATATAGTGTTAACCTAGCCAGGAGAAGGTGAAATAGATGATTATAGTTAGGGTAGAGGGGTTGTAATGTGATGCTGTGAGGAGGTTCTGAACTATGTGTAACAGGTAAGAAGGGAGTTGAGCTTAGTGGAGATTGTTGAAGAGGAGAATGTTAGGTGTAGCTGAATAGCGAGTTTAACTCATGTGGTTCCAGCGTCCCATAATTCCGAATGCAGCGGTTCTCAAGCGCTAGGCAGCTTGTGTCATCTGCGTGACATTGTTTGATGGCTGTTACCAGAAAATCAGATTCATCTCTCTGGTTGGAGCCGTTGAAATGATTTGGGACTGGTTTCGAAGCATGCTGGGCGATATCGTACAGATGTTTCTGCATGCGGTCTCCTAATCTGAGGCCAGTTTCACCAGTATGCGTTATCCTGTATCTTTTGCATACTATGACATATATCACATTACGGGACTCGCATGTGGATCCCTCATGAAGAGTGAGGATAGTTTTGGGAAAGGTGATCGTTTTCGTTTCCCATACTACCGGGCAGGTAGCACAGCGGGGGCAGTTACATTTTCTGGTGCCAACATACGTAAGGCTCAGCTTCAAGTGGCTGTGGACGAGGATGTCCTTAAGGTTTGGCTCACGTTATAAACTAAGCTCAGGTTATGAGGGTTCATGATTGGCCGTTATTGCTTAGATAATACTATAGTTTGTGAGCTAGTCGATAAACCTCAAGCAAGTTAGAACTATGCAGGATAGCTATGATTGCGGATATACTAGTACGTATTTGTAAGGTTAGTCGTATGGTTTTTTTTTCTAAGAAACACAGTAGGAGAATATCCAATAGCTTACAAAATTGGACAAAACCCCAATTGAGGGGAGGACTGTACAGTTCACTGAAAATTTTGGTCCCTCCACCCCCAGAATATTCCTTGCCAAATTATAGGAGTCTTATATGCTAATATATATCACATTTTCATGGGCCGAAATACAGGCCTAACACCATATCCCCAATATGCCTTAATGACATGGAAACGGGAATTATACGTTTTTGTTTATCCTATATGCTGATGCGTATTACATGGCAGGAAAAATGGTGTATGTATATCTGTGTATGTGCATGCAGTTTTACTGTGTGTGCAATTTGATTCACTAGTTCAGTTTGATGACATGTAATATTTGCAGTTGACACCATGCATTATATACAGTTATCAGGTTAATCAGTTGTTGACTCATTCTTAAACCATGATGATGGACCTTTTTTTTTTGTTTTGTTTTGTTTTTTTCAAACTGTTGGTATCTAACACTTAAGACAGCTACCATTGTATCATCATCAAGTGCCGTGCCGACTGGCGTTGGCTATTATGCTTCTCCAGAGTACACGATCCTTCATGCAGGCCATCAGCTCAGTTGGTGATCTCCTCTCACACCATCCCGTCAGACTGTCCAGTATCATTTCTCTTGGTCTTCCTCTTGATCTTCTTCCTTCTATTTGTCCTGTTGTTATAATATTTTCAATGCCCCCTCTTGCATTGTCTCTCTCTCTTATATTTTTTGACAAGATTTTTTTTGTCTCTCCAGCTCTTCCCATACATTCTTCATTAGTTATTTTTGCTGTCCAGGGGATTCGCAACATTCTTCTAATAAACTACATTTCTGGTGCTTCCAATGATTTTTGTGCAGACCTGCTGTTGTCCATGATTCACTTCCATATAATAAGATAGGTTCAATATAGCATTTTAGGACTCGTTTTCTAACATTCATTGATAAGGATGTGTTGGATAATATGTTTCTCATTCTCTGAAGTGCAGTCTTTGCTTGGCCTGTTCTGTTCCTAATTTCTTATCTGCATTTCCCATCTGAAGTTATTACTGCTCCAAGGCATTTGAATTTCTGCACCTGCTCTAGAATAGTTCCATTTAATTTATACTGCATGTTGGTGGATTCTGTTTCTTAGATATAACCATAGTCTCTGTCTTTTTTATGTTGAAAGTAAGGCCTTTCTGTTCACTTTCTTTGGCGACTTTATCCAAGAGATTTTGTAGGTCTTGTTGGTACTCAGCTATCAGTACTGTGTCATCAGCATACCGAAGGTTGTTAATATTGTATCCTCCAATTTTTACGCCTGGGTCTGTGATGATCATTCTTAGAATATTCTCGCTGTACAGAGAAAAGAGGTCTGGAGATAGTACACATCCTTGTCGCACCCCTTGTTTTATAGGTTGATATTTTCCAGTTCTATTTTCAATTTGAATTGCTGCTTCTTGGTGCCAGTATAGATGTTTTACAATCCTTAGATCATTGCCGTCTATATTGATGTCTTCAAACATTTTAATAATTTCATTATGTTTCATCTTGTTGAATGCCATGGTATAATCAGTGAAGCATAAGTAGAGATCTTTCTGTACTTCTAAAGCTCTTTCTGTTAGTGTTCATAAAGCATAAATGGCATTGTGTTTTCCCTTTCCTTCAACAAATCTGAACTGTTCATCTGCAATTTCATTTTTTATCTTTTTCCTTGTTCTTCTCATAATGATTCTCAGAAGTAGCCTCGTTATGTGACATGAGAGGCTGATAGTCCGGTGGTCGTCACATTCCTTTGCACCTGGTTTCTTTAGTAGTGCTATAAACGTGGATTTAGGCAAGTCACTGGGCATATAACCACTGTTGTAAATGTCATTCAGTAACTTGGTTATTATTTTTATTCCTGTCTCCTCTAGAGCCTCTATTTATTCTATTGTTATATTATCAGGCCCAGTCGCTTTTCCTTTCTTCATGTGTTTTATGGCATCTATGATTTCATCTTCAAGTATTGATGGTCCATCATAGTTTTCAGTATCTGGTGTTAATTCTGGTCTTTCTCCTCCATATAGCTCACCGATATACTCTGTCCACCTGTCCACAATGTCTTCTTTTCCCATTAACATTTTACCTTCTTTCGATTTCAGGCATCATGTGGTATATTTTGTTTTCCTACCTGTGAGTTCACTAATTCGTTTGTACATGTTTTTGCTGTCTTTATTATGTGAGTCTTATTATTATTATTCTTATAATTATGAGAATTTGTCTGCACTGTTCATTTAACCACACTTCTTTTGGTTCTCTGCATTTGCATCTTATTTCTTTATTTATCTTGCTATATTTTTCTTGGTTATTTTTACTCCTCCTCCTCTTGTCCATCAGTCCTAAGATGTCATCTGTCATCCATTTATTTTTAGGGGCATCTTTTTTCGGTAGTATTATCTCCTTAACAGTTTGATGGATAGAATCTCTTAACATTGTCCATTGTTCATCTATACTATTTATCTTTGCTATTGCATTGTATCTATTTGTTATAATAACTTTGTATTGTTCTCGCAGTTCTTGGTCATTTTTAAGGAGTTCTGTATCCAGTTTGATGTTTCTCACTTTTCTGCATGCTTTCTTTAGCTTTATTCTAGTTTTTCCACAGAATGGGTTGCGGTTACTATTGCAGTCAGCAGCTGGCATGATTTTTGTTGTCAGTAATGCATTCCGGAATCATTTGTTGATTAATACATAGTCTGTCTGGTTTAAAGTCTTTTTGTCTGGCTTGCACCACGTTGCCAGTCTTGGGGGATGTTGTTTAAACCAGTTGTTTCCTGCAACCATGCTATGTATTCTTGCCCATTCAATTAATTTACAACCTCTGTCATTCCTCTCCCCCAGTCCATAGTCACCAATGTCTGAAGTTCTTCCTTTACCAACTTTGGCATTAAATTCCCATGACTATAGTAACTTCATGTGACTTTGTGTGTTTTAGGGCTGTCTGTGTGTCATTATAAAATATCTGTACATCTTCTTCAGAACTTTCAGATGTTGGAGCATACACTTGTATAATATTTATGTTTATTGGTCATCCTTTCACTTGGACTAGCAGGACTCAGTCCAAGATGTTCAAATATCCTACAGTTGTCCTTGCTGTTTGTTTGTCAGATATTATTCCTACTCCTCTTTCATGTTTCTCACTTCCTGAATATATTATTGTATATTTATCAGAGTTTATCTTCCCTGCACCTGTCCATCTAACTTCACTCATTCCTAATATGTTGCTAATATGTTGATCTCCATCCTTTCCATTTCTCTCTTTACATTTTCTAATTTTCCAGCCTGGAAAAAGTTCTGACATTCCATGCTGCTGTTTTGAACTTGTTAGTTTTGCCACCAGTAGCTTGATGACGATCTGGGCTCACCTGTGGCTTGTGAGCTGCCCTACCGAACGAGGCTGTTCCAGAGGAGCATCCATTAACGTCGTTCATGATAAATCTATTACTCTGAATAAGCATAATTGTTCTTGGGAGCTACAACAGTGGTTTCCTGTTGCCTTCTGTTGGTTTGTGTACGGACTTTCTGCTAGCATTTGGACTCCCTGCCCTACCCACAAGGTAGCAGTAGCGAGAGGTTTTAAGGCACCTCTTACCCGCCTGGTATTCCCTTCACTGAGCACCTAAGGCACTTTATAGGAGTATTAGAGCCACCTACTACTCATTCTCGCCCCTGAGTCTACTGCCAGATGGTCTGCGTCTGCTTATTTGCGTAAATCCTTATACACAGGGATCCTCCATATCTGGAGGACTTTCACCATCCGCCATCTGTGATGCGCTGGGTTACCATTGTAACTTGTTGTATTATTAGTATCCTTCTTCAGTAACTCTCGACTTTGTCACTTTTATGTTAGTGTTTCATATTTTCTGTTTGTTTCAGAACCAGCCAGAATATGTGGACTTTTTGTTATTTTAAAATAGAAAGATACAGCATGATGCTCTGTATAAGACAGTTTCCTTTCTAACATTATTTCATGTGAATGCATAGCCCATTGAACCCAAACATTATTCTTTTTTTTTCCAGATTGTAAGTGTAGCATGAACCGTGCATGCATGGATAATGGAACTTGTTGTCATGAATACTGTGTGGGTGGATGTGTAGGCCCAGGACCAGGTGATTGCTATAGCTGTAAGGGAGTTTCATATCAGGGCAGATGCCTCCAAAAGTGTCCACCTGATACATACATGGTAAGTACACTGCTGTATAAAGATACTAGAAGTCATATCATGTCATGTATTTCACATGCCACAAATTTCCTTCATGTACGCAGTCCTGTTACATGTTATGTGATAAAACCAGTTTGCATTTTTATATGCATCTGTCTGAGTTCAGTTTAATACTATCCTATGCAGTGTTTTTCTGTTTATGCAGTATATTCACATTTCACTTCATTGTACACTGAACATGTTACAGTTTAGTACACTGTCCACAGTTCTCTTTCACTATTCATAAAACCTACCACAGTTTATTTATGAGTATACTTTTCACAGTTTTCGGGCAGACGATGCCTAAAAGAGAGAGAGTGTCTTTCACTGGTCAATAATACAGAAGATATAGGAAAGAACAGTAAAATCTTGCGAGGGGAAAAAGGAGAGCCGAATATCTGCATCACCAAATGCCCTCAGAACTATACAGTCAGAGAAGAAGGAGAACTGAAAAGTTTAGAGTGTGTCAGATGTCAGGGCTTTTGTCCAAAAGGTATGTCTTTGTCTCCATTTTTGCCCTGTTTACATAATAAGATGATATCATTCTTTCATTCTCTGCCCCCCCCCTCCCTTTTACTGTTTTTGTACATAAAAAACATTATTGTCATAATTTATCTCCATGGGATAGTGTTAAAGAGTGAATTCAGTGGCTCTTAACTGAATTAGATGGTCTCAAGCCTTTTGAACATAGTACTTGTATGAAACTCCACAACTCTTCCATCTGAGCTGTTTTACAGTATATTATGTAATTTCATTTTGTAGGGCTATGAGCTGTTCAAAGTGTGTTTGCTGTATATTTTGCAAAGTTATTCAACATCCTAAATACACAAATGAGATATATTTATGTAGTTTTTAATCTCAGGGGAAAAACCCAGTAGAAAACAGGAGGGCATTATTTTTGGTAATTCTGTTCATTATTTCACACATCATGTAAGCCCTCATGTGCAAGTCAAGGTATTTGCAGAATTGTTCTAGATTTGCTCCTTTGATTAGACATCTTTTTGTAGAAAATTATATCAGTTTGCAGGAGTTATTTCTTATATATAAATAACTAGATGGAACCTTTTTTTTTAATTGAGTGTAAAGTTTTACTTTTCTGTGTTTATTTAGTTGTCTTGTCTATTTTGTCATTATGTGTGTTGTGCAACATTATTTGTCCATTTCTTATGTAATTGTTATTCAGAATGTCACGTTTGCTTTCTCAATGTTTACAAGCTAGAAATGAGACTGTTATTTTTATTGTTTGCCGTATTTGAAAAGCCATCCTCACTCGTTTGTATTCATTTGTAATCCTCATGGTTTTAGAGAAAATGTCATCATGGGTTAAAACAAAATCATTTATCAAATTAAAGAAATTCCTTGTGTAAATTTTGGAAAATTCCGTAGATCATTTTCTTTGTTCATGGCTTTTGCTTCAACTCAATGATCACGTTAACTGTCAGTTACCAGTAAATTACCTTTTTAAAAGAGAAAAACCAAAACTTTTAGAAGTCAGGGTTACTGTAACTGGTTTATATTACAAAAAAAAAAAATTGGCAAAAAGCAACCAGTGAAATCGATTGGAGGATAATCGGCCCAGGAGGCTGATGATGCTCAATTTTCATGGAGAAGAATCAGCTATTTTCGATTTGGGTTCAGCACGAGAGAATGTTGTAACAATTGAATCTTGCAGCAGCTAAGGTAAGAACAGAATTTCACATGAACATTTAATCCCTGCTGATGTTTGTAATGTGTATTTAATTTTATGTTCAAGTATAAAGTGAGAAGCTGTCTCGACCAGATCTTTACTCTCAGAATAATACTTGAAGAACATATTGAAAACCAGAAACCATTAATACTGAACTTCATAGATTTTAAAAAGGCATTTGATAGCATACACAGAGATTCATTATGGAGAATTTTATGTCTATATGGATACCATCTAAAATTGTCAACATCATTAAGGACTTATACAATGGATATGGTTGTGCAGTCAAGACAGAAGAAGGGATGAGTGAATGGTTCCAGATTGAAACAGGCGTGAAACAAGGATGTATACTGTCTCCTTTACTTTTTGGGATTACAATAGACTTCATAATGAAGAAATGCTGCACAGGTAACACAGGTATTGACTGGGTACATGGGACCCAACTAGAAGATCTTGATTTTGCTGATGACATAACTCTTATCAGTAATAATGTGAATTCCATGCAAGAAAAAACAGATAGGCTGTCTTCACGGCTAGCAAAATAGGACTTGAAATTAACAAGGACAAAACAAAAATAATGAAAATTCCCATCAATCAAAATGGAAAAATACACATAGAAGGGACAGATATTGAAGAAGTCAATCAGTTTGCATACCTTGGCAGCTACATAGACCAGGATGGTGACACTAGAAAGGAAGTTAGGATCAGAATTGCAAAAGCAGCATCAATCTTCAAGAATCTTGAGAACATATGGAATTCAAAAGTTATAAGCACAAAAACCAAGTTAAGACTATTCAATTCAAATGTAATATCCACCCTCATTTATGCATGTGAAAGCTGGAAAACAACTAAAGAAATAGAAAAGAAATTAGACTCTTTTGAAAACAAATGCCTAAGGAAAATACTCGGCATCAAGTGGAATGAATTCAAGAACAATGCAGAGATAAGACAGATGACTGAACAACAACCAGTCTCATGGGTGATCAGGAAAAGGAGATGGACATATGTTGGTCACTTGATGAGAAGAAATGATCAGAGAGTCCCAAAACAAGCTATCAAGTGGAACACAACAGGCCGAAGAAAAAGGGACAGACCATGTGAAACTCTGAAGAGGACATTATTAAGAGAGGCCAAGTTAACAGGCATAAAATCCTTTGATGAGGTTGAAAGACTCGCCAAGACAGGAAAGATTGGCAAACTACTTTGCGAGCCCTATGTGACGTTTAACGGCACGGGAAGGATATAAGATATAAGATAAGAAGATAAAGTACCACTTAGACATCCTAGCATAAGTGAAATGCGATGGCCAGAAGCAGGGAAAAGATTGGCAGAAAACCGTAAGTTAATCATACATTCAGATAGAGACAGTGGGAAATATCAAGAAGGAGTAGGTATAATTATGTCAGCTACAGCAGTAAAGATCCTTACAGAATTGGAACCAGCGAACAGTTGTATATTAAGAGCATGATTCAGAGAATGACAATCATGCAGTGCTATGCACCCACGAACGATGCAGATGATGAAATAAAAGACAATTTCTATCACCAACTACAAGTCATTAACAAAGTCCTGAAACACGACATCTTAGTTGTCATGGGAGACTTCAACGCCAGGGTAGGAAAAGACGTTGAAAAAGTAATGGGGAAAGAAGGAATTGATGCAGTAAATCAGAATGGAGAAAGATTAATTGAATTATGTCTAACAGAGGGCATGGTCATTGGAGGAACAATATTTCCACACAAAGAGATACATAAAGCAACATGGATATCTCCAGATGATAGAACCAGAAATTAGATAGATCATTTTTGTATTAGAAAGCAATTCAGAACATCTCTGAAAGATGTGTAAGAGCATATAGGGGTGCAGATATCAACAGTGATCACAACCTGTGTATAGGGAAAATAAGACTAAAACTGGAAAGCCAACACAAGAAAGCAGTATTCAGAAAGATAAACAGTCAGTCTACTGGATGAAAATACTGATCAATCAATTGCCGTGCTGTGTGGCATAGGCGATCATTTCTCTCCACAATTCCATCTTTAGACTTGATATGAGATCCACCAGTGACTTTCTTCCTAGCCACACTGACAGCCCATCCAGTAACTTTTCTCTCTGTCTTCCTTTGTCTCCTCTTCCCTCAATTTTTCTGGTTGCTACAGTGTGTTCCAGTTTTCCTCTTCTTAGAAAATGTACTACAAATCTCGCTTGTCTGCCTCTGATCTTTGTTGTAATTTGCCTTTTAACTGCAGTCTCTCTTAAGACTTCTTCGTCGGTTTTCTTACCTGTCCATGGTACCTTCAACACCCTTCTTATGAACCACATTTCCATGGCCTCCATTTCTCATTGCACTCTCTTATTCATGGACCATGCTTCACATCCATAAAACAAAATTGGCTCAATGTAACATTTAAGTACTCTGAATCTTGTTTCAATTGATATGGATCTGTTGCACAAGATATTTCTCATTTTCTAGAATGCTGACTTGGCCTGAGCACGTCTGCTTTTTATTTCATTGTGACATTTCCCATCAACTGTTATAATCGTTCCTAAGTACTTGAATCTATCAACTTGTTTCAGTTCTGTGCTATCGATGATAATGCTACATTTTGGTGGTATTCTTTTCTTTGAGATGACCACTATTTCAGTCTTCTTTTTAATCAGGCTGAGACCTTTTCTTTTACTTTCATGAACCATGATGTCAAGAAGAGCCTGTAGCTCCCCTTCACTTTTACCAATCAGAACTGTGTCGTCTGCATATCTTAAGTTCTTAAGATTGTAACTGTCATTTGATATTCCTGGCAAACTCTCTATATTTCCCATTATGTTTTCGCTGTACAGGGAAAAGAAGTCAGGATATAAAACACATCCTTGTCTCACTCCCAATTTTATGTCTTGGTTCTCAGCCTTTATTGCTGCTGATTGCTGCCAGTATATGTTTTTGATGAGTTTCAGATCTTTCCCATCTATGTTGATGTCTTCCAGCATTCTTATAATTTCTGTGTGTCTCACTTTATCGAATGCTTTACAGTAGTCTATGAAACATAAGTATAGGTCCATCTTTACTTCCATCAGTGTTCTCAATATATATGGGGCATTGCTTGTACCTTTTCCTTCAGTGAAGCCACACTGTTCTTCAGCGATTTCTGGTTTTATTTTGCCCCGACTCTTCTCATGACAATACAAAGCATGATTTTGGTAACATGGGTCATAAGACTAATGGTTCAGTGGTCTTCACATTCAACTGCACCTTGTTTCTTTGGCAATGAAAACTGATTGCAAAAGACCTGATGGGACATCTTTACTGTTATAGATGTCCTTCAGCAATCTGGTAATTATTTCTATGCCAAGCTCTTCTAATGCTTCCAATTCTTCCTTGGTGATTTTATCTGGTTCTGGTGCTTTTTTCTTCTTCATGTATTTAATGGCTTATTCCACTTCTGCTTTTAATATGGGAGGCCCTTCATTATTATTTTGTATATCTATTTCACCTCTATTGTCCTCACAGAGTTCTCTAATGTATTCGCACCATCGTGCCATTATTTCATCTCTGTCCATTATTGTATGCCCCTCCATTGACTTCAGGCAACCAGTCCTGTGGTGTGCTCTTTTGTTACTCCATATCAAAATAATAAGAGTAATTTTAATCTGGAACTTACCAAACAGTTCACTGCATTCATTGAGATAGAGGAGACAGATATAGATGAATTATGGCATTCTTACAGCACAGCCATAATTACAGCAGCTAAACCAAGTGCTGGACTGCAAAAAACAAGTAGAAAAGCATGGATATCAGATAACACATGGAAATACATACATTAAAGACGAACAGCCAAATTAGCCATGTTGAATGTAAAGACAGATCTTGGAAGAGAGTTGGCAAAAGCAACATACAACGAACTAGACATTAAAGTAAAAAGTTTAGCTAAAAGGGATAAAAGAGAATACATGGACAATATAGCGAAAGAAGCAGAGAAAGCAGCAAAAACAGAAGACAGCAAAACTCTATATAACATATAAAAGAGGCTAACAGGTACTATTGCATCCAAAGAAAGACCAATCCTTAGCAAAACTGGCACACTATTAACATCAAGTAAAGACCAAAAGCAAAGATGGGCCGAGCACTTCCAAGAAATACTTAATTGACCACACCCAAAAGAATTGATAGACCTTGAAACTGACTTACCACTCCTACAACTAAATGTCAACCTAGATGAAATTACATTGCATGAAATTGAAACACCAGTGAATCTAATGGCTAACAACAAAGCTGCAGGTGAAGATGAAATAACACCTGAAATGTTAAAAGCTGTTAACAATGACAACATGAACCAACTACAGAGAATGTTTAATAAAGTTTTGGAAGAACAAAAGGTCCCTTCTAAATGGAAAAAAGGAGTAATTGTTAAAATATAAAAAAAAAAAAGGCAACCTTAGTGATTGCAATAACTGGGGAGGAGTAAGCTTACTATCAGTTGTGTCAAAAGTATTGTGCAAAATTATTCTGAATAGAATTAAAGATATAATGGATGCTGCAATAGGAGAAGAACAAGCAGGATTTTGAAAAGAAAGAAGCTGTCTCAACCAGAACTTTATTCTAAGAATAATACTTGAAGAACATATTGAAAAATAAAATCCATTAATCCTGAACTTCATAGACTTTAAAAAGGCATTTGATAGCATACACAGAGATTCATTGTGGAGAATTTTAAGTCTGTATAGAATAGCATCTAAAATTGTCAACATCATTAGAGACCTCTACAATAGATATGTTTGTACAGTCAACACAGAAGAAGGAATGAGTGAATGGTTCCATATTGAAACAGGCGTGAAACAAGGATGTATATTGTCTCCCTTGCATTTTGGGATTGCCACAGAAAAATGAAAAGATGGCACAGGTAAAATGGGCATTGATTGGGCACATGAGACCCAACTGGAAGATCTTGATTTTGCTGATAACATAACTCTTTATCAGTGAAAGTGTGAAATCAGTGCCAAAAAAAAAAAACAGTCACCCTGTCTTCAATGGCTAGTAAAATAGGACTTGAAGTTAACGAGGATAAAACAAAAACATGAAACTTTTCATTAACCACGAAGAACGAATATATGTAGAAGATATTATTATATATTATTGCATTCTTCAGTTTTTCATGTTCTCCTCTGTTCAGACTGTTGTTTCTTGTTCTCTTAAGTCTTGTTAATTGTATTATTTTTTATGATTTATCATAATTATGACACTGTGTCAGTAATGCTCATATTCGGCTGTCATATTCCCATAAATCTTTTTTTTTCATTAATCAGAAGCTGTAATATTTTCTTATATGAAACTTGATGTATGACTTTTGCATTTATCAAGTTGTTGAATCTTTTTTATGGTTCCCATGCAAAGAAATTCTGTTTGTGGAGTTGATTGTGTGAGGTGTTGTCCCTACATATTTTCCAGCTTTTGGAGCAGATGTGAAACTATAACTTGTTAACATTTTAGTTTGCAACTCCACTGAAGTGAACAGTATTGAAGATGCTGAGAAGCTGAAGGACTGTAGCAAGATTGAGGGGCCTCTTATTATACAGATTATGAGTGGCAGTAAGTGAGATTGTGTTTTTTTCCCATATTCATTTTAAAAAAAACTACGAAGTAATGATTTAGATCAAGATGATGGACAGGGTGCTTTTTGTCTCACATGCATTGTTTCTTTGCCCTTTCAGTTTCTTGGTTTGTGTATTTTTTTTTAAGTGTCACAAATCTGTTTAGGAAATTGCACACAAAAAAAAAAAAAAATTATGTGATCTTGGAAATATTAGTTTTGATATATTAGTAAGGTAAAGGTAAAATTAAAAAAAAATAATAATAAAACTTCTCATTAACCATGAAGGAAAAATATACATAGAAGGAACAGCTGTTGAAGAAGTAAACCAATTTGCATATCTCGGCAGCTTCATAGATCAGAATGATGGCACCAGAAAGGAAGTTAGAATTCGAATTGCAAAAGCAGCATTGACCCTCAAGAATCTTGAGAACATATGGCATTCAAAAGCTATAAGCACAAAAACCAAGCTAAGATTATTCAATTCAAATGTAATATCCACCCTCATTTATGCATGTGAAAGCTGGAAAACAACTAGAGAAATAGACAAGAAATTAGACTATTTTGAAAACAAATGCCAAGGAAAATGCTCAGTTTAAAGTGAAACGAACTCAGAAGCAACGCAGAGATAAGACAGATGAGCAGACAACAACCTGTCTCATGGGTGATCAGAAAAAGACGATGGACATATGTCGGTCAAGTGCTGAGAAGAAATAACCAGAGAATCCCAAAACAAGTTATCAAGTGGAACACAGCAGACCGAAGAAAAAAAGGTCGACCACATGAAACTCTAAAGAGGACGTTGTTAAGAGAGGCCAGTTCAGTGGGAATAACATCCCTTGATGAGGTTGTAAAGCTCGCTGAAAACAGGACATCTTGGCAAACTACCATGCAAGCCCTATGTGACATTTAACGGCATGGGAAGGATGTAAGATGTAAGAAAAGTAATATTCCAATTCCCATGCCATTAAGGCATATTGAGGAATACAGTGTTAGGCCCGTATTTTCCATGAACTTCAGCACATGAAAGTATGATGTGGTCAGTATCACACCTGGCCACTTTACTTTCCCAGATTTCTCTGGTACCCATTTTTAGAGGCTGGATTGACCCCGAGCCCTTTATTTGGTGTGGACTAGAAAAAATCCCACTTCTAGGAATGAACCCAGTACCACTGGATTATTAAACCGAGCGCCTAATCACTCGGCTAACAGGCCACCTTTGATATATTGGAGTTTTGTAAAATTTTAGCTTTTTGATTAGCTATGTATTTTGTATATTGAAGTACATATGGTCATTATTGTACTGCACAGTCTTTATGAAAAATTTTATAGTATTGCTAGATAAATCTGCATTGCTATTCACTAATAATAGCCACATGAGGTTTAGCACACAACAGGACTGGTCACTCATATCTGGACCCCCCAACACAGGACTCTTAGTGACTCAATTTTACAGTACTTTTTTGAAAACATAGCTAACAAAATCTCCAAATGTAGGTAAGAAAAATCTGCATCTTGTTAGAATTAAAGAAAGTTTTTCTTCAAATAAATCAGTGTCTTTGAAGCATTCAGTCATTTGTTCATGTTTAATAAAAAACATTTCTGTGCAGCTTTTTTTTCCCTTACTTAACTTTCTCATAACAAATATGCTTTCCATTTTTCTTTTTTTTTTCCCTCATGTTACCTTGAGTAGTATTTCTGTAATTTTTTTTTCTAAAACAGTAATCAGTTTCATACATTATTATCATTTATAGAATTGTTGCATTTTTACTGCCTGTTATGTTGTTTCATGTTGTTTTATTATTTTTGTTGAATGTGAAAATAAACTGTTTCAATAAAAATCTGTTAAAAGACTATACACCTATGTGTTTTTGAATCTTGGAAACTGATTGCTGCATTATAAAACTAAATCCAAGCAACAGAAATACAATTTTTGATGAGTTGAAGAGGAATATAACATGGAAGTCCAGCACTAGATGAGTGTAGAAACTTAGTGAGATATTGCGTAAAAGACTATGAAGAGCCAAAACAGCAGTGAAAAAAAAAATGTAAACATCATTTCTGTGACTATGTTCTGTGATGAAGTAGACTAACAAAGACTGTTCTGCTAAATAAAGTACCTAGAAAATAGACGAAGAAAACGAAATGGGTGAATAAAGTCAGTGATTGAAAAGTAACAATCTGTGAAAAAAAGTTACCAGGATTGCAAAAGGCAAATATAATTAACAACTGTCGGTAAAATCAATAGTCTTATCAGTGATAAATTACAAGAAGTGAAATTTTTTATTTGCCTTCCTAGGTCACTCTTCTGATAAATGTATATAGTGGCTGTACCAGACTGCTTAGTTTGCTGTAGAGATAGTTACTGTAAATTACAATTTTTTTTATATAACATATTGTCGGATGAGCTTCGTTCAGTCTGGTATATTTCATTGTAAATGACCATAACCATGAAAGTAAAGCTCGTGGTGGTTGATAACATGGGAGAAATTGTATGGCTGAGAGTCAGGATTCACAGCAAACTCTACCACAATCAGGTACACATCAGTCCATACCCAGCTGGCCTGGTTGTAGTATCACAAATACTGCATTTCCATTACTATTGAGCAAATTAGCATTAAGGGCATCTATACATTTCACTTATCATTCATGTTTTTATGAAATTTAAGTATGTGTAGGTTGACATTAATGTCATTTGACAGAAGATAACATTTCTGAAATTGTAAATGCACTGTAGAAGCCCATGGTTTATTTTCAAAACAGGCTGTGTATTTTGTTTTCATTTGCCAAACTGTCATGAAAAAAATGCAGCAAAATGCTTGTTAATGCTTTTAATTTTGTAATATCTTCATCACGACTTATACAGTCATTAATATTGTTCTCCTGCTCAGGTAATGTGGCTCATGAGATGGAGAAAAACCTGGGCAATATTAAGGAGGTGACTGGATACATCAGCATTCGACGATCTTATGCTTTACTGACTTTGTATTTTTTGAAGAATTTGGAGATAATAGGAGATTCTCCTTTATATCAAGGGTATTTTTTGTTATTTCAGTTATATTTAGAGCAGAAATTTAGTTCTAGAATTCATGAAGTAACGTACAAGTATTTCCTCAGTATCATATGATAAAATGGAATTCTTTCATATCTTGTGTTTAGAAAAGGAAAATTGAATAGATGTCCAGGATGATATGGTTGATTCATTATAGGTCAGAGTTTTGAGTTTACAGATGATCTTATTTGTATGATTAAGAATAGCAGAGTTTCAAGTTTACAGCAGACAATCTCGGTTGTATGATTAAGAATAGAGCTTCAAGTTTACAGGAGACAATCTCGGTTGTATGATTAAGAATAGAGCTTCAAGTTTACAGGAGACAATCTTGGTTGTATGATTAAGAATAGAGCTTCAAGTTTACAGGAGACAATCTTGGTTGTGTGATTAAGAATAGAGCTTCAAGTTTACAGGAGACAATCTCGGTTGTATGATTAAGAATAGAGCTTCAAGTTTACAGGAGACAATCTCGGTTGTGTGATTAAGAATAGAGCTTCAAGTTTACAGGAGACAATCTCGGTTGTGTGATTAAGAATAGAGCTTCAAGTTTACAGGAGACAATCTCAGTTGTGTGATTAGGAATATCAGTGAACAAATCCACATCTAATCCTCTCAGAAACTCAGATAAAGATACATACAAATAAAGTTTTAGCAGCAAAATGTCTGAATGAAGTTCAGTAGATTGTTGGGTATAAATCTCAGCATTTTAAACGATACTCACTCAGTATTTTAAGCTGTAATGAAAAACTTGGAATAAAAGTGTGTGAGCACTGACCATGAAATGTCAGGATATGATATCCTTAACTTTCCAGAAAGAAGTAAATTTCTCAGTAGTTATATAGGCTACACATCAGTCCCTTTCTTGTTTGCTCAGCTGTAGTAACACAGCATTCTGTTACAAGGAAAATCGTTTGAAGTTGCCCCATTTCGAATTGCTGATTAAGAGAACTTTTATGTTATTCAGCCTCTCTGTGGTTTATTTACAGATGTTTTCAGAACTGGTTTGAAATTTAAAAAAAAAAAAACCAGCAGGTTCTGCATGATTGGTTCCTAACAGGACTATTCTCATACACCATTTGTTACCAAATTTTAAATAAGGTAGATAGAGGTGTATGGTGCAGTTTTACAAAGTGAGGGAGGAAGTGAGCAAGGTGAGAAAAAAACAAATATAAAGTATGAGAATGTATAAATGAAAAACATACAACATCCGATATTTCGGCGTGAACCTTATTCGAGGATACATACAGAACGAAATACAAACATATATAACTTATCTGAAGTCTTGCTACGAGTGAGAAGCTGAAATATGTGTGGAAGAAGGAGGAGGAAAAAGAGCCACTTTGTAAAACTGCACCATACACCTCTATCTACCTTATTTATATTAACCAGTTTTACTGCAGTCGCCATCCCTTTTATCTGTTACCAAATTTTAGAAGATAGTGGTTGGATGCATCACCAGCAGGCCATCTTGCTCACAACCAAGAGGCCTACAGGAGTGCTGTTTGGGAGGCAAAGTTCTGCAAGGGACATGCAAATGAATGAATGAATGAGTGGTTCTAAAGATTGTCATATTTAAAATAAATTTTATTTTATTAAAAAACATTATTTACTTGCCTTAGAGATCATATAAATATTTTAGCCAAGGGCACTATTAATAAGTATACATTTTAAAAACATTTAAATTCACCATAAAACACATAACTTTTATGTATATGAAGTATTTGAATCACAGAAGTTGTAGTTCATTTTTAAAGGGCTGTAGTTCATTTTTAAAGAATCTTGAGAACATATGGCATTCAAAAGTTATAAGCACAAAACCAAGTTAAAACTATTCAGTTCAAGTGTAATATCCACCCTATTTATGCATGTGAAAGCTGGAAAACAGCTACAGAAGTAGACAATAAATTAGACTCTTTTGAAAACAAATGCCTAGGAAAAATACATGGCATCAAGTGGAACAAATTCAAAAACAATGCAGAGATAAGACAGATGACTTAACAACAACCAGTCTCATGGGTGATCAGAAAAAGGAGATTGACATATGTTGGTCACTTGATGAGAAGAAACGATCAGAGAATCCCAGAACAAGCTATCAAATGGAACACAACAGGCGAAAGAAAAAGGGGCAGACCACGTGAAACTCTAAAGGGGACATTGTCAAGAGAGGCCAAATTAATAGGCGTAAAATCCCTTGATGAGGTTGAAAAGCTCGCCCAAAACAGGATAAATTGGCAACTACCTTGTGAGCCCTATGTGATGTCTAACGGCCCGGGAAGGATATAAGTTCATTTTTAAAGGGTTGCTTTATTTTTCTCCATTATTATATTTTTTTCTCAGACAAAGCCTGATTGTTATGGACAACAGCAACTTACAGGAACTCTTTCCAGAAGAGCAGATGAAAAAACTAAAAGTTAAACGTGGCAAGGTGTCTTTTCATGGCAATCGCAAGTTGTGCTTGTACAAAATCAATAAGTTCGTGAACTATCTGAACCTGAGTCGGCCCTTGAATGAACAAGATATTAGCAGAACAACAAATGGGGACCTCAGATCATGTGTGTGTCTTTTTTTTTCTTTCTTTTGGTGACTTTGATCATTAAGAGTTGGCTATTCATGTTTAAAGTATATGACTTATGGCTGAATAGCATGAGATTAAAATCTTGCATCCACATTACGGAATAAAATAAGGATCACTTTCGGTTATCAGTGACTGCCTTTATTTTTGTTGATTTCACTCCTTATTCTGATTGATTTGGAGAATACACAAAAAGCTTCAAAAACCAAAACAATCATGTATATAAAGGTAAAGGTTAAAAGGTAGAAAGGGATGAAAAAAATCAGGACCAAACGAACAAAACATGTCTACTTTGAGGCAGTGGGTTTTTCAGTCAAAGAAATGAAGCTTTTTTCCAATCTTCATTAGTCTCAGCCAGGAGAACATTCAGCAACATTAATATGGTAAGAGAGAAAATCAGAGCTAGAATACAGATATGAAAAAAACATGTACCTTGTCTTATGATACATAGTAAAATCTAAACTTTGGTCTAAAAAGAGTGAATAATCCACAAAATTGGGATGAGACCAGTTGTCTTTTGTGGATCTGAAACATGGAAGGCAGCAAGACAAGACAAGTCACTGCTATGGATTTTTAAAAATAGAAATATTTCGGGGAGATATAGGCCCGCAGATGAAAACAGCAGTGAATTTATAATATAAAACAGAAAACAGTTGAAATTTTTTTATATTTTCTTTTATTAATGCAGGCATTGAACAGCACCTGAACCTCACTGTGGTGAATGTGTTTCATAACACAATAATATTCAACTGGACCAAAGATACTTCAGATACAAGACATCTGCTAAGCTACATCATAAACTACAAGCAAATGTGAGTGGTGATAGCTCTCTTTCTGTGTAGGTCTCTTTCCTTCATTCCTTCTCATCTCTCACTCATTGTGCTGATGGATGTCTTTTTTTTCCTTGTATGTGTCGGGGAGAGAGGGGGGGGGTGTGTTGACAATTTCTTATTTAGATAATACAGCAGAATGTTTTTGAAAACCAGTAACTACTTAATATGTAATATTTATTCAGTGTAAACATTGTAATATTTAATGAATGTAAACGTTTTATATAGATTTGACAGAATAAAAGAGTTTGAGAATGCAGATAGCATGTTTGGATTATATATGTACTTTTTTTAAAATGTAGAATAATGTAATAATATCTAGTATACATTAACATCTCTGAGGTTAAATTACAGTCTGTTTTATCTGATGTTTTCTTTTGCTCTATTCAAGTTCATTTATGGTATGTTTTGTTCAGACAGTAAGAAAATTTATATTTGTGCATGCGTCAAGCATTGTATAGAAGTGTTTAAGTATTTTTTTTTACAGGCTTCCTGCACTTAATTTATTGAAGTCACAGTTCTTTGGTGTTTTTTTAGGGGGGTTTGGAGGGGAGGGGGGTGTTGTATTTATTTTTATATTTTCACTGAGCAGCAACTTGATCATGGTCTCATATGCAGCAGTTAATGTTTTATGTAAATGATCTGCTTCCCTTTAGTATGCTGACGGCCATGAGTACAGTACAATGTATTCTGGTGTGCCTTTGGCAGGAGGATACTCTCTATTTCCAGTATTTGATATTGATAACTGATCTCATTAAGCAGGACAGCAGTGGTGGAGATGGAAGTGAGCTTGTCAGGCGTGTGGAGATCATCCACAAGCATTGTCAAATGTGCTTTGAGTATGAAACTGTCAGGCTAAGAGAGAAGGGCTTCAGAATAAAAAAAGTTCCTCTATTAATAACTGCCTAAGATGGAAGTAATATATATCTTTCTTGATGACCCACAAGTCTGATAGCATTGTTCACTTTGTGCAAGTTATATACTACTGCACAAAAGTTAAGGGACACCCTTTTATTTTCAACACATTTTTATATCAGCTAATATATTGATATGATAATGAGTCATTGTAACTTGTTTTAGTGTCATCCACAAACAGTCCTCTATGTATGTGAGTGAAAAGTACCCGCTGATTATTATGATGGGTGTAAAAATCACATGCAATAACATTATGTTTAGTGTAAAGTTAGGGGATGGTTCATGCATTCTGCCAACCAAAACAGGTAGAAAAATTGTGCTGATTCATGATGCAAATGCTAAAGGGGCTCATACTGGACAGGTGTCACTTTTTATTCATTTTAAAATTGGTGGTAAAAGGACACTTTTGCCATTTGCAAAAACCGTACATCAGAGGTGGAGTCTTAGCATCCTAGAACGTGTTCAAGCTATTGTGTGGGTTGAGAGTGATGAATCCACTCCTCATCTTGCAAAATGTTTGGGAGTGTCACATTCTACTATCCAAAGGCTTTTGAGAGATTCAGAACACCGGAGAAGACCGAAACCGTTCAGGACATCCACATTGTATGAGCCAGAAGGATGACAGATATCTCTTGTTGTCTGCCCTTCACCACCTGCACCACTCTACAATGTCAGCTGATGAATACTGCAAACATTAACATCAGCAGGATGACAGTTTGCAGATGCTTACATGAATTAGGACTTGCTTCATGAAAACCAGCAGTCAGAATCCCTCTATTCCAGCTCACTGCAGAGCCTGTCTTGCCTGGTGTTATGAGCATATAGGGTGGACAAGATGCCAGTGGAGTGAAGTCCTCTTTACAGATGAGTCCTACTTCACTCTGTCATTTAATGACCCATAGTTCTTGTTTGGAGAAGACAAGGAGAGTGTTTTACTGATGACACAATTTGAGAAGTGGATCACTATGGAGGAGGTTCTGTCATGGTCTGGGGTAGCTTCGCTTGTTAAGGCAACACCCCTCTTCATGTCATCCATGAAACGCTGACCAGCCTAAGATACCAAGATGAGATATTGTGACTTCTTATTCAGCCTATTCTGAAGCCAATGGGTGGTGATACAGTCTTGTAGGATGACAATGCCTGACCTCATTGAGCTCGTATCATTAATGACTTATTCAACTCCAGGAAATTGTCAGGATGGAGTGGCCCCCTTGTTCACCTGATCTTGCTCCAAATGAATGCCTCTGGTTTGTCCTTGGGTGGAGAGTATCATTTAATCGCCCACCGCCATTTGACATTGCACATCTTGCACATTTCTTCTTCAAGAGTGGCAGGCTATTCTGCAGGATGTTCTTAGAACCCTTGTGGACTCCATGCACCAAAGATGTATTAAATGCCTGGGTGCAAATGGTGGTTATACCAGATTTTGACAGATCAAGTGTAACAGTACTTATCTTGTGACTTTTATGATGATGGATGAGTGACTTCTCAGGCTTTTTAAACTTTTATATGGATTATCACTTTTGCTTAGGAGAATTTGTTCCATTTTAAATGCAGTTAATTCTGATATCAGTTTTTCTGATATTGGCTGTATATTATTTTTTTTAGTCTAGGGTTTTAGCAAGTGGCCCTTAACTTTTGTGCCATAGTATATTTGATTCTTTCAGTTTGTGTATATTTACGTACTAATTTGCCCACATTTTATTTTTGCTTGTATTTTTCGTGTCTTGCCAGTTCTACCTAGATTCATTCTCTTCACACATCATTGGTGTAGGATCAGAAATAGCTTGTTATATGTCACACAAAATGTCAGCATTCTTATGGTGGGTTTCTGTCCACAGTAAGGACAAGAACGAGAACATTGACATTTATCAAGGGCGAGATGCTTGCTCCGTTGATGCGTATGTATTGAAATGTTTATGTAGTTTGTTTTTTTTTTAAACCATTTTTCTCTTAGTCAGAACCATTTCCACTTTCAGTGTTATGCATCACAGTTGAAAAGATCTTTAGAATGGTGCCAGATTTAATTTAGAATTTGGATGGTGAAGTTAATTATTACAGAATTTTTTTTTTTAAATCTGACTCAGA
Source organism: Achatina immaculata (assembly GCA_009760885.1). Taxonomy (NCBI): domain Eukaryota; kingdom Metazoa; phylum Mollusca; class Gastropoda; order Stylommatophora; family Achatinidae; genus Lissachatina; species Lissachatina immaculata. The sequence goes on along the minus strand of CM019717.1, from coordinate 45,002,767 downwards.
ACTGTGCATAATATTAATTTTAAAAATCCATAACTTTAGGGTGGCATATTTCTAAAGTTATCTTGAAATCAGTGCAGAAAATAAGCACAGAAAATATACATTTTAAAAAAAAATTCAGCCACTGTGATGTTAAGTGGTTTCCCTCATTCATGGACTACTTCCTCTTTATTTACTTACACAGTTGATTGAAGTGCACTCAGGAGTGCTTGATCCTGTAGGCAGATACTCATCATTTTCAGAGGCTGTTTACATCAATATTAATGTGCTCTTGTGTACACTGTTTCTGCTGGCTCCTCCACCTTCAGTATTAGACAGAAAAGCAGACAATTTTGTTCCATGTCATTCAAAACAAGCATAGGGTTTTTTTTTTTTTTGGATTTGCCATTTCTTTTTTATTTCTGGTAAAATATTCTTTTTTGTCCATTTAAAAGACTAACGGTATACACACAGACATATACTTGCACACTGGTACCTAATACCTATGTATCCACATGACCATAACCGAAATTCATGACATTTTGAAAAATGAAATTGTTGTTTTTTTACACAGATGGATGACCACAGAGCAACCACCAGCAGGTGACTTAGAGCCATATCAGACATATGCACTGAAAGACCTGAATGCATACTCAACATATGCCATCTATGTCCAGGCATATACGCTTCCAACAGCCACTCATTCTGCAATGACAAGTGTGGTTACTGTCACTACAAATCCATACTGTAAGCAGGTTTTATTTGATCATTTTTAATTTAATTTTTAGCCTACAAGGCAAAACCTGACACGTGAACATTTTTTGTTACCAGGCATCGATCGTGTCTACACTCTTGTAGGGAATTGATGCAATCTTCATTTTTAATATTTATAATAGTTTAAAATTATGACCTCCCAACTATAGAACAAATCCATATAACTGATATATTAAATTTTTTTTAAAGCCATTTAAACAGGCAAAAAAAAAGAAAGTTAATTACAAGGAATAATAAAAAAGTAAAGCCTTTTGAAAAATACATAGTAACCATAGTGGATAGAATCTTGCACAGTACAAATACACTGGCAGTGGTTGATAGGTAGTTCAGACATGACATGAAGCACTCTGCCCTTGGTCTATATGAAGCCAAGGTCAAATAAACATGGATGCTCCACTGTGGGATTCCACTATTGTTGAACGACATGCTGTAGTGAGATTTCTTTGGGCAGAGGGGGTGAAACTGCTGAAATTCACTGTAAGATATTGGCTCAACACAGAGGAGAAAACAGCATGACTCTGTGAAAAATTTATGAATGGGTAGAAAGGTTTAAAGAAGGAAGACTAAATGTAGCCTGCATGTCTGTGTGCAGCACCAAGAGATCATCATGTCTGTGGTAGACTTAACTAGGCTGCGTGGTCGCAGGTTCACTTCTGATGATGAAGCTAAGGAAATGGTGCAGACATGGATTCAGGGGCAGCCAAAAAGTTTCTTTTCCTAGTGAATGAAGAAGCTGGTAGAATGATGCGAGAAGTGCATCAATCTGCATGGGGACTGTGTAAGGAAGTGATATAATCATTATGTTCATCTGCTGACAGTTACTGGTATTAACTCATTCCCTAACTTATTTTTTTTAAAGGGAACTCAAGCAAAGGTTCACATTGATGTATGTAAGACATTTTTAAGGGTGCAAGCGAATTGCAGTTATTCTAGATTTGTAACAACAACTTGGTTGCAATTATTTGCCATAATCAGTATTTGCAGATGCACTGCTTTCCATATATATAAGTGGAGGATAAGTAAATTGAGCTGATAATTTTAGTAACTAAAATGGAAGAGAAAATACCACCCTGTCTGCTGATAAAACTTTAAGATGAATTTTTTTGCAGGAACTTTCATACTGAGTTATAGTTTTGTGTTGTTTGAATGTTATTCTGTTCATACAATAACTTTTAGTTATTAACAGAAATTCTTTTTCTCCATGCTAATTACATGATTTTAGTTGATTTCATATTTTAAGTAAGTTAATGTTATTTATGTATTATTACAACAGGACCTGAAAGAGATTAAAAATAGTATCAGTCAGTCATTTGCATGTCCATTGCTGAACTTTGCCTCCATAACAACTCTCCTGTAGGCCTCTCAGTTGTAAGCAAGATGCTTTGCTGCTGATGCATCCATAGATCATTAATGATGTCTTGCAGCCATCTTCACTTTGGTCTTCCTCTCTTTCTTTTTTCCCATTATGTACTCCCATTATGGACTGTCTTCTCTATATTATCATGACATTTAATATGTCCAAAATTTTAAAATTTTCTCTGTTTAATCTTCCTTATTAGCCAGCCTTCTTCAATATTAAATTCTTGCAGTATTGATATATTTGTTCTTTTTGTGTCCATGATATTTGAAGAACTCCTCTGTTTAATTCTAAGTGCCATGCCGCTTGTCGCAGGCGATCATTTCTCTCCACAATTCTCTGTCTTTTGCATTGATTATGAAATCTACCAGTGACTTTCTTCCTAGCCACACTGACAGCCCATCCAGCAGCTTCTCTCTCTCTCTCTTCCTCTGTCTCTTCTTCCCTCAATTTTTCCAGTTGCCACACTGTTTCAGTTTTCCTCTTCTCAGGAAATGTCCTATAAATCTTGCTTGTCTGCCTCTGATCTTTGCTATAATTTGCTTTTTAACTCCAGCCTCTCTTAAGACTTCTTCATTGGTTTTCTTGGCTGTCCATGGTACCTTCAACATCCTTCTTATGAACCACATTTCTGTGGCCTCCATTTCTCACTGTACTCTCTTATTAATGACCATGCTTCACACTCATAAAACAGAATTGGCTCATTGTAACATTTAAGTATTTGGAATCTTGTTTCCATTGATATGGATCTGTTACTGTTGATATGGATTCTGTTGCACAAGATGTGTCACATTTTCTAGAGTGCTGACTTGGCCTGCTTTTTATTTTATTGTGACATTTCCCATCAGTTGTTATAATCATTCCTAAGTACTTGAATCTATCAACTTGTTTCAGATTTGTGCCATCGATGGTAATGCTACATTTTGGTGGTATTCTTTTCTTTGAGATGATCATCGCTTCAGTCTTCTTTTTGTTCAGGTTGAGACCTTTATTTTTACTTTCATGAACCACAATGTCCAGAAGAGCATGTAGCTCCCCTTCACTTTTAGCAATCAGAACTGTGTTGTCTGCATATCTTAAGTTGTTAAAGTTGTAACAGCCAATTGATGTTTCTGGCATGTTCTTTATATTTTTCATTATGTTTTTATTGTACAAGGAGAAGAGGTCAGGAGATAGAGCATATCCTTGTCTCACTCCCAGTTTTATGTTTTGGAATGCTCCTATTATAACAGTGTTAGGTTGTGAATTATTCTGTTATTGAGATATATGATGTTCTTTATGTTCTTTATAGGTTACTATTACATTCCTAATTCTTCCTTTTGTTTGTTTTCAACTCTTCAAGATGTCACTGCACTCCTAATCATCACACAGTTGAAATCTTAATACACACATAGTCATAACAAAACTCTATGTGGTCCGTTCTTGAGTCAGATGTATATAGTTCTCTTTAATATTCATCAACCAAAGGTCACAGGTTTCGGATTAAAGCAACCAAAAGCATTTTTCACAGCTTTCCAGAATATCAGACTTGCATTTCACATACTGTAGTACTAAAGTCACTTTCTATCGTAGTAATTCCTCTGTCTACTCTAAAACAGTTCTCGTTCTTAAGGCTCGTCTTCCTAACCTCTTCCTACTAGTCTTTCTGTGTTTATCTGTCTCTTTGCGTCCCATTTTCTTAATTTTACTTGTCCTCTGTCATCATGCACTGTCATTCAGTACTTGTCCATTAGTTTTTGGTATGCGCCTGCTTCCCGAGTATTAAATTTCTAGTTGAATGAATTGTCTAGCATGTCCACCCACTTGTCACTTGTCAGTGTCCTGTGTGATGGTCTATCACTAAGGATCTGGGAATCGTTTTTCTGATACTGTGGGAGATTTTTTCTCCCACCTTTTCCATCTCTATGCTAATAGTAACAACAATCATAATAATAGTAAAGATAATAGTAATAATAATGCAATACTCATAACTTACAAGGCACAATGCTACACTATTTGGTTCTCAGCCCTCATTGCTGCTGATTGCTGCCAGTATATGTTTTTGATGAGTTTCAGATCTTTCCCATCTATATGTTGTCAAGCATTCTTATAATTTCTGTGTGTCTCACTTTATCGAATGCTTTACAGTAGTCTATGAAGCATAAGTATAGATCTGTCTTTACTTCTGTTGATCTCTCCATCAATGTTCTCATTATATATATGACATTACACGTACCTTTTCCTTCAACGAAGCCACATTGTTCTTCAGCGATTTCTGGTTTTATTTTGCCCCTGACTCTTCTCATGACAATATGAAGCAGGATTTTGGTACCCTGGTTCATAAGACTAATGGTTCGATGGTCTTCACATTCAACTGCACCTTGTTTCTTTGGTAGGGCAGTGAAAATTGATTGCAAAGGTCTGATGGGACATAATTACTTTTATAGATGTCATTCAGTAATCTGGTAATTATTTCTATTCCAAGCTCTCCTAATGCTTCCAGTTCTTCCTTAGTGATTTTATCTAGTCCTGGTGCTTTGTTGTTCTTCATGTGTTTGATGGCTTCTTCCACTTCTGCTTTTAATATGTGAGGCCCTTCATTATTATTTCATATATCTGTTTCACTTCTATAACATTTACTCTTATGTAACATTTACATTCAAAGGTATTTATGTGTTTCTCAGCTGTTTTATTAAGTGTCCAGGTCTCACGGGCATATTTTTGTGATGGGAAAGATGCATGCCCTTAAAATCTTATTTTTGTAGTTCTGTCTGTTCCTCTCCACAGTTTCTGTAGTTGTTTTATTTTTTGAAGAGAGAATAGATATAGTACCAACAACAACAAAAAAATAGTATATCAGAATGTTTTTCAAAGCTGAGGTTACAAATGGTATGCCAGAATGTTTTTCAAAGTTAAGTTCCTTGATAAAGTTGAAAGTGTGCAGCATAGCCTTAAAGCAGAAATTGATGTTTGTAAAGCAAATTGTTTTCTTGACTTTTTCATATTTCTGTCAATGATAGTTTCAGTTCATTATTTAGGCTTACAAGTAACTGTTACATTTGTGTTTATTAATGTTATGGACAAGATAGCACTCATTGTCATCATTGTCATATAAATTTTAAAAGTATTTTCACAGTTTGATCCCAAATTGCAGTTCATTTTTTTTGTTCCTGGAGCAGATCCTTCTGAGCCTTTAGATCTAGAAGTGACATCAGGAAATGCCCATGAGCTGATTGTGAAATGGAAGCCACCAAAGTTCCCCAATGGAAAAGTCACACATTATAAAGTCATGTATCATAAACAAGCCCTGGACATACAGTCCTTTGCACAGAGAGACTATTGTCGTAATCGTAAGTGTTCTTTGTTAGAATTCTTATTTCCAGCTGTTTTACACATTCAGAAATGATTTACTCTGAGAACTGCTGTTGATATATACATTCGTCTTGTATGAACAATAAAATATGGTTTACTATGAGGACTGCTTTGACATATGTGAATAATAAAATATGGTTTACTGTGAGGACTGCTGACATATGTGAATAATAAAATATGCTTTACTAAGAGGACTGCTTTTGACATATATGAGTAATAAGCTCATATATGAACATTATTATTGATAGAGTCAAGCATCTTTTGATAGTGATTTTTTTTTCCCTCTAACTGATATATCATAACAGGGAGCTGAGTTGACTGTGTCAGGAGTGGCAGTAGCAACTGAATGCCATCTCAAATCTAGTGCAGTTTGAACTTTACCAAGTAAAGTAATTTTAACTAAATAAAAGGTACTTCATTTTCATCATTACAGTTCCAACTCCTTTGATATGGAAGCAGAAATAACACACACACAAATGTAAATGAGGGAAGACGGAACATTTAACAGTGATTATTAATGCCGATAGTATTACAAGGAAATTTCTGAATAGTAGATGAAGAAAAACTTATATAAAAACCTCAGTATGAGTAGATGAAGAGAAACTTATATAAAAACCTCAGTAGATGAAGAAAAACTTATATAAAAACTTCAGTATGAGTAGATGAAGAAAAACTTATATAAAAACCTCAGTATGATTAGATGAAGAAAAACTTATATAAAAACCTCAGTATGAGTAGATGAAGAAAAACTTATATAAAAACCTCAGTATGATTAGATATGATCATCTGATGAAACAATATTAACAACCTTCGGTATGCTGACGACAAAGTACTGATAGCTGAGAACCAACAAGACCTGCAAAATCTCTTGGATAAAGTCGCCAAAGAAAGTGAACAGAAAGGCCTTACTTTGAACATCAAAAAGACAGAGACTATGGTTATATCTAAGAAACAGAATCCACCAGCATGCAGTATTAAATTAAACGGAACTATTCTAAAGCAGGTGCAGAAGTTCAAATACCTTGGAGCAGTAATAACTTCAGATGGGAAATGCAGAACAGAGATTAGGAACAGAATAGGTCAAGCAAAGACTGCATTTCAGAGAATGAGAAACATATTAGCTAACACATCTTTATCAATGAATGTTAGAAAACGAGTCCTAAAATGCTATATTGAACCTATCTTGTTATATGTAAGTGAATCATGGACAATAGGCAAGTCTGCACAAAAATCATTGGAAGCAGCAGAAATGTGGTTTATTAGAAGAATGTTGCGAATCCCCTGGACAGCAAAAATAACTAATGAAGAATGTAGGAGAAGAGCTGGAGAGACAAAAAACCTTGTCAAAAAGATAAGAGAGAGACAATGTACTTTCATAGGACATGCAATGAGAAGAGGGGGCATTGAAAATATTATAACAACCGGAAAAATAGAAGGAAGACGATCAAGAGGAAGACCAAGAGAAATGATACTGGACAGTCTGACGGGATGGTGTGAGAGGAGATCACCAACTGAGCTGATGGCCTGCATGAAGGATCATGTACTCTGGAGAAGCATAATAGCCAATGCCAGTCTGCACAGCACCTGATGATGATGATGATGATGATTAGATGAAGAAAAACTTATATAAAAACCTCAGTATGTTACTATAATTTGAGTCTGTCTTTCCAAGATGAGAAACTAGCGCTCAAAGTGCACAGCATGCAGCCACTGCTGATGTCATAAAATTTAAAATAAAACTCATTTTTGCAACATAATATGTCAAATACAAGATTCAGATGTAATGAAGTGTACTACAGGGTGTCAGTGCTTGGATCTTTAAAATGTGTCAGTTCATGTTAGCAGATGTAGCTTGAAATGGTGGATTTAATATTACTACATCTTTTACATTTTTTTTCTGTTATCTGTGGGCAGCAGCAAATTCAACTCCAAAAGAAAGTGCAAAGGAAACAGAAGAGGAAGCAGAGAAGAAACTCAATGTTACTGCCACATGCTGTCAGTGTCCAAAGACCAAGGAAGAACTTGATGCAGAGGCTCGAATACAAGAGATAGAGATATACTTTGAAAACTACCTTCATGATCAGGTTTACTGTCAGAGGTGACTATCCTTTTCTTCTTACATGCCTGGCCACACATTTGTCTTTTTTGTCACACAGTGTGTTTTTAAAACTTGTCTCAGATATGTAGTGGACAAGTGAGTAAACACATTTGTCTTTTTTGTCACACAGTGTGTTTTTAAAACTTGTCTCAGATATGTAGTGGACAAGTGTGTAAACACATTTGTCTTTTTTGTCACACAGTGTGTTTTTAAAACTTGTCTCAGATATGTAGTGGACAAGTGAGTAAACACATTTGTCTTTTTTGTCACACAGTGTGTTTTTAAAACTTGTCTCAGATATGTAGTGGACAAGTGAGTAAACACATTTGTCTTTTTTGTCACACAGTGTGTTTTTAAAACTTGTCTCAGATATGTAGTGGACAAGTGAGTAAACACATTTGTCTTTTTTGTCACACAGTGTGTTTTTAAAACTTGTCTCAGATATGTAGTGGACAAGTGAGTAAACACATGTCTTTTTTGTCACACAGTGTGTTTTTAAAACTTGTCTCAAATATGTAGTGGACAAGTGAGTAATTTATGTTAAATGTTTATTACCATTGGTATGCATAAAAAATGCATCAAACATTCAATTCAAATTCATATTTGGCTGAAAAATAGCAAAATGTGAATGTTGGTTTGCTGAAAGATATTAATTCTCATAATAATTTTTAAAAATGACTCTGATTTTTAGATATTTACTCTTTTCGGTATTACTTTTTATTAAAACTTATTGCATTGTTGAAACCAGCAAACTTATGTTGCAGTTTAAGATTATATTTTTTAAAAAATGAAGATCTTTAAATATTTTAAAATATTTATTACAAATTATGCTTTTAACACATGCTCCTGATCCTCAGATCTATAGAATTCATGGTCAGCTTCTTCTTCTTCTTCTTCGTTCGCACTGTCTGTCTATATCTGCAGTCCTGTCTCTTGGATAAATTTCACTGTTTTTTGTAACTCATGTATGGAACCGTAGAGCTTATCTTCTTTAGTGGTTTCACTGGGCCAGTAATTATTTCTCAGTGTCTCGTAGTTGATGCAGTTCTGGAGGATATGTTCCACGGTTTGGGGCACCTGGGCACATGTACATAGATTAGTAGTACCAACCTTAAACTTTGTATACATATGACTTCGGAGTCGGCTGTGTCCTGTTCGGAGACGGAAGATGGTGACTTGTTCCTTTCTGTTTAGCATGTGATAGTCATCATGTGGTGGTGTTTGTGGCTTCCTGTAGGTTTTTATCATGCTTTTCTTCTGATTATAGGTGACTGGTATGTCTGGTTGCTCCATTTCAGTGCCCTCTTTGGCCAGATGGTCAGCTTTCTCATTGCCTGGTATCCCACAGTGGGAGGGAATCCATGCAAAGTGACTCCATGTTGTAAGCCAGTTTTTGACAAGGCATCCTTAAGGTCTGGTAGTTTGTTGCACTGAAGAGCCTCCAGTACTGATCTTGCATCTGTGAGAATTACTACAGGACATGTATCAATTCTGGAGTCTGATAGTTTTTCAACTGCAGCAATAATTGCCCTAACTTCTGCATCAAAGTTGTTGCAGTATTTACCAGTGGGTATGGAAATCTTGTCAATGGTGTTGTTTGGATATTCAATATATGCTCCTGCCCCACCATTTTTTATGGCATTATGTGCAGATCCATCTGTATACACACGTATCCAGGTGTCACATGGATATTTGTCATCTAGAACACTAAGTGTGGCTGTTGATCTTACAAGACTGCTCTGCATCTCACCATTCTGCACACCTTTCACTTCAGTCTGAATAGTTATTTGTGTATAATCTGCTTCTTTCCATGGTGTATGCTCTGGTACAGATGATAATGGAGTGACTACAGTTGGAAGGTCAGGTATCAGCTTACGCATACGCTTGGCCTGATGAATGAAGCTGCTTCTTTTAAGCCGTCCTAATGCCAAGTTATTGAATCTCTCCTTCAGGGGATGGCTTACAGAGCTAAGGAATTTTTCTCCCATGGTCATGACCTTTGTGTCTCTACGTTCCTTTAGCGGTTGAACACCGACTATTTTCTGCATTTCTACTATTGGTGTGGACCTCATGGCACCTGTGATAATCCGTAGTGACTGATTTTGAACCTTGTCTAGATTATGCAGCGTAGTGTTTGATGCTGTGCACCAAGATGTTGAGCCATATTCTAAATGTGGTAGAATACTTTGCTGATATACGTTCTTGAGGATTCTTTCACTAGCTCCCCATGTAGTCCCACTCAATTTTCTTAATATGGCTAGTTTTCTTCTGGCTTTTGCTTCTGCACTGTTGATGTGTTGCTTCCAAGTCAGTTTTGAGTCAAGAGTCACTCCTAAGTAAGTGGGTTGGTTGTCCATCCTTAAGGGTATTTCATTTACAAAGATCTTACCTGCTTTCTGTTTAGATGAGAGGGTGAACAGAGTGGTACTTGATTTCTCTGTGTTGATACTTACACACCATTTGTTTGTCCATGATGTCAAGATGTCTGCTGCTCTTTGGAGTCTCTGTGTAGCAACTGTCGCATATTCATCTGTACACCACATGACCAGATCATCTGCATACAGTGCTGCTTTGATTCCATAGGGAAGTTCCTTGACCAGGTCATTAATGAATACAAGGAATAGTGTAGGCGAAAGGACTCCTCCTTGTGGTACACCGTGTCGCAGAAGTACTTTCTGGCTTTTGTGTCCATCCATTACTACTCTAGCTCTTCTATTGTGTAAATAGGACTTTATCCAGTTGTACAGTCTTCCATTCACATTGCAGTTTCTTAGTTTCCACAACAGACCTTTTTTCCATACTTTATCAAAGGCTTTCTTCAGGTCTATCCACGCTGCTAGTACAAGGTTTTTCTCTTGGAATGCATCCTCAATCTCTTGAGAGAGATAGGTCACTTGATCTTCCGTACTGTAGTACTGCCTAAATCCTGCTTGTTGTGGAACGAGAAGGTTTTCACTTTCTAGGTACCATTTTAGCCTCAGGTCAATGATGCGTTCCATCGTTTTGCATAGGCAGCTAGTGAGACTGATTGGCCTGTAGCTGGAGGCAGTATCACTGTTTTTCCCTGGTTTTAGCAGTGGTACCATGCTTGCTTCCTTCCAGATTTGAGGTAACTTACCTGTGCTCCAGCACATATTGAAAATATCCAACAGCTTTCCCATTGCTGCCATTCCCAGGTTCTTGATCATTTCATTGGACACTCCATCTGGTCCTGGTGATTTCCTTGGTTTCAGTTTACTAACTGCTAGGTCTAACTCACTGCGTGTGATTGGTGCATCCATGACCTCCACTTTTCTGACTTGTTCCTCCTCTTTCTGTGGCTCGATGCGCACTGTACGCTCCTTCTCTGGATGGATATCAATGTTGCAGTCCTGTGCAAACATGCGAGCAAAGTGATCTGCTACCTGCTTACCTGTAAGAGTTTTCCCATCCTCTATTAGTGTAATCTTTGTACTTCTTCCAGTACTCTCATCATTTAACTGTTTGATTAGTTTCCACAGTTTCCTTCCATCCTTTTCAAAGTTTAGGGACTCTGTTTTCTCTCTCCAACTTTCCCGTCTGGCTTGCAGCTTTGCTCTCTGAAATTTGGCCTTAGAATGTTGGTAATTATTGTGGTGTTCTTGGCATGGTCTATTTTCTGCTTGCTTTCGAGCTGCTTCCACGTCATCATGGAGTTTTCCCAGCTCACTAGACCAGTATGGTTTATAGTCCCTGCGAGCTCCTCTGGGAATGGTTTCACGAGCGGCCTGAAGGATACAAGCATTGAACTCCTTCACTATGCTGTTAATATCCTTACCTTCTATGGACAGCTGTCCCACCAGGATACCTGTACGATGTCTGTACATTGTCCAGTTTGCTTTTTTATAGTTCCATCTGGGGAGAGGGTTACTGGTGTTAAGGAGTTCATTTTCTATTGTCAGAAGACTGGTCGATGGTCGCTACCTCCAAGTTGTTTTCCAACTTCACGTGTAATGTTCCACTTCAGATCTGGAGAGTGGAATGCCAGATCTGGTGTTGATTTTGTATGCCAAGCCCTTGAGTAAAATGTTGGGGCATCCATTGGCTGGTTGATCAGAAGAAGTCCATTATCATCCTGCCAGCTCTCAACTTCCTCTCCTCTCTTGTCTATGTGGTCATAGCCCCAGCTCTGGGAATGACTGTTAAAATCACCACAGACCATCAGTCTCTCTTTGTGTGGGATTGTTCCTAAAGCAAGTGGGCGGTCATTAGGACAGTAATAGTTAAGGAGGTGGAAATCTGTATTACTACTTTTTAGATGGATCATCTGGTATTCAGCTCCTTCCATGTACACTCCCACCTGACATGCGCTGATGTTATTCTTAACAAGTGTGAGTACTCCTCCTTTTCTTCTGTCCTGTCGGTCTGATCTAAAACACTGGTAGCCTCTGATTTTAAAGGCGGCATCTTTGGTTAGGTGTGTCTCCTGTATGCAGCATATACTTACCTGCTCTGCAAAAAGTATGTTCTCTAGTTCAACCTTTTTGCTATAGCCATCTCTAACACTGCTGACACCCTCAGCATTCCACTGCATTATTTTAAGTTCTTGCTTTTTGGCTGTTTTCTTCTGTTGTATTTTTTGGCCAGTAGCTCTACTCTCATGTCTCCTGACTCCACAAGACGAACTGAGAGGACCTCCAGTAGCATTGGGTGGACCCTTTCGAGGCAGGGGGCCCGGCACTGCACCTGCCTGGTTAGTCTTCACAGGGCGAGCACCATGTTTGAAAACTGTAGATATAGACATTTCATTAGCGATAATGCGTGTTACCCTGATTTTTGCGATGCGCCTTTTGGCTGGGTAACTCCGACTTCAGCACCTTTCCTTGCTAGGGCAGACTGTGGTCTTGCTCGGACTGCCATGAAGACAGTGTGGCTGGCCTGGCCAAAACTTTGTTTTCCAGCCTCTGGTGGCTGTACTTAAACCCCTTCTCCATGTCAGATGGTTTGAGACAGTTCCACAAAGACACTCTGACTCTGAGATGAGGAATCTGATGAGTGCTTCAACGATATCCATTCCCCGCCACCTATAGTCTACTGGCTCTGTTTTGTTCACATCATTCTGATAGCCATTGTTGTAAAGACCCATAGGCTTGTCACGTCCTGGATTCATTGGTTTCACACCAGACTTCCCTCATCCCCGCCAGAGATCTCCATGTCCCCATCCGTCCACCAACCTGACATTACATTTTGCAAAAATAACAATTACAATTACAATTAGTGTTGATTGCTACAAGTTTCTGGGCTACAGAGGTAGGTCAGAGTTTTTAAGCAAACAGATCTATGTTCCCTGTCTCACAAACACTGTGTTAAGATAAGTGTGCTCTTAACACAGTTGTTCCCAGGGGACATGGTCAGCTAACTGGAATACTAAATTGTGAGATTTGCCCAAATGCTTAACATCTCTAGTAAGCATTGTGCTTAGTGCACACTTTATCGTGCTAACTTCCCCACACACAAAAATTTTTTTTTCAAATTAATAAAAAAAATATGGCACATCTCTGGAAAAGAAATTTTCAATGCTGACATGATATGGAACTGTGATGAGGTATGAAACAGACATATGAAACGCTTTCATGAGATTTATTATCTAGTGGCTAGTATTGGAACTGGCAGAGAGTTTAGCTTGGTGTTTCTTATAAGCTTAATTTCATTCAGTTTGTTGTAAATTATAGTGATAGTCCTCTTAGTGTGTACTGTTTAAAGAAAATAAGTTGTAGAGTTATTTTAATTATTAACTCTTTGTATACTGGGGGTTTTTCCCTCAAAGTACCAAGGGGGGTAAATTTCACAATGTGGAATGGGATGGTTGTCACATTTAAAAGAATGGCAAAGGCATAATCTGATTTGTAGTATGATATATTATACATTAGTTTAAACAAGGAAAAATGTATTTTGTTTTTCTAATAAAATTGTTAGTATGTTATTAGTATACAACAGAAAAAAGAAAGCTAAGAACTGAGAGGAAGGAATGGAAAATGAAGAAATTGGAACAATGTTTTTTTTTTCACTTGCCCATCAAGTGAATCCACTGTAATTGGTCCAAAATATCCGAAATGAATCAAAATGTACACAAACACCTTTTCTTCACTTATCCTCCAAAATTTAAATGAAAACATACACTAATTATGCATTTACAGTAAACAACACCAAGTGGGTAGGTAATATTTACATGAAAACAAGTGGTCAGGCGACGACTAATATTTACTAGAAAACAGGCCATTGTGTTTTTTTTTAATTTGAAGCATTCTACAACATTTAATTTTTTAAATTACGCAATCTCCAGCATTACTTACTGTGATATTACAGCTAGTACTAGCAAAAAGCTGAGAAGTGTTATCACCAGCTACCCTTCTAGCACATTTTGCTGCTGGACCAAAAAAAAAAACATCATCCTCTTCCTTTGAAATAGCACCACGTGGGTCCGAAAATTCAAAATCTCTGCTACTGCATTCTCTTCACCGCAGTCTAGACATATTTTAATTAAATTTTGAGCTTGTAATGCAGAAATACGCTGCTCTGGACGAAATAAACTACCACTGGAAGCCATATTTGTTGATAAACAAAAAACTAGCAATGATAAACTTAGACAAAAACTCGTTAAATTAACACACAACCGCTCTCTATTCAGCTGAAACATGCGCCTCGTGTCGACAAATGGATTCCAGAAGGAAGTCCAACCGCTGGTTTTAAGTATACTTTGATTATCTTCAAAATTAGAGAGCTACAAACTATCATCACACTGCGCAGAGAATGGGGTTCTGAGGGGTTAAAAAAAAAACCATGCAGGATGTGTCACAAAGCATACAAAGAGTTAATGTGGATTACATTTAACTGCCAGTTAATCAACCCGGTTCAGCACACTTGCTACAAATTATTTAAAATTTCATTTGAAAATCATGGTCACAAAAACCATTTGAAATCCTAATTTGCTTAACTGTTCATAGTGAAATTGTAATTTATAAATTATGAATAAAAAAAATATCAGTTTAGAATAGAGGTAAGATTTTTTATAACAGCTAGGAGTAATTAGGCTTAAATAACTGAAAAATGTTCAGAGTTAATGATTTTAACATTTGTAACTTTTTGGAAGAGCTTGCAGTACTGTACTGTTAAATGATGAGTTTATATATTTATCTTTTGTTCATTCACTATGTTAATATTCTTTGGTGCAAGGATACTGTCTTTCTCATACAAGGCTTAACATTAAGTTTAGTTTGATATGAACTGGTCATTTAACTTTGCCCATGTTGACTGATTAAGGCATGGGTAAATATAACTTTCTCTGCAGATATGACACACTTCCAGTAGATATTGTCTGGAATGAGACTATTAAAGGCTGGTCTGAAATAATCAACCTAGACAGGGGTATGGCTGACAAATACATCAGTACTGCCAATACTGAGGATGTCCTTGTGCACTTGGCAGCCAGTGCAACAGCAGAGAACGCCACAGCTCAGGGAAATGTCTCATACAACAACAACAGCAACATAACTACGGTTGTTCATGAAGTACTTGTATATAATGCAACAAAAATTGTTCTGCCAAATTTGGAGCACTATCAAGAATACAATATTGAGGTTGGTCACATTAAATAAAAGCATATTTAAGTTATGTGATATCACAGAAGTTATTGATTATTGGTAATTGTATAGATATTGAACTGGGTGTCTGAGTGGTAGTACACTAGTCTCTCATGGCGAATGTCAGGGGTTTGAATCCAGTTGTAGAAGTGTGTGCCTGACTTCTTCTGAAGTTGGGGAAGGAAAGATGGTCAGGAGTGATGCTGACCACATCATCCTCTAGTATACAGACAGGTCAAGAAAAGAAAAATATGGGCCTAACACCATATCCCAGTGTGCCTCTAAGGCATGATAGAGTTACCATTACCTTACCTTTTACTTTATAAATATTGAAATAACTGGTTTTATGAGAAAACCTCTTTGTATTAGTTACAGAAAACTGCATAATCCTTATAGAAAACTCAAATCTGCATTTGAATGGTTTGAAAAAATCTGCATGAATTTTTTATGATAGAACTTTTGGATATGAGCATAGCACTCTGCATAACAGAGTTTTGATTATGTGACTTTCTGGGTTATCTGACATGGATATGGACGAGTTGACAGTTATGACATTCAAATTATTCATATTTGCATTGTAGTTACATTTCGGTGCCTCTTCAACTTGTAAATACTCCTTCAGGTGCTCCCACCATAGTCATAGCCCATTGTCATTACTCAGTGTTTCTGGTGTTGTCAGAGGTGCAAAATTTGTGTTCATTTTTGAGAAGTTTTTGAGCTTTATAATTTTTAAGAAATCTTTTTTTTTTTCCTAATTTATTTTTGTTTTTCATTTCAAGCTGTTTCATTATGGCAAGTGAAAAAAGAAATAAAGTGTTTGTTTTAATGGAGAAAAAAAAATGAAATTATAGCAACTGGGGTGGTCAATCAGTGATGGAATTAAAGCTCTTGAAGTACATCACCATGACCATACTGTGACCATTATCATGTTAATATTGATTCTGGTGTGACTTTGCAGCAAGAAAGGGAGGTTGGGAGGTCCTGCAGTTGAGTGAACTGCAGTGACAGAAGTTCTTAAAAAGTGATGTTTCTAATTGTATAATTTTCTAATGCATTGTTGATGTGTGATTTCTGTATTGTATGCATTGTACTCATTTCTTGCTAATTTTGGTATAATAACAAACATTTCTTCACTAGATCCAAGCATGTCATGACACCAATGCTAATGACCCTGGTGGCTTAAAATTGTGCAGCAACAGGGCTATGACAACAGGCCATACAGCAGCATCACGTAAGTTCATCCTGCTGTGAAATATTTCTGCTTACTGACTGGTCTTTAAGAATTAAATTTTCACCTTTGTGTATTCAACTCCATGGTTATTACAGAATTTTATGAGCATTAAGGAGAGTTATCTTCCAGGTTTTATGAGCTATGCATTGTTGAAAATGCCAGTGTAAGAAGCTTTAGCAGCAACGGAGAATTAGGTAACAAATTATGTCTGTTAGTATGTGCCCAAGCAGATAAGCAGTGTCACTTTACATAGTTAAATGAGTTTTTTTTTTTAGAAAATAATTTTCATGTATGTTGCAGCAATCATGGACAAAATAAATGAGTCAACTATTAATGTAAGGATAGTGGAAAACATCACATTTGATGTTCTGATCACCTGGGAGCCGCCACCAAATCCAAATGGTCTCATTCTTACCTACAATATCTTCTACAAGAAGGGGAGTCAAGAAAACGTGAGTAAATTTCTCCGTATTATTAGAAGCTACAGGTATTATCTGCCCTCTAGTTTTTTATTAAAACAAATGCTTAAGGAAAATACTCTGCATCATGTGGAACGAATTCAAGAACAATGCAGAGATAAGACAGATGACTGAACAACAACCAGTCTCATGGGTGATCAGGAAAAGGAGATGGACATATATTGGTCATGTGATGAGAAGAAATGATCAGAGAATCCCAAAACAAGCTATAAAGTGGAACACAACGGGCCAAAGAAAAAATGGCAGACCACGTGAAACTCTAAAAGGGACATTGTTAAGAGAGGCCAAATTAATAGGCATAAAATCACTTGATGAGGTTGAAAGGCTCACTGAAGACAGGAAAAATTGGCAAACTACCATACGAGTCTACCTTGCGAGCCCTGTGTGACATTTAACGGCACGGGAAGGATATAAGATAAGAAGTTTTTTAGTTCCAGAAACTGAATACCTTTTTCTTTCATTGGTCATGTGTGGAGCACAGAATCAGGTGGTAAAAATCACCAGAAAAAAATCTTAATGATCATATCTGTTATATTATTTTCAGAATTGTCACTTTATTTTTCACTTCACATCATTCAGATATTGACATTACATTTACTTTGTAATGCATACATATACAGACAATGCTGACAAATTATACATAAGTGATTTTTTTTTTTGTTGCATTTGTTCATTTTTTTCCCCCTTCTCCCTCTTGAAATCATTTAGCTGGAGTAGTGGTTTTTATTACCTTGTCTTGTCTCCTTCCTCATATACCTTTCGGTGTTGAAGGGACAGATAGGGCTCTGCGATTTGTTTCATATAGTGGGATAGTTAACGCTTCTGTAATTTCCTCTCTCCATCTCTTGCGTGGGCATTCTCTTCCTCTGTTACTTACAAATCTTAGTGTGAATGCTTTTTGTGATATTCTGTCTGGTGGTAACCGTGTAATATTGCCAAACCATTTGACTTGCTGTTTCTGGATATAGTGTAATACTGGTGTTACTCCAACCTTTGCCCTGATGGTGTCATTTCATATTTGGTCACTTCTTATCATTTAGTATTCTCCTTAAACATCTCATTTCTGTCGTGATTATTTTTCTTTTGTGTTTGGCCGTTAGTGTCCATGTTTGACATTGATAGCATAGAGTTGGAAGGAAAATTGTGTTGTACAGTGCTTTTTTTTATTTCAGTTGTGATGTATTTGTTCTTCAGTAAAAGAGTCATTTGTCTAATGACCAGATTTGCTTTATTGCATCTGTTCTCAATCTCAGTGTCAGTTTTCCCTGAGGATGATAATGTGCTACCTAGGTATTTGAAACGTTTCACTTGTTTCAAGGGCTGATTGTCTAGGAAGATCTTTGTTTGGATTTCTTCTCTTGCTATGGTATGACATCTGTTTTTTCTGCACTGATCTTCATGTTGTGGCTTTTACATTCATTTGCTAAATTATCCCACAGTTCAAATCTGTCTTCTCTAGTGAATATTTTTTTTGGATGTATGTAAACAGGCTGAAGAAAAAGAGGCAGGCCGCATGAAACTCTGAAGAAGACATTGTTAAGAGAGGCCAGATTAACAGGCATAAAATCCTTTGATGAGGTTGAAAGACTAGCCGAAGACAGGAAAAATTGGTGAACTACTTTGCAAGCCCTATGTGACATTTAACGGCACGGGAAGGATATAAGATAAAGATGTAAACTATGCCATAACAATTTGACGTTTTGAATTACCAGAGATTAGATATGCTGATGACACAGTGTTACTGTCCACAACACAAAAAGGAATGGAAAAACTAATTATGTCAGTCCGTAAGAACAGCGAAGAGCAAAACCTCTATCTTAATGCGAAGAAAACTAAATTGATGACAACTGACAAAACAAACAAGGCAGCTGAAATATACATCAATGAGTAAAAACTGTAAGAAGTGGAGAGTTTTGAATATCTTGGATCACTGCTAACTAATAATGGAGATACAATGAGGGAAATTAAAAGGAGGACATCTATTGCTCTTCATAAAGTAAAACAAATAAAGAATCTGTGGAGAGGAACAGACAGAACTACAAAAATCAGATTTTTAGGGCATGCATCTTTCCCATTGCAACATATGCCAGTGAGACCTGGACACTTAACAAAACAGCTGAGAAACACATAAATGCCTTTGAATGTAAATGCTACAGCAGAGTTCTTCAGATACTATGGACACAAAAAAACAACAAATATATCCATACTACAAGAACTTAACATTGAAGAAGGCTGGCTAGTAAAGAGGATTAAAGAGAGAAAACTTAAATATTTTGGACACATTAAACATCATGATAATCTAGAGAAAACTGTCTTGGAAGGGTGCTTAACGGGAAAAAGAAAGAGAGAAAGACCAAGGTGAAGATGGCTGTAAGACATCGTTGATAATCTGCAAATGGATGCATCAGCAGCAGGCCATCTTGCTTACAACCGAGAGGCCTACAGGAGTACTGTTAGGGAGGCAGTGACATGCAAATGAATGAATGAATGTAAACTATGAAGCATCTGATTGTGTTCAGCTGATTTTTCTGTTATTTGTCTTAGGAAAAAGATGGTATACCCTATTATTTTTCTCATACCAAGTTATAGAGTCTGTGAAGTCAAGCTATTTTGACTTCTTTCACACATTTGATTAACTCATTGGGTATCTATCACATCCTGGGGCTTTGTTCATTGGGACAATCTGATGGCTTCTCTAAATTTCAGCTTGTAGCATGTTTGGTTCCAGTTTATTTGGGCAGCTGTATTTTATCATGGATTTAGCATGCCTCAGAGTATCTTTTCAAAGTACTGTCTCCATCTCTTTAGTAGCCCGGTTCACTGCTAAAATCATTCACAATCTCTAAGTACTCTGCTCACTTTCTTATTGCACTAATCTTTTTATCAAATATTTCTGTAACCTTTTTGTGATTGTTGTTTAATACTGCACTGTATTCCTATCATGATTTTACCTTTGCTTCTTTTATTACCCGCATAGAGCATCTTCTTGCAATTCGATATTCAATGTAGTATTACTCCTGCTTACTTCTCATCCATTCTTTATTTTTCTTTTCTTTTACAGCCTCTTTCACCTCATCATTCCACCATGCTGTTATTTTCATTTCTCTCCCTCCTTTTTTCTTAGTACCACATGTTTCCCTTGCTGCTTGCAAAATGCTGGTTCTGAACAAGGCCCATTCTTCTTCCACTGATTTTGTTTCTGTTGTTAATTTTATAAACAGTTCTCTTATTTTCTTCTCATATTTTTCTTTCACATTCTCTTCCTTGAGCTTGCTTAATTTTATTGTTTCACTTTTCTTCTTGTGAGTTCTGTTATGGCTTTTCCTGTGTATTCTGATAACTGCTATTACAGCTTTATGGTCTATACTTGAGCTCAGGTTGGGTATTGCTCATGCATCTATGACTGCCCTTTCCTTCTTGTTCCTTGTTAGTGTGACATTTTGGCTTCTGCGTGTCAAATCATTCCATTTGTACCAGGTATATATTTGAGACTCCCTGTGTTTAAAGAATGTATTCGTGATGAAAAGATCATGCCGGCTGCACAGTTTTAGGAGTCTGCTGATATTTCCATTTTTAATGTGCTGCTGATCAACAAAGGAGCAGATGTAGGAATTGATCACAACCTTCTGGTAGCAAAAATAAAACTAAAATTAAGGAAAGCCAAAATTGGAGAACACAGAAAGATACTTTTTGATACAAGAAAACTGATAGACCAGCAAACAAGAAATGAATTCTCAATAGTACTTAAGAACCGCTTCAGTGTCCTACAAGACGAAGCAGAAATGTCCATATTAGAGTTCAATAAAATACTACAGGAAACAGCAAAAGAGGTGCTGGGATATCAGAAAAGGAGAAAAGAGGAATGGATAAGCGAGACCACATGGGAAAAGATAGAGCAAAGAAAAGAAATCAAGGGAAAATTACTGAACACCAAATCACAATGGCTTAAAGAACGAGTTTTAAGCAATTATGCACAAAAAGACAAAGAAGTGAAGGAATCATGCCGTCAAGATAAACGTCAATATTATGACAACTTAGCAGAAACAGCAGAGAAAGCAGCATATACAAATGACATGAAAACCATATATAAAATCACAAAGCAGATGACAGGTAACTTCAACACAAGATGTGAAAGTGCAGTAAGAACACAAAATGGACAACTGGTCAATGGAGAAAGAGAAAAAAATTGAAAGATGGAGGGAACACTTTAACACCCTACTAAACAGAACACAAGCAGCACAAACAATAGACATACCTGAAGCAAAAACGGAACTAAACATCAATACAGGACCAATAACAGTAAATGAAGTAAATGAGGCGATAAAGAAGCTAAAATCAGACAGGGCACCAGGTGAAGATGAAGTGACTGTGGAGATGTTGAAAGCAGAAGAAACAGAAACACCAAAACAACTTTGCCGGATATTACAACAAATTTGGGATTTAGAAAAAGCCCCAGAGGAGTGGAAAACTGGTCTTATAGTAAAACTACCAAAGAAGGGTGACCTCAGAGATTGCGGGAACTGGAGAGGCATTACCCTACTGCCACTCACCAGTAAAGTATTTTGCAGAATAATCATCAACAGAATTGTACCAACACTTGAGAAAAAACTTCGGAAAGAGCAGGCAGGATTTAGGAAAGGAAGATCATGCATAGACCACATATTTGTACTTAGACAAATATTAGAACAGGCAAATGAGTGGCATAGCACAACATATGCATTATTCATAGATTTTGAGAAAGCCTTTGACAGTGTCAACAGAGATGCACTGTGGAAAATCCTAAGATGGCATGGCCTCCCCCATAAAATAGTTAATGTAATCAAAGCCCTGTACGAGGGTTTTCAATGCAAAGTTATCTGTGGAGAACATTCCTCCAGCAGCTTTAGGGTACAAACAGGAGTGAAACAGGGATGTGTACTATCACCAACATTATTTATCTTGGCAGTAGACTGGTTAATGAAGGAGGCAACATCAGACAAACGCAGAGGATTACAATGGACCCTTGACACAGTGCTGGAGGACCTTGACTTTGCGGACGACATTTGTCTATTATCAAGCAGTCACAAAGATATGCAAGATAAAATAAACAAGCTAACTCAGAATGCAAACAACATAGGACTAAAGATCAACGTAGGAAAGACAAAGTTAATGAAGCAAAATGTGAACAACAGAAATGTACTCAGAGTAGATAACAAGTTAGTGGAGGAGGTCAATGAATTTGTATACCTTGGCAGCAGAGTAGTAGAAAATGGAGACAGCACAGAGGACATCAACAGCAGACTTACTAGAGCAAACCAGGCTTTTGCAATGCTGCAGAATATATGGAAATCAAAAAAACTAAGCATAAATATGAAAGTCAGGATATTTAAGAGTAATGTTCTAAGTGTACTACTCTATGGAAGTGAATGCTGGAAAATCACCAAAACAATAGAAAACAAGTTGAATTCTTTCCAGACTAAATGTTTACGAAGAATTAGAAAAATATTTTGGCCAAACACCATAAGAAATAACATCCTATTAGCAGAAATGCAGATGAAACCACTGACAACAATTATTGAGGAAAGGTGCTGGCGATGGTTGGGACATGTGCTCCGAATGACTGACAACCCACTACCAAAAATAGCACTAAGATGGACACCACAGGGGAGCAGAAGTAAGGGTAGACCAAAAGAGACATGGAGAAGAACAACAGAAAGGATGTTGAGCAATAGAGGGCTCTCCTGGGCAAGAGCAGAAAAAAAGGCGAAGGACAGGCATTTGTGGAAAACCTTTGCGGAAGCCCCATGTGCCCTGGGCACTTAAGGTTCAGAGAGAGAGAGAAACAGGCTGAAGAAAGAGAGGCAGGCCCCGTGAAACTCTGAAGAGGACATTGTTAAGAGAGGCCAAATTAACAGGCATAAAATCCTTTGATGAGGTTGAAAGACTAGCCGAAGACAGGAAAAATTGGTGAACTACTTTGCGAGCCCTATGTGACGTTTAACGGCACGGGAAGGATATAAGATATAAGATAAAGATGTAAACTATGCCATAACAATTTGACATTATGAATTACCAGAGATTAGATATGCTGATGACACAGTGTTACTGTCCACAACACAAAAAGGAATGGAAAAACTAATTATGTCAGTCCGTAAGAACAGCGAAGAGCAAAACCTCTATCTTAATGCGAAGAAAACTAAATTGATGACAACTGACAAAACAAACAAGGCAGCTGAAATATATATCAATGAGGAAAAACTGTAAGAAGTGGAGAGTTTTGAATATCTTGGATCACTGCTAACTAATAATGGAGATACAATGGGGGTAATTAAAAGGAGGACATCTATTGCTCTTCAGAAAGTAAAACAACTAAAGAATCTGTGGAGAGGAACAGACAGAACTACAAAAATCAGATTTTTAAGGGCATGCATCTTTCCCATTGCAACATATGCTTGTGAGACTTGGACACTTAACAAAACAGCTGAGAAACACATAAATGCCTTTGAATGTAAATGCTACAGCATAGTTCTTCAAATACTATGGACACAAAAAAACAACAAATATATCCATACTACAAGAACTTAACATTGAAGAAGGCTGGCTAGTAAAGAGGATTAAAGAGAGAAAACTGAAATATTTTGGACACATTAAACATCTTGATAATCTAGAGAAAACTGTCTTGGAAGGGTGCTTAACGGGAAAAAGAAAGAGAGAAAGACCAAGGTGAAGATGGCTGTAAGACATCGTTGATGATCTGCAAATGGATGCATCAGCAGCAGGCCATCTTGCTTACAACCGAGAGGCCTACAGGAGTACTGTTAGGGAGGCAGTGACATGCAAATGAATGAATGAATGAATGAATGAATGTAAACTATGAAGCATCTGATTGTGTTCAGCTGATTTTTCTGTTATTTGTCTTAGGAAAAAGATGGTATACCCTATTATTTTTCTCATACCAAGTTATAGAGTCTGTGAAGTCAAGCTATTTTGACTTCTTTCACACATTTGATTAACTCATTGGGTATCTATCACATCCTGGGGCTTTGTTCATTGGGACAATCTGATGGCTTCTCTAAATTTCAGCTTGTAGCATGTTTGGTTCCAGTTTATTTGGGCAGCTGTATTTTATCATGGATTTAGCATGCCTCAGAATATCTTTTCAAAGTACTGTCACCATCTCTTTAGTAGCCCGGTTCACTGCTAAAATCATTCACAATCTCTAAGTACTCTGCTCACTTTCTTATTGCACCAGTCTTTTTATCAAATATTTCTGTAACCTTTTTGTGATTGTTGTTTAATACTGCACTGTATTCCTGCCATGATTTTACCTTTGCTTCTTTTATTACCCGCATAGAGCATCTTCTTGCAATTCGATATTCAGTGTAGTATTACTCCTGCTTACTTCTCATCCATTCTTTATTTTTTTCTTTTCTTTTACAGCCTCTTTCACCTCATCATTCCACCATGCTGTTATTTTCATTTCTCTCCCTCCTTTTTTCTTAGTACCACATGTTTCCCTTGCTGCTTGCAAAATGCTGGTTCTGAACAAGGCCCATTCTTCTTCCACTGATTTTGTTTCTGTTGTTAATTTTATAAACAATTCTCTTATTTTCTTCTCATATTTTTCTTTCACATTCTCTTCCTTGAGCTTGCTTAATTTTATTGTTTCACTTTTCTTCTTGTGAGTTCTGTTATGGCTTTTCCTGTGTATTCTGATAACTGCTATTACAGCTTTATGGTCTGTACTTGAGCTCAGGTTGGGTATTGCTCATGCATCTATGACTGCCCTTTCCTTCTTGTTCCTTGTTAGTGTGACATTTTGGCTTCTGCGTGTCAAATCATTCCATTTGTACCAGGTATATATTTGGGACTCCTTGTGTTTAAAGAATGTATTCGTGATGAAAAGATCATGCCGGCTGCACAGTTTTAGGAGTCTGCTGCTATTTCCATTTTTAATGTGCTGCTGATCAACAAAGGCACCCAAGTGGACTGCCACATCTGTTCTACTTGTTCCTAGTCTTGCATTAAAGCGCCTTATGATTATATATTTTCCTCTTTACTTATGTTGTATACTGAAAATATAATGAGGAATGTTAGAGAAGATGTAGACAAAGAATATTACGATGCCATAACAATTGGAGGTTATGAAGTACCAGAGATTAGATATGCTGATGACACAGTATTACTGTCCACAACACAAAAAGGAGTGGAAAAACTAAAATGTCAGTCCGTAAGAACAGTGAAGAGCAGAACCTCTATCTTAATGCAAAGAAAACTAAATTGATGACAACTGATAAAACAAACAAGGTAGCTGAAATATATATCAATGAGGAAAAATTGGAAGAAGTGGAGAGTTTTGAATATCTTGGATCATTACTAACTAATAATGGAGATACAATGAGGGAAATTAAAAGGAGGACATCTATTGCTCTTCAGAAAGTAAAACAAATAAAGAATCTGTGGAGAGGAGCAGACAGAACTACAAAAATCAGATTTTTAAGGGCATGCATCTTTCCCATCGCAACATATGCCTGTGAGACCTGGACACTTAACAAAACAGCTGAGAAACACATAAATGCCTTTGAATGTAAATGCTACAGAAGAGTTATTCAAATATCGTGGACGCAAAAAAGAACAAATATACCTATACTACAAGAACTTAATATTGAAGAAGGCTGGCTAGTAAAGAGGATTAAAGAGAGAAAACTGAAATATTTTGGACACATTAAACGTCATGATAATCTAGAGAAGACTGTCTTGGAAGGATACATAATGGGAAAAAGAAAGAGAGGAAGACCAAGGTGAAGATGACTGCAAGACATCATTGAGGATCTGCAAATGGATGCATCAGTGGCAGGCCATCTTGCTCACAACCGTGAGGCCTACAGGAGTGCTGTTTGGGAGGCAAAGTTCCGCAAGGGACATGCAAATGAATGAATGAACTTATGTTGTTATGTGTGCCATGGAGGTTGTCAAAAAACTCATCACATAATTCTTTCTGGTATATAACACACAACACACTTTTCTCATTGGCCCTTTTCCTTTGATATTGACAATTCTGTTGATGGGAAATATCTTTAAAAGTCATTCACCACAGACATCAGTGCCACTTCCTGAGAAATGCATCATTCTCAAAAGAAAAAAAACTAGTATTCGTTCATGAAGGAAAAATAACGTTGGTACAGACTTGACAAATCCCTAGGCCAAAAAAAAAGTTACTGTGATTTCCTCCTTTGTTGAACAACTATAGTAGTTTATAGCAGCAGTTGGCAGAACATATTAGCATGTCATTAGTACTAGAGGCACAGAAATCTTGGAACACGTTAAGATGCCAGCAGCAGTGATTATTAGAGTTAATATATATGTTTGTGGTTTAAAGGAAATAATCATATGGTTTCTCTCTCTTTCACAGTTAGTTCCACAACAGATCTGTGTAAACAATAGGCAGTTCCAGAAGTATTCTGGCTACCTTCTGAGTGGTATTGACCCTGGAAATTGGACATTCCAGATTAATGCTGTTTCACTGGCAGGAAATAGCTCCATCACTGCAGAGAAGTTTTTCCTGGTGCCTCAGTCTGCAGGTTAGCAACCTGGATTCATAAATAATGTAATAATTAACATCCTTATTTTGACTTTTTCAAGTACTTTAATAGTTTATTAAATAAACCAGTTTAGGCATTCAAATTCTCTGCCAGTGTTTTCTGAAATAAGCAACTCAGTTTACAAACGTTAATTTTATATGTAAAAAAAAATAATTTTGTTACATTAGTCATCAGTTTATGAATTCAGTTCTCTCTCTCTCTCTGAACCTTAAGTGCCCAGGGCACATGGGGCTTCCGCAAGGGTTTTCCACAAATGCCTGTCCCTTGCCTTTTTTTCTGCTCTTGCCCAGGTGAGCCCTCTATTGCTCAACATCCTTTCTGTTGTTCTTCTCCATGTCTCCTTTGGTTTACCCCTACTTCTGTTCTCCTGTGGTGTCCATCTTAGTGCTATTTTTGGTAGTGAGTTGTCAGGCATTCAGAACATATGTCCCAACCATCGCCAGTGTCTTTCCTCATTAATTGCTGTCAGTAGCTTCATCTGCATTTCTGCCAACAAGATGTTATTTCTTATAGTGTTTATGAATTCAGTTACATTTTATAAATTTCACAAAGCATTTGAAATATAAAAGTTTTAAAAAGTTCATCAAAAAAAGGAAAGTTTTGGAAAATGAATACATAATACATTTAATCTCACAGCTAATCATTGCATTTCAAAAATAATAAAGGGTGCAAGAATGATAGGGCGTATGCTATTCTCTTTGCCTTGTATTCCTTGGAAAGAGCTCGTCTTACCCATCATGCACACACCGTTTGAAATCCCAACTGCACATTCATTCTAAACATACTCTGAACGCATACTCAAGTCATGCATCACAGTTCAGTCACTTTAGTTTTGCAGTTCAGTGTGTTTTGTTCACTGCTGTACCTGCTGTCGTAGATCTGCCACACCACACTGCCATTGATTGTCATCGCCCTGTTCAGAGTTCAGCATATGCTGTCAGCTCATTACATTGTCTGCTTGGACTTCCACCAATTGCTGATGAATTTTTATAGATGGCAACTGTTTCATGTTCAAAATTCATATCACAGCATGAGTCTTCTATTCGGACCACCGCTGCAGTCAGACCCCCAGATTTAACTGACTAATGCGGCCTAGATGGGTGCTACATGGCATGGTGTTGTCAACTGACAAAAAAAAAATGGAAAATTCTGTAACTATTTTCATTAGTCTAATGTTACTTTTATGGACATTACATGCCTTATAAACATGTTTTTGGGATCTTCTTCTTCTTCTTCTTCGTTCACTTCTACCACCAAAAACCGCACTGTGAACCTACTGAATTCACACCTGTGGTCCTCGTTAGGACCCGTGGTCCCCTGTGTGGTCCAAAATAGACCACATGAGATCCACGAGAGGAGCACAAGGGTTTCAGAGTATCACAGTGCTTTAGCCTGTATTCTCGGTGGGTCTCGGAAGCGGGATTGCGTGACACCGTGGTTTTCATTGCACCAGTTTAGTCTAGGGTTGGACTTTCTCACCGGAAGACCTCGACGTGTTTAGGATATCAGTGCATCCCCGCTGGGTGAGAGGCGGTAGCCCACCCAGGCCAGAGTTGGACTTTCTCACCGGAAAACCTCGACGTGTTTTGAGATACCTGTATATCACCGCCAGGTGAGAGGTGGTTGCCCATCCAGTCCAGGGTTGGACTTTCTCACCGGAAGACCTCAGCATGATTAGGATACGCAAACATCACCGCCGGGTGAGAGGTGGTTGCCTATCTAGACTTCCCTGGTCCAGTGTCTCCGACTTCAGCATTTTGTGGTCGTGGCCACTACCCTTCCTAGTTGTGACCAGGATGGAGCTTTTGTCCAGGAGGACGAATCCTCACCACTAGTGACTTCTACCCCTGGGTTGAGCCGGTTTAGGCATTATCCCAGTATGGGCGTGTTTGGGACGGGACCGACCTCTAGAGCAGAGGTACTGTGACATGCATAGCCTTCAAGATTCACCCCTGGTATGAGCCGGTTTAGGCAAAATTCACCAGTATGGGTGTTTATCAGGCGTTACCGACCTCTAGAGCAGAGGTACTGTGACATGCATAGCCTTCAAGATTCACCCTGGTATGAGCCGGTTTAGGCAAAATTCACCAGTATGGGTGTTTATCAGGCGTTACTGACCTCTAGAGCGGAGGTGGCATGACATGTCTAGCCATCAAGTTCCACCCCTGGTGTGTGCCGGTTTAGGCATATTTCACCAGTGTAGGTGTATTTCGGACGTGGGCGGCCTCTAGAGCAGAGGTGCCGTGGTATAGCTCTCGTAGCGATACTACTGGACATACCGGTTAAACTTCACTTTCCACCACCTTTTCCCATCGGCTCCGCACAGCAACCTTTATTTCTTTTCCGCATTTACTTCCTTAACCGGGAGGAGCTTCACTCCACGCGCGGCATTTGAAGAGTCTCGCCAGCAGTGTCTTAACTCTGGGACAGGCCGGTTCATGCATTTCACCTGATATGACTGCACTCAGGACGTGGCCGACCTCCAAACCAGAGGTGCCGTGATTTGACTGTTTGCTTCGCTTTATCCTTTCTACCACCTTTTCCGCAGTGATGCTGCGCGGCAACCTCATTTGCAAATTTCTTCATTGGCCGGGAGGAGCACCGCTTCACGCACGGCAGCTGAAGATCTCGCGAACAGCGGGGTTTTGAACTAATAAAAGCGCTCTTTCCATGAGGGTTGGAGCTTGGTAAGCATGTATTAGCTCTAGAATTGCCACAGTTATCCAAGTAGGATCGTGTCATCTAAGGAACCTCGACTGATTTAATGAGCCATTCGCGGTTTCACCGTGAGACAGTGTGAACTTAGACATGCATGGCTTGATCTTTGAGACAAGCATATGACTACTGGCAGGATCAACCAGATAGCTTTCTTCACCGAACCTTTGTCGGATATCTGCCGACAGACCGACGCGGGGCAAGGGAGACAGCGCTCTGCTCAGAGCGGATCCCTTTCGACCCCGGCGGCGTTTCATTTCCTTTAACCGGCGGGGGCGGCTCTCTCTGCTCTAATGAGCGGAGAAGAAAGCCTGGCCACCCACAAACAACACATGTTACATACTGCAGACCCGATACTTTTTGTGAGAGATGGGCCAATTTCGAGACCATCGGTCGACAAAACCGTACTACATCGTTATCACAAACCTGGCTGGCTAGCCGTTTACATGCTTCGCTCAACGGACAAACCACTTGCTTCTGCATCGAAACACCTTAACTCTCGCCGTCCGGGAAGGGAGCGAAAGCCTGTCTCCCCACGCACGGAACTCGAGAGCGCTTTTTCGCCAAAAGAACGGTCGGCCTGCACAACAGCAACCGCCCGCGCTGTGCAGCTCTGCACGGCTGACATATTTTTGGGATGTTTTTCAAGGTTTTATAGCCCACTGGATAAAAATTTAGAATGCCTAGTTTTTTTTAATCACATTTCCACACCACCCACTCACATGCGCACGCGCACACACTGCCTTTGGCTGTCAGAGATTTCCCTGTTGGTAGATGTCAAAGTCTCATCTGCACTCATGTGATCTTTTCAGACTTGAGATATCTCTTCCTTTAGTTTCACTACTGACTGTGACATTTGGAGTCATACAGATACTCAAACCTCTCTTACTTTGTAGAGGCAGAGACTAACTTTTATGGACTGGATTTTAGGAATCTAGAAGCAGCTGAGGGCAAAACCATATTTTAAGACAAAATATCAAAATACATTTTCAGTCAGTCATTTACATGTCCCTTGCAGAACTTTGTCTCCCTAACAGCTCTCCTGTAGGCCTCTTGGTTGTAAGCAAAATGCCCTGCCGCTGATGCATCCATTTGCAGATCCTCAATGATGTCTTGCAGCCATCTTCGCCTTGGTCTTCCTCTCTTTCTTTTTCCCCATTATGTACCCTTCCAAGACGGTCTTCTCTAGATTATCATGACGTTTAATGTGTCCAAAATATTTAAGTTTTCTCTGTTTAATCCTCTTTACTAGCCAGCCTTCTTCAATATTAAGCTCTTGTAGTATAGGTATATTTGTTCTTTTTTGCGTCCACAATATTTGAATAACTCTTCTATAGCATTTACATTCAAAGGCATTTATGTGTTTCTCAGCTGTTTTGTTAAGTGTCCAGGTCTCACATGCATATGTTGCTATGGGAAAGATGCATGCCCTTAAAAATCTGATTTTTGTAGTTCTGTCTGTTCCTCTCCACAGATTCTTTAGTTGTTTTACTTTCTAAAGAGTGATAGATGTCCTCCTTTTAATTTCCCTCATTGTATCCCCATTTTAGTTAGCAGTGATCCAAGATATTCAAAGCTCTCCACTTCTTCCAATTTTTCCTCATTGATACATATTTTAGCTGCCTTGTTTGTTTTGTCAGTTGTCATCAATTTAGTTTTCTTCGCATTAAGATAGAGGTTTTGCTCTTCGCTGTTCTTACGGACTGACATAATTAGTTTTTCCACTCCTTTTTGTGTTGTGGACAGTAATACTGTGTCATAAGCATATCTAATCTCTGGTATTTCTTAACCTCCAATTTTATGGCATCATAATATTCTTTGTCTGCATCTTCTCTAACATTTCTCATTATATTTTCAGTATGCAAGTTAGGGGGCCGGCTAGCGTAGTGGTTAGAGCACTCGTCTAGCAACCAAATGGTCGAAGGTTCGAATCCCCAGCTGAGCAGGATTTTTTTTTTCCGACCAATACGGCCCCGAGGTCGACCCAGCCTCGTAAAATGGGTACCAGAGAAAATCTGGGAAGTAAAGGCAGCGAGGAAAGGAACTGGTCACCCTACCTCACACGCTGATGACCCAGCATAATGAGGCCTCTAACGCTTCACCCCCTACGGCATAATTGCTATGGGACTATCTTTACTTTTTACTATACAAGTTAAATAAGTAAGGCGACAATATGCACTCCTGACGAACCCCTTGTTTTATGTCAAACCAACTTGTTGTTTCACCATTTATTCTTACTGCTGCCTGTTGGTCTAGATACAGCAGTGATGTTAATTGTATCAAATGTGTTGGAAATCCCATTTTTTTCCATTATTTCCAAAAGTTTCTGGTGTTTTACACAATCAAATGCTTTTGAGTAGTCTATAAAGGATAAATATAGATTCACATTAAACTCTCTGCATTTCTCTATTATTAATCTTCTATTGAATATATGATCTCCTGATCCTCTTCCTTGCCTGAAACCAGCTTGGACCATATTGACTTTTTCTTCCATTTTCTTACAAAGTCTACCCATTATGATTTTTAACAGAATTTTACTGGAATGATTAATCAGGGCAACAGTTCTGTAGTTTGTGCATAATTTCAGGTTACCATTTTTTGGCAGTGGTATGAGTACAGTTCTTTTCCATTCTTTTGGCCAAATACCTGAATGCCATATCTTTTTACATAGTGCATGATAGATTGTTGCACATTCCTTTCTTCCTGCTTTAATAAATTCAGCTGTTATCTCATCACATCTTGGCAATTTACCATTTGTCAGATTCTTTATTGCCTATAAAACTTCTATTGTCAGTTCGGGTTCTTTCTCCTCCAATAATAATTCACACTTTTGATTTCTGCTTTCACAGTCGCTTGTTTCATATATTCCTCTGCAATATTCCTTCCATCTTTTTAGAATTTCCTCTGTCTCTGTCAAGGTATTCCCCATCACATCATAAATTACATTTAGCTTAGGTGTGACATTTCTCGTCAATGTCTTCATTTCTTTAAACGTTTCACTATCTCTTCCACACTTCTGATGTTCTTCTATTCTTTCACAACAATCTTGTATGTATTGTTTTTTTTGGTCTTTTCTTATGTTTCTTCATACTTCTTTTGTTAAAGATTTATATTCCTCTTTGTTGTTGTTTGTCACTTTCCATTGCATCTTCATTTCTCTATGTTGTTTTATCAGTCCTAGTGTGCCTGCTGTAATCCATCCATTGTTTTGTGTTTTCTTTACTGGAACCATGTGTTTAGCTGTTGTTAATAAGATATCTTTGGCCTGCGTAGCCAGTTCATCTGATGTCATCTCCTCCTGTACAGCCATCAAGATTTTGAAATGGTTCTTCACTTCTATACCATATTGTTCTGGTATTTTTGAGAGATCAAAGTCGTAATCCCGTAACTGTCTTTTTTATCTTCATGTCTTCATGTCTGCTGTTAATAACTCATGGTCCGTGTCACTGTCAGCACCTGGTAAAGTTTTTGCTGATGTTATACTTGACCTCCACCTTCTTTGCACTAAAATGTAATCTATTTAATTCTTGGTTTTCCCATCAGGTGATGTCCATGTGTAAAGTCTTCTTGGATGTTGTTTAAAAAGTGTGTTAGCAATCATTAGCTCATTTTCCATGCAAAACGCAATTAGATTGTCACATGCCTCATTTCTGTGTCCTATGCTGAATTTCCCTACAACGTGTCCTTCATCTTCTGCTCCCCCATTATGAATACAATATCATTTTTCCGTACCTGGTCTATTGTCATTTGCAGTGTGTTATAAAAGTCTTCTACTTCCTCTTCTTCTGCTGCTGATATAGGTGCATATATCTGGATGATTGTTACATTTCTAGGAATGCCCTTAAGTCTGATTGTGAGGAGTCTATCACTTACTGGATTGTAACCTAGTAATGCTTTTGATGTTGATTTGTCCAAGTAAAAAGCCACTCCATTCTTTCCCCGTACTTCTCCACCAGAGTATATAAAAATATTATCATTCTCGCTCTTAAAGTGTCCTGATCCTTTCCATCGATGTTCGCAGATTCCCAAAATTTGTATCCCCATTCTTTTCATCTCGTCACTTATTATTTGATACTTTCCCTCATACATACTTCTTATATGCACGGTTCAACTCAAGATTCACGAAGCTGTCTATTATAGTTTGTTATGCACCAACAGAAGCAGCTGAAGAGGAATTAAAAGAAGATTTTTACAACAGCCTCCAAGCCACAGTAGAAACAATACCCAAGCATGATATGCTACTCATCTTGGGCGACT
The DNA here is from genome assembly GCA_009760885.1 of Achatina immaculata. Classification (NCBI taxonomy): domain Eukaryota; kingdom Metazoa; phylum Mollusca; class Gastropoda; order Stylommatophora; family Achatinidae; genus Lissachatina; species Lissachatina immaculata. Next base: position 44,969,350 of record CM019717.1, on the reverse strand, counting down.
TCAATGCAAAAGTAGGTGAGGAAATGAAGATAGAAGAAGAATCATGGGAAGAGAAGGAATCGGAGAAATAAATGAAAATGGAGAAAGACTATGCAGTTTCTGTGAAGAAAACATGATGACCATCGGAGGGACAATTTTCCAACACAAAAACATCCATAAGGTGACTTGGAGGTCACCAGATAAAACCACAGAAAACCAAATCGATCACATACTAATAAACAACAAGTGGAAACGGTCACTACAAGATGTGCGAGCAAGGAAAGGAGCAGATATAGGAAGTGATCACAACCTTCTGGTAACAAAATAAAACTAAAATTAAGGAAAGCCAGAATCGGAGAACACAGAAAGATACATTTTGATACAAGAAAACTGATAGACCAGCAAACAAGAAATGAATTCTCAATAATACTTAAGAACCGCTTCAGTGTCCTACAAGACGAAGCAGAAATGTCCATATTAGAGTTCAATAAAACACTACAGGAAACAGCAAAAGAGGTGCTGGGATATCGGAAAAGGAGAAAAGAGGAATGGATAAGTGAGATCACATGGGAAAAGATAGAGCAAAGAAAAGAAATCAAGAAAAAATTACTGAACACCAAATCACAACGGCTTAAAGAACGAGTTTTAAGTAATTATGCACAAAAAGACAAAGAAGTGAAGGAATCATGCCGTCAAGATAAACGTCATATTATGACAACTTAGCAGAAACAGCAGAGAAAGCAGCATATACAAATGACATGAAAACCATATATAAAATCACAAAGCAGATGACAGGTAACTTCAATACAAGATGTGAAAGTGCAGTAAGAACACAAAATGGACAACTGGTCAGTGGAGAAAGAGAAAAAATTGAAAGATGGAGGGAACACTTTAACACCCTACTAAACAGAACACAAGCAGCACAAGCAATAGATATACCTGAAGCAAAAGCGGAACTAAACATCAATACAGGACCAATAACAATAAATGAAGTAAAAGAGGCGATAAAGATGCTAAAATCAGACAGGGCACCAGGTGAAGATGAAGTGACTGCTGAGATGTTGAAAGCAGAAGAAACAGAAACACCAAAACAACTTTGCCGGATATTACAACAAATTTGGGATTTAGAAAAAGCCCCAGAGGAGTGGAAAATTGGTCTTATAGTAAAACTACCAAAGAAGGGTGACCTCAGAGATTGCGGGAACTGGAGAGGCATTACCCTACTGCCACTCACTAGTAAAGTATTTTGCAGAATAATCATCAACAGAATTGTACCAACACTTGAGGAAAAACTTCGGAAAGAGCAGGCAGGATTTAGAAAGGAAGATCATGCATAGACCATATATTTGTACTTAGACAAATATTAGAACAGGCAAATGAGTGGCATAGCACAACATATGCATTATTCATAGATTTTGAGAAAGCCTTTGACAGTGTCAACAGAGATGCACTGTGGAAAATCCTAAGATGGCATGGCCTCCCCCATAAAATAGTTAATGTAATCAAAGCCCTATACGAGGGTTTTCAGTGCAAAGTTATCTGTGGAGAACATACCTCCAGCAGCTTTAGGATACAAACAGGAGTGAAACAGGGATGTGTACTATCACCAACATTATTTATCTTGGCAGTAGACTGGTTAATGAAGGAGGCAACATCAGACAAACGCAGAGGATTACAATGGACCCTTGACACAGTGCTGGAGGACCTTGACTTTGCGGACGACATTTGTCTATTATCAAGCAGTCACAAAGATATGCAAGATAAAATAAACAAGTTAACCCAGAATGCAAACAACATAGGACTAAAGATCAATGTAGGAAAGACAAAGTTAATGAAGCAAAATGTGAACAACAGAAATGTACTCAGAGTAGATAACAAGTTAGTGGAGGAAGTCAACGAATTTGTATACCTTGGCAGCAGAGTAGTAGAAAATGGAGACAGCACAGAGGACATCAACAGCAGACTTACTAGAGCAAACCAGGCTTTTGCAATGCTACAGAATATATGGAAATCAAATAAACTAAGCATAAATATGAAAATCAGGATATTTAAGAGTAATGTTCTAAGTGTACTACTCTATGGAAGTGAATGCTGGAAAATCACCAAAACCATAGAAAACAAGTTGAATTCTTTCCAGACTAAATGTTTACGTAGAATTAAAAAATATTTTGGCCAAACACCATAAGAAATAACATCTTATTGGCAGAAATGCAGATGAAACCACTGACAACAATTATTGAGGAAAGACGCTGGCGATGGTTGGGACATGTGCTCCGAATGACTGACAACTCACTACCAAAAATAGCACTAAGATGGACACCACAGGGGAGCAGAAGTAAGGGTAGACCAAAAGAGACATGGAGAAGAACAACAGAAAGGATGTTGAGCAATAGAGGGCTCACCTGGGCAAGAGCAGAAAAAAAGGCGAAAGACAGGCATTTGTGGAAAACCCTTGCGGAAGCCCCATGTGCCCTGGGCACTTAAGGTTCAGAGAGATGATAGATTGTTGCACATTCCTTTCTTCCTGCTTTAATAAATTCAGCTGTTATCACATCCTGGCAATTTACCATTTGTCAGATTCTTTATTGCCTATAAAACTTCTATTGTCAGTTCGGGTTCTTTCTCCTCCAATAATAATTCACACTTTTGATTTCTGCTTTCACAGTCGGTTGTTTCATACATTCCTCTGCAATATTCCTTCCATCTTTCTAGAATTTCCTCTGTCTCTGTCAGGGTATTCCCCATCTCATCACAAATTACATTTAGCTTAGGTGTGACATTTCTCGTCAATGTCTTCATTTCTTTAAACATTTCACTATCTCTTCCACACTTCTGATGTTCTTCTATTCTTTCACAACAATCTTGTATGTATTGTTTTTTTTTGTCTTTTCTTATGTTTCTTCATACTTCTTTTGTTAAAGATTTATATTCCTCTTTGTTGTTGTTTGTCACTTTCCATTGCGTCTTCATTTCTATATGTTGTTTTATCAGTCCTAGTGTGCCTGCTGTAATCCATCCATTGTTTTGTGTTTTCTTTACTGGAACCATGTGTTTAGCTGTTGTTAATAAGATATCTTTGGCCTGCGTAGCCAGTTCATCTGGTGTCATCTCCTCCTGTACAGCCATCAGGATTTTGAAATGGTTCTTCACTTCTATACCATATTGTTCTGGTATTTTTGAAAGATCAAAGTCGTAATCCCGTAACTGTCTTTTTTATCTTCATGTCTTCATGTCTGCTATTAATAACTCATGGTCCGTGTCACTGTCAGCACCTGGTAAAGTTTTTGCTGATGTTATACTTGACCTCCACCTTCTTTCCACTAAAATGTAATCTATTTAATTCTTGGTTTTCCCATCAGGTGATGTCCATGTGTAAAGTCTTCTTGGATGTTGTTTAAAAAGTGTGTTAGCGATCATTAGCTCATTTTCCATGCAAAAAGCAATTAGATTGTCACATGCCTCATTTCTGTGTCCTATGCTGAATTTCCCTACAACGTGTCCTTCATCTTCTGCTCTCCCATTATTAATACAATATCATTTTTCCGTACCTGGTCTATTGTCATTTGCAGTGTGTTATAAAAGTCTTCTACTTCCTCTTCTTCTGCTGCTGATATAGGTGCATATATCTGGATGATTGTTACATTTCTAGGAATGCCCTTAAGTCTGATTGTGAGGATTCTATCACTTACTGGATTGTAACCTAGTAATGCTTTTGATGTTGATTTGTCCAAGTAAAAAGCCACTCCATTCTTTCCCCCTACTTCTCCACCAGAGTATATAAAAATATTATCATTCTCACTCTTAAAGTGTCTTGATCCTTTCCATCGATGTTCGCAGATTCCCAAAATTTGTATCCCCATTCTTTTCATCTCGTCACTTATTATTTGATATTTTCCCTCATACATACTTCTTATATTCCACGTTCCTACTCTTATTTTTCTTTTTAGTTTGATGCAGGGTTTTCCTTGGTAACACCGTCAGGATTCTGTCCATCATCACAATTACTAGTACTGACCTCTGCCTCACACGCTTCCCCAGTGTTAAAATTAGATCTATCTGGCCTGGGGGCCTCATCACTAGATCTTTTTCCTATCTGACTTTCCTTGTTGCTTTTTGGGTTTCTTTGTATATTTCTAGAAGATAGTTTACCATTTCTTTCCTTCTGGGCAGTGAATGTACTAGTCAATGATCGTAGCCATACCATTGCTTTCCTTCTGGGCAGTGAATGTACTAGTCATTGATCGTAGCCATTGTCCCTACATTGAGATCTTCTGCCTACCATCATAGAATGGTGACCATAACCAACATTATCTGTCGGCTGCTTTCACATTCCATCCGCCACCTGCTCCCATGGCATCACGTCACCCTGATTGGGGGGCTATGCGGGTACTTTCATGTGATAAGATACCATAACAAAATTATGAACAAAAGTACTTTTCTTATAAAAACTAATTAATGATATAAATGGGACACACTTGTTAAAGGCAGAAGACTAATATGGAGATAGAAAAGAGCACGAATTAAAGATGTGGATGAAATATATCCAAACAGTCCTTTTCTGTAGCCCTTTTGTTATAGCTCAGACATGTTGTGTAAGATTGTTATCATGGTCTTTATCAAAGTTAGCCTTGGTGTATGTGGTCCATTTATTTCCTTTGTTTTCTTTATTTCTATGAATAATTTTATTTCTACTTGTCTGGTTTGCCATACAAGCCCAAATCTTTGAATCACCTTCCATGGCATGCAGGAGTAAAGTACAGGATTATTCATAAGTCCGTGAAACATTAAAAAATTCACAACGGATAAACTACATAATGGATCATGATTATTCTTACCCCAAGAGAGAAACTCTTCGAGTTTTTTTTAAAAAAATAAAGCCTGCATTCAGAGCTCCCATGGTTTGCCTCTGGGAGGCAGCAATAGCAAATATGACATTCAGTAAATGTGAGCAGTCATTTTGTGTAAAACTTTGTTCTTTCCTTAGACCAAAGAACAGATTCTGAACATAGTATGTCTTAGAATCAAGTTGCATTGTCCAGTTTCATAAAACTTTAAAGTCACTTGTTGTCTCCAGCAGAATAGTATCCTCATGTTCAGATGTTTGCATAATATAGTTGTGTATTGATTTTTACATGAAAGTTTAAATGATGTATATTTTTTCTACAACATAGTTTATAGAGGTGGAGCAGGAATGTCTTATTTATTCTGCATATCATCATCATCACCTTTCGCTCCCTTGAGAGCATAGACCACGGATAAAGGCTCTCCAGTCATCCCTGTTCTTGGAATTATTCTCTGCTTCCTTCCATGTGTATCCCTTGTCTCTGAGCACTGTCATAATTTCTCTTCTCCAAATAAGTCTAGATCTTGCTTGTTTTCTGTTTCCTTGAGTATTCCATGTCAGGTCCTGTCTTTCTGTGCGGTGTCGGGATTCCTCAGAGTGTGGTCAATCCACCTCCACTTCCTAGACATGATTTGTAGATTCATAGGATCTTGTCCTGCCCTTTCCCATACCTCCTCATTCCTTATCTTGTCCTGCCATTTAATGTTTAAAATCCTCCTCAAGCAGTAGTTCATGAATGTTTGTATCCTCTGTTGTATTGTCTTGGTCATAACCCATGTCTCTGAACCATATAGTAGGACATTCATTTGTATTGAAAAGCTTGGTTCTTGTTTTGTTGTTCTTAGATGACCATATTTTGTTAAGTTGGATAAATGCTGTCCTGGCCTTGGTTATTCTAGCATTAACATCCGTTCCCCCATATTTATCCACTCATTCATTCATTTGCATGTCCCTTGCGGAACTTTGGCTCCCTAACAGCACTCTCAGTTGTGAGCAAGATGGCCTGCTGCTGATGCAACCATTTGCAGATCATCAACGATGTCTTGCAGCTGTCTTCACCTTGGTCTTCCTCTCTTTCTTTTTCCCATTATGTCCCTTCCAAGGCGTTCTTCTCTAGATTCTCATGACATTTAATGTGTCCAAAATTTTTAGGTTTTCTTTGTTTAATTCTCTTCAATATTAAGTTCTTGTAGTATAGATATATTTTTTCAGTAGATCGGTCTGGCCTTGGGGACTCACCACTAGATCTTTTTCCTATCTGATCTTCCATGTTGCTGTTTCGGTTTCTTGGTATATTTCCAGAAGGTAGTTCATCATAGAATGGTGACCATAACCAACATTATCTGTTGGCTGCTCTCCTATTTCATCCACCACCTGCTCCCATGGCTTCACGTTGCCCTGAACGGGGGGCTATACAGGTACTCCACCTTGCCCAAGGGTGTCCTGTAGACTGACGGAGGTAAGGAGGCGTCTTACTACTCCTTTGATAGGGGATACCCCTACTCCGCTATGCTGCCTAAATATGTAAAATACTCTGCTTCCTCAATTGGCACTCCTTCAATTACCATGAGGCTATTGCTTGCACTATTACTTTTCATTATCTTTGTTTTTTGTCTATTAATATATAATCCCAGTTTAGCTGATTTCTTGCCAGACATCTAAAGTTTTTCTTGCATTTGTGTGTGGCTGTGTGCCAGAAGTGCCACATCTTCTGCAAAGTCAAGATCTTCCAATTGGTTCCACAGTGTCCATTGTATCCCATTTCTTTTTCTTTGTATGGCAGTTTTCATGATCCAATCAATTGCTAGAAGAAATAGGAATGGTGATAGCAAACAAGGCCAGAGATATCTTAATAACAACAGCTAAAGACACGGTTCCAGTAAAGGAAACACAAAACAATGGATGGATTACAGCAGGCACACTAAGACTGATAAAGCAACGTAGAGAAATGAAGATGCAGTGGAAAGTATAAACAACAACAAAGAGGAATATAAATCTTTAACAAAGAAACATAAGAAAAGACAAAAAAACAATACATACAAGATTGTTGTGAAAGAATAGAAGAACATCAGAAGTGTGGAAGAGATAGTGAAATGTTTAAAGAAATGAAAACATTGACGAGAAATGTCACACCTAAGCTAAATGTAATTTGTGACAAGGTGGGGAATACCTTGACAGAGACAGAGGAAATTCTAGAAAGATGGAAGGAATATTGCAGAGGAATGTATGAAACAACCGACTGTGAAAGCAGAAATCAAAAGTGTGAATTATTATTGGAGGAGAAAGAACCCGAATTGACAATAGAAGTTTTATAGGCAATAAAGAATCTGACTAATGGTAAATCACCAGGATGTGATGAGATAACAGCTGAATTTATTAAAGCAGGAAGAAAGGAATGTGCAACAATCTATCATGCACTATGTAAAAAGATATGGCATTCAGGTATTTGGCCAAAAGAATGGAAAAGAACTGTACTCATACCACTGCCAAAAAAGGGTAACCTGAAATTATGCACAAACTACAGAACTGTTGCCCTGATTAATCATTCCAGTAAAATTCTGTTAAAAATCATAATGGGTAGACTTCATAAGAGAATAGAAGAAGAAGTCAGTATGGTCCAAGCTGGTTTCAGGCAAGGAGGAGGATCAGGAGATCATATATTCAGTAGAAGATTAATAATAGAGAAATGCAGAGAGTTTAATAAGAATCTATATTTATCCTTTATAGACTACTCAAAAGCATTTGATTGTGTAAAACACCAGAAACTTTTGGAAATAATGGAAAAAATGGGATTTCCAACACATTTGATACAATTAACATCACTGCTGTATCTAGACCAACAGGCAGCAGTAAGAATAAATGGTGAAACAACAAGTTGGTTTGACATAAAACAAGAGGTTCATCAGGAGTGCATATTGTTGTCTTACTTATTTAACTTGTATACTGAAAATATGAGGAATGTTAGAGAAGATGTAGACAAAGAATATTATGATGCTATAACAATTGGAGGTTATGAAATACCAGAGATTAGATATGCTTATGACACAGTATTACTGTCCACAACACAAAAAGGAATGGAAAAACTAATTATGTCAGTCCATAAGAATAGCGAAGAGCAAAACCTCTATTTTAATACAAAGAAAACTAAATTGATGACAACTGACAAAACAAACAAGGCAGCTGAAATATGTATCATTGAGGAAAAACTGAGAAGTGGAGAGTTTTGAATATCTTGGATCACTGCTGACTAATAATGGGGATACAATGAGGGAAATTAAAAGGAGGACATCTTTTGCTCTTCAGAAAGTAAAACAACCAAAGAATCTGTGGAGAGGAACAGACAGAACTACAAAAATCAGATTTTTAAGGGCATGCATCTTTCCCATCGCAACATATGCCTGTAAGACCTGAACTCATAGTCAATGAATGTAACTAACAGTGAAGAATTCCACTCCATTGACTGTTCTACTATTATTCGCATTGTAGCAATGTGGTTAGTACAGGATCTTCCTTGCCTGAAACCTACTTGCTCTTCTCTTAGTTTACTATCTACTGATGTTTTAATTCTATTTAGCAAAATCCTCCTTAAGATCTTGCTAGGTGTTGAGACTAGGGAGATGCCTCTATAGTTATTACATTCTAATAGTTCTCGTTTCTTAAGGAGTTTTATAAGATGGGCCTCCTTCCAGTCCTCTGAGACCTTCTCTTCTTCCCAAATCCTGTTAAATAGTAAGAGTAGTATTTCTGTTGTTATTTCTTTGTTCACTAGGAGCACTTCTGCTACCTTTCCATCTGGACCCGGTGCCTTATTTCTCTTCAACTCTGAGATAGTGTGTTCAGTTTCGGCCTTGCTGGGTGGTTTTACATTGATGTTATTCTCTGCTGCTGGTATCTCCTCTGTTTCTTTCTCTGCTAGCCTATTTAGGATTCCACTGAAATATTCCACCCATCTTTGCCTCTGCTCTTCATCTAATGTTGCTACCTTACCTTCCTTGTTTTTGATGGACTTTTCTATCCTACATGGCCTATTTGCTAACTTCTTGGTGATTTCATACAGAGCTCTCATATTGTTTTTCCCAGCTGCCTCTTCTGCCTGTCCTGCCATATTATCAAAATAGGCCTGTCTGTCTTTCTTTACACTTTTCCTAACCTCTTTATGGGCCAAATTGTACTCTGTCTGAGGCCTTTGCTGCTCTTGTTTTACTGTCATTTATTTTTGCTTTCATTTCTGTCCTTCTGTCTGTTTTCTTCAGTGTTTCCAATGTAATCCACTCTTTGTGGTGAGGTTTCTTAAATCCCGCTGTCTCTTCACGTGGTTTGCTCCACATTTCTTTAGCACTATTCCACACAGTGTTCACATCTAGTGCATCTTCTTTGTATAATTCCTGCAGAACCTGAAATCTGTTGTTCAGTTTCAGTGTAAAGTTCTTTACGCTACTTCTGGGTCTTCCAACAGTACCATATTATATCTTTTCCTTGCCATGTCTGTTTTGTGGTGCTTCTTCAGTTTCATTCTCAGTTTAACTTTTAGTAGGTGATGGTCAGAAGCTACATCTGCACCTCGTTTCACTCTGACATCTTGCAGTGTTCTGCGAAAGCATCTACTGATACAAATATACCTGGTTCTCAGTGACATGATCTGGTGATACCCATGTGGCTTTGTGTATAGTTTTATGTGGAAATATACTTCCTCCATTGACATGGTTGTTGAGCATGCATAAATCTTCAAGCCTTTCTCAGTTTTCATTCATTGTTCCTAATTCACTTTGACCCATTACTTTCTCATAACCTGTGTTGTTCTTACCTACCTTTGCATTGATATCTCCCATTAGAACTGTTATGTGTTTGTTGCCTTGTTAGTGTAGGATTTCCTGAAGTGTGTTGTAGAATTCGTCCTTTACTACCTCTTCTGCATCATTTGTTGGCGTGTATACCTGGATGATATTCAACTTAATATCCTTATTCTTTGTTGAGAACCAGGTTGTAATTATCCTTGAGCTAACTGCTTCCCAGCTCATCAATGCTCTTTGGGACTTTCTGGATAGCATTAGTGGCATGGCCTTTGAGTGTGTTGCATCTGGGTTTTGGTGACCTGGAAATAGGATCGTCTCCCCTGTTGCTAGTCTAAGCTTACCTTTTCCTGTCCAGTGTTTTGCTCAGCCCCAGTATCTTTATATTATATCCATTCATTTCTCTCGCTATCATGGCAGCCTTTCTACTTTCATACATTGTTCTAACATTCCAACATGCAGTGGTAAAAGGTGTCCTGGTACTCAGCTGGGATGTCGGTTCTGCAGCTTCCTTTCAACTTTGACTGCACAACATCATGCCTCTGTTATCAGAGTCTCTTCCTTTTCCAAGACAAAGTTTCCTGGTTTTCCTATCTGTGTTTGTCTAATGCGCTGGTTTTTTTTTTTACAGAGAACAAGTCTATTCTGCGTATAGAAAATTTATAAATGTTTATTCAGCACAGAGAACTACATTAATCACCTTTAATTAATCAATAATACTTGCCGTGATTTCTTTTTCTCTTCAGGCAAGGAAAATGCATACAGTATTGTTATTGTTGTGGTCATTGCTATAATTATCATCATCGTCATCGTGGTAACTGGGTTGCTGTATGCAAAATTCAAGTAAGATGTAACCTTTACAGACAGACATACAAGGGGTGATTGATAAGTTTTCAGCATAAGGTACAAATACTTGAAACACACAGTTGATATTAGATGCATTTGTGGATAAGGTTAATGTAAGAGTAAACACCAAGTTTCAAGAAATTAACTGCAGCCAATTTTTTTTTACAGGCTACTGAAGTGGTTAGGAGTGGCAGAAATTGAGAAAAAGGATAAAATTTCTCATCGAGCAATCATTCACAAGGGCTTATCATCAAAGGAGAATCATGAGGATACGGTGGAGACTAGAGGAGAGTGCCCCTTCTTACAGCACAGTGAAGAAATGGGCAGCTCAGTTCAAACATGGAAGGGAGAGTCTGGAAGATGATCCCCGTCCAGGAAGACCAAGAACAGTAACCACCGATGAAACCACTGGCAAACTTAGCAATACAGTGGTACTGAGTTGGGCATCTCCCAGGAACATGTTCATGCCATTATTCACAATGATCTTCAAATGACAAAGGTGTCTGCTCGATGGATCCCGAAACTTTTTAGAGATGATCACAAACAATAGCGTCTCAACATGTCAAGAGACAATCTTGGCCATTTTTCTGCAGATCCTGAAAAGTTTCTTCACAATTTGTGACTATGGATGAGACTTGGGTTCATCATTTTCAACCAGAAACCAAAGAACAGTCAAAGCAGTGGAAACATGGATCCCCACCTCCAAAAAAAAGCAAGGGTGGTTCTGTGTGCAGGCAGAGTGATGGCTTCCATCTTTTGGGATTCAGAAGGTGTGCTGTTGGTAGACTATCTTCAAAAGGGCAGTATGGTCACAGGAGCCTATTACGCTAATCTTGTGAAGCAACTGCGGGTCAAATTAAAGGAAAAGCATTGAGGGAAATTGACAAGAGGAGTCATCTTTCAGCAAGACAGTGCTCCAGTTCACAAGTTTGCAATGGCAATGGCTACCATTCATGATTGCAGCTTCCAGCTTCTTGAACATCCTCCTTATTCCCCAGATTTGGCCTCTTCAGACTATTACCTGTTTGCCAAACTGAAAAAAGGAGCTCAGTGGTCGCAAATTTGCTTCAGATGATGACGTCATTCATGCTGTAGACCACTTTCTACTGGCACAAGAAGCTGACTTTTACAAAGAAAGGATCCATATGCTCCAGGATCGCTGGACTAAGTGCATAAACTTGCAAGGGGACTGTGTTGAGAAATAACCCAAAAAAGTTGTCCACATATAATCTATTGTACCTTGTGCTGAGAACTTATCAGTCACCCCTTGTACAGTGATTTTACGTTGTTATTATCAGTAATATATGAGAGTAAGTAAATCATCTGTCTTATGAGTTTTGACCTTGATCTACAAGAAATTATCATATTTGGTATTATCAGATATATTATTAAATGACAGATAGAAAATAAACCAAATATAATGTAAGTACAGGATGTAATAGTAAAAGGTTTACATATATTCTTTGCCGTTTAATCTTTTGTATGAAATATTTGAGATGAGCAATGCATCTAAGAATTGTATCTGATTTACACTTTTAAAAAATCCTGGCTGTTTGTTTTTGTATGTTAAACCATTATTTCCAATGTCTAGTTGCCAGTTTTTGTTTGATAAGAAATTATATTTTGTAATAGTAATTAATTTCATTTCTGTTTATTAGAGATTATCAATTCATTTTTTTTTCAGTTGTGTTCTGCTGTTCACAAATTTTTTGATTTTTTTTGTTAAAGTTGTCCACAGAGAAAACTGATTTATATCCAGCACATCATTTGCTGTGTTTGTGTGGATTTAGTGAAGAAAACAGCTGTGCTAAATAATAATGTGCAGTAACTTTATTAATTAATTCAAAGTCTAGAGTTGCATAGAAATCATATAACAAGTTGATTATCATCCCACAGTTTAAAGTTACAGAATATTTTGTAGTAAATGGGTAGCATTTCTTTACCTCACCTTCAGTAGAGAGGTATTTTTTAATTATATAATAGAAGAAACTGACATTTTTTTAAAAATGTGATATTTTGTCATTTCACCAGGTTCCACCCTGAAGTATTGACCGTGATCTCACCTAATATTAATTATGTACCATCAGACCAAAGTAAGTCTATTACACAATTTCTGAAAATGATGCATTCTGAATACACAAAAATGAGATGTAAATAAGTGCAAGTATAACTTTTATAAGTCTGTATTATGTACACATGTCAATGCTTAGGTAGGAGACAGTATTGTACAGTATGTCACTATGGCATGGAAGAGAGTCAGCTGCAGAGGTAGTAGAAAGCAGCTAATACAGGAGTCTGTGATTGGACATGATTCATTCGATCAATCAATCAAGTGCCGTGCCACGTGGTGTAGGTGATCATTTCTCTCCACAATTCCCTATCTTTAGACTTGATTATGAGATCCTCCAGTGACTTTCTTCCTAGCTACACTGATAGCTTATTCAGTAACTTCTCTCTCTGTCTCTTCTTCCTACAGTTTTTCCAGTTACCACATTGTGTTCAAGTTTTCCTCTTCTCAGAAAATGTCCAGCAAATCTCGCTTTTCTGCCTCTGATCTTTATTGTAATTTGCCTTTTAACTCCAGCCTCTCTTAAGATTTCTTCGTTGGTTTTCTTAACTGTCCATGACTTCAGCATCCTTCTTATGAGCCACATTTCCATGGCCTCCATTTCTTGCTATACTCTCTTATTCATGGACCATCTTCACACCCATAAAATAAAATTGCCTCGATGTAACATTTAAGTACTCGGAATCTTTTTTCCATGACTACCTCTGCTAGTTCCTTGTTCACCTCAAAAATCTGCTTAGAAATATAAAAATCCTATAGTCAGTGTTACTTTTATGATATAGGTTAGTGAATATTTATAAGCTATTAAAAAGTACATTATATTCATAAATATAGAACTCTGTGTTCATTTGTCAGTTTGTATCAGGCATTATATTTCATAACTGTAATAATTGTTGTCATATCTCTCTCAGATTAATGTGTAAACCATTATGCCAAACTGTGGACCACATATCCAGTTTAATAAATGTGTAGAAGAAGCTGACTATATGCATTAGCTTATGTTCATTAATTGTATCAGTAGATGTTGAAAATAGACTGGTATATCAAGAAGATAAATCAGAAGGATCTGAGATATTCAGTTTTAAAATAGCACAGAGATAGAACAAGGAAGTCATACACAAAACTTAAGAATGCTTGGAGTTAGTTCATGTTGCTAAAGACATGCATGTTTCAGTGTACACAATGGATGACTGGGAAGTGGATCGTGACAAGATCAAACTAATCAGGGAACTTGGCCAAGGCTCTTTTGGCATGGTCTATGAAGGTGTGGCAAAAGGACTTGGCGATGATCCAGATGAAGAAATACGAGTAGCAGTTAAGGTAGGTATTATTATTGTTATTGTTGATATTGATATTATTATTATGCATTCACTATGGATTATCACAGGTGCCATGAGGCCCACACCAGTAGTAGAAATGCAGAAAATAGTTGGTGTTCAAGTGCTAAAAGAACGTAGAGACACAAAGGTCATGACCTTGGGAGAGAAATTCCTCAGCTCTGTAAGCCATCCCCTGAAGGAGAGATGCAATAACTTGGCACTAAGATGACTTAAAAGAAGCAGCTTCATTCATCAGACCAAGCATATGCATAAGCTGATACCTGACCTTCCAACTATTGTTGCTTAATTATCGTCTGTACCAGAGCATACACCATAGAAAGAAACGGATTACGAGCTGCCATCAGATGTCATGATCCTGGGCTGTTGATGTCAGACATCATGATCCTGGGCTGTTGATGTCAGACATCATGAATCTGGGGTGTTTATGTCAGATGTCATGATCCTGGGCTGTTGATGTCAGGCATCATGATCCTGGGCTGTTGATGTCAGACATCATGAATCTGGGGTGTTTATGTCAGATGTCATGATCCTGGGCTGTTGATGTCAGGCATCATAATCCTGGGCTGTTGATGTCAGATGTCATGATCCTGGGCTGTTGATGTCAGACATCATGAATCTGGGGTGTTTATGTCAGATGTCATGATCCTGGGCTGTTGATGTCAGACGTCATGATCCTGGGCTGTTTATGTCAGATGTCATGATCCTGGGCTGTTGATGTCAGACATCATGAATCTGGGGTGTTTATGTCAGATGTCATGATCCTGGGCTGGTAACAAGAGGCATGTTACTCCTCCGTGAAATGCTTGCCAACTTATGGCCACTTTGTCTCAGGAATTCCTGCAAGATTTTCAGCCATGCACTCTATAGTCTGATTTTGCACCAAGCGATTTTCACTTTTCTCAGCTCTCAAGAAACATCTTGGTGACTACAGATTTCAGAATGACAGGGATATAAGACAGCATTGATATGGTGGCTGGTCTGTCCAGGGCACCACATTTTATGAGATGGGCATTGAAAAACTTGTCCTCCACTTAGACAAATGCCTCAGTCACCATGGTGACTATGTGAAAAAAATAAGGTGCCATCATGGAGCACAGTGTACAGTGTGTTATGTCCAAATAAATTTTGCTTTTGAAATAATAACCTTTGTAAATTTTCTTTTGGAATGACCCTTATTTGTTGGTATGGGAGCTATTTATACTTGATATTGTAGATTTTAGCATAATTTTCTTTATATTTGGAGAAATAAAATAGGAATGGAAAATATGAACAAGGCATAAAAAATGAAATACACTCAAAACTTGTTCTACTTGATTCATAGCTTTTATGTTGAAGATAATGAAAATGTTATGACCTACCTAAGTCACCAATGAAGTCCTTGTACTTGTATATAAATCTAAATACTTATTTTTTTTCCCCTCACAGTCTAATTGAGCAAGTTATTGTTAATTTTTTTCAGACAGTTAATGACAGAGCCAGCTTCAATGACAAAAGAGAATTTCTGAAAGAAGCCACAACAATGAAGTAAGTACTGGATATAATAGTTTCCTTTGGAGTAGAAAATTGTGCACCAGATTTTAGAGTGATAAACTTTACTTAGAATCTAGAATGAAATATATGGACCTTGAGTTCAGTATATGGTGTAATCTAGAGTGAAATATATAGATGTTAAGTTCAGTAGATGGTGCAGTGATGATCTTGATGAAGACCGGTATCATATCAGACATGGAGTAAGTTATGATGGCTTTCTTTAATCCCAGGAGTGGGCCTCACATGTAGGTGTCTCGGTGATATTCACTACTGAAAGGTAAACATTGATTCACAGTCATTTGTCAGAATTTTCTTCACAGCTCAACCTCTAGGATCATCTACAGCAGAGAACACATAGATAATCCCAGATAATATCTTAAGGATGTGAGCATTTTTTGTAATATTTACAGAAGAATAAGAGCAATATTTTGTTCAGTGCCATCAAGTTTTCCGTCAGTTTGTTGTAAACTTTGCTTGTATCTTTGTCCTTATTTGCAGGCTCATGAACAGTCAAATGTTTAATTCTTTGTAGTTACTGTAATAATCTTGGCAAACTACCATGTGACATTTAGCGGCACGGGAAGAATGTAAATTACTATAATGAATATTTTATCGTCAGAATTCATGAAGAATCACATGAAAATTGTGTTATCACAGGGCCTTTGACTGCTACCATGTTGTAAAATTACTGGGTGTAGTGTCAACAAGCCATCCTGCACTTGTCATCATGGAGCTCATGGCACTGGGTGATCTTAAAAACTATCTAAGGCAGCAAAGGCCAGATGAGGTAAACGGTTTTCTTTGCTGTTGACAATATCTAGCTAAGCTGATAGTGGGATATTAAAATGTAATCTGTCTCATGTGCTGGTGGTAGCACTGTAATTTCATTTTAGACTATTGGGTCTTTTTCATTTGTGTATTTGTCATGTAGTTGTCCATAAAAATAACCTCAAATCAGCAGCTACACCTTTGAAGACATGAAAAAAAAAAAGAAAATTTTTAAGGTTGAAACAAATATTTTTTTCTCATTTTATTCCTGTTCCGTCAGATGACGCTGATTATAAAAGATTGCAGATTTATTTTAAATGCATTTTCTTACAAGATTATTACATCTTACATCCTTCCCTGGCTGTTAAATGTCACATAGGGCTCACATAGTTGTTTGTCAAGTTTTCCTGTTCTCGGCAAGTCTTTCAACCTCATCAAAGGATATTATGCCCACTAAATTGGCTTCTCTTAACAATGTCCTCTTTAGAGTTTCACGTGGTCGACCTCTTTTTCTTTGGCCTGTTGTGCTGCACTTGATAGCTTGTTTTGATATTCTCTGATTGTTTCTTCTCATCACATGGCCTACATATGTCCATCTTCTTTTTCTGATCACCAATGAGACAGGTTGTTTGCTCATCTGTCTTATCTCTATGTTCTTGAATTCATTCCACTTTACACCAAGTATTTTCCTTAGGCATTTGTTTTCAAAAGAGTCTAATTTCTTGTCTATTTCTTTAGTTGATTTCCAGCTTTTGCATGCATAAATGAGGGTGGATATCACATTTGAATTGAATAATCTTAACTTGGTTTTTGTTTAACTTTTGAATTCCATATGTTCTCAAGATTTTTGAAGGACAATGCTGCTTTTGAAATTCTAATTCTTTCCTTCCTTCCTGGTGTCACCATCTTGGTCTATGTAGCTGCCAAGGTATGCAAGTTGGTTTACTTCATCAACAACTGTTCCTTCTACATATATTTTTCCTTCTTGATTAATGAGAAGTTTCATTACTTTTGTTTTGTCTTCATTAATTTCAAGACCTATTTTGCTACACAATAAAGACAGGGAATTTGTTTTTTTCCTGCATTGATTTCACATTGTCACTGATAAGAGTTAAGTCATCAGCAAAACCAAGGTCTTCTATTTGGGTCCCATGTACCCAATCAGTGCCAGTTTTACCCGTACAGCATCTTTTTATTATAAAGTCTATGGCAGTTCCAAAAAACAATGGAAATAATATAAATCCTTGTTTCATGTCTGTTACAAGATTACTAATGTAAATCAATGCATATCATATTCAGATCCACATGTAAGTGTTGCTTTGTCATTAAAATATTTGTTGAGACAGCAACATTTATGTAGATGTGTTCACCAGTTCATTTGTCTGAGCTGTTTTTGTATAAATTTTTGTGTGTGTGGATAAATTTCGTGCACTGATGGTGCTTTCTTTTTTTTTTTTCCTCGTTGCATTAACAGCATGAGCGGCCAGGAGTGAGTCCTCCCAAGCTTCTGGATATCCTGCAGATGGCAGGAGAAATAGCAGATGGCATGGCTTACTTGGCAGATAAAAAGTTTGTTCACAGAGATTTGGCTGCCAGAAACTGTATGGTGGCTGAGGATAAGACTGTGAAAATTGGGGGTTAGTGTTTCACAAGTGTTTTTTTTATCAGTGTTAACAAATGATTTAGCACTAATGTTTGTTTTAGTTGGGGTTTTTTTTTTTTTAATTTCTAATAGAGACAGAGCCTTTGTTATTTATGCACTTTTACCAGTGGCTGATGTTTTCAAAGTTATTCTGTACTTGCTTTGTAACAAACTTCTTCTTCTGCAATTTTCGCATGTCGTATTTTACATTTTATTTTAGACAATGCCTTATCCATGTGTTTTTGGTCATGGTGGTGTATTGGTTCGTGCACTTGGCTGCTGATCAGAAGATCCTGGTTTGATTTTACACTTTGGCAGATTTTTTTTTCTGACTGACCAGCACCAGGGTCAACCAAGCCTCAAAAAATGGGTGTCAGGGATGTCTCCTATGAAAGCAAAGGCAGCGAGGACAGGTGCTGGCATACTTACCTTAAGTGCTGTAATGGCCTTGAAATGTGAAAGTACTAACACTAAAGCAGAATTCTCAGGGATTCTATCTTCTACTCATCTGCTTATGTATATATGTAAACTTGTTGTTTATAAGTATTCATCTCTCTGTAAATTTCCACTATTGTCCACTGTAGTAATGTTCTTTCTTATATTGCTGTTAGCTTTTGTCTCACATCTGTTTTGCGTCCATTTTGTTATTCACTTTGCAGACTTAGTTGCTCCCAGGTTCATTCTCTCTCAGTGGAAGTAGCAATACAGAAGCAGCAACGTTATAATTTGAAGTGACTTTAATGATGCACGGGGTGACGATGAGTCAATGAGTGATATGATAAGTGCGACAAGGCATCAACAAACTCCATGAACACAAGACTGGACGTAATTTACAATTCCATGACAGAATATATGTTCCTGGCAGACGTTTGTCGCCATCAGAACATCCTACTACACTCTGTTTCTACAACTATTTCACTAACAACTACCTTTATAACCACTACATTTCTAACAACCTAAATCTACGTCTTTTCCAGGCGATACACAAAACACAACTCTCCTCAGTCATATGATTTCTCTCTCACCCGACCTTTCTTTGTCATACCTTATCCATGACCCATGAATCCCATGTGTAAAAGTGAGACAATGCAAGTGGGCTCTACTCACAAACAGGTGACTGGTTTAGAAGATACATTTTTTTATATTAATTTTTCCAATCCTCAGATGAGTTATTTATCTTACATTCTAACATTCTATATACTGTTATAAATAACACTTCACACCCCCATAGCATGCAGATACTGCAGGATATAGATTTATGATAGAGATGCGCTTTGAGATCAGCTCTGTTTTTGCTGGGATTTCAAGGACAAAAACCTTTTTCACAATGTCTATCAGTTAGTGTTTTTTTATTTGTCAGCATAATCATGTTTTTCAGCTTGTTTGTACACATATTTAGACTTCATAATGTCATATTTATATGTTGTCATATCTTTTATGTGCTGTTATATTTTTTTAGGCAATTATTTATAAATGTCTTCAACTCTTAGCTTGTTGTTTTGTGTATACAATCATATCTTGTAGCAAGAAGAATCACTGAACTGGCCTTTTAAGTGTTAAAAAGAACAACTTTTTCTCATGAGCCAGGATGCACATTTGTTTTTCAATAATTTTTAAAAAATCTGTTTCAGATTTTGGAATGACTCGTGACATTTATGAGACAGATTATTACAGGAAAGGAGGCAAGGGGATGTTGCCTGTTCGTTGGATGGCACCTGAATCACTCAAGGATGGAGTCTTCACCAGCATGTCTGATGTCTGGTTAGTATCAGTAACCATGTGTCAAACACGTTTCCAAGATTTGTTTTTCCTGAATATTTTAAATATTGGAAGTTTGGGTGTTTTTAATGGTTTTATTGACTTGTATTAGATTTAAACACCATCACAGAGCAAAATGTAATTTATGTAGATCATTTATATAAATATTTATTTTATACACAGACACATTCAGAGTTTGATTCTGATTTAAGACAGTTGTGTCTAATATAGTTAGTGATAAGATACAACTTTCTTGCAGGATTCAGAGTGAAGCCATTGTTCATCACTTTTACATTTTAATTTCTTCGTGTGTATTGTTTACTCTCTTGTCTTATCTAGTTGTTTTTGTTAATTTTTTTGTTGTCTAAAGTAAAATATAAGTTAAATTATCACAACTGTTGACTTAAATGTCAGGCTAGTTACCACTGCTTTTGCCATTTTTAGGTAATTTCTAAGATAAAGATCATGAGAAAATGTGTAGTTTCCATTACAGTGAAACATTAATTCATGTGTATCATCCACATGAGCAGTTGTTGGTAATGGTGGCATTAATGGAATAGTTGCTGAACACATTATTGAAGTAATTATTGCCATAGTGCACTTTGTCTAGCAGCTTGTGGTAAAGGTGTATTTGTGAAATAGTTTTGTAGGAGGGCAGGTTAAAAGTAACGTTCCTTTTGCTCTAAAAAATCTAATTGACATTTGTAGGACAGATAT
Organism: Achatina immaculata; assembly: GCA_009760885.1. Taxonomy (NCBI): domain Eukaryota; kingdom Metazoa; phylum Mollusca; class Gastropoda; order Stylommatophora; family Achatinidae; genus Lissachatina; species Lissachatina immaculata. The sequence continues at coordinate 44,949,069 of CM019717.1, read as the reverse complement.
GTTATGCCATCTGTCTCTGGATGTACAATGTGCCACGGCACATTAGCCATTTTGGAAATATGACATCAACGGACTAGATCAAAGAAGGCCACTCCCTTGGAAGCACGCATGAGAGAAAAAACAACAGACAGTTTTTTATTTCTTGGATAGTAAAGGTGAGAAACCTGCAGACATTTATCACAGAATGAAGAGGCAGTATGAAGATGCTTGTGCGTTCCTTCAGCGTGTATAGGAATGGCACAGGATGTTTAAAAGTGGGCTGTCAAAGTTGGATGCAGCTCATGCTGCGAATAGGCCTGACGCAACATCAAAGTGATGCTAAATGTATTAGAAAACTGCTGGTAATAATCAGTGATGTATTAGAAAACTGCTGGTAATAATCAGTGATGTATTAGAAAACTGCTGGTAATAATCAGTGATGTATTAGAAAACTGCTGGTAATAATCAGTGATGTGGCTTCAGAATAGAAGACTAGTTATTGTTTGGCTCACCACAACATTCACAAAGTGCTGCAGTACCAAAAAGTCTTTGTTAAGTAAGTACCAAAACAATTCATGCCCAGTCTGAATGTCATGAGGATGTTTATGAAACTCTTTTGATGTTTTGAAGCTAAGCTTTCTATGACATACAGTCACTGGAGATGAATGCTGGGTACATTACTTCCAGTCAGAGACAAAGCAAGCCAGCAAGGAGTGCTGACATTCTTCCCTCTCCAGAAGCAGAGAAGTTGATGCTCGTACTTTTCTCAGACTGTAAAGGCCCAGTCCTGGAACATTACGTGGCAAGAAGAACTGTTCCGTAGTAAAACAAACTGTGATCTGCTTGAGAACCACTTGAAACCTGCAGTCAGGTCCAGACGTGGTTTGGTCAGTTCCTGTGTGTTGTTACAGCATGGTATCATGCAGCCTCGCACAGCATGTGCAACAACTCAACAAAATATGAATCTGCATTTGGAGTGTCTTTCATATCCGCGATATTCACTCGACCTAGCGCCATATGATTATCATTTGTTTGGACCCCTTGAGATGCTAGATACAGATGAAGAGATTAAAGAAGCCATGCTTTGTTGACTGCAGGGTCAGTCAGATGATTTTTTTTTCCCCTCAAGTAATTCAGGCATTAGTGATGTAGTGGCAGACCTGCACTGAATGTGATGGGAACTTTGTTGAAAAACAATAAGGAGTTTTCATTCAGATTTATACATTTTATTCACATGAAAAAAAATGTATTAATATATATATTTTCTTTTTTTTAAGGGCATATTTGATGCAGCGCTGCTGGACAAAGAAACCAAAGAACCGACCAACTTTCAAGGAGATTATTGAATACTTACTCTCGCATTTGAACTCTCGATTTGAAAAAGTGTCATACTATTTCAATGAGGGAAGAAATCCAACAAATGGAGATGGAAATACAGTTAGAGAGCTTGAGCAAGCAGAAGAGAGTGATAATGCTAGCAGCCTGAGCTGTGAGGGAGCTGCAGCTCCTAAGCTGACCCTTACAGAAAATTGTACAAACAGCTCATCCCAAAGATCTCCGAACCACAGTGGAGGCTCATTTTCTCTTTATGATGTTGGTATGGACTCTGAAAGGTTTTCCAGTAATAACAGAGATACCAGTCCTTTCTTCCCTCACATTAGGGATCCAAATACAAAGGAAAGCATTAATAGTTATGGTTTTTACAATGAATTTAATACGAATGCAGATGAAGCAATCCAACCCTTCCTGTCAGATAACTTTCAGACACCATCAGTAACTGCATGGCAGTCTTCAGAGCCATCTCCTAAACAAAATGGAAATGATTCTGTGTCAGGTAACTCAGGACTTGTAGAACTGCAGCCATTAATCAACAGAGGCAGCATTCTAACCCTTCCTTTACATAAACTCAATACAGTACAATCGCCAGATTCAGAGTCATCAGAATATATTGGTCATCAGCCACCAGCAGTTACAACAACTGAGCTTGAAAACCTATTTGAGCCCAACACTTCACAGCAGTGTGATATCATCAGTTTCCCAGAGGCTCCCAGTTCCTTGCGGCCAGGACCATCCAGTGACACCAGTCCAGCATGTCAGCAGAACTGGTCGTTATCTCCCAGTCCGTCATCATCAGTGACTGCACTGCCAAAGCTAAGACTACCAGCCTTAAACCAACCTCCCAGTGGAGGATTCCGTCGAGTGCCTCTGTATAGACCAAGAGATAGAAATGTTTCCAGCAATAAGAATAGCGAGCCCAGTTTAAACACTTGGAACAACCATCAGACTGCGTCTCTGGCAAGCAGTGACAGAGTAGTCAACACTGAGGGAGAAACTAATCTACCTTCAATGACCCAACACAACTTTCATCCACCAGCTTCTGTAATGGGCTCCTCTGATAGCAGCAAGGAGAGCCACAAAAACACAGGCAGTGACTCATTTATCAATGGAATTACAAATGGGCACATACCAGTATCCACATTAACACATCGAACATCACTGTGCTGACAAGACCCTAATGATTTTGTTGATTAGAATGGATTTGAGAGTTTAGATATCTGACTGTGGATGAGGTGCAGACAGCAGTATGTGTACACTTGGCAGCATTCCACTGAGTACATTCACATACATTTATTTCTTGGATTGCTTCTTCCATACACATGCAAGCTTGCTGCAGTTGGAAGAGAAGTAAACGTTGGCTAGTGATCGACCCCAAAATTTCCATAATGTATACTTATAATTGACTGATTATTTTACTATCAGTGCCACAGTGTTTGCGTGCTTCTGCACTAGCAAATGTCCATGGTCTAACAATTTTTTTTTAATGCTTTTGAGAATGATAAAGGACTTTGGGTTGGGTGGGGTATGTAGAAGATATGGCTTTTTATTTCCAGCGCTTCTTCTTTTTTAAGTCTGGTTATTTCATATCCAGCAAACACCATATGTTGTGTTTGGTAAAGCATTCTTTTTTTTTCTTTTTGTTTGTTATGCAGTTCATTTTATTGTCACACAGTTGGAGAAATTTATCGCAGAGAACACCACATTTTTTTTCAAAATATTATTTTGTTGTGGATTATCATTGTTTTTTTGTTTGTTTTGTTTTTGTCTTTTTTTAATTCATGAATAGCATTTAAATTTTTTTAAAATTCATGACGGAGCGTCATTCTGTAAATTTGTTTCCATCAGCAAGCTTTCTCAGTCAAAGTTTTAAAGCTGATGCTTTCTTTCTGTTTTGTCTTTGTTGATGGTGAACAAGTTGTACTGTTTATGATTGTCAGAAACTTTTACAAGTCAAGGAGAGAGGGGAGTATATCTGAGCTGGCAGGAGATGAATTTTCTCAGTTTTTATAGTTTTGAAATGATAGCTCAATCCAAAAAGTTTTGTTAAAAATAAATGTAAATATTTTAAAATAATTTTAATGTATTGTTTTAATATACAACATACACTGGAGCTTGCAATTGACATAGTTTTTATCATTTTTAAAAATATATATTAATTTATTTTGTATTTATCAACAGTGAACTACAAATCCACTACTACAAACATTGGAGCAATTTTTACTTGAAATTCTGTTTGTTTTTTGTCTCGCCTCACTTAGTTATCTGGATTTTTTTGTCTCACCTCACTTAGTTATCTGGATTTTTTGTCTCACCTCACTTAGTTATCTGGATTTTTTTGTCTCACCTCACTTAGTTATCTGGATTTTTTGTCTCACCTCACTTAGTTATCTGGATTTTTTGTCTCACCTCACTTAGTTATCTGGATTTTTTGTCTCACCTCACTTAGTTATCTGGATTTTTTGTCTCACCTCACTTAGTTATCTGGATTTTTTGTCTCACCTCACTTAGTTATCTAGGATTTTTTGTCTCACCTCACTTAGTTATCTGGATTTTTTTGTCTCACCTCACTTAGTTATCTGGATTTTTTGTCTCACCTCACTTAGTTATCTGGATTTTTTGTCTCACCTCACTTAGTTATCTGGATTTTTTGTCTCACCTCACTTAGTTATCTGGATTTTTTGTCTCACCTCACTTAGTTATCTGGGTTTTTTTGTCTCACCTCACTTAGTTATCTGGGTTTTTTGTCTCACCTCACTTAGTTATCCGGGTTTTTTGTCTCACCTCACTTAGTTATCCGGGTTTTTTGTCTCACCTCACTTAGTTATCTTGGTTTTTTTGTCTCACCTCACTTAGTTATCTGGGTTTTTTGTCTCACCTCACTTAGTTATCTGGATTTTTTTTTTGTCTCACCTCACTTAGTTATCTGGGTTTTTTGGTCTCACCTCACTTAGTTATATGGGTTTTTTGTCTCACCTCACTTAGTTATCTGGTTTTTTGTGTGTCTCACCTCACTTAGTTATCTGGGTTTTTGTCTCACCTCACTTAGTTATGTGGGTTTTTTGTCTCACCTCACTTAGTTATGTGGGTTTTTTGTCTCACCTCACTTAGTTATCTGGATTTTTTGTCTCACCTCACTTAGTTATGTGGGTTTTTTGTCTCACCTCACTTAGTTATGTGGGTTTTTTGTCTCACCTCACTTAGTTATCTGGGTTTTTTGTCTCACCTCACTTAGTTATCTGGGTTTTTTGTCTCACCTCACTTAGTTATCTGGATTTTTTTTGTCTCACCTCACTTAGTTATCTGGGTTTTTTGTCTCACCTCACTTAGTTATCTGGATTGTTTGTCTGGTACAACTACACCAAAAAGGCCTCATTCTCCACCCAGCCTCTGGTACCAGAGAAATCTGGGGAGGTACATGTGACCAGGCATGATACTAACCACATCATAGTTTCATGTGCTGAAGATCTTGGAAGACAGGTCTAAAACAGTATCCCTTGTATGCCTTAAATGGCATGGAGATGGGGATTTTACCATTACTTACAGTCATCTATTTACTGTCCATAATAGTGTGCTGTATCACAGGTGGATCTTACTGCGGAATCAGGGAAGAGCAAGACACCACTAAATTGTAGGTTAATGAGAACAAAATTCCAGTCTGCCTAAAAGGATTTTAACCTACACTCCTCTCCAGTATGTGGATAATCTAACTATTGAGCTAGACTGGTGTCATCAAAACAATTTCAGTGTTAAAGTGATTGGTGTCATCAAAACAATTTCAGTGTTAAAGTGATTGATGTCATCAAAATACTTTCAGTTAAAGTGATTGGTGTCATCAAAACAGTTTCAATGTTAAAGTGATTAGTGTCATCAAAACAGTTTCAATGTTAAAGTGATTGGTATCATCAAAACAGTTTCAATGTTAAAGTGATTGGTATCATCAAAACAGTTTCAATGTTAAAGTGATTGGTATCATCAAAACAGTTTCAATGTTAAAGTGATTGGTGTCATCAAAACAGTTTCAATGTTAAAGTGATTGGTGTCATCAAAATAGTTTCAATGTTAAAGTGATTGGTATCATCAAAACAGTTTCATTGTTAAAGTGATTGGTATCATCAAAACAGTTTCATTGTTAAAGTGATTGGTATCATCAAAACAGTTTCAATGTTAAAGTGATTGGTGTCATCAAAACAATTTCAGTGTTAAAGTGATTGGTGTCATCAAAACAAATCCAAACAGTCAAGAGAAAAACTCATAATACCTGGGGAGAGAAGTAGCAGTTTTCCTGTCAGTATACAGTATGATACCATATACAGTATGATACCATATACAGTATGATACCATATACAGTATGATACCATATACAGTATGATACCATATACAGTATGATACCATATACAGTATGATACCATATACAGTATGATACCATAGCAGGACAAAAAAATTTGTAAAGCACTTTTTTGATACTTATACATAAATTCCTTTTTATTTATTTATTTATTTTATTATTTTTTTGTTAAGTAAAAACAATGAGTTTAACACATTTTGTGAACTTTTAAAGTAAGAACAAGGAGTTTTAACATTTTGTAAACTGGTTAAGTAAAAACAAGTTTAACATGTATTATAGACTGCAGCATTTTTTTTTCCTTGTTGTTTTTGATGTGCCGCTGCTTTCTTTCCATAAACTGATCATGCTCACATTGTTCTCTGTGGTTACTTTATGCTGTCAGCATTTTATATAAAATTACCACTCACTGTAAGAAGAGCATGTCTGAAGTATGTCAGGATTAAGAATTAAGGTGTAACATTATTGTAATGGCGGAATGGGGGGGGGGGGCGGGGGGGAGCTGCTTTTTAATTTTATGTCCGCTCACATAAGCATTATTAGAAGTATTAATATGTAAATAGTAATAAAAGCACATTGTTTCACTTAGTCATCATTTTTAATTTCAGTTTCTAACATTCAATAAACAGATTACTTCAAACAATAAGTACTATAATTATTTTGAAGTTGAATTAATTATAGGAACAACATTGAATGCTTTTTGTAGTTCTGAGCATAGAGAATTGTTGTATAGTTAAGTTGCTCCATATGAAAATAAAAGAAATAAACAAAATAGTGAGCAATACAACAACAATGTTTGGAAAAACAGTTCAAGAGTGCACCATTGTTTATTTGAAATTTATAACTTTTTTTTTCTCTCCAGTTTTATGCTGCCATTGTATTACTTGTGATCTTCATATCTCCACTAAATAACATACAAGACCATGGATGCCAGAGTTTCCAAAAGTAGAAATATTGATAATTGATCTGTGATGAAATGATTATTGCTGGTGTCAAAATTCAAGTACATAACACATTTTTATGATGTGTGTGTCAAATATGTCTAAGTTTTCTGCTAATGGTGCTGCTTTTTTTTAAAAGCAAAAATGGTTTTGCAATAAAACATAAATTTTAAGATTTTTCACTTTGTTTTTTTGTACATGTATGTTAAATGTGATTTGCACACATTGATTGGCTGATGATGTGTCTTCAGTTTCTTCTTTCAGGCCCGCCTCTGGAGGCCACATCTCACTGGTGTTTATTTGTCCTAAAATTATGCACATTATGTTCATCTTTTTATTTATATATGAGGATATTGTATACTGTTCAAAAAAAAGAAACGCAACAAATATGATGTTGCAATTTAAACTGAAGTTTGCTGATCAGACAAGGGCAAATTGCCTGAAATGTTCACTTGGACATCAGCTTCACGTGCTGACCTGAATTGTACTCAGCAGATGATTCATGAGCACAGAAAAGCTACTCTAGTCAAAACAGCATTTTTGACAATAGCTCATGCCAGATTCACAAGAATCCTGTGAAACTTAAACACAAAACTCACTGACCATGTTATTGAATGCCTATAAAAGACTGACGCTCCTCGAATCAATTCATTTGAATAGCTCATCTCACTACAAAATGATGACTCATCATCATTGGATGTTTACAGACTGTACAGTCACAAAGTGTAGTGGCAAGACAATTTAATGTGGCAAGAAGACCATTATTCGCCTTTGGAGACAATTTAAAAGAACTGGCTCAGTTGCAGACTGGCAGCACACCCATAGTCACAACTTCTGCCGAAGACCGCTTCATACAGTTGCATCACCTCAGGAATTGATTTGCATCTGCGTCCTCAACAGTCCAGTCAATGACAGCGGCTCGTTGAATTTCAGATCAAATGGTCAGGAACCGGCTGCACGATGCTGGTCTTTGGGCTAGAAGACCCTACAGAGGTCCTGTTCTTATGGACCAGCATCACCAGAACTGACTGCAGTGGGCGAACCAGCATCATCAATGGACCATTGCGAATGAATGGAGAAGGATGTGGTTTAGTGGTGAATCGTTCTTTCTGCTCTAGCAACACGATAGACAGAGAAGAGTTTACCATAGAGTCCATGAGCACTATGCCCAGAGCTGCGTGGATGAGGCTCCTCCACATGGTGGTGAAGGTGTGCTGGTGTAGGGGACAGTCATCTTCATAGGAAGAAGTGACCTGGTGCAAACTGAAGGATGCCTGAATGCCCAATGATACATCACTGAAATTCTTCATCCTCATGTCCTTCCACTTTTGGCTGCACTAGGGTTGATTTTTCAGCAGGATAACACTTGACCTCATGTGGCACAACTCACTACACCAGTTCCTCGCTGGCAACAATGTCCAGACCATTCCATGGCCATCCATGTCATCATACATGAACCCAATAGAACACTTATGGGATGAACTCAACAGACAAGTCCGCCAGCGAGACGTGACGTCACCCACTCTCCGACAGTTGTCTCTTGCACTGCAGGAAGACTGGGCAGCCATCCCACAACAGATCCAATGGCTAAATGGATCCATGTCAATGAGATGTCGTTCTCAGATACAGGCCAGAGGAGGCCATACACCTTACTGAAATGGAGGCCTCAGTCACAAAGAATAAAAGTCCAAACCAAATTTAATGAACATCATTTCATTGTTAATGTCTTAAAGTTTCTTCATGCCAAGATTGAAACATTAATAGCATAAAATAAAATTTTGATACAAGTTTGAAATTTGGTGTCCATTACGTGTTTCCTTTTTTGAACAGTATAGAAGTGAATACATCTTGTTCATTTCTAAATGGAAGTTAGCTTGAAAGTATTAAATTGTATCTGATTCAGTGTGGTAAGTACATCCCCAAGTTACATATTATTTGACAGCATTTAAGTGAATAATGTATAAAGCTTTTGTATATGTTGTCTGTTGATAAGGTGCTTTGTTAAATCTGAGAAATTTAAATTACTTGATTCCAGAAATGAGTGGTCAGGTATTCATGTATATGATCCATAGCTCTCATGCAGTAATCCTGGATATAGTTGACACTGAGTCTTCTTGATATAATTCTAGAAGTTGATGCTTTGGCATAAGTTCAGGCCATGTTAATGAAATTACAGGCTGAGCAACTTTGAAAATTCTAAGTATCCAAGGTTTAGCAGAACTGTGCTCCGTACATGTAGAAAAGTTTTTTTTTTTCTTTTCAAATAATAGTACGCCATTATGTCACAGAAACTACTGCATTATAATTTTCTGTTTGAAGTTCTTGTAAATCATTCAGTAGTATCTCATTTCTGAGACTTGTCATCAGTGCTCAGCTGTCAGATCTGGTACATGTCAGATCACTGGGAAAGAAAAAAGATTTGGTGCCTGTAAAATATTACTGCTTTTACATATGTGAATAAATGTGCTTACCAGAGTCAGGATGAGGTATTATTTATAAAAACAAGTCCCATTAACATGGCATTTTTGTGTTGCTTTGTTGAATTTTACTGAAAGCAGCAACTTATTTATTCTTTAAATGCTTAATCTTGAGTGATAATGAAACATATGAACGTGGGTGGTTGTTACATTGTGGAGTTTTTGCATTTCACATCTGAGTTACTTCCAAAGTGTTGGATTAATCCCTGGTGCTAGTGCTAACTGGTTTATTATATTGGGGCTGTTGAATGAGAGTTTGTTCTCTCATCTGAGCTCTTGACTGCATTGAGTGAGTGAGTGAGTGGATTTCCTTTTTTTCTATGCTCCTTGAAATTCTGTATATGAGAAACATTTGTTACTCATGGATGTCTAAAGGTTAATTACAGTTGTTCAGCTTTAATTCAACGAAATAGAAAAAAAGCATGCATATTAAAAGATAACACCACATATTGTCATCACATCATTACTGTGAGATTTTGTTTTACTTTTTTTTTAAAATATTCTTCTGGGAGCACTGATGGAATGTAGAATTGACTTGCCAAGCAGGGCTAGACATAATAAGTGTCTAACAGTTGCCAAGGAGGGCTAGATGTATCAAGTCTCTAACAGTTGCCAAGGAGGGCTAGACATAATAAGTGTCTAACAGTTGCCAAGGAGGGCTAGATGTATCAAGTCTCTAACAGTTGCCAAGGAGGGCTAGACATAACAAGTCTCTGACAGTTGCCTAGGAGGGCTAGGTGTATCAAGTCTCTAACAGTTGCCAAGGAGGGCTAGACATAACAAGTCTCTGACAGTTGCCAAGGAGGGCTAGACATAACAAGTCTCTGACAGTTGCCTAGGAGAGCTAGGTGTAACAAGTCTCTAACAGTTGCAGAGGAAGGCTATCTGTAACAAGTCTCTAACTGTTACCGGGGACGGCTGTCTGTAACAAGTCTCTGCTGAGGAGGGCTATCTGTAAAAGGTCTCTAACAGTTGCCAAGGAAAGATATCTGTAACAAGTCTCTGCTGAGGAAGGCTATCTGTAACAATTCTCTAACAGTCTTATCAAACCCAACATTCAGGCTAACTTCACTTCCCTTTTTTTTTTTTTTTGTTCAGTGTGATTTGTCATGCTTGTTCATTACATTGGTTGTTCATCACTTCAGCAACAAAATCATGCCACTGTTACTGTTTTTTATGTGTATGTACTTTTCTGTTTGTTATGTTTAATACTAAATATTTTTATGTAAAATTTATTTTGGCATATATATTTTAGATGTTTTTATATGGAAAACATTTTATCAGTAAGTGGAAGGACAGATGACTTTGGTAGGTAAGCAGAGCCAGCTGTTTTATTGATCTGAACAAAATAACAAAGAGGATTAGTTTCAGTCTGTCCCAATTTAGCTATAAGAAGTCTAGTTATAAGAAATCTCAGTTATGTTTTGTTTTTCCTAACAGATATTTTATGTACAACAGTGGCAGATATCCATCTTGCATGCCACAGTGAGTAATGAAGGAAATCCATGAACAATCCTTATTATTTGCTTTCTTTTTGTTTGTGTGTAATTATTTTCATAGCCATGAGATATAACTGTGATATGAATTGTTGGTTATCAGTGATTAGTTTAGATGTGAAATCTGTGATCAGGAGAAACAAATTTCTATGAGAGACACTGTAATTGTTTCTCTGCACAGAAATCCCTTGTTGGACTTTGAAGAAATAAAACACTGGAAATTTAGCAAATTTGGGTAGAGACATTTTAAACTTTTAAATACATAGATTCTTATTAGACATTTTAGAATGCGGAGTTAGCTTATATTTATAAAAAATATATAAAAAATCTTTTCATGTAGGAATTCAAAAAACAACGCAGAGGTAAGACAGATGAGCAAACAACAACCTGTCTCATGGGCGATCATAAAAAGAATAGGCCATGTGATGAGAAGAAACAATTAGAGAATACAAAAAGAAGCTATCAAGTGGAGCACAACAGCCCGAAGCAAAATAGGTCAACCATGTGAAACTCTAAAGAGGACATTGTTAAGAGAAGCCAGTTTAGTGGGCTTAACATCCCTTGATGAAGTTGAAAGACTCGCCAAGAACAGGAAAACTTAGCAAACACTATGCGAGCCCTATGTGACATTTAATGGCATGGGAAGGATGTAAGATGAAAAAATATAGGAATTGAGGGCATTCGTTTTGAAATATAATGCAGCAACTTTTACCTTGCTCATTCATTGATAAATCATTTATTGCTTTGTGTACGGCAGCAGAGAATAGCTTTATTTTGAAGTTGCTTAGCTAAAATAAAATGCTGATTATAAAATATACTGACCAAGAAATTGAAGCTATATTTTTATATCAAATAAGGCTACAGCATGTGTTACCTTTTGCCTTTTTTTGCCATCCAAAAAACAGCAGATGTATTGTGCATATGTATTGTTGTCTGTTACAGAAAACTTTTTCTGCCAAAGTTAATTTTTAAGACAAGAAAATACTTCCATTATTTGTGCTAGTCTATGTGTGATAAACTAAATTTAACATTTTCCATTAGAGCATTATTTTCCATATAAACTTAATTGGCAGCAGTATACTCCAGTTTATGGCATTTTTTTTTTTCTGGAGAGGGTAGTAGGGTGTATATCTGCCAAGAATCATAATCATCTTCTGTCTTCATAAGTTGGGACATGCTTCAGAAATGAACACAGTGAACATCTTTCATTTTTCAACAAGAACAGGTCTTGTACATAACCAAAACAGAAAGCATCAGTTGTAGTTAAGAAGTTGACAAACGTCCCCAACAGGATGAAGCCTCATAATTTTTCATCTTTGCTTTATATTTAGCACCATTAACCTTAACTGGCTACTGTTATATATACAAGGGTCATACCGAAAGTCGTGAGCAAAATTTTTTTTAATCAGAATTTATAGATAGAGAAAATATAAATGTATCACCTTAACTGCATCCTTTGCACTTTATGTAGAGATCACATGATGGTCATGTGAGCACATGGAGCATAAACAAAATGCCAGATGCTGAAGTTTCATTTCATCAATGTGCTGAGTTTCTCGTTAAAGAGAAAATCCCCGCTGCTGAAATTCACCAAAGACTTCAACTTGCTTATGGAGAAGTGTGTATGGGTTCTAGCAGTGTTAGGAGGTGGGTGAAACATTTCAGAGATGGAAACATGAGCATCCAAGATATGCCTCACAGCAGTCGACCTCGAACTGCCTTCATTGAACACAACATAGAAAGGGTTGACGACATCATTAAAGAAGAGACAGTATCTGAAATCACTGTAAATCTTGGAATAGGACACAATGCAGTACAGGAAATGATTGAAACCCTAGGCTATAAAAAAGTTTGTGCCTGCTGGGTCCCACAGGAGAGAATGTCCAGAAAGCAGTGGGTCTGTGCCATCGGTCAGCTGGAACGGAATTCTACCAAGAGGGTATTTTCAAACTTGCAGGCCGGTGGGAAAAACATATGCAGAGAATTGGAGATTATGATGAAAAGTGAAGAAAAAAGATGCAGGTTAAGGTGATACATTTATATTTTCTCTTTCTATAAATTCTGATTTTTAAAACATGTTTGCTCACGACTTTCGGTATGACATTCATATATTAGTTGACATATCATTCACACGTTCCTGATTAATTAAGATGCTGTAGTTGTCCAATTCTTGGGATTTTCAGTAAAATTTTCCACATAAAAGAGAAGTTTTTGTACTTGTGTGATAGAGCACCAAATTAAAAAAAACCCTGAGTTTTAGGTAAGAGATAGTCAGCATAAACACATTTTGTATATAACTTGAAAAACATTTTGTGGCACTTCTTTAGTGTTTCTGTGTTTCCTTTGCCTTAATGCACATCTCACAGAATTTTGTTGAGTAATAATTAACTTTATTATTGGTTTACCTTTTTTTTTCTTTCATATCTTAGCTGCCATGATTAAAACAACATGAATGTACAATAAAAACTGTAATGTAAAAGACCTTGTTGTTATTATTTAACTGGACAGGACTGGCTGAATGTTTTCTTAGTGTTTTCATGCATTTGCCAGCCAGTTCTAGTCCATAAAGTGATTAGTAGTTAATACAAACATGAATCTTAGACACATCAACACAGTCAAAATATTCTGCAAGATATATTTTCTTATGGGAAAACAAAATTAACTTGAATAATGTCACCACAGCCATGAGCATGAAGAAATAAATTTTCTTCCTTAAGCGGCACACATTTACCATTTTGTTTTGCAAATCGCAACTCCAGTTTCTTGTTTATTTAGGATACTACTTATTTGTGGAACACTTGAGTGACGGGCAGTACAGAAGTACATCACAACATCCAGCCGCAGTGGAGGACACTTGTTTATGAGCTGAGAGATGATGCTATGAGAGCATCTTGTAATTTGCTATCATATAAAGTGGAGGCAAAGCTCAACACAATGAGGGGGTTGCAGGTCAGCCTCTGCCCTCCTGGCCATGTTATCATATCAGAGTATACAAATTATACACGAAGCACTATTGGTGGTAAGATGGGCTCTAAAAGGATGTCACATCTCTAGTACATATTCACTCACACACACTCAAAAATAAAACATTGGGAGAAAAACAAGCAGACCAGAATACAGAATCATTCAACAAAAACGAGTAGGTAAACTCATTTAATGAATCTTCAGTTAACATCCATAGCATTTGATAAAAAAATGTACATTTAAAGTAGGAAAATTTCCTATGACCACAAAATGCATTAAAAAACTTTTCATTTGTTGATTAAAGACTTTAATTATTTACATTTTTAGTACATAAAGTGCGTCTTTCAAACAGTTAAACTTTCAGTACTTTTGCACATATACACACAGCAGAGATGCATTCAAGTCCCTTATGGCAAATCACAAGTCCTTCAAGCAGCTTTCAAGTCTATAAAATCAAATTGACATAGTCACATGTTGTGGTGATGTATTTACATATTACTGCAAAAATGCCCTTCTGCCTGCACACACACACAAAACAACTCAAATCATAATTTTACATTAAAGAAGATAATCTGTCACAATATGCAATATTTGCTAACACATCTCTTCTAAGATTACGTAGTTAACTTCACCCACTTAACAATAATATTCATTTAAAATAACAGTGTTACCTGTATGCGTCAGCCATATCCACTTAGTTTCCACAAGTCTGCCATCTTAATGAAAAGCCATGACTAGGTATTTCTAGTTTTATTAATCATTCTGTTGTGCTTATGTATGAAGAGCTATTAACCTTTGTTGTCAGAGAGATGGTCTGTTATCACTGAAAGCACTATTTTATAGAATGCAAAGAAAATCAGAATAGCAATAATAAACATACAGGAACAATGATAGAGAAATATACTTAAAAGGCTAAACTTGGGAGTGAAGATGCCTGTCCGATGAGGCAATCAGCAACCCATAGCTGATATGCTAGCATTAGGGTTACCAACCCATAGCTGACCAAGACCCTGTCCCACATCTCCATTTGTACTCCCAGAAACAGGCCTAACCTGACTAACATGGCAAAGATCACCATAGTCCCCATAGAAGTAGAGTCTGCTAGAGAAGCAGTGCACACCCCCCAGCTTTTTAGCTGTACTCCAGGGCTGAAAAAATAGCCACCATAACCTGCTCCCATGCCAATACAATGCTGTGCCTCAACATCTCTACAGCATCGGCTGCAAAGAACAACAGCTCAGATACAGGGAGTTCGTACAAGTCTGAACTTCTAACAGAAAGATCCATGGTAAAAAAAAAAAAATTAAAAAAAGAAGCATCCTCTCAAGCTAAACAGCACAGAGTAGTCAATAAAAACCAGATTCTCCACTAACCCATATGCAGCTAATTCCAGTATGAAAAGGAAGGTCTGATTACTGGCAGCTTCTAGACAGTGGATCTCACACTAAGTTAATTGTTCTACATGCTGATCTCTGTCAGTAGCACATGGCCACACCTCTATAATTCTGAAAGTCCTAGCACAAATCAATTTATCTCACTAAACCTCAAACTATATTTCTACAAGATGTTTGATAATACAGGTATAGCTATATATATACTTTACAGCACTGGATTACTTCATATTATCTGCTGTACATGACTTTCTTGTTCTAGCCATCGTTAGTTTGTCTATGGCAAGCAAAACTGTCTATGATACACCAGGTGAAAATAAACAGATTGTAGTTTCAAATTTAAAAATGACCAACAGCATACAGGAGAATGATGTCACTGAAGTATACATTGTTTTACTAATAAAATCACTGGGTCAACTGACTAAAAATGTCAAGTCACGAGTTAAATCCAAGTCATGTCTTTAAAGTGTCTCAAGTCCCAGCTGGTCAGGTTGACCTAAATCTACTTCTCTGACATGCACACACACGAAAATGTAAAAAAAAAAAAGGTAAAAGTCCCATTTCCATGGCATTAACGCATATTGAGGAATACAGGGTTAGGCCCGTATTTTCCGTGAACTTCAGCACATGAAAGTGTGATGTGGTCAGTATCATGCCTGGCAGATGTCTAAAATATTCATTTAAGTTTTATTCTAATTATATTTCTTGATTAATTTGTTCATTTATTGTTATTTCATTAACATAGTTTTATGTGATCCCATACTTTGTCTCCTCTCTCTAATTCTTTGCCCTGTATATGTTTGTATGATAAGGCTCACACCGAAACATCACGACTTTGTATTTGTTAAATAACAAAGCTGTTCCTACTTTTTTCCTAGTTTATACATTTTGATATCACAGCGTTACTGCGGTGCTTTGTGTATAGTTGTATGCTTAAACACTATTTATCCTGTACTCTAAGAATACTTGAAGAACATATTGAAAAGCAGAAACCATTAATTCTAAACTTCATAGACTTTAAAAAAGCATTTGATAGCATACATAGAAAATCATTGTGGAGAATTTTAAGACTATATGGAATACCATTTAAAATTGTCAACATCATTAGAGATCTCTACAATGGATATATATGTGCAATCAAGACAGAAGAAGGAATGAGTGAATGGTTTCAGATTGAAACAGGTGTGAAACAAGGATGTATATTATCTCCATTGCTTTTCTGAATTGCCATAGATTTTATAATAAAAAGATGCTGTACAGGTAAAACTGGCATTGATTGGGTACATGGGACCCAAATAGAAGATCTTGATTTTGCTGATGACATAACTCAGTGACAATGTGAAATCCGTGCAGAAAAAAACAGATTCTCTGTCTTGAAATTAACGAAGACAAAACAAAAATAATTAAACTTCTCATTAATCAAGAAGGAAAAACATACGCAGAAGGAACAGTTGCTGATGAAGTAAACCGATGAAGTAAACCAACTTGCATACTTTGGCAGCTACAGAGACCAAGATGGTGACACCAGGAAGGAAGTCAGAACTAGAATTTCAAAAGCAGCATTGTCCTTCAAAAATCTTGAGAACATATGGAATTTAAAAGTTATAAGCATAAAAACCAAATTAAGATTATTCAATTCAAATGTGATATCCACCCTCATTCATGCATGCGAAAGCTGGAAATCAACTAAAGAAATAGACAAGAAATTAGACTCTTTTGAAAACAAATGCCTAAGGAAAATACTTGGTATATAAAGTGGGACGAATTCAAGAACAACGCAGAGATAAGACAGATGAACAAACAACAACCTGTCTCATGGGTGATCAGAAAAAGAAGATGGACATATGCACAGAAGAAACAATCAGAGAATACAAAAACAAGCTATCAAGTGGAGCACAACAGGCCGAAGAAAAAGAGGTCGACCACATGAAACTCTAAAGAGGACATTGTTAAGAGAAGCCAGTTTAGTGTGCATAACATCCCTTAATGAAGTTGAAAGACTCGCCGAGAACAGGAAAACTTGGCAAACAACTGTGCGAGCCCTAAGTGACATTTATACTATCAAATTCAGTTAGTCAGATAAAATTTTACTTCCACAATTCAGTTCCAGAAAGATTTCCATGACAAACACATTTTCTATGAAACATTACTGACTAGACAATTCTGTCTTCAGTGTATCAGTATATGAGATTCTTGTATCTACATCAACCCACATACCTGAGAGAATTATCTGCAGTAATGAAAACACTGCTGCCTGAAGTACATGTGTACAGTAACATTGCACTCACTATAAATGTACAAAGTTCAACTGACTACAGCTATCAGGTGATGTTGTATTGGTCAGAAGGGCCTCTGAAATATCTCATCTACATCCCTGCCTTTTTCTAAGACCTCATAGCTGACCTTAAACACCCTCAACACTCTCATGAACACAAACCTGTCAAAGACTGATCTTGCAGTGTTGCTCTTCTCAAAAGGTTCTGAAAGAAGAGGCAGGCTGTTATTAAACAATTCCCATAAATCTGTTTCTAACATTCAACCCAACTCTTGTCTTCTGACTTTTTATTCACTTATGTGTACTGTGATATGAGATAGCTTTGTGAATGCATCCGGCTTTTTCTATTCATTTCTAGCAAAACTGGCATAATCTCAAGTGATAACAAAAGCAAGAAATTAAATCTATATATCAGCAACTTGTTCATAACTTATAGCACTGGTGTTCTAGCTAAACAATAGTTGCCACTGTATTCTGTAATCTTAAACTCATAAAAAAAAACCTCCATTCAATGAATGATTTAATTAAATGAATTTTTTTACTGTCTGCACTTACATACTCTGAACTAAGCTGTAACTCTATAAACACTGAGACCATTTCTGCACAAAAATCTGTTACCCCTTACAAGTCATGTGTGCAGTTTATATATGTTGCCTTGCAGGCAGAATTCTTTTTTTCCCCCCAGAGATCGCTTCTCTAACATAAGTGCAGATACCCTAATACTGCTTGGTTTACTTTAGCAAGACTGTCTTATCACAGAAAACATTTTAACTGTTATCCAAACAAATTATAAAATAACATGACTGCAGTAAAGAATATTGGCTATAAACAAAACAATTTCTTTTTTATATCCTTTTTATTTTAAAAAATGAAGAACAGATGAATACAACTTATTTACAATTTTGTTTTCCTGTTTTGTTTTATTTAGCCGCTACATTTCATCTCATTTACTCAGACTGCTGTGTGAAATATAAGAAGAGATGCTTTCATCCACAGCTGATGACCTACCGGAGCAAATTATTTTTTTCCTGTACATAATTAATTTAAAATAAAAATGATTTTCAAAATGAACTTTAAAAAAGCTGCAGCTAAACATGGGAAAGATCTCATCTACATTCTGTGTCTAAGATACTGTAGCATGTAGGCAGTGACTAGTGAAAATGCTTGTTTTTTTTTTTTTAATAAATATAATCTTATCAGCTTTGTACTGTAGCTCTTTCTTCCACTTCATATGATACCAAATTATACTTATTGCAGTGTCATCTTGGCATCACAATGTCCTCCATTACTACTGTGAGATGAATATCCTGTCCATTCTGGCTATCTCAACAACCCACAGCTGACATGCTGGCATCAGAGCTGGCGAACCACAGCTGACCAAGACCCTGTGCCACCTCTCTGTTAGTAGCTCCAGTAACAGCTCGGCTAGTCGGGCACAGATCGCCAGTCATCATGGCGGTGGAGTCTGCCAAAGAAGTACAGCTTGGCTAGTCAGGCACAGATCGCCAGTCATCATGGCGGTGGAGTCTGCCAAAGAAGTACAGCTTGGCTAGTCGGGCACAGATCGCCAGTCATCATGGCGGTGGAGTCTGCCAAAGAAGTACAGCTTGGCTAGTCGGGCACAGATCGCCAGTCATCATGGCGGTGGAGTCTGCTAAAAAGAAGTACCGCACACACCCTGCTTGTTAGATGCACTCAGGGACTGAAAAAGTGGTGGCCATGACCAGCTCCCAAGCTGAACACGACGGCTGCGCCTCGACACCTTCACAGCATCAGCTGCAAAGAACACCAGCTGACAGTTTCAAGGAGAGTAAAGAAGAAGGAGAAAATGAGGTACTTCTGTTCACTGGTCCAGTGAATGATGTTCCACAGCAGTCAGTACATGAGTAATTAAAGACTGTATAACATGTGAACATCCCAAATAAACAAGAACATGTCAAGTTATAATTTACAAAAGAAACAAGTAAGAAAATATGTATTTACCTTCAACATTTAGGTACTTCCACTGCAAAACAAAGTCATCAGATGCAAGATCAGGAAAAGGTAATGTCTTGCCCAGTCTGACACTTATAACTTGATTGTTAAAGCTGAAATAACAGTTACAAAAAAATCTATTGACTGCACAATTATACATCAGTAACTGTCAAGGCCTGTACTAGATGATAAACAATAACTGTCAGATGTATTAGATGACAAATAAACAATAACTGTCAGATATATTAGATGACAAACAAACACAAACTGTCAGATGTACTGTATTAGATGACAAACAAACTGTCAGATGTACTGTATAAGATGACAAACAAACAACAACTGTCAGATGTACTGTATTAGATGACAAACAAACACAAACTGTCAGATGTACTGTATTAGATGACAAACAAACAATAACTGTCAGATGTATTGTACTGACAAACAGTAACTGTCAGATGTCCTGCACTAGGTGACAAACAAACAACATGTGCTGTATTATATGACAAACATACATAAAAGAGTTCAAAACATACAACCATTTTTAGATAACTCTAGTCTGATGCCACACACTACCTATCTCTCTCTCTCTCTCTGAACCTTAAGTGCCCAGGGCACATGGAGCTTCCGCAAGGGTTTTCCACAACTGCCTGTCCTTCGCCTTTTTTTCTGCTCTTGCCCAGGTGAGCCCTCTATTGCTCAACATCCTTTCTGTTGTTCTTCTCCATGTCTCTTTTGGTCTACCCTTACTTCTGTTCCCCTGTGGTGTCCATCTTAGTGCTATTTTTGGTAGTGAGTTGTCAGTCATTCGGAGCACATGTCCCAGCCATCGCCAGCATCTTTCCTCAATAATTGTTGTCAGTGGTTTCATCTGCATTTCTGCTAATAAGATGTTATTTCTTATGGTGTTTGGCCAAAACATTTCTCTAATTCTTCGTAAACATTTAGTCTGGAAAGAATTCAACTTGTTTTCTATGGTTTTGGTGATTTTCCAGCATTCACTTCCATAGAGTAGTACACTTAGAACATTACTCTTAAATATCCTGATTTTCATATTTATGCTTAGTTTTTTTGATTTCCATATAGTCTGCAGCATTGCAAAAGCCTGGTTTGCTCTATTAAGTCTGCTGTTGATGTCCTCTGTGCTGTCTCCATTTTCTACTACTCTGCTGCCAAGGTATACAAATTCGTTGACCTCCTCCACTAACTTGCTATCTACTCTGAGTATATTTCTGCTGTTCACATTTTGCTTCATTAACTTTGTCTTTCCTACGTTGATCTTTAGTCCTATGTTGTTTGCATTCTGAGTTAGCTTATTTTATCTTGCATATCTTTGTGACTGCTTGATAACAGACAAATGTCATCCGCAAAGTCAAGGTCTTCCAGCACTGTGCCAAGGGTCCATTGTAATCCTCTGCGTTTGTCTGATGTTGCCTCCTTCATTAACCAGTCTACTGCCAAGATAAATAATGTTGGTGATAGTACACATCCCTATTTCACTCCTGTTTGTACCCTAAAGCTGCTGGAGGTATGTTCTCCACAGATAACTTTGCACTGAAAACCCTCATATAGGGTTTGATTACATTAACTATTTTATGGGGGAGGCCATGCCATCTTAGGATTTTCCACAGTGCATCTCTGTTGACACTGTCAAAGGCTTTCTCAAAATCTATGAATAATGCATATGTTGTGCTATGCCACTCATTTGCCTGTTCTAATATTTGTCTAAGTACAAATATGTGGTCTATGCATGATCTTCCTTTCCTAAATCCTGCCTGCTCTTTCCGAAGTTTTTCCTCAAGTGTTGGTACAATTCTGTTGATGATTATTCTGCAAAATACTTTACTGGTTAGTGGCAGTAGGGTAATGCCTCTCCAGTTCCCGCAATCTCTGAGGTCACCCTTCTTTGGTAGTTTTACTATAAGCCCAGTTTTCCACTCCTCTGGGGCTTTTTCTAGATCCCAAATTTGTTGTAATATCCGGCAAAGTTGTTTTGGTGTTTCTGTTTCTTCTGCTTTCAACATCTCAGCAGTCACTTCATCTTCACCTGGTGCCCTGTCTGATTTTAGCTTCTTTATCACCTCCTTTACTTCATTTATTGTTATTGGTCCTGTACTGATGTTTAGTTCCATTTTTGCTTCAGGTATGTCTATTGTATGTGCTGCTTGTGTTCTGTTTAGTAGGGTGTTAAAGTGTTCCCTCCATCTTTCAATTTTTTCTCTTTCTCCACTGACCAGTTGTCCATTTTGTGTTCTTACTGCACTTTCACATCTTGTGTTGAAGTTACCTGTCATCTGCTTTGTGATTTTATATATGGTTTTCATGTCATTTGTATATGCTGCTTTCTCTGCTGTTTCTGCTAAGTTGTCATAATATTGACATTTATCTTGAATAATTATGAGAAGAACAAGGAAAAAGATAAAAATGGAAATAGCAGATGAACAGTTTGGATTTGTTGAAGGAAAGGGAACACACAATGCCATTTATGCTTTAAGAACACTAACAGAAAGAGCTTTAGAAGTACAGAAAGATCTCTACTAATGCTTCATTGATTACACCAAGGCATATGACAAGGTGAAACATAATGAAATTATTAAAATGCTTGAAGACATCAAAGATCTGAGGATTGTAAAACATCTATACTGGCAGCAAGAAGCAGCAGTTCGAGTTGAAAATAGAATTGGAAAATATCAACCTATAAAACAAGGGGTGCGACAAGGATGTGTACTATCTCCTGACCTTTTTTCTCTGTATAGCAAGAATATTCTAAGAACAATCATCACAGAACCAGGCATAAAAATTGGAGGATACAATATTAACAACCTTCGGTATGCTGACGACACAGTACTGATAGCTGAGAACCAACAAGATCTGCAAAATCTCTTGGATAAAGTCGCCAAAGAAAGTGAACAGAAAGGCCTTACTTTGAACATAAAAAAGACAGAGACTATGGTTATATCTAAGAAACAGAATCCACCAGCATGCAGTATTAAATTAAACGGAACTATTCTAAAGCAGGTGCAGAAATTCAAATACCTTGGAGCAGTAATAACTTCAGATGGGAAATGCAGAACAGAAATTAGGAACAGAATAGGCCAAGCAAAGACTGCATTTCAGAGAATGAGAAACATATTAACCAACACATCCTTATCAATGAATGTTAGAAAACGAGTCCTAAAATGCTATATTGAATCTATCTTGTTATATGGAAGTGAATCATGGACAATAGGCAAGTCTGCACAAAAATCATTGGAAGCAGCAGAAATGTGGTTTATTAGAAGAATGTTGCGAATCCCCTGGACAACAAAAATAACTAATGAAGAATGTATAAGAAGAGCTGGAGAGACAAAAAAACTTGTCAAAAGGTAAGAGAGAGACAATGTACTTTCATAGGACATGCACTGAGAAGAGGGGGCATTGAAAATATTATAACAGGAAAAATAGAAGGAAGAAGATCAAGAGGAAGACCAAGAGAAATGATACTGGACAGTCTGACGGGATGGTGTGAGAGGAGATCACCAACTGAGCTGATGGCCTGCATGAAGGATCGCGTACTCTGGAGAAGCATAATAGCCAACGCCAGTCGGCACGGCACATGATGATGATGATCTTGACGGCATGATTCCTTCACTTCTTTGTCTTTTTGTGCATAATTACTTAAAACTCGTTCTTTAAGCCGTTGTGATTTGGTGTTCAGTAATTTTTTCTTGATTTCTTTTCTTTGCTCTATCTTTTCCCATGTGGTCTTGCTTATCCATTCCTCTTTTCTCCTTTTCCGATATCCCAGCACCTCTTTTGCTGTTTCCTGTAGTGTTTTATTGAACTCTAATATGGACATTTCTGCTTCGTCTTGTAGGACACTGAAGCAGTTCTTAAGTACTATTGAGAATTCATTTCTTGTTTGCTGGTCTATCAGTTTTCTTGTATCAAAATGTATCTTTCTATGTTCTCCGATTTTGGCTTTCCTTAATTTTAGTTTTATTTTTGCTACCAAAAGGTTATGATCACTTCCTACATCTGCTCCTTTCCTTGCTCGCACATCTTGTAGTGACCGTTTCCACTTGTTGTTTATTAGTATGTGATCGATTTGGTTTTCTGTGGTTTTATCTGGTGACCTCCAAGTCACCTTATGGATGTTTTTGTGTTGGAAAATTGTCCCTCCGATGGTCATCATGTTTTCTTCACAGAAACTGCACAGTCTTTCTCCATTTTCATTTATTTCTCCGATTCCTTCTCTTCCCATGATTCTTCTTCTATCTTCATTTCCTTCACCTACTTTTGCATTGAAGTCGCCCAAGATGAGTAGCATATCATGCTTGGGTATTGTTTCTACTGTGGCTTGGAGGCTGTTGTAACAATCTTCTTTTAATTCCTCTTCAGCTGCTTCTGTTGGTGCATAACAAACTATAATAGACAGCTTCGTGAATCTTGAGTTGAACCGTGCATATAATAATCTCTCATTTATTGGGGTCCATTTCAGCAATGCTCTTGATGCTTCTTTTGTTATAATCAATGCTACTCCTCCTTCATGAAGATCTTCTTTACCTGACCATATTATTGTATCTTCTGTGTGCTGTGTTGTTAATTTCCTTCTGCCTTGTCCTGTCCATCTTGCTTCTTGTATTCCTAGTATGTCTAGTTTATATCTG
Organism: Achatina immaculata; assembly: GCA_009760885.1. Classification (NCBI taxonomy): domain Eukaryota; kingdom Metazoa; phylum Mollusca; class Gastropoda; order Stylommatophora; family Achatinidae; genus Lissachatina; species Lissachatina immaculata. The sequence goes on along the minus strand of CM019717.1, from coordinate 44,925,246 downwards.
TGCATTTCCTTGATGGTTTGTGCTAGTTTTCCAGTCTGGTTTAGTGTTCTTACATTCCAGCTGCCTATTTGCATCTTGTGTTTAGGTTCCAGGAGGTCTGCAGTCGGGCTGGGGACTTCCAGTGGCTGGCTTTCATCCACAACCTTCATGGGCTCAGTTTCCTGATAAGCATTTCTCCTTCCACCTGCATTTGCTTTTTCCCTTGCTTCCGTTTCTGTAGCAGTCTGATAGTTTGTTTTTTTTTTTTACCAGATAGGGTTGCTGGCCCTATGCTACACACTACCTATGGTACCCCTTAATTCATTCATTCATTTGCATGTCCCTTGGGGAACTTTGCCTCCCAAACAGGACTCCTATAGGCCTCTCAGTTGTGAGCAAGATGGCCTGCTGCTGATGCATCCATTTGCAGATAATCAATGATGTCTTGCAGCCATCTTGGCTTTGGTCTTCCTTTCTTTCTTTTTCCTATTATGTACCCTTCCAAGATAGTCTTCTCTAGATTATCTTGATGTTTAATGTGTCCAAAATATTTAAGTTTTCTCTCTTTTAATCCTCTTTACTAGCCAGCCTTTTTCAACATTAAGTTCTTGTAGTATAGATATATTTGTTCTTTTTTGTGTCCATGATATTTGAAGAACTTTTCTGTAGCATTTACATTCAAAGGCATTTATGCGTTTGTCAGCTGTTTTGTTAAGTGTCCAGGTCTCACAGGCATATGCTGCGATGGGAAAGATGCATGCCCTTAAAAATTTTATTTTTGTAGTTCTGTCTGCTCCTCTCCACAGATTCTTTAGTTGTTTTACTTTCTGAAGAGCGATATAATAATATATTATTATTAAAAGCTATCAAGTGGAACACAACATGCCAAAGAAAAAGAGGCAGACCGCGTGAAACTCTGAAGAGGACATTATTAAGAGAGGCCAAATTAACAGGCATAAAATCCTCTGATGAGGTTGAAAGACTCGCCGAAGACAGGAAAAACTGGCCAACTACTTTGCGAGCCCTATGTGACGTTTAACGGCACGGGAAGGATATAAGATATAAGATAAGATAAGAAGATATATATATATATATATAATACCCCTTAATATCATGTATTATTTGTCAGCACACAATATATACATGCTTTCATTATTTTGCTAACCTGTCTAGTTTTGTTTTTTTTTAGTTTACAGATGATATACGTGCAACCTTGGCACTCAGGCCACTCCATAATTTACATCTACACAACAAAAGCTCTTATACTACTGCCATGATTTTTTTTTTCCTTTTTAAATGGGACAACTTTATAAACAATTGGCAATCATAAACTATTTCTCACACCATGGATAAAAAGACTTTCATTTACCATTTCCCATATGTCACCAATCTCACAATAATAAATAACATCAAAGTATTCCGCTGTATTCAGAATCTTATCCTTTCTCCTTCTACATCTTTAAGACTCCTTGCTACAAACACAGTATGTTTCCTTTTATCTCTGTTCCCAGCTTTCTTTCTGTAGTTGTTTACTCAAAGTTCACCAAATCAATGATATCCACATACTCTAAATATACTCATTTGTTCTCTCATTGTGCACTCTTATACTGTTCTTTTTATCTTTTCCTGGACAAGATTAAAGTACTCTGGAGACGGTTCATCTCACTGTGTGAGAAACACTGTTCTAGTCAAAGCGGCAGATTCAATAACAAAATGCAATAATAAAATTTCACAGCTTTACTTACGAGAAAATATTTGCATAATAATTTAGGAATCCTAAAAATAGTTCTCCAAGTGTTGCTTCATTACTGGAGCTAAAACCTATATCCTGATCCACTTTCAGAGACAAAGTCCGCACATCTTTGTTTGGATTAAACAGGTCCTGGTGAAAGTAGAATAAAATCTGTATACACTTGAAATTAACATTTTGCACATCTAATATAAGTGGTGAAAGGAAGATGGTAAAGTAAAGGCTCTTCTCCCCCCCCTCCCCCCAACACACACACACATATCTATTCCATAAGAGGTGAAAGAAACACAGTAAAATAAAGATTTACACACACTAGGAATGTTTTAAATATTTTGTTGCATTTGCTCACTCACTCACACAGAAAGGGAGAGAGGGTGCCAGTTAAGAAAACAACGAATCTGTACGCACACGCTCACCTACTCCATCAGTTACTCTCTCTCTCCTCATACACACACAGACACACACACACACATGCACGCACCTAAACACACAAAACCAAGGGGGGAAAAAAACAGTGAGTCTCTTTCTCTCGAGCTTGTGTGCACAGAGAGAGAAAGAGCGGTAAAGAGATGACAGAGATAGATAGAGACAGACTGACAAACAAAATAAAATCATTATCCACACAATCAGCCTACCAATAAAGTAAAACAGAAATGTAATTATTACACTCTTATATCCTTCCCGTGCCGTTAAACGTCACATAGGCCTCGCAAGGTAGTTCGCAAAATTTTCCTGTTTTCGACGAGCTTTTCAACCTCATCAAGGGATTTTATGTCTGTTAATTTGGCCTCTCTTAATATTGTCCTCTTCAGAGTTTCACGCGGTCTGCCACTTTTTTCTCTGGTCTGTTGTGTTCCATTTTATAGGATTCCCTGACTGTTTCTTTTTATCACGTGACCAACATATGTCCATCTCCTTTTCCTGATCACCCATGAGATTGGTTGTTGTTCAGTCATCTGTCTTATCTCTGCATTGTTCTTGAATTCGTTCCACTTGATGCCGAGTATTTTCCTTAAGCATTTGTTTTCAAAAGAGTCTAATTTCTTGTCTATTTCTTTAGTTGTTTTCCAGCTTTCACATGCACAAATGAGGGTGGATATTACATTTGAATTGAATAGCCTTCTTCTTCTTCGTTCACTTCTACCACCAAGACTGCCCTGTGATCCTACTGAATTTATGCCTGTGATCCTCGATAGGACCCATGGTAACCGAAAGGACCACACGAGATACCCAAGAGGACCACAAGAGGTTCTGAGTATCGCAGGGCATGAGCCTATATTCTTGGTGGATCTCAGAAGTGGGACTGCATGATTAGTCTTAATGAATAGTTTTAACTTGGTTTTTGTGCTTATAACTTTTGAATGCCATATGTTCTCAAGATTCTTGAAGATTAATGCTTCTTTTGCAATTCTAATTCTAACTTCCTTTCTGGTGTCACCATCCTGGTCTATGTAGCTGCCAAGGTATGCAAACTGATTGACTTCTTCCAAGATCTTCTAGTTGGGTCCCATGTACCCAGTCAATACCTGTGTTACCTGAGCCGCATTTTTTCATTATGAAGTCTATTGCAATTCCAAAAAGCAAAGGAGACATTATACATCCTTGTTTCATGCTTGTTTCAATCTGGAACCATTCACTCATCCCTTCTTCTGTTCTGACTGCATAAATATATCCATTGTAGAAGTCCTTAATGATTTTGACAATTTAGATGGTATTTCATATAGACTTAAAATTCTCCATAATGAATCTCTGTGTATGCTATTAAATGCTTTTTTTAAAGTCTATGAAGTTCAGGATTAACGGTCTTTGCTTTTCAATATGTTCTTCAAGTATTATTCTTAGTGTAAAGATCTGGTCGAGACAGCTTCTCCCCTTTCAAAATCCTGCTTGTTCTTTTCTCACTGCAGTATCCACTATATCTTTAAGTCTATTCAAAATGACCTTGCAAAATACTTTTGACACAACTGATATTAAGGTTACTCCTCTCCACTTGTTACAGTCACTAAGGTTGCCTTTTTTTGGTATTTTAACAATGATTCCTTTTTTCCATTTAGAAGGAACCTTTTCTTTTTTCCAAATCTTATTAAACATTCTCTGTAGCTGTCTCATGTTGTCACTATTGATAGCTTTTAACATTTCGGGTGTTATTTCATCTTCACCTGCAGCTTTGTTGTTAGCCATTAAACTTCATGCAATTTAATTTCATCTAGGCTGACATTTAGTTGTGGGGCTGGTAAGTCGGTTTCAAGGTTCATCACTTCTTTTGGGTGTGGTTGATTAAGTATTTCTTGTGTAATTAATAGGAATAAAATCATACCAATCACATTCTCTATGAGCATGGAGGACACTATTATTTCCTGTCATATAAGCCAAACTGGCCTATAATACACATTTATAATTTGGTTATGAACAGTCTGGATAAAAATAACTAAAAACCTCACATTTTCCTGGAACTTCATAGCGCTCTCCTCAACAGGGATTTGCCACTGCTGGATATTCTCTTACTGAATTTCTTAAGCGAAACCTACAACTAACCTTATAAATATACTGGTATATCAGCACTTCTGCCTAACCTGTGTGGGCTATTATGCTAAAGGTTTACTGATTAGCTCACAAACCTACAATACTGTCAAAGCAATACAGACCTATGTATCTATTACTTATGGAACCTCATAACCTAAATATGGTCTATATGAATATTTTAATTACCCATTATATTGTTTTAGATGTTATGACTTGTAACACTTGCATGGTTTAAAAGCTAAGGTTTAGCCTAAGCTTACATATATAAGTAGCATCCCTGTATGCACCATAAAGTTCACCAATAACATCAGGCAGTGCAGTAACAGCAGCAACATTCACTGAATTCTAGTGTCTTTTTTTGTCTCTTATTACTACTACATAAATGGTAATGTGACTCAATCCAAACACAGTCACTGTCAGCAAGCAGCAATGACACCACTCACTTTTAACATTTATCCATATATGACACTTATTCATATGACATTTACTAAAATTTTTGGAATCTTTTTTTTAGGGAGAAAAGTATGAATTTTTTTAATGGCAGGAAATACAGCAAATCCTAAGATATAACTGAATTCTTGCTCCCAAATGAACACACACAAAAAAAATGTGAAGAAATGAGACAATTCTGATCTTAAACTCTTTTTCATGGAATCCTCTCTTCCCTCCCTTCCCCAGAAGAAAACAATAAAACAGACAAATAACAACAAAAAGAATAAAAATAAAACTCACAGGTCTCATTTTCTGCAAGCATGGCAGTATGGGTGGGTTGATCCCAGCTGCAACAAAAAATTTAGAAAAATTATGTCGTAAACAAACAGTTCTCATTGAACCCAAACCTTATGACAGTTTTTTTGTTACTGAGAAAAAAAAAAAACTAGATCACAATATATAGTGCTAACTTTTCCACAGTAAGATTTATCAAAGGTTCAAAATTCAGACTCGGCTTCACTGCATTCGCGACAACTCCATATATGCTCCTCCGCATGCCACGGCATTCATCCAAGAATATGTTTGCTAATAGTTCCTGTCAAATGTTGGTTGTTTATGATGTATCTTCTGCTACACAGTTTGAATTTCCTGCCAGCACCTTTAATTTGTCGTAGCTCCAGCAATCTCTTCAGATCTGCAATGTTCTTCCTATCCCACTCTTCATTTTCCCAAAATCTGTCCAATACAGCTTTAGCAATGTCACCCTTGTCTATTGTCATTCTGCCATTTATTTTAACCTGTCCAGCCACATCACTGTCATGTACTCTTGCATGCCCTGGACAGTAAAGCCAAATTAAGATTGTCACAGTTGACTGGCTTTAACAGATGAACACATTCTTTTCGAAGCAATTTCTTCTCAATCTTATGAATCATACTCTGTGAATCTGTCATGATGACACCATTAACCATATCATGAGCAAACTAATCATTTCATTGCCTCCAACACAGCCTCAATTTCCATTCACATGCTTGATGTAGTGACTTCAAAGGCTCCCGAACTCTGTGCCACTACTCTTCCATTTTGGCAGACAACAAAACCCCAACCACTTATGCTGTTCCAAGTCACTGAGCCATCTGTATATATTACCATGTCAGAGGACCCACAGTGACGCTGGATGAGATCTTGAACCCAAAGTTCAACTGCTCCCTGTGCCCAATCTCGACATTCGCAGCCATTCTGTATAATAACCGTTGTTAGCTGAAGTCGGCCCTGCACCCTTAACAACTAATCACCTTTAGGCACCTCATCCAGACTGCAAATTGATTTTACTGTATCTTCGGCCTCAGCCATCCGGGATCTGCCTCGTTTAATGCATCTTCCCTTTATCAACCCCAGCTCCTTATGGAGAGACTGATCCTTGATGCCAACAACCCTGAGCATAGACCTCACACCCAGCACATCAAGCAGAAAGGGCATGGCCACTAACTAAAGATTGATCAAACTTTGAAGTCAATCTGTGAACATTTGGCTTACAAATGTGACCAATCCACATCTTCGGACAGCCTCTCACTATAATTTATCAAATACCTGGAAATATAATTTTTTTTCTATAAAAGATTAATGATTGCATTACAGAAAGGCCTTACTTTGAACATCAAAAAGACAGAGACTATGGTTATATCTAAGAAACAGAATCCACCAGCATGCAGTATAAAATTAAACGGAACCATTCTAAAGCAGGTGCAGAAATTCAAATACCTTGGAGCAGTAATAACTTCAGATGGGAAATGCAAAACAGAAATTAGGAACAGAATAGGCCAAGCAAAGACTGCATTTCAGAGAATGAGAAACATATTAGCTAACACATCTTTATCAATGAATGTTAGAAAACGAGTCCTAAAATGCTATATTGAACCTATCTTGTTATATGGAAGTGAATCATGGACAATAGGCAAGTCTGCACAAAAATCATTGGAAGCAGCAGAAATGTGGTTTATTAGAAGAATGTTGCAAATCCCCTGGACAGCAAAAATAACTAATGAAGAATGTATGAGAAGAGCTGGAGAGACAAAAAACCTTGTCAGAAAGATAAGAGAGAGACAATGTACTTTCATAGGGCATGCAATGAGAAGAGGGGGCATTGAAAATATAATAACAACAGGAAAAATAGAAGGAAGAAGATCAAGAGGAAGACCAAGAGAAATGATACTGGACAGTCTGACAGGATGGTGTGAGAGGAGATCACCAACTGAACTGATGGCCTGCATGAAGGATCGGGTACTCTGGAGAAGCATAATAGCCAACGCCAGTCGGCACGGCACCTGATGATGATGATGATGATTACATTTTTAATCAATTTTTTTCCCCAACCAAGACATATATTTTAGCACTGCTATGTGGGTAGTCTAGCTAACATTATGCAGATGTTCTTCTGTAATAGCTGAGGCAGCTGAAAGTGAGATAAAGAAACAAACTGCTATAATTTATTTCTATCATCAGACATAATTTTTATAAATTCTATATGTTGAAAACTAAACTTTTTTTATCTATGAGTTACATGTCATTATAAATAAATAACACATAAATGCCTTTGAATGTAAATGCTACAGAAGAGTTCCTCAAATACGAGGGGAAGTCACTAAGTAACACGCAAACTGAAATATTTTATCAGTGGCAGTTATCAGGTAGTATTTACATATATCCTTAAATAGTACCATCATCCAACTTTATAATAGTTGTATGTAGGGGGCCTGGGAGTTACATGTGCATGCGCAAAGCAATAACAAAATGGCTATCCAAATGTTAGTGTGTACCAAAGAAGAACAGAGAAGTGTAGTGTGATTTTTGTGGGCTAAAGGACATTCATAAGGAAATGATTACAGTTTATGCTGAAAAGTGTTTATCACGTAAAACGGTCTATAACTGGGTAAAAGAATTTTCTCAGGGAGGCACCAAAATTGTTGACAAAGTCCGACTTGGCCATCCTGTTCAGACTGCAACAGAAGTGACTGTGCAACGTGTGAATGAGATTATCAGAGCTGATAGAAGTTCCAAAAGTATGGTGAAAATGTGAATTCTGTATCGTACTGTGAAGTTCTGTTGATGCTACGGGATGCAATTCGATGAAAACATCCTGCTCTGCTGACTAGAGGCGTGCTTCTCCTTCATGACAATGCCAGACAACATACGGCTCGGTTAACCCAAGAGAAAATTAGCCAGATGGGTTGGGAAGTTCTTGAACATTTACCCTATAGTCCTGACGCAGCTCCAAGTGATTTTCACATGTTTGGTCCATTGAAAAACCACCTTGGCGGGAGAAGATTCTCAAGTCATGAAGAGGTGGAAACAGAAGTAAAAAAAAATGGTTCAGAAATTGGACTCCTGATTTTTACGCCATGGGTATTGCATCACTATTACACATTGGGACAAATGTACCAATGTTGCAGATTATGTTGAGACAAAGGGGAATAACGTAGGTTCAAAAACTTAAAAGTTTTCAAATCACTGTCGCATTTAGTTTTTTTGTAACAGGCATTTGTGAGTTACTTAGTGACTTCCCCTCGTATCAAAGGGCAGAATGTCAGACGGGCCTGCGTGCCCAATTCTTAACCCTTTTGAAATAAAGATCAATCAATCAATCATGGACACAAAAAAAGAACAAATATATCCATACTACAAGAACTTAGTGTTGAAGAAGGCTGGCTAGTAAAGAGGATTAAACAAAGAAAACTTAAATATTTTCGATACATTAAATGTCATGATAGTCTAGAGAAGACCGTCTTGGAAGGGTACATAATGGGAAAACGAAAGAGAGGAAGACCAAGGCGAAGATGGCTGCAAGACATCACTGATGATCTGTAAATGGATGCATCAGCGGCAGGCCATCTTGCTCACAACCGAGAGGCCTACAGGAGTGCCATTAGGGAGGCAAAGTTCCCCAAGGGACATGCAAATGAATGAATATATGTCATCCTCCCAGTACTGATGATAACCATGTTATTTAATAACCAGACAGGTGTGGTCAGATTTTTTTTAAAAAAGCTACAAGTAAAAATTATCACCACTCACCTTGGAGGTAATGGATGAGCATCAGGGTGAGAGTGTAACTAGAAATGGTCATCTTGCTGGCATCATTGATGTCATGAAATCTGGCCCATCTCTTGATAAACAGCATGAGCGGTCGAACACGCCAGTCCACTAACACAGCAAGCAAAACAGATTTATGCGTGATCAGAAGCAGGCAAATATAATGAATGGGTGTCATCTTAGATGACAAACTACGAAATGGTTAGACAAATTTGACATATGTCTTGAGTCTTGTGAAGTATTTTGATATTCACAATGAAATCATACCAGAGATAAACATGCATGCCTGGCTGCTTTCATGCAAAAAAAGCTGTCATTTTTTTTTTTTTGTCAGGAATGTATACGCATCAGACTTTTGACAGCTGACCTCAGATGAGGAGAAAAGTCACAGTTTTGACTCCCGATGGAATCACAGGATATTTTTCTGTTTATCTTATCTCTTAAAAGTCCCCTCTCCCAGTTTTGTTATGCTACCTGTTGCTCATGTGCTGCATATTTAATCAATCCCAGCTCCTTTTCTTCATTCCCTACTGCCACTTTAGCATCTACCAGCATCTCAAACCATCAGTTTCTATATCAGCTGATGCTACAGCGAAGATCTAACTCTTGCTCTCCTACTGAATGGGAAGTAAACTTGCTCCCATTCTTCTTTCTGATCTCAAAGCTAACCTATGATAGATGATTCTCAACAAGTTCCAAACAGAAAATGCAGATCCTGATACTTTTAAACCAGACCAGAATATTCCACCAGAAACATAGCTTAGAAGAATGATCTACTAGCATTGGTGAATGTATCCCTTCTTGTACACACCTGACTTCATTTCCTTCCTCACATATTTCACACAAAAAACTGCTTTCCAATGAATGTTAAAAACATTTTTGACAAGAACAGAAGTGAATTGTAATTACTATTATAGACAACAATAGTTAGTTTTATTCTCCAGTTTTCCAACATCAACTACAAGAGTGATCTAAATAAAAACTTTAAAACTGCAACAGAAACTGCAACATCAAAGTCATAGTATAAAGATGGTCATCCATCTAGAGACATGCATGAAACTGGAACAGCATTGTCGTCTGTTTTTTTTAAGCAGTGAAGGTATAAAATGTATCAAAATTCACTGGCACTGAAGATTCAGTACGGTAATGCATATCTGTTACTGTGGCAAGTTTATACGAGTGGAATATGAAGTTTCCAAATGGAGTACAGGTGTGTTGCTGCAACATGACAATGCTCAACCCCATATTGCCTGTGCAACAGTTGAAACTATTATAGATCACACTTCAAATGTCTTCTACATCCATCATAATCACCAGACCTAGCTCTGAGTGATTACCACACTCAAGACACTCCCATATGTGCTCAGCCTTTAACTTCAGTGTTGTAGTGTATGTTCAGTTATAGTGCCAATGGCACAATGAGTGAATGTAGCTCAATCTTTTCCCAAAAGTTCTGAATGTCTGCCACTCCCCTATGTTATTCCTCTTTCGCAGAGTCTTCAGTGATAGGTACTGAATTCAAAATTCTTTGGCTCATCTCCCAGCAATTTTATTATAATGTCTTCTTTGTCCATATGTAGGTTGCCCAGGGTTGTTGCTTTGTTTTCCAGCTGATCTGCCATTTCATTACCTTTGATACCTGCATGTCCTGGCCAATATAAGGGAGGAGATTTGTGATTCTTTTAGTTTGGTAAACCACTAACGACACATCACCTGTTTTTGATTTTTTTTTTGCATACACTATGAGTCTGATAATATTATGGGAAAGTCTTTCAGGCAGAAGAAGAGGCAGAAGAACAGGTGGTATTTGACTGGCTGTATACTTGACCAAAACATTTTTATAAACAGAAATCCAAGCACTTTGTAAGTGCTGGAAGACTTGCATCAAATGTAGACACTGTAGAAAAATATCCAGTTATATGACATTTTTGCATCGATAAATTATGGGGAAAGAGAAATTAATGTTTTCATTCGCACAACCCTCAAATATTTTTTTAATAAAGAAAATGCACTTGAAAAACAATACTATTTTCTCCATGCTTTCTTGAGCTTTCTACTTCTAAGCTGGCCAATATTCTCATACAGGGTATAGGAGTAACAAAGAGACTCAATGCTGCAGTCTCTTCTCAAGATGTCTCCAAAGGATTTCAGGCCTGAGTAAAGACATGCGCAGCTGCAATAGACTTAGAAGATATGTACAACTACCTAATGCACATGCTTCTTAGTGGATAGCTGCAGCTCTGATCCAGAGAAAGGTGGTTTTCTGATGTGACAGTTGGTCTTCAAAGCCGATAACAGGTTTGCTGCAAGGGTCTCCGTTATCACCATTCTTATTCAGTGTGTATGCAGTGACAATCACTGAACAACTTATTGGGAGGGGACAGACTCTGTCATTTGCTGATGATATTCTAGTATACTGACAAGGAAAAGACAGATCATTGCTGATGATCATAGTATACTCATAGACTGCCAACACATTACAGAGCAAACTTCAACAAATTTTCTCCTGATGTGAAGTTTCTAACACCCTTGTCAACCCTATAAAACAACTCTACTGTTAACACTGATATGCCTGTTGTGAGATTGGGTGGCAAGGATGTGACCAGAATTAACTTGATAACATACTTGGAAGTGAAGTTTGATCACAGTCTATTTTTCAAGGAACATGTTGACCCTGTGATTACAAAAGCTCAAAATGGCCTACTGGCTATGAAGGTCATGGCAGCTGCCAACACTGAGCAGAGGTTACTAATACTTTTGTACCAGGGGCTGGTCCTTGCAACCACCGAGTATGCCGTAGCCATCCTCACTGTCAGCCCTGCTGAGATCGAAAAACTCGAAAGGGTGCAAAATGAAGCCATGAGAATTATCTTGGAGTGTACGAGAGAACCTCCTGTGTAGCGATGAGATACTTTCTTGATTTCCCCACCATGAACCTCAGGATCAAGATTTGGAGGGCACATGCTTACCTCAAAATAAGTGCCGACAAAAAGCACCCGCTGCACCAAGAACTCCTCAAAGAAAAGGGTGACAAGCTAAAGAGGGGCAAATCATGGATGGGTCGTGCAGAAAGGTCATCAGGCAGGTCTGTGAACCTGACAACTTCAACCTTGCCAAGGAATGGGCACCTGTGCCTCAAGTGTTCAGGGGCACCTTCTCATGCATTATCACCTTGACAAGAGAAGTAGGGAGCAAAATCCACTTGCTTGTGAATGCTGAGGTCATCACCCTTATCTGTGAAAAACTCCAATGAGCCAGATGCTGTGATTTACACATATGGGTCCATTGTACATCAAAGGAGTGTAGTCAGTGGTGCCTTTGCTATGATCACAAGCAGTATTATGATAGAGGTGATGGCAGTAACAAAAGCATTCATATGGCTGGAGTCACAAGACTAGACCCGTTTTTGCATATCAAGTGACTCGATGAGTATGATCTGGAAGGTCGAGGCAGGTTCTGTACACAGACGGTGGCTTGAGTCATTGCAGAAATCAACAATTCGCAGTCACCTTCATCTATGTTCCTGGGCATACAAGGAAATGAGAGAGCTGACAGGCTCTGCCATCATTGCAGATGGACAACCACTGGATCGAACTGATATTGTTAATGCACTCATAGAAATAGGCAGAGTGGAGGACTTCGAGGGCAGTGAATCTACATCACTGCTCAGTCTGAAAGAGTTGGGAATACAGATTGGCACAGCCAGAAACATGAGGCATACTGGACATGCGAGACAAATGATCAACCAAAACAGGACAGGCTCTATCAGCCATGGGACACTGATGGATATACTGAGGTGGGGGTCTGAGTACCTGTGGACATGTCTGGGATGCAATGAAGATGACCCCACCATAAACCATTCTCATAAAGAAAGACTCCTCCTTGCACATTTTGTTCTTTCATAATAACATTTAAACAATAAATTCTCTACTGCTTATTTAGCAAATTAATTTCATTCATGAACTGTAGTCCTAATTCACTGAAAAATATTAAATAAACCAGAAGAATGGAACAAAAACCAACAACAGTAAGCATACATACTGTAAGCATAGAAGCGCAAAAGATGAGAGTTTCTCACCCCAACAAGGTTGTTAATGTTGAGATCACACTCCACATCCCTGAAACATAAGACACAATATATCAGTACTACCTGCACAATGTCACATGTGTGGATGCAGGGAAAGAAAGAAACTAGCAATGATACATAAAAATAAAATCAGAGACTATAGATGTTTCACATAGAGAACAAGATGCTAAAGTGGTTTTCACGTTACCAGAAGTAGTTACATAAAAATGTGTAACAGACCACTGGTTTGATGAATTTTTAGTAGATAATTCACTTGCGGAAGCCCCATGTGCCCAGGGCACTTAAGGTCCAGAGAGAGGGGGGAGAATTCACTCATTTATTAGTTTCCATGGCAACCAGTGCTGCACATTGTGTAATGTCCCTGGTATTTGAAACAGATTAGTTGCTGTTCTACTCCTGGCCACTTGCTTGGCCTACTCTGAGGTTTAGTTGTTGATATGAAATAAATGATTATATATTTTTGTGTTTTCACTTTTTTCTTTGTATCTGCTATATTATATAAGAAGTTAGACAACAGCAGAAATATCCTTTTTATGCTGTTTTCTATGGGACAAGCAAGTGAAACATTTAAGTACCAACTCATTGGGCTGATAATAAACAAAAAAAAGTTCATGTGGCTAACAAACAGTGGCAAGGGTAGCAGAGACAAAAAAAAAAATAAAAAGATGTTTTATCTCTGAAGAATATTAACACTATAATTATAACAAGATGCTGAAAATGGATTGGTCATGTACTCCTAAGGGACCCCAGCAAACATCTCTGAAACAACAATGTGATGGACACCTGTGTAGAGAGAAAGACATGCTGACCAAAGACAACCTGGAAAAAAAAAATGCAGAAGATGAGGCAGTAGCATGCAGCACAGCTGGAGCACCATACAGAGGTTGACCACAGACTGCCAATCAGCATGACACCAGATGATGATGATGAAGCTAATGAAAAAAACATAACCAGCTAAATTTACAAGAAATATTTTAGTCAGTCAGTCATTTGCATGTTCCCTGCAGAACTTTGCCTCCCTAACAGCTATCCTGTAGGCCTCTCAGTTGTAAGCAAGATGCCATGCTGCTGATGCATCCATTTGCAGATTATCAATGACATCCTGCAGCCATCTTCGCCTTGGTCTTCCTCTCTTTCTTTTTCCCATTATGTACCCTTCCAGGACAGTCTTCTATAAATTCTCATGACGTTTAATGTGTTTAAAATATTTAATATTTTTCTCTGTTTAAAATTCTAATCAAATATCTAGCATTTAAAAAAAAAACAATAGTCAATAGGTGTTGTATTAAACATTAACACTCACGCTATTCTGTCAAAGAACTTTAATATTGGAACCTTCGCTTTTATGACATTTAGAGAGCTCACAAAGGCTGAAATAAACATTCAATAAAAGAAACTATAAAGATACAATCTGTAATAAAACTGCTACAGAAAATCTCATGTTTTAATTGCTTTTCACTTTGATTAACTTTCACAAATAATCTCAAAATTTCATATATTAAATATCACCCATGTACCCATGAATCAATTATCCTATGTGAATTATCTCCACGGCCATTGTCATTCTCAAATAAGTGAATGTCCCAAACCAAAAAATTGCTTATAAAGGGGAAAAAGGTTCTGATCTGGAAAGAAAATTAACAAAACTTCAATAAGATATGAGATATGGGTTTTTTTTTTATTTTGGCACTTTATCTCAAATGCTAAGCTTTTAAAACAATATAAAACATGTATAATCCAACAAATGAAGTCAGTTCAGACTGTCAATTTAGCCTCTTCTCTTTTCTCTGTGTAAAAAAATGCTCAAATTTTTTTTCCTCCATTTCTTGACATGTTTTCCCTATCACTTCTTGCAGTTTTATCCATCTGAATTCTTAGAACTAAATAACAGACTTCAGCTGAAGTAATGATCAAATAAACTTTAAGAAATGTAAAACACTGGAATACATACTACATGGAAAGAGAGCTTTGTAAATAGCTTGTAAAATGACAGTGGCATCCCTCTTCTGATCAACCTGTAGGGAATATTGAATGTTACAAAATTAGCTATAGCTATCTTGCTCTCAAAAAAAAAAAAAATTAAACTGTAGTAAAAATTCATCTAAGTATAATAATAATATAGACACAGACTACTATGCATGTTTCACCAACTGCATTAATGTCCAGTGGGAAAGCACAACATCTAGTACAAAGACAAATGATAAGAAAACATAATGTCTACTTGACTGAGATGGAAACACATACAGAATAAATGATAAGAAAACATAATGTCTACTTGACTGAGATGGAAAGACATATAGAATAAATGCACCAGAAAATGGTGTGGAAAGCTGAATTTATAAGTGGGATACTAAACCTTTAAAGGGCTTTAAAAACTGAAGTGAGTAAGGTTCAAAGCTACAGGTTTGAGATACACACTAATAAAAATAACAAAATGTGGTTCATACAGTTCAGACAAGAAAGCAGAATGACTAGCATGAACAAATATATTTAGTGTCAAATTCTGTCAAATACTCCATAGAATATCCTTGATGTTACAGGCAAATCATCACAAGTAAGTCGCATGTTTTAAATACATGATATGCTGAAAGTTATAATTAGCCATCAAACCCTAGTTGCCTGGCAAATGGACATAACTGCAGCAAAAAAGACAATACCATTGTAACATGCAGTAAGTACAATCCATCCTTCCTTGAACTTTCTTAAATCTACCATAAATCTTAATAAACTGCACAATTAGCACACCAACTCCGCAAACTGTGTGGACTAGAACAAGTCTAAATCACATCATGTTCCAAACAATTTAGTCAGAACAGATACTTAACACTTGTGTCAAGGCTCTTAAGCTGTATCTCACCAAAAGAAGATCAGTAGTGAAATGATAAGTTAGGTGTTATAGCAATTAACTTCCTTGGCGTTAACCCCATATACAGGATAACTTTCCATACTAAAATTATTAACTCTGTATGTTATACGAACTAACCTGGTTTAAACCCCATATGTTATATGGGGTAGTTTTCCATGCTAAAATTATTAACTGTATGTTATACGAACTAACTTCGTTTTAATCCCATACACAACATCAAGCCTGAATACGAGTAACATTCAGGGTAGTCCTGAGGTGCCGTGTTGTGAATGAATTGAGGCCAAGCTTCTAAAAATAATTATGGGAGCTTCTCAATAACTACTAATGAGTGATCTTGGCATGATTTTTTCCACCAGAAACAAAATGGTAAGGAGTTTAATATAGTTTCTTACCGCACCCTCAGAGATCATGAGACACATATCTACATCACTTGTTTTTGTGCCAAAGCCTGTTATTGATGAGCCAACAATAAAAAGTCTGCAGTCTGAATTAAAAAAAAAAAAATTACTTGGGCAAATGTAACAGGTGAATAACTGTAAATTTCTGGAAAAACAAAACTAACATATTCAATAATCAATATAAAAAAATGTTTATGATACTCATGTGTTTTGTTGTAGTATTCGACATTTGTTTTTTGCTGTACTTAATGGTTTACGATTCATTCATTCTTTCAGCTTTCCAAGGCATTGCAGCTCATTGCTGCAGACAAGACTTGTCTCCCCTCCTCTGTTCTTAGTCTTTTCCTGCCAAATATCCATGCCAGTTCACATGACATCACTAAACTGAAGGTTATTTCTTTGACCGAGTTATGAAGTCACTGAACTGAAGGTTATTTCTTTGACTGAGTTATGAAGTCATTGAACTGAAGGTTATTTCTTTGACTGAGTTATGAAGTCACTGATCTGAAGGTTATTTCTTTGACTGAGTTATTGAACTGAAGGTTATTTCTTTGACCGAGTTATGAAGTCATTGAACTGAAGGTTATTTCTTTGACTGAGTTATGAAGTCATTGAACTGAAGGTTATTTCTTTGACTGAGTTATGAAGTCATTGAACTGAAGGTTATTTCTTTGACTGAGTTATGAAGTCACTGAACTTAAGGTTATATCTTTGACTGAGTTATGAAGTCACTGATCTGAAGGTTATTTCTTTGACTGAGTTATGAAGTCACTGAACTTAAGGTTATTTTTTTGTCTGGGCCAGTGAAGATGTGTATAATCTTTATCCATGCAAATGTCACAGATTACAATCACTCCAAAGCTATTTCAGAAAAAACAAAGACATAAAACAAAGACAATAATACCTGGGAAAGCACCACTTAGTACGGACAATAGACTTTTTCGTAGTCTGAGCTTTTTCATTAGGTCTTCATCTTCCATCTTTGCAGATAAAAAGTAGCTCCAGATGGCCAATGTGATCTAAAACACATGGATTTGACAAATATATCACCATTACTGAAGAAACACACTATAACAACAACAACAACAAATGCTTTTTTATGCATACTATAAGTTTCACACTTCTGAAAAATCAAAACAAATTCAACTTTACAAATAGCATGGGTAACCTTACTTTCTTTATAACAACTGCAAAAAGTCTTAACAATTTTTTGCAGTCAAATTTTTAGCAAAACTCTCCTTACGTCTTTGTTCTCTGATCAACCAAGCATTCATTAATAATCATGACTTGACTGGCCAGTCTTTGGTGGGCCAAGTCCCATCAACAGTCTGTAGTGCAAGTGTTTTTCTCTGGGTCATTCTTGGTGAACCTGTTTTTCTGCTTTCCCTCTAATGTTCATCAATAACCATCCTGATGGTAGATATCAGTTCAACTCCAGCTTTTATCTGTTGATTTAGAATGCTTTTCCTTCTGGCAGAATTTTTATCTTTTGTTTCCTGTACAGAATATATTCCTAAAACTGAAAACAAATCTAGCCACAAAATTTGTATTTTAACAAGGGTTCAGCTTGACAGATGGCTTTCTCAATGTTTTGATGAAAATGCTTTCTGTGCTATTATATACTTGAGCACAAACACAATGCAAGTAAATGCCCACAGCTTCAGATGCATTATTCTTTTACCTTATGATTAGGATTTCATGTCCATACTGCATTTCAGAAATAAAATAAAAATTCATTATCCAAAAAATTCTATAAATTCCAAGTAAACTCATATAAAATATTCCGCAATACGTATCAATGTTTCTTTTTTAAAACACAGAATACCTTTTCTGTTCCATGGCTCACTGGTACAAAGTAATTGTCTGTCACAGTTGATGACGGTGATAATGAAACACTTATTGATTGTGATGCCAATGAATTTAGTCTGGATCGCTTGTTAGGGGAATTTACAGTATCATCCTGGTCCATATGGCGCCTGCACAAATAGTTGCACAATTATTTGTCATATCACACATCACTGATGCCAAGAAGATACAATTCAGATTTCTAAACAGTGTTGGAAATTTCAAATAATACTTTGCATAAATCAGATCACTTCAGAGAACAGAAGTAATGGAACAATAATATGTCTGTATCCCCAATATGTCTTAATGGCATGGAAACAGGAATTTTACCTTTTATCATTAAATACTATTTAGTTTGATATTAAGTTCAAGCTTTTTCTAAACACCCTACAGTTCTGAAATGAATAGGACAGGATGAACTAAAGCACTTCAACAGAAGACAATCTATGCCACACATTATGATTAGAGAAGACATGCCTTTATCCACATAAGAGTTGATTATTATCCTACATTACCTTTTTGTAGTAAGTTTTTTTTAACTGGTCTCATACTTAAGTCTAATCAATACAATGACATGATACAGGTGTAGTAAAGTTTATATAATCACTTCTGTCAACTGCATTATGTGTGCTTTAAACAAAGCTAATATCTTATCCACAGCATGAGTTTAAGTAGGACCTCACACAGAACATGGCCTCGTCCATGTAGCATCCTCTCTCACTCAGTCAAACTAATGCCTGAAGACTGGGAAGGATCCCAACAGACATCTTACATCCCGCCCATGGTGTTAAAATGTCACATAGGGTAGTTTGCCAAAGTTTTCCTGTTTCTGGCGAGCTTTTCAACCTCATCAAGAGATTTTATGCCTATAAAATTGGCTTCTCTTAATAATATTTCTTCAGCCTGTTGTGTTCCACTTGATAGCCTGTTTTGGGATTCTCTGACTATTTCTTTTCATCACGTGACCGACATATGTCCATCTCCTTTTTTCTGATCACTCATGTGACAGGTTGTTGTTCGCTCATCTGCCTTATCTCTGCATTGTTCTTGAATTCATTCCATTTTATACCAGGTATTTTCCTTATGCATTTGTTTTCAAAAGTCTAATTTGTTGTCTGTTTCTTTAGTTGTTTTCCAGCTTTCACATGCATAAATGAGAGTGGATATTACATTTGAATTGAATAATCTTAGATTGGTTTTTGTGCTTATAACTTTTGAATGCCATATTTAAGGTCAATGCTGCTCTTATATATATAAGCAGATATATGCTCCAGGAATTCAACACACCCACAGAAATCCATCAAAATTCATTGGAAACTCATGAAACTCAGTTAGTTTCTCAGCCACATATACTGATGGTACAAACAAATGAATGAATGAACGAACGAACATACTTTGTTTTCAAAAGGTTAAGAATTGGGCATGCTGGCCTGTCTAACATTCTGCCCTTCATCATACAGCTTTCACTCAGTCACAGTCATTCAGCATTTATTAATGAGCATTAATAATCACGAAGATACAAATAAATGATTACATAAATAAATAATAAACTTATCTCTTGTCCACACACTCTACACTCTGATTATCAACAGCATGAAATAAACTTGCATTCTTACATTCATTCAAAACTAAAATGTATAGAAAAGCTGTTAAAAATTAGAACAATCAAGCCATACTTTAAACTATTTTAGACTATGCTTAGGGAGGCATATAGTCCATATCAAACAGATGTTAACAAAGTTTGAAGTTATAAGAACAAATATTACTTGTAAGTTTTATGTAAGTTGGTAGGGTATTCCAAAGGTGGGCAGCTGAGTAAGAGCTTTTTTTTTTTTGAAAGATGTCAAGCCTTGGTCTTGGGAGAACACAACTGCTTAAGCGTTGACTGTGTTTTGAGTTGGATTTGAACAACAGGGTGGAGCATTGTGTAACAGAATTTTATGAATTAACTTGGCCTTGTTGAAAAGAAATCTTTTCTTGATGGGTAGAATATCAAGATGTTTGTCCTTATTTGTAATATGTGCTGCATGTTTGTCATCTATAAGCCTTACTGCTCGTTTTTGAAGTGAATAAAGTATTTTCATGTTTGACATGGAACAACCATTCCAGACTGTGGAACAGTAGTCCAAGTGTGTTTGTATCTGTGATTATGTAGTATTTTGGTGTCTATGTCAATAAAATGTTTAATTTTAGTAAATTGGTAAACTTTTTGTGCACTGAGTTTGGTTAGTCTACATGATGATTCCAGCTGAGGTAGTGGTCAATCATGAGACCTAGAGTTTTATGTTACTAACATTCTCTATCTGTGAAGTTCCAGCATGCAGCTGCAATGTTGGTGAGTTTGTTAATTTCTGTCTTGTTGTAATGAGCATGGATTTTATTTTGCTGGTGTTTATTAGCATTCTGTTGCTGATACTCGGGTTAATTAGACTATTTCAATTTGAAGAGTTGACTCAAGGTTAATACAGTCACTGTCACTAGCGTAAACTATGCAGTCATCAGCAAAGAGGTCACAAGATTATTTTTTGAGATGAAGTGGTAGATCACTGATGCAGATGGTGAAAAGGAGAGGACCAAGAATAGACCCTTGTGGAACACCATTATCAATCACAGATGAACTTGACTAGTTTTTTTAGGGAAACTACCTGTTGGAAAGAAAAGATGTAATAAATTTTATCAAGTCAGGGTGTAATTTATAAGTCTCAAACTTTCTAACTAAGATTTAATGATCAATCATGTCAAATGCTTTTTTAAAGTCAACAAAGAATTTAACAAACAATAAAACTAGCTAACCAGAAATCTTCCAAAAACAGCACTGGAAAAACAAGGAATGGAGACAAATGTGGAAAATATCAAAGACTTGAAAAATAACCCATATTAATTTGCACCCAACTTGAAACTGATGGAAAAGTACATAGCAACAAAGCCAGCATTAGCACACAAGAACATGCTTTTATTTTTGAAAATTATTAAAGAAAATTTTTTAGCATGTAAAAAATTCTTACTCTTTGCACTTCATGCTGTATGTTGTGTAGTTTATATGGTGCTCACATTTCATACATTTATTTAAATTACTTGAAATGGCTTCATGAGGATGGTATCTGTGATATATCAATTATCACTTGATGTTTTAGCAAACACAAGTTTTTTTACTATAAGAGGCCAGAAATAATAAGAAATAAGACTGTACATGTACAGTTCCCTGCACAGAACAAGCAAATTGCTCACAAGCAACATTCAATTTAGAAATCACTGCTCACTTTTGACCACTTTGATCTGTCCCATAGCCTCTCATATGGTGATCTTGATGGAATGGACTTGGCACTCTAGCAGGAACTGAATTTGGTAGTCTAGCAGGAACTGAATTTGGTAATCTAGTAGGAACTGAATTTGCCCATCTAGCAGGAACTGAATTTGATGGAAGAACTGAATTTGGTTGTCTAGCAGTAAATGCACCTGGCAGTCTGGCAGCAACTGGATTTCGTGGTCTAGTACCAATCAATGACAACTGTGACCTTAACAATTCTTGCTGCTGTAAGGTAAAACCACCTGAAGACACTGGAATCAGACTGCTGACCAAGTTCCCTGCCATATTTTGGAAACGACTTCTCTCTAACTGAAAATTAGTGCCATTTCCACGGCCAAATGGCTGATTCATGTAACCTGGACCTCTAAATGGAAACATTTTACTTGTCCCTGTAATTTAAAAAAAAACATGAGCAACATTATTACACAATTGATTTAAACCACCACCTGGTAGAAATAACCTGTCCAAGAATATTTTTAGACAGTAGATAATTCTAAATTCTTGCTGTAGAAATACTTTGCATTCCTTCAATTCAGGAACTATCTACAAAGGAATCACAGAAATGTAATGATGCAGGAGAATATTTCCAGATGCTTCAAAAGCAGAAGCAAAACAAATATCACTGCCTAAAAGGCTAGCAGCCATTTATTAATTCATTAATTTAGTTTTTTTTAAAATGCAGCAAATTTCAAAACTGTGTACACCTTCGTGTTCTAATGTTTACAGAAATCACTGCACCCATGCTGCTAATGATTCTTCAGTCAGTCAGTCAGTCATTTGTATGTCCCTTGCGAAATTTGCCTCCCTAACAGCTTTCCTGTAGGCCTCTCAGTTGTAAGCAAGATGCCCTGCTACTGATGTGACCATTCACAGATCATCAACAATGTTTTGTAGCCATCTTCTTCTTGGTCTTCCTCTCTTTCTTTTTCCCCATTATGTACCCTTCTAAGACTGTCTTCTCTAAATTATCATGATGTTTAATATGTCCAAAATATTTAAGTTTTCTCCGTTTAATCTTCCTTACTAGCCAACCTTCTTTAATATTAAGTTCTTGTAGTATGGATCTATTTGTTCTTTTTTGTGTCCATGATAATTCTTACAGTGATGAAATTTTTGCTATAACTTTGAAACATAGACTGTACTAACATGGAAGAAATGCTAAAGTGCTCCATCAACAAATAAACTATTTTGAACAAACACAGTCTGAACATCTATTTACCTGACACTGATGGGGGTAAGACACTTGTCCGATGAGGGTGATATGCCAGCATCAGGGTTAGCAAACCATAGCTGACTAAGACTCTGTCCCACCTCTCCGTGGTACCCCCAGTAACAGACCTAGCCTGGCTAACGGGGCAGGGATTGCCATAGTCCCCATGGTGGTGGAGTCTGCTAAAGAAGCATTGCACACCCACCCACCCACCCCCCCCCCCCCTGCATTTTAGCTGTACTCTGGGACTGAAAAAGTAGCTCCCGGAACCCGCTCCCACACTTATATGATGCTATGCCCCTCAACACCCACCTCTACAGCATCAGCGGCAAAGAACCCCTCAACACCCACCTCTAGTAGATAGTCATTTATATATGTATGTAATTACTTCTGTACTGAGTGAATAGATAAGAGCGAAACGTAAAGGTTATATTTTATGTCTCTCAGCTTCAATGTTAATTATGTTTGTTACATGAACACCATATTTGTAGAATGTCTGGAACAGAGTGAAAGATGTATGATAATGGGCAGAATGTCAGACGGGCCTGCGTGCCCAATTCTTAACCTTTCTGAAATAAAGATCAGTCAGTCAGTGAGTCTACAGCATCAGCTGCAAAGAACCCCTCAACACCCACCTCTACAGCATCAGCTGCAAAGAACAACAGCTCACAGTTACAGAGAATTCACAGAAGTACCTGACACTGATGGTCCACCATTATAATCTGGATCAAATTACAGCATGCAGTTTACTGAGTGATCACAAACTACACTGCCTGTTATAAGACTAGCCTTAACAAAAGTATGAATTATTTGCACTGCATTACATGTTGATGGTATTGACTGGCTAATCTTAAGAGGTAGCATCACTGCAGTCAGAACATTCCCATGTCTGCTCTACCACTCGTTCCAATAATCAATATAAGGCATGTACACAAACTGTCCTGCCATGCACTAATTATGGCCTTGTTGCTTCCATGCACAGATGGAGCTTATCCTTTCTTCATCCTGCTTCGCTCCCTGTTCCTTCTTCCTGAAGATGTAGGGGTTATTCTCCTAATCCAACTCTTCATCCTTGCACAGTTTGCTTATAATGGCTTTGAGATGTCTGGCTTGTCCAGTTTCAGTACATTCTGCATTGGGGGGGGGGGGGGGAATATTCCAGCCAGGTGGTCAGCCCACCCATTATCACGCACTCCTGCATTTCCAGGACAGCTGATACACACCAGATTATAACAAACATAAAACATTTAGATTTCAAGTATCAGACATTATTGTATCTCTGGACACATGAATTAACAAAATAGCTCAGAATCTGGATATAAAATCGCGCATTCAAAAATGTATTTTATTTGAACATGTTAAAAAATGTAATACAGTGTAATGTAATGTTATGTTGTAGGTGGATCACCATCATTGCACTCTGGACACATCCATGGGTGCTCTGATCTTCTCCTCAGTATATCCCTCAGCATACTGACTAACTGTGGCCAGGTCGGCGCTGACTGATGACTCCTCTCATGCGCCGGGAATACCGTTAAGTTCTTGCGATGCCATTCTTCACTCTCAACTCATACATCCGCGACAGCCATGTCAAGTTAATGTGTGGGTAAAACACAGAATGAAAATATTTACTACGACAGTTCATTTATTTAGTTTAAAAAATAGCAGTCTGGACATAGTAAATACACAGTGACTTTACTAAAAACAAAATGATAACTTAAATAGGAAACCTTACCTTCTGTACTAGAACCAAGCTCAGTGAGTTTCACCGTAAAAAAAAAATAGCCTCATGTTAAAAACTATCACTTTTGTTTTATTTCGTAACAAACTAATATTTCATTAATTTTATAATAATGCAATTTTAATTTAATATGTCTTTTAAATACCACCGTAATTAATTACTATTCGCGCTGTTTTGTTGCAAGTGGTTTATTAGAGCTGCAGTTTTTAATGATTAATCGTTTAATTTTGTTTTGTTCGATTAATTTTCTTCATTTTTTTAAAGACCGGGGAAAAAAACAACATGGCGACTACATTCAATAGTTATAAAAACACGGACGGTAACAAAATTATCTCTTTCTTCATCGCAGCAAACATTTCGCGTAGTGTGGATTTCGCTAGAAAAAAAAAACGCAGAAGTTCGTGATAATGCCACCCAAAGTTTTTTCCACGTCACGCAGTACTTGGATTCTTGAAAAGTGGTTTTTCACCTGAACAGAAAGACCGCTCGTACAAAGTAAACCGTCCGCATATCCACCAGCGAAGGAGAGAATCCTGCAAACGAATCAGATGACTTCAGTTCAGAAGACCTCGACATTGAAGCGTATCATTATCAATGGACATGGTGCGTGGGCCAGAGGCAACCAAAGTTTCCTGCTTATTCTTGATTAGTGTCATCGCTGGGTCTCGGAGCTGGAAGGAGTGGAATAGCCTGCCTGCACCACTTCCAAGACCAAACGCATGGGTACGCCAGGCCGACCGCTGCAGCACAGACCACAGTTAGGCCTCAGACACGCGTGTTTCAGTTTAGCCATACGTGTTAGGATCTTGGGTGCCAGTAATACACACATCATATAGATGACAGGTAGTTAAAACAAAGAGCGATAGCAAGGGGAGAATTGTTGTAGTTGAGGTAACAAACAATTCACACATTTACACTACAGTTAACATATATGCACCACCTGATCACATGCAGTGATCTCTTCTCATTCACACATACAGAGGACACAAAAGTATACTAGTAGAGAGGATTTCAGTTGTATAACAGCAGATTTAGACATAAGAGGACAGGCTAGCACCCACATAGCCAGAACCAGTACAAATGATAGACACCGGCTAGACTTCCTACAGGACATAGTAAATACATGTAACTTAATAGACATATAGAGGCTCACACACCCACAAGCCGGGAACACAACTGACATGCTCAACACAGCAGAGCAGCTAGATTGGACAAAATTTATGCACCAGCATCATAACACAAGCAAACCATGTCCCAGGTACATTACAATTCACAGACCACAAAGCGGTCATAAACATGGTAGCCACAAGCATACCTTTAAAATGATCACCACACTTAAAATTTAACAATACACCTCTCCAAAATACTCATTTTGTAGAACAAATGACAGTAACTCACACTTACATGGATGACATGTTAATTCCACAGCACTGGGAAACATTTTAAAATGCAGTAAGAGACAAAGCACAAATACTCTCAATACAGAGAAAGACCGAGACAAGGGAAAATAATAGAAGCAGCCATCAAACAGATGGACAAAAACTCACCACATCTACTCACACTACATGAGGAATTAGATAAACACAGTGCAGACATCAAGGCCCACTTCTGAGAACAAAACTCCACGCTATCACTAAGAAATACCCACAAAACAACACTTAAGTATAAAACAAAACACAACGCTATAGACTGATAGGTGAGAAAATAAATGTAGCAGGTAACAAACGGACGAACACACGAAACATAGTACAAGCTTTTGGAGGATGTTACAAAAACCACTATTCTGAGAAGAGAATGGAAACACACATGCAGGACAAATACATACAGTACACAAAGCAACTTATTGACTCAGATGAAAGCGCTAGACATACCACTAACATTAGAAAACCTGACACAAGCAGCGCAAAAAAAAACCACCAGAACCAGATGGTCTCGCAACACCAGAACCAGATGGTCTCACAGACTTCTTCTTTCTTTTCTTAGGTCCTCTCCTCCCACAAGTCTTCACTGAAACTGTCCAGTGCAAAGGACTCCTGCCAAGCTTGAATCCATTACACTCATACTCAAAGACAGCTCAGAAACTACAGACCTGTAACTCTACTAAATATAAGACTACAAAATCCTAACAAAAGCACTAACCAAACAAGTTCAAACCATTCATGCATAAAATTGTACATGAAGACCGACAGTGCAGTGTAGAAAACAAAAACGTACATCAACACACACAATTCATACAAATATACACTACACAACACCAGAGGGAATGCCAGTCTTTAGATGAGGAGGAAATATTTGATAGTATTACACCAATACTTACATGAGACATAGCTTCACTGTAAAACACAGGGAACTACTTTAGAGAGTGGATTCACATTCTTTAAACCTGAAAGCAAAGTCTTAGTAAAACATATGCTTACATATACTTTCAGTCTGACTAGATCTGTTAGGCAAGGCCGCCACTTTCCCCTCTTTGTGCTCACTTTGGAACCACTTCTAGAAAAAATTAGACAAGACATTTCAGGAGACATTCTTACTAGGAAGAGGCGAGAGAAAGTGGCTTGCATATGCAGATGACACTATCTTCTTCCCACCAATAGACAGATTATAATCCTTTAGACTCTTTCATAGAGTTTGGCAAAGAGATCAGTAGTCAGGGGCATAGGTAGATGACAGGACAAAAAGGATTTTCAGTTCCCCCCTCGTGCACAGAGACAGAACATAAAACTATGGCATCACTTTTTCATCACACGCAAACCCAAATGGGACAATCTCATAACAAATCACAAACATGATACACCGATTCATTCATGTGACATGTCTTTTCTAGAACGCTATCCCTCTCACAGTCTCCCTGAATGCAATACGGTCTTGTGCAAGTTGGCCGGTGTCTTGCTGTGACACATTCAGACTATTTGTGATGTCCTGAGTCCATCTGCGGCGAGATCGTCCCTATTCTCTTTTGCCAGGCACTATGCCTTCTACTGTCAACTTCTCCAAGCCATTGTGTCTCTTGGTGTGGCCGAAATATCTCAGCTTTCTAATTTTTATGTTGTTAACGAGCCAGTTTTCTGTGACACCTAATCCCGTCATTATCTCTTTATCTGATACAAATACAATACTGCAGCAGTTTTTGGCAGAAGCATCGTAAGTCACTGTAGAACTTCACTATTAAAAAAGAAAGAAAAAAATCATGATAACACAATCCTTGAACACCTGTAACACTCCTTGCACACCTGTAACACTCCTTGCACACCTGTAACACTTCTTGCACACCTGTAACACTATAGAACTCCCTCCAGTTGCTGACAGGTCCTACCTGTTTGGCAGTCCAGTTTTCCACTAATGATTCGTCAACATTTCACATTTCCATGTCACATCCCATAATATCACCCACACTTCAACAATTAAGTAAATAACATTTTTAGCAAATAATATTATATTGATTCTGACTTTAATATTTAACCGAAAAGCCAACACAAGAAATCAATACTCAGAAAGATAAACAACCATAGCCTACAAGAAGAAAATACCAATAGTGATTTCAGTCTGGAACTTACCAAACATTTCGCAGCACTCAAAGAGGTAGACGAGACAGATATAGATGAATTATGGAATTCATACAACACAACCATAATCACGGCAGCAAAAGCAAGTGCTGGACTGCAATCAACAAGTAGAAATGCATGGATATCAGATAACACATGGAAATACATACATGAAAGAAGAGCAGCCAAATTAACCATGTTGAATGTAAAGACAGATCTCGGAAAAGTTTGGCAAAAGCAACATACAAAGAACTAGACAATAAAGTAAAAAGTTCAGCTAGGAGAGACAAAAGAGAATATATAGACAATATGGCAAAAGAAGCAGAAAATGCAGCAAAAACAAGAGACAGCAAAACTATATAACATACAGAAGAAGCTAACAGGTGCTATTACCTCCAGAGAAAGACCAATCTTTAGCAAAACAGGCAATCTGTTAACATCAAGTAAAGACCAAAAGTAAAGATGTGCTGAACACTTCCAAGAAATACTTAATCAACCGCACCCAAATGAATTAATAAATCTTGAAACCGATTTACCAGTCCCACAACTAAATGTCAACTTAGATGAAGATACACTAAATGAAATTGAAACAGCAGTGAACCTAATGGCTAACAACAAAGCTGCAGGTGAAGATGAAATAACACCTGAAATGTTAAAAGCTATTAACAGTGACAACATGAGCCAACTACAAAAAATGTTTAATAAGATTTGGAAAGAAGAAAAAGTCCCTTCGAAATGGAAAAAAGGAATCATTTGTTAAAATACCTTAAAAAAAGGCAACCTCAGTGACTGGAGGGATGTAACCTTACTATCAGTTGTGTCAAAGGTGTTCTGTAAAGTGATTCTGAATAAAGGATGTAGTGGATATTGCAGTGAGAGAAGAACAGGAAGGATTTCGAAAAGGGAGAACCAGATCTTTACTCTAAGAATAATACTTGAAAAACAAATTGAAAAGCAGAAACCATTAATCCTGAACTTCATAGACTTTAAAAAAGCATTTGATAGCATACACAGAGATTCATTGTGGAGAATTTTATGGCTGTATGGAATACCATCTAAAATTATCAACATCATTAGAGATCTCTACAACGGATATGTTTGTACAGTCAAGACAGAAGGAATGTTTCAGATTGAAACAGGTGTGAAACAAGGATGTATATTATCTCCCTTGCTTTTTGGAATTGCTACAGACTTCATAATGAAAAGGTGCTGTACATGTAATACTGGCATTGATTGGGTATATGGGACTCAAATAGAAGATCTTGATTTTGCAGATGACATAACTCTTATCAGTGACAGTGTGAAATCGATGCAGGAAAAAAACAGATTCTTCCTTGGCTAGCAAAATAGGTCTTGAAATTAACAAAGACAAAACAAAAATAACGAAACTTCTCATTAATCAAGAAGGAAAAATATACGTAGAAGGAACAGTTGTTGATAAAGTAAACCAGTTTGCATACCTTGGCATAAACCAGGATGGTGACACCAGGAAAGAAGTTAGAATTCGAATTGCAGAAGCAGCATTGTCCATCAAAAATCTTGAGAACATATGGAGTTCAAAAGTTATAAGCACAAAAACCAAGTTAAAATTATTCAATTCAAATGTGATATCCACTCTCATTTATGCATGCGAAAGCTGGAAATCAACTAAAGAAATAGACAAGAAATTAGGCTCTTGAAAACAAATGCCTAAGGAAAATACTTGGTATAAAGTGGAACGAATTCAAGAACAATGCAGAGATAAGACAGATGAGCAAACAACAACCTGTCTCATGGGGGATCAGAAAAAGAAGATGGATATATGCAGGCCATGTGATGAGAAGAAACAATCAGAGATTACCAAAACAAGCTATCAAGTGGAGCGCAACAGGCCGAAAAAAAAGAGGTCGACTATGTGAAACTCTGAAGAGGACATTGTTAAGAGAAGCCAGTTTAGTGTGCATAACATCCCTTGATGAAGTTGAAAGACTCACCAAGAACAGGAAAACTTGGCCAACAACTATGCAAGCCCTATGTGACATTTAACGGCACAAGAAGAATGTAAGATGTAAGAAGAAATATAACTGTAACTATAAGAAATGGGCCTAGGGAGCTGCTTCATTACACTCTGGGCATGCCCATACGTTTTTGGCCTTTGCCATCAGGATTTCCTTCAGTGTTCTTTAGGGAGATGACTCCAATGTTGTGTTGATTGTATGTTGTTCATGATCTAGCATTTAGTTGGTATTTGCAACCACTGCTCATGGCTACATTGAGTTGTATTTAATAAGTACTTTGGAGAAAGTTGCTTTGCATTTGTTCGCCGAGGTGTTGATGGATTTGTATAGGTCTGATTTGCCCATTTTTATGAGGCCTTCTGGTTTGGCCCTTGCTGCTAGCTGATCAGCTTTGTTATTTCCGTAGACTCCGGCATGGCCTGAGCAGTATATTCATGTGATGTTTTTTATGTAATTATTTCTTGCCATTCACTTCTAGTGGCTTTTTGTTCCACTTTCCTTTATAGATTTTGGGAGTCGGTAATGATGGTGATGCAGTGTGTTTTCTCTGTCACTACCCATTTTAATGCTTGCGTGATGGCCTCTATTTCCATGTGCATACTTGAACAGGTGTTTATGTAAGCCCCAGCCATGAGTTTCAGTGTTTTACCTCCTTGATATGCTGCAAAACCGTAACTGCTTCTTGTTCTCTTACTCACTAATCCAACGGTATAAATGATTATGTTCTCACGAGTTGTATGTTTGTTAATGAGTTCGTTTATTTCCTCTTGTGTTTTCCCCTCCGCCCATTTTTGACATTGTTTTGTAAAGGGTTATGTGTATTTTGGTGGGCCTCACTGCAAGTAATCCATTCAGTTTCGGCTGAGGTGTGTTGTGAATCAGGAGCTATGCTTGTTGATTCTTCTGCTTCAGCCATCCAGGGTTTGCCTCTTTTTATTCTTGATCCTTTGATCATGTGAAGGTTATTGTTGAGTAGGTGGGTTTTATTGTTGCTGATTTTGAGGTATTCCTTTACTTGAGCACATATGTGGCTGGGTTGTAGATCATGAAGATTCAATATGTATCTCATTGCTGCCATGGGTGTGTCTTCGGTGCAGCACAGTATGATCCAACATCGCCTCATTTTGTACTTGTTCAGGTTTGGTTATCTGCATTTTAGACAATGGTAATAAACCCAGGCTGTAGCCTATTCTGGATAGAACCAAGGCTCTCATTAGTGCAAACAGGGTGCTTTGCAGAAATTGTACATATGCTTTGGCATTGATGGCAGCCAGTCCCTGCCTTGTTTTAAATGCCGTTTCTTCTATATGTTTGGTGAATGATAAGGTTCTGTCTAGTTTAATTCCTGGGTATTTCAGGTTATGGCATCTTTCAGTGAGGGTATTTCCATAAGAAATCTCTGGCTTTCTTTGACTGTTCTGTTGTTCAGTGAAGACCAATGGGCTTTTGCTTTCACTAGGTTTACATGGTCTGACAATTAAGTAATGAGACTAATTACATAAAAACTAAAATAAACAACAGTTGAAGATATAACCTGTTTTTTATTCAAAGTAAGCCCATTATGCATTGATGCAGCGAGTTGCACGATCTAACAAACACTGGAATGATCTCTGCAGTTCATCTTTTGGTATGTCCCTTAAACTCGATGTTGCAGCCCTTTGGATATCATCAGTATCGTCAAAGAAGCGTCCCTTCAATGGTAACTTTAATTTTGGGAATAGAAAATAATCGCAGGGAGACAAATCTTAGGAATAGGGTGGATGATTGAGAACACACACTTGTTTTTGTGCCAAAAATTCCCATACAACTACCGCTCGGTGAGCAGGTACATTATCATGAAGAAGGAAAAAACTGCCAAGTGTTGAGTGCTTGGGTAAAAAGCTTTTCGATAGTCTTTTCAAAATACTTAAATAAACTTCGGCAGGGACAGTCTATCTCTCTGGAATAAATTCTTTGCGAATAACTCCTTTGCTGTTGTAGAAGTACACCAACATTGTCTTCACTTTCAACTTTTAAAGACGAAATTTTTTGCATTTTGGTGATGATGATGATGACATCCAATGAGCACTTTGGAGTTAGTTGTTGGATCATAGCGGAAATCCATGTTTCATCCTCTGCAACAATCAAATTTAAGAAATGTTTATTTCTGCAGCACATTTTGATGATGTCCTTGGCGTACTCAACGCGCTGATATTTTTGGTCGTCAGATAATGCATGTGGTACAAACCAGCAATCAACTTTTTTCTTGCCCAAATCTTAAAATTTTATGAATGGTCTCTCAGTTAACATGATTCATCTGCCATCATCCTCACAGTCAAACAATAATCTTGTATCCTCTCTCTGACTTGTGCAATGAGTTCCTCATTATGAACAGAAATTGGGCGTCCATGTCTAGTTGCATATGTAATCGTTTCCACGCCACTTTTGAATCGTGAATACCACCTGACTGTATGTACATGAGATAAACTTGTCGCATCAGTTCAACTGTCTTAATGGCACTTTTTCCGAGTTTTAAACAGAATTTAATGTTAGCTTTTTTGCTCCATGCTGTTGTGTGACAATGCACCTCTAAATAGGTCAACAAAAGGGCAGCTTGTTTGTCGTCTGCTTATCGTGCAGCGATGAAAGGTTGCCAGATCATAGATAAGGTTGCCTCTTTGGATTCCATGCTTTGCTTCATAGATGGCATTTTTGTCTTGGCCATAATAAAATCAGTCTCATTACTTAATTGTCGGACTTTGTATTAATGCTTTTTTGTCACTCCACCACCTGGTGATATTGTTTGTTTGCTCTTGTATTTTATTTATGATAGTTTGTCTATTTTGCCATGTGTACATAGTAAAACATCATCCACAAAAGTTAATAGTTTGCATGTTGATGGCTTATGTAGTTGGGCAAGGCCTGTTGTGTAGATGTTAAATAAGACTGGGGAGAGTGGAGACCCCTTGTAACAGAATAACATTCTGTACAGATTGTTTTGTGTGTAACCCTGTGGTTGTGGTCTGGTAGACCACAGCTCATCACTGTATGCCAAGCACGGAGAAAATATCTCATGTTTCGAGAGAATTCTGAGTCACGTGGTTTATGTTAGGCGGGAGGTGTGAATGAGTTGAGAGAGGAGTTTTTTTGGTCAGAATGTTGTAGCGAGAAGTTGTGTGTTTGATTCTAGGAAGGGATATAGATTCTGTAGTTAAATTGTTGTAGTTGATGGACTGCTTTTCTTAGGACAAATTGTTGTAGTAGTCATGCAGATTTGTGTGTCAATTTGTCCACGTTTTTTTTTGGGACAAAAGTTGAATGTCTGACCTAGTCCCATGGCGATGTTAGTCGCCTGGACTTGTGTTTTTTTTTGGATGATCATTTGTAATTGTATCCATCAAGTTTACTACTCTACGTCGTTACAACACTCATCGTACAAATGGGATCTCATCATTAAACATATACAGTGTGTCTGCTGAATCCTGTGATTTCTTGGATTCATGTTATGTGTCATCAGTGGTGTTGAGTTAGTGATTTACATGTAACTGGTCATGTTGTGTATTGATGAGTAGTGGAGTCAGTGTTACCTGGGTTGTCCTGTTACAGAGTGTATATCAATGTAATGTAATGTATGTTGAGTCTCTGAGCCTAATGCTCATTGTCTGAATGTAATAGTCATGGTACATAACACTATATGTACAAACAAGTTTATTGCTCATGTAATAATCGTGTCACATCACACAGAAAGAATGACTTCCTGTTTAGAAGAGATTCTATTTTACCCTTGGGCAGCCCTGAGTATAATAGATTGGTTGGGATGTCCATTTTCTGCATTTTAATGCTATCGTTCTGTTAAAAAATGTGTTCTCTGTCCACTGGATGATCCATGTTTCTAGCCTCATTTCAAGCATAATTGTTAGTAGCGTGGAGTGGTCTACATGATTGTGAGCATCTTCTAAATCTAATGCGGCCATCAATGTTTCCTCTTTTCTTGTTTAAAATGCTGCAATTGCTATGTTGTTTGAAACAAATTGGCCAAATATGTCACCGTGGTAGTATAAATATTCTAAATTTGCATCAGTGTATTTTGGTTTAGTTCACATTTTGACGCAAAGAAATGATGCGAATTACCTGCAAGACTGAATATATGTTTAATATCAAAGTAAGAATACTGTTTAAAAAATCTCATGCCAAGAATGGCATATTTACTGTACAAACAAACAAATGAAGTATTAGTGTCAACTAAATATTGTATCTTGCTTATATCTTATATCCTTTCCGTGCCGTTAAACGTCACATAGGGCTCGCAAAGTAGTTTGCCAATTTTTTCTGTCTTCGGTGAGTCTTTCAACCTCATCAAGGGATTTTATGCCTATTAATTTGGCCTCTCTTAACAATGTCCTCTTCAGAGTTTCACGCAGTCTGCCTCTTTTTCTTTGGCCTGTTGTGTTCCTTTTTATAGCTTGTTTTGGAATTCTCTGACTGTTTCTTCTCATCATGTGACCAACATATGTCCATCTCCTTTTCCTGATCACCCATGAGACTGGTTGTTGTTCAGTCATCTGTCTTATCTCTGCATTGTTCTTGAATTCGTTCCACTTGATGCCAAGTATTTTCCTTAGGCATTTGTTTTCAAAAGAGTTTAATTTCTTTAGTTGATTTCCAGCTTTCACATGCATAAATAAGGGTGGATATTACATTTGAATTAAATAGCCTTAACTTGGTTTTTATGCTTATAACTTTTTAATGCCATATGTTCTCAAGATTCTTGAAATCAATGCTGCTTTTGCAATTCTAATTCTAACTTCCTTTCTGGTGTCGCCATCCTGGTCTATGTAGCTGCCAAGGTATGCAAATTGATTGACTTCTTCAATATCTGTCCCTTCTATGTGAATTTTTCCATTTTGATTAATGGGAATTTTCATTATTTTTGTTTTGTCCTTGTTAATTTCAAGTACTATTTTGCTACCCACTGAAGACAGGCTATCTGTTTGTCTTGCATAGAATTCATATTGTTACTAATAAGAGTTATGTCATCAGCAAAATCAAGATCTTCTAGTTGGGTCTCATGTACCCAGTCAACACCTGTGTTACCTGTGCAGCATTTTTCATTATGAAGTCTATTGTAATTCCAAAAAGCAAAGGATACGTACACATCCTTGTTTCACACCTGTTTCAATCTGGAAAAGTTCACTCATCCCTTCTTCTGTTTTGACTGCACAAACATATCCATCGTAAAAGTCCTTAATAATGTTGACAATTTTAAATGGTATTCCATATAGACTTAAAATTCTCCACAATGATATTGTATAATATTATATAATACAGTATACACCTCAGCTGCACAAAGTATTTTCTTTATCATGTGTAATATGTGACTTTCTTTACTTCCTTCTTACCGTTACAGCTTTACTTTCTTCTTAAACTTTTGTCCTGCCTCTTTACATTTTCTACCTCAGTCTCATGGGTTTTTTTTTTTTTTTCAGCTTTTACAATCTTTTGTGTTCTTTCACTTTTCTACGTATGTGTTTTGTTCTTCAGACATTGCCACTGTTTAATATTCCAGGAATTACAGTCATATTCTGTAACAAGATATCTTTCCCCCATCAGGTAGTACTGTGACCATCTCCAAATTATTTATGGGAAGATGTTTGCAACTTTAACCAAGCACTTTAAATCATACTGCAAAAAGAAAGAGGCTCACAATACAAGCAGTGTTTCTATTTATTATTTTTATTATTTTGTTTCCCTGTATTTTATTCACCATCTGTTTGTTGCCACTGAGTTGTTTTAAATGTTGGTTTCATGATACTGGTTGTGGTAACGGGTCCATAACATGACAGGACCAAGGTCAATGATGGACTTGTTGAACAGGGGCCCGGTGTCGTGAAAAAAATCTTTTCAAGAACAGATTACGACAGTCATAAGTTACTATTATTTCTGAATGAGCACATCATATTATCTTAAATACAGTGATATATCAGTTGGTTGTATAATATAAAGTCATATAGTAATGACAGCGATCATAACTAAAAGTGAATCGAACTAAATGTCAGGAGGCGGACAATATTGGGGGATGGGGGGCTTACTAATTTTAGCCAAGAGACCTGGATGGTGGTTAGTAGTTCACTATTTATTATAATTACATATACTTTTCATTTCTTGAACTTTCTTCACTCTGACCAGGCAGGGAAGGGTCCGGGTGTTCTCATTAGTTTTGAGCATCCCGTAAAGCTAACGTCTTGTTCTCTCTAAAAAAAACTTCCACGGGTTACTTCCGATCCACCTTTTCATGCCTATTTTCAAGATCTTCAAAACTCCGGTCTCATTATAAAGATATCATGCTTTAATCAAAATGGATCACGTGAATTTTTTTTATTGTGTAGCAGAGAGAAAAAAACACACAAGAAAACTAATTCATTCTGTAAAACGTCCGTGGTTATTTACATTTTTTTATATTGTATCTGCTTTCAGAATAATTAAACAGTCTGGGGTTTTCTGTTGTCTCCAAACCACCAGTCAGTGAAATCACATTTACATTTTATATTTTACATTGGACGGATTGGATAGGACAGGCGTAACTTCTTTACATATACTGCAGAACTGTCGCGAACAACGCAGCTCAAGTAATTTTAATAAACATCAAGAAACATGCATAACAAAATGTACATTAACTGGAACAAATCAAGAAAAGTAGTAAATTGAGACTTGAATGGAAATTCTTTCCCCATGTTGAAAAATAAGACATGTTAGACAGGCATTATTTAGCTTCAAATATTATATACAAGTGTCAGGTGTGTTTTCATCAGCCATGTCGTGAACAACTTGAACATCTTTATCATATTTTGAGCTACTGTAGCAAGAAGTACTGCTGCTGGGCCGCGAGCTGCTGGAAGATTTGCGTGCCCAGCGGCCGTCATCCTCCCGCGGGAGATGAATATCCTTGACAACCGTTTCTTTTTTCCGATGCTTATTATGTAATCGGAGCTTGACGGTCCTCAGAAACTGCCTTGCCTCTGTGCCAAGCTGGGAACAAGATTATACAGATTATTTGCTAAATAAAAAAAAAATTGCAAATACATTTTTTAAGAAGAAGAAAGAAAAATAAACTAGTGGAATAATAGGTTGAAAGAGGCTGTAAAAGGAAAGAAAAACAAAGAGTGGATGAGAAGTAAGAAGGAGCAATACTACATTGAATACTGAATTGTAAAAAAAAAAAATCTTAAAAGGAAGGAAAGGAAGCAAAGATAAAATCATGGCAGGGAAATGATGAAGCATTAAACATCGACCACAAAGAGGTTATGAAAATGTTTTATATAAATACTGGCGCAATGATAAAAAGAGCAGTGCACTTTGGCCTAACTGAGATTGTGAACGATGTTTAACAGAGAGTCAGTTGGCGAAACGGAGCTCGCACCAGAGAGGTAAAGACAATACTTTGATAAGCTACTCATTGTAATCTGAGAATCGTCAGCACCGAGATGAAAATACAATCAGCTCAATAGAACTCAAGTCAGATAGTCTACTAGCTGAATTAGAGAGGAAGTTCGAAAGGCCTCGATGAACAAAGCTCCAAGATGTGATGGAATGCCAGACGAATTAATCAAATGCACGAAAGAGATTGGAATAGCATGGCTTCGCACACTCTATGATCAGGTACGGGAACAATCAGAAACACCACAGGACTGGAGAAACGCTGTTAATTACACCTGTGATTACACGGTGCACATCTATCAATCTGTGGAGGAAAAAAAGACCCGAAAATCGTGCCAGACTTTCTTACAAGAAGGAGGCCTAAGGACTAAGTCTGTGTATTTTTCATCCATTTTTTCGTGTTTTTATTTGTTGTGTTGTTTTTGTATCATCAGGTGCCGTGCCGACTGGCGTTGGCTATTATGCTTCTCCAGAGTACACGATCCTTCATGCAGGCCATCAGTTCAGTTGGTGATCTCCTCTCACACCATCCCGTCAGACTGTCCAGTATCATTTCTCTTGGTCTTCCTCTTGATCTTCTTCCTTCTATTTTTCCTGTTGTTATAATATTTTCAATGCCCCTTCTTCTCATTGCATGTCCTATGAAAGTACATTGTCTCTCTGTTATGTGTTTTGACAAGGTTTTTTGTCTCTCCAGCTCTTCTCATACATTCTTCATTAGTTATTTTTGCTGTTCTGCATTTCCCATCTGAAGTTATTACTGCTCCAAGGTATTTGAATTTCTGCATCTGCTTTAGAATAATTCCATTTAATTTTATACTGCATGTTGGTGGATTCTGTTCCTTAGATATAACCATAGTCTCTGTCTTTTTGATGTTCAAAGTAAGTGAAACATTTCAAATACACAAGGTGCACAGTATCATCCTCTGTGAAAACCGATGCTGAATTTCATAACAGATGCAATGAAGCAAATCAGGCCATTGTACAAATACAAATGAGACAAAAAGACCTTTCTACAATACAGTTTTCCTCTCAACTCTGAGCTATCAAACATGTACACAAATAACTAAAACAAGAGGAAAGTCATCACGAGAAGAGTGAGATGTTTAATGAGAATATCAAATGTAATAAGAAAAGGCCAAATCGGGAGTGACACCACCAAAGCAAGGGTTTTAGTATTACGCTACATCCAGAAACAAGTCAGATGATTTGGCCATATTACACGACTACCACCAGACAGTATAGCACATATTAACTTCATATTAACTGTAGATGATAGAGCTAGAAACCAGATAGATCATTTTTGTATTAGAAAGCAATACAGAACATCCCTGATAGATGTAAGGACTTATAAGGGGTGCAGATCTAACAGTGATCACAACCTGTGTATAGGGAAAATAAAACTAAAACTGAAAAGCCAACACAAGAAATCAGTACACAGAAAGATAAACAGCCACAGCCTACAAGAGGAGAATACTAACAGTAATTTCAGTCAGGAATTGCCAATCATTCCACCATACCCAGTGCAGTAGAGGAGAGATAAGTATATATGAATTATGTAATTCTTATAGCACAGCTATAATCACAGCAGCAAAAGCAAGTGCTTGACTGAAAAAAACCAAATAGAAAAGCATGGATATCAGAAAACACATGGAAGTGCATACATGAAAGACGAGCAGCCAAATTAGACATATCATCATCAAGTGCCGTGCCGACTGGCGTTGGCTATTCTGCTTCTCCAGAGTACACGATCCTTCATGCAGGCCATCAGTTCAGTTGGTGATCTCCTCTCACACCATCCCGTCAGACTGTCCAGTATCATTTCTCTTGGTCTTCCTCTTGATCTTCTTCCTTCTATTTTTCCTGTTGTTATAATATTTTCAATGCCCCTTCTTCTCATTGCATGTCCTATGAAAGTACATTGTCTCTCTGTTATGTGTTTTGACAAGGTTTTTTGTCTCTCTAGCTCTTCTCATACATTCTTCATTAATTATTTTTGCTGTTCTGCATTTCCCATCTGAAGTTATTACTGCTCCAAGGTATTTGAATTTCTGCATCTGCTTTAGAATAATTCCATTTAATTTTATACTGCATGCTGGTGGATTCTGTTTCTTAGATATAACCATAGTCTCTGTCTTTTTGATGTTCAAAGTAAGTGAAACATTTCAAATACACAAGGTGCACAGTATCATCCTCTGTGAAAACCGATGCTGAATTTCATAACAGATGCAATGAAGCAAATCAGGCCATTGTACAAATACAAATGAGACAAAAAGACCTTTCTACAATACAGTTTTCCTCTCAACTCTGAGCTATCAAACATGTACACAAATAACTAAAACAAGAGGAAAGTCATCACGAGAAGAGTGAGATGTTTAATGAGAATATCAAATGTAATAAGAAAAGGCCAAATCGGGAGTGACACCACCAAAGCAAGGGTTTTAGTATTACGCTACATCCAGAAACAAGTCAGATGATTTGGCCATATTACACGACTACCACCAGACAGTATAGCACATATTAACTTCATATTAACTGTAGATGATAGAGCTAGAAACCAGATAGATCATTTTTGTATTAGAAAGCAATACAGAACATCCCTGATAGATGTAAGGACTTATAAGGGGTGCAGATCTAACAGTGATCACAACCTGTGTATAGGGAAAATAAAACTAAAACTGAAAAGCCAACACAAGAAATCAGTACACA
The DNA here is from genome assembly GCA_009760885.1 of Achatina immaculata. Classification (NCBI taxonomy): domain Eukaryota; kingdom Metazoa; phylum Mollusca; class Gastropoda; order Stylommatophora; family Achatinidae; genus Lissachatina; species Lissachatina immaculata. Next base: position 44,885,357 of record CM019717.1, on the reverse strand, counting down.
GAAAGATAAACAGCCACAGCCTACAAGAGGAGAATACTAACAGTAATTTCAGTCAGGAATTGCCAATCATTCCACCATACCCAGTGCAGTAGAGGAGAGATAAGTATATATGAATTATGTAATTCTTATAGCACAGCTATAATCACAGCAGCAAAAGCAAGTGCTTGACTGAAAAAAACCAAATAGAAAAGCATGGATATCAGAAAACACATGGAAGTGCATACATGAAAGACGAGCAGCCAAATTAGACATATCATCATCAAGTGCCGTGCCGACTGGCGTTGGCTATTCTGCTTCTCCAGAGTACACGATCCTTCATGCAGGCCATCAGTTCAGTTGGTGATCTCCTCTCACACCATCCCGTCAGACTGTCCAGTATCATTTCTCTTGGTCTTCCTCTTGATCTTCTTCCTTCTATTTTTCCTGTTGTTATAATATTTTCAATGCCCCTTCTTCTCATTGCATGTCCTATGAAAGTACATTGTCTCTCTGTTATGTGTTTTGACAAGGTTTTTTGTCTCTCTAGCTCTTCTCATACATTCTTCATTAATTATTTTTGCTGTTCTGCATTTCCCATCTGAAGTTATTACTGCTCCAAGGTATTTGAATTTCTGCATCTGCTTTAGAATAATTCCATTTAATTTTATACTGCATGCTGGTGGATTCTGTTTCTTAGATATAACCATAGTCTCTGTCTTTTTGATGTTCAAAGTAAGGCCTTTCTGTTCACTTTCTTTGGCGACTTTATCCAAGAGATTTTGCAGGTCTTGTTGGTTCTCAGCTATCAGTACTGTGTCATCAGCATACCGAAGGTTGTTAATATTGTATCCTCCAATTTGTATGCCTGGTTCTGTGATGATAGTTCTTAGAATATTCTCACTATACAGAGAAAAAACGTCTGGAGATAGTACACATTCCTTGTCGCACCCCTTGTTTTATAGGTTGATATTTTCCAATTTTATTTTCAACTCGAACTGCTGCTTCTTGCTGCCAGTATAGATGTTTTACAATCCTCAAAGTCTTTGCCGTCTATATTGATGTCTTCAAGCATTTTAATAATTTCATTATGTTTCACCTTGTCAAATGCCTTAGTGTAATCAAATTAGACATGTTGAATGTAAAAACAGATCTTGGAAAAGATCTGGGGAAAGCAACTTACAAAGAAATAAACAAGAAAGTAAAAAAGTTCAGCTACAAGGGATAAAAGAGAATACATAAACAATATGGCGAAAGAGGCAGAGAAAGCAGCAAAAATAGGAGGCAGCAAAACTTTATATAACATACAAAAGAGGCTAACAGGTACTATTATATCTAAATAAAGACCAGTCCTTAGCAAAACTGGAACCCTATTAACATCAAGTAAAGACCAAAAGCAAAGATGGGCTGAACACTTCTAAGAAATACTTAATCGACCATACTCAAAAGAGTTGTTAAACATTGAAACCGACTTACCAGCCCCACAATTAAATGTCAACCTAGATGAAATTATATTGCATGAAATTGAAACAGTAGTGAATTTAATGGCTAACAACAAAGTTGCAGGTGAAGATGAAATAACACCTGAAATTTTAAAAGCTATCAATAATGACAACATGAGACAACTACAGAGAATGTTTAATAAGATTTGGAGAGAAGAAAAGGTCCCTCCTAAATGGAAAAAAAGAATCACTGTTAAAATACAACAAAAAAAACAGGCAACCTTAGTGACTGTAACAACTGGAGAGGAGTAAACTTAATATCAGTTGTGTCAAAAGTATTTTGCAAGGTCATTTTGAATAGACTTAAAGATATAGTGGATACCACAATGAGAGAAGAACAAGCAGGATTTCGAAAAGGGAGAAACTGTCTCGACCAGATCTTCACTCTAAGAATAATACTTGAAGAACATATTGAAAAGCAGGAACCATTAATAATGAACTTCATAGACTTTAAAAAAGCATCTGATAGTATACACAGAGATTCACTGTGGAGAATTTTAGGTCTGTATGGAATACCATCTAAAATTGACAACATCATTAAGGACTTTTACAATGGATATATTTGTGGAGTCAAAACAGAAGAAGGGATGAGTGAATGGTTCCAGATTGAAATAGGTGTGAAACAAGGATGTATACTGTCTCCTTGCTTTTTGGAATTACAATAGGCTTCATAATGAAAAAATGCTGCACGGGTATTGACTGGGTACATGGGACCCAAATAGAAGATCTTGATTTTGCTGATGACATAACTCTTATTAGTAACAATGTGAATTCTATGCAAGAAAAAAATCAGATAACCTGTCTTCACTGGCTAGCAAAATAGGACTTGAAATTAACAAGGACAAAACAAAAATAATGAAACTTCCCATTAATCAAAATGGAAAAATACACGTAGAAGGGACAGATATTGAAGAAGTCAATCAATTTGCATACCTTGGCAGCTACATAGACCAGGTTGGTGACATCAGAAGGAAGTTAGCATTAAAATTGCAAAAGCTGAATCGATCTTCAAGAATCGTGAGAACATATGGAATTCAAAAGTTATAAGCACAAAAACCAAGTTAAGACTATTCAATTCAAATGTAATATCCACCCTCATTTATGCATGTGAAAACTGGAAAATAACTAAATAAATAGACAAGAAATTAGACTCTTTTGAAAACAAATGCCTAAGGAAAATACTCTGCATCAAGTGGAACGAATTCAAGAACAATGCAGAGATAAGTAAGATGACTGAACAACAGCCAATCTCATGGGTGATCAGGAAAAGGAGATGGACATATGTTGGTCACGTGATGAGAAGAAACAGTCAGAGAATCACAAAACAAGCTATAAAGTGGAACACAACAGGCCAAAGAAAAAGAGACAGACTGCGTGAAACTCTGAAGAGGACATTGTTAAGAGAGGCCAAATTAATAGGTATAAAATCCCTTGATGAGGTTGAAAGGCTTGCCGAAGACAGGAAAAACTGGCGAACTACCTTTTGAGCCCTATATGACGTTTAACGGCAAAGGAAGGATATAAGATAAGAAGAACTGAAAATATGAAGAGGTAGAAAGAGGAGATTACATAAACCTTAATTATCTATGTAGCAGATGGTGGAACGGCCTCTAATTATAGAGGTCAGCTGTAAATAAACAGCAGCAGACCAAAACAGGTACCCTACAGCCTTTGGTGTTAGTCTGTTTAGACAAAAGTTAGCGGAGTAAACAAACTGAACGAAAGGGAACAGTTGGAGAACGGGTAACGACTGCAAAACTCAAGGGAAACAGGAAGATTCCAAGTGGTATGGAAAAAGGAAAGCATTTGAATTGCTGGAAGCATCAAGGATCGCGCAAGATGAAGAAGCGTGATCGGCAGTGCGATCGAGAGCGGAACATAATGATAATAATGCAAATCGCGAAGACCTTACAAGACATCTATTTATCCCATCAACACTGAAAGCCATATGAGGAAGGAAACAGGAAAAGACAATGAAGTAATGCTTGATTGGTTCAAGTTTTTTTTCAGTTCATCAGCGACATCATTTAACACACAAAACTTACCCAATTTACGGAGAAGATAATTTTAAATTATTGTAACATCTACAAACAGAAAATGGTCATTATCTAATGTAAAGGAAAGAACGAGTTGCTTCCCTTCATGAAGCTTGTCGCTGAAACCAACAGAAGACACATCAATACGAGTGTTTGTTATCAGAACTAATGGAGGGGAAGGGGGGGGGGGGTCCAGCCTGTGCATTGCGCCTTTGCCCACTGTGTTCTCCCTGTTTTAACATGCGCAGTGTCCGAGTGTCAATAAGTACGCCTCCGGTGCGTACTTATTGACACTCGTGTGTACATAATCACTCCCGTCATGAAAACTGTGTGTGAGAACTATCGAGATGCTAATGTCGCTAACGACCCTACCTCATTTCTACCCCCCCCCCTCAAATGAACCCTGTAATTAGCCTTGTCATTGAGACGGGGATCAACGTGGTTCCTGTCGTAGTAGAGCTGAACGACCAGTTAGGAGGGGACTGACTTATATGGGATATAGTGAAAGTCAAAGCAGCCTGCTTTCATCATCACAGACCTCAAGATCATCACCATTGTCGTCATCATGAGCGGTTCTAAGATCAAAACTTTCAGGTCTCATACAATGTGAAACATAAAAAAGACATCAAAACTATCCCACAGTGTTTATTGCGAACAATGTATACAAATGATATCACTTCGACATTGAAGACTGCCTGGAATAACTGAAATGTTAATATTTTTAAATTTATATTTATATTTTCGGTTGGGGTAGAGCTCCAAAACAACAGATCCAGATGCTGGCTGCATGGATACTGTCTATATGATATTACTGCAAGATGGTTAATCTTACCTCTGTGCTTACGCTAACTGCTGTCCTTCGTAGTTTCTTCAAGCTTATACCCGATGAGTAACCCCTTGGAGTTCGAGGACTACCAGTAATGTTTGTGTAGTCACAGTCTGACTGAGTAAACTGTTTCAAGTGTAACCTCTCGACGCTATTAGGATGAGTCTGGTCCAGATTCCTCTCACGTGAGTACTCATCTACAGTTCTGTGTAATGAATAAGTCATGACGCGCGGCCTGGATTTATATGGAACTTTAATGTCGAGCTTTGGAGACTTTCTCTCTGGCTCAAATCCTCCAGTGACAGCTGTGTCCTGCTATAAAAATGGAAGGAAAGAATAGATGTTCAACTAAAGCTGACTGAATACATTATCAGCAAAATTGATCGTTTCCAGAATTATTTCCACGAGGATGAGCACCTGCTGATTCCAGTAACTAACAGATGGGACTCAAAACAAGAGATGGAGATTAAGCACTAGAGGGCCTCAGAAGCAGCTGCCGTCTCTTTGACTGCCACAGTGGTACGAGCGCTCTCCAGATAACAGTTTATTTGTACACGTGTCCATGGTGACAATCAGTTAAAAACTGAAGCGAGAATTCAACTTTAACATAAAACATGGAAGTAAAAATAAGCTTTTCATCAGTCCCACACCCCCCCTCTGTCTGTCTGTCTGTCTGTCTGTGTGTGTGTGTTTGTGTGTGTGTGTTGTGTGTGTGTGTGTGTGTGTGTGTGTGTGTGTTGGTTTTTTTGTATGGGGTGGGGGTGGGAGTGAGGCGCTTTATAAAACACATTTAGGACATTCTGAAATCTTTTGCCAATTAGTCTCATTTGTCTAATTATTTACTTCAGATATTTTCTTTATTAACATTTCTTTGTGTGCGCGTTTTTTCGTAATTTATATTCATTTCAAGGTGACGAACTATCGCACTGATGGCATTCGCTCTGTGCTGGTCTCTATCTCTATTTTGATCGACAGTTTCTGACTACAATAACGGTACGAAGCTGTTGAGTACAAAAGTACCTGCGTACATTAAAGATACTGAGAGACAATGGGTACAATTAATGAAAAAGTAACACAACAAATAGAAGCACTGAATAATTTCAGCGACAGATTTATACCTGGAATACAAAGATGGAAAAACTTCAGGGGAAAGGCTACTGCAGAGTAATACTTTAAAAACAGCAAGGTGTCGCGGAAGAGCCTCGAACACAGTTTTGAAAATATCATACATGATATGAACTGAAAGTGAAAGCCATTTAAAGCCATATCAATACAATGAATTTCAAATACGCACATGATCTCTTTAAAAGCAAAACGGAAGTAAACATTCTTTTTTTTTCTTTTTAAAGCGTATTGATTTCTCTTCAAATGATAATATGGTTTGGCTATGTATTGATACGTATTTAGCAACGTCATGTGGTATTTCTGTATGTGTACGGCATTTATAAAAAAAAATAAAGAGTACCTTATGCAGACTGTGATTTCTTTAGAGATCCTGGAAAGTTTTATCATAAGTTTACTACAAACAGAATTATACTACATGTTCATGTTCCTTTCATTACGCACCGGACATCACTGGTGACCATTCTTCTCCATCTTGTTCCATCCTTGGTGTTTCTCTTAAATCAAATACTTTCCATTTTCTATGCCGCTTAGTCATTTTCATTGAGCTCTCTCTCTCTCTCTCTCTCTCTCTCTCTCTCTCTCTCGGCCTTCCTCTCATCCTTTTCTCTTGCATTTTCCATTCATTACTAGGTTCTCCCACTTCTGTCTTCTCACATGTCCAGTAAATTTCCATTGTCTTTTTTATTATCATTTTGACTAGTTTTCGTTGTTCTGAAACTTCTTTGAGGACCTCTTCGTTTGTTTTTCTGTCTATCCATAATATTTGTTGCAGCTTTCTCCGAAACCACACAATCTCTGTTGCCTCCAGATTCTTTGTCACGTTTTTGTTGACTGCCCAAGCTTCACCACCATACAGCAGGGTAAAACTCTTTTCCTGTCTGCTAAGGAGATTTTCTTATTTGTTCTTCATGCCATAAAAAAAAAACTGTCTTTGCCTTACCTATTCGTGATTGTATTTCATTTGTGCACTTGCCATCAGCGGTTATAGTTGTTCCAAGGTAACTGAATTTATTTACTTGTGTCAGTGCCTTCCCTTTCGAAAAGGATGTTGCACTTTGGTAAGTTTATTCTTTCCGATACTACCGCTGTTTCTGTTTTATTGCTGTTTAGCCCTCAGCCTCTTTTATTACTGTCCTCAATAATTTTATTCTTAAGTTTCTGCAAATTGCTTTCGTTTTCTGCTATTAGAACGGTCACACGCATATCTCAGGTTATTGGTATTATGGTCTCCTATTTTAATTCTTTTCATATTTTAATGCATCTCATGTTTTTTAACTGTATAACGAGAATAGATCAGTAACAATACGCATACTTGTCTTATTCCTCTTTTTTGCATCCTGATATTCACCTATGTCATTGTTACTTTTAGTGCTGCTCTTTGTTACCAGTACAGATTCTTAATAGTTCTCATGTCTTTAACATCTATATTTAGTTTAGTTGTTTGGGGTTATTTTTAGCATGTGTATCATATCTGAATTTTAACTCAAAAGCTTTCGTGTAATCAAAATAAAGCTTCACTGATTATGCACTGGCACTAGTTCAGAACTTTCATATTATAACAGAAGTCTACTAAAAGCTTTGTTCATATGTCTGCTAGTTCATTCTTAATCTTGCGCATGCAAATAAAGGAAGGCCAGCTTAAGTTGCTGCTTATGGTGCAGATCTCAGAAGGTCGCACTCAGGATCTTTTAGGGGCACAGCTTTTTACACACTGGCTTATGAACAAAAAAAGTACTATATGTTCTAATATAGGCACAACAGCAGTGCGCTTGAGATTTTAACTTGCCTAGAAGTTGAAAATAGGCAGGCGTGATTTTCCGGGAAAAGGGACGCTGGCTTTATTTACAAGTTTGTTGGGTGGTTGGTTGGTTAATTAGGAACGGCCATAGTTCATGCATTCTAAACACATCCATAGGTACACCGATCTCATCTTCAGTGTCTCCTTCATCGCACAGCAACTAACTACACCCTGTGCTGGAAAATATTTGTTCTAAGTAATTCGAACAGTTTGGTTAAACCTCGAACTAAATTACAACTAAAGCAATACCGTTATTTGATTTTTTTTTAACGTTCCAGCTGTACTAAGAAGATAAAAGAATGAGAAAACTGGGTTAGTAATTTGGCTTTTATTATATCGACAAGACATTTTTTAAACAGCGAATTCCCCCCCCCCCCCCATTTTTTTGCGATTGGACGAAAAAATTGGAGAGGAGGGGTGCAAGGTTATGTAATGTCTATTTTGATTCAGTGTTGTCTGGTTAATATCCTACAACAGCTGTTATATATATATATATATATATATATATATATAATATAAAACCCCTGTAGCATAATTTTCAAATGTGGATTAAAAACTAAAAATATAACTTATGTAAGAAGGCATTAAAATAATATACCAGTTAGTTCTAATCGTTTCTCTAATTCCTACCATGTAGGCCATGATTAGATCATGTACTCTAACTCTTAACATACAGGTGATGTTTAGATAGTATACTCTAATTCTTACCATGTAGACAATGCTAAGATACTAAATCTACAGGTTTTTTACTATGACTGCTAACCCTCTGTTACACAATGAAGGACTAGAGAGCTCAAAACAAAACAAAAAGTAACATAAATCGTGGCAAACACATTCCAAGATTTGAATATAGAAAATAATTTCCTAGTCACTAACAGAGCCATAAGACGACACTCCAATAGTAAATTATGAGAGCTAACGAAACCAAAATATAAAACAAAACAACACATAAATTGTACATGATACATGAAAGTTAAATACACTACTTTAAATACAAGTATAAAAAAATATCCCTAATATAAAGCATAAACAGTTTATTTTGTTTCCTATAGCGACTGTTGATTCATCTATCCACTCTCCCCGGGGCAGATGTCAGGAGAACGGAATTCAAAACAGAGGCCTACATGTAGGCACTGCAAAGTGTTATATCTGGAAATGTTTACAGAAATGTAACCCTTCGCCTGAAATAAAACATGTTGGGGCTGTTTTTCTTGCCTATCTTTCTGACGGCCGTAGTTGCCACTGAGGTCGGTTGAAAGCGTCTACTAGCATTGTGTTGTTACTGCGCTTTTTTTTATCAGAATCTAGTGGATGGTATTACAACATTATATGTTTCTAGACAGAAGATGTATGAAGCGAATACGACTGTGCTGGGCGGACGCTGCAGTTTATCTGGGGCAGAGAATTAGAGTTAAGATCCTGCTCTGCTTCCTCGTGGTGTCCCTGGATAACTTAGTAAATGTCTATGTGGTCCCCATGGCATACCAACTGAGAACATCTGCTTCTTGTGGCTACATCAGAACTTCATGCAAACCTGTGCAATCCATTTCCATCCAAAACGATATATTTTGCCTCAGAATCATCACGACTTTGGGCACAATGAAACTAGTTAGCTGTTCTAGCAGAATCAAAGAGGAAATAAGAAATTAAAAACAGAAAATCGTATATGTTATGAAAACTTACATTCAACATTCCGAAGAAAGCAGACATAATTTAACATCTTTAAAATTCTTTGGCTGTACATTAAAGCTAACATTCAGTGTATTTAATGAAAACTTACGGTCAACATTCTGAAGTTAGAACACTCCTAGAAATCAGAATTTAGACGGGGTACGCAGAAGTAAATATAAGTTCCCGAACTCATGTCAAAATCATGCGCTGCCGGAGTTAGTTGCGCAAGTCTGTGTTCGGTAACCACAACACTTGTCTGCTGTCAAGACGAGATATTAGAATTAACCGTGCACCAATGCACCCGTCACAAATAACAAGCACTTGTATATCAATCTCTGCAGGAAATGTTTTGTGAAATGGGCTGAGAATACTGTACTAGTTAGTTGGTCAAACATTAGTTTCTGTTATGTTAAGAAGAGACAATCCGTTTGTCATGTGTATCTGGCCCGTTTAGACTACGTGTCCTTTCTTCATTTAGATTTTTAGTATATGGCTATTGAAAACTGGAAGAAGCTTGGTCTTTGCACGGCCTTTGTCTTTTGTTTTTTGTTTTTTTTTTCATGGCAGTGATTGATGGTCAGAAGAAGGTGAAATAGATGATTAGGGAAGAGGGGTTGCAAAGTCATGTTGTGAGGAGGTTTGACAAGTAAGAAGGGGTGGAGCTTAATGCAGAGGTGCTATAATGATTGAAGAGAATGTTAAGTGTATCTGAACAGTTCAGCATCTAATAATTTTGAATGCAGTGGTTCTCAAGCGCCAGACGGCTTATGTCATCTGCGTGACATTGTTTGATGGCTGTTACCAGAAAATCAGATTTGCCTCTGTGGTTGGGGCCATTGAAATAATTTGGGACTGGTTTCGAAGCATGCTGGGTGATGTCGTACAGATGTTTCTACATGTGGTCCCCTAATCTGAGGCCAGTCTAACCAATATACGTTATCCTGCATCTTTTGCAAATGATGACATATATCACATTACGGGACTCACATGTGAATCCCTCATGAGAGTGAGGATAGTTTTGGGAAAGGTGATCATTTTCGTTTCCAAGACTACCGGGCAGGTAAGGCAGCGGGGGCATTTACATTTTCTGGTGCCAACATATGTAAGGCTTTGCTTCAAGTGGCTGTGGACGAGGATGTCCTTAAGGTTTGGCTCACGTTTGTATGCCAACAGGGTTGGATCAGAGAAAATGTCGCGAGTGTTGGATTATCAGCAGATGACGATAAAGAATTTTCTTAACCATTTGACCGTGCAGGTGGAAAGGCAGTACTAACTTAACTCTGTCAGATGGAGTAACAGGCTTTTTCCTGAATACTTATTTGCAGCTCACTAGTTGGATACGGTTGAAGACCTCACGAAGGACCTTTTCTAGGTAGTGGCGATGACGGAAAAATTCTAATAACTTGTTGGACTGATCTATAAAGTCTAAATTATCCTGACATATTATCCTGACATATGCGGCAAAGACGGAGGAGTTGTGAGTATGGTATGAAGTTTTTACAGGCGTCAGAATGGGAGGAGATGTAAAGCAGATAGGTGTGGCTGACGATGGGCTTGTAAAGTACGGAGAAGAAAAGCTTGTTTGTGCCAATAGAAATTTTAATGTCTAAAAAGTTGACAGATTTGTCAGAAATTTCATAAGTGAATTTTATGTTAATTATGAGTGAGTCCTCCTTTTAATTAAAAGGAGGACATCTATAGCTCTTCAGAAAGTAAAGCAACTAAAGAATCTGTGGAGAGGAACAGACAGAACTACAAAAATAAGATTTTTAAGGGCATGCATTTTTCCATTCGCAACATATGCCTGTGAGACCTGGACACTTAACAAAACAGCTGAGAAACACATAAATGCCTTTGAATGTAAATGCTACAGAAGAGTTCTTCAAATATCATGGACACAGAAAAGAACAAATATATCCATACTACAAGAACTTAATATTGAGGAAGGCTGGCTAGTAAAGAGGATTAAAGAGAGAAAACTTAAATATTTTGGACACATTAAATGTCATAATAATCTAGAGAAGATCGTCTTGGAAGGATACATATTGGGGAAAAGAAAGAGAGGAAGACCAAGGCGAAGATGGCTGCAAGACATCATTGATGATCTACAAATGGATGCATCAGCAGCAGGCCATCTTGCTGACAACTGAGACGCCTATAGGAGTGCTGTTAGGGAGGCAAAGTTCCACAAGGGACGTGCAAATGAATGAATATATATATAAATATAAATATAAAAATAAAATAACTATTGAAGAATGTATGAGAAGAGCTGGAGAGACAAAAAACCTTGTCAAAAAGATAAGAGGGAGACAATGTACTTTCATAGGACATGCAATGAGAAGAGGGGGCATAGAAAATATTATAACAACAGGAAAAATAGAAGGAAGAAGATCAAGAGGAAGACCAAGAGAAATGATACTGGACAGTCTGACAGGATGGTGTGAGAGGAGATCACCAACTGAGCTAATAGCCTGCATGAAGGATCATGTACTCTGGAGAAGCATAATAGCCAACACCAGTCGGCACGGCACCTGATGATGATGAATGAATTGAGTGAGTTGGCGAATTCATTAAATTTCTTTTAGCTTTTCCTGTGGCATACTTGTGATTCCAATGCCAACACATACACTAGCAGTGTCAGACATGGAAACTAACAGCCAAAAACGAAAGGAAAATCATCACGACAGAAATGAGATGTTTAATGATGATATTAAATGTGATAAGAAAAGACGCGTCAAGGCAAAGGTTGGAGTTAACAGCAGTATTACACTACGTCCAGAACACATCAAATGGTTTGGCTAAGTTACACGAGTCCTCCCAGATAGTATAGAGCAGAAAACATTCAAGCTACAGTTTGGAGGATATAGAGGGAAAGGCCGTCCACTGAAGATGTAGAGGGACGAAAATACAGAAACAATAATATCCCATTACATGAAGCAAATCACTGAGCCCTTTCAAGAAATCTATTTTACTCATCAACACAAGACAAGCTAAAGTCTGTATCAAGACCTTACACTTTGTCTCACATTGATGACATCATTCACAAATACTGCATGGCCAAGATGGGATATGACAGAAAGGTAGCAAAACTTGAGATACAAAGAATCCTTCATGATAGATTTCTTCACCAATTTCATGGGCCAGAGAGATTGGAGAAAGAAAATGGTGCTTTATGCAAGAACACTGATTCATTTGAAAATGATTTATGGTGAGATTGAAATATGAGATTTGAGACAGGATGGTATAATGCAACATGGCCTGCCCTACTAACCATTACCAGGGTACTCATCTGTCTTTAATATGGACAGTTTATATTTTAAAGACACTGTCCGTAGGAAAAATACACTGAATGTCAGGTATTTTTTTTAAATGACTGCACAGTTAAATAAAATGCATCAGTAACAACCAAAAAGATCAGAATGATGATATGCATGGGAGGTTTGGGTGCATATGAGTGAGAAAAGCAGATATTTTCATTTGGACTTACTGTACTTTTAAAAAAACAAATCACCAAAATCTGATCCGCTGTTGGCGAGATTTTTCAGCTGCCGTGCATGGAGCGGTGCTCCTCCCAGCCAATGAAGAAATTTGCAAATGAGGTTGCTGTGCAGCATCACTGCGGAAAAGGTGGTAGAAAGGATAAAGCGAAGCAAACAGTCAAATCACGGCACCTCTGGTCTGGAGGTCGGCCACGTCCTGAGTGCAGTCATATTGGGTGAAATGCATGAACCAGCTTGTCCCAGAGGTTAAGACACTGCTGGCGAGACTCTTCAAATGCCGCGCGTGGAGTGAAGCTCCTCCCGGTCAAGGAAGAAATGCGGAAAAGAAATAAAGGTTGCTGTGCGGCGCCAATGGGAAAAGGTGGTGGAAAGTGAAGTTTAACTGGTATGTCCAGTAGTATCGCTACGAGAGCTATACCATGGCACCTCTGCTCTAGAGGCCGGCCACGTCCGAAATACACCTACACTGGTGAAATATGCCTAAACCAGCACACACCAGGGGTGGAACTTGATGGCTAGACATGTCATGCCACCTCTGCTCTAGAGGTCGGTAACGCCTGATATACACCCATACTGGTGAATTTTGCCTAAACCGGCTCATACCAGGGGTGAATCTTGAAGGCTATGCATGTCACAGTACCTCTGCTCTAGAGGTCGGTCTCGTCCCAAACACGCCCATACTGGGATAATGCCTAAACCGGCTCAACCCAGGGGTAGAAGTCACTAGTGGCGAGGATTCATCCTCCTGGACAAAAGCTCCATCCTGGTCACAACTAGGAAGGGTAGCGGCCACGACCGCAAAATGCTGAAGTCGGAGACACTGGACCAGGGAAGTCTAGATAGGCAACCACCTCTCACCCGGCGGGGATGTTTGCGTATCCTAATCACGCTGAGGTTTTCCGGTGAGAAAATCGAACTCTGGACTGGATGGGCAACCACCTCTCGCCCGGCGGTGATACACGGGTATCTCAAAACACGTCGAGGTTTTCTGGTGAGAAAGTCCAACTCTGGCCTGGGTGGGCTACCGCCTCTCACCCAGCGGGGATGCACTGATATCCTAAACACGTCGAGGTCTTCCGGTGACAAAGTCCAACCCTAGACTAAACTGGTGCAATGAAAACCACGGTGTCACGCAATCCCGCTTCCGAGACCCACCAAGAATACAGGCTAAAGCCCTGTGATACTCTGAACCCCTTGTAGTCCTCTCGTGGATCTCATATGGTCTTTTCGGGGACCACACAGGGGACCACGGGACCTAACGAGGACCACAGGCGTGAATTCAGTAGGATCACAGTGCGGTTTTGGTGGTAGAAGCGAACGAAGAAGAAGAAGAAGAAATCTGATAACATTACTTGCTCAGATAAGGAAGTTACATTTTTCTATCACACAGTGGTACCTGATTAAGTTATGTTTTCTTTTCACACATTGATACCTGATTAAGTTATATTTTCTTTTCACATGTTGGTACCTGATTAAACTACATTTTCCTTTCACACAGTGGTACCTGATTAAGTTATACTTTATTTTCATATGGTGGTACCTGATCACAGCTGTAGATCATGTGACTACAATTCAAAATTTATTTCACAACTTTATAGTCCAAAATATTCCAGTTCCAGAACAAAGACCAGCAGGTCATAGATGATAATGTAATTGCGATATTTGTGAATGATAAAGTATAAAATAAAATAAATGGTGACAGTTTTGTAACCATACCTTAAATACCCAACAGATTAAATTTTAAGATTCTACCTGCATTAACTAGAATATTTTTTCCCATAATTTGGTGTTAAAGGTGTGACTGATAGAGTTTGATGATTTAGCAGGAGAGACAGCAGATATTTTGACCCATCATGTGACCAAAACTGTTAAAAAGTTTGGTTTAGAAAATGAAATAGTATCATAATTTGTAAATAATGCATATAGAAACTTGGGAGAGTGAGAAGGCAAGGTAAGATCAACATTCATACAAACTTGGAACAAAATATGAGTACAAATTTGTTGACATTGGATGCTGTGCTCACATTGTTCACAGTTATGTACAAAGCAGAGTTGATCAATTGCCTTTTGATATGGAAACAGTTGTCATCTTCTGATATACAGACATTTTTACTGTAAGAGTAGAAAACCTGAAAGAATTTTGCGAGTTTGTTGGCACTGAGTACAAGAAAGTTTTATTTTAATTTGTATGCTCCATATGTGCTAGTTTAGTGGTTATTTTTGAAAGGTCTAAAAATGTGTCCTAATTCATTTGTTAGTAGTGAAACATAGCTTTTACTTGTATGTTTCTTTTTTGTGATACTTCTCAGAGGTGGAAGCTTCACTGTGTCACAGTTTGTAATGCTATTTTGTCCATATTTTGCCTTCATAAGCTGTAGAATTTTCTTTAATTTTTCCTCATCAGTTATGCAATTTGTCTGTATTTTTCCTTGAATAATCATGGTAATCTTAGCAGTACAGTGACAAGAATTATTTACAAGAGAAGTTTTGCCTAGCAACATAATGCCAGAAAACTGACATTAATATGAAAACATTCATTTTGAAATACACAATGAACGACTGCAGCGTGCAGCAGAGCTGTTTTATCTAAGTTCAGACATAAAATCACACAGACCAAAAATACTTATAGATGCTACAGATCTGAAGAAGCTTTTTTTTTTTTTTTATGTTTTCTAGAAAAAAAATGTCTTTGACTTGATCTAGTTTGTCAGTTGTCCGTATGTGAACTGTCAAACTTTGTGTATTTTTTAACATGTATAGTTCACATTGTTTTTTTCCTTCCAGACACAGTGTCACCTGCACGTGGTTTGTACAGTCAAAGAAACTGACTTCTTTTGTTTCACTTTGTATATTTTAACAAACTCCAACTCCAGCCAAAATTATCTCCAACTCTCCTGTCCTGTCTATTGGTGTTTTTATTCTGCTTTTCAGCTCATGGTAAGAAGAAATAGAAGAAAGCCATAATTATGGAAGTTCTGTTTATAGATCATGCAAATTAGCATTCATTAGATTTAGTGACACATTCAGACTTCATATCAGAACAATTTGTTAGAATGTGAATGCCATTTTCATTAGTAGTTAAAGTAATGTATTTAACTTATACTCACTTTCAAGCCAATCTTGAGGTGATTTGATGGTATCGGTATAAAAAAGGATTTACATTTCAGTAATATATACATTTTTCAAACATTATTTAATTATCTGTTAAAATTTGAATGAACACATGATGATGTAACAAATCACCATATACGATAGTTAGGATTGGTAATTAGGGAGAGACTGAAGCAGTGGTTAAACATTTGTTTTGTTCAGTTTTCTTCATGAAGTGAAATGATCAAACTGTACTGTGCTCATTGCAGAACTGGTGATCTGAAACTGCTGGCAAAACTGAAGCCTCATCCTTATCTTTTTTTTCTTTTTTTCTAGCCAGTGGCATCAGCAGCTACATCAGAGCTGTCACTGTCCCAGGATGATAATGCTGTGTTCACACATGTCGATGCTGACATATCAGATTTCACAGAGGAAATTGTTGTAACAGAAGAGCACATAGATAGCGAGACTTTGATAGATGATGGGCTGCAGATGTCCGACTGTTTGATAGACCCTTTGTCAGTTGTGCAGACAGTGATCTCCACGCCAGGAGGCCAGATTGTATCAGAAGATACAACTGACTCAGAAAAGCCCAGTCCTGTTTTTGTTTTCAAAGATCCAAATTTTGTAGTAAGTTGGAAGTTTTTTTCTCTTTATTTTATACATAATGTTTTATTAAATTTTTTTCAATGACAATTTTTTTTTTGGAGTGTTGAATCATTCATTTTGAACATTATTTCCTAAAGCCATATTTTTCTTAAGGTAATATATTTCAGATGTACACAGTGGCAAACACTGTTTAAATAATAATAATAATAAAAAATTGATAGTAATTATAGTTCTTTTCTCTTTACAGTGTTTATGTGCATGTTCCCTTCTACTTTCAATAAATAAAACTTTTTTTTTCACATTAAATAAATTGGATAAATCCATTCAACTATTTTTATATTTTTCCCCATTTGTATTGATTTGTTTTTGATCATCTTCATCTTGAATTTTATTTGTCACAGTCCTTGTTTTATTTGGTCATAAATTTCATTTTACGTTAAAACAAAACTACTTGGGCTTATTTTTCTTGAACTTGAAAGCTTAGATCAGGATAGATTTTCTAGTTCTTCATTTATGTTGGGGGGGGGAGATGATTGGGAGAAGTGGAGCTTTGTTTTTTGTTATAAGATCACTCTCTAACCTTGAACTTATGTTCATTGCATCTTTCACTGTGATGATCTTGAGCTTGTATTCTTTACATCTTTCACTGTGATGATCTTGAAATTACTGGGACACAAGATGAATTGAGACAGAGTTACACTGATTTGCTTGTCTCTGGAGGGAAACCAAGATCAGATTTCTTAACAGACTCCACCACCGCTGTGGAATTTGCTGAGTCCTATTCACTTATTTGAGATGGAGAAGCTGGTCTGTGCTAGAAGCAGTGCAGAGAGGTAGACCAGATCTTGGCCAGCTGTGGTTCATTGGCCTGATATCTGTGTTGACCCTCATGTGTGCATCATAGCTCATTCTGTAGTTTAACATAATAAAATGTCCAGTGGGAGGTAAACAACAAAACAGTTATCATTTTTGTGTTGTGAAAATAGTGTTTTGTGTTGTGAAAATAGTGTGTAACTAACTGGAATTATTATAATTCTATCCTCTCACAAAATGATAAAAATAGGTCTTGAAATTAACAAAGACAAAACAAAAATTATGAAATTTCTCATTAATCAAGAAGGAAAAATATATATAGAAGGAACAGCTGTTGATGATGTAAACCAGTTTGCATACCTTGGCAGCTACATAGACCAAGATGGTGACATTAGGAAGTTAGAATTAGAATTGCAAAAGCAGCGTTGTCCTTCAAAAATCTTGAGAACATATGGAATTCAAAAGTTATATACACAAAAACCAAGTTAAGATTATTCAGTTCACAAGTGATATCCACCCTCATGTATGCATGCTACAGCTGGAAATCAACTAAAGAAATAGACAAGAAATTAGACTCTTTTGAAAAAAAATGCCTAAGGAAAATACTTGGTATAAAGTGGAACAAATTCAGAAACAATGCAGAGATAAGACAGATAAGCAAGCAACAACCTGCCTCATTGGTGATCAGAAAAAGAAGACGGACATATGTAGGCCATGTGATGAGAAGAAACAATCGGAGAATACCAAAACAGGCTACCAAGTGGAGCACAACAAGCTGAAGAAAAAGATGTAGACCTCGTGAAACTCTAAAGAGGACATTGTTGGGAGAAGCCAGTTTAGTGGGCATAAAATCCCTTGATGAGGTTGAAAGACTGGCGAGAACAGGAAAACTTGGCAAACAACTATGCGAGCCCTATGTGACATTTAACGGAATGGGAAGGATATAAGATATAAGATCCTCTCACAAAGTTTGCATTACTGATAATGTTATGTTTGTTCCAGCATTCTAGTAAAGGCCCTGGTGGTAATAAGAGGACTAGAGTTTGGAAGAATCTCAAGCAGATAATAGCAGCAGATAGAGCACTACCTTGGGGGCCAGATGATGTCACATGTAATGTAACTTCTTGCAGATGTTTTAATCAAATACAGTTTTTTTTTTTTTTTGCTTCTTGTCTCTCACCTTCTGTCAGTTCATTTTTTTTTGCATTTTTTTTTCTTTTCTTTCTTTAAATTTTATTTTCTTCTTTCTGTTATGCTGAAAAGAATATCTGTCTGTGGCAGACATTTCTGTTTTAGTGAAATGTATGAGTGTAGCTTATTGTCATGCATTTTGTAGGATTTTGTCTTCCAGCGGGGTGATCATTGGTTTCTGACTGTCATCACGTCTTTCATTTTTTTAACAGAGTACTTTTTTTGCTGTATGCAGCTGGCCCACAAATGGAGAAAAATGTGAAAAAAAATTTCATTATCATCATGTGCCTTCTACAGAACGAAGATTGGCGGTAATGAATCTCCAGTTCTCTCGCTCCATCACTTTGATGGTGCACCCAGCCAGGCTGTGTCCTGTCCATTTTCATATGTTCTCTTCCTGTCTACATCTCTTTCTTCCTCTTGCTCTTTTTCCTTCCACCTTTTCATCTAGTATGATTTTCAGTATATTGTTATGTCTTTTGATATGGTCAGAGTATTTTGTTTTCTTCATTTGTTTGAGAAGTTCACATCGAACTTGGAGCTGTTCTAAAACTTATTCATTAGTTCTTTTCATTCTCTATGTTATATGACTTAGTTTTCTGTAGAACCACATTTCTGCTGCATTAGGGAACAATTTTTTATAAATAGGAAACTACGAGGTTTTGGTACGGTAAAGTAAGAGAACAAATATTGTAGGATTAAACCTCGAAAAAATCGTAGACAAAGCTCTTTAGTGAGACGTGAGAGAAAGAAAAATCACAAGAGAATTAGCTGGGATTCGAACACGGACTCCGGTAGGACGAGCAGCCGTCTAGCCACGAGAGAACAGTGTACTATCGACTTAGCCAACTAGCACGTCTCACTAAAGTGCTTTGTCTACGATTTTTTCGAGGTTTAATCCTACAATATTTGTTCTCTTACTTTCTGCTGCATTAATCTTTCCCTCCGTCTTTTTGCTTAGGGTCCAGGTTTCTGCTCCATACAGCAAAACAGAGTAGATATAACATTTTACAAATCTTATTTTTGTTTTTATGGGCAGAGTTCTGGATAACAGCACTAATCTAATAAATGATGTAATAAATTTTTTAAAAACTAAGAACAGGTTGCTGTAGGTTTCAGAGCCATTTTTACTGAATCTCTTTGCAGCCGATGCGGTGAAGATGTTAAGGCACAACATCATGTCAACTTGGGAGTCGGTCACGGCAACTATTTTTTTAGTCCCAGTGTGCAGCTAAAAAGCAGAGGGTGTGCAGTACTTCTTTAGCAGACTCCACCACCATGAAGACTATGGTGATCCCTGTCCTGTTAGCCAGGCTAGCCTGTTACTGGGGGTACCAACAGAGAGGTGAGACAGGGTCTTGATCAGCTATTGTTCAGCAACTCTGATGCCACCATGTCAGCTCTGGGTTGCTGGCTGTCAAAACGAGCAGCATCTTCACCCCACTTGACTGAAAGAAATATTAATGCATAAGACAAAGTAATCTTTATCAGCAAATGCAGTGTAGCTTAGCCATTTTGTGACTAATTTATTCAGAAGAAAAAAAAAAACTTTTTTTTTTCAGTTATCTGACAGATATGAGTTAACTGATGTGAAAAATGTGAATGCTTTTGCAAAATTTTATTTCTGAAAGAAAGTAAGGAATGTTGCCATGTGACATCAAAAGTTCCTGAATGGAGGTAAAACTAGAAAAATTGAAACGAACAAAATAATCAGTAAAGCTTGGAATATTTAAACAAACAAACAAACAAACAGTTTTTGTATCAGTGTAGTCTACTGCTTCATGTGATAGTCCAAGAAAAGGTTTCTTTCATCAGTCTGGCAGAGGCACCACACTTCATGCACATTTTAGCTGAGTTTGCAATGTCCTCTGTTGATATTTCATCTGTTGAATCACAAGATGCTCTTCACTTCTTGATGGCTTCCAGATCTTTACCTTTTTCTAAATGGACATTGGATATGATGTTTGTTTGATGGGCAATCTGACCTCTGTACCAGATGCTAGGCAGGTTTATTGCTCACTGTCAGGCTCTGGGATATATGGGCTGTGAAGCCAAGCAGATCAAGACAGTACTTATTTGGTACAGGATGCTGCTTCTTATGTCATATGTGTAAAGTACCCAGCTATTGATGCAAGTTACACTCACTGCCCAAGGATGGATTCTCCATTACCATTTGTGGTCTGTGCAGTGTGTTGCAGACAGCATGTAGTGAGGGTTGTACTTTAGTGTGTATTTGTTTCTTTCAGATACAGTCATCCGCTTTCTGTCTTCTGTAAAGAAGTTCTTGAAACAGGAAAGTTTTTTTTTTTTTTTGTTGGAAGATCTGAAAGGCTGCCTTTCTGTGCGGCATTAACAGTAGCAGATTCTATTTTATATCAGAATAGAAAGTGTGCTTTCAGTTTATTTATCCATGTCTTTGATCCTTTCTGTGCTTTTACATTTTGTTATTGCTTCAAGACCAATGGAATAGCATATTTAAGGTGAGGTAATATCTTCAAAACTAAGATGGACACAAAAGGGGAACAGAAGTAAGGATAGACCAAAGGAGACATGGAGAAGAACAACAGAGAGGCTTTTGAGTAATAGAGGGTTCACCTGGGCAAGAGTGGGAAAAAAAGACAAAGGACAGGCATTTGTGGAAAACCCTTGTGGAAGCCCCATGTGCCATGGGCACTTAAGGTTCAGAGAGAGAGAGAGAGAGAGAGAGAGAGAGAAATATCTTGAAAATCATTATTCCAGTCAGATATTTTTGGATGAAATAAATTTGGTTCATAATCATCTGAAGACTCATTTTCAGCCTCAGAAACATCACCAAAGGGGGTTATAAGTAGCTGAAACATCTTGAACTTTCACTTCAGTATCCATTATTATGTACAAAACATCATTACTAACTATTAAGTAATTGTAGCAGTTGCAGTGCCATTAGCTTATGCTACCTTACTATAAGCTGAATTTTTTTTTTTTGTGTTCATCCTTGGATGTCTGAAGTTGCCATAATGCGTACCAAAAACAAAGAACGCAAGATATTAGCAGGGCATTGAAAAAAAAAAAAAATATATATATATAAAATATTGTGTGCTTTTTTTTCTCTCTTTTTAAAATTTTGATCACTTTGTTTTCTTGTTATAGTAATTATGAATTTTAAAACTTTCTATAGGAAAGTCAAACTTATCTGAACTTTACTGTCCTAGTAAGCAGTAAATGAGCCTTAAACTACTTCCATAAATGCATTTTTAATAAGATCAGGAGCAAAATTAATAGACCACTATGAAAAGTTTTTTTTTTTTCAAACAGATTCATATGCAAATGTTGGAGTACTGTTAATGTTGCTATATTAGCAACACAGACACGAAAGGGTCAAAGCGTGTATAGGATAGTGTGTGTATTTAAAGGGAAATGTAGAGCCTCTAGAAAGTTAATGGTCTCTGAGGATGAAAGGGTGATGTGACTTTTATTTCGTAGCTTCACTGTTTAGAATTTCTGTTACTAGACTTTATTTTTTTCACCCACAGATGGCTCCATTGATGCTCCACCCTCTTTCAAGCCAGCTAAAAAGTACTCAGACATCTCAGGTTTGGAGGTACACCACTTTGCTTTATAAGAAGCACAAAAGTAGCTAAAGCAGCTGTAAACTAAGAGTACATAACTAACAGTAATCTTTCCAGTCATTGAAAGTAGCAAGTAGTGTGGATGCGAAGCCTGGATGGTCAGTAAAGTGATGCAAAGAAGGCTGGAATCAGCTGAAATAAGGTTCTTAAGAAGAATGCTGAAGGTAGCATGGACAGCGAGAAAACTCAGGAGGAAAGTTCTGAAAGAGGCACAAGACATAAGGAGAATTGTAACAAAGATCAGAAAATGACAGTCTAAATTTGTGGAGCATGTTTGGAGGAGAGGCAGACTAGAGCACCTGATAGCAACAGGGAAGATTGAAGGTAGAAGAGGCAGAGTTAGACAGTGAAAGATATTTAATGGTTTGGCATCCTGGCATGGGAAACATTTAGTAACATGCCTGTTGAGATGCACAGGGGATCATGGGTTTTGGAAAGACATGATATCCTGTGCATGCTGGCAGGGACCTTGAGACAGAGTATTAAGTAGCATTGATGAGTATAGAGTAGTGATTATGGTTTTTCTATAAAGGAACTTTGACTTTGCAGGGACCTGATAGAATCATGATTTAAATAGGCAAGGGTTACATTTTCTTTACATCATTTTCAGGCCCGATACACAGATCCACAGACCAAGATGCGCTATGCTAACACAGATGAATACAGACGAGTTCGCATGCTTCCCGGAGACATCATAACAGGATGTCTTCACCTTAGAAAAGCAAATACTTTAGTTCCTTAAACAATCCGGTTGCTGCAGTATGTCATATTTTTAGATATATTTGTTTTTATATTAATTACCTTTTGTTCATTGTAACAATTTCATTTATTAAAGCATGTTTCTTATCTATAATTGTTTGTGTTGAGTGATCATTTTGAGATTGGTTATATGTTTTGATATATTTTGCTTTGAATTACTGGTTGTTCAGTTTGTTTGCCTGTCATTTTTTAGGTGACTGTCATTGTCTGAGTAAAGTAATAAAGTGAAATCAGAAATTTTAACAAGGTTAATGAGCTTTCAGGAACTTGTAGTATGGCTGTTTGTATGTAAACATAAATATATTTGTATGAAAAAAAATGTTTGCCTTTTTTGTAGTTGACATTTTATTAGTTAGTTAATTACTTAGAAAGGGCCATCACCTATGCACTCCTGACATAGTTAGAAAGGGCCATCACCTATGCACTCCTGACATAGTTAGAAAGGGCCATCACCTATGCACTCCTGACATAGTTAGAAAGGGCCATCATCTCTGTACTCCTGACAGCTCTCATCATCCCTTCAACATTACTTCAGTGTACAGTAAGTGATAACACTTTTTATTGAAAATTATTGGCATTCTATTTTTTTCAAAGAAACTGAATGCAAATTTTAGGTGAACATTCATGCACATTTTCTGCTGCTGAGGCATTTCTTTGAAGTAGGTCAAGAAGCAATTGATCGATTTCTTGCCTGTGATGTTTGTTCTGACAGACATCAAAGACAGTTTCATGGTCTGTGCACATTTGAAAAGACGGCATAAATCAATACTATTAGGTGAAAATTATGTTAGAAATTGATTAGCATAAAAAATATGTTCAGTGAGCAAACCTTGAGAATCAGTTCCTCAGTCTCCCTTGAACTGTGAGCTGGTGTTCATTGCAGCTTTGGAGCAGGTCACGGCAGCTATTTTTTCAATTCCTGGGTTTGGATAAAAAAAAAAAGGGGGTGGGGGGAGCAGTACTTCTTTAGCAGACTTCATCACCATGTTAGCTGGGCTAGGGCCGCTATTGAGGGCACCAATGGAGAGGTGGGACAGGGTCTTGGTCAGTTATGGTACGCCAACTCTGATGTTAGCATGTCAGCTATGGTATGGCAACTCTGATGCTATCATGTCAGCTATAGTATGGCAACTCTGATGCTATCATGTCAGCTATGGTACACCAACTCTGATGCAAGCATATCAGCTATGGTATGTCAACTCTGATGCTAGCATGTCAGCTATGGTTCACTGATTGCCACAATAGACAAATGCCTTTGCTCCCAAATAAACTAGTGAATGTGAGAATATTCATGAGGAGGATGAATGACTGGAAGAACAAATTTATGAAATAAACATGACATCACTGTTTTTGTAAATCTTAGTATCCTGTAACAGATCAGATGTAACATATATCCATGAGATGCTTCATGCGATACTTCATCCACGAGATGCTTCATCCACTGAAGAGTCTTTTAAAAAAAAAATCTATGAATAAATGTGAAAAAAAAAAATCTAACACTGTTTGAATACCATGGAAAGCTGCCTCACTTCATTTTTAAACATTTTATCTGGTATCAAAGTCTTTGAATATCTTATTTTATTCAGAAAGTGTTTATCAGTAACAAAGATCATTCCTAATATAATCTAACCAGTTTCAGTGAGGCAAATAGAACTGTTTCTTAACTCAAACCATACCCAGCAGTAAAAACTTCACAGTGTTGTAACATTATCAGTTTTATTTTATAAAGAATTTATTAAGGTGGGACTTTGAAATAATGTCCTCTTCTTCAGTGAGAGATTACAGTAAATACAGTGGATTTTTCTTACTGTGTCTATAGAAATTGGTTGTCGGGTGACTGACTCTAGAGTGTTGATAAACCATATTTGATGGTGTAAGATTCTAGAGAAATGATGAAAAAAGGCTTGAGTAAAGGGCTGCAAGGGAAGTTAGAAATGTTTGCAGCAATATTAGAAACAACATTTCTTAATTCCCTCCATAATAAGGGTAATGGGGAGAAGGGGGATGAAAGTTGGAGACTATCTAATTGAATTCATAATAAATAGAAGCTCCATCGTTGTCTTTAGTGACATATACTGTATGTGAGAGAAGTTGTGAAGTTGATTGAAATGTTGTATGACTTTCTCATTCTATACAAACTGACCAACATTCAAAGTGCATGTAAGAGCACTAGCTCTCACTGTTTCCTACTTTAAGATGTTGTATTCTTTTATCAGTGCTGGAAGAACAGAACAAAATATTTTTAAAATGAGCTTCTTCTGATGTTTTGTTTTAATGCAATCACTAACAAAAATAATTTTACATATACTGCTTCAGAAATTAATGCTTTTTCCTTCAAGAACAAAATGCCAGTGGAACAGAATGTATGTATGTACATTTGTATATTTATAACTAAAGATGGTCTGATTTTACAGTTGCTGTTATGATATTCTCAGCTTATAGTTTAGTCATGTAAGCTGCAGAATATCAGCAGCCATTGTACATATTGCCTCTTTTCACAGCATACTGGGCAGAAAAACTTTTTTTCTTCATTATTTTACATTCGCAGTGTTTTGTGTTTGTACCTAATATTAGAAGTCTACAAATCATTGAGCCGTTTATAAATATATATAAATGACACCACAACATTATATTTTTTATAGATTAATTTACTACTGAATGCTGAAAACAAAATGACAACACTGTCAGTCACCCTCTGTCTCCTTTCTGCTGTCAGACAGCATCACTGGTTAGTGTTTATTCTTTATTCTTGCACTAACTATTATTTTATGTTTAATACACCTATCCTAATTCTGATATCATGTATTAGCCATTAATACACTGTGTATTTGAATACAAACACATTGTGTTTTCAAGCACTAACTTCAGATTAGAAAAGATTGTGGGTATTATGAGCAGTAGATACTCTTATATGTTAATGCACATTGCTACCACTATCACTGTTTTATTTTACTTTGATTTATTCAAACTATAATGAGGTCATCAGAACATAAACTTATCATAAGCAAAGTAAAATCTGGATGCAGATATGATGCTATTAGACATAACCATACCATGAATAGAGTCTGTATGCAAGGATTATTGTAGCTAAACTGGCAAAAACAAGTGTAAAGCTAAAAGCATCTTACATCCTTCCCGTGCCGTTAAATGTCACATAGGGCTTGCGTAGTTGTTTGCCAAGTTTTCCTGTTCTCTGCGAGTCTTTCAACTTCATCAAGGGATATTATGCCCACTAAAGTGGCTTCTACTTGGTCCTCTCCTGTTTACCATCTACATCAATGATCTTCCACTTCATCTACAAAATTATCTTGTGACCTCTTTGCTGATGACTGTACAGTTTACACTAGTGACATTGACTGTATTAATCTTGAGTCAACTCTTCAAATTGAAATGAACAGTTTAATTAACTTGAGTAACAACAACAGAATGCTAATAAACACCACCGAAACAAAGTCCATGCTCATTACAACA
Source organism: Achatina immaculata (assembly GCA_009760885.1). Taxonomy (NCBI): domain Eukaryota; kingdom Metazoa; phylum Mollusca; class Gastropoda; order Stylommatophora; family Achatinidae; genus Lissachatina; species Lissachatina immaculata. The sequence continues at coordinate 44,859,382 of CM019717.1, read as the reverse complement.
AAATAGAAATTAACAAACTCACCAACACTACAGCTCCATGCTGGAACTTCACAAATAGAGAATGTTAGTGTACATAAAACTCTAGGCCTCATGACTGACCACCACCTCAACTGGAATCATCATATAGACAATCTAACCAAACTCCTTGCACAAAAAGTTTACCAGTTTACTAAAATTAAACATTTTATTGACATAGACACCAGAAAAATATACTACATATCACAGATACAAACACACTTGGACTACTGCTCCACAGTCTGGGATTGTTGTTCCATGTCAAACATGAAAAGACTTTACTCACTTCAGAAATGAGCAGTAAACCTTATAGATGATAAACATGCAGCACGTATTACAAATAAGGACAAACATCTTGATATTCTACCCATTAAGAAGAGATTGCTTTTCAACAAGGCCAAGTTAATTCACAAAATTCTGTCACACAATGCTCCACCCTATCTGTGGTCATTGTTCAAATCCAACCTAAAACACAGTCAACGCTTAAGCAATTGTATTCTCCCAAAACCAAGGCTTGACATGTTTAAAAAAAAGCTTCTCTTACTCAGCTGCCCACCTTTGGAATGCCCTACCAATTCACGTAAAACTTATAAGTAATATTCATTCTTATAACTTTAAACTTTGTCAACATCTGTTTGATATGGACTATGTGCCTCCCTAAGCATAGTTTAAAGTAGTTTAAAATGCTTGAGTGTTGTAATTTTTTTTTAATACTGCTTTTCTATAAATTTGTTAGTTTTGAATGAATGTAAGAATGCAAGTTTATTTCATGTTGTTGCATAAATCGGAGTGTAGAGTGTATGGACATGAGATAAGTTTATTATTTATTTATGTAATCATTTAATGCATCTTCATGATTATTATGCTCATTAACAAATGCTGAATGACTGTGACTGAGTGAAAGCTGTATGATGAAGGGCCTAATGTCAGATGGGCCTGTGTGCCCAATTCTTAACCCTTTGAAAATAAAGTATGTTCGTTCATTCGTTCTCATAACTATGTCCTCTAAAGTTTCATGTGGTCGACCTCTTTTTTCTTCCACCTGTTGTGTTCAACTTGATAGCTTGTTTTGGTATTTTCTGATTGTTTCTTTTCATCACATGGCCTACATGTGTCCATATTTTTTTTTCTGATTACCCATGGGACAGGTTGTTGTTTGCTCATCTGTCTTATCTCTGCGTTGGTCTTGAATTCGTTCCATTTTATACCAAGTATTTTCCTTAGGCATTTGTTTTCAGAAGAATTTCTTGTCTATTTCTTTAGTTGATTTCCAGCTTTTGCATGCATAAATGAGGGTGGATATCACATTTGAATTAAATAATCTTAACTTGGTTTTTGTGCTTACAACTTTTGAATTCCATATGTTGCTAAAAGCTGGGAACATCTGTTTATTATGTTATATGCGTATCATTGAAAAAAACACTAAAGACAGGAAATCTTGGTGAACTACCATGTGGGCCTATGTGACATATAGCAGCACCAGAAGGATGTAAGATGTGTATCATAAAATATTTTTGTAGCACTTTGAGTTTTGTTTTCATCAAACAAACAAATAAAAGCAAACAAGGACAAGGAAAGGAAAAAAATTCAAGGACTTGTGTAATGAAAATATTAAAAATGGTAAAATTCACTTGCCTCAGCATAGTTCTACACTCATGAATTCAGCAAATTCAGGCAAAAGTGTGTCCAGTATGTAAATGTTTCACTCCAAAACAGCATTGGCAGTGCTGACATATCCTATACACCTGTTAAATCAATGCTTGAATCAATATTTTGAAAAAAGTCTAAATAAAATGAAAAGTAGCGGATTTTTAAAACAACCCAAATTTTAAAATTATACAGGAGCTTCCTTCCAGTTTCTTTCTTCTCAAATTTGTCAGAAAAATTTATTCCAGCAGAGCTTGGAAGTTAATTCAGGAGTGGAAGTGTTAAGCTAACTGGCTCAGACTTGCCACACACTGACTCAGACTTGCCACACACTGGCTCAGACTTGCCACACACAGACTCAGACTTGCCACACACTGGCTCAGACTTGCCACACACTGGCTCAGACTTGCCACACACTGACTCAGACTTGCCACACACTGGCTCAGACTTGCCACACACTGGCTCAGACTTGCCACACACAGACTCAGACTTGCCACACACTGACTCAGACTTGCCACACACTGACTCAGACTTGCCACACACAGACTCAGATGTGATACATGGCTTAGACTTGCCATACACAGACTCAGATGTGATACATGCCTTAGACTTGCCACACACAGACTCAGATGTGATACATGCCTCAGACTTGCCACACACAGACTCAGATGTGATACATGCCTTAGACTTGCCACACACAGACTCAGATGTGATACATGCCTCAGACTTGCCACACACAGACTCAGATGTGATACATGGCTTAGACTTGCCACACACAGACTCAGATGTGATACATGCCTTAGACTTGCCACACACAGACTCAGATGTGATACATGCCTCAGCATAGTTTAAAGTAGTTTAAAATGCTTGAGTGTTGTAATTTTTTTTTAATACTGCTTTTCTATAAATTTGTTAGTTTTGAATGAATGTAAGAATGCAAGTTTTTTCATGTTGTTGCATAAATCGGAGTGTAGAGTGTATGGACATGAGATAAGTTTATTATTTATTTATGTAATCATTTAATGCATCTTCATGATTATTATGCTCATTAACAAATGCTGAATGACTGTGACTGAGTGAAAGCTGTATGATGAAGGGCCTAATGTCAGATGGGCCTGTGTGCCCAATTCTTAACCCTTTGAAAATAAAGTATGTTCGTTCATTCGTTCTCATAACTATGTCCTCTAAAGTTTCATGTGGTCGACCTCTTTTTTCTTCCACCTGTTGTGTTCAACTTGATAGCTTGTTTTGGTATTTTCTGATTGTTTCTTTTCATCACATGGCCTACATGTGTCCATATTTTTTTTTCTGATTACCCATGGGACAGGTTGTTGTTTGCTCATCTGTCTTATCTCTGCGTTGGTCTTGAATTCGTTCCATTTTATACCAAGTATTTTCCTTAGGCATTTGTTTTCAGAAGAATTTCTTGTCTATTTCTTTAGTTGATTTCCAGCTTTTGCATGCATAAATGAGGGTGGATATCACATTTGAATTAAATAATCTTAACTTGGTTTTTGTGCTTACAACTTTTGAATTCCATATGTTGCTAAAAGCTGGGAACATCTGTTTATTATGTTATATGCGTATCATTGAAAAAAACACTAAAGACAGGAAATCTTGGTGAACTACCATGTGGGCCTATGTGACATATAGCAGCACCAGAAGGATGTAAGATGTGTATCATAAAATATTTTTGTAGCACTTTGAGTTTTGTTTTCATCAAACAAACAAATAAAAGCAAACAAGGACAAGGAAAGGAAAAAAATTCAAGGACTTGTGTAATGAAAATATTAAAAATGGTAAAATTCACTTGCCTCAGCATAGTTCTACACTCATGAATTCAGCAAATTCAGGCAAAAGTGTGTTCAGTATTTAAATGTTTCACTCCAAAACAGCATTGGCAGTGCTGACAGATCCTACACACCTGTTAAATCAATATTTTGAAAAAAGTCTAAATAAAATGAAAAGTAGCAGATTTTTAAAACAACCCAAATTTTTAAATTATACAGGAGCTTCCTTCCAGTTTCTTTCTTCTCAAATTTGTCAGAAAAATTTATTCCAGCAATGGAAGTTAATTCAGGAGTGGAACTGTTAAGCTAACTGGCTCAGACTTGCCACACACAGACTCAGACTTGCCACACACTGGCTCAGACTTGCCACACACAGACTCAGACTTGCCACACACTGGCTCAGACTTGCCACACACAGACTCAGACTTGCCACACACTGGCTCAGACTTGCCACACACAGACTCAGACTTGCCACACACTGGCTCAGACTTGCCACACACAGATTCAGACTTGCCACACACTGGCTAAGACTTGCCACACACAGATTCAGACTTGCCACACACAGACTCAGACTTGCCACACACTGGCTCAGACTTGCCACACACAGACTCAGACTTGCCACACACAGATTCAGACTTCCCACACACAGACTCAGACTTGCCACACACTGGGTCAGACTTGCCACACACAGACTCAGACTTGCCACACACTGGCTCAGACTTGCCACACACAGACTCAGACTTGCCACACACTGGCTCAGACTTGCCACACACAGACTCAGACTTGCCACACACAGACTCAGACTTGCCACACACTGGCTCAGACTTGCTATACACTGGTGCAGGCTTGCTACGTGGCTCAGACTTGCCACACACTGGCTCAGACTTGCCACACACTGGCTCAGACTTGCTATACACTGGTGCAGGCTTGCTACATGCCTCAGACTTGCCATACAAAGGCTCAGATGTTCTACATGCCTCAGACTTGCCATACACAGACTCAGATGTTCTACATGCCTCAGACTTGCCATACACAGACTCAGATGTGCTACATGCCTCAGACTTGCCATACACAGACTCAGATGTGCTACATGCCTCAGACTTGCCATACACAGACTCAGATGTACTGCATGCCTCAGACTTGCCACACACTGGCTCAGATGTGATACATGCCTCAGACTTGCCACACACTGGTTCAGATGTGATATATGCCTCAGACTTGCCACACACTGGCTCAGATGTGATACATGCCTCAGATTTGCCACACACTGGCTCAGATGTGATACATGCCTCAGGCTTGCCACACACTGGCTCAGATGTGATACATGCCTCAGACTTGCCACACACTGGCTCAGATGTTCCACACACTGGCTCAGACTTGCCACACACAGACTCAGATTTTCCACACACTGGCTCAGACTTGCCACACACAGACTCAGATGTGATACATGCCTCAGACTTGCCACACACAGACTCACATGTGATACATGCCTCAGACTTGCCACACACAGACTCACATGTGATACATGCCTTGGACTTGCTACATGGTCCAGATTTTCCACACATACTGAACAATATTGCAAATTTATGAAAAGATTTTACCATGAAGTTGACTTGGTGACTTTCTGACATGATCATGTCATATCTTCTTCTGTACTCGAGGCTGTTATAGTGATAAGAATCTAGCCTAGAAACACATAAATATCATGTTCTGACGTGTGATTTGCAAGTTTGATATAATTTTCCTTAGTGGACAATTTCGCGATGTTCGAAAAAAAAAGTAATTCACACGAGAAACTTTCTTGTCTGATTGTACTCTGCAAGATACAGGGAAAACCATATTAATCATGCACGTAGGCAAGTGTGTTTTCAGGTCTCATCGACCTAAGTCTCATTAACCATACAGTAGCCTCCACCTTACAAGAAATCTGAAAAGCAGTCATTGAAATTTGTCACGTGAGTAGGAGACAGGAAGACAACTTACGGGAGCCGGGTCCATTCCTGGTCGCTGAACTATGGTAGTATTAAAGCAAATTTAATGTCAAACAAAACTAGTGTTTGTCTTCGTTTTAAATAACATAAAAGTGTATTTATAACTTAACTGTCAGGCGGAATATGTCTAATTTATGTTCGTAAACATGCAAGACAAAACAAAAACAAAACTGAAAACTCATGCGAGATCGTTTGCCCAAAACTGTTAATTTCTTCTGCTTCTTGCGCTTATTCTTGATGTAACTGGTTTCACTTTATTTTTTTTTCTTCTGTCCTCAAGAGTCATACTCGCCATTTTTATGTTATTTTCGGTTATTAACACTCGTCTGCTCACACTTACATCGAGCGAACAAAATGAAACTCTTGTTACGGAATCAAGTCATGAACTGTCTTGCAGCACAAAAATAGTTTTCCGCTGTTGATAGTTTTTATTTTGCAGCTTCAAACAAGGTTTGTTGGACGTTTTCCCCCTGTGGGTTCATGTAGGGGGAGATAAATTCACTGGTGATTTTACATGTTTACACGAGCTGGAGTGGCGAAGTGGTTAGTGCACTGATCTCTCATGGCGAAGGTCGGGGGTTCGAATCCGGCCGGAGGCACCTCAGTCATTCAGCTGTCGAAATGCGTACCCGATTTCTTCTGGGGTTGGGAAAGAAAAGGCGGCCAGGCATGATACTGACCATATCACCCTCTAGTGTGCTGACAGGTCAAGGAAAGTATGGGCACTAACACCATATCCTTATATACTTCTAAGACATGACAGGATTACATTTACCTTTAGACTATTTTTTTTAAGACGACGAAGAGAACAGGCCGTGACCCGGTGGTATTGCAGACCAGGTCCACCCGTAACGAGATGTGGACCGTACCCCGATATTCAATGTGCAGGGCAGGCTCCATGCATCTTGTTTAGTTAAAAAATAACCACGCTTTTGTTTAACTAAAGGGCATGCTGATCAGGGTACCTGCCAAGAGGACACTTTGACCTCAGCCACTTTGATCTTAGCCAAAAGTCAGTTGTTAGAGATAAAAGTTTTATTTTACGAAATTCGATTGTTAAATATGTGCTCATTTAAATAAATGTAGCAAACATATTCAAGTTCAAACAAAAATTTACAGTAGAGTATTTACTGACTTGTACATCACTCGAAGACAATACGTATCTAGCCTAGAAGCATATAAATATCTTGTTTTGATGTGTGATTTGCAAATTTACAGAAATATTCCTTGATGTATATTTTCATTGTTTACCTCATGTAAATGAACATATCAGTCATAGAATTATCTTTCCTGTTGTCTGTCGGTCACTACGACAACTGTACACGGCATGTGATTGATTGTAAATCTGTAATATATATATATATTACGGCAGATGGAGACCCAGCTATGGCTGGGACAAAAGCAGGTTCAGTAGCACTTGAAAAAACGCTTTTATAGTTTCTAAAATGTCTGCTCCTCTCATGGTTCCTTTCAAGGGAGATAAAGCCAACAGTTCTTCAAAGACTAAGTCGCCGAAGGTCCTACTAATGAAAATGATCAAATGAGCTGTACTGACTATAGTTGTGCTTTCATCCAGTTCCAGTAAGTAAAAGTTGCTTGCTAACAACTTAACAAACAGGTTTTCCATTAGTTTCCACAAAGAAAATTTAAACTTTTCTTATAAACCGCAAAGTATGCAAAAAAAGTATTAGGCCACTTGTGCGCGCTGGTTGAGAAGTTGAGCTTTCCTGTGATAGGTGGCGCAGGAGTTGTTTCACTTTATTTTGTTATAGGCTCTTGATTTTGCAGATGACATAACTCTTATCAGTGACAATACTAAATCCATGCAAGAAAAAAAAAACAGATTCCTTGTCTTCCTTCTCTAGCAAAAAAAAAAAAGGTATAGAAATTAAGAAAGACAAAACAAAAGTTATGATATTTCCCATTAATCAAGAAGGAAAAATATGTACAACTGGACAAAAGTTTATGGGCCGGTCATTAATTTCAAGCATATGTTTTTTATTGCCCCACTAAAACTGTAAATAAATTTATTGTAGAATCTCGATTAAATTGCATTCTCAGGCAGTCCTCTATGCAGCCGGGGCATAAACAACACCAGCTGTTCGTCACAACAAGTGTAAAAATCACGTGCAGTAGCATCGTCCTAGACAAAATATTAGGGTATTTTTTTAACCTTTCCCGTGCCATAGTCGCTAAAGTGAGGATTTCCGATTACTGAGTTGTGTGCCGTAGTCGTTATAGTGACAATTCATTTGTTTCAATAAAAAAACCGGTGTAACATTTAGATTGTACATATTTCATTCGCGTTTCCGGTGACATTTTTCTAAATGGTGGAAGAATCCTTAGTTACGAGCGATGCCGAGCGAGAAAAAGGAAGAGAAACATCGAAAATTTTCAATTTTTGACGATGTAGATAGGGGTATGGACATGGCCTGTGACCACCCCACTGCTCTTGAATGTATCCTAAGTAGATTTAGACATATTAGACGACTGGAGAAATAGTTAGTAGGTTATTTCAGACATTAATTTAGCGAGAATGCAACATAGAATCACAATACGAGATCGACAAGTAGATCTAGACATCTCAGATGGTAAGTAGTGCATATCTAGACCTAGCCGATGGTGAGCTTGGCACAGTCATTGTCTAAAAACACATTACTTCTTTTTTCCTAAAAAAAAACTCTGCATTTATGAAATTTTCATTCATTTAGTTATACTTTGAAACATAATAAGTACACGGAAGTACATGGAAATACTGTTTTCCATTCCATTTTACAACTATGCCCACTATACAGATCAGGACCCGCGGTTTTTGTGTGGCACGGACGGGAACGTCCGCGTTTTTTTTTTCTTGGGCACGAGAAGAGTTAAGTGTCAGCATGACCCAGCTGTTAATTAAATCGTGCTGATTTGTGCTGTGTGTGAGAGAGGCATCCTTAGTGAACACTTCTCACCTTCCAATCATTTTTATTACAGCTGTTTATGGGTATTTTTGTCATTTGAAAAACACCATGCCATCGCGAAGGCGTTTTAGCACCTTTGAGGGTCATTGGGTCATAGCCTTGGTTGAAAGCGGTTTATCTGGCCGCGAAGTTGCATGGTCCCATTCTACCATCCAAAGTCATTTGGAGCGATTTCACGCAACCGGAGGAGTAGAAGACAGACATCGTTCAGGCCGACCTCGTTGCACGAGTAGACAAGATGACAGATACCTGCAGCTGTCAACACTTCGCAACCGGACAGTAACATCTTGCACTCTCAGAAACCAGCTAATGAATACGGCAAACGTCAGTGTTAGTGGCAGAACAATTCACAGGTGTTTAAGAGAATTTGGGCTGGCTTCACGACGACCAGCAATAAGAATACCTCTTACTCCAGCTCACCGCATAGCTAGAGTTGCCTAGTGCCGGCAGCACATTCATTGGACGAGGTGCAAGTGGGGCGAAATTCTTTTCACGGACGAATCCCGCTTCAGTATGTCCTTCAATGATGGCAGAATCCGTGTTTGGAGAAGGCCAGGGGAACGGTTCCATGACGCCACTATTCAAGAGGTGGATTTTTACGGAGGGGGATCAATCATGGTCTGGGGTGGCATCAGCAGGCACGGCAGGACTCCCCGCTCAGCGATTCCTGAATGAAATTCTACAACCCATTGTCCAGCCTACCTTGCAAGATAAGAGTGCAGGGGCAATCCTATAAGACAATAACGCAAGGCCACATCGAGGTCGTGTCGTAGAAGATTTTCTTCACCAGCAAAGGATCATTAGAATCGATTGGCCAACTCGGTCGCCCGGTCTATCGTCCATTGAGCACATTTGGGATGTCCTAGGCAGACAGGTTTCGACAAATCATCCTCCACCTGTTGATGTCACCCAGCTGACCTTTTTCCTCCAACGAGCGTGGCAGGCCATTTCACAGAAATGTCCTAACAACCCTGGTTAACTCGATGAGGCAACGGTGTGTCGAATGTCTGGCAGCGAACGGTGGCCACACGCGATACTGACACGTTTGTTGTTTGAAGACCACTCTTGTGACTTTTTGGAAGAGGTGTGAGTGATTTCGCCAGCTTGCTGTATTTGTATTCCTATTCCGATTTTCAAATGAAATAATAGAGTTTGTTCAGTTTTAAATGCTGTTTTCTTTGGTACTAATGGCTTGTTTGTTAGTCAGTTGATTTTGTTTTTGTAAGAATTAAAAAAACTGGCCCTTAACTTTTATCCGGCAGAAGGAACAGCTGTTGATAAAGTAAACCAATTTGCATACTTTGGCAGCTACGTAGACCAAGATGGTGACACCAGGAAGGAAGTTAGAATTAGAATTGCAAAAGCAGCATTGTCCTTCAAAAATCTTGAGAACATATGGAATTCAAAAGTTATAAGCACAAAAACTAAGTTAAAATTATTCAATTAAAATGTGATATCCACCCTCATGTATGCATGCTACAGCTGGAAATCAACTAAAGAAATAGACAAGAAATTAGACTCTTTTGAAAAAAAATGCCTAAGGAAAATACTTGGTATAATGTGGAATGAATTCAAGAACAAGGCAGAGATAAGACAGATGGGCAAACAACAAACTGTCTCATGGGTGATCAGAAAAAGAAGATGGACATATGTAGGCCATGTGATGAGAAGAAACAATCAGAGAATACCATAACAATCTATCAAATGGAGCACAATAGGCCGAAGAAAAAGAGTTAGGCCACGTGAAACTCTAAAGAGGACACTGTTAAGAGAAGCCAGTTTAGTGGGGATAACATCCCTTGATGAAGTTGAAAAACTCGCCGAAAACAGGAAAACTTGGTAAATAACTTTATGATCCCTAACGGGAAGGATGTAAGAAGTAAGATGAGTTAGTATTGTCTCTTCCTGAGTTTTGTCAATGCTTGTCTCTCTTCTTATGCCTCTTTCAGGACCTCTTCTTTTGATCTCTTCGCTGTCCATTATATCTTCAGCATTCATCTAAAAAACCACATTTCCGCTGCCCCCAAGCGGCGCAGTGCTTCCCTGGTGACTGTCCATGTTTCACATCAATAAAACTGGATTGGTTCAGTATAAAATTGGAGAGCTCTTTTCCTCACTTTCAGTGTTAGTGATTGATTACATCAAATATTTTTCATCCCTTGAAACGTTATTTTAGCCCGTGTTTAATTCAGTTTAAAAATAAATGTTGCTGCACTGAGATTTAAATATTTTAGAAAATATTTGTAGAAGCTTAGTCTTCGTTGGCAACATTTAAGGGTCCCACGGGCTACACGTGGCCCCCAGGGCATGGATTGAGCATCCCTGCTAAATAATATATCTGTCTAGTTTTTATGTTGTTTAAAATGATTTTTCTCCAACTGATTCACAGCTTTTGTTTTCTTTTCTGTCCTCGGAGTTCGCCCTATTTTTCTGTGTAACCATAGTTCAAAATCTCTGTTTTCTTTTCTTCTTTTTTTAAATCTAATGTTCTTGCTTCTACAGCGTAGGAGTGGAGCATAAACAGTTTCAGTTGCTGTGCTACATTTTTCGAAGTAATAGCTTTTTTCCAGTTTTGTTGAAATTGCATTTGGCTGTTTCTATTTTTCTGTTAATTTCCATTTTGCATTCCCCATCGTTTGTTATCATGTGTCCTAAATGTATGAATTTTGTCTCATTTTCTGGTGTTTCTCCATTTCTGTTTGTTTATGGATGGTTTTAATTCTTCCCTGGTTTGTTTATGGATGGTTTTAATTCTTCCCTGGTTTGTTTATGGATGGTTTTAATTCTTCCCTGGTTTGTTTATGGATGGTTTTAATTCTTCCCTGCCGACTGCTATGACTGGTGTCTTTCTAATGTTTATTTTTAGTCCATATTTTTTGGCCTTTTTTTCTTATTAGTTATTAGGTTCTGAAAATCTTCGGTATTTTCTCCTGTCAGCTTGTGTCATCTTTATGTCTTAGACTGTTGAGCGATGCGTCATTTACATTACAGGCAAAGCTAAAAATACGTAAGCGTTATAGCCAAAGTTTGTGTTAGATTTAAATCAAAATGTTTCAGTTGTAGATATTCTGAACAACATTGATATAATGTACAGAAATGTGCATATGTATTGTGGCTGTGACATGTACATATGTACTGTGACTGTGAGGTGTCAAGTACAGAAATATACACATGTATTGTGGCTGTGAGGTGTCAAATACAGAAATGCACAAGTGTATTGTGCCGTGAGGTGTCAAATACAGAAATATACACATGTATTGTAGCTGTGAGGTGTCAAGTACAGAAATGTACACATGTACTGTGGGTGTGAGGTGTCAATATACAGAAATGTACACATGTATTGTGGCTGTGAGTTGTGATCAATATATGTGGAGTGAATCAGCTTTCAATTTTGCAAATTTCCACCTATGAAAAGGTTTCAGGTACTGAATTATTGGATAATTCAGGTATATCTCTGAAACAAGTTCATTATTTATCAAAACCCACAACCCAAGGTGTGTTGCGAAGCTCATTTCAGGAACATATTTAGTTTCCTGTTCTTTATTTTGAAATATTAATTTCAGGTTTAGTGGGTTAAGAAATTACAGAGAACGTGACCTGCTCATTCTTTGAGTTGCCGCACCTACCAGCTACTGCGTCTTATGTGTTCAGTATGGTCTAAAAGTACGTAGCACTATCTATCTATCTATCTATCTATCTATCTATCTATCTATCTATCTTTAAGGTTTGTTCTGTGCAACCATACCACCAGCCTTAAATAGGCATCAATTTAAGAAAACATTCTACACACGCTCTGCATGTTCAAGTATGCTTTATGATCGTAATGAGAAACACTTAATCAATACTTCGTATTCGATTTCAGCGTTCTGTCACACTGGAATCACATAGAGCATTTTATAATGGATCTGCGAATGTTGTCTGTCTATTTTTAAAGAGTCCTAATCAATGCATTCCCCCGGGGCTCCAGGTATTGGTCATAGAGAGCTCCGAAGTTTAAAGCTTTTGCCCGCAGAATGAGGCAGTGTCTATATAGGTCAATGATTTTCAAACTTGTCGGAGCGATGTACATACACTTTTATTTTCATCTTAGAAGAAATCCTTTATCATATTTTTTCATGGTAGAGGAAGTTATAGCGGTTTGTGAAACCACAAGTTTTGAAAAAAAAACTGTAGGAGTTCTATAACGAAAAATAATATACTGACATTTTGAAATAATCAGAGGGCATGCCTAAATGTGCAGATGAAAAAAAGGTCTTATTCAAACAAGAGTTTCCTGTGCGACTTTCAACCATTATATTACAAAGAGTAGCCCAGAAGAACTGGCATAGGCACATGAATATAAATGTAAAGCTTTACTTTCATGACTTTTGTTAACAGGCTCTGTTTAGTTAATCCGCCACGTGACTTTGAAGTCTCCCATAAGGATGGAACATTGTGAAGTGCTGTTTTGTTCGCGTCGTCGGCAGAATCTTTCCCGTTCATTGCTTTGCGTACATGGATGTAGTCTACCGTGGATAGAACGTCAAAGATTTATTATACACATAGATTGTGCCAAGATATAGTTTAAAAGATGTAACCAGTCAAAAATGATGGGAGAAAAAATTGAAAGTTTTTGTTTTATTTAAACCAGTGGAATACATAGAATGATTTGTGAGGATCCATTGACCAGTAAATGGATTTATTCGGTTTTACAAAAATCTAAGATTGTCTGGATTCTATTTATTGCTTTATTTTTAATGAGGAGTATGTAGCTGTTCTCAGGTCAAGAAATGGGTCCACGGGAAAAAAATTAAGAATCACTACTTTAAACTGTGCAGGTTTCATTATTTAATCAGCTTTTTAAAAACAATTTGTCTCTGTTGGGACTGAGCTGGCAACTCCTTTCTCGCTGTTCATATACTTCATCATTTCACCAGACCTTCCATGCAGACGTTAATTCCTATAGAAAAGTCAAAACAATAATTTTAAGAAACAAAAAGCCGAATCATTTAAAAAGCACCTAAAATGATTGAACTGTAGGCAAAGACTAGAGTATATACTATTGGATAATGGACACTTACTGAACTTTGCCGGCAAGTTTACAGCTAAGAGTCTCGCAATCAACAGTATGGCGAATTCTCCGTGTAGTGGACTTGAGAAGGCTTCGCTGGTAAGCTTTTCTAAACACGACTCACAGTTTCTTCGCTTGATCTTGGACGTCCCTACCGAGAAGCTGTGCACAGACAGCGTTCATCCCCGAATTTCGCCTACTACTTCTTTATATTGTTGAAAACAGGTGATGCCTTCTGAAATTGCGCTCGAAATCGTTGGTGCAAAGTCACAACGAACAAGGTTCTTGCGTATTCCAAAACACAGAATGACTTATCAAGTTTCCTGAAGGCCATATTTGTTACTGCTGCCTCCTAGCGGCAAACCACGGGAGCACTGCGCTTGGGCTTTATTAAAAAAAAAACAAACAAACTTGATCCGTTATGTAGTTTCCTTGTTGCGAAGTTTTGAAATGTTTCTCTGACTTATGAATAACCCTATATATATATATATATATATATATATGTCCTTTGCGGAAGTTTGCCTCCCTAACAGTACTCCTGTAGGCCTCTCCGTTGTGAGCAAGATGGCCTGGTGATGATGCATTCATTTTCAGATCATCAACGATATCTTGCAACCATCTTCGCCTTGGTCTTCTTCTCTTTCTTTTTCCCATTATGTACCCTTCCAAGACGGGTTTCTCTAGATTATCATGACGTTTAACTTGTCCAAAATATTCATGTTTTCTCTTTTTAATCCTCTTTACTAGCCATCCTTCTTCAATATTACGTTCTTGTAGTATGGATATATATATATATATATATTTGGTTTATGATATTTGAAGAATTCTTCTGTAGAATTTACATTCAAATGCATTTATGTGTTTCTCAGCTGTTTTGTTAAGTGTCCAGGTCTCATAGGCATATGTTGTGATGGAATATATATATATATATATATGTGTGTGTGTGTGTGTGTGTGTGTGTGAAGCCTTACATAAGCTAAAGAACATGAGAAGATGAGAATCAAAACAAGATCCTGAAATGATGAGATAATATCCCTTTCTTGCTCCCAAGCACCCCAAAATTGAAATTAATTATATTACAGAAAGGATAGCCACTTGGGCATCGCATGGACCGAGAGCAAAACCCTCGAAGACCTGGACTTTGCGGACGACATAGCGCTACTGAGCGCGTGGCATGCAGACGCCCAAGAGAAAACGTGTCGCCTCTACTTCTACTTAAAACAACTTGGCCTACAAATTAATAAGGAAAAATAAGCAAAGATTATTCATCTCACAAACAAACCTGACTGGATCTTGCTAAACGGGTTTGCTTTTGAAAAAGTCCACAATGTCACCTATTTGGGAAGCAAAATGTCAACCTCGGGTGATACAACACCAGAAATCAAGCCCCGCATTGCAATGGCTTCCAATACTTTCAATAAACTGTCTACTATCTGGAAGTCAAATACACTCAGTAAAACCACGAAACTTAAAATTTTCAACTCCTGTGTGATCCCAGTGTTAACATACGGTTGTGAGAGGTGGAAATCAACCAGTCTACTCAGTCAAAGACTTGATGCATGTGAGAACAAATGTCTCCGTAGACTATTGAACATCAGATGGCCCGACTTTAAATCGAACGAGTCAATAAGATAGGAATCGAACCAAGTCTACGTATCAAGATACATCAAAAGATGTTGATGGGCCTATCTCGGCCACGTTCTCAGAATGGACGAGTCCAGACTCCCTCGCCAGGCCCTCACATGGTCATCGAAGGGCAAAAGAAAGCAAGGCAGGCCAAGGGAGACTACGTAGAACCATCACTAGAGAGAGTACAACTTTGAGATTCAAGTCCATCCAAGACCTACAGCGGGCGGTGACGAGTCGTCAGACATGGAAAGATATGATTTCCGCCCCATGAGCTAATGTTGGCCCAAGAGGAATGTTAATAAAAAAAAAATAGAAAGTTAATTTGTTTCGGGTAGCTATTAGTTTCTGCATTTATTTATCCCGATAAATTTAACGAGGCTCTACCGTTTCTTGAACTGCAGTCAGTGTGTTCTATCTCTCCCAAGTCGTCCCTCTCAAGCCCTCTCAAGCACCTCGTCGGTGATACAGAGTAAGTAGACTTTTGTTAAGGTCTTTCTTCTAAAGAGAAGATTGGAACATCCGTAGATTTGTCTGGAGTGCAGACACGAAAGGAAAGTGAATAAGGGAATATAAGTGAATTAACACTAAAAGAACAAGTGAATTAACATTAGCAAACGAAGCTATAGATAAATTGGATTCTACAGTTGGTCTTCTCAGTGTTGCAAAAAAAAAAATAATGGGAAAAGTTTGACTATCTGCTCGTAGAAAGGCAGACAGATCAAGTATGTGCAGTGACTTACTGTGTCCTCTCTTGACTGCGCTATGTGGTCACCACTAGACCACTCCAGCCATTCTCACTGCGACAAGAGACATGACGAAACGAGTACTCGTACGAACACGATTTAGTACAGTTCAGAGCGTTGTACAGTTATCACAATTTATTGTGCTTGCTCTTTACAAGATATACCGTTACATTTATTAGACATTCGGTTAACTGCGTATTTTCGGAATTGCCGGACAACCACTGGACAACAATTTGTCAGTTTGGAGAGATATCAGATTTGCGCGGCGTTTTTGTTTTAAAACTGGCAACTCGAATCTGACACGTGACACGCCCTGGTCTATAACAGAACCATGACAGAGACGTTTTTTAATGTGCTAAATCTGTCATAAACTGAGAAACGAATTTTTGTAACGGACTTCACGAACAGAATATGTGACATTTAGAGCAACAGTTTCTAATATTGTACATCTAGTCAGGCAGATCAATGATGGCGTTGCATATGTTCTTGTGGTCGAAACTGATAAAGTATACTGAGCATTAGCGTTCGAGTTATGGTTTCTGTTTTTCTCACACACATTCATGGTTGTGCGCGCTCGTGCGCGCGCGCGCGCACACACACACACAGAGACAGAGGATGTCACGATATAAATGTTTTTTTTTCTTGACATGATTTTAAAAAATATATATAATTTCTTGCAAGCTAGCCAT